>JANXHW010000001.1:118358359-123158359 GCA_026170595.1 Plestiodon gilberti rubricaudatus | reverse complement strand
GCCTATGGCAAATCTTCAGCCATTTTTAATTGGATTTTCTATTGAAAATATTCTATAAACAGAGTTAGAGTCATAGAATATAGGCCTGACCCAAAAAAAAATTAAAATCCCTGGATCTAGCCTACTCAAACAGCTCGTCATGTAGTAAAAGTGATCCTAGACTGTACTCTTGCATGCTAGTTTTCTGAGTACAATTTTTTAATAAAAAGTATTCAAACATGCAATCTAACATCTGCAGGTTGAAATAGTGCAGATTATGAACAGTTTTACCTCCTAGTGAGCCGTTTCCTTGCGTAGGTGAATCCAGGCCCTCAATATTAAAACAGGGATACAATACACCCAGATTACAATTGTCCCTGCTGATATCCACATGTAATTTGCAGAGACTGTACAGACAGCCATTGCCTCAATTCCATCACCAATAGCCAGAACAGGAGGACTAACCAATGTAAATAACTCACAAGTGATGTACTAACATGGGCAGTGTAAGAAGGAGATGCAGATTTTTTCCTGTCTTCATTGTAGACAAGGTAACAGCAGTAAAAGCTATATTCTGTCTAAATTATATAATTCTGCTCAAAGAAGTGCTAAATTCTGTGACCGAGACAAGTTATGCAAGTTAAATAATTTTTCTGCTACTGCCAGTCATGGGAAAGGGAAAGGGACTATGAACACCAAAGTCCCTGCCACTAACCATTGGAAATCTAAGATTTCATCAGTCATTGCCCAATGCCCACATATAGTTAATCCTATTTTTTAATAAAAACTAGAAACATGCTTTAAATTATAAAAAGCTAAGATATTGGATAGCTACATTTTGTCCCCAGTATCGCATTCTGCACGTTTTCTTCTACACTTGTGCAGAATTCCAGAAAAATAAACTCATCGCTTTTTGCGTAGTAGGACCCACTATGAATTTGCTAGCCAACAAACACAAGGATTTTATTCCTTGTATATTGCAAGTCCCTTTGGGGAGAATTCAAACACAGACCCGCAAAACCAGAAGGATTTATATGCGCTTGTTTTTTCAAATTGAAGGCAGCAAAAATTAAGTAGGCCAAATTTTCATTATAAATTATAGCACTTGTTTAAATGCAAGCACTGTTAGCAATGCAATGATACAAAAAAAATCCCTTCATAATTACAGTACTTTCAAAGCAGAAGCAGCTGGAGTTCCATAAATTATCAATATAGACTAGCCACTGTGTTAAACTATGCACTCTCATCTAGCTTAATTAGAAAAAATTGCAGTGTCATTTTAAAATGTAACCTAGGGGAGACTGTTTAAGCACAGCAGGCTCTGGGAAGAACTACATAAAAAATTACACTCTGGTAGCTGCTTACGCACTGAGGCCCAAACCAAATATGCAGCTATTCCATGGAGAAAACCATCCATGAGTTTCAACTCACCATGGGATTTTGAACCACACAAAATCTAGAACAGGGGTTCTCAACCCCTTCCCAGCCAAGTACCACCTCCGGTGCCACTCTCCTGCTGTGTACCACCGGAAGTGACTGGCGATGACATCATTGCCAGTTACTTTTGGGTTTTTAGGGTTTTGGAGGCCAGAAAATGCAGGTAGGAGGGTGGGAGGACCCTTCTCAGCGTTCCCGAGAGGCTCAGCCAAAGGCAGGAGCCTCTCAGGAGCGAAAACTCGCCACTGAAAGTGCCGCATTGGGACAGGGTTACGGCAGTCCGGTGGTCCAAGTACCACCAGCTGTCAACCAAAGTACCACTGGTGATACCAGTACCACTGGTTGAGAACCCCTGATCTAGAGCTTTCCTCGAGGCAAAAGCTGTGCTAGTCCCTCCTCTGGCACTGCCAACCATCCTTCAGCAGACTTCCTGGGTCTGCATGTTTCCCAGCAGCACCTGCCACCTAAAAGGGGTGGGAGTTTCTTCCTGAGGGTTTGCCCTTATTCTGAGGGCAGTAAATGTCCTGTTCTTGCCAGTGACAGCAAGATTCACCTGCTGTTTGTTTTCTGTGCTAGTGTGCACAGGGCTGACCTGCTCCTCACGTGAGAGCAAGCTGTCGTCGGCCACTCCTTGGGACTTTCAGGCAAGCATGAATAGGATCATGTCCCAGAGCAGGAACCCTCCCATTCCCACCCACACTCACACAAGCAGACAAAGATATTTCAATTTCATCCTCCCCTGCCTCACTCTCATTCATACTCCACCATTGAATACAATGGGACTTACTTCTGAGTAGGCACACATTGGATGATCATGATAGGATTTAATCATCTCACTGATGAGAGACACCTTCCCCTGCTTGGGTCAGGTGAGAGGAGAGGAAGGGGCAGCTAAGAGCAAATGGAGAAGCAGACGCAGGATACCGTTTTTTACCTTTTAGAAGCAAACCATGCCATTTTCAAGCCTTCGCAGGGCTTCTTGAAGCTTAACGACCCTGTTCCGGGTCGCGCAAAGGCTCTTCCTTCCTCCCAGCCTTGTCCCAGAATGCATCCCGGAGTGCCTTCTGGAGTGCCCGAGCACTTCATCCTAAAGTGCCCTTGTCCCAGAATGCATGTGAGTCGTTAAGCTTCAAGAAGACCTGCAGAGGCTTGAAAACGGCGTAGTTTGCTTCTAAAAGGTAAAAAAAAAAAAAAACACCACTTTTTTTTACCTTTTCATAGCGTTTTTAACATGGACCCCGGTATCTGCAGATCCTCACTATCCACAGAGGGTCCGGAATGGATCCCCATGGATAGCGAGGGCCCACTGTATATACCTAATCTATACTTCTGGAGGTCTGTACACTACTTAAGTTGAAACATTTATTAATGCAATGTAAACAGATCAAATCAGTCAATCCTAAATGAAATCAACCCTGACTGTTCCCTGGAAGGACAGGTACTGAGGCTGAAACTCAAATATTTTGGCCACCTAATGCGAAGAGAGGACTCTCTGGAGAAGACTCTGATGCTGGGATTGAAGGCAAAAGGAGAAGGGGAAGGCAAAGGATGAGATGGTTAGACAGCATCACTGATGCAACGAACATGAAAATGAGCGAACTCAGGAAGATAGTGGAGGACAGGAAGGCCTGGCGGGATGTGGTTCATGGGATCACGAAGGGTCGGACACGACTTAACGACTGAACAACAACAAAAAATCATGAACAACTTTCTGTAGTGGTTGAAAAACAGTATAGAAATATTTATTTCTATAAATTATCTATAAAATAGATAATTCACTCCCTAGTGAATGTATACTCTGTAATAACCCTTTTTGTTGTTGTGTAATGTACAAAATTGGCCTAGGAGCAGCTTAGACGGGGAGGGCTGCATCTGTATTAGTTGGAGAGGAATATGAGTACAGTTCGAAGTACTGTACTGTACTGTCACTCCTTACCCACCACTTCTACACCTCCAAAACACAGCCTCTCTCTCTCTCTCTCTCTCTCTCTCTCACACACACACACACACACACACACACACACACACACACACACACACACACACACACACACACACACAAACCTCTCCATCTCTTTCTCTCTCTCTCTCCATCTCCAAAACCAGTGCCATAATGCCTGTGCGAAAACATCAGAGTGGACAGGCTGCACCTGTATGAATGTGCGACGTGGCTGTCCTTAAACTGGGAACATCTCTCAGGGCCCAATCCTATCCTATCCAACTTTCCTGCACCGACGCAGCCGCAATGCAGCCCTAAGGTAAGGGAACAGATGTTCCCTTACCTTGAGGAGGCCTCCGTGACTGTCTCCGCACTGCAGGATGTAGCGCACACTCTGTTGGCACGGCTGCATCAGCACTGGAAAGTTGGATAGAGATGGGCCCTCAGTCAGATGTCGTTAAGTCAGCGACTACCCGTATTCCAGCTGAAAAGGGATGCAAAGCAGGTAGATTTACCAGCTTCTAGATGTCTTCTTTGGCCAAAGGCCAGTAGACACCAGCAGTTTAACACCGTAAATGGCATTAACCCATGCTGGCATAAAGAACAGCCTGCATGGCACAGTCTCCACCACCTTGTGATGACTCCTCTGGGGAGACAGAAAAGCCCAATCCATGACATACAGGCCATGATGCCGTTGACCTTCCAGGACCTAGGAGTTTCTGGGCAGACGTCTAGTGACACATTCTGGAATGTGATGATTTTAGTAAATTTTATACTAACCTTTAAGGTTTTCAATCTACACAGAACTCCAAAATCTTGCATACTATTTCTCCCAGTTGGAAATGTGAGTTTCCTGTTATAGCACAGAGAGCAATCCATATGAGAATTTACCGTAGCATGCAATTAATGTGTAAATAAGAAGTCACATATCAAGGGTAAGGGTCCTGTAAACATAAATTTCAAACCACAATGCCATGAGAACATTGTACACAGACTTGTAGATTTAATTACACAGTTCCGAGCACTTGTTTTCAAAGTCATTTCACAAGCAGATGGAAGGATGAGGAATCTGTGACATTTCGTTTCCATATCACAACTCGGTATGTATAACAAATCTCCAAGTGCTTTGGAGCATTAAGCTCAACACTCAGCAGCTGCATATCTCTACTGATGCATTAATTCATATACTCCAACTTTCTGTCATAACCAAATAGAGTAAAATGTTTTCCTTCTTTAAAAAGCCCCAACTCTTCCTTTAATCTTCATTACTGAGAAACATCGCCTCAGTTCACATGTGATCCCAAACCGTGGTCTCTGAATTCTAATTAGAAGGGCATTCTACACCAGTGTGACTATGACCAGTGGGTCATTGTGATCCACAACAGGATTCAGCCCTAATTTACAGCCCGATACAATGTAACTCCTAAAGTGGCAGAGCGTGTGCTCCACCACTCTAAGCCATCGCAAATGTGCCGAAAAGCACGTTTACGACAACTCTGGAGTAAGGGCTGCCTTTGTGGAGGCCAGCAGCCCTCACTCCGCCGCCTTCCGGCCCCGGCCCCCAGAGGTGGACGTAACCCCTGCACCAGTCAGTGCAGGGGCAGGTGGGCCAGGTGGTGAGGGAGGGGGCCCATTGGCCAAACCGGGCTGGGAGAGGGCGGGGATATCGGCGGCACGCTCTGCCAATATCCCAGGCCCTTTCCCAGCCCGGTTAGGCCTTACTCTGCCGCCTTGGATGTGCATCAGCTTCAGAGCTGGTGTACGTCTGAGGACGCCCATAAGCCCCGGGCAGCCCTACACTCGGGGAAGGGGATGATCGCCGGCACGGCCCAGGAACGGGCTCAGGATACCACAGTCGGCCCTTTAGCCCAGCCGCATAAAGTTGCGCAGGACTGCACTGTTAAAGTGTGTTGAAGCAGCAGCACCACTGCTGTTTTATGGGTTTTAAAAAATTTACTTTATGTCTCACTTTTCTACAATAAAATGTACTCAAAGAGATGGCTATTCTTGTTGCTTTCACTTTTGAAAAGGGAGAAATATGGATGGGCATAGAGGGAGAAGGAGAAACTAGAGGGGATAAAAGGTAAATGAACAGAAGAGAAAGGAGAAACACACACACACACACACACACACATATTCAGTACACAAAATAGGTCCCATGTTGCAGTTTGAAGTTATAGATGGGGAGTCAAAGTATTATAAATGTGGATTCTGTTCCAATTTAGGTTCATCAGTATTTTTATGTCTCTGATTCAGTTCCTGCTCAGAAGAAGTGATTCAGTGACCGATTCAGACACTTTGAACCAGTTTAAATACATTTCATGCAGAATACTGTCAAACTCTTTGGTTTGCAGTGTAACTCTGTAAAATAATACAATAACTGTTCAACTTGAGAAAATGTTAGTACCCAGTAGGCACACCTTATATGGCTTTCTATGTGGATCCTTCTGACCAAATGGAGAGGTTCCACACCAGTAAGAAATACCTCTATGGAAATCCAAGAGTAGTGTGGAAAGTCTTTATAAAAACAGGATACACAAGAGATGGACAGTGCAATCCTAACCAACTTTCCAGCATCGGTGTAGCCGTGCCAACAGGGCACACACTGCATTTTGCAGTGCAGGAGCAGTCATGGAGGCCTCTTCAAGGTGAGGGAACGAGGCTGTTTTTAACAATATTAAAAAAAAAAACCCTTTTTCCTCCTGTGGGCAAAAGTATCAATAGTATAACTTGAACTGATACCTTGGAGTTTGGCAGGAGAGAAATCTAAGGAGATGAATGCCTGTCTTATCTGCAAACATGAGAAGCAGTCCCTGATTTAGCAATTTTGTGAAGACCCTAAGTCTACAAACTGAGACCATCAATTACCACATCCCGCCTACATGCTGGGATGCAATGTGAACAGGACCAAAACATTCAGAATCTGAATTATTATAGTGTGGTCTATGGCAAGGCAGTCAGAAGCGTTTGTGAACCCATCAGTGATTAAGTTCTTATACTGCATTACTATCATTAACATTATTATTAAGGATGATTGTTTCATGTGAGTTCTTTCACAAGCCCCGTTTTTTTCCCCTTAAAAGATTTTCCCTAAAAATGTGAGGCCCTAAACTTATGCCAAATCTGCCTATTGGTAAATATAGCCTGTACTAGAATCTCACGTGTATGTACTACCATCTAGCTTTCTTATCGTTTATATATTTTAAATTAGCGGTTTTAGGTGCTGAATAAATAGTACCATTGTACAGGAATTCAAGTATATGTATTGTGACTTACAGCACAATCCTATGCATGTCTACTGAGAAGCTCCACTGAGACCAATGAGACTTACTCAAAGGTAACTGTGCATAGGATTGCAGCATCAATGATTCAAAATCAACTTGGACTATTAGCGGCATTTCCTTTACATACAAAGGTGTGTAAACAGGGTGTGTCTGCATAAATTGTATACCCTACGATAGCCATAAGCAGCAGGTCTTCAGATTCCTTGAATCAACACAAACTTTCATTTATTACTGCTCCCAAGCCTAAATGATAGACTGAACAGACTACATGAGCCCATTCATCTATTTAAATAAAAATATCTGAAGATATTAGCTGTTAACGAATATTAGAAACTAGGTTTAGTGCTAGCCATTGTATTTGCAGAAGGTTAGGTAGAGGCATAAAGGCTGCAATCCTATACATACATGGGAGCATAGCTCATGAGAACAGGAAGTGGCTCGGAGCGGCCGAAAATGGCTGAGGCCAGGCAAGGGTGACACCCTTGCTCTGCTGTCTTCAGCTGCACAAAGCCGAATTGCTCCTTACTATTCTTGCGAGGTATGCTCGTGAGAACAGGATGTGGCTTGGAGCGGCTGAAGATGGCCGAGCAAGGGTGACCCGACACCCTTGCTCGGCCCTCTTCGGCCACTCCGTTCTTGCAAGTTGCAAGAACAGGAAGTGGCTCAGCTTTGCATGGCCAAAGACTGCTGAGCCTGGGCAGCAAGGCGGGCTGCGGCAGGCTTCTCAGCTGTGTCACCCCCATGTGTCCATGGGTGTCGCCTGGTACGGCCCACACACACCCTAACAACACCCCAGACACAGGTCCAGACCAGGGTTCTCAGCCCCCCGACCCAGCGTACCACTTACTTGGCTGGGGAAGTCCCTGTATACCACCGGAAGTAACTGGCTATGACGTCTTTGCCAGTTACTTCCGGGTTGGAGACCACGACGTGATTGTACAAAAGCCGGTAAGAGGCTCCAGGTGGGCAGGTGGGCATTTTCAAGCACACCAAACCCACACGCTGGAACTCTGACTGCCGAGCCTCCTACCGTCCTTTGCAGTCACATTGTGGTCTCCCTGACAAATGCTGGAGTGGTCACAGCTAAAGTAGCACTGGTGGTACACATAGCACCGGTTGAAAACCTCTGGTCCAGACAAAAGCAACCGTTTAGGACTCATATTGTACACAATCTCATGTGCATTTCTTCATATTGTACACAATCTCATGTGCATTTCTGAACATTTTTCTTTATTATGAAATAATTATGAAATATTTTTTATTATGAAATAAAGAACACAGATAAGTGGATGGTATAAAGCCAGTTATGGAGGAGGTTTTCTTGTTTTTAACAAGATCACTCCACTGCCACAAACAGAAAACCAATAGGATACTCATACTGCATTCCTTTATTACAGTGAGTAAAAGGGGCTGCCTCAATTTAAGTTGCATTTTTTAAAATCCTAGATGTCCCACTGTAGATCACAACCCTTAAGACAAAGAAATGCCCTTTGCTGTCGAATATCCCCTTTCTCTTGGGTTCTCTTCTTTGACACATCAAGTTGTGTGTGTGTGTGTGTGTGTGTGTGTGTGTGTGTGTGTGAGTCAGTTCCAAGTGGATTTGTTTTGTGGCTTTTACACCCACACAAAATAGTGTGTGTGCATGTGTGTAACCTCACACTGTGTAGAAGCCTCACACTGAGGCTGCAATCCTATCCACACTTACCTGGGAGTAAGCCTCATTGATTATAATGGGACTTCTGAGTAGGCATGCATTGGCTTGGGCTCTGAAGCAACAGTATAAAAGGAGTGGTGCAGGCTGAGAAGGGGCAAAAGGTGGAGAAAGAAACAGCTGGGTCACTTCGTGCCTGGGGGAAAGGCATTGGTAGGCAACTCACTTCCCTAGAGTCTCCATGCTGACCGAGGGTGCAACGATAGCACAGAAGGAAGAAAACTCAATTGGCACTGGAGTTTGTTTATTAAAAAATAAATTTGTTTTAAACGACAGAGTTTCCCAGCAGTATGAGAATTTTTAATTCTGTAATCTGGTGACAACTTGCGAAAATATTTAAACTCCACCTGTTGAATTTCTGACTCGCACCGTTGCTAAAGGCACACAGAACTCCTGTCAGACAAAGAAAGACAGCAGTAAGTAACTCTAGCAAAAAACTGCAAGACTGAGACAGAGCGCAGGACGGTGCATTCCTTCGCCCCACGGGTCCCCAATGCAATGCCAGCTTCCAAAATCGTAAAACGAAAAGTGCGAGGCAAACAATAAGAGCCACTAATTTGCAAGAAAGCAAGCAAGAAAAAGTCACCCCACAATGAAGGGCGGTGGTTGCGCTCGCCCTTTTGGAGAGGGGCAGGAAGGAAAGGGCCACTGAGAGATTTGGCTGGAAGAACTCCGGCTGGGGCGGGGGGAGAACAACGCCTCGTTAGGGGAGCATCCGGGGAGGGAACGCGCCGCTGTCCCTGACACGGAAGCGAAGCGATTCGACTTCCGATGCAGTTGTGGTTGCCAAGGAAGCTGGACACGACTCGTTGCCATGGGGTCCTGAGAGTTTGTTTACTTCTGCCGGTGCTGAAGGGGAGGGCAAGAAAGAAGAGCGCCCGGGCAAAATGTTTGTCTACTTGAGCAAGAAGGTGGGTGTGGGAACGGGCTGCGGACAGGGCCGGTTCCAGGTTATTCCCGTCCCCCTCCTTGTCTGCGGTGCTCTTTTTCTCTGGGCGCCTGGCCTGCGGGGCAGGGAATTGCCAGCCACTTTTTCAGGATTTGGTAGCTGCATGTTTTACGGTCTTCGGTTTTCTCCTCAAGTGTCTCCGTACGGTATTGCCCCGCCCGAATCCTTTTTGTTTGTTTTGGTTGTATATTAGTTTAAAAACGAGCGATCTCTTTACTCGGGCTCCTTGAAGCAAGCGGGGAACTGCCGTTGGCCCGTTTTGCGTCACAAAGCACCACATTAAAGAAGCTGTATTAAAGGTAGTTTCGTTTTAAGTGCGATAATGAGATGAACAAAAACAATGGCTGAACAATCCATATTTTGTGAGAAGCAACTTCCTGTTTGGCTTTACCCTGGTTGTAGTTTTCATTCAAATTAAATACAAACTTTCTTTCAGATTACAATTCCTGGTAACGTTAGACTGAGATGTATTTCTTGGAACAAAGATCAGGGCTTTATAGCCTGTGGTGGAGAGGATGGTCTATTGAAAGTTTTAAAACTAGAAACCAAAACAGGTAAGTGTCATTCCCTGTGGCAGTGGAGTTCCCCTAGTAGACATAAGAATAACATTCATCCAGATGGATTTGTGAGTGACTTTAGAGGAGACCAATCCTATGCACGTCTGCTCAGAAGTAAGTCCCATTATAGTCAATAGAGCTCACTCCCAGGAAAGTGTCTCCCTGAAATAGCAGTTTTGCCTGGGGCTCCATGGCTAGGCTTACCAGATTTCCCCAGTTGCAAACTGGGACACACACACCCTGACAATTAATCAAATTAATTAAATTAAAACAAAATCAATGTTATTAAAAAATGGGTGCAAAGTCTGTTTTGCCGCCCGAAGGGCGGTCCGATTTTTAATTATTTTTAGCCAGCCAATTAATTAAATAAATTGACTTGCCTGTCCCATAACAGTACAATAATAAAAGGACAGTGTTCCACCACATCACGCAGTACAGGCCAGGCCAAGACAGGCAAATACAGAGATCATGGCATCTGGGCGTGCACAAAGTTCCTTTAGTTTTCATGACATGCTCAATCAGCCTCTACAACAACACTCACTCCACCCACTGCCACTACATACTAAAAAAAACCTAAACACACAGCACAGCACACAAATTTGAAGTACTGTACAACAAAACACCCTCAAGTAGCTGAAGACACCTCAGACCCTTACAATACAATACACCTCTTGCAAAAGTGCACCCCACCAAAAGTGCATTTTTCTTGCAAGTACATCCCACCAAAATTGCTTTTTTCTTGCAAAAGTGCACCCAACCAAAAGTGCACTTTCTCTTTCTGTGAAGCAAAACACACAGAACAAACGAAGCTAGCAGGACATCACAAAATTTCTTTGCAGATCAGCCCAGCCCCCCCCCCCCCGGACCTATCAGGACAAAATGGACATCACAAAGTTTATTTGCAGATCAGCCCATTCCCCCCCCCCAGCAGGACAAACTGAGATCAGCCAGCACACTTAACCCCACTTCCTCCCCCACCCCACAGCTAGCAGGACAAACTGCTTTCCTTGAAGCAACAAACATTGCATTTTCTCAAGTGCAAAGAATTAAGCAGGCAAACCTCGTTATCATGTTGCAAAGACCCCTCTGCTCTCCTGCTGCTGCGAAAGAACCTAAGGGCTGTGAGGTCATACTGCTGAGGCGGAGCTGAACTGTAAAGCTCTGTGCTGCTCCTAATCACATGATCAGAGCCACTGAAGCCTCCTAGGCGGCTATTTTGTTTAAGGGAAATTCCGGCGGCCATTTTGTTTCCAAAACAAAATCGGAAAAAATCAAAATTAATTTTAAATGGACCAGGGGGGTAACGGGGGCCAGGGGGCCCCGGGACAAATCCGGGACAGGCCCCCAAAATCCCTGACAGTCCCGGAAAAATCGGGACGAATGGTAAGCCTATCCATGGCAGTTGGGCTGCTGAGTGTTCCATGAGTGACGTTAACTCTTTACAAGCCTGCTCAAACCCACCCACCCCGCCACACACACACACAGGTCTTTTCCCAACATATGTATATGTCACTGTATAGGTGTCACTAGGGTTTGCTGCACCCAGGGCAAGATCTCATGGTGTCACACACACACACCCATGGAGCTCCACCCATGCATGGCTTGTATCCAAGCAAAGTTAGACATAACTTAGGCTTACCATCCGTACCGGTTTTTCCGGGACAGTCCCGGGAATCGGCCACGATTCCCGGTTCTGTCCCGGCCCGGTTTCCGGAGGGATGGCCCCTGCCGCCGCCGCCGCCGCCGCCCTCACAAGATTTGGGCGCCGACATATTGGATCACGCGAGATTTCATGATCCAAGCTGCTGCCGGCGCCCGGGTAAGTTTAAAAAAGAAGATGGCGGCGGCGAGCGGGTGTTGTTCGCCCACTCTCTCACCGGCATGGAGCCAGTGAGGGAGCGGGCCAACTGACAGCCTGCTGCCCGCGCCGTGCGAGCCTTCGGCAGGCTACAACCCAGTCTCCCAGCGGCACCGCTGGGAGACTGGGTTGTAGCCTGCTTGCCTGCGCTGCGCGAGCCTCCGGCAGGCTCGCACCACGCGGGCAAGCAGGCTGCAACCCGGTCTCCCAGCGGTGCCGCTGGGAGACTGGGCCAGCCTGCTTGCCCAAGCTGCGCGAGCAAGCAGGCTGCAACCCGGTCTCCCAGCGGTGGCGCTGGGAGACCGGGCCAGCCTGCTTGCCCACGCCGTGCGAGCCTCCGGCAGGCTCGCATAGCGCGGGCAAGCAGGCTGCAACCTGATCTCCGTGGGGTGCCACTGGGAGACCGGGCACAGGAGCTGCATGAAGCTTGCCGGCGTGAGGACGCGGGGAGCAGCAGCAGAGTGGGGAAAAGGTAAGCTAATTAATTTATTTATTTAATTTTTAAATAATTAAAAAATCTGACCGCGCTTCGCACTTTGCGCCCCTTAGGAGAGATTTCATTCTATATATTTAAATTTCATTTATTATTACCTTTTACATTTTTAATTATTTAATTAATTGAATGTGGCGGGGACTGTGGGGGGGTGTCCAGGTTTGGGGTTGCCAAAATATGGTAACCCTAACATAACTACGTAGCCCTGCTGAGGTAAGCGAGTTGTGACTAATGTAAGTTCCAATAATGTAAATGGAAATTAATCATGACTGAAATTTTTCAGATGCAATCTTATCTTTCATTAAGCGCAGATTTCATTTTAAACCAGCTTATTTTTGAAAGAGAAATTTACTATGGCTGAAACTTAAAAGTGATTTAAATAAAAAAAAATCTTTAAAATATACTAAATTTTAACTCGTCCTACTTTTGACTAAATGTGCATACGGTTTAGCTATTAACCTGAGGGCCCAATCCTATCCAACTTTCCAGCACTGATGCAATCGAGTAAATGGGGCGTGCGCTGCATCCTGTGGGGGAGGGGGCAGTCACAGAGGCCTCCTCAAGGTAAAGGAATATTTGTTCCCTTTCCTCGGGGCTGCATTGCAGGCAGTGGCGTAGCTAGACTGGAGCAGAGGCAAGTAGTTCTGCAAGACTCTGTTACACTGGAGTCAACGGCCCCTCCCCCTTGCTGTTGGAGCCATTCTGGCGGCAATGGCAACATGCAGGACACTCCCCTGTCGCTGCCGGAATGGCTCCAACAGCAAAGGGGAGGGGCCACAGACTCCGGTATAACGGAGTCTTGCAGAACTACTTGCCTCCACTCCAGTCTAGTTTCACCTCTGATTGCAGGTGCATTGGCACTGGAAATTTGGTTAGGATTGGGCCCTCAAAGGTGTTTTACTCAGCGGTGTTGGACTGGATTTGAGAATTTTACTGCATTTTATTGAAATCTCTAAAAATCACTTAGGTGAAAAAACTTTTTGTATTTAAAAAGTATTGTAACAATGCACTAAAATTATGCATTGTTCAAATTATGTTTTAAAATCATGTTTAAACTTTATTCTTTTTTCTTAATAGAGGAATCCAAATTAAAGGGACTTGCAGCACCTAGTAATCTCTCAATGAATCAAACACTTGAAGGTCACTGTGGTAAGAATCATTATCATCCTAAATTTAATACTCGTACATTACAGATGAGATTACAACTGCCTGCTGGATAATCTGTTCTCTGAAACTGTTATTTCTTTGATAAACTTTCACTTAATGCTTAGAAAGTTTACAGATATGAATGTACGGTAATTCAAAGATCTACTCACCACCACTAATTCATTTATGCAAGGGAACAATTATTTTATATTTGCTATTGCTATAATTATTGCAAATCAAATTATATATAAAAGTTGTGCAACAAGACATCACATACTGAACTTATTTTCTTCTTGTCCCATTAAAACAGTATTATTGTTTTCCAAATATTGGCGCAATCTGCCGTAACTTTGCACCTCTAGAGCATGTGCTCCGCAGGCGCCGGGTGCCGTAAACGCGCCGTAAAGTGCGTTTTTGGCACCGGGGAGTAAGGGCCATCGGCGAGGAGGCCAGCAGCCCTTACTCCGCCTCCCAACCGAAGATTTGCACCGTTCTGTGCAGGGGCGGGGGGACGGGGACAGCAGGCTGGGCGGCGAGGGAGGACGTCCGTTGGCTGGCCTGGGGCTGGGAGAGGGTTAGGGGTAGGCTCCTTACCCCGCTGCCCTGGATGTACGTCGGTTTCGTATCGTATCGTCTCTCACACGGCTTCCAAGTACTTCAAACTGCAGTAAAGAGTTTCCTGATGTACTGATCAGCAAAACTGATTCACAGCGACTTCCGGTTTTGTGTCGCGACCAGAAGTCGCTGTGAATCTTTTTAAAAATACTTTACAGCAGTTTGAAGTACTGTACGTGGAAGGCGTGCGGGAGTCCAGGAGCAGGCAGTGGGTAGCAGATTTCCTACAACGCGTTTTTTGTATCTGCTGGGGGTTCGGGAACAGAACCCCCACAGATACAAAGAGCCAGCTGTAGATAGAACAAATTGTTTTCATTTTATAATAGATTGACTTTTCAGAAGGTGTTTTTTATTTATTTATTTTTCACTTTTTTATACCTCCCTTCCTCCAAGGAGCTCAGAGTGGTGTACATATTTCCTCCCCTCCTTCTTGTCCTCACAACAACCCTGTGAGGTAGGTGGGGCTGAGAGATAGTGACTGGCCCAAGGTCACCCCAGGAAGCTTCGTGGCTGAGTGGGGATTTGAACCTGGATCTTCCAGGTCTATGTCCGACTCCCAAACCACTACACCATCCTGGACGTATAGAACATTAGGAAAATCACACATCTTAACTTTGGGCTGTTGTGCAGTCCTCTAATTTTCTTTCTTATACCTTTTTTGTTTATTTCTATTTGTTGTTGTTCAGTCGTTAAGTCGTGTCCGACCCTTCGTGATCCCATGAACCATATCCCGCCAGGCCTTCCTGTCCTCCACTATCTTCCTGAGTTCGCTCATTTTCATGTTCGTTGCATCGGTGATGCTGTCTAACCATCTCATCCTTTGCCTTCCCCTTCTACTTTTGCCTTCAATCTTTCCTAGCGTCAGAGTCTTCTCTAGAGAGTCCTCTCTTCGCATTAGGTGGCCAAAATATTTGAGCTTCAGCCTCAGTACCTGTCCTTCCAGGGAACAGTCAGGGTTGATTTCCTTTAGGATTGACTGATTTTATCTCCTAGCAGTCCAAGGGACTCTCAGGAGTCTTCTCCAGCACCACAGTTCGAAAGCATCTATTCTTCGGCGCTCAGCCTTCCTTATGGTCCAACTCTCACAATCATACATTGCTACTGGGAACACCATCGCCCTGACTATACGAACTTTTTGTTGGCATGGTGATAACTCTGCTTTTTATTATGCTGTTTAAGTTTGCCATAGCTTTCCTTCCAAGGAGTAAGCATCTTTTAATTTCATGGCTGCTGTCTCCGTCTGCAGTGATCTTGGAACCCAAAAAAGTAAAATCTGTTACTGCTGTTACTATATGAGTAACATATGAGTAAAATATGTTACTATATGAGTTCATATATATATGAGTTAAAATCTGTTACTATATGAGTTACTATATGAGTTCATAAATGCTATTATAATACCATAAAGGGTATTATAATACTATTGTGAATTGGATATTTCTTTTTAATGTATTTGAATACAGTATTTATAAATACTGTACATGATTAATTTTATTGTTGAGTTCCAATAATATAATCTCTAATTTTCTAGGTTCTGTTCAGGTAGTGACTTGGAATGAGCAATATCAGAAATTAACTACCAGTGATCAGAATGGGCTCATCATTGTGTGGATGCTGTATAAAGGTAGGAGATTTGCTGGAGATTGCTTATTATCATTGTGTCATTATGGTATCTCAAATCTTACATGTTTTGAGGCTTTTAATGTGCATCTACAGATTTTAATTGCAGGTTGAAAAGCCTCGAATAGGCATTATAATGAACCCTCGATTAGACTAATGAGGAGAGGGGATGTCCATTAAATCCCAATGCATATGCACATATGTAGAACATAAATGATTACTTTTTAAAGAAGCAGACAATGTCCGTTGTTTCCAAAGTCTTTTAAATTGAGATCTGTTGAATTGAGGATTCACTGTATTTCAATTGTTGGTATAGATCAGGGGTGGTCAAACTGTGGCTCCTGAGCCACATGCAACTCTTTGACATATAATATGCTGCTCTTAGAAATATGTTGGCTGAGCTCCTTTTTGCAATCACAATTAATATACATTTATAAAAGGTAAATAAGAAATTTTCAAGCTTTATAATTTACCAGGTATAAATTGAGAGTCCACTGGATTAAAACATAAGTTTAATGTTCATGGCGAGTTCAGGTAAATATATTTAAGAATTTAAATGCTTCTTAAATATTGCGGCTCTCAAACATCTCTCTTATGGCTCTCAAACATCTGAAGTTTATCGCATGTGGCTCTTACATTAAGCCTGTTTGGCCACCCTTGGTATAGATGTTCATCCTAATAATCTATTCTTAAATTCATATCCCTTTGTCTTGTGCTCCTCTTCCCACACACAGCATACAGTAGGACCCCAGTATCCGCAGGGGATACCTTCCTGTCCCCCCGCGGATACTGGTAACCCGCGGATGGGGGAATGCTATCCCCCGCAGCCGCCACCCCCTCGCGTCCATTACCTTTCTTTTAGCTGATTTTGCTGGCACCAGGTCAGTGGGGCTTCTTGATTCTCCAGAACACTATAAGCAGCAAGCTGCTTATAGCGCCGAAGCAGGCAAGCAGCCTGCGTGCTAGAAAATCTCTGTTAAACAGGAAGCTTACTGTTTAACAGAGATTTTCTAGCACGCAGGCTGGTTGCCTGCTTTGCCGCTGTAAGCAGCTTGCTGCTTATACCATTTTGGTGAATCAAGAAGCACCCTGACCAGGTTCCAGCGATATCAGCTAAAAGAAAGGTAATGGTGCCAGGATGGTGTAGTGGTTTGGGAGTCGGACATAGACCTGGAAGATCCAGGTTCAAATCCCCGCTCAGCCACAAAGCTTCCTGGGTGACCTTGGGCCAGTCACTATCTCTCAGCCCCACCTACCTCACAGGGTTGTTGTGAGGACAAAAAGGAGGGGAGGAAATATGTACACCACTCTGAGCTCCTTGGAGGAAGGGCGGTATAAAAATGTGAAAAATAAATAAATAAATAATGGGCGTGGAGGGAAGCCAGGGGGGCCTGTGATTCGCGGATAAGTGAATCCGTGGATACGCCCCCCCCCAGTACATTCTGTTTTGAACTTATACCTTCTGTGCCAACAGTTTTCCCCATATCTTTTCACTTAAAATGTAATGTTGTGGTCTCTTTTTATCTTCTTCTTGCTCAATGGAATAGATTTATTCCAAGTCAGTCATATTGGGCCATAACCAGGTTGACCAGATCCCTTGTTCTCATATGCTTAATATAGAGGAATGTTCACAAAGGGTATGATTTGCCAAGGTATGAACAAGCTCCAATGAAAGAATGCAGTTTGTGAGTGGTGCTTGGTGGGTTGATCTCTTAGCTATATCTTTGAACTTTTAGCATTTGGAATATTTTCAGAATTACATCTCTCTGTGGAATTAAACTTATTTTCAGTTATCCACTATTTTTCACAAATAATTCCAACATTGGTTTTGCCTCTAAAGAAAGTAGTCCAAATGAGGAACAGAAGTATTGAAGGTATGACTGAATTTTCATGCTTTGGTTTCAGGTGCTTGGTATGAAGAGATGATCAACAATAGAAACAAATCTGTTGTTCGAAGTATGAGCTGGAATGCTGATGGACAGAAGATTTGCATTGTTTATGAAGATGGTGCTGTAATTGTCGGTTCTGTGGATGGTAAAGTGTCACCTATATTCGTGCATTTTTGTAATAGAACGTGCCGTAACAGCGTTCCAGCACCTATTTTTGACGGCCCTCCCCCCCCGTGCTCCAGCTGATGATCGGAATGGCGCTCAGAGCTTGAGCGGCTTCCCAATCATCAGCTGGAGCATGGGCAGGGCCAGCACTTCAGCCACGAACTCTCTTAAACCTCCATCTTCTTAAAGCTCCAGTGCGCCTTTTTTACCCTCCCCACTCTCTACCTCTCCTGCCTTCTTAAAGCTCCAGAGCGCCTTTTTCCCCTACCCCCCTCTCTTTTTAGCTCTCCTCCTCCGTTTTCTTAAAGCTCCAGAGCGCACATGCGCCAGTCTTCTCGCTTTCCCCTCCTTCACTTTCGTGCCCTTTCCCCCCTCCCCCTCTCTCTTTTTAGCTCTTCTCCATCTTTTCCTCCTAATAAGGCTCAGTAACCACCTTCCTTCCCTCTCCTGCATACAAACTTCAGGAGCCAGCCACGTTCCCTTTGCCTTCCGCCCTCCCTTTTCCCTGCTCACATGCCAGGGCGATTCTCTACTGTACGTCAACTAGATATGAAGGAGACTACTCTACTACTTTCTACTCTACAAAGCTAT
Source organism: Plestiodon gilberti rubricaudatus (assembly GCA_026170595.1). Taxonomy (NCBI): domain Eukaryota; kingdom Metazoa; phylum Chordata; class Lepidosauria; order Squamata; family Scincidae; genus Plestiodon; species Plestiodon gilberti. The sequence continues at coordinate 123,140,126 of JANXHW010000001.1, read as the reverse complement.
CGGAGATGATAATATCCCAGCTGAGCTACTTAAAATCCTAAATGATGATGCTGTGAAAGTGCTGCACTCAATATGCCAACAAATTTGGAAAACTCAGCAGTGGCCAAAGGATTGGAAAAGGTCAGTTTACATTCCAATTCCAAAGAAGGGCAGTGCCAAAGAGTGCTCAAACTATCGCACAATTGCACTCATTTCACATGCTAGCAAGGTTATGCTCAAAATCCTACAAGCTAGGCTTCAGCAGTACGTGGACCGAGAACTACCGGACGTACAAGCTGGGTTTCGAAGAGGCAGAGGAACTAGAGATCAAATTGCCAACATGCGCTGGATCATGGAGAAAGCACAAGAGTTCCAAAAAACCACCTACTTCTGCTTCATTGACTACGCAAAAGCCTTTGATTGTGTGGATCACAACAAACTGTGGCAAATTCTTAAAGAGATGGGGGTACCAGACCACCTTACCTGTCTCCTGAGAAACCTGTATGCGGGTCAAGAAGCAACAGTTCGGACCGGCCATGGAACAACCGACTGGTTCAAAATTGGGAAGGGAGTACGGCAAGGCTGTATATTGTCACCTTGCCTATTTAACTTAATGCAGAGTACATTATGAGAAATGCAGGGCTGAATGAATCGCAAGCCGGAATCAAGATAGCCGGGAGAAATATCAACAACCTCAGATATGCAGACGATACCACCCTAATGGCAGAAAGTGAAGAAGAACTAAAGAGCCTCTTGATGAGGGTGAAAGAAGAGAGTGCAAAAGTTGGCTTGAAACTCAACATTAATAAAACTAAGATCATGGCATCTGGGCCCATCAATTCCTGGCAAATAGAAGGGGCAGAAATGGAAGCAGTAACAGATTTTACTTTTCTGGGCTCCAAGATCACTGCAGACGGAGACAGCAGCCATGAAATTAAAAGACGCTTACTCCTTGGAAGGAAAGCTATGACAAACTTAGACAGCATAATAAAAAGCAGAGATATCACCATGCCAACAAAAGTTCGCATAGTCAGGGCGATGGTGTTCCCAGTAGCAATGTATGGTTGCAAGAGTTGGACCACAAGGAAGGCTAAGCGCCGAAGAATAGATGCTTTTGAACTGTGGTGCTGGAGAAGACTCCTGAGAGTCCCTTGGACTGCTAGGAGATCAAATCAGTCAATCCTAAATGAAATCAACCCTGACTGTTCCCTGGAAGGACAGGTACTAAGGCTGAAACTCAAATATTTTGGCCACCTAATGCGAAGAGAGGAGTCTCTGGAGAAGACTCTGATGCTGGGAAAAATTGAAGGCAAAAGGAGAAGGGGAAGGAAAAGGATGAGATGGTTAGACAGCATCACCGATGCAACGAACATGAAAATGAGCGAACTCAGGAAGATAGTGGAGGACAGGAAGGCCTGGCGGGATATGGTTCATGGGATCACGAAGGGTCGGACACGACTTAACGACTGAACAACAACAACTCTACTTCAGCAGGTGTGTAGAAGCGGGAACTTCAACGAAGATACTTAATACAAAGAACAGTGCGGATCTACATGGCTACCCAGGACTTGAGAATGGGGGTGGTGGTGTAAATTAATGTGGGGGTGGTAGGAAGTTTGGGTGTTGGAGGAAGAGGAGTAAGTGGGGGATATCTGGGGGTCAATGTTGGGTAGCTATTATGGTAATTTTGGGGTGAGGGGAAAAGAAATCTAGGGGGTAATCGGGTTATTAATTTAATGGGGATATTTTGGGGTAAGGGGAAGAGTTGGGGTGGTGAAAATGTGGGGGTGGAAGGGAGGGATGTATGTTGGGGAAACTCAGGTGGAGGGGTTGATATTGGTGGATTGACTAAGGGATCTGCAGACTTCCACTAACGCAGCGGTTCTCAAATAGTGGGGCGCGCCCCCCAGGGGGGGCGCGAGGCCCCACAAAGGGGGGCTCGACCACCACAGTCGCCCTCCGCACGCTCCGAGGCCGGCCCAGGAGCCGGCCTCGGAGCGTCCGGAACGGCCGGCGCTCCAGGGCCTTCTGAAGGCCCAAGCGTCAATCCGGGTATTTTTGATGTTTTCGCTCATGCGCAGAGACGAAAACGGGTCTGCGCATGAGCGAAAACATCAAAAATACCCGGATTGACGCTTGGGCCTTCAGAAGGCCCTGGAGCGCCGGCCGTTCCGGACGCTCCGAGGCCGGCTCCCGGGCCGGCCTCGGAGCCGGCGGAGGGCGAGGCGAAGGGGGGGCGCCACCCCCCAAAATCGGGTGACGGGGGGGGCGCGGGGAAATTTTTTTGAGAACCACTGCACTAACGTGTGTGCAGGGAAAAACTGGGGTGGTGAAAATGTGGGGGGTAGAAGGGAGGGAGGTAAGTTTGGGGAAACTCAGGTGGAGGGGTTGTTATTAGTGGGTTATAAAGTGACTGTGTGGGAAGGGGAGGACTTTGGGTGATCAGATGTGCCAGGAGGAGGAGGGATGCATGTCTGCTTCTCTCTGTACATCTGCTTGCCCACCTGCCCTGCTGTGCAATTTTATTTAATTAATTACCCAAAATAATTTTTTAATTATTATTAACATGTACCAACTACATGGGTCATGAGATGACAGAAAAATTGTATTTAGGGTCACGTCAAAAAGTGTTTGGGAAACACTATTCTTCAGAGATGGCCGCAGCATGCCCCGTACTCCAGCTGACGATCACAATTATGAGCTGAGTGCCTTTGCTGCGATCGGGACTGGGGGAGGGAAGGGGGGCAGTCTGGGCTGGGGGAAGGGGGGCTCTGAGTGGCAAGAAGACCGACTGCAGAAGAAGGCTTCGGGAGCCGCATGTGGCCCGCGTGTTGGACCATCCTGATCTATCTGTTAAAATACATTATTTTTGCATTTCAGTTTCACACATTAGAACATTTTTTTAATTGACACATTCCTCACTCTAAAAATAAGAGAATCTTCAGCATGTCAGAATTCAGTACACACCTACAGAATTCCCAGGGCAGGTAGATAGGTTCAATTGGCAGGTAGAGACTAAGAACATAGTCTGCAAACCTAACACCTAAACAGCACGATTGCTCAACTGTAGCCCCATTTAGATTTGGGGATGCAGTTTTTATGGGGCTGTTTAATTAAATATTGATATTTAATATCCACCCTAGGGGCGGGGTTTGTGATGGCAGGGGCAGGGGCAGGGCTTGTGACACCACGGGGTGTCATGGGGGTGCGCCCCCCAGAGGCTAGCTACTCTGCTGAGTTCCAGCACCTTTAAAAAAAAAAAGCACTGCCTATATTAGTACGTGCATTATCTTTGAAGTTTTACTAGCTCTTGTTCTTGGTGTTTTCATTGAACAATTCATATACCTTGCATACAAATTTAGCACTGGGCTATGTTAGTCTGTAATAGAGGGGTGGTTTCCCCAAAAAATATTTTTCTTGGATCATAGCTGATTAGCTTCTATTGCAGCTTTTGACCGCTACATTCAGTTGTAGATATTTGACCAAAAAGAGATTAAGTTTTTCATGTGTTTTGCGCTCTGCATTTATAAACTTATGTACGTTTATACATTCAAATGATAGGACATATTAACAGATTTGCATAAGAACAATGAAGTTTTCTTGTGGTTTCGAAACTAATAGAGAAATAATAATAGAGCAGCATGTGAAATTAGGATATACCTGACATGTCTCTTTTCCCAGTCATTTAAAATGAATACCATTAAAAATAAATAAGAGGATTTATAGAAATGTATGCTGCATTCCAAAGTATTATTTATGTGGATTTGGGGGTCACTTTTCTCATGAATATTCTTCCAGTATGTTAGAAATAGCCTTTTCTGCTAGCAGAAGAGCATCTTTGGATCTGAGCTTGTGTGACTGACTGCGCAAGCGGAAGGTGTGCCGCCATTGGGCGGTGTGTTTAGGATTGCGCAGATTGCCCTAAAGAAGTCTGCAGCAGTCACAAAAGCCTCCCCGACAATGCGCTGGTCAGTGCACTGCCGGGTACACCGGCAGGAAGGCCTACGCCTTCCCAGCCGTGCCGGAGGACGTCTGGACGTGCGCTGGGGAAAGTAGGCCAGCGGGAAGGCGGGGGAGGGTGAAACGGGGGAGGGGAGGGGTGAAACTGGACAGGGGGCGTAATGGGGCGGGGAGGCCGCGGGGGGAGATCTGTCGCTGAAGGCCTGCACCAAATCCTATCCCCCTTCCCCGCAGCCTCCCTGCTCCTTTTTTCTCCTCTGACTTACACTAACTAACTTGCTAGCATAGGTCCCAGGAGACCCCATTGCAGGCCATGAGGCTTATGCAGGGGTAAGGGGAACATCCTCTTTCCCTGCAGAAACCTCCCAGTCCCACCCCCGCACAGGATGCAGCAGCTGCCATTTTGGCACCGATGCGATGTCAGGCAGGGGGGTGAATAGGATTGGGCTCTGAGAATTTGATATTTGTAGTACCTGTATATGAAATTCAAAAACACATTTGTTACTATCATAAATGCTTTATTTTTAGTTGTGTGCTGTGGTGAACATATTTTCTGTTAACAGGGAACCGCATTTGGGGAAAGGATTTGAAAGGTACACAACTCTGCCATGTTGCATGGTCTCCAGACAGCAGAACCCTTCTCTTTGGTATGGCAAATGGAGAAATTCACATTTATGACAATCAAGGGAATTTTATGGTAAGTTCAGATACGGGTGATGTACTCTCTTTGCTATTGCGTGGCTTCGCTTGCTAGTTATTCTCACAATTAGGAAGATTTTCCTAAACATTTCTATCTGATCTACAACATAAAGCCACTGCTATGTATTCTTCTGTAATAGTGATACCCTGTTTCCCCGAAAATAAGACCTACCCTGAAAATAAGACCTACAGTCATTTTTGCATGATTTTGCTGGCACTCGTCAATATAAGTCCTCCCCAAAAGTAAGACCTAGCTAGGATCATCAGCCAGACGCAAACCCCCCCCCCCCCCCCGGCACTTACTTTGACTGATTTAAGCTTTGTTCTTTTCCGAGGGTCCAAGGCCTGCACAGCCTGCACTTGAGTCCTCCACCATAGAGACGATGTGCTAGAGAGGCCAGCAAGGCCTGTAAGGAGGCTGCAATCTTGCAGAGTCTCTATAGCATGTTGTCTCCATGGTGGAGGACTTGAGTGCAGGCCTTGCAGAGCCTTGCACCCTCGAGAAAGAATGAAGCTTTAATCGGTCAAAGTAAGTGCCGGGGGGTTGCGCCACAGGTTGCGAAAATAAAACCTCCCTGAAAATAAGACCTACTGCATTTTTGGAGCCAAAATTAATATAAGACACTGACTTATTTTCGGGGAAACACGGTACTTAAAAAGTGTTCTGCAATTACCATAGGAATTTAAAATATTATCAGCGCAATCCGACTTAACTTTTGTGCCGGTTTAACCAGTGGCGCAGCGAGAACGGGAGGTCCCAGAACGGAAAAGGGATTGAAATCCCCTCCAAAAGAGGAATTCAAAGGGGATTTGAATCCCTTTTCCGTTCTGGGGCCTCCCATTCTCGCTGCGCCGCTGGTTAAACTGGCAAAAAAGTTAAGTCAGATTGCGCTGTATGTCATAGTGTCTAATGGAGCACAAATACAAAAGCAGCCACATTTTCATTTTCTGCCACCTTCCTATCAGAACTAGCCCCTAACTGAATGAGATTTGGTATGAGAAAAGAACAATCCCAGTACCACCACTAGCAACTACTAGAATCAAGGGGAGGCAGCAGATTCTGCCACTCCATCCTCCCTATCAAATTTAGTGGTCAGGCAGATGCCTCACTCAAGTATGCTGCAGATTTGGAAGACCCAATGTATCCTGACTGGACCCACTCCCTTCCAAAACAAGCCCTAGTTGAGGCCAGAACCGGAGTCCAGGAGCTAAGACAAAAGTCTGACCTAAACCCACAGTGCTTTTCTGGCCACATGTGACCTGTCATCCCTGAACTCTGTTTGGGAGGAAGAAGCCAGAACTTGCACATTCTCCAGATCAGGATCCTGCTGATGCTGTAGAAAGGGCTGGAAAAATTGGACCACCTATAGTTGATCAGTGCCTAATAGTTGCTGGTGCATAGCTCCCTTTTTATATTGGAAATCGTAGTCTATAACTTACTGGACACCTCCACCAATACGATAGAAAGTAGAGCCACAAGAGCAGTATGGTGGGAACAAATACAGCAACGAGGACAAGTTACTTAGGTGAAATCAAAGGCACTACGTCAAATTAAACATAAATTGTCTCAATTAAATTGTTGATTATAACCAGAGTATGTTAGCAGGTTGTTCACATTTTCTTATGTTTTTTGTAAAAGCATTCATACTAAGGAAGCAGAAAACTGAGAATGGAGGTTCCCATGGCATGTTACGATTTGCAGCGATTTCGGGATTTACAGCCATGATTTACAGGTTTTGTTGAAGAAATAAAGTTCTTACTAAAACCAGTGGTCTGTAGAAATTCCTTTGTGACGAAGCAACAGCGTTCGCAGTAGCAGCTGTGGGCGCCAGTGTCTAAGGATTATCCAGAGCAGACTCACGGGCACTAACTTTAACGAAGTTAGTGCCCGTGAGTCTGCTCTGGATAATCCTTAGACACTGGCGCCCACAGCTGCTACTGCGAACGCTGTTGCTTCGTCACAAAGGAATTTCTACAGACCACTGGTTTTAGTAAGAACTTTATTTCTTCAACAAAACTGTACATGGCTGTAAATCCCATAATCCTGAAATCGCTGCAAGCAGAAAACTGTTATTTTATTTATTTTTTCACATTTTTATACCACCCTTCCTCCAAGGAGCTCAGAGTGGTGTACGTATTTCCTCCCCTCCTTTTTTTCCTCACAACAACCCTGTGAGGTAGGTGGGGCTGAGAGATAGTGACTGGCCCAAGGTCACCCAGGAAGCTTCGTGGCTGAGCGGGGATTTGAACCTGGATCTTCCAGGTCTATGTCCGACTCCCAAACCACTACACCATCCTGGTGTGTTAACTCCCTCTGCCCTTGCCTTGTCGCCTCATTCCTTTCAAAATTGAGTGCATGCTGTTGACATGGCACTCTCTGCCCCTCCTCTCCTTTCAGTTGATCTGAAAGAAAAGAAGGGGCAGAATGAAACAGTAGCAGCACATGCTGATTGCCTGCCACCAGATGGGAAAAGAGGAACTGTGGCAGTGTGGCCACTCATAGTCCATTCTTGCCTGCTAACTAGTTGTGCTATATTTTGAAGGTGGGTCTCATGTTGCAGGCTGGGATCTGAGGTGGGTCCCAGTTCGACAACTTGAAGACTACTGTATTACATGTTTATTTTAGATGAAAATGAAAATGAACTGTTTGGTGAACATTACTGGAGCATTCAGTATTGCAGGAATACATTGGTACCCTGGCACAGAAGGTTACGTTGAACCGGATTGTCCTTGCCTTGCTATTTGTTTTGACAATGGAAGATGCCAAATCATGAGACATGAGAATGACCAAAGTAAGTGCAACTTGTTATACCTCTAAAGAAGTTCTAGGAATTCAGTTCTTTGAAGGTCTTGTTCACATCATGCCCGTTGCAGCCATTCTTCCATGTATGTTCTTTAACTTTTCCTTTAAACTGTATAACCACCAGATCCTGTCTTAATTGACACTGCTTTGAACATTGTGAGTATCCAGTGGAACCACTGTGGGAATGTGCTGGCTATTGCAGGTTTCCAGAAGGTAGCTTCTCAAGATAAAGATATAAATATTGTGCAGTTCTATACTCCGTTTGGTGAGGTAAAAGTATTTCCTGTTTTCCTATCCCTATTTAATCTTGTTAATACACTTAATACAAATGCTGAATAAAGCCTAACATAATGGTCTAAACATAGTTTTCAAATTGTGTTCCAGGGAACTTAATTATTTAGTTCCAGGTGTTAAGCAGAAGCTTATTTAGTGGTCAGTAATGATAAATAAGTTTCTTTCAATAATGATAGATAAGTTTCCCTCAGACCTCTTGCCCACAACTACCACTTTTCTTCTGTAATGGCGATGCAAAGTAGTATTTGGTGTGTTCTAGGTCACATTCTCAGATTACAGGGTGGGGTACATCATACTGGGAAACCCATTGGACAGCCCAATCCTGTCTAGCAGGACGCAGTGGCGCAAATAAGGCCAGGGCCTATATTCATTCCTTTACCCTGAGTAGAGCCCCAGCTGCCCCGATGGGTCTACATGAATGTGTGCCAGCTGTTTTGCTGGTGCACATTTAAGAGGCCCATGTAAGGCCCAACAGGCCCGGGAAGGGGGATAGGATATGGGAGAGGAGGCCACCGCCGATCCCTCCCCCTTCCCAGGCCTGGTCAACCAATCCCACGTTCTGCTCTCCCCCACCCCTCCACCACGCCGTGGGCACCTACCTCTCCACCGTGGCATCCATCTGTCCTGCAGCACAGGCCTCTCCGTCAGTGCCGCTTACCCTCTGGGTGCTGCAAACGTGCTTTCCGCCAGTCTAAAAGTAGACAGGATTGCGTGTGCACCTAGGACGTGACTTGAAATCTGCTACAATATGCTGGAGTCCCATGGTGGGGGACAACAGGAGGCTTCGGAAGGGAAAGAGCATTTAAATCCCCTCCATAAGCCTCCCGCTCTGCAATGGGTCTCCTCAGTCTTGCACCAGCAATTTTGCTGGCACAAGTCCGAGGAGAGATGAGATGGGAGGCTGCTGCCAGAGGGGATAGGATCCGGCGTGCGCCATTGCCACCAGATCCACCCCCTCCCGCAGGTCCCCCTCCCGTTCAGCCTCCCTGCCCTCCTACCTAACTCCTACATCTAGGTCAGAGAGGAAATTCATAGTACAACTTTACACTAACATTTGTTTGCTTCATCAGAAACCGTATAATTGTTTTAATTACAAAGGACAAGATTTAGAAGTAGCAAGATATTTATGACTTACTTATTAGTGCATAAAATGATATTTATGGAAAATAAATATCTAGAAATTTAGAGGTATAGAAAATAGAATCATAAAAGATCTCACCTCAAAATACCTCTTCCTTAATTCCAGTCATGACCACAAAATGTATTCAACTTGAACTACTCCTAATAGTGTATAACTAGTCTGTGGTTGATGTATTTTCAGCATTTACGAACATTGAAAGTTCCAGGCAAACAGGTGTTGGCTTTGTCTTGGGAAGGAGGTGGTCTGAAAATAGGGCTAGCTGTTGATTCATTCATTTATTTTGCAAATATTCGACCAGACTATAAGGTAGGTAGCTCTATAACTCTCCTTTCATCGGAAGGCTTAAAGCATGACTGCTAGCACAAAGCTTTTGTTAGCAACATGTGTCTTGACCTTCTGAGCTTCTGTTCGTTTGGCTACTTCACTGCCACTTTACTCTCTCCTACCCTATTTTCATTACTTGTTAATCCCTAATTATGTCTTGTTCGTCTACTATTGATTGTCATCCTTGGTGTTCTGTATTGTGCCCAGCATATTGTGTTACTTGATTATTTCAGATTTTAAATCATGCCCAAAACATCTAGTAACATCATGTATATACTATTTACACACAATGAAATCCACAGAAATCCTCACCAGAAAAAAAGTCATTCAGGAGTTTAAAAAAAGGGGGGGCTGCCTTCTACTGTGTCAGGCTATTGCTTGATCTAGCTCATCATTGTGTGCAGTGTCCAGCAGCGTGCTTCTAGCAATTTTAGGGCACAATCCTATCTGGTCACTAGGCCAGCATAGGACCTCTACGCCAGCCCAAAACTGTTGCAAAAGCTGCCATAAAGCAGTTGCGCTGGCCCCTGCAGGCCATATCTGGCCGGCGTGTGGCCCAAGTAAGCTGTAGGAACGTTTCAGGGCGGGGGGGGGTTGGATTGGGCCCGAGAGAGGGGCTGGATCGGTGGCAGCAGTGCACACCGTATCCTATCCTTCTTCCAGGCCCATTTCTCATGACACGGGCCTCCCAGACTTATGCCATTTCATGGCGTGGATCCAAGGAAACCCATTTGGGAGGCTGGGGCTTTACCCGGGATCAGGGAACAAAAGTTCCCTTACCTCGAGGAGACCTCCAACCCCATCTTCTCTGTTCAGGATCCAGCATTGCCAGCGCCGGCATAGCTGGATCGCTAAGCAGAGCGTAGGACAGGATTGGGCTCTTAGTCTTAAGTTTAGTTTTGAGGGTCTTTCCTAGCCTTACATGGAGATGCCAGAAATTGAACCTGGAACCTTCTACATGCAACACATATGCTCTATCACTGAGATACAATCCATTCCCCAAATTGCCTCTGTTAAGAAAGAGTATTTTAATAGCATTTCCTAAAGATAATATAGTTCTGAAGTGGATTGAATGCCAAGCTGAAATGCTTGCTCTTTTTATGTTGTTTTAACTAATTATCTGAAGTCTTCAGTTTTTCAATGGGGTTGTCATCTATTCTCTAAAATATGTTAGCTGAGAATATGTGTAAGTGCTGAATTTGTACAATATACTTTTTGCATGTTTATCCCAGTGCTCCTCAATTATTTTCTGTCATGCCCCCCCTAGGAAGAAGAAAAAATTTCGCGCCCCCCCCGCGCGACTGTAAATATCTCCCGCATGGGGGGCATGACAGAAAATAGTGTATGCTTGTGTAGACAGTGTATGCTTTGCGCCACTTATCTTGATTGTAGGAGCCTCCAGCGACGATCTAGTTCACCGACGATCTCTTCCGGGGAGCAGATCGTTCCTCTGCTCCCCGGCGCGAACTCTGTAACGCGCCTAGGAGCGCTCTGCAGAGTTCACGCTGTGAATCACGCATGCGCAAGACGACGATTGGCAACATCGTCGTCTTGCGCATGCGTGAACTCTGCAAAGCGCTCCTAGGCGAGTTACAGAGTTCGCGCCGGGGAGCAGAGGAACGATCTGCTCCCCGGAAGAGATCGTCGGTGAAGTAGATCGTCGCTGGAGGCTCCTACAATCAAGATAAGTGGCGCAAAGCACACACTAACACAGCATCACACGAGCCCCCCTTTACGGAGCCTCGCGCCCCCCCTGGGGGGCGCGCCCCACTATTTGAGAACCGCTGCTCTATCCTGTTAAAAATGTTTTCTTTGTTGACAGTGGGGCTACTGCTCTAATACAGTAGTTTATGCATATACCCGGCCTAACCGCCCAGAGTACTGTGTGGTCTTCTGGGACACGAAAAACAACGAAAAGTATTTGAAATATGTCAAGAGTCTGATCTCCATAACAACTTGTGGGGATTTCTGCATTTTGGCAACTAAAGCTGATGAAAATCAACCACAGGTATTACTGAATATTTTTAAATCTTACCTGAAGCAGTTTACATTATAAATTTTGCTAACCGGCCAAAGAGGCACTTTTGCATGGGTGCTCCTCTTATATTTAGCAAGGGGAGAGCAATTGTCCCTCTTCACCCCAGTGCAGTGTCTTTTCTAGTGGTTGTTGCTGATGTTCTGCTTCTTTTTAGGTTGTGAGTCCTCTGGAGAAAGGGAGCCATTTAGTTACTTTATTTTCTTTCTAAATCGCTTTGTGAACTTTTTTTTTTTATCGAAAAGCAGTATATAATAATAATTATTATTTATTACAAGCAGTAGGGAGTTGAAGATTGAAACCAAAGTTTTATCAATTTCTTTCCACTTATACAGCTCAATTTGACCCAATTTCTTGGGCTACCACTATACAAGTGTCCCCCAGTTAACGACGGGGATACCTTCTGAAATCTCCTTCATGAAGTAAAACCGTCATTAAGTGAGTCTTCAGCACCATCTAGTGGTGCTGATGGTGGCTTGCTGGGCTTTGATGTTTAGCTCTGTGCTTAAATCCCCAGCGCTAAACATAGAAGCCCTTATCTAGCCCATTAACTGTTTGGCTTTAGATAAGGGCTTCAATGTTTACTGCTGAGGCTTTAAGCACAGCACTAAACATCAAAGCCCTTATCTAAAGCCAAACAGCTGATGAGCTGGGGATTTAAAAAGACACATCTTTTTAAATCCTTTGCTCTTTTTTACTGGTGACTGATGTCGTATATGCGGATCATTATTAAACGATCCGACGTTAAATAGGGGACACCTGTATAGAGAGTTGGTAAATTAAAAGGAAAAGTACACTTAAAAGCAGTCTGACAAAAACTGAGTGTAACTAGTAGCCCCAAGTAGGAAATTTTTGAAGGAATCCGCTGGAAAAAAGTAATAGAATATCTGGCAGGGGGGTGGGAAGGTTTCCTGCTTAAACCTTTAACAGCTTACAGTATCCTGGAAGTTAGGTTGGGGAGATGAAACATTTTTTTAAGTCACATTTGTAATAGGAATTCTTGTCTTTAAAAAACAGGGTACTATATATGGTCTATAAAATAATAAGACCTTGCTCCCAGGTTTACCATCTAAGTAAATAACTACATTAGGAAAAGGAAAGAAGTGGCAGGGATGGTGGTAACGAAAGACAGTGGAGAAAGAGAAATCAAATTTTATAAACAAACTTTATGCTATAAATTCTCTAATAATGAATTTATGTTCATTAATACTATGTCATGATGTGACTTTTTTCTGGACGGTTGTGGTAATATTGTTGGAGTGTGCTTTATTAACACTATAAAGTTGGACATGTACCTGATTTTTTTTCATCACCTTAATACTGTGCTTTGTTAAACCTATTGTAATAGATTCATTTTTTTAGTTTTCTTTTGTGTCTGCCTAATTATGTAAAGCTACACAGTTTAATGTTTCCAAACCCACAGAGTGGCATCCGGACCTTTGGCAGAGCAGCACTCCAAATTGTCAGAAGTTTTTCTGCTTGGGGAAGGAGAGTTGCAAGGACCTGTTCCACTTGTGGAAGAGGCGTATGTGAGCTTATGTGAACTTATGTGAGAAGAGGCGTAGCAGGGCTGGGGCCGGGGGGATGCAATGCCCCTGGGTGACAGCCACGGTCTCCTCGCGAGGAGGAGCCACGGCGGGAGTTTTGTGCTCCATGGCTGCTTTTTTGCAGCCAGAGGGCTGTATTTGCAGCCGCTGAGCATTATCGCACCGAAAACAGTGCGTTTTTCTGGCCCTCCCAACCAACCCGGGTCCTGGAAGGCTTGAAATGAAGCCTTCCAGGCGCGCAGGGGGTGTGGGCGATGACACGAAATGCATCACTCCCCCCCCCCGGGCAGGCCAGCAACACTACTGTATGTGAGCGCAACTCTCCTTCTGTTGATGGAAGGAACTTCCAACAATTGAGGTTTGGATGCTGCCCAAAGAATATGGTCTCCCTTTACATTGAGAACAAATGTTTGTGTTTTGAGACTGGAAACCACTAGGAAGGATTTTATATGGAAGCAGCAATTCCATTAAAAATCCAAATGACTCATAAATGGTTGTTCTTTTTGCTAGTATATTAATGTAATTCAATATTTTTTTCTGATCTAATTCAGTTATTTCTCATATCCTTTTGTACTATGCTTGCAAAGGAGGAGCATGAGACTGAATCTGTTGGTACAATGGTAAAACAATGCTTTAAATGCTGCTTTAACTGATAATCATTGTATGATATGATTTACCTTTAATTGGCATTTGTTTTCCGCTTGCGTTTGGTGTAAACACTCAAGTTCATTGACATACAATCTTCCCTCATTATCCATTCCTAATTTGTTCCTGGAAATGGCCCTTATAATGAAAATCTGGATGAGTACAATTAACACATTAATTTCAATGGGAAAACTTCTAAGTCGTTCCAAAGCCATTCACCCAAAAATCACCCTAAATGCCTATTACCATAAGGTAAAAGTTGTGTGGCCTAATAATAGAATTAATAACAATTAATAACATTATAATACAGTATCATTAGATGGGTAAACATAAGAAGAGCCATGCTGGATCAGGCCAAAGGCCCATCTAGTCCAGCTTCCTGTATCACACAGTGGCCCCACCAGATGCCTCAGGGAGCACACAGCCAACAAGATAACCTGTTTCCTGCTGCCACTCCCCTGCACCTGGCACAGAGAAAACCTACTTCTAAAACCAGGAGGTTGCTTATGGCTTGTAACCTGTGATGGTCTTTTCCTCCATGAATCTGTCCAAACCCCTTTTAAAGGCATCTAGGCCAGGTGCCATCACCACCACATCCTGTGGTGATCCTGAAACATACCTGTATCAATAAAGTGATGGTGTTAGGCAGAGGAGGAAGATTAAGAAGCGTAACACTATGGTGGTGGTGAGGGAGACCATTGAACACTACTGACAACACAAAAACAGACCAAAGGAACATGTAATGCACATGCTTTGAAAGCCAGTACAAAACTGAGTATGGGGATACACTACCCATCAGGCAATATGTCTCACACAGCTGCTTCCTGAGCTGTATAACTGAAATGTTTTGTACAGATAAAGAAATCTGATCTTAATATTTGCAGTACATATAAGTGAAAATCCATATAACAAACTTATGGATAGAAGGCAGAGTATAATATTTAGAATTTCTACTTTCAGTACAAAAGCCAAAGACTGAAAGTGCTAGAGCATCATAAGCAACCAAATGATGATACAGTCAGAACAGTCTGATAATTTACTATACAATAAACCCATAACCATAAAGACAGTCAGCCACATAACAGATCAAAAGCTGAGTCAATCAAAAAAAGTATTGTATCATGTGACAAAAAAACAACCAGGAAGGGGGCAAGATGTATCTCCCTATGCAGAGAGTTCCATAGCCTGGGTGTAGCTACTGACAGCCCAATCCTAACCAACTTTCCAGCACCAATGCAGCCACAATGCAGCCCAAATTTCCAGTGCCAATGCACCTGCAATGCATCCCTGAGGAAAGGGAACAAGCATTCCCTTACTTTGAGGAGGCCTCCGTAACTTCCCCACCACCACAGGATACAGCGTGCACCCCATTGGCACGGCTGCATTGGTGCTGGAAAGTCGGTTAGAATTGGGCTGTGAGAGCTCTCCTCCTTGTTCCTGTCTTCTGTATTTTCAGCTTGTGGCAGGGCCCTTGGCAGATCTTCCTCAGCTGAATGCAAAGGAAAGGCAGAGCTATATGGGTAGAGGAGATGCTTAAGGTTATACAGTTATACAGTTAAGGTTATACAGTATGTATTGTAATGCCCATATCACTTTAGGCTTTTTCACAGAAGGACTGTCTTGGTGACTATTTGAAATACAAATTTTGCTTACATTTCTGTGAACATGAGTAGTGCTGTGAACCCTAATCTGAAGACTTGGTGATATGAAGGGTGACAGGGATGGCCAACTTTTCAACTTGAATGCTCCTGGCCCTTTAATGGTTGTCTAGGTGAGGGCATTTCAGCAGGTGCAGCTGCTTTAGCAGCACCATCAGCAATTGCAGCTGCCAAGATTCTGTCTTGTACACAACTCTTAAGAATGCAGAGGCCCTAAAGGTGGAAGGTTGGCCACCCCTGGCCTATAAAATGACTAGCCCGGGAACGGGATAGGATACAGTAGCCGTCCCTTTAGGCCAGCCGCGTATCCTTACGCAGGATTGCTCTGTAAGTTAAGTACCTAATCTCAACAGAGAATGTTGCATTTTCACTGACAATATTTATTTTTGTCTTTTTGTAGTATGTACTTGTTCTCTGCAATTCCATTGGCACACCCTTGGATCCAAAATATATTGATATTGGTAAGGAGATGTATATACTTCTGTTATATTCAATCCTTTGCCTCAAATTGTTTTTCATTATTATGACTGTTTAAACTAGTACAGTACAGCATTTCTCAAAGTTCTCTCCATGAGTTGGGGAAATTGCAAGTATTTGCGGGCCGACGGCGACAGTGCTCCCGAATTTGCACCACTGCCGAGACAAAAATGGTCTTTTTTTTCTTACTGGGATTCTTGCTGGCCCTCTGGAGATTGCGGAGGGCATGGCCCTCTCTGCAGGCCTCCCCGCACTTCAGATCGACTCCCTAAAGCGATAAAGACCCACTTCCGGTTTTCGTTGCTTCCAAAAACGCCTTACGGAGACCTCTGCAGTCCATTCTGAGGCCCTCAGAGGTCAGGAACAGGCCTCCAGAGAGGCCTCAAACTTGCAAAGGTATTATTAACAAGGGGGTTCGGGGCTTAACAAGGGGGTTTGGGGAATGCATCCCTGTCAAGTGGAGGACACCTGTACCCTGGTTTAAAATGAAATATGAACTAATGCAAACATATGATATCTTAAAACTGAACTTGTGATCTTTTGAACTCATAAAATACTGTTTTTCTTTCTAAAGACAGAAGTGGCGGGTGCGAAGCATTTCAGCCTGTCATAATAAATCACGATATTTCAAATACTTTTATTATAGCTTAATACTGGGGATTGGGTATGTGGTGGGGGTAGGGAGTAGATAGCCTGACTCCGCTGTGTCTTAGTTCCAGTTCTAGCCTCAACCGTGAGAGGGAAGTGGGATTGAGGGAAGTGGGATAAATCCTCTGGAGTAGTCCTTTTTTCTCCTTAGGCTCTCACTTCTGCCTTTTCCTGCTTTCTCTGGACAAGTTCTGGGGTTGATCCTTCCTGGCTGGTGGCATGTGAACAGCCAGCTACAAGCTTGATGGGATCTGGGCTTTGTGGCCTAACAGGAAGTGTGTCACCTCAGTAATGGAGCCACACTTCACTGTTATCTTGGGCTCTCTCTTTTTCTCAGCTACAGGGCTGGCCCACCCATGAGGTGGGGTGAAGCAGCTGCTTTGATCAGTAGGCTGGTGGAGGTAGCAAACTGCTGAGGTGCACTTCCACACCCCTTACCTGTGCCTTGCCGCCTCTGGCCCTCCATCTGCCCAGTCCCTCCCCCCAGCTGCTGCCTTATCCTCTTCTTTCTTGCTCTCCTGAGGAAGATGGGGGGGGGGTTATCTTCTTCTCTAGTGCTGCTGCCAAAAATAACGACAGTGAAACTGTGGAGGGGGGAATAGGGGCCACTGTTATCCTGTTTGCAATTGCTCTCTTAGAAGAGGATCTTTACCTCTCCCATCACTGCTACATTCACCTCCACCTTTCTGCCACCTCTGCTGCCCAGCGCTGTCTCAAAACCAGATGGCCAGTGAGCCAGGATCTGGGAGCAGAAGACAATCTGTGTTTATGCCTTTGGCGTGAGCCTAAGGGCTCTTTGCCCGTGGCTCTTCGCCCAGTGGATCACGCCTGGAGGACCAGAAAGATCGTCTCTGCAGACTCAATGACCTGGGCATTCAGACAGCAGACCATCTACCCCCCTTTTTTTATTCACTTGTGGGGAAAGAAGAGTTCCACATCAGCTACAGCAGCACGAGGGAGTGCCAACATATATATACACCGTGCCAGCGGGTCGCCCAGCTTTAGGGTCAGCCAGTTTACATCTTGTGGCTGGCCCTGCTCAATGACTGAGCTGAGAGGCCAGGCTCAGAAGGGTGGCCTTGCCGGGTAAGTTATGTGTTTCATCTTGGGAGGGAGCTTGGGGGAGGGGGAGGGTGCCACTATCAAGGCAGTGACGGGCCATGGAAGATATGGTGGTGGGGGTCAGACAAGCCGTTCCAGGAGAAGGAGGGTCCATCATAGACAGATTGTCTCTCCTTCTGGTCTCTCCCCCAACTCTTGGATGACTGGTACTCTTGGCAGTGGTTCCCTGAATCTGAAGCTGCTGCTTTTAAATGCCAGGTCCGTTAATAATAAAACCAACCTCATCCGGGACTTGGTCCTGGATGAGAACGCTGACCTGGTATGTATCACAGAAACCTGGTTGGATGAGGCGGGAGGGGTAGGCCTTTCCCAGCTTTGTCCCCCAGGTTTCCAGGTGGTGCAGCAGCCACGACTACAGGGACGGGGAGGAGGAGTTGCAATGGTCTATCGTGAATCCATCTCCCTTACCAGGTGCCCCGTTCAGCAGTTCACTGGGTTTGAATGTCTCCATGTTGTGTTGAGAGGTCCGGACAGGACGGGGATTCTGTTGGTGTACCGCCCGCCTTGCTGCCCAACAGTCTCCCTGCCTGAGCTGACAGGGGTGATCTCGGCGTTGGCGCTGGAGTCCCCCCGCCTATTAGTGCTGGGGGACTTCAATGTTCATGCCGAGGCGCCCAAGGTTGGTGCGGCTCAGGACTTCATGGCCGCCATGACAACCATGGGCCTGTTCCAGAAGATCTTGGCCCCGACACATGAGGCGGGACATGTACTGGACCTGGTGTTTACAGCTGAGCAAGGGGGCGGTGATCTGGAAGTGGAGGAGATTGACATCACTCCGTTGTCATGGACAGATCATTTTCTGGTAAGGTTTAGGCTTGTTGCAGCTTCCTTCCTCTGCAAAGGCGGGGGACCGCATTCTATGGTCCGCCCCCGGAGGCTAATGGTTCCAGAAGGTTTCCTGAGGGCTCTGGGGGGCTTTCCCACTGCCAAGACTGGTGACTCGTCTGAGGCCCTGGTTGACCTCTGGAATGGGGAAATGGCCAGGGCAGTGGATGAGATCGCTCCTGAGCGACCTTTGCCACGCCGCAGACTCAGAGCGGCTCCTTGGTTTACTGAGGAGCTGCAAATGATGAAGCGACGGGGTAGATGTCTTGAGCGACCGTGGCGGAAAACTCGTGCCGAATCCGATCGGACACAGAGTAGGGCCTACTATAGAACTTACTCCGTGGCGGTGATAGCAGCGAAGAGAAATTTCTTCTCTGCTACCATCGCGTCTGCAAGCAATCGTCCAGCGGAGCTGTACCGTGTGGTGCGAGGCCTACTCCACCAGGCCGCCCCAATAGATCAGGAGGAACACACGGTGGCCCGCTGCGACATGTTTGCTAAACATTTTGCAGATAAAATCGATCGGATTCGCCATGACTTGGATGCCTCATTGACAATATCTGAGGATGTCCCCTTGGCATCTGCTTGTCCAGTGTTGTGGGACTCTTTTCAGCTTGTACAGCCTGAGGATGTGGACAGGCTCCTTTGGAGTGTGAGGCCGGCTGCCTGCATGCTTGACCCTTGCCCGGCTTGGCTAATTAGATCTGCCCGGGAGGGACTGGCCGAGTGGACGGGGAGGGTGGTCAACTCTTCGTTGGCGGAGGGGGTGCTGCCGCTCGCTTTGAGGCGGGCGGTGGTTCGACCCCTTCTGAAGAAGCCCTCCCTTGACTCCACAGTAATGGACAACTACCGGCCAGTTTCAAACCTCCCGTTTTTGGGCAAGGTAATTGAGCGGGTGGTGGCGTCTCAACTCCAGAGGGTCCTGGATGAAGCTGATTATCTAGACCCCTTTCAATCTGGTTTCAGGCCGGGCTTTGGGACGGAAACGGCCATGGTCGCCTTGGTGGATGATCTACGCCGAGGACTGGACAGGGGGAGTGCGTCCCTGTTGGTTCTGCTGGACCTCTCAGCGGCTTTCGACACCATCGACCATGGTGTCCTTCTGGGCCGATTGGCCGAGCTGGGGGTCGGGGGCACCGTTCTGCGGTGGTTCCGCTCCTACTTGGCAGATAGGTCCCAGATGGTGGTGCTGGGGGACGCCTGTTCGGCACCCTGGCCCTTGAGGTGTGGGGTGCCACAGGGTTCCATCTTGTCCCCCATGCTATTTAACATCTACATGAAACCGCTGGGAGAGGTCATCCGGGGATTTGGAGTTGGGTGCTATCAATATGCTGATGACACCCAGCTCCATCTCTCCTTTCCACCTGATTCCAGGGTGGCTGTTGAGGTTCTGGAGCGCTGCCTGGAGGCAGTGGGGATCTGGATGAGGGCTAATAAGCTGAAACTAAACCCGGACAAGACAGAGGTTCTCCTGGTCCGGAAATCCACGATGCAGGTGCTAGAGTATCGTCCTGCTCTGAAGGGGGTTGCACTCCCTCTAAAGGAGCAGGTCCGCAGCTTGGGGGTCCGCCTGGATCCGCAGCTGCTCTTGGATTCCCAGGTGGCGGCTGTGGCCAGGGGGGCCTTTGCCCAGCTTCGGCTGGTGCGCCAGCTGCGACCGTACTTGGATCGTGCAGACTTGACCACGGTGATCCATGCCACGGTGACATCACGATTAGATTATTGTAACGCGCTCTACGTGGGGCTGCCCTTGAAGACGGTTCGGAAACTGCAATTAGTGCAGAATGTGGCGGCCCGTGTGGTTACTGGGGGTAGGCGGTTCGACTCTGTCGGGCCGCTTCTTCAGCGGCTGCACTGGCTGCCGATTCGTTTCCGGGCCCAATTCAAGGTGCTGGTTTTGACCTTTAAAGCCCTATACGGCCTGGGGCCAGGATATCTGAGAGACCGCCTACTTCCATATATTCCGGCTCGTCTCCTTAGGTCATCAGAGAAGGCCCTTTTGAGGGTACCGTCGCCCAGGGAGGTGCGAGGGGCGGCGGCCAGAAATAGGGCCTTCTCAGTAGTGGCACCAACCCTATGGAATTCCCTCCCTCTTGATTTACGTACTGCTCCCTCCCTGGAGACCTTCCGGCGAGGCCTGAAAACTTTCCTGTTTAAGGAGGCCTTCTGAGTCCTTGCCTTTTTAAACATCCTGCACAGGTGGGGTGCTGCTGCTTTTTAATGTTTTTTATGCTTCTGTTTTAATTGTAATTTGATGTGTTTTTATTAATTTTAGATGATGTTTTTACTAGCTTTTGTGGATTGTTTTTTACTGTTTTAAATGTGATCATTTGTTGTATTTGTATTCCATGTTGTAAGCCGCCTTGGGTCCCTTCGGGGAGAAAGGCGGGGTAAAAATAGTGTAAATAAAATAAATAAATAAATATGCCGAGTGACCCAAACATATTTACACATTTAAAATGTGCTTAACCTGTGCTTCTCAAAACTATCATTGTGTTTTAGGGATATTGCGAGCCAGACTTTTCCCTGCTATTGCTAAAGTTTTATTCATACATTGCCACATTTCAAAAGAGTGTATTTTCAACGTCCAACAAAATATTTGAGCTTACTTTCACTTTGACTTTCCAAAGCAACTTCCAATTATTTTTAATGATGCGTTTGTATGCAATCTCATCAAGTGATAATATTTGCCAATTTCCACAGGAGTTGTTTAAAATATATTTAACATGCTAGCTGCTTCTAGCAACAGAGGGGTCATTCAAAACAGTTCCTACTAACTGTTTTGATTTCAGTGTGTTGGTTAATTGATTGGGATATTAAATTCCTGTTGAAAACAAGTGGCAGCTTAAAGCTCAATGGAGACAGATTATTGTGCTCTTTGCAGGTGGTCAGTCCTGGAGCAGCCGGAATATGAAAATCAAAACTCCTTGTTAATGTAGCATTATCATTCTCAACTTTCATTATTTGCTGTAGCCCATGTTGTAATGATACTCTAAAACTCACTAAACTGCCTGCCTGCAAATTTCTGTAATTAAAAATGCATTTCTCTCTTTGATTTGTCTCAGCCCTTAAATGATTTTAAGAGAAATTTGAGCAAATAATACATATGATCATCTGAAAGTCCATATTTTAAAAAAAGTATGACCATACATATATTTGAGATAAATGTGACATGATGTTAATAATGTTTTATCCTGGTGTTTGTTTTTTCATGTAATTAGTGGCCATGAGGGGAGAGAAACTTTTTAACCCTTTGTCCTGGTCATGGTTCTGATCCAAGTTACCTTCTCTCCCTCCTCCCCCCCCCCAGCTGTTCTTGTCCCTGGAGAGAAGCAGCTCTTGGTACCAATCAGGCTTTTTGTTTTTTTTAACAGCTGACTCTCACCCCATATGCCATATCACAAAACGCTTTTGAAATTATCCTCAGTTTCATGTAGGGAAGCTGCTGTTTGAGAAATTTACAGACCTGAAGTTCTCATGTATCTTCTGTGAGTTTCCTCACCTGCAAGAACTTCTCATTCATTGAAATGGAGTGGCCCATTCTAAATACAGAAATAATTCTTCACTGAAATAAGTGGGACAGCCTGTTGGAGGCACGAGATCAGTGCATTTATCTGAGTGCACATGGATATTTGGATCAGACCATGAGAATTGCAATGGCACCCATTGCCATCTACTTCTTATTGTGGGCTAAAAGTTTATACCAAAGTATTCAGCTGGCCTGTTCAAAGTGTGTTTCTTGTTTGGGTTTTTAATAGCACCGCTGTTTGTTACCATGACCAAAACCCAAGTGATAGCTGCGTCCAAAGAAGCATTTTATATCTGGCAGTATCGTGTAGCCAAGAAGCTCACAGCAATGGAAATTAACCAGGTAGCAAGGACTAGAAAAGAAGGCAGAGAAAGGTTTGTGTTCTGTTTTGTATCTGCCTCATTTACTATCTTTATGATATTTGTCAAAAATGTTCCTGTACTAAATGAATCAAAATAACTGCTTTGTGAAATATTCCCAGTGTCCACATTCCTGTATTCTGACATCATATCACTGACACCTATTGCTAATGAATTTCTATGGATTTTTCTTTTCTTGCTATTCCTCGTTTACCTTTTTTAATTCTGATATACATTTCATTCAGTTCCATTCCCTTTTACAAAACCTGAACTCTAGTTATGAATAGCGAGCAAGGCCTGGTCTGGTATGGGAAGAGGTCCATGGGGGTGACACCATGAGATCTCGCCCTGGGTGTCAACAATCCTGACTGTTTTCATTCAGTTCCTTCAAAACCCAGCTCTTCTCTGTTTCTCCAATACTTTGTCTTCTTGTAATATACAGATTTAAAGAGTCATGACTGGAGCTTATAGCCATCATGCTTTAACAATTTCTTCCAGACAAACGGCTGTATACCTCTTTCCAGTATGGCATGTTTTCTGTCCCTCCAAAATCTAATCTTTCTTTTGTGCAAAACTTGCTTGTTTTCTTTTAGGATTTACCATGTAGATGATACTCCTTCTGGAACAACTGATGGAGTACTTGACTATGCCAAAGCCATTCAAGTAAGCTATGATTTTAACCAATTTTAAGCAATAGTTCTATTTTACCAATTTAAAAATGCATGAGATCATTTTTCTCCCCCCCCCCCCAAAAAAAACCCAACTCATTTTAACTGCTCAGGAATTTTTACTTCTTAAATACAGCTGCCACATACTTGCCAGTAGTTTTGCTCTGCATCTGTGTTTTGAAAATAAATTCTGATTTTGACAATTAAACTAATGTTATTCCTATGATTTCAGGGAACAAGGGATCCCATTTGTGCAATAACAGCATCTGATAAGACACTTATTATTGTAAGTACTAATCATGCAATTTGTACCTTTCTGAAAAAAAGCTGGTGCTATAAAGTACAATAAGGATCCAAGCTTTCATGCCATAAATATTATCATTCTGATAGCAGTCACTAGGAAGTAAGTAAGAACCAATAGATTTCTTTGATAGGCTAGGTACCGGGAAGCATAATGCGATTCACCTAATTTAATAAACCATGGTTTCACATACTTCTGAAGTGATAAAGAAAAAACCCTATTGCCCTTGTAGATTCCTTGATTGTGGGCGCAATCCTCCGTAACTTTAGAATGGCGGAGCACATGCTCCGCTGTTCTAAAGTGTCACGTACGTGCCGTAAAGCACGTTCGTGACTACTTCAGAGTAAGGGAGGCCGGCGCAAGGCTTGCCTCCCTCACTCCGTCGTCGGGCCAGGACGCAGCTGCCAGCGGAAGGTAAGAGCTCCCGGTGGCCACCGCGTGGGCAGTCTGTTGGGCGAGGGAGGGGGCCATTGGTCTAGCCAGCCCAGGAGGGGGAGGGGGATGGCATCGGCCATATCCCCATCTCCGCCGGTCCGGCTAGGCCGTTACACAGCCTCCTCTACTTCCACCAGCTATTTAGCTGGCAGAAATTGAAGAAGGCCTATCGGCCCAGCCCCGATTTACACCTGGGGAAGGGGACGAGCGTCCCCTTCCCCGTGTAGACCTCTGGTCCGCCGGTCGACGGGCAGCCTGGGCGCAGGATCTGGCAGGCGGCCGTGGGCCGCCCGCCGGATCCTTACACAGGATTGTGCTGTCTGTGGGGTAGTAGAAAAATAGGGAGTAAAAGGAACAGAGTAGAAGTAATTGGAAAAGCAACCTTAAATTCAGATTGTAGCCTGATGATGGATTATCTAGCATAAGTAAGATTATGAGTTACTGTGTGCAAGACATATGCATGCAGTGGAATGTTTCTCATGAAGCATTCCATGCCATATTCTCTATGGTAATAGAATATTTGTTGTGTGATCAACAATTTTGTTGGGCTTTAGAGAGGGCTTGTTAGTAGAAGTGTTGGAGATCAGAAAGTCACAGGAGCCCAAATAGATGTCAGTAGTATATGGTGAAAACCTGTATTTGAGAGCAGAAGAAGGTGGTCATATTACTTGCTAGCATTCTGCAATGGAAGAGAGAAAATATGGTAGTAAAATAGTGCATGTTGCAAAGCCAGTTTGAAGTAGAGAGAAGTTCTCTAGTCAGATCTTATGCTTCACAAAAGGCCACCAACCAACATACATTACCAGCCCTATGCAGTTAACATTTTCCTGTCCATAGTTTAGGTATGAAGAGAGAGAGCTACGAATCATATGCATACAGATGAAAGTGAGGGCAAAACCCAAAAGAGAGAGGCAATGACATATGATTTCAAGTTAATAAATAATAACATTAAAAATATGTTTTTTGAAATGTTTGACTAACATAATTGAAGTTTTGTTTAATGGTGACATACCCAATTCCTCTAGTTTGTCCTTCGTCCATAATTTTGTTTGTTTGTTTGTCTGATCCAACATATATATATACAAGTGTATTACAATATTTACTCTTAGGAAGATATGAATGCTTCTATTGCTTCACTGTTTTTTCTCTAGGGACGAGAATCTGGCACCATTCAGAGATACAGTCTTCCCAATGTTGGCTTAATGCACAAGTATACCCTAAACTGTCGGCCCTATCAACTGTCTTTGAATTGCAACTCCAGGTGATACAGATGATTAGTTGTCTATTCGTTTCTCAATTTTGATACAGAATTCTTATCAACTGGGATGCATTTCATTAGTTAGAAATATTTCTAACAGCCCAATCCTATTGGGCTGCTCTGCCGGCAGAACAGCAGCAGACCTCCAGCAGCCAAAACTCTCCGGCAGGATACAGCGGAAGCCGCACCCCACGGGGAGTTAGGATTGGGCCGTAAGTTATTGTAAGAGGTTGAATTGCTTGCAGTTTGTACTTTATGTGGAGACTACATGGGCATAAGAAGCTGGTGGAAAACAGCCTTAAGATAAAAGAGGGGAATTGGTGACTGAAGAAGCATTGCCCATCTCCACCTACTGATTATCCCCTGAAAATGGCACCCTCTTCCATATTAACCTGATGAGTCAGCAACAACAATCCTATGTTTGCCTTGTAGTGTGTAGTTCTACCTAAGCTCTATTTGTTGCTGAAGTTCTACTCTGGAAAGGCCTTAAAGATATTTTATTCTCTGGAGGAGGAAGGGGGGGCATTCGGTACAAAATGAGTTAACCCCTCCAACTTCAGAGGCAGGGCCGGTAGAACGAAGTTGACTCCTCCTCCTTGGGTGCTGCGCCCTCCCGGTCCGGTCCTGCCTCTTACAGAGAGCGGTCGGTTGTGTTAAAGCTTATAGCTTGAAGACTTACTTAAATTGGACCAGAGCTTCTTTCCTTTATCTTCATTCCTTCCCTCTGCCCCTTCCTTACCCGACTCTGTTTCCCTAGTCAGGAGGGAGTCGTCGAGGGACATTTAGAGCGTGTGTTTATCGGCGCCTCACAGCGTCCGAAAACTTGCGCCTCTCTTTCACCTCAGGCGTCTAGTGGCAGCAGAGACGCAGCGGCCTAACGGACGAGCGCGAACCCACTAGGTGGCGCCGCCGTTGTTCCTCTGGTATTCCCCCCCTCACAGTGGCTGTCTACGGAAGGAAACCTTGTTCCGGAGCGGCCGAACGGCCCTGGGACTCTTTAAGTCACCGGTGTTTTCTCGGGGCTGAACACGAGGGGGGTGGCCATGTGGAGGAGACTGGCCCGACGAATCACGCTTGGACCGGGTATCGCGGGCCTCCTGAGCCTCCGTGTGGACTTCGTTTCTTCTCCTTAACAGCGGTAAGCTTGACATGGGGGATTCGAAGGGGGAGGAGGCTCGGATAGCCAAAGGCGCCACGGCTAGCGTCCCACAGATTGACCCAGCATTGCAGATGCATTTACAGGGCATGATTAAGGCTGCTGTGGAGGGCGCAATGAAGTTTTTTGGGGGGTCATAGGTCACATAGGAAACACAAGAGGGCTAAGAGATCCAGATCGAAGGACTCCGTGTCTCCCTCGCGTCATGGGGTCGCAGGTCATTCTCTACCCCTTTCTAAATGGTCTAAGAAGCATAGGAGACATCGCTCTCCTAGCACACATTCTGAGGCTTGTACTACTGACAAAGCTAAACAAGCCGGTACCTAATAACTGAGCTCCACCCCTTCTTCCTCCTGTGGTTCTGACAGGGAGGAGGGGGAGCTCTCTGGAGATGGGGAAAGGGGAGAAAGAGACAATGTTTCAAAGAATGGTTACCAAGGTTACCATGGCTCTATTCCTTAATCCCACAGAGGCTTCTAATTTACCTCAGAGTGACTCCTCAGTGCCCAAGGGTATTTTTCCTCAGGGGCCTGCCCTGCCTAGACGGTTCCTTTCCCAACTTCCTTCCAGTCTGCTCTGGAACTGGAGTGGAAAAATCCTATTAAGTCTAAGCATAGTTCTAAGCTAATCAACAAACTCTATTCTCTCCGAGAACCAACTATGGTGCAGCTCAAGGTTCCCATGGTGGAATTTCCCTTAAGAAGAACTTTGAAACTATATCTCAGTCTCTAAGGGCATCAGCCTCTAATTCTATTTTCTCCAGGACTGCCTTCCTCTGAGTGGAGGACCTGATTAAATCGGAACCGGGCCTGTCCAAGAAGGGCAAAAATACATTAAAGTAGCTCTCGTTGGCCACTGCTTTTGCAGCAGATTCCTCTTTTGATTCTCTGCAACTCAGTGCTAGGGCTCTTGCCTCTAATGTCATAGCCAGACGGAATGTCTGACTTCGAAACTGGGATGTGGATTCAGGATCGCAGAATAGATTGGTGGGAGTGCCTTTTCAGGGAGCTAAACTTTTTGGGGAAGCACTTGAATCACTGCTAATTGAAAATAGACATAAGAGGAAGATTCTCCCATCCACCAGCAAGGAGCCTCCCAAGAATAAGACCATACCTTTTCGTCCCTTTAGAGCACCCACGCGCCCCAGGGAGCACAATAGAGGACCTAATAAAACAAGGCCAGAGTCTTTCCCAAGGGCAGACCTGGGGGCAACCAGGGTGAGCCCCCGCGTAAGCCATTTCGGAACCAGCATAACGCATTACGCCAGATTAGAAGGCGACTCCGTACCTATTGGAGGGCGTCTTCTTGCCTTTGTGTCTCACTGGCAAGAAACGTCCTCGGATAGGTGGATTCTGGACACTCCCTGGAGCTCCTCAAGGTTCTGAGAACAAGATTCTGGAGGGTGCCCCCATCCAAGGACCTTATGAAACATCAAAACATGTTAGCAGCGATTTGTCATCTCTCCTCCATTCAAAACATAGAGCCGGTCCCTCACAGTCAACGGGGAAACGGGGTCTACCCGGTCCTTTTTCTCGTGGAGAAAAAGAACAGGGACTTCAGGCCCATCCTGGACCTCAAGTGGTTGAACCTGTTCATGGAACAAAAGCGTTTCAAGATGGAATCTTGATAGATGGAGATCTATCGCAGCAACACTACAGAAGGGAGACTTCCTCACCTCAATAGACTTGTCCGAAGCATATCTGCATGTGCCAATTCGTCCCAGACACCGTCAGTTTTCTGCGGTTCTCCTACGGGAAGAGTCATCGGCAATTCCAGGCATTACCATTTGGGCTCAAAACAGCCCCCCGATTTCTCACGAAAACGCTGGCGGGACCCCTTGCCTGGTTGAGATCACGGGATATCCATCATCCCCTACTTGGACGACATCCTGATTCGATCCAACTCGAGAGTGTCTGCAGAGCGGGATGTACTAAAAACAATACATTGCTTGCAGCAACATGGCTTTGTGATCAACATGGCCAAGAGCTCCCTGTCCACCTACCCAGAGGATGGAACACCTCGGCCTAGTGTTCAGCACCAAGATCTTTACCGTTTCTCTCTCTCTCCAGAAAGACAAGAGAACCTGGTGACACTCCTCCAGGAAATCAGGTCAAAGACGAAGGTAGATCTGTTGTCCCTGGCCAAACTACAAGGTGTTATGGTCTCTTGCCAGGATGTGATCAGATGGGCCAGGTTCCACACGCGTCCCATTCAAAGGCTCCTCAGACCTTATGCACGGCAGATAGAGTGGAAGCAGAGCAGGATCATCCCATTGACATCGGTTTTCCTGTACAGTCTAGACTGGTGGCTATGTCCCGGATGCTTGGTGACAGAAACCAGTTTGGAGATGCCGGATCCTCTGATTCTAACCACAAATGCCAGTCTCCTGGGTTGGGGGGCTCATATGAGCAATTCCTTCACGCCGGGGAGATGGTCCACTCAGGAGACGAGGTTCAGTATCAATCTTTTGGAGCTTTGAGCAATAAAGTTGGCCCTCTTTCATTTTCAAGACCAGGTGCAGTCTCAATCAGTCCTAATCAGGATGGACAACATGATAAGTCTGGCCAAGGAGACAGAAGAGCTCCTGAATTGGGCAGAACAGAACTTACTGTCACTCAAGGCAGAACACCTCGCGGGCGCAGTAAACATCACGGCTGACTGGCTAAGCCGGGAAAGTCTGTGCGAGACAGAGTGGCAGCTAAATCCGATTGGGTTTGACCTGGTCACGGAAAGATTCAGGGTGCTGTTAGTGGATCTGTTCACATCACGGGCGAATACTCAGTTGCCAAGATTTTATGCCAGACAGCAGGGACAGGGGGAGGAGAGGGAGGACGCCCTACGGAGTGCGTGGGCCCCGGGTCTTCTGTATGCCTTTCCCCCCATCGTCCTTCTACCTTGGGTGTTAAAAAGAATCGGGGAGCTAAGGGCAAGGGTAATTCTGATAGCCCCTTGATGGCCCAGGAGGTCCTGGTTCTCAGAGATTGTACAAATGTCAATAGGCAGGCCCTGGCCTCTGCCTCTCAGGGAGGACCTACTCAGTCAGGGTCCGATAGTCCACCCACAACCACACGCCTCCCATCTAACTGCGTGGAAGTTGAGAGGCAAGAATTGACCAAGTGCGGTTAATCGAACCGAGTGGTGGACACCCTTTTAGCATCTAGGCGCCAGTCCACCAAGAAAGTATATGGCGCGACGAGGAGATGTTTTGCAGGGTGGTGCGCGCAGTCAAGCCTCTGAGGCCAAAGTTACATCAGGTCTTGGATTTTTTGCAAGATGGACTGACCCTTGGGTTCTGTACCAGCACCTTGTGGCACCAGGTGGCAGCACTCAAGAGTGTTCTGGGGACGGATGGTAATGGTAGTGTCTTGGAGCATTCACATGTCCAGCATTTTCTAAAGGGGGTGGCGCTGTTGAATCCCCCAGTGGTTCATAGGTTCCCCACTTGGGACCTTAACCTGGTTCTCATGGCACTTATGACGGGAACGTTCGAACCATTGACTAAGGCGTTTCTCCAAGACCTCACTCTAAAGACAGCCCTTTTAGTGGCCCTGTCGTTCGCCAGACGAGTATCTGAGTTGGGGGCATTATCCATTAACGAAAAACTAATGGTTTTCCACAAAGATAAGGTAGTGCTTAAGCTTGATCCAACCTTTATCCCCAAAGTTAACTCTCTTTTTCACCGTTCCCAGGATATTGTTCTCCCGACCTTTTGCCCCAATCCGTCGCACCCCAGGGAACGTGAATGGCATTCTCTGGATGTACGCAGAGCATTGCATTTTTATATGCAACGGACCGAGTCTTTCAGAAAAACAGAAGCCCTGTTTGTGGTTTGTCAAGGAATTCCATGGGCAGGAAGGCCTCTGCATCGCTGTTTGCGAAATGGCTCAGGCTGGCCATTCAGACAGCTTATAAGGTTTGGGGCCAGGAACCTCCGGAGGGCATCCTTGCGCACTCTATTAGGAGGGCAGCAACCTCGGCAGTGTTCGATGGGACCTCCTCTTTGGTTGACATTTGTAGGTCAGCGACTTGGGCCTCTCCCAATACCTTTCTGACGCACTATAAAATTGATAAGATGGCTTCCGCAGATACCCTCTTTGGCAGAAGGGTGCTGCAGGAGGTGATGAATAAGGGAGACAAGTAATAGCCCTCCCTGGGATTATACGGCTCTGTTATATCCCATTTTGTACCGAATGCCCCCCCTTCCTCCTCCAGAGAAAAAAGGAATTCCCTACCTGTGAATCTCCTGTTCTGGGAGAGGAAGGGGGGGCATTCGACCCGCCCTGTGTTAATGATCTTGTCTCCATTCCGTGTTGTTTAAATCAAGTTGGGTTACATGGTTCTATGGGAAGTTAGTTAGCTTATCCAGTGGGAGTTAATTACCTACTAATTTTTTTTTTTCTTTTCGAGCTCTGGTCTGTTTGTTTTTTAGTTGACTTTCCTTCTCCAGTTTGCCTGCAAAGGCTGGTTAGGTACCGTACCAGGACGACATCTCGTGTCGAAGGGACGTTCCCTGGCTATCTACAGAACCGGACTGGGAGGGAGCAGCACCCAAGGAGGAGGAGTCAACTTCATTCTACCGGCCCTGCCTCTGAAGTTGGAGGGGTTAACCCATTTTGTACCAAATGCCCCCCCCCCTTCCTCTCCCAGAACAGGAGATTCACAGGTAGGGAATTCCTTTTTTTTTTTAACTTGTGACAGCGTGTTAGAAGTACTGTTCTGTGATATTTTTTTCCTTCTACCTTCTATCTCATTTCTATTTTTAGTCGCCTTGCTATCATAGACCTTTTAGGAATGCTGGTTTTCTTTGACTTGGATACACGAGTAACAGACAGCACAGGACACCAAGTAATAGGTGAACAACTCAAACTGGAACGCAAAGATGTATGGGATATGAAATGGGCCAAAGATAATCCAGATTTATTTGCCATGATGGAGAAAACAAGAATGTATGTGTTCAGAAACCTGGATCCTGAGGTAGAGCAATAAACAATGATTTATAAGCAGTTGTTTTAATTGGAAAAGAAACTGTGTTGTCCCCTGCATCTTTGAGAGTGGGGTAGGGAATACGGTAGCTGCAAATCCCTTGTGGGAACATGTGTCCTTTTGCACATGTTTGGCCAGTAACAGTGGCGTCGTTAGGCCGGGGGTCCTGCAATCCAGGGCCCCAGGCGCCAGCGTCTGGAGGACGCCAAAGGGCGCCTAGAGAGGCACTTCCTCTTCCGAGTCGTGCCCCGCGCCCCTACTCACAAGTAATCCCATTGTGGTCCACGAGAATCCAGTTCCACAGGACCGAGGACCCGAGCTTACAAAGCACGCACACTCTGCTTTTCCCCCGCCGGAGACGCTCAGCATTCCTCCAGTTCGTCTCTCCCCCGACTCGACGTCTCTTTCTCTCATTGGTTGGTGGAGGAGGAGAAAGACAAAGCTCCCTTGCAGACAGCGCAGCCGATAGGAGGAGGCTCTTCCGTTCCGATCGTGCCCGGCGGCGGCGAGCAGCGTGCCTGTGCATGGCCACCTCGGGAGCTTTGTCTTTCTCCTCCTCCACCAACAAATGAGAGAAAGAGACGTCAAGTCGGGGGAGAGACGAACTGGAGGAACGCTGAGTGTCTCCGGCAGGGGAAAAACAGAGTGTGCGTGCTTTGTAAGCTCGGGTCCTCGGTCCTGTGGAACTGGATTCTCGTGGACCACAATGGGATTACTTGTGAGTAGGGGCGCTGGGAGACTCTCTTGCCATGCGCACTTTCCCGCGATTGACTAGGAGGGGGCTGGCTTGTGTGCACATAACGTGATGTGCGTAATGACGTCACGTTACTTCCGGGGCGCTCGGCCACCCCTGGCCCCGGGCGCCGGGCGGGCTAGCAACGCCACTGGCCAGTAATACTCTGCCCCTCATTGGTTCTAGGAGGTCTTTGATTCTGTTCAGGCAAGCGGTTAAGTGGAAATAAGTTCTACTCAGTAGAAACCTACAGGGTAATAAGTTAATAACTGCGTAATATGTTTTTCACTGTAAAACGTTAAGGTGCTTAAGTGTGGGTTTGAGGAGGGTTGCCTCTTCCCTTGTCCTATTCCAGCGGGAACGGTCCGCAAGTGTGCCACCAGAGTTTGGGTGCAGGGTAATTTATTAGTAGAGCCATTGGGGATGTGAGCCCCCCCCCTCCGGCAGCGCGGTTTGCCTTGTCAATTGTCAAAAAACTGATGGCGTGCCCTGAAAATTTTAGCATCTTGTCAGTGTGCCATGAGATGAAAAAGGTTGAAAATTGCTGCCCTATACGGTAGTAGAACAGTGGGGTGGTGTTGTTTGTTTTTGAACTGTGGAGAGGTAAAATGAGACAATTACATAAGAACAGTAAAAATTGCTAGATCATACCAAAGATCTGGCTAGGCCAGCATTCTGCCTCTGAGTGATTAACCAGGTTCCTCTGGAAGCTCACAATAGAACATAAAGGTGATGGCCATCCTTGTTGTTTATCCTGAGCATCTGTACTGCCTTTGTGCATACAGATTTTATCTAGCTATCTGGGCTAATAGCAACTGATAAATAATAGTATTAGTACACAAAGAAGTCAAATTGACGGGATTAAAAGCCATGTAGGATCTGAAAATTGATGTCCTTTATATTTAAAAAAATAGTAAATAGTTATATTTTTCAAATATAAAGGACATCAATTTTCAGATCCTACATGGCTTTTAATCCCGTCAATTTGACTTCTTTGTGTATTGTAGCGGGCCATGAAAGTTTTCGTTAATAGAGTTAGTATTCTACTTTTCAGCAAAAGGGTTCTTTAAGCAGCTTACACAGCAAAAAGAATGAGAAAATAGTTCCCTAACCTAAAAAGGCTCAGGATCTAAAAATAAAGACACCGGAGATGCATCAGCAAACAGTCACTGCGACAGACACTGCTGGGATGAACAGGGGCAGTTATTCTCCCCCTGCTACACATATAAGAGCACTACCACTTTAAGAGGTGCCTTTTTGCCCAGTCAGCAAGGGTTAACAGTCTCCATTAACTTGCCTAATCTTTTCCTGAAAACAGCAGCGGGCAAGAAAGCCTCTAGAGCAGAATTCTATACAGCAGCAGTTCTCACATTTTTGGCCTCTGGAGCCCTTTACACTCCTAAAGGGAGTCTCGGGGAGCCCTAAAGCACCAGCACAAACTGAGCAGGGGTAGGTGATGGCCATTTATGGTATGCTTGTGGAGCCCCGGAAGCGGTCTCGGGGAGCCCCAGGGCTCCTAGGAGCACACTTTGAGAAACATTGCTATACAGCATGACCTGACCATCTTCAAAATAGTGGGAGGCACAGCTTCTAGAGCAAGATTCTAAACAATACGACCATCTCCCCTATTCCCCATATACACTTGAGCACCCCCAAAATTACTTTTCACTCACATGTAAGGCTCTTTGGAACTCAGCCTTGGAGAATTCAGCCTTACAGAACTAAGGAAACTCAACTATCACCATATGGTATTTTTCTTTCAGGTAGCCATAAAAATGTTCCCTGTATTTAGTGTTCACATTTGCAGGCTATCTATTTAGAAAGAAAATCTGTACATCCAAAATGCTACCAGATTCATTTTGATTTGCTAATTATATACTCGTATATTTTAAGGAACCCATTCAAACATCTGGATACATTTGCAACTTTGAAGAGTTGGAAATTAAATCTGTTTTATTGGATGAAATATTAAAGGTAAATATTAATTTCTTCGGACAGCATTCTATCTCTGCAATTTCTTAGAATATAGCTAGAATAAACATTTTTTGCATATTTTATAGAACCCTGAACATCCTAATAAGGATTGCATAATTAATTTTGAGATTAGATCTCTGCGAGACACTCGAGCACTGATTGAGGAAGTAGGGATTGAAGAGTCTTCCCAGTTCGTAGAAGATAATCCACATCCAAGACTTTGGTAAAAGTTCATTTTAATAACTCCTACTTCTACTTGTACAGTATTTGTTCATACAGTTTTTCTGGATTAATTAAGACATATTTGAGAATTTGACTCTGGAAAAAATAACCTACCAGTAGATTTGATATGAAAATATTCAGTAGTAATTTAAAGTGATTGAAATATTTGAAGCTCGATTTAAATGTTTGTACTCATGATGACAAAAGTTTGAATAGATGGTGTAAAAATGTGTGCTTGTAAAACAACACTCTGAAGGCCATTTCACACATGTAAACCTATACTGTGTATACTTGTCTGAAAGCCAGTCCCAGATCCCCGTTGAGTGTATCCGTATGATTGTAAGGTAAGAATAATTAAGGAATGAGCCTGCAGATTTCTTTTGTAACACATCATGAGAGAGGAAAGCAAGTTCCTAGAGCAGCATCTGAACACCACGTATTCCTGAAGGTGGCTATACACTACAGTCTCTTGATTAGCTATAACAAACAAACACAGGGAACCTTACCTCTATTTTCTGTCAGCCTGCTATCATTGAGAGTGTCATCTCCTATGCCATCTCCTGGCACTTTTCACATGGTCAACAGTCCTCTGTTGACTATTTGGGAAGGCAGACATGGATGCTTTCGGTAAGAAATATAGCACGGGGATGTATTTGGCTAGTGTGAGGGACAAAATAAGGAAGACTAGAGACTGAAATGTGAAGCATGGATTGCTCTGTAACCACGATAATTATGGTGGAGGAATCTCACAATACACTTGACTTGACAGACAGTAAGAAAAATACAGAAGGGGACAGATCACACATACCTGTTCAGAGAAAACCAGAACTTATGCCACCACAATATGGGTGGTGGCATATGGGTTCTCATAATTATTTGCATAATTGATATCATGTCTACTTTGACCCTGAGGTTAGCCTGTCATTTGTTTACTGTCATAACACGCAGTATTGCTTGTAGAACAAATGTAAGAAAATAATGGTGACAAAACAAATGTGTTGCTCCAAATTGAGGAAAAAGTGTAACAGATGTCGTTAACTTTTGCCTACAGTGTGTGTACTATAATACCTAGTAGTAACCTATTTCTTACAGTGATGCTGTGTGTTCTAAGATGTCAGTTGATATAAACTATGTTAGACATGATGGAGTTGTTTGATTTTTCTAAGAAATACGTTTTGTTAAGAAATTCTAGAACTCTTAGTTCTCTTACAACCCAATCCTACTGAAATCCCCCGGAGCACATGCTGTATCCTGTGGGGTGGAGGGGCAGTCCCAAAGGTCTCTTCCAAGTAAGGGAACATTTCTTCCCTTGTCCAGGGGTAAGCCCTTGCTGCCCCTCTGTGTCTGCTTGGCTGGCGCAAGTCCGAATGGACCCGGGAAGAAGGATCGAGGCCATGAAGGGGGGATACAATATCGGCAGTGACACTTCCATCAATACTGCCTCCTTTCCGACCTTGATCCAACTTCCTCATCACCCAGTCTTCCCCCCTGTTCTGAAGGCTCTATTTTCTTTAGACCTTGTCTGATGTTTTTCTCCCACCCATACTGACTTTTCACTTCCACTCAGAAGCTGCACTGTTTGGCTTTGATCCAAAGAAGCTACTTAGTGGACTCTCTCAACCACCTCCTTTTGAGAGGCATAATGGAGTTGTACTCCCCCTGAAGGAGCAGGTCCGCAGCTTGGGGATTCTCATGGATGTGCAGCTGCTCCTGGATTCCCAGGTGGCGGCTGTGGCCAGGGGGGCCTTTGCCCAGCTTCGGCTGGTGCGCCAGCTTGCGACCGTACTTGGATCGTGCAGACCTGGCCACAGTGACCCATGCCCTAGTGACATCTAGACTAGATTACTGCAATGCGCTCTACGTAGGGCTGCCTTTGAAGACTGTTCGGAAACTGCAATTAGTGCAGAATGCGGCGGCCCAGGTGGTTGCCGGGGCCTGTCGGTTTGACTCAGTCGGACCGTTGCTTCGGCGGCTACACTGGCTGCCGGTTCGTTTCCAGGCACAATTCAAAGTGCTAGTTTTGACTTTTAAAGCCCTTAACAGCTCAGGTCCAGGGTATTTGAGGGACCGCCTCCTTCCTTATAATCCGACCCGTACTCTGAGGTCATCAAGGGGGGGCCTGTTATCCGTGCCGCCATTGACGGAGGTGAGGGGAATGGCGGCACGGAATAGGGCCTTCTCGGCAGTGGCGCCCCAATTATGGAATTCCCTCCCCCTGGAATTAAGAACGGCTCCGTCTTTAGTGACCTTTCGGCGGGGCCTTAAGACATTTTTATTTAGGTTAGCATTCGATGTCTGACATGGTGGGCTGGCTTTTTAACAAATGGCTTTTAACAAATGTAAATATAGGTGACCCACTGGGGTTGTTTGTTTTAATTGTTTTAATTATTTGTTTTTAATTATTTTAATGTATATACGTATTTTAATGTTTTTATTGTCAGCTGCCTTGAGTGCCCTTGCTGGGAGAAAGGCGGGGTATAAATTCTTTAAATAAAATAAAATAATATCCCAGGCCATATCAAACACTTTCCTCAAAAGTGGTTTGTCATGTAGCATGGGGTTGTGTCACAAAACAGAAGTCAAGATCTCTCTTGGACATGTAGAACTAGTCATGCAGTTTTTTGAATACAATTCTTTATCTGCATTCTATTGCTACCAACTTTCCCTGAGTACTTATTTTGTCAGTTTAACATTCTTTGTTAACATCATAGCAGTTCATCCAATGGGTGGACAACAGTAATTTTTAGCCCAATATATACAGTACAATATTCTTGTATCATGACGGGGCTGGCTATTGTACAGGAACCAGGCATGTTGGTAGCATCCACGTTGATGTTAAGTAATTGGCCCACCTAAATTTCATTAAAAGTCCACTTTTTAATAAAGCTTATTTTGCTATGTCAAACATTGGTGTTCTTTATACAGGCGCTTACTGGCTGAAGCAGCTCTCCAGAGGCTAGATCTTCAGACTGCTGAGCAAGCATTCGTGCGTTACAAAGATTATCAAGGTATCAAGTTTGTAAAGCGCCTTGGCAACCTACAGAGTGAAGCAATGAAACAAGCTGAAGTGGCAGCTTACTTTGGCAGATTTGAAGAAGCTGAAAGGATGTATTTGGACTTGGACAGAAGGTAATTGCAAAAGTTGAATTGATACTAAAACTCACGAGTGCACGAAAGCACAACAATAGTGGGTGTCTCTCTCGACTGAGTAAATGTGCACCAGCACCGTGCATACCAAGCTTGCGTTTCCCAAGTTGCCGTCTACACCAGAGGTTCTCAACCTGTGGTACGCGTACCCCTAGGGGTACACTAACCACGTGGCTGGGGGTATGCCAAATGCAGACTGGGGGTGCCCCATTAACACTTAATTAAGTGTTAATTAAGTTTTGATTTTTTAAATATTTTTTGGAGCCGGAGAACTCTGTTTTGCTTTTTTTAGTAGCTAATCTATCCGATCTACAGCTGATGGTCGAGTTAATTTATGCGCATGCATAAATTAGGTTGAGCTTCTCAGCAGCCAGCAGAGGGCGTTGTGCACGCTTCTGCCTCCCAGCTCTCCTCCGATGCAGCTCCTGCTGCAGGATTAGCGGTTTTTATTTTGCTAACACAGACATCACTTGGGTAAGTGCAGGGGTGGGGGTGGGGGTGGGGGAAGAGTTGAGTTCGGGGGCTTTTGTACTTTGGATTTATGTTTTTACTTTGGAAACTGTGCATGGGTGGGGTGGGGTGGGGAAAGAGTTCAGTTTGGGGTTTTTTATACTTTTGGAAACTGCATGGGTGGGGTGGGGAAAGAGTTCAGTTTGGGGGTTTTGTACATGGGATTTATGTTGTTGTTTTTTACTTTGGAAACCCTGTTTTTGGGTCCTCCTCTCCTTTCTGTGGCTGCAGGTTTGTCTCAGTTTCTTTTTGTAAGGTCCACCCCATCTTTTCAGCATCTATTTCAGCATGCATTTTGTGCATGTGTCTTATTGCTGTGTGTTTTTTAAAAAAGATCCTTGCATTTTTATTTTTATTTTTTGCATTTTGTTCGTGTGTCTTATTGCTGTGTGTTTTTTAAAAGAGATCCTGGCATTTTTGTGCAATTTATGTAAATTAGCTAATTATGCTAATTATCCGGGGGAAAGGGGGAAGACTAAGGAAAAAGAAAAAGTCTATCAGACATTGGGAAAAACCAGACAAATTAATTTGTATTTTGTATGTTCTGAGGTTTTCACAACTGGTACATATCTTTGAATTAATAAAAGGAAGCATTTTCCAGGTTGTTCTGGTCGTTTTATTTAATTAACAAGAGATTGTCCTAACCTTTTGCCCCTAAACTATGAGGAGCATTATCAAAGGAACAGCAACTTGCTGTTTGCTCTAGTTCACCATGGAATTTTTACGAACAGGTAGACGGAGTAGCAATGGGCGATCCTCTGAGCCCTGTCCTAGCTAATCTGTATATGCAAAACTTCGAGATTAAAGCCATAGATTCCTCCGAATACAAACCTAAAAAATGGCTTAGATATGTAGATTATGTTTTTGCAGTTTGGGACTGTGATGATCAAAAACTGGACAGCTTCCTGGAACATCTAAATCAACAACACCCTTCGATAACGTTTACACTGGAAAAAGAAAAAGATGGGAAACTACCTTTCCTGGACGTGCTGGTTAAAAGAAAAGATGATGGTACATTAGGGTACGAAGTCTACAGAATACCAACCCACACCAATAGATACTTGCATAGGGATCACCATCCAGCCCAAAAGAACAGCCTAATTAATACCTTACTTTATAGAGCTGAGAAAATAAGTGAACCTGAGGTATGTGCAGAGTGAGAAACAATACGTGGAAAGAGTCTTACAAGCTAATGGTTACAAACGAAAATAAAATAAAAGGATAGAATTAAAAAGGAAAACACCAAAGAAAGAGATTTACAATTGGAATTAGGCAATGTTACTTTGCCTTACATTAAAGGAACAACAGACAAAATTGGGAGACTGTTGGATAAGTTTAACATCAGGACTTGTTATGTTCCAACCAGCAAAATTGGCAATTTTTTAAGGAACCCTAAAGACAGACTATATCCATGGACATATGCAGGAGTTTATAGAATCCCATGCAGTTGTGTTAAATGTTACATCGGGACCACAAAAAGAGGTGTGAACACACGCATAAAGGAACACCAACGATATTTAAGGTTGGAACAAGCTGATAAATCAGCTGTTGTGGACCATGCATTAAAAACTGGACACCAGATTAATTTTGAGAACACCCAAGTTATAGTCAAAACCAAACAATATCGTTCCCATCTGAACAAGGAAGCAATCGAAATAATAAAACATCCTACTGCAGTAAATAGGAAGGGGGAATCTGTAGAGATTAGCAATAGTTGGCTTCCAGTCATCAAAAGGTCTCGCACTCTGACAGATTACAGAGCATCAAGAAACCAAGAGAGAGACTGCTTTGATATCGCAGATGATTTGGCACCCAAGTAGTTTTCACATTGCATGGCTGTTTGAGCTCTCAACGATCGACTGCACGGGGAAGGGCTGTTGCGTTTTGCTGCCCCATTTTATATATGGAAAATCTTGGCAGCTATGGAACTTTGTTATAAAATGATGATATGCCTTTAATTAAAGAACTTGGCAAAGGCAGCAGTTAACCTCCCAACTGTTAACATCTTGTACTAAGAACTAGAGCAGACATCAAGTTGCTGTTCCTTTGATAATGCTCCTCATAGTTTAGGAGCGAAACGTTAGGACAATCGCTTGTTAACTAAATAAAACGACCAGAACAACCTGGAAAATGCTTCCTTTTATTAATTCAAAGATAATTTGTATTTGTATCAATTATCTGTATGAATCTATACATTCATTAAGGTCAGGGATGGAGGCTGTCCTGCATGTCTTGCCACCCTCTGAGATCTGGTTGGTGGTGATGCACAAGTGGGACTTCAGTGGTGGCCCCCAAAATGAGGAATTCCCTGTCTTATAGTATTTTCCCAAAGGTTGATCTGGCTCTTTCAACATGCTTTTCCTATGTTTGCATAATCTGTTGTTCCTTCAAGATTTTGGTTTACTTGCTGCTGTCATCTTATTGTATTTTTGTATTGTTCGTGTTTTTAATTGATATTGTAAACCCCTTGAGTCCCCTAAGGGGAAAAGTGTAGATTATCATCATCATCATCATCATCATCATCATCATTATAATAAATAGAAGCAATGTGAATGAAAACATTGGCTTGAGGCAAAATGAGCCAATCCCAAAACTTAATAAAGATACTTTTCTATTTAAATAGAGCTTTGGAATGTTCAAAGCATTCCATTTAATATCACCTTAGTAATCCTTACATCATCCTTGTGTTAGGCAGGCTAGCTCTTCTTGATTTTTACCTCTGGACAAGCCTTAGGACATATTTTATGAAAAAAAAATTGAAGTTACTTGTTGTTGTTTTTAATTGCCTATTTGTGATATTTGCAGAGATCTGGCAATTAATTTACGGATAAAACTAGGAGACGGATTTCGAGTACTGCAGCTCTTGAAAACAGGCTCAGGACATGCAGATGATAGTCTTCTTGAACAAGCACACAATGCAGTTGGAGACTACTTCGCAGATCGACAGAAATGGTACGTTCATAATAACTTGTAGTTATAAATGACTGAACTGCCTCCTAGTTCAGACTGGGGCCTTAATCTTCTTTTTGAGTTTTTCCTAATTTAAGGAATAGAGATGGAGGGTTAATTTGCTCCATGTAGACATTTGTTTATAGTTTGTGTTTGTTTATTTAAGGGCGCAATCCAAACCTACTTAGGCCACTGTTGTAACCAGCGGCCCAGCGAAAACGGGAGGCCCCAGAACGGAAAGGGGATTCAAATCCCCTTTAAATTCTCCTTTTGGAGGGGATTCGAATCCCCTTTCTGTTCTGGGGCCTCCCGTTTTCTCTGGGCCGCTGGTTACAACGGTGGCCTAAGTAGATTTGAATTGCGCCCTTTGAGACACAAATTGTTCCATTTTTATAATTGATGCATAAGATTTATCCATTATTTGTCACTAGTGCAACGTAATCTTTTCAAAGGAAATTTTAATATTCATTCACACACACACACCCCTACACCTGCAGGATACATCTCAAGCCTTCTTGGCGTGGGGGAGGGGGCGGCAAAGTATAGGATTGGGCTGTAAGTTATCTTTATTGGCTGCACTGTGCCTATAATAAACTAGTAACGTTAAAATGT
The DNA here is from genome assembly GCA_026170595.1 of Plestiodon gilberti rubricaudatus. Lineage (NCBI taxonomy): Eukaryota > Metazoa > Chordata > Lepidosauria > Squamata > Scincidae > Plestiodon > Plestiodon gilberti. The sequence goes on along the minus strand of JANXHW010000001.1, from coordinate 123,099,133 downwards.
CACCATAGATCTTATTTGTTTTCTTTCTTAGGATGAATGCTGTGCCATATTATTTACAAGGCAGAAACCACGAACGTTTGGCTGAATGCTACTATATGTTAGAAGACTATCAAGGGTTAGAGGATTTGGCTAACTCTCTTCCAGAAAATAACAAATTGCTTCCTGTAAGTATAGCACGCTCCTTATTTGTGGCCACTCTCAGTGTAAAAAGGTAAAGGTGACCCCTGACAATTAAGTCCAGTCGTGTCCGACTCTAGGGTGTGGGGCTCATCCCCATTTCAAAGCTGAAGAGCCAGCGTTGTCCGAAGACGCCTCCATGGTCATGTGGCCGGCATGACTCTCCTTGCCGCAGAGCGTAGCATGCAGCTGGAACACGGAGCACTGTTTACCTTCCCGCAAGCGGTACCTATTTATCTACTCGCATTAACATGCTTTGGAACTGCTAGGTTGGCAGGAGCTGGCCAAGCAACAAGAGCTCACCCTGTCGCGGATTCGAACTGCCGACCTTTCGATCGACAGCTCTTGGTTCAGTGGTTTAACCCATTGCGCCACCCGCTGGCCTCTACTCTCGGTGTAGTTTTGTCTAAATATACATTTTTCATCTGCAAACATTTCCACTACTGCTACCAGTGACCTGAATTGACTGGGGGTAACAACAGTGGAAATATCAGAATTGCCCCTCATATTGAAAAGAAATGCCTATCCGAATAACCTAGTCCAATAACTAACCGTTAGTTGCCCAGATCAGATCCCTCATATTACTTGTTCTGAATTATTGCAAATTATATTTTGAAACAAACAATATCAATCATTTTTTCCCAGCCACCTTGAGAATGCTGAATTTATTTATTTATTTTTAGTCTTTTATTATTTCGGGCACAGACCAGCATAATTAATTTATTTCATTAATAAGATTTATACCCTACAGTTCATAAAGTTACCCAAGCAACTTGCACAAATAGTAATAAAAACAGTTACAAATCCTAAAACTGATAAAAATGCTATACAGGCAGCTGCCATTACAAAGTCAAGATAAGACAGAACCAAAAGCCATCTCAAATGGGAGCATCTTCATTCTGCGCCTGAAGGCCAGCAAAGAGGGAGCCAATCTGATCTTCCACAAACTGCACCACCATGGAAAAAGCTCCCAAGCTGAGGCCTGCCAAATTTCTGTTAGCAGCAGAGGCCTGCTGCTTAAGGCTGAACTTAAAGTATGGTCCGGTTGAAATGAAAATAGGTGGTCCTTAAGGCAGCCCAGTCCCAGGTTAAATTTTCTAAGATAAATACCAAACTCCCCGCTCAAACCTGTGTAACTCTTGCACTGGTGTAACAGTATATCTTGCCGTACGCCGACGTACACAGGACGGACACCAGTGTAACTCCCCTCAAGCGCCACACATGCGCATTTCAGACGTAGGACAGACTCCAGCACAACTCTGCCGGCGCAGGGGGCAGTGGTTTGGGAGTCGGACTTAGACCTGGAAGATCCAGGTTCAAATCCCCGCTCAGCCACGAAGCTTCCTGGGTGACCTTGGGCCAGTCACTATCTCTCAGCCCCACCTATCTCACGGGGTTGTTGTGAGGACAAAAAGGAGGGGAGGAAATATGTACACCACTCTGAGCTCCTTGGAGAAAGGGCGGTATAAAAAAAAATGTGAACTCCCCCAGAATGCCACCTGCACCGGTGGAGTTGCGCTGCCGTCTGTCCTGCGTCCGAACTGCGCATGCGTGGCGTCCAAGGTGGGTTACGCTGGTGTCCGTCCTGCATCTGTCGGCCTATGGCAAGTTACACTGGCATAAGTGGACTTACACCGGTGGATATACTGTTACACCAGTGCAAGAGTTACACAGGTTTGCGCTGTCAAGAATAAAGAATGCCAATAAAGGAGGATTTGGTATGAAGGAAAGTGACACCTTGTAGATCAAAAAGCAATAATAGCCCATCCCAGTTTATTACCTTCAACATTTTCAGGATATGTCAAAAGTATGGAACAATGAAAGAGGTTTCTGCTAGTGGTGTAAAAATAAAAAAAGCACACGCACAAATATTGACATGGTGTTTACATACATCCAATTATGTTGGACAACTGACAAAGTAAGTTCAGGAGCTTGTTACAGTAAACATATTAGTATATCATGCACCCAGGACTCTTTGTTGCTTTGATACAGCAGAATAACAATGCTACAGAATTTTAGTAATATAAATGTTTCTTTCAGGATATAGCTCATAAGTTTGTTACCGTGGGTATGTGTGAACAAGCTGTAGCAGCCTTTCTCAAAAGTAACAGACCAAAGGATGCAGTAGATACCTGTGTACATCTCAATCAGGTAAAACTATGAGCCCAGTGCAGAAGATGGGAATGTATTTAGATGGTACTTAAGTAGTTCATTTCAACTTAATGAACTTATTTTTCCAGTAATCTCTTTATCCATTATCTAATAACCTACAGTGCTATTGTACAATAAAACACTGATTAAGAGCACAATCCTGCGTAAAGTTCCATGGGTGGCCCTAGGGCGGCCCTAGGATCCTATGCTCATTCTGGGCTGCTCCGGAGCAGCCCGGAGGTCTCCTCGGGGGAAGGGGACATTCGTCCCCTTCCCCGGTGTAGAGCTGGGAGGCCCCAATGAGCCTCCTCAGATTTCTGCCAGCTCAAGAGCTGGCATAACTCTGAGGCGGCCATGTAATGACCGCCGAGCCCAGAAACAGGATGGGGATGCGGTGGCCAACATCCCGGGCCGGGTTGGCCAACCGCCCCCCTCCCTCACTGCCTGGCCCACCCTTGCAGTCGCAAACGTGTTTTATGGCACGTTTGCAACAGTTTAGAACGGCGGAGTGCGCACTCCGTTGCTCTAAACTTATGCAGGATTGCGCTGTATATTAAGTTGAATTAAACCACTGACTAAACATTTTCAAAATTTGGCTATTTTTTCTTATATAACATAAGCTTTTACCATATCTTAAATTATATTTTATTAGAATGATCCAAATCGGGGTCCTTCACAGGTGCCTTTGCAGACAGCAAAAATATGGGGCATCCCAATCACAGAACACCCACAAAATACCTAGTTTGGTTCCAACTGTAATTGCACATTGTCTTAGTTTTAGAAACACGCCGTTTCCATGTATCAATGCAAATATTTGTATTTGCTTTCCACTTATACATCATTGTGTGATGTATGCAGATGGCTAAAATACTGATTGCAGGACATGGTCTAAGGGCCAAGACGCACCACTTCACTGAAGCTAAGGAGATCTGGGGTCTCGTCAGTGCTGGCCTGGTTTAGAGACCACCTGGGAATCCTGTACTGTATACACCATCTTGAAGAAAGTCAGGATATAAATAAAATAAAATGGTTGCATAGTTCAATACAATGTTTTGGTTTCTTATTCATCCCAGCTGCAGAAATGCAAGCACTGACTTGTCGTACTTAATCTTTAACCGTATCTCATCCCATGCAAGGAGGTATCGTTTTTCCTTCACCAGAAGTACTACTTGTTAAAGCCACTGCAGCTTCATAAACCCCAAACAACCTTCTGGCCCGATTGTCGGCATGCCTTCTCAGAAGTTAGTCCCACTGAGTTCAATGGGACTTACTTCCAGGTAGATGTATGTAGGATTGCAACCTTAGCAAACCATAGGGTTCATTGGTGACTTTAGCCCTTGCAACGCAGCACCAAGTGTCCTTATGCAAGTGTCTCTGTTTTGCCACAGAGAAGACAGGTGCAAGCTGCTTTGCCTGGCTTAGGAGTTGGGTCTTAAAGCCACACCATAAAATGGGATGTGCTAGTGATGTTGCAGCCCTAATGCCTGAACCAATGTTCTCCAGTGGGAGACCACTGGAGTTTATGATTGGGTCTTTGAACAGTTGTGTCATTGAATAATGATGGTTGTGTTTGTTTCTAGTGGAGTAAAGCTGTTGAATTGGCTAAACAACACAATGTGAAAGAGATTGGTTCCCTGTTAGCTAGATATGCATCTCATTTATTGGAAAAGAATAAACCCCTTGATGCTGTCGAACTGTATCGTAAAGCCAATTATTTCTTTGATGCTGCTAAGCTCATGTTCAAGGTATGGTTATTGTGGGGAAACTGGGAAAATTCTGAAAATTCTATATATACACTTTAGAGAGCACTTTTTTGGTCATACACAATGCTCGTGTCAAAAGTCAGAATGTATATGTATGTACTTGTGGTTCCTGTTTCTGGGAATAAATATATGTATCTTATGCTGTAAGTTTCATCCAGCGAGCATAAACATATGCTCTTTATACACATATGTGGCCCTCCAAACGCATATTTGAGGGTGCATGTTTTTCTCAGTAGCAGCTCCCCCTCACTGTCCCAGATGCTTGATGGTCCCTTGCCTCTCCCTGAGTTTCAGACACAATTTCTGGTGCAGCAGAAAGTGTATACTGTATGTGGATTTTGCCACATCACTCGCCCTTCAATTATTGGGAGGGGGTATATATAACTCTACTTTTTAGCAGTTTTTTGAAATGTTTACCTTTTAAAAGGTTGCAGATGAAGAGGCTAAAAAGAAGACCAAACCGTTGCGTGTTAAGAAGCTGTATGTCATGTCAGCTTTGCTTGTGGAACAGTATCATGAACAAATGAAAAATGCACAGAGGGGAAAGGTGAAAGGCAAGACATCGGAGGTACAGTGTCTAAATGCTTGATTATTCCCTGAAATGAAAGCAAGGCTTACTTTTTCAAGATGGTGTTACTAGAAATGCCTGCATACAGACAGCAATGTCTTCATTTCTGTCTCATAATTCCCCCCCCCTCGCTATTGAGAACATTAAATAGTAGTTTTACTGGGGCATCAGATCCTTCAAAAGATTTTTTAAGGGCTGTGGACCCTTCACAGTTCCCCACATACTGCTTTCCTCTACTCTCAGCTTCTGCAGAATTCACACAGAAGGTTCTAAGTGGCACATCTCGGGATTCATTCCCTGGTAGAGCAAGGGGGCATTCCTAACTGAATGGGAATGCCCTTGCGCCAGCTCGAGGTAGGGTCAGCTGTTTAACGGCATCTCTATGCGGAGGGCTGATCGTTGCCCCAGTCTAGCCCTATCTTGCTCAGGGAGCGGACGTCAGCTGTGGGTCGTGTAGCCCAAACGCTTCGTTATTTTTCTTCTCCGGCTTTCTCTGTTTCTGTTAGATAGTTTGGGCCCTAGCACAAAAAACAATTTCATCTTCGTTCTTTTACTTCTTTCTCTTTTTTTCAGGCTACTTCAGCATTAGCCGGTTTGCTTGAAGAAGATGTCCTTTCCTCAGATAGTCGACTCATCGATAATGCTTGGCGAGGAGCTGAGGCTTTCCATTTTTTTATACTTGCCCAAAGGCAACTCTATGAAGGTTATGTAGATACAGCAATGAAGACAGGTAGGATCACTACTTAGTATTGGTATAATTAACAGCACAATCTTGTGTAAGGATACACAGCTGGCCTAAAGGGCCCACCACTATGCCGGTTCTGGAATAAGGCTGGGAGGGGGGAAGAGCCTCTGCATGACCTGAAAAGTGGGTTGTGCAGCTTCAAGAAGCAGGTAAAGGCTTGAAAACAGCACAGTTTGGCATTTAAAAGGTAAAATGGGGCCTCCCCCCTCCCTTTTTACAGGGTTCTTAGCATTTATATTCGTGGGTCCAGGACCCGTGGTTTAACAAATCCACGGGTCCCAAACCCGTGAATACAAAGGATCCACTGTATATGAATGCACATTGGCTAAACCTTGATAGCTGCTACAGTAAACATATTTGCTCCAGTCTTGCAATTTGGTATAGATATGAGAACCCTGATATGTGCAGGAGTTTCCTCAAGCTAAAGGATTTTCATTTTTTAAAAAAAATTGTGAGCCCTTTGGAGACCAGGAACCATTTATTGATTTATTTTGCTATGCAAACTGATTTAACTACGTTTTGTTGAAAAGTGGAATATAAATATTATTTCCCATTTACTCCAATGGAAGGAGCAGGTCTATGTATTCATCCTTTTCCTTGCACTAAACCACTTCTGTTAGAGTGACTAGAACTCTGAAATGCATGTCAATAATATACAGAGTGTGGATTAGAGTGATTGGATGTAATCATTTATTCTGACTAGATTTAAATACCTAATAGTACTTAAGAAATTAAGCTACCTATAGTGTAACAAGTGAGTATGTTGTAACACGTGAGTATGTTATTTTGTGTTTTACAGCTCTTCATCTGAGAGATTATGAAGATATTATTCCTGCAGTAGAAATCTATTCTCTCTTGGCGCTCTGTGCATGTGCCAATAGAGCATTTGGTACCTGTTCAAAAGCATTTGTTAAACTTGAGGTTTTAGAAACTCTTAGCACAGAACAGAAGAAGCAGTATGAAGATCTTGCTCTGCAGATATTCACTAAACACTATCCTAAAGATAGCAAGAAGTCCGAGCTGGATGGTCTTCTTGAAGAGTATGTTTATTGCTTTTATTCTTGTTTCTTGGTTTTATTCTTCTGCGCTGTTTTCTGAGGAGCTAAAAGCCACTGGGTCCTGCACTTACTGTTTTATTTAAAGGGACCATGCAAGGAAAGAGCGAGGTGAAGGAGTAGGGAAGTGGAACTCTGCCTCAGTTAGCTTCCCACTCGCTTTTAGCGAGCGGGAAGCGGATCGGAGTGGCTCCATCCATGGCGGCTGGAGAAGACGTCATGTCTATTGCACATGGATAAAGTATTCTGTGGCTTACAAAACTGAATAATCTTTTGCCTTTACTGGGCTTGCATCTGACGAAGTTCATAGCATATGAATGAAACGTTACGATGAGTTTTAATTGTTTTTATTGTATTTTGACTAGGCTTTGTAGTATTTTTATTTGCACATTGTTGCATTTTAGAAAGGCTTATAAAGTCTTTTTAAAGTTCAGTTACATTTTAGCTCCTTATTTTTTATGACTGGAATCCCATTGAAAATGATTCATTCATGTTGAATAATCCCACCTGGTCATGCCATGGCCTTTTTGAATGGAACTGCTCGTATGTTTTAATAACAATGAGACTGTCTTATAACGTTGACGTCTTAGGAGTTAATTTTCAAAAAATGTTTTTCTTTCTTGTGTTTTAATAGGGGAGAAGGGAAGCTTCCAACATGTGTTGCTACAGGAAGGCCCATCACGGAGTATCAGTTCTGGATGTGTAGTGTGTGTAAGCACTGTGTGCAGGCCCAAGAAATCAGCAATTACAACTTCTGCCCCCTCTGCCACAGTTCAGTAGCATAATCATGGGAAAACGAGTGTGCCCATACTAGTTAATTCATGGTATGGATCATCACCAGCAATTAGAAAGAATTCTGGAATGTAGGTTAGAAGTGAACTATTGAGCTTCAAGAATGGAAGAGGGAAGCCATGTATTTCAGCTAACTAAATTCTGTATCATTTGAGACTTTTTAATAAAACCACATTCACTTGTATACAGACAACAAAATGTATTTGTACAGTAGCTATAGAAGGGCTTGTTTACATTTACTGTTTCTGTATGGAAGAAAATCTTCTGGAAAGTATTGTATTAATAAAATCTTATTTTTTAGTTGTATATTTAGCTAACCTTTTTGTTTAATAATACACGGCCCAATCCTGCCTAAGGATCCACCGGGTGGCCCAGGCTGCCCGCTGGATCCCGGGCTCCGCCGAGGGCAGGCTCCCGCCCGGCAGAAATTCTATTTGGGGAAGGGGACGCTTGTCCCCTTCCCCAAGTGTAAATAGCGCTGGGGTCGATCGGCCTCTGATTTCCGCCAGCGAAATCGCTGGCGGAAGTTGGAGGAGGCTGTGTAACGGCCCAGCTGAGCAGCAGGGATCAGGATACGGCCGAGGCCATCCCCTGCCCCCTCCCAGCCTGGCTGGGCCTATCGGCCCCCGTTGTTTTCCGCCAAAACGCCACCCACCCACCGGATCCTTACCTGGGTCCTCCGGTGGTCGAGCGAGGGCTGGGTCGGCGGAGCAGGGAAGGGAGACCTGCTCTCGAGTCATCGGAAAAGTGCCTTACGGCACTTTTCCGACGGCTTAGGGCGGCGGAACACTCGCCCTAGACTTGTGCAGGATTGCACAGACAGTTATTGAAACACACTGTTAAGGAAGTATTGAAACTGACTCGATGTATCTTTTGATGCAAATGGGAATGTGCAGGTATTGTGGATGAGCCTGAGACTAGACCTGGTCATGCCATGGCCTTTCTGCCGTTTAATGTTGACTATGTCTAAGCAGATTTTGGAATACTGTCCTTCCCCAAAAGCACCTGCTCTCTTCTCTGGAAAGGTACCCCTAATCCCTGTATCCAATATTCACGCTGATAAATATTCTTATTGTTGTTTTATTGTTAGAAATGTTTTAGATATTCTTATTGTTGTTAGAAATGGCCCAGTGATTAAATTCTCAATGATTGTTGTAAGAAAAATTAAATATTTTTCAATATTATATCATCAACAACCCATCACCCAAACGCCAGATGAAACAAAAACATTTTGAGCCCCTGCTGAAAAGTCATGAGGGAGGGGGTGGTTCTCAGATCCCCTGGCAGGGAGTTCCACAATTGTGGCACCACAGCAGAGAAGGCTTGCCCATGAGCTGCCATTGCCTTAACTTGAGACAGAGGTGGCACTCGCAGGAAAGCCCCCTCTGTTAGCCAAATTGCCTTTGATATTATGGGGAAATAGCTTTAAATATGGCAATTTGGTAAATACAGGGATCTTTAGACCAGCTATACCAGAGTTGGGCTTCAGAATTCCGTTTTAAATAATATTGAGGACACATATGGGTTGTTTTCCAATATTTACTAGATAGTTAGTCAGATTCATACAATCATACACATCATACAGAGAACTAGGAAACTTAGATAGAACAACAGAGAATTAGCAGGTTTCCTTGATTTATAACATGGGTGATATTTACCTATCCTGGAGAGTTGTTCTGGGATTGCAGTACTGGGTGTAGTAATGGAGAAAGAGCAGAGAGAGGGGGGCATGAGGAGAAGGGAGAGAAACAAAATGGTTCTTAGGTTCTGAACAATGATGTTTCTCTTGCCATGAATAGGACTAATGCAGACAACGTCAGTGTCCTCTACCAGGTAGGCACCCCAGGCCTGCCAATGGAGGGAGGGCAGAATCCCATCCCCACCCTGTGCACTCCTGGCTTAGCTGCTGCTCAGCATAAGCATGGAAAATCCACTTTAGGGCTCGTTTTGGCAATATACACATACATATAAGAAAGGGTGCCTCTGAGCATGTAAAGAGTGCCTGTTTCTTCCGTGCACTGTAATGGGGAATCATGGCTAACGGCGAGAGAGGTCAAGGGAGTCACGAATCAAAAACATTTGGGAACCACTGCACTAAGGCGTGGACCACCGTAGTCAGGTCTGATCGACTCAAGTACGGCCGCAGCTGGCACACCAGCCGAAGCTGGGCAAACGCACCCCTGGCCACAGCCGCCACCTGGCTTTCCAGGAAGAGCTGTGAATCCAGAAGCACTCTCAAACTGCGCACCCGTTCCTGCAGGGGGAGTGCAACACCATACAGAATGGGCAGATGACCTGCATCAAAGCTTTCCTGACCAGTAGGACCTCTGTCTTTTCTGGATTCAATCTCAACCTGTTAGCCCTCATCCAGACTCCAACCGCCTCCAGACAGCTCTCCAGGACTTCCACAGCCTCCCTAGAACGTGATGGCAAGGAGAGATAGAGCTGGGTGTCATCAGCATATTGGTGACACCCAACTCCAAATCCCCGGATGATCTCCCCCAATGGTTTCATGTAGATGTTAAAAAGCATGGGAGACAGAATTGAACCCTGTGGCACCCCACACTGTAAAGGGCAGGGTGCTGAACAGGCATCTCCCAGCATCACCATCTAGGTCCTGTCAGCCAAGTAGGAATGGAACCACCGCAAAGCAGTGCCCCCAAGTCCCAACCCGGCCAGCCAACCCAGAAGGATACCATGGTCGATGGTATCGAAAGCCACTGAGAGGTCCAAAAGGACCAGCAGCGATGCACTCCCCCTGTCCAGTCCTCGGTGAAGATCATCCAGCAGGGCGACCAAGGCTGTCTCCATCCCAAAGCCCAGTCTGAAGCCGGACTGAAAGGGGTCCAGATACTCCATTTCATCTAGTATCCCCTGGAGCTGAGACGCCACCACCCGCTCAATCACCTTACCCAAGAAAGGGAGATTAGAAACTGGCTGATAGTTATTTAAACTGGAGGAATCCAGAGATGGTTTTTCAGGAGGGGGTGCACAATTGCGGTCTTCAAGATGCTAGGCATCACTCCCTCCCGCAAAGATGAATTCACAATGGGTTCCACCCAATCGGCCAGACCAACCCGTGCAGATCGTATTAGCCAAGCTGGGCAAGGGTCAAGCGGGCAAGAAGACGGTCTCAAACTTTTCATGTTTAAAGCTAAAAATCGTTTATCGCGTTTTGAGTCAAAATTAGCTTTATTTCACATTCTGTGTTGGTCACCCAAAACACCACCTCTAATTATCTAGTAACATGCTATATGTCACATTTTGTGTACTAAGTATTTATTAAAAAGGTACTATTTGGAGAACAGTGTCAAAAGATGAAGAGAGCACAACACGCATTTCAAGAGTATGTCAGTACTTTCACGAATAATTCACTAGCCACACTGTGATGGCCGTTAGTTTCCTTTGGCTCTTGCAAGGTAATAGTGGAAGAGTATTTATGTACCCATAATTACACTTTCCACCACCTAGCAGAACGCTTTTGGTTTACAGTCTGTCAGCATTTCCATTATACACTCCCATTTTTCAAAGGTCAATAACTTAGCCATTAAAAAGTCTGCATCAGCAAGAAACATGATATACAGGCTACCTCTCTTAATTTGTTTTTCTCCTACTCCATGAAGGAGGAGAAACTTTCTTGCTCTCACTAATTTATGACAAGGTTTTGTCATCTGCTGTCTTCAAATTGGCCTGCTTCCTGAAATTAAGATGTTGCAGGCTTGCTGTCACTAGAGGCAGCTAAACAAGCAAACAAAAACCCCAAGTAAATAAGCAGCCAAAATGTAACAGTCAGCTTGCTGAATGAATAGTCATTAATTACATTGGCTATTCATCCTTAACTAGAAAGAGTTGAATTAAGGTTTAGCTTTAAAGCTTCAATTAAATTCAGAGATAATAGTTAAGGAATCATTACTTTTCTTTCCTGCAGTCAGAGTGAATAGATTTTCCACTGAGTTAAAATTGAGCATCTCCATGAAATCAACAAAGGCCCAGAACCAATAAAACCCTAAAGTAAGTTTGTTAAGTTTCAGTTGACAATAAATAGCATGCCTAAGCCAGGCACCTTAACAAAGAAAACACCACAAAAATCTTAATGTTATACAAAATTGTGCAAATAAAATGAATTGTAGACCTCATCTAAGCCTGCAATCTCCTGCATGCTTGCTTGGAGTAAGTTCTGTTAAAATTACTTCCAGCTAGACATTCATAGTATCAGTACCACTTTCTGCTATTTCATTTTGGTTAAATGCTGAAATCTGCAAAAAAAACCAACACCATATTCTCCCACCTTTAGGTATCATGTATGGATATGGTGGAAGACGGATATAAGCACCTCCACCCAGCAACGTCATGAGCCGGCGCGTCCTCCCGGGCAAGGGGTCGGCCAGCTTGGTGCGTCACCCCTCACCCCCCCCAGGCGTGTCACCCACACACACACACACACAAACACCCAGGCGCGTCAACCACCCTCCACAGCCGTGTCACACACACCCCGGTACTTACCCCACGGCCCATGCCGCTCGAAGCCTTGCCTGGCCTACTTAGAAGCAGCTGAGCCGCCGAAGAAGACACGGCTTGGCCTGCTGCTCTACCGGGGGTGACGCGCCAGGAAGGTGACGAGCCAGGAGTCCCGGCGCATCACCCTCCTGGCGCATCCCAGCGCATCACCCCCAGCGTCCCACTCCCCCACCACGCAGTAGCGGCCCACCACCACTGCCTCCACCAAGTAAACAACCTCCAGTGTGAATTAGGCCCTTCATGTGAACACCAGATCACATGTGGAAACCTGGGTCACATTATTCTTCCTTCCTCCTTTTTTGAGGAGAAATGAGATGAATGGAGCCTCTGCAGGATCCAATCCAGAGAGCATGGAAGCTGATGAAAAGCAACAATAATAGAGGTCTAGCTGGAGTGTATACCACAAAGGAGGAAGGGCTCTGCTAAGTCTAGGAGGGTGCCAGTGTGACTAACAAGCAAAGTTAGAGAGGCTATAAAGGGGAAGCTACCTTCCATAAATGGAAGAAAGAACAAATGTTCAGTTTTCTCTTTTCTCTGCCTTAAGAGATGGGCAGCCTTAACTAAACTCCCGCGCAGCGATACAGTGACATCAGTGCGGGCTGCACTGCATCCTGCAAGGGAGTTTTGCATGCTGGAGGTCTCAGGGTCTCAGGGTAAGGGGACCCAGCAGCAGCAATGGGTCAACACGGACCTGCGAACTCTATAGCTAATGCAAGTCTGCATTGACCCTGCAAGCAGATCGGGTCCAGGAAGAGGGTTTGGATATGGCGCACACTGGTGCCACCAATCCCGCTCACCCCCTGCCCCCATTGCCTTCCTCCCCCGCCCCATTCAGCCTCCCCCTGCCCTGTTCCGCCCCCTGCACAGGCTTACCTGGTCTGTCGGGTGTCCCTGCAGCTGCTGACACCAGTAGGAAGGCTCCAGTCTTCCCGCCGGCACACCTGCTGGAACTAATCACAAAGCACATTACGACACTTTTGTGACAGTACACACTGGTGGAACTCTCGTTCCGCCAGCGCAACAGCTCACTGAATAGGATTGCGCAAAAAAACCCACACACTTTTAGGGCATAATTTGTTGTCCATTAGAAGAGTTGTGTATTCTCTACAGGTTATTTGAGGGAAAATATCAGCAGTGGTTTTTTGTTTTGTTTTTTAAATTTCATTATACCAGGAACACAATTTTTCAGCAGGCTCTATTTCCTCCACCAAGTAACAGAAAGACCATATGTGTGGCCATTAAGCCAGATGGTTCTTTAAGGACAGAGAACAGGTTCTGATGAAAAGATCTTCTAGAAGTCAATGAGTCTTACAGCAATTAGGCTGATACACAGCCAGTTCCCTGCTCTGTTTGCAGTTAATTAGTAAATTTCCTTTTAAGGTGCTCAAAAGGCCTGAAGATGTAGTAATTTAGGATCTGGTCTCATCTTGGCATGTTGTTTTGCCACATCTAATCATGTTCAATTATTTTTCTAGTTGACAACCTAATTTTCATGTTTGTATACTGTCACTGCAGTGAGTATTTCAACCAGTACAAATCCCAGTAACGTTTACTGGCTATTTGGGGCATATCTATACTTTATACTTCAAACTTATATTGGTGTTATACCACTTTTAGCGCAATCCTAATCAACTTTCCAGCATCGATGCAGTCGTGCCAACAGGGCATACACTTGGTGGGGGCAGACATGGAGGCCTATTCAAGGTTCAGGAACATTTGTTCTCTTACCTCGGGGCTGCATTGCGGCTGCATCAGCGCTGGAAAGTTGGTTAGGATTGCGCTGTTTAACAGCACAGTCCTAAACATGTTTACTCCCACTATGTTTAATAGGATTTTCTCCTAGCTATGTGGGCGAAACACAGGTCCTGGCCACTGAACTCAGAAGGGCTTACTTCTGAGTAAACCGGCTTTGGCTCATACTGCACATTCCTGAAATCCTGCTGAAAAGGCATTATCCATGGGCGTCGACAGGGGGAAGCGCGGGGGGCGGGCCGCCGGGGGGGTCGTGCGCATAGGGGTGATGCACGACCCCCCCACTTACAGTTTGTCGGTGGAGCTGGACCCGCCCACCCGCCCTTGCGCCCGTTTGGCTCTGAAATGAGCCGAAAACGGCGCGGGGGGGTGTTCTGGGCATGCGCGTGATGTCACGCGCGGGGGCGGGGCCGCGTCCTTAAGGGTGACGCGCACGCCCCGCTCTCCAGTGATGCGCGTCTTGGTGACACGCCTGGCATTATCTAACTAAGGTTTAATTGTTATGATTCTTCATTACTTATTAATAAAACACTAGAGGGCTTTTTAACAAGTACCCAAAAAGAACAGATCAGGAATGGATTTGCAAGAAGATTGAACATTCCAACCATTAATGCATAGGCACATCCTCCTCCATTATATTTTAGTTAATTGGGTTGTAATTTATAGATAACCAATTTCTTGTGGCAACTTGGCAGCATTTTGTGGAGAATTTTTCATACTCCTTGCCCAGGCTTGGCCCAAGAAGACATGTTTGTGTGTCTGAGGAAGAATATGCAAACAGCTCCTCATCCCCTACATTTGGGGGGGGAGGGGACCAGTTCCTGATCTGGTCAATCTCCGGTACCTCATGTACACACACAAAGACATATATATCACAAAGTCAAGCAAACCACACTGCAGACAAGTAGGCTCTGTGTCCCAGAAGGATACGGTCATAAATAAATAATTGAATGACAAGACAGGGAGCATTCTAACACTTTTTAGCCAGCTGTTTCTGCTACCACCTTCCTCAATAACACACAATTGTGATTCAAATGAACAGTGCAAGAGTTTAAAGAATGCTGAAGGCGGCAGAATTCTAACAGTGTGGCACGTACACTGACACCAAGAGCAGTCCCAGCTGATCTGCTGCTCAAAATGGTGGTGGATGTGCAACCCACCCCCCATCCAAATTTCACCACCAACCCTCATATGCCAGTACTCTTAGTGCCAAGCAGCACAAACATTGCCCCTCCCACACATTGCCCCTTACACAGCATCAGATTGCCGTGGGCCCAACAGCAGAGAAGGCGGGACAAGGTGGCGACAGGGGCAGGGGGAGGGCAGAACAGGGCGGCAATGGGGGCAGGGGAAGGACGGATTGGCTCCAGGAAGAAGGCAGATTCGACTGCAGCGATGGCCGCCAAATCCTAGCCCCGTTCCCAGACCCGATCTCATGGCACAGGTCCATGTAGACCTGCACCAGCAATATCACTAGCACAGGTCGAAGTAGACCCCTCTGTGCCATGGAGGCTTACCCAGAGGAGACATCCACAACTGCTTCCCCCCCCCCCCCCGGCAGGATGCAGCGGTAACCATTTTGGCATCACTGCATCAGCAGGGAGGAAGAATAGGATTGGGCTGTTAATCGCACAATTTGACCTCATGGGGGGTAGCTTTAGGTATAAAGAGCAAGCAGGGAGTGCAAAACAAAGCAAAACTGTGGCAGGATGTAGAGGGATTTTAGTAGTTTGCCCCTGCTGCTGTTTTGATCCTGATTGCAACACACCCACCCCATGCTACTTTCAAATTTAAAACAAAATACTTCCATGCCAGAGGAAACTCCTTCCTTTCAACCTCCTCTTATCAGGAACCGGTGGGTGTGAAGGAGGTGGTGGTGGAAAAAGCAGTGGTGAGGGGCTGTGCGGGGTGTTCATGAACTAACGCACATGCAAAACAACCCAGGGGCAGGAAATTTAAACAACATTGCTTTGGCCAGGCCTGCTGAGGAGTGCACCATTGTTCCTGGTAATGGTCTCATCACACTTCACCACTAGGATCATAGGACTGATCACTGGCCTCCTGTCTCACTCCGAACTGAGTGCACTGGCTGACAATGGCTTTTCAGGGGTTTCAGTCAAGGATGTTTCAATTCCTAGCCCTACCTGCTGATACTATGGACTGAACCTGGGGCTTTCGAATGCAAAGCATGTGCACTACCACCAAGCGATGGCCCTTCCCTGCTCAGTTCTACTTAGTTCATTCAAGTTACAGGTTGGTTGATTCCTGCTTGACTTAGACCCTTTGAGATGTTAGAACAACAGCCGATGGACCATGACCTAACAGAGGTTTGTGGAAATGTAGTCAGGAAGACACTTGTCTGGATGTAATTTGGCACAAAGTCAAACGTCAAAGATCTTGCCAAATGACAACAAAGCACTAAATCTATAGAACCAAAGTAGCCGTTAAAATTGGTCTTCAGGATCCATTTCTTACAGAAACAAAACAAAGATTTGGAAATTGCAAATTATTAAAATCAATTATTAAGAGCTCTTACCATGAGCAAGGAAAATAACTTAAAGGCAAATATCTACACACACACACACACACCCGCACCAAAAACAAATCCCTGCCACTGCATTGCAGACAAAGCTGTGAGCACCACCAGCAGACAGAAATCCCTGAAGCCAAAAGACAAAAGACATTCTGCGAAAGTGCAACAGTCATTCATTCATCATTGGCTGTAAAAGGCTGCTGAGCCATTTAACCCACAAGATCACTAACCCACTCTTGCAACTGCAGTGTAATTCGATCTCTGCAATAATGGATGTTTGATTACATAACTCATCATCTCCTGACTTCGTTAAGAGTGGATGGCCAAGGACAGTGGTGAAGAGCAGCGTTTTCAAATGGAAAAAAGAAATTACAGCTTCATGACCATTCCTGGGCTGTGGGGAACCTTAAAAAGGAACCAGCATTCTTAGCATTAGCAAGTGCTCTGTCATAAGAACATAAGAACATAAGAAGAGCCCTGCTGGATCAGGCCAAAAGCCCATCTAGTCCAGCTTCCTGTATCACACAGTGGCCCCACCAGATGCCTCAGGGAGCACACAAGACAACAAGATAACCTGTTTCCCGTTGACACTCCCTTGCACCTGGCACAGAGAAAACCCACTTCTAAAACCAGGAGGTCCAACGTGTAAGTCAGAATCCACTTACCGCAAAAAAAAAGTCAGTACTTTTTAAAAGATGTTAGTGCAAATAGTGTAAAAGAAACTGGCTAGAGCAGGGGTTCTCAACCTCTTCCCAGCCAAGTACCACCTCCAGCACCACTCTCCTGCTGTGTACCACCAGAAGTGACTGGCGATGACATCATCGCCAGTTACTTCCGGGTTTTCAGAGGTCAGAAAATGCAGGTAGGAGGCTCTGGGCAGATGGGTCTTCTCAGCGTTCCTGAGAGGCTTGGCCGAAGGCACGAGCCTCTCAGGACCGAAAACGCACTGCCAAAAGCGCCAGGTCGGAGCAGGGTTCCGGTGGTCTGGCGGTCCAAGTATCACCAGCAGTCAGCCGAAGTGCCACTAGTGGTACTAATACTACTGGTTGAGAACCCCTAGCCTAGAGAGTATTCAACACCAGCTGTTGCAGGTGAACAATGTTCAGATCTCTATTCAGCAGCTATAAGTGATTGACTACAGCATTCACGGAACCTAATTCAACTGGGAACAAAACAAGGCTTAATCCTAAATCCTGCTTTCAGTGCCAAGATTTGGATTTTAGGTATGTGAAATCATAAGAAAATTTAAAGTGCTTTGGGGCATGTGTAAAGTTCTTTTCCTTCATCATCAATCAGCTCCAAACATCTAGAATTGGGCAGTAAGAGCTTCCAGATCAGAAGATACGGCTTCCAAACACACTTGAGCCCAGAGGCTCAAGGGTTTGAGTCACCCGGTGCGAGAGTTCATCGTGTCACCCCAGTGGTGTCACTAGGGTTGGTGTCACCAGTGCGAGAGCTCATGGTGTCACCCCCATTAACTTAATTTTAATATATAACAGTACAAGTCACCCAACAAATCAGTAACCAACAAAAAAAAAACCAGTGGCCAATTTGATGACACTCACAAAACTGAATAAGAGTTCTAGTATGAGCTCTGATACATAGAAATGAGAGCTGACTCATACTAATACATTATTGGCTCCATGCTAACAACACCTCATTGGCTCTCAATCAGTCTCATTGGTCAGCTCTGAGTTAAAGAAATCAACCTTTTGTTACATAAGGCAGTTGTGTTTTCTTTTCCAGTTATTTGGCCATACCCTTTAATAGAATATGGATAATTCAATATGGTTTGTTCCATTACGTTCTGCATTAAATTACCTTTCCAATGATATATAACCTTATGGTATTATTCATAAATACAAAAATTTCCATAAAGTTTTCACCATTTTGGCCACTAGTGGTGTCACCCAGTGCGGTCCGCACCCCCCCCCCCCCCCGAGGACCACTTGAACCGCAGTACCACTCCTTTTAGAAATTAAGACTACAACCCTATGCACACTTTCTTGGGAAGAAGCCCCATTGAATTCAGCAAGACTTACTATAGAAGTGAACTATGCTGTGAGTTCAGTCCAATGAGATGTTGCATTGTGGGGACTCCAGTGGGCATGCAGCAGAGTTCTCCTACCTGGAAAAGTTGCCCCATTAACAGCGCATGTCTGTTATCTTTCTACCCTTTATTTATCTCCCCTATTTAGCAGGGGGAGAGTAACTGCCCCCCTTTCACCCCAGCACAGTGTCTTTTCTGGTGGCTGTTGCTGGTGTTCTTCTGCATCTTTTTTAGACTATGAGCCCTTTTGGGACAGGGAGCCATTTAATCATTTCATTTTGTCTATAAACCGCTTTGTGAACTTTGTTGAAAACTGGTATATAAATACTGTTGCTATTATTATAATTATTATAATAATATTATAATTATTATATAATAATAATACTCAGATAGTAAGTAGCATTTCTAAGCACCAAAGGAGTGGAACCTGCCCCATCTATTGAAATGAATGAAGCAGCCCACCTGTATTCAAAGTTCTTTGTGCCGTGTGCTGCAGACACCGGACTCTGGCTCAGCACAACGTCTTTGGCACTTACAGCACATGTTTTAATGGCATCAAGCAACTTTTTCCAAAAGGATATAACCTTGATATATAGTTCTGAAAGGCAGCACAAGTTTTACTGATGCCTTCAAAGGAAGTGGAATTACAACAATGCAGAGGGTATTCTTTAAAAATTACTGCCTTGTCTTTAAGATGGTATTTTTCAACTTCTCTGTTCTCGTTTCAACATCTTTAATAAATTCTTTTCCAGTATTTTTGCTTCAATCCTTTTAAATCTCTGACTTCGGCTATAAACAGAGATTTCTGGCATTAAAATTCAGACAATTTTTATACACTAGCAAAAGTAGTAGCAATTATTTTATTTTAGCTTGCTGAACTCACTGAGGCAGCAACTACAGATATCATCACAATTTTCTGGACGCCATCAACCTCCGCAGCGAGTTCTTTGCCTAATGTTCATTAAGTGTTTATCCTTGAACTGTTGTGTGAACCAGGCCTGGCTGATGCTCAGGCACTGCAGAAAACACTGCCCATGGGAAGTCTTGCACACGCATTTCTATGCGCCTGTTTCCCAGGGGGATAGAGAGAGGGGAGGCAGCTGAACCCATTCCCTTCCCTTCCTGTTGCCTGTTGTCAACGCAGCTTCTTTCTTCCATGCTGATCCTACTTGGAGCATGGTGGGAGCCCAGCATGCTCCACTCTTCCTGTTTATTTAAACAGAGACAGAGCAGAGGACTACACAAAGATCAACCAAAGGGAAGAGAGTGGCCTTGGCTCCAACTCTCCCTTGACTTTGCTAAGCAACTGTGTAGACAGAGAGAATGAGCTGGCTTCTGGCAGACGCAGCAGGCTGGTTCTCTACCCCCCCCCCTCCGAAGAAGGCCACTGCCCTAATCCTGTTCCCACGCAAATGAGGATCAGAATGCCAACTGGAGCAGCTCTGTCAGCAGCAAGCCAGAAGGGGCGACACAACTGGTGTGCAGGGCACACTCGTCAGTTCACACATACACCTGAACACATCACTCAGCTCAAATATTTCAGGCGTCTTCATGGACAGGCTGGCCCTGGTGTGAACCCCTATTCACAAGTGCATTCACATCATGCTCCTCACCCCTATTCACATCATGCTCCTCACTGCTCTACCCAATAGATTTCTCTGGTTGCATTATCAACTCACTTGTCTCTACCGGAGACTCACTTGTCATGGAGAAACCTACATTCTTGCCTTCTGCCCAAGTGTTTAATTTGACCCTGGTCCTCTCTCACAAGGTGTCTCTCCAAAGTATGAGATGCCAAACAAATGTATTGCTGCTTCGTTCACGTACTAAACTACTCAGGCAAAAAGAGGAGCAGAAAACAAGTTGTCTTCCCACTATCTATGGAGGGCTCTTTGGAGTGTTACCCTTTGCTGCATTAAGCAATAGGCAGATGATATGGCTGTCAATCCCTCTGCAGCATCATGCGAGAGCAGAGCATTTGCACACACATCTAACCCCTTCACCCTGTCTGTCATCCCAACACCACAACATTGGGGAGAGGGTCATCAAACCATCTCTCACGTGCAACTTAAAAGCTAGTTTAATCCCACACAATTATGCAAAGTAGAACACATTGGGAAGAGGTGTGGGACTCATAGTTGTCACTTAGTGGTGGCTGGGGGGGGGGGGGGAAAGATTCCTAATATCTTTCCCACTTCCGCTCCCATCCCACGTCTAGCAGTTCAACAAGCTCTGGAAGAAGTAAGTAGCAGCCATCCCCTGTTCTACAACTGAGTGGACCAGGAGATGAAGAAAAAACTTACTTCCACATACATTTCCTATCTGCTACCACCACCACCTGCCATACCCTCTCCTCCCCCCCCCCCAATCCTTCCTCCTCGGCATGTTGTGCTATTTATTGGTTGAATAGTGGGCAATCTTCTGCTTCTGATTCCCACCACTCTGTAAAGGGCTTGTCAGAGGCCCCCAGAGGGGAGGGTGTCTTGTGCTTCTGTGTGCCACTGAGGTCCCTGCTGGTATAGGCTCAGTAGCCTACGTAGGGTTTCCCAGGGCAAATCCACCTGGCTTGTCCCCGTCTCCATTTCCCTGTCCCAGGCCTCAGAGAAAGGCAGAGAGAGGGTTGCCAACTCCCTTTCCCAGAGCCCCGGAGTCACTCAGTCAACCTTCTACCTTCATCCCTGGTCCACTCCTTATATTCTCCTGGCCTTGGCTAGTCCCTCCCCCCTTCCTGGTTCCACCCTCCCAGTCTGGTCACCCTCTGGGTCCTATGCCTCCTCTCCAGGGGACAGGAAGGCTCCTGCAGGTACTTGCCCCAGGATGGGAAAGCTTCTGCAGATACTTACAGCGTGGGCAGGTGTGCTCTGCTCAACCAGTCGATAGCCTACGCACTGCCCCGCTGAGGCACTCCCAGAATGCAGCTAAACCTAGGCTCATTGGGCAGGCTGCTCCCAGTTAAATCGGGCCCCTGACAGGGTTGTTAATCAGGGTTCAGGAAGGACATAGGGAGGTGAGGTCAGAAGAAAAATGCCTCCCCACTTGCAACTTAATATTAAAGCTCAAATATCCAGGTAGTCCTTTGAGGATTTCAATGTATTCCAAATGCTGATTAGGCTAAAAATAAAATTAGTATTTGAATCATGCTCCTTTTACAATGCAATTACAAGAATACCTATATTAGCATCATGTCAAACCTTTTTATTGCTTATACTACGTTTTTTTTCCGTCATTCCATTTACTGAAACAATCCTTTCTTAGAAATGTCTCTGCAGAGTGCATAATGTATGCTCCTTGTTTCTGTTTAAGGAGCATTTTATTGAAAGTTATCGAGTTTCTTTGTTATGGTCTGATGAGAATGGATCAATGCACAGTTTCCAGATTAGTTGAGTATTATTCTGAATAATTTTGCCAATTTGTAAGCTTTGGTTTTTGTCGCTCTCTTGAGCTATAATGTTTTCACTAAAAAAAAAAAAGAGAGAGAGAATGAATATAAAAATTAGCAGCATACCTACAGTGAGAAGAAAGTGCAACACTTATGTTCAAAGAGAAACTCTTCTGTGGAGAAAGTAGCTTTTGGAGTGGTATTAAATTTATGAGGTGTCTCAAACATTTTGACATGTGTGGTGTAGACTATAAATGAGTTCTTCTAGTGTACTTTTCATTCCCCTATCCTAGAAGGAAAACAGGAAATGTAAATTGATTTGAACTTGTTTACAATTTATGGAGGATGTCAGAGACCTGGGTACTTAATGTGGTAGGCAGAATCCAGTTACACGATGGGGTCTTGGGTAGCTACCCTAGAGAGTTGCCAGCACATTGGGCGAATCCAAAATCCTGACATTTCTGAGGGGACGTTTGGTGATGTCACAACCCTTGAAAATGGGGGGGGGGGTTTGATCTTGGGACAGGGCCCAGTGGTGAAGGGATGGAGTTCAGCAGTAGCCCAAAATGGACTGAGATTTACCTTGGCTGTTCATCTGCCTGCAAAAAATAAAGTCAAATAAACAAGGCTAATTTGGGCAAACTGGCAACCCTTCTATCCCATCTTTCCCTTTGGGCAGCCTCACTCTGGTTCAAATCACAGTCACTGGCGTCATTACAGGGGGGGCGGAGCTGTAAGTTGTTCTGTGATCGGAGCCTCCGTTATACGGAAGAACGAAGCGCCCCGCCCCGCGCCTTCCAACCCATTCAAAGCAGTGAAAACAATGCGCAAACAACAGCTCCGCCCCCCCCCCCCTGTAGTGACGCCAGTGATCACAGTGCTGGGATTTAAATAGACTCACAGTGCAATCCAGTCTACATTTG
The DNA here is from genome assembly GCA_026170595.1 of Plestiodon gilberti rubricaudatus. Classification (NCBI taxonomy): domain Eukaryota; kingdom Metazoa; phylum Chordata; class Lepidosauria; order Squamata; family Scincidae; genus Plestiodon; species Plestiodon gilberti. The sequence continues at coordinate 123,076,727 of JANXHW010000001.1, read as the reverse complement.
TAGCGGCACACTGGCTGCTGTGCCGCTCCAGGGTGTTGTAAACCTGCCGTAAGGCATGTTTCCAACACCTGGAGAGTAAGCGGTGCCCAGTGGTGAGGCTGGTGCCACTCACTCTCCATCGGAGACAGAGCACCGCCAGCGGACACAGGTAAGTCCTGCACTGGGTGGCGGGGGGGGGCTGCAGAGGGCGGAATGGGAGGGGGAAGGGATTCTTGGTGGCGCGCTCCACTAAATCCTATCCCCCGTCTCAGGTCTGGCGAACCCTACATGGGCTCCTCGGATTTGTGCTGGCCATTTTGCTGGCGCACATCCAAGAAGACCCATAGGGGCAGCTGGGGCATTAACCAGGGGATTACGAATGTCCCTTTCCCCCGAGGAGCCCTCCAGCTGCACCGGTGCTGTCCCAATCCTGCCCAGAATCTGGTGCAGCATGCTTCTGCATGCTGGGGCAGCCCTGGACAGGATTGGGCTGCCCGCTGATTGACTCAAGTGATTGACACCCCTCCAGTGACTGTGGAGTGTTCTCCTGGCTCTGCTGAGTTTCCAATTCCAGGAAGGGCAGATTCCATGGATTTTAATACCTGCTGTCCAATGCAGGCCCTGAAGCTGTGTGGTCAGGAGAATGAAGGCAGGTTCCCAGAGGCAGGAGAACAACAGTGCTGTAATAGGTAGCTGGCGAATCAGAAGCCAGGCACCCAACAGTGTCTTTAAGCCAGCCTCCGCCATGATCTAGCAAGGGCTCCATATCATAGACACCCATTTTACAATCCCCTGCCATCCCCCCCCCCCAACAATTAAAAGGCCAGGCAGAACCTGAAGCTTGTGAAAAACATCACAAGCACCTGAACCACATAGCCTTAGCTTGTGGCTGATGGATGGGGGGGGGGGGGAGAGAGAGAGAGAGAGAATACAATATGAAGTAATGTAATTCACATTGATTTTTCTTGTGGTTTTCTCCCCTTAAAGATGGTGGATGTCAATGCATTGTGCAAGCAAACAAGGAGCTGAAACAGACTCCGGTCATTAAACTGAATGCAATGTCCATAAATGTCGTCATCATCTGCATGCAAACAAGGGGCAAATTGGAAGTAGGTTGCAGATATTTGTTGCCTGCAGTTTGCACATCCGAGTTATGACATGATAATGCCCCAGTTACATTCAACAGTACTGTATTCATATATGATATTGAGAAGCCCCATCAATTCACCCCTTCCCCAGAGAAACTCTAAGGTGAACTTTTCTTTCTGTACTTAAGAAATCAAACAGCACTCACACCCAGGTGGCCATTTAAAAAACATTGCTCAGATTTATGGAGCTTTAGAACACACAAATTATTCATCACTGGTCAGTTTTATTGCAATCAAATTGCTCTTGAGCCCTATACTGTTTAATTTATATCAAGCCAGAAAGAACTTTTCAAAGGCTGTTGTGTGAATGACTGGGTCAGTGAAACAGCTAGAGTGGTTAGTGTTTATGCAAATGTTTTTTGTAATCCTCCTAATGAATCTCCTCAAAAGGTGATGAACGAGCTTTCCTAATGGTATCAAGCTTCATGGAAGCAGCTTCCTGCGTTAGCTTGTTGTAACCCTTACAACACTCTGTAAGGTAGGTATTCTTCTCCCTTCCTTACAGCTAGGGAGCTGAAACCAAAGGGGAGTGGCTTGCCTAAGACCACCCAATGAGTTCATGGCAGAGGTGATTTTCAAACAGGGACTTCCTGATTTGTAGCTCAGCCCCTTACATGACATCACACCAGGTCTCAGAAAAAGTGTGTCTCATAATATCAGGCAAACGTTGGAATGTATAAGTGTAGAACCAGCACCGAGTGCCTTGTACACCAATGTCAGCCCCCTAGGGCTACCCTCTGGTCTCCAAGTCTAAGCCAAATCTAAAGGCAATCTAAAGGCAACAGAAAGGGGTTGGTCTCTGAGGCTACTGTTGGCCACCAAGTCACTTGGGGTGGAGATTGAAGCCAAGGCCTCAACTCTTTGCTCCATTCTCTGAGCCTTCAAGGAAACTAGTTGCTGACAAGGGATAGTTACGTTTTCTCAATATAACTGAGTGAAAGTATCATTATTGAAAGCACTGCAGTGCGTTGGGTGTTTTAAGTTTGTTTGTTTTTGTATAGGTTGTAGTCTAACTAAACCACCTGGAAAAGATCATGAAAATTGAAGCACACCCACAAAAGACCATCACAGGAAGCTGCCTTATACAGAGTCAGGTCATTGATATATATATATATATATATATATATATATATATATATATATATATATATATATATATATACACACACACACACACACACACACACACCTAGCTTTGTGTTTTCAGTGACTTTCAGACAGGAATCCTACTCTGTCCTACTCAGAGATGTGTGGGATCAAACCTGGGACCTTTGGCATGCAAAGCAGGTGCTTGTCATCTGAGCCACAGCCCCTCACCTACAAACATTTGCTGCCAGAAGTGGAGTTCAAACCCATCCAAGCACAACTGTAACCTGAATGCGCACCTTAGACAGCTATCCTGTCTTGCTTTATGGAAGCAAGTCAGGAAGAGATGAAAGAAAATGAAGGAGAAAAGCAGACTGGAGAGAAGGATACACTTTCTCCAGCTTTCTCTGCTGGAACTGTGTTTCATATTGGCCCCTAACCTCGTGGACTTATAAACCTGGCAGTTTAACTTACATTATTTTGGAAAATAAAATACTGGGTTATCCAAGGCACTGTGACAACACTCACTGTGACCCTGTGTTTAATGCTTGGACAACTATGCAAGTGGATTCTTTTAAAATATAAACCAAAACGCCAGTGCAGAAACATCTATAGTAATAACATTATTTATGTTATTATGTGAGACGATGGCTTGAGTGCTTTATATAAAAATAATATTATGTAATAAAATTATAAAAAGCCCATGAATAACCCTCTGAAATACTCTGAAAGGCAAACAATATGCTGTGAGGAACCAAAAGGTTTCTACAATGCGGGCAACTGGAAAACTGAAAAATCTCCAGGTGTCTTTTAAGGTGAGAAGGAACGCACAGAACCCAGTAAGTTGTTGGCCTTCACTGTAATGGCTATGCAAGACGAAGATGAAATATCAAAATTCTCAGACCATTAATACTGAAGACAATGGAATTCTCTCAAAGCAAGGGTGGGAGAATTAAAATCTCGCCACAATTTAAGGAGAGAAGAAAAAAGCCATTCAATAAACTGAAAAGAAAGGTCAAAGATTTATCCACCTACTCCCAGTCTAAGTATGTAGAAGAGGCTCCGTTAGGCTGATCATGGGAAGGGAATGTTAATGAAATATGGAGACAGCCAATTGAACACTTGAAATAAAACTAGCAAGATGGGTTCACGAGTTGTCTGTTGCAACAGACCTTGCAGAGGGCAGGGCACTTCTACTTCCTACCAGCTATTGATTTATTGATTAGATTTTATGTACTACATGTTTAACCTGCCCTTCCCTCCAAGGAGCTAACAATGTGGTCCCACCAACACCTCACTTTTATCCAGTGTCCTCAGACATTCTCATTGGGCCTCCACCCCACCACCCATGTTGACCTCAAGGTTCTGGTGGCATCTACTGCATTCTCCTGGCCAATGAATAGATTAGCATCTGCTTTGTGAATTCCTAGTGCTTCCCTTCCCCCTGGGAATCTACAGTTGCACAACTTCTCTCACATTCAGTTATATTTTCACCTGAGGTTTTTTTTTTTACAGCCACAGAGGTTTTTTAGTTACTGCTGATTCAGTATATAAATTATGTAACTAAATCAATGGCTCCCATTACTCAGCGTGTAAACCATTGATTCCTTCCCCCATCTTCTCTCAGATAGTTTTGAGAGAAGAAATTCCTTAGAGGAGTTTGTGAGCAATGAACCAGAGCAAAAATTATGCTGCTCTCAGCTCTTGCCTGCCAGATTAAACAATGTATTGTCTTCACTCACGAAGCTTCTGAAATGATGTGGTATGAGGCAAACATTTTGCTTTGTCAAGAGGTTCTGAAGACAAGACGGCTTTTGGAGGAACTACGGTACATACCGGTACTGTAGCATTTATCTATCAGCTGCCCTTCACAGAATGACACTCTGCAGACTGTCACCTACTTGTTCAGTTCCGATTCCCTTTTTTGATTTGAGCGTTGTTAGGTTTCTTTGCATTTAATGGAAGAAAAGAATCTGTTACATAATTTTCAAGTCGTCTTGAGGCTATGGGAGAAGAAGGGTAAGAACAAACAAATAAATAATGTAGAACCTTTCTATTCTGATGGCATCCTTTGTATTGGCTGAATTTCAAATGGCATTTCCACCTTGTAAATGGCCTTGCTATTTTTTTTTCCAAACACAACTAACTTGTTCAAAAGGAACAGACCCAACAGATACAACAGAACAGGTGGGGGAGTTACATTATATTGTCTATTGAAAAATGTGGTATATAACTATCATATTGAATGAATGAATGAATGAATGAATGAATGAATGAATGATATGTAAAGAATGTATACACCTGCACAGAAATCCAGGAATCTTAGTATGGAATCCCTGCGGAAAGTGTCTGGGTAAGAATAAAAGGAGATAAGAAAAAGAGTGATACCATCATGGGAGTCTACTATAGACCACCTGTCTACGCAGAAGTCATGGATGATGCTTTCCAAACAGCGCAATCGTAACCGTCTCCCTCACTGGTGTAGCCAGTGGAGGAGGGCAGAACGGGAGGCTTTGGAAGGGAAAAAGATTTGAATTCCCTTTCCCTTCCATAGCCTCCCATTCTGCCCTCCCCCACTAGCTGCATCAGTGGGGGAGAAGGATAGGATTGTGCTGAAAAACAGGTAATCAAGCTTTCCAAGAGGCAAGTCATACTGGTAATGGGAGTCTTCATCTCTCTTATCTGCCCCTAAATCTCACTCAGTTAAGAGTGGGAGGGCCAATAAATTCTTCACTTGCTTGACAGACAACTTCACCATTCAGAAGGTGGAGGAAAGAACAAGGGGGTCTACTATCCTAGACTTCATCTTCTCCAACAAGGAAGAATTGGTTGAAGAATTTAAAATGGCAGGCACTTTGACCAAAAGCAACCACATAATCTTGGAACACTTTGATACTGAAGGAAAGGAAAGCTAAAGATGGTCAGTCATATACTCTGGATTTTAGGAAAGCAGATTTCAGTTGGGTCAGAGAGCAAATAAGTTGTATTCTATGGCTAGAACTGTTAAATGGTCCAAGAGGGATGGGAGTTTTTCAAAATGTGAGATACTAAAGGCATAATTGCAAACAGTTCTCGCGAAAAGAAAAGTTAGAAAATGTCTAAGGAAACTAGTGTGGCTGCACAAGGAGCTTTCTGAAAAACCGAGAACCAAGAGGAACATGTACAAGACATGGAAGTAAAATCAGGTAAGTAAGGAACATTACACAAGTATAGACAGCAACTGGAGGGATAATGTCTGGAAAGCTAAAGCACAGAAGCTAGTAAGCCAAAGGGATGCTAAAAACAACAAAAAGTTCCATTTTGAGCACCATGTTTTAAGAAGGACATTAATAAGCTGAAGCAGGTTCAGAGGAGGGCAAGTCTGGAAACAGGCAGCCCAATCCTGCCTAAGATCCGGCCGGTGGCCCATGGCTGCTGGCCGGATCCTGTGCACCGGCAGCCAGCGTGGCTGCTGGGCGGGAGGTCTACTCGGGGAAGGGGATGCTCATTTTCAAGGTGTAAACAGGGGTTCATACCATCTTTGCAGCTTTGCTGTTTACACCTTGAAAATGACTTCAGATTAGAAGTTGAAACGTTGGTTCCTGTAAATATCGGACTTCTCCGCTCTCACTGTTTTAATTTTCTTAACGTCTGCTTGTTATGAGTGGCTCTTTTTGAAGATTTTATATGTGTGTGCCTGGAGTTCTCTGTATTTTATATTTTAATTACATGGCTACTTCACCCATAAAACTTGTGTCTTGTAATTTCCTAACTTTAGCAGCTGTCTGACACTGGAACAGTCTGCCTTGTACTGTTGTGGGCTCTCCCTCGTTGGAGGTTTTCAATGAGAGGCTGGACAGGCATCTGTCAGGGATGCTGTAGCAGTTGCCAGCACTTAGCAGTTGGTTGGACTAGACATCCTCCACCAAGGTCATTTCCAGCTCTAACATTCAATGATTCTGTAACAGAATCCAAAGTGTAGCTATGCAGATACCGCCGAACGAAGATGCCTTCTTTCTAGCTACATATGAATCAAACCATTTTTCTAAACTCTCTTTTCTCTGGTTTGTACACAACTCCACTCAGAAGCAAATTGGTTTCCAAATACCATGAAGATCCATGCAGCTGTGTGCTTAAAATCTTATGGTTCAGGTCAGCTTACATTTCATTTCTTTCTTTGTTCAAAAGATATATATCCCCCCTCTCCATCAAAAGGATTCTCAAAGTACCCAACAACATAAAAACCATCAGTACAGAATTGACAAATGAAACAGCCAACAAATCCACTTTAGAAGCATGCATCAAACTCCATTAAAAGTGAGACACAAAGAAACAAACAATAGTGGTTCGTATCTAAAGTAAACTCTGGAAAGAGCTTCCATTTGCTCACAAAAAGGGTTCTCCTGTGAGTAGAAGGAGTATTTCCATGAGCTCAGCTTCCCTCTTGTGAATGGAAACTCCTTCCATTAACAGAGGGGAAACGTGGGCTACAATCCAGGATTCTCATTATGTTTTAAAAATCATCCAAGGGTGCCTGATGCATCCATCAGGTAAAAGAAGGGAGTTCCAGGGTTGAGGTGCCACCCTCGAAAAGTCCTTGTCTCTTTTCCTGAATTAATTCATTTCAGAAGGTGAGAGCAATCTGAAGCCCTGAGAAGCCCTCAATAGTTGAGCAAGTTCCTATTATATGAGCAGCAGGTGGTCCTTGGTTCCAACCCATTAACAGCGTTTTAGGGGGTATTTCATCCGAGATATTCACTGATCTCGTTTCACCTGAAGAATGTCCTCAAGGCGCAAACATTCTGACATCCAAATGTGCACTCCAGCTGTGTGCTTTTCATCAGGGTTCATTCATTGATATTGATTAATATAAGAAAGTATCTTGACGAAAATATGAGAAGGAAAGTATTTGTAGAAAGTATCTTCTTATCAAAAGCAACTTGCCCAAAATCTTCCTGGCACCATCAAGTGCTTGTCTAACTCTGACTGGTGTGAAAAGTATCCCTTCAGGATTCCAATCTAGATGATGATGACAATTCGGCTGGAAATCAGTGATATTTAAACGGAAGCGTTTATAGATAATAATAGATAACTTTAGCTAGCAAGCACTTGGATGCCTAATTCCTTCCTTCTTAGAAGGAGGGTCCTCTGACAGTGCCCAACCAGGCCAACCCTGCTTTTAAGGATTTTTGCAAGCTCTCTCTACCTCCCATCTCTTCTCAGTAAAAGCCAGCTCATGTTTGGGGTGAGTGTGTTTTCTTAAACTTTTTTAAATTCTGGTGTAAAAAAAACAAACCTCAAGGTTTGAGGCAAAAATAGCACGGGGGCGGGGCGATGATGAGGGGCTGGGGCAAGGGGTGGGGTGGGTGATGCCCATTATGGGGGTGATGCAATGAGTTCTTGCCCCAGGTGACACAAAACCTAGTGCCGCCTTTGCCTGACACTATCCTCGTGTGTAAAAACCATGACATTCATACCCTTGTCTCCCTCTGGCCATTTGTTGCTGCATTGCACCTCTCAGAGTGCTTCAGCGCTGTTCATGACGTCTTCCTCAACCCTGTGTTCTTGTCCTGCTTCCCCTCATACCATAGGTTTACATTCTCGTCTTCCTACCACTATAATCCTACTCCATCGGCTATACCTGATCTCTACCTACAGACCCAAGAGGGGCTTCTGAATGCACCTCTGCTTTGGTCCATGGCTAGTTGATCAATTCACTTTCATTGACTCACATTTGCTGTTCATCCAAAATCCTTGATTCCCTCTTTACTGTCTTCCTCATGCACAGAGAGGCTGGTTGGCACAAACCCGTCTTAGTTCCATAGTTCACCGTATTACCTCTGTTCTGGAGTTGGCATCACGAATGTTTCCCAGCTGTGTGATGGAAAATTCATCAAGTGAATTGTGAAAGAAAAGAAGTTTTCTTTGTGGATCAGATATCCAATGATAAAATAGACCAAATTTTGAAGAAGAAAAAAACATCCCCAAAATATAACTGAAGGCTAAAAGCTCAAGAACGAATAAATCATTCAATCCACACACCATTCAAGATAGAGCACTTGGATTCATATTGAATCATTCTTATTAAAGTTAGGGTTTTGGTCAGTGGAAAATCACAGTTGGAGCAGAAGTGATTTTTTTTGGCACAAAGTTGAAATGTAGCAACATTTCTGTATTTGAATTCAGATGTTAATTTTTTTGAGAATTTCAAGTTTTTGTTTCAAAAAATGAAACAATATGTCAGATTAGTGATTCATTTTGAGAACAGTAATCAAGGTGCCGTATTCAATGCATTTACAATATTGCACTACCCGCTCTTCCCTGCCCCACCACCACCGCCATATTCAAAAAAGAACCCTAAATCCAATATCATCCATATCTGGGAATGATAATTTGAACAACACAAAATTTTAAAATACAAATGTGAGTTAGGTGAATTTGCTTGTGAATATTTCTTCAAATCTCTTTCAGCTTCAAATGAAAGGAATATCCCCTGGAAGTCTATGACAAAATCCCCGTTTATTTTAAAGAAGTTGATTGCTGTCAGTGGGGACCAATTTAAAGCTACTTAAATCCAAGTAAGTCACCATTGGATCAGCGGATTATGTGATCGATAACAAACATTTAATTGTTTACGATTTAAAATTTTCATGGCCAGCAACAATCTTGGAACAGCTTGAGTTACACGGGTAAAAAGCCATGGCAGAAAAAGTTTTTTAAATGATAAGAGCAGGCAACACGAGTTCATTCACCTCGTTCATTCACCTTAAAATTTTATGTATTTTAATATTCTTTTTTCATGTGAATGAAAAAAACCATTTCATTTAAAAAACCTTTTCTGCCATGGCTTTTTATCCGTGTCACTCAAGCTGTTCCAAAATTTAATTGTTTTTGTTCAATCTGATAAGACACTTGCTTCAAATTGAGATAGCACAATATAAACCAGACACATTTTCTAAAATTAAAAGCTAGGTGTCACATTTTTCTTTTTCAGCTGGAAGTAAACACTATTTTCAAAATGTCTTTGTGTGCCTACCTATTGGGTCCCCTGCCCCCTCCTCCTACTGTGGGAGCTCAACATCAAAGGGGGTGGGGTAAGGCAAATTAGGTTCCATCCCAGCCCAAGAGAACATGCTTTGGTGGTATGCCACAAATAACTTTTTTTAACATCATGGGTCATACACAGTGCCAGAAGTCCATCCCGAGTCATATCCCCAAACCTCATAGTTCCATTCACTGGGGGATCCCCAGGTATCTGTTCAGAGGGACCCTCCCCTCTCCAGAGGGTGAGGGTTGCCCAGCAGGAATGGCTGGGCCCAGAGGGGTACTCCCTTTAGACTGAAGCCAATGGAGTCAGCAACCAGACATTTGGCCCCCTTAACCTTGGGGTGAGCCTATAGTCTGTGCCTGTAGTTGGCAAGGTCCTGCTGCTCCTTATCCCTTCCCCTCACTTTGCCTCCTTACCTTTCAGCCTACTTTCGTTCCTTTATTCCTTCTTCTGTTCTGTCTTGGGTTTCCAACTTCTTCCTTCCCCTAACCCCTCCACGTCCTCTTCGCTTTGTCTCCCTTCCTTCCTTCTTCCCCCATTAATACCTCTCTCAAGTTCCCATCGTGCTCCTTCTCCTCCATTTTGTGCCCACCTCCTTGCTGACTGCTTGTCTTTCCACCTGCCTCCCTCTCTGTCATCTCTGCCTGCCCTCCTTCCCCTTCTGTTCCTGCCTCTGTTGCCTTTATAGCCAGCCACCTCTGCAAGCTCTACCCTCTCCCAATTAGCGGCCCCAACCAGCTGGCTCTGTCTCCCATGCTTATGTCATGCCCTCATAAATACCAGTATAGATGTTGCTGCCAGGTAACAAAGCACTAGCTTTATGTGCCAACATTTATGGATGCCAGCCTGGCATGATGAACTGTTTCACTCAGAACTCATACACACAAAATGAACACCAGGCCACAGCCTGGAGGGAAGAAGATAACCCAATTTGTGTGACCTCTGTTGGTATTGTCCCCATTAAATGTAACCTCCTTTGTTGCCCTATATCAACTCCTGTTTGTATTTGCATCTTCCCCCCCCCCATGCCATCCCCGTATTTTGCCTATCATGCTGTAAAACAGGGGTTCTCAACCTGTGGTACGGGTACCCCTAGGGGTACACGGACCTCTTGCTGGGGGTACTCCAAGCCCTGCCCCTTATCTGCCCCATCAGCAGCTAATTGTTAATTAACATGGATTTTAAATTTTAATTATTTTTGGAACCCTTCTGTCTCTCTGATTTTGGTTTTGGGCTTATTTTTGTACTTTGGAAAATGTACTTCGATGTGGTGGGGGAGGGAGGAGCTGATTTTGGGAAGTGTGACTTGGAGAAAAAAAAGAGATCCTTGCATATCTCCCTCTCTCTCTCTCTCTCTCTCTCTCTCTCTCTCTCTCTCTCTCTCTCTCTCTCTCTCTCTCTCTCTCTCACACACACACACACACACACACACACACACACACACACACACAGAGTTAAATAAGACATTTTTTCACATTTAAAATTGTTTTAGTATTTTTATTTAATGATGAATTACCTAATTAATTAGTTGATCAATCCAATTAATTAGCAGTTAATTAGCAGGGGATACTTCAGAAAATTGGACCATGATAGGGGATACCTGGGCCTCCAAAGGTTGAGAACCCCTGCTGTAAAACATCTGCATTTTATTTGTTTGAATGTCACAATGTAACCTCCTGCTCGTATCTGCTTTTGCTATGATGCGACCCTGTTCCCACACATCCCCCTGGCACGGGAGCATTTGCACTTCTTTAGCTGTTCCCAGTATCCAGCCTTGGGCAACATCCTCTGTCCTTCCACATTCTGATTTCCCTTACTGTGGGCCAGGAACAGGTACATCAGCCCTCATCCCAAACCCATTCAGTCACCAAGTCACACACTAAAACAGGGTACTCCAAACCCCATGCTTCCTTCCTGATAGTATACTGTAATTAGCTTATCCCCAGAGCTGCACGTAGCAGCACCTTAATATAGAAGGATCTTGAACAGCAAACTGTTACTCTTCTGTGTGCAACCATCCTTTGCGTGTGTTGCAGCTGAACAGAGACTCCACGCTGCTCAGAATCTCTGGATCCCTCCAAGGCAACTCCAAATTCCCCTTCAGGGATGCAGGTAACTATATTGCGCTTGGAAACCTTTTACTTTCCCCTTTGTCTCCCCCCCCCTTTCCCTGTCTTTAGTGGCTAGCAGCTGGGGTGGAAGAACAGGGACTCCTAAAAATCATTTCCTTTAAAAGTGGCCCTTTTTCCTGATTTCTTCAGATGCACCAAATACACTCTGCATTACAAGTAACCCCCACCATAATATGAGGGCAAAGAAACATATCTTTCCATGCAATGTTTCTATCTTCATTCTTTTATAATAAAACCATGATCTTTTAGTAAAGTCATCTCAGTCTCTCTCTCATAACAAAGGGAGATATTCTGCAATATGCTGATTTGTTATCCAGTCTTAGATCCCTCTCCCTGTTCCAGTAGAGCTGTGTAATTCATTAATTCCCCTAAAACTAGCTCTTTGGTAACACAGTTTCAAAGAACAATGAAATAATTCTGCTTATTAAACTGCTCAGTGTAGAACTTCCCATTGGGAGAAGGAAACATCTCTCTCTCCTTCTTATGGGCAGAACAATCCAAGTCTGAATACCTTTTGAAATACGTTTTCAAAAACAAAAATGTTTACACAACTAAAAAGCATACCAGTGTGCCCCAACGAAAGTCTTACACATGAAACTGGGGCATAGATACTTTTAAAGAAAGCAAAACTACAACATAACTGTAATGCAAGTAGAAATCAGAAATTAATTGGCTCCAGCTTAAATAAAGGGATTTGAAACACCCCTGGCATAAGACCTCCTGACACCTGGCATGCCAAATATTGCCCCCTTAATCAGTAATGTGCCAGCCTCCGTTCCTCCCTCTCCAATGTTCTACCCCTACACTCCCCTCCCCTCCACATTTCCTCTTCCTCTCTTCCTTTCCCAATCCAGGTAGTGGAAGGGGAAGGACAAGTAGTGGAGGCAAGTAGGCGGACAGAGATGGGCACTCCCCACCAATTTGCAGCCTGAGACGACTGTTTCAGTTGACCTCATGGATGGGCCAGTCCATTCAATTCCAGTGGCCAAAGCAAATGGGAAGATAGCTTATGCCAAATACAGCTATTTGTTCCTTTAAGAAGGGTCACTTTGATGGCTGGTCAAGGTCAGTAACTTCCATTCTTCTTACCTGCAGGGATCCATTTCCACATCAATTGGATCACCTCGGAACGTTTCTGCATTTTGCAGATTGTGTATTTTGCAGACCCATATAGACTAAGAGTGCACCCTAGAGCACAGCCCCTGTGGCTGTACATTTCTGGGAAGACCACTAGTGGTGGGCAGGCTTGTCTTTTAGGGAACTTTGCTTACTCTTACTGCTCTTCCTCAGAGCCAGTGTGGTAGAGTGGTTAAAGTGTTGGGCTAAATATGAGGCCCAGGTTCAAATCCCCACTCAGTCATGAAGTTCAGTAGGTAGTGTTAGACCAGTTGCCTACTTTCAACAACCTACATCACAGGGTTGGTGTTGTTGTAAGGAAAAATGGGGAGTGGAGAATTGCGTGCTTCCCTGAGCTTCTTGGTGGAAAGCAGTATAACAAGTAATGTATAAATTCTTATTGTGGGGTCCCTGGTAAGGTTGCAATGACCCTCAGGGTTTCCTGGTACGTGGTTTCTGATTTTTATGCTGCGAGCTACCTTGAGTGCATAATTGGTGACGTGACACCCAAATATTTTCAATTCAGATAAATACAGTTTGAAAACCACCAGCCTAATGTCTTGTAATGGCAGTGTCTCTCTTACAGCATTAACAATTGCTTTTTTAGAAAATAAATAAAACTAAACAAGAGTTGTCCACAATAATTCGATTTCTGAAAAACAGCACAGCTGACTTTCGGATGCCCCAACAGAAAACATGGCCTTCTATGTTATCCAGATGCAACCCAATTCTTGATGTTAGACATCAGCATATATGTTATAAACGCAGCCCATGTTTTTCTCAGATATAGTGCTCTCACACAGTTCAGCATCAATCCATAACCAAATCTTGGTCCATTTCACCTCTAGGTGTTCAGAGATTTCTAAAAGGTAAGACCTGGGTTCAAATCCTTACACACTCATGAAGATCACTGGGTGACCTTGGGTTGGTCACTATCTCTTGACATAACCTACCTGACAGGGCAGCTGTAGTGATAACATGGGCAGGGGAAGAACCATACATGCTGACTGAACCCCTTTGGAAGATAGAAATGTGATATCCAAATTATAGGTAAAGGTAAAGGTGACCCCTGACAATTAAGTCCAGTCGTGTCCAACTCTAGGGTGTGGTGCTCATCCCCATTTCAAAGTCGAAGAGCCAGCGTTCCGTGGTCATGTGGCCGGCATGACTCTCCTTGCCGCAGCGCGTAGCATGCAGCTGGAACACGGAGCGCTGTTTACCTTCCCGCAAGCGGTACCTATTTATCTACTCGCATTAACATGCTTTGGAACTGCTAGGTTGGCAGGAGATCCAAATTATACATGAGGTTATCTCCAAGTAGAACAGAGAATTTTAGATTCTTTTACATGTCCTTGAATGCAGCTGGACAAGGTTTTAAAATAATCATCATTCATTGTATCTATCAATCCAATGTTTACTTCTGTCCATGCCAAAGCTTGCTAAATTCTAGTTATTGCAGTAGAATAAAAGTATTGTCTGAGAGATTCAAAAGAACATAATGTGCGAGAAAAGTCATGGGATGTGGCCATAAAAAATGCTAAAGTCTTATATTTGGGAACTGGGATTTCATAGATATAAAATCACATGGTTTGTAGGCACACCTGGTGATTGAGCATTCCTTTCCCCCATTCAAGAGAGATTGCTTTCTACTAAAAAGAGAAGATTTATTTCACAATCATCATCATCATGCATGCAGGCAAGAAAGGGGCAATCGATCTCCCCAAGCGGCAGCAGGAAGCTCAGCAACCCAAGAAAGTGCCCACTTTGTTTGTTAATGCTGTATTTTTCTTCTCTGAAAACAAATTTGCAGATTAAAGTCTCAACCGTCTGCCATATGACTCCCCTTTTTGATAAGGCCTTGGTGAAAAGAATACAAAGTGAAAATGAGTGATGCTGTTTTACCACAGAAGCAAGAGAAAGGACAATACTACTACTAACTCACATCATACATATCAGATAATAAGGTACATATATATCAGGGATGCCACTTTTGTGTTAAGTGGTGGGCTGCTCAATCTGCCACCGTAAGTCGCGGTGCCCACAAAAAACAACCCACTGTTGTGCACTGCAGGACCTCTATCACAAATGGCCAGAGGCCCCGCACATGTGCCAATGGCTCACCCAGGCTGCGCAGGAGCAGGTAATGTGGCGGCGGGGTGGGTAGTTTGGGTGAGAACCAGGGCGGACTGCCTACCGGGAAGGAAGCAAAGAATATTTATACTCACTCCTCCCGGGCTATCTGGTTGCCCGCCCGCCCGCCCGCCCAGACACACACACACACACACACACACACACACACACACACACACACACACCATAGGATGCTCTCCGTTGACACTGCTGCATCACGTAAACTGGTGGGGGATAAGATTGGGGTCTGAGTAAAGGAGCTGGGGAGACTGCTGTTGCACACTGGCTACAAGACAGAGGAACAATTATAGAAGAGAATCCATTTGCATACAAATTAAGGTTTCACTTCCCTGTCCAACCTTCCAGGCAACTGCTACTTTATTGTGCACATGTGTGCACAATGAGGCTGGGCACGTCTGGAGGGTGGGGGAGAGAGAGAGAGAGCATGTATGTATGTATGTATGTACACATGGTGCTGGAAGAGGGATAAATTCAAGGGGATGCCACCACTCCCTGCACCCAATTTTGGGCTTTCTTTCCCCATGGTGAGGGTTGCTGAGAGTCTGGATGGATGCCTCACATGGTCACTTGGTGACAGTGGTGTAGTGATACATTTTGAAGTGCAGGAGCTCATCCTGACGCTCCCTATAGCCATGCCCCCCCCCTAAGACGCTACAACAACAACAACCAACTTTAAATTTCTTCATTAGAGTGTTTTCTTCTCCTGCCACATATTTCTTCTTTGAAAGCTGCTATTCTTCATTTAAATATCTAGTTCATTGCACTCCAAACTCTTGGAATGGGCTGCAATCATCTAAAACAAATATATAAACATGGAAAAATGGGAATAAAAATATCCCAGATAAATATAAAAGTTATATAAGGGCCTCATCCTACTCTCGGTCAGCCTGAGGAGTGCAGCACTGCTGACGCAACCTCCGATGCATTCTGTTGGCTCGTCTGGGGACCAGGCTACATTTACTGACTTCCTCTGCCACTCTGTGGTCCCCCATGGGTCTACTCAGTTCTATGCCAGCTCTTTGCTGGTGTAGATCTGAACCATCGCAGGGGCATGTCAGGCCCAGGATAGGAGCTCTGGATCCTGCGGATGCTGCTACCACCAAAATCTGCCCCCATCCCACCCTGATCTATCCCTGGCCTGGCTCGATCCCCACTGCCACTGCCAACATACCTCCATTGATGGCTGGTCTGTGCAGCACCACCGCCGGTGCACAGCCATCCAGTCTTTGCACTGGCAGCCGAGCGCCACAAACCGCCAGAGAGGCAGCTGCAATGGCAGGCTGTGGGATACATTGGCAAACCTCATGGTCCACCAGCATATCCCACAGATAGGATTTGGTCCTTAGACTGCTAGCCTATGCATGTTTACTCAGAAATAAGTCCCATCTGTATTCATTAAGCCTTTTACTCCCAGGTAGGTTTGCATAGGACTGTAGCCTTAATGTATCACAAGCTACATACTGTCTCTTAGGCAACCCTAAGGTGATAGCCTATCACATGCCTAACACGTGCCCCTAGGCAAATTTCTCAGTTTGTCTCCTGCTGAGCTTGATGCTTCTTCTCAGCAAAAGTGCTTTGAAAAAACAGTTTTAAAGGCAGCATCTGAGGTCTCCTGCTGATGATGCCACCACTCCTGCTGTAGAAGAAGTTCCAAGGAGAAGTCCCAGGGTGCACCCCCATCTCACTCCCGCTTGACTACACACCCCTGCTTGCTGACAGACAATGCCTGTGATGATGGGCAAGTAATGTGGTGGGGCGGGCAGGGAAAAGCTGTGCCATGCTGGGCTGGCTGGCTCAGTGTCACGCCTAGCTCAAACCAGTCAGCTGCCAATACTACTCTTAAGCCCTGCTACGCAAGCTGGTTGGCTCAGTCCTTCAACTGCACTGCCCCACCTGCTGAAGAGCACTTTAGCCATTAGGTTGATGCCAGCCAGCTGAAGAGCCAGTCTGTTCCTTCAGAAGGTGGCGGCAGTCACATCCCATGTGGTGGGCAGAGAGAGAGAGAGAGAGAGAGGTGTTTGTGTATATGAAGGGGAAATGGAAGAGAAAGAGTGTAGTTATGCACTTGTGTAAACACAGAATATATAACACCTGGACTAACTTTTCCATATCAGGAGCTCCCTCTGTGAAGGAAAGGGCAAATCCACTTATGCAAAGACCACTTGCATGAGAGGAACACACCTTCTGTTCATGGAGGGAATGTCCATTTGTGGAGGGAGTTTCCAATGGCGGAAGCACTAGTTGGGATACTGCTGGTGTATTGTGGCAGTGCTGGACCTCCTGCGCGCTGAAGGTGCCTCTGGCCTATTTTCAGAATTTCCCATTCCCCCTGCAGTCTCCTGTACCCCATCCCATCCCCTGACCCTCAGGAGAAACTCTAAAGCCCAAGCTACATTGTCCACGTCACATCTGCATTCCGTGCGTGTCTGGTGTTCCGCCCCCAGGTCAAACAACAGGTTCTGATTGGCCGGACGTAGCGCGGACACAGCGAAAGTTGAGGCCACCTCGACTTTTGCTTCGTCCGCGCAACGTCCTGCCAATCAGAGCCTGTTGTTTGACCTGGGGGCGGGACACCAGACGCACGGAACGCGGACGTGGACAATGTAGCTCAGCCTTAAGGGGGTGCTCTGAGAAGAAGGGGGTGGGAAGTTGCTTTGTCCAAGCTTCTTTGCACGTATTGTTCTTATGATGTAACCCAGTGTCATTAAACAAAAAAATGCACACAGACAAAATGGTATTGAAACATCAGTATGAAACTGTGCTTAATGATGACATGGATTTTATGACATGGATTTTATTTACATTGTAATCACAGGTTTGTGCCTTGATCATTTCGTTCTTTTCCAGGTGTGATACAGTGCAGAATAGTACCATTTATTTCAACAAAAGAGTGCTGAACAAACAAGGAAATGATATACTGTCCTCTCTCAGCCACTCTTAACAAAAACCAACGCTGGTTTCCCGTTAACTTGCCAACGCTAATAAAAGCAGTAAATTGTGCTGAAAATACAGTGTTTGCGTTGAGGGCAACAATAAAGCTGCAAGCATTTCCTCTAGGTGCCTGAATTTCAAGGACCATTAAGATACAACAAAAAAAAAAGACTGTGGTATGTACCTTGACATCTGCCTTTTCATATCCTTCTCTAATGACAGATAAAAAAAGAAATTCATCTTCACGGACCTGTCTCCATCTCTTAAATTAATAAAACCCCAATGCATTATGGTCTTTTTGTTTTTCTCTTCCACACCACCATCTTCCTCCATCAAATGCTAATTTATTTATTTCCAAAGCTGACTTTGCAAAAAACACCCATCATTATAGAAAGCCAGTTAACGTCACAAATTTGACAAATGAAACGAGTGATCCTTTATGTGGAAAGAAAACGGATTCAAGCAAACCGCAGGCCCAAGACCTGGAAGGATAACAGTGGAGTCGTTCATGTGCTCAAATGTTAGCAGCACCGTGTGATACAGAGGCGTGTGGACAGTTGGCAATAAACTTTCAAACATTCATTTACTCCGCAGCATTAATGAAGTGAAGGCAGTAAAAAGAAATGCCTCTCAAAGCAAAGTTAAACATGCCACTACTGTGGTCAATTTGTAATGCCTGGCTTATTGAAAGTCACTGGATAACAATGAAAAAGCTGAGTGATGGATGTTACCTTGAAGGTACTCACAGCACTTGACCTGACCTTAGCTGATGAATAGGAAAAGAATAAATGGTTCAGATAGTCATTTCATTGTCTGCTTCAGGAGGCCTTTGTAAATCAATATACAGTAACAATCTTCAATGTTAAAGTGATGCTGAGTAGGGTGATGGGAATGACGTTATTGGCTAGACTGGAATGACTTCAACCATGGCTATACTTCTGGCTCACCCCGGAGGTGTAGCAAACCTATTGCCAGCACCGGCTCCAGACCATCGCCAGGCATAGGGAGGCAGCATTTGACACCCCAAGAGGTGTGTCAAATGCTGCCCCCCTCCCGTATCAGCTGCTGTGCCAGCCTCTGTTCCTCACACTCTCTGAATTGGAAAAGGAAGAGGGGGATGGGTCTGAAGAGAACGTGTGGAAGAGAGGAGAGTGCACTGGATAGAGCAATGGAGCATTTCCAATGCTCTAGCCCAGGGGTTCTCAACCAGTGGTACTCATACCACCAGTGGTACTTTGGCAGACTGCGGGTGGTACTCAGACCGCTGGACTTTCAGAACCCCACTCCGACACGGCACTTTCGGCGTTGTGTTTTTGCTCCCGAGAGGATCCTGCCTTTGGTCGAGCCTCTCAGGAATGCTGAGAAGGGGCCTCCCACCCACCCAGAGCCTCCTCCTCGCGGCTTCCAGCCTCCGAAAACACAGAACTGGCGATTATGTCTGGTGGTACACAGCAGCAGGAGAGTGGTGCCGGAGGTGGTACTCAGCTGGGAAGGGATTGAGAACCTCTGCTCTAGCCCACCATTATACATACATTCAGTTCCCCTCTCCTTTCCTCCACACTTCCTCTTTTGCTTTCTCTCCCTTTTCCAATCCAGGGAGTGGGGGAGGAGAAGAACGAGGAGCAGTGGAAGCAAAAGAATAGATGGAGAAGAGAGTGCACCCTCTGCCAAGCTGCAGCCTCATGGAGGGGCCGGCCCTGCCTCTTGCACCCACAGACTGGTTTCAAGGAAGAAGAGAACATTTGAATGGAAGAAGATCACACTCCCTTCAGACTGCTGCAGTGCTGCATCATTTAAAGTTCCATTTATCAACCCAGTTGAACAACTGGAACCCCATACATTTGCATCAGCAGCATAAAGCAAAGAAGAACAGTTGGGCTAGGATAAAGATGCCGCAACTTCCTGAAAAAAGTTTATAATTGATAGGTGGTCAGTGCAGTCATTCAAACTTTAAAGCACATCAAAATATACCATCAGTTTTCATGACTTCATCATAGATGGAATCGTAAATTAGTACGCCTAGCAGCCACTGTCAGCACCACTCCTGTTCTGTGTGCCAATTATCCTAAATATGTTTCGAACACCAAAAGCAGCTTCCTCTCATCTCTGCCTCAAGTACATTTAGGTCTAGAGTTGTGACAAGCAATGAATAAATAACACAGTAAATAAAGCTCTGCAATTATTAAACAAAACCAAAGAAGGGAAAATCCAAGTCTCCATGGTAACATATACCTCCTTTATGAGGTACTTCCTATTTCGCTTCTAGGTATGTGTAACTACCATATACTGTATGGTGAAGCCAACATTCAGAAATGCCCTTATAAGAACATTAGGAATGAGGGGTAAATGAGTTATCATTAATGGGTAGCATCTTGTGTTACTGGGGAGTCATCATTCCCATCCCACCCATCCCTACTGAGCCCCCCCCCAGTCCACCCCAAAAGCTGCTGCTGAGAGTTGGAGGACGCTCATAAGTAGTATGGAATGCACAATGGGGGGGGCTGCAAGGAGAGGGGGAGTACATGGAAGTCATGAAGGCAATTGCTAGTAAAGCATTGCATTCCCTTCCCATCCCACTATAGGGAGTCCAGCAGTGGCTTTTGCATTGGTGGGACATCAGTAAGAAGGGATTGGAAGGGGAAGGCGATTTAAACTCATGCAAGTTGTACAAGCATAACTCAGGAGGAGAAGGATGCTACTTAAATATGTATATACTGCTTTTCAACCACAACAATTATAATGCAGTTTACATAACAAATAAGGAATAAGAAAATGGCTCCTAGATCCAAAGAGGCTCACAATAGAAAAAAAGAAACACAAGGGAAACACCAGCAACAGCCATTGAAAGAGATACTACAGTATGCTGGGATCAAGAGGGACAGTTGCCATCACCCTCTGTCATTTCCATGGGGGCGTCCATGTCCCCCACGGAGGGTGCAGGATCTTTCTTTGACAATTGTCCTTGACTCAAGTCTCTCCTCCCCCGGGGCCCTGCAACGAAACGCGTAGACTTACAGGTCAGTTTGCTGAGCCGGTTTAATCGGGTTAATGACTTGACATTCATGAGGACCCTTGTTACATCACAGGGTCCTTTAAGTCCTTTCCATCTTTAACAGGATCCTCGCCTTGGTCTTCCGGCCATGCCCCCCAAGGGATGGACCATCCGGGCTCCAGACAGGACTGGAGCCTTGGAGATGGGTCGGATGACTGTGGGGTCAGGTAGATGGCTGCAGCTCTGTGGCTCAGGCCCTGGCCCAGGGTCAGCCAAGGTGGATGTTGATGTTCCGCTCATTCCACAGTGGGCCTTCCCCCAGCTCCGGGGGTCCCACCACCGGGCAGCAGGTTGCCTGGTCTGCCCAGGGCTCGAAAGGCTAGGCTGTTCACCCCTTGGCTGGGATCGAGCCTGGGGCCTACCTGTGTTGCCCTGGGGTGGCTTCAGGCCACTCACCTCCCCGGTTGTGGACACCGTTCCACCTCCTGGCGGACAACCTGCCCCTTGGCTGAGGCTGGGTGCAACGTTCCCCTCCTCCCGGTGAGGGACAGACTTGCTATGGTAAGGAGGTAGCCCAACGCCACTCCCAGGGTAGCAGCTCCCATGTACACCTCCTCTCCCCTTGGCTGCTGGCCTCCTTATGAGCTCCCAGCTCTTTCTATCTGGCCCCACCCTTTCCTGCTGTGTTACCAGGGCTTGGTCTTGTGCGAACGAGGCCCAGTTGGAGTCAAAGCCTGCTTGTCCAGCCAGTTGTCCTGCCTCCGGCCAGGTACTCAGGCCAGCGGTGATCCTGCGACCGCTTACTGGCCCCATATTAGCAGGTAAAGTAGTGTGTCGCTTCTCTGAGACTCCCCACCGGCCTGGGATGCCGAGCTGATATGCTGGGCTGCTGTGGGGCAGGGTGACACCCTCCTAGATTTAAGAGAGCAACCACTTGAAAAAGTGCCTCTCCTTGGTCCGTTAGCAAGGGCATGGATACAAATCTGCTTCACTTGATGAGGGTAGGGTAGGTCATATCGGAACCAGTTTACCCAACTGACTACTTTCACAAAATGGCTTCCAAGGATACCAGTAGGCTTGTGACCTGGCTGGAATTGTTTAGAGATTCCACTTGGGGGTAGTCATGTGGTGGCTGCCATGATTTGCATGAACATGGCATCCCTTATTTGAACTGCCATGATTGCAGAAATTGTGGAAGTCACATTTCCATACACCTCACACCACTTTGTACGATTGGCATCTCCATAAAAACCTAGTGGTGGTTCCACATGCTCACGTAAGCCAGAATGTATGTGGAGAAGCCACCTGTAATAACAATTCCAGTCTCTCAGTTAGGAAGAAGAAGGAGAGGCTGAATTAAATGATGACCACTCATCGGCCCAGATAATGTTTGACACTCTTAAGGCAAAACGTAGAGAGCTTTCCCAGTTTAGTACATGTAAATGGCACATTAGGTAAAGGTGACTGCTGACAATTAAGTCCAGTCGTGTCCGACTCTAAGGTGTGGTTCTCATCCCCATTTCAAAGCCGAAGAGCCAGCGTTGTCTGAAGATGCCTCCGTAGTCATGTGGCCGGCATGACTCTCCTTGCTGCAGCGCGTAGCATGCGGCTGGAACACGGAGCGCTGTTTACCTTCCCGCAAGCGGTACCTATTTATCTACTCGCATTAACATGCTTTGGAACTGCTAGGTTGGCAGGAGCTGGCCAAGCAACGAGAGCTCACCCCGTCGTGGATTCGAACTGCTGACCTTTCAATCGACAGCTCATGGTTCAGTGGTTTAACCCACTGCGTCACCCGCTGGCTCGAAAATGGCACATTAGTAAGTCACAAAAGATGATACACGAGGAAGTGTACCAATAGACTGTCTAGCAAATGACCGTTTCTGGGATCTAGGTGAGTGCCCAGTTCAGTTAAGTCCAAGCCCTTTCTATTGAGCTGATTGTAA
This sequence comes from Plestiodon gilberti rubricaudatus, assembly GCA_026170595.1. Classification (NCBI taxonomy): domain Eukaryota; kingdom Metazoa; phylum Chordata; class Lepidosauria; order Squamata; family Scincidae; genus Plestiodon; species Plestiodon gilberti. Next base: position 123,054,219 of record JANXHW010000001.1, on the reverse strand, counting down.
TCATATTTGGAATTCTTTTTATTCCCAATTTCTACATCAGTTATCGATGGTATCTGGATAAAGACATATAGGAATAAGGAACTTTTAAGTAACAGAATAAATTCTCAAAGAAGAGACAGCTATGCAGCTACCAGTGAAATTATATAGAATATGGTACTTTGTATTTTCAGGTCACCTTCAAAGGATTTCTGTTCCTTTTTTTTTTTTTTAAGTCAAGAATAATATATCAGGCACATTTCAAAACTGAGGTGTCAGTGTGTGGCATTGGCTCATTAGGTTTCCATTAAGTAAATGCTATTCTCTATTCTTTTATCTGAAAGAAGGATTAGAATGTTCAGCCAGGCTTGAGTTCAAATTCCTGGCAGTTCTCATGCATTTTGGGAAACTGTTCGTGTGTGTCTGATTTTGTTCTATTTTTATAGCTTGATCACCACCCTCTATTTCTTGAGCAATAAATAGACACTGTGAAATCCTGCCATTCACACCGATGAGATTATTCTTAATCGCAGTAACATAGCAGCATAAAGCCATGACAATTTTTCATAGTATGGGTATGCTATTATCTTTGTTTGTTGCATGTCTCACCTTTTTTAGCAATAAATTAAAAAAATGATTTTAATGTCACTTTTCAACTTTTAAATGTATTACACAGTACTTGACTCTATGCCAAAACATGTTCATAGTTTTAAACTTTTTTTGTAGCATACGTATTTATAATCAAAACGTATTTGGCACAATTGTTCCCAATGTGGGTGCAATACCCACGTGGTGAAGGATCATATCCATTCATTTGTCTTACAACCTTTTCATTCTTTTTCCTTGAGGGAAACTAGACTACTTTAAGCATGCTTGTTTTTTAAATGTTCACTAGCAACTGGATTGAGCTCCATGCAGATTAGGACCGTGCCAGAAAGGGGCTCTAACTTTCTCCACTGTGGTCCCAACCTGGATCACACACTCACAGCAGCTGCTGTTTGGCACCAATGGGAGTTCTTTAGTTTCCTTGGATGATAGCAGTAATGGGAGGGAGGAATCTCACGTCTAACACTTGCCTTTTTAGTATCCCAGACAAAGAACTCTGAAATTCAAGGTGATGGATCGTGACCTTTTCCCTCTCAGTTTTGAGTCCCTCCTCCGTCATCTCAAGAATGCTGTCATGGAGGACAGATCTATCAGCAGCTACTAGTCGTGATAGCTATGCGCTACCTTGGGCTCAGCGGTAGTATGCCTCTGAATACTACCAGTTTCTGGGGAGCAATGGCAGAAGAGAAGGATGTCTTTCTCTCCTGGCTGTAGGCTTCCCGGAGCTAACAGGTGCACCACTGTGGCAAAGAGGATGCTGGATTAGGTAGGCATTTAACTGATCCAACAGGACTTATAAGAAGAGCCCTGCTGGACCAAGCCAAAGACCCATCTAGTCCAACTTCCTGTATCTCACAGTGGCCCACCACATGCCTTAGGAAGCACACAAGATACCTGTATCCTGTTACCACTACCTTGCATCTGGCATTCAGAGATAGCCTACTACTATAACCAAGCGGTTGCACTACCCATCATGGCTTGCAACCTGTGATGGACTTTTCCTCCATAAATCTGTCTAATCCTCTTTTAAAGGCATTCAGGCCAGGTGCCATCACCACATCCTGTGGCAAGGAGTTTCACAGATTAATTACACGCTTGGTAAAGAAATATTTTATTTTGTCTGTTCTAATTCTCCCGTAACTCAGTTTTAGTGAATGTCCCCTAGTTCTGGTGTTGTGCAAGAGGGAAAAGAACTTCCCTCTATCCACTCTATCCATCCCATGCATAATTTGTACTTAAAGCTTTCTTTGCCCACATTTCTTCGTCCATTCCCCTTCAAAAGTATACCTTGCATCACATGGCATCAGGGACTGTGCAACCCAGAATGCCACCACCGGATGTTGTTGCAGGTCCACCACCACTGTGCTTGTGCTACCAAAACAAAAATTCTTTTTGTACTCTTCAAATGTTGTTGTCAAAGCCAGAACTGTTTTTTTTTAACAAAGAGAGCACAAATAAGATTTGTTTGTGTTGTCCCTGTAAATAAAACCAGCAGTCCCGCACTTCCACGTTTGACGACAACACACAAATAGCACAATAAGGAGAGGAATTATCTGCTTTTTGCTCCAGGAACCAGATCATTGCTGCTTGCATCAGTGGCAGGATGGAGGGAGTTGGCGGTGCCAGGAGATTCAGAGTGAAAGGCATCCTGAATCTAACACCACCCCCGTAGACACCTTGCAATATGCCACTGATGCACCCAGCATCAGCCTGCCTCATGGATGGGCCAGACCTACATGACAGTCATTGTTAGTATTTATGGAAAAGAGTGCCATCAGTCTATGAGTGCCTGAATTTTAGTTTATTTTTTGTGATTCATATCAATAATATGTTTGCACACATCCTCCAGGGATAAAATAATACATTTTCTGGGTCTTGGGGCCAATAGAAGATATTTTTTCTTGAGTATTCTTTATTCGGCTTTATTCTGGAGTATTCTTTATTCCTCTCCCCACAGCTCAATCTATATTAAAGGACGGTGGGGTGGAGGAATTTGAAGAAAGGTAACCTATTGTCTACAGGTGACTTTTCTTATACGTTAGCAGCAGGACCACTCCTAGCCCATACGCCGCCTTTGTCTGCAAGAGAAAAACATGCCCCTTCCTCCCAGTCGGAAGTAACGTTCCACCAGCATCCCCTCCATTCAGATGTCTGAATGATGCCCCTTTGTGCAGTTCACAACTGTATGGGTCGGCCCTAATTAGCAGACATTTCCCTATACTCTCTTCATATATTCCTCATGTATTCACCTTCCTCTCAACAAAAATGGAATTGGGAAGGATGAGGCAAGAAGAGTGAAAAAAGTTTTTTTTTCTTTTTGTCTGTTTGTTTAAAGACCGTGGGATTATACTAAAGCGTGGTTTCTCAGAACCTCTTGAGCACTCAAACAAGCTATCAAGAAAAGCTGACACAGACTAAGCTAAATAAAAATAATGCTAATAATAACAGTAGCTGGCTCCCACAGTGCTCTAAGGAGTCTGCACGATAAACCCAAGAAAGAAATCAACAAAAACAGACTGACACCCAGGATCCACATACATTTCCTTCATACATAGAACATCCATGAGGGAACGTGGCTGACATACGTTGCTATGCACCCTGAATCACTTGATTTTGAAAGGATTTAATTTTTTTTAACTTAAAATATTAAAGTATTAACAATTATTCTGAAGGCTGCTTCATACACACCAAATGTATGGACCCCATCACTTCTTTGAAGGAAATTCTGCCCTTAACATGACTATACAGGGACAAAATATTTATTTATTTATTTATTTATTTATTTATTTATTTAAAAAAAATTATACCCCGCCTTTTCCTATGCCGAAGGCAAATGCCCAAGGTGGCTTACAACAAATTAAAATACATAATTTAAAATACATAAAATAAGTTTAAACAATACATAACGATACATAATTTAAAAACAATACATAAGGTAAATTAAAAAACAATAACATCCATGGGGGGGGGCAACAGTATGGAGCACAGAAGCAGCATGGCAGAGCATCTTGAGATACAGGAGGCAGACCACAACCCATCACCCAAACGCTAGACAAAACAAAAGCGTTTTGAGCCCTCGCCGAAAAGTCATGAGGGAGGGGGTGGTTCTCAGATCCCCTGGCAGGGAGTTCCACAGTTGTGGCGCCACAGCAGAGAAGGCTCGCCCACGTGTTGCCACTCCCCACACTTGCGATAGAAGTGGCACCCGCAGGAGAGCCCCCTCAGATGACCTAAGAAAGCGGGCCGGAATGTATGGGAGAAGGCGGTCCCTCAGATATCCTGGACCCGAACCGTGAAGGGCTTTAAAGGTCATTACCAGCACCTTGAATTGGGCCCGGAAACTAATGGGCAGCCAGTGCAGCCACTGAAGCAGCGGTTCAACAGAGTCAAACTGCCTAGCTCCAGTGACCACCCGGGCTGCCGCATTCTGCACTAATTGCAGCTTCCGAACCATCTTCAAGGGCAGCCCCACGTAGAGTGCGTTACAGTAACCCAGTCTTGAAGTCACTAAGGCGTGGACTACCGTGGTCAGGTCCGATCGACTCAAGTACGGCCACAGATGGCGCACCAGCCGAAGCTGGGCAAACGCACCCCTGGCCACAGCTGCCACCTGGCTTTCCAGGGAGAGCTGTGAATCCAGAAGTACTCCCAAGCTGCGCACCCGATCCTGCAGGGGGAGTGCAACCCCATTCAGAACGGGCAGATGACTCAGTACCTGCATCGAAGCTTTCCTGACCAGTAGGACCTCTGTCTTTTCTGGATTCAATCTCAACCTATTAGCCCTCATCCAGACCCCCACCGCCTCAAGACAGCGCTCCAGGACTTTCACAGCCTCCCTGGAGCGAGATGGCAAGGAGAGATAGAGCTGGGTGTCATCAGCATATTGGTGACACCCAACTCCCAATCCCCGGATGATCTCTCCCAATGGCTTCATATAGATGTTAAAAAGCATGGGAGACAGAATAGAACCCTGTGGCACCCCACACTGTAAAGGGCAGGGTGCCGAACAGGCGTCTCCCAGCATCACCATCTGGTGCCCCCTAGTCCCAACTCGGCCAGCCAACCCAGAAGGATACCATGGTCAATGGTATTGAAAGCCACCGAGAGGTCCAAAAGGACCAACAGGGATGCACTCCCCCATCCAGTCCTCGGCGAAGATCATCCAACAGGGTGACCAAGGCTGTCTCTGTCCCAAAGCCCCTGAAGCCAGATTGAAAAGGGTCCAGATACTCCGTTTCATCTAGTATCCCCTGGAGCTGAGACACCACCACCCACTCAATAACCTTACCCAAAAAAGGGAGATTGGAAACTGGCCGATAGTTATTTAAATTGGAGGAATTCAGAGTTGGTTTTTTTCAGGAGGGGGTGCACAATTGCGGACTTCAAGATGCTAGGCATCACTCCCTCCCGCAAAGATGAGTTCACAATAGGTTCCACCCAATCAGCCAGCCCAACCCGCGCAGATCGTATTAGCCAAGCTGGACAAGGGTCAAGCGGGCAGGAAGACGATCTCAAACTACAGAGGACCCTATCCACATCCTCAGGTTGTATAAGGTGAAAAGAATCCATAATGATGCCAAAATATTTGCACCAAAATAGTCCACTGGGAGGGGGGAAGACATGAGCACACACAGTTCTCCTCATGCAGTTGGGTGTCCAGTCAGACATTATCACCCAGATTCACATACCACAGAAGATCTTCTGATGTGTACATGTGGTGAGAGAAACTCACCACATGTTGTATTTTGGACAACCACAAATTATTTTTGCAAAACTTCATATCACATTTTTTAAAATAAAGCCTGCTAGCACAAATCTGGGAGAAGTCATTAGACTTCCCCCCCCCCAAAAAAAAGGGATACACCTTGTGGAGCCTTGCAACACTGTGGCATCCCACTTCAAGGCGGCACGGGGAACAGCCCCGGCGGCCCAGCAATGACATCATTGCCAAGTGTCAGTGGGAATGGGATCGAAAGGAGGCATGGGACCCCAGCAGGCCTTTGTAGCAGGATGAGCGGAGCCTTGGGAGAGTGGTGGACTTAAGGAGGGTAGGGCCAGAGCTGTCTTAAGTGCAGTATAGGCCTCCGGGCACTGACGCGATTATGACCTACTTCCAGTTTTCCAATGAAACCGGAAGTAAGGTTTCGATCACATCAGAGGGGTGTTCTGCAGGCTCCCTGCACCCCCGGGGACCAGCACACCCCTCAGGGATGGTTTTAAAAAAGCACGATTCCCCCACGGCGCCTAGCATGCCCATGCATTAAAACAGCCCTGCGTAGGACAAGAGGAAGGTGAGGTGAGCAAGGAGAGAAGGGACAGATCGGAGTGAAGGAGAGAGAGAAAGGGAGGAAGAGGAGGAGGGGTTCTCTGAGAGTGGCGAGAGATGGAGAGAGCAACCAAAAGGGAGATGGGTGCAGAAGCGGATGAAGCAAGTGCAAGGTGGTAGACAAAGGAAACAAGACTGAGAGAAGTAGGTGAGGGAACTGCGGAAACAAGTGAGAGCAGCTTGGAGAAGGGAAGCTGAAAAAATTAGAGAAAACCAAGGCAAGACAATCAAGAGACAGAGCCATGAAGACGTGAGGTAAGGTCAGAAGAAGGCTGGGAAAGACTGGGACAAGAGAGACCAGTGGGCCCAGAGGCAATGAGGGAAGAGTGGACACTCATCCTGGGGTATGGCTGGTATATAGGTAGGGGCTATAGGGCTATTGTGTACCCTCTTTCTCCTGGAAGCCCCACCTACCACCATGTGTTCACCCCACTTGAGCCAGATCCCAAACAGTAGCAGGGACCATACACAGCTGGGTGTAAGCTATCCCAAATGCGGGCAGCCACATCCATCTTTGGGTGAAGAAGTTCATTATATAAGGGCTTGAGTGAGGAAACCATGAACATTGGGAAGGCCAGACAGGAAAAGAGGGTTGAAGAGGCGACCAAAGCCCAGTAAAGACTGTCATGCTATTCCCTTAAATAAAAGAAACCTGAGCAGCAATTTCACCTCCTGTGTCTCCTTCCTACCCTGTTATTGCAAGAGAATCTCCATCCTGGCCATTCCAACCCCTTTCAAAGTTGACCTGCCCTCAAGGATGAGATTCAGGATTTTCCCATGACCACAGACTTCAGTATCTTGATACTTGAAATAGATTTTCATGAGTTTCTGGGAGAAAATTTAGGGAAAAAATTTAGGGATTCCACTCCATGTTTGAAAAAAAAAATGTTATTTTTAATTGCTTTTAACAGTACATCCATTCTCTATTAAAATATACCCCATAGATATATGCACTGGACATAATTTCATATCAAGAAAACTACTCAAATTGCCCATATTTCATCTAGATTAGAAATATGACCTCTTATACGTTCTTGGTATACCGTTCTATAAATACTCTCCATAACTCGAGGATATTTTGAGATCACTGAGAAACAGCTAATATTTTTTTTAAAAAAACATTTATTTATTTTTTTCTCAAGAGTAACACATGACTCAAAACACTTGCATCAGCTGCAGTACTAATTAAGGGTTTTGGATAAGAACATAAGAACATAAGAAGAGCCCTGCTGGATCAGGCCAAAAGCCCATCTAGTCCAGCTTCCTGTGTCACACAGTGACCCCACCAGATGCCTCAGGGAGCACAAGACAACAAGATAACCTGTTTCCCGTTGACACTCCCTTGCACCTGGCACAGAGAAAACCCACTTCTAAAACCAGGAGGTTGCTTATGGCTTGTAACCTGTGATGGTCTTTTCCTCCATGAATCTGTCCAAACCCCTTTTAAAGGCATCTAGGCCAGATGCCATCACCACATCCTGTGGCAAGGAGTTCCACAGATGAATTACACGCTGGGTAAAGAAATATTTTCTTTTGTCTGTTCTAACACTCCCTCCACTCAATTTTAGTGCATGTCCCCTGGTTCTGGTGTTGTGCGAGAGGGAGAAGAATTTCCCTCTATCCACTCTCTCCATCCCATGCATAATTTTATAAGTCTCAATCATGTCCCCCCTCAGGCGCCTTTTTTCTAGGCTGAAAAGCCCCAGACGCTGTAGCCTTTCCTCATAAGGGAGGTGCTCCAGCCCACGAATCATTCTGGTCGCTCTTTTCTGCACCTTTTCCAATTCAACTATATCCTTTTTGAGGTGTGGTAAAACCCGGATGACCCCAAATTCAGCCAGTTTGAGTCTTGGCCCCCAATACTAAACCTGCCCAGAAATGCTCTGCCATTCCATCCACCCCAAAGACAGATACCATGGTGAATTCAAAGCAAGAGCAGGAATATGGCGCATCATAATAGCAAATTCTGGCAATACAGTAGTACAGAAGATGGCAGTAGGTTGGGGAGGGGTTTCAAGAGGCAGAAGACAGTGCTCTACAACACAAGTCTAACACTGCAATCCTATACAAATTTGCATGGGAGAATGTCCCATTGAACCCAATGGAGCTTACGTCTGAGTAGACGTGTAGATTTGTAGTGTTAATCTCGTTGAGTTCAATGGGACTCACTCCCAGGTAACTAAAAGATTGCAGCTAGCCCTGAAATAGCATGGTATGGGAATAGCATGAGCCCTTGCCCCCCGGTATGTAGATGACTGTCCATGTGATCGAGAACCTCCGTATGGAGGTTCTGTTGAAATCCATCCTCTCAAAACAGGCAGGAGAATTAATGTGAAAGGAATCCCTGCATGATTGGTCACGCAAATGGAGGTCCCACTCCCAGTTCTCATGGTGATGGATGATTATCTGCATGCTTGGTGGGTGGGACATATGACACTGTTGACACAGTGTTTTTGCACACGCCCCTGATGGACATATTATATTATGAACTGAATGGAATGAGTGGAAAACGGCTGATCCATAACACAGTGTAGGGAAGCTGCAAGGCCAACAATGAGACATACCTTCTGTGCAGAGCCATTGTGCTGATGATAAAACAGAGTTCATGTAAATCATTTATTTGTCTGAACAAGCTGGTGTCGATCTCAACCAAACCACCAGATTAAGCAAACTGACTCTACATTTTAAGGCTAATTTTTATTTTATTTATTTTGTTTTTCACATTTTTATACCCTACCGCCCTTCCTCCAAGGAGCTCAGAGTAGTGTACATATTTCCTCCCTTCCTTTTTGTCCTCACAACAACTCTGTGAGGTAGGTAGGGCTGAGAGATAGTGACTGGCCCAAGGTCACCCAGGAAGCTTCGTGGCTGAACGGGGATTTGAACCTGGATCTTCCAGGTCTAAGTCCAACTCCCAAACCACTACACCATCCTGGCTCAGGATTATGTAAACTGAATTCAAACACAGAAGAATTTCAGATAACCACAATGCATAAAATATGCTTTGCTGTGGGTGTCGTGCTCAATTTGCGTTCCTTTTCTATATGCATATAAATATTTTCATGACTAAAATTGGAGCTTTGTCACTGTCTTGGGTTTCCCTTCTAAAAACACCATCTAAAATATTTTCTCTAAAATATTTTCCTTGACTCTAATATTTCAATACCTCTGCAAGATATCAAACTGCCATGGCCTGACACGAATGTGCGGAGAATGGGAGCAGGATTTATTTTACAGGCTTTCAAGGATAGAGACTGCATATAGGAAAGAAGATTTATTAACACACACACACACACACACACACACACACACACACACACACAACTTGCATAGACATAGAATGTTTGCATGCAATATTCATCTTTAAATCCTAATATTGTACAGTATATTAGCCAGCTGAGCTCACATGGTAAAAGTGATGTCTTTGTCATCACATTGAATCCAGCCATATTCAAATCTTTTCAGAGTGGAGGATTACTTTAAACATCTTGTTGTGTTTTTCCACACTGAGGGAGCAGATAATTCTGGCAGCCTGTTCATGCAGCATCATTAATCTGTTCTGAACACATAGTTTGCAGATATGGTAATTTATGAGAAGAAGGGGCCTTCATACATCAGTTGGAAGAGTGGGAGCTACCTTTTAAGGCTCCCTTCGCAAGAATGCCTTTCACATTAGACTACTACACAAATCTCTCCTACATCCATAGTTAGAATTAATTTGGAGAAAACGACACCAGAAAATAGGTGACTTGGGCCATGGGACTAGATGGGAAGGTGCCAAAAGGGCCCACTCAGTAGGGATGCCAGTTTGCCAAAAATTACCCTGTTTGAAGCACATTTTATGATAAGTGGATTAAGATTGATGGTGCGTTCTGATTATGAACAGTGGTAGAATGGCCAATTTTGCCATGAACAAAATCTAGAATGAGCAATCAACAGTTCATTGGTAAATTGATGGATCATGGAACTGCATGGCCTTGAAAGAGTATCTTTCTGCTCAAATAAGTCTGCTCATCCCTTGAGATCATTTTAGGAGGATCTCCTATGTATGTCATTGTTTGTGGAGGCATATTCGTGGTAACACGTGACGTGGGAGAGTCTTGCGCTGCCTTGAGACCCTCCGAATGAAGGAGAAAGATGGCATGAAATAGTTATATAAATAAATAGAGGTGTTTTTTTTCAACCACACCATCAGGGTTCACCATTGTGAATTCAGACGACCAGCCATGCAGTAGCTCCTTAGACATGTGTGTGTGTGTGTGTGTGTGTGTGTGTGTGTGTGTGTGTGTGTGTGTGTGTGTGAGAGAGAGAGAGAGAGAGAGAGAGAGAGAGAGAGAGAGAGAGAGAGAGAGAGTAGTACAGTATGTGGCTGTCTGTAGCTGCTGTCTACACAGCTAAGTACAGTGCTACTACTTACAATGATCCTGTGGGCAGGAGAGAGGTAGTATTGCTAGTATGAACTGCATGTTCAGACATTACAGGCATCGGTCTCTCCACATAGTGACAGGAGGCACACAGGAGCTTTTACGCCACTATCATATGGCCCCCGGTTGTCTGAATCCATCATGAGTTAATAAATCACAAAATTGCATTCAGAATTTCTGCTACCACTGCATCAAAGCGAAAAATTCAGGGCCAGTTTGGTGACCTATTAAAGTGGTCCTCTGTTAGCCATGGTTCCTTTTATGTTCTCATTAACTGCTTTTAAACACTGTACCAGGTGACCCCCTCTCACCTTCTACATCCTCATCTGATTGCTCTTGAATAATCTCCCGTTTTGGAATGTATGTTCTTCCATGGAAATGCATGGATTAATAGACAACTAAAGCTAGATCAAACCAGGCATATTCTATCTTTTGACACCTTTCAATAAAGGTGAAAAGGCTCCATCTCTTAAAAAAAAAAAGAATGAACAAAATCATAACTTTATGTTCAAATTACCTTAATTTTAGTCCACTTAATGTCTTTCATCAAGTCCCATTGTCTTATTTTAACAAATGGAATCATAAATAATGCAATCTACCTCAATTGCTCTTCTTTGCAATTAGATTTTTTTTCCAGGACTTCATGGTATGAATATTTAATAGTGCATAACCTTGATGGAACGACTGCAATCCAGAGGACCATAATGAATATTTAGAAAAGTCTTCCTTTGTGATCTTAGCTTCAGATTTTCAATGAACATCCAGTAAATCTTTTTATGCACAACACAGTAAGTCTGCAGCGTTCTTCAGCTAGAAGCAAGATGCAGGCGGTTTCAGATTTTGTGCTTGCATATGTTGTTATGGCCCCAAAGGAAAAACAGATCGAGTCATGCATTCATGTCTGATGCAGAAAGTTAGCACATTTTTGTGGGACACATGAAGCACCCTTGCTGCAATGTCAGTTCTTGTACTCTGCATTAATTAATCGGAACCTATCAATACCTCCAGTTCCAGACACAGTCAAATATGTAAATTAGAATTCCCCTTTCACCCATAAATGTGCATTGAGAGTCCTGCTGGATAATTACAGGGTGTTAGGAGGTAAGTAATCTGCATTAAGTGATCACTAATGTGTATATTTAATCTTTTTTCCTTAGAGCCGTTTCAATAAAATGAGTGTTTCCTAAGTGGGTAGAAAAGGTGGTAGTGCTTTTTGTTTTGTTTTTAAATATAGAATCGGGTTCTTAGACTGACTTTAATAAAATGTGAAAATGTTTGGCTGCTTGGAATATATGCCAGAGCACATCTAGAGTAAAAAGCTCTTGGTGCTCATTAAGAAAATAAAAATATGTGCTTCATTTTTAATGCCAATTTGTCATTAGCAAAAGCATTAAGGCTGACCTTCACTGCACGAGTTCCGTTGCGCTTGCGTCTGGAGGCGCTCAAGCGTAGAGGACTGAACGCCCCACCTCAAAACGCTGCCCTAGTCTCCACCAGTGTCTTCATGCAAATAGTCTCTCCTGATTGTCCCACTTTCTAATAAAGCTCCGCAGTGATTGGCTGAAACACAAGTGCGCTCCGATGATTGGCTAAAACACAAGTACACTGAAACCCCCTCTCATCCCATTGGTCAAACTATTAGCTATTCGCGTCCCGCCCTCTCAAAATCATGAGCAGGGTCCACAGCAGATCACAATGGAACTTGGGAGAGCGTGGCTCTCCCATGTTCCAATGCAATCTGATAAAATTGAAGTCACACAGCTCCGCACTCTCCGCACACGCCCGGGACGTGCCAGAACTTGTGCGGTGAAGGTCAGCCTTTATTCATTGAAGCTAGCTATGCTGCTTTTGAGCTATGCTGCTTTTGAATGCAACCGTTTTGAGCAGCACTAGCCCCCCCCCCCCATATAGATGTGAATAGTTCACAGCCACAGTAACCTAGAACAATGGTTCCCAAACTTTTTAGCACCGGGGACCCACTTTTTAAAATGACACTCTATTGGGACCCACCTAACGTTATTCTGAGACATAAAAAAGGTGATCTAGAAAGAAATATTTTATATACAAGTACTATTCTATTTATTTGCAAAAGACTCAATCAATTTCTTGCAATGAGGCAGCCCTAATAAATAGCCTCAAGGCATGAGGGGCTTAGTTATGTGATCCAGTCCACCTGCCCTGCTACCTGTCACTGACAGACTTGGGGGGGGGGAACACACCAGGAAAAAAGAGGCTCAAATTTTTGTCTCCCTATATTTGCACAAGCAAGGGGAAGTCTTGCCTCACAAGTCTGCATCACAAGTCTGCAAGGGGAAGTCTAGCCTCTCAAACCTTTTAGAATTTTTTAAAAAGGTCAACAGGCATGTGGATGAGGGCAAACCCGTGGGATATTATATATCTGGATTTTCAGAAGGCGTTTGACACGGTCCCTCATGAAACACTCCTGAGAAAACTTCACAGTCAGGGAATAAGAGGGCAGGTCCTCCTATGGATAAGGAACTGGTTGAAGACCAGGAAACAGTGAGTGGGAGTCAATGGGCAATTTTCACAATGGCGAGAGGTGAAAAGCGGTGTGCCCCAAGGATCGGTCTTGGGACTGGTGCTTTTCAACTTATTCAGAAATGACCTGGAGTTGGGGATAAGCAGCGAGGTGGCCAAGTTTGCGGATGACACTAAACTTTTCTGGGTGGTGAAGACCAGCAGGGATTGTGAAGAGCTCCAGAAGGATCTCTCCAAACTGGGAGAATGGGCAGCAAAATGGCAGATGCGCTTCAATGTAAGTAAGTGTAAAGTGATGCACATTGGGGCCAGAAATCAACACATACACGCTCATGGGTTCGACGGATCAGGAGAGAGATCTTGGGGTACTGGTGGACAGGTCGATGAAAGTGTCGACCCAGTGTGCGGCAGCTGTGAAGAAGGTCAATCCCATGCTCGGGATCATTAAAAAAGGGATTGAGAATAAAACGGCCAATATCATTATGCCGTTGTACAAATCGATGGTAAGGCCACATCTGGAGTATTGCGTCCAGTCCTGGTCGCCGCATCTCAAAAAGGATATCGTGGAACTGGAAAAGGTGCAGAAGAGAGCGACCAAAATGATTAGTGGGCTGGGGCATCTCCCTTATGAGGAAAGGCTACAGCGTTTGGGGCTCTTCAGTCTAGAAAAAAGGCGGTTGAGGGGTGACATGATTGAGACGTATAAAATTATGCATGGGATGGAGAGAGTGGACAGAGGGAAATTCTTCTCCCTCTCACACAACACCAGAACCAGGGGACATGCACTAAAATTGAGTGGAGGGAGAGTTAGAACGGACAAAAGAAAATATTTCTTCACCCAGCGTGTAATTCATCTGTGTAACTCCTTGCCACAGGATGTAGTGATGGCACCTCGCCTAGATGCCTTTAAAAGGGGGTTGGATAGATTCATGGAGGAAAAGACCATCAAGGGTTACAAGCCATAAGCAACCTCTTGGCTTTAGAAGTAGGTTTTCTCTGTGCCAGGTGCAAGGGAGTGACAACAGGAAACAGGTTATCTTTTTGGCTGTGTGCTCTCGGAGGCATCTGGTGGAGCCAATGTGAGATACAGGAAGCTAGACTAGATGGGCCTTTGGCCTGATCCAGCAGGGCTCTTCTTATGTTCTTATAAGCTTGCAAACTGCAGGAGCTCAGCTCCTCGCTGGGCAATTAAGCAGCTATCTTGCAAACTGCAGGAGCTCAACTCTTTCCAGGGCAATTAGCCCTGATTTTTGAATAGTCTCAGGGCTTGAGGCATTTGTTATCTGATCTTTCCATCACCCCTGTTTTCATTGGAGGGGTAGTACTGCCTCATGTGCCCTCACGAGATTTGGGCGCCGTCATCTTGGATCACGCGAGATTTCGCAAGATCCAAGATGGCCCCGCCGGAAAAAGGCGTATTTTAAAAGCAGCAGCGGCGGACGCTTCAGCAGGGGCAAGATGTCCTGGGGTCATCCAAGCTGGCATCAGTGGGGGCATCCGAGCAGACCAGACTCTGGTGGCGGCAGCGGTTGCCGCCGCGGACAAAAACGATGACGATGAAGATGATGACGGCAACTACGACGATGATGGCAGTGAAGACGATGATGATGGCAGTGATGGCAGAATGGCGGCGGCGGCAGCAGGACAACAGGCAAGTTAACTAACTAACTAACTAACTAACAAACAATAAATAAATAAATAAATAAATACAAATTCCAGAACAAATGTTCCCTTGCCCAAAGGAGGCCCCCTGAACTGCCCCCCACCATAGGATGCAGTTGTTGCCATTTTGGCACCGCTGCATTGATGGGGCAGGGTGAATAGGATTGGGCTATTATTCATGTTTTACCAGCTATTGAAAAAAGGCATGAATCTTGCCGCTGGCTACTAGTATCATTTCACTAATCTTATTGACATTGGCCTTCCATGGTGATCTGTTTAAAGGAGAGATGCCAAGGCTTAATCCTGACAGGAAGTCATACCCCCATGGGTTAAGAAAACAACTCATAGTCAGAAATAGGGGGAGGTAGCCTGTAATTAGTGAAAGGGAAATGTGGGGGGGGGCACTCATCTTTATTATTTCAAATATTTTTGGCTTGCTTCCTTGTACTAATACTAACAACAGGTTTTAGGGCTGCCTCAAATTAAATTCCCTGGGAGCCACTCCTGTCCTCCCCTTCGTATTATTCCCAATCTTTCATTGACAGTCCTTCATTAGAGACAGTTTATTATCCTAATTTTAGATAGTGGAATGGAGACAGAGAGCAATGAACCAATGAACAATGATGTGGAAGATCAGAGAATTACATAAACCACTCGGGCAAGCTGTATCATGGATCATCTTCACTACATTTGTGTAGCAACTGAATGCACATAAATATCAGGCTTGGCACTTTGTATTATGTGAATGATCCATTGAATACAGTCTCTGGAGAAAGGACTAGGTACAGAAGGAAACCTATCATTTGTACATGACTCATGCTTGAATTGTGCATGCCATTAAGCGTACAACTAACAGTGTGTAACTGTTTCCACATGTGGAAAGGATTCCTTGGAGGCAGCTAGATTTTCCGGGAGCATGGAAAGTAGCTGTCCCATGTGCTGAAGTCTAGTTCCTTAGATGGAAAATTCAATGTTCAGCAAGTCCTCAAAGTTGTCAATAGGTTCTTCTTGGAAACTGTGACTTTAAGCGAAGCTACCGTATTGTCCCGAGTATAGGACGCTCCTGATTATAAGTCGCACCCTTAAAGTTTGGTGCTATTTTTTAAAGAATACATTTTTAACTTTTTTAACTTAAATATACACATTAGTAGAACAGTACAGCTTTAGTACAGTTAAAGGCATAGGCACCCTGTCCCTTATTGAATCTGGGCACTCTAGTATTAGTAGCCTTCCCAGATCCAAAGGGGGACAGAGTGCCTACCTTTTAACCTTTGGAATTTGGACAGGTGTAGCTTGTTGCACCCTTCCATGATGATGAGCTGCACCTGCCCAAATTTCAATGAACAGCACAATCCTATGCATATCTACTCAGAAGTAAGTCCCATTGCATTCAATGGGGCTTACTCCCAGGAAAGTGTACATAGGATTGCAGCCTAAAGATAGGCACTCTGTCCCCCTTTGGATATGGTAAGCCTGTGCAGGAGCTTTTGCTCTCAACTTTCAAACTGTACACTCAACTTTTAAACTGCAAGATCAATAAATATCTTAGTTTCCACAGAGTCCTGGGGTTGAAACTTAAAGGTTAATTTTTTCAAATGCTTCCAGAGGCTGCTGAGAGATAATGATCTCTCATGGTATTCAGCCATTTAGCAAGTGATTAAGAACTGCAAGGAAAGGCTTGAAAACACAGTGCTTTGCAGTTTAAAAAGAGAGAGAGAGAGAAAAGCCCCATTTTACTTTGAAAAGAGACTCGGAGAGGCTTGGTTTGAAAGCGCTTTGCATAAAACACTAGGCAGAAACGCTAGGCTTTGATTGTAGGGCGCACCCCCTACTTTAAAGACTTGCCTTAGGGGATAAAAGTGAGTCTTATACTCGGGCAAATACGGTACTTACAATAAAACCAATTTTACCATAGGCTAATTGATAAAGGTAAACATTCCTATGGTATATTCTCATCAACTTTAAAATGAAACGACTTTAAACAGAATGACTTTAAGTGAGGACTTGCTATACATTAATAGACAGTCATCCTCCCCCATTTGCCTCTGTATGCCAGTCAGATCTCTGTATGCCAGTCAGATCTTAAATAAATGAATCATTAAGGTTGTGCAGAATAAGGTAATTGCCTGTTCTCTTGGCTGTTGTTAGCTAATAGCTAAGATGCACATTCTTCATTGGTAGAGGTGTTTATTTTTGTTGAATATGAGAGAATTATAGTCTCACAGCCTAATCCTGTGTAACAATCCACCTGCGGAGCACTGTAAAGCATGTTTTCGACACCCAGAGAGTAAGGGCCGCCGGCGCAGAGGCTGGTAGCCTTTACTCCACCTCCTGACCGACCCGGCACCCACCAGAGCATGTACGTTCTGCATTGGTTGGTGCAGGGGCGGGGGAGGGTGGGCCAGGTGGCAAGGGAGGGTGGCCATTGGCTGGCCCGGGCCAGGAGGGGGCGGGGATATCGGCAGCGAGCTCCACCAATATCCCGCGCCCATTCCTGGCCTGGGCCACCCTTACCCCGCCGCCCCGGATGTATGGCAGCTCAAGAGCCAACGTACATTCGAGGAGACCCATTGGGGCCAGGCAGCCCTACACCCGGGGAAGGGGACGAACCTAGGGGCTGGTCACGTATCATTATGCAGGATTGGGCTGCCTGTCTTACTGAATACAATGGGCTTACTTCTGAGTTAAATAAATGACAGTTTTCAAAAACCTCTACTCATCCTGAGAGCCAGGATGGTGTAGTGGTTTGGGAGTTGGACTTAGACCTGGAAGATCCAGGTTCAAATCCCTGCTCAGCCACGAAGCTTCCTGGGTGACCTTGGGCCAGTCACTATCTCTCAGCCCCACCTACCTCACAGGGTTGTTGTGAGGACAAAAAGTAGGGGAGGAAATATGTACACCACTCTGAGCTCCTTGGAGGAAGGGCGGTATAAAAATGTGAAAAATAAAATAAAATAAATTGGTTATTGAGGGCTGGAACATGCTCTCTTATGTGAGCATTGGTGACTTTTGATGACAGATGGGCAGTACCTTCTGGACCAGACTTGGAAGGGTGCATGAAGAGAAACCATTTAATGGTTCCAACACAGCCACCGAAGGAAGCAGAAGTCTGAGTCTTGCAGGTGGTTGACAAAAAGCAGTGTAAGGGATGCGTGCTTTGGGGGGAACTGATGCTGCCTTACAAAATGAACTCTGTGTCTGGGTGCCCTCCTCCCTTTCCTCTCTAGTCTATTGCTAGAGTGTCAGACCAAAAAAAGATTATTATTTTTTTAAAGACCATTGGGAGTTGTAGATTTTCCAGGGGCTACTTTTCAAAAGTGAAGGCTTGAGCAGTGAAAGGGGGGATCAGCTCAAACTGACTCAGTAAAAAAAAAGTCAAGCTATATCTCCGTGCTCCTTCATGGATCATTGCCTTGTCGTGGCGAAGGGGCTTGCGTAACTCAATAAAGCCATGAGCTATGCCGTGCAGGGACACCCAAGACGGACAGGTCGTAGCAGAGAGTTCTGACTAAAAGTGATCCACTGGAGAAGGAAATGGCAACCCACTCCAGTAACCTTGCCAAGAAAATCCCATGAACGGTACCAAAAGGCTAAAAGATATGACGCCGGAAGATGAGCCCCTCAGGTCGGAAGGTGTCCAATATGCTACTGAGGAAGAGCGGAGGACTATTCCAAGTAGACCCAGAAAGAGTGAAGCGGCTGGGCCAAAGCCAATAGGACGTCCAGCTGTGGATGTGTCTGAGGTTGAAAGGAAAATCCAATGCTGCAAGGAGCAATACTGCTTAGGAACATGGAATGTGAGGTCTATGAATCAAGGCAAGCTGGATGTGGTCAAAAATGAGATGATAAGATTGAACATTGACATCTTGGGAATCAGTGAACTAAAATGGACGGGCATGGGCGAATTTAAGTCAGGTGACCATCATATCTACTACTGTGGGCATGAATCCCTTAGAAGAAATGGAGTAGCCCTCATAGTCAATAAAAGAGTGGGAAAGGCAGTACTGGGGTGCAACCTCAAAAACGACAGAATGATTTCAGTTCGAATCCAAGGCAAACCATTCAACATTACAGTAATCCAAGTGTATGCCCCAACCACTGATGCCGAAGAAGATGAAGTTGACCGGTTCTATGAAGACCTACAACACCTTCTAGAACTAGCACCCAAAAAAGATGTCCTTTACATCATAGGAGACTGGAATGCTAAAGTAGGAAATCAAGAAATAAACGGAACAACAGGCACGTTTGGCCTTGGAGCGCAAAATGAAGCAGGGCAAAGGCTAACGGAGTTCTGTCAAGAGAACACGCTGGTCATAGCAAACACTCTTTTCCAACAACACAAGAGGCGACTCTACACATGGACATCACCAGATGGTCAATACCGAAACCAGATAGATTATGTGCTTTGCAACCAAAGATGGAGAAGCTCTATACAATCAGTAAAAACAAGACCTGGAGCTGACTGTGGCTCAGATCATGAGCTTCTTATTGCAAAATTCAGGCTTAAATTGAAGAATGTAGGGAACACCACTAGACCAGTCAGATATGACCTAAACCATATCCCTTATGAGTATACAGTGGAGGTGAAGAATAGATTTAGGGCATTAGACCTGGTAGACAGAGTGCCTGAAGAACTATGGACGGAAGTTCGTAACATTGTACAGGAGGCAGCAACGAAAACCATCCCAAAGAAAAAGAATTGCAAGAAAGCAAAGTGGCTGTCAGATGAGGCTTTACAAATAGCTGTGGAAAGAAGGAATGCAAAAAGCAAAGGTGAAAGGGAAAGATATAAACAACTGAATGCAGAGTTCCAGAGAATAGCAAGGAGAGATAAGAAGGCCTTCTTAAATGAACAATGCAAGGAAATCGAGGAAAACAACAGAATGGGGAGGACTAGAGATCTCTTCAAGAAAATTGGAGATATCAAGGGAACGTTTTGTGCAAAGATGGGCATGATAAAGGACAAAAAAGGCAAGGACCTAATAGAAGCAGAAGAGATTAAGAAGAGATGGCAAGAATACACAGAAGAACTATACAAGAAAGATCTTAATGTTCCTGATGACCACGCTGGTGTGGTCACTGACCCAGAGCCGGACATCCTAGAGAGTGAAGTCAAGTGGGCCTTAGGTAGCATTACTAACAACAAAGCTAGTGGAGATGATAATATCCCAGCTGAGCTACTTAAAATCCTAAATGATGATGCTGTGAAAGTGCTGCACTCAATATGCCAACAAATTTGGAAAACTCAGCAGTGGCCAAAGGATTGGAAAAGGTCAGTTTACGTTCCAATTCCAAAGAAGGGCAGTGCCAAAGAGTGTTCAAACTACCGTACAATTGCACTCATTTCACATGCTAGCAAGGTTATGCTCAAAATCCTACAAGCTAGGCTTCAGCAGTACGTGGACCGAGAACTACCGGACGTACAAGCTGGGTTTCGAAGAGGCAGAGGAACTAGAGATCAAATTGCCAACATGCGCTGGATCATGGAGAAAGCACGAGAGTTCCAAAAAAACACCTACTTCTGCTTCATTGACTACGCAAAAGCCTTTGATTGTGTGGATCACAACAAACTGTGGCAAATTCTTAAAGAGATGGGGGTACCAGACCACCTTACCTGTCTCCTGAGAAACCTGTATGCGGGTCAAGAAGCAACAGTTCGGACCGGCCATGGAACAACCGACTGGTTCAAAATTGGGAAGGGAGTACGGCAAGGCTGTATATTGTCACCCTGCCTATTTAACTTATATGCAGAGTACATTATGAGAAATGCAGGGCTGAATGAATCGCAAACCGGAATCAAGATTGCCGGGAGAAATATCAACAACCTCAGATATGCAGACGATACCACCCTAATGGCAGAAAGTGAAGAAGAACTAAAGAGCCTCTTGATGAGAGTGAAAGAGGAGAGTGCAAAAGTTGGCTTGAAACTCAACATTAATAAAACTAAGATCATGGCATCTGGTCCCATCAATTCCTGGCAAATAGAAGGGGCAGAAATGGAAGCAGTAACAGATTTTACTTTTCTGGGCTCCAAGATCACTGCAGACGGAGACAGCAGCCATGAAATTAAAAGACGCTTACTCCTTGGAAGGAAAGCTATGGCAAACTTAGACAGCATAATAAAAAGCAGAGATATCACCATACCAACAAAAGTTCGCATAGTCAGGGCGATGGTGTTCCCAGTCGCAATGTATGGTTGCGAGAGTTGGACCATAAGGAAGGCTGAGCGCCGAAGAATAGATGCTTTTGAACTGTGGTGCTGGAGAAGACTCCTGAGAGTCCCTTGGACTGCTAGGAGATCAAATCAGTCAATTCTAAATGAAATCAAGCCTGACTGTTCCCTGGAAGGACAGGTACTAAGGCTGAAACTCAAATATTTTGGCCACCTAATGCGAAGAGAGGACTCTCTGGAGAAGACTCTGATGCTGGGAAAGATTGAAGGCAAAAGGAGAAGGGGAAGGCCAAGGATGAGATGGTTAGACAGCATCACCGATGCAACGAACATGACAATGAGCGAACTCAGGAAGATAGTGGAGGACAGGAAGGCCTGGCGGGATATGGTTCGTGGGATCACGGTCGGACACGACTTAACGACTGAACAACAACAACAAATATCTCCGTGTGTGCGTGTGTGCTTATTTCCAAGCCAATCTGACCGATCACATTTGTCAGACAACATACTATTAAAACGTAAGCTGAAAAGTTTTTAAAATAAGTTGGAGGTAGAAGCCCAGGACTCCATACACCAGGGGCCCAGAGTTGAAACTCTTACTTCTAGTCCCCAGTGCTGCAAACAGGTCAGAAGTTTAAAACCCCTTGACTTCAATGGGATTTAAGTCCCCTCACCATGCAGCCTGGTTCTTTATCAGATCATGACCCCCAACCCCTTTCTTCTTCAGGGTTCTGCTGTATCATGTTTAAAAGTGACTCTAATTATTAATGTCGTTTCAGCATAATAAAAATGCAGCTTTTAGGGGAAACCTTCCAAAGCAATAAACTCATTACCCCAGGAACCCCCCCCCCAAAGAAGACGCCAGACAGGTGCTTGGATTATGGGCTGTTTATTGAAACTCAAACAACCAGGAAAAACTGCAGCAGGGCTCTAACTAAAACACCCCCCTTGGCATGCAGGCGGCTAGGATGGGGAAAACGGTACCTAGCCGTCTGCCTCCCCCAAGATCTAATCGGGCATGGGACATCCTGGCTCCAGGCCCACTCGGTCCACGACCAAGCTGCCTCTCCTTGCCAACCCCCAAAGGGGTCGAGGCAGCTGGACAGCGGTGACCCACCCAAGGAAATTCCTTAAGGCGATCATCGCCCATCCAGCCTGGGGGTTTGCCAGCCTGCCTCACCGACCCGTTACAGCATCGTGTGAGCAGTCCTGGCTTGCCCCCTGACCTTGCTTACCTCAGGATGTATGCCAACTAAGGCCTCCCTGGCTACCCCTCCTGCACGCCACCTACCACTCAAAACAAGTTCCATGATGGACAATAGCGACGCCCTCCTCACACCCAGGCTGGGGTAGGCGAAAAACCCATCAACCAATGCCAATCAGGTTAATGAGAAAAAATTCCTACCCGGCCCCCCAACAGCGGCAACCAGCTATTCTCAGCCTGAAAGGAGGGAGGGGCAATGCGCTCCAGGACGGGACTGAGGGGAGCAAGCATGTTGCTTGCTCCTCCCACCCTCAGTCCTGCCTGGAGACAGGCGGCAGCCAATCAGCTGCCGCCAACAACAAAAGCACCCCGACTGGCTGCAGCGGGCCGGCCGGGGCAACGCGCAGCGGCTCCGTGATTCGGGCCGCTGCACCTTGTCAATGAAGACAGCACCCCTAACAGCACCCCTAATTGCCAAAGAGTGAACCAGACACATATAAAATGTTTATAATTGTTAGACCCAGCACAAAAAGAAGGGATGTAACACTCTCTTTCAGCTCATACTGACTTCCATGAAGTTTGCACAGCAGCTCTCATCTGTATGCAACCTTCCTCCACCTGTCTTCCTGCCGACAGTCCTGAAATGAACCCACTGAACTAACACTACAGCCCAGTCTCATTCATTTTAACACCTTTGACATATTTACAGATTCTGCTAAAAGCTGCCTTTGGTACCCCTTTGTTCTGCTATTTAAATAGCCCTTCACTCTCCTCCTGCCAGGAAAGGGTCAGGTAGGTCATGCTTTGGTGAGATTAGAAATTCCCCGAAGGCCTGCAATGAGCAAAAGAAATGAGAAACGGTTTGTTATGATAGAGTTGTATCGAAAGTATTGTACAAGAAACACTGCAAGAAGGACACAGGGGAATGCAAATGACATGTCTGACTTCTCCTGGTCACCATTTTTGTTGTTGTTGCAAAGTTTGTTTAGAAAAGACACTGAAAAGAAAGGATTGTCTGCTCTGCTTGAACAAAGACAGCACTTTTTTTTTCCTGGTATGTACATTCCTGTCTTCCACTGTAAGAGAACATACTGTGTACCAGATAGTCAGCTAGCTTGACTACTGCACCATAAAGGAGCTAGATGCCACAGGTATTATGCGCTTCCTGGTGAGAGGGTGGTGTAGCATTGGCAGCCACTGGATGTATGTGTATACATATAGACGTATAAAATTATGCATGGGATGGAGAGAGTGGATAGAGGGAAATTCTTCTCCCTCTCGCACAACACCAGAACCAGGGGACATGCAGTAAAATTGAGTGGAGTGAGAGTTAGAACAGACAAAAGAAAATATTTCTTTACCCAGCGTGTAATTTATCTGTGGAACTCCTTGCCACAGGATGTGGTGATGGCATCTGGCCTAGATGCCTTTAAAAGGGGTTTGGACAGATTCATGGAGGAAAAGACCATCACAGGTTACAAGCCATAAGCAACCTCCTGGTTTTAGAAGTGGGTTTTCTCTGTGCCAGGTGCAAGGGAGTGACAACGGGAAACAGGTTATCTTGTTGTCTTGTGCTCCCTGAGGCATCTGGTGGGGCCACTGTGTGATACAGGAAGCTGGACTAGATGGGCTTTTGGCCTGATCCAGCAGGGCTCTTCTTATGTTCTTATGTTCTTATGTGTGATAAGACAGCTTGTTCCAAGGCTACAGTAGGTTAGCAGTTAGCTGGGCCTGCATTTGTGAGTGCTACGTGCCAAACTATACACTATGTTCTGTCATTACCTCCCTGACAAGCTTAACGTTTTTGTTTAACTAGAGCAGCCGGATCAAGGAACCTTAAAATCAAGGTGGGGGAGGGGATAGGGGGCTTCCTTTGCTCCTACTTCCACACAGTCACGTCATGGTCCCAATCCCCGGACGGGCTGCCTTAAACCACATCAAATTGCTGGTTGAAGCCTACAGCTGTAAATACACGCTGCCTAGAGCTTAATGGGACTTCTTTCTGAATCCACGTACTCAGACCTTGCCTGTGGGATTGGGCATTGCAGTGTTATAAATTAGTGTTATAATTTTAGAGTGCAACACTAGAATTACCGTTGTGTGAACCAAAGTTTTGATGTTGCTTCCAGCTACTATATTTAAAAGAAAGGTGAAGCCCATTAGCACTAATAATGGGCTGAACAGAACATGTAGTTTGGTCTTGAAGAATGGACACAAGAGGGAAAGAGTAATCAAAGACAAATTGTGGGAAGGGAACAGGAAATGGTAATTAAAGGACCAATTTCAATAACGCAAGAAGAAGTAACTGCTTTAAAGTACACCAAATATGGAGACCATTGCTACAATCCAGACCAAGGCTACAATCCTCAACACACACTTTCTAGTACTGAATACCAACATTTGC
The DNA here is from genome assembly GCA_026170595.1 of Plestiodon gilberti rubricaudatus. Classification (NCBI taxonomy): domain Eukaryota; kingdom Metazoa; phylum Chordata; class Lepidosauria; order Squamata; family Scincidae; genus Plestiodon; species Plestiodon gilberti. The sequence goes on along the minus strand of JANXHW010000001.1, from coordinate 123,029,946 downwards.
AGAGCAGAATTTTAAGGACCAAATTTATTTCAGCTTCAACTATCAGTAGCAAAAACAGCAGAAAAAGCTAACAGCTGTTATCAGAGTCAGCAAATGTTACAACTTACATGGGTTTTAAAATACACATTTACAACATGACTGCAACCCATTTTAAGCCCAGCTTGGTTGATAGTGGCCTCTAGAGGACCTGGTAGAAACAGATGCAGAATGTGTGCTTGTTATTTTCGTTTTTGCCTTTTTTTCCCCCATTCTGCTACCAAGCCAGTAGCTGGGACATTTATTTATTTATTTATTTTTAAAAAATTATACCCCGCCTTTTCCTATGCCAAGGCAAATGCCCAAGGCGGCTTACAACAGAAATTAAAATACATAACTTAAAAAAATACATAAAAATGTTTAAACAATACATAACCGTACATAAACAATTTTAAAAACAATAAAATCCACTGGGGGGGGGACAGTATGGAGCAGATAAGCAGCATGGCAGAGCATCTTGAGACACATGAGGCAGACCACGACCCATCACCCAAACGTTAGGCGAAACAAAAATGTTTTGAGCCCTCGCCGAAAAGTCATGAGGGAGGGGGTGGTTCTCAGATCCCCTGGCAGGGAGTTCCACAGTTGTGGCGCCACAGCAGAGAAGGCTCACCCACGTGCTGGGCATCTTGGGCATGCTGGTTATATAATATATATACAGTATTTATATACCGCCTTTCTCGGTCATTGGATTTCTCCTCCAACTTTAATCCAAGGCGGTGTACATGGGCAGGCTGTCCTAACCCCCCTTGGGTTTTTTTTTACAATATATATAAATGTCCAATCTCTCACGAACAGCTACTTTCCAGGTGGTATCCTTTTACAGTCTGACTTTTTCTGCTGGCTGGCGCCTCCCACACTCGACCGACGCAGCTGGAAGCTCTTATCTCTCCTCCTGGAGGCTTTCACAGCTTTTTGCCGGTGGCGTGTCTCGAACTTATCAAGTTCACCGGTCTTCGGCTTTGAAGGCAGCAGCTCTCCCCACTATGCCAGACTCTTCTGTGGCATTTGACGGGTGGGATAACTTGTAATGACAGCCTTGGATTGCCCTTTATGTGCTTTGGGAGAAATAAATTCCCTGCCTGTATCTTGAGCTAAGGGGTACAGGCTTGCTATGATGTGGAAGGTCCCATCTAGTTCTGAGTCTCTTCTTAAAGCACAGCATACTCTGACATTCTGCAATGTTTTGGGTCACTGCCACCAATGAAAATACTCTTGCATATTTGAAATCAACCGCTACAATGGTCATATCCACCAACTAAATGAGTTCAGAATTCTTCATAGTGCAAAAAAACACATACAAGGGCTGACAGTGGTACAGAGAACTATGTGTTTTGTCTCTTTCACACATATGTAGAGAGCTATATACTTGTGGACACATGTGTGAAGAGACAACTATACTTTTGAAGTTATGGGGGATACTTATCTGATCTGAGGCTAGATGAACCACTGCAGGAAGCTGACCCAGCAGGAGCCTGTGAGACAAAAAAAACTGTAGCTCCACAGGCGGCGGGTGCCATAAATGCGCTGTAAAGCACGTTTCCAACACCGGGGGAGTAAGGGAGGAGGCAGGCAGCCCTTACTCCGCCTCCTAACCAACCCTGCAGCCACTGGTGCAGGTACGAAATGCACTGGTCAGTGCAGGGGCAGGGGGAGGGTAGGCCGGCGGTGAGGGAGGGAGGCCATTGGGCAAGCCAGGCCAGGAGGGGGCGGGGATATCAGCGGCGAGCTCTGCTCAAGAGCCAATGTACATATGAGGAGGCACATTGGGGTCAGGCAGCCCTACACCCGGAGAAGGGGGCAAATGTCCCTTTCTCCCGAGGTGTTCCCGGGCCGCATCAACACGGCCTGGGAACTGTGCAGGATGTTGCGGGCCAGTTGCTGATCCTTATGCAGGATCGGGCTGCCCAAAACATACCCTGACCTGCAGGAATGACTTTTGGTGGGCTGTGGGGGTTGCAGTGGGGTCTGGAAAGATTCCCTGTGCAAGCATTCTGCTGACTCATTGAAAGGATATTCTTAAAAGTAATCTACTTTTTAGTGAAGCATTAGAACCCAAATGATAATCACTGGAATAAACTTCCAGCTACTGTCTCTCATTATGACCACAGAGGGATCAAACTGGTGTAGAAAGAAGCCTTTTTGGTTTAGTGACAGCCAGATTCTTCTGGTGGGAAAACCAAGTCAATAGAAGGAATATACAGGCAACTTCATACATTGGCATTGAAACTGAATATGTTAACATAAAATACATGAAATTGTTTTGGCCATTTTTTTTTTCTGCCCTGGAGTTGTTGCTCAGGTTCCTAAAAGATGTATCTTCCTCTTTGTAGAATGAAAAGATTTAATGTGCCAAATAGGATGTAGAACAGAATTGGGGAATCCAGATTCTCACTGAAGTTGACAAAAAAGTGTCTGTGATGACATTTAGATTATCCTGCCAGGTTTTTGAGGCCTGTCTAGTCGACATTATTTATGACACTAGGAGAAAATGTTCAATTTAAATTAATCCAGGAGGATTACATTGACCTGCAGGCATTTCTCAAGACGACATATTATATTTTGAAGTTACACTGCTTGCCAGAAACCTCTGTTTACTTATTATTTATTTAAGGCACAATCCAGCCAAAGTTAAGCACTTTAAAGACACATTGATTTCAATGGGAAAATAAGGCACATGCTTAAAGCTCTCCTATTGAAATCAATAGGACTTTCAAATGCTTAACTTTGGCTGAATCATGCACACTTTTTAAAACTATTTATGAAGTCAGGGCTGGCCTCAGAGGTTAGCATCATTGGGCAGCAGCCTCAGAAGCTCACTGCTGATTCCTGACAACCTCTTTGCCCACTGCCAAATGAGTTGTTCTATCATCACCTCCTTGGTTTCATTCCATTCACCAATGTAACCCTTACCATGAACATTGGAAGGGCCCGCCCAGGTGAACGGAGGTCTATGGAGTGTAGTTTGCTGGTGGTCCTCTGAAACTGGAGCTAGGTCAGCAGGAGGTGTGGCCTGGAGGCAGCGGCGTATCTAGGGTGGAGCAGAGCAATGGCTCCAGGCAGCAACTCAAGCTGGGGCGGAACAACGCGCCGCCCTGAGTTGCCACCCTCCCTCCGCCCACCCTGTCTCGCCCGCCGTGTAGCTGGAAATTCCAGCTGCACGGCGGGCGATACAGGGCAGTGGGAGGCCGCCCAACCGGCCCACGGAGGCTCCGCCGAGTCCGCGTGGCTCCGGAGGCCGGGAGAGAGTGTCCGCCCGTCATGCCGGCATCGGCATTGTACGCATGTGTGAAACCGCCGGCTAAGGCCTGGGCAGTAGGGGCCGAGCCGGCATGACGGGCGGACGCTCTCTCCCGGCCTCCGGAGTTGCACGGACCCGGAGGGAGCAGTAAGCCAGGAGGGAGGCAGCGGGCGGGCGGGGGGCACCCAGGGGTCGGGCAGGCACCCGGAGCAGGGTCCCTCTGGGTCACACACACCCCAAATCACGGTGCGGCCTTTGGCCGTGCCAAAGAAATCCTTCAGGGCGGTTATGCTGCCCGGAGCTAGGGGGGGTGTTGGCCACCCTCAGGGCGGCCAACACCCCCTAGCTCCAGGCAGCATAACCGCTAGCCTTGCCTCTGCCTGGAGGTTGAGCTGTTGCCCTGCCTGAAGAAAGCTAAGCAGGTTCAGCCTTGGTCGTCCCTTGGAAGGGGGGCTGCTGCCTCTGGCAGATCTTGCAAAGGTACTGTGAGTGTAGAGTGTGTGGAATGTGTAGGAGTCAGCTGGCAAGATGGAGAACACCTTGAGAACCGACTGAGGGAGACCTGTGGCTGATGGGTAAAGCTTGGAAGGCAGAAGCACAGCCAGGACGTGGCTGTACTTTGAAAGGAAACATCTAGGAATTGTGGGTTCTATGTTCTCATAGGGCAATACTTGTAAAAAAATCCATTTGATACTTGACTAAAGCCCATTTGAAAAAAATGTGGATTAGAATTGCCTGTCTATGTAAACCGCCTTGAGTCTGTATAGAAAAGGCAGTATATAAATACCATAATAAACAAACAAACAAGCAAATAAATAAAATTAATTTAGATCCATATTCTTTCCTCCAATACTGAATGACTACAACTGTTACTAATGAGATTATTAGTTTTGGCTGGAGTGGTGCCCTTATTAAAAAATGTACATGTAGGACTGGGGTGGTGGTGAAGAAGTAATATTAGACCTGTGTGATCTCGACTGGTGCAACCAAATATTTGCTTCAGTCAGATCGTACCATCATTTAACAGAGCTGAAACTCTTCTTACAGGAAATGGGAAAGAATTGTAATCAGTATTATTTTAAACTGTGTATGAATTTGGGATGTGCTAAAAAAAGTATTCATTTTGAATATCAGCTCATTGCTTTGTTTGGTGGTGTGATGAATCCCGTTTCTTCCCTATTCTCTTTATATGCGAATTCGCTATCTGCGAATTCGCTTATCTGCAAGGGGCAGAATTGCCACCTATCTCTCTGTATCTGTGGTCTGTTATCACTATCTGCCATCTCGTGGGGGCCATTGTTCTCATGGGTGTGTACTTAGCTTTTTTTTGCAGGTCTCCACGTTGCTCTGGGAGCAAATTTCCTTGCCTTGCTGCATGTACTATAAAAGGTAATCTCTCTCTTCTGGAGTTGCGCTCTCTCTCTCTCTCTCTCTCTCTCTCTCTCTCTCTGTGTGTGTGTGTGTGTGTGTGTGTGTGTGTGTGTGTGTGTGTGTTTGTTCGTTCTGTTAAATGCCATTTGCAACACAATGGAAACTGTTTGCACTCTCTCTGGACTTCCAGGATACTGTACAATACCTTTTATATTTGCATAATGTTGTTAGGAAGGAATAATAATTAATTTGCTAGAGTTAGGAATTGTTCCATAACAAAGAGCCAATGTGGTATACTGGATGCTGCCTCTGCTACACTTCAAGGTAAGATTCAGGTTCACAAGGCTCATATAGTATAAGGCAAAGAGGGTCCCCTGGAACCTAAACCCATTTTCCCCATAGGCTCAATGATTCGGTATCCACTAATTCGGTATCCACTAGATATTGCAGGAACCTAACCCTAGTGGACAACAAGAACTGACTGTAAATATCTGTCTCTACCTATGATAAAAAAAAATACTTGCAGTGTTTCCATTATAGGTGCAATTGTATGGCATTTCATCTCGTGGTGATTTTGTTAAAATACTATCTGCTGATTATCCTCTTTGATGTTTTTCAGACTGAGAACCTGTTTCAGTACACTCATGTTGTGATTTAATTAGAAGCATGCACTGAAAGAATTTTGTACATTATTGGCATATGTGATCAAAATAGTTATAGACCCATGAGCAGTTTTGGAATATATTATTGTCAGTATGCAAAGGTATGCTTTTTTCAAGGATTGGTGCCAAAGGCTGATTGAAAGCTATTTTCAAGTTACTAACCAAACCAGAGCAATGATAGGAAAAGGAGGCAGAATGTGTTGTGTCACTTTAAGTTGTTGATCATGGCCGGAGCTTTCTTAGATAACCAGCTGCATCACCATCTGCATGAAGCTCCTGAGCCACATGCTGCTCTTTGACATATAATGTGCGGCTCTTGGAAATATGTTGGCTGAGCTCCTTTTTGCATCACAATTAATATAAAAGGTAAACAAGAAATTTTCAAGCATTATAATTATTTATTGGGTATAAACTGGGAGTCCACTGGATTAAGACATAAGTTTAACGTTCATGGTGAGTAAATATATTTAAGAATTTAAATGCTTCTTAAATATTGCGGCTTTCAAACCTCTAAAGTTTATCACATGTGGCCCTTATGTTAAGCAAGTTTGGCCACTCCTGCAATATACTGTATCTGAATGAGACTTACTGTTTAAAGAAAGGACTACACAAATGCTTCTTCCAACCCTTGAGACAATCCCACTTATTCATGATGCAGTCTTGCTTTTATCAAACTTTTGATCTCTTCCTGTTTAAGCAGAGTGACCCGAATGACAGAGTCTAGAAACAGAACATTCACCAATATATAGTGATGTTATCATCATGGTTAGTGAAAGCCCTGCTTAAGCAACGCATCTCCACTGATTTCCTTGCAGCTGAGCTGAGGAAGGACCACAATGGTAGAGGACATGCTTAACATGCAGAAGGTCCCAGGTTCAGTCTCTGGTGTCTTCAGATAGGGCTGGGAAAGACAGCATTGCTGTCTGCAACTGTGGAGGGCTGCTGTGATCAGCGTCAACAGCAGTAAGCTCAATGGGTGGACCAATTGTCTGATTCTACAGAATGTCTTACATTCATATGAGTTGAATTAGAATGGTTGGTCAACCTGGGAGAGAAGAGGAGGAGGAGGAAGAGCAAAGAGAGCTGAGCTGACATTGTCATTATGAGTCATTTCAAATTTTGATTTTTTTAAAATCAATATTAAATAAATGTAGCAGGGTGCTTGTGTGAACATGTGAGCAAGAACAGGTGGCTGAAGCAGTTGCAGTTTTGATGTGGCTGAAGATGGCATTTTCCAGACAAGGCCAAACTTCAAGGAATGTAGACTGCCCCCCCTTCTCGGTTCCCATAGAACTGCTAATTGCAACATTACCAACTGAATCTTGATTCAAGAGAGGACTGTGTGGGCCAAGACGATAAGAGAGAAAGGCCGTCAGTCACTGGATGGAGCCTCAGTTGCCTGGGAGGAGGACGAGCTCATACTGAGTTGGCAGTGGCCAAGGGGGAAGCGATGACACAAACAGCCAGTGGAAAGGGTTGAAAAAAGAGAAAGCCAAAAGGATTCACGGGCAGGGCAGCCCAATCCTGTCTACATTCTGGAGTGGCGGAACACCCGTTCCACTGCTCCAGGGTGTCGCAAATGTGCCACCATAAGAAACGTTTGTGTCACCCAGCGAGTAGGCCGTGCTGGCACTGAGGCCGGCACTGGTCTACCCACCCTAGATCCCAACGCGCCACTGACACAACCAGGTAGGTCTCCGCCATTCGGGGTAGGGGCATGGGGAGGACAGGAGGGGCCGTTCCGGGAGGGGAGGTTGGTGGAACACACCTGGGAAGGGGGAGGGTTCGGTGGAGGAGGCCTCCTCTGAGTCCAATCCCCCTTCCTGGGCCTGTTCCACCTTACACGGGCCACCCGAACGTCCGCTGGCAACATACCCAGTCCAGGGCCTTTCTGCCTTGGATGCGGGGCAGGCGCGCCGCCCGCTCCACATCCAAGATAGACAGCATTGCGCTGTGAATCTGCTGCCTTTTCTTCACCTTCAGCAAAGAAAAAGACCACTGACCAAGACAAGGTTGATGGGCACACATCAGATGTGCACAAGCATCAAAAGACTGTCATCCGCATTGTGTGCCTGTGTAAGTATGATTGGATAGCATTTAATTAGCAACATAATAATTTGGCAAGCCATGCAATAGGTTTTGTGCTTTTGTAACAGAATAAAACTTGTCAATAAGATCAGCCTGGTTGTCTTGAGAGTCTCATTCTTAGGCAGTGGCTAAGGCCCTCTCAATAAGATCCCAGTTGGTCTGGTCTGAGTCTGATCACCTCTGGACCAGCCAGGACCGATTTTATGTTAAAACACAAGTGGGATAATAATGTTGTGTCATGCAGATACGGTGTTTTCTTAAGGAGTGACACATTCCTATATTTCGTTTCAGTCAAAAGGTAAGCTGTTTCAGCTCTGCCCTAGTATTATAATATCCGCCACAAGTTTTGAGCCTTTGGGTTTCTGTCCCTGCTTTGGTTTTTCATTTAATCATGTGACAGTATCTTAAATTTAAGTGCAGCCTTCAGACTTTCTTCTTCTGACAGCGTCATTCTTTACTCTTTCATTTTAACTGTCTAAAATGAGCTTTACCTGGTAGGCTTCCTTCGGGATATCAATTTGAACGATATAATTTCACAGGTCTGTTCCTGATTTCAACCAAGGAATTCTAGACACCAAATTCCCTAAAGCATCTGCATTCTCTTATCATTATGGCTTCTGACTTGCACCTATTTATTCTGCAGACAGAGAAATAAATTTTGTTCCTGAAGAAGCTTACAGCTTCTGAATTCTGAGGTGATCTGTTTGGTGAAATATAGATGAGAGAGTTTATAAATCTTTCCACAAGGAATGTATGTGTGGAAAAAATAAAACAATCTATAGGCAGATAAAGTCATTTTGTGTTTGCGTAAGAAAGATACATATAAACACTGATGCAAATGATGATAATTTTTCATCCTAGTTTGATTATCCAGGAGATGGTTGTCTAGCCTATTACATACAAGTTGGCTTGGAAAAATCAGACTCCAATTTTTCAGGCAGAAAAAACTATGCCTGGAAGGATTGTTGATCTTTAAAAAATGTTTGTTTTTTGTCTACCAGTATTTATGGGGCTGTATCCTAAGAAAGTTAGTCATGAGTACCAGTGCAATCCTATGCATGTTTACTCAGAAGTCCCACTGTATTACGCCCAGGTAAGCATGTACAGGATGGCAGTCTTACTGCCCAATCCTATCTTTCACCACTTCATAGCACGCAGCCACACCAATGGAGCGCATGCTGCATGCTATGTGTGGGGTGGGGTGTGTGTGATCGGACAGCCTGCAGGAGGTATCTTTTACTTACCCTCGATAGGCTGCCTATGGGTCTCCTCAGACGTATGCCACCCATTTTGGTGGCATATGTCTGAGGAAAGAAAAGGGGCACGGAGGTTTCTAAAAGAGGGGCTACAATCCGGCGTGTGCAACTGCCACCAGATCCACCCCTCCCCTCCCCTGACATGTCCCCAGTTCTTCCCCCAAAATGCCCCATTACTCCCCCTCTCCGGGACCACTGCCTCACATGCTGCACTTTATCACTGTTTACGGCAGTGGCCCGCAACAGTAGCCTGAAGTTCGCACCACATAATAGAACCTTTTCTCCGGTAAGTATTGCACTAGCCCTTTCATGCCATAGGGAGTCATTCACTTTTATGGGAGAAATTGCAGGCAATTTGATAGGAGACATCAATGAGATGGAGGAGCATTAGACTACTGATCTCAAGTTCTGGTGGCCCCAATATCAGAAAGAGGGGGGGGGAGATTTGTTTCCAGCTCAAAGGTCTCACTGATTGCAGCCCTTTCACTTTCTCCAAGAAAAATCAATAGGGACCTATCATTTTTATGGGAGAGAATGGATTCAGCCATGACAAGTTTCTGGTTGTTTGTAAGAAAGCAGTAAAAAAACATTTAGATCACATCCTTCTCTAAGGCAGCCTTGTTCTTTCAGTTCACATAGTCAAAGCAACTATGAAACTGGAGCATAAAGCATCATTACATGAAAATATTTGAGACGGAAAGTGGAATTGAACATTAAAAAACCATATATTGTAAAGTGAGCCAGATGCTGCAATTATTTATCATCAGCGAGCGTCGTGCAAATTCAGAGATGGAAGGCAATTTTCAATTAACTGGTCATGCAACACTAGCCTGCGGCCATACTTCATAATCAATCAGAAAGAAAATGTTATTTGCCTACTGTTTATGATCCGTGTGGCTATAAGACTAATGCGAAAATAAAACTCTAATAAGAGACCAAGAAGAAGAAAAAAGAATGTGTGTCTCCTGTAGTAAAATGTGATGGTTGAAGCCTCCTGAATTCTGTTGGAATGTATTGGAAGAAGTCTGTTCTGCCACCATTAATGGATTGGATCAAAAGAGATTTGGGATGTTGTCTTGTCTGTAAAGATTTCATGCTGTTATTTTGATATTCAAATTTATAGATTTATTGAACAATGGTCCTTATTTGTTGTGTATTGGAATAATAAGCATCATGCCAGAATTCATGGAAGAGATTTGTTTTTCATAAGTTAAAATAATAAATTCACATATAAGCTGATGATTTCTGAGCTGTCTGTGATGGATCAGGAGAGAGATCCTGGGTAGTGGTGGACAGATTGATGAAAGTGTCAACCCAGTGTGCGCAGCTGGGTTGGGAGGGGGCGGGGATGGCCTCATCTCAAATAGTAGAACAGGAAAAAGTGCAGAAGAGAGCGACTAAAATGATTAGTGGGCTGAGGCACCTCGTTTATGAGAAAAGGCTACAACGTTTGGGGATCTTCTGTGTAAAAAGAAAGCACCTGAGGGGGGGGACATGATTGACAGCCCAATCCTACTCTTCCCCCCCACTGGTGCAGCTGTGCCAAAAATGGTTCCTGCCGTGCTGAAGGTATTCAAGCAGCATCTTTTGGAGATGCTGTAGAGGATTTTCCTGCTTCACGTTTAGCAGCGGGTTGGACTAGATGGCCTTGAAGCCCCCTTCCAACACCTTCCAACGCTATGATTCTAACAGCGCAATCCTAACCAATTTTCCAGCACCGATGCAGTTGCAATGCAGCCCTGAGGTAAAGGAACAATCATTCCCTCACCTTGAAGAGGCCTCCATGACTGCCCCTGCACTGCAAAATGCAGTGTGTGCCCTGTTGGCACGGCTACACTGGCCCTGGAAAGTTGGTTAGGATTGCGCTGTAAGAGACAGATGGAAACATGGCTTGGTCTAACATTAGGCAGAGTCAGTTGACCTGCCTCAGACAGCAGATTTTGGGGTCCATTTAAAAGGCATCAAATTATTCATTATATTTGACAGTATACGTATATATCCTTTAAAAGACGTCCTTCCTATCAGAAAAGAAAGGTGTTTCATATAGAAAAGGAACATTGCAACAATCACAAGAAAAATATGCGAATAAACCAACAAACCTGTGTTGAAGGAATAGTGCTGTGATGTTGCTTCCTGAAATGACATCACAACTGCACCTCAGAGAGTGAGTGGGCTGGTATAAGCATCAGTCCTGGCATTTTTTCAAAGGTCAAATTAACACCTGGAGGCATTGTCAGTGACATCTGTTCTCTCACTTAGAAAAATTACTGCTGAATAATTATAGACAGCATTTCCTTTGGAGAAGAGATATGTTTCACCTGTAAAACTTTATGCACATATTCACGTGCGAAGATATACTTTGTCCAAGCAATCTCTTCATTGTGCACGCGTGCGCGCACACACAGAGGGGAGGGCTGAATATTAGCCATGCTAAACAATGTCAGTGCAAAGATGCTTCTAGCTCAGTCATTATAATTGTGTGTAATAAAGTGCTGAGGGTGGAGCACACAATTAGCCATGCCAGTGCATCACTAGCTCACATACTTGCACAAAAAGAAATGGTGTGGAGCTGGCGTTATAGATGAGCTTCAAGGCAAAAGTCCTCAAGGACATACATAGAACAGTGTCTTCCCATCCCTTTAAAAAGGTTGAGGCATGTAGAGAGGAGGATTCAGCCACTACAGCTCCTGCTCTGCTGCTTCACCAGTCCCTTAGGCCAGTGGTTCCCAAACTGGGAGGCGTGGCTCCCAGGGGAGCCACGGAAACCAGCCAGGGGAACCGCAGAGTGCCACTGAATCCTCTTGGAAAACAGTGCAATGCCAATTGGAAGGCAACAACATAATGCAATGGGAAGTTGCGGCCAATGGTCACCAATAGTCAAGGGAGCCGCAGGTTGAAAATGTTTGGGAAACACTGCCATCACCCATTCTCCTTTCCTACCTGTGAGAGGAATAAAAGGGACAGGTAGAGCAACAGGATCAGATATGCATCGGTAGCATTGGTACCTCGGAAATGGTAGAAGGACCAACACCAGCTTTGGGCAAAGGCCCAGTACCCCTTGCTTTCATGGAGGCAACTAGCAGCAGGGGCCACTGACCATTACTCAACCCAGGAGTTCCTAGGCCATGGACTAGCTTGCAGCAGGAGGAGATTTCCTCTGTGTTTGCTGGTGGATTTCCTAGTCATGTCTTAAAAAAAAAAAAAAAGCAAATGCCTAGATGCATTACTCTAGCATCACTGCAAAAGCAACAAAAACTAGATATCTGTAGCTTGTTCAAAGTCTTGAGTTTCATGGTAGCTCCCTAAGTAGTGAATCAATATTTTGCCAATCAACACTCCAGTCCTAGACCTGTTTACATAGATGAAATTCCTATTGATTTCCATGGGACTTGCTGTCAAGTAGGTCTGCTTGGGATGGCCACAGTTACAACTACTCACTAACCAATGTGCAATCCGGGTAAACCAGAGTATATCTATTTAAGCCAGTGCAATCCAGTTGACTGGGCAGGTTTGATTATTAAGCTACATTTTGAATCCCCAGTCGCAAGGTGTCAGGCAACTTGTGCTGTTTTGCAGTCATAGCTGTTTGCCTTGTCCACCGCTTGGAAATCAAGCTTATCTGGGGATCGCATTGATATTCTAAAGCCATACTAGTCCATTGCTTTCTATGCTATTAAACAGTAAGGAGGGTTAGATTCAATGGGCTGGTATACAGGAATTTGTGATCATTGGATGCTCTCCATGACAATAGTATGGCCCAGGTTTTAAAAAATGGTTAAATGAGAACACAGGGGGCAAGCTTATAAAAAATGATGGGCTGAGATGGCCCAGAGAATTTACTTTCACACTGTCAGCAAAAAATATAGGGCCCAACGGTTAATAGATCGACAATATCTCTTGCCTTTATATTAGAAGAGTTGGCCTGCAAGGAGAAGAGGCACAAACCAATCAGTGGTGAAAGTAAGAAGGAATGGACAGAGATGAAGTACCAAACACAGACGTGTTCCTGAAAGACACATCACCCACATTCATCACAGCTTGCCCGCAAAGCCTCTAAATGCAATAATGTAATACACTCCGCAGTCTCTGCCAAGGCCAATGTTTATTAAACTGCCAACCCTGAAGATATGGATTTCTTTTTTTTACCCAGAAGTCTGGGTAGATCCCTCAGACACTGACAAGAGCTGGACACGCTGTTCTACAGGATAGAGGTCTTCAGCCCATGATCTTCATCAATTTGCTACAGACTGATTAGATGCTGATAAATTTCCCCTCAAATCCCCTGGTTGATGCAGGATGTATGTTTTTGCCACCTTCACATTCATCACTTGCAGGCACAAGGAGGAAAATGCAAATCTACAATCAGTTCAGAGGAAGGGCAGGAAGAGAGGTGTACACAACCTTCACAGATGGGTTTGAAATACAGGTGTTCCCCATGGTCTTGCTGTGCTTTGAAGTTTAGCACTGTGCTTAAAGCCCAAGGGTTAAACATCCAAGCTCTTATCTTGGCCATTAGCTGTTTGGCTTTAGATAAGGGCCTCAAAGCCCTTATCTAGCACAAAACAGCTGAAGAGCTGGGGATTTCAAAAGATGCATCTTTTTAAATCTTTTGCTCTTTTTTTACTGGAGACTTCTGTCATATATATCCAGATCATCGTTAAGTGATCCGTCATTAAGCAGGGGACACTTGTACAATAATCAGCTTTTGGCAGGGGTCCTCAAGTCTATTTTACATGCAAACTTCCAATGCCAATGTTTGCCCCAATGTTTGCACACATTTTTTTTTTGCAGCTTTTGCTCAGGGTTCAGGCACCTTCTTCACTAGATGAAGTTGTGATATTTCCAGTTGGGACATCAAAGAAATGAATATAGTTCTTCGTTTCCGTCAGCTATTTTGCTGGCAAAAAGTAGAGGAGGCTTCGGCGCCCGACGGGGAACAGGATTCGGCTGAAGGCCTTCACCCGCTCCCTCCCGGACCGCCGGAGCCAATGGCCACCCTCCCCCACCGGATTCCCCTGCCCGGCGATCCCACCCACCCCGCCGGATCCTAACTTACCTGGGTCTGGTGGCCGGCAGGAGCTCTGTTGTCGGAGTGGGAAAGGCCGGCCTCTGCGCTGGCCTTCCCTGCTCACAAGTAAGCGTAAACGTGCTTTCCGGCACGCCGGCAATGGAACATTCGTTCCATCACCGGGGGGGGGGGGGTTAGTAGGGATTGGGCTGTTAATGTTGTAAGCTGCCTTGATTGCCCTTTTTGGGAGAAAGGCGGGATATAAATTCTTTAAATAAATTCTTTTTGACTCCCCTTCCCAGCTATTGCGCTCCTATCCCCTACAATAAAAGATATCTAATGTGACACGTTCAACCTTGCCTCCATCATTTCATGCCGCTCCACTGAGTTGAGCCATGAGGCTTTGCACTTGGTCCCTGCACATGCAATGGATAGCTTTGTGCTGTCTATAACGCTGGGCTATCCATGTGTGCATGTTACACCGGTCTCAGAGCATGCCTGGGTAACACAATGACATTCAAGCACATGTAGTGGGAAATTGCAGAATTCAGCTTGATGTTTACCAAATCTGCAGATTCCTTGGAGAAGCTCATGTGTTTGCTTCTCTAAAAACCTCAGAGCTGAGGGCAGTAAGGGCAATAACCCACCTCACTTTCCTCTAGGGGAGAGTTCATAGCGTAATGGGTGGAGCTAATGCTGACCATGCATAAAGTAACTGATTCCATCTCTAGTGAATGAATCTCAAGCAGCAGGGCTACATTCTGAAATACCTCTATCAGACCTTGAAGAACCACTGCCGATCAGAGGAGAAAATATTGGACTAGATCAGGGGTGGCCAACCTTTCACTATGAATGCTCCTGGCCCTTTAATGGTTCTATAGGTGAGGGCCTTTCAGCAGGTGCAGCTGCTTTAGCAGCACCATCAGCACTTGCAGCTGCCAAGATTCTGTCTTCTACACAACTCTTAAGAATGCAGACGCCCTAATGGTGGAAGGTTGGCCACCCCTGGACTAGATGGATGAATAGTATATCTCAGGTTAAAGCAAAACCAACAAAAAGTCTTGCAACATTTTAAAGACTAAAAAATACTTCTGGGCATCAGCTTTCATGCACTTGGGTCTACTTAATCAGATGCATGAAGCATCATCCTCAGCTCGCAGTTTCAAATGTTCACCACACACACCTAAGGGAACGTGTGAGGCAGGCGATCCGCTCATCCCACATGTGTATCAGCCTGGCTTAGGCAACTTTTCTCCCTTTCCTTGAGGAGCAATCATACAGATCAGTGCTCTATTGGTAGTACCCATTTCACATGCTGTCTGCTTGTGCATATTATATTGGGGTTATGCCAATAAAGGATTACGAACGATATTAGATTAGGGTGCACCTTTCACACCTTCTCTACATGAAAAGAATCACTGACTGGGGAAGTATGAGAATTGGCCCTCCGGGACTAGGCTAACAGAACTTTATAGTTTTAATATTCACAGGTTTAAAAAGCCATGTCAAAAAAAATTGCTGTAAGGTTAAAAAATACACAATAAAAATCGCTTTAAAAATCCACGTAAAAACAACGTTAAAAAGACAATTAAAACAATCATTCATGCAATTTGAAAAATGGAACGGTTTGGCAACGAAAGCTTTCGCTCAACTTAACAGATCTTTGTTTGGTTTTTTAGAAGATCATACAATGTTTAAACCAACCCTTGTTGAGTTTTCAATTTCATTGCTGGTTGTAAACATTTAGAAAGAACACACTCTCACAAAAGAACATTGGCAATGTCAAAACTTTATTGGTGTTGAGGTAGCCTGCCTGATTGTGAAGTAATTAGCTGAGACATGTACACAGCTGGCCTGCTGAAAAGTCTCCTTTTTTCTATTTTTAAATGTTAACAATAACAAGAAAAGAACAGCAAGCAGAATTAAAATATATGTTACAATACATTGTTATTATCATTATCATCATCATTCAGCAGCAAAAGGTAAAAGGTGACAATTATGGTAGGAAGCATTTGGCAGAGGTAGGCAAAACCCAAAAGGCTGATGCTTTGTTAATTAATGGGGGGGGGGGAAATATGAAAATTAGATCATGTGGGGTAGGTGATTCTAGACAAAACTCTCTCGCTGGCCCACAAAGTATAAAATGAGGCTATCAATGGTATGTATGGCTTATTTTTAGGTGGAATGGGGGGGGGTTGGTGCGAAGCTGTAACAGCAAATGCACAATAAGCTGTAGCAACATCTGGCAGGAGTGCCTCCTGTTTGCCACTTACTGCTTATGATTATCTCCCCTAGTGCTGTGAGAGAGCTCCTTTAACCATTCTGATTAGTTGGGTGCTGAAGTAGCTCTTCAGTGTGTGTGGATTCATTTAGCTGTGCTTAGTGCCAGAGGTAACCAGCAGACTACAGGACCGTCCAGTCACAGGTGGGTCTTCAAAGAGACTAAAGATGTACGTTCTAGATGAGGGAGACAAACATATATTTTTTTTAAATGCCAAGGACGGTTTTCTTCAAAATCAACTCAGAGTTCCTGCATATGGTTCCACACCATAAAGGAAACGATAGACTGACATGCTTGCTGCTGGGGGTTTATTAATTCACATAGAAAATTAAATTAGCACCAACCCTATCTGCAGAGAAGTAACAAGAGCACCCAACCCTATCTCTGCATGAAAAACAGGCATACACTATATTCTGAAACCCTGCCACGTGATGAATGCCTGTGCTTTTGGGATTACGAGTGCATTCGTTCCCTGTGAACAAGCCATAGCAGAACTTTCAAAACCTTGAAATACAGTAAGAGTCTATCCAAGCAACCGCTGGGGAAAGTCATGTCACTATGGCATGACAGTTCATTATTCCATTTCCCAAACCACCTTCATGCCCCCACCCCCCAGTATGAAGAAGTCAAAACCTAGTCATGGAAAATTCACCAATGCTGATACTGCATCTCCTATGGTTTTACTTTGATTTTTTTTAAAAAAATAAATTGATTTGTATTTTTGTAATTGCCCATGTCAATAACATTTATGTACATAATCATAATATATTTATTCTAATAAAATGAACACCACTTTTAACATCAAGCATAATCTAGTCCAACTCAAGCACAGTGCTCATGTGTGAAGGAGCCCCGTTTTCCCCGCTCCCTCATCTATGCCAAAGTAGGTGGAAGGGGGACCATTGGGGAAAAATGGAAGGTCTTGCCTCCCGTATCTTCAATGAGTGTTCACACTCTTCCGGATACAAACTGTTTATGTTCTGAACCACAAGAAACGTAGGAGTCACTCCCATTCACCTTAATGTCTCCTTGGATGGTCTATATCCACATAGTCTGCTTGCATGGGAAGGGACAGAATTCTATTGAGCCTTAACTGAATTGTCCAGAGGCAGAGTGCCCACTGTGACCTGAATTGTGCCCATTGTTTTATATAAACTCTTTGTTGAAAAGCAATATATAAATATATATGGCGATATCTCACAAGTTCTTGAACTCTTGAGTAGAGTCCTAACTAGCGAGCACTCAAATATCCCAGTCCAAACATCTGCTGGGCTGTGACACCACTGGGTGGTGGTGGTGGTGGTGGTGGCAGCAGTAATAATAATAATAATAATAATAATAATAATAATAATAATAATAATAATAATAATAATAATAATAATAATAAAGAATGCCTGAGTTTTATAAACAGGTTCCAATTTTAAAATACACCCATCTTTGGCATATGTTGGCTTTAAATTGTAATCATCAGTGCCATTTCCCATCCTGGGCACAAATACAAAAGGTAAGTAATTTAAGCTTTGGTGATTTCAATGGGAAACTTCAGCATATGGTCTCTCACTGAAATCAAATTGCTTACCATTTGTAATGTGCATAATTTATTCCACTGAAATCCATAGGACTTTGAACATAAGAACATAAGAAGAGCCCTGCTGGATCAGGCCAAAGGCCCATCTAGTCCAGTTTCCTGTATCACACAGTGGCCCCACCAGATGCCTCAGGGGGCATCTGAAGCACACAACTCACACACAGTTTCTGAATGGATACAAGTCATAGCTTGTCTTATTACAGTTAAAGTATGTTTTTCAAACTCAGCTTTAAAAAAATGTATTTACTCCATCTATTGTATTTTCTCTATCCTAGTATATAGTCCTCCCAGTGAAATACAACACATACATATTTTGCACACATTTCTGGAGCCTTTTCCCAATAGCTGGATCATGCCACAAGTTATAAATGCCCAGGGTATGCTATCTAAAAGTATACATGGGATTATGGGATGGAGGGAGGTGCTACTAGGGACCCATAAGTAGGATTGCTTAACTGTAATGACCAATACTGACACAATTCTCAGTTTCCCTTCAACTGAGAGCAGAACCACTCATTATACCAGCAGACATGTTTTCCCAAAAACATGTTGGTAGGCAGAGGGAGTGATTAACCTTTCTCGTGCCCACCGAGTTTCCCTTGCAAATGCCCCCCCCCCAAGACCCTGTTGCTGTGTAGTTGAACCTGTGCTCTGGCTGGTGTGGAGGTGAGGAACAACTATAAAAACACAACCCGGAAGTAATTTGCAGAAGAAAATTGGTGGGTGTGGAGTTGTGCCCCCTCCTGCCCCCTGCAAATGTGCCCCCCTCAGATGAATGTTAGGAAGCAAAAAAAAAGTGTCAGGAATCTCATCTTTGCTTTGTAATGGTCGTTTCACCCTGAGATGAATCGAAGCGGTGACTGATGGCAAGAACTGGCTTAACAGCGCAATCCTACCCAGCTCCTCCACTGGTGCAGCAGTGGTGGAGGGCAGAAGGGGAGGCTTTGGAAGGGAGATTTAAATCCCTTTTACATCCTCCTTTAAAGGGGATTTAAATCCTCTTTCCCTCCCAAAGCCTCCTGTTCTCCCTCCACCACTGCTGCACCAGTGGAGGAGCTGGGTAGGACTGTGCTGTAAATAACAGCATGAGGAGTCCTGGCAACTGGGAAGGTGCATGACAGTCCCTCTGTCCCTACTGTAAATCATATTACTGTATATGTAATGTTCCACACGTCTGCAAGTCTACATACTTATGTTCGACCTCCTTGGATGTATATACAGTATATTCAACAGATTTTTTTTCCATTCACTGATGCCCTAATACTTCTTGGGCTGCAATCATGCACATACTGTATTTATGTTGATATATTCCCAACCAATTCCTTCTCACCCATTTTATACCAAATTTCCTTAGCCATCTTTGGCGATACAGTACTCCTGCATATACTTATGCTGATGAAATCCCATTAAGAGCTGAATAGCCTATGGATTGGGCACAGAAATTGGTCAGGTCCATTGCAATACTTAGTTTAATGATTAATGGGAAACTCGTGTATACTTTTTAAAGAATTTAGCAAGAAATCAAATTGATGCCAGAGCCAAGCTCAGTCTGCTTCTTACTGAGTTTTCCATTGTCTGGTCATTTAAAAGGCACTGCAAAAAATAAAAAAAAATGGCAATTACTAGGCATAAAGTGAGATTCACTGGCAATAATGGTAATGAATGTTATCTTCAGAGGAAACCAAGAGCATGCTTATGCATACAAATGGAAGCTTTAAAAAGCAAGGATCTGTTTTATTCTTGGATTCCTTCCTCTCACTGCTTCTGCGCCCTCTGAAAACATAAATGAAATGGAGACAGAGTAGATATGGGCAGCCATTTAAAAATATTGCAGTGAGGTTGCACTAAAATGAAAACACAGTTCACTGATCATCACTATCCAAAAATATATAAGCCATTGGGACACCTTCTACAAAGTCCTTTTTTTTCTTATCCTATTTCTCAGTTTGACTTGGAATAGAATAAACTGTCCCTAGCAGACACTATGCAAGCACTGGCCAGACTTAGCCTGAAGAAGAAAAAAACCACATACAGAAGTCGGGTTTATCGATATGATGTTCTCCAAATTTCCCAACATATTTTCCAGAAAATTTTCTTCTGAGAAAAAACGAATCAGTGTGTGTGTGTGTGTGTGAGTGTGTGTGTGAGAGAGTGTGTGTGTGTGAGTGTGAGTGTGAAAATTTTGAATACAACCAATTTCTCTGTCTTCTTTCAACAGGCTCTGGAGAAAGCTAATTATGATGCAGTCTTTCTGAAAGTCACAAAAGTTGCTCTCTCCTCCGTTGGCTAGTAAGAGAGAAGCTCCCTTTATACTCCGGAAACCTGGATGCAAACCTGGCTCAGAATCCAATATTTGGAAACATCTGGCCTTGGTTAATAATCTCCTTCTCTGGGATCTGCTGGGACAGTCATCTCAAGATCTAATTGTGGATCTAATTGTGACAAAGTACAGGAATTAATTTACTGGTCCAAAGTTAAAATTCACATTTAGACATACCATTGGAATGGTAAAATATCAGGTGAATTCATAATCTGGGCAAGTTCAGATGATACTTGCCCTACTCCACATGGTTAGATCATGCATGTTCACACATACATGACCCGTTGCCCTTTTAGCACACACACAGCGCAATCCGACTTAACTTTTGTGCCAGTTTAACCAGCGGCGCAGCAAGAACGGGAGGCCCCAGAATGGAAAAGGGATTCAAATTCCCTCCAAAAGAGGAATTCAAAGGGGATTTGAATCCCTTTTCCATTCTGGGGCCTCCCGTTCTCGCTGCGCCGCTGGTTACACCGGCACAAAAGTTAAGTCGGATTGCGCAGTAAGAAGCATTTGCTTAATTACATGGGGGGGGGGGGCATTCAAACTGCTCTCCATGCATAATTGTACTACTAGTTTGAATTGCTAAATACTACTTAAATGGAACATGCAAATCCACCATGTGGAGTGAGGTCAGCTGGATGAGCATTGTTCCCCAATCCTCTGATTGGTTTTATGCTTTTACAAAACACAGATGTGTATTAAAAAAAAAAAAGTAGTCATATTTCTCATTTTCCCATTCACTTGGATCACTGTGAAAAAATGAGATAAATGAGTGCAGCTAATATATGCTTCCCCGTATCATTGATTTTCCTCATTTTAAAACATATTTTAAAAAAGCAAATTCCCACATCAACAAATATATAAAATACATTAATCAACTTGGAAGAGGTGAATTATTTAGGACTCAATTCAAGCTAAAATTCAAGCTACATCTTGGCCTTATTATTAGGAAATGGTGTAAAGTTTGACCTAGTTCTGAGTGAATTTGGATTAAAATGGGTTTATATATATATATATATTCTTGCATAGAAGAATTATTTAACTTTACCAAAAGCTTCTCTCTGGATAATTTATTTTTCTACTGGAATGGCAAGAAGAGAAGAATTTGTGGATGAACTGATGCAGGGAAAAATAATCATTTCTATATGATGCATCATTTATACCTTTTGCAGAGATTAACCCTCAAATGATGCATAAGCCAAACCAGTACAAAGCCACTTTTTATATGTATTAGGCATAGCAGAGGTAGTATATATAATGGTTAAATTTAGTGGCGTTGCTGGAGGGGGGGCCGGGGGCAGGGCGATGATGTGTTTCACTTCATCGCTCTGCGACACGACGTCAATCCAGGAAAGGCTCCATTTGCAGTCTTCCAGGAGTGAAGGAGGGCCAATCACCCGCCCTCAAAAACACCCGAATGGCCCTCTGCAGCTGCGGAAAAAGCTGCTGGGGCCGGGAAAGGTGCTGCAGCGACTGCTACTCCCGAGTAGACTGTGGGCGGCACCCGGGGGTGCAGCAACCCCCCCCCAGCCCCGCGATAGCTATGCAACTGGTTAAACTCAGGAAGTCTGGACTGGAACTTTCTTTTTCTTCTATTGTTATTAATGTGGCGGATTGGAGAAAGGTTTGCTTGGGCTTTATATTTTTCTTTACTTGGCATAAATATAAATACAGACTTTGGTTTTCTCTGCACATATTAGTAAAAAAAATTAATTCAAGTCAATGGAATTTCCTTTGTTAAAATAGGAGATCATCACACCTGGATCTGATCACATCAAAGAAAGAAGAATTAATGTTTGTTTTTTAAAAAAGCAAAACAGAAAACCACCAAACTGAGCTGGATGCTACACAACATTTTCTATGATGTTGCATTGTAGGAAGCATTATAATAACATGACTCAGAGGTTTGAAAGCTCAAGCAGAGGGCAGCAAGTCTTGTCAGTAAAACACAAATCTGGCTGTGTTTCCTAAACAACAAGAGGAGACAAGTAACTAATGGTCATTCTGGCATGACCTGAAACACAAGGGTAGGTTCCAAACTTATCCCCTCACAATAATGGAGATCAGCAGAAAATGCAATTTATTCTCAGCAGCTTCAGCATCAGCAGAACACCTACATGACAGCAACAATACTGCAAGCCCCGTCCCTCCCACTCATCCCTGACAAAAGTCGGTTTTCAACACGTCCAACCTGAAGTCAGTTCTGCCTGGGACTCTGTACTCACACAACTGCCCTTGGCAACAGTGTCTCTCACAGTGGACACACCAAACTTTACTGCGGATGCTCCATGTGGAGTTATTTATTTTTTAAAAATAATTTATACCCTGCATTATCTTCCTCCCGCAAAAAAAAAAAACAAACAACCCTGCATTATCCTAAAAAAAAAAAAAAAAAAGATGCCCAAGACAGCTTACAACACAATAATTCCAAGCATCTGAACTGCTCCAAAGGCTGGAAACTGACAGACAGACAACAATAAAGAGCAGGGATTTCATTTGATGTTCAATTCTTAAAGCCCACATTTTATTTTATTTATTTTCTGCATTTATACCCTGCCTGTGGGGACCCAGGGTGGCTCACATTTGTGAGTTGCTTCAAGATGAGATTTTTTTTTGGGGGGGGGGAATGGTGAAATGACAATGTGCAAGCACTCCTCTCTCCTTAAAATCACTATGCCCTTAAAATCACTATGCCTTAGGGCCAAACTAGACATTATTTTAACCAGGGCATTGGCCATGACGTTACTTGCTTCTTTTTTCTGTAAAGAGCATGCAGGGGGACAATGATGACAATCTGGATTCAAACAGCGGTGGGAAGCAAGGGTTTAAGCCAGTGTTTCCCAAACCTTTTTGACCACAACCCTAAATAAAGTTTCTCTCTCAGTCCAGCGACCCATGCAGTTGGTACATGTTGCTCATAATAATAACTCTCTGGAGCGCTCAGCAATGACATAATCCCTGAGCTCTGGAGTGCTGAGAGGGAAGCTGTGTTCTGCCCCTCCCCCAGCCTGGCTGGCCAATCGCCCCCTCTCCCGCCACACCCTCCCCACGCTTTCTTGCCGCCTGGCACAGCACATACCTGCGTCCAGCAGTGCAAGTTTTGGATGGCGGCGGAGTGAGCAGTACTGGCCTCGGCGCCACTTATTCCAAGGGTGCTGTGAAAGTGCTTTACAGCACTTTCACAACACCCTAGGCTGGCAGAGCATATGCTCAACCGGCCCACTGTTGTGCAAGATTGCGCTGTCAATCTACTACCATGAAGTGAACCAGAGCATTGAGGCTTGAGTCCCTGGAGTTTGGGGCCGGGGAGTAGGACTTCAGCTTCCCCTTGTTTGGAGGACTGTCTATTAGAAGGGTGATGGCACCTACCATAGGGTAGTTTGCCCTGAGAACTCATATGCCCACCTGATTGGGATGTTTTACTAGTCCAGTGGATGTGAACAAGAACTTGTACTCACCGTCATGGGCGTCGACAGGGGGAAGCACGGGGGGCGGGCCGCCGGGGGGTGTCGCGCGCATGGGGTGACGCGCGATCCCCCCACTTATAGTTTGTCGGTGAGCTGGGCCCGCCCGCCCTCCCCTGTGTCCGTCTGGCTCTGAAATGAGCCAAAAACGGCGTGGGTGTGTGTGTGTGTTCCGGGCATGCGCGTGACATCACGTGCAGGGGCGGGGTCGCGTCCTTAAGGGTGACGCGCACGCCCCGCTCCCCGGTGACGCGCATCCTGGTGACGCGCCTGCTCACCGTTTGGCTTTTTTGCCTGGGAACTGTACCCTGCTTTCTCATGGAGTGTTAAGACCTTTGGGATAGTAGGATACACAAGAACAAATTGGGAACATGCATTTCTGACTCACTGGGAGTGTTGGGCCAGTGAACCAGGAGTGCATATGATTGGTTTGGGAGACACGCAGAGGACCATGACATTGTTCAGGGAATGCTTCTTCCCACGACCCTCAGGAACATACACGTGATCGTTGTTTGGGTTGCAATCCCTGGTTTGGGAACCACTGGTTTACGCCTACCCCTGTTGCAGTTCCACTCAAGACATAAGCAACCTCCTGGTTTTAGAAGGTTTTCTCTGTGCCAGGTGCAGGGGAGTGGCAGCAGGAAACAGGTTATCTTGTTGGCTGTGTGCTCCCTGAGGCATCTGGTGGGGCCACTGTGTGATACAGGAAGCTGGACTAGATGGGCCTTCGGCCTGATCCAGCAGGGCTCTTCTTATGTTCTTATGTTAATCCAGAATGAGCACCAACGTTTGCTATTGGCCCTGGTAAAAAAACTTATTTTGGCTCCAACGCCTCCTCTATCGCCTGCTGTGGTCTCGATCGAGTTTGGGGCCCGTATGCATGGTATTTATTTACAAGGGGAAGCAAGCACAACAATTATATGATTAAAGTCATGACAGGTTTGGTCCTTTGGCTAGTTATTACCATACCTCAGGAATCTTGGAAAGCTAGCATGTTCTATAAAGTGGAAAATATCTTTGTGGAAGGTCCTTTCACATTTCGTTCAGCAGAAATTGAAAGGAAATATCCCAAACACTGCATATGCTTGTGGGGACTGGTGTAGTGGTTTGGGAGTCGGACTTAGACCTGGAAGATCCAGGTTCAAATCCCCACTCAGCCACGAAGCTTCCTGGGTGACCTTGGGCCAGTCACTATCTCTCAGCCCCACCTACCTCACAGGGTTGCTGTGAGGACAAAAAGGAGGGGAAGAAATATGTACACCACTCTGAGCTCCTTGGAGGAAGGGCGGTATAAAAATGTGAAAAATAAATAAATAAAATAGCATGTGTGTGAAAATGGTGCATTGGACTGGACACATCATCCACTTGGGAAACTGTTCAGGAAAGCTATGGAGGAAACCTCAAATGTGATCTTGTGTTTCACCTTGCGGATTGTGGCCATTGCAGTAAATCTTACCTGCAGAACTTGTGACCCACCAAGTGATACATAGCTCAGCAATGTACAAATGGTCAGCAGGGGTTCCATAAACCTCTCGTTCTTGCTGCCTGCCTAGATCTGCATAGGCACAGAGCCATTAGCCAAGAACCTTGCAGGCCAAAGCATTGGTGTGTACTGTGCTCAGCTTATTAGATCACAAATGGTGTCACCCTGATCTAATCCTGGAAGTGAAGGTGACAACCTAGGTCATCTGAACATCTGAAACAAATGCTTCCAAACGAAATTCCCTTTCCAAGCATTTGATAGTCTCTAATTTCTACTGAAATTTCAGGGATAAATTCTCTATCTGCAAACACCTCTAGCTCTGCTTTTTGAAATCCTGTTTGCTTCCTGCCTTTCCAAAACATCCCCATCATTTATTTCTTTAAAAGACTTTCTACCAACAGTATCCAAGGCAGCTAAAGAAAATAGCTTAAAACAATAAAGATGCAAAGACAATAGCCAAATGATCAAAATATCAAGCAAAAAACTTGGAATAAAAGAAGAGCAAAACTAAGACTTCATATTCCTTGTATGCGGTTCAGCTTAAGCTTACATCTTCAGTATTAGAGTCACAGCCTTACAAGAGGAAACACGGAGGATTAAAAACCAAACCACTCCAAAAGCAGCCCGTTTAAGCATTCTGCTCAAGGTAGCCACGGAAGCAGAGCTGCGTTCCCGACCCAGAGCTTGCATCGCTATTTAGACCAGAAATACTTTGCATGCACCACACATTCCTGTAATGCAGCAATCCCAGGACCCATTCCAGCACACAGTACATTAGCAGCGCTTAACCCAGGTGCCAACATTCCTTAAAAGAAATACAATAATGTTTTGATAGCTATCCAATCAGCCTATCTGGCAATACATCAGTCTTCATCATGTATATTACCATTTCACTGGAAAGGAAAAAAAGAAAACCAAAATCAGACCCAAACTGTAGCGACAACAATAAATACAATTGACCCTGTTCTTCCTGGTAACTTCTATGAATTTCAAGTTATCTGACGTAATTTTACCCCACAGGGACCCATGGATCATTCTATTTAGCGCGTCTCTCTGGGCGCAATATGTCACACCACCAGCCAGTTCTAAAACATTGCAGCTATTTGTCATGGACGATTTGCCTCTGGAGTTACTAAAACACCTCAACAGGGTGACCCGCTGCCAGTCCTGCCCCATCGAAGAGTGCAATGTAAGTGCCTAGACATAGTACTCCAGTGCCACTTTAGGGCAGTGCTGTTATCCTGAGAAAGGTGGGGGGCTTTTATTCATGAAACCTATCACCAATGCAACGAACATGAAAATGAGCGAACTCAGGAAGATAGTGGAGGACAGGAAGGCCTGGCGGGATGTGGTTCATGGGATCACGAAGGGTCGGACACGACTTAACGACTCAACAACAACAACAACAACATAAGTCCTAAACTTCATACACACACCCCTTTAGCCACATCATGGCCCCAGTACCCTTCTAAAAAGAGTAGCAAAGTGGGCTGTCATAAAAGGAAAGGGGGTGAGACCCCTTCTTCTGGTCCCTTTGTAATTCCAGCACTGCTTCAGGGAAGAAAAAAAAAATCAGAGAACAGCACGGCTGAAGGGCTCTCAAGCCCAGGTCTGAGACTTTGATCCCATGATCTAGTCTTGGAGTTCCAAAGTGTTGAGATGGGGTGTGCTTCTAGTTAACACCTTCATGCCAGTCCATTACCTACAACACATTGTGGCTTAGCACAATGGCTGTTAAGTGGGCCACAAGTCTTACTTCACTTCCACTGGATGGGAGTGCCATCGTAGTATGAATTACAGTGTGGATATACAGCCCCTTGGGTCACAGCATGGTTTTACCCCTAGTCTACTACAGAGAAGGCAATAACACAGCATGGGAGGGGCAATTAAGAGCGCAGAGCTGGTTCTGTGCTATAGCCTGGTCTGTGGACTCTCATGATGCACACCAGGACTGAAAAAAGCCTGCCTGTGCCACTCATGCTTTTGAGCCACAGTTAGATGCCCATGGCCCACAGGTGAGAACTCTGGTGCATTGTCTTAGCCTCTGCTTCCCATCTGTAACATGGGAATGCACACACCAACTTACCACATTATAAGACATGTCAACAAGATTGGGGCCTAGTTCAGACTAGACTTGCAAGTCTGGCTGGCCCCATGCTATAAGAGAGACGTGCACACTCATGGAAAGCATGCATCCTGGCACTCCCCTCCTGTCCACTGGAATTTGGGGCACTTTTCTTTAACCACACAGGAGCGCAGTTTGTTCAAACTAGTTGCCCCGTGTGATTAAAGAAACCCTGCTCCCCCAGACAAGAGGGGAAGGGCCAGGACGTGTGTGATCCGTGAGGACGCATGTCCTTTCCAGGTGGGACTGGTTGCATAGGCAAGTACTGTCCGAACTGGTCTACAGATTGCATATCTCTATAATGTGGTTCCTTCCACATTTGATAAAATATAAAAAGGTGGAAAAATGTGTTTTTTACCTTTCTCAAGCAAACTGCTCCATGTTCTTGCTTCAACAGGCTGAAATAGCGCTCCAGAAGCCTCTTCCAGGTCGCGCGACTCTCTCCTCTCCTAAGGTTGCCCGAGAATGCATTGCAATGCATTCTGGAGCTATTTTGGGAGAGGGAGGGAGAGTTGCGCGACCCAGAAGAGGCTTCCAAAGCGTGATTTCAGCCTGTTAAAGCAAGAACACGGAGAGGTTTGCTCGAGAAAGGTAACCCCCCCCACACATTTTTAAACCTTTTTCCCCACCTTTTTTTTAGCACTGACCCTGTATCTGCGGATCCTCACTATCTGCAGGGGGTATGCGTCTAGAACGGATCCCTCATAGATAGCGAGGGCCAACTGTACTTCTAAAGGATTAAAAAAAAAAAAGCTTGTCTTCTTCAGCTTCAGCATGAAAAAGATAGTTGACTCTCTTCCTATTTTCACATTATTAAGATTGCTGTGCTTTAAAAAGAAAAATCAGTACAGCAGAAATCATTTCGGTAAGTGGAATATGGGTATCAGTTCCTGCCAAAATTCACCCATCCCAACTATTTTGCCTAATGCATTATGATCCAGAAGTGGTTACACTCAAGACATGATTTAGCATGAGCTAAAATGATAAATAACGTTTACTCAAGAATATGAACTCCCCCAGAAATGGCTTATCATCAGCTAAACCAATGAAAAACCCATCACTTTCTTTCTTGGATTCAATCCAGTATTTCTCCCATCGTGGAATTATTCCTGGCTTTAATCCCCTTAGGAAATTATATTCAAAATGGCAGTCCCAATTCACAGCTCCAAGGAAACTGTGAAGCATATTGCAGGTCCCATTAATTCTTTAACAGATATCAGTTGATGAATTGAAAGCCATTTGATGTTTTAAACCAAGCCAGTCTTTTTTTTAAAAGCAGATGGGCTTACACAATTTTCCTTTCGAACATTCATCTTAGATTTGTCGTATGATTTGATATGATCATATGTTTTCCCTATCAGGCTTGCTTTCCTTTCATGTTTATGTAACATATAAACAATGCACTCTCCAAGGGGTTGGGCATTGCCTATTATGTGACATAAACACATTATGTAAACATTACGCCTATCCTTCTGGGTATTTGTATGCTACCTTTCCACCTCCTTAGAGGCCCTCCAGGCATTTCACATTTGGATAAAAACACAAAATACAATAATCATCAAAACATTATTAAATAACAACCTACCAATTAAAAACAACAATAAACTGAGAGCTATTAAAACCCCACAGGCAACAAGAAATAATGTATAATAAAAGGACAGGCTACAGTATATCAACAAAAAGAGGGGAAAGCTTACTTAAAAACGCTTGTGCAAACAAAAAGTTGGAAGGATAACACTGAGGGGGCCAAGCAAGCCTCCCCCAGGGGGAGGGAGTCCAAAGAGTTGGGGGCTCTGACCAAAAAGGCCCTGCCATGTGTGCCCCCTCATTGAGGGGCCCTCAATGCACCTCCAAAGGATGAGGAACGTGGAGCAAGGCCCCAGCTGATGACTGAAATGGGTAGGCAGATCCATGTTGGGTGAGGTGGCCTGCTTCCAGGCTGTTTAGGACTTTACCTATACTTTGAATTGAGCCCAGAACTAGGCTGGCAACCAATGAAGCTGATGTAGGATGAGAGTAATATGTTCCCATGCACAGGCCCCCAATTAGGACCCATACTGCAGCTTCTTCATCTCCCAAAATGCTCTTCAAGGGTAACCCCATGTAGAGCACATTGCAATAATCCAGTCTGGTTGTAACTAAGGCCAGAACAGCCTTCCTCAGAAAGGGGTGCAGCTGGCACACCAGCTGAAGCTTTGCAAATGCACCCTGCCAATGGCCATTACCTGCCTTCGCAGGAGTAGGGCCAGGGCCAGGAACACTCCCAAACTGCAAACCTCATCTTTCAAGTGGAGTACTACCCTGTCAAGAATAGGCTGAACTCTGGGGAGGCTGTGTACGGTCGGCCAGGCCTGGGACGGGGCTTAGGATATCGGTGGAGCATGTCGACAATATCCCCACCCCTCTCCCAGGCCCAGAGGCCCAATCCAGAGCCTCCTCCTGCCCTGACTGACGCAAGACGTACCTGCATCCGGCGGCGCTGGCTCTGGTCCCGGGCGGAGTGAGCAGCCCCAGCCTCTCCACCAGCGCCACTTACACACCAGGTGTAAAAAAACGTGCCTTATGGCACATTTATGACACCCGGTGCCAGCAGGACTATAGTCCCACCGGCCGACATTTGCGCAGGATTACACTGCTAGGCTTATCACTGCACTCAAACACTGGTTTAGACCTCCGCCACCTCTCCGGAATCACATAAAAAAAAAAGAGGTAGAGGGGTGTTATCAGCGTATCAATGACACCACAACCAAAACCCCTGGACAACCTCTCCCAGTGGTTTCATGCAGATGCTAAACAGAATGGAAGGATGGAACCATGGCCGATCCAATCCCACCATCATCAAACACCGTCTAGGAGTTCTGGCTTGTAATAGCAGCCAAGTACAGATCTACGATATGCGCTGAAGGGTTTGAGGGGGAAAAGCCAAGTAGAAAGTGACTTTGTCCTAACCTTCAATTCTCCACCTTTAGACTGGAGGCTCCCAAAGCTGCTGAGAAGACAGTAAGGCATCGTGCAGACATTCAAAGTGCATACGGGTTTGTAAGCAGCTACACAACTGTTCACATGTGGGTGCCTCCAGGCAACTAGGTAAGGAAGGTTACTAAAAGTCAAGGTCCAAGGTTCTTCTGTTTTTTTTTAAAAAAAATGTATATATATAAATATATAAATGTGGCACATGGTGTGCCACGGGTTGGCCACCACTGTATCAAATAAATGCATATATTTTATATTACAGGAAGAAGGTTGTATGGGTAAATTAGCCATGTATAAGAAGTACAAAATACAAAGAACTCCAAAAACCACGTAAAATTTTCAACCTCTAAGCCGAGGTCATTCTCTTGGTAAAAAACAGCAGGGCTGCCAAGATGACCTCGGCTTAGAGGTTGAAACATCGGTCTGTATATAAATACCAGACTTCCTGAACGTTCGTTTTTTAATTTTTTCATTGCCTGCTTTTATTAGCGGCTTCTTTGAAAAAAATATTTTACGTGGTTTTTGGAGTTCTTTGTATTTTGTACTTCTTATACATGGCTAATTTACCCATACAACCTTCTTCCTGTAACATAGTAGCTGGCCATGATAGCTTTCGTGCATATACTGTATTTTATTTAAAGGTCATGTTCTGAATGTGTCAAAAATGGAGCACGGGAGTGGTTTGTGGGAGAGCGGTAGGCTTTGTATCAAAGATGTACTGCCTTCTCTCCCTGAAATCTGGAATCTACTAACCTTGCAAGATTTCAGAGAAAAGGGGATTGGGGGAGAGAGAAGTGCTTATGGTTCTTTGCCAGCCCACACTGAGAACCGACTTCAGGAGGAAAGGAAAGAGGAAGTAAGACAAAGGGATGCAAAGGAGGTGATGAGCAAGGTAGCAGGAAGGATCTGAAGTAGGGGAGGGGAGAGAGGGTGGGGCATGGGAAATGGCTGGAGCTCCCCCCCCCCCGCCTTCTTGAAGTCTTCTTCACCTAGTGATTCCCCTACCCTAGGTATCCTTTTGCAGACATAAGCATTGCTGCTTATGCAGCACAGTCTGTAATGAGGATCTAAGGACAGGAGACTGCAGTATAGAAAATCACTAACGTTTTAATGACTTTCACTGCTTCATGACTGAAAGATCTGGAAATGCTAGGAAGTGTTTGCGCTGGGCACTTTAGTATCAGCCACAACAATATTTCTGAGCTGTGGTACAGTTATAAGCCTGCTGTCACCCAAATTGCAGGATGTGGTCATTTGGGGCTTTTTTTTATAAATTAAAACAAAAAGGAAAAAGAGAGAGACACTCCAAGCAATTGGAAAGTTGTAATGGGCTTCTAAAAGCCATCGGTTAATCTGAGGGCATTAAGAGAACTTTATCCAGACTTTTAGCAGATCTATGTCACCTCCAAACCTGCTGCAGAAAAAAAAAAAACACAGGAGACGTGGAGCTAAACAGCATGAGTCAGCAGGCTGTGAGCGGCTGTACTTATTTGAGGCTGAAGGTGCTGCATTATCGGTCAAATCTCAGAGGTTTTTTCTGACAGGACTTGGTATTCTCAAGCTTACCTATCGGCTGAATTGACCAAGAAGAGTTTGGCGTGGTCTAGTAATACGCCTACTATCTAGGAAGAAACATGCAGCTGTGCACTAGTTCCCAGGTTCCCAACTCCGAATGTGTATTTATGCAAACCAACCTTGCCAGTGATCCCCAGAAAGCTCATGCATACAAGGAGCTTAAGGTTTCACTTCCATGGAGCCAAGATAATGGCTTTCTGGGGATGTAAACTGGATACAAACAAACATCTCTCCTCCCCCTTGCTTGTAGGAGAGATAGCAGCAAAAGCAGTACTTGCTTGATCTTTTGCTCTATCTGCTTAGGCTGGGGGGGGGGGGGGAGAGGAGAGGAGAAGGAAGGGGAAGCCAACAGTGCTTCACTCCTTTTCCTGCTGGAGATGCTGTCTGTTTCTATTACCCTATGTACGCCTACTCAGAAGTAAGTCCTCTTGTGTTCAATGGTGACTACTCCCAGGAAGATGTGTATAGGATTGCAGCCCAAGCCACAGGGAAGGAGGGCCTTAATTTGTTTTAGCAAACTTGCATCAGCCTTCTTGCTGAAAGTGCCTGCATTAAAAAAATGTGGCTCACTAGAGGATAGAGAGCACTGTGCTTTTCCTAAACCAGAAATCAATCTCAAAGATAATTTATTAAACTATGTTTCCATGCCTAGGAAATGATGCACTCAAAAAGACCCAGAAACTAGACACGACCAGAATTCTACACATTGATACCGCTTGCCTGCTAAAATCATTGCAGCCATTTGTTCTGCCGGCACCAGTGTCATGCGCGTCTCCTCTCTGATCAGGGCACATTGTGATTTAGGTGTGCGCACGGGTTGGCAGGTGAATGGCCAGAGTCCAGGAACTATATAATATATGGCTTTTTAGTCCCTTCCAGCTCTGAATCTACACACAAAAGTAAATTAAACCAATGAGCTGGAAGGAACAATATGGCTGACTGATTGCCCCACCACCTCTATTGTGCAAATCTGTGGCTCAAGGCAGCTGCAGACATTAGCCAAGCAGACAAAGGAATGCAGGAGTGACTGACATGTCAACTTCAAATTTACACATCTCTCCTGTGATCAGCTCCAAGTGCATCTGAAACCTGTCGTGCCTCAGCAAAAGAGACACGTGTCCTCAATTTGCAATTATACAACATAGGGGAATACAAGTAACATCTGAAGCTTCCCTCACTCTGAAGAGAGCCTAGCAGAACTATGGCCCAAAAATTAAACGTCTCCCTAGCTCCAGAGTATGGGCTTACTATTAACATCATATGTTAATAAGTTCCTCAGCTCATCTTAGGAGTCTTTGGCATCTACTAAGTGAATATGGTTTTATATGCACTTGTATTCATTTTCAGGAATACATACATGCGAAATTCACTTGATTATGGCATTTTCCCCCATGTGCTAGCAATTTACCATGTCTCAAGGAGCAATCAATTCAAACCACACATTCTTTAAAAGGTTATCAGACCTGGCTGCAGGAACAAACACTCAATACTATTTTCCTAAGTCATGTAAAAACTAAACCGCCATACACAGCCTATCTATCCTTAAGCCTCATCTAAACAGTAAAGAATGTGCGACATCATCAGAGCAAAGAATGCCCTAATATGGCAGAGAGTTAAATACCCTGAGAATTAAGTGCTCTTTATAAAAGCTGTGCTAATATTAGAAGGAAACAGTAAAGTAAGAGATTCAACTCAGTTTCCTGTACCATTCTGCAAAGACGTTGCATTATAAACATCGTCAAGATCTTGGATACTGGAGGCGTCTGTTGAATCTTGATCATTGGCTACAATTCCTACTGAAGAAAGGCTAGAAATAAAGGAGTGCATCTTTTTTGCATAAATATCCCTAATATTAAAATAGGGAAGCTCATTGGTCTTCTCCTTGGGGTCATTGTTGTTACACTGGTCCACGTCAATATCCTTCTGCTTCTGATAGTACTTTGAAAACTTGTTGAAAATGATGGTGATGGGAAGAGCTACCACTAATATCCCACAAATGATGCAGGTTGTGCCAATAATCTTCCCTGCAAGGGTGACTGGGAAGGTGTCCCCGTAGCCAACAGTAGTCATGCTAATTGTGGCCCACCACCAGCAGATTGGGATACTTTGAAGTTCCGATGTGTCATCATCTTTTTCCACCGAGTAGACCAGAACAGAAAAAATGGAAATCCCAACAGACAAGAACAAAAGCAGAAGTCCAACTTCATGATAACTGTGTCTTAAAGTGGCACCCAGAGACCGTAGGCCAACAGAGTGCCTAGCTAGCTTCAATATACGGAATATCCTCATTAACCGTAGGATTTGAACCACTTTCCCCATGTTTTCAATGTCTTCATTATCTTCCTCCTTCGTGTCCACAGCCAAAGTGGCATAGAAGGGAAGGATGGAGACAAAATCAATGATATTCAGTGGGTTCTTCCAGAACTTCTTCTGACTTGGAGCAGCCGCCAACCTGATCACTAGCTCAGAGGTGAACCAGACGATGCATATGATCTCCACAACTTCCAGAACAGGGTCTTCAATCTCTCTTTCGTTGGCATCCAGTTTTTGGAATTCTGGCATGCTGTGGATGCACATGGTCACAATAGATGCTAGGACCACACTCAGGGAAGAAACAGCAATCAGTTTGGCCGACAAACAATGTGCAGGGTTCTCCATTCTGATCCATATGTTCTTGCGCAAGTCCCCGAACCACTGATTATCAAACTTCTCAAGCTCCTTCTCAAATATGGATGATTCTTCCTCAGAAGAGTCTAGACTTCCGACATTGCTTTTCTGGTCCCAGTCTTTATCAGGACCTTCTTCCTTCTTTTCTTGGTACCTATTGCTGCAGCAAGAGTCAATGAAAAATTCATTGATACCCCAGTATTCTATTTCCTGACAGAAGGAGAAGACACAAAGCTCTTCCATAACATGGAGTTTACCAGTGTAATAAAAATTCAGCACGTATCTGAATAAGGAAGGGTTCCGATCAAAGTAGTATTCCTTGTCTGCAACGCTATAGTCATCACACAATTCCAGAATAGCCTCTTCCGAATGGCATTTGAGTAGTTTCCCAAGTCTTGTCTGGGGAAATCTGAGCAATGTACTTTGGCCAATGGACTGCTTAAAGCCACCCACATTCAAGTTGACGAGCTCCTCGTCTTGTCCCGGTTTGTGGAAGAACTCACCATACACCATTTTCAGCGCTGTAAGCTCTGTGGCCTGCTTGCAAGGCACGGAATATTACATTGCACCTAAAAAGGAATGCAAGATATACTTAGGAAATTCAACCCAGTGTTGTGCTTGCAGCAATTACTTTTTATCTCTGCTGAATCTGAAAAGTTATATTAAAAACAAGGCGGAAATAAAAATGTTGCACGCAGTGCTAAACATTTTCAGCGAGGCAAACTTAAATTACTTAGGTAATTCATTAAATAAGAGTTAGCAAACCTGAATAAAATAAAATCTGGTTTCCATCCCCTCATCTCCTACTGCCCTGGAGCAGAGAAAAGATGGTTAATTCATTAAGCTTATCCTGTAGCTGTATCATATTTAAATTAACGTTCATCCTTCAGGGAATTAAAAAGAGTTATCTCAGGTAGACTTATTATAATGAATCTCACTGGGAAAGAAGAAGAATGATTGAAGTCCGTAATGCATTTGCTTCCCTATTTACACATTTGTTTTCCCAAAACTTTATAGCTCCACTCATACAATTACTGGGTGCGTCAAGCCCTTTCCAGTGTAGAGGAGTGGTCAGAAAAAAAGAAAAGAATTTACCCTGTTTAAGATGAATGGTAGAATGGCAGCAAGGAGGGAATTGCAGTGCCAAGGAAACACAAGCAGCTTCCAGCCACCTCTGACCCCTACTCCGATTGCTTGCCAAGGGGCCAGAAGTGGGAAGACATGACTTTTGTCTGAACACTTTGGCACTTGGCAATGATGTCATCACCAAGAGCCAGCCAACCAGATGAAGCAGGTGGCAACACATGAGCTGGGAGAGCCCCAGTTGTAAACACTTGGTTCAGGGGAGGGCTGGGCTGTTGGGTACTAGCCCTTAAAAAGGAGTGGACCAGATTGGGGTAGGGGGGTGGAGAAAGGTGGAGTGAAAGACAGAGGAGAAAAGACAGAGAGTGAGTGGAATGAAGGAGCTGAAGGTGGCAGAGGAAAAAGGGAGGACAAGGGCAATAGCCCCAAGAGGACAAGAAGCAGAAAGAGTCAGCAGGAAAGAAGAGAGAGGACAGGAAGGCAAGGAAGGAGGGAGCCCAAGAAGGAGGCAGGAGACAGCAGGAAAGAGAAAGGCAAGAGGTAGAGAAGGAGGCAGGGAGGAGGACAGACAGATTCAAGGGCTGGGAAAGGAGTCAGAGAGGACGAGCCAGCAGCCCCTCACTTGAGGGGATAGCTGTCCACTGGGAGAGGCCTGGACTGGCCACACCCTCTGAATCATCAGGAGCTAGCCAGACATAAGGATTGGCGGCTGTAATCACACTTAGGACCAGAGGGCACGCCCCCAATTGGGACAGCCCAACCTTAAGGGACCCAGGTCTTCTCCTCTGGCTCCAGCTGGGATGGGTCCTTTATGAGGTTGGGCCAGCAAGTCTCCACATAAAGGAGCACCAGCCAAATGAACTCTGTCTGAGGACAGGGTGACCCTGTTGCTGCTGCTGTATTACTCCACCTTAACCGGTCGAGTTAAAGCCTAATAAATAGACGCTTAATCCTCCTGCTACTGCCTCCTGTGTCGTGTCCTGCATACACAGGTATGCCTTTCACTAACCCATTCAACATCGAATTGCCCTCTTGGAGGTAGGATGAAGATGCCGCCATGGTGACACAGACTCAGCTCAAGAATCCTCCATGCTGAGGTTTTGTTCCTGAACAGCAGCAGCCTTTTGTGGGGAGGAGTACAATTTTCACTTATCCTTCTTCTCTCTCCTGTTCCTTGCACTCCTCAGAAATCTGCTCCTGAGACTTGAGGGACCTTCAGGGACAAAACAGCAAGCAGCACAGGAGGTTGACGAGAGAAGAACGCATAGCCAAAAATTGTGCCTCTTCCCCTCTTATACAAATGCAAGACAGTCCTTTGCAAGGCAGGGTTTGGATACCACCCTTTGCATCGAAAAACCTCTAATAACAACTACCTTCGTACACAAAAATAGCATATTAAGTTCCAATTTCTACCTGAGTAAGTCAACAATGCTTCAAGAGAAATCAATGAAACATACGTGAGGTCTTGCTATTCAAAAGGCTGGGTTTGTAACATCCATTTATCTTCTTAATTATTTGCACTCAGTTATCAATCTACTGCATTTGTAAAACAAAAACTTTACAATACACCACTCCTCAGAAGAGCTTCTTGTCACTTGAATTCAGTGGGAAGCAAATTATTAACCTAGTCTTTTCCTTTTTCCTTTCTTCGCTAATCTTAAGACATGAGCACATGGCAAAATTAGATATAAACTCATAGTTCTATGCTACTTACGTGATGTGCTAGCGAGCCTCTTCTTAAGGCATTTGCCAGTTGCTGAAGCATTTTCTGCTATGGAAGATCATGCCAAAAAACAAATTTGTACTGGATTCAAAGTGGGATTGAAACAACATTTCTGGATACAGCATCTTCCAGAAATAGCCAAGATCAACAAAGTGAGAGTGTACCTGCAGGCAAAAAAACAAACAAAAAACAGCAGCAATTTTATTATCTATACATCTATTGGGAAAAGTTGTCTGGAGCAAAGACTGAAGACAAGAGGAGGCATGGAGATGGTTTCGTAGGGAATGGAGCCAAGAAGGTTATAGGACAGTTAGGTAAAGTTGGTGGCTGTTGTCTGAACTACATTGGCTCAGTTCAGATGTCATAAAACCCTATCTCCAAGTCATAGTTTGGAGATCAAGATCAAATACTCCCTCCTCCTGCTACTTCCCCCTTATACATTAATTCTCCTTCTCAACCATTGTTTAGACAAACCATAGTTTGTCATGACATCCAAATCAGGCAAACTACAGTTGGTACAAAGCAGCCTCCAAATCACAGTATGTGTAAAACCACCTCAAACCATGGTTTCGCTCATGGTTTGGAGGCAATTCCT
Source organism: Plestiodon gilberti rubricaudatus (assembly GCA_026170595.1). Classification (NCBI taxonomy): domain Eukaryota; kingdom Metazoa; phylum Chordata; class Lepidosauria; order Squamata; family Scincidae; genus Plestiodon; species Plestiodon gilberti. The sequence goes on along the minus strand of JANXHW010000001.1, from coordinate 122,992,404 downwards.
GGTTAGTGCTACCCAGAGCTTACATGATTTGGATGTCACAGAAAATGATTGTTACTATAATCCAAGGAATGGAATGGAAAATTCCATTTAGAGAGGAATGCAGAGAGGAAGATGGAGTGGCAGGAAAGCATGCATAAACCCACAGAACATTCCCATGGTTTGTGGATTGGGATTGGAAGTACAAATCAAGACACTGCTAATAATAATAGTAATCTGTCACTGCTTGGCATCCACTTCCTGGTTTTCTCATGCAATTCTGATCTTGGGCCTCATTAACGAGGGATACGTTTTTGCCTGCTGACCTAAAGTCTCACATGGTCTCTTCCAGGTGGCCACTGCTCCATCCTTTTCCCTTCAATATCACTTTTTTCTCTTTTTCCCCTCTTGAATCTGCACCAGTGCTTCTGTGCACCTAGTCACTTAACTTTGGCTGCTTAGCAGAAGCTAAAAAGTTGGCTCACAATCCTGAGATCAGAATTAAGAAGGTTATAGAAAAGTTGCCCAAGTCGAAGGTTAGTGCAGAGGGGTTGCAGTCTGAACCACGGAACCACTTGACTCAGTCCAGATATTGTGAAACCATGGCTACAAATTAAAAAACAAGATAGGTCTATCATATGATGATTTATCGTTCTTACCATTTTGTAATTCATAATGATACTTCAAAATGGGAATGGCATTCCTGAGTGGTGCCCCAGTCACAATGTCAATCACTGTTGATCAAGGACATGATAGTATGATCATGATAGCATGGTAGCTAGGCCATGTTATTTTAATACAGGTACATTACAAAGATTACAGTAGTTCTATAACTGACATTCTCTTTTCCTGTTCTATTAGACATGGCCCCAACACACATATCCGCACGCGCAACAGACAGCACTAATCACCTGTTGATAGAAAAGGGAGCTTGAATTGAGATCCTCACCCTTAAACAGATTATCAGCAAGGTCAAAATTGGCAGCTGCAATCATCTGCTAAGAGGACAGGCATGTAGTTCTGATCACATAGACAAGCCAGAATGTTGTATATGCAGATCCAGGCCACGAACTGCACATTGCACTCCTTTTTTGTCCAGAGGTGTCGCTCCGGTAGGGGCGGTACCATAAGTTGCGCCCCGTCCTAGTACCGTTTACCAAGCCGGTAGGAGGCGGCCCTGCCCCCTCGCTGTCGGAGCCATTTCGTGCGGAGAAAGCATCAGGCAAGAGACTCCCTGCCCGTTGCTTTCTCCGCACGGGAATGGCTTCGACAGTGAGGGGGCAGGGCCGCCTCCTGCCGGCTTGGTAAACGGGACTAGGACAGGGTGCAACTTACAGCACCGCCCCTACCGAAGCGACGCCTCTGTTTCTGTCTCCATACAAAAGAACAAAAGGAGATCCCTGCTCTGGATCAGGCCAAAGGCCCATCTAGTCCAGCTTCCTGTATCTCATAGTGGCCCCACCAGATGCCTCAGGGAGCACACAGACAAGAAGGTACCCATTTTCTGTTGTCACTCCCTTGCATCTGGCATTCAGAGATATGCTACCTCTAAAACCTAGAGGCTGCATATAGTCAACTTATACACATGTGCATCACCCACTCTGGATCAAGTTATCGTACAGCAAAAACGTTGCTCCCCTAATAACAGTCGGTGCTACAATTTTTATCTGCCCAATCTGATTGCAGTACTTTAAGGTAAAGGTGACCCCTGACAATTAAGTCCAGTCGTGTCCGACTCTAGGGTGTGGTGCTCATCCCCATTTCAAAGCTGAAGAGCCAGCGTTGTCCAAAGATGCCTCCGTGGTCTAGCTTCTGTCTTATACCAAAAGAAAGCATAGTTCAATTCATTAATTACTTGCAAAAAGTCTACTCATGCGTTTGTGTTTCGGGATAAGCTGACAGCCTCTTTGGACTTTTGCCTGTTCAAATCAAGAATCTCCCTAGTCCTTCCTAAACTAACCCATGTCAATAACGTGGCCTTTTAATGATTATGTGGCTACAGAATTTGTAGCTTCTCATTGCCTCTTCTCAAGTAACCATTTTCAAGTTTAAAAATCCTGCACTATGCTAAACAGGGTCTCTTTGCCTTGCTGAACGTTGCAATCATCTACATGTTGAGAAGAAAACCAACAACAATATTGTTCCTGCCAGTTTGAAGGTACCTGATGTAATCTCAGAAGGTGAGTATCTGGACGGAAGATTGCTTCAGCTGTGCATACCAATTGGATTATAAATGCTATTCTCAGTTCCTCAGAGGAAATGCAGAAACCAATGCTTCCCCAAGGCATGGTCTGAGGGCACATGAAACAATGACCTTGCTGAAGCTAAGCAGGGCTGGGTCTGGTCAATGCCTAGATGGGCAACTGCCTGAAGACCCCATGTGTACCACTTTGAGATCCACCATGAAAGAAAGGTAGGAAACAAATAAACTGAACAAGCAAAACCAAATCTGTTGCTATGTCGTTCAACATGGCTTGGACAAGAAAATGAAGGCCTCTAAATTTTTATTTGATAGTGATAGAATCAAAAGCATAAAATTGGGCTTAGTATAATTATACTGACAGACAAATCTGCACATACAAGCTTGTTAAAGCCAATGTCACTATAGGAAGAAGTCAGTGCTCAGCAATTCTCCAGAACACTGGGCTATGATTCATTGTTGAGAGTGCATTAATACCACCCATTATTGATTGTAAAGCTCTGGCTTACCTAGTATGATGCACCCATTCAATTAGTTAATGGATACAAGTTTGAGCAATGTGGCAAGTCCCTTCATTCTAAAAGTACGATGTCAATAAAAGTGCACAATATTGAGAAAAAGATAGTCTAACTCCAAGATCTTTTTAGAGCCTTGAATTGTACCCACTTTGTTAAAAGGCTTCCGTTCCCAAAGTTGTGTGAAAAGAGTGACACCTTCATTGTCCAACTGCAGCCACTTTCCAAAATAAATACGTAACAAATGTGAACCATGGTTATTACTGAGGATGAATGATGAGAGTAATCAAGTAATGGAAATTGGGATGGAGAAATTATCGGTACAACATGGATGCTGGGATGGAAAGAGCAGGAAATATGTTGACTGGCAAACCTCTATACACTGATACAAATCTAATGGATTTCACTCTTGCGTTACTGTGCAGAAGAATGTGGTATGCAATTTACAAATGGTAACTTTCTGGGACATGTCAAATAGCCTTACTGAGTAAGCCATGAGGATCTGGGATTCTATTCAGACCACAATCCGTTCTGCTTGAACTCAAAACAAATGTGGACTGCTTCTCTTTCAAGACAAAGCATACAAACAGCTTCCTTTCCCCCTCTCTCCAAGTGCAAAAAGGTAATTCTGGTCATTGTTATGCAGCTATATTGAATGACACCTTTTACTCAGGCCACAAATGCTACTCAAAGCTCTGAAGTACTGTATAGTTCAAGGAGAACACTATATAACTAAATGTAGGGAGTTGAAGAGGACTGTGAAGTAGTATAACTAGGTTAGGCATATACTCTGCATTATAACAGTAAGTGTCCTCAGATAAGCTAGAAGGCCCTGCTCGGGTTTATGTAAACAAATTCTGTCAGTCACTCAACGAGTGCTCTCCTTGTGAGATGTATAGGAAAGACGCAGTTCCCTATTTCCTATGTTTATTATACAAGCATACTGTAAATTCAAAACTATGGTCGGCAATATAAGAGAAATACGAATTGTGGCATCTACTCCTCTGTTCGAGACACCTGCATAACTACAGCCATAAAGTTAATCAATATTCTAAAAACAGACTAATGCCGACTTCTTCAGAATTGTGAATATGTCTGCATTCATTTTTTTAAAAAGTTTCCAACTCCTATTGCTCCTAGAAAATCTCAGCATATTTTCCAGGAAAAAAAAGGTACACTTTTAAATCTTTTAAAAGCAGCGGCGGGATCAGAGCCCGGAAACCGGGGCGGTCCCGGGTTTTCCCGGATGGATGGCAAGCCTAGCTATACGCACTATACCAAAACCGACAATTACATGGTGCAAAAGACTCACTTAACGACAGATTCACTTTACAATGGAGTTTTAAGAAAGTATCCCTGTCGTAACCGGGGACACCTGCACATACAAAGCCTGAGAGTCAAAGCCTGTAATGTAGCCTGTAGCCGAACAATGTTCTCCTTTTCCATTTTCTCCAAGTTTAAAAACAAATTTTGCTTAAGGAGCTCTGTGATCCTATAGAGTAGCTTAATTGTCATCCCTATATCACAGATGGGGAGCTGAGAGAGAGTCATTTGTCTAAGGTCACCTAGCAGTTTTATAGCTTTGGTAAGATTTCATCCAGAGACTTCCCCACCTCAGAGCTTACTATCTGAACCACTACACTAAACCACTGCTTGTGTTAAATTGACACAAAGTTAGTGAGCAATATGACTTTGATGCAATTCGGAAAGCAAATATAAGATATCAGGTTCTGTGCAAATTCCTTCCACAGATGCATACAGATAGAAATGTGAGAGTCTGAAGCCTACTAATCTTCGCTCTTTAATGTTGGCAGAAGAAAGGGGAGAGAGATAGGTGGCTGTCTACAGCAATAATACTAGCTATCAACCCAGTGTAATAAGAGGCTGACTTTAGTCATAATCTAAGATATGGGTTTCCTTTTCATAAATTTTATCACTTGAGAGAACAAGACAACACTGCAGAATTGTCTGGCTGTAACTCCCAAGCTGACGAGAGGTCTATTGTTTAACACAAAGAGTTTTTCTGAAGATAACACATGCTGAGTTGATTTTAATGGGACTTGCACTTAAAATTGATGATCCATTCATTTGTATTCCATTCAGGTTAAACGCGGCACACTCAGTGGCTTGGCACTCAGGGAAAATTGAAAGATCACTATCAACCTGTCTCAAGTAAAGCAGGCAGGTCAGAATAATTGGGCCAGGTGTAAAGTTTGCCTGCAATCCTTGTCCCCTAAACAACAGGAAGGAGGAGGCTACTGCAATCTTTCGGGCACTGCATGCGGGAAACCTTGTCCGTTTCCTTCAGTTCTACTTCAGTTTTAGGACTCTGGAGAGTGATTGAGAGTAATCAGAATGCCTCATTATGCCTCATCCAGGTCAGCTCATTCTGACAATAAAAGAAAATCTCTCTCTTCAGACTAATTTTATTATAAAAATCTTATTCCTTGGTGACTTTTAACAACCTCTGCTTCTGATAGGAACAATGCCAGCAGCAAAAAGCTATAAGCGTTATAAACTAGATCAGGGGTGGCCACATGCAGCTGACATATAATGTGCTCCTTGGGGGGAAATATGTTGGCTGAGTTCCTTTTTGCATCACAATTAATATAAAAAGGTAAAAAAAACTAAAAAAAAAACCAAGCTTTATAATTACAGTATTTACCGGGTGTAAACTGAGTCCACTAGATTAAAACGTAAGTTTAACATTCATGGTGAGTAAATATATTTAAGAATTTACCCCTTTTATTTTGTGATTTTGAAATACGTACATGTATTTCTTAATATTTATATAACATTTTTGTAACAAAACATGCATGTAATAATAAAAACGGGTGTGCAATATTTGTTCATGTCTTGCGGCTCTCAAGCACCTGATGTTTATTGTATGTGGCTGTTACGGTAAGTCACCTCTGAGCTAGATCCTTTAAAGTCCTCTGATAAAGGTGGTCCACCCTCAACACTCTCAAGAACTTCAACTGGTATGAAATATGGTTATCATTTTCATAGAAGAGAGTGTTTTACAACCCTTACCTAGTTTATCCTCATGACAACCTCCTCATGATAAGAGGTAGATTAAATTGTAAGAATATCGCCAACCAAGGCTAAGAGATGATAGGAAATTACGGCACTTGCTTTTGAGGAGACATACTTACGCTCATGCTACCCAAACCAACACATTCAAATCTTTATACAGCAGTGGAGATATTAATACCAGAAAAAACGGGATTCAGGGCAAGTTGACATTAAAGGGAATTGCTACAGCAGTTGGAAAAGACAAATTGCAGAGAGTCAAACAACATTTACTCTTGATAGTTTTGTTAATCTAGGCCACAGACCTGCAAAAAGCACAGAGGGTCCTAAATACCTTAGATCAAGACATCAGGAGAATTGCTTTCCTTCTGGCTTCCCATATACAAAGTTTGTTGTCATCCTTTGCCCTAGAGTAGACCATCTCAGTTTTAAAAGGTTTTTTTTCCAGGCTTAATTTTGCAATTTGCAATTTGATTTAGGGCACAATCCAATCCTACTTACGCCGCAGTTGTAACCAGTGGCGTAGCGAAAACAGGAGGCCCCAGAACAGAAAGGGGATTCAAATCCCCTTTGAATTCCCCTTTTGGAGGGGATTTGAATCCTCTTTTCATTCTGGGGCCTCCCGTTTTCTCTGCGCTGTTGGTTACAACGGCAGCGTAAGTAGGATTGTATTGCACCCTTAATTTTGCAATTTGAGCCCAAAGTATTTATTTTTCCATGATCAAAGTACCAAAACACTTGACTGGTTTCTTTATCTGTCACAAGTGGAGAGTGTTATTTGTAATGTTGCCTCCTCTCCTCAATGTCTAGGAGCGTTTAAGGCTTTCTAGTCAATCTCAGATTTCACCATGAGAAAGAACATGCAGAAGAACTGTTCAGTACACAGAATACATAAAATCACACTTTGATAGACCAAAAAGGAACGTGAACGCTTTTACATCAGAGAAAAGACTTGTTTGCCTTCCATTTACCCTCGCATAACTCAAGGTTAATGGACTAGTAAGCAGTAAAATAGACTGAGAAAAAAATATACTAGAGAGTAGCCTATATAAGAGAATTCATTGCATTTATATATGGACCATTAGCTTTAATTCTTTTTCAACCTCCAAGAGTGCAAGGTTGAACTCATAAAATCTAGAGTGTAGGAATTTGGAAGGTGTGTGTCTGCAGATTAAAAGTGCAAGTTTAAATGGGAAGTGCCATAAACCAGTAAAGTTGTGAGCCTTCAATTACTCTATATACTGTATAAGTTGCTCCTTCCTTAGTCGAGGCCTTCTGGTGAGGCCTGAAGACATTTCTTTTTCAACAAGCCCTCTGAGCTGCTGCCTAGTTTAGAGATTTTATAGATGTGGTCCCCTTTTAGAAGCTTGGTTGCCGCTGATTTTGTGTGTTTATTGTTTTTAGATTGTATCAAGGTTTTAGGACTTTTATATAGTACCGGTAATTGTTTTTATGAATTGTATTATTTTTGTAAGCTCCCTTTCTCCCCCCAAAGGGGAGAAATCCCGCCTTTCTCTCCCCTAAGGGGGAGAAAGGCGGGATAGAAATTAAATTAATAATAATAATAATAATAATAATAATAATAATAATAATAATAATAATAATAATTTTAAAGGCATAACCTAATTTTTTTATTAAAATAACATGAATTTATTTGTGTCCTGAGCAAAGCTCTGTGAGATTTAATCAAAGTTCTTAGGTACAGGAGAATCTAACTTTAGTTACTGTGGATTAAAATTAATCAAGACAAACTCAAATATTGTGAGTTTGTAATGAGATTAAAACATCATGTATTTAATTAGCATGACTTGAGGAAATGTGGCGGCAAAGGTTTGATCTTCTATAACAACAAGAAGAACATCCCAGATTTCTACAAATATGCTTCAACTGAGCCCCGCCCCTCAAAACACATTTAGTTATGGCAGCCAACATGGTGGCCAACCTTCCACCATTAGGGTCTCTGCATTCTTAAGAGTTGTGTAGCAGACAGAATCTTGGCAGCTGCAATTGCTGATGGTGTTGCTAAAACAGCTGCACCTGCTGAAATGCCCTCACCTATAGAACCATTAAAGGGCCAGGAGCATTCATGGGGTCTCTTGTTTCCCTCTCAGGTGGTCAAAGACCTTGGGGTGGCTGTGCATCTGCCATAAATTAGTTCTCAATAATATTTCCCGGTATTAATATGCTGCATCCATAAGCCCTCAGACAGAACAGTCATATTGATGAAAAACAATATTAAATAGAATTTCTTTTGCACAGTATTTTGCAATTGATTGAATATGTAACAACATTTCTTAGGCATTATCCAAAGCTCCAGTCATAGCTAAACTAAAAAAGAAATACCTGCAAGTGATTTATCTTAACAACTGAACACAGCAAGTGTACTCAGGCCTTTTTCAGATGATGAAAAGACTAGATTCTGTTCTTAGGAGTTTTAAGCTAAATGGCCTGGGGCCAGGATAACTGAAGGACCACAGAAGTCCTGCTTCGTGTTTTGCTGCTGCGAGAGGTTTGGCAGATGGTATAAACTCTAAGGTAGCGTTTCTCAAACTGTGGGTCACAGACCAATGCTGAGGTGGGTCATGAGTTAGGCCCACCCACTTGAACTTGTCTTCATTTGGCTCCAAACTGTAGCCAAACAGAAGCAACCAGAAGCCATGACTCACCTTGTCCTGCCATTCCTGCATCGCGCTGAGCCTCAGAAGGCCTCCAGAAGCAAGCGGAAAGCAACTTCCCGTTTACTTCCGGGTTCGCGGAAGTCACTTCCGGTTGCTTTCTGAGGCCTGCAGAGGCCTACCGGAGGCACACACTGGTGGGTCGCAAGGCCCTCCACTGGGAAGAACGTGGGTCACGGCAGGGGAGGGTTTGAGAACCACTGTTCTAAGGGAAGAAGCTCCATATCCAAAGAGTTTGAGAAAACCCTACAGTCATATTCAAGCACTCTCAAAGGCAAATCTTGCATACGGCTAGTCATTTATTAGAGTCCCAGCTCAAAAGTCCAATTCGGCAGGGCTGTAGCTTTACCCCAAATGACCCTGTTTTTTTACCTCAAATGCCCCCCCCGGCAGCTTCCCTTACCTTGTTTCCCGGCTGCCTCCATCTTGAAACGTGTGAAAATCTCACGAGATTCAAGATGGAGGCGGCCAAATCTTGTAAGGGTATGAGGCATGAGACTGCCTCATGTGCCCTTACGAGATTTGGCCGCCGCCATCTTGAATCTCACTTATAACACTCGATTTTCGCGAGTTCCAAGATGGAGGCAGCAGGGAAACAAGGTAAGGGAAGCTGCTGGGGGGAATTTCGAGGTTTTCTGCTCCCCCTTATGAGCTGCTGATTGCAGCAGCTGATAAGGAGGAACATCTCGCGTACCCCCAACCTGCGGCCCGCATACCCCTGGGGGTACGCGTACTACAGGTTGAGAAACGCTGTTGTAATGTATAGTTTCCATGCGGTCTCATTGACAGTTTTATTCTGGGAATGAGGTACTAGAACACAACGGAACAGAGGATACCAGAATCCTTTGATCCAGCAGCGGATAAAAGGAAGAGAAGAACAAAAAACAGTCCCATTTTAGTCTGCAACTACATCCAAATTAAGTTGGATACTGTAAAAAGACAGGCCAGAATCCAAAGAAACACACACACACACCAATCCTATGCATGACTACTCGGAAGTAAGTCCCATTGTGTTCAATGACTGATATTTGGAATCCACCAGTGTCAAGAGGCTTGAATGCAGAGCATAAAGTCTTAATATGACATATGAATACAGCTGAGGTTTGCATTTATTCTCTTAAAAGGAGTCTTAACATCACCTTATAATCCAGCATTCAAAATAAAAAAAGATATTTCACATCTTCATATCAAGCAACTAACATATTTCCTTCTTTTAAAAGACTGGACATGATCCAGTCACAGTTATAAGACATGTAGACCAATCCTACATGTGTTTACATGAAGGCAAGCTCCTCTGCGCCTAGTGGAACGCATTTCCCAAGTAAACATTGATAGGATTGAGCTGTTAAACATGCACTTAAATCTTCTCCGCTGAAATCAACAGGATTTCAATAAGATTTAGAAGCTTTTTGACATGAAAGGGTTATGCCCAGTCTCTTTTTTTCCCTACTTAACAGACATTTTTATCAACATTAAATAATAACTGCATTCAGGCCAAACAGATGGATTTGGATTACTTTAAAAGCTGAAGCACTGAAAGAAACTGATTCTACTCCCACCCATCATATTAAGCTTTGTCATTCAAAGGAGCAATTTCTTAAACTATTCCAAATGCTCTCGTCTAAACTGCTTTGCCAGCTACAACTTAATAGATGACACGGCAGCACACTCCACTGCAGCAAACTCACGGTCATAATGAATACGACTCTCTCTACCATGCTTATTGATACTCACAATCCTACGGTTCTTTCAGTGTCAGTGATCCACAGATCACCATCAGGCCTTACAAAAATCAGTGAAACAGAGTGTGAGGCTTTTGCATTTATTTATTTAAAGAATTTTTACGCTGCGTTTCAAGGGCAATCAAGGAGGGTTACAATTAAAACATGTTAAAAATACAATACAATAAAAATAATTAAAACAGGTCATTAAAACAATTAAAAAAACAAACAAACATCAGTGGGTCACCTTATGATTACATTTGATTAAGAAACCCAGCCCACCATGTCAGCCATCGAACGCCAACCTGAATAAAAATGTCTTGAGGCCCCGCCAAAAGGTCTTGAAAGAGGGAGCCATTCTTAATTCCAGGGGGAGGGAGTTCCATAGTTGGAGCGCTGCCGCCATCCCCCTCACCTCCATCAATGGCGGCACGGTCAACAGGGCCCCCCCTGATGACCTCAGAGTACGGGTCGGATTATAAGGAAGGAGGCGGTCCCTCAAGTACCCTGGTCCCGAGCTGTAAAGGGCTTTAAAAGTCAAAACTAGCACTTTGAATTGTGCCCGGAAATGAACCGGCAGCCAGTGTAGCCACCGAAGCAACGGTCCGACTGAGTCGAACCGACAAGCCCCAGCAAGCACACGGGCAGCCACATTCTGCACTAGTTGCAGTTTCCGAACAGTCTTCAAAGGCAGCCCCACGTAGAGCGCATTGCAGTAATCTAATCTAGATGTCACTAGGGCATGGGTCACTGTGGCCAGGTCTGCACGATCCAAGTACGGTCGCAGCTGGCACACCAGCCGAAGCTGAGCAAAAGCCCCCCTGGCCACAGCCGCCACCTGGGAATCCAGGAGCAGCTGCGAATCCAGGAGAATCCCCAAGCTGCGGACATGCTCCTTCAGAGGGAGTACAACCCCATTCAGAGCAGGGTGATGGTCCTATACCTGAATCGTAGACTTCTGGACCAGAAGAACCTCTGTCTTATCAGGATTTCATGCCCTTCTGGGATCTATCAGTCAGGAAGGAGCGGAACTACCCCAAGATGGTGCCTCCAAGCCCCGACCCAGCCAACCGACCCAGAAGGACACTATGGTCAATGGTGTCAAAAGCCGTCGAGAGGTCTAGCAGGACCAACAGGGACGCACTCCCTGTCCAGTCCCCGGTGTAGGTCATCAACCAAGGCCGTCTCTGTCCCGAACCCCGGCCTGAAGCCAGACTGGAATGGATCCAGATAATCAGCTTCCTCCAAGACCCTCTGGAGCTGAGATGACACTACCCGCTCGATCACCTTGCCCAGAAACGGGATATTTGAGAATGGCTGGAAGTTGTCCAAAATAGTGGGGTCCAAGGAGGGTTTCTTCAGAAGGGGGCGCACCACCGCCTGCTTCAATATCGGCGGGACCACCCTCTACCTTAGCCAGAAGATGCTTTTTTTTTTAGCCAGAAGATGCTTAAGATTTTGGCATAACATGTCACAAGATTGAGGCTGCAATCCTACACACACTTACTTGGTACTAGTTCCCACTGAATTCAATGGATCCAACGAATCCAACCCCACCCTGCGCACTCCTGGCTTAGCTGCTGCTCAGCATAAGCATGGAAAATCCACTTTAGGGCTCGTTTTGGGAATATACACATACATATACACATACATATAAGAAAGGGTGCCTTTGAGCATGTAAAGAGTGCCTGTTTCTTCCATGCACTGTAATGGGGAGTCACAGCTAATGGCGAGGGAGGTCAAGGGAGCCGCGAGTCAAAAAAGTTTGGGAACCACTGCCTTAGCCCATTATTTCTAATCCCAAATTGGGGCCTCTTTTATTTTTCGTCCTTCCTCTGTGTTGGTAGCCAGATCTTGTTTTTTGCTTGTCAATTACTCCCCCCCAGCTGCAGTTATATCCACTGGGTTCTATTTAAGTTCCAATGGAAACATTAGGTCTGTTACCACCAGGCTGCTCAATGTTCTGGGAAGCTGTTGCTTGATAAGGACCCATGAAATCTGGATGAAACGTCCCCCCCCCAAGCAACAGCATCCCCTAAGGCTGTTGCTTGCTAATAATCTCAGTCTCAAATAAAGTCTCATTGCTTGAACTGCTCCCTCCACTCACGCTCTCCAAGGCAGAGCACTAGTATCTCAGATGCAACCCTGGCAGATTTGCATGCCGGACATTTGGGAGGCCTGATGCTTACCGTAGTTTAAATTACCCATCAATAATGGTTTGGCGATCTGATGATGGTTGGATGCAATCATCAATAACCGTTGGATGAAATGTGGATGATCAAGTCTCTCCAAGCCTACTAGAGGACCATTCAGGCAACCCTTTTCAGATTACCTGGCGAGACTGGAAGCAGGCCATGGGCTTAAAGGATTCTTTCCAGCCAGCCCTGCACACAGAAGACAATGCCCAAAAGCAGGCAGTGAGCAGCGGTGAGCCCACAAAAGCAGAGCCTGAACAGCTTCTGAGTTACTCTGCACGAGACAACTGTGTCTATTATAACCCTTTATGGCTGTAATCTTACACACATTGAGTAAATTCCACTGAACTCTCTGCAGGGCTTTTTTTAAATACTGTACATCTAAATCTTTATTTTAACTGTTTATAACTGATCAACTCAGAGGGGACTTACTCCTGACAAAACATATTGTCACGTGAACGGCACAACTGGGCACAACTGGGTCTAATGAACGGCACAACTGGGTCTAATACCAGTAGCACTCTTTTTCAAATCAAGTATGCAGTCTGAGAATTGCAGACCTGCTACATTTCAGTCACCAAAAACAAGCAAGAATAGGAAGTTTCACCCTATAATTACCTTCCGAAGAATCAATAAACCAGTTTCAATTTATCTGCAGAAACAAACACTACAGCGAAAACTGAAAGCTGGAACTACTGCCTGCCATATATTTTATTGCGCTGGGAGCAGCAATTATTAGAGTTGCCATTTTCATAGTCCAATTCGAATTTATAATCCTATTTCGTTTCACTCAACCCATAATAAAACTAATAAAAACTACAAACCAGATGAATATAGTACGTTTTACCCCAAAGCACATGCTTTCTGCTTACAACAATAACACTTTATATGGCTTGAGACAAATGTTGGGACAGCACTTCCGAGAGCTCTGAAACAACCTGGATTACAGATCTGTGTGGTGTTTCTGACAATTAAAAAAAATTAAGACATTAAGGGCCCCATCCTATTCAACTTTCCTGCACCAATGCAGCCATGCCAACAGGACGTGCGCTGCATTTTATGGTGGAAGGGAAGTCACAGAGGCCTCCTCAGGGTAAGCTTGGCAATCCGGAAGTTCGGATCAAGGGAACTTCAAGGGAAGTTGAACATTTGTTCCCTTACCTCAGGCCTACATTGCGACTGCATCGGCGCTGGAAAGTTGGATAGGATTGGGCCATAAGGCAGTAGGGCTGGTAAGAGCCGGTTCCAATTCCTACTCAGTCATGAAGCTCATTGGGTGACTGTGGGCAAGTAATTCTCTCTCAGCATGACCTACAACACAAGGTTACTCTAAGGCAGGGTCGGCAACCTTTTCGGTAAAAGGGGCCAGATGTTCGGCAACAATGTCATCACATCATCGCCAAACGTCCAGATTGCCAAGCTTCCGGAAACAGCCGTGCACAGCTCAGTTTGCCAAGCACCAGACGGGGGAATAGCAGAGCTGCCCGCCTGGGCTCGCAGAGGCCCTCTGCCACACAGCAGCACAGGAACTCTGCGAGCCTAGGCAGGCAGCTCCGCCATTCCCTACTGCCGGCATGCGGCAAACTGGGCAGGAGGCCTCGCCTCCCAAGCCAAGCCACATTACTTTGGCTGGCAGGACAGATCCAGCCCATGAGTCATAGATTGCCGACCTCTGCTCTAAGGCTAAAGGGGTGGAGAACCATATATGCTCCTTTCTTGGAGGATGGGCAGGATATTTTTTATCTAGACAATTATACCACACCTTCTATGATAAATCATACTTATGGCAGCTGACAAATAAAATATATGCCAACAAATCAAAACAAGCTCAACAATAAAACCAATAAACAAACAGCGGGAGAAATGGCACTATAAATAAAACACCACACCATATCAGCAAGAAGCAACCAAAAATACATCACAACAGGTTCTGACTAACCCATGCCCTCTGGAATAAATAACCTGTTTAGAATAAATACAATAAGAGCCTGTTTAAAGGCAGGTGAAGAGGATTGAGGCAAACCTCTCTTGGGAGGCTATTCCACAGTTTAAGTAAAAAGTCCTGTACTGACACAGGTCTCGAGTCCAATCACTGCCTGGCTCCTCGTGCTCTCTCGCTCTCTCTCTCTCTGTGTGTGCGTGTGTCAGTCTGTCTGTCTGTCTGTCTGTCTGTCTCTGTGTGTGTGTGTCTGATCTAGCTTCCCATCTGTAAAATGGGAATAACTGTGACCTCCCAATTGTTGTAAAGATAAAATACAGTACTCCCCCCATATCCACTGGGATATGTTCCAGGCCTCTCCGTGGATACTTGAAACCGTGGATAGGAGCGAACACCCCCCTCCATGGTTTCCTGAGGGGCCCCCGCCCTGCCTCCCCTGCAGACAGGTGTGCGTGCCCCCCCCCAGCTCTTATTTTTCTTTCAGCAAGTTTTGTTTCTTCCTTAAAACAAACAGAGAAGCAGCCTCCATTGCAGGCAAGTAGAATGAGACTAAGTCCTAGAGAGGCTCTGCAAGGTTTCTGTTAACCTTGCAGAGCCTCTCTAGGACTTAGTCTCGTTCTACTTGCCTGCAATAAGCAGCCAGAGGCTGCTTCTCCTGTTTCTTTAAGGAAGAAACAAAGCTTACTGGGAAAAATGTAAAAGCCTGGGGGGGGGGGTCCCCGCGATCCGTGGATAACTGAAACCGTGGATAGCGGATCAGTGGATATGGGGGCCCACCTGTACAATTCTTCCCATAGATGCCAATCAAACAGCCCTAGGAAGCCCACGAGCAAGGTTTAAAGACAACACTGCAGTGCTCCCAATTGTGGTCAAGATAAAATACAATACAGATTGTAATGTGCTCTACAAATTAAAAACATGATGAGTAGCAGAAAAAGGCTTAGATGGCTTAGACCAGTGGTTCTCAACGTTCTCCCCACATTGGAGAAGTCATAAGTCCTTGCAGGGGCGTACCAATGGCAGCGGCACTCCCAGGATCGCGCCAGCAGCAGGACAAAGGTTTTTTTTTACTTACCGGGTGTCACACCAGTCCTCTGGAGGGTGCAGGGGGGGGGAGTATGGCCCCCTCTGAGGGCCTCTCAATCACTTCAGGGAGCCGACCTGAAGCGTGGGGAGGCCGGCAGAGGGGGCCAGAGGCCCCCTCTCACCCTCTGGAGGGCCGGCATGACCCCCTGTAAGTAAAAAAAAACACACCTTTTTTCCTGGCAGCAGGACATCGCCACCCCCCTTAAAGGGGTAGCGGCCGCTTCCAGTTTTTAGAACCACTGGCTTAGACATGTTCATGGAGGATGGGTCTATCGTTGTCTATCAGCAAGGAAAGCTAAACGGAACCAGGCAGTAGGCTGAGAGGCAGCAGTGGGCGAAAGCTGTAGTCTTCAAACCTTGCTCTTGGGCTTCCTGGGAGCATTTGATTGGCCTCTATGGGAAGAAAGGTGGACTAGGTGGATCACCAGTCTGATCCAGCAGGGTTCATCTTATGTCCCTAAGAAAGCGAGCTGGTGTAATGCAACAGCTAAGAGAGTGAAGTTCCCAGTTCAAATGTAGCATCTGCCTTTTTCTCCTGACAGAAAGAAAAAAATGTATTTAACATCTTTTGTCTATGACCTTTATATCCTTGCCTACAAGGCATCTCACAATTCCCACAAAACCTAAAGAGACACAAAAACCAATTGCTTAAGGAATGTCAAACGTTGCAGTTAACAACTGTTAGCAAAAAGTCAGTGTCTTGTACTGGCTCATCCCACAGTAACAGGGCAAAACCACTCTCAAAACCGCAGGTCTGGAACAGATGGTATGTTTAAAATAACAGGAGGAAAAATGAGATCACACCGAAGGTAATACAGCAAAAACCTCCTCCGAGATGCCTCCACTGCAGACTGCGCAGTACGCGCTATGCTTCCATTGGCCCTTCTGCATAGAGCGATGTAAACAGTCCAGACCACAGAAACAGAGGCATCTCTTGAAAGCAGGGAAGGAGGGTCACTCAGTCACAAGCAGAGTTTCCAACATCAATTCACTTGGGACTACAATTAGACTTGCAATGGCCCCACCTCGTTGCAGATTCTCGCCTGAAGCAAAGGGTTTGAGCAACCTGTGTTATTATCTGGGCTAAGTGAAAGCCAGAAGCTCTATATTATTACCGTTCAATATATGTCATTGATTTGGCCATTATTACTCTTTGCTGCTCTGGAAAAGTTGGTTAAATGATGAGGATTATCTTGGGAGCCAAATGCCAATTATTCGTTCGGTTTTTCAGATGTGCTTTTGATTCTTCCACTGGGGAATGCTGACTTGCCTTTGGAACAGACACTGTGGGAATGTTCCTGATACAGGAGCATTCTCCCTCCTCACAGGGGTCACTGCAGGACAAATCCCAATTTCACATCTACAATTTCGCCTCCAGAGAATTACTTTAAGCAGAAACTCTCATGTCTTTTAGTTACCTTTCTGCGTAAAAGTGATGGCTTTATAAACCGGCACAATTCCTATTTCTTTTTACAATGGATTATAGATCCCTGATTTATACAAGCCATGAATAAAGTAAGAGCAGGAACAACAAAAAAGGAGTTCTATAGATTTCTTCCCTACAGGTATTTTTTTCATTTTTGTTGGTTTTAAATTTTTTACGTGCTACAGAAAACCACGTCAGCAAGATCTAGTCATTTAAGACGTCTGGTCATCACTTGTCTTTACAAGATTTAAACTTGCATTACATTTTCAAGAAATGATTCTAAAATCGAGCAGTATCTATAACTATTTGGTGCTGCTAACTAATTACCGGTACACTCTAATGTACACTAAAGTCTGATTCAAGTTTTGCTTTTAATTTTAATGCATACATATTCTATTTTTGTCATCTTTATAAAGATGGAATGTTTGTGTCAGCATAACAGAAATATGTTCTCAACCACATGGACCAGGGATTGGCCCATTGACCTGGAAGGGCATGTGCAGTAGGAAACACACATGTACAACTATGTCACAATTCCAAGGCATTGTTTTACCTACAGATAACTTTGTTTGGATATTCTTGACAGTTCCAACACCTTGGATGAGAACTGAACCCATTTAACTCTGCATAAGGGCTAATTCATTTTTTTTCAACTGATTTACAAGTACATGAGTTAATTCCTCCCAGCTCACAGGTGTACACATTTAACTTCTGTTGCATATATACACCCTTGGGTAAAAATGCCTTAACATACATGGCAAAACATGCATATATGCAACTGCAGTTGCATACATGCAAAACATGCATATATGCAACTGCAGTTGCATACATGCATGTAAGTAGCCATCTAAGTACGCATACTTATAAAGTAGTTCAGAAAGAGAACGTCCAGTAATGGAACATTTAGAAGTATTTTGCCCCCTACAATGAATAACCAACATATCCCCAATCCTGGGACTAACAAGACTACCTTTTTCTAGCGGAACTCTTGGTAATTAACTGCTTGCCAAGGCTTTTTGCTGACAAACTAGACCACATAACTCAGAGAAGCAGCAAAGCCAACATTGCTTCTTGCCAACCCTGCTGCAGGAACAAGGGCCAATGGCTGCAAAATCTGATGATTTCACACTAATAGATTGTGCCAATACCAGTACAGTAACTATTGCATCGCCAGGATAATTAATGGAGAGAAAATCCACAGTAGTAGCTCCCTACCATTCCCCCCCTCCCACCATCTCTCACATTAACATGTCAGGGTCACTTGCCCCAAGATCACACTCTTGTACTGTACTCTGCACAAAAATTAGTGCAAAACAGCCATCGCCCCAAGTCATATTTAGAGTCCTGAATGTGCTTAAGGGGGAGGCATACTTGGAGTACATTTGAATCACTGCTTCATGATCTGCAAGTACAATGGCTGGAGGGGTTTAAAGCATGTTAATGGTCAACTAATCTGTGATCCTGAATCCACACCCTCAAACCTGGGTGGCTTCACACATTACACAGCAAAACCCCGCCGCATCTGTCTTCAAATGCACCTTCCAACAGGAAGCGGCAGGGAAGTGCACCCCACAACATTTCCAATCATACGTTCATGGCTTTTGCCTTTTTCATTTTTAAGATGTTATGTGTGAAGCATCCCTGGAGAAGGGACAAAAATGGATGCTGGGAGAGGAAAGAACTGAAGGGGTCCTTGAGTGCTTAACACATTCCAGTCTCAGGATTGTTCACAGTAATTCCTTCTGGCAAGGGACTGTGTAGCTAAATCTCCGAGGGATCATTTCTTATTTCTTCTCGCACCTGTTACAGAATTTTAGCCAGAACTTTTCCAGGTCTTAAAATAATCTTAAACCAGACTGTGGTTAAACCTGACAAATATAATAAAAAGTTAAAATATATACACGTCTTGGGAAATAAATAGGGATATATATAGGACTGTGCTGTGAGAGTCGTAAATGTGATTAGCAGCCACGTTCCACACACGTGGAAAAGTACCGGTATTTTAAAAAACAAAACATCTTGATTTGAAAATGACTCCACTTCCAGTACATCAATACTATTAACCATCTAACGTACTTAGGAGCTGATTACACCTAGTGTAGCAAACAAACACTTTAAACAAATCGCCCATTAGGCTACTATTAAAATACACTTTGGAAAAACAGGATTGGTCTTGGCAGCATGAAAGAGACTTGAAAGAATATCTATCGATCTTTTCCCTCACAAATTGCAAAGTGGAAACCCCCAGTGTTGGAAACTGATTAGCCTCAGGAGTTCTCCAGCCTCCTTCTAAGCACACACAGACTTATTATGACCATCAAGTCCAATCTGAATAGACCCTCGGCTCTAACAGCACAATCCTATGCATGTCTACTCAGAAGTAAGCCCTACTGTGTCCAATGAGGCTTACTCATGGGTACATGCGCACAGGATTGCACTATAAAGGCAGTTTCCATGGTCCACCTCAAATGCATGTTTCCTGTGAAAAGTAGAAATACTACTACTGACAGTAGTCTACTGTCCAAAGTAGCAAAATAAATATTTCTAGGTTCCTCCCTCCTCCAAGATCGGATTTCTTCAGCACTACCAGAACCTACATTTTTAATATGCATCCTTTAGGACTAAGACAGTCCCCCAAACTAATTTTGACAAATTCCCTCAGGTTTTTTACATCAGGAAAGGATTATTACACCCATGACTCTCAAGTCTATTGAGAGAGGAGTAGTTCACCGAAATTTCTTTGTTTATCGGTTTATATCATATTGTACACATCATGCATACCCACAGCTGGAGCTTAGATGGCAAGGAGAGTGCCTCTGAGCATGTACAGTGTGCCTTCCTTCTCAAACTATTCAGAGGCAGTCCCGGCGCAATCCAGGATTGTAAGGCTGAGCTTCCAGATCAGAAACAGACTCCGCCCATTACCTGCACAGGGCTATTGTAAATAAACGGGGGTCTTCGCCTCGCCTCTCCTCCCCACCCCACCCGCATCGACTGACTTGCTTCATGCAAGGTGGGGAAGGAGTGTGCGCTACAGTGGCGAAAGAAAGCCCGTTCCTTCCAACATCCAGCAGTTAAACTTGGTGCTGCACGGGGAAACTTGGAAGAAACAGATCTGCAAAGAGAGGCACAAAGTTGAAAAACAGAGGATCGAGCGAAGTTTAATATGCAGAGCGAGAGCGCGTCAAGGAGTAGCAGCCGCAGAAGCAATGCAAAAGGCGGGCGGGGAAGCGATCCACTGAAAGTTTGGCGTCGCCTGGTTTGCGGAATCGAGGGCAGTTAAAACAGCGAGCGGGCAAGTGGAAGGGGCGAAAGAGCGACTCCCCACAATGGCCATGGTGAGGAAATACCTGGAACTCTGCGGAACGAACTGGAAGAAGAAGGGGCTCCGTGGCTACAGCGGCAGCAGGCACAACGCGCGAGTCCCCTGGAGCAGTCCGGCTCGGAACGCCGCTCGCCGCCAGTCCCGGCAACAGCGCGGGGAGGAACAGAGGCGGCGCGCAGGGAGGGGAAAGGGCGGGGCTACAGAAACCGCGGTCCCCCCCCCCCCGTGTCAGCCACCAGCATTGCGGGGAAGGACGCTGCCGTGTGCTCCTTGCTGCAGACAAATGGCCCAAGGAGAAGCAGGATCCCGGCTGCTCCAGGGAAATCGCAGAGCGGGACCTGCGAGGTGACGCCCGCGAAATGGCCAGCAAGCAAGCGAGATTCTTCTTCTAACCCTTCTTTCTAGTTCTCCTTGGCAGAGGGCGCCTTTTTCTAATTCTGCGCGGCTGTACGCTCGTTCTGAGAAATACAAGCAGAGAGAAAAAAAAATCATCCCGTTTTGATTTTCCCAATCAACCCTCGGAAAATTAATGGCGCCGCCGAATGCCCATTGGAAGGAGCCCACTGGCCAGCCAGAGAACGGGTTGGAAAATACTGTGATCTTGCTGGGCAGCCTTTATAGAAGAGAATGGCCGTGGAGGGTTGACTGGGGGTCCCCAGTGGCCAAAGGAAGGTCGCCCCACGGTGACTGTAGAAACACTTCTCCCTGCCCTTCCTATTTGGGTGTGATAAATTGGGGTCTACTGGGCTTCCCCACTTCTCCAGTTGCCAAAGGCACACCACAGCTGGCTGGTGCTGCCTTCCGTCCGTTCCTTTTCCCACCAGTGACAAAATTCACGTGTCCCACATTATAGGTAACAAACATATAGCTATCAATATGCCTTTGCCATGATGAAGGAGTTGGGCCTGTCCTTGTGCTGACGTGGTATCCCAGAGTGTGCAACTTAATGCTGAAGGAGCCAAAAGGCTTCCTTGCCCCCCCCCCCCAGCATGGCTATTTACCCCTGAGGAAAGGCTGGTCCCCTTTCCTTCAGGATGTTTGGGTACTTCTCCAGGTACTGAAGGTGCTGAGGTGCTGAGCCTGCCTGGAGATATCAGAGGAGTACTGGGGAAATGGCTCTAAATGTGCTTATACCCCAGTAGAGCATTTTCCAAGGAGCTTCAGCAGGACGGAATCGATAAAGCTGCGTACAGGCCAGGCCAGCGGCCCATGATACATCTCTGAAAGCAAGTTGTCACGTTGCCACACTCTGCTCTTATGAACAGTGGAAGCCAGTTTGCCCCCTTTGGGGGTATGCAGATGGAGTCTAGATGAAATGCTAGGATCCTGCTGCTAACCACTTCCCTGAGCAATGAAAAGCTGCAGGGACAGTGTTGCCGGTTGAGGTGCCTCTGCATGAGGAGCGCTGGAGGCCAAGGTGTCTTCAGATTTGCTTGATCTACTCATATAGAAGCCCGCAGAGCTGAGTGAAGGCAAATATATTCTTGTAAGCAAAAACAGCACAACCTGCAGCGGTTGATTCCCCTGAGCTGCTGTGGAGTGGAAGCCAGCACCAAAGCTCCACCTCCGTTTTACTAGACTAATCTCTTTCTCTCCCTCCCAAAAGCAGTTTCTCATAATAACACAGATTTGCCTTGCAGAATACTGGCCGGAGAACCCATCCTGCTGGTGATGAACTGGCCATTCAGAAAACACTCACAGTCATAAACTACGTCCAGCGAAATAACTGTGTTAATATCTTGCAGCAAAAACAAGAGTCTTATCTTATGGCACTTTAAGGACTAACAACTTTATTGTAGGAGAAGCTTTTATCACGTGCATGAGCTGGTTCATGAAAGCCGATGTGTCCATCAATGCGTTCCATCTTTAAGGTGTCATTAGATTCCTTGTTGTTTTTACTGTCATTAAAGAAGCATTAAGGGTCTTTTGTCAAATCCCATCAAGTGTCACTTTAAACAACAGCAAAATTTGTTAGTCTTTAAGGTGCTGCCGGACTCTTTGTTGTTTTTATAGAGCACTAGAGCTCTTTGGTCAAATCCCGGATTCCCATTAAGTGTCACTTTAAGCCAAACCATCATGAGAGGCTCATTCAAAGTGATCTTCTCATAAGGCCAGCTCATGAGCCTCCACATCTCCTTCACTGCTAGCCTGTGTTTATGGCACACGATGATGGAAATGAAATGGGGCCAAGCCACAACAGCTTAATGTTCTGTGATAATGAAAATGAAAAGTCCTGGGACTTGGTCCCAGTGTGAACCACTCATGCTGTGAGATAACGGTTGCAGCAATTGCTTGCAACTGTCTGATGTGCGCATGCATCTGAGGAGCTGTCATCTGCTAGGGCTTTCTGGCAGAGAAGGACTGCTTTCCAGGCAAATTAAAAACGTGATTTCAGAAATGTAGCAATGGCATGCCTCACACATCCCAGTGTTGTCAAACCCCCCCCCCCAATCTATGGAATTAAACTACAGAGATTAAACAACAGGGTTGTAGCGAGTGGATTGGTAGGTGGGTGAGTGAGGAGGGGCAGCCAGTTTGGGCTGGGGTGAATCTGCAACAGGAAAAGGTGGTTTACAGGGATTAAACGGGTAGGTGAGGTGTGGTGGATGGAGCCAGAATATGCTAAGTGTTCTGCACATATCCTGCCCTGGCTTCCCAACCACATGTACTAGCCACTTGGCACAATAGACTCTAATCAGGAATATTTTGCATGAAAAAGGTGAGGCTAGGTTTGCTCAAAAACGGCTTTTCTGAAAAACAGGTGTTGGGGGGGAGTTTTGGAAAAAAAAAAGTGTTGTTGAAGGCTGAGAGGCAGTTGTGAGAAATGGCCCAGAGGGCTAATCACAGATGAATGTGAAAATGGCACGTGTGTGCAAGAAGGTCCATTTTTTAAAATAGACCTGCTTGATAACTGTGATGAAACAAAACACCAAAATGTAGCTCATCAAATAGCACTTAACTACTGCACAACTGTCACTCATTGGTATGGCAGAATTACAGAGCATTACTAGGCACTCTCCCTTCTCGCCCACACACCGCGAGCTTGACATTACAGGGGGTTGCATCCAAATTATTCAGGCACCACTGCCGATAAATAATATATAGGTGTTACTTCGGTTCCAGACAAATGTTCTGTTTTGCAGAGTGTCTGCATATGAGTGTATGACAAGAGGCTCATGTCTCAATGCTTTGGCTACTTGTGTTATTAAGAGGCATGCTTAATTGTGGAAGTGCCTCTCCTATACCTAAAAGTGGCGGGGGGGGGGGAGGGAGGACTGATTCAGACCAGGTTCATGGCAGGTTGAGAAGAGGAAGTTAACTGCTTTTTGTCCTGTTTTTTCACTGAAACTCACATCCCAAAGCTGCCATTTGACCCTGAAGTGGTTGTTTTCTGCTTTAGGGAGAAAGAACAGGGTGATGATGGTGATTTTTAGCAGGAGAACGGTGCAAGGGGAAATGTTAACCTCCCCCTTCCCATGTGTTGTGGCCACGTTTAGACCCAGAACAGATGTTACTTTTATTCATGTGGTTTTGCTGTTTTCACAGGGCCTTTATGGCTGTTTGATGGCCACGTTGGTTTTTTCCACCTCCAAAACAATTCCTGTGATGTTAGTCTTTTCCACTTGATTCCATTGTTTGATAGGGAATTCCAGAGGCATGGAAAGACTGGAGCAAGCGGAGCAGCGGCTCTGGGCGGCACCTCGGCCCCGGGCGGCGCTGCTCCGCTCGCTCCAGTCTTTCCACGGAGCGAGCGAGCGCTCGCCCACCCGCCTGTCCGGTGACACGGGCGGGCGCTCCGAGGCCTTCTCCCCCGGCCTCGGAGCCGGAGAAAGCCCCAGAGCGTCCACCTCGACCGGTGGCCAGGGCTTTCTGCCCTGGCTGCCAGTCGAGGTGGACGCTCCGGGGCTTTCTCCGGCTCCGAGGCCGGGGGAGAAGGCCTCAGAGCGCCCGCGTAAGCCGGGTCGCCCCCCCCTCCGGGAGCGGCGCTGCCCCCCCGCGTGGCAGCGCCCCTTCGGGGCGGCGCAGCAGCAAGTGCTCCAGGCAGCACTCGCTGCTGATAAGCCTCTGGGGAATTCACATGGTATGTGTTAGGTTATGTGTTCTAGAGAAGTAGACCTGATTACCACCCCAAGATGATCGACACGGACAGAGGCAGGATCTGATTGAGATTTCAACTCCATTGATGATTGATGAACAACTCCATTCTCTAAATGTCTGAGTGCATTTTCAAGTAGAAAACAACCACAGAATAAATCCCAAGTGAGTAAACTTCCACACATCAACTGAACGGTTGTTCTGGCTCTTAGTTAAAGGAGAGGCTTTTCCGGGATTAAGCAGGCCTCTCAATAATGCAATTATTAGGTGCAAACCTAGTTTGATCTTTACGCTCCGATTCTAAGCTCCGTTGTAAAGCAGCAACAACATTTATTTAGCACTGCACAATTAGTTCCCAGCAAAGGGACCCCAGGCCACATTGCAACAGTGTGGCAAGGTGTCACCCATTCCCTGCCCCAGTATTCTATAAGGGCTGCTCAGGCTTACTGTGCAAGGGAGCGTTAGGGAAGGGAGCAGGAAGAGGAAAGGGCAACTGGAGCAGCCCAGTTCCCTGACAGCTTCATCCTTGCATCGGCAAATCAGGGTTGAGTTTTGTTTGCTCTATTTGTTTTAAAGGTGGAGGGCTGTTTTAAACAGAGCCGCAAGCAGCCTTCCACCCGCTGATCTGTATCCACAGGTTGTCACCTGCCCAGTTAGCCGTGGAGAATGGGCCAGCACTTGGTGCACGGCAAATCACCCCCGTGAGATTAACCCCTTCTGCAGCAATTGGGTTCATTTCATTACCGAACCGTTGCATTATGAATGAGCGGTTCACTGAGCACTGACAAAGCATTGCTTAATAGAAAAAAACAAAGACACGAAACATGCAGCTCATTCTTAATCCAGAAGAGTTTTAAAGTACAGAATGCATTCAAGAGGAAAATCAATCTGGCTAGTATCTATACTGCCTCTTTCCCTGGAAGGTATCCCGGCTGTAATAAATTTTGTACTCTAAAGAGACCACTGCGGAATTGAAAACAGACTTCTTTGTAACAATACAGGATTCACTGACATCTCGCAACTGTTGTAAGAGTAGCTTTGGGACTCAAATGGCAGTTCTCGGAATATGCCTGGAATACACAATGAGCTTTAAGTGCTGAATCATCTGTTCTGGGGCTGATTGTGGACAGTTGCTATATTCATATACACCAACAATGAAAGTGAAACATGTAGATCTCACTCACAAAGCGTACGTAAGGTATATTGTATTCCCCGCCCCAATAAAGTCTCCACCCTCTGTTACTGAAATCCTGCAACTGCATGATGAATTTTAGCTAGAACCCGTTCTGAAAATATCAAGGATCAAAGTTAGAGCAGGGATTTTGGACAGTTCTTACGGTTCACATGAGAACCCACCCCAAGAAAGCTGGCATTAGAAAGTTGAAAGATCAAGGCATATTGAGAGTTGGCAACTCTTGCCATATTCCAGGAGCTAAATTATCCACAGAATACGCGCAGGACTACTGTCAATAAGATCTTCAGGATTCAGTCTGCAGTTTTTTTTCACATTCTCCTTTGAGGTGTAATCTCTAGTTCCTTGAAAATCCTTCTGAGATCCCCCCACTAAGGAGGTTCACATGTACATCATCCTCACCCCATTCCATTGCAGTCTCCCTAATACTCTCTCCAGAGGCAGTGATCCATCCTCACTACGGAAGGACTCCAGCATCAGATATGCAGGTTCTCCCATGCATGGCATCAGACATGCTTTACAAGAAAACCGGACATTTTCCCACATGAGAGAAATGGCCTCATATCCATTCAGGAAGTTGAAACCAAACTGGTTTTTGGATTTTGCGTCCCCAGCCACCAAACTATACTTGCTTCCAGTGCAATGTGCGTTCATATGAATGGTTCATTCAGTCGAACAAACTCTTCGGTATGTAACTCCTGTTTCCACTGAGAATGAGTTTTTACATGGAACGCTCACGATGAAGTGAGAATCGCTATAACTTTGGCAGGATTTAGTGTTCTTATAAATGTGCCCTCCCAACACAACAAGGAAGTCAGCATATCAACCAAACAGGTTCAATGCACCGACAAGGGCACTGTTTTGGGAGGGTGACATTGCCCATTTCCACCTGCATTTCGGACCACGTGAAGGCTCAGGAGGCATCTGCTAGGAGCAGGGCCTTTACAGTGGTGATGCCAACCCTTTGGTACCCCCTCACCATGGAGGCTCAACAGACCCTGACTTTGTATGCATTGACACTCCAGTGAAAACCTGGCTTTTCCAGAAAGGTTTAATCCAGCTTTTAGGCTGCTAAATTTAAACTTGCTGCTTTCATAGTATCATAGAATTAGAAGGTTCCTTCAAGGCCATGTAGTCCAACCCCCAGCTAGAAGTAAACAAATCCTCTCTAAAACATCTCCCAAAAGTGCCTGTCAAGCCTCTACTTGAAGACCGCCAGCGAGGGTGAACCCACCACTTTCCTTGGTAATTGATTCCATTGTTGAATTGCTCTTACTTTAAGAATTTCTTCCTGATATCCAACCAAAATCGCCCCTCCTGCAGCACAAGCCCATTAAATTTAGTCTCACTGTCTGGGGTAGCAGAGAACAAACCTTTGCCTTTGTTTTCCAGACCTCTGACTATCTTCGTTGCCCTTCTCTGAAGCTACTCCATTTTGACTGCATCCTTAAAATGTGGCGCCCAGAATTGGACACGGTACATTGAAATTGGGTAGGTGTTTCTATGTTGTTTTGCTTTTGTCTCATCTTAAAAACTTTAATATGCTAGTGGTTTATTGATCTTATTGTTAGCTAGTTTGGGTCCTTCTGGAGAGAAATGAGATACAGACGTTTTAAAATAAATAAAAAGGAATATGCAATTTATCCTCATGAGCGCTTACATTAGAAGCTGCAGTCCCTGCTAACTGGGCAATAGGCACTTTTTCAATTGGTGCTCCTCTTATATTTAGCAGGGGGAGAGTAACTGCCCTCTTTCACCCCAGCACAGTCTCTTTTCTGGTGGCTGTTTGCTGGTTGTGTTCTGCATCTTTTTTAGATTGTGAGCCCTTTTGGGACAGAGAGCCATTTAATCATTTGATTTTGTCTGTAAACCGCTTTGTGAACTTTTTGTTGAAAAGCGGTATATAAATACTGGTGTTGTTGTTGTTGTTGTTGTCTGCTGAGTCAGCCTATTGGTCCATCTGACTAAGCATTCTCAACACTGACTGGCAGCGGCTCTTCAGGAATTCCAGCCAGGGGTCCTACCAAGCCCCACCTGGAGAAGCCAAGGACTGAACCTGCGACCTTCTGCATTCAACGCATGTGCTCTGCCACTGAACAGCCAACTCACTGCTTCTACAAATCAAGGGACTATCATTTTAAACATAGATGGGCCCATAGACATACCCAAAGGCAGAGGTAGTTTTTCTTTAAAGAAGTGAGTGGTGTTAGAAACAAACCTTTGTAGATAACTCTGCTACATTTCTTGTATGGTATAAAAATAAAGTGACCACAACACATGATCATCAAATAAACTGCTTTTTTTTTTTTTGGCCCTTCTTAAATACAGTATATTCCACAGCAAGCTTCTCTTGCTGAGAATCTTACTTGGGCCTGCCACTAGAAGTTTCCCCCACCCAATGAATTCTGAAATGTTACCTAAAAAACAACCATAGAAATATGAGGTACAGGTTGATTACCCCTTTTCCGGACATCTGAAATCCAGACTGTTTCGAAATCCAGAAATTTGGGGGGCTATGACTTAAAAAACACACACACAAAAACAACATTTTCCAGTACCTAGCGCAAGGCATGTTGGGGCACAAGATTATTAAAAATATTGTATAAAATTACCTTCAGGCTATGTGTATAAGGTGTATACGAGACATAAATGATTTTTGTGTTTAGACTTGTGTCCCATCCCCAAGATATCCCATTATATTTATGCAAATATTCTGAAATCCAGACAAATCCGAAATCCAGACAACTTCCTTTCCCAAGTAGTCCGGATAAGGGATACTCAACCTGTACTATGTTAGAGATTTCCCTCCAGATCAGAAAACTGATACAGTCAATGCAAAAACATCAAGGAAAACAACAAAATATCTCCCATTAAGGCAAACCTGCTGTTTGGTGGGAAAACTTGATCAAAAACTTTTCCTCTCCACTTCTCACATTAAAAAAAATTAGCTGATCTCACTCACCACATCAATCTGCAGCAACCAGAGCATACAAGGAGAAACAAATTAGCTGAAAATAAGCAGAGCTTGATGAGCAGAATGAGTGAGTGGCAATTAAGTAGAAAACATACACATTCCATTAAGACCACATGCCTATCTGCTGCCAATAAGCTTTCTGTCTATTCAGACTGCACAGCAATCTTGAGTGATTTCACGGCCGTCTAACTTCCTTTGTCTAGTCATCATCAGCTTCATTGGTTAGAAAGTATTAGGAAGCCTTCATGCAACATTTGGCTGTGTCTCATTACGGTATATTGTAAACCAATCCACAGAAAATGAAGGCTGAATATCGTCTGTGATAGGTTTTCCTGTCTGCTTTTTTCCATTTAAATGCCTGATCATAAAATTCTGCCTGGCGTCATTGTTTTCATTGTCGTAAAGTTGCTTATTACCCCATTAGGGAAGATGTTTCATCATCCTGTTCCAGAGCAAACAGGCCAGAAGTACAACCAATAAAAGTTCTTGATGTCGCAGTTACTATATTGGCAGATGTTTTCAAACACGCCAACCCTTTTCTCATTTATTTCTTTGCGAGCTTTTCCAGTCCTCACTTTCACACTTTGTTCCAGTGTAGAGAAAATTTAGTATGACATGGGGAAAAGATAGAATTTGTCATTTTGCAGGTGTTAGGCAAGTAAGGTCGCATTCAAAGCAGTCTTAACTGTATCGTGGGGGGCCCGGCACCGACGCGATCGCGACCCACTTCCAGTTTTCTGACGAAACCGGAAGTGGGTTGCGATCGCGTCGGAGGACATTTCTGATGCACGGGGAGGCCTGCAGAGGGGTCCGCAGACTCCCTGCACCCCCGGGGGGACCAGCACACTTCTCAGGGGGGTTAAAAAAGCATGGTGATGGCGGTGGTGCAAAAAAGCGCCTTTTAAAACACTTTTTCTGTGGTGGTAGCGCAGTGGGGGGGGCCCTGTGCTCGAGGGCCCCTGGGCAACTGCCCAGCATGCCCAGTGGAAAAGATGGCCCTGGTCGCATTGATGTGGTTAGTTTCATGGTAGGCAAAATGCCTTTAGGGTTC
Source organism: Plestiodon gilberti rubricaudatus (assembly GCA_026170595.1). Classification (NCBI taxonomy): domain Eukaryota; kingdom Metazoa; phylum Chordata; class Lepidosauria; order Squamata; family Scincidae; genus Plestiodon; species Plestiodon gilberti. The sequence goes on along the minus strand of JANXHW010000001.1, from coordinate 122,963,001 downwards.
CCTGAAGATGAGTCAACCTAATCTCACCATTCTTGCTTTCTACCTAACAGCTTTGTGCAATGCTGCTGTAGTGTGTTGACAGTAGTGGCAATTTTGTCACCCATCAGCAGTCGTTCCTTCTCTTGCACATGTTCCTTTCATCTTGATGGTGCTTTCCTTTGGCCTGTATACACAGCAGAATATTTGGTTATATATATAAAAATTCATTATATATCATGTGTACAGTGCGGTCATAAATAAATAAATGCCTTAGGTGCAATCATCAATAAGGATGTGTAGAATTATTCAATAATTAAATGTAAACTCTCAGAGGAGAATTATGAATTATTATCATTTATTATTCAGCTAGCATCACTTATGATGAGGATGGTAGATTGAAGGGTGTTCCCTACCGTAGAGTTAAGAACCAAGAGAAAGAACGTTCCACCAATTGATAAGTGATAGATGCAAAACCCAAAGATATAAAGCAAGCTGTGTCTGGGATGATTTGTTCATTACGTAAGGGTATTGCTAATTTTATTCATAGCAAATGCTCATACGTTAAACGGTAAACAAACTGGATCCGTCTTCATAGCAGCGCTTGTTCCTGAGAAATATAATTGAAATATCAACTGAAAGAGGTGTTGGGTGCCCTCAGGAGGACACTTTTGGTAACTACAGTATGGCACGTCCGTCCATCAGTCAGCGTGGCACAGTACTGTACTAGCAATTCTGTGCTTCGTTTTGCGTAAGTATAACGGGGCACAGAAACCTCAATATAGTCAATGGTAATATTCATCTTTTGGGAAGGCTTTAAACTTACATACTATAGACTCTTTTTGTGTCGGTACATTTTTAAAGATGTTTTTCAACTAAACATACATTTGTAAAAGTCATATCTTGTATATGAGATGAGAGAAACAAAACCTGCCAGCCAATCATATCCTCTAATATGGGAGTATTTTCCCCTCATCTGGTTGTGGCTACTCATTAGTGGGATGAACACCTTCTATGTATGCTCAAAGGCACTATTTTCTTTATATTATATTACCATTTTCAAAAGGAAAAGAAGTGGGATATAATTTCAATCAATTACACACACGCACACACACACACACACACACACACACACACACACACACACACACGGATTTTACTCATTCACACTGGTATCAACATTCCTCTAGTCTTGGGTATCCTGGCAGAAGTGCTGGCTCAGGATGTGGGGTGGGGTGCTAGACATAGGCATGGACACCAGCATGTGTGCCCTACCAGCATGTGTGCATGTGTGCCCTGCCAGTGGGGCCAGTGCCTGCTGTCTGCAGCCCTGGGCACATGTCCGAGGGGCTGGTCTGTAGGATCCACTCTAATGAAGAAATTATAAGTTGATTTTCTTGTTGTCGTATAGTCTTACTGGAACATGGATACAGGGGGTGTTACAACGACATCCTGCACTTCACAATTTACCACTATACCCCATGCCCTATGGTGACAAAGGAATTGGATGTATTCCAGATTAATGGGGGGGGGGAAGCTGTTTATTTTAAGTGTATTTGTGAAACAACAGAGCAGAGTGGGGGGAGAGAAGGAGAGAGAGCAACAGGGTGCTCTTTCTTCCAAGTAAATATGCTTAGAACTGAGCTAATAAAGGAACAATGGCGTGAATATGTGTTGGCCAAAATATGTTCCTTCATTAGCTCCATGCCTAACTCTCCTTTTCCATAGGATGGTGCACAAATATGTACTATATAAATGCACGGGACATATCTTTGCATGTGCGGTGCCCTAGCTATAGGGAAGAGGTGAACTTGTTTTATTCTTTTCTTCACAGTTCCTAGCTGTATTGCAGCAATATACAGATTCTTCTCCCTCATTTCTGCTCCCTGCTATTACAGGGCAGAATGGGATCGTGCTAGCAATTTCAAGCAAAAATTGACAGTGCAAATGTTTCTTTTTCACTTTGCAATGTGATGTGGCCTGTGACACTGATTATCTGCAAGTTAAAGGAAGTTACGACTTCAAGGGTTCCTGAGAATAGGGAAAGGTCTCTTAGTAAGAGAGAGAGAGAGAGAGAGAGAGAAGGCTTTTTTTTGACACAGAGACCTCACTGCTATGCTAAAGAGAATTTCTAGGCTCCAAATACAGTTTGATGGTGAATTACGAGCATTGCTATAACTCAAAATGATTTTTGAATGCTACAACTTTGCCTTTATGCTTTATTTAAAGGTACACACTATTTTTCTGTTCCATCCTGATACATGAAATGTTTCTCTAGAATGGAATATTTTTGTATTTCAGTAAAGGGAGTACACCCTCCCTTTTACTACAGAGCTTCTTTGTTTTACGACGTCTGAGTGTGCTGCCTTTTATGTAGTATGTCATACCACCCAGGTCTCCCCAGCCCAGATTACAACACAGCATGGGAAGGTAACATGCTTCAACAATATCTCCTCACTGTTCTGGAAACTGTGCAAATACAAGCAGATGATGCAATACTTCACCCATATTGGATTGCAGTTTAAATCAGCTGAACCTCAGATACCACTCTGACTGCTTCTGAATGGAGTCAAAAAAAATTTACACACCCATTAACACAAAGCACATTGAAATCAGTGGCACACCAACTTGCAGCATTTAGCAATTCTGAGTTCCACTTACTAGGCATATTGGACTTTATATGGATAAAGCACAAGTGTTGAAATCACACGTGCTACATGCTGATAACATTACAAGCAAATGTGACATCACAGTTCCTATTCCAAAAGCACTCTTGTGTAGAAATAGCATGCCATTACGCCTACTGCACATGCATGCGTATCGTTGCATGTATGTACACTAGGAAGCCATATTTACCAGTACAGACATTAAAACAAATGTGTGATTGGTGAGCACAAATCCAAAGGTTAGCTGTGACAGTCTCATTGAAATCAATGGAATTCCATTTAGTCATTATGACTATGATAGCAATCCATGCACACTTTCCTAGGACAACACCCCATTGAACACAGGACTTTCTCCTGAGTAGATATGTACAGAATGGGGTGCTGGTCTGTTGGCATTGCTTTCAGTGGGTCTCACGTGCAACTACATTTTTCTGGCTTGTGCCCTAATTATTAGTGCACTCACTGCACATGTTCCTCATGTCCCTGCTGTATTGCTTTAAAAGCAATCTCCAAATCTTCTCTCCCTTGTCTTTGGTTGCTGCTGTACATTTCTTTTGGAACTGTGTTCAATGGCAAACTAAAAAGCAGTTTCATGTTTCCAGAGGACTAGATGTCTTAAAAATCAACGAGCCTCTAGTGTCATGCTGTAGATGGTGACACAATTTATGTCCATTTTGTCATATTTCCCCACATATTATTATAAATAGTAGTAGTAAATAATAATAATGTTCATATTGTGAGTCCTTTAGGACAAAGAATAGATTTTTCCATTCATTTTGCTATATAAGAAACTTTGTAAACTTTTTTTGTTGAAAAGCAATATAAAATATTCTTAATTATAATAATTAGAATAATAGGAGTCTCTATTTAGAATTATGATTCCAATCTCTATTTCGGGGATATAATAAAAATAACTCAAATGGAAACAGCATTTTTATTTCACTTTCAATCAAAGACACTCCTAAGGGGTTTCTTGTCCACTGAAGCTACTGTAGGAGATGCATAAAAAAAGCAATTCTTCATCTAAGCATGCAAGTTTTCTTCCTTCTGCTAATATAAAGTGCCTACCAACCAATACACATAATTAAAAATATACAAGAGTTTGGGTTTTGTTTTGTTTAGAAATCCACTCTGACCAGCTTCTCAAAACCTACCTAAGCAGTAAAAACTGGCCAGATGTTAATAAAGATAATAGAAAAGATTATCAAGCAAAGTCATGATCTATAAAATCCTGTCATTGTAGCCATTGCTTCTGATTCAGAGCCAGTCTTCTTTCTTTCCTGCATTCCAAAAACAAATCAACAGCTCTATCACTGTACAATTGCAGAAATCCCCTTAGACCAGTTTTGTTTGGATAGCAACATCTTCTTTGAATAGATCCATGTTGTTTGCCCAAGAAAAGTTAGTTTGTATTTATTTTATTTTTATTTTTTTGCATGCCTGGGTGGCTTCTTTCCTACTTGAGAAAACGTCTGAGGGTCTTCAGGGCATCTGTCCTTGTTTGACCCCATTCAGCAGGTCTGTCAGCTCGCTGATGTACTGGATGGTGTATTTCAGTGTCTGTATCTTGGTGAGCGGCTGGCCTCTTTGGCTGTAGATTGGAGGCAGATAGTTGCGCAGGGTGTGCAGTGCTTCGGCCAGGGTCCTCATTCTCAGCTTCTCTCTTTCACTGGCTTTTCTCCTGCGCTGGACTGACATCCGGACTTTGGAGCCTTTCTCGGCGCCTTTGCCCTGGCCAGGGTTCGGGAGATACATGGAAGAAAACTCCATCAGGGTGTATCCCCTCACCCTCCGGTCACCCTCACTCCTGCCACTGCTGTTGGCACAGGGGGGCATCTCCACCACCACCGGACAAGGAGAAGATGAGTAAGATTCAAAGGAAGGGGACGGAGAGAGGCTCTGAGGGGATGAAAGTCCCAAAGCCCCTGAGCTGCTCTTCCAGTCCCATGAAGAAAGGAAGGGAGAATCCTCAGAGCACACATGCTCTTCCATGCTCTCCAAAGGCCTTGCAATTTGTCCTTGCTGGTCCAAAGATATAAGGAAGAAAGAAGGCAATTCCTGTCAGCTGCAAGCAAAGTCTGTAGTCTCTGTCTAGGGAGACCCTTTTATGACAGGGAGGGTGGAGAAAGAAGTGACAAAAAGGGAAACGGTGCTGGGGTATGGAGAATTCAAAAGACCGCAAGTGCTAAGATGGAAAATGAACTCTTGATGTGTTATCTTCTTCTCTATGATAATTGTCAACCTTCAGCTAAAACCCATTTAAGCTAACAGGGAACAGTGAGAAAGGGGGGGGGGGAGATTATCATCTTGTAACTAAACCAATTCAGCCTTCTTATCTACATTTGACAGTGCCTTGGGGAATAGCTGACAATGAGAAAGGAAATGGAGAGAGCAGGCCACAGGTTCAACACCCAGGTCCGACTTTTATTTGACTGAACTGGGGTTGAAGTACTCAACTGACTTTAAAAAAATAAACAACTCACCCAACTACTGTATAAAATATTTCATGAGGAATTCTTTAAAATAAAAATGTATTCCAATGTAGCTAATATTTTTCAGTAAAATATATTGCACAGTAGCTAATGGGAATTATACCATTTCCCGGCAGATCCCTCACATCTCACTTCCTACAGACAGAAGAAATAATATATTTCAGTCTTTACATCTCAGTTTCGTACTGTTTCTAGATATAAATGCTCTGAACACTCCAGATGCCACTCAGAATTCCTGTTGTTTTAGAATATTTTTGCGCACATTAGATTCTGAAACATGATACACACCACGGAGGGGGATTTATGCAACGTGTCAGGAACACATTTGTTTTACATCTTCTATACAGCTGATCTCACGTTATTCTAGGTTATCAATGAAGAATTCCATTTTGACCATATTGCGGACTGACTTGCTGGGCAGAGATCTTGGGGGGGGGGTGTCAGGAGGGTAGCAGCAAAAGCAAAGATGGGAGCAAGGAGAATAATGGATGGTGTAGTGGTTTGGGAGTCGGACTTAGACCTGGAAGATCCAGGTTCAAATCCTCGTTCAGCCACGAAGCTTCCTGGGTGACCATGGGCCAGTCACTATCTCTCAGCCCCACCTACCTCACAGGGTTGTTGTGAGGACAAAAAGGAGGGGAGGAAATATGTACACCACTCTGAGCTCCTTGGAGGAAGAGCGGTATAAAAATGTGAAAAATAAATAAATAAATAAATTGTTTTAAGAAACCCAACACATTTGGGGCATGAAAGTTAGGAGCAATTATGAAAACAATCACACAAAGCAAGGGATTCTATTCCAAGGAGCAGCGGTTCATGGAAGCAAACTTCCTCTCCACCTCCTTGGCACCGTAGCCGCCTGCACCCACCAAAATTCCACTTCAGAAGGTCAGGGGACCCTCCCCCCAGAACAGGGCTGTATAGAGGGTTGTAAAATTAAGGAGAAATCCATTGTGATGGCTCCCCCCCCCCCCTTCTGCAAACAGAACTGCTTTCCAGTCACAGAAGAGGAACTTTGGATAAAGCCAGACATTTGAAATGTGTGGCATTACAATAAAATATAATCATCTGCTATAATATTATGCATTAAATGACGAATGTATCGATTGCTCATCAGTGGCAGCAAGTTGATAATACTGCCCCCACTCCTGACAGTTTGTGCATAAGGCTGGATTATGTTTGACAAAATCCCAGATTCTGCTGGTGCAATTTGCTAAGGTATTACAGTCAGCATTTTAACAGCATCACAATTGATCTTCACAAACAGGAAAAATGAGAATTAACTTATTTGAAATCATGGCTTCTTAAAACGTTGGTCCCATATAAAAGTCAATACATTAATATATCTTAATAAGCATTTAATAAGCACAACACATACATGTTTATTCAGAAGTAAGTCCCACTGTGTTCAATAGGCCTTCTTGTCAGATAATTGTGCACAGAGGACTGTAGCCTAATGGCCCAATTCTAAAGGGGCCGGTCGTTGTCAGAGCGCCTCTTCCGCAGGCGTAAAGCAGTCAGTGCCAGTCGTAAAAGGTGCTCCGGGAGCATGCTCAGTAGCATATAAGGGGCCTTGGGCAGTGTGATCCAGAACGCCGCCCAATGCCGCCTCTGCACAACAACAACAAAAAGGCTCCTTACTGTGCACCTGGCACCATTTATTCAAATGCAGAAAGAACTCCTTCTTTTGTGCAGTCCCTGTAAATAAATCCAGAAGTCTTGCACTTCCACATTTGAAGAAACCATGCGAGGAGCACAGTAAGGAGGCAGATGATCTGCTTTCCGCTTGCTTATAGCAGGTGGAAAGCGGATCAGTGCAGCTCGCGTCCATGGGAGGTGGTAGCAGACTCAGGGTGAAGGGCACCCTGAATTTGCCATCCTCTCCTCCTCCTCCTGCATAATCCACCACTGATGCAATCCACATCACCTTGCCTAATGGATGGGCTACCATCCCTGCATGGGGCTCCTGAGCAGTCACCCATCTTGGTTCTGTCTGGTTCAGTCATGTTTAGCTTTAGCAAGGCAGCAGCATCATGTGCCCTCAGATCATGTCCCGCTAAGACACCATGAAATACGGTACTTTCCCATTTGTGAACTCAAAATGTAATACTTTATCTGCAAAACTCCAGTACAGTATAGAGTGAGAATTTAGATTGTAAGAATGCTTAATAAATCCTTCTTTAAACCATTTCTACCCACGGGTGTATATACGCAACAGGAGTTAAATGTGTACACCTGTGGGCCCGGAAGAAATGGGATTTATTAAGGATCCTTTCAAAGAATGTTTCAAATGTGTTTAAAATAATCTAATATTTGCCAGTTATACTACTTAAAGTAAACTTGGATAAATATTCCTCTTTGTAGAACTTCATGCAGTAAATAAATTTGGCCCTATGAAAATATAATTTTTTCTTCCTATTGTGTGTCTCACCAGCATCCTTCAGTTTTCCTGGGAACAATATACCGGTATGTCTAAAGAACTTTAAAAATATATATATGTAAAAATCATACTTTGGGTCACTAAATTTTCCCGCATCTCATAAAAATCATGGAGAAGTTTCTTCTTGACATTCAGTAATCTCATAATGTTGAAGGTTGTTGAATTATGAGGCTAATATTGTAGGTTTGCTCAATGGCACTTTAAAAAATGATGAAGGCATTTTCTGCCTGAATGATGGTTTTGTTTTTCACTCCCATCATTTATTCACCAAACCAAAGGCAAACGTTCAGTCTTCATTCACTGTTTATAATAAGGACTTCCTTTGGTCGCAATCCTATAAGCATTTTCCTGGGACCTGGGAGAAAGTTCCAATGAACACAATGGGACTTACTTCTTTGTGGACATGCATAGGATTGTAATGTTAGTTAACTATTTCTGAATGTATAAAGAAGCAGCTGAAACACACCATGAAAAAGTATTGTAATGGAATTAAACGGGTTTCCCTTTGAATGACTGCAGGCAAATAAAAAGTAATTTACAGTACTTATCTCAAACATAATAAAATGGGCAATATTGCAGAAAGGGTTTTTACAGCCTTCATAAATCTCTAACGAAGAATATAAACCTGAGAGAAATTTTAGCTAATATACAAAGCAGAAAACTTCATTCAAGAATATAACAGAGCTACTTCTGTCCATATCAGTTGTTAAAGTACACAAGTACTTCTTCTTGGCCTAGCCCTAGATACAGGGGAATCTATCTTTCCTCGCCACCATTCTATCACATTTTCAGGCGAAATGGATGTAAGAAGGGTGTATGTTGTACTTGTCTTTCAAACCAGGGCCTTCAGCTTTTGGAACCTTACTTTCCTCTGAGCCACCAGCTCACTATCTCCACCTCCCAGCAAAACAAGGAAAGTAGGATCTACAAAAGTAGGTGAAGGGTATCATGCAGGCTACAGTATGGACTCTTCCCACTGCCAGCTGACCCTCCCCTCAGCTTGAATATATATAATCAGCTAAGCCCCCACAAGTCAATGAAGATTTTAAAGCCTGGATGCCTTTAAAAGGGGATTGGACAGATTTATGGAGGAAACGTCCATCATGCCATCATGCCATGATGGGGATAAGCAACCTCCTGGTTGTAGGAGTAGGTTTTCTTTGTGCCAGGTGCAAGGGAGTGGCGACTGGACACAGGTATCTTGTTGTCTTGTGTGCTCCCTGAGGCATCTGGTGGGGCCACTGTGTGATACAGGAAGCTGGACTAGATGGGCCTTTGGCCTGATCCAGCAGGGCTCTTCGTATGTTCTTATGTTCTTAAGATATGCCAGGGCCCATAGAACGTCTGCCTCCAGGCTGAGCAATTTTCCCACAAGCAACATAGCCTTGCACTGGCGTTGCTAGAGGTGGGGCGGAATGGTAAGTCTTGCACAGCGGTAACCGCTCCGTTCCATGGTGGCCCCGCCCTCTCACCGTCGGAACTAGTTGAGCGGTGAAGGCAACGCGCAGGGAGTCTCCTGCACATTGCCGCCGCCGCTCAACTGGTTCCAACGGCAAGTGGCCGGGCCACCATGGAACGGAGCGGTTACCGCTGTGCAAGACTTACCGTTCCGCCCCACCTCTAGCAACACCAGTGCAGCCTTGTACTTCAGCTCCGCTCCAGCCCATTCCTAACTACATCTATTCCCTCTAAGTCTGGCCCTCTACTTCTTGTCTATCTAGTCTGCTACCTGACACCAGCCTATTCCTGACCATACATGCCTTCTGTGTCTGGAACTGTTCATGCCAGAACTGCCCAGCTGCAGCCTGTCTCCTAGCTTAATCAAGGTCTGACTATGAGTTCACAAAAGTGTCATCATACTATGTTAAAAATGGAAGCATGTCATAACTAAGTAATGAACCACAAACAAATAAATCGACCAGAAAAAAAACAAAACCCAGCAAGTCAGAACACTAGCAGTTAAATAAATCACCCAAACTCAATTACGGGAGGGGGTCCCCTAGCTCAGTAGTATATAAAGCATTAGCATTGTAGGCAGGGGGTCCTGGGTTCTTCTGTTCCCAGCATCTCCAGGCAGGACAGAGAAAAAATCATCTCAAAATTATTCACACAAATGAAACCACAAGGGATTTTGTAAGCTCCCCTTGACTGAGGAGAGGTATGTCAACATTTTCTTAAGCTTTTGCTTGTAAATGTACTGAAGACTGTAGTAGCAGCAGCACACACCTCTAGTTTGCATCTTGAGCTTAGGGCAAGCACCACACAGGTGGACTTTAATGACCTCCCTGGTACCTTGTGCAGGCACTGTGCTCCTCCAGTCACACCCTTGCAAGATCAGGTCCAACACTCTCTCTTTAAAACCCCTCCATGTCAACATTTGATCCTCCCAGAAGTGGCAATCCCGACTGACCGAGATGTGACAGCAACGTCCCAATTCATGAAAACAACTGGCCTCTAATCAACTGGCTTCCTAGATGAGGAAAAAAAGAGACTCATGTGCTGAATTTACACCTACTCACCTTTTAAGTACAGATTTTATGGCATGGTGTTTTCCAGCTGATATGGGGGAGGGCCTTTTTAATACCCCTGTTAAGAGAAGTTGAAAGAAGATTGCGCTGTGTGGTTGGTCTTTAATGTTTGCTTCCCATTGCAGTGAAAGGGCAAGAGATGGCACAGAGTTCAGGCTTGACTGAGTTCATTATTTGATCAGAAAAGCATGTACAGGATTGATCAGAAAAGCATATTCAGAGACTTCCTTCTAAACCATCATTTTAATACTTTAAGGCTAACAGCACAATCCTGCGCAAGTTGCGGCGGCTGGCCTAAATGGCCTGTCCCTCCCTGCATCCTGGGCAGAATACGGGTCGCAGCAGTGCGGGCTCACCTCGGGGGAAGGGGACGTTCATCCTCTTCCCCTGGTGTAAGTGCCAGAGGCCCCAATGGGCCTTCTCAGATGCGTGCCAGCTATTTAGCTGGCGCGCATCCGGGGAGGCCGTGTAAGGCTGGCCCAGCCTGGGAAGGGGTGTTGGATATTGGCACAACCCAGCACCAATATCCCCGCCCCCTCCCAGGCTGGGCCAGCCAATGGCCCCCTCCCTTGCCACCCCAGCCCACCCTCCCCAAGCTCCTGCGCCGACCCATGCAACGCTCACCTGCGTCGGCCAGTGCAGGTCCAGGTAGGTGGCGGAGTAAGAGGTGCCAGCCTCTGCACTGACACCACTTACTCCAGAGAGAGGAGCAGCAAAAGTGCTCTACGGCATTTTTGCGACTCCTTAGGCCGGTGGAGCACTTGCGGGTTGGTTGGGATAGGGCTGGTTGTAAGTGTTAAACACATACAGTATATATGTATTTCAAAAAACATGAACGCCCTACCTTAATTCTACCTGTTTGACATACATTCTTAATCAGTAGCATTCATTACAGTATTTCATTTAAAGTCCAGCCATTTCCCAACCATAAACACAAGTGAACCGTTTGTTCACCTGTTTCTGACCAAAAATAGGGCTGGTTGTAAGTGTTAAACACATACAGTATATATGTATTTCAAAAAACATGAATGCCCTACCTTAATTCTACCTGTTTGACATACATTCTTAATCAGTAGCATTCATTACAGTATTTCATTTAAAGTCCAGCCATTTCCCAACCATAAACACAAGTGAACCGTTTGTTCACCTGTTTCTGACCAAAAATTTGGATATCAGAGACTCAAAGGGTTGTATCCTAAGAAAGCTAGTCATGACTAAGACCCACTGAAATTTAAAGGATCATGTAAATTGTCTCAGGCTGCAATCCTATACACACTTACTGGGGAGTAAGTGCCACTGAAATCGTGGGGCTTACTTCTGAGGAGACAGCCGCAGAGGACTGTGCTGTTAGTTAAGCAACTGGTCTCTCTGTGCTTGCCCCTTACATGAATTGAATATTTGCTTAACAATCTGAACATTATTATTTCGGATGCCTCAGGCTGTCTAGGCAAGCCTAGCTAAATAGCAGGCTTTGGGTAAGTATACCATTATTATTCTCACTTTTGCTCAAACATAGACTAATGTTGTAGTCTAATAGACTGAACCTTGCTAATTGGGCAAAGAGGAGGCACTTTTTCAATTAATGCTTCTCTTATATTTAGCAAAGGGAGAGTAACTGTCCCTCTTCACCCCAGCACATTGTCTTTTCTAGTAACTCTTTGCTGGTGTTCTTCAGCATTATTTTAGATTGTGAACCCTTTTGGAACAGGGAGCCATTTAATGTAGTTATTTGGTTTTCTCTGTAAACTGTTTTGTGAACTTTTTTTGCTAGAAAATGGTATAATAATGATGATGTTTTGGAAATAAAAGGCACTGATGGATCTTCTGGTCCAGTTCAGACACTAAGGCCCGGTTCACACACAGCATATCATCACTTTACTGCAATTTGAAGCGATGGCTTGCATGTTTGAGTGATCAGAGACAACCTAACATCGCAGCTAGAACTTTCATATCACCTCTTGACACCTTAATGCAGCATTTTTAAATGAAGTCGGTTTTACACATTCCTCAAGAGATGAAAAAGGATATACAGGTATATGTGAATCAATCCTAAAAGACACTCTCTGTTTCTAAGCAGGAACTAACACCAGCTCCTCCCCCACCCCACCCCACCCAGATGCTACATGCAACTTGTCTGATGTGAAGCTACAGGAGTCAGAATTTGGTAGTGTGAGATAGCTCCTCTGATCATACTCCCAATCTTCAACCACAAGAATTATGATTTTGCAGCTCTCCCTAATGAAAACATGCTACTATAGTCTGCTGCTGATGAGACATAAACAATAACTAAACAAACCCACATTCTCTGGAGTCTATATATAGAAATCTGGCAGCTTCTATAGAAATCAAATATTTGTGTTTTCCAGTCTGTGTGTGTAAGCAAGCATGCTCCTATGTTTTCCGGTCTTCAAACATTTTAGCCTGACATTTCTGTTTTATAAAGCTCATGCTCAGTATAACAATAATATTCTCCATTTTTGTTCCTTCTGCAACTCAGAGCTGCATGACAAGCTGTTTCGGCTTGAGGCGCACTGTTCCCAGGCTAATCAATAGAAGCATCTTTTTAAGACAAATTAGTCTTTCAAAACGGATCAAACAACACGACTGCTGGCATCATTTCAGCCCTCATCTAGGGCCAGAGTTGTGGAGTTTCATTCAGATGACACCTTTGCACTTTGCTGTTTCTCCAGCCCAGCAAGTCACAAACCGCGTCTGCCCTGAAATAAAACGGAGTTAAATAATTAAAGGCTCCTGTGAGTTCCAAGTCCAGAGTAAGCCACCGGAGACTGAGTCCGCCCATTAGTCCATCTGATCTGAGTCAGCCTCCTCTGCGTTGACTGGCAGCAGATCTCCAGGGTTTCAGACAGGGGAAGAACAGCCCGGCCTGCCCAGGATTCAACCTGGCCTCTGCAGCCACTCTTTGGTATGAACCGTGACTCAATTCCCTACAAAATATACATCACTAATGTCAGTATTGGCAACTGGAGGGAGACGCGAATGAAAGAAGCAATGAAATTAAATCTGATCCTAACTTATTCTGTCAGGACCTAATTGATGCATGTATCAGACTAGGACAGGCAATCATAATGCTCTTATTTGCCATAAGGTTAGAGCTGAAATCACACAGACAGATACATTAGTCTTCTGGAGATCACAATGAACCAATAATAACCACAATGTCTCAGAGGCACAATTAGAATGTAATCTTGCGAAGAGGAATCCGTGCTGGACGTGGGGAGTAAGTAGCTCTAACTCTGTGTAGAAGGGAAAACGTAATAGGATTATTTGTATGCCACTGTTTTGCACATCCTGGAGGATCTCAATTTTCTTTCCATTTTTTAAAGTTTCTGGTCCTCATGACTACATTAAAAGAGTGTGGGCAATCTCTACTGAAATCTCAGAAGCAAGAATAAGATTTCCAGCAATTGGGAGCTGGGATTCAGTAGCCTGGCTAGCCCTCCCCTTTCTACCGCAGATTCCTATGCTGCCTGATAAGTTGTTCTCCGAAGGACCTTCCAGAATGTCACTCATTCTATGAAGCATGATCCACCCAATTGTTGTTGCAGGACTTGTGGTAGCCTAAGATTCCACTTTGAAAATCCTGAGTTATTTTCTAAACTTTATGTGAGAGTAGCACACAGAACGAAGAAAATCTCGAGCCACACAATGACTCAAGATTTTCTTAGATGGCCTGAGTCTCATAACAGCTAATGGGGTTCTCCCAGAAGCCTTCTTCGGCTTGGGGGGGACAACCCCTATTGGCCACTGGGGAGGGGAGGGAGAAGTATGTGTCCACTTCCTCTTCCCTCCCTTCCCCAGAGAACAGTGGGGCCAGTATGCTCCCAAAGGGCAGGATCATTGCCTGGGAACAGAGGGGAAGGAACTGCCCTTGCCTATTCATCAAAGGTGAGCCCCCAGACCCAGGTGAGCTGGATGGCCCAGGCAAGGGAGAAATAGGCCAGGGGGGGAGTGAAATGCGGCAAAGTGAAGCTATATGGGGAAGTGAAGTGTATGTGCAGAAAAAAGGACCAAAAACTGGGTCGTGCCCCAGAGGACCCTGGCACGGAAGTTGGGCTACTGCCAGAAGACAAAATTCCATGTGTGTCTGTGTCCCCCCGGCATACATGGAAGTGCTTTGTGAATACTCCTGAGCTTCTGGGCACTTAGTGTCTTAGGAACACTGTGGAATCAGGAATCAGTGTCTTAGGAACAGCTTGGGCTCATCTTGTGCAGTTTCAAACCATCACTACAGAGCCTGATAGTAGCTTATTGTATTCTAATCAAGGTATAATAGTAGCTTATTGTATTCTAGGTATAATAGTAGCTTATTGTATTCTAATCAAGGTATAATCAGTCTTTAATAGATCATAAGCATTTGCAAATCACGTGGGAAGGATGCTGCCGGTCCTGCATACACCCAACTCTAAACCCCCAGATGTTTTCTCCCAGGAGTTTCACATATATGCTAAATAACATCAGGGAAAAATAGAACCCCATAGCTGAAGAATACAGGTTAAAGGAGCAGGACTCCCCTACTACCACTCCCCCCCCCCCGCATCCAGATGACCCAGAAGGACACCATGGTCAATTGTGTCAAAAGCTGCTGAGAAGTCCAGCAGGACCAACAGGGACACACACACCCTCCCCATTAAGTCCCCAACGTAGATAGTCCACGAGGCTAACCAAAACCAGGCAACCCTAACTCTCAGAATCATCAGGAATCTATCCAAATCCATAAGCCTCTAAAGGCGGACCCTACAAATTGGTTTGCCACCCCTGCAGAGGGAAGGAGTAATGATCAGCCTAAACCCTACCAGGCAGTGATTTATTCAGGACAAAGGAGTGGTTTTAATTTCCTCCACACCCAGATCACCAGCCACCTATACAGTAAACACTCAGTCTAGCGTGTGTTATACCACATGTGTTAGGACAGAAATGAACTGAGACAGGCTCATGGTTGCCATGGCGGCGGCATGAATCCTGAATCACTCTTATACCAAGGGCCTTGGTTTCGACACTGAAGTCCCCAGGCAGAGTTCTAGAGAACTTTGAGGTTTGCTTAAAATGTTGTGCCTTTTTTGGTTGATCCCTATAAAGATAAGTAGTATTACTACTTCCGAGAAAGCATGCTTTAATGCTCATTTGTTAGATTGTGAGCCCTTTGGGGACAAGGAACTATTTATTTATTTGTTTTTGCTGTGTAAATTGCTTTGAGAATGCTCTTGCTGAAAAGTGATATATAAATAAAATAAAATAAAATAAAATAAAACAACAACAACAACAACACTGATGTAAATTTTCTAGGTTCCTTAAAATAATTTATTTCTTTTCACTTGGTTTAAAAAAAAAAAAAAGAAGAAGAAGGTGGATGATGTAGGCAAGTGGTGAGGAGATCAAAGAGTAGGTATGTCAAACTGAAATGCAAATGCTGTCACACTGCTGACACAAATCCTGCATTAACACCTTGGTGTTAAAGGCTCAAATTAGGTTGAGCAGACTGAAAAGAAAAGGCCTAAGACAACATATTTACTGCCTGTTCAGATTTGTTATCTTCTGAATTTAGCCAGACAATAGTATGAATGTCTATTACTCAGAATTATTTCTCCATAAATTAGTTTAGTGACCTGTCAGTTAAATAGCACATGAAATACAATAGCTGAAAAGAGAGAGAAATGCTGAAAGAATGGCACCCATGTAAATGATGAAGCAGCCGAGAAAATACAGTATATATATATATATGTTATCTTAACCATGACACATTTCTATTCACATGATGATAATTTTCAAACGAGAATTTTTATTCCCCCCCCCATTATATATTACATTTCATATGTGAGTGACAATATTTCCTTTGGTAGGCAGGAGTACAGTCATTACATGCACATGCACACATAAGTTGCTTCTGCATCAACCACATGTGTGTCACTTTCACATCTATTTAAATAAGACCCTTGAGGGCATGTTTCACAAACTTTTGATACATGGGGGGGGGGACAAGGAATTCTTCTTTAGAACTTGGAGGCACATTTCACTCTTATGATTTAAAATCATTTCTCTGTAAAAATCTATCTATTATGTATCTACATCTAAAATGTATATCTAAATCCATATATTCTGTATTCTAAATATATAAAATCTATACATTTTTCAATCACCTCTCAGAACTATGGGCTGATGTCCTTCTTGCAACTGTGGGACTACAGTATGTAGTTAATATACCCTTCTGGTGTCCTAACCTCCCTTTGACCCAACTGGACAGGGCTAAGAGACAGAACCATGATTATTATGGGCTGTCCTAATGTTCCCAGGATTCTCCTCTCACCTGCTAGCTGTAACACATGTCAAGTCCAATAATTCTAATTCTGCTTTGCTCTTTCTCTCAGGATGATGCATATAGATTGACAGAGAGTAAAGAGAGATCAGTGCTCCATAGGGGCTCCCCACTCCAAGGGATATAGAATGATGGATGCATTCACTACAGTAAAAGTTTTTCAAGGGCCCTCTTCTGACATACAGTCTCATGGGACACATTCCCTGAAAGTTGAGTGCTGAATGAAACAGCGCTATCAGGAGCAGCAACAACTGCGCCTCCTCCCTGCATCTGTCCAGTAAAGCCTAATGAAAGGAGAATTATAATGCAATCATATTTAAGTGTTATCTATTCTCACCCCCTCATCCTGCCCACCCGCACCCCTAGTGCACTTTTTTTTGCGTTAAAATGCCAGGGGGTTCCAGGATTTTTGGGCGCGGGGGCAAAGCTTGTGACATCATTTATGGGGTGGGGCTTGTGACATCACCAGGGGTGTAACAGGGTGTGGCCCCCATATCCGCGGGACGTAGCTACGCCTCTGGCCACAGCATGCTAAAATCAGAAAGCAAGAGTAAACATACCCTCCACCAAGGTGCCTGCAGAGCATGGATGACTCAAATAAGCAAGCAAAGTCACTCCTCAGACCCCCAGATGTTCAATTTTGTTCCCAGCTCCCCCAGATGCAACATGTATGCATGCTAGTATTTAGGACCCCAAGACCCTGCTGTGCTGTTAAGAAAAGTCCCTGCTCTATTGATCCCTTTGTCTCTCTGCCATTGTGTCGACAGAGACAAAAATCTAATATTGCATGAGGAGTCAGCCTGTGCAACTGTATTTGAGGGGAAAATCCCAGAAGAGATACTGTAACTCTTACCCATATAGTGTGGCCTTAACTGCCTTCTTCTATGGTCCCCTATGACAACTAGGGTCATTTTCAGAGGCCTTTCTTGATGTTTCCCTGGCTTCTGAGATTAGGTAGACAGTTACAATACCAGGGAATGGGCATTTTCTGTGGTGGTGACAGAACTATGGACCTCTTACCCGATTCATTCGCCTAGAACCTTCACGCATCTTTCATGTACCAGGGCAAGTGTATCCTGCCCACCTGAGCTTTTAATAATATTTATAAGGCATTAACAGTGCCCTTTATTTTATTGTCTCTTACTTGGTTTTTACTGCCACTTTACTATGGTTATTGATTTATTGTTTTGCTGCTTCGTACACTGTTGTCCACTGCTCTGTTTCATTATTTTTGTGGATGTTTCTATTAAATGTGTGTGTGTTTTAAGATGCTGCAGGCGCTTTTCCCAATCAAAAGCTAGGACGGTATACATTTCTTAAATAAAAATAGTGGTCTCGCCCTTCAATCCTGGCTGACCAGGAAAAAGGGAAAGCAAGATACTGAGAGACAGTATGAATGGACTATTCTACATTTTAAAGGATATTCGCTCATCCGTCTGGGAGCTGACAGAGAAAATGTATACTATACTTATCTTTAAGGGTCAAATGAGGTGTACCTCCAGTTTTAACTAGGATGCTCATATCTTTCCTTCCTTCCTGGAGTTCAGGGTCATTTACATGGGATCCCTGGGCAGTCACCCACCCGGGCACTGACCACTGACCATTCAGCAAGATTCAGTAGCTGAATTATGCACTCTAGAACTCCTTCCCTTCAACAGGAACCCAATTTTAATCCAAAAAACAAACAAACATGTAGTTGCCCCAGTTTGAGAAACACTGCTCAAATACATATTGAAGACATACTGTACTTTGGTACCATTCAGCTGAAGGACATTGCAATTGAGCCCATAGTAACTGTGGAAGGTTCTACAAAAGTAGTTCTTTTTCATTCCGCATCCGAATTGCGCATGTGAGGTGTCCAAGGGGGGGTTCAGCTGGTGTCCGTCCTGCGTCTGTCGGCGTACGACAACTTACACTGGCATAAGTGCTCTTACATCGGGGGATCTACTGTTACATCGGTGCAAGAGTTACATAGGATTGAGCTGTGTATGTTGTAGGGCAGATGTGCTGAAGAGTAAACACAAAAAAGTCCAGCAGCAACTTCAGTTAAGTTGCTAGTGTTTGTCAAACATTTCCCTTCTTTAAGACGACAAAGTATTGTGAATCAGGTGATGTCTTACATACCTTTAAGGAACAAGAAATAATCTTCTTTAAACAGTAAACTCATTTTCTATTACATTTTGACAGGGCAGAAAAATAATCTTATGATAATCTCTTAAAAGAAACTTTCCGAATGCCTCCTTCCAACAGGGGACTATCTGGAAGCCATTTCTGAGAACTTTTGCATTAGCACTGCTGGGATGAAATGTAAAAAAACAAAACAAAAAAAACCCTCACAGTGAGAAAGATTAATGGGAGCTGTTACCTCCAGTAAAGGTAAAAATCGTTTCATGTCTAAGGAAGTGTTAAGCTCTGCCATTTTACATCAACAGATGAAAGGAAGCTGTGGTTGGCAATATTACTAGATCTGTTGTAGGCTAAGTGCTATTGGAGAAACACTAAAACACTGTGGTAGATTTAACACTTTACCCTTCAGGAAACAAACACTTTGCGTTCCCAACATTGCTCAACCATGAGCTATTATTATATGCTAGTTCTTCACAGGTCTGTCTTTGTCTCAAACAGCAGCAAGAGCACAGCTCCGCAACTAAAACCATCCTGCTTCCACTTAAAGAATTAGGATCGTATAGATTTGTTCACAATTCAGTCAGGACATTTGTCATATAGCATTGTATTTGCTTGGGAAAGCAGTCTTTTTTTGTGGTACCTTATCTTGTCTTTCTAAGGCAAGTTCTTCTGCAAAGATTTCTCCCCTGGGCAAAAAGGCGACATGCAACAAAACGGGTTTGTAACCAAATCACATTTTCTGTAATACAATTTCCACAAAAACATAGAATTTGTAAATGCATTTGAAAGGCAGTCTAACGCTTAAACCTTTAGATACTAAGTAGATTCAGCTTTAGACATGCCTGCCAACACTGAGGTTTCACTTCCACAGCTTCAGGCTCCTGGGAGTTTCTCAGTTTATATTTTGGTAGATACCATAGCCGCCTCCATAGCTCCAGGCGCAAGGGCATGTCTTGTGTAGTTTAATACACACCACGCAGATATGGCACTGAAGCCTAGTCCTTACTGAAGTGATGAAATGAATTTCAGAGTGCAAGAATGGATGTCAGATGACTGAATAGTTCTCCATGTTAAAAAAAAATGTCCACACCAGTGATGTAGACTTGAGTCTATTGAGTCGGACTTGCGTCAGACTCAAGTCGTGTCAATGACTTGACTTGGACTTGGCGATTGTAAAAGACTCGAAAGACTTGACTCAAGACTTGGAGCCTTTTACAACAGGTCGAATTTTATTCAGGTTTAAACCCATTTCCCCCATTAAATAGATAGGGACTCACAACTCGCAACCAAAGACTTGGGGACTTGGGGGCAAAAACTTGGGACTTGACTAGAGACTTAGACCCAGAGACTTGGGTCTTGACTCAAGACTTGGAGTCAGAGACTTGATCCACATCCCTTCTCCACACATGAAAATGTAGATAGCAAGAAAAGTTCTAGTCTGTTGTTGTTTTTCTGGCATGCTAGTTTTCTAAGTATAGGAGTGTTTCTTCATGAGGGGAGAATTTCATCATATGACCCACCATCTGCAATCTGTAGTATGGCCCTAGGTGCATCACAGCAAGAACTAGCCCATACACACTTCTGCCTATGCCTGCTCAGCAATCCCAATGACTTTAGTGGAACTTACTCATGAGTACATATGCAGAAAATTGCAAATGGCACCCCAGGGAAAAAACACAGTAAGGTCTATTGGGGAGCCTGAAGTTACACAGAATACTGGCTATGTATACAGATATGTGACACAAGTCTAGGTTCATTAAAAGGACAGCAAGGTGACAAAGATATTGTTCATTTGAAGTAATAGGATTCTAGCAGTAGCGTAGCCGGGGGGGGGGGAGCACGGTAAGTGCTGCACGGCATTACATGGAGGTTCAGTGGCCCACTCACCATCAGAGCCAGTCTGGCAGTGAAAGCAACGCTGCCTTCACTGCTGGACTGGCTCTGACAGCAAGTGGGAGGGGCCACTCTGCACCTCCGTGTAACGCTGTGCAGCACTTACTGCGCCATGCAAGACCCCCCTCGGGCTACCCTACTGGATTCAAGGCCCAACAGGTGCAGAAAAATCCTGAAACAATGGGGTACATTTGCACTACAAACACACATCTATTAACTATTATACCTCCCCCCAACTTTCTCTTTAAG
This sequence comes from Plestiodon gilberti rubricaudatus, assembly GCA_026170595.1. Taxonomy (NCBI): domain Eukaryota; kingdom Metazoa; phylum Chordata; class Lepidosauria; order Squamata; family Scincidae; genus Plestiodon; species Plestiodon gilberti. The sequence goes on along the minus strand of JANXHW010000001.1, from coordinate 122,942,299 downwards.
CTATAGTTTTATGTAGTTAAGATTGGGGGTTCTGTGATAGAAATCATTTGGCTCCTCCAAGACCTACAAGTTCCAAAGTTTCTTAGAAAGGGGGGAAGCCATGATGTCCAAACTGGGTAGGCAGGCTCACAACTGTTTTCCCCAATAAAGCAAAAATGCATGTCTATCAAAAAAGAAACAGATCAGGCACCCAAAATTACACTCTTATTTTTATTTGCAAGTCTACAATTACAGCACCATTTCTGTACAGGAGAGAAGTAGCAGGCTTGCTGGTCCAACAGTATTCTAATTTTCAGCAGAAGATGCCATTCACAATTTCAAGATGAGCAAAATTCTCCATGACGATTGTATCAAATGTAAAACAAACAGCTTAAGGATTTATGGTTGCTTCTCATAAGATCCTTTGTGCTGGAAGATAAACACAAGATGGGATGTGCTTGCCTCCTCAACAAGTACAATATTTCTATGTAGTCTCGTGGAGTCAGTGGCTGAATAATCAGTTTCTCATCACCTCAAGCAGATAGTTCAGCTAAAGTCCCAAAGATCTAATTCTGAAAAACAGCAAATGAGCAGATAATCTTGTTTCTGGACTGTATCACTTCAGATTGCAAGTGCAGACTAACGTCATGGAATGCTCATCCATGCCAAAACGTTCTCCTGCATGTAGAAAACTAGCATGTCTGTCTGGGAGAAGGCTGGAACCCCTCTCCTGCACACCTTATTTTCTAAATGCAGAGGATGAAGGAGCATTCAGTCATTAGCCCACACCTGCAGTCTGAAGTGGTATAGCCCAGAAACAGGTTTACCAGCTGCTTGTGAGAATTAGGTCCAAGTGTGACTCCCTTATCTGTGTTTCCCCCACTTTAAGGAGCTTCTAAATCAGCTAAACACACTTCTCAGTTGAAGACTGTACGTCTCCCACTCCCAGGAGTCAGCTGGTAATTGAGCCACATTTAAGTGGTGTATATAAAAAGTGGAGGCAAACTGCAGCACAGCTATCCCTTCTCACGTCTGGCTCTTGGGATGAGATATCATGCTGACATATCTCTACAAGAAAGGATTAGATGGAATTGGGGCAGGCTATGATTTATCATATGGAAAGCATTTAAAGATACATTTTCAAGGCTATAACATCATCTCAGCATCCTAATGTCTTATTCAGATATGGAGCATGGGGGATTATTACAAAATAGAAGTGTTGCTGGAGGAACCTATCTTGTCACAGAAATGGGCTTTTGGACAGCTTTTACAAGTACGTGGAGAACTGCAAATTTTGGGCTTCAAAATGTGTTGGTAAAAGCATCAACTTTGAAATGCACCCCTCCCCCAAAGGCAACCAACATATCCACAGGCCAATGGCTTCTCAAAACGGCTGTATGACAGTTTCAAGCAACAGTTATACATTTTTTGTTGCCTGATTACCATTGACAGTAATGAGTTGAGGGAATACATGCTAAGCAGCCTTCAGAAAGAGAAAAAAAACTTCAAAATGCACACATTCAAGTCCTCATCTTCTCACCCACACATAGTTGTGTGAACCATCCCTTAAGCAACGAACTCCATGGTAGTTTCCCCATACTTAAGAATCATTTTAGTTTTCCACGTTTTGTAGATAGAAAAACTAGTTAATATTTATATGAGTGATTTTGCTACTTGACTTTTGTTATTCTTTTTTGGAACTTGTGTTACTGTGAAAATGAAGAAAACCTGTTGTAATTTATTTTAGGATTGTAATTAGGTTGGCATGATTTCTCCCCCTTATCTGGATTTATTTATTTTGTATCTTTGTTATGTTATGCTTTGATTGAAATGATTTAAAAAGAAGAACCTGGTTAATTCTATTTTTTAGGAATTGGTTTTTGAAACCAAAATCTATTTGGTTTTGTTCCATTATACACCCACAAATAGGTTGTTTCAGGTTGATTTTAAATTTATTTGGAAGTAAGTCTCTCAGAGTTTTATATTTATTTCTGTGAGCCTTACAGCTGGATTTCATGCATGTTTACTCAGAAATAAGTTCTACTGATGTCACTGGTCCTAGATAAGTGTACATAGGATTTAAATCCCAATCATTCTAGGTATTAGGAAATGGCTTCGTAAATTTTGCTAAAGTTAAGTACTTTTAAGTCAATTGTTTCAATAGGAGACGGGCAGCCCAATCCTGCGTAAGGATCCACCGCCCGCCGGCAGCAGGCAGTCCGCGGCAGAAAGTCTACTCGGGGAAGGGGACAAGCGTCCCCTTCCCCGAGTGTAACAGCAGCTGAGGCCGATAGGCCTCCTCAGAATTCCACCAGCTATTTCGCTGGCGGAAGTTGGAGGAGGCCATGTAATGGCTCAGCCGCCCGGCAGGGACTGGGATATGGCGGGAGCACTTGTTCCGCTGCCTGAAAATACAGCAGGATTGCACTGTTACAGAGCAATCCTATATTTACTTGGAAGTAAATCTCATTATTATCAGTGGGGCTTATTCCCAGGTAAGTGTGTTTAGGATTGCAGCCTTTCACATGTGCTCAAATTTCTTCATTTGAAATTAATGGAACTTTGAAGTGCCTGGATTAACTTTGGACATATTGTGCCCTTAATTCTTATCTCTGTGTCCCTAGTATGCAAGGCAAAAAATCATGCTACTCTGGATTTTTTTTCTTAAGTGCAAACAACTTTAACATAAAATAAACAATTTCTCACTTTTGGAGAAAGCAATCATTATACAAAGTGGAAGCGATTCAGGAATATATTTTCGTCTTCTTAATTCTATATTTTCTAGAAACCTCTCATGATTTGCATCTAGACATAACTATCACTAGAGGTTGGCAATCATGCAACATCCAGCACCAGAGAAAATTCTTAGCTATTCTGAGGGTATAGAATTTAGGCTAGACATCAATGGCGCAATCCTGTCTACATCTTCGACTGGCAGAGCGCCACTCCTAGTGTGTTGCAAACGCGCCATAAAGCATGTAAACGTCACCTGAGTAGGCAGTGTCAGCGCCAAGGCCGGCGCCGCTCACCCTGCCCCAGATCTGAGGAGTGCCTGCCAGGGACGGTGAGTTCCCCACCAAGCAGTGGAAAACTTGATGTGTTTGGATATTACATAACCGTACACAAATTTAATTTAGGCCTTGATTTCACCTCTTATACCTAGGGCTGAAATGTAGCTAAGATGCCATTCTTTCTTTTTTAATATTTAAATCAAAGGGTTTTGGCTACATCTGAAAAGTGCAATATTGATGTAGCAACGTATAAGGCCAACATCTATCTAACACTAATCCATTCAGTTGATATCTGGATTTCCTAACCCAAGAATGATCTCTTCACTGTTTTTCCAGACAGGCAGGCTCCACCTACTTCATATAACTTTTTTCTGAGAGTTTTGTTGAATTTGGGCAAGGGAAAGTAGTGGTGCGATGATCAAGTAATTGGGGTAGTTTTGTTCTCTTCTGTGACCACAGATGGCAATGGACCATTTGGGGATGAAAATTAATGTGCTGACTTTATCTTAGCATTACAGGCATTCTGGCACAACATTTTTCTGTTACTCTTTCTGAGCATTTGTACATCAGCATCTAGATGGTGAAGGAAGCGAGTCGCATCTGGCCAATTAAGTGCGCATTAAGACCAGGCCCCGAGAGTCTTCCTCAACTTGGGTGACGCAAAGCTCTAAAAAGGAAGATCATTTAAGAGCACTGGCTGGAAGAAAATATAAAGAGATCAACATTACTGTAGCATCCACATACAGATCAATACAGGTTGCTACAGGTTTCCAGGTTGCTACATAGTCAATGAGTGGGCATTTTTTTTAAAAAAGGTTTTTTTAATTTCTTGTCTGACTTCATACCACTGTGGTGGAAGAGCATGTTTTTCACTAAGAATATTCTTGTGAATACACTGTCAACACAATTCACAGTGAGTCCATCACAAATTTTGCAGGAAGTCACTACATAGCCGCAAAGGCCACCAAAAGCAAATAATTAAGACATTTTCATCTCAGATTTGAGCACTGGCTATTCAGGATCTCTCACAAAGTTCTCATTAATGAAGGCTGGGCTTCTTTTCTATGGAAATCACTTAAAAATACACAAGGGTAGGAGAAAATTTAGGACATATCCCCCATGATGACAAATGAGAAATTGTTCTAATGGCTCTGCAGTCTTAGTTTCAGCCTTTCAGACAAAGGTAGGGGACTCCTGACCCACACTTCAGAATCACTTCCACTCTCCTGTAGATGAGGGTAGGACACACCAAGTATAGATTCTGTGGGGCTTGGAGAACTGCGAATACGCTCTACAGAGGATGGTTTGGGATGCTCTTTCACTGATACATCAGAGCGAATTACTCGAAAACCAGGCTCTTCCCCCTTTAGTTTCATTTGAAATGCTGATTCACTGTTGCTCCTTTTGGCATTGCTCTTGTCCTTCAGCAAATCCAGGTTACATTTTCTTTGCCATTTTGGGCCCCTCTGCGGCTCCCTCCTTTTCATGTTTTCATCATCACTGTCTTCACTAGAACCACCGTTTTGGCACACACTCTTCTTCTTAAGAGAACTTTTAAAAATGGTTTGTACAGAGTGTTTTCTAACCTCACAGTTATCTAAGGCTTCTGCTGGCTTGAGAGGCAACTTTAGCAGCACATTTGCTGAGCATGTTGATCCTACTGTTTCAATGCAGAGTCCCTTGGACGCTGCATTGCCCGAACCTACGGGTTTCTCTGCCGCCTGGAGTGGGATGTCAAGATTTTTGAACACTTCCTGAGAGCTTTGCAATCCGAGCCCCTGTGGATATTTTTCCGATAACACATTTTCAATTTCCCTGAGCTGAGCTGAAGAAGATGAAAATTCAGCCCTTGGGCTAGCCACTCCCTTCATTTGTTTTACCATTTGCAAGGGGTTTCCTAGAGATGCACTTGGAGACTTGGAGAAAGCTTTGAAAGCAGAATGCTTTCGAATTAGATGGTTTTGTCCTTCAGGAGAGTTGCTGTTTGAAACAAAGCAGGACATATTGCTGGGTGGATCTTGATCATATTTTACAGAATCTGAATCTGAATACGGTGTGATGATTTCTGCTGTTTTATGATGCAATGGAGGATGTCGACTCATAGAAGTACTACATGTGCCTGACTCAGATTCTGAACAAACACTATTAATATGCATTGGAGGCGTGCTGAAGGATGTTCCTTCCCAGTCGATGCCACTCAACTGTAGATCAGCGATCGCAGGGTCTACGGGCTGATTCGTAAAGTGTACCTGTGAGCTGAGAGAGCTGCCAGAACCGCATTTGTCCCCTGAGCTTTGTGGAGGAATTAAGAGCAAGGTGGATGGTGGGTTTTGATTTTTCACAACTGTGGCAGAAAACTTTCCCACTACAGTTGCACTCTGAGGCACAGAGTCGTTTTTTGGCAACATTTGGTGATTAAAAGCAGTTTCAAAATCAAGTTTGGATTCACAGTCAGGAAAGGTGTCACACACAGATTGCACTTTCAGCCGAGAAAGAAGATCTGCAACTTCGCTGTCCTCCGCTGAACACTCTCTTGGTTTAGTCTTTTTTCCTAAAGAAACAACACAAATATTGTGTAAGGAAGGTTCTCAAAAGAGAACAAAACGTGAAGCTTCAAGCTTACCCTTCTTTTTTTTCTTGCAAATTTCCAACTTCTCCATTTGATACAGGGCAACAATTTCTGGGTATGCAGCCTGAAATAACGACGACTCCTCTATTGTTATGAAAAAAGGTTCTGAGAGCTGATCATCTGCTGCAACATAGTGGTCTGCAACAATGAATAAAAGGCATTAAATCATATCATCAAATATAACTATGCAGTGCTACAACCACAGATGGTTCTGCCCTTAACTATGTTTTTTTCAGGAAAGATGTCAGATATAGATCTTTCAGTACAAATCCTGATTCTTGTTAGGTTGATAGCACAAATAAAGCTTATAGTTAGCATCTTCATTGCGGGAATCTACAATTACAGTTTGGCTGATGTAGCCACGGGATATCTGTGGCCCTATATATTTGCCAGGGTTGCTGTTGGTCCTAGTTATTTTGTATGGAGCCCATGAACATCTGTGTGACAATTTTTTCAAATGTTTTGCTTACTTATAACTGGTAGCACTACTTGTGGTATAATGCAAAGCAGCATTAACTGGCCCTGTTAAATAATTTTTTTAAAAGCAGCATACATTCCCCAGGACTGCAAACGGTGGTGGAAAAGTAAGAATAACTCTTCATCATAAGTTGTTCTCTCCAGTCAGTATATATAGTGTGGCCAGAAATGGACACAACCAGAGTGTGTATAGACCTAGTACAGTTTCACAGGGCACAAACATGCGAAAAGCCAGTTTTGGCCTACTCACTGTGTATCCCAAAAGGCACCCACAACCATTTTGTCTTGTATTTATTTTTCTTTACCCCCTTAACCATCTCCTTTTCCCTATCCATCTATTTAGATTGCAGATTTGCAGGCAAAGTCTTGTTAATTTTATGATTTCCCAGTGCTTTGTTTTAAGGTGCTTAAGAAATACATATTTTATTTTTAAAACTTTAGGTACAAGTGGTTTCTTTGTGACAAGTCTCACACATATTACATTACATCATGCCCATCTCCCTCCAAACGTTTTGTCCCTTTAAGCCCTGTTCAGAAAACACAGACACACACCTTTGCATTCAGCAAACACAAGAGGGGGCAGCCGGACTGTGCCATTAGTCACACACCCTCAACACCAGTGCACCCACTGGCCACCTCCCCAGCCAGCCATTTGTACGAAAGTCACCAGGCTTTATCTATGGAGGTGTGCATCATTCTCACGATGGGCAGTGGGTGCATCAGCGCTGAGAGGTGTGGCTAGCAGACACCATCTTGCTCCCCATCCCATGCATACTGAAAACAAGGGATAGGTGGGTACATTTTAACCGCATTGTGGGGTAACCCCTATAGTACGCACAATGAACAGCACCAACCTGGCTTTTGCCACTCAATTTCAAAACAAGGAGTTCCATTTTTCGTTCGCGTCTTGACTATCCTGTAAAACAAGCATGTCAACAATTTTAAATAGAACAGAAAAGAGAAAAAAATACTCATGTTTGTAAAGTGTGCATGAAATGTAGAATTTTAAGTGAAAAAAATGTTCAGTTTATATGTTCCATGAACCTACTACTTATTAAGTACCAAAATATCATAACTAGCAAATGTTTCAGTGATACGAGAATAGGTAAACCCAGAGGTTCCCAAACTCCTGGGAAGAGCTTATGCTGCTGTAAGTCGGTGCAGGGCCACCCCGATAGCAGCGAAAGCTCTCCCAGGATCACGACACCACTGTGGGAAAAAATGGCTTTTTCTACCTTCCTTGAGGGGTGTAGTGGTCCTCCGGGGGCTGCAGGGAGCCTGCGGAACCCTCTGCAGGCCTCCCCGTGCCTCAGAACGGCGTTCCAACGTGATCACGACCCACTTCCAGTTTTCCAACGAAACCAGAAGTGGGCCACGATCACATCAGAGGGCTGTTCTGAGGCATGGGGAGGCCTGCAGAGGGTTCCACAGGCTCCCCGCACCCCCCCCCCAGAGGACCACTACACCCCTCAAGGAAGGTAGAAAAAGCCATTTTTCCCCCAGCGGCAGCACAATCTCGGACGCGCTGTTGATGTCACCGCGGGTCACACTCCCCTTAAGGGAACAGCAACCCATTGTTCCCGGCTGGGGCGTCGCAACATGCACGCCCTTATACATGCAGTTAGTTGGAAATGCTTCCCGAAGATGTTGTCCCACATTGCTTTTACCCGAGTGTGTACTGCAGTCATGTGAACAAGACCAAATTCATGGGGCTTTTCCATTTAATCAGTCCCCCCTGTAGTTTTCACATATATACTACAACCATGTAGGATAGTATCACAGAGAAGCAGTTCCCATGTGGCATGGTGTGCGTGCATGTGAAGGGGTCATGCTGAAATCCCTTCCTGCACTATCCAGTCTGTATGGCAGCCTTGCTCTTCTTGGATAAATGAGAGGAGCAAGTAGGCAGGAGGGAGCTTTGGGCACTATCAGAGAGTGTTGTGTGGTTAATCAGTACTATAAGTCTGATTACCGATCACCCACAATCCACACATTCAAGTGCTGATCACTGCTAGTTCACATGGACTAGCTAGCAGAATCAGTATGGGTTGCACAGCTCTGATCAAAACAGTGACAGGAGCTACAACTCTCTCTCCCCATACAGGAAATGCATCTTCCTTGCAGTACTTTCAGTAGAGCTTTTTGGTTTAGTGTACAGTGGACCTTTTCTATTTGCGGCTTTGGGATCTGCGGATTTGTCTCACCGCGGATCCCGGACCCGCGAGGGTCCACTGTAAAACGCTAAAAAAAAAGAGGGGGGAAGGGGGGAAACATTAAAAAAAAAAATCTTTTAGAATAAAATCACTGTGTGTTCTTGCTGTAAACATGCTGAAATCGTGCTCCAGAATCCTCTTCCAAGTTGCGTGACATCCCCCTCCCAAGGTTGCCCCAGAATGCTTTGCAAAGCATTCTGGAGCTATTTTGGGAGAGGGAGGGGGAGCTGCGCAACCCAGAAGAGGCTTCCGGAGCGCAATTTCAGCATGCTTCCAGCAAGAACCCACAGCGGATTCACTCTAAAAAGGTTAAAAAACTTGCTTTCCCTCCTTTTTTCTACCATTTTACATGTGGACTCCGTATACGTGGATCCTCGCTATCTGCAGTGGTGGTGGTGTCCGAAATGGATTCCCCACGGATAGCGAGGTCCAACTGTACTGTTATTATTGATTTTAAAATTGTATATCCCAACTTATTGCCAAAGCCTTAAGGTGGCAAACAATCAACAATAAAGCAAAACAACAACAACAACCCACCATTCAATGCAATAAAAAAACCAGAAACCAGCGGATAAAACCAGTAATAAACAGTCACTGCTACAGCTGGGAACGCTGCCTAGTAGCACTCTGAATCAGCATTGCATACCAACTATAGCAACTACAGATCAGGATCCAAGGAGCTGCTTGAGCAAGGGGCTTGCAATAGCCCAGTGGAATTTTTGAATTTCTCTTTCAAGGACTGACCCACAAACTATATCAAAAACTGCTTTTGAAATCCCCCCTACTTTCAAAAGCAGTTTTATCTGACCTGTTTGAGAAAAGCAGGTCTACAGTACTCCCAGATCTAAGGGCTTGGTTCTTTGGCTCCTGCCCATGCTCTCCCATCCATAGGACTTCTCACGTCTGCATGCAGTGTCATTGGAACCAATGCAAGAACTGATACAAAAGAGAGCTGGTTCGAGGGACATTGTCATCTCAGCTGATACAGGAGACATGTTCTGTGCACAATACATTTTGCACAACATTAACACAAGACAGAGATACAAATCTGGTAAACGTTTTACTGTATAGGGGTTCCCTATAAAATGTTTTATAGGGGGTCCCTGTTATACGTTTTGCTGCATTTAAGTCCTCAATTTTTGAGGAACTATTTATTTATTTATTTATTTACAATATTTATATCCCGCCTTTCTCCCCGAAGGGACCCAAGGCGGCTCACAACAGAAATACAAAAAATACCATATAAAAAACATCACACTTTAAAACAGTAAAAACAATTAATAACATTTGATAAAAACAATAACTAAAAATCAATTAAAAAGATCATGGCGACAGTCACAACACGAGCATAAAAACAGTAGCACCCCCACCTATACCAGTGAGATGTTAAAAAAGGCAAGGGCTCAGAAGGCTTCTTGAAACAAGAAGACATAAACTAGACATAAACATTCCCCGCACTTACACCCTTTACTGCTGTAGCCCTGCCTGCATATCTTCTCACTCCCTCTGTGCTCTTGAACATACATCCCTGAAATTTAGATTTTGCTGTTGCTGGCTTTGGATGCTCTTCTTTCTCCTCCCCACACCCTCAAAGCCCTTAAAGGGGGACATACTGGTTTATACATGTTCAAGACTGCATACCACCCTCTAGACTAGAGGCCCTATCCCTACCTCATTCCACTGTTTCTTATGGGACAAAATTCTCTTTTAAGTCCAATGAGAGGTATGAATCTACATATGGTCCCCAGTTTCCATTAGTTCTTATGGAGGAAATTCCCCATTCATAAGTTGTTTTGCTGTAAGTCCAAGCATGCCAGTCCTTAACCTTGACTTATAAAAGGGACCCCCTGTATAAGGATGATGTAGAACTGAAGAAAAAAAGAAAAGAGTCCTTTGCACTTCCATGAAGTCCTACGGAATATCTATTTTCTCCAGTGATAGAAGCGAGGAGAAAAACGAGGTGAATGAATTCTAACTTCATAAATTAGATTACCGTAGTGCCTGCAGCTGCTGTGGGTCCACATGCCCAGACTTCCTTCTGTTCATGTCATAATAAGTCAAAAGGGCACACAATTTCTCACAGGCATAATGCTTGGTCCAGTCCATTTTCTCAAAAGCAAATCTCTGTTAGTGGAAGAAATGCTTTTAACAAGTTGTTTCCAAATGTTATATTGCTTTGTTTGTGTTCTGTACCATTCTGGTGCCATCAGATTCTCCAGGAAAATCTTTATGGTGACATATCTGAAGCCATATATTTGCAAGTAGTACCAGTGAGTCTCTTGCAGGGGCCAACCCAATGCACTTTCAAATGTTGTGAACCTTCCATTCAAAATGATATAGAGTGGACCCTTTCCATCTGCAGATGGATCCGGGATCCACAGATTTGTCTCACCGTGGCTCCCGGATCCATGGAGGTCCGCTAAAAATAGCTTTAAAAAGAAAAAGAAAAAAGGTTTAAAAATGCGGGGTTTTTTAACCTTTAGCAGCAAAACGTGCCGTTTCCAAGCCTCCACGGGGCTTCAGCAAGCTGAACGCCCCACTTCTGGGTCATGCAAAAGCTCTTTCCCCCCTCCCAGCCTTGTCCCAGAATGCATCCTGGGACAAGGCTGGGAGGGGGGAAGAGCCTTTGCGCAACCCAGAAGTGGGGCGTTCAGCTTGCTGAAGCCCCGTGAAGGCTTGGAAACAGCACGTTTTGCTGCTAAAAGGTACCCCCCCCCGCATTTTTAAACTTTTTTTTCTTTTTAAAGCTATTTTTAGCAGACCCCGATATCCACGGATCCTCGCTCCTGTGGGGGGATCCGGATAGGATCCCCTGCGGATAGCGAGGGCCAACTGTACTACCTAGCTACAACCAGAAAGGCGGGTTATAAATTATTTAAATAAATAAATAAGTAAATAAATAAATAAATAAAACCAACATCTATATCCAAAGGGTTTGGAAGCATGAAGGATTGTTGAGGGAAAAGCAGTCCCATGACAACAGCAAGAAAGGGAAGCCCACTAAGATGAATATTATCTCATAAGATTCAGATTTATGGATTTAAATAATATTGAGTTTTCATAGTTTTTCTTTAAAATCCAACCCCTTTGCCACATGAATTTTTCATTCATCTCGACAACACCAAGTTGAACATATATTATTTAGCTACCATATTTACCGCCTATTTTTCATTTTTAAGATAACAAAACAGCTTGTAAGAGAAGTTACCATGAACACCAGATTGTACCAATTATAAAACTATTTGAATGTTCATGTGAATTACAGTGAAATCCTATTGGAATTTCAAAGTTTTACTGTGTACAGTGAACTTACTCTCTAATGGGTATGCATAGGATTGAGCTTAAATTAGTTGTTTATATGGGGTTCAGGATAAGAAATACTATACCATGAACACAGACTCCCACTGAAATGTAATAATAAGTGGACATATTTTATCCCGTCTTATATCAAGTCATGGCAATTGCTGTTTTGTTTTGACTGTTCTGACCCAGGACCCACCCACCCACCCCAAAAAAGAGAGAGAGAAGGCAGACTTGTTTAGGTGATGGGACAGTATGAAGATATACATCAATAGATATAACCTAGGAATATATCTACGAGGACTATCTTTAAAACATCAGATGAGGAAAGTAATTCTGACATAGTTTCCTAAGCAGCCACAGCCAGGACCAGCCTTACCATTAGGCAGGGTAAAGGAGCCTACCTCAGGCAGCAGATCTGAGGGAGTCATTAAAGGGCAAATAAATAACATCACTTGTTTGTTATGTTTTTACTACCATTAGGATTTTCTGCCATGTATCAAAATGTCTTGGTTCGTCTCTGGTGACGAGACCCAAGAACCACCTTAGCTTTAACATGAGATGAATGAGATACACTTTTACTATAGTAGCAACAGGTCCTCAGTAACTATCAAAGGACATATGTGAGGATCCACTGATGGCAAGGGAAAGTTAAGCACGTGAACTCTTTTCCATTTAAATCAATGGGATTTCAAAGTGCTTAAATTTGGCTGAATGTCAGCAGGAATTTCTCTTCCTGGTAGTCTGAGTCTGCAACACAATTACTGCACATTTCAAAACACAATTTTTATACTAATATCTTTTACATAAATTATTTTCTAAAGAGACATATTACGTCAAATTATATTTGGGGTTCTCTCATTATTTTAACTGATAACGTGGCAACTCATTCATAACGTTGCCACGTTATACTGGATGCTAATACTGTACATATAACATTTTAGCCAACAAAATCCAGTAACTTGCTCAGTACCTGAAAGGACAATAAATTTGGCCTTTGGGACTCATTTAGTTTCAGCTGCTTATCTTTGCTGATGAGATACTCTTGGATAACCTTAGGAGGAAAAAGTAAAAAGAGAAGATGTTTAGATACACAGATTGTAATAAACAGGTTCATCCCCCCCCCAAAAAAAAATCCTGTTAAAATTACCTCAGGAAATGGGAAGCCTTCACATGCTTTAGCTTTTCTGCAAGGAAAACACACACACACACACACACAAATTAGAAATAGGCTATAAACGTGAACAGAGTTGAACTGATGGGTTTTTCGCACTCATGAAAACAAATAATAGGAGTTCTTATGGAAGCACACCTACTTTCTAACGCCATCCTCCACTGCGTCAACTTCTTGAGCTTGCTGAGAGGAGTGCCAATCACAAAGACAACGGTATTCAGCATCGTGGGGTTCACAGTACCCCACACTTTCACAAAGTTGACACCCAACGCGTTCATGATCTTTATGCGATCCTACAAGGAAACAGAAAGAAGACTTCAGGCTGAATATACTTCTTAAAATGGAAAGTTGTTCCATAAGATTTTGAATAGGCACGTCTAAAGCCTTTAGAATTAATGCATAACTCAAATACAGAGGCCAAAAAACGCTTCTCAGCTACCTAAATCTGGTTATTAAAAGGGTAAGAATGTTTTCTCATTTTCTGTGGTTTGGTTCAGAAATAGTTTGGCATTCTGTGCCCAAGCTCAGGCTTACACCCTCCCACAGGCTGATTTTCTTCCCCCTTTTCTGGTTTGAGCCAACCCATAAGCCCAATTCTGGTGTTTGATCTCCAATGAAGCATGAACATGAGGGCTTCTCCAGATAGGTCAGCTTAGCCCCACCCTCACTTTGCACATGTTCAAGCGTTTGTCTGCTTGAACTGCTGAACACAAGAAGAGCTCCTCACTAGGACTGCTCCCCTGGAAACATGGGCAGTGCTAGGGTATGCTAGGTCTTTGGGCACAATCCGATTAGAGGCCCTTATACACACAAAGCATGCACAAAACCCTATTAGGGGGCCCTGCCCCAGTTTATCTGGGGTGTGGTGGTGGCAGCAAGCATACAGAGGCAGTTGCATGGCTTGCTCTCGACCCTGGCTTGCTCTCCGGCAAGCTCTCACCCATCGCTGATGAGCAGTATTGGACCAGGCTGGGGAAGAGCAAGTGTCAGCCAGGGGAGGGGAGGAATGCCGCTCCCACCTCAGCCTTGGATAGGGGTTGCATGGCTACTTCACCCCACCCCCCTTCTCTTCCTGGATAATCAGGAAGGTCAAAGGGGGCAGACTGGGCCACACTTTTCAGAGCCCCAGCAGCACTGAGAAAGTAGAGGCCAGAGACCCTCTCCTTTACCTTCCCAGGCTCCCAGGGAGGTCAAGGAGAGGAGTGTCTGTATGTTCATCCTTCAGCACCCTGGTGGCACTTAGGAAAGAGTGCCTGGGGCAGTTGCTAGGACAGAAAATAATAGCATGAGTTGCTCCACCATAATCTCTCCTCTAGCAATTCAGGCCTGTGAATCCTGGAACAGTGTCCAATCTGACTGACCCCAACACCTGGCACATTCCAGGGTTGCAGAAGCTCTCCCCGCATTCAGTGCCTGAATGTGCAGAGAGAAGAGTGGGGCTAAGGAGGTGTGCTCTGGAGAAGACCTCATGAGCTCACTCTCCACAGGAAAGCAAATGCCTGAATAGGGATCTAGTTTGCTGTTTTGGCTGAACCAGAAAACTAGGGTTTGGGCATACCCTGCAAACCAGGATTGGAAATCAGGATTTGATTGTCACGTGTGAAAGGAAGAGGGAAGCTGCAAGCCCAAGGCTTCCCGAAGGCTCGTCTTTGTAGCGGTTTGGTGTTACACCTGAACGGAGCTATTGTCAGTTCATAGATTCATAATATGGAAATACTGTAGTCATAAATCTATACAGTAGTTTGTATGACTAACATAATATCTACCGAACGAGCAGCCACCATATCATACCATATCATAAAATCTGGGAATAAAAAGAACATGCTACTTGAACTACATGCGTCTCCTTCTCTTTTTTAGAGATAGGGAATTGGTGATAATTTCTCATTTGTCACAGATAATTGCTGCTCAGGCCAGACTAATCTTACGCTATCGTTTATACTGCTGTGCCTGGCACTACATGTCTTTTCTTAAACTGCAACCTGACTCACCTGGATGACGGCAAACAGCACAGTGAATCACCTTTTTAACTGCTATAACTGGGTTATCATCACCATATTGGAAGTGGTCTAACCAGTGCTCAAATCTAAAATGACATTTAAAAAAGAAGTGTAACATATTGCGTTGGCTACTCACACAATAATATTGTTCACAAGGTCCAACACGGATTTACTTATAAATATACGTCTGAAGATGTATTGTATCTAATTGGATTTGCATCTCTGGGGCACTAATTGTACCAACCACTGAATAATCCATGCCAAATTAGAGCCTTTCTATTGCCCTTAAAGCACAGGTTAAAATTTGCTTCGGATCTAGGAGCCAGGCAAATTTTTCAGCTTCCAGGTTTTTATGTTTTAATGCTGGTTCAAACAAAAATCTCATGCGCCACCAGTGAATGGTATAAATTAGATTTTACACATAAACAAGCATTTAAAAAGCACATTTTCCTGGCAAATGTCAATGTGACAGCTAAAATACCTAAAGGCTTTGATTCAAACATACGGTAAATGACATTGCATCAATAATTTTTTTTTAAGTTAAAACTCATGACAATAAGGTGCAATCCTATATACATTTACCTGGGAGTAAGTCCCACTGGACTCAGTGGGCTTACTTCTAAGTAGATATGTCCTGCAAAACAAGCATTCTCTTTCCCCCTCCCCCCATCCCATCCATCAAGGGTCAGAGAGACACAGCCGCACCTAGAGGACATATTGAAGGTAGGGAAGGGGAGAGTGTGTGCTCTATATGACCCGCCCCCCCCCCCCGCCCAGCCAGAGTGTGTGAGAGAAGCTCTCTCCCACCTTCTCCATCTCGTACTGGCCCCTCCTGCACCTAAATTCACCCTCCTGCATGAATTTGTCATGCTCTGCCTTAAAAAAATATGAAATCAAGTTAAAAGCCCTGATTCCAAAAAGAAAGAAAAAAGAGGCAACATACAGGCCATATAATACACGGTCACTATTCTCTGGGCACATACTGTATGAAGCTGCTTTATTCTAAGTGAGAATAATGATCCACCTAGCTCAGCATTGTCTATGCTGAGACTTCTCCAGGGCTTCAGACAAGAGGCTTTCCAAGCCCACATTTGACTACACATATATATGTTGTTAAATTCTAAAGGCAGGTCACACAAAGAGCCACCTTCTTCAAAGCAAAGTGCAAGTAAAAAAGACTTACTAAGAACTATGTAAAATTTACCTTTGCAGTAAGCTCTGCCCTCTCAAAGTTCTTATTAACTTTAAGGCCTGTTCTTTTCCAACTCCAGGAACTCCCTTTTGGAGACAAGAAAATGACTTCTGTTGAGAGAGGCTAGATATATGTACTGTATAGCAGTATCCATTAAATGCTGCAACAAAACAATACATCGTTATACATAGTCGTAGGGTGCTTAAGACACATATCTGATGCTGCAGCTCAAGTAAAAATGCTAACTTGGCTGCACCATGGAAAGGAGCCCCCCCCTCGCTCTAGATTGGAATGAGTGAAGGGCTTTCACTCAGGAAAGAGCGACCCCTTCCCCAGTCCTTCCAAGCAGGGTTGCAGCCCACATTAGTCTGACCAAGACTGGAACAAATATGCACGAAAGCACCAGAAGACAAGGATTTTAAAAGTGGTGAAATGTTAAGAATATGTCAGAAAGCCAGAGGCACTGAAAAAGGCTATTTTCAGTTGACTGAAGATGTAGATGTCATAGCCAGCCAGATTATATTGAAAGTGTGAAAACTAGTACAGTAGTACCTCATCAGAAGGTAAGAGTGGCAGGTAAACAGGAAGGTAATTGCTAACAACATCCTGAATATACAATGAGAAGTATTATTCAAAGAACTGAAAGTCATTTTTCCCCACCTTTTGTTTAGAAGTAACTTCCAGGGAACTGAGATTTGCAAAGCAGTAAGGAGAACGGAATACCAAAATAATATAATGGACATCAAGTTGAGTTTCACCATGCAAGTGATAGCATCCGTTTTCATTGCAAAGTGGTCCATGTTTACCTATAAAGGGGCGGGAGGGGCGCAGGGATAGTGTCTCTCCCTATCCGTGGGTTCCTGGTATCTGTGGGGGGGCAGGGCCTTACTGTACTGCCACAAGCTGACCCAGCTGCGTGACGGAGAACTACCAGATGCTAAGCCGAACCTGGATTGGCTTTTTATACTCTGCTGCAACCTCATGAAAAGCTACAGAGGGGCAAAACGTGAGGGCCATGTTTTCACAGAGGGCCAAAGCCCAAGCCGGTCTCTGCTCAGTTTGTGGTATGTGACATCCACTCAACTACAGCATGTACTAACTAAACTAAAACTAATGCAAACTGCAAATGTTGAAAGCTGAAACAGTCACGTGAATGAATCCTCAGCAGGGTATCATTATAAGCAAGCATGAGATGACTGCAAGGTAGTAAGAAAACGTAAAAAAAGGGGTTGAGAAATGAGGTTGCTGAAGCCTATGCTTCATTGACAAGATAAAAATTGAGACAGAAGTCTAACGTGCAATAAATGAGGATACAGAAGTATAATATAAAAGGCGAAGATCTTCTCACAAAACCATGCAAATAACTCGAGTGATGCATCACCACAAACAGTGCCATCAATTACCTGACAGAGTCAACCAAGGTCATTTTTAGGGGAATGTGCGAAGATCGATCTTTTTCTGAAATAACTTATGTTAAAAGGTGCTCTCTCAAATCTTATACTTCTTACAAGATGGTGCAGTCAGAAGATATTTGCATTGCTTCACTTGCCTTTTCTACTGAAGCAGATTAAATAGGATTGTCTGTACAACTCAGAATTTTGCAGCAAAGCAAGACTTTGCTATGGGAAGAACAAAATCAATTTGACTGAAATGGAAGGAAGGGCAAGCAGCTGGTTGGAGGAGAGTGTTGGCATTTTGGAACTGAAATCTGGCAGCAAACCACTAGAAGAGTTTATTCAGACAGCTGCATCAGCTAAACAAAAACATGTCAACGGAGACATAAGGATATTACAGCATGACTCACTAGCTCGGCATTGTAACAGCTGCCAGACACAAACAAAACAAAAACCCACCACTTTCTCACAGTATGGGTTGTTCTAATTACAATATGAATAAAATTCACAAATTAAGCAGATACCAACAAAACATCCCTGCGTGGTTTGTGGGGGCAGATTGGTATACCATGACTTCTGTTAAAGCTGCCAAAGGCCAACTGCAACTTAAAATATAGGTGGAAAACAAGTATTTAGGAAAGGATAAAGGGGGCTGCAGTTCAGTCAACATGACTTCTTAATTGTTTTGAGTCCGCTCAATCATTTACCTGATTTATTACATGGACACAGTTTTTCTCCCGAGAAGGAATGCTCTTACACCAGTGGCTCTCAAACGTTTTAGCACCGGGACCCACTTTTTAAAATGACACTCTGTCGGGACCCACCTAGCTTTACGAGATGCTCAAACATTTATTTCCTTATATTTACCCAAGCCTGCAAACTGCAGGAGCTCAGCTGTTTGAAGGGCAATTAGCAGCTATCTGATTTTTGAATAGCTTCAGGGCTTGTGGCAATTACTTATCTGATCTTTCCATCACCTGGGACCCACCAGAAATCAGGTTGCGACCCAACAAATGGGTCCCGACCCACTGTTTGAGAAACACTGTCCGACACGAATGCAGGTCTGTAATAGAAGGTGGAGGGCAAGTATGTCAGGTGCAAGGGAGTGGCAACTGGATACAGGTATCTTGTTGTCTTGTGTGCTCCCTGAGGCATCTGGAGGGGTCACTGTGAGATATAGGAGGCTGGACTCGATGGGCCTTTGGCCTGATCCAGCAGGGCTCTTCTTATGTTCTTATGTAAATAAATGTCCCAAAGAAGTTAAAAATAGGCAATAAAAAAAATAGGAGAAAATCAAAGTTTTTCACCAAAGTCTGATTACCAAATGAAAAGCTCATTTAGACCTGATAAATTCAGCAGAACATACTGGACCACAAAGGATCACTGAGCCATTTAATCATTTGATTTTGTCTGTAAACCACTATGTGAACTTTTTGTTGAAAAGCGGTATATAAATCCTGTTAATAATAATAATAATAATAATAATAATAATAATAATAATAATAATAATAATCTTAATGGAACAAACAAGAAAACATGTACAGAGTGAAAGTGCTATTTGGTTTAAATCTATATGCTCATGCTATAGCAGTTAAATCCTTTTTGCCTCCCAGATCTACCTAAGATCAAGCAAAGATCACTAGAGGCATCTTCTTTTCTCTTCTTTTCGAAAACCAGTTTACCTACCTTAGATGCCAGTCACAATTATTTCAATGAAAAGTACTTCCAAGTCAGCGTGCTCAGGAGAATAACTATGAAAAGTATAAGTAGAGTGAACAAATCTGTGAGGTGAGGAGGGAGACCAGAGCAAGGAAAAATGTGGCACAATAAGGGAGTACAAAATGAGAATTTGACGAGTCTCTGGTCCGAGGAAGGCTGGCTTCTGGCACCAACGATTAGAATCTGGCATCAGATCAGATACATTCATGTTTTTGTTACCTTAGGCAGATAATCACATCCAAGCAGAACTGCTAATCCAATCAGGGACTCCCTACTGCAGCCTAGTTTCTCCTCAATAGCAGATATTGAATAGCAATCAACATGTGGGTCCTGTGAAAAATATTTTTTTTTAATTTCAGGTGATTTCAGGTTTCAATAAAATTATGTTTTATTTCAGGTGATGTTTTATAGTCAGGTGATGATACCCTCTGGTATCTTTTACAAAAGCAGC
The DNA here is from genome assembly GCA_026170595.1 of Plestiodon gilberti rubricaudatus. Taxonomy (NCBI): domain Eukaryota; kingdom Metazoa; phylum Chordata; class Lepidosauria; order Squamata; family Scincidae; genus Plestiodon; species Plestiodon gilberti. The sequence continues at coordinate 122,922,760 of JANXHW010000001.1, read as the reverse complement.
TAGAAATGACACTACCGAGTTGGTTGAGTGCTGAATGATTATACGTCACATAAAGTTCCATACATTTAAGAGAACTCTTCAATGACCACTTGAGCATCAAGGTACCATGGCAGACCTGCATCAGCCCTCATAGTACAGGGCATGTTAACATTTGCTTCTTTCCTCACAAAACAGTTATTTCTCACTCAGAGGGGGCATAAAAGCATGGGTCCTGTTTGCTATTTATTTTACTTTCTGTGTTATAGTCAATGTTATATCTCTGTCTCTAGCTGCAGGTGCCTCTGGGAATGAAGCAATGGTGGTAACTATGCTTTATCAATTTAGACATTATGTGAAACTACTATATTAGTACAAATCATGGTTTGCAAACCCTGGTTTCTGATTCTGGTTTGCCAGCCAATCACAAACCAAATTTTACCAATTCAGATATCATGCTGAACCATGGTTATGCTTTTGAGTTTAACCATACTGTATCATACGCTTTCTGTGTGACAGTACAGACAAAGCTTAAAGGGGCAAGGACAGGGAGCGGTCAAAGCACTTATTGGAAACAAAAAACAAAGGTTAACTGTTTGGAGTATCAAGGTTTGTTTGTTTGAAAGAAGACACATGCTCAAACAAATCTCCGCTCATTACCTTTACATTCATTGTAAAATTTCGGTAAACGGTTTGAGCACCATACAGGAAGGAATCCCCATCATTTGTGATGCAGCCATCCACGTATCCATTAGCATTCAGATAAGCACACATGGCCTCTGCTTCACCAGCTGCTTGAACCCAAGGGATTCCTAAGCACTCCAACATTTCAAGGCACTAAAAAAAAATCTCAAGTGAAGATGCAATAAGGTCTAAATTATGAATTGATCACACAGACCTCCATCAAGTGGTCACATGAATCACCTTGAACTGCCAAACTAGTTTTTTGCTTGTGCTGCAATTATCAATCATTGCACTGCCTTGTGGGCCATTGTTCTGCTATTGTTTATTATAATTTAATTAAAAGGGACTCGTCACATGCACCTACAAAGCTAGAAACCATCTTGTTGTCTTGTGTGCTCGCTGAGGCATCTGGTGGGGCCACTGTGAGATACAGGAAGCTGGACTAGATGGGCCTTTGGCCTGATCCGGCAGGGCTTATGTTCTCACCATCCAGTCTCCCCTGGCTTAAGGGCACACAGACCACAAGATACCTGCATCCTGCTGCCACTCCCTTGCACCTGACATACAGAGAAAACCTACTTCTAAAACCAGGAGGTTGCTTATGGCTTATAACTGGTGATGGTCTTTTCCTCCATGAATCTATCCAATCCCCTTTTAAAGGCATCTAGGCCAGGTGCCATCACCACATTCTGTGGCAAAGAGTTCCACAGATGAATTACACGCTGGGTGAAGAAATATTTTCTTTTGTCCGTTCTAACTCTCCCTCCACTCAATTTTAGTGCATGTCCCCTGGTTCTGGTGTTCTTGGGATCAAGTTCCAAGGGGCGCCTCAACAGCACTCAGGCAAAGCAGGGCACTGGTAGTTCACTGTACAGGCTAGGTGTACGTCAACTCCTCATTGTCCCTCCCACAACCCTCTCAAGTTGTGCCCCAATCTCCTCCCTGTTTTAGCCTCTCCACCAGTGGAATTGCACTGGCATTCAGATGACATCCAAGTTGCGCCAGCATAGCATTTTTCTACCGTTGCATCAATGTCCGTGGCACATACGTCAGCAGGCAGGCTTCTACACTGGTGGGGCTGTCATTGCACTGGAGTATTTGGCAATACACTGGTGTCTCTCATTGGGTCTTAATAACCATGCACATCTAGAAATGAAGTCAGTTCTTTCCTTCCAGTTTACAACTATGAAGGAACAGGATTCAGCAATTACCTTGTTCGTACACAGAACCTCAGATACAACTACTGTACATATTTAGACTACACTTTATCTTTTGGAAAGCACCAACAAATAAGCAACTACATACTAAGAAAGCCAATAAGCAGCTCGGTGCTTGTGTCTGAAAACCTCCTAACATACATGTCATATTCCAGAGGTAACAGACAGAAGAGTAGTATACTTCAGACAGGACCCTGCGGATCACTCACATGCAGTTCAAAGTCTTGTGAAACTATTAAAACTAGAGTTGGACCAATAAAACATATCATGTTATTCCTGTTTTGTGTGTAATGCCAGCACTGGCAATATTCAAAACCCTGAAGTACACATGCAACCAACCAACTATCCATGAGAACTTGCCTCTTTCAGTAGAAATTTAAAGCGAGATCTCCCTGTTCTTGCAGTTGCAGGTTTCTTGGATGGCCCAAAGCGAGTCTCAGTCCTCTTATGCATTGTGTTTGCTTTCAGCTTTGGCGGATCTCCTTCCATGACAAATACCAGATGGATCCCCATGAGTGTTAAAGAAGAGACTCGAAAATAAAGATTCCTGTAATAATAAGCGAATACAATGGTGGAAGACGCTGGCAGTCAGGCACCATAACGTTATTCAAATGTTTAAAGCACAGAAAAAAACACACATATAAGCTAAGCTGTAGCGCTTGCACATAATAGGAAAAGTAGTTGCTACACTGGCTCATCTAATTTCCTACAGCCTTCGATTTAGTTGCTGCATATCAAATATACCAAAGCACATGAAGCACATGATACACGAAAAGCCCATCTCAGAGGAAATTGGGAGAGGCTTCCGGAGAGATCCACCCTTGACTACCCCCTCCCTGATACCTTTCTACCAGAGACATGCGTGGCAGGTGAGGCAACCCCGCCTCCACATAGTTCACAGAAAAGAGCCACAGCCTAACCATGAGATTGAGCACGAGTGCTACCCATTTACTCGGGTGCAAGCGGGTAGCACGCATGTGCAAGTCTTTTCAGTGAACTACGAGGTAGTGGGGTTGCCTCACCTGCCACACCTGCACTGCACGCCCCTGCTTTTTACTGATAGCAGAGGTAGTCATGGCTCCTACACACTAAGGCTACAATCCTATGCACACCTAACCGGGAGTAAGCCTCATAGAACACAGTGATGCTTACTTCTGAGTAAACATGCATAGGATTGCAGCCTAAAAGTGATTTCATTTAACTACATTAACTTATCTACCACCCCAGATATCGATGACACATGATAGGATTCATTTATTGCAGTCAAAGACGTTTCCCCCCCCCCCCAATTATTAATCTAAGCCAGCATTTCTCAAAGTTCTCCCCGCGGGAACTTCTCCCGAAAGTTCAAGGTGGGGAGAACTTTGAGTGTTTGTGGGAGCGGAGCCAGCAGTGGCGGCAATCCAGGAGATCACCACTGCCGCCCCCGAAACCACTGTTGCGGCACTTACCGGGGCTTGGAGGAGCTTTGGGGAGGCCTGCGCAACCCTCTGCAGGCCTCCCCGATCTTCGGATCGCTGCAAAACAGCGATCTTCGGGCGCTTCCAGTTTTCGCGAAAACTGGAAGCGCTCAGAGATCGCTGTTTTGCAGCGATCCGAAGATCGGGGAGGCCTGCAGAGAGTCGTGCAGGCCTCCCCAAAGCTCCCCCAAGCCCCGGTAAGTGCCACAACGGCGGTTTAGGGCAATTTGGCGGTGGTGGTGATCGCCCGGATCACCGCCGCTATGCTGTCCCCGCCGCTTAAGGGGGCAGGGGACAGCTTAGGTTCACAATGGTGAGTCGCAACCCACAGTTTGAGAACCGCTGTTCTAAGCAATAATCCATTCTCTGCTTCTCACGCACCCTCTTCGACCTTTTTTAAAAAATAAAATAGAAAAACATCCACATTTTAAGGAGGATACTGACAAAACAAGGCTCAAAGAAATTCTAATATGGAATCAGTTCCTTTGTGTTCCTTCCTCAGCGCTTTCGCTGCAACACTGCTGTGATTCAAAGTGGCAGTTGCACAGCATTCTCAAGTCTACCTGACTTCTTCTGATGGATGTGGCCAGACAATCAATTTAGAATTCAGCTAGAATACCCATGCAGAAAGCGGCGTTATGCGTTTTTATTTCGTTATCGCCATTTTCTCCTGCCCCTATCCATGAGTTTCAAGGGTTTTTTTTTGAGGGGGGGGGGTGCTGACTCTGACCTTAGCCTTTTCCCACGGTGTAGAAACAGATTTAGGCTACACTTTACCTTTTAGAAAGCACCACTACAGAAGCAATTTCTCTCACAGAAAATCTATTTGCTAGTTATAATCGCAGACCACGATATCACTGTACCCACCTAAGATGAGGTTTTGTAACTACTCCAATCATCTTTTTAACTGTCTGTGCTTCACAGACCCAGAGACTTAAATCTACAGCCAACGTCTTCCCTTTAAGACTGCTGAGGGGAAAGTGCTGTTTCACAGGTTCCAGGATCTGCCACAGACAAGTCACGCCCATCGTCCCAAATATTCAGGTAGCACAGGAACACTGGCTGTAAGGACCAAAAATATATATACATGAGGGATCTAGTGATGAAACTTAAGTAGTACATACTTTTAGGGAAACAAATGTTCTAAATACATTGATAAAAGCTACTGTATTTCTCAGAGAGTAAAATCCAAAGCTCTTTGTGAGGAAAAGGTCCATTCAGTTCAATAGGAATAATTCAAATAATTCATCAAAGAGTGAAGATAAGAACAAATGACAGGCAGTTCTAGCAAACCATTTAAGAATTCAATCTTCATTTTTTTAATTTTATGAGAGAAATGGAGTGACTTGCTCATAATACCATTGAATACCTAAGTCTTCCTGTATGTTACTACTACTTTTTTGTACTCCAAATTTGTTGCCTAATAATTCATTCTCAACCCAACGTACATTTTAAAATATGGAACTGAAATATACATTCAACAGTTTTTGCCCACTGATTAGTGGTTTTAGTTGGTTCCGGAACACCCCCCCCCCCAAAAAAAAAGTTTTCCTGATTTTCCTTTCTGGCACTTTCCTCTCCCTCACACCTTTTGCCTTTGATGATTTACTCTCTGCTTGTTACTTTCCTCACTTCACTCCTTCCCACTCTCTTATAGATTTATTTACTAGTAGCCTAATTTGCTGGCATCTCTTTCTTCTTTGCCATACCCCACCACTAAATATCTCAACACTTCCTCCTTTTAGGCTGAGAAGAAATAGACTCTCTTGTACTTATTCCTCTTCATTACAACTTGAAAAAAGACAAACATAATTTGATGTTCTACTTTTGAGCTTCTTCATGGAACATTAGCATTGATGGGATTAGAATAGACTTCAGTCACCTAATGCCATTCCTGTTCTGACAAAGAATTCTTGCAGTCCAAATACTCCAAACAAACCACCAGCTATCAGTGCTTTTTTTGTAAAGTAAAAAAAAAAAAACAGTAAGGGTCAGTCTGTCTGAAACTGCTATTTTTCATGGTGGGTTTGGCAAACTGTTCACCTTTCAAGAAACTGCTACACTTTGTGAGTTTAGATAGAACCAGTTAGAAGAGAAACTCAGTCTGAAGCATCAACCGATGAAGAAGTAATTGAGCCATATATCAAACCAGGTGCAAAGCCATCTAAAATGTACAAAGCATTTAATGTGCAGGCATCTCTCAGTAATCCTTTGAAAAAAAACATAAGAGGATCAGTACTGTATTATCATCGCCATATTGCAAATGGAAAGGAGCTAAGGCTGAAAGATATCAGTTTGCCTAAGGCCATCTTAATGAGTTCACGACTAAGCTAAATCTTGAACAGAGAACTTCCAGCTCTTAGCTCAAGCTTTTAAATACTTGTTCCAAAAAGTTCACAACCATAGGTTGTATCCAAAGTCAATCAGCAATGACTAATGCCCTATATTCAGGCTTTCCCTCTCATATGTGAGGGGCTCTGTTGGTTTGAGCAGGTTAACCACACACCCACTGATGATGCGCCACTCAGCCCTGCCCACTGCTCTCCCCACATCCAGCATTTGTCCACAGAGACAAATGCTGAAGACAGAGAGATGTTCTCCTTGTAATTGGAACTGCTGTGCACAAATCATATTTCTATGTGGCCAGATAAAACACATAATATGGAAAATGGCCCTAAGAGTGCAATCTAAACTTGCACATACCCTTTGATAAAATCAGTGAGACTTACCTCCAAAAAGATTTTTTTAGGATGGAAATTGAACGTTAGACAGAAACGTTCATGAAACAACCACACACGGAGCACACTAAAATTTGGTCCAATGTGGAAGAGGAAAAATCACTACAATTAATACTGTACTGTACTGTACTTCTGACCAAAAAATGGGAACAGTGCCATCTAAAGGACGCTTATGTACATAGCATTTACCTAAGTGCAAAAAGTATCCATTGCTCAGCAGTTCTAAAACTTTTTGGTCTCCGGAACCTTTACACTCCTAACGGAGTCTCAGGGAGTCCTATTGGCACATGTGCAGAGTCTCAAGGTGCCCCAGAGCACTGGCACATGCACGGAGTACCGCAGTGCTGAACAAATGGCAGCCATTTATGGTGTGCTCATAGAGCCCATGAAGGGGTCTTAGGGAGCCCCAGGGCTCCTAGGAGGACACTTTTAGAAATGCTGATCTAACACAAGGGCAATCAGACTCCAAGGCTTGCACGGTCCTTTTTTTTTTAAACTACCATTCCCACTAACATTTTAACTTTACAAAGTACAGTAGGTGTGCAGACCCACAATATCTAAACAGTTAACTTAAGACATAACTAGTCTGTATTAAGTTAACCCTGGGTGGGCATATTTGCTTAAGAATATCTACTCCAGCACTCTAAGTGCAGCAAGCAGCAGGCACTAAGTGGTCTACTGGAAACTGCAAACACTACCAGCCCAGAAAACAAATGTCAATATCATAGGAAAATAAAACTGCATATAGCAGAGAGTCAACTCCAATTACTTTCCAGAGGTTCCGCAACATTCTAGCTTGAGATGACGTGCAAAAATCTGAACATTAAGGCTGTAATTTTGAGCACAGAGAGCTGGAAGCCTAACAGTACAATCTTATGTATTTAACTGAGAAGTAAGTCTTACGTGGTCAATGGCTCTTACTCATAGGTTAACATGCACAGGATCACATCTCAGTGTATTACAATTTGCTATATAACAGCATATAAAAACAATAGACTCCAATAAATTGATGACTCTATTGTTTTTCAAATCAACGACAAGACGCAACTGGTGGACAAGGCCTGAAGCCATTATATCAGAAAAAGATTGTTCCATACACAGAAGCATTTTCAAATCTGTGTGTGTGTGGGTGTTTTAAAGGATCTTTGAATTTCTTTTGTTTTAGGATACACATTTGTTTCTCTGAATCTCAGCTTTCTATAAGACAAAAAGGAAACAAGAGAGCTCATGGATGGGACTGAGAGAGTAATCTCCAGTCTGGAAAGTTCTTGTTAGGAAATGTTCCATTTGTATTTGTAAGAGTGCCTATTATGTATGCTAACCATACTTATAGCGCAATCCTATGCATGTCGACTCAGAGGTAAGCCACACTGAGTTCAGTGGGGCTTACTTCCAGGTAAGTATGTACAGAATTGCAGCCTTAGTCTGAAGGAAACTATCTGAGAAGAACTGCATTTAAATACCCAAATGGACTTTTTTTTGGTTCCCCTAATGTTAGAAATCCTAGTTTTCTGACAAGAATGATTTACTGGTAATTTATTTTCATAAATTACAAAACACAACTTGTGTTGAAAGCCTTCTTAACGAAAGGCAAGCACACAAATGCTAGGAAGCATAGTTCTTCCGGGTAAGTGCAGAATTCCTTTTATCTTGTGAGTTAACGGAACTATCAAAGGCTACAACCTGGAATAACATTGTTCTGTTTTAAGTGACAAATTTCTCAGCTTCATAGCTTCCTTTCCCTGTCTTATTCACAGGAGAATCCTACTTCTACTACAAATGGCATTATCATCCTATAGGTTTTCTATAGTGGCAGTGGCAGAAAGGATATATTTCTTGCCTTGCTTCTTCTGACAAATTAGCTTTAGCACATGTAGCCACAATTAGCCTACATTTCTAGGAGTCTATCAAATGGTCCATGAAGTCCATCATCAACTCACTAATTAGCAGTGGAGATTTCCCAACATCTTGAATACTTATTCATCATCATCCTTGTTATACTGTACTGTACTACTAACGTTGCTGGTCCCCAGCCAGTCACTTTGACAGCAAAATGCCCCCTCCCCCGACAAGATAGTGTTTCTGCATGCTCAAGGGACTTCCAAGGTACACAGGAATATACATTTGTCATTTAAAATGGGGAAAAAACCAAACTCTAGCCCAACAAGGACTGTGCATACTCAGTGGTCTCTGGAAGGCATGGAGCAATGGGGGTGTGGAAAAAGATGGGAGGAGGGAGAACTGGCCTGTTTGAGATGTATAGTTCGGGAGAACATGTGCCATGAAGTAAAAAAAAAAAAACTCCCCTCCCTGTTTATATGGAAATATTTCAGGAAGGAAGGAAAAGAGAAGAGCACTTTTTGCCAGTCTCCAGAACCTCTCTACACCTCAGAAAAATCCTCCAACTAAGGTTGGCCAATCACCTCAAATCTAAGGCCTAGAGCTATATAGCACATCAGGGGAAGGTTTCAGGATGGTGAAAAAGAAAAAAAAAGGTTCTCTCCTCCTCTTGAAACTTCCCCTGCATCTCACAAGCCAATGATCAACATAGCTTGTGACAATGAGTTCCATAAGTGCTTTGATGTATTTTACTGTTGTAGTTTGTTATATTTTATTACTGTACTACCATTTTATTAGCCACCTTGGCTGGTTCCACATTAGCTGTTTTGTCTGGAATAGCTATTATTAGTTCATACAGTTCTTATGGGAAAATCAGACAACGTCATTGCCAATCCAATGTGTGCCCGTGCTTTCTGAGTAGTACTCTCATCTTATTTCAGACTTGACTTATGCCAACTTCTCTGTCTATTACTGAACTGTCCGACATGAACTAGACCAGGGGTGTCAAACTCATCTCATACAGTGAGCCGAATAGCATTCATGATGCCTGCTGAGTGACATCATTAAGCAGGAAGTGACATCATTAAGCAGATGACGACCAGAAATAAGCACTTTGTTCTCAAGTAGGAATTCATTTGTTGTAAATGACAGAAGAGAAAATATGCAATTCTTGATCATATTTTCAGGCTATGGGAGAATACAATTAACATGCTGGAGAGTCCAATCACCACACGGGCCACCCTTTCAGCAGAGTGAATGTTCCAGCAAGGGGAGAGAGCTCTTAAGTCACACTGATCCTCACCCATTTTCTCAGCAACCTTAAACTGAGTCCTCCCCCCCCCACTCTGGAATAATGGTGGCACACCATCAGTCATGTTATCGTTCAAGTTTATAACGTTGTATTGTTTTATTGTAATATGATACGCCACTTGGAGCTTTCCTACCAGGCTAGGAAAGTGGGATAATTTTAATTTTATGTTTTTAAATAAAGTGCTAGTAGTCAGGAGAAGTGGGATCTTGACTGAAAGCAACTTGGTCTTAAGTGAATATATACTGTACATGCTCAAAGCAGTAGATATTGCAGGCTTTTTATTGAGTAAAAATAGCACTAGTGGAAGTCCTGTGCAAAACCCTCCATTGTAACGTGGTTCCAGGGGAGTGCAGATAAGCAATAGAGCACACTATGGTGGAACCTGTTTTTGATACCAAGTGGATAAGTTGAGATCTAAATCTACAAAATATTACTACTTCAAATATGTCTATACTTGCCTTCAACAACAAGAAGTTCTCAAAGCAGGTTAAGTAGCAAAAGGAATACAAAGATGGTTCCCTGTCCCAAAAAGGGCCAAATCAGATGTACAGCCTGGGCAGACATGTGGTATAGAGTTGTGGTTCCACTAAGAAGTACCTCTTATTTTTCAAAAGTCAACCATGTAGGATGGGGGGCGGGGGAGGGAGAAAACCCCAGTCAGGACAGGGATATTTAAATAGCCAGCCAAAAGCTTCATTCATTCTTTTCTCATAGGGAAGATGGTCCAACCCCCAGTAGCAGTAAGTGCAGCACGGACGTAAAGTGCCCCACTTGCCAATGGCAAATGGGAGGGGCCACTTTGCACCTTTGTGTGACACCTACAGCACTTACTGTGCCTCCACCCCCCCCCTCTCTGGATACACTACTGCCCCCCTCCGTAATTTTGACTGCATTTTTCTGGACTTTACATCTCTAACTGCACAATCTTATGCCTGTCTACTCAGAGAAGTAAAGCCCGAGCTACATTGTCCATGTCCGCGTTCCGTGCGTGTCTGGTGTCCCGCCCCCAGGTCAAACAACAGGCTCTGATTGACCGGATGTAGCGTGGACGCAGCAAAAGTCGAGCCCAGCTCGACTTTTGCTGCGTCCGCGCTACGTCCAGCCAATCAGAGCCTGTTGTTTGACCTGGGGGCGGGACACCAGACACGCACGGAACGCAGACGTGGACAATGTAGCTTGGGCTTTAGTGTGTACAGGATTGCAGCCTTAGATGTCGTTTTTGAGAGGGTAACCATCAGAACCATTTAACTTTCACTTAAAACGTAATACAGTACTGCCACTAAAACAGGTTCTCAATCTCTCCAGGCTGTCAAATAAATTATACCCAGGAGACACACAGGCTGGCTGGGCACCGCTAGGGAACAGGGTACAGAAGTGGCAGTGAGTAGCCAAGGCCGTGTACACATTTACTTGAAAGTGAATCCCGTAATACTTTCTGGAATTTACTTTTAAACCTGCATAGAACCGGGGCGCTACTGCAGTTCTATGCTGCTCACCTTCCTAGGAGTCATTCCCACTGAACTTTCAAGACGGCGTCATGTAAATCAGCCCATGGTGGTTTCTAATAGAAAGACACACGCCTTTACCACGAAATCCCACCCCAGGCGTGAAATCCTAGAAACGAAATCGGGAGAGCTAAAAGCTCACCTAGCCCGCAGCTTTAATACGGCCACGTCACTCTCACTTGCCTTCCCCAAACACCGATTTCCCCAAGCGAAAGAACCTGAATTCATAATTTGGCGGGTTTCACTGCGCCTGCGCGACATGATGACGCCTGGAGAGGGCGACGGAGTGATCATTCCAAAGAGACGCACACTCAACTATCAGTACAGTACTACACCTTCGGTTGTCAGTTATGCGTGATTCAGGGCAAACTAAGCTTTGGTCGCCATAAGAGGTTTCGCAGCCGGAGAGGCTTCTTTACTTTGCGTCGTGCCGGATGCCCTCAGATGGCGGCGTGTAGATAGAGAACCCGAAGTGAAGGGGCATCAAGAAAACGGAATTCTTAGCTCTGCTCTGTGGCGGCCGCAGGAATCGGAAAGAGATGAGAACAGCGCGTGCGTGCTGGTCGTGGCGCTCTGGTGTTTGGCTGGAGCACGCTCCGCCCACCATCCCCCAACTCAGAACTTTGGGAGCAAGAGAATGAAATCTTAACGGTTTCCAGTGTCAGGTGAGCGTTGGTGTCTTTTGGTGACGGAGGTGGATTGATCGCGGGACATAGGAGGTTCCTTTCCCCCTCCTTCGTGAAGGCGTTTTCGGGAGTGGTGGTGGGTTCTGTGTGAGTTAATTAAATGTGTGTCCCTAGATTAAAGGGTACTCAAGGCGGTTTACACTGTGCAGCAGTCAAAAGAACAACAGAGGACAGGTATAACATCCGGACAGAATGATCCAGAAAGGCTGTGATCCTGTGCTTGCTTACTTGGGAGTAAAACCCATTTAATTCAATGAGATGTACTCAGGGGCGTAGTAACACGGCCCCCTACTGGTGGGCTGCGTTAATGCCCCCTGGAAGCCCCACCCCCGCCGTATGCCATCACCTGGAAGCCATGCCCCCTGAGATGATGTCATGGTTCCCTTCCCTCGAGGTACACCAGGGCTGCCCCGGGGCAGCGCTGAACCTGCATAGGATATGGCGTCCAGCCCTTTAGGTTGGCCGCCATATCTTACACAGGATTGGGCTTGCCCGTGGGACTTACAGCCTGATCCTGCGTAAGGATCCGTGGCCAGCCCATAGGTGCTGGCCCAAACACCTGGCATTCCTCAGGAGAAGGGGACATTTGTCCCCTTCCCCCGATGTAGGGCTGCCCTGCCCCAATGGGCCTCTTTGGATGTATGTCAGCTTTCGAGCAGACGTACATCCGGGCGGCAGGGCCGGTGAGCCAGGGAATGGGAGCAGGATATCAGTGGCACTCGCCACCGATATCCCCGCCCCCTCCTGGGCGACTCGCCCAATGGCCACCTTCCCTCACCGCCTGGCCTGCCCTCCCCCCGCCCCTACACTGGCCAGTGCAATTCCGTGGCTGCAGGGTTGGTCCGGAGCTGGAGAGAGGGCTGCTGGCCTCCACGTCAGCAGCCCTTACTCTCCAGGTGCCATAAATGTGCTTTATAGTACGTTTACGACACCCTCCGCCTGTGGAGCGCATGCTCTGCAGGTGGATTTCTACGCATGATTAGGCAGTTACTCCCAAGCGTGCATAGGATTTCAGCCTTAGTCAACTATTGATTGACTTTGTAATGTGCAAACCCAAAGATTTTTTTAATATACAGTCTACTTACAGTGCAATCCTGTGTTCGTCTACTGAGAAGTAAGCCCCATTGAGTTCAGTAGGACTTACTCCAAGGTAAGCATGTATAGGATTGCTGCCTTAATATCTTTTTTAAAAAAGCCTTTTTTGTTTTTGTCCTACTTGATTGTTGCAATTATAGTTACAGAGAACTACGTGTCAACATACAATAATTTCTAACACTTTAAAATATTCTTGATTTTTCACTATGGTGGGAATGGTTCAACACAAGAACTTTAATTCCCCAACTAAAGCAATTTGTCTTGTTTTTACCGGTAATTTTCTAACATGGAAAAATGGTTCTCAGAGCTTGCCCACTGTTTGCTAGTTATGTTTTGAATAAGATTTTATTTTTTTGGTAGTTATGGCAAAGAGAAAAGAGAGAAGTTTTTCATCACCAGGATCCAGCAAAAAACCTCGACAAGACTTCAGGGATTGCCCTGATGATGATCCTAGTGAAGAGGAATTGTCGCAGCTGCAGAATGACAGCAGTTTTAACTCTCAGTCGGTAAGCTACAAATTTATCCTTAAAGAAAAACTAAACTAATGATGATCAGATTTTGGAATTCAAATAGTGATGTTTACCTTGATAGTAGATTTTAATAGATAGTAGATTAAAATTTAAATTAATGTTTTAATGTTGCGTCCTCTTTCAGGATCTACTGTCTAACGGACCCTTATTCTTTCTAACATAATTTTAGAGCACAATCCTATGCTTGTCTACTCACATTGTCTTTAATGGGGCTTACACTCTGAAAGGTGTGCATAGGATTGCAGCCTTAATCTATAAAACTACTTTTTTATAACGTCAAATGCTAAATATTTTAAAGTTTCTTAGGAAGGAGGAAATGTGGCATGCACTGTCGTTTAAAGAACCCATACAGACGAAGGGGTATGTAAGGAAGCTGGCTCTGTCAGTGGTGGACTGGTCGAAGGCAATGGTTGTCTGTACACCACTCCCCCCCCCCCTCTGCTGGCGGTGCTTCTAGGGATGATGATTCCAGCTGATGTAAAAATTGTAGAGATGTGAAGACCTGGAAAAATACTAGAAAAATTCAAGGGGAAAACGGGTTTTTCCCGGGTTTTTCCTGAAGCCTTTTTTTTCTGAAAAATTGAAAAATAAAAACATGATTATGGAATGTTTTATCTTAACATGATGAATAAAATATTTTAAGACAAGGTGTTCAGATATTTTCCAAATGTCGATTCGGCATGGCTGTAGCCTTTCCCTCTGGGTTGCAGCGCGGGTGGGAGGACCCGCCCCCGCGCCGCAACCCAGGGAAAACTTCTACAGGGCTCCTGATGTTCCCCCGAAGCTCCCCCTTACCTGTTTTCCCGGCCGTCGCCATCTTGGATCTCGCAAAATCTCGCGAGATCCAAGATGGCGGCGCCCAAATCTTGTGAGAGCACATGAAGCCCTCACGAATTTTGGTGCCACCATCTTGGATCTCGCGAGATTTTGCGAGATCCAAGATGGTGACGGCCGGGAGAACAGGTAAGGGGGAGCTTCGGGGGACATCGGGAGGCCTGTAGACGTTTTTCCCGGGTTGTGGCGCGGGGGTGGGTGGGTCTTCCCACCCGCGCCGCAACCCAGGAAAAACTGTTACACTGCCTGTCATCGGCTGCTGATCGCAGCAGCTGATAACGGGCAGCGGCTCACCTACCCCCAGTTTGCGGTCCGCATATCCCACAGGTTGAGAACCCCTCATCTAAACAAATAGGAAAAGGGTACATGAGGGAAGACTATCCTACTGGTGTATTGTTGTGTATTCTGTTGTTCCCAGTGTACAGGCATCTTCTACTTCCAAGTGTTGACTTTTCTAAGTTGATGTACAAAGGTCAGTGACCAGTTTTTGTACACTTACCCATCCTTAATGTACCTGTAGGCATCCGGAGATGTTGGAATAGTAGAAAGCATCCAGCTGAAGAACTTCATGTGCCATTCAATGCTGGGCCCTTTCAAGTTTGGATCCAATGTCAATTTTATAGTTGGAAACAATGGAAGTAAGTGTGCGTGTGCGTGCGCGCACGCACTTTGTAAGTAAAATCATATTGTTAGCTTTGCATCTGTGCCTTGCATATTTTGTTTAATTTATAAAATTTAGCTTAATTTTTAAGATTTAGTCTAAAATTTAGCCTACATCTTAAAAACTACAAACAAAAAAGTCTAAAAATATGGGATAGAAGGAGCGAAATTAGTAGCACCCAAATGCTTAAAAACAAAGCATTAATTAATTTCCTAAAGTTCACAAAAGTAGAGAAATTTGTTGGATAAAAGTAGATAAGGTGGGCACGATTGTTCTAGGCTGCTGCAGATTAATTTCTTTTTTATTATAAGTTAAAATCAAAAATATATGTAGCAACAATCAAAACCTGGTCAGCATATGTTGACAAACTAGCAAAGGTGATCTGACAAATAAGTTGGTTGACTCATGAATGAACCCACAAGGCGCGCTGAGCTTACTTCTTACCCTTCCTCATTGCTCTACCTCTTGTGCACCCAACTGAAAGGGAGCGATCCTAGTTTCTTAAGCCACAGGTTTGTGTGTTGTGCAAACTGGGAATTTGTGTGTTAAGTGATCTAACATACCAAGGCACAGATTTCTGTTTCTGTTCAGTGTGAGGGATGACCTATGCCTGCCAGTCCCTCACTGCAGCTGCTGTAGAACAGACTTCTTCAATACACATAACAGGCATTCTTGTGAAGATTTTAATGTCAGGGCACAGAGGAGGTATTTCTCTTCATATAGAACATTGGTGGATCCTGGCCGTTAGCAATGTACTACGGTATGTTCCATATAAAATGACTAACTTGATACCCGCGCTTCGCTACAGGGTTTAAGTATTTTTAATCCATTTTCGCTCCCATAAACTTTCCTTTGATTGCAATGAACCATTTAAATGTAGCACAACTAGCCCATGTCAGGCAACTCCCTGCAATTATTAAAAGTCTTAGTTCCATCGACTCTCATAGAGCTCACCATTGCGGTAAAACTCGAATACTAACTCAAACAGTTTCCCAGCCGTTACCAGTTCACATAAACCACCATAAGTAAAGGGTTGGGACATGTGAGCGAGGTACTCAGCGGAGCTTGTGTAGTTTTCTCTCTCGCTGTCGTGGGACATGATGGATGACAACTCCCAGTTGTCTACCACATGCCTCACGATTAACTCACACACAGTGGCATAGGAATGGGGGGGGGTCTGCCCCTGGGCAACGTGCCTGGAGGCCCCTGCACCAGGTGGCAAACGGGCGCGGCGAAAGCAGTGGTGACTTTTTTGGGCACTGCGGGTGCCAAGGAGTCTCCCACCCGCCCGGCTTCATAGTGGCCTTTTCTGGGCAAAAAAATACGGGGGTGGGTGGACTGGAAAACACCACAAACTGATGTCACCCTGGAAGGGTGGGGCTAGTGACATCATGAGGTGTGTGTCATGGGCTCCCGCCCCCAACAGCACGCACTGCCCCCCCCCCGAGGCTAGCTTTGCCACTGCTCACACACCTCCCTAACCATTAGGTGAGTGTCATACATGAAATAAGAGAGGGACCGGAAAAGGGGCTCCGTCTCCTGTGATGGGGACAATAGTGTGAGGCACCATCTCCCCAATAACACTTAAAAACTCAATGGCCATAGTGACTTAAAAAGCGAAAAAGGTGGGGGAACGCACTAAAGTGAAAAATAATTCTTTCCTAAACATATGAATTTTAAGTTTTTGGTGTCGGCGCCAAATTTAACGCAAACTAATTACATACATTTTCAAATCGCAGGATAAGCTATGCAATTGTTGTGGAATATTACTAGCAGTTCTCAAGAGAACTGATTCGGATAGAAGGAAGGCTCTAACTAGCCAATGAAAAGTGACATTTAAGTTAGAAAGTGACAGCTGGGAGTTGAAAGGAACGGTAAAGATTGGGGGGACACAAAAAATACCTGAGGAAAAAAATAACAAACATGAAGTACTCCTAAGAACAAATAATTATTCACAGAAAAACATCCTCTATCGAAAAAAAAACACCCCTTTTTACTTTTTTTACCCCTTTAGGCGTGAAATTTTAATAACGGTTAAAACAGTTTCTAAAGATTTTAAAAAGACACCTAGTCGTATATGCCAAAAAAGAATGTTAGAACTCAACAAACACAGGAGTTACAAAGGGTTCTATAATTGATCCCTGAACCTAGATTTGCCCTTTTAGGGGTCAATTAGAGCAAAATCCTTAATTATGTTTTTAAGCATTTGGATAACCTTTGTAAGCAAAACCCAAGTCGATATGTCATGAGGCCTAAGAGATATTGAGGAATCTGTGAAAACATGGGTTTCCCTGTTGACCCCCTTAGGGTAAAATTTCTAAACTCTTCTTAGTGTTTGCTTATGTCATGGAAGGAATATACTCCCCAAATTTCATGTTTCTAGGTCAAGGAGTTTGGGCTGGGCATTGGAGAGTCAGTCAGGACATTTGTTTTTATATAGAAAGATAATATTCATATATTAGTGTATAAGTCGATCTCGTGAATATGTCGAGGACAAATTTGGAGCAAAAAATCTTGACATTTCCTATGACCCATAGATAGGTTTGATTGAATGATTAAACCTTTATTGGCATAAAAGAAACAAAAGACAAAAAATACCAATACCAATAAATATAAAATACCATTGTCATACACAGACCATCACAGCCCAATCAACTCCCCCTAACAAGGAAATTTTTCCCAACCAAGAGAGAAATTTTTAAGGAACATAATTCTGACGGGTAAAAAGCCATGGCATAAATTCTTAAATGTAAAAAATGATAAAAACAGGCAATCCACATGGAAAAAAACTGTAATGATTTAAAAACATTAAAAAAGCGGTTTAAAAACATCACATTGAATGTAAAACGTTTAAAATCCAGCATAAAACCTGTAAGAATCATCCAATCTATAGTGACGGTTTGCTCAAATTTCATTGAGCATTTTCAAGCCAAAATCCACGTGCAGCAGGAGTTTGGGGTTTTGGCATGTGGCATACAGGTTACTTGTTTGTTCAAACAAACAAACTGTGGCAAATTCTTAAAGAGATGGGGGTACCAGACCACCTTACCTGTCTCCTGAGAAACCTGTATGCGGGTCAAGAAGCAACAGTTCGGACCGGCCATGGAACAACCGGTTGGTTCAAAATTGGGAAGGGAGTACGGAAAGGCTGTATATTGTCACCCTGCTTATTTAACTTATATGCAGAGTACATTATGAGAAATGCAGGGCTGAATGAATCGCAAGCCGGAATCAAGATTGCCGGGAGAAATATCAACAACCTCAGATATGCAGATGATACCACCCTAATGGCAGAAAGTGAAGAAGAACTAAAGAGCCTCTTTATGAGGGTGAAAGAGGAGAGTGCAAAAGTTGGCTTGAAACTCAACATTAATAAAACTAAGATCATGGCATCTGGTCCCATCAATTCCTGGCAAATAGAAGGGGCAGAAATGGAAGCAGTAACAGATTTTACTTTTTTGGGCTCCAAGATCACTGCAGACGGAGACAGCAGCCATGAAATTAAAAGACGCTTACTCCTTGGAAGGAAAGCTATGGCAAACTTAAACAGCATAATAAAAAGCAGAGATATCACCATGCCAACAAAAGTTCGTATAGTCAGGGCGATGGTGTTCCCAGTAGCAATGTATGGTTGCGAGAGTTGGACCATAAGGAAGGCTGAGCGCAGAAGAATAGATGCTTTCGAACTGTGGTGCTGGAGAAGACTCCTGAGAGTCCCTTGGACTGCTAGGAGATCAAATCAGTCAATCCTAAATGAAATCAACCCTGACTGTTCCCTGGAAGGACAGGTACTGAGGCTGAAGCTGAAATATTTGGGCCACCTAATGCGAAGAGAGGACTCTCTGGAGAAGACTCTGATGCTGGGAAAGATTGAAGGCAACAGGAGAAGGGGAAGGCAAAGGATGAGATGGTTAGACAGCATCACCGATGCAACGAACATGAAGATGAGCGAACTCAGGAAGATAGTGGAGGACAGGAAGGCCTGGCGGGATATGGTTCATGGGATCACGAAGGGTCGGACACGACTTAACGACTGAACAACAACAACAATACAGGTTACTTGCTGTGGAGAGAAGAAAGTCTGGTCTATAATTCGCAGGGTTCTGATTTGATCCTTTCTTATAAATTGGCACCAGGACAGCATTAGTCCAGGCTTTGGGTAATATCCCTGTTTGTTTAACCATAGTAAAAACTTGAGCCAA
The DNA here is from genome assembly GCA_026170595.1 of Plestiodon gilberti rubricaudatus. NCBI lineage: Eukaryota > Metazoa > Chordata > Lepidosauria > Squamata > Scincidae > Plestiodon > Plestiodon gilberti. The sequence continues at coordinate 122,904,021 of JANXHW010000001.1, read as the reverse complement.
GACTGGTATCTACCAACTAATAGCAGATTTAAATACTTCGTATAGGATCATATCACGACCCTGTGCTTTCCCCGAAATTGACTTTGCTTTTAATTCCTCTACCTCAGATGAAACCAGGGACCAAACGGGAAGGTTCACCTGACCTGGACCATACAAGACTCATTATAAAATAGGGCATTATAAAAGAGGGAGGCATAATGTTGCCGCCACACACTAGGTGATATGACCATCAAATCGGGACCCGGCTTGCCAAATGTGCCCCCTCACTATTCCCCAAAATTGTTTAGGGTTCTTAAGGTAAGTGCCTTCATCAGTTTGTGCCATTGTGTCTGTGCACAATCATGTTTTTCCCCCGCCAAAAGTTCCTTAAATTTCTTCCTCGGACTAAAGAATTCCTCTGGAATCTGAGAAAGCCCTGAATCCTTATAATGGGCGTTTATAGAACGTAATTGGCCTTTTAGACATCGACATTCTCTATCAAATGTGCCGCCTGTGTTTGGGGGACAGGACATTCTGGAGCGTTTGTTGAGCTCCACAGTTATCGGATCGGGACCATTCTGATGGCCTTGTGGTCTCCTTTGCCTGGCCTTTGATAAGAGTTGAGGGACAGTCACCTACTCATGAGTCAATGCGCGCATGTGGCTCAGTTTCGCTTTCCATAGGGCTCAATATATTTTCCTTGTCAGCTTTGCAGGGGAATTCCTTCTGGAGAGTTTGTTGGGGCCTGTGTTCATCAGCTCACTCCATCACGCAGCATTTGGGTCTTGAACTGCTGTCCTGCCTACCTCCTGGTCTGTAGTTCAGCGTCTTAACCGCTAAGCCACCCCGGCTCCTGATAATGATTTACATTGGAGTAAAAATATGTTAAACTCTTGATTGTTTGTGGTTGTTGGAAGAGGACTACCATTGGGTTAGGGTTAGGGTTCCTCCCATAGGAAAAATATTTGATGTTGTCTAATGTACAAAATATTTGTATGTTAAGAGATACTTGCCTGTGTATAGCCATTTTTTAACTTAATGTGAGCAAGTTGTGTTTTTTTTTCTGGAAGAAGTTCTATAACCTATGTAAGATTAATTGAACTTACTTAATATTATAAGTAATTTTATATTAATATGCTTATCATTTAATATTATTATGGTTCCTTCAGGTGGGAAGAGTGCTGTGCTGACTGCCCTTATTGTTGGCCTTGGTGGAAAAGCTACAGTGACAAATCGAGGATCATCTTTGAAAGTGTTTGTAAAAGATGGACAGACGTAAGTGAAGTGGTTGTGTATGACTTGAGCAAGAACTCCAGCAACTCATGTTGACTGTCTTATGGTTCTGTTGTGTTCTAATCCGTATGATAAACACTTGCTGTACCACCACAGATGCAGTTGGCAGAGCACAAACCTGCTTGCACCCCCTGTGGTGCTGGATACTACTGTTACAGCAGATATGCTTTTGTAGAGCGCCAGAATAGCATCCCTTTAGAACAGGCGTGGGGAACCTCCGGCCCGGGGGACGATCCGGTCCGGCCTGCGCTGGACCGGCCCGTGACCGGAAGCTCCGCCCGCCGCCACTGCCGCCTTCCCGCTCCGCTTCCTTTTAAAATCGGCCTTCCTAGACCTGCGCAGAGCGCCGCTGCAGCCAAGAGGGCAATCTTGGCCTCAGCTGCGCTCTGTGCAGGTCCAGGAAGGCCAGTTTTAAAAGGAGGAGGCACCGAGGTGACGCGTCACCTCGGTGCCTACTCCTTCTGAAAGCGGCCTTTCTGTACCTGCGCAGATTGCCGCTGAGCCCAGCGGCGATCTGCGCATGTACAGAAAGGCCGTTTTGAAAAGGAGGCGGCGCGGGAAGGCAGCGGCGGCGGCGGCCCGGAGCCTGGTAAGTTGGAGAGTGGAGGGAGGGGGCTCGGCGAGCGGTGGGTGGGAGGGAGGGAGGGAGGGAGCTGAGCGGTGGGTGGGCGGGCGAGCGGTGGGTGGGTGGGAGGGAGCGAGCAGTAAATTCACCGGGGGGTCAAATTTGCGGTGGGGGGGGCAAAATTTCGGACGGCCTTACGGCCGGCCCGCAGCCAATTTTCCCCATGGGAAAATGGCCCCCCACCCCAAATAGGTTCCCCACCCCTGCTTTAGAAGATAGGAATGTGTCTAAAACGGGGACAATATCGAAGTATATGTCATTAAGCAAACAAAAACTTTCTACTTGAAAATTGGATGGAATGTTCAAAAGGGGTGCCTTTATCATAAGTATGTATAAATGTAGTTGTCTATGAACCTGGGCTATATTCACCGTGGCTTCTCTTAGTGTGCATTAGAACCCACACATTTAGCAGTTCTGTTGTATCATATGCTACTGGTAAATGAATATTTTAGTTTTATATGGAAAATCATGGCAGTTGCAGATGATAATGGGAAGGCCCATTTGGTGTGGTAGTGACTGATTTTTGTAGATTTAGTGGAGTGAGTGAGCGAGCGAGCGAGCCTTTCCAGGAAAAATATCTGAGGGTACAGGTCTAGGACTGTAGTCCTATATACGCTAGTGGTGTCACTGGTGCATGACGGGGGGGCGGGGCGCACGGGGTAACATGCCCGGAGGCGGCTGGAGGGGGTGACGCGTCAGGGGTGTGTGTGTGACGCGCTGGGCACGTCAACCCCCCTGGTACTCACCCCAGCCCGGTGCGTCACCCCTGGGAGCCAGCAGGCCGAGTTGCTTTTGGAAGATGCTCATGGCATGTTTATGTTCTGGCCTCTCCAGGTCTGGGTCCACGATGTAAACACGCCATGAGCATGTGCATTGTCAAATGTGTAGGGCTGGATCAGTGGGGAAAGTATTGTTTAATACTCTAGACACCTAAGTAATACTTGCTTATAGTGCAGCCCACATGTGTTGCTAATATTGTATTAGCAGGACTTTTCAACTTTTATTTTTTACAAGTACAATTTTTCCAAGTACCGCCTCCTACCACCGCCACCTAGAGATGACATCTGTGTACAGGAATGGGAGGCTTGTCTCACAGTTAGGACTTCATTCTGTACCCTCCCTTCCTCAAACATTGCCTCTTTTGAAGGCTAGGCATCTGCAAAGCCACATCCTGCCCACTGGTGCATCACCACTAGAGCTATCTCCACTTCCAATGGGGCTGGGCCAGGCAGGACAGTGCCACATAGTCACCATGGCAATGAGGCCAAGTACCACCTATCCAACTGTGAAGTACCACTAGTGGGAAACTCACTGGGAAGCCAGTGGAAGGGCCAAAACGTGAATGTGCAGGTCTTTAAATTGCAAGGTTGGTTTGGTGGGGATCCAAACCGGCCAAGGATCTGACAGCGTTTCAAAGTTTGCAGAATACATGCGTTTATAAAACTTGGCTAGATGTTAACTCACTTTATGCTTCAGTTCTGCAGATGTTTCAATAACTTTACGTAACAGAGGTGAAGATGCATTTAAACCTGAATTGTATGGTGACTCGATCACTGTGAATCAACACATAAGCTTGGAAGGACATCGTAGTTACAAGCTGAAAAGCATCACAGGTTGGGTGCTGCTTTGTTGTAATTTAAAAGTATTCAGAATGATTACATTTCATAGAAGGAGGTCAATGTGTGGTGAACCTCTCTGAAAAAGAACAGTTGCAAGCTGTTCCCTGCCTTCTCCCAGTTAGTTATTCAGTATGTTTGGAGTGCAGCGTGGAGTGCTGTGTGCACCCTCCAGTTGGAGTTGACTGTTTTGGCCTGCTGAAGAACTGTATCTTCAGCGACCCTAGCACTTTGACATTCCTGATTTCTCCAGTGGAGCCTGAAGGTACTGGTGAGATACTTCCAGCTGAGAAGATACCGGGGGGGGGGGGGTGTTTCAGGAAGGAGCAGAACTTGGGTAGAATCCTCTACTTCCCTTCCCTTCAGCAGCACATGGTTATGCCAACAATTTTGCTGCTGTTGATGTTGGTGTTATGAGTGCGTAGCATTAGTGGGTGCAGATGGGCCTAATCGGTTCTTCTCCCTCCGTCAGATTCCCTTCAGAATGCTACCACTGAGGATTTAGAAACCATCTGCAAGCCCATGCATGATTATGAGCTCTGCATTTGGTTTGGTTACCTAAATTGCACCTGGATGTTAACACAGCTGCTTTTTTTAAGGAAATGCACACTGTGAGAAACACTGCAGTATAACTTAATTGAGGACATGTAGTTTTGGGGTGTGTTTTTTTTTAAAAAAAATTGTTTAGCTTATTGATTATGTTTTATTCTCACTTCTGTGTTTAGGTGCCTTAATTTCTTCTAAAAAAGAAGAACTTACTGCAATTCTTGATCACTTTAATATCCAGGTAACTAAAAAAAATGTGTTGAAGTATTTATTTATTTATTTAAAGATTTATATACTGCTTTTCTAAAATTCAAAACACCTTCCATATTACACCTTCCACGTGGCGTTTTTATAATGATTTTTTAAAGAAACTGAGCCCTCCCCCTTCTGTTGCTTCTGGGGTTATATTAAAACAAAACAATACATCTTAATTTGAAAGATTATAACAAATGCGAAGCAATAAATCCTACTTGTATTTTATTCTATATTTTCTACTTATAATATCTAACTAAGCCGATATCTCCAACATACTATTCATTAAATCCACATTTCATCACTTCTTTCTTCTCTCACTCTCTCAAAGAATCCATAAGTGGTTTCCAATTATTCACAAAATTTCCTTTTTTGTCTGAAAATCTTAATTCCTGCTTCAAATATTTTTAATATATAAAACCACCCCATTTTCTTCAAATTTCTTGAGGAAAAAAAATTCCAATTTTTCTAAATCAAAAAATTTGTATCCCTTTTTAATATGAATTTCTTGAAAGCAAATCACATCTTATTTAATTTTTTTCAAATAGTAAAACATTCTCTTTTTTATGTAACATTAGCTCCATTAATATTCCACAATAAAAATTTATAATCCGTCTTTAATTCTGACAGCTTGCCATTACACCTTCCATCCCTCCTCCTTCTCCTCCTCCTTCTTCATCATTGAATCTTCCCAGAAACTCTCTTGCTTTTTTAATTGTATCTTTTTTAATTGTATTTTTTAATTTGCAAGTTTTTCCATGGAATCATTCACGCCTTCTAAGTTTCCCCACCGAAAGACAATCTTCTTTTTCTTCAGCACCTCCACCAGGAATGCAGAAAGAAAAGCTTTTCCTTTTCTGTAAAATTCTTAACGAAATGTCTTTTAGTAGAATAATCTGGTCTCCCTCTATCTTAAGTCTTGATTTAACATGCAGTTGGAGAACGTTATCTCTTGTTCTTTGCTTCACAACGTACACCAGGGTTAGGGTTATTTCTCCTAGACCTAAATATTTCTCGTTATCTTCCTGTAGTCCCATTTTAGCATTTATTCCTTGCAATTCGCCCTTCTTTTCCTTCACCACTTTACCTAGCTGGGACAATTCTTGTTTCACTCTACTTTCATTTTCTGAAGTTCTTCCTGCAAAATTCCCATTTTTGCATCAAATCTCTTTTCCCATTTTTTAAAGCAATCCTCCAGTTGTGCAGCCATCTTCCAAATTTCCACCAGGTGCCAGTCTCTCTTTCTTTAAAATAAAATAAAATAAACTTCTATGGTCGTCAACGTGAAACTGAAAAATTAATTACCAAAATCCATGAACTTTGACACGAAAGTTTTTTCACTACACTCCTTTAGGTACTGCAAGAATGTCAACAAATATGCAGAGAGGGAAAACAACAACAACCTGAAATGGTTTTCTCTTGCAGGAACAGTCTATTTAAAAACTTATTTTATATCTTTCCTTCACTTACTGCCTTAACCTTCCAAAGTACAGAAAAAAATAGATAAAACTCTCCACTTTAGTACTTCACTATCATCCTTCCAAGTTGTATCCTCTTTAATACTCCTTAATAGTGAACAACTCTTCCCGACGTATTGATTTGTTTCTTAAGTTAGCTTTTATCTTGGCTATTTTCTTCAGCTCTTAATTCATTTCTATGCCTCCTGCCTAAGCAAAGCATGTGGGAAGTGGCCTGGCTTACTTTTCGTCTGTGGCTTGAGATAGTTGGTAATCCTTATCTTCTTCGTCCAGACCAAACCAGAAACTCGGGGCCGTTGCCCTGGGGTGTCACAATGGGGGCGATTCAAATAAATGCGGTATATCTCTTCGTAACCCTTTCAATCTAGGGTAATTAAGTCCATCAGACGTACTCTGTCGATACAGCAGAGTTGTCAGCCTGCCATCTTCTGCCACCTGCCGGACAGCCAATAGGCCCTTTTCATCCATTGCAAGAAGCTGGTATAACCTTGCTTAAGGTGTTTACTGTGAAGTTCTCTGGATTGGATTGTGGCCCATGTTTATGTGGAACTTTCATTTGAATTTGTGTTTTGTTTTTCAAGTTCTCCCAGCACTTAACGATCCTCTTTCTTCCTGCTTCAGAAGGCACGTTATGAATGTCTTGTAAAGGTTGGAAATGAAATACCGTATTTCTTCCATTCTAAGGCGCCATCAATTCTAAGGTGCACCTTTAATTTTGCTACCACCAGCAGGGAAAACTTTTTCCCCCAAGGATTTATATGCAAATTGTACCCCCAAAACGCCACCTTTTTACTTATTACTGGGGCTTGTGGGGGCTTCATGGAGGCCTACGTGACCCTCTGCAAGCCTCCCCAATCTTCAGTTTGGCGAAAAACAGCTGTTTTCGGCCATTTCCGGTTTTCGCGAAACCGGAAGTGCCTGAAAATAGCCGTTTTTCGCCGAACTGAAGATCGGGGAGGCCTGCAGAGGGTCGCGCAGGCCTCCCTGATATTCAGTTCGGCGGAAAACGGCTGTTTTCAGGCACTTCCAGCCTCCCCGAAGCCCCCACCAGCCCCGGTAAGTAAGAAGGTGGCGTTTTGGGGGTGCAATTTGAACATCATCGATTCTAAGACGCACCCCCTTTTTTCAATTGGTAAATTTAGGAAAAAACGTGTGTCTTACAGCGCAATCTGACTTAACTTTTGTTCCGGTTTAACTAGCAGCACAGCAAGAACGGGAGGCCCCAGAACGGAAAAGGGATTCAAATCCCCTCCTAAAGAGGAATTCAGAGGGGATCTGAATCCCTTTTCCATTCTGGGGCCTCCCATTCTCACTGCGCCACTGGTTAAACTGGCACAAAAGTTAAGTCGGATTGCACTGTTAGGATCGAAGAAATACGGTAACATCAGGGCAACAAAGGGAGATGTCTTATGAGATAGTGGAATGCAAGAATGCATTTCTGAGTTAAAATACAGTTAATGAAAAGTACAGTATTGTCCAAACTGCCCCTACAAATTGGGCAATATTGTCCAAATTGCCCCAAGACTTGAACACATTTTTTTTGCCTACCAGCCAAATGAATTTATGTAGCTGAAACAAAAAGATGAATGTGATATAAAAGGTAATGTGGTTTTTTTATATATATATTTCAGGAAAAAAGAAAAAAAATACTCTCTCATATTTTTAACTTTTTAATCCTAAACAGGTATTGGAATATGTTTTCATACCCCATGTGTTTTAACCTTTTATTTTTATTCAGCCTTGGGTTACATCAGTGGATGAAGGATGTCCAGAGCAAGCTATTGCGCCCGCCCATGCCCCCCCCCCGCAATTACTTTCGAGTTAAGACTTATTCAAATGAGCAGACTTGAAGTGCTTGTGACAATTGTGTTAATTCCTCACAGTCAGCCATTTAAATATTAACACTGGCTAACTTTTTTGTTTAATACTATGAGACTGTTGTTCTTGCAGGTGGATAATCCTGTGTCTGTACTCACCCAGGAAATGAGTAAACAGTTCTTGCAATCTAAAAATGAAGGAGACAAATATAAGGTACTAAAACCAATAAATAATGTGATTTGTAAAATAGAGGGCATGAGCATTCCCTGTATGGAAGCCGCAAACCTGGCCAGTGGGGAATGGGAGGGGTGTGTGTGTGTGTGTGTGTGTGTGTGTGTGTGTGCGCACGCGCGTGCGCGCGCACCAGTGATACAAGTTACTTGAAGTCCAGATTTTGAGTCGTTTGTACAGTGACGAGAAGGAGGGCTGGTTGGGGATATGGAGACACACAGAATTTGCATTGCTTCTGCATGCACCCATCTGCATGTGTGAGGTGGAGGGGGGAAAACTAGGTTTTATTGAGCCCTGTGAAGGATTATGCCCATAATTCTGCTTAAAAACAAAGTTGTAACACTTGATGTTTCTTGAATTAGTTCTTTATGAAAGCAACACAGTTGGAGCAGATGAAAGAAGATTATTCATACATCATGGAAACAAAAGCAATAACACGCGGTCAGATTGAACAGAGAGGAGAGGTATGAACAATTTGTGATAATTTGTGTAGTGCTAGTAATAAATAGAGTGATTTTGTGTGTAACGATGTGACATAATCTAGACACACATACAGTACAGTACTACTATTTGAAACTTTCTTTACAAGCCTTTCATATTTCTTCTAAACTGCGAAGAGTGGCTAAATGAGAATGGCAGTCCTGTGTAACATACACTTTGCTATTGTTGGCTTGATCTTCTCAAAAGAATATAGCTCTGTCCCAGTATCTGTAGAGGATAGGTTCCTGGCCTCCCTGCGGATACCGGGAACCTGCAAACGCTGGAATGCTATCCCCCCCAAATGGCCATTACCTTTTCTTTTATAGAGTTGGCACCAAGCCCCTGCATTTCTTGCTTAACCAAAATGTTATAAGCAGCCTGCTGCTTGTAGCAACAAAGCAGGCAAGCATCCTACATGCTAGAGGCTCCGTTTTAAACAGGAAGCTTCCTGTTTAACAGAGCCTGTCCAGGCTGCTTGCCTGCTTTATTGCTATAAGCAGCATGCTGCTTATAGTGTTTTTCGTTAAGTAAGAAACGAAGGGGCTTGGGGCTAGCTCTATAAAGATAAAAAAGGGTAATGGGCGCTGGGGGCCCCAGCCAACTGCAGATAGCGGATCTGCAGGTCCGTCCCCGTCCCCCCGTATTCACTTTTCGACGGTAATAGTAAAGCCCTCTGATAAGGCTGGTTTTCATCATTTGATCAATAAAGGATTGCTTATTGAACATTTTATATTTCTTGCAACATATTGCTTTATTAGTACCTTATGTTAACTGCCTGATAGTTTTGTCACTAGTAAACATTCAGAAAACCAAATATTTTAGTGCAGTCACTTTCATGTTAACATTTTGTATTTCTTTTTTTTAGTTTCTTGAAGATCTGAAAAAGTTGTATTTGGAGAAGGAGGAACGTTATAAAAATATTGCTGTTGTCGGTGAAATGCAAAATAAGCTAAAAGAGTTGCATAAGCAGATAGCTTGGGCAATGGTAATTGCTTGTTTCTGAATCTGTTACTTAATATAAGGTGGGCTCAGTTTGATAATCAACTCCTAAATACTACAATTTTTTTATCTGCTTTGTAGGTGAGAGAAACAGAAACTGAAATAAAACCAATCCAAGAGAAAATTAGTGTTCAAGAAGCAAGTACTGAAAAATTTGTTCAGAAAGTCAGAGAATGGCAGGTACACACACAACGTTCTGTATAGTTGTATAGTTGAATTGGAAAAGGTGCAGAAAAGAGCGACCAAAATGATTTGTGGGCTGGAGCACCTCCCTTATGAGGAAAGGCTATAGCGTTTGGGGCTTTTCAGTCTAGAAAAAAAGGGGGGACCTGATTGAGATGTATAAAATTATGCATGGGATGGAGAGAGTGGATAGAGGGAAATTCTTCTCCCTCTCGCACAACACCAGAACCAGGGAACATGCACTAAAATTGAGTTGCGGGAGAGTTAGAACGGACAAAAGAAAATATTTACCCAGCGTGTAATTCATATGTGGAACTCCTTCCCACAGGATGTGGTGATTGCACCTCACCTAGATGCCTTTTAAAAGGGGTTTGGATAGATTCATGGAGGAAAATACCATCAAGGGTTACAAGCCATAAGCAACCTCCTGGCTTTAGAAGTAGGTTTTCTCTGTGCCAGGTGCAAGGAAGTGACAACAGAAAACAGGTTATCTTGTTGGCTGTGTGCTCCCTGAGGCATCTGGTGGGGCCTCTGTGAGATATAGGAAGCTGGACTAGATGGGCATTTGGCCTGATCCAGCAAGTCTCTTTTTATGTTCTTAAAGGGATTTAAGTCCGAATTGAGCATGAGTCAGTCGACTCAAGTCTACATCACTGGTTCTAGGCAGCCCACAAAGTTGTACAAGCCTCAGCCTGTTAAATTCCCAGTTCAAGCTCCCCGAGAATCTGTCAGAAGTAATAGGTCTAATGAAATACACAATATGAGATTAACTGCTGTTTTAGCTGCAAAAGTGTCAAGTGCAAACGTTATATGCATGTACCTGAGAATAAGTGGCGTTGAACTCAATGGGACTTACTTCTGAGTAGACACACACAAGATTGTGCTGTAAGTCACTTTGCCCCATTCTAAGCAAGTTACTTGCAACTAACTTGTCCCATTAATTTCAAAAGAACTTCAGCATAAATAACTTTCTCTGATGCAAACTCACCTCATTTTTCCTGCTATAATATTTTTGATGACTTTGGTTTGTGATGCTATCTTGCCTGTGTGTTTTTCAGGCTAAAGTAGAAGAAGCAGGTAGAAAACAAAGAGCTTTTCAAGACAACTTGGAGAATATAACTGAAGAAGCTGGAAATCTAGAACGTACATCTCATGCTTTGAGAAAAGACGTGCAGACAAAAAGAAGAACATACAATGATGCTGAGGTTTGTTGATGGAGAAGTAATCTAGTCTTAACTGTTTAATACTTCATAGGCAGGCTTTTGTATTTTTTGCAAAACTTCCCTGAAGTCAAATGTGCAGATTTCAGCATTCATATTGTTTGTTGTGTAACTTGGACTGTAGCAGATAAAGGTATCCCCTGCTCAAAAGCCAGTCATGTCCGACTCTAGGGTGTGGTGCTCATTTCCATTTCTAAGGCCGAAGAGCCAGCGCTGTCCGAAGACGCATCCGTGGTCATGTGGCCAGCATGACTAACGGAACGCTGTTACCTTGCCGCCACAGTGGTACCTATTTATCTACTTGCAATTTCTTGCTTTCGAACTGTTAGGTTGGCAGGAGCTGGAACAGGAGACGGGAGCTCACGTTGTCACGTGGCACTTGGGTCTCAAACTGCTGTCCTACCAACCTTCCGGTCTGCAGTTCAGCGTCTTAACCACTAAGCCACCGCGGCCCACAGAATAAAACTTAAATGTGAATATTGGTTAGCTGAATATAATTTCAACTTTATTAAAGGCACTATAAAAACTAGCTAAGTAAATATTGACATGCACTTTTTTACTGAATAACACCTGGAATTCTGCTGCTGCTATATTAGAATGTGTAGTGTTGGAGGGTTTTTCTCTTGACTCAGCTCAGGCAAACTGGGTATAACTGTCAGCCCCCACACAAAGGCGACAACGTTCGTTCAACCGACCCTACCTCATGCTCGCGCAAGGGCATTCCCATTCAGTTAGGAATGTCTCCTTCCTATACCAGGAACAGGTATTCACAGGTAATGAAATTCCCTTTTTTTTCTCCTTCAGGCTGCATATAATCGATCTCAAACTGAACTGAAACACTTGATGAAAGACCATGAACAACTTTGCAAAAAAATCAATGAACTAAAACATAGGTAACTTTTAATAGTTTTACAGTTACCGTATTTATCGGCGTATAATACGCACTGGCGTATAAGACGCACCTTCCGTTTGGCCCTGGGTTTCAAGAAAAAAACATTTAAAGCATTTTTGGGCCACTTGGCCACTTACCACTTCGCTGCTTAATTAGCTTATTTACATAAATTGTACAAAAATACCAGGATCTCTTTTAAAACACACAGCAATAAGACACATGAACAAAATGCACCAGAACAAAAAAAGTGCAAAGAAACCCACCCAGACTCAACTCTTTTTCCCCCAACCCACCCATGCACAGTTTCCAAAATAAAAAACATTTACCCCAAATACAAAAACCCCAGACTCAACTCTTTTACCCCACCCCACCCACCCACCCACCCCTGCAGTTTCCACAGTAAAAAACATAAAAGTACAAAAAAACCCAGACTCAACTCTTTTCCCCCACCCCACCCCACCCCACCCCTGCAGTTTCCACAGTAAAAAACATAAAAGTACAAAAAAAACCCAGACTCAACTCTTACCACCCCCAGACTCAACTGTTACCAACTCTTAAACAACATAAAAGTACAAAAAAAAAAAAAAAACCACCCAGACTCAACTCTTTTCCCCCACCCCAACTATGCACAGTTTCCAAAGCCTCCCAACTAGGCCCAGTTCAGAAGCTTACCCATGCTGTATTCATTCAGCATCCCGAAGAGCAGGCCCTGGGCAGCTCAGCTGAACTCTTTTCCCCCACCCCAACTCTTTTACCTAACCTAACCTAACCTATGCACAGTTTCCAAAGCCTCCCCAACTAGGCCCAGTTCAGAAGCTTACCCTTCCGAGGAGAGCTGGGAAAGACTAGGCCCTTTGCAGCTCAACTGAACTGAGCACAGCGCCCTCTGCTGGCTGCTGAGAAGCTCAACTCAGGCTCGTGCATAAATTAAACCAGACAAACAGCTGAAGATCGGATAGATTAGACAGGGAAGAAAGCACAACGGAGCTCTCCAGCTCCGGAAAAACCCGGTAAGCCCAAAAATGCTTTAAAACGGGCGGGGGGGGAGGAGGGATTTTTTAGTATTGGCGTATAAAACGCACCCTACTATTTTGGGTCACAAATTTAGACAAAAAAGTGTGTTTTATATGCCAATAAATACAGTAATAAATTTTTCTGACCCAGTGCCATACAATGAAAAATATGTGACTCCTTGTTTTTCACTATAAAATCTTGTTTCATGCAATGGAAAATAGTACCAATTATTTAATATGGACTGGTTCAGATGTTGCATGAAGCCAGGATTCCCAGGTTCAGAGCCTGGTTTATTTTGAAATTTGGGTTAGAATAAACCATGACTGGCCTGTTTGGACACTGACTGATCCTGGCTTGTTCAGATCAAAGTAGGAAGTAGAATTCCGACTGCAGAGGGCACAGGATAGTGTGCGTCCCCGTGGTTAGGGAACATCATGCAATGATGCAAAGGCAGTTTAAAATTAAATAGGGAAAACAAATGCTATTGCTTCAGTTGTATGTACGGTACTTAGCTCAGTTAGGGTTGGGGAAAGACTAAGATGTGCCAAAGGCTTCACAGAAAAGAATAACTTTTATTTTCCTTCCTCTCAGAGTTATCTGATTCTGATCTAACTTGCTGTGTATGAGTAAAAGCTATGGAAAAGGGTTTATACTAAAATGACTGTCAATATGAGTAGAATCTGACTGAGATTTTGCTGGAACAGTTCTTTTAACAAAATACTTCTTGTGGGTTGTGTCATATTGCAGTGCTGACCAGATTTCTGAGCCTGAAAAGCTGGAAAGACAGAGAAAAATTGACCAGTTGAAAGAGCAGCTAAAGAACCTGAATGATCAAGATGAAGCAGTTGGTCAGCAGATAAGGCAGTTTCAACAGGCCATATATACAAACAAGGAAGATTCTGCTAGACTTAAGTAAGCTTAACTAGATGCAGTTGTGGTTGATTATTACTCAGTTATTGTATTGAAGTACATTATTGGTCCGGATTTTTATTTTTTGCACTTTCCAGTTCGGTTACCCCATCAGCCTATGGCTAGCCCTCCACTTACAGATTTCCCAGTGACATGAGGGAGGCATGCATGTGCAGTCGTTGCTTGGGGCAGTTTTGGGAGGAGGTGGAGGGGCACATTTCAGTTCCCTTCTATTTTTTTGCAATAGAAAGATGAGAGTGATGTCCCACTTTCTAAGAAGATAGATGCTTAAAAAAACACAAGTACAAGCAGTTACAGTCGGACCTTTTTATCCTCCGTTTTTCCACCCACAGATTTGACTCAACATGGGTGGCAAAACTGTGGGAGTCCACATTACCTCTTTTTTCAGTGTTGTTGGGGGCCTGCCAGCTGCTTCCTGCCTCCTGCGCATGTCTAAACCACTGAAAAAAGAAAAAAAATCACAACTGGGAATCTGTCAGGGCCTGCCAGCCACTTCCCGGCGTTTTTAAACTGCTGAAAAAAGGAAAAAATGCAACCAGGAGTCTCTGGCGCCATCTACAGGTTTCTTCCCAGTAGCAGTTTTTCTTTTTTCAGCCAGTTTAAACAAATTCAGGAGGAGGGAAGCGGCGAAGACGCTGGAAAAAAGGTAATGTGGCACCGCTCCCCATCCCAGTTTTCCTGTAACACTGTTTTTTGTATCCATTGGGGTTCCAGTAACAGAACCGCAGTGAATACAGAGGATCAGCTGTATTCTAAAAGCATCCTCAGGAGAAGATGGAAACTACATATCATCTTGGAGAATGTGTTGCCAATTATAAATGACTCATGGCTTTGTAAATATAATTTACTGCGCAATCCTGCCTACAAATAGGCCAGCGGAGCAAGTGCTCCGCTGACCAAAGGAGTCGCAAATGTTCCCTAAAGCACGTTTGCGACTCCTTGCAAGTAAGCTGTGCCGGTGCAGAGGACGGCACCGCTCAGTCAGCCTGCATTGGCTGCCACAGGTAGGTCCTGCGCCGGTAGGCGCAGGGGCGGGGTGGAGGGCAGGCAGGGGTGGCGAGGGAACGGGCCATTGGCTGACCCAGGCTGGGAGGAGGCGGGGAATATCGGCGCTGAGTTGCGCCAATATCCTATGCCCAGTCGCAGCCCAGACCAGCCTTACACGGCCTCCCCAGACACATGCCTGGCTCTCCTGCGGGTACCACCTCTGTCGCATGTTAGGGGAGTGGCAACACGTGGGCAAGCCTTCTCTGCCGTGGCGGCACAACTGTGGAACTCCCTGCCAGGGGATCTGAGAACCACCCCCTCCCTCATGACTTTTTGGCGAGGGCTCAAAACGTTTTTGTTTCGTCTAGCGTTTGGGTGATGGGTTGTGGTCTGCCTCCTGTGTTTCAAGATGCTCTGCCATGCTGCTTTTGTGCTCCATACTGTCGCCCCCCCCAGTGTATTTTATTGTTTTTAAATTTAGTTATGTATTGTTTAAACTTATTTTATGTATTATTTTAAATTATGTATTTTAATTTTTGTTGTAAGCCGCCTTTGGCATTTGCCTTTGGCATAGGATAAGGCGGGATATAATTTTTTTTAAATAAATAATGCCAGCTCCAGAGCTGGCATGCATCCAAGGATGCCCATTGGGGCCCGTGTAGCTTCCCCCGAGGTGAGCCTGGGCTGTGCCATGCAGCCTGAAATGGGCCTAGGATGCAGCGGCCTACCCTTGAGGCTGGGCACCGCATCTTAGACAGGATTGGGCTGTTAGAAAGATTACTAAATCTTTTGTATGTGACAGAGTTAATTGGTTTGTGTAACATTCACCTGTAGTGCCTGTAGAAACTGAATAGGTCTATAGTCTCAGGATGCATGATTTAATCACTTTGTAGAAGCTAAGCAGGTCACATCTTGTCAATGCCTGGATGGGAGATCATCTGGAAACCACCTGAGTTCTTTGTTGGAACAAAGAAAATGGATAAGTGAAACACAAAAATAAACAATCATGATCATGCTTTAGTCTGTTGTTTTAGGAAAGAAGAACATGGACTGAAACAAATACTGGATTCTCAGCAACAACAGTTAAAAGTGTTGAAGGAGAGTAAAACAAATAGACTGAGAAGATTTGGACAACATATGCTGGACCTTTGTGAAGCAATTGAAAATGCTCATCGTCAGCGACAGTTTAAACAGAAACCAATAGGACCCCTCGGTAACCCATGTTCCCCATGAACAGAGTACACAGTCTTGGCCAGTGGATCAGGTCAAAGTATTGCGGCCTTAACATTTTTCAAAGTGATACTGAAACCACAAATGCAGGACTGTATGTGGGTGTTTCTGAGCCTGATAGTTATACTCTCCCTGTCCTGACAAAAATTGTATCTGATTCTGGCAATGACTGTCTGAGCAAAACTGCACGTTACGTTTAGCATGTGCTATGTACAGTAGCTGTGTGCTTGTTCCTTGTTAAATCACATGTGTGTGGGGAGAGAGCCAAATTGGAACAATGACAGGTGCAAAAAACCCTCCCCCATGGCCTGAGTCCTCATTGATTTCTCCACCACATGCTATTTAACAAAGAATAGGGAGGCAAATAGCTACATAACAGGAGTGTGAATTCACATCTCTTTCTACTTGAATAGGGAAAACCCTCATGTGGGTTTCCTGTAATTAACAGACTAAGCAAGCAGCATGTATAGTATTGTAAGGAGTCCTTCCTAGTTCACCCTTGCAAGAAGCTTGTAGTAGAACAGTCTTGGAACTAGCTTGTAGGTTTTCATTCATTTTGGGGAACTAAATTAGTTGCTGGAAAAGGGAGGAAGGTTTTGTTACAAGAAAAGGAATTCATAGCTCCGTTGGCAGCCAAAGGTGGATTCGTGCAAGTTTGAAAATGTTGCTTTGTGCAGCTTTGTCAGGGGACCTCCAAACAGATAAAAATGTATTTGGAAAAATTTCAAGGTGTTTCCATATACCTGAACTGAAATTGATGCATTTGCACATCTGTGGTAGGAAAGGGAGCCAGGCGTAATCCAGGGTGCTGATGAGTATCAATTCCTATGTAAAATATGCTGAGTAGCTGACCTCACCCAAGGAATTCTTTTTTTAAAAAAAAAATCATTCTTTCACTTTGCACACAGCTTAGCTGTTTCAAGATCTTGCAGAGGAAGGTCCCAGGGTGGGCATCCTGAAGTAAGAAGTTCCCTGTTGAAAACCTTATATATTTTTTTTGCAGTGCTCTGCCTGCAGCAGCATCAAGATTAGGTGTTTTGCAGACCTGTAATACAGCCTGCTTCCTATCTTGCCTTCCATCCCCTCTAAGTAGCTGGAGACAGAATTCTTCATGAGCAGAAGCTTCTAAGAGGGGGACCCCCTTGAACGCCCTGTGAACAACTAGAGAAAGAAATGTGTATTTTTAAGTGCTCTGCCTGCAGCAAAAGCTTACTCAAGCAGATTTACAGGTAGAGATGCAATTCTGCTTTTATGCTCAAAGATTAGGAAGAACCAGGTGAGCAATTGTTCAACCCTGAAAAAGGTTAGCAGAGATGTATTCTGCTCCCCCTTTTCATCTTGCTGTACATCTGAGGTGAAGAGGCTGTTGGTTAGCCTGGAACAACACAGAGGAGAACAGTCTGGCAATGAGTATGTTGGGGGGGGGGAATTGGGGTGTGTGTGTGCGCATCAATTTTTCAAAAAATTACTTGAGGCGTTCACTTGTCCCTGAAAGCTTTGAATTTGACTCGCTGACCAAGGCTAGCCCCTGGCCTATCATAAAAGGCTAAAATTGCAACTTTCATTTCAACGTACAAAATGGACACAAAAAATTAAAAAGCACTAACTTCTGCCCCCTTTTTTATATGAAGACATGGGTAGACAGTCATAACTGTGGTCCTGTAAAGGTCCATCTTTACACTGTTCACAGTCCAGATCTTTTGGTGGGGGCAATTTTTTATAATCCTTCATTGAAAAATTGATGCTCACACACACACACACACACACACACACCCACCCACCCACCCACCAATGGCTTATCATAGATATTTAGTACAACTAATTTCACAATTGGAATAGTTCAAATAGTAGATCTTGTTGGATTAACTAAGTTGAGACTTGCTTCTTTATATTTAGGTGCTTTTATTCATCTGAAAGATGCTGAACTTGCTTTGGCTGTTGAGACGTGTTTAAAAAGCCTGCTTCAGGCATTTTGGTGTGATAATCATAGTGATGAAAGAGTGTTACAAACGCTGATGGCCAGGTTCTGTCCCCATCGTCCTCAAATCATTGTTAATGCTTTTCGGAGTACTGTTTATGATGTGAGGCAAAGGTGAGTGTGTCTAATACTGGTGAGAACCTAACTTGTATATTTGTTTAGATGAAAACTGGCTAGCATATTCTAGTTAAAGGCTTCAGTGCCATCTGGTTAGTAGAGCTAAGCTGAAATACCCCACCCAACTTTGCCACTTGTTTTGCATGGTGTAAATGTGCAAAGGGCCTTTTTGTGATTTGGGAGAGGGGTATTTGCTGACAGCTGCTACTCTTCTTTTCCCAGCAGTCCTTGGAATGAATTCAGAAAGCTTGTCCTCATTCTGACTGGCATCATAATGTCGCATCACCATCAGGTAGCAGTGTCCTGAAGCCAGTCACAGTGAGGACTTGACTCTAGGGGGCTGTTAGGTGGAAAAGGAAAAATGGGGGCTGTGGAGGCCCTCAAGATTGCTGCTCCAAGGATTGCAAGATGTGACAGTGACAATGCAAAAAGACCTGGGGGATAAATTTTCATTGACACAGTTCGGTATGGAACTTTTGGTTCAGTCCTGGTTAATTAACTATTTGTATTTCCAACCTTACTACTAGTGATTATTGTGGGGCTGAATACAGTCCATAGTGTTTTCTATATATAATTTTCTAAGTATAAGTTTTTCTAAGTATAAGTTCTAAGTTTTCTAAGTATAATTTTCTATAGTGTTTTTTTTTAATTTCCCGGTTCTTTGATAACTGGGTATCTGAAGAATAAATAGGGCAGTAACTAAGATTACACTTAAATGCATACTAGGAGGCAAAACACATTGAACTTGGTCTAAGACGTATTTCAGCATGAACATACAATCTCTGCTACTCTTTTGGAAGCTGTTATCTTTGATCCGATTGGTTAGGATTATGGTAAGTTTTTAAGTAACATCTCGCAAATACTGTATAGTGGGTACTTCTGAGTTTCTGAAAATGTAAAGGAAATGTTCCATAGTTGTGCCTTTGGTCTTTCGTAGTAATGACTGCAAGTGGATTGACTTGTTGCACTCTCACAATTTAAAATACATACGTTTCTTTTAACTCTGTTTGTAGGGCAGTTGTTTGTGATGAGTTCCCATCCGTCTTGACAGCATTAAACATCGACAATGCAGTGGTTGCCAACTGTTTAATTGACATGAGGGGTATAGAAACAGTCCTGTTAATTAAAGTAAGTTTGAATTCTCATACACATAGGACATGCAGAACTGTAGTTGATGTATGGAATATCACCTGTAACAAAGAACTTGTTTGCAATGGCAGATGCACAGGTTTTGGTAAAAAGTAAGGATTGGGATCTTATGATGGTCACGTGAGGCTGTTGTAAGGCAAAAGGGTGTTTGTGGTACTGCAGGAGTTGAGTGGTTTAACTGCAGGTTACCTAGCAGCTGCAGCAAACCCACTCATGCTCTTGGTGCAGGGGGAAACTACCCTGATCCTGAGAGTGAAACTCTTGCCTGAAAAATAGATACAGACCTACGGCATCTAAGAGAGTATAGGCGATGTCTGTCTACCTTCACCAGGATATTTTAAAGGACAATATGGGGGTTGAGAGAGCTGGAAGGATTGCAACGATCATACTGATTAGTATGCTTATGGTCCAGCAGATGAGCTTTTAAAAAACGTATCTTCAACCAGCCTAACTGCACAATCCTGCGCAAGTTACGGGTGGCGGACCTAGCGTTCCGCCGCCCGGAATAGTTGCAAACGTGCCATAAGGCACGTTTGCGGACTACTTTAGAGCCGGGAAGGCTGGCACAAGGCTGACCTTCCCAGCTCTGCTGGCCGAGGATTCGGGCCGCCGGCAGACCCAAGCAAGGTAGGATCCGGCGGACGGCTGGGAGGATCAGCGGATGGGGGGAGGGACGGCAGAGCCAGGAGGGCGGCCATAGGCCCTGCCGCCCCGGGCGGGGGCATGGCATCCGCCATATCCCGGTCCCCACTGGTCTCCTGGTCCCTGCTGGGCCATTACATGGCCTCCTCTGACTTCCACCAGCAAAATAGCTGGTGGAAATCCGAGGAGGGCTACCGGCCCCAGTCGCCGTTACACTCGGAAGGGGACGAGCGTCCCCTTCCCCGATTAGACTTTCTGCCATGGGCTGCCTGCTGCAGGCTGAGAGCAGGAGAGCAGGATCGGGCAGACGGCCTTGGCTGCCCGCCCGATCTTTACGTAGGATTGGGCTGTAAATAATATAGGACCAGAGAAATACTTGTTGTGTTTTTCACTAGAGCAATTCTGAAGCTCGTCGAGTAATGCAGCAAAACAGACCTCCCAGAAATTGTAGGGAAGCTTTCACTGCTGAGGGTGACCAGGTATTTGAAAGACGGTGGTATTCTTCTGATCAGTCCGTGCCCAGATACCTCAGCACAGATGTGGAAGCAGACATAAGGTTAGCAGTTACATTTACTCTGCTGTTTTAGGATTTCTTATTTGGAGACTTGTCTCTTGTGATAAGCATCTTGTGTTTTTTTTTAAGTCGCTTAGAGAAAGAAGTTGAAAACACAAAACATAATCTGCTAACATTTCAACAACGAATACGTTCTATTGACAATGAGATAAGAGCAAATGAGCACTTTCTTAGTGATCATCTACGGCACCAAAAAGAATTGCAGGTAAGCGTTACCTGCAGTGCATTTTAAAGTGCAAATAATACCCAGAGTAATGGCCAATGGCATCACTCTATAATTTGGCGGTGAAAGTAAAACACAGATGAGGGTGAAAAGTACACTAACAGCCCAATCCTAACTAACTATCCGGTGGGCGGCCCAGGGCCACCCACCGGATCCTATCCCCATTCGTGGCTGGAGGTCTACTTGGGGAAAGGGGACGTTTATTCCCTTCCACAGTGTCGAACGGGGAAAGCCTGATGGGCCTCCTCGGATTTCCGCCAGCTAGCTGGTGGACGTAAGAGGAGGTCATGTAATGGCTGAGCCGGCCTGGAGGGAGGCGGGGATATGGCGGCCACCATAACCACCCTCACCCCGGGCTGGCTCGGCCAATGGCCCCCCTCCCTCACCGCCCCCGCACCTGCCGGAGCTGGACTACCTCCTTCGGCGGTCGCAGGGGCAATCCGGCGCCAAAGTGAGGGCAGGTGGCCTCTGTGCCGGCCGAACGTACTCCCAAGTCATTGCAAACATGCTTTATGGCACATTCACGACGGCGGAGCACTCGCTCTGCTGCTGGAAGTCTCTGGTGGATTGCGCTGTAAATTTACTAAACGTGCTCAAAAGCCAAAAAAAAAGTTAAAACTAAATTATCTCACACTTGCAGCCCAATTTTGCACTTGCACTCCGCCACTTGCACTCTGCTGCTCTAACAAGTCACTAACGTGCCGTAAAGCGCATTTGCAACAACTTGTGAGTAAGGGCTGCAAGCGCAGAGGCTGACAGCCCTCACTACCCTGATGGACTGTCCCTGTGCCCACCGATACAGGTAAGCCCTGCAGGGGGAGGGTGGACTGGGCGGCGAGGGAGGGGGTCCATTGGCTGAACCACCGGTATCCTTGGCCCTTTCCCTGCCCGGTTCAACCTTACCCCACTGCCTCGCACTAGCATCACTTCAGGGGGGGCGGAGCTCTAAGTTCCGCAGCGGTCCGTCCGACCGTCAGTTACACGGATGCACAAAGCGCCCCCCTCGCCTTCAGAACCATTCAAGTCGGTGAAAGCAACGCGTAGGGAGTGTCCTGCGTGTTGAATGGTTCCGAAGTCGAGGGGGCGGGGCCGCTTAGTGCACCCGTGTAACTGACGGTCGGACGGACCGCTGCGGAACTTAGAGCTCCGCCCCCTCTGCAGCGGCACCGCGGCTGCCTCGGATGTACATCAGCTTCAGAGCTGGCATACATTCAAGGAGGCCCATAGGCCCCCAGCATCCCTACCCTCGGGAAAGGGGACAAAAACCTGTTTCCCGTTGACACTCCCTTGCACCTGGCACAGAGAAAACCCACTTCTAAAACCAGGAGGTTGCTTATGGCTTGTAACCTGTGATGGTCTTTTCCTCCATGAATCTGTCCAAACCCCTTTTAAAGGCATCTAGGCCAGGTGCCATCACCACATCCTGTGGCAAGGAGTTCCACAGATGAATTACACGCTGGGTAAAGAAATATTTTCTTTTGTCTGTTCTAACTCTCCCTCCACTCAATTTTAGTGCATGTCCCCTGGTTCTGGTGTTGTGCAAGAGGGAGAAGAATTTCCCTCTATCCACTCTCTCCATCCCATGCATAATTTTATACGTCTCAATCATGCCCCCCCTCAGGCGCCTTTTTTCTAGGCTGAAAAGCCCCAGACGCTGTAGCCTTTCCTCATAAGGGAGGTGCTCCAGCCACGAATCATTCTGGTCGCTCTTTTCTGCACCTTTTCCAATTCAACTATATCCTTTTTGAGGTGTGGTGACCAGAACTGGACACAATACTCCAGATGTGGCCTTACCATCGATTGTACAAAGGCAGAATGATATTGGCCGTTTTATTCTCAATCCCTGTTTTAATGATCCCGAGCATGGAATTGGCCTTCTTCACAGCCGCCACACACTGGGTCGACACTTTCATCGACCTGTCCATCAGCACCCCAAGATCTCTCTCTTGATCCGTCACAGACAACTCAGAACCCATTAGCGCAGTGGTACCCTAACTGGGGCGTCGCGACGCCCCAGCCGGGAAGAAAGGGTTGCTATGCCCTTAAGGGGCATGGCAACCCGCGGTGACGACAACGGCGTGCCTGGGATCGCGCCGCCGCCGCTGCGCCCGGGATCGCCGTTTTTACCGTCATTGGTGGGCAGTGGGTGTCCCTCGGGGGTTGCAGGGAGCCTGCGGACCCCTCCAACGCGATCGCAACTGACTTCCGGTTTTACGCGAAACCAATGACGGTAAAAACGGCGATCCGGGCGCAGCGGTGGCGGCGGCGGCGCGATCCCAGGCATGTCATCGCCACTCCTGGGAAGGCCCCGCTGCTACTTAGAGCAGCGTAAGGCCTTCCCAGGAGTTAGGGAACCTCTGCATTAGCGTATATGTGAAATTTTGGTTTCTTGCCCCAATGTGCATCACTTTGCACTTACTTACATTGAAGCGCATCTGCCATTTTGCTGCCCATTCTCCCAGTTTGGAGAGATCCTTCTGGAGGTCTTCACAATCCCTGCTGGTCTTCACCACCCGGAAAAGTTTAGTGCCATCCGCAAACTTGGCCACCTTGCTGCTTATCCCCAACTCCAGGTCATTTATGAATAAGTTGAAAAGCACCGGTCCCAAGACCGATCCTTGGGGCACACCACTTTTCACCTCTCGCCATTGTGAAAATTGCCTATTGACTCCCACTCGCTGTTTCCTGGTCTTCAACCAGTTCCTAATCCACAAGAGGACCTGCCCTCTTATTCCCTGACTGTGGAGTTTTCTCAGGAGCCTTTCATGAGGGACTGTGTCAAACGCCTTCTGAAAATCCAGATATATAATATCCACGGGTTCGTTCGCATCCACATGCCTGTTGAACTTTTCAAAAAATTCTAACAGGTTTGTGAGGCAAGACTTCCCCTTGCAGAAGCCATGCTGACTCTCCCTCAGCAGAGCTTGTTCTTCTATGTATTTTAAGATTTTATCCTTAATGAGACTTTCCACCATCTTCCCTGGAACAGATGTTAGGCTGACCGGCCTGTAGTTTCCTGGGTCCCCCCTCCTTCCTTTTCTAAAGATTGGCGTGACATTAGCTATCCTCAAATCCTCTGGAACAGTGGCCGGTTTAAGGGACAAGTTGCATATTTTGGTCAATAGGTCAGCAACTTCATTCTTGAGTTCCTTCAGAACTCTTGGGTGGATGCCATCCGGGCCTGGTGATTTATTGATCTTTATTTTGTCAATTAAGTCTGAGACGTCTTCTCTTTTAACCTCTATTTCACTTAATTCTTTAGTCAGGGGAGACCGTTCCGGCATCGGTATTTGCCCGAGGTCTTCTGCCGTGAAGACAGATGCAAAGAACTCATTTAATTTCTCTGCAGTCTCCAAGTCCCCTTTTATCACCCCTTTCTCTCCCTCACCATCCAGCGGACCAACCGTTTCCCTGGCAATTTTCCTGCTTCTAACATATTTGAAGAAGCTTTTATTATTCCCTTTTATGTTGCCTGCCATACGTTCCTCAAAGTCTTGCTTGGCCTCCCGTATCATCTTTTTACATTTCTTTTGCCACAGTTTGTGCTCCTGTTTATTTTCCTCATTAGGGCAAGACTTCCATTTACGGAAGGAAGCTTCCTTGCCTTTTATAGCCTCCTTAACTGTGCTTGTTAGCCATGCCGGCACCCTCCTGGACTTGGTTGAGCCCTTCCTCCTTTGTGGGATACTCTCCCGCTGGGCCTCTATGACTATGACGCCTCTATGACGCATGCACTCTGGAGCGATTGGACTCTTTTTACCTTCCCTTTCAGCTTTTTTTTAACTAGTTTTCGCATTTTGGGGAAGTCTGCCCTTCGGAAGTCAAGGGTTTTCGTGTCAGATTTGCTTGGCACTCTCCCTCCGACATGCATGGCGAAACAGATCGCAGCATGGTCACTGTTCCCCAACGGTTCGGTAACATTTACCTCCCTGACCAGATCTTGAGTGCCACACAATATCAAATCCAGAGTCATCTGTCCTCTGGTCGGTTCCGTGACAAGCTGCTCTAAGGCACAGTCATTTAACATATCCAGAAATCCAGTCTCTCTTTCATGACCTGAGCATGAATTGACCCAGTCGATGTGAGGATAATTGAAGTCCCCCACGACTACAACCCTGTCTCTCGTTGACACCTCCCTGATTTGCTTCCTCATTTCAAGATCCCCTTCAGGTTTTTGATCTGGAGGACGGTAGCATGCCCCTACTATTACATCAGTCTTTGAGCCTGGTAATCTAACCCACAGTGATTCTACGGAGGAGTCAGAGCCCCCCTCCAGCTCTACTCTGGTGGAATCTACCCCCTCTTTGACATAGATGGCCACCCCACCTCCAACACGCCCCTCTCTGTCCCTCCTATAGAGTTTATATCCTGGAATTGCAGTATCCCACTGGTTCTCCGCATTCCACCAGGTTTCTGTTATACCTACTATGTCAATGTTTTCCCTAGCCACCAAACATTCCAGTTCTCCCATCTTTGCCCGTAGACTTCGGGCATTTGCATAAAAGCACTTATATACCTGGTCCCCCAAGAAGGGCTACATGTTTGCACCTTTATTCCTGCAGCCTTCTGTCCTGCTAGACTGGCTGTCATGTCCCATCACGCTACCACTCCTAATTCTTACTCTGTTATTACTTGACTGTTCCCCATCCTCTGCACCCTCATTCCCTAGGGATGAGGAGTCCCGAACCGGATGCCCCTCGGCTCCTGTCGGCTTTCCCCCAGGAGTCAGTTTAAAAGCTGCTCTGCCACCTTCTTAATGTTACGCGCCAGCAGTCTGGTTCCGTTTTGGTTCAAGTGAAGCCCGTCCCTCTTGTACAGGCCCAGCTTGTCCCAAAACGTTCCCCAGTGCCTAACAAACCTAAACCCCTCCTCCTGACACCAGTGTCTCATCCACGCATTGAGACCCCTGAGCTCCGCCTGCCTAGCTGGCAGAAGCGTCGCCTGATATGGGGCGGTGGTGCGGTGGGCTCCAGGGCATAGGGCGCTGGGCCCCCTGGGGGGGGCGCAGGCCTCCGAAAAAGTTCCGTTTTTTCGGGGTTTTTTCTGTTTTTTAACCAATTTCTTGGGGTTTTTCTTAATATTACCCCCCCCCGCTGCAGCTGCCCCCCCCCAGGACGTGTGTTTGCTTTTGGCCCACTTATCTTGCTTCGGAGGGCCGCAGGCTCCATTTTCCCTGAGCGCCGCCATCTTGGACTGAACAAGATTCATGCTGGGGATTGTATTTTTTCCCCCCTTGCATTGTAGCCTTGCCTTGCAGCCCAGGAGTCCTGACTCACCCCCCCCCCCCGAGGGCATTAAGGGGAAATACATGTTTGATGTTTGGAACACTTTCAAGTTTATTCTGCAGAGCAAAATTCACATCAATATAAATGCCTCATCATGTGTGCTGCTGGAAATGGAGACAGGAGGTACAAAGTGGACAAGGAGTCTTCCAAACTGAAATCAAAAATTTGCGGCGCAGCTGCGCTGTGGGGCGTGAAGGATTACGGCCGCGCGCGTTTTTATGGGAGGGCGTCAAGGGTTTGGGCCCCGGAACAAAAATGGTCTGGCTATCCCTCTGCTAGCTGGCCCTGCGCGTGGAACAGGTAGCACTTCTGAGAACGCTACCTTTGGGGTCCTGGATTTGAGCTTCCTACCTAGCAACCTAAATTTGGCCTCCAGGACCACCCGGCTACATTTCCCCATGTCGTTGGTGCCAACATGCACCACAACCGCTACCTCCTCCCCAGCACTCTCTACCAGCCTATCTAGACGAGAGGTGATGTCCGCAACCTTTGCACCAGGTAGGCAAGTCACCATGCGGTCCTCACATCCGTCACAGACCCCCCTCTCTATGTTCCTGACTATAGTCACCCACTACAAGAAGCCCCCTTCGCCTCCTCCCCAGAGGAGTATCCATAGTGCGACTGGATACAGGCCCATCACCTGAAGAAGGGATCCCCACTGTGGGATTGTTTCCCTCTTTTCCAGAGCGATGTCCTCCAGCCCTGAGACTCCCTTTCCTGACTGCTGAGGAGCTGGCCAACTGAGGGTGGGACGATGCCTCCACGTCCCTAGAAGTCTCACCCTGGTTCCTCTCTACCTGTCTCTGCTTCTCCAGGTCAGCAACCGTGGCTTCAAGGGAGCGAACCCGTTCCCTGAGAGCCTGGAGCTCTTTGCACCGAGCACACACCCATGACTTGTGCCCAAGAGGCAGATAGTCATACATGTGACAGTGCAAAACACTGGATAGCCCCCACCCCTCTGCTGGCTGTCTGACTGCATAGCTTTTGAGTGTAAGTTACGGATTTATCAAAGTTTGGGTACCTTAATGTTGTTGGAGCTCTCCTCTCTTCAAGGTTGTTGGAGCTCTCCTCTCTTCCTCTCTTCAAGGAAAGTGCCGGGCAGTGTGTGGGGCCTGGCTTCCTCGCCCCGCTGCCGAACTCGCCCAGCTGCTTAACTCGCTGTGTCTTTTTTACCTTGCCACTTTGTCCCAGTGAGCCACTTCGTCCCATTGAGGCCACTCGCTGCTCCTGAAATTTAAATCTTTTTAAGTCACTATAAGTCCAAGTTTTTTTGGTCTCTATCTCCACCTTATAAAGGGAAGCCCCTCTATGCATAGAGGACAGAATGTAACTTGTGAGTAGTGTTCAGGTCCTTAAGAACTGTATCATTTCTATAGCACCATCATATAGAAAAAATAAGAACTGTAATGATCAGGTTTCTTTTTCCCTTGTGACTTACAAGTTAATTTTTAACCCCCAAAAAATAATAATTTGGGCCTTCACTATATTTATTCCAAAAAGTTAAATATCTTTGAAATTAGTATGGATTTCTTTTTCCATAAATGTTACTAATAGAACTAAATTCATTTCACTGCCCTTTCAGGTAGCGATGGGAAGAGTAAAAATTGACATTGCAGATCTTGAGAATGTAGAAGAACCTCAACCCGGGGACATCACTGCGTTGGTGAGAATTATTTTAGCATTTCTTCTCTTTAGAACTTATTTCTATATCATATTGGTGTATTACTTTGCTGGGGGGAGGAGAATAACACTGGTCAACGCACTTTTTCTGGCATAAGGTATTCCAATGGTTTTGGTAATTTTGGGGTGCTGATTCCAAATCTGGCATCAGTTTTTGTCTATCACATCAGGTTTTTGAGATATCAAATATTGCATTTGATAAAATCAATGAAAAACAGCAAATTTACACTGGTCTACAATTTTTTTTTCTGGCCTGGACTTTTGCAGCTTTTAGACTAATTTCAGGGTGCTGATTCCAGATCTGATCTCAGATTTGCTCTATCACATCTCGTTTTTATGCTATCGGCATACCCCATTTTCCAAAGTACAAAAATAAGCCCAAAACCAAAATCAGAGAGACAGAAGGGCTTTGAAAATAATTGCAATTTAAAATCCATGTTAATTAACACTTAATTAGCTGCTGATGGGGCAGATAAGGGGCAGGGCTTGGTGTACCCCCAGGAAGAGGTCCGCATACCCCTAAGGGTACCCGTACCACACGTTGAGAACCCCTGTTGTAGCCATTGTTAGATCACGCCCCGCAGAAGGAAAATATTAGATAAATGTGGATATCTACATAAAATATTATAAACACACTATCCTAAAAATACAGCACCATATTTTAATATTAAAGCAGTCACTGACTTGCAACAACTTGCAATCATAAGTGACAACGAGTTAATTTTGGGTAAAATCAATGAAAATGGGGTATGCCGATAGCATAAAAACGAGATGTGATAGAGCAAATCTGAGATCAGATTTGGAATCAGCACTCTGAAATTAGTCTAAAACAGCTGCAAAAGTCTAGGCCAGAAAAAAAAAATTGTAGACCAGTGTAAATTTGCTGTTTTTCATTGATTTTATCAAATGCAATATTTGATATCTCAAAAACCTGATGTGATAGACAAAAACTGATGCCAGATGTGGAATCAGCGTCCCAAAATTAGTCTAAAACAGCTGCAAAAGTCCAGGCCTGAAAAAAATTTTTTGTAGACCAGTGTAATTTTTATATTATGGTCAGAATGAGGATCTGATTTCATTGGTAACAGCTTGACTAGTGCTTCCACCATTGGAAGCTCTCTCTAGGAACGGAAGGGGTGTTCTGCTCATGCAGGGCCCCTTGCACAAGCGGGACACTCCTGTTCACAGATGGAGCTCCCAATAGTAGAAGCTAGTCTGGAAGCTACCTATTGACTTGTTTGCTTTTTAACTAAAATTGTCAAGACACACAATCAGTTTTTTGATAATTGACAAGGCACACAGTGACAGTGCTCATATCACTTAATGGTGACAGAGGGGCTCACATCCCTTAATGAAATGACCTTCCCCCATACTCCCTTGACACACTTGCAGACCATTCATGGCACACCAATGTGCTGTGGCACACTAGTTGAAAATCATTGTTTTAACGGAACAAGAAAAAAAATAGTATTTTTAAGAAACCCACACAATGTTTTGGTTTGTATGCTGTTTTTTTTAACAAGGTCTTAAGGTAGCTCATAAAATTTAAAAACACAATCAGTAGAAACCACTATACAATAAAATATGCAAACGTTGTCGAGCAAAGAACAGACTGTGTAAAACCACAGTCAAGAAAGGAACAGGCAGGTCTTAAGTAACCTTCTAAAAGCTGGGAAAGAGGGACCAACATGAACTTCCAAACAGAGGCACCAGACATAGATTCAGCCATGCAAATGTTTAAATTACTAAAACAGTTACTTTGCATCTTTAAAGAGTAACAGCTTTATAGTGGCAGGAATGTATGAATTTAAGGCCTCCCCCAATTTTTACTACAGCAGAGTTGCTTGTCTTTAAGGTTCCAGAAGACTCATGAGTTGCAGTCCTATACACACTTACTTGAAAATAAGGTCCATTGAACTTATGGGGTTGGGAGGACATGTATAGGATTGCGCTGCCAGTCTGGTGCAGCAGTAACAACAAACATGGCTATCCTTTTGGAATAAATTATTAAAAGGAATCCCTGCCACTCTACTAATCTGAAACGGAAATCTTGTGTAAACTGTTAAGATGCATTTTCCGCTACTATAGCACTGACACAATGTGAGAGTTCCTCAGGCTGGTTTTTGACAGATAAAATGGTGGGAAAGTGACTAACTTCACTTGGGGTGCACAGTGGATTAATTTGACGTTTTCCACCCTTTAGCCTGTTTGCTGCATATTTATGGCACGTATTGAGATGGGATCATCTTTGATAAATTCAGGGCCAATTTCACAACAAGTAATTCAAAATATTTCAAAAATTAGAAAATGCATGTGTGTGTACTTTCAAACTCAAACATTTTAACAGGAACATGAAGCACAAATGAACAAGAACAAGATGGAAACTGTTCAGGAGGATATACTACAGCAGAAGGCGCGAATGGAAGAACAGAAATGTATTGTACAAAAGGCAGAACAGGAGTGTCAAGCAATTAAAGATAGAATTCATCAAATAGAAGAAGATACAGGACCAGTCAAGGTATTGTCTGTCTCACTTCTCGAAAACAGAATAGGAAAGACTCGGAAGACTCTCGGGCAGAATCTATAAGACCTTGGCTGTGTTGTGCAAAAAGTGTGGCATCAAGCTTTAGTTTTTCACCTAAATTTAAATTGAGATGATGCACCATTACTTTAATCGGTTTAAGGCATTTTTACCCAAGGGTACATATACACAACAGAAGTTAAATGTGTACACCTGTGGGCTGGGAGAAAATGGGATTTATTAAAGATAGAAATTACAGCACAGTCCACCGTTAAGTATCTGGGGGCGGCCCCAGGGCCACCTGCCAGATCCTATCCCCATAGAGGGGCCAATTGTCATCGGCCCGGAGGTCTACTCGGGATAAGGTGGCGTTCGTACCCTTCCCCCGGTGTAGCGCAGGGAGGCCCCAATGGGTCTCCTCTGATTTTGCTGGCGTAAGTCCGAGGAGGCCATGTAAAGGCTGGGACGGGGATATGGCGGATGCCATCCCCCCCCCCCCCGGGCCAGCTCGACCAATGGACCTCCTCCCTTGCCACCCGGACCACCCCCGCCAGGAGATCCCTTACCTTCTCCAGCAGCAGCAGAGACAATCCAGTGCCGGAGTGAGGGGTGCGTAATACAAGAATTTGGATTTGTTTTCTATTATAAATGCAATAATGACTTATCAGCTTCAATTCTAATAATTGAGGTGCCATTTAGATATTATTGTAACCAGTGTTTTGTTTTGTTTTTAATAGGATGGATTAAATCAAGCAGAAGTTGAATTGGAAAACAGTAAAAGTTCCATGCAACATTATGAGCGAAAAGAAAGAGAACATTTGGAATCCATAAAAATGCTTAAAAATCATCTAGCTACAAAAGAGATCAAATTAATGGTATTAATTTACATGACTTCATGTTTTTCTTTGCTTATGAAACATCCACTAAATGGGTGGGTGGGAGGGTGGGTGGGTGTTTTCCTGGGTGATGCAATGAGGCATGCCTAAGTGGCTCACTTGCTTGATTTTGATGGATTTCAGTAGAGTGGCTCATGCAGTAGCAGCAGAGTGCCAGCAGGGGCTGCTTAATCCTCATTAGGTCTGGGTAAGATTGTTGAGGCTGCTTAACTCCACGAGGGCAACAGGAAGTTATCTTCAGTTCCCTGGTAGAGATTCGGGAACAGGAGGGTAATATCTCTTGTTGGTTAGCATTTGTGTGAATTGGTCGGATGGAAGAGAGAGTGTGTGCCTTTAACTGTGCAGCAGTTGGACAATGTGGAACCTGCTTTGCAGGCTGAGAAATTGAGTTTGCAAGGACAGCAGGAGGCAATTGTAGTTGGTTGTATTGGAGCACCCATGGAATGGGGCAGGAGGTTGAGCCATTGTGCTGAACTCTGGTAGACACAGGAGGGAGCATCTGGAAATCAAGCCACTTACGCAACCTTTTGGAACTGAATAATGGAGGAAGAGGGTGATGGTGGGACAGAAGTCAATGTGTTTTGAAGACTCGAAAGCATTATATTAATAATAAACAATAACCTAAAGCAGGGGTGTCAAACATAAGGCCCGTGGGCCAGATACAGCCCCTGGAAGCTATTTATCCAGCCCCCATGGTGATTGATAATCCTTGGACTGCTGGCTTCGTTGTTGCATGCTGAGTCCCCTTGCCTCCTTCTCTTTCTTGCCTTGCCTCCCCAGCCAGCCAGCAGCAGCAGCAACCTCTTCTGCTTGCACACAATAATACCAGAGCAGCCTCTGCCTCGCTCTGTGTGCCTGTGCGCACACGTGTATCTTCCCCCTTTGCTTGACTGTTGCTGGCAGCCTTGCCTCCTCCTTCTCTCCCCCACCTCCTCTCTGGCTTTCTCTGCCAGCCACACGGCTACAGGGAAGCAACTGGAGTCAGCTCAGCTCTTGCCTGGGCAGTGAGTGAGTGAGTGAGAATTCTTTAGTTCTTATTATGGTGTGAGAATCTCCAGCTTCAGTGAGAAATGCTTGTGCAAAAAGGACATCCGGTGATGCTAGAGAACGCTGTTCTAGCCACCTTTTGTCTGTGCAATGAGCTGCCTGAGGGGGAAAAGAAGCTAAGCTGTTCCAGCAGCTGGGCTGCCTTTTGTTTTCTCTTCTCCCCGCCCTCACCTACGTTCCTGGAATTTGAAAACCCAGCCAATTTGGAAACTTCAAGTCTGCAGTTATTGCGTTCACAGGCCGCCACGAAGGCACGAAAAAACACTTTAAAAAACATCAAATTTTGGCAACCCCCCCCCCAAAAAAAATTTGCGGCCCAAACACATCCTCTCCAGAATATAGGTGCCCCCCCAGTTAACAATGGGGATACGTTCTTAAAACTCCATTGTAAAGTGAATCCGTCATTAAGTGAGTCTTCATCACCTTCTAGTGGTGGGTTTTGGTATAGCACGTATAGCCTATGTAATACAGTGCAGTTGCAATAGGGAATGAATGGCAAGCACTCCAGATGAGTCTTTTTAAATCTCCAGCCCATCAGCTGTTTGGCACTAGATTAGTGCTTTGATGTTTAGGACCTAACAGCTGATGGGCTGGGGATTAAAGAAGATGCTTTAAAAGGATTTAGAAAGTACTGTGAGTGCTTCCTGCCTCCATTTTGTAATTTGCACCAGGCTCAGGCGGCAAGCGGCAGTGACTTTTTATAAGGAACTGTACTGGGGGACCACCGTTGTACATGTGGATCATTGTTAAGTGAACCCATTGTTAACTGGGGGACACCTGTATTCCTATTCAGTGAAACTGCTCCAGAGCAAGTCAGTCAAACTCAATGTTTCCAGCATAAACTATTCTTTTTTAAATGTAATATAATTGGCCTAGCTTACTCTTGTGCGTAATGAGTAAGAACAGTGATGAATAAGCCCACCATAGCTACTAACTACTTTAGCTATGTGCCTGAAAATTATATACACACACATACATTATATATCGGGGATGTCAAACCTAAGGCACACGGACTCTTTATCCAGCCCACATGATAAATGGGCTCTCCCAGCGCCGCCTTTTCAGCCATGCCACTTCTGTCAGAGCTCTGCGAGAGATTGACAGAAGGAGGCCCCAGAAGGCAAATAACACTACAGGAGAAGGGGCAGACCAAGAGGGGTGAGAGAGGAAGATGCTGCCGAGGTGCTGGGAGAACCCAATTATCACATGGGCCGCCCTTTCAGCGGTGCCGCTTCTCCCAAAGCATCACTTTGCAGAGCACCTCTCGGCTGCTGAGCTGCGAAGCGACACGTGATAATTGGGCTCCCTCATATCTTGAAAATATGATCAAGATTTGCACATATTCTCTTCTGTCATATGCAGTTAATGAGTTCCTACCTGAGAACAAAGTGCTTATTTCTGGCCATCATCTGCTTAATGACATTGCTTCCTGATTAATGATGTAACTTCTGGCCCCCAGCAGGCATCCATGAATGCTATTTGTCCCAATGTATGAAATGAGTTCAACACCCCTGATCTAGAGAGCTACAGGAAAAACAGTTTTTACTGCATCTGTCAGATTGGAGCTGTATAAAGTGGAACTTGCATTTATTGTGTTACGTTGTTTCTCATGCAAAATGCTACAGAGAACGAATGAAAATTAACTTTTTGCCTTAATTTAACACGTTCTTTAG
Organism: Plestiodon gilberti rubricaudatus; assembly: GCA_026170595.1. Lineage (NCBI taxonomy): Eukaryota > Metazoa > Chordata > Lepidosauria > Squamata > Scincidae > Plestiodon > Plestiodon gilberti. Next base: position 122,870,463 of record JANXHW010000001.1, on the reverse strand, counting down.
GAAATTATTACAAAGGCTTCAGAAATCCATCCAGAGCGAATAGACGGAAATAGAACCGTTAAGAGTCTTGATACAGAAATAAATCGTTTAAGAGAAAAGATAAATTCAGAACGAGAACGCACAGGAGATAGAGAAGAAATAATAAGGTATGTGTAATACTTCCTTGGCTCTTTTGTGCATGCATTTATGATGGTATGTTTTCACTTATTTCATGAGTGTACTTTCTCTTAGATGGTAAAAGAGGTCCACTGTGTTCTTCATTGCTGAATGTTACTAGGAATTTGGCACACTTTTGTATGGTAAAATTTTACATATAATAAATGGGGGTGAAAGGGCATGTCCCCTTGGACAAGTGTTTGTCAAAGTCCTACAATTTACTCCCCTGTAAGTCTTTGCGGGGGCGGGGTGATGTTGGAGGCAGCGTTCCAGGATTGTGCCCAACCCAAAAACACTTTTTTAAACATACCTGATTGTCCTGCCAGCTCCCCAAAGGGTCCGGGGGACCTGCTGCCGCCTCCACAGACCTCTCCAAGGCTTTGGAAGTGGACTTTGGAGCGTGATCAACGCTGTTTAAAGCCTTGGAGGCCTGCGGAGGTGGCAGCAGGTCCCCTGGACCCTTTGGGAAGCTGGCAGGACAACCAGGTATGTTTTTAAAATAACGTGGCGGCAGCGGACACAATCCTGGAGTGCTGCCTCTGCTATTCCTGCTGGCCACCCCCCTTAAGGGGATATCGACCACTTCTGGAAAAAGTGGTGGGTCGCAACCCACCACTTTGAGAACCCCTGCTTTTAGACTAAACAGAGTTGCAAGGCTGTTGGCTGATTATTAAAAGGAGGGGCTGTGTCTTTCCAAAACACGGAAGAGCTTTACTGGCTATCAGTTTGTTTCTGGGCACTGATCCTGACACATTTCATTGGCATACAGGCAGCTTCAAGAAGCAAAAGAAAAATATCAGAATGCAGAGACCAGAGTCAAGAATTTGAAGAAGTTCATTAAAATGTTAGATGAAGTTATGAAACAGCGATATAAAACATACTTATATTTCCGAAGGTGAGTGTGACCCTGTTCTGGTTATAGAACTTGGCCATTTTTTTGGCTCACTTAGACTGTTTTAGGAAAAACAGCCAATATTTCCTAGTCTAAGTATTTGTCACTTGTCAGTTTCATGTTGACAAGGACCAATAGGCTAATTCAGATTACGCTTTTCAAGCCAACTCCTTTATGCACTGTAAAGGCTGTAAACAAGCACATCTATCTTCCCCCTTTCTTGACCTAATTGGGGGCTAGTGGACAGTCGGTCAGTGTTAATTGAATTAACTACAGTCGGACCTTTTTATCCACGGTTTTTTTATCCACGGATTTGACTCAACATGGGTGGCAAAACTGGAAGAGGGAGTCCGACCGTGCCACATTACCTCTTTTTTTCAGTGTTCTCGGGGGCCTACCAGCCACTTCCCGTCTCCTGCCATGTCCAAACCGCTGAAAAAAGAAAAACCGCAACCGGGAATTTGTCGGGGGCCTGCCAGACGCTTCCTGGCGTGTTCAAACTGCTGAAAAAAGAAAAAAACCTCTGGTACCATAGAGGTTGCTTCTGGTAGCAGCTTTTTTTTTTCAGTCAGTTTAAGCCAACTCAGGAGGAGGGAAGCGCTGAAGATGCTGGAAAAAAGGTGATGTGGCACCACACCCTGGTTTTCATATAACACTGATTTTTTTTATCCACTGGGGTTCCAGGAACAGAACCCCAGTGGATAAAAAGGTCTGACTGTACTTAAAACAGGTCGCCTATCAATGTGGTTGATGCCAGAATAGTTTTCAGTGCAATCAGTTGATCGCCGTAGATGGGAGTACAGTACTGTATTTTGACAGTTGAAATATTGTGTCTTGCTTATCATTTTTAGAGTACAGTACATAGAAATTATGTGGGTATTGACTTCCTTTACATATTAGAACTGAACAATGAAGTATATTTCCAGATTGTTGTTTTGAAAAGAGGTCTTTTCATGTAATAGTTATTTTCAGTACCTCTAAAGTACTATTTTTTTGTGTTCATTCCAAAGGTTCCTTACTATGCGATGCAAATACTATTTTAACTCCTTGTTAAGTCAACGATCATATTCTGGAAAAATAGAGTTTGACCATAAGAATGAAAGACTTTCAATTACAGTAAGTCATTGTGCATTTTCTTAGTGAATCATTTATCATATTTGTTTGCTTATTGATTAAAGCGTTTCTCGAATTATGCCCCCTCCCCTGCCCAGTTCATGCATTGAACCATGGAGCTGAAATAGTACAGCTAGAGGAACAGTGTAAGCCTCTCACTTCCCCCACACATATTCCGGTGTCTCTGTGTAGTTCCTCATCATAACACATGATGGCTACTAACAAAATAACATTAGTTTGTATGTCACGCATTTTTCTCCCTATGATATATTAATTTATATTTGACGCCTTCACTCTTATTTCCAATATGAAAATTAAATAATTACACCTCTTTAGTAGTGGATTAGCACTGTGGGTGGCTAATTCCTCCAACCAGAGGTAAGTCTCTCTCTCTCACTGACTAATATATATTTTCTTTTCATCACAATATTTTTCATTACCACATGGTGAATGTGAAATGACATGTCAAAACTTCTATATTTATTGGACCGTTTCTTTCTTTTTTTAAACATGACGTTTTTTGCTTTCAGGTTTGTCATGCAGGTCATGATTTACAGTGCAATCCTGTGTAAGATGCGGCGGCCATCCAAAATGGCTGGCCGCCGCATCTTATCCCGTTACTGGGCAGCCCGGGAGCACCTCAGGAGAAGGGGACATTCATCCCTTCCTCAGGTGCAAACTGGCCAGGGCCCTATGGGCCTCCTAGAATGTATGCCAAGTCCATGTCTGGCATACATTAGAGGAGGCCGTGAAAGGCCGGCCAGGCCCGGGACTGGGCCTAGGATATTGGCGGAGCGCGCCGCCAATATCCCCGCCCCTTCCCGGGCCAGCCAATTGGCCCTTCCCTCCACAACCATGCCTGCCCTCCCCCCGCCCCTGCACCGTCTGGTGCAGGATTTATCTCTGCCGGTCAGTGCCAAGTATGGAGGGCGGTGGAGTAAGGGCTGCTGGTATCCACGCCGGTGGCTTTTACACTAAAGTTGTCGCAAATGTGCTTTACGGCACGTTTGTGGTGGTTTAGAGTGGTGGAGCACGTGTTCCGCTGCTCTAAGCTTACATGGGATCGGGCTGCCCTTTGAGTTATCCTTGACTTGCTTGTGATGTATTTGATAGTAATGGAGTGCTGTTACTTTTTAATGGGGAAAATTGTCATGACTGTCATAACCTCAAGGTGTCCTCACAATCCCAGGAGAGACCCCTTTAGCCACCTTAAATTAATGTTTGAGAAAAAGGTGTTCCTTATCGAGCTTTAAATGACATGTAGCAGTTTGGGATTTTACAGCCATTTGTTGAATCATCAGTATTACTTTAAAAGAAATGCTATGCTGATGAAATGAAGTCTGAACACTTCCTTTTTAAACATAGTTTTTAACTGAATTGCATAGCTATGTAATTCAGCTTACTGATGACTTGGAATGTCAGTTACCTGCAGTATTCTCATTCAGTGAAGGAGGGCATCTCAAGATGAGATTTTCAGATGCTTTTTCTGCTTGTCCTGTAAAAAGGTTCCTCTCTTCACTAGTTTATTATCCTGCCTCCACTGAGTAGGCAGGAATATTTCTGGTTCTCCAGCCACAAGTGTGTTTTTTTAAGGGACTTTGTTTGCCTGTATGTTTTCTCTCCTACCTGCTTATCTGCCAAGCTCTCTCTAGTTCAGGGGTAGCGAACCTTTTTGAGAGCATTTGCCCAAATTGGTGATAATCTTCCAAAAAATCCTCTTGTGTGCCCATGATAACTTTGAGCATGATTTGAGCAGTTTTATTTGATTAATTTTTACCCTGCCTTTCTCCCAGTAAGGACACTCAAGGCTGCTTATAACAGTAAAACAGCAATAAAACACCAATAAATAAAGCAATGAAACAATATCATATATATTATATATCATATATGAAGATGATCTGTATTTATATACCACCTTTCTTGTCAGATTTCTCCTCAGACTTTATTCAAGGCAGTTTACATAAGCAGGCTCTTCTAAACCCCTGTAGGGGTTTTTACAATAATGTTCTATTCACATAGAACCCTTTTCATTCTCCATATGTTTCCCTTCAACGGTGTGGTTATCTCTCTGGCTTGCTCAACAGCGACTCCTCTCTCTCACAGAGGGTTAACAGCTTTTTGGCAACTTCCAGTTGTCTCCCATCCAGGGCACAACCGAGCTTGTCTCGTCTTAGCTTTCTTCAGGCAGGTGGCAGCTCAGCCACCAGACCACACCTCCTGCAACACAGAGGATTCTCCAGCAAGCAATATAGTGAGCAAGGCATCTCAATACTTGCCTGGGATGATGAGGTGGCTGCTCTTTGATAGTCACAGTGTCTTTCTCCACCCAGTGAGAAACATTGGAGTTGACTGTGAAGGCTGTGTCTGTTCATAAGGAGGGCATCCTGTCTCATCGCAGTTAGCGTCTGCTGTGTCCTGGCCATCTGAGAATGGCCATCTGTCCTATCTTCTTTTGCTGTTGGGGGGGGGGGGTTCAATCTAGTTCTCTTTTGAGGTTTACTTTTTCCTTGTTCCTGGCTTGTGTGTGTCTGCTTTATTGAGCAGTGTTGGTTCATTTTTTTTTCCCAGTTGGTATACATTCCAAAAATGGAGGGGGGGGGGCTTCTTCCTGGGAAAGTAGAAGACGTTTCTAGTTCTCACCTTGGAATGGGAGAAGTCACCTACTGTAGGATGTTGTCCTTCTGACAAGCAGAAATAACCTTCACAGTGTTATTTTTTCTATATGCAATAATGCACCACAATATTTGGAAAATTATGTTTCTGCTGGCAATGTTGGTTTGCAATTCCAATTAACTTTCTCTTTATTTATATAATTGAAGGTTCAGCCTGGAGAGGGAAACAAGGCTTCTTTAGACGACATGAAATCTTTATCTGGTGGCGAACGGTCCTTCTCTACAGTTTGCTTCATTCTTTCCCTCTGGTCCATTGCTGAATCGCCTTTCAGATGCTTGGATGAATTTGATGTCTTTATGGTATAGCTTCTTGAATTTACTGATTCTAATATTCATTAGACAAACCTTCACAATGGTGGATCAATGATTCACAACAGTGATCAATTTTCATTAGAAACGTGGAAGATAATACTGTCGGACCTCACTATCCACATACACCGAAGACCACGTTTCAACTGAAAAAGAAAAAAAGGTTTTAAAAAACGTGGGGTTTTTTTTAAAACATTTTTAGTCCAAACTGCTCCGTTTTCTTGATGTAAACATGTTGAAATCGCACTCTGGAAGGCTCCTCCAGGTCATGCGGCTCCCCCCTCCCCCTCCCCAGGTCGCCCCAAAATGCTTTGTAAAGCTTTGCATTGCATTCTGGGGCGACGAGGGGGGAGTCGTGCGACCCAGAGGAGCCTTCCAGAACGCAATTTCAACGTGTTTACATCAAGAAAACGGAGCGGTTTGCATTGAAACGTTAAAAAACCTGCATTTTTTAAACCTTTTCAGTACAAACTGCTCCATTTTCTTGATGTAAACATGCTTGATGTAAATCCATTTTCAAGACAAATAGTAATTTGTCTCATTCTTTGAATCCCAGCTTTATGATGTGAGATTTGAATACACTTAATTTATAAATACCGGTATATTGATACACGGTAATTTGCTTTTGTATATTTTAGGACATGGTTAACAGAAGAATTGCAATGGACATGATGCTTAAAATGGCAGATTCTCAACGTTACCGGCAGTTTATTTTGCTTACTCCACAGAGCATGAGGTGAACCCTTCTTCCATGTCTTGGCTTGCAGCAATAAAAGGAGGAAAGAAATTAAATGTTTCTTAAGAGTCGGTATTTATAGAAGGTCATGCAGAACTGTTTTTATATGCACTGTCTGAGATGTTGTTTCCTTTGCCTTGCTGTACTACAGTATCACTGTTTGGTATTATTCTACATTTCTGGATTTTGTGGTTAATTTAAATCTGCTTCTAAAGGGCTTGTTAGATGATGGATTTCTAATGAGACAACAGGATTTCTAATGAGAGAAATAGGGGCTGTGGAAACCTTCCTGCTAAAAGTGACTTCAGTCAAAGGAAGGAGGTTAGATAAGGAAGTCAAAGTTAAGGAAGTTACCACATAGATAGCCGTACCAGATTCATACCGGGACAGAGTGCTAGACCTTTAGGAGAAGGGATGTGGGCAGCTGTAGTTTGTTAAACCCTTAGAGCACAATCCTAGGCATGTCTACTCAGAAGCAAGCCCCATTGTGTTCAAAGTAAAGAAGCAAAGTAGACAAATGCTTTATGCATTTCTGTCAGTTTTTCATTGGTGTAGGAACTTGCAAATTCAGGATGGAGAGGAAGGAGATACTACTACTAACTCCTTCATCACCCAATCCAAAAAACGAAAATGTGTAATATTACAGTACATCTGTAATGGAACTGACATACATGGGAAATCTTTGTATGCCATTCATCAAGTTTTGCACACAGAGGTTCTGGTCAGACATTGTGGGCCTAAATTTTTTTCATGGAATGAAAACTCACATGCGCAGTTTGAAGTTTGAGGATTGTCTTTTTTCAGGTGTCCTCTAGTTGGATATGAAATGGAGCTATGGCATGGTCCAAGTGTAAACTTTGCACATGAAAGAACCATTATTAAGTTGCTTTTTTTGTCTTTTGTTTCTAGTTCCTTGCCCCTGAGTTGCTTTATTCGAATCCTTCGAATGCAAGACCCAGAGAGGGGACAGTCCACACTGAATTTCCATCGTAATGGTGAAGAAAATGAAGATGAAGAATGAGTGCCTTACCTGTGTACTATGCATTGTTAATTAGCTTGTTCCTATATTGTGTATGTATATAGCTATTACATCACAGTCCTGCTGAAATAATGAGACTCTGTAAGGCTTAGGTTATGTGAACAATATGTACGACTGTACTGCACTTCCTTTTTTACTGCATCTACCAGTAATGAAGTAGAAAACTGCATTTTATGCTTGGAGCCATTAAACGACATTTTGTGATGGAACTGTAGCAGAAAACATGCCTTTCTTGCACTACTGGCTCTTCTGAACTGATGCTTCCTTTTTTTTTTGTTCTTACAAAGAATTGAGTAGAAATGTTACTCAGTGATTTTTAAAAAGCTTCTTTTAAGATTAAGTTTATTATTTTCATAAGTACTACAAAAATAAGAATCTTATGTCATTTTGAAATAAAGTTTTTATCCACAGCTATACTAGCAGTTGAGAAACTAAACTATTGTTCATGATTCTTCTAGTACAAAATTAATAATTGCTTGACCTCCTGGCTGTTGGTCATGGCTCCCCGTTACTGAGGGCCGGAACTGACATCATTAAGCAGGAAGTGACCAGAAATATGTTCTCACCTAGGAACTCATTAGCTGCAAATGACAGAAAAAAATATGCAAATGTTGAATGTGAATGTTGAGTGTGTGAATCAGGCTGTCCTAGTGCTTGCATCAACTGGGGTGCTTGCTGAGGGGCGACGTGCATGCTGCTAAATGAGCGCCCGTGAGTGAATCAGGCTCTGCCACCTTCCATTTTACTGGAACGCACACACACACTTTTAGTCCCATGCCGCAATATCATTGGAGGAGAAGCAGGGCCTCAAAGTGGCTTTCCCGTCTCCTGACGGCAGCCTCCCTCTCACTAGGGTTCTCGAGAAGACTGGCAGCATCTCTTTGGATTGCCCGACTCCTTCCTCTTGTAATTGGATGCTTTGCTAAGCCTCCAGTGAATGAAAAGTGCTCAGGCCATGCCCTCCCTGGCTACTGAGCTTGTGAAGGGCTCTAAGGCAAGATGGCAGCAGAGAGAGGGTTGCTTGGTGTATTTTAGAGTTGGCCGTGAGACCTGCAGGGATGTCTTTTTCTCATAGCTCAGGTGTAGTGCAGTGGCTCCGAGGACCAGGCACATAGAAAAAGGAAGGAGGGCTCCTAGAGTGGACATCCGGCACACCTCAGTGCACCTCTGGGTAAGACTATACATAAACAATAGGAAGGTGGGATGATGGGTTGATGGTCCAGACGTTAAGGAGCTGGCTTGAGACAAAGGAGAGGCTGGGATGAGTCATCTCAAGTAGCCCTGTGTATTGTCTTCTCCCAGGAACATATTTAGCATATCAGTGAGGGGGGGAATGCAGAGTAGAGTTTGTGAGAGCTTCTTGGACACATGGCAGAAATGGTGGCAGGCAGCTGGTCAGGTTTTTTCTCATGGCTTCTTGGGGAGACCTTTCTTCAGCCTGGCTCATGGCGCAGGAACACTGCGTGGCCGTCGCATTGCACCACAATACAGTCCAGTTTGGCACATGTTCCATTCTTGCTCACAACCCATTTCAAAAAGCTTCATGGCAACAAACATTTTCAAAGTCTCTTGGCAACAGTTCTCATTTTGAAAGGTCATAGGGCAACAGTTCACCCGGTCTGCACCACCAACGGCAGGGGCATTCCGGAACAGGAGAGCCAAACTGCGGTTCCCCATTGCCCCGCCAGCAAATTGAAAGAGGGAGGGGGAGGAGGAGGAGGATGAAATCCCTGGGGAAGCCCCCCCCCAGCAGGTTCCCCACCAACACCACCCCAGCAATTATCCCCAGTGGTTCCCATAAGTTGCTGTAACCCCACAAATGAGGTTTCATGGGTCCCAACCCAAGGTTGAAAAACTGTGTGTATACAATATGGAAATGTACAATGTGGCAAACTGGATCATTCATCAGTCGGAGAATGGAACTGCTGCAATGAGTTCTTCCCGTCCCTGGCTAAATAATTCAATTCCAACTGCCAGTTGCCTGCAGACTGGAAAAGCGAGTGGAGGCTTTGCCCAGAGGACTTGGGGGCTCTTTGGTGGTTTTCTGTTGGTATTGCCCCCCCCCCGCCCTAGAGATCATTTTGATCAAAAGGCAGGGTATAAATAAATATGTCTGAGCCACCATGAACACCTCCTTTGCAGGAGGGGAAAGGTGGGACACAAATATTTTAAATAACATTTTAATTTTGAGAATTAAAGTCTATATATAGTGTTTCCTGTGTGAAGTGAGGGAATAGAATGGGAGTTGACCGGGTGGGGGGGGGGAAATTCTTGCTTTATTGTGGAAATTTCCTGGCACATATCTTAGGAAAGCGTCTCTGGAAATTGGGAACATTCAAAGTTGAACAGCAAGTGGGCAACATTTTGATTAAACAGCCGGTTATATGAAATAACGTATCTCTGAGCCACAAAAACATCAAAGGGCTTAAGGAAGAGCGGCTGAATTTTAAGTTGACAGTTTGAGCTCCTAGCAGTGTTCAGTTCCTGAGGGTCTAAAAAGTCAGCCATTTACCTCAAGTAATTTGAGAAGCAGAATTAAAACCTTTCCCTCCCTCCCTTACATAATATTCAGCAGCATAAGCCATTCTATCAGGGCAAGTGTCAAATGCAGAGAGGGGACTTAAAACAAAGCATTTTCACAGTGTCAGATGAGTGGCTAGCTTTATAAATAGCAACTGTTTTGAGCCTGTTAAAAGTTGTGCTCAGTTGCTGCTGCTGATTGTTGCTGTGAATGTATCCACATGCCATTTTAAAGATTTGCATTCACTGCTACTACAGGCCACTTCCTTCTATGTGCAAACCCTGCTTGAAGCTCTGGAATTTCATGGTAAATTTAATTCAGAGTTATTAATTCCATTGGGAATACAGGTGGGCCCCCATATCCACTGATTCGCTATCCACGGTTTCAGTTATCCACGGATCGTGGGGACCCCCCAGGCTTTTAATTTTTTCCCAGTAAGCTTCGTTTCTTCCTTAAAGAAACAGGAGAAGCAGCCTTTGGCTGCTTATTACAGGCAAGTAGAATGAGACTAAGTACTAGAGAGGCTCTGCAAGGTTAACAGAAACCTAGTCTCATTCTACTTGCCTGCAATGGAGGCTGGAGGCTGCTGCTCTGTTTTAAGGAAGAAACAAAGCTTGTTGAAAGAAAAATAACAGCTGGGGGTGGGGGCAAGCATGCCTGCCTGCAGGGGAGGCAGGGTGGGGGGCCCTCAGGAAACCATGGAGGGGGTGTTCGCTCTTATCCACGGTTTCAAGTATCCAAGGAGGGGCCTGGAACATGTCCCCAGCGGATATGGGGGCCCACCTGTAATTCTAAGGCACAGTACTTGCTGAGAATACATTTTATGACATTTCCTCTCCTGCTTTTTCTTCAGGATCCTTTGAGAGGAAAGTGAGTAGGAAGAATTGTAGAAAAATGCTCCCCCTTTCCAAAGAAATATTGGTAGTCATCTTTTTTCCAAATGGATATGAGAGGGACGAGGGCCCCATGCTTATGGTTGCTAGGTTGCAACCCACTGGGTTTAATCTGTACCTTTAAATCTGCAGTTGATCAGAAGACAAAGTAGCTGCAGCCTTTCCCACCAATTTTACCCTGTTTTGTCTGCCCTTTTCCCCCTCAGTGGTGCAGCAATCTTGGAGTTCTCATTACAGTAAGTTGGATGACTATGTTGGAGGGAAAATGTGGGAGAGACATCGCAGGCTTCAGCTCTCCTTTCAACAGCAAATTTTAAAAGGTAAGGGGATCTCTGGGTTGCAACTTAACAACCCTACTTTGTACTATACTTACCTAGCCCTGTCCCTAGACAAGGCCCTATATAATGGTTATTCCCTTACAAATGCTGAGTGTCTTTCCTTCTTGACCTTTAATTAATTCATCTTAATTTAGTCCAACGAAATCTATTCATTTTGAAACTCACTGGTTGTTGTTCCATGGAATGTTGCTGCCTAGGTAGGGCTACCATATTTCCCCCACCTCCAACCGGGACCCCCCCCCAGTTAATTAATTAATTAATTAATTAAATAATTAAAATTAAAAATTAATTAATAAAAAATAATTTTAAAACTAAAGGGGGCGCAAAGTGCCCCTTATTGCCGCACGAAGCGCGGCCGAATTTTAATTATTTAATTAATTTTTCATAAAAATAAATAAATTAACTTACCCCATCCATCATAGCCGTCTGTGCTGCTCCTCGTCCTCACGCTGCTCCATGCGTCCCCGTCCTCCGCACAGCCTACGCACCGCACGGAGCCGGTGAGGGAGCAGTCGAACGACAGCCTGATGCCCGTGCCGCGAGCGCCTGCCAGAGGCTTGCATGGCACGGGCAGCAGGCTGTCGTCTGACCGCTCTCTCACCGGCACGGAGCCGGCGAGGGAGCGGGTGAACGAACGACAGCCTGGTGCCCGTGTCGTGCGCGCCTGCCGGAGGCTCGCATGGGCAAGCAGGCTGTGCAGCCCGATCTCCCACCGGCACCGCACGGAGCCGGTGGGAGACTGGGCGAACGACAGCCTGCTGCCTGTGCGGCACGGGCAATAGGCTGTCGTTCGACCGCTCTCTCACCGGCACGGAGCCAGCGAGGGAGCGGGCGAACGAAAGCCTGCTGCCCGTGCTGCGCGCGCCTGCCGGAGGCTTGCGTGGCACGGGCAGCAGGCTGTCGTTCGCCCGCTCCCTCGCCGGCTCTGTGCCGGTGAGAGAGCGGTCGGACGACACCCGCTCGCCGCCGCCATATTCTTTTTGAAAAACTTACCCGGGCGCTGGCATCATCTTGGATCACGAAATCTCGCGTGATCCAAGATGTCTGCGCCCAAATCTCATGAGGCCATCATGCCCTCACGAGATTTGGGTGCCGACATCTTGGATCTCGTGAGATTTCACAATCCAAGATGATGCCGGCGCCCGGGTAAGTTTTTCAAAAAGAAGATGGCGGCGGCACTGCCATTCGCCCTGAAAACCGGCCCGGGACTTTCCCGAAAATGGAGGCCATTTTCCGGGACTGTCCCGTTTTTTTCGGGACATCTGGCAGCCCTATGCCCAGGCCTCCATTTTGTTCCTTTTGGCTTTGTTCCTTCTTAGGCTGTTGCTTTAAATTCTGTGTAGTATGTGGTGGTTCTCCTGTAGTAGGCTCATTTAGAGATCTCATTGGAAGATTTTCAATTCAAGCAGGCTCTTCTCATATAAGTAGCTGTTTGTATAACTGCTTGATTCATCCATGCCAACTACTAATTTGCATAAACAAGTAAATGAAAATAGGAGTTGGTTCCTCACAAAAGGCAAAATTTCCATCTTGTTTAACAGAAGCAGTTATTTAACCTTTGTTGGTTTTCACCAACTTTTCAGTGAATTTTCAGCATGTCTGGAATGGACCAGTTTGGAGCAAAGTACTGGGCATTGCAACTCTTTGATTCCTGGATTTTGGCAGGGTGAGGGAGTGTGGAATTCATCCAACTCCTCTTCAGCCGTGATTCTGGGATGAGTTCCTCTGTTAGATGTACTGGTAGATGCTCTTCATGGTAGATGCTGTGACCCACTTCACAGGTGCTACATTCCATCTGATGTTTGGGACAATAGGCATACTTTCTAAAGGGCGCTTCAGACCGCACGAATCTCGGCTCGTCCCGGATCTTAGCGGATCTTAGCCGAGGTGTGCTTGGGTGTCTGGTTAACACAGCGGAAGCGAGCGGTCTCCCAATTGCCGGCATGCTCGAACATCCCCTGGGCCATGTTTTCAGGGGGACGCACAGCGACGCTACTGGAGCCACCAATCAGAAGAGAGGGGGAGGAGTGTTAGCCAATCACCGTGGAGGTTTCTTCCAAGAAGGCGGGACAAAAGGAGGGACTATTTGCAGGGAGACACTCCTGCAGACAGGCAGGTCGGTGGCCAGCCTCTCGTGCTCGCTCGTCTTCGTCCGCTTCCGCAAGCGGTCTGAATCCGCTCTAAGTGTCAGGATTTATTTTCACATTCAAATGGTGAATTAGAAATTGAGTAAATCACTGACATTCCTTTCTTAGGATGTGTATGAAAGCAGGATTGTCATCTCTGGTAGGTACAGTCTACGCTTACAGGAGAGAGCAAGAGCAAGCTAATAACTTGGGGCGTGCAATTGTTTTCGTAGGTTGAATTGGCTCTTTCTTGCATAGGACAGCAATCTAAAATGAAACTGGCCTGTAGTCATCTCTGTTGAACTTGTAGTTATTGCATACTGGGACTAAATAAGTGTGTGTGGTGGCTGGGGGAGAGCAACTGTCCCTCTTCACCCCAGCATGGTGTCGTTTCCAGTGGCTGTTGCTGGTGTCTCTTCTGTATTTTCTTTAGATTGTGAACCTTTTGGGGACAGGGAACTATTTATTAATTTATTTTATTATGCAAACCGCTTTGTGAAATACACGTGTTGAAAAGTGGTATAATAATAATAATAATAATAATTAATAATAGGTCATCTCTGAGAAATTTTGGAAAAGCTAGTGGATTCCCATTCTTCTCAATGTTTTTCCCCAATCTACTTTTCACATCTCATAGATTCATTTGGAAATATTACTCTGTGTATAAATAGAAGTACACAGCACTTAATAAGGATGGTAGATCCAAGACTACAGTACATTCTTTGGGAAGAAATGCCTGTAACTATTATTTATTTGATCCGTGACCAAATTGAATGGATCATCTTGGAATTTATCAAACAAAGGCCTTGGAAGTAAGACTAATTGTTCCAATAAAATCATATTTCAAGTAAGTGGCTAAGGTTGCAGCTGTGGTCCTGCTAACTTAAATGGCACTAAAATACCCTTTAAATCCAAATATTTTGGCTAGCTTGAGGAGTCTGTAAATGAGGCCAAGATGTAGAGCAGGGGTGGCCAACCTTCCACCATTAGGGCTTCTGCGTTCTTAACAGTTGTGTAGAAGACAGAATCTTGGCAGCTGCAATTGTTGATGGTGCTGTTAAAGCAGCTGCACCTGCTGAAATGCCCTCATACAACCATTAAGGGGCCAGGAGCATTCATGTTGAAAGGTTGGCCACGCCTGATGTAAAGAGTTCTGCGTGGATGTTGAAGTGCTTTTGCGCGTACTAAGTTCTCAGGATTCCAGTTGCAACATGTGGAGCCGCAGTTGTATCAGAGACTGGTCCAGAGGGTACTCTGACTTTTGGGGACAAATGAAAAGCTGCTTTGGGGAGTGGGGGTACATCAGAAGACTCGGATGTGGTGAAAAGTTCCAGTGCATGGTCAACAGCTCAACTGACATCTCTGTGGATCCCAACCATTATACAATGGCTTTGGCCCCTTTTATCCCAAGAGTAACACGCCAGTTGTGCAAAGTAAAACAAATGAGAAGTCAAATGTTATAAATTTATTTTGGGACATAGATTTCAACCTCTTTGGAAGCTTATGAAAGTTTCAAGCAGAAATCAATACACTCCCAACGAAACATTTTAAACTTCCAATAAAACAGTATTTTAAATGTGTGTTTATATATATTTATATTATATATATTTATGTCAATTTTTCAATTAAGGGAACATTTTAGAAGGGTTTGTTTGTATACTTATTCCTCTGACTTAGCTCTTTTTCTGATCAAAAGGATGCAAATGAGGTAAGAATTAAGGCAAACCTAAAAGTCATGCAAATGAAATACATTTATATTCACTGACAATACAAGCACATGTCTGGATCAGACTCATGAACTGAGGAGCATTCCCTCTGTCTGTCCAATACTACTATACAGCAGGATGGGTGACATGTTTGCTATTGAACAGTTACACTACCATGGGGATTTCAGTGTCACTAACATTACCCAGTTTAGGAGACATATAGCTAGCATCAGTAAAACATGAACAATAAATAGTATAGTTCACTGCAGCATGGCACTGCTGCACAGGCATCAGAGGAATAGGACTGATGAAATGACATTGCACACATCACATCGTGGCATAATTTTTGTTTATAATATATACTTTTGAAATTCTTTAGCAATTGACATTCTCATGCACACAAGTGTTTCAAACACAAGAAGCAAGTCCATTGATAGGTAGTCCAAGCAAGTTTTGTTTGTTTTTTCGTGTGTGTGTGTGTGTGTGTGTGTGTGTGTGTGTGTGTGTGTGTAAATAGCTGCAAACTGAATGGAACATTTAAACTTCTGTGCAGTCCATGAAAGCATTTTTACATGAGCTCATTTTTGAATGTCACATTGCAGGAGTAATACGATGGAAGGGTCACTCTTTGCGGCTTCTTTGAATTCATCCAGTGTGATCTGGTCATCTTTGTTCTTATCCATCTTGCTGAAAATTTTGTCTACTCGTTGCTCTGGTGTGAGGCCATCTTCATTCATTTTCATCATTATCACAGTACCCACCATTTTATAAATGGCCTAGAGAGACACGGAGAGAGAGAGATCATTTTCATGCTATCTAGCAGAATTAATTTATCCTCTGAAATTCTTAACCCCTAAGAATACAATCCAGTCAAAGTCAAGACTTAAACTTTCTAACTGACCAACAATTAAGCACTTTTAAGTGATCATAAAGAGCACTGTGAATAGCTGAACTGTTGCAGTTAGACAGGAGTTTTCTCAATCCTGGCGCGGCCACGACCCACCTTGTCTTCCAGCAGTGGTGTTGCGACTCACCTCCTGCAGCTGTGGATGGCCTCCCGACACAACCGGAAGTCACTTCCAAAGGCCTTCTGAGGCCTATGGAGGCCTCTGGAAGCCGTCAAGGAATGGGAGCAGCTGCAGGAGGTGATTTGCAACCTGGGTGTGGCCTCCAGTTGCTTCCATTTGGCTCCAATTTGGAGCCAAACAGAGGCAAGGGCAGGTGGGAGAGCCCAACTCACGACCCACCTCTGCATCGGGCCACGCCCTACCAAGTGGGTCGCGACTTACAGTTTGAGAAGCTCTGCAGTAAGAGATTAAAACTTCATACCATGAAAAGTTGCTATAACAGCAGCCTCTACAAGTTAGTGGAAGCTGTGCATATGCATCTTCTACTGTTCTGTAGCGACTTCTCTGCAGAATTTCTGCCAATGGTGGCCTGGCCACCATGTTGGGAATGGAGGGCTTTCCCCCTCACTGCCACAGTGTGTCCTCGCTGCACTGTTTTGCCTTTACTGTGCCAGTCCCCCCAAGTGCAGCACCATGGGAGTGAGTAACAACCATTCACTTATCTCTAAGAAGTAAGTGAAAGTGGTCAGGGACACGATTAGGGTGTGGGTTAGCCTACACCTTGCACTTGGTGACCCCCCAGCCATTGATGTTCAAGCCGCTTCCTGTGTTCTGTTTCTTTTTCGCAACAGAGTGTGACAAAATGTTGGAAGCTGGCTTTCACATACGTAAATTCCTACCTCTATAATTTCTAGCATCTCCACTCTTGTGATTTTTCCATCTCCATCTAAGTCGTACATATTGAAGGCCCAGTTTAGCTTCTGTTCAAAACTTCCACGTGAGGTGATGGATAGCGCACAAATGAACTCTCTGAAGTCAATGGTTCCGTCGCCGTTCTTATCAAAGGTTCTGAAGGCATGTTGAGCAAACTTTGAAGCGTCTCCATATGGGAAAAACTGAAAAATGAAATACAGACATAATTGTTCGGTGACTATTTCATTTTTTAAAATTTTCTATACTGCTTTTTGCCTTGAGGCCTCCAAGCAGCTAATAACAATTATAAACAGCAATACAACGAAAAATGTCTTCCACATTTGGCATTTTGAATCGAAGTATAAAATGCATCGGAAGAAGCAGCAGCAGCTCATAAGTACCCCAGCCTTACTGGAATAGTGTGTGTGTGTGTGTGTGTGTGTGTGTGTGTGTGTGTGTGTGTTGGTCTGCCACCCATTTGACACCATCATAACCCAATTGACTTTAATGAAACTGTTTCTAAGTCTGAAGGCTGTAGCCTTGGGTCCCTTTGAAGATGACAACTTGGCTCTAATTCTATAAAGTGCCTGCAGAATTTATATTATTATAAATCAAACTGAATTAGCTATTTCCAGCTGCAGTCAGCTTATGCCAGGAAGTATAAAACTTATTGGCCTTCATCATTTCTTTTGTGTCTTGCCTGTGCTATGCATTCTAATAGCCATGAAATCATCCATTTATGTAATGAAAACCAAGTATGTCTGTCTGACCTTTTGTAACATTGGATTTCATGCTTGCCCACATATTGGCTACCCAAAGGAGGAAGAAAAGGTAGATAAATTTAGTTTCCTTTGCAGTTTCTGCCTGTCTGCCTCATTTTATCCACTGACCAATATTTGGATGATCTGGAACAAGCAATGTTCAACATTGATTGACTATCAATGTTTTTAAATTTACAGTGCTTTTTTGAAGGCAAACTAGTACAGGTGTCTCCCCCCCCCCCAATGATGGATCGCTTAATGACGATCCACATACAGTATATAATGGAGGTTCCCAAAGTGTAAACAAAGAGTTAAAGCTACAGTACTGTATATTAAATGCAAAAAAATTGTCGTCTTTAACTGTGTGTGTGTGTGTGTGTGTGTGTGTGTGTGTGTGTGTGTGTGTCTACCTCCATTGACAGGTAGAAATCTTTTTGTTTTGTGTTACACTCATAATGTACACTGTGTTTGCCATTCATTCCCTATTACAACTCCACTGTGTAACATTGAGGACTCGCTTAATGATGGTTTCACTGTATGATGGGTTTTCCAGAATGTAGTTAGAAAGTAAAGCTGAGGTGCTTCCTCTTAAGATACTAGCGAGTAACTGGAAGAAGCCTTTCACATACATACAACAATTGAATAACCTTTTGAAAGGCACCTGCCTGACATACAGGTTGGCTGTCACGGAGTTTTCTGGGAGGAGGAAAAATTGTGTTTTTCCTGTCAAAACTGAGAGATTTTGCTGGGTGAGGCTGTTCTCATAAAGTCCTACAAAGAAAGGGAGAGAAGAATAATGGACTCTCCCAAACCTAGAAACAGCACAGCAGTTGATGTGTTTTGGAATCTGATTCAAGCAAAAGGACAATGGCTGGGTAGGCAACAGTACTGTATGACATCTCATGTAGAGAAGTTTGAAAATGGTGCTAAAGTGATGGGCTGTTTGTTAACAGTTATTTCATAACAAATGACTCCTACAGTCTAGTCTTAAGCAGGGATGTGGATCAAGTCTTTGACTCTGACTTGAGTCAAGGCTCAAGTCTGTGGGTCCAAGTCCCAAGTCAAGTCCCAAGTATTTGCCCCCAAGTCCCGAGTCTTTGGTTGCGAGTCCCTATCTATTTAATGGGGGAAATGGGTTTAAACCTGAATACAATTCGACTTGTCGTAAAAGGTTCCAAGTCTTGAGTTGAGTCTTTTACAATCACCGAGTCAAGTTCAAGTCAAGTCATTGACACGACTTGAGTCTGACTCGAGTCCGAGTCAATAGACTCAAGTCAACATCACTGGTCTTAAGTATATCTGTTCAGAAGTCCCATTGTGTTCCGTGGGGCTTACTAGTAAGGTTTTTGTCTTAAGGACTGTGGGCTTAGTCAGATAGAATTAATCTGGGTGGTTATTTAGAGTGTGGCTGCTTGATATATCTGACTCCTCCTTGCTCTTCACATGGCTTTTAGTTTTTAAAACAAAAACGTTACAAACAGTTGTGATTTTGAGAGCTGGTATAGCACACCGGCTAAGAGACTGAACTGAAATCAGGACTTCCCTGGTTTGAATCTTGCCTCTGCCATGAATTCTCACAAGGTGGCTTCAGGCAAACAAATGCCCTTCAAGCTCAGCTCCACAGATGCAACATGGGGATAATAATACCTAACTTACAGGATTGTTGTAAGTACAACATCAAGATAATACATGTGAAACACTTTACACACTCAGAAAGTGCTATATAAATGTAAAGAATTTAAATTAGAGTTGCATTTAAATTTGAGTGTACAATATTGCTAAGCAAGTTATCATGAAGAATTTTTTTTGTAATCTGAAAATCAGGAGGAGAATACTGTAGTGCAGTGCTTCCCAGTCTTTTTTGACCTGCGACTCCCTTGACCATTGGTCACGGCTCCCCATTGCATTATGTTGATGCCCGCCAATTGGCATTGCACTGTATTCCAAGAGGATTCATGGCACTCCGTGCATCCCCTAGCTGGTTTCCGCCACGTCTCCCAGTTTGGGAGCCACTGCTGTAGTGTTTTTTTCTGACAGTGACGCCCCCCCCCCCAATATTTTTGAGGATTACAATCACTTTTTAGAAAAACATGCCAGGCATGTAAGAAACAAAAAGGATAGCAACTCTCTCTCTCTCTCTCTCTCTCTCTCTCTCCCCCCCCCCCCCCCCAGTCAGTCATGTTAGAAGCTGTACTTGGGAATATAGGGAACATTCTCAGTATTCAGTTGCAATAAGAGGAAACAGATTTTTGCAATTCTGCAAAAATGGTTGTTGTTGTTCAGTCGTTAAGTTGTGTCTGACCCTTCGTGACCCCATGAACCACATCCCGCCAGGCCTTCCTGTCCTCCACTATCTTCCTGAGTTCGCTCATTTTCATGTTCGTTGCATCGGTGATGCTGTCTAAGCATCTCATCCTTTGCCTTCCCCTTCTCCTTTTGCCTTCAATCTTTCCCAGCATCAGAGTCTTTTTCCAATGAGTCCTCTCTTCGCGTTAGGTGCCTGTCCTCAGTGCCTGTCCTTCCAGGGAACAGTCAGGGTTGATTTCATTTAGGATTGACTGATTTGATCTCCAAGGGACTCTCAGGAGTCTTCTCCAGCTAATTTAGTTAATATGTAGGCCTATATGGAACTAGTTAATCATGCATTAAAAAATGGAAGCGACTGTACTGTCATAAGGATTGCAGACTGGTAATTCTTCCCTGATGGGGGTGAGGGAGAAAAAGTTCTTACTACAGAGTTTGTTATAATCTAGGTAGGGAGTTATAACAGACACTACTTTCTAGCCAATGAATTATGCTACATAAATTAATGTTGAGCTGCCAGAGTCCAATGCAGCAATCGACAGAGAAGCCTACCTACTGTCTCTCTGCAGGATCCATAGCTCTAACCTCCTTGCCTTCCAGTCAGCTTGCACTATGGGACACTATTTTTACCATGGTTCTGCAGCAAGCAATCGTTCCCAGGGACATCCCAGGGTGATCTGCCAAACGACCCGAAGTCCCCCACCAATGCTGCCCCTGACCCGCTGATATGTACCCCCCAAAAAAACTGCATGGAAGGTGAGGATCCAGCTCCCCACCTCCTCATGTTGCTCCTTCCTCACATGGTCACTTTAAACAAATCACAAAGTATGGAACACACTGGCCACTATGGCCCACACTTCCTGTTTTGTTTAAAGGAACTGTGTGATGAAGGAGCAATGTGAGCAAGTAGGGGTCTGGATCGCCACCTTCTGATCCACTGCCAGCTTGCATTTAATCGGAGTGGCTCCATCCACGGTGGGCTGGAGGGAGGCGGCAGCATCGCATCGGTCATGTCGTGGATGGACTGGCCATGATCGTTCCTGTTGCCTAAACTTGACAAATAGACTTCCCTTCTGAAGAGGTTGCCCTTGCATCTCTGTATGAGTTATAGTTCTTTGACTGCCTTCTTTCAGTCAGGAGGCATAGTCATAAAGTGCGGCTCACAGAAACAGAACTGTTTCTGGCAGGAGGTTCTGAAACTTTGTTACAGTTCAGTAAGTCCTCAAACAATAACATATGCTTTCACTGTTTACGCACCATCCCCTTTCCCCTCCTCTTCCCCCCCCTTCTGTCAATATCTAGACTGCAAGCCCCTTGGGGCAGGGACCTGTCTTTGCACTCTGTGTGAAGTGCTATGTACACTGATGCCATTATATTAATAGTAATATGCATTTGGGTATAGGAGCTGTACTGCTGCTTGTAACTCAGGAAAAAGATGTGTATGTCTTTGTGCTTTGGTACTACCCTGTTTCCCTGAAAATAAGACCTCCCCCGAAAGTAAGACCTACCGTCATTTTTGCTGGCACTCATAAATATAAGACCTCCCCTGGAAATAAGACCTAGCTAGGATCATCAGCCAGACGGATGCAACCCCCGCGACCCCCCCCCCCGGCACTTACTTTGACCGATTTAAGCTTCATTCTTTCCCGAGGGTGTAAGGCTCTGGAAGGTCTGCACTTATTTATCTACTTGCAGTTTCTTTATCTTATTTATAAATTTTGCACTTATTTATCTACTCGAGTCCTCCACCATGGAGACGACGTGCTAGAGAGACTCTGCAAGGTTGCAGCCTCTTTGCAGGCCTTGCTGGCCTCTCTAGCACATTGTCTCTATGGTGGAGAACTCAAGTGCAGGCCTTGCACCCTTGGGAAAGAATGAAGCTTAAATTGGTCAAAGTAAGTACTGGGGGGGTCGCGCCACAGGTTGGGAAAATAAGACCTCCCTGAAAATAAGACCTACTGCATTTTGGGGAGCCAAAATTAATATAAGATACTGTCTTATTTTCGGGGAAACACGGTAGATTCTACCACAACACAGACTAATAATGAAAAGCCATGACTGAGTTCCCTCTTGACATGTAGTATAGTAATAGCACCAAAATGAGCACTGTTGAAATGAAAAAAAAGTTGCTGTGTATGTAGACTCAAATAGATATATTTCTGGTTATACAGTAGTCATTTCACATTTGAAAGTTTTCTTCACAACTCAAACGGAGAGCTGAAAATTTCATCTTTAAATCCCGCGAAAACCAAGAAGGCTGTCATGTTAGAGCTAACACCATTTCTTCCCTGATGGAGGCTCTGTAACTTGAACTGTATGGCAGGCAGAAAGTTAACACGTGTAGCTTTTTCCATCATGGCGTATTCATGACAGGAAGCCCCATCCCTGTTTGGAATTTCTGCCTGTCATGCAGCTGTTAAAGTCACCCTGGCAGAAAGGCAGGATAGAAACAAATTAATAATAAATCCTACACTATGGGCTGGTTTGGATGGTATTTTATGCCCCTCCCCCCACACAATTATGAAACAGTATTTGGATGAACAGTTCCCACAAGCAACAACCCATTTTAGGCCAACGGTGTGATTGCACACCAATTTTTCAAAAAAGAATTATAAAAAGTTGCCCCAACCAAAAGAACTGAAAATTTGAACTGTGAACACTGTAAATATGAACCTTTTCAGGACCACAGTTGTTATGACTGTATCTCATGTCTTCATGTAAAAAGGGGGGCAGATGTTAGTGGTTTTTTAAATTTTTTAACCCCATTTTGTACCGTTGCTCTGTTTGCGCAACGTTGAAATGAAAGTTGCAATTTTGGCTTTTTTATGACAGGCCATGGGATTACTTTGGTCAATGAGTCAAATTGAAAGCTTTCAGGGATAAGTGAACACCTCAAATAATTTTTTTTGAAAAATTGGTGCGCAATCGCACGTATGGCCTAATGCATGTCAATCATAATCATTATTGCCAGACTGGTCTCCTTTGTGTTGTTCCAAGCTAACAAGCAGCCTCTTTACTCAGCTGCACAGCAAGATGAAAAGGGAAAGCAGAATACATTTATGCTAACCTTTTTCAGGCAGTGGCATGGCTAAGGGGAGGGCCGGGGGGTGCTGTGACCTGGGTGCCACGCAAAAACTGAAGGCAACCACTGCAGTGTCATAGGCTAATACATGAGCAATCTTGCCCTTATGCATTGCTCACCCACAGCCCCTTTGGGCATCGTAGCTGAAACAATTGCTTTGATTATATGTCAATGGTATCGACAGCGCCCCCTTCTAAGGACCCCCGTATTAGGCCATAGGTGCAAACATGCACCAATTTCAGTACAGGTTTGTAGAAATACCTAGAAATTTTTCCAAATAAATTAGTCTCTTTGGAGGTCCCCTGACAATGTTGCACTAAAATGTTAATGATTCTGTAAATTGAAGCCACAAGCTGTGTGTTGGATGACAACTGATTCCTCTAAATTTGTTGGCCTGTATGCATGATATTTGGGGGAAAAAAACTCATAGTCTGAAATCCTATCTCTCTGAAGAAAATGTTTTACAAGCATACTTTACAGTAATGGAATTTCTGAAACCACAGAGGATAGCACATCATGTTGGTATTCAAAGGTCAAAATAACCCAAGGCAAATATAGTCTTTGAGTATGCGGTCCCTGCATGGGTGAGGCGAAGAATAGCCACCTTTTTCTGTTTGCGCTTCTGTGCTTGTTAAGAGCTGCACCTTAAAAACAAGTGGATATTTTCTGTAAATGATTGGCTTTACTTTTAGAAAACAACTGAATGTATTTTCAAAATACATAAGATTTGACAAAAGATTAACATAATCCAACACACATTTTGGTGCCTTAAACGTTAGACCTATTCTTGGGTATATTTGGAGTGCTGATTCAAAAAATGGCATCAGTTTTGCCCTACCAGCTCTAGTTTTGGAGATATGGCATATCCACCTTATAGGCTAATTTAAGCAGCTTCCTCGTGAGGAAGTAGACACCATGGCTTCCTCATGAGGAAGCTGCTCGAATCTGCATATAAGGCAGCTATGCCGTATCTCCAAAACTAGAGCTGATAAGGCAAAACTGATGCCATTTTTGGAACTAGTGCCCCAAAATATACCCCAAAACAGGTCTAACTTTCAAAGCACCAGAAAAAAAATCTCGTTTGGCCTATGTCAGAGGTTCCCAAACTGGGAGGCGTGACTCCCAAGTGCATCATGGAAAGCAGCCAGGGGCGTCACGTTAGTCTTTTAATTACCACATATTCTTGCTTGAGAGAGAGAGAGAGAGAGAGAGCAAAAACAAAGACCCGGAAAAGCTGCCTCTTCACATCGGGTCACTCAAAGTTCACTTCAAAAGACTTGAGGTTTGTAGGCAGCTTTTCCACATCTTGTTTTTAATCACAGAGTGATCGAAGCCCTGCTTATCTTATGTTAAAAAACAATTAACTCAATGGATAAGCTAAGTACTTTGCAAGGAGCTGGAGACAGCTGAGACATTGCAGGTTTGCAAATAAAGCATTTTCTTTCTGTTGAATGTTTTTAAGAAAGCAAACACAAAACAAATGCAAGACCTGCAACTGAAAATGGTGCAGAGCAGGTTCTGCTTTACAGTCTTTGATTTCTCACTCTTTGATTAAGAGAGGTGGAAAAAATTGCTTGCATTATGTCTCCCTTTTTTAAGCCAGAGGAAGAGGAGGCAGCCGCTGTGTTTGTTTGGTTGATTAATTATTAGGATTTCTCTCCTTCCTTTTCGACCCACCTCTAAGTTAGTTCCCCACTCTATTTGCTGGGACACCCCCCCCCCCAATTGGAGACTGCCAGGCAGTATAAGAATCTGTTTTTCATCCTGCAAAGATGCTACCTAAAGGAGCTTTCTCTCTCATGCAACTGGGGCGGGGCATGACCAATAGAAAAAAAGACCTCCCTCCCATGCTTTGATGTTTCTCTTGTCATGAATAGGACTAACGCAGATGACATCAGTGCCCTCAACCCAGGTCTGCCAGTGGAGGGAGGGCAGCATCCCAACCCCACCCTGTGCACTCCTGGCTTAGCTGCTGCTCAGCATAAGCATGGAAAATCCACGTTAGGGCTCGTTTTGGGAATATACACATACATATAAGAAAGGGTGCCTCTGAACATGTAAAGAGTGCCTGTCTCTTCAGTACACTGTAATGGGGAGTCACGGCTAACGGCGAGGGAGGTCAAGGGAGCCGCGAGTCAAAAAAAATTTGGGAACCACTGGACTATGTAATGAAAATGTTTTAAAAGAACTATACACTCAAAAGTCATCAAGCGGTAGAGGTGTCGCTAGGGGGTGGGTGGGCCCCTGGGTGGCGGGAGCGACACGCAGAGGGGGTAGCACGAGCAGCCGAATGGATGCGAATTTGGCAGCTCATGCTCCCCCTTCTGCATATCGCCATGCGTTCTGGGGCATCCACGAGCGGGTTTTTTTTTTTGCACATTCGTGCACCCCCCCGGCTCGTGGACGCCCCGGAACACATGGCGACACGTGGAAGTAGGGTGCACGAACCAGCAGCGTGGCAGCAGAAACACGGTGGCGCAAAAGTGATGTCACGCCCCCAAGGGGCAGGACTTGTGACATCACACGGAGTGTTGGGTTGGCGGCCCCCCCGCGGGGGGGTGTAGGATTGCCATTTTCGAAAAATAAAACCAATGCCTTATAGTGCCTTTTCTTATATTCTTGTGTTCGCAGCTCTCATGTTTTTGATTATTGCTGAACTTTTGAACAACTGCATGACAGGTGCAACATCAGCAGGCATTTTCCATACTGCATCTCTGAGCTGGGGAAGCTATACCTGTTGAATTTTTATCTCACAGGGACTTGCTTGATAGAACTCCTGATACAAAAAACAGTGTTGTAGGAAACCGGGGTGGGGAGCGGTGCCACATTACCTTTTTTCCAGCATCTTCATCACTTCCCTCCTCCTGAGTTTGTTTAAACTGACTGAAAAAAAGAAAAACTGCCACTGGAAGCAACCTGTAGGTGGTGCCAGAGACTCCCAGTTGCATTTTTTTCTTTTTCAGCAGTTTAAACACGCCGGGAAGTGGCTGGCAAGCCCCCGACAGATTCCCGGTTGTGATTTTTTTCTTTTTTCAGTGGTTTGGATGCGCGCAGGAGGCGGGAAGTGGTTGCCAGGCCCCCAACAACACTGAAAAAAAGAGTTAATGTGGTGTGGTTGGACTCCCTCTTCCACAGTTTTGCCACCCATGTTGAGTCAAATCCCTGGGTGGAAAAACCGTGGATGAAAAGGTCAGACGGTACAATAAAGCATTTTTTTTGCTTCAGAATCCATAGCCGGGCGGGATCTAAAGAACAATGAAGACATTTCCATGAGGCCAAGTGGGGATGGCAACTTATTTTTCTAGTAAAAGGAGCCCCACCCCATTCATAGCCCTTGGTTGTTTAGATTGTATCGTATTAAGGAACATCTTATCCTCGGAAGATACAGTGGGAAGTTTCTTAAAATACCTTTTGATAAATCGGAGTCGGGAATATGGTCTAAGCTTGACAGTTAATAGTTATCCTGCCAACCTAGCAGTTCCAAAGCATGTCAATGCGAGTAGATAAATAGGTACCGCTTGTGGGAAGGTAAACAGCGCTCCGTGTTCCAGACGCATGCTACACGCTGCGGCAAGGAGAGTCATGCCGGCCACATGACCACGGAGGCGTCTTCGGACAACGCTGGCTCTTCGGCTTTGAAATGGAGATGAGCACCACACCCTAGAGTCGGACACGACTGGACTTAATTGTCAGGGGATACCTTTACCTTTTTATATATGTATGCATGTTTGTTTGTCTGTTTGATCTTTTATCTTTTGTTTTGTGGTGTTATTGTATTGTGTTCTCTAAGCCAATAAAGGTTGATTTATTATTATTATCATAGCCCTTGGTAAACAGCTTTTGAAACCGAGAGAAGATTCAAAAGCAGTTTGTGATACGCTAGTATGGAGGGGGGGGGACGGACTGTTATTCAAAGCAACAAGGTCAAAAATGTTATGTAAGCCTAAGCTTTGGGTTTCAGCCATTTTTATACATATGCAAATGTATGCCAATATAACCTTCTAATGGATTAAAACTTATATGATTAATCAACTAAGGTGCCCTTTAAATGTTACAAAAGTGCTATGGGAAGCACTGTTTGTTCAGTGGTTTCATGATCCTGCAGTGTTTTAAGGCTATTTGCAGCACAATCCTATGCATGTCTACTCATAAATAAGTCCCATTATGTTCAATGGGGCTTACTCCTAGGAAAGTTAGAATAGGATTGCAGCCTTGGTCAGGTTGATGGTGTAGCTTTAAGTATTACAGTAGATGCCTTGCAATGAACCCATGGCAAAGTGTCTCCCACAATGTTGCTCTGATGTTCAAAGGGAACCTAAGCTAACTTTCTTTGGTTATTTCGCCTCACGAGGAAACTATCTTCATATCATAAAGTGTGGAACAGACTTGTTTAGTTGCTTTGATACATTCCTGTCTTCACAAGATTCGGTAGAATACTTCATCCACATTAACGTGATACTCTCTCCCACTGCCACCTTGCTTCAGAATAAAACGGAAGTTTGTGTGTGTTTTTCTTTTAAAGAACACTAATAAAAGGGGCCATTGTAGCTGACAGAGTTATGTCTGCTTGCCCATTGTTTACTGCCTGTGCACCGGGGCTGATCTTGGGTGTAATTGCAGCTTTAAATAAAGTTCTAACCTGCAGGAATAATCGCTTGATTCACGCTGATGGAGAATTAGTTACTAACCAGCAGGAAATGAATTGATTTTGAATCACAGTGCTCTCTAATTAGATCTGAACAATGAAAAACTGAAGGCAACCACTGCAGTGTCATAGGCTAATACATGAGCAATCTTGCCCTTATGCAATGCTCACCCACAGCCCCTTTGGGCATCGTAGCTGAAACAATTACTTTGATGATACGTCAATGGTGGTAGCTGGTGATGTGCAATTTTACTGCTGATTGCCCTCCATCCCACTGACTGTATGGAACATCTATATTTAAAATTCTGCTGAAGATTCTAGTACCCTAAAATCAGACACAGCTGAGAAGTAAATTATGTTTGACTCCTGGGTGACACTCACATGAACAAAGCAATCTGTAGGGACCCAGAAGAAGCTACTTGACTGCTATACTGTGTGTGTGCGCACACACACAAAGCTGGAAGCCCAAAACAACACATGACATGTGTCTGGAAACTAGAACTTGGGAAGAGATTGCCTGAGGGACTGATACAGTATGTACGTTCCTAATGGTAATGGGTGAAATGCAAAGAGTCCAGTATAATTTGAACAGGTACCAAGTAAGAAGCCCCACTGAAGTGTTGAGTCTTCAAACAGGAAGACTCCAAACAGGAAGAAAGAGAGCTATTTTACCTTGTTCTGAAGCAACACAGGAGCTATTTTCCAAACAAGAAGGAAAGGTAAGGTGAAGGAGCTTCTGGGAGTTGTAGGCTTTGTGAGGGCTG
This sequence comes from Plestiodon gilberti rubricaudatus, assembly GCA_026170595.1. Lineage (NCBI taxonomy): Eukaryota > Metazoa > Chordata > Lepidosauria > Squamata > Scincidae > Plestiodon > Plestiodon gilberti. Next base: position 122,842,646 of record JANXHW010000001.1, on the reverse strand, counting down.
CTGCGATGGAGGTACTGTACTCCTCACAAAGCCTACAACTCCCAGAAGCTCCTTCACCTACCTTTCTAAAAATAGGTAAAATAGCTCTCTTCCTGTTTGGAGGGTTTCTGTTGCTGAATCAGAACAATTACTGGTTATTTTCAAGAATTCAAAGAATTTCATACACCCTTAAGTTTTACCCTCGACTTATCCATGGGGTAGTTGTAATTAAAAGGAAAGGTATTGACACATTTTTTTTAGCCTAGCTGCTAGTCATCATTAGTACGCAAGTTCATAATTTGTTGGTTGTTTAATAAACGTTTTTAAACAAATACGCTGTTTGCTTCCAAACAGAAAATAAAACAGGTCACATTGTTTACACACACTAACCTAGGCTGAAGTGGCCTTTACAGTCATAATTCAATACCTCCTCATTATATGTGCGGGTTTTTTTTTCTGTGTGGGCTTTTTTCCTTGTGGGCATTTATGAGTTTATGACAGTGGGCTTTTTTCTGTGTGCAATTTTCCTGTGGGTCTTTTTCATAGAACCCATGTCTCTTTTATCCGATTAATGCGCCGGTGAGCAATAACAGCTGGTTCATGATGGATCCTTCTGGTCCTGCTGTCTTTATTGACTACTGTAACTCTTGCTCTGGGTAAAGAAGAAATAGGCCAATTCTGCTTGCTCTACAAGTCACAGCTTTTAGAAGTATTCATGTTTCTCCCCAGTCTCGCATACTTCTGAGGTCATAGCTTAATCTCTGCAAGTCTGAATTGTTGGGATAAGGGGAAAGCGTTTGTCTACTCCCAAGGCCTGCAACTCAATAGTGAACCACTGACACAGCACACGCAGGACGGTCGTATGAAAAAAGCCCACGAAGGGTCGGACACGACTTAACGACTGAAGAACAACAACAATTGAATTATGACTGTAAAGACCACTTCAGCCTAGGTTAGTGTGTGTAAATGACATGATCTGTTTTGTTTTCTGTTTGGAAGCAAACAGCGTATTTGTTTAAAATCTTTTATTAAACAACCAACAAATTATGAATATTCGTGCATTGGAGTGTAGTAGTACCCTGTTTTCCTGAAAATAAGACCTACCCTGAAAATAAGACCTACCGTCATTTTTGCTGGCACTCGTCAATATAAGTCCTCCCCAAAAGTAAGGATCCCCAAAATCATCAGCCTGACGTGACTCCCCCGGCGACCCCCCCCCAGCACTTATTTTGACCAATTTAAGCTTCGTTCTTTCCCAAGGGTGCAAGGCTCTGCATGGCCTGCACTTGAGTCCTAAACCATAGAGACGAAGTGCTAGAGAGGCCAGCAAGGCCTTCAAGGAGGCTGCAACCTTGCAGGGTCTCTCTAGCATGGTTTGTGGGAGAAAACCTAAGGAATTTACAAATTAGAACAGGCCTAAAAAAGAGGGCAAGCAGCCAAGCTGCCAAAAGTGCTGTGTCATTCTGTAGCCAGAGAGGCTAATTAGAAACACCTGGCTAGAAGTAACTTGGAATCTGATTAGTCAGCCAACAGGTGGCAGAGGTATAAATGTATGGCTATGCAGTGCATTCATTCTGACTATCTGACTATCTACCACTCTGCTACAAGGAATGCTGCGTTATTCTTACCTCCTCTGCTGTGTATTGAATCCATGGAATACTGTAACTAAGATCTCTGCTTGTGAGTACAAAATATAGAAACTTTGTAACTTACCTTCACCTCTGAGTCTTCTCTTGCTGGAAAGAGTCCCAGAACAGCTGGCTAAAAGTTCTAGCCTGCCTCCAGGGCTGCACCGCGGAAGGGAGACGACCCTTAACAGACTCGAGTACAGGCCGTGCAGGCCTTGCACCCTTGGGAAAGAATGAAGCTTTAATCGGTCAAAGTAAGTGCCGGGTGTGTGTGTGTGTGTGTGTGTGTGTGTGTGTGTGTGTGTGTGTGTGTGCCGGGGGGTTGCGCCTGTAATTTCTTGGGAAAATAGGTTGGGAAAATAAGACCTCCCTGAAAATAAGACCTACTGCATTTTTGGAGCCAAAATAAATATAAGACACTGTCTTATTTTCGGGAAAACACGGTAACGTAGTTTCCTTGATGCGGTCGGAATGAGTCTTGGGGCGCCACCACACTTCTTTATATCTGCACACTGCACTCTCATACGTTAGCACTTGCGCAGGGCCCGGAGGTATCTGGGCCCGGAGTGGGCTGGGGCCACTGACTGGAGGTGTGGGCTGCATGGTGGCACCCCCTGATGGTGGCGCCCTATGTGACTTGCACCCCCGTTGTGCCGCCATTGTTTTTACCCTATAGTCATCTCACCATGACTTTAAAATAGTGTGTTGTCGCATAGCTGGAAGCTCTCGTACAACAGCTTCTGGAAGTGAGTGTGTGAGACACTCGCCACAATTCTGTCAATCATGAGAGCCATCATGTGCAGGCACCAATTTCTACAGTTAATACATGTTGATCCACCAGTGTAAGTGCACTTATGCCAGTGTAACTTGCTGTACACCAATGGACGCAAAACTAAAACCAGCATAATCCCTCTCGGATGCCGTGCACGCGCAGTTCAGATGCAGGACGGACACCAGCACAACTCTGCTGGCGCAAGGGGGCATTCTGGAGGTGTCCAACTGCCCCCAGAATTCCCCCTGCACCGGCAGAGTTGCGCTGGCATCTGTCCTGCAACTGAGAGGGGTTATGCTGGTGTCCGTCCTGCGTTCGACGTACGGCAAGTTACACTGGCGTAAGTGCACTTACACCGGTGGCTCTATTGTTACACTAGTGCAAGTGTTACACAGGATTGCACTGTAAACATGTAGGGCAGTGATTCTCTAACTCCTTGGAAGGCCCTTCGCTGCCCTAAGTGACAGTGGGGCTTTCCCAGGGGTCGTGACGGCTCATCCGGGAACGCACTGCCACCGCCGCGGACGAAAAGGTCCGTTTTACCTGCATTGGTGGGCAGTGGAAGTCTGGTGGGGTGTGTGTGTGTGAGGAGCCTGTGGAGGCTTCCGTTAAACCGGAAGTAGGTTGCGATAGCGTCGGAGTGCTGCCCTGACACTTGGGAAGGCCTGCAGAGGGGTCCGCAGGCTCCCCACCGAACCTTCACTGCCCACCAATGCAGGTAAAACAGACCTTTTCATCCGCGGCGGTGGCGGCGCAATCCCGGACGTGCCGTCGTCACCACGGGTTGCCACGCCCCTTAAGGGTGTAGCAACCCTTTTGTTCCCGGCTGGGACGTCGTGACGCCCCAGTTTGGGAACCAATGATGTAGGGGCTCTACTGGAAACCGCTAGCAGCTTCAGTTACATCCTCATCTGTCCTTTAGGAAATTCCTTGAGGTCTTGTCTGAAGACGGTCTTATGTACCTCATAACTGTAGGCAACTTGCATCAATTGCCTTCCTGAAAAGATAAATACAATTTGTGATTTTTCTTTTGCTCTTCTGACAATTTACTTTTTAATAAAGTTGGAAGGGCCTTGAGCTTATACTGAATATTTTAAATCCTGTTTGTCAGGAAGAAGCTGAATAGCTCTATTTATAGACACCATGATGCACCAATGGAGAGATGCTTCAAAATTGTTTCCTTTTCATAAACAGTACCTTGGAAAGGCACTGGAAAATTCACCCTGACGCAATTCAAGCTACCCAACCAGCTAATTAATGTGTTTGTACTGGAGGAGCTATTGATGCTTTTCCACAATGAATAATAAATATTGGTTTCACATAGTTCCCCCAACAGACCAACAACAAACATTTCAGCTTATTTTTAGATGGGCAAGGACAGTGACCATCTCCACAATACTTCAATATTCACATAATGAAAAAGAAGATCAATGTTTGTGGATGTGAAGTTAAAAATAAAAATAAAAGGATGAAGTCAGACTCTCTAGTGTAGAATAAAACCAGCCTTGGGGGAAGTATTCTATATGAATGGAACATAAATGTGGATAGACAAGAATAAAAAAAAATAGGCTACTAATGACAGCTTCAGATTCACAATCACAAGGTCACAAGGAAGAATTTGAACTATGCAGGGTTCTTTTACTCTCCCAGAAATTAGGTCACTGGGATAACATATCAGTGTAATAAAAAAGAATAGGGCATCAGTGTAGTCTTCATTGTCAACTTATTTACCCCTTTTTGGACAGGAGTTTTGAAGAACAGACAATATCTATTTCATTACAAAGGTCCATGTGTTCTAATCAATCTTTTGCAATCCACCCATTGCAGTCCATTGACAAGATGAGAGAGAGAGAGAGAGAGAGAGAGAGAGAGAGAGAGAGAGAGAGAGAGAGAGAGAATATAAATGCAACCAGCTGGCATGCTGGACAAAATCTGATCATTTTCCAAGTCAGTCCAAGCAGTCTCAGAAAATGATCTACCCACCAGCCTATCAGCTCCTCCCTCCACGCACACAACTTGTCACGTACTGATCCTAGTGGTAAGAGCAGCAGCACAGGGATGTGGAGAAGGGGGGGGATTTTTTTGTCCTCCCCAGTTGCCCTGGTACACTGTGAAGCAGCATGCCAAGAGAAAAGTGGCAGCGTCACCTCACAGGAAGAGGGTTTTTTTTCTCTCCCCCCCCCCCCCCCGGTTGCTCTTGATGCTGCTTTATAATTAATCAGAAGCAAAGGCACAGTGGCCCTTGGGAACACTTCAAATCCCAAGAAAAAATTAAAAACCTACCTCTTTCCCTACTCGACATACACTTATGTTGGTCCAGGAGCGCAGTAAGTAAAGGGTGGTATGGGGCACCATGAGCTTATTTGGAATCTGGCTGGGAAGGAGGCTGGCCAAGTCTCCAAGCTCAGGTTTAAAGAACTCTGGTGGCTTCAGAAGTCTACGACTCATTTGGGGCAGTTTTTTTCAAGCCTCACAAATGTCCTCTTTGAGCCTGAGCCTGGAGACATTCACCAGCATCTCTAGTACATACACAGCGCAATCCTATCCAACTTACACCACTGGTGTAACAAAAGGTGCAGTGAGAACGGGAGGCCCCAGAACGGCCCGTTCTTTCCATTCTGGGGCCTCCCGTTCTTGCTGCACCGCTGGTTACACTGGTGGTGTAAGTTGGATAGGATTGCGCTGACAGGCAAGCGCCTTTCCAAGCAGTAAGAGAGACTGTCTCTTGACTTGTGCCCTCTCTTGATGGGTGCATTGGATCAAATAGTTGATATTTCTTGTCTAACAACCTCTCTGGTTTTTTATGCTGATAAAAACTCTCAAACTTCACAAAGGCTGCACACTATCTGTGAAATTATTTCAATGCAAGGTACGCTGTATCCAGAGGCATCACTAGGATTTGCGGCACCTGGTGCGAGAGCTCATCATGTCACCCCAGTGATATTACTAGGGTTGGTGTCACCCAGTGTGATAACTCATGATGTCTACCCCATTAACTATTTTAATATATAACATTCCACGTCACCCAACAAATCAGTAACCAACAAAAAACCAGTGGCCAACTTGATGACACAACTGAACAAGAGCTCTTTTTCATGTGGAATAGCCATCCACGGAACTGTCTCAAAGCGGATGGCTACCCCGGGAATAAAAGGCTGACTGGAGGCTGGGTATCACAATACCTTACTTTAGCAGCGCGCAGGCCCACCGCCCGCTCCTGGATTCCCGCTGTAATTACAGCTCCTGAAAGGGCTGTAATGACGTTCAGTTTTGCATCGCGACCAGAAGTTGCTGTGAATCGGGGCTTTTACTTTACTGCAGTTTCAAGTACTTGGAAGCTGTACGGACATCCAGGAGCAGGCGGCGGGCTGGTGCGCTGCTAAAATAAGATACTTTGATGCTTCCTGGCCCCTGCCTCCCCCTCCCCCACAGCTGATTTCGTTTAAGACGCTATTTGTATCCGCTGGGGATTCAGGAACCGAACCCCCGTGGATACAAAGGGTCAACTGTATTAGCTCTGATACATAAAAATGAGAGCTGACTCATACTAATACTTTATTGGTTCCATGCTGTATCATAACAATATCTCATTGGCTCTCGGAACAATCAGTCTTATTGGTCAGCTTTGAGTTAAGGAAATCCACTTTTTGTTACTTTAGGTCAGGGGTGGGGAACCTATTTCCGATGGAGGGCCATTTTCCCATGGGGAAAATGTCCCGCGGGCCCCTCCATCGGAAATAGTTACCCCTGCGCGCGCACGCTGGGGGGGCGCACACCCACCCACCGCCCCCTGCTTTTACCTCCCCCCTGCTTTTACCTCCCCCCTCTCCTTACCTTTTTCAGGCGGCCGCCGCCGCTGGCCCTGCGCGCGCTGCTCGCGCGACTCCTTTTGAACCCGCGAGGTGAGCGCGCTGCGCGCTCTCCCCTCGGCGCGACTCCTTTCGAATCCGGCTGCAGCCGGGTTCCAAAGGAGTCGCGCGAGGTGAGCGTGCCGCGCGCTCCCCCCTCGGCGCGTCTCCTTTGGAATCCGGCTGCAGCCAGGTTCCAAAGGAGTCGTGCGAGGTGAGCGAGCCGCGCGTCTCCTTTCGGCGCGTCTCCTTTCGAATCCAGCTGCTTCTGCACGGAGAAGCAGCCGGATTCGAAAGGAGTCGCGCCGAGGTGAGCGTGCAGGGGGGCCGGCGGGGCTGGCGGAGCATCCGGTCTGCTCGTGCAGGCCAGACCTGATTGATTTGGGTCCGGTCTCGCGCGGGCCGGACCGGATCGCTCCTGGGGCCGGATCCGGCCCGCTGGTTCCCCACCCCTGCTTTAGGCAGTTTCCTTTTTCCATTCATTTGGCCATAAAGTTTGATAGAATATAGATAATTCAAAAGAGTTTGTTTCATTACATTCTGCATTAAATTTCCAATGATATATAACATAACAGTATTATTCATAAATATGAGGTTTCCACAACTTTGGCTACTAGTGGTGTTACACACACACACCCCGAGGGTGTCACCCGGTACGGTCTGCACCCTCCCTAGTGATGCCACTGACTGTATCATATTGGTGAGTCTCACATTTTACCCCCCCCCCCCCCCGAATTCTAGATTGTCTTTTAAGGTCAAAGTTATCATCACCTCCTGGAAAAGTCTACTCAGAACCCATGCATACAGCTCATACATGTCTGCACTCGGACACAAACAAGGGGCTGATGCAGGCTGGCCTGTATGAGCACATCCAGCCCTACCATGTGTGTAGCTCTGTGTATGGATGGATTATTGATGGAGGAGGAGGGAAGTATTGGAGGGGGAGGGACTGGAAAGTCCCCATGTATGAATGTGCATATGTATCTATACTTAAAGACAGTCTAAGAGACTCACAGCCCAATCCTATCAAAACCCCCCCCCCAATGCAGCTGCGCCACCGGAGCATGCACTGCATCCTGTGGGGGGAGGGGCTGGTGCAAGTCCAAGAGGACCTGGGAAGGCAGATCAAGGCTGGGAAGGGTGATAGGATGCAGTGGTGTAGCTAGACCGGCGCAGAGGCAAGTAGTTCTACAAGACTCTGTTACAGTGGAATCAGAGGCCCCTCCCCTTTGCCATTGGAGCTATTCCGGCAGCAACGGGGGAGCGTCCCTCGTGTTGCCGTCACTACTGGAATGGCTCTGACAGCGAGGGGGAGAGGCCGCTGACTCCGGTGTAACAGAGTCTTGCAGAACTACTTGTCTCTGCCCCAGTCTAGCTATGCCACCTCCCCCTTCCCAGCCTTGATCCTTCCTCCTCCTCAACCTGTTCTGCCCCCCCCGCCGCCCCCCGCCCCCCGCACTGACGTACTGGCACTGGGGCGCCTATCCAGACTGCTGGAGTGTGGCTGTGGCCGCTTGCTGTGGCAGCCTGGCCATGCTGGAATGGTGTGTTGTGTTTTGCGACAACCCTAAAGGACCTTGAGCTGCCAGAACACTAGTTCCAGCAGTGCAAGGTCCTCATAGGACTGGGCTGTAAGGCTGCAATCCTATGCATGCCTTCCAGGAACTTACTCTTGAGTAAGCATATACAGTATAAGATTGTGCTGTTAGGCTGCAATCCTATACACACTTATGGCAGTAAGTCCCACTGAACTCAGTGGGGCTTACTTCGAAGTAGACAAGCATAGGATTGCACTGTAAGCTATGACTCAATTTGAATTGCGCCTCACCACTGAACTCACCCGGTTGCTGTAAGCAAGCCACTCTTTCTTTGTGTTATGGGGATTATAATTTTGACCTACTTTGCAGAGTTGTAAGGATCACAACAAAATAAAGCATATGAACCTCATTTGAAAATGTTACATAAATACTAAATATGAGTACATTTTTTCATGATTGGGCTGACTGCATGCTACTGATTTTGTTACATGCTTTTTTGCACTGTTGCTTTCAAGTTTTTTGTATTGTTATGATTTCTATATAATTCACACCTGGAGTGCTCATAATTAGAAAAGTGACTCCTAAGTTTTATAAGCAAATAAGCATTTAATGATATCACAATTTTGGGTACGAAAGGATCAGAATGATAATATTTCCTGATGGTCCTCGTTTGATTAATGATCCTTGCTGTAAATCTTTTCCCCTGGCAGCCTAACACCTGATTGCGCACAGTGCTTGATTAAGCTCTAAGGCTGCTGCAATCCTCTGCACCGGAGGGCTGCTAAACTTGCCAAACATGATAATACTCATTTATGGCTCATTCCTAACTGGCCTGGCTCAAAACTAATGAGGCAGATGTGAAAGGCTTTGCATTTTATTAATCCTATGCTATCAGTTCCCAGAACTTTGAAGGTCAACAAGACAGGCAACTAGGTAAACCCTGAGCACAATAAATTAGATCTTTAGGATTTCAACTCTGAGTGATTTTTGAACAGTGTCACAACAGCAAGCATGAGATTAGGAAGGCCGGCCTGGGGAACAGTCCCTTTTCAGAGAGTCGGAATTAAGAGAAATTGAGACTGTTACCTTCAAATCAGTATTTTTATTTTATTACTTTTTTTCATTTCTTTACTGAAGCGCCTCTAAGGCAATGTGCAAACAGAGAAAGTTGTACCAAACCCCTCCATTCTGCTTGAGCCGTCTTGTGCTTGGGCAAAAGGGAGAGGGGAATGATTTTCAGCAATTCCCTCTTCTTTCTCCAGACCCCTGCACACTCACACCCTGAAAATCTGCTCCTGAGTTTTGGGAGACCATCAGAAGCAAGTGGTGTGCAGCATGGGGAGCTAAGCAAGGGAAAGGGGAATTGCCAAAAAATCATGCCCTCTTTCCTTTTGTGAAATAGTAGGAAAGGAAGAGATGATTTGGATACAACCCAACGTAACCACTATAAAACAATAATGAAAAATCCAGGGATAACATCACAACACAACAGACACAAGACCAGAAGCATTGGGCGGGGGGGGGGGGTGACAGGGGGCTACCAGGTGGCAAGCAGGTGTGTGTGTCAAAGGTGCTGCATCGGTGGCAGCAAGGTCACTTTGGAGGCTCCTGGAGGGCGGCAGTGCGAAAGATTTTGCCCACCCGCCCTCCCACCCCCAGGTACCTTTTTGCGTCACTGGCACCATTCCTGGGGGTGGGCCAGTGACATCACTTCCAGTTTGTGACATCAGGGGGTATCATTTTGAGCTCCCCCCCCCCCCCCCGTACACCACTGCACAAGACAGAACAGCATCAATTGTTTTCAAAAGTCCTAACATTCTGGTAAAACAGGTACATTTTCACCCACTTTAAAAAAATGTAACAGACCTCTCTAGAGAGGGCATTCCATATCTGTGGTGCCAACACTACAAAAAGTTCTATTTGTCATATCCTCTCTGAACAAATCTCCTTGAAAGATAGAAAATGGATTAGCACCTTCCCGGAAGATCTCTACGTTGTAAGGGCTTGTACGGGATGTGGGGTTGTATTTTTAAGTGAGTTAATTAAACACGAGGCAATAAAGTATAAATAACAAGGGAGTTATGACTAATAACATGAATGCACTGGTTAGGTGAGGGTAACAATGCACTCTTTTCTATTTTTTTCTTAGCGAGGTGCTCACAAGGCTAGACTCAAAGGGTTGGATCTTAAGTTTGGGCAGACAGCTGTTCTGTTGTTGGAAGCTCCTTCTAGAAATGGGAGAGTTGTATTTGTACAAGGAGTCCTTGTACAAGTGAAAGGGACCCTCCTCTGAGCGAAACTCTCCTTCCATTCCCAGAAGCAATTTCCAAAGACAACACTTGGGATCCAAATCAGAGCATTTTCCTGATAGAAACGTTTATGAAGAAAATACTGTACATTTTTCCTTTTCGGAGTTTATGAAGAGTATTGCTGAGTGGACTGGGACCTAAGTGAAGTGTTCAAACAGTACACACTATATTTCTATAAATAATACTTTGGTTTCAACTGTTGGGAGTTCATGCTTTCTGGAAGTGAAGAGAAAGCAACAGACTTTCACTCAGATTCTGTCAGCCCAATCCTAACTAAACCCCCCCCCCCCACTGAAGCAGCTGCTCCAGCAGATCAGGCACTGTATCCTGCAGGGTGGCAGACTCAGAGGCCCCCTTGAAGTATGGGAATGTTCGTTCCCTTACCTCGGGGTAAGCCTCTGCTTTCCTGATAGGTCTTCATGGCTGACACAACTCCAAGTGGACCTGGGGAGGTGGATCGAGGCCAGGAAGGGAGATAGGATATTGACGGATATTCACTGCTGCTGCTAACCGCCCCCTTCCCACCCTTGACACACACACACCGCCCCAGTCCCCGCCCCATTCTTCCTCCTCCCCACCCTGTTCTGCCTATCCCTGCCCATCACCTGCCCCCCAAAGCCAACTTACTGGCACTGCCACCACTCACCATTTCTAACAGCATCCTGGTTGCACACAACAGCATGTCGCATTTTGAGACGCCAGAAAGGCCACTGCACTGCCGGAATGCAAATTCTGACAGCATAGTGGCTTGTTAGGATTGGGCTCTGTGTTAACTACAAAACTGTGCTCTTTAATGCAGGCTCTTTTACCATAACTTCCTGCATAATAGAAGGCAATACTTCTCCTAGAAATTCTTAATAAGCATAAGAGATATGAAATTCTTAATAAGCATTCATTGCAGTTCAGCAGTACCTTTCTACTATTCACTTTGTAGAATATTTCAAGACCAGATCTATTTCAGTGCTATTCTTTGAGCATGAGAAATCCAAATTTAGTAGTGACTGACTCCCTAGATTTGCCTGTGTGCTGGACATGTTCACTTTCACATGTTTCACTTTGGGGAGTCTGGCAAAAAAAATGTGAGAGAAAGCTAGCACATAAATAAACACACTTTAAAAAAAAAACAAAAGTCAAAACTTCCAGGGCTGCAATATGGTGCTTGGTTATTAAAAGATTACTGTGAAAAGATTACTGAAGGAGATGGAGAGAATGCAGCAAAGAGAAATGAATTCTTCACTGAGAAAGGCGTTGAACAGACTTTAGCTATTTTACAATATAGTCAAGATAAATACAAACTCCTAGATTGCTCAGATCAAGGGTTTTGCAAGCACACGAAAGGCACTTAGGTTGAACTGGAAAAAAGGAGCATTATTAGTAGTAAGAATATTTATATACCGCTTTTCACTTCTTCTGCTCTCTCGCTTGTGAGGTCCTTGAGACAGAGACCTGTCTTCTTACTCTGTATATGAAGTGCCACACACACAGTTTGCACTCTATTAAACAAACAGCATTTCTCTCCCGACGATACCCATGGCAAGCACTTTTGAAATGAAGGGATGCTTCAAAAGCAGTGTATTACATGTACAAATTCGAAAGAAAGAGATGCGTGCAGATGCGTGCTCCTATTCCAGCTGGACTTCCTTCTCCTCCAATATAGGGTCATTTAAGGCCAACTGCCCCACGAGAAGGAATCCAGGAGGGAGGGAGGAGCAAAGGTGCCATTGGAAACCTGCTCTGACTCTAGCTAGGCTTGTTCTTTCCCCCCTTGTTTTAGGTACAGTATATAGGTTTTTACATGCATCTTCATTATTATTTTATGTTAAAATATGTATTTGCTGCCTTTTGGCCACATTAAATGCCCCACCAAGGTGGCTTACAACAACAAAAAAGTGATATGGGCAGCCCAATCCTATCCAGTGCCGGTACAGCAGGGCTGTGTGGCCCACACTGTATCCAGTGCTGACCAGGAGTGGGCTGGAGGTCTCCTTGGGGTAAGGGGCCGTTTTCCCCCTTACCCTGGGTAAACCCCCAGTCCGTGCAATGCACCGTGCTCAACTGCTGGTGCAGAACCCAGAAGCCCTGTGTTGGGCTTTCAAGTCCAGGAAGTTGATAGGATATGGCGTGCGCCGAGGCCGCCGATCCCTTTCCCCTCCTGGGTCCCACTCTCTCCCAACCCAGACCCTTCCCAGCCACCATGCTGCTTGGAGCGACCTTATCTGCTCCGACGCTTGGTGCATGCAGCACCAGCTGGATGGCGCAAGCCCTCCTGCCAGCGCCGCCTACTCTCTGGGTGCCGCAAATGTGCTTTACGACATGTTTGCGACACCCTAGGCCAACCCAGGGGTTGCTGCGTCAGCCTAAGGTAAACATAGGATTGTGAAGTAAGTAACAAACACTAAAAACAATAACACAGGCCTGCAAATCTAAGGGTCAAAAACACTTTTTCCAAACTTTATGGTGGTTTTATATGAATTTGGGGTACTGAATTTGGCACTGATTCCAAAAATGGTATTGTTTTTGCCCTATCACGTCTAGTTTTGGAGGTACGACATCGCCACTTCATAAAGCCATGGTGTCAGAGTCCTCACGAGGAAGTTGCTTGACTCGCAGTATGAGGTGGCGATGCCGTTCCCCCAAAACTAGATGTGATAGGGTAAAACCAATGCCATTTTTGGAATCAGTGCCCTAAATATACCCAGGAATAGGTCTCACTTTTAAGAAAGCAAAATGTGTGCAGGCCTGTGTAATAAAGCAAAATCCAAAGCAGAGTGGGAGCACAAAAATTAACACCAGCGTGCCACAAAGACAGCAACACCTAATCTGATCTGACAAGTGAAAGAGGGATGTTTTGGCAAGTTTTTAAAAAGTGAGCAGTGATAGAGCTAACTGGGCCTCTTGGGTGCAGCTACTGAGAAAGTCCTGTTGCATTTTATTAATGTTGCCAGCCGCTTTGGGGAGTCCGGCAAAAAAAGTGAGAGAAAGCTAGCACATAAATAAACACACTTTTTAAAGAAAAAACAAAAGTCAAAACTTTCAGGGCTCCAATATGGTGCTTTGTTATTAAATTCAATTCTCTCATTTGACTAATCATACAGGATTTACTACTTTATGTGATTAGGTACAGAGAGGCCGTACCTGTCTTTTTTCCCTGCCTGTGGCTAGCGGCAGCTTTGGTGGGAGGGATTGGGAAATGGCCAAGGAGGATATACACTCCTCCCCCCGCCCCCGCCCCCAGAGCACCATTCCAGCAATCTTCAAAGTGGTTGCTTGAGGATACTAATTAGTTTACAAGAACCTGCAGGGGATCCTAATCCTAGCTGGGCACTAAACTGATAGTATAAGCAGGTTTCCCTCACCCTTCTTACAGCTCTCACATATTTTGCAGTACAGTATTCATTCTCAAGGTCAGTCACCAGGTGGCAGTAGTGTCAACCCACTTGTACCGCACAAAATGTGTGCCTGCTTTGGTTCGGGAAAGGAGGGGAAATAAAATTTTCACCAGTAAAACTGACAACGGTTTTGATTCACCCTCTCACAATCTTCTCCAAAAAGATACACCAGCCAAAAGTTCTTCTGAGAGGATTGTCCCTCCCAAGATGGTTTTCTTGTTATGTTAATTAACATTGGAATGGCTCGACGCATAAGGTAGTAAAACCTCTGGTGGACCGATCCAGCTTCTAGAAAGAACGGAGAGTCTGAATCTGTATGTTTATAATGAATACATGTATTCTATAGAGCTGTGAAACTCTGGAAGAAAAGTTAATGAGCATAATTTGCAATAAGCAGCGATGAACTAATTCACGTTTATTATCAAATAAATAAAGAGACAACGTACTAGTCCACAAGGGACATTAGCAGTCTACCTCTCCACCCATACTAGATTGAGTTCTTTGGAACCTAAAGGAAAATCAGAGCAAACTGTTTTCCTCTTTTTGAAAGCTTCTTTGCTAGTTACCTAACCACAGAAAACCAGGCAAGGACCTACAAGTTTGAGTGATTAAACTGAATGACATACTGGCTTTCCCATAGGTTCCCATAGGACATAGGTTGTACTGCTACTGTAAGCTGCAAGACTGTAAAGTAGGAAAAGCACACATCTGCACAGTACTCTAGGCAAACTAATTATAACGTTTTTGAGAAATCATCAGCCTCGTTTGCATAGGCATCTGCTGGGGTTTCCACATCTGCTTGAAAGGCCAATATTGTTCACAGAATTCTTTTCTGTTGCTCATAACAGTTGTACCATTTTTTTATGGAATCACTGATGGCATATCCAAAGAGAAGCTAAGGTTTCCCTCCCGTTCCCAAGCCCTCTTTTTTTACCTGTGTGTTTATGCGCACGTGCGTGCATGTTTGAGCACATGAACATAAGAACATAAGAAGAGCCCTGATGGATCAGGCCAAAGGCCCATCTAGTCCAGCTTCCTGTATCACACAGTGGCCCCACCAGATGCCTCAAGGAGCACACAGCCAACAAGATAACCTGTTTCCCGTTGACACTCCCCTGCACCTGGCACAGAGAAAACCTACTTCTAAAACCAGGAGATTGCTTATGGCTTGTAACCTGTGATGGTCTTTTCCTCCATAAATCTGTCCAATCCCCTTTTAAAGGCATCCAGGCCAGGTGCCATCACCACATCCTGTGGCAAGGAGTTCCACAGATGAATTACACGCTGGGTAAAGAAATATTTTCTTTTGTCTGTTTTAATACTCCCTCCACTCAATTTGAGTGGATGTCCCCTAGTTCTAGTGTTGTGTGACAGGGAAAAGCTTCTCTCTATCCACTCTCTCCATCCCATGCATAATTTTATACGTCTCAATCATGTCCCCCCTCATCAACCGCCTTTTTTTTTAGACTGAAGAACCCCAAACGCTGTAGCCTTTCCTCATAAGGGAGATGCCCCAGCCCACTAATCATTTTGGTCGCTCTCCTCTGCACCTTTTCCAGTTCAACTATATCCTTTTTGAGATGCGGCGACCAGAACTGGACGCAATACTCCAGATGCGGCCTTACCATCGATTTGTACAACGGCATAATAATATTGGCCGTTTTATTCTCAATCCCTTTTTTAATGATCCCGAGCATGGAATTAGCCTTCTTCACAGCCGCCGCACACTGGGTCGACACTTTCATCGACTTGTCCACCAGCACCCCAAGATCACTCTCCTGATCCGTCACAGACAGCTCTGAACCCATGAGCGTGTATGTGAAGTTCTTGCCCCAATATGCATCACTTTACACTTACTTACATTGAAGCGCATCTGCCATTTTGCTGCCCATTCTCCCAGCTTGGAGAGATCCTTCTGGAGCTCTTCACAATCCCTGCTGGTCTTCACCACCCGGAAAAGTTTAGTGTCATCCTCAAACGTGGCCACCTCGCTGCTTATCCCCAACTCCAGGTCATGTATGAACAAGTTGAAAAGCACCGGTCCCAAGACTGATCCTTGGGGCACACCACTTTTCACCTCTCGCCTTTGTGAAAATTGCCCATTGACTCCCACTTGCTGTTTCCTAGTCTTCAACCAGTTCCTTATCCATAGGAGGACCTGCCCCCTTATTCCCTGACTATGGAGTTTTTTCAGGAGCCTTTCATGAGGGACCGTGTCAAACGCCTTCTGAAAATCCAGATATATAATATCCATGGGTTCTCCCACATCCACATGCCTGTTGAACTTTTCAAAGAATTCTAAAAGGTTTGTGAGACAAGACTTACCCTTGCAGAAGCCATGCTGAGTCTCCCTCAGCAAAGCTTGTTCTTCTATATGTTTTAAGATTTTATCCTTGATGAGGCTTTCCACCATCTTCCCTGGAATAGATATTAGGCTGACCGGCCTGTAGTTTCCCGGGTCCCCCCTCTCTTTCCTTTTTAAAGATTGGCGTGACATTAGCTATCCTCCAATCCTCTGGCACAGTGCCCGTTTTAAGGGACAAGTTGCATATTTTTGTCAAGATATCAGCAACTTAATTCTTGAGTTCCTTTAGAACTCTTGGGTGAATGCCATCTGGGCCCGGTGACTTACTGATCTTTATTTTGTCAATTAAGTCTGAGACGTCTTCTCTTTTAACCTCTATTTGACTTAATTCTTTAGTCAGGAGTGGCCGTTCAGGCAGCGGTATCTGCCCAAGGTCTTCTGCCGTGAAGACAGATGCAAATAACTCATTTAATTTCTCTGCAATCTCCAAGTCCCCTTTTATCACCCCTTTCCCTCCCTCACCGTCCAGCGGGCCAACCACTTCTCTGGCAGGTTTCCTGCTTCTAACATATTTGAAGAAGCTTTTATTATTCCCTTTAATGTTTCTGGCCATACGCTCCTTGAAATCTTTCTTGGCCTCCCGTATCATCTTTTTACATTTCTTTTGCCATTGTTTGTGTTCCTGTTTATTTTCCTCATTAGGGCAAGACTTCCATTTGCGAAAAGAAGTTTCCTTGCCCTTTATAGCCTCTTTAACTGTGCTTGTCAGCCATGCCGGTACCCTCCTGGACTTAGTCGAGCCCTTCCTCCTTTGTGGGATACACTCCAGCTGGGCCTCTGTTACTATTGTTTTAAACAGCCTCCATGCACTCTGGAGAGATTGGACTCTTTTTACCTTCCCTTTCAGCTTCTTTCTAACTAGTCTCCTCATCTTAGGGAAATCCGCCCTTTGGAAGTCAAGGGTTTTCGTGTCGGATTTGCTTGGCACTCTCCCCCGACATGCATGGCGAAACAGATCGCAGCATGGTCACTGTTCCCCAATGACTCGGTAACATTTACCTCCCTGACCAGGTCCTGAGTACCACACAATATCAAATCCAGAGTAGTCTGTCCTCTGGTTGGCTCCGTGACTAGCTGCTCTAAGGCACAGTCATTTAGCATATCCAGAAATCCAGTCTCTTTTTCACGACCAGAGCTTGAATTGACCCAGTCAATATGAGGATAATTGAAATCCCCCATGATCACTACCCTGTCTCTCACTGACATCTCTCTGATTTGTTTCCTCATCCCAAGGTCCCCTTCAGGTTTTTGATCTGGAGTACGATAACATACCCCCACTATTACATTGCTCCTTGAGCCTGGTTACTTAACCCACAGTGATTCTTTTGTAGAGTTGGACCCCCCTTCAATCTCTACTCTGCTAGATTCTACTTTGACATAGATGGCCACCCCACCTCCAACACGTCCCTCTCTGTCCTTCCTATAGAGTTTGTAGCCTGGGATTGCGGTATCCCATTGGTTCTCCGCATTCCACCAGGTTTCCGCTATGCCCACTATGTCAATGTTTTCCCTCGCCACCAAACATTCCAGTTCTCCCGTCTTCACTCGGAGACTTCGGGCATTCGCATAAAAGCACTTGTATATCAGATTCCCCGAGAAGGGTTGTTTATTTGCTTCTTTTTTTCCTGCATCCTCTCATCCTGATGGACTGGCTATCACATCCCATCATAGAGATGGGATGTGTTTTTGCTTGCTTGCTTCAGAGTTTATGGTAGTCTCAAAATAAAATTTCCAATCAATAACACAGGCCTGAAAATTTGAGGGTCAAATACACTTTAAAAAAAATTATGGTGGTTTTATATGAATTTGGGGTGCTGATTTCAAAAATGGTATTGGTTTTGCCCTATCATGTCTCGCTTTGGGGGGTATGACTTCGCCACCTCATAATGCGAGTCAAGCAGCTTCCTTGTGAGGAAGTGATGGCGTTGGATTTGACGCTGCTTGACTTGCATTATGAGATGGCAATGTCGTATCCCCAACACTAGACTGATAGGGCAAAACCGATGCCGTTTTTTGAATCAGCGCCCAAATATACCAAAGAATAGGTTTCACTTTTAAGAAAGCAAAATGTGCGCAGGCCTGTGTAATCTGTGAAGAAGTTAACCGCTTCTCATTTGTGTGATGCTGCCAGACTGATCTATTTCCAAAGTACAAGATGCGCAGCCTGTAATGTATCTAATGCTTCCTGATAGCATTTACATCTCTCTCTTTACATCTCTCTCTTCTTGCCAGTGTCTACACCTTCCCTAACGGTCTCCCTGGTTCCTTCTCTTGATCACTGTATTTTTTTCTGAAGGTTGCAGAAATCTTTCATCTCCCTTGGCATTAAGTATGCTCCTCTTCTGTCAAAGGATCTTACTTTGTTTGCTTTCATCCAACTGACATTTCTCACTAATCACTCATATTTAGGCACCTAGCTTTATCCTGCTCCATGCCAAGCTTCCCCATTCATTAGCCACACCATCCTCATAGTTAGCTAACACAAACCAGCTCTATTTTCTTTCCATAAATGCAGGATGCTGATAATTACATAATGCACATTAAGACATTTTGGGTTCCAAGATCACTGCAGACGGAGACAGCAGCCATGAAATTAAAAGACGCTTACTCCTTGGAAGGAAAGCTATGGCAAATTTAGATAGCATAATAAAAAGCAGAGATATCACCATGCCAACAAAAGTTCGTATAGTCAGGGCGATGGTGTTCCCAGTAGCAATGTATGGTTGCGAGAGTTGGACCATAAGGAAGGCTGAGCGCCGAAGAATAGATGCTTTCGAACTGTGGTGCTGGAGAAGACTCCTGAGAGTCCCTTGGACTGCTAGGAGATCAAATCAGTCAATCCTAAATGAAATCAACCCTGACTGTTCCCTGGAAGGACAGGTACTGAGGCTGAAGCTCAAATATTTTGGCCACCTAATGCGAAGAGAGGACTCTCTGGAGAAGACTCTGATGCTGGGAAAGATTGAAGGCAAAAGGAGAAGGGGAAGGCAAAGGATGAGATGGTTAGACAGCATCACCGATGCAACGAACATGAAAATGAGCGAACTCAGGAAGATAGTGGAGGACAGGAAGGCCTGGCGGGATATGGTTCATGGGATCACGAAGGGTTGGACACGACTTAACGACTGAACAACAACACATTAAGACAGCAATGAAAAACTAGTAACTACTTTGAAGCAAGTATGTTATAAAGGGGGATTGCTTCCAAGTAAATATGCTTGGAACTGGCTTGTGTCAGAAAACGCTTAAAGAGAGTGTATCACATACATTTCCCATTCTTCATTACATTTTTATTCCTCAAGAAGCTCAGGGGAAACTTTAAACAACTATCCCTCAACTACCCCAGCACGGTGCCTTTTCCAGTGGCTATTTGCTGGTGTCTCTTGCATCTTTTTTTTTAGCCCTTTGGGGACAGGGAAACATTTATTTTGCTACGTAAACTGCTTTGTGAACTACTTTTTTTAAAGTGGTATATAAATATTTTTTAATAACAGCAACAACACTGAATGGAAACCAAGTGCAAAACCAAGTGCAGAGGACAGGCATATATTGAGAACAACATTTACACAAAAAAGCACTTCTGGAGAGAGAGCCTTGTTAGTTTCCTGCAGCAAAAACAACAGCACCTTGTAGCACCATAAAGACTAATAAATTTATAAAATAAATAAATAAAATAAAGCCAAAAAGCAAGAAAAAGATTCCGCTTGACTAGACAGTAGGCATCCCTTTCCTGATCTAAATATAGCATCCACATCTGGTCAAATTATCCAGAGATGAACCCTCCTGAAGAAACGCTCTATGGAAAAGGAGTAAGGCAGCTAGGTTTACCATTCATCTCGGAATTTCTGGGGCAATCCTGGTTTCAGGGGTCCATCCCAGGTCCCATTCTGGCTGGCCCTGGTATCCCGGGTGTCCCCTGAAAATGAGAAATGCCCCAGAAAATCCCCTGCTTTTCCGGCAGCTGATTGCTCTCTGCGGTCGCTGGACGTCTTCTGAGCCTGGCCGGTCACCGGCCAGACACCTCATGTGTCTGCACGAGGCTTGTGCAGGCACACAACAGTGGTTCTCAAACTTTTTAGCACCGGGACTCACTTTTTAAAATGACTCTCAATCGGGACCCACCTAGCTTTATGAGACTTTAAAAAAAGGTGATCTAGAAATAAAGAAATATATTGATTTACAAGTAAGGAGGTCAGCAAATTGCAGGAGCTCAGCTCTTGGAAGGGCGATTAGTAGTTATCTGATTTTTGAATAGCCTCAGGGTTTGTGGCACTTAGTTATCTGATCTTTCAATCACCTGGGACCCACCAGAAATCAGGTCGCGACCCACCAAGTGGGTCCCAACCCACAGTTTGAGAAACACTGCTCTAAAAGCTAAAAAAAAAAACCTTTAAAAGAGTTGTGCGCATGTGCACGTCTGACCGGCGTACGAGGAGTCTTGCCGGTGGACGGCCAGACTTAGAAGAGTTCCAGCGGTCGCAGAGTCTAGTCGGCCGCCGGGATGAAAATGTGGGAGGAAGTTCCAGAGGATGCGGAGAGCGGCGAAAAATGGTGGTGGTGGCGAAAAGATGCGGCGGCAGCAGCACAGTAAGGAGCTTTATTTTTTAAAAAATAAGCATGTTGGGGGGCAAAAATAATAAATAATTTAAAAATTCAGGCGCCCTAATGGGCGGCAAACGGAAAAAATGGGGGGGGCTGGTTTGAGTTAGGGTTTAAATATGGTAATTCTAAAGGCAGTAGTAGGGCAAGGACCAACAACTGCTGCTGTCTCCTTAAGAGTGGATGGTGCCACTCTCCCCCCCCCCCCCCGTGGCCATTTTAACACCAGAGGAGAAATGTGGTTTTTTAAATAATAATAATAATAATAATAATAATAATAATAATAATAATAATAATAAGAAGAAGAAGAAGAAGAAGAAGAAGATTCTGAACCTCTTAGGGACAGGACAACCAATACCTACGGAGAAATAAAAATACTGTAACATCCCAATCCTATTTGAGTGTTGTGCTGGCACTACAGCCTCTCTGCCATTCTGCAGAGCACTTCCGCCGGTGTGAGGCTCTGAAGGTCACGTGCCACCGACAGCCGCTCGCAGATTGGGTGGGAACGGGGTGTGTAGAGGCCGGGAAGGGGGCAGTATTGGTGGCAGCAGTGCTGCTATTATCCCATCTCCTTTCCTGGCCTCGATCCGCCTTCCCAGGCCCGCTCAGACTTGCACCAGCAGAATCGCTGGTGCAGGTCCAAGTAGACTCAGCCGAGCAGTGAAGGCAAGGGAACAAATATTCTCTTACCCAGAGGAGACTTCTGGGACTGCTCCCCCTGAAGGATGCAGCATGAGTTCCAGTGACATGGCTGCATTGGCGGTGGGGTGTGTGTGTTCTAGGATTGGGCTATTAGAGATGTAGTCCTCACTGAAGCTTGAAATGGTACAATCCCATCAGAGCTGTTACACATGATGAGTATACTGAATGTGTGGATTGTCCAATAGTTCTGCTTCAAGGTATTAAGAATTATTTTTTGTAGGAACTGCTCTCAGTATTGGTGCATTACCTTGGTAATAAGCTAGAGATGAGAATAGCCTGTGTTCATGAACCCCTCGCATGCTGAACTGTTTATTCTCAGACCATTGGCCACCATTGTGATTATCTTTCTGCTGGATTTGTAACCATGTTCTTTTTACCTGCAGAGATGCCTGCTTGGACTATTATAATTCCAGCATCCTCATCTTTTCCGTAGAAAACTCATTTGCATACAACGATTACCAATTCATTCTACATTTCATTAGAAATGCATGACTGCAATCCAATCACCGTTGGCTAACAGTGACAAATGGGAAAAAATAGTACCGGTATTTCCTTGTCCCATTTCAAGATTAGAAAAGATTACTTATATTACGGGGGGGGGGGGGAAACCCCAAATCATTGATTTTACTAGTTACTATGGTAGTTTTCTACCAATATAGCAATATTGGGCAAATATTTCCCAATTTCCTAAGAGAAAAGCTCCAGACTCCTCAACTTAATTGGAGATTTACAAATGTTGATCAGCTAGGAGGCTGCCAGGTTCTTTGTCTCATAAAGGCCAGCTAGTTTATCGCCAAGCACACATTTCCTTCAGCCATAATTTTGACAGGAATCATTTAACAATGTCATGCACATAATGATTCTAATATAGTGCTGGACTTTATGGCCCTTATGGTCTAATTGTTATATAGTGAAATTATTGTGAAGTCACTAGATCTCATTTCTTGATTCAGGAGAGGATGGAATGAACACGGCAATCTGATGACAGGAAGAAAACAAGCACAATGATCATCATTTCTCTAAATGGACAAAGAGCAAACAAGCAAAGAAATTAGGGAGACATGAAATAGCTTCAGAATTTTGCAGTCAAAACATGGCATAATTCTAGCAATAACTCAGTGGTTATTGAGTCTGAATTCTTAAAGAATTATTTGCAGCCTAGTTATTAAAAATAATAATTCTGCACACCTCCTCTTTCACCTTCCTGTCTTTCCACCTCATCATCCCCATCTCTCTCTCTCTCTCTCTCTCTCTCTCTCTCTCTCTCTCTCTCTCTGCTACATTTGCTGGGTTTGATTCACAGGAGGGGAGACAATCAGGGAGGGATGGTAGATACTAGTAAAGTGTGGGTTATTTGTATTCTAATGTTAATAAACTATTTCAATAAAGTTTAAATTAATAGGAAGAACCTACAGGGCTTGGAAGCATTTCAGAGAACTTGAATTATTTAGGGGAAAAATACATTTCCCATTTTAGCTTTCTAAACACAGTTTGCAGAAATTATTAAATTTACAGAAATATGTTTGCTGCATTCTTCTAGAACTTGAAACCTATTTCTGTTTGCCCATTCCTCTTCACCTTAAAAAAAGCTTGAAGTCTATAATTTATTATTAAAGTGTTACCAATACTATGCAAATGCACACGTGAGCGTATTTTTCTTTATACTCTGCCCAAAAACCGTATTCCATTTTGCTATTCTTTTGCTTTGCCTTAAATCCAGTGCTAGGATACAATTTAGAGTGGTGCATAAACATCCAGGGCTTAGTTGCTTAAAAGTCTTGAGAAGGGTAGAGAGCTGGGCACAGCTGGGAGGTATCGAAGACAAGCCATTAAAGTACTGATATGGAGGGGAGGACCAGTTGGCTGAGAGTGGCTATGCAAGGGAGGCTCTGTGAAGCTGCCCTGTAGAGAGAGTGATCCTACACACTACACTCCCTCTGAGCCATGAGGCTGCAATCCTATACAAACTTACATGGGAGTAAGTCTCATTGAATCAATGGGGCTTACTTCTGAGATGTGCATAGGACTGTGCTGTCAGTGACCCTGACGGAATATTAACTAAGGAGTGTGTGAAGTCCCACATTTTGACCTCCTACTTTGGCTGAAAGAACCTTAAAGGGGCCCCCTCTTGGCTGGGCATAGACTGAATAAGGCTGCTAAAATGTATAACGCAAGACCCTCTGCCACAGGGATGGGCAGCCTGATCCTATCCAGTGCTGATGCAGTGGGGCCGTATGACCCATGCTGTATCCAGCGCTGGCTAGGATCAGGCTGGAGGTCTCCTTGGGGTAAGGGGATGTTTTCCCCTTTGCCCCGGGTAAACCCTCAGCCTGCACAATGGGGCTACTCGGATCTGTGCCAGCTCAATCACTGGCGCAGAACTGAGAAGCCCCGTGTCAGGCTTTCAGGTCCAGGAGAGGGATAGGATACAGCGTGCACTGATCCCTCCCCCTCCTGGATCCGATCTGCCCACCCCTGCGCTACCCCCACCCAGTCCTGTTCATTGCACTTTATTTCATTTGCCCCAGAGAATTTTAAAGAGCAACTAAGAACTGAGCCTGCTCCAAACAGATCCATCTGTTTGCTGGTCACATTCTAGTGTGACGTTAGAGTGAGAACACAATTTTTTTTTTACATGTTAAGAATTTCAAAATTATATTAAACAATTATTGATAGCATCTGTTTTATTTATCCATCTCCATCATGCTTTCTCTGGTGCCTTTTTTCTTCATATGACTGTCTGTCTAGGAATTAATTTCTGGCTGCTTCATTCTCCTCCTTCCTTGTGTGTTGGCAGCCTTTACAGAATCAGTTTCCTTGGTGCCCTTCTAATACTCTCTCTCTCTTCACATACTGTATAGCAATGGAGGAGGGATCATGGGTGGCATAGCAGCAAGCAATCAAGCAGTGCTAATATAGCAGCATTAGTTCAGTGCTTCCCCCCCCCCAATTCAACTGGCCTGAGAGCAGTGAAATCCATACAGTTCCTCCAAAAACAGTCTTCACAGCACAACTTAGAGCCCAATCCTATCCTCCCCCCCTGCTGGTGCAGCTGCACTATAAACAGGCGCACTGTATCCAGCGGGGAGGGGGGCTGTGGGTAGATTGGGAGGGTAGAAAGGGGTTTTAAATCCCTTTAATTTCCTTTATACCCCTTAAGGGGTAATCCGCTTACCCCTCCATAAGCCTCTGGCTCTGCAATTGGTCTCCTCGGACCTGTGCCACTGTGTTCAATGGAAAGTATGTGCAGAATGGATTGCAGCCCATGTCAGGTTAATGACAGGTAGTGAAGACTGTCCAGCTCTTCCAGCAAGCTTTTAATAAAATAACTTTATCTTTGATACAGTTTTTACTTTTTAACCTTACTGTTTCTTATTGTTTTAAGCCTATGTTGTAAGCAGCCTTGAGTAAATCATACTGTAGAAATGTGGGATAGAAATCATAATAGTAAGAATAAATGGTTGGTTAGTTGGTTACTTTCTATCGTGCTTTTTAACATGGTTAGCAGGAAGGACATTTTTCAAAAAAAAAAAAAGTCTACAGCACCCACAGAACACATAAAATATCAGCATCGATATTCTAAAACTTAATGTTTTAACCCCATCTCTTGCAGGTAGATATGATTTTTGAGATCTGTTTCCAGGCATGCTTGGAACAAAGCAGGTTCCTACTGCTCATTAAGTGCATTTAACTTAACCCCATTTAACTAACAGATTCCAGAATGTTGAATGATTACATCATGAGTCTCGGATATATCAGCAGATAGAAACTAAAGAAAGGCTTTGAAATGACATTTTCCTTCCCCTCCTGATTTCCCACCCTAAACAGGGAAAAATTAAATATACGGTAAATCTTTTCAGTTGCACTGCACGATCAGTTTTCATTGTTACGGGATCTGATCCTGTAGGGAGTTAGTTGTAGACCCAACACATGAATAGGCCTATATTAAAATAGACTCATGAGTGGATATGAGTCTAGTCACAACTGTCAAAAGATACAGTCTTGAGGGCTATGACAAGTAAAAACTTCGTGTTGAATATAGGATCTTTGCTGAAGAGGTAATACTGATTCTGGTTAAAGGAAGATTAGCTTTCATTTTAGCACAGCAGATTTTCTCCATTCTAAAACATACCAGCTAGCTTTCTTACTGATAACATATGAATTTGGAATCAGTAAATACAAAATTATTCCAAACCTCCTCACCTACTAAATTCTGCATATTTAGTAAGATCCCCTTTCTTACATTCTCAGAATTCCTGAAAAATCGGCTTCTGCCAGTTCCCCCCCTCATATTACCGTATTTTATGCTCCATAGGACGCATTGGTCCATAGGACGCATGCATCCTATGGAGCATAAAATAGAGAAAAAAAAGTTTTTACTTACCTGGGCTTGGGGGCACTTCAGGGAGGCCTGTGGGGGCTTCCGGGAGGCCTGCGCGAGCCTCTGCAGGCCTCCCCGATGTTCACTTCGGCCGAAACCAGCGATTTTCGGCCCATTTCAGAAATGGCCGAAAATCGCTGTTTTCGGTTGAACTGAACTTCGGGGAGGCCTGTGGGGGCTTCGGAGAGGCCTGCGTGACCCTCTGCAGGCCTCCCCAAAGCGCCCCCAAGCCCAGGCTTCGCACCATAGGACGCACACTTTTTTCCTCCTATGTTTTTTGGGGAAAAAGTGCGTCTTATAGTGCGAAAAATACGGTAATTGGTGTGTCTGTAAAGCCTTATGTAATCGTAAAAATAGAACTGAAACCTTTAAAATAACGGGGCTGAGGCCAAAAAACAGAAATCAAGTGATTTAAATAGCATTTTCATTGTTCAAACTATTCAGCCAAATGCTCTTTCAATCATAATGCAGCTCTGCTTGATGAACAGTAACAGAAGCTTCTTTTTGAGTAGAAACAGTTGAGCCCAACTGTAGCTGAGTAAATCACTGAAATATGAAACATAATCCTATGCATGTTTACTTAGAAGTAAGTCTTGCTGATTGAAATGGGATTCACTCCCTGTCTGGGAGCAGTGCTGCCTACATCAGCCATGTAATCACCAAAGCCCCTGGGGCACCTGCCAGCCTCTGACCCATGGCTGCTGAGCCCACTACCACCGTGATCTTGGAGACCAAGCAGCTTGCTTGCCAACAAGTCTGTCGCCAGCTACACAGCCAACACTGTGGCCACAGAACAGGTCACAGTTGGCTCCTGCTGAAGCTGCCACTACTTACTCCTCTCCTGAGGTGTTTAATGCAGGTTCCTTTGTTGCTACGGTAACAAGCGCACTGCAGGGCAAGTTCTGCATTGGAAAGGGGGCCAAGTCGCATGGCCATGAGGCAGGCAGCAATTCAAAAGCTTCAGCCACTGTCCTGAAACGATGCAAGGCTGAGGGCTCTGTTTGACAGCCACTGAGAGAAAAAGGCCCAGGGAAGCTGCCTTGCAGACAGGAAATGAGTGGTATATCCCCTCGCATACCTCCCCTCGCATACCAGCACTGAGGCAATAGGGGAAAGCGCTCTTTCTGCGATACTGCATGCTGTGGGCTGGTGGAGTTAGGATTGGGCCCTCAGTGAATCAACCAGTCATGTTCTGTCTAACCCCGTGATGGCGAACCTATGACATACGTGTCACAGGTGACACGCGAGGTCATTTTGGGTGACACGCCAGCATTTCCCCAGGGCCCCAACACACCTTATATTTTCGCAAACGTTTTACAGGCTTGTCTTAAACATTTAGGGCAGGGATTTTGGCAGACCTCTTTCAAATTATTATCTAGTAAAACTCAGCAACAAAAAATACACTAATTGATGTTAAATAAAATGCAATGTGTTCTATACTGTAGTTGTTTTCAGTTCCGTTCAATTCAAAATTACTATTAAAAGTAGCAATAGTCAAAGTACTATTAAAAGTTATGGGGGGGGGGACACACACCAGCAGAGTCAAGTTAGGCATTTTCAAAATTTTTGACACACCAAGCCCAAATGGTTCGCCATCACTGGTCTAATCAAACAGTCACTGAGAAATGTTCCAAGCTTTCAACGTAGGTCCTTTGTCAGAGTTTCAGGAAAAGAAAGGCAATATTTTGGCATCACAATCCTGCGCAGGAAGCTCCACTGAATCCCAAGAAACTGAGGGGGCTGCTTCACTCACCCAGGATACTATTTCAGTCAATTGCAGCCAAATGTATCCACCACTGAAACCTACTGTATTTGAGGTATTCTGAGGTTGATACGAAAGGCCTGTCCCTAATATCTGAACTACAATGGCTGTTTTACAGCTGCAACTGAATGATAGTGACTTGTGTGACCTCACCTTTTCTTCCAAGGAAAGTGTGCTTAGTGTTACAGACTTAGAACAATGAGTTGCTCCAATAAATGTTTAAAAATAATTGTTCCCACTCTATGGGAACAAAATTCTGGCCGACCAGCATGGCTACATACACTTCATAATTCAAAGCAAACAAGAAATACAAAGTAATCAAGAAGACAACAAAATTGTTTAAGTAGATATACTGTATTTTATTGGACCAACTTCTTTTAGAGAGTGAAAACCATCTTATCATACAATTGGAAGGCATCAAAAAGTTACCTCGTTGAGCCCTCTGCCACAAGGCAAGAACATCCATTCATCAGCCCCACCTAGACCAATCTCTGCCACTCAATTACAGTCCAGTCCAGCGTAGCCTTACGCTGATGGAGCTGCCGCTTTGCCGGTGTTGTAAACATGCCGCAAGGCATGTTTTCGGCACCCGCGAAGTAAGCGGTGCTAGCACCAAGGCTGACGCCGCTCACTCTGCTACTGAACAAGCACCGCGCCACCAGACACAGATAGGTCCTGTGCCGGGCGTGGGGAGGGCGGGCTGGGGAGAGGGTGATTGGGTCACCGGGCCTAGGAGAGGGGCTGGGATATTGGTGGCGCACTCTGCTGATATTAAACGCCCCATCCCGGGCCTGGCCAGCCTTACACCAAGCCCTCGGATGTGCGCAAGCAAAATAGCTGGCACACATCTGAGGAGGCCCATTGGGGCCACTGGGGCTGACACTCAGGGAAAGGGACGAATGTCCCTTTCCCCTGAGTTGTGCCCCAGCTCCGTGGGCATGGGCCGCATCCTGCATAGGATGCGTTGGTCAGATGTTTAGGGCGACTGGTGCATCATACACTGGATTGCACTGTTATTCTAGGTTTTAGGAGAGGGCTCAAAGCGTTTTTGTTTTGTTGGATGTTTGGGTGACGGGTTGGTGTCTGCCCTCTGTGCCTTTATGTGTGGCATTTCCTTTTCTTGCCTGCTCTAGTCTAAATAGCTGTCCCCCAATTGTTTTTAATTGCTTTTAATTGTTTTATTGATTATTTTGGTTATTGTTTTGAATATTATAATTTAATGTTTTATGGAGCTTTGTGAGCCGCCTTGGGCATGTGCTTCGGCATGGGAAAGGTGACTGGCAGGCTTGTGGAGCAGTGTGGGAAGGAGCCATGTTTCTGCAGTTCAAGAATAACACCAAAAGGGAATTGAGATGTTCCATATTGGGAGCTATACATTTAGCAGCTTAATATTGGGGGGGGGGGAGCTAGAGGCCGCCACAGGTCACGCTGGCCACCCTGCTGCGGGCTGGATAAAATCGGCCCACCGGCCATAGTTTGGAGACCCCTGCTCTAAAGAGAATCAGGATTTAAATCCTGTCTCTAGAAAGCAATTGCTGTTGCTAAGCAGCTGGCTTATGCACATGTAGCAACAACTGTCAAAATTCTTAGAGTTGCAAAAGTGAAAAGCTTCTGTTTGTAAAAAGCACAGCATTATAAATCAGCTAGAAAGTCACTAAGTGGTAATATTACATTAGCGACATTCTTTCAACAAAGATATAGCAGCTTGAACAGGCCCATCCAGCTTGACAGAGTGTGCTAAATACAGAGGGTATGTTCCTTGGTTTTCACTAGTGGAAATAAAAGACTGGCACTTTATATTTTCAATGCCTTTCATTCTCTAATAGCAACACAACACTGTGCCAAACATCTAACGATGGCCAGACTGGCTCTCACTGCTAATGCAGCTTTATAACCTCTTGCATGATTTCTGATTGACCATCTACTCCCATGACTATCTCAGTAGAGATCACCTGTGGGGGAAAAGGCTCTCCTTTACTGACTTTGAGCCACCTATCCCCTAGTAGGCAGTTGTGTGCTCCTACTAGCATGTGCATGATTCAGCCTTGGGGATACCACCAATTACCTACAGTTAGGGTGGTTTGCAGCGGCATGCCGTAAGCTGAATCTTGTGTGTACGGGAGGATACATAGAACATTACCTCCTCACTGCAGGGTGGAAAGGCTAGAAGTGAACAATAGAGGCTACACCTTTTTCTCAGTTGGCATGTGTTGAGTTCGTCATATGAGTAGGCCCTGAGAGAAAAATGAACTTGTCACACTTGTATTCCACAAAAGAGCTCAGGGCAGAATACATGTTTCTTTTCCCCATTTTATCTCAGCAATAACTCTGTGAGGCAGGTTGAATGGTAACCGTCCCAGTGTCGCCCAGTGAAATTCATGGCTGAATGAAAATCTGAACACAGGTTCCCTGATCTACGTCTGCTTCACTTTCTGTGTTAAAGTGAGTGGAGGCATGGGCTCCTCTTTAAACAGGAAGATAGTCCCTTAAGTCCTAGATTGTTTATGTGAATATTACCACAGCACTGACCTCTCCACTGCTTCCCCAGTTGCCTCTATCCACCATAGATACTTTGACAGGTCCCTCTTTAGAAAGCAGAACTTGAAGATAAACTCAAATAACTTTACTGAACATGAATCTCCATTCTACAGGTAACATACTGTGATAATAATATACAATGAGTGTGCACTCTCCTCAACAAAGTACACCCCCCTTTTTTTCTAAAGGGCGTATCATTTGAATAAAGCAATTAATCCTCTTTCTGGTTAACTTGTCTGGCAATTTAATTTGCAAGACTTCCAAGAACAGATGGGGCTGGAATTTGCCAAGGATATGTCAAACTCTCACAAATGTAAAGTGTAGCTCAGGCCCAAGTGATAATCTTACAGTTCAATCCTAACTAGGATTAGGCTGTCTTTTACGACAGTGGAACACAGACCTCCACGACTGCCCCCCCCCAAAAAAAATACAGCATACACTCCACTGGCGTGGCTGTATTGGCAGGGAGAGATTTAGTTAGGATTGGACCCTTAGTGATGTTGTTGAGGAAGGAGTGACCTTCTTTTCAGATTAACGGTTGATAGGCCTTGCAAGAATAATGTATTTTCAGGCTTGGATTACAAAGTTGACTTCAAAGGCATTCCCGCTTGTGTGGAGGCTGTACAATTCAGCTTCTTTGACCCTTTGAGGCTGGTGTAAAGAACCTTGGGCTGTCAAAGGACAGTTTGCAGCTTTGAGTCGGGTGAAGAATGCCAGAAGGGGAAGAGATGCTGGTTTGCTGCTTCCTCCTGGTTAGATGCCCACACTAAAGGGGGGAAAGAGTGCTTCGAGCAGAAATGACGGAAGCCCTCCCGGCGTCTGGAGCAAGGGCGGGGCCTACGTGACGTAATGTTGACGGGCCCCCCACCACCGGTTTTGGTGTCATTTCGGAACCAAACGGGCTCCAGGGAGGGCGGGAGGGCCGAAACGAAGACGGCTGAAGTGGAGAGGGCGCATTGCAAGGGTAAGTATGCCCCCCACTGAATGCGCCCTGCCCCCACGCCCGGAGCAGCTCCACGCGCTCCGCGCAAGTTCCGCCTCTGACAGGGCCCACTGCATGGTTGTTAAAGGATTTGTGATTGGCTTTATTAAATACATATGACTCAATTTATATTCCAAATGATTTGGCTTATTTTATTTTATTGAGGGGGGTACAACAAGAGTAATGGGGTGGCATTCATTTCACAAAAGTGAAACTAGAGCTCTTGTAGCAAGCTTTCTGCAGCTTGCCTCCCCCTTCAGCATTTCTCCTGACAGTTCTGTGGTTTTGTTTAAAGATGGCATCAGATTGATGCTTTAATCTGAAGCCTTGTTCATACATCTCCAGCCATGGTGGCTGTCCTAAAAGCTGGTCCAAAGGAAGGCTTTGATGTTGCTATTATGACATGTGATACAAACCATAAGTATGCTGCAATTTCACTGATTTATGCCAGAATTTGACCTATTTTGAACAAACGCATACATTGACTCTGTGAATTAGTATGTTGGATGGATCTGGGACTTATTTTGCAATGCAGTTTTAACATGGCTGTTTCTAACCATGAAACAGCAAGCTGGGGAACACTCAGACGAAACACCCTGTTGAACAGCATGCTTCATAGCTAACTATGAAACACTTACA
Organism: Plestiodon gilberti rubricaudatus; assembly: GCA_026170595.1. Lineage (NCBI taxonomy): Eukaryota > Metazoa > Chordata > Lepidosauria > Squamata > Scincidae > Plestiodon > Plestiodon gilberti. The sequence continues at coordinate 122,811,212 of JANXHW010000001.1, read as the reverse complement.
GAGCATTTGGCTAGCATCTTGCATAGTTAACAAGGAAGAATCTCCTGGTTGTTGTCAAATGCATCAAAACCACTTTGTGGCAGCTGGAGTTATTTTTGAAATGTCTCTGCAGCACAAAAAAACAATCTCCAGGGTGGCCATTCTCTCTAGCTGAGCAATGTTGAGTCATATGGGTTTGGAAGAAGAGGAATAAACAAAAAACGTTCCCTGCCCATGTGGCATACTTGATCAGCACTAAAATCTAGTTACGCACATTGTTGGAAAAAATAACATTATTTATTGAATTAAGCACCAGTTTACTGCAAATGGGCAAAAGTGACAGAATTTTTGTATTCACAACATTTTTGTAGCAGACTTTGTTTATTAAACTCAGTTAAAAGAAACCTTTTTATTTTGTTTTGTCATCTTGCTTTGCCAGTTTTCCACCAGTCCCTCCACTCACAAGCTTTACATGCTCGTTGACTTAACCACTATGCAAAAAAGAAAAGAAAAACATTTAAACAAAAATGTCTTCAACTTTTTTAATTGGGCTGCTGACTTCAATCCATGCTTACTTCATTGTTAGCAACAGCTTCATTACTTCAGCCAACACAGATAAATCCAACTGGCCCCATACCAGTGATTTTTGCAAGGAACCAGCTAACCACCGCTCTGCTTCCAAAACAGATTCCAACATGTGTAAAATGGTAAAAATCCAGCAAACTGCACTTGGGATGAAATGTGATGATTCATCTTGGATTAACAGTGCAATCCTATCCAATTTACACCACCGGTGCAGCGAGAATGGGAGGCCCCAGAACGGAAAGGGGATTCAAATCCCCTCCAAAGGGTGATTCAAAGGGGATTTAAATCTCCCCTCCAAAGCCTCCCACCCTGCCCTTTCCTGCTGGTTAAACTGGTGGTGTAAATTGGATAGGATGGTGTAGTGGTTTGGGAGTCGGACTTAGACCTGGAAGATCCAGGTTCAAATCCCCGCTCAGCCACGAAGCTTCCTGGGTGACCTTGGGCCAATCACTATCTCTCAGCCTCAACTACCTCACAGGGTTGTTGTGAGGACAAAAAGGAGGGGAGGAAATATGTACACCACTCTGAGCTCCTTGGAGGAAGGGCGGTATAAAAATGTGAAAAATAAAAATAAAATAAATAGGATTGGGTTGTGAGTCCATGTAGGGATTTCGTAAGGAAAAAGTCAGTGTGGTCATGCTTACCAGTGCTGAGATGCAAGGTTCCCCTTCCTCATAACAGGTGATGATCATCCCTATCAAGTTGGAGTGAGGGGCCTTAGCCCAGTGGAAGCATCTGCTTGCATAGAGAAGGTCCCAGGTTCAATCCCTGGGATCTCCAGGCAGGCCACAGAAAAATTCCTGCCTGAAACTTGTGAAGCTGCTGTCAGTCAGTGTCAACAATACTGAGCTAGGTGGACCAATAGTATGACTCGCGATAAGACACATCAGTTATAGGATGGAAGCTATCAGCTGGACAGAATTTTCATGTGCAGCAATATGTATGCAGCCAACTGCTCACACTACAATCAGTTGGTTCGCCTAAAAGCTGCCATAAGACTCTGTTGTTTTTTTATAACACCATGTGTTTGGGATCAATGCTAGAGCTTATACAGTATAATCATTGCATATCTTGAAGTCCTATACAAATATTAACTAATTAAGCTTCACAGTGTTCAAGTGAAGCATGAAAGAAACATTATTCTGGCCATGTATTTTAATTACACTGCTGCTTCATTAAGAGTGTTCTGATTTGGGACTTGTAATTATTTTAATTGTTATGGATGCTGATAAAATGACAAACAACTGTTTTCATAGTATTAATCAACAGAAGATGACACAGATTTAGATCTCCAAAGAGATATACATTTTTTTTGTACCTATTGGCTTTTATTTTCTTCCCTTGCATCACTGAAAAAAAAGCAGTAAAGGCAAAATCCAGTCAAGCACTTGAGCTCTCTCTGCTGATTTCAACCGGAGAGATTTAATGGAGTGTTTAACTTTCTCATGAAAGTACATTTTTGCCACTCAGTGCAGGGGTGGGGATGGGCAGGATGGGGCGGCGAGGGAGGGGAGCCATTGGCTGACCTGGGCTGGGAGGGGGCTGGGATACCGGCGGCGATATCCTAAGCCCCTTCCCAGCCCACCCCACCCTTACAACACCTCTCCAGATGTATGCCAGGTCTGGACCTGGTGTGCATCTGAGGAGACCCATAGGCCCCAAGCTCGCTTACACCCGGGGAAGTGGACAAGCATCCCCTTCTCCTGAGGTGCGCTCCAGCAGCCGCAGGATAGCCTGCAATAGGCTTAGGATACACTTAAAGTTACACAGGATTGGGCTGCCCAAGTACTGTATGTTCAGAATACATTAAAACTGGTTTCTGGAGAGTTTACACCTGGGGATTGAAATAAGAATACAGATTGGGGTGACTAGGACTGAAATTATACAGAGACGCGGTCTATCATCAAGCAATTTAAGACACAGTCCCAGGAATCAGATACAGCCCTAACACAGTGGCTCAGAGGTTCAGGCATTAGGAGCCACTGTAATAATGATATGTGTCCCCATTACACCAGGGCTGTGATCTCCGCCTAGCCATAGTGTCACTGCAGTAGCTATCATTAGCTCTGGCTGTGTCTGCGCTTCCTTGCTTACAAGTGTACCATGCAGGTTATTTACCCAGCTGCTAGAGAAGGAACCAATCCTTTACATCCCATACTATGGTAAGCTTAGTAGCAGCTTAGAATAATCAAGTCCCAGATAATCAGCACAAAACGTACTTGATTGCTGGGACCAAGGTAAACTGTCCATGCCACTTAGATGCTGGCTCGAAGACTCCACTTGCCTCAGCCACAGATGGCAGGACACTTTTGGTGCAGGCCTGATCCTGCAACATATGTGCAAAGAGCAGTCTGCAGAACAGTTCACCATAGGAGTATGTTCCAATACAGTCAGGCAATTATGTAGGCCTTCCCATGCCTTACACTGGAGGATATGGCAGCTTGTTTGACCAGCCTCCAGGACACAGGCTATTTTTTTTAGCAGGAGGAGGAACAGGCCCATGTGTGGAGCCTGTAGATGAGTGGGCTGACAGATTCTCCTGTACAAAATGCAGGAGGGTCTATGCTAAAAGTAAATACTGTTCCTGGACATGTTGAAGTACGTTGGCATGGCAGTGACAGTGAGGAGGGGCTGAGGAGGTTCTGCTTGGCTCCAGTATGGAGCAGCAGTCTGCTTTCTATGCATGTACAGTATTTTGGGGGGGGGGGGAGTGAGGGCTGCTGAGGCCTTGGAGAATTGTCCTGTTCAGGCATTCAGTGAACGTATTGAGGACAGTTATCAGGGTGTGTATTGAGCTCATGTTTATGCAATCTGTTACCCTGGAAAATAGAAGGTCCTAGATGATTACACGTATTGGTGTGTACTCATGAAGGCTCCATGCCATGCCAAAAGACCCTTCAGCATTGAGCTTGGGGGCAGGACCAGTGGATGCCTCCCTCCTTCTGTTCATTTGTACCCAGACACACAGATCTACAGGCAAATACATTTTGCTTGTGAGTGTTGCATGGAATGTGTGGAATGTACTTATTCCGCACCAAAAAACAAACAAACAAACAAACAAAACCCTGTCTGGAAAGGTCCCAAGGTAAACAGATGGTCAGAAATCAAACCCACTCTAGTCTGACAAGCTTAAGATTAGTTAGGAGGCAACCATATCTGTATATCCTAAGCACAGAAGAATATAGAAGCAGTTAACAGAAAACGTATTTGGAGCTGAATGGATCCATGCATAAGGAACTGCTATTAGGTTTTTCATTATTGTCTTGCAGTCATATCAGAGTTAGAATTAATGGACTCCGTTCCTTTCACTGATCCTTTTAACAGTTAGTTTAACAATAAGCTTGAGTAGACTTTAATGTCTACTCAAATATGGACACCACTCTGAGCTCCTTGGAGGAAGGGCGGTATAAAAATGTGAAACATAAAAATAAAATAAAATAAAGGTAACACCTCCCTGAAGCGAAAAGGGGTGTTAATTTACATTTTTACTTCTATTTGTTATTTCTAGCCTATCTCTTCTTTTTGGAGGAGATAGGCTGGATTTAATTGTGCATGTTCATAAAGAGGCCCATTTTCTGCCAGAGAGATGGCAAGGAACCCTCTGAGTGGTGTGGATTCTGTAGAAACAGCAAAGCATCCACACAATTCACTAGCCCTGGAGAAACAGCATTGTCTCTTTTTGTACTCGGCCTCTAGTTTCAGCTCTTTAATCTTTCCACATGAATGTTTTCACCACCGTTGTTTTGTCATCCTTGTAATATATAATTAAGAGAGCAAATTTGCACATCAAGAAAGTTGGAACCACTCTCCAATCAGTGGTTCTGTTGGCAAAAATAAGGCAATTCATGCAAACTCTAATGAAACTCGGAGAGAGCAATTTGCTTTCCTTGAGGAAAAATAAGGTTGATATCCCAAGGTGCTGGAAATGTTCAGTCTATGATTAGCAGAAACATGACCTGAATCTCAACTACTGCTTTTCACGATAATATAAGGTATCTAGACTGATGACTAACAGGGTGTTTGGCTACAAATGGGTGCTTTGTACAGCACTGTGGAAACCAGTCATGACAGTGCATAATTGTTCATTGTTGATCCACCTTTCCAATCACAGTGGTTTAAATGCACTAAATAGAGAAGATTAGAATAGAAAAGCAGCTCTTCCAATATTACCTCAGTGCTGTGAAAGCTGCGGCAGCAGCATATCTCCACATGCTGGCCCAGTAAATGTCAGAAGTCCAGGTCACATAGAAGGAGCTGGAAGCACAGAAACTGCCCACATATTTAAGTATCAGCCCTTCTGGGAATTGAGGCAATGCTGGTATGGGAAGGAGATGCTTCGTTGGCTCCTCTCATATGACACGGACATTCTGACACACTTGAACAGTGCAGAACAGTTCAGGAGACACACACACTGAAGCATCTCCCGTGCCACTGAGGTTAACGTCATAAGAGGCCCTAGGGCAGTGATGGCGAACCATTTGGGCTTGGTGTGTCAAATTTTTTGAAAATGTCTAACTTGACTCTGCTGATGTGTCACCCCATCAACTTTTAATAGTACTTTGACTATTGCTACTTTTAATAGTAATTTTGAATTGAACTGAACTGAAAACAACTATAGAACACATTGCATTTTATTTAACATCATTAGTGACTTTTTTGTTGCTGAGTTTTACTAGATAATAAAAGAGGTCTGCCAAAAATCTCTGCCCTAAATGTTTAAGGCAAAAAATGTCGGGACCCTGGGGGAAACACTGGCGTGTCACCCAAAATGACCTCGCGTGTCACCAGTGACACGCGTGTCATAGGTTCGCCATCAGGGCCCTAGGGTGTAAAGTACTGTACACTCCTTTGTTCTCATAGAAAGATTGGCCATGAACTGGGTATAACCAAAAGCCAATGAAGTACTACTTACAAGGCACCTGTGAGGTGGTTACCTGGTGCTATGGAGTAAAGAAGTCAATTTGGCTCCTGTGAGGAAAAGTGTTGTTTGTGCGCACATTCTGCTGGTTCCTCACATATTGTAAGGCAAAATTCAGAACAAAAGCAGACAGCAGTTTTCGTTCAGAGTGTGTGTGAGACTGCCTCACCGAATGTGCTGCAGGTGTGATAAGTAAGGCGTGGTCAACTTCCTGTCCAGTTTTACCAAAGGTATCCCAGTCTGTCCCTGTTTCTTTCCATACTGCCATACTAGTTAGAAAACGAGCAGGCGGTCACAGGACTACCTGAAGGGATGAAGAGACAGTACATATGACGGGTGATTACCTGAATGTGTAACTGTTATCACAAATACATTTCATATCGCGCTTTATGGTGTTTTCTACTCTAAGCATCACTGTAGTGTGGCAAACACCTTTGCTCTCTACAGTGTGGTGGTTCTTTGCACATTATTTGTAGGGACAATTAGCTCTCCTCCTCCTCTCTATTTTTTCTAACTACTGGGAAACTGTTGGTCCCCTTATGCCTTTTCTTTCTATAGTTGTAACTTGTTACTGAAGTTAAGAAGGAAATATATGCAATGATTGTAGGCAACAGAGTACAGCTTTGTCTTTTGCCAGTGCTGTTTTCAGTTCTGAAACATACTGGTAATACTGTATATGCATTTTATTATATTTTTTAATAGTTCATTCCTTATTTTATTTTTATTTATTTATTTTTCACATTTTTATACCGCCCTTCCTCCAAGGAGCTCAGAGTGGTGTACATATTTCCTCCCCTCCTTTTTGTCCTCACAACAACCCTGTGAGGTAGGTGGGGCTGAGAGATAGTGACTGGCAGCTCCGTGGCTGAGCGGGGATTTGAACCTGGATCTTTGCTGTGTTCATCCTTTCAATTTCAGGATTACGCATTTCCTCAGGACTCAGGTGCCCCTACAGGACACTCAAGAAAATAAGTAAGCAGACGTGTGATTAGCAAGCAAACTATTAAAGAAATAATTAAACAGTGGAAAAAAGGAAACTGAATTCATCTTATACGTGAACATAAATATTATTTTTCAGCATTTTGTGGCCTTTTACAATGCTATTTCGAATTAAGAGTTTGGATATTATTTTGGACGTTCACGTATGAGTTTGTTACCCATCTGAATGTCTTCTATTTCTTAAAAAAGTGAGGTGTTGTGCATTTTAATTAGCTCTGAGAAGACCCAACTAAAACCAAATGGCAGGATCAGCATCAATACATGGCAACCTTGGACAGCTGTTTGACCCCAATACTCCGGGGTGAGGCACTACTGCCTGGTCCTTCCCTGGTCCTTTAGGGTGGTTTGGGCTCAGCCAGCAACTTCTGGCCACCACCTGGGCTCTCACTCCTGTTACACTTACAGTGCACTCCGACTTAACCTTTGTGCCAGTTTAACCAGCGGCGCAGCGAGAACGGGAGGCCCCAGAACGGAAAAAGGATTCAAATCCCCTTTGAATTCCTCTTTTGAAGGGGATTTGAATCCCTTTTCCATTCTGGAGCCTCCCGTTCTCGCTGCACCGCTGGTTAAAAGTCGGATTGCGCTGTAAGTCCCCTCATTAAGTACAGGTTAGGTTCCAGGAGTCTGTATTTAAGTCAAAATATACTTATGTCAAAACATCAGGTTCTTGACAGCCCAGTGCTATTGTGCCTGCACAACCAAGCCTGTTTGTAAGTCAGATGTTGGTAACTGTAAAGTCCGTAAGTCGCGGGACCTACTGTATTTTGGTAGAAAATCACATAGGGAGGAACCCTAGCTCAATGGCAGAATATCTGCTTTGCATGCAAAAAGTACCAGTTTCGATCCCTGGAACGTCCAGGTGGGGCTGGGAAAGACCCATGTCTGCAGTTGCTAAAATAAGAGGAGGAAGGCTGTGGAAAATATTTGATTTTCCCCTTTATTTTTCTCTGTTTTTGGACATTTCTAGAGGCTTCAATGATGCCTTAGCATCCTAAAAGCAGCTGAAACATTTCCCTGGAGTAGTTCTTCACCTTTTTAGTTTCCGCATCCTTATAGGAGGGCCACATGGCACCCCAGACAAGTATTAAGTGGCTTGGGTGTCTTCATAGCTGGATTTCTCTCAACCAAATGATTCTAGCCAACCGGCCTGCTGAGATTGCCATGTATGAAGTGACTGGGCAGTCAGGTCCACCTGATTAGGTAAAAGGATGGGATAAGATGCCTAAGTGGTCCTAACTCATCCAATTGGATGACTGACCATGCAACATCAGCAGTCACATTTTTAAAAAAAGTTCATGCACAGGAATGCTCTGGGTTGCTGCCTCTGGTTCACTGATGTGCTGTGTCCACACATTAACAAAGGGCTCAACTGCTTCTTATAGGATTACAGTAACCAAACCCCCTCCCCTTCTCCTGGATAACTAAGGATAGGAAAGTATCCAGTAATTTGTATTCAGAGACTTTGGCCCAATCCTAAGAGGGCCTTACACTGCCTGAACTAGTGTTTCGGCAGCATGTCCTTTATCGCTGTCACAAAACACAGCTGGGTCACCGCTGCAAGTGACAACTGGCGACAGTGACAAGGCAGTTGTCTGTCCATGACCCTGGTAATTCATGGCGCTGGTAATTCAGAGTGGGAGACTGAGAGGGAAGCAGGGTGGGCAGAACGGGGCGGGTAGGATCAGGGAGGAGACGGGAGGGGAGGGGGTGGATTGAGGCCTAGAAGTTTGTTTTATCGGCAGTAGCGGCACTGCTGATATCCTATCCCCCATCCTGGCCTCAATCCCCCGACCTGGGTATATAGCTCCTATATAGCTGGTGCAGGTCTGAGTAGACCCAACAGGGCTGCAAGGGCTTACCCCAGGGCAAGGGAAACAAATGTTCCCTGACCTCAAGAAGGACTTTGTGGCTTGGAACTAGACTGTGAGATACAGTGTACACCCCACTGGCACAGCTGCATCAGTGTGCAGGGAGTTAGGTAGGATTGGGCTGTTTATTTTATTTTTCATTTGTCTTTTAAGCCCTCTGTCCACTTTTTGCCAATCACTCATCTTGATCAGTCCTGTTTTATTGCTGAGTTGAGATCTTCTACATCCTCTCCCCGTTTCTTTTATTTTGTCTTATTTAGTCAGTACTTTTAATAAACTCCTTTTTATTGTTCGTTATTGCCTGCCTGGTCTCAGTTTCTCAAACAGCGGGTTGGCTGCACTTCCCCAGATTGCTGAATTCTTACTACTGTTTGTTTTTGTTCTTTTGTGCAAGTGGGAATTCCCAGGACTCCAGGAATCCTTTTTCAGGTCAGGGAGAGGTTTTCCAAGAAGGCCTTTCTCTGTTTGGCTTCCCCACCTTGGTGGTGGCAGCAGAGACCTACCGAATCCTCCCAGAACACCCAGTGAGACAGGGAAGGGGGAGCACAAGAGTGGGAAGGTTGTCACTAACCACTGGGCATTGTGCCTATTTGGCCCTCCACCCACAAACCATGCTCATGCCCTTCTTCCACCACAGGGGCCACATAGGCAGAAAGGGCCCACCAGGAGGTACCTTGCTGAAGGACCTCTTAAACCTGGAACTGGCCCTGATGATGGGATGCAATTAGAATCTTAGGAGTTGGGTTTGAAAAGAGGGGTGAGCAGTTACAGGTGGAGCACAGCTTTAGAAAGCAATAGTTAATGATTTTTTCTTCTTTTGCTGTTTTGGCTTCAACTCCTCCCCTTTTTAAATTTGTTTTTCTTACATATATGAGGTCTCTGCTATTTGTTTCAAGTGGAGGATGGATGTCCATAATTTGAAACACTAATCTTTTTTCTGTGTATGAGAGATCTCCATACTTGAATTAGGTTATGTAAAGAAAATAACAAGAGACATTTAAATATTAATCTTTTGTCACTTGAATGAGTTAATTGTGTTAAAAAATTTCTAGCTGATAAATGTGACCTGAAATAAACAACACTTCTTCTTCTTCTTCTTCTTCTTCTTCTTCTTCTTCTTCTTCTTCTTCTTCTTCTTCTTCTTCTTCTTCTTCTTCTTCTTCTTCACTTTTGTCTTTATTGACAATCTGGATGCCTGCATTGAATAAGAACTGTGCCTTTCAGGATAGTTGGTGCTGAGGCTTTTGCCGGTCAAATGCTGACTAGAGCAGCACAATAGGGTTATCTCAGGTCACAGAATACGAGCCTGGCTTCTGTTGTCAATCAGCTTCATCCATTTTTACTTGCCTTCTCCTCTTTATATTCCGAACTGTTTTACTCACCATCTTATGCAGCCTGAGATGCTCATTTTTTACCTGAAGATGTTCATGTATACGAACGAAACATCGTAATTTTAATAAAAGATTTTACATGGCTTTTAAGCCCGTAATGCAGGGGTTCTCAACCCCTTCCTGACCAAGTACCACCTCTGGTGCCACTTTCTTGCTGCGTACCAGTGGAAGTAACTGGCGATGACATCATCGTCAGTTACTTCCGGGTTTTCAGGTTTTTGGATTCAAGAAAACAGTTAGGAGACTCTCGGTGGGAAGGAGGGCCCTTCTCAGCGGTCCGGAGAGGCTTGGCCAAAGGCAGGAGCCTCTCGGGAGTGAAAATGCGCTGCCAAAAGCACCGCATCAGAGTGCGGTTCCAGTGGCCTAGCAGAGTACCACCAGCAGTCTGCCAAAGTACCACTGGTGGTACTAGTACCACTGGTTGAGAATCCCTGCCGTAATGCAACCACAATCTGTGTCTATTATTGCTGTCCATGAACCTTTCAAATCGTATTTAACACATCTTCATTCTGAAGGATATCTAAAAGGTATAACTAGATACTAACTGGAGATACACAGTGGCTGTCAAAAGCGGCACCCCATATCTCCTTCAATCTCTGGTAAAGTATACTAAACAAACATTATTCTAGCATTCTGAACTAGCATTCTGCCAACGTTGACTGCTGTAAAGCAGCCATAAAGCACACTCCGACTGCACACTGAGTAGTGCGCTGCCAGGACACCGGCAAGAAGGCCGGTGAAAAGAGCCTTCCCCCACTTGTCGCCCTACTGCTGGCCACCCACCAGAGCAGGTAAGCATTTAAAGGGCATTTAAATCCTCTTTCTTTTCTGAAGCCTCCCTTTCCGCTCCCCTGATGGAGACAGCATGGGCCTTTTTAGCACGGCTGCACCAGTGGGGTGGGGGAGAGGATAGGATTGGGCAAAAATGCATTACGGGGCATCATTGAGCCCCAAGTTTCCTGCACCTACTCCACTGTGTTGGCTGTTGCTTGTCAGGGGAGGTACGGTGATATATCACGTTTTTGGACCAATCCTATCTGGGCCTTCCAGTGACGGAACTCATGTTCCGTCAATGGAAGGCCTGAGCTGCAGCAGCTGCAGCGATGGCATACAGGTCTGCATCAATGGCTGGCAACCCTGGCCATGCACCAATGGAGTGCCCAGCCCCCATCAGAGCTGGTAAGTTAGCGTGGGATGTGTGTTCTGGGTGAGGAATGGGGCAGGGATCAGGGTTGGTCGGGGGCATTCCAAGGGCAGGCTGAGTTCATGCAATGCCATTATAATCAGTACATTCTGTAGCTGTTTTCGTGATGCTACTTGTGCAAGAGATACACAAGCAGAAGAACCACTCTGGATTTAGTTTTCTGTGAGCTATGCAGATAAAATGGGGAACTCCCACACAGTATAAAGGAAGCTCCATTGTAAGATGAGGACTGATCTTATGTGTGCTTGGTTTTTCTGAAAACTAGGCATTTCTTTTGAATTCTAACTCTGGAAAATTGTGATCCTTAAATTATAGTATGAAAAGAAGCTTGTTCAAGCATAACTGATTGCAAATGTCATCCTGCCTTGCAAGTATCATTATGGGATGGATGCTATGTACATATAGTCACTGCACAATTTTGCCTACTTCTCTTACAGCACATCTTAACTGTTAAGATGCTAAGACATGTTCTTCTAATGTTCTTACACCGCGGAGAGAACCGTTTGGCTTAAATGAATCGTTTTAGCACGTGTGACAGAAGGAACAATACATTCCTGGTTCCTGTAAAAATGACAAGGTCACAAGCAACTGTTGTTGCCAACTATGTGAGGGAGTGTTTAGTACAATACCCTCTTTTCATGTTGCGAGGAGGAGGAGGTGTATTGATAGTGAAAACAGAAGTGTTCCAGGATGCTAGAAAGGCAGTACAAAATGTTGCATTGCCAACAATATACCCTCTATGAAAAATACCTGGATTGAAAAAAGGCACTCAGATTTTTCTTTTCATTCTGTACCAAGCCTTTCAGACACTCCACAGTGGAAAGCAACACTGCTTAAAAACTTTGCTTTACAATCCAACCAGAATTAAGCATGTTTAAGGGCCCAATCCTATCCCCTGCCAGCCCAGACCATGCAGCACCGCCAATACATGCTGCATGCTATGGGTGGGTGGGGTCGTGGCGTCACTAGGAGGGTGCGGGCCGCATCGGGTGACACCCTCAGAGGGGGGGACACATAGCGGTGTAGCTGGCCCCGCCCACAGTGACGCAAGTCGGACCAAAACATCACTCGGGGATCGGGCGGGCGGGCAGGGACCAGAACAAAAGGCGCGCAGAAGCAGCGGATGCCTTCCGCTGAGTTGGTTACTGATTTGTTGGGTGACCTGTACTGTTATATATTAAAATAAATAAAATTAATGGGGGTGACACCATGAGTTACTGGACCAGGTGACACAAACCCTAGTGACGCTACTGACCAGGTGAGCATCTTTTGTAGAACCCACCTCAGCCCAACCTTGTTATTCCCTATTCACCTCTGGGGTCTATCATGGGGGTGATGCCCTGAGCTCTTGCACCAGGTGACGCAAACCCTAGTGACGCCTCTTGGTGTGGGGAACCAGACAGCCGAAGACAAGTAATTTAAAATCTTTTGTACTTATCTTTCCATAGGCCGTCTGGTTTCCAATGAGTCTCCTTGGACCTACACCAGCTCTTTAGCTGGCGTGAGCCCGAGGAGACTCCTGGGGGTGGGTATGCGCCGGGAAGGGGGGGAATAGGATCTCGCTGTGCATGGCTGCTGCTGAGATCCTCCACCTCCCATCCCCGAACTGCTCCCAGCTTGGTCCACTCCCTGCCTGATCTGCCCATTATCCTCTCACGAACCGCCCCCAGTGACGATGGAGAGCAGAGAAGGTTCAGCAGGCCCTGTGCAGCCTCTGTCCATTTGTCGTGGCAGCCGCGGCCTGCTGAATGGCAGAGTGACTTTATTTATTTATTTATTTATTTACAATATTTTTATCCCGCCTTTCTCCCCGAAGGGACCCAAGGCGGCTTACAACAGAACAAAAAAAAACATACAAAAAACACAGTATAAAAAATATCACATTTTAAAACAGTAAAAACAATTAATGAAAATTAATAAAAAAGTGTCTATAAAACAATTAGTGTCTAAAAAACAAAAAAAAGTGTCTAAAAAAAAAGTGTCTAAAAAACAGCTATCCCTAGGCCTCGCCGGAAAGTGTCCAAGGAGGGAGCAGTTCGTAGGTCAAAGGGGAGGGAATTCCATAAGGTTGGTGCCACTACTGAGAAGGCCCTGTTTCTGGCCGCCGCCCCTCACACCTCTTTGGGTGACGGCACCCGCAAAAGGGCCTTCTCTGATGATCTAAGGAGACGAGCCGGAGTACAGGTGGGCCCCCCATATCCGCTGGGGATATGTTCCAGGCCCCTCCGTGGATACTTGAAACCGTGGATAAGAGCAAACACCCCCTCCATGGTTTCCTTAGGGGCCCCCCACCCTGCCTCCCCTGCAGGCAGGCATGCTTGTCCCCCCCCCCCAGCTCTTATTTTTCTTTCAGCAAGTTTTGTTTCTTCCTTAAAACAAACAGAGAAGCAGCCTCCAGCCTCCATTGCAGGCAAGTAGAATGAGACTAAGTCCTAGAGAGGCTCTGCAAGGTTTCTGTTAACCTTGCAGAGCCTCTTTAGGACTTAGTCTCGTTCTACTTGCCTGTAATAAGCAGCCAGAGGCTGCTTCTCCTGTTTCTTTAAGGAAGAAACGAAGCTTACTGGGAAAAAAGTAAAAGCCTGGGAGGGTCCCCATGATCCGTGGATAACTGAAACTGTGGATAGCGAATCAGTGGATATTTATTTATTTATTTATTTATTGAATTTCTACCCCGCCTTTCTCCCACGAGGGCAACCAAGGCGGCTTACAATAAAACATTAAAATACATATATACATTTAAAAAGAATTAAAACAGTTAAAACAATTAAAATATGGGGGCCCACCTGTATATAGAAGAAGGCGGTCTCTCAAATATCCTGGCCCCAAGCCGTATAGGGCTTTAAAGGTCAAAACCAGCACTTTGAATTGGGCCCGGAAACTAATCGGCAGCCAGTGCAGCTGTCGGAGGAGCGGCCCGACGGAGTCGAACCGCCTACCTCCAGTGACCACACGGGCTGCCGCATTCTGCACTAATTGCAGTTTCTGAACCGTCTTCAAAGGCAGCCCCACGTAGAGCGTGTTACAATAATCTAGTTGCGACGTCACCGTGGCATGGATCACTGTGGTCAGGGCTGCACGATCCAAGTACGGTCGCAGCTGGCGCACCAGCCGAAGCTGGGGAAAGGCCCCCCTGGCCACAGCCGCCACCTGGGAATCCAGGAGCAGCTGCGGATCCAGGTGGACCCCCAAGCTGCGGACCTGCTCCTTTAGAGGGAGTGCAACCCCCTTCAGAGCAGGACGATACTCTAGCACCTGCATCGTGGATTTCTGGACCAGGAGAACCTCTGTCTTGTCCGGGTTTAGTTTCAGCTTGTTAGCCCTCATCCAGGTCCCCACCGCCTCCAGGCAGCGCTCCAGAACCTCAACAGCCACCCTGGAATCAGGTAGAAAGGAGAGATGGAGCTGGGTGTCATCAGCATATTGATAGCACCCAACTCCGAATCCCCGGATTACCTCTCCCAGCGGTTTCATGTACTTTCATGCCGTCGGTCTGGAACTTACGCTGATGAATTGCGGGATCCATCATGTAAGCCCCAGATAGGATTGGGTTGCTTTTCTCATTGATTTCAATAGCACACATATACCGGTAAGTCCTTTTCCTTTAATTCCCTGGAATGTGAACGTGCTTTATTTGGACTGAATCAAACCTTCTAGTTTTGAAATGTTTGTTTTATTTGCTTTCTTCTCTCTTTTTACAGACTGTCCCTATATTATCCTTCCCACGGCTGGCACAATTTTCATTATTATGAAATGTCCTAGTTTTAAACCATGTGCTTGTTTTAATAATGCTATTTGTTTTGTCCCCTCAATCTCCACTCACCAGCTTCATACTCCACGAGTAAGCATACAGCACAGCCCTTTAGAACTGGCTAAAACACAAGCACATGAATAGGATCACTGAAATGACTGAGCAGGTGCTTAAGGGTACCTTCAAATAAGGGCTTCACCTTCATCCTGAGATGCTGGCAACCACTAAATCCCCCCTCTTCCCCCCCCTACATGAACTCCAGAGAATATTAACTGGTTCCTTCTACACCTCTTTTCATGACTGTTGCCAAAAATGCTTGTATAAGTTTATTCTTAACCACTTGTTTTACATAGTTCTTAAATCCTCTGGACCTCTAAACAGTCGAGGATGAGTGGGTCGAAGCAGCACAATTTGCAATCAGAGAGTCCCCCAGCCCGCTTCTCTACAGCACAGGATACATCGTGGGCCTGGTGCCCACGCTGCACTGGTGCTGGATAGGATTGGGCTGCCCATTTGGGCCAAGCTGTCCCTGCTGCCCACTGTCATAGACGGCTTCATTACAAAACTCTACTCTTACTTTCAAGCCTTGCTCCTAGCAAATGTTGACAGAATGTGGGAATGAGGTGCTAGGGAAAGAAATGCCACAACTGCAACCTTTATACCGTCTTTTCACTATCTCTTTGTGAAATGTAAGTAATCTAAAACTGTGTATACATCTCCCAGAGGGGTGATGATATTAGTCTGTTGCAGCAAAAAAACAAAAAGAGAATCTGCAGCACCTTAAAGACTGACAGATCTATTGTGGCATAACAGAGTCCACTCCATCAGTTTGTGCCACAATAAATCTGCCTGTCTTTAAGAGTTGCAAAATGCTGTGCTGATTTTGCTGCAGTGGACTAATACAGCTATCCCTGGAAGCTGTTGCCTTGGAAGGCACCAGATTTAACCATATGATGCAGAAAGCCTACATATGATGAAGTGAGATCTAGTCCATCAAAGCTTATGCCACAATAAATCTGTTTTGCCCTTATAGGCGCCTCAAGATTCTTTCTTACCAATCTGTGATTATACATATATGTAAAAAAAGGCTAGAGCACTAATGTTCTCCCCCCCCCCCCCATAACTATATTCATTCATAGCTTAAAGCAGGGGTGGCCAACCTTTCAACATGAATGCTCCTGGCCCTTTAATGGTTGTATAGGTGAGGGCATTTCAGCAGGTGCAGCTGCTTTAGCAGCACCATCAGCACTTGCAGCTGCCAAGATTCTGTCTTCTACACAACTCTTAAGATCGCAGAGGACCTAATGGTGGAAGGTTGGCCACCCCTGGCTTAAAGGATTGCACACAGGGAAATACTATTTTATCACCAGAAATTGAAGCAAGATCGATATAAATCTAGGAAAGGATCCTGCTGCTATCACATCAGCCTGTTTGCCCCTCTTTTCAATGATAATTTCACTGTAAATAAATCTCATGTTTCATATTTCTTAGACAACAAGCATATAGGCAGAAGGCATTCAGCCATATAGGTGAACTATAACAATTGAAAACATCCACCTGCATTACCTCTACACAAGGTTTAAGCTTACAACTATCCACAAATGGTAGGGCATTGTTGAGCACAACTTTGTCATTTTATCAGGGACCTGTATGCATTGTTCTGCACTTGAGTGGTATAGCCTTCAAATAATTTGTTTTGTTTTAAGCAACACTTCTTAAAAGGTCACAAAATTACATGGATGTTGGAGAGGCCAAGTTTTGAACCTCATCTCTAATCATGTAGAAGGTATTCGCTAATAAGTACTCATGACAGCTGACAAATGCATCCTACACTGTAATAGACACAGTAGCTGAGGAGATAATCATATTATGGTTTGAGTGCAGGAAAATGCAATATCTCCACAACCGGACAACTGTCTTGTGGAAAGGTTACTGGATTCCTTTGTAGCAAATGAGCACCACCGTGTGCATTTGTTATATGACAAATATAATCCATAAAGACCCTGTTTGGTTAGTTTTCGTTCATATCATTAAGTAGTCAGTGAGAGCTGTCACTTTTACTGTGGCCATCCAAAATGAAAGACCAAAAAAACTGAACTTACCTTAACATAAAGCTGCTGAAATTCTTCCAGATTCAGTCTCCCACTAGGGCAGTCCTTTAGAAATCCTTTGTACCACTGTTTGAGTTCATGTTCATTAAACTCTGTGCTCTTCACCAGATCCTCCATCACTTCAGGAGCCAGTTTGCTATTCTGTTTCCCCATTATGCCTAAGAGAAGCAAACCAATATTAGTCCACCTTAGTTATTTACTTATAGCCCATACCTGGATGCTCATACTGGTTCAAATCAAATAACTGAAATTGTTTTGAAGTTGAGTAAAACTAGTGTAGAATATCCTAGAATATCTTGGGCTTCTTCTGCCTGCATTTGGAATCGGTCCCAAGTTATTTTTATTGCCATCAGTGTGGTTATGATGACAGACAGACATATGCTTCCCAGTTATTGAAAAAAGGAATTTGTGCCACACTGACAAGAACCAGTGTGGTAGCGTACCTGACACCAGCTCCTTCCTGTTACTTGTGAAGGCAACTGGTGTGAAGGCAACTGGTGTATGATATGATTCAGTGTTTCCCAACCTTTTTTGATCTGCGGCTCCCTTGACCATTGGCAACCATTGGCTGCAGTTCCCCATTGCATTATGTTGATGCCTGCCAATTGGCATTGCACTGGTTTTTTTAGAGGATTCCATGGCACTCCGCGGCTCCCCTGGCTGTTTCCGCAGCGCCTCCCAGTTTGGGAACCACTGGATTAGGGAAACAAAAAGAGGGAGAGAGTGCAATGAACCTCTCAGGGGAGCAAGTTCCACTGAAAGGGCACCACCACCGAGAAGGCACTCCTAAGCGTCCCCTCTGATCTCGCCTTGGACAAACACTTCATCTTTGTTGAATTCTTCTATCAAACAGTGATGTTAATGCATTCTTCTGGTTTGCTGTGTTCCAGATGGACCAGATCTCTGGCCAGATTATAACACCTCTAATTAGGCTTTCAGGCACTGTATAAGCCAAGACTCTCAATTTTTGTATTGTGCCAGTGCTGTTATAACAGCTTTTCAAACAAGCTTCCCTTTAAAAACTCATTACACATAAAGAAAAGACTCCAATCCTGAACATTCATTCCTTTGTATTTGTTGGTGCAGTACAACAGAGCCATTATCTGCCTTGTTCTACTAGATACTGAAAATTGTGCTAGATGAACAGCCTTGCTCTATATAATCCTCTATCATAATTATACCCCTTCATTCATTCATCTTCTCAAATGTCACTTATTTTATTAGTAAAAATATATTTGTTAATTACAGTCCACACTTGGCACAGCATTTCTGAACAGCTATCTAGTGTGAATCCAAAGTTTCTGGTTGTAGATCTAATTAATGAGAGTAGAAAAACTGTAATTCATTGATTATCTAGTTTACCACAAAATGGACACCAACATCTTCCAAGGTTTTGTATGCTGCTCTTTATTATCATAATGAATGCACTCAGTTCCAGAAATGTGCTACCCCTTCTGTACATAAGAAGAGCCCTGCTGGATCAGGCCAAAGGACCATCTAGTCCAGCGCCCTGTATCTCACAGTGGCCCTACCAGATGCCTCAGGGAGCACACAAGATACTTATATCCTGTTGCCACTCCTTTGCACCTGGTATACAGAGAAAACCTACTTCTAAAGCCAGGAGGTTGCTTATGGCTTGTAGCTTGTGATGGACATTTCCTCCATGAATCTATCCAATCCCTTTTTAAAGGCATCTAGGTCAGGTGCAATCACCACATCCTGTGGCAAGGAGTTCCACAGATTAATTGTAGTCACCAGCACTGTTGTGGAGTACCACAACCAGCTTTTTCCCCACTTGAATGCATGCATACATGTATATAATAAAAGTGGCCACTGTTAAGCACACACGTGTGCATATAAGAAAAACAATTTTCATTTTTTAATTAATACTTGTTTTCTGAGAAAACATTATGCATAAGGAGAGCTCAGCCACACATCTGTGAGGTTCTTTTAGACTTTTGCTTCTTACCAATCGGAATCTTCTTGTGAAATAACTTTTTATACCAGCGGTTTTCAAATTTCCTGTCCTAAGGGTTTCCATATCATGCCTGCCAAAGAACCTCTGCACAGAAGAACATCTGGCATGGAACGTCTTCATGTTGCAAAAGATACTGGGAAAATGTTCTACAGTACACACCCAATTCATATGGTTGAACTATTGGGCTTCACATTTATCTGTATATTTTACCCCACCTTTCCTCTAAGGAGTTCAAGGTGGTATCTATGATTCCTTACCCCCTTTTTATTCTCACAGCAACCCTGTGAGATAGCTAGCCTGGGAGTGCCTGGTCCAAGGTCACTTTCATGGCAAAGCAAGCATTTGAAGCAAGACTTCCCAATCCTGTTTCAACCATTACACCACACTTGCTCTTACATGGTCTCACATAAACTGAGAGCATGCCCTAGCACAATCGGTACTCCCCACCCACCCCCCAAAAAAACAACTGATACAAGTTTTTTTCAAGTTTGTTTCCCATTGTTTGTTCCTCGTTGCTAATCTTTCTTTGAAAAGCCTCTGATAGGCTTCCAGGAGAACCCAGTTTGAAGACCACTGTGTTATGCTATTCATTGCTATCCATGCTATTTCAGAAGAATGTTAATTTCAAAGCAACTTTCAAATGTGCTACATTTTGTTTCTAAGCAACATATTCTTATGAGTTTGGCTATTTTGATCCCTGTGAGTGGGAAACTACTGAGTAGTCAACTAATCACTGGACATATAATGAGTGATTATTAGGAACTTAACAGAAGAATATTGTTCTGTGAAGGTTGGAAATCCATAGCATGCCGTTGAAGGGAGTCATGGGGGTGGGGGGATAGAGAGACCTGTGAGTTTTACCTGGAGTTTGCAACCTGAAGCAGCCTTGGAGTACACAGATGCTCTACAAGAACCTGACGCAGGATCAACTGCGTCACCATTTTGCTTTTTACTGTAGAAGGTTTATTTGCTTCTGCTCTGCTTTGCTTGTATACTTGCAAATAGAACACATATTACAAAGACATCCTTAGCCTCCAGTGTTCTCTCATCCAAAGGAAACTGCGACTGCAATTCTATGTCACTTACTTGGGAATTAGGTACCATTGAATTAAGTGGGAGTTTTAAGTCAGCATGGACAGGAACTGCACTGTATACCCCACAGTGCCACCCCTGGACTTCTCACCACGCAGGGAACCATAAAGTGTCCCTCCCCCAATCTTTAGAGGAAGTATATTTCCACATGAGAAACACAAGAGTCCAATGTTGCATACGAGTAGAAAGCAAGGGCTGGGCATTCTCTTTGTGTGTTCCCATCAAGATCACAGCAATATCCATGTACTACCGTATTTTTCGCTCCATAAGACGTCTTATGGAGCGAATTCAAAAAAGGTAAAGAAGAAATACTTACCGGGGCTTCGGGGAGGCCTGCAGAGGCTCGCGCAGGCCTCCCAGATCTTCCCTTCGTCAAAAAAGACCATTTTCGGCCACTTCCGGTTTTTGTGAAAACCGGAAGTGGCCGAAAATGGCCGGTTTTTGCCAAAATGAAGATCGGGGAGGCCTGCAGAGGCCTCCCCGATCTTCCTTACATCAAAAACCGGCCATTTTCGGCCACTTCCGGCCGAAAATGGTCTTTTTTGACGAAGGGAAGATCTGGGAGGCCTGCGCGAGCCTCTGCAGGCCTCCCCGAAGCCCCGGTAAGTATTTCTTCTGGGTGGGTAACCACAGATCTTATCTGGGAAAAGCAAACTCAAAAGAAGTTTCAGGCTGATGATATATGATTTGCATATAGCTCATATATGTACCTACAGGGTACAAGTGAACTTTGAGGAGCACTTTTAAAATCCCTGACAAATAATTATCTTCACAATTAGTGTTGAATTTCATGTATCTCCAAAAGAGCTGACACGCCAGGGGCTTTGCACAGTGTTTTCTGTCATGAAGACAGTAGAAGAGTAAGAAATGAGAAGCTAGACAAAAAGATAATTTCCAACTGGTTGTGACTGCCCTGCAATGGGAGAGATTGTGTATTAAAAGAAACAAGGACCCTTGAGCATGAAATGCAGAACTAATTGCTGTTTTTTTAATGCTGTTTTTTTGGCATAGCAGTAGTTTAGTAGTTCAAGACCTCCTTACTAGAAAAATAACACTGTATTATCTGTGCACTGTGCATTGTCATTAGTAACATCATAATAATGCCCATCTTAGGTGCCAATGGCATAATCCATAAGATGCCTGTGCATTCTTTCTGAACAACTTAAATGTAGCTGAGATTGTTTTGATTGCACTGGGAAGTTTCCAACAAATTTGGAAAGCCAGACAGGCATGCAACATAGTGGCCAAGTCAAATTGGGTGGAATATTTTTCATATCTTTCCAGTAAAAGCTACATAGATAATGTACTGTATAATAGACTAGAGAGCCAATAGATACTATTGTTCAGGATGCTGAAGATACAGGGCTCTGCATTGCCTTACTATAGCATATCATGAACTCCTTTATTTCCAAAATTTTATTTTTATTTAAAAAACGCTTTTTCCCTATTTTTTGCTCCATAGGATGCATGCGTCCTATGGTCCGATGCATCCTATGGAGCGAAAAATACGGTAATTAAGATCAGACTGTGTTCTTCTCTTCTCTCTGGTGTCCCATTTCTGACTGCTGCTGGAACGCCCCCTTCCCCCCCCCCCCAGTCTGATAATTGTTTAGGGCTGTCATGCTGTACCCAAGTACATATTTCCGTGGGGACAGTTCATGACCGTCACAGCACAGAAAAGATCACCTGGCCCCCACCATCAACCAGAGAAGGCGCAGCAGCAGGGAGCTCCCCTCCCTGCCTAAAAAAGCAATCTGCTCCAACCGCCACTTGCCCGGGGAATGGAACAGCAAGGGGAGGCATCTGCTGGAGGGCTAAGGGGCTCCTGGGTTGTTTTCTATTGTTATTGTTCATTTTTATCCTAAGGCAGGGTATACAACTATAAATAAAGGTGACTTTCTTGCAGGAGGGGAAGGGTAGGATACAACTATTTTAAATAAATAAATAAATTTAAAAGGAAGATGGTGGGAGAGAATTCCAGAAAGCCTCACTGAATGTGCCCTGTTAGACTGTGAGACACTGTTAATTCCCCTTGGAGCCACACCCTTATGACAGACAAAGGATACGATGGAATATAATACTCTTAAAAGTTACTGCTCCTTGATGTAAGTTTTTTTTACTTTTTAAAATTTTTACTTTTTTAAGTAAAAATCGGAAACTTTCACGGTCTGCTATAAAGTTTTTTTTACTTTTTAAAATTTTTACTTTTTTAAGTAAAAATCGGAAACTTTCACGGTCTGCTATATCTTTATAGAGGTGGGATTTACAGGTTTTAAAGTCATGTCAAAAAATAACTGAATCTTCCTTTATGTTTAAAAACAAGTAAAACACATATAAATATCCGACTTCCTGGACTTTCGTTTTTAATCTTTTCATTGCCTGCTTTTATTAGTGGCTTCTTTTTTATTAGTGGCTTTCTTTGTATTTTGTACTTATTATACATGGTTAATTTACCCATACAACCTTCTTCCTGTAACACAGTAGCTGGCCATGATAGCTTTTGTGCCAAAACATAAAAAAACACTAAAAAACAAGTTTAAAAACAGTAGAAAAATTAAAACACACAACGTTTTGTCCACTTCTGTGGACTTTCTCAAGTGTAACCCAGCAACACAGGCTGTCAGGATGTTACCCGCCCATGCAATCAAGTTGCTTTTTAAAGAAGGAGGCAAAACGGCCGGGACGAAAAGGCGCACAAAATTGGAGACAGGTAATTAACACTGGAAATCCAACAAAGACGTGTCAATGACCAGAAGGTAACCCCTGGCACAATCTCAAGCCTCTGGTTGCCGGTCTCTCTCTTGTCCGTTTTCTGGGCCATTTTATTCAATATTGGAAATTTTATCTACAAGAGTTAGTTCCTGCTGTCTATTCAATAGACCTTGATGTTTCCGTTTAGTAATTTCAATTACTTCAAAATTTAATCTTTGTTTTAGACCTGTTTCTTGAATTAAACTTATTGTGTCATCAAACTTGATCGTGTGTCCTGTCATCATTGTGTGTTCCGCCAGCGCCGAGTGTTCCGGATGTTTAAGTTGGACAGCTCTCATATGTTCTTTAACTCTCGTATTAAAGGAGCGCTTCATTGTTCCTATATAGGTCTTCCCACACTCACACGGTACACTGTAGACACTGGGGTTTGACAATGGGGGTCTTGGATCTTTCGGATTTCGAAGTAGTTGTGATAATTTGCTTGATGGTTTGAAGATGGTTCTGACATTAAAATGTCCAAACACCCGTGCAATTTTGTCAGCTGTCCCCTTAATAAAAGAGAGCATTACCAACTCTTGTCCTCTTCTTTTGTTTTTGCTATGTCCTTCTTTTCTTTGGGCTTGCTATACTGGTTAGACCAGCTTTTATTGATCTGTACTTCACTGTACCCATTAGCCCTTAAAGACTCCGAGATGATGCGTTTCTCTTTTTCAATTGATGGCGCATCACATACACTGATGACATGGTGTACCAATGCATTGATTATTGCGCTGGATGATGGTTTGACGTTTGGTGCAGATATCGTCCAGAATACATGGGTTTCCTGTACACAGTATGTGTACTTGTGAAATCGTCTTTTCTGGTAACACATAAATCTAAGAAGGGGAGAGAATCGTTTACCTCTCGCTCAATGGTGAATTGAATTGCTGGGCAGAAATTGTTCAAATTGTTTTTATGTGTTTTTTACGTGTTTTACTTAAAAAAAAAACATAATAGAAGATTCAGTTATTTTTTGACATGGCTTTTAAACCTGTAAATCCCACCTCTTTATATATGATGTTTATATAGTTGCATATATATATATATGTGTGTGTGTGATAGGCTGTAATCTTATTGGGGTCAGGCAGCCGTAGAACACGAGTTCCACTGGTGCTGACTGCCGTAAAGCAGTCAGCGCCGGCTATAAAAAGTGCTCCAGCAGTGTGCTGAGTAGCACGCTGCCATGGTGCTGGTGGGAAGGCCGGAGCCTTTCCACCTGCACCAGTGGATCCCCAGCCACCTGCCAATCAAGGTAAGATTGCAGGGAAGGTGGGAGGGGGAGCAGGGAGGGCCATAATGGAGGCAGGGAGGCAGTGAATCTGGCGGTGATGACACACACTGGATCCTATCTCCCTTTTCTGCAGCTTCCCCGCCCCTTTCTTTCCTGTAGTCATGTTTATTGTGCAAATAATTGTGTGTTACTGTCAATCATCCTGGATTCTTGGTTTTTTTTTTACAGAAATATGGGATATAAATATATTGCCACAATCCTACACACTCTTACCTGGGGATAAGTCCAATTGAAATCAATTGGACTTACTTCTGAGTGGACGTGCATAGGATTGCACTGTAAGTAAGTAAATAAATAAATAGTTGCTATTGGCTTGTGCAACGTATATGGGGGAAAAAAAACCCAGAGAGAAAGTACCAGATATGTACAGAATTCAGGGCAGTATGATAATAGGCCAATTTTCTTGTTATTTTTCATGACGAAGTTTTAACAAATTTCCTGCTGTGCGCTGGTAATAACTACACCTCCTGACAACCCTCTGCATTGTTCCCTTCTCCTCAGGCATCTTTTGACACTGTTTTTCCTCTTACTCATGTCAGCATGAAGGGTAGATAGAAGTTGCACAAAGCTGTCAAATTCCCATCACATGTTTCACCATTTCAAATATAATTCTTGGTTCAGAGAGAGAGAGAGAGAGAGAGAGAGAGAGAGAGAGAGAGAGAGAGAGAGAGAGAGAGAGAGAGAGATTAAAAAAGTAAAAGTAAAAAATGAATTCTTGCCCCGAACATTGATGGAGCAAGTCTGCAAAAAATGTGGCTGAACTTCTGTTGCCAGAATGTTCCATGGAGATTAAAAAGCCACAATCTCCCACCCAGAGAAGGAAACCGAAAGACCTTCTCTTGCACTGTGTGCTACCCAAATTTGTCATCAGGCACTCTTTAAATATGTATGCCTTTCAAAGGAGATATACACAACTCCAGCTCAAATTCGCAAAATAATGTATTCTACCTTAAACTACCAACTGCGCAATCCTAGTGAACGGGCGGGCAACGGAATGAGCGTTCCGCTGCCCGAAGTCATTGCGAACGTGTCGTAAGGCATGTTTGCGATGACTCGAGAGCAGGGAAGACTACCTTGATTGCCCTTGTTGGGAGAAAGGCGGGGTATAAATTCTTTAAATAAATAAATAAATAAGACCGGCGCAAGGCCGACCTGCCCTGCTCCGCTGACAGAATGCCCAAGGGACCGCTGACGGAGCCAGGCAAGGATCCAACGGGCGGAGGGACGGATTCGCGGGGGAGGGAGGATACCCATAGGCCCAGTCGGTCCAGGAGGGGGAGGGGGGTGGCTTCAGCCATATCCCGTCTCCCGCCGTTTGGCTGGGCCGTTACACGACCTCCTCCGACTTCCGCCAGCGATTTCGCTGGCGGAAATCCAAAAAGGCCAATCGGCCCGGGCGCCATTTACACTCGGGGAAGGAGACGAGCATCCCCTTCCCTGAGTATACCTCTGGCCAAGAGGCAGCCTGGCCGTGGCGGAGCACAGGATCCGGCGGGCATCCTGGGCCGCCCGCCGGTTCCTTACGCAGTATTGCTCTGCCTGTAACATATTCACAGGAAAAATGATAGATTTTCTTATACATTGGCTGAATGAAGAACTCTGCTGTTTCCTTCCTTCCTTTGTGGTTGGAAGCAATTACACTTTCTCACCTCTGTTTGTAATCATTTGTGGCTTTGACTTCAGTCCTAAACATATTTACTTGTAATTATGTCCCATTTATTTTAATTATACACATTTCTCAGTAACTGCACTTAGGATTGCCATGTTTGGGTACTTTTAGCCACATTCTTGCTCTTTCTGCTGTAAAGAAACCAGAAAAAGGAGATTCTTTTCAAAATGAACACCTAGCTAATTTGTATTGTCATGAATGTGCTGTTCTAATACTGGGATAGTAAGTATTCAAACAGAGTTGTAGTAATAGATGGGGCGGGGGGGCGGTACGCCCCAAGTAGCACATGGGGGCAGCTTACCGGCGGCAGGGGCGAGAAGATGGCGGCAGGGCGAGAAGATGGAGGAGGGAGCGGCGTTATGGACGGCAGCGAAAGTGGCGGAACGGCTCAGAGGAGCTTAGGGAAGTTGTCCGCCGCCTCCGTGCGGCTTGTTTACCCCTACCCTCCTGCCCAAGAAACGTTTGACTCCGGCTGACGTCACTTGGGGCCGGCTCTGTGACATTGGATCCTGCCATGACGTTACAGGGGCGGCGGCATTGCTACGCCTCTGTATTCAAAGGGCATTTAATGAAGTATTATTATTATTGCAGTTGTTATTATTAACAGTATTGACCATATTGACCTGAGTATAAGACTCACTTTTTCCCCCAAGGCAAGTCTTTAAAGTAGGGGTGTGGCTTACAATCAAAGCCTAGCGTTTTCTGAAAAGCGTCCCGTTTTCAAGCAGAGACTCCAAGTCTCTTTTAAAGGTAAAACGCTTTTTCTTTTTTTAAAAGTGCAAAGCGCTGTGTTTTCAAGCCTTTAGAAGGTTGTTCCTTGCAGCTCTCTTAATCACTTGCTAAATTGCCAAGATCTCTCTAGCAGCCTCTAGGCTAGAGCTGCAGCGGGGGGGGGGGGGGATATTAAGAAAAAAACCCAAGAAATTGGTT
Source organism: Plestiodon gilberti rubricaudatus (assembly GCA_026170595.1). Classification (NCBI taxonomy): domain Eukaryota; kingdom Metazoa; phylum Chordata; class Lepidosauria; order Squamata; family Scincidae; genus Plestiodon; species Plestiodon gilberti. The sequence goes on along the minus strand of JANXHW010000001.1, from coordinate 122,784,698 downwards.
AAAAAACGGAACACCCCCCCCAAAACGGAACTTTTTTGGAGGCCTGCGCCCCCCCCAGGGGGCCCAGCGCCCTACGCCCTGGGGCCCACCGCACCACCGCCCCATATCAGGCGACGCTTCTGCCTCTAGCCTCAGGAAGCATTTGAAAAAATTAACCCTTAAGTTCCAGCCCCAGGACTCTGTGGAAACAAAGATATTTATTGATCCTGCAGTTTGAAAGTTAAGAGCAAGAGCTCCTGCATAGGCTTACCATATCCAAAGGGGGACAGAATGCCAACCTTTAGGCTGCAATCCTATGCACACTTTCTTGGGAGTAAGCCCCACTGAATGCAATGGGACTTACTTCTGAGTAGACATGCATAGGATTGTGCTGTTAACCACTGAAATTTGGGCAGGTGCAGCTCATCATCATGGAAGGGTGCATCAAGCTGCACCTGCCCAAATTCCAAAGGTTAAAGGTAGGCCCTTTGGATCTGGGAAGGTTACTTATACTAGGGTGCCCAGATTCAATAAGGGACAGGGTGCCTATGCCTTTAACTGTACTAAAGCTGTACTGTTTTACTGTTCTACTAATGTGTATATTTTCTTTAAGTTAAAAAAAAGTTAAAAATGTATTTTTTAAAAAATAGCACCAAACTTTAAGGGTGCGGCTTATAATCAGGAGCGTCCTATACTCAGGACAATACGGTATATAACGCTTTTCAACAAAAAGTTCACAAAGCGGTTTACAGACAAAATCAAATGATTTATGGCTCCCTGTCCCAAAAGGGCTCACAATCTAACCTTTCTGGATATAATGTTCTTCTGCTAACAGTATAATGGACCCTCACTTTGCAATGGTAATGTGTTCAGGAGACACCATTGTATTGTGAAAATATTGTAATGTGAACCCAGTAGTGCATTATTATTATTATTTTGGCAATTCGTTCCAAGACCGTGGAAGTTAAAGTTTCTGCCACAGAACTGAGCTATTTCCCTCTCTAAAAGGTGTTTTAAAAAGTGCCTACTGCACTCTTTAGGGGCCATGATTATCAGTTTACAGAATGTTGTAATTATAAAGCACAAATTACAAGGCTGTATCCTTCCCTCAATACACACAGCCATGATGTTAAAAATGCTGCTACAGGCTGAGACGCCATCTTGAAGTCTTGTGTTTGTATCAGCATTCGCAGCGGCTATATCCTTCCCTCCAGACACACAGCCACAATGTTAAAAATGCTGCTATTGGCTGAGACGCTACCAAAAGCTTGTATTTGCATCGCTGATTAGCTTATCTATCGCCTACGAGATCCTGTTGACGACAATCGTGAGCCCACTGTAAAGTGAATAACTTATTGTATGGTGAACCTTGTTTTACGATGGGGAGTCCATTGTAAAGTGATTTGATTGTAAAGTGAACCCACTGTAAAGTGAGGCTTCACTGTAATAGCATGAGGCATGTTACCAGATAGCCTTTGTTAGGATATAAGAAGGCAGAGCTACTCATGAGAGGGTAGAGAAGCTGTGTTTTGTTTTGCTTTTAATGTAGAACATTCCAGCCCTGGGAAAGACTACAATATGGGGAAAAAACAAACAAATGAAAAAGATGCAAGAAAATTGTAAGTAAATTGTCAAGCAACAGCAAGGGAGGACAAGAACAGGTCTATGGACAGTCTGGTATTCATATTGTGACCTGTGACACTATAGCAGTCATCTTCCACACATAAAAAATCATGCAACAGTGACACTTCCAGGTAGTAGTAGTAGTAGTAGTAGTAGTAGTAGTAGTAGTAGTAGTAGTAGTAGTAATAATAATAATAATAATAATAATAATAATAATAATAATAATATATGAAAACCCTTAGTGAAACAAAGTCGATGCAAAGGAGTATGAATGGCAAACTGAACAGTTGTCCTTTGCTATTTTGTCATTGGGGAAATAACCTTTTAAAGGTTATTTCGTTTATTGCAGTGATATCTAATGTGTATGTGGAGTATTTCCAATATGTGATCATTTCAGTGCCTACAAACGAATCTCAATGCAACGAAAACTGGAACCTGCCGCTTTCTCCCAGTCTCAAGAGGTGGGTGGGTCTTAACATAACTGGTCTTGAACTGTCTCATTTGGATGCAAATTAGGGCAGCTAGGAGATGCCGCAGAGATATCTATCTTAGTAAAGACAATGATAGCACAGATGATTTGACTATTTTCACACTCTTTCCATTTGTACTACAGGTTATAAACTGAAATCACAATTTATGTGCCACATTTTGAGTGTTCCCATGTCTGCCTGAATGAATGTTGAAAGCTTATGACTTGTGGTGACAGGTTTGATGAGTCAAAAATTGGTCAATAGGCTTTCGACATCTTTATATCTATTCATAAGGAGGACAGAGTGATTTCCAACAGGTATGGACACCTGAAACAGAAGAGACAAGTAGCAAACTGTAAACTTCACTGGCACGGAGACACACCCAATACAAAAATTTTAACTGCTAACTAGACTTGTCATCAGACCATGTACAAGCATGCAGAATTCTGGCATTATATTCTCTGAAGCGGTAATTATCTTTGTAATAAACTTTTTTTTCCATGGCGACACTTGCTTGGATACCATCTAGTATGGTTTTTACATTTACACTACAAACACCCTTCAGGTCGGGCTAATATTGATAATTCGACACTGAGAAGTGACTGGTTTGTGTAATGCATAAGATCCCCCTTGTGAAATTTGTAGCTATCCTTGGAAGTGAAGAAAATACTGTATATGAAAGGCAAAAATGATTATACTGTAGTAAAAAGACACACACACACACACACACACACACACACACACACACACACACACACACACACAACAGCCCAATCCTAAGCATGTCAACTCAGAAGTAAGTCCCCATTATAGTCAGTGGGGCTTATGCCTAGGTAAATGTGGATAGGATTGCAGTTTAAGAAACAGAAGTTAAAAAAAATACAAATCTTTCACACTCACCTGCAATAAGGTCACCCCATTAACTACTTCTTTTTGCAAGACGAGAAGTATTTTCTCTGGACTCCTAAACCACAGGCAATGGTTTTTTTTCCTCCCAAGAACATTAGTCATGACTTAGACCCATTGCAATTCATGGGACTTCAGTTAGCCTCGACTAACTTGTCTTGATGATTTTAGTGACATCTATGACTTTCTCTGGATACAACTCAACAATTATTTTAAAATACTAGCTACTCAGCTAGACTCAACACAACTGCTGGACCTTTATTTCTTTTTTTGTTTTTATATGTATATTCCACCTTTTGTACAAGAAAGAATCCAACATTGGCAGGTAGTCCTACCCCACACATCCATTTTAGCTGTAGCAGGGCAGATGGTGCCTTGTACCCCTGCAGCTAAACTGCTATCCTTTTGTGCAGGGCAGAAATTGCTGACACTCTCCCTTGCTGCTGAAATCACTTCACCTGATCACTGCTCTGATACACAATGTCTATGGTTGCCATGGGTCTCAAAATCACAGGTAGAGGCAATGGATAATGCTATCATGACATCACTTACTGCACCAACAGACCTAGCATTCAGTCTTAGGCAAGCGCCTTATGGCGCAATCCTGTCTACTTTTAAGACCGTCAGAGCACCGCTCCGCTGGTCTAGGGTGTTGCAAACATGCCGTAAGGCACATTTATGGCAGCCAGTGAGTAGGTGGCACCGGAGCAGAGGCCGGCACTGTTCTACTTGCCCCAGTCACAGTGGAGCACCCCACTGGGGAAGGTATGTTCCCTACTGGGGAGCGAAGGGGTGGGGGGAGGGCTTCCGGAGGTGTTCTGGGAGGGTTTTTTGGTGGATTGGGCCTGGGAAGAGGGAGGGATCAGCGGAGGAGGCCTCCATTGATATCCTATCCCCCTTTACGAGCCTGTTGGGCCTGACACGGGTCTCTCGAATGTACGCCAGCAAACTTGCTGGTATGCATTCAAGGAGATCCATCGGAGTGGCTGGCGTGTTACTCGGGGTAAAGGGACAAATGTTCCTTTACCCCGAGGAGGCTGCCAGCTGCGCCGGGGCAGGCCCAATCCTGCACAGGATGAGGCAGGTGTCTTTTGTGCGCCGCCGTGTCCTGCTAGACAGAATTGGGCTGCCTGTCTTATGCCAGAGACAGGACCCTTTAGCCTGCTCCAGTTACAAAGCAATAGCTCATCACAAGATCTGACCACAAGTCTTCTTCAACTCTGAATTGGTACTACCAGTACCAATTCTGTACTTTCAGCACTGAGCAATTCCAGCAGCAGTTTGTAGAGTAAACTAGTAATTTGCATGTGGAGTCCAGGCAGATTCATCCCTCGTATATAAATGAGCACAGAAATAGGTTAATTTCCCCCCTAGTACTAAATGAGCACTATAATAATTAAAATCACATGTCTATGTGCAGCAGATAGTAATGGAAGTGGGTGGGATGAATGTAGATTAATGCTTTTTGCATTTTTTTCTCCCTAAAAACCTTTTAAATGTGCAACAAAGCTTCAGTGTTATTATGGCTACTGCTCCCAGGATACATCCCCTTCTTTTCAACCTATTCATTATTAATCAGTCATCAGAACTGTCCTCTGTGAATACCTTTTGATAGTATTCAATTAAATGCTGTGGAAATGTTGTTAGAAAAACATGAATCATAAATCAGCAGAACAAAAGGAGTGGATTTCTGCTTTAAAGTTAGACATCGATGATGGTCAGAATGGTTAGTCAGCGAGGCGAGTCAACATATGATTCATACAGAAAAAGTAACTTATATTAGCTGTAGAGCGAGTGTGAGAGAAAGCACAGCTAGCTTAATACTCTGTTTATGAAAATGTCAAACAGGCAGAGGGGAAAGAAGAGAGAAAATAAGAGGGACAAATGGCTTCTGGGTAACAGAGTGGCTCTAAAGATAGATGATAAAATATAAACTTTCATTTACAGTCAGAATGGCTCTAAGACAATGGTTTTGGCTTTTTTCCCCAGTGGGTTTAAAAAGCAGGTGTTTAAATGGGAGTTCACTGAAAAACAGTGGGATAGGAAGGGGAGTAAACTGACAGATGTGGGCTTCCACTTCAAAACAAATCTCTCTTCTCTAAAATGCACTGGTCAGAGGCAGCAAAGCTGAAGGTCAGTTCTCCATGAGTGGTTATTACCTGTCATTTCACCTCATCAATAAAAGGCACTGTTGCTTACAGCTTCCCACCTACACTTGCCACTCACTAAAGAGGCTGATTCACACAACCTTTGGAAGTAACGTCAACTGCTTATCATTATCATCTATGTGGGCTGCTGTTTTTGTTAAGCCTGTTTCCGTGTACTCTGTCATGAGCACAAATGATGATTCAGCATGCTACCACCCAAGTGTGTGTGTGTGTGTGTGTGTGTGAGTGAGAGAGAGAGAGAGAATTGGACCCAAGCTTCATGTTATATGGAGCCAAGGAGAACATGCCTCACAGCATTTGTGGGGACTATTGTAAGGTAGTCCACCAGATAATGTGACAGCTTTACTCATTCTGAGGAGATACAGGAGATATCTCATACAGGAGATAACTGCAGTCACTACCCCTAGTCCAAACCCCCATATTTTTATTTTTGTTGATTTCGTTAGGCACTTATAGCCTAATAACACTCAAGGCAGCTTACACAACTGTTTTATATCATAGCAAATACAAATTTCTCAAAGCTCAACAATGCAGAGAATAAAACGGCCAATATCATTATGCCTTTGTACAAATCGATGGTAAGGCCACATCTGGAGTATTGTGTCCAGTTCTGGTCACCACACCTCAAAAAGGATATAGTTGAATTGGAAAAGGTGCAGAAAAGAGTGACCAGATTGATTCGTGGGCTGGAGCACCTCCCTTATGAGGAAAGGCTACAGCGTCTGGGGCTTTTCAGTCTAGAAAAAAGGTGCCTGAGGGGGGACATGATTGAGATGTATAAAATTATGCATGGGATGGAGAGAGTGGATAGAGGGAAATTCTTCTCCCTCTCGCACAACACCAGAACCAGGGGACATGCACTAAAATTGAGTGGAGGGAGAGTTAGAACAGACAAAAGAAAATATTTCTTTACCCAGTGTGTAATTCATCTGTGGAACTCCTTGCCACAGGATGTGGTGATGGCACCTGGCCTAGATGCCTTTAAAAGGGGTTTGGACAGATTTATGGAGGAAAAGACCATCACAGGTTACAAGCCATAAGCAACCTCCTGGTTTTAGAAGTGGGTTTTCTCTGTGCCAGGTGCAAGGGAGTGGCGACTGGTCACAGGTATCTTGTTGTCTTGTGCTCCCTGAGGCATCTGGTGGGGCCACTGTGTGATACAGGAAGCTGGACTAGATGGGCTTTTGGCCTGATCCAGCAGGGCTCTTCTTATGTTCTTATGTTCAGAGCAAGAGGACGGCACACTGAAATGGTTTCTCTGGCGATGCAGTTTGGGTCATCTACTAGTCCAGCGGTTCCCAAACCGGAATCCTCTCGGAAAACAGTGCAATGCCAATTGGTAGACATCAACATAATGTAATGGGGGAGCTGCAGCCAATGGATGTCAATGAAGTCGCAGGTTGAAAACGTTTGGGAAACACTGCACTAGTCCCTTATCCCTTCACACTACAATAGGGAGTAGTGGGTTTCGATTCACACACAGTCCTTAGCAGAGTCCTTAGTGGCAAGGTTGAGGAAAGCAAGCTCCTTGGATCTACTCCTTCAGGGCCAGGCTGACTTTCTCCTTGCCTTGATGTTCTTCCCAGTAGGCAGGGTATGCAGTCTTCCATTGGCTCTTGGCCGATGGCAGAGGCCAGAATGCACTGCCCTCCAAGTCTGCAGTCTTTGGTCAATTTAAACAGGTACATCCTCCTGTGTTCACATGAAGCTCCAGTATGAGTGGACTTTCCCATTCACTTCAGTTGGGGACAAGATGGGATATGCCCTACACATGCATGAATTTGTGAACAAAGGGTCTTTCCATCAAAGTGAGTGCGGAAGCCTGTACTCCAGAGCTCTGTAGAGCCCAAGGTATGTTTGGATTGTGGTCAATTCAAAATACCACTTTACTTACTTATTGGAAGCTATTTGAAAGGCAATCCTATTTCAGGTTGATGCCAAGATTCTAGCAATATTCTTTTTCATCCTGCCCAATTAGTAAGGTTTACTAATTGCAATCCTGTGCAACGGTGCACCGGGGGAGCATGTGCTCCCCCGGCGCAGGGTGTCGTAAACATGCCGTAAAGTGCGTTTATGGCACCCGGTGAGTAAGGGCACCCGGAGCCCGCTGAAGCAGGTAAGGCCTACACTGGCCGGGGCATGGGCGAGGGGAGGGCGGACCGGACGGTGAGGGGGGAGGCCATTGGCCGCCCCGGGCCTGGAGAGGGCAGGGATATCGGCGGCGAGATATGCCGATATCCAAAGCCCTCTCCAGGCCCAGCGCGGCCTTACATGGAGGGCGCAAACGTATGCAAGCTCCGGAGCTCGCGTACATTCGAGGAGGTGCCTCCTGCCACTTACACCCAGGGAAGGGGACGTTCGTCCCCTTCCCTCAAGGTTCACCTGGGCTGCCCCAGGGCAGCCTGAGACCTGGATAGGATACGGCAGCCGGTCCTTTAGGCCAGTCGCTGTATCGTACACAGGATTGGGCTGCCCAAAATACTAATTGTTAAATTGTTTTAAAAGATCTATTTAAACTGGAATGTATGGCTTTACCCTATCAAGGAAGAATTTTTTTTAAAAAAATGGTTAGGTGTTTGTGTAGTTTTCTTTAGCATTCGTTTTGGTCTGCTTGATAGCAAAAATATGAACATTTTCTAATCAGACAGGTAGCATTGATCCTCAGTTGTGATGGAAATCCAGTAAGACTTGGATCTGGGCATGGGAAGATTTTTATATTGGAGAGTGAAATGATTAGGAAATAAAAATGTTCTAAGAAACAATTGCTGATGAAGACTATTCAGAAATCATGAGTCTAAAAGGTAATCTCTAACCCTCTCTATAAGCACAACAAAAATAATTTGTGTTCTCAATAAAGGAACTTCATTATTATTTCATAGCTTCTCCTGAGGCCTTATAAGACTTGGCAGGTCCTCTGCAAGTCTAAAAACTCTGTGTGGTCACAAGCAGGAAAGGATGCTGTCCTTTTCTCCCTCAGATCAATCATGGAGCCTTTCTGCGGAAACCTCTATTCTGAATTTGAAACTCATTCTATATAGGATGAAGGAAAATGTCTGTGCTCAACATTTGGTGGGCAGCTGCTTGATTTGCTTTCCTATGTTGTTTAGATTTAAAGCTATGAAATTTGACACTTGAGAAGAAAGATGTGGAAGTTAAGATGTCAAAATGTTAAGACCTCAATCATTTATTTACTGCTTCCACACTGGTAATTGAACATTGGTAGTTTGAGTGAAGATTATTAAATGAGTGGTGGATTGTAGCCTAATAAATATAGAAAGATCTGGAGGAGAAGTAAGCACCACTCTGGATCTACAGTGCATGGCCCAATGGCATATCTGTTTAACTTGTGCTTATTGAATACACTGAAATCAAAGCAAACAACACTGACAGCCCAATTCTATGGGCTTTGAGCACTAGCGGAATGTGCATTCCCACAGTACTGGCTACCGAAAATCAGCTGTAAAGTGCCTTCCAGCAATGCGCTGCCTGCCAGGGTGATGGCAGGAAGGCTGGAGACTTGTTGTGAGCCACCCACTGAGAAAGATAAGATGGCGGAGGAGGGCAGAACAGAGGCGGGGAGGGGGTAAAACTGCATGGGAAGGGGGAGGAATGGGGGTGGGGAGGCTGCAGGAGGAGGTAGATGCAGCAGCAATGGTGCACGTCAGATCCTATCATAAGAACATAAGAAAAGCCCTGCTGTATCAGGCCAAAGGCCCATCTAGTCCAGCTTCCTGTATCTCACAGTGGTCCATCAAATGCCTCAGGGAGCACACAAGACAACAAGATATGTGTATCTTGTTGTTACTCCTTTGCATCTGGTATTCAGAGAGAGCCTACTTCTAAAACCAGGAGGTTGCATATTCCCATTGTGGCTTGTAACCTGTGATGGACATTTCTTCCATAAATCTGTCCAATCCCCTTTTAAAGGTATCCAGGCCAGGTGCCACATCCTGTGGCAAGAAGTCCCACAGATTACTTATACACTGAAATATTTTCTATCCCCTCCGGAAGCCTCCCCACCCCCTTTCCTTGGACTTGCATTAGCAAAATCACTAGCGCAGGTCCAAGGAGACCCATCGTTGGGTGGGAGGCTTACAATTCACCCCCCCCCCCCGCTGGATATAGTGCACCTGTTTTTTGCACGGCTGTACCAGCGGGGGGGGGGAAGGATAGGATTGGGCTATGAGATCAATCCCTAAGGAGGACCATTTCTTTTCTGGTTTCTGGTGGCGGGTAAGGACAGTGGAGAATTGACAATGTTTCAGGAATACGGGAATTGAAGCCATGTAGTATAAAGAAGCTTGAACTTTAATCACATTAAAATCCAAGGAACTGAGCCCAACGTTTCGTTCCAGCCCCGTGGAACCTCTTCATAGGGATCTCGAAAGATCATGGATGTTGCTGTCCTCAATTCACCATAGTAAATTTAAACCAAAAAAGCGCGGGAAACCCAGCGGTTCAGAGCGGAAATGACAGGTCTGGAGCGAAGCACTAGCTGTCAGGCGAGCCATGCGGGCTCGTTTAGCACAGCTGGTATTAATTGCCTCCTCCTCTTGTTTTCACTCTCCCTTTCTTTCCATGCTGGATAGTCCGTTCTGCTGCTGCAGTGTCAGTGTCAGTTACAGTTCATTCTACTGTTGCAATGTCAGTTACAGTATCTCCACTGTCAGTTACTTCGGATCCCATTCCTGTTCTTAAGTTTGATTTCCTATGCAGGATAGGCAACCAAATCCGATTCGCGAATGTTAAATCTTGCTGACGATTCATCAGTGTTCCCACTGGTTTTTTACTTATTTCTAGAGCTTCCATGTGGTGTAGTATTTTAAAATTGCTCTCTCTTTGCAGGCACACCGTTTTTTCAAATTGGATTGTGTGTTTTATCCAATTAATACCAGCTGTGCTAAACGAGCCCGCATGGCTCGCCTGACAGCTAGTGCTTCGCTCCAGACCTGTCATTTCCGCTCTGAACCGCTGGGTTTCCCGCGCTTTTTTGGTTTAAATTTACTATGGTGAATTGAGGACAACAACATCCATGATCTTTCGAGATCCCTATGAAGAGGTTCCACGGGGCTGGAATGAAACGTTGGGCTCAGTTCCTTGGATTTTAATGTGATTAAAGTTCAAGCTTCTTTATACTACATGGCTTCAATTCCCGTATTCCTGAAACATTGTCAATTGATAGCTGGCCATGAAAGCTTCAGAATGAAACAGTGGAGAATGTTCGGGTTCTGGCAGCTTGGTTGTGAAAAACCATTTCCCCTAGGTTTTCAACCCAAAGCGCATACCTTGAAGCATAGAAATTGACAGCCAGTCAACCCTTTCAGCAGAGTCCCTTGTGACTATGCATCAATGACTTGACTCGGACTTGACTCGGCGATTGTAAAAGACTCGACTCGAGACTTGGAGCCTTTTGCGACAAGTCCAATTTTATTCAGGTTTAAACCCACTTTCCCCATTAAATAGATAGGGACTCGCAACCAAAGACTCGGAACTTGGGGGCAAAGACTTGGGATTTGACTTGAGACTTGGACCCAGAGACTTGGGACTTGACTCGAGACTTGGAGTCAGAGACTTGATCAACATCCTTGCAAATTATACCGTTGATAAACGAATTGTAAAATGAAAAGACAGAAAAAACGTAAGGCTGGATTCTTCTAAGTGTACTTGCTAGGAAGTCAGCCCTGTTACATTCATCAAGATTTACTTTGTAGTAATTGTGTATAGTGTATAGCAGTGGTTCTCAAAGTTCTCCCTGCAAGGCGGGGAGATGTTTTAGTGCTTGTGGGGGCGGGACCAGCGGCGGTGATCCCGAAGACCGCCGCCGCCACTATGCTGTCCCCGCCCCTTAAGGGGGCAGGGGGCAGTTAGTGGTTCCAATGGTGGGTCACGACCCACCACTTTGAGAACCACTGGTGTATAGGATTTGGCTGCACAAATATTAGAAACGACGTGTAGAATTTGCAAAAGAAGATAATCCAACTTTGTGGTGCTGTTGCTTTTGGGGCAATTTAGGTCAAAAGCACATTTTGGTAAGAACTGTTTGGAACAAAAAAGAAAATCTCCAAAGGGAAAACAGCACCTAAAGAGCAAAATGCAAAGGAAGTGCAACAAAATCCAAACAAATAAGAAGAGCCATTACTACAATGAATCAGAGACAAGAAAAACTGGCAAGTTAGGTTAGAGAGTAAAATCTAAAACAGCCAGAGAACGCTAGCAGGCAAGAGGTTGTCTCATCCGGTTATATCTGCAATCTCACTTTTGTTAGAATGATTCTGCTCACATTAAAAAAAAGGTTATTCAAGAAATGGACCAAGGCTGCAGCCCTCCCCTACACATATGTACTTAGAAGTCAATCTTATCAAAAAAATCCATGAGACTAGCTTACAAGAAAGCATGTGTAGCTTTGGGATGAAAATGAGCAGCAGTTCTGCATCAAATCCTTCCTGCTATCTTTGGATCAGGGAAAAAAAAATAAAACAGAGGAACTGATAATATTCAAATAACTCAGGTTCAGCATGGGGGGGGGGGGACGACAGTGCCAAGTAGCATTTAAGTAGACAGTTAAGCCAGCTAGGGATAACTTGGAGCAATCAAGAAACAGCTTCAGGGAATAGGGTCAAGCAAGAACTCTGTTTTTTCTCCTCAGCTAAACTGCATATTTTGTGTTGTGGAGAAAGGGCAGAAAAAAGTATCCAAGGAAACAGCAAGTACACATGTCATAAAACTTCAGCTCCAACCAGCCACAAGAGACATCAGCAACACTAGTCCCACATGACAAACCTTCAAAACCCACCTTTTGCTAGAATACCTTCTAATTAATTCTCTTATTAAGACTCAGATTAAAACATTAAAATAGATTGCAACGTCCATGTTGCATTAAAATAGAATTAACATGGTGAACCAGCCCTAGCTACTTTTCAAGGATCACTTGTGCAATACACACAACACCACCTCTTCAGTATGTCAATCTGACCAATGGTCAGTCTGTTTCAAATGATTCCTTATCAGTTAAGACTTACAGGTTTGAAGATTGTGTCAAAATAAATCTGCCTGTTCTATAACAGCCAAATGTCAATTGTACTTGATGTCTAGAGGACTAACTGCCGACTAACTAGGGCTTGTTTCACACATTAACAGACAAAACATTGCATCCCACAACACGTACAGTTGTTAAAATAAAAGTATTTACATCACGCTATAGTATGCAGTAACATACTACAGGTTGGATCCTAATGTTGCGCCCCCAAAACAGTAGTTCCTTCTGTAAATGAAAGAAGAGTTGTGTTCACAGAGGTACTCCTTCTACACATGTACCTGCTAATCTGTAACATTGACCCGGAGAATTAATCATTTTCAACCATTTTGTACTCATATACATGGCAAACCTTCCAGTCCATTTTTGTGGAAATGACTTCCTTTTTTCACTTCGAAAAACGTTTATCAAAATAGAAATGGTATACAAGAGCCTTTTACTGAAGATTTATTTTAACTTGTTCCCTTCATATGCCTTCAGCAATGAATTATGTTCACATTGTCCTTGCTTTTTCTCCCTGAAGCTTCCTGCAATGTCTAAGAAGAAACATTAGCACATTGTACTGTGTAGAAAAATAGCTATGATGGAAGGCCCAGTCCCAAGAAAAATACTGAAATTAGCTGAATGAGTCAGTTTTTGTGGGCAGTATATTTTGAACAATGCTCCCCATCTGAAAACTTTCCTATAAATTAGGATAATCCCACTTTTTGAAATAAATACTTATTTGAAATATGAAAAATCCTCTGCAGCCTTCTAGATCTGGGACAATAATTGCCTTCTTCAGTACCGTATTTTAAATATTTGCATGTGAACACACAGGGAAATTACACAAGGAATGTAAAAGCAATTTTAACGCAAACATAATGTGAACCTATGCTGTGCCAGGGTGTGGAATCTTACATCTCATGTTTGGGTTTGTAACTGTTGCTTCAATGTTTGAATAACAGCGCAATCCTGTGTAAAATACCACCGGCGGAGCGATGGCTCTGCTGGCACCAGGTGTTGTAAATGTGCCGTAAGGCAGAGAGGCCGGTGCCGCTCACTCTGCCCCAGACCTGAAGCTGCACCCGCTGGGGAAGGTATGTTTTCCACCGGTCGGGGGGGAGGGCAGAATGGGACGTTCTGGGGGGGGGGGCGGATTGGCCTGCCAGGCCCAAGAGGGGGGAGAGATCATCAGCGGTGCGCTCCGTCGAATCCTATCCCCCTTCCCAGGCCTGTTGAGCCTTATAAGGGCCTCCCAGATTTGTGCCGGCGCACATCCGAGGAGGCCCAAATGTCCCTTTCCCCTGCGGAACGCTCCAGCTCCACTGGCACAGATCCAATCCTGGCTAGGATGCAGCGGCCACCTTAGGTGCACTGCTGCTGCATTCTAGACAGGACTGGGCTGTCAATCACTTTTGAAGCAATAACACTTAGAATATATTCTATGACAGTGTTTACTAAGGAAAAAGATCGAATGGCATGATCCAGCTAAAGTAAAGAACTTTCCCATTGACTTCAACTGGAGAGTTAAGACTTCATTTCAACCTCTTTCATTGACATCAATGAGATGTAAAAGTACTGAACTTTGGCTGCATTATGCTCTGTATGATTTCAATTTTATTGAAACATATAGATAAAACAAAGCAAGATATGTGGCTGTGTGCTTAAATGTCAAATTCAACACCTCCTCAAGTTTGAGATGCACAAATCAGGAGGAAGGGTAATCTGCATTTAAAATTCATTAGTAGCTTGAAGTCGTCTTTTCACTGTAGCATTTCCAAGCTGCCAGTGAAAATCACGACAGAGATCTCCCAGACCAATCTGCCATGACCTTCTCCTATGCCTGGGAAGACTATTAATAAATAGACAGCCCAATCCTATCCTTTCTCCCATCCGCCGATGCAGCCACACCAAAAAAGTGCATGCTGTATCCAGCGGGGGGGGGGGGGTTGATCAGGAGGGGAAAGGGGAATTATTTCCCCTTACCCCTCAGTAAGCCCCTCAACTGCCAATGAGTCTCCTTGGACTCATGTCCAAGGAGAAGAAAGGGGTGGGCAGCCTCAAAAAGGAGAGGATAGGATCCGGTGCACGCCATTGCTGCCAGATCCACCCCCTCTCACTGCCTCCCTGCCCCTGTTCCTCCTCCCTCACTGCCCAGTTTCACCCCCTCCCCACCCACCTCCGCCCTCTCCACTTACTTACTGATACCAGCAGCAGCTGCTCCGGATCCCGCTACCATGTGCGATGCCTCCAGGGTCTATCCAGTGGCAGGACAGAAGCACGCAGCTCTGTGTGTTCCCATAAGGTCGTTTACAATAGCTGTAAAGGAAACCCCGCCTCTGGAACGTTAGTTCCGGCGGTGGGGAGGGGGAATGGGATTGGGATGAAAATATCTCTACCACAGACAAACTATACCGCAGGTGAGAAGCTCCCTAAGGGCTACATGATGCCTGGTGGGGTTACACCAGAGTGGGAAGATAGAATTCACAAAGACTGGTAGCTCATTGGATTTCACAGTCTGAAAGGCTTGTGGTTCAATTTCATGGCAAGGTATTCCTTGCTTTGTACTCTGGGTACTGTCCTGACATTAAATTCTTCTTATAGCAGAGTAAACCCTTCACTCTTATTTGCGAAACAAGCTTATGCGAAAGTGATACTGTGATGTTCCATATTATGAAAGCATCATGTATGAAATGTATTTATTATTATTATTATTATTATTAACTTTTATTTCTAAAGCGCTGTAACTATACACAGCGCTGTACAAGATTAAAGGAGTCAAAAAGTACATAAAAGCCTGCCCAAGGCGTACAGTCTATGTACCGGTAAATATCCCTGAACCTTGGGTCCCTTCGGGGAGAAAGGCGGGGTACAAATAAATAAATAAATAAAATATCTGATTTCAAAATATAGGGCTGAAAAAACAGTTCCCCTGTACTGAATTTGTGAAAAGCAGTGGATATGACTTTAAAATTCTCTGAAACGGTATTAAAATTATTAGCTTATATCTCAAAATGCAGATTAACACTGATATTCTCCAGCAATGTATCGTTTTAATGTTTAAATGGCAGTTATAACACTCGAGAGAGCTAATTTAGATGTACCCAAGAGCTTATATATACCCAATGAGACTTCTGGCTTTCTTTCTTGGAACAACACACTCCTATGCTACATCACAAATTACCGTACTTGCGAAACTCTTCCAAATTTCAAACCAGTTGTCTTACAGTCCCGGGCCTGTTTGTCCAAGGAACACAAGTCCAAACCCCCACTGTATACATGGCATTAGTTGTGCTGCTCTCTGGGTTGCGGCCAATGTTTTTATTGCACACAACTTTAATTGCTCATGTAGAATGGCCTGCAACAGTTGGACTTGTAGCTGTTATTTTTTAAAGGCATGTAACACTTGATGAATTAAGACTTAGAGGGTTTTTTTTTTTTGCCAGTGAAAGGTATTCCAAGAGCCTGTCCAGACAATGGCCTCCTGCACTGCTGTTTTGGAATTAAAAATTAAAGCACATAATCATGGGCCTAGGAAATCTCCAGAGGAAAGACAGGCACCGGCCTAGTTCAGAATAAAATAACAACAAACCATTGCTTGTTGTTACAAGCATGAGCAAGAATTAGTCAGTGTATGGCAGCTTCCTAAGAGCCATGGCCTTGTGCGATTCCCCTCACCTTCACATGAAAGGGGAGGAGATTGAAAGTTTCCTTTCTGATCTTAGTTTGATATCCTCTCTTGTTAACTAATGGTGGTTTGAACAAAAAACAGTTTCTCATATTCAGGCAAGAAGGATGATTGTGGCTTGTTACAAGCAGCAAAAGGAGGCTTTGCTTGTGAAACTCCTCCAAATTTCAAAAAGTTTGTCTTGAAGTCTGAGTCTCCTCCTCTCACATACTTTCCTTGTGCTTGCAACAACAAACTACAGTTGTAATGTCTAAACTAGGTGACTACCGTATTTCTTCGATTCTAAGACGCATTTTTTCCCAATTAAGCATTTCCAAAAATGGGGTGCGTCTTAGAATCGAAGGTCTCCCAAAAGCACCCCAAAATGCAATTTCCTTACTTACCGGTTTTCGCGAAAACTGGAAATGGCCGAAAATCGCTGTTTTTCACCGAACTGAAGATCGGGGAGGCCTGCAGAGGGTCGCCCAGGCCTCCCTGAAGCTCCCCCAAGCCCTGGTAAATAAGAAAATTGCATTTTCTGGCGGATCGCAAAGGCGCTGCTCAAAGGCAGTGAAGAGATCGTCAGCTGCAGCGCGGGGCATGCTGGGGTGAGCTCTCAGGTTCAGGAAGAGAGCTCACAGCTGAGCAGAGGGGACAAAATGGCGCGGTAAAAATCGGATCGCCGTGGCAGGCAAGCTGGGGAGAGTTGGCGCTGAGCAGGAAGGAGGTGCGTCTTGCAATCGATGGGTTTTTTTTTTTCCTGCTGGTGTTCCTGAAATTAAGATGCGCCTTAGAATTGATGGCGCCTTAGACTTGAAGAAATACGGTATTTCCCCTGAGATAGTCTTAGACTAGAAGGCTAGTTCAGACCACATTGTATCCTCCAAGCCACCTAATGCAATTAAAGACATGGGCACTCACAGGTGCTCATGTCTGGCCCTCCTCCCTCGACTTGACTTTTAGGGGACTTTTTTAATTGCTCATGAGAGCGATTCCTCTGAATCAGTGTTTCTCAAACTGTGGGTCTGATTTCTAGTGGGTTCCGCTGAGCCTCCAATGCAAACACGGATCAGATAAGTAATTGCCCTAAGCCCTGAGGTTACTCAAAAATCAGATAGCTGCTAATTGCCCTTCAAAGAGCTGAGTTCCTGCAGTTTGCAAGATAGCTGCTAATTGCCCTGCAAAGAGCTGAGCTCCTGCAGTTTGCAAGCTTGTGTAAATATAGGGAGATAAATGTTTCAGTGTCTTTTTTTCTGGTGCATTTTTTTTCCAAGTCTGTCAATGACAGGTAGTGGGGGCAGGTGAAGGCTGAGTCACATAACTAAGCCCCTCAAGCCTTGAGGCTATTCATTAGGGCTGCCTCATTACGAGAAAAGGATTGAGGTCTTTACAAACAAACAAACAAACAAACAACAAACAAACAAATAAATAAAATATTGTAAATAAATAAATTTCTTTCTAGATCACCCGTTTTTTAAGCCTCATAAAGCTAGGTGGGTCCCGATAGAGTGTCATTTTTAAAAGTGGGTCCCGGTGCTAAAACGTTTGGGAACTACTGCTCTGAATCACCTATCTACACACGCTGGTGGGTTTTGTTTTTTAAACATACATGCATTTTTAAAAACAAACAAACATGGATATGCATGTTTTAAAAGAAGACAGGGGAGAGGGCCAGGACATGCATGCCCATATACATGATGAATATCCATAATTACACAGGGGCAGTTTGGTGGGGAAATATATCATCCAAACCAGGCCACCACGTACTGTATATACAGTATCTAGGAAGCCAGACTGCTTAGGCTACCCTGTTCCTGCATCTTGTCGCCAATGTAGACTGGCAGGCAGTACATATACTGTATATACGTACATACTGTACAAACAAAGACATAAATACCAAGCCTCGCGAGCCTAAACCGCAGCATCCCCCAAATGCAAGCCAACTGCACAAACTCTTAAGTATCCTGACTGACACGAAATGCCAATTATCTATATTTACTCCTAGGGTATGAGTTTTTTGTTTTGAACCCCTCTCAACTCTAGCCTAGATGCTTTTGTCACTGGGAATGTTTTGACAAGGATGAAAAATGTCCAGAATTGTTAGGGACACTGTCAATTACAAATCAAGTCACTCTGAGGGAAAAAGGAGTTTCAAGGTTACACTTCCTTCAGATTCCTCCTATATGCTGTTATGATTCTTAACACATCTCCTAAGTACAATTTTTGACCATTTCCCATATTGCTATTAGTGCAAAGCTATACTTGGATGTAAGCCAGTAAATCAACTTGATACTAAGGGAGAACACTGGTTTAAATCTCAAGTCTTTCACCTCAACAATCTATAAAGACAGATATTTTACAATGTGAACATCATATTGAAACTACTAGAGATGCTTCGGCATGATGGTGGATCCCAATTACACATTTTCATAGAATCCTGTGAAAAAGCAGCTTGGAGAAGATTATTTGAAGCTGAAAAATTAGCAAAAGGGATACAGTAGGTCCTATCTGTCCTCCCTCTGCCCCAATCAGGCTGATTCTGGCTTTTAAAAGGGGGGGGGGAATCACCATGTAACCAGAGTTGAGATTTGATCCTAAGCTTCTCCTGTCCAGGTTCAGAACTTTAACAACTGTGCAACACTAATCTTTTGTTTCTCCAGTGTCCTGTCAGCAAGCATTCTATGAAGATCTGTATAAACTGCATGCAGTACCCCTTCATGGATCATTGCCTTGTCGTGGGGAAGGGGCTTGCGTAACTCAATGAAGCCATGAGCTATGCCGTGCAGGGACACCCAAGACGGACAGGTCATAGCAGAGAGTTCTGACTAAAAGTGATTCACTGGAGAAGGAAATGGCAACCCACTCCAGTAACCTTGCCAAGAAAATCCCATGAACAGTACCAAAAGGCAAAAAGATATGACGCCGGAAGACGAGACCCTCAGGTCGGAAGGTGTCCAATATGTTACTGAGGAAGAGCGGAGGACTATTCCAAGTAGACCCAGAAAGGATGAAGCGGTTGGGCCAAAGCCAATAGGACGTTCAGCTGTGGATGTGTCTGAGGTCGAAAGGAAAATCCAATGCTGCAAGGAGCAATACTGCTTAGGAACATGGAAGATATAAACAACTGAATGCAGATTTCCAGAGAACAGCAACGAGAGATAAGAAGGCCTTCTTAAATGAACAATGCAAGGAAATCGAGGAAAACAACAGAATGGGGAGGACTAGAGATCTCTTCAAGAAAATTGGAGATATCAAGGGAACGTTTTGTGCAAAGATGGGCATGATAAAGGATAAAAAAGGCAGGGACCTAACAGAAGCAGAAGAGATTAAGAAGAGATGGCAAGAATACACAGAAGAACTACACAAGAAAGATCTTAATGTTCCTGATGACCACGCTGGTGTGGTCACTGACCCAGAGCCGGACATCCTAGAGAGTGAAGTCAAGTGGGCCTTAGGTAGCATTACTAACAACAAAGCTAGCGGAGATGATAATATCCCAGCTGAGCTACTTAAAAACCTAAATGATGATGCTGTGAAAGTGCTGCACTCAATATGCCAACAAATTTGGAAAACTCAGCAGTGGCCAAAGGATTGGAAAAGGTCAGTTTACATTCCAATTCCAAAGAAGGGCAGTGCCAAAGAGTGTTCAAACTACCGTACAATTGCACTCATTTCACATGCTAGCAAGGTTATGCTCAAAATCCTACAAGCTAGGCTTCAGCAGTACGTGGACCGAGAACTACCGGACGTACAAGCTGGGTTTCGAAGAAGCAGAAGAACTAGAGATCAAATTGCCAACATGCGCTGGATCATGGAGAAAGCACGAGAGTTCCAAAAAAACACCTACTTCTGCTTCATTGACTACGCAAAAGCCTTTGATTGTGTGGATCACAACAAACTGTGGCAAATTCTTAAAGAGATGGGGGTACCAGACCACCTTACCTGTCTCCTGAGAAACCTGTATGCGGGTCAAGAAGCAACAGTTTGAACCGGCCATGGAACAACCGACTGGTTTAAAATTGAGAAGGGAGTACGGCAAGGCTGTATATTGTCACCCTGCCTATTTAACTTATATGCAGAGTACATTATGAGAAATGCAGGGCTGAATGAATCGCAAGCCGGAATCAAGATTGCCGGGAGAAACATCAACAACCTCAGATATGCAGACGATACCACCCTAATGGCAGAAAGTGAAGAAGAACTAAAGAGCCTCTTGATGAGGGTGAAAGAGGAGAGTGTAAAAGTTGGCTTGAAACTCAACATTAATAAAACTAAGATCATGGCATCTGGGCCCATCAATTCCTGGCAAATAGAAGGGGCAGAAATGGAAGCAGTAACAGATTTTACTTTTCTGGGCTCCAAGATCACTGCAGACGGAGACAGCAGCCATGAAATTAAAAGATGCTTACTCCTTGGAAGGAAAGCTATGGCAAACTTAGACAGCATAATAAAAAGCAGAGATATCACCATGCCAACAAAAGTTCGCATAGTCAGGGCGATGGTGTTCCCAGTAGCAATGTATGGTTGCGAGAGTTGGACCATAAGGAAGGCTGAGCGCCGAAGAATAGATGCTTTCGAATTGTGGTGCTGGAGAAGACCCCTGAGAGTCCCTTGGACTGCTAGGAGATCAAATCAGTCAATCCTAAATGAAATCAACCCTGACTGTTCCCTGGAAGGACAGGTACTGAGGCTGAAGCTCAAATATTTTGGCCACCTAATGCGAAGAGAGGAGTCTCTGGAGAAGACTCTGATGCTGGGAAAGACTGAAGGCAAAAGGAGAAGGGGAAGGCAAAGGATGAGATGGTTAGACAGCATCACCGATGTAACGAACATGAAAATGAGCGAACTCAGGAAGATAGTGGAGGACAGGAAGGCCTGGCGGGATATGGTTCATGGGATCACAAAGGGTCGGACACGACTTAACGACTGAACAACATAAACTGTATGGATTTTCCTGCTCTTCTTACTTCTGGACAGTTTCAGAACAATGATTTCCTTAGAGCGAGTCCATATAATCACACTTTGAAGCCCATGCTCTACAAAAGAAGATACATCAATTACCCCTGCAAACTGGGTAAAGAGACACCTTTTAAAGTGGTGTCTGCTTATAGTTAGCAGGGGGAGAGCAACTATCCCTCTTCTCCCCAGCGTGGCGTCATTTCCAGTGGTTGCTGGTGTCTCTTCTGTATTTTTTTTTAAGATTGTGAGACCTTTGGGGACAGGGGGACATTTACTGATTTATTTTACTATGTAAAACCACTTTGTGAGCTACTCTTGTTGAAAACCGGTATATAAATATTCTTAATAATAATAATGATATTATTATTATTATTATTATTATTATTATTATTATTATTATTATTATTATTATTATTACTGCTTAGCCTTAGAACAATTATTTGAATGGTAATTTGAATCTCCTTGCATGGCTGCAGATCCATATGGTAAGTGGTTTCTGTGAGTTGTTAACCAAGAAGTTGCAGTGGATTTTTGCCATGTCAGTGCAACCCCTCCCCCACTTTTTTTAGGAGACCAGTTTCTAATAGTACAAGACTCCCCCCATATCCGCTGGGGATACGTTCCAGGCCTCTCTATGGATACTTGAAACCATGGATAAGAGCGAACACCCCCTCCATGGTTTCCTGAGGGCCCCCCACCCTGCCTCCCCTGCGGGCAGGCATGCGCGTGCCCCCCAGCTCTTATTTTTCTTTCAGCAAGCTTTGTTTCTTCCTTAAAACAAACAGAGAAGCAGCCTCCATTGCAGGCAAGTAGAATGAGACTAAGTCCTAGAGAGGCTCTGCAAGGTTTCTGTTAACCTTGCAGAGCCTCTCTAGGACTTAGTCTTGTTCTACTTGCCTGCAATAAGCAGCCAGAGGCTGCTTCTCCTGTTTGTTTAAGGAAGAAATGAAGCTTACTGGGAAAAAAGTAAAAGCCTGGGGGGTCCCCACAATCCGTGGATAACTGAAACCATGGATAGTGAATCCGTGGATATGGGGGCCCACCTGTATCTACTTTGCTATCCTTAATTGAGTAGTTCTGGCAAACAGCTTAGACACATAATGGCTGACAAAACACATACAAATTATAGTGGTGCACCTGCCACAAAAAGCAAAGGAAGAGTACAGTAAGGCCCCGTATCCACGGGGGATAGGTTCCCTACCCACCCCTGTGGAAAACTGAGACCGCAGAAAAGAGGGAAACCTATCTCCACAGCCCCCCCCTTACCTTTCTCTGTGTTCTAGCAGTGGCCCCAAGCAATTGTGTGTCTTGCTTTCATAAAACGCTATAAGCGACAAACTGCTTGTAACAGAGAAGCAGAGAAGCAGCCTGCATGCTAGAAAGGCTCAGCCTGAACGTTAGCAGGAAGCAGGAAGTTAACTTTCAGGCTGAGCTGAGCCTTTCTAGTATGCAGGCTACTTGTCTGTTTCTCTGCTTAAGCAGTATGCTATTGCTGCTTATAGTGTTTTGTGAAAGGAAAATACTCGATTGCTTAGGACCACATCTAGTACACGTTGAAAGGTGGGGGGCGGTGGGGAACCACGGAAAACTGAAACCACGGTTATGGGAACAGCAGATACAGGGGTTCTATTGTATCACTTTGGCTGCTAAAATGCAGGTGTTAACAACTTGAGTTAGGGGAGCTCCAGGTGGACACTGGTTGTGCTTTAGGCCTATTGACATCAACCATTAGAATAATTCTAAAGAAAGCCAAGGAGATAAAACCTCTGCCAAGTCCAACACTGCACTGACTTCAACAAAGCTGACACGTTCTAGGATCAATTTATTGGAGAAGATGAAACAACAATTAAGCATGTGGGTGGAAGATCAGAATCAGCGCCATATGCCTGTAAACCAGCTCCTCATCACGGAGAAGGAAAAACACAGCTTTAACCCCCTCCAAGAACAAGGCAAGGGACCATCAGCAGAGACACTTGGAGCCAGACATGGTTGGTTCACCAGGTTCAAACATCACATCACCTGCACAGCAGCATTATTGCAAGGAAAATTACCTGGAGCCCAGAGCGTTTTTAGTGCTTGACAATGCCCCTGGCCACCTGGAGAATTTGGACAGCCTACAGTCTTTACTTCCTGTAGAAGTGGAGTTCCTTCTTACAAACACAACTTCACTGATTGAACCAACAGATCACAATGTCATTTCAAATTTCAGGCTCTATGGCCTGCGATGCACCTTTAAGGAACTGGTCAAGGAGACAGAGAGTAAAGATTGTCAGTCAGTCGGGGATTGGGAGGAATTCTTCAACATTATGAAGGGGATCAGAAACATCATTGCAGCCTGGGAAAAGGTGACAACCAACTGTATGAACAGTAGCTGGAAGAAACTATGGCCGGAGGCATGTCACGACTTCAGGGGCTTGCTTGAAGAGAAAAAAGCATCAGTTGCCAGTGGCATTGCTGAGCTTGCCAACCAGCTAGGAAAGAACCAAGTTGACATTGATAACATGTGGAGCTACTCCAGTTTCACCAGACAAGCCTCACCAATGAAGAGCTGGTAGAGCTGGAACAGCAGCATTCTAATGAGGATGACAACCTCACAGATGAGGATGTACTTGATAGAAACGTCACCACAGGAGTTTCGACAGAGGGTATCAATAAGATTATGGATGCCCTGATGCAGATTTTGACTGAAGCACTGCAGTGGAGTTGTTGTTGATGCGATCTCTTGTTACTAAGAACTGCACTAGGAGATGAAGCTTCGAGGTTGCCAATCAACCTTTGATGCCTTCTTCAAGAAGCTGGATTTGCCACAACATGACCCATCTTCCCTCCCAACACTGTCAAGTTCACCATGCACTGGTGAGTGCACCAACTTACTGTATTTAGTTTCTATTGCAGTGTTATTCGACAATACAAAATGCATTTATTAAATCATGTACTATTGTTTAAGTAACCCAATAAACCCCAAATATATTGGTCGTAAATAAAAAAAATCACGGTATCGAGAACGCATCTTCATTGGAATTATGCTATAATATCCCCGTATGGCACTGATTCAGTTAGCGCTCCTGTTTCCAGGAATGCAACCCCAGCATTAAAGTATGTGTGAATTACATTGCAGTATATGTCTGCTCTTGGAGAAATCGCTGCTCCTGCCTGAAGGAATCCAGGGCACTACAAAGGATAAATCAATACCATGATGTTCATCTAAAATGTGAAAGGGATCAAACGTTAAAGTCAAAAATACTTAAAGAGAATACTCAGTCACTGACTGTGGACTGAACCCCACGTTGTGAATCTGTGATTATGTTGGTGGATGGCCAGTAATGGGCAGCCCAGTCTTATCAAGGGCTTCAATCTCATGATCCGCCACCATAAGTCCTCTTACGGTGACGTAAAATGCGCACCGGTGTCGTGCACTGCAGGAGTGCCACTGCAAACACATTCCAGTGACTCCTGGATATTGCACCGGAGCAAGTAAGATGGCAGCAGCATGAGTGCATGGCTGAATATGATCCCTCTATTTCTCCCTCTCTCTTTCTGCTGCCATTACACTTCTCGGTTCTGTGCCAGCAAAATAGCTAGTGCAGATTCGAGGAGACCCAAAGGGAAATGGAGGCTTTCCCCAAAGTAAGGTGACAAAAGTTCCCTTACCCTGGCTTGAGGAGACTTCTGCTACTACCCCCCCCCCCACACACACACACACCATTCAGCACACGTCTCCTTGACATGTGTGTATCAGTGTGTGTGTGTGTGGGGGGGGGTTTATTTAGGATTGGGGCCTAAAACAGCTCAATAGTGATGTGGTATTATAGTGATCAGGTATTATAATAACTGCAAGTGCAATAGTGATTAAAACAGAGCACCAGTCTGGTGAAGCAAGCTGATGCAAGGTTACTGAGACACAAGTCCAATTGTGTTAAGTGGGGCTTACTCCCAGAAAGGTTTGCATAGGATTGCCGCCAAAACAACCCAATAAGAACCAGCAATAATTGGGAAAAAAAATATAGCACAATCAAAAGGCCTCACAGATTTATTTATTTTTAACATCTCAGTGCCAAAAAGTAAAACGTAAATGAAACTGGCAGGTTATTCAGCGAAAGGAATTCTGAAATTGTAGAACTGTGGCAGAAAGACCTTCCTCCATCCATTGTTAGGGCCAAACTAAATGAGACATGGAAGATGCCAGTACATGATCAGCTCTCCCTACAACTGGGGGAGAGGGAGGGGAAGAAGAGAACCAGGACAGGAGGAACCCTTGGGGCTAGAAAGAGATTGGAGTAGGGGTGGCAGAAGAGGCAGCAGCAGAAGGGGGAAGCAGTCAGCATGGAGAGCCCCAATCCCTAAGCAAGGGGTGGTGTGGGGCACCCAAAGCCCTATCCTACTGCCACAACAAGGAAGGGCAGCACCAGGACTGAGATACTGGCCCCAGAGAGAAACCACAGAGTAGATGGCTTCTATCTGACAACTTCCCACACCCCACGCTGGTGTGAAGACAATGACCAGCAAGGCGCAAGTAGAGACCCGTGCTGAGGCAAGCTTCCGGTCGTGAAGAACCTTTCCTCCACTTGTGTGTGGCCGGATCGTATCCCTCTTCCATTCCGTCGCCATTACCTCAGCAACTGCCCCCCATCCTGAGATGCGGTGCGTGCTCCATTGGCGCACCTGTATTGGCATGGGGAGGTGTTAGATAGGATTGTGCTACAAGCAAACATCCTTCAATGTTCTGGATTTATTTTAGAAGTAAGATCCTACAATATCATTCCCCAACCTGCATGATGTAGATCTTCCCTTGACTTTGGGGAGAATGAAGGGCGTGGGGCAGGCCACAGGCCCCTTGTGTTTCTTGTCAAGCAACCCGTTATTTTAATTAATGGCTTCAGCATCTGATTCAGATCATTGCTTTTCTCAGCATCCGCCTACCGAACTGACTAAATCTACAAATACACCATTTTGAAGTCCGCATCAAACGTATACAGGATATTGTTGAAGAGAAGCTAAAAAAAAATGTTGAGAGAAAGATGATGGAACTGAACTGGCTTTTGGCTTTACTGAACAAATTTATTCAGAGTTAGAAGAGATTGTCACAGAGCCGCACAGAAGAGGTCAGCTTAGCTGGAAGACCTTTAGGAAGATAGCAGGCATGTTAAATAAGATGCTATAGGAGAAGCTGCTTTTCTGAAGCAAGACTCAAAAGGTTATAAACCTTTTCATCTGTGCAAGGCTTGGCATGAAAAGTGTTTAACAGAAGTTTTGAACTCGGGCCACCTGCTACATATACTCTAACATCTGATTTTGCCAACTGCCCAACCATCCCCTTGGCAGACAATGGCCAGAATCCTTGAACCCAGCTACATATGCAGCCCACCACTGTCTGTGAGTATGTATCTGTGGACTGAAGCACTAATACAACAGGGCAACTGGTCCCATTAATGCATTAATGGAGCATTGATGTTTCCCCCCCCCCCCCCCCCCCCGTGGACAGGCTATGAATCAGATTGGAGGAAGGGTGTGTGAAAAGAGGCTGGTTAACCCTTCCCCTTCCAGTTGCTTTCACTATTTCCAAGTTGCTTTTTTCATCCACAGGAAAAATACAGGACCAAATACATGCGGTAGTTTGATCTTTAGACTTAGGTTTGATGCTAAAACCACCCAGCCAGTGAAAGAGCCAGCACTAGAGGAGGGGAAGCTGTTGTGGCCAGAAGCACTCATGTGTTCCCTGTTTCAATGCAGCTTCCATAGGTTAGGATAGTCTGATAGTTTGAGTGGCTTGCCCTGCTAAACTTCAGCTACTCAGAGGAAAGTCTCTCTGGCTCAGCGGCGTCCCTACCTTTTCTTGCACCCGGGACGATGACTCCTGGCATCAGTGATGTGAAAATGTCGTCACATCGCCGCCAATCGGAGTAGACTGAGGAAGCGAGTGGGCAGGGCTCGGAGCCTGGCTGACTCGCTTCTTTGCTCCACTCCGAGTTCTGCAGCGGCCAGGCTCGAAGAGACACAGCTGCACCTCAGAGTGACTTGGCCAGGCTCAGAGTGACCAAAGGGGCCACTCCAAGCCCAGCCGACTCTCTTCTTTGCTCTGCTCCGAGTTCTTGGAGCAAAGGAGTGAGTCAGGACTATGAAAAAGAGGAAAGTGTCCAATGAACAAGAAGGTCATTTCGATATCGATAAAAGAGATTGTAGTGATCCCTCCCACAGGTCTGAGAAAGACCTGTGCTTCTTCCCATCCTCACGTCACCCCAATACACATACAACATGCTCTGCAATACATGTGTCCGGCATTCTTTTAGCCACCACTTGCGATGTGAATTTATGCTCATGTTACAAGACAACTACGGGTTTGTCTGTCCACTGACAGCCTTCACTGTGGATTATCCAAGGACGGAGGGAATGGGAAGGAGGGAGCATCTGGGACTAAATGACTCAGTTCTGTTTCTCCTCACATGCACATACACTCAAGCCCTTGTCTGGGTCGCGCCTTGATGGAGTAAGGCAAACCAATTGTCCTTGAGGTTAAATAAAGAGGAAGGTTTGTTTAATTAAAAGAAAGGAAAAGATGTATTGGCAGTAAAAATAGGACAAGGGAAAAACCAGACAATCAAATTCTATAGTTGAGATCAAGAGGCAAGTTCAAAAGAAAGTACAGGTGGGCCCCCATATCCGCTGGGGATATGTTCCAGGCCCTTCCGTGGATACTTGAAACCGTGGATAAGAGCGAACACCCCCTCCATGGCTTCCTGAGGCCCCCCCACCCTGCCTCCCCTGCAGGTAGGCATGCTTGCCCCCCCCCAGCTCTTATTTTTCTTTCAGCAAGTTTTGTTTCTTCCTTAAAACAAACAGAGAAGCAGCCTCCATTGCAGGCAAGTAGAATGAGACTAAGTCCTAGAGAGACTCTGCAAGCTTTCTGTTAACAGAAGGGGAAGGTCCTGGGGGGGGTGTCCCCACAATCCGTGGATAACTGAAACCATGGATAGCGAATCAGTGGATATGGGGGCCCACCTGTAAAAACTGGTTCTAACTACAACTTCCCCTATCTGCTAGAATAGACGTAAAGAAATTCAGCATCCTGCAGCATCCTTTTCTCTTTGACTAGGGTGGAAAACAGCAGCTTAGGAAGTACTGGTAATCCTGTCCTGGCAGGCAGCACCCACATTCCTCTGTACTTAGAAGGCATCTCACAACTTAACCCAGCTGGTCAGCAATCTTTTATCCAGTTTTGGGGAGACTACCCCCCCAGCTCTGATGGGCTGGTTTGAAATTAATGGATTAATTAATGGTTCAAATTACCCACATCCATGTCAAGTGAGCTGACTGAACCAATGACTAGGTAAACCCAACAGGGACCCAGAAAGGTTTTGGTTAAGGCTGTTGTTTCCTCGGTGGTACAAGGCAGTCATGAGAGAGGGGGGTGTGTGTCCCTTTTTATATATGCTGGTGTATGAAGGAAGGGGAGAAAACAGCAGGAATCTCCCCTGTTACTTGGAAGGTTCTTCCAAGCAAGGCAACCTGGCCATCTTTACCTTGTTTAAGAATAACAATTTTTGCACACTCCCACGTTTCTCACAAATTCACAAATTATACTTTTTTCTAGAACTGTCAGCAAATAACATTTTAGTGGATTCATAATCATAGCCAATTAAATAATTAATTACAAGGCAGATGATGATCCAACTAAATATTATTCAATTAGCTGCCAGTTACAGTATCAGCAATTATATTATTGATTAATTTTCTAAATTTTTGCGTACAGAATTTCCAAAACTCAATACAGGCTATTTAAAAGCTATCTTACACTTCAGTATTGCCAAGCAATTTAATAAACAGAAACTTTATTGATTATCAGAAACAAAGGCTACAGTATTTTATTATTTATTTTATCCCTAGTATACAGTACTAACACAATAATAGCCTCAAAAATAAACATGTGTCCGTCCTTAATTTGTAGCTTTACCAATTAAAATTGGGCATCACTTTTGTTCTGACTGATCAGAACAAAACTTTGGTTGCTTAATCTCCTGATTAAACTGGTTCCAGCATGGAACTGACTTATTTTCAGTCAAATGAGTACTGCACAACACACTTAAACAACAAGCAACGACTTACATTCAATGCAAATATTATCTATGAAAAAGTCTATAGTAATGCTGGCCGTGTATCTTTATAATAGAAATGGCATCTTTACTGGCAGGCAAAATTAGTCTGACCACATGAGTCACCATTTGATGAGCTGGTGAAAAACAAAAGAACCAACTCCTAAATCACACCTCTCAAATATTTATGGACAGAGGGAATTGCTTCCATCCCTCTCATAATCTTAGAAGTAAGAGGCGCACAATGAAGCTGATTGGAAGCTGGTCCAGGACTGATAAAAAGAAGTACTACTTCACACAACTCCAAATTAACTTACAGAATTCCCTACCAAAAAAATGTGGGGATGGCACTAGGCCTCTCTGGATTTGTCTAATCTTAAAGTCACTCACTAGTAGCCATCACCACATGTTTTGGCAATGAAGCCGGTACGTTGTTTATGATGTGAAATGATTGACAATAAGACAAGTAATGGTTTAACAAATGTCAAACAATGAATGACCTTCAGTTCTAATGTTTTAGGAGAAAAAAAATAACTCTTCCAGTCACTCTTTTCACATTATGTATAATTTTATACACCTCTATCATGTCCCACTTTACTCGTCCCAGTCTTTAACCTTACATACAGCACAATCCTTTGCACTTCTGTTCAGAAGTTAAGGTCCAATGGTGTTGTGTGTCTGTGTGTGGGGGGGGGGGGTGTTCCTCTCAGGAAAGACTGTAGTATAGGATTGTAGCCTTAGTTGGGGAAATGTCCCAACCCTATTATTGTGCCATGGAAGTCCAAGCATGTTTACTTATAAGTAAGTCTCACAGAGTTCAATGGAACTTATTTCCAGGTAAGCATGCATGCATGCATAAGCATAGGACTGAAGCTTTACTTTTCATCTTCTACATCGTCACTATCTCTCTTATATCTTATATCCTATTTCAGATCTGGTGATGAAAACTGCTTCTTCTTCTGCATTCTTAACAATCTAGCCCTAATAATGGTGTCTGGAAAAGGCGCATCAAAGACCAACAAAAGTGATTAGGAGGCTGGAACACCTTCCCTACAAGGAAAAGCTAAAGTATTTTGGGCTTTTTAGCTTAGAAAAAAGAGACCAAGTATAAGAGGTGTGTGTGTGTGTGTGTGCGTGCGTGCGTGCGTGCGTGCGTGTGTGTGTGTGTGTGTGTGTGTGTGAGAGAGAGAGAGAGAGAGAGAGAGAGAGAGAGAGAGAGAGAGAGAGAGAGAGAGATCTTTATAAACAGAAGTTTATAAAATGTGGCATGGTATGGAAATAATGGATACAGAGAAGGTTTTTTCTTGCTTTCTCATAGAACTACAATGCTCACAATACTCCAATAAAATTGATTGGCAGTAGATTCAGGTCAGGCAAGACACTACAGTACTTCTTTAAATTACAGTGAACCCTCAGTCTGATGTACCAATGGGGGGAAGGGGTTCCGTTAATGCTCTAAACTCTCTAAATATGAGACTTCATTCTACTGAACTTCCTGATTTATTTAAAGAGACTGTGCAGAGGAAGGAGTGATGTGCTGCCATCACATACCCCCGAAAAAGCAGCACACCCCTCACCTTGCTCTTTCCTCTATGTGGGCCCTTTAAACAAAATGGGAAGTGCTCCCAGCATTCTCCCAGCACTTCCCCCTTTGTTTAAAGGACCCACATGGAGAAAGGAGAGATGTAAGGGGTGCACAGCCTTTTCAGGGGCGTAGTGGCAGCATTATACAGTTGACCCTCATTTTAACAACTGTTATTTTTAAAGTCTGTTAAATCAAGGTCCAGTAAATGGGAGTTCATTATATTTAAAATGTAAAGGTGTATCAATGGCCACAATTACCTTATATGCCTTTATGAAGCCTTTCAGCGGTGGGGAACCTCCGGCCCGCAAGCCATTTCCGGACCCCGGGGCGATCCAGTCCACCCTGCGCGAGACCGGACCCGATTCCATCCGGTCCGGCCCACGCGAGACCAGACCCGGACGCTTCGGAGGCCCCGCGCTCACCTCGGCGCGACTCCTTCTCAAACCGGCTGTTCTGTACCTGCGCAGAACGCCGCTAAGAGGCCAAGAGATTGCCCTCTCTTGGCCTCTTAGCGGCGTTCTGCGCTGCGCATGTACAGAACAGCCGGTTTGAGAAGGAGTCGCGCCGAGGTGAGCGCGGGGCCGCCGCCGCTGGTGGCGGCAGCCCGGAAGCTGAAGGTAAGGAGAGCGATGGGGGTGGGCGCGCGCGATGGGTGGGTGCGCATGCCAGGGGGTGGGTGGTCGGGGGGGACGTTTGCGGTGGAGGGGCGCACGGCCCACGACACATTTTCCCCATGGGAAAATGGCCCTCCACGGCAAATAGGTTCCCCACCCTTGCTTTAATGTAATGCCTGGGGCAGCCCAATCCTACGTAATTCTGCCTCCTCCCTACCTCCCCCCACCCCCTGCGTGGTCTTCCCTACCTCCCCCCACCCCCTGCGTGGTCTACTTGCAGCAGTGGACATCCTCAGTCCATCACCACGCAGAGCTAGCCGTTTTCCACTTTTGGCAGCAGCCAGGCCACACTATCCAGCGTATTGTGTTTGCAACAGCTGGAAAGCGTATTGCGCTGCTGGAACGCGTGTTCCAGAGGCATAACTAGAGGTTAGGATTGGGCCGTAAATTAGATAAATTCAAAAAGCATGGCTCTGTCAATGGCTATTAGTCAAGATTGTAGGAATCTCCAGATTCTGAGTCAGATGCCTCTGAACACCATTTGCTAGGGAACAGCAAGGCTGTTGCCTTCATGCCCTGGTTGTGGCCTTCAAAGAATCATCTGGTTGGTCATTGTGGGAAAAAGGATGCTGGACTCGATGGACTTTTGATCTGATCCACCAGGACTCCTGTTATGATCTGTTCCTCTCACTGAAGTGAATGGAAAAAATCTGTTCTGATAGGCACTTTATGAAAGAATTGATGCTCACATGGACCCGTGGGCAGGTGTAATTTCACCAGTAACAACAGCGGCAACAATCCATATGTCAGTAACATCTCCTAAATAGATTCTTCGTCAATATAATTGGTGCCTCCTATTTTAATCCTCTCTGCAGATTTTTTAAAAAAAGTGAAATATAACTGTAAATTGTGTTCATGATGAGGTCAAATAAGACATACCTATAAAGAGCTACATTTCATCTAGCCCCACTATTGTTTAACTCTGGCTATAAAGAGCTTTCCAAGGTTTTAAGCAGAGGCCCTTCATTTTCAAGTCTTCTTGGGAGCAAACCTCAACAGATTGCAAGCAACCCATGTTCTTAATTATGAGCTTTTATGAACGAGATGTTCTCATTTTAAATTAATTTGACCTGGATAAAAATCTTGCTTAAATAAAACAATATTCTCTCAGACCTATTACTCAGAGGAGATATCCTTTTAGGTATAATGGCTACCACTTAATATAAAGCTTTTCTTTCTTAAAAAAGAAATATTTTGCTAGATGATCTTTATTGGAAATCTTCTTTGCCAGAAACATACAGTCATAGCAAAATGTGTTGCAAAATATTGAAAGCACAGCTATAGATCCTTTACAGAAATGTTGCTTAATAACTGCTTGGCTATGTTTAATTACAACAGTACTTCAGGGATTAACTGGCTCAGCCACTGTTAATGAAACAGAACTCAAGTACAATTTTTATCAGAAAGGATAATCGAGCACTGGAACAAATTACTAAAGAATGTCACCAGGGTGTAAGGGACACTTAGGAAAACTTGTACACTATAGTTATGGTTTGCTACCATATTTCAAAACAACTTGGTTTAACAAGCCACTCAGGACTGTAGCCGGCAATCTCAAGGCTGTGTCCTAAAACGACCCTGTTGGTGGAACATCACAAGTTAATGCAAAATAGCAAAACCTTAAATTCAATGTAGTTTATAAATTATTCTAATAACATGTTTACTTCTGATGAATCCAATTAGTAAAACAGTGCCTGACATTTTTTCCTTATTTCTCTGCAGCTGAAAGTACTTGAAAATTCAGCATCCAGAAAATCACAGAAGGCCAAGCTCCTACAGTTCTCCCGCCTCCCGCTGGGGTGACAGCCTAGTAGTAGCCACTGTAGAAAACGCAAACTTATCCATAGTATTATGACCTGGTGGCCCTCTGTGCTTAGACAGTGACACCACCACCAGTAGGTTTAGAAATCCCATGGTGGCACCTTTCAAAAGTGGAGTAAGCAACTGGTAGTTTCCAAATAGTCTAGTCATCTTTGGTTCTCCTTCTTGATCTCAATTCTTATGGAGCACTTTATTTGCAATGCTTTTAGGGGTTGCATTGTTGCTTATTCTTGGCATATCGTTTGCTATTCCTTCTGTTTTCCTGCTAAGGACTTTTAAGCAGGTTTTATGACACATTGCATCTTCTGTCGAACACTCTAAGTGTATGAGGTTGATATAAAAGGACTCTGGATGTCATTGTGGAATTTTATATAAAGAGCCCTGAGCACCAATAGATGGTAGGTGGCAGAACTATATGAATACAATTATTATTAGTAATGCATAATCTGATCAATGTGTACCTGAAGGTTGATATTCTCTTCTTTTTGACAAGGCTTCACCACTTCAAATGTGCTAACTGGAACTCTGGCATGGATTTTATTTCCCAATGCTGCAGTACTACTGGAGCGCCCGCCTAGTCAAAGTCTGAACGTCTTTATAAAAAAAAAGCCCACGTAATCCCCTAGATGCTGCAATTGTGGAATGAAATTCTAGGCCTGGCTGTGTGTTTAAATTACAATACCACAAGAGTTTCCAGAGTCCTGAAATTCCACATTATGTTTTCCTCCCTCTAACTCAGGATTTCAAATCCAGATAAACAATCCTTGTCATCAAAAAGACAGATCCACTCTCCAGGAGGGAAACCACTACCTTCACAAGTGATATCTCTTATCTGGAGTCAGATAACTCTCTCTTCTTTTGCATGTTTTCTGCCTTCTTCCCTCAAAACCTACCTTTTCTGTGATGCTTTTGGGCTTACATCCTTAGTCTTCATCCCTAGCCTTACAAATCCACCCTTTATTATCTTTTTTTTCCCTCCACCTCTCGCCTCTCTGTTGATTTCTACTGTTGCCTCTGCTTTCTTGAGGTGTTGATGGTAAGGTCCCTGAGGAAAGGACCTGTCTTTTTTTGCTTGTGCTACTCTGTAAAGAGACAAAAAGCCCAATCCTAACTAAACTCCTGAGTGGCAATTCAGCAGCACCAGCGTGGGCTGCACTGCATCCGGCAGGGTGAGTTTTGTATGGTGTAGGTCTCCTCAGGGTAAGGGGACATTTGTCTCCTTGCCCTGGGTAAGCCCCAGCAGTGGCAAATGGTCAACTCGGAACTGCACCAGTGATATCGCTGGAGCAAGTCCACGTTGATCCATGCAGGCAGATTGGGCCCAGAAAGGGGGGTTGGATATGGCACGCGCCGGCACTGCCGATCCCACCCTCTCCCAAGCCCTATCCGCCCTCCCCCTGCCTCGTTGCCTCCCTCCCCCACCCCATTCAGCCCCCTCCCTACTCTCCCCCTGTCCCATTCCATCCCCTGCGCAGGCTTAGCTGGTCTGGTGGGCGTCCCTGCGACCGCTGGTGCTGGTGGGAAGACTCCGGTCTTCTTGCCAGCACACCTGGAACTATCACTGTCGCAATGCACTTTACAGCGCTTTTGCAACAGCATGCACTGGCGGAACTTGTGTTCCGCTGGCACAACCGTTAAATAGGATTGCGCCAAAATATTACTAGGCAAATAGCATTCCTGACTAGTGCTTCCACCATTGGTAGTGCCTTCCATGAACAGAAGGAGCAATATGTAATAAGCAACTCCTCACTTAAAGTTGTTTCATTATAAGTCGTTTCGTTTTTAACTTGTTGAAAAAAATCGATTCCAAACAATAGTTGTTTTCAGTTTTGTCTATTGAGAATCTTTAGGGAACATTACATTAGTGTAAGAAATTAATGCCCCAATCAATCCTATCCTCCACCAGCCTACAAAATGGAGTGTGC
The DNA here is from genome assembly GCA_026170595.1 of Plestiodon gilberti rubricaudatus. NCBI lineage: Eukaryota > Metazoa > Chordata > Lepidosauria > Squamata > Scincidae > Plestiodon > Plestiodon gilberti. The sequence continues at coordinate 122,749,819 of JANXHW010000001.1, read as the reverse complement.
GCTGCACCCTATGGTGGGGGTGGGGTGGGGTGATCATTCCCTTACAGGGAATGCTGGTTGTGATAGTAATGCTAGCATTAGTATTAATGGTAGTTAGTATTAATGTAAAGTCAGAGTTTGAAACTCAACGAATAAAGCTATTCATTCTCTTAGCTTAACTCAGTAGTTCACAACCTGGGGGTTGGGCCACACAAGGGGGTCACGAAGCAGTTTCTGGGGGGTCGCGGGATGTCGGCTGGATGGCCACACCCAAGATGGCTGCTCAGTCCTCCCCACTGCAGAGAAAAAAGTGGCTGATGCTTTCTTGGGGCTTGTTTGCACACCTTATGTTACTTTCTGCTTGCCTTTTAACATCTCTGTTAACATTACCTCACTCCCCCCCCCCCATGGGGCTGCTTATGAGTACAACTTTAAAAATGTTATTTCTTTTTTAAAAATGTGATATATTAAACAGTGTAACTTGTTAAAAACAATGACATCACTTCCTGCTTACTGACATCACTTCCGGTCTTAGGGGGGTCCCGACAGATTGTCATTCTACAAAAGGGGATCACGGTGCTATAAAAAGGTTGGGAACCACTGGCTTAACTCAACTGACAAGATTTAACAATAGCAGTCCTGCTTTATGAGATAAAAAGATACCTGTCATTAAGTGGCTCCTGATGGGAGCAGAGTACTTGAATCCAGAACTGCTAGTTCCAGAACCAACACATTGATTGTCACAGCTATTTCTCCAGCTAATATATGAAATTCTCAAGCAGCCTTAATAAACTGGGAATGCTTCAGAGTCTTTCAGTCAGCCAAGCACCTACTGTCAATATGCAAGACAAGAAAAATCAAGCCTCTTGAAGGAGAAAATGCAGAATCTCCAGTTCTGCTGCTCATTAGTTCCAGTGTATTCCAAATACTGAACCAGCCCTTATCAGCCAAAGTAAGGCCTTAGGGTTAACTCCAGGCAATTGGCCTATTTTGGGCCATATTATGCTATCAATAGCATCAATTAGTAAAGCTTCTCCTGGACTACACCACTTGAAGTTGTAGGTGGGGATCTAGATACACCGCAACTAAAAAAAAAACCTCACAAAAAAGAGAGAGCCCTCCTCTCTGCATGCAGAAAACTAGTAGGCAAGGAGAAGGAGTCAGTCTAGACTGGAGTAGTCAGCCCTCACCCCCCCCCCCCCTTGAAGTGATACAGTACAGGAAAAGTGGTATCACTTGATTTTGCTTATAAACTGGCTGTCAGTTTGCCTTTAATGTAGTATCTCTCTGGAACATTAAAATGTACCTATACAATCTGATGTACCAATTCATGACATAATTCTGCGTTTCATGTTCAAAAACCAGTCTAATCCATTCACCCACAGAGGAGAAAAGGAAAGTGCCCTATCGTTTGCACAGCCCGAGACTAGTGAGAAAAACATTGCAGTGACGCCATGGAATAGCCACAAACATTATAGCTGCACAGCAAATGAAATTCTTGGCAACAGATTCCAGTATCAGTGAGGGAAGTAAAAGGGCAATTTGTTTGTAGAAAACCCTTGTACAGGGCTACAGACAGTACAGGAGGGACTGAAGACTGACAAGTTCACTTAGGAAGAGGTCTCTGGAATCAGTGAAAGTAGCAGGCAGTAAAGGACTGGTAGTTGAAAGAAGACTGTGGAGAGTAGGTCCTGGGTTGAAAACACGACTTTCTGGAAAAATAAGGTAGAGGATAAAAGGTCTGAGGAAGAGAGGAGTAGAAAAAGGTCAGTGAGAAAAGGAACTCTGGCCTAACCTCACAGGGCCTGATGTGAGAAAAAACTGTATATTCTTGATGAGGAAAGGTGAGAGAGAAACTAGGACGCTAGTGAGACAATGAGGCTGCTGGCTGCCAAGATGGCTGATAAGTAGCTCAAAGGAGGCAGTGGGCTGAAAATTACAGATGTGAGGAAATGATGGGTGACAGAGTCAGGGACTGAAAATAAGAAATAGTTAACGAAGAAGTACAGCTGCAGGGAAACCATCGGGTCAAGAAGGGCTATATGCTCTTGGCAGAAAAGAAGTCATATCAGATGAAAGCTTTGAAAGTTTTACAACTGGGAGTGGGGGTGGGGTGAGGTGGGGAGATTGCAATGGGCTATATAAAGAAACAAAACAAAACAAAACAAAACATCCTGCATTTCAGTAAAGCAAACTAGTCTGATCTTCCACCATTGACAAGATGTGGAGGCGGGGAGTGGAAAAGATGTAAAACAGGTTCATTGCAATCACTCACAAACTATTCAACATGCAGAAAGCAATGAGAAAAGAGGACTAATAAGGCAGTTTAAAAGGATAACGTTATGGCATCCTAAAGCAAAGATTAGGGTTTTGTAAGGAGTGCTTCACACAAGACAAATTTCCTACATATCCCTGCCATGTAGAAAAATACGTGTACCCTATATGTGCATTATCTCACGTGATGAAATGTACATGAATTGATGTACAAGAGGTGACATAGACGGTGTGTGTCCCTGAGGAAAGTAGCCCCGAGTGATAAAAGATGGAGTGTTTTCTGTAGGTTTACGACATCTCTGACATTTACTTCAGCAGCAACGAGGTTACGCAACACCATAACAGACAAAATGCTGAGTATCATGATAAAGTGTTAAATTCACAATCCAACACTTTATCAATGTATTATTGAACCACTCAATGTTGCTTCCACAATTTGATGTCTAATTTATGAAAAAGGGGTTTTTCCCCTTCTGAAGTGTTAGAAAAATTGCTTCATATATCCCTGTCAAATACTCACCACTACTACCCATGTGTACCACTTTAAAAAAAATAACAGTTCACATATCATATATTTTTAAAAGGTCAAAGCATAGGATATGTCCTTATATGTCATAGTGGCATGTTTGCAATTTGACAGGAAATGGTCTGACAGCCTAAACATCTACCCGAAGGCAGACTCCCAAAATCATATTCACTGACTTCCTATCTCCACGTTCACTTGAACCAGCACCTGGCCTTTTATGAATATGGCTAAATTACTAAAAAGCTCGTTGCTTTTTCCTGCTAGTGATATCTAAAAATATGTTATGTTGTCACTTACAGAAGATGCATGGGTAACTCAGTATCCAGTGGAACTTTATTCTACTAGTATAAATAATACACGCTTTCTTAGTTAATGCCCTTTTTTCTCCAGCTGAACCAATACTGCGGAGTTCATTTGTCATTTCAAAACACACCCTGTCAAAGGAGCAAGAGCCCATGTTAAGATGGTAAAGACTGTTATGTAACTAAGAGTTAGCCACAGATAGGAAGTGACTGTGCTACCAATCACAATTCATTTAGCCACAACAACCCCCCACCCCACCCCAGCTTCTCACCTTTTCGGTGGCTTTCTGTTATTAAGGCTTCATAGATTCGATGCCAACATACAAATGCTATTTTCGTTACTCATTTCTCTGGATAAAGAATAAAGCCTGAAGTCTCTCAAAGATCTTATCCTAAACTAATAGAGAATTTACACCCTCCTCTCTCTGAAGGATACTTACATGCAATGAAAGGCTACTGCTTTGCCTAATGAAATCATAAAGACTTTATTTGAACATTTCATTTGAAAGGTCTTTTCCAAATGGGTCTTGGAAAAGCATTCAGAGAATAACACTCATGCCCCAAAAGAACAGGCTTTCCCCTTCACCGCCCCCCCCAGAACTGGCAGAAGGGTAGGGAAGGTTAAGTACTTCTTGTAACCTTTCATTGCATCTTCATGTAAAACAGTACAATTCTTGATGACGCCACCAATTCCTTAAATATGAAAACCCTGGAAGACGTGTTCATGCCGATGAGGGTGCATAACGTGTCCAACAAATAAGACTATCTCAAAGGGACTGCATGGTTGTTCTTTCTCCCCCCCCTCCCATTTTTAATGTTTTGCAGAGGGAGTCAATCCTCGAATGCAGCAGCAACCAAATGCAGCTGAAAGGCAGCCTGGCATGTTCATACACTACTGCTTTGCGGTGACTGCCAAAAAACCAGAGCACTCAATGCTGCTGCTGCTGCTGCTGCTGCTGCTGCTGCTGCTTTGCTGCTACTCTGGTGACAAAGGAGAAGACGTGTTGGTGTTCCAGAATAAAGAGACCCTTCCCCTTCCCATGATACAGTCAATGCAGAGAATGCACTGTACTATGCTCTCTGCCTTTGTGAAATCCCTGCAGCAGAGGTTTCATCTCTAAGTGATGCTGGTTGCAGACATTGTCCTGAAGCAAAAAGTCAAAGCGACACTTCCACCCCTCACCTCCCACCCTCTACATTTTGGGCTAGTGCTTGTTTTTCTAACAACACAAGGAGATGGAGGGTTAGAAGCATCCCCTCTACAGCCTGCTGCCCAAAGCCACCACTTCCCATTGCGTCATGATGAGGGTGGCTCTGTCTCTAAGGGAGAGATGAATATCCATGCAATCTAAATGCCCTCCTCTCCCAAATAACACTCTGATGCAGAGACTGGATGGAAACTTCCAACAGAGGCCGTTTTGTGGCTGGATGGCTACGTTCTGATGGCAGAGCAACTCTCAAAAGCAAGGTCAACAGGGTCGACTGAGTAGAAAGCACTATGGTCAACTGGGTTTGTGGCAGCTTTGAAGCTGTTTGATAGAAGATGAATATAGGAACGGGATTCTTGTTGCCTCTGCAAATCCTTCTTATCCCACAGAGCTCCACAAACTGTCTGGCCTTTTTCCATCTCTTTCTCTTCAGGTCTGGCCCCTCCTACAACTACCTTAGCGCAGTTACATAACATTAGCCTTGTGTGTTTCCTGCCACCTTCTGTCTTTCAAACTGTTCATTTGGTGGGATATCCTGGAGTTAAGACAATTGTTATCTCAGCCACTTGCCCCACAGGCACCAGATAGCCCATCATCACCTGAGAAAACTGTGCCACTTGATTTACAGGAGGAGAACACCTACTGGTTTCCAAACAAATATGGGGGGGAGCACAAAGTGGATGTAGGATGAAAAAAAAAGAAGAAACAAATTTTGATAGATGAATGAGGGGAATTATGTTTGCCAGCTGTTTCCACCAAAAGGAAAAAAAAAAAACCATGGGAGTTAGAGAAGCAAGAGCTCTTTCAACCGAGGTGCTCCAAAGCAGTGTGAACTGACAGGCTTGGCTTGAGGGGGGGGGGGGAACAGGTCAGGAGAGGCAGGAAATTTGATCTGTCTAGATAAGAAACTGAAGTGATATGGCATGCATTGAGAAAATGAGAGATGTATGTGTGCAGGAAGAGTTGCAGTAGTTACATGCATGTAGAGGGTTAACTATAAGAAAAAGCTTGCTTGCTGGATGTATGCTCAAGGTTGATGTAGTCTTGAAAAGGAAGACTGAGAGGAGAGTGAGAGATCTGGCTGGTGTATAGGGGCAAATAAACATTCTGTAAAGGGACACAAGGGAAGCAGGGAGTGTGTGAATGCACGTTGCTTTGGTTGGTTTTGGTTTTGCTCAGGTGGGCGGGTGAGGAGAGGCTATTGGAGCACAAAGCACTGAGCCTGATAGCAAAGGACTTAATTTACTCAAATCCCAGTACTTTGGCATAATTGAGCCGTGTATCCATCTGTCAGTTGGTCTTTCCACCACAGATCCTGCTCTGTTCAAATGATCAGGATGTGTGTGGGCTTTTCCAACGAACTAGCTGAATGACACCTTCTCTCCTGCGCCCCATCCTCCTCTTTGCAACCCAACCAACATGGATTAAAGAGACGCTTGCAACCTCCCTTGGGGTTGCTCTTCTGGGCTGAACAATAGGTACATTAACAAATATCTGTATCAGAATTGCTTTAATGTTGTGTGTTCAATCAAGTACAGTAAATGAAAACTGCCTCCCTTGCATGGGGATTCCTCAAATCCTTAAGAACAGCCAGTACTGTATTCTCCACCTCTTTTTTTTTTTTAACTTTTGAGACAGAGGGCAGCAGCCACCTCATGGGAAGGGCCGCAAGTGCCTCATGCATTGGAGTCCTGTCAGATGATGTATTTGCTCTGTTAACAGCTTTGCCTCCCTGATGCATGCGCGTCCCTGTAGACATACAGTGCAGACATGACGCTAAGCCGAGCAAGGCACGTTTTCATAGAAATATAAGTTCCACTGATTCCAAAGGGCGCTCGCTTCTAAGTCAGGGCGCCTAGGAAGGACCGCAGTCTTAATCAGGTGGAACACTGCAGCGAGCAGGGCTGGAGGATTGTGTGTGTGTGTGTTTTTTTCCTCCAGGAGACATCAGAGCGCCTCTTTGATTGGCTGCATCGTCGCTGTGGAACGCCTCGCTTCCCGCGCGAGTCCCTTTTCGGATCTGCCTCAACCTGCTGGGCCATTGTTTTGATCTCGCTTAGGAATCGCGCTCAGTGTTCCTCTCCGCCACCGCCGCCGCCTTCCTCCTCCCGCCTTCTGCGCGGCGTTTTGCGATCTCTTTAGCCCCGCTGCTCGCACCCGCCGCCCGGTCCTCTTCCTTGACACCCACTAAGCGGTTTCGCCACAGCAGCGGAGTGTGCTGTTGTGGCTGTGGGAAAGAGCTCCCGCGCTCTCTCTCGTTCACACCCAGAGAAACATCTCTTTTTTCTCACACAGACGCACGCGCACAGATGCACGCATAAAATACCAGTCTCTGTTCCTTAAAATATACTGCACGTGTAAACATCCCGTGCTCCTAGTAAAACAGGGAAATCGATCACCCCACGCCAGGAACATCGAGGAAGTTAACCCACTAAGAGGGAAGTTAACCCTCCTTAAAAAAGATCCCAAATCACTACAATGGGTTGGGTTGGATGACCTTGCGGAGAATGATCTTTCACACAAGATCTCGTTGCACTGGAAAACAAAAACAATCTTTTCTCTGGTGCTTCTTATTAAAGCGACTTGAAAATAAAGACTTTCAGCCATCGTCAGCTTTAAAAGCAGACCAATTATCCCTCTTGAGATCAATAGTCGCCTTTGATGTCCTTATATTCGGGGTATGCGTGTGGATGTGTTTTGAAAAGCCAGATCATGCGGACATGCGGTTTCTCGTCTTAAAACAGCTTAAGGTACCGGTAATTGTTTGTAGATGCCCTTTATTTCCATTTGGCCGACAATAAAAGCCAATATAAAAAAAGATTTTTAAAAATATTATCATGAAAGGTATCATTGAACTTTGCTACGATGATTTCTAAACCCTCAGAAAAGGGGGTGAGTAGGGGAGAATAGAGATAACCGAAGCATATGGTTTAAGCTTCTAAGTACCAACATATGGCACACAAGACCACTCTCTAGATACATTTCAATCACTCCCCTCAGTCACTTCCAAATGCCTCTAATAAAGGGGGAGGGGGGAAGAGAAAGAGGAGGAAGGGAAAATCTGTAAACGACGGCAAACGGATTTGACACCTAATTGACACTGTCTTCTTTTCTCATCTGATTCTGTCGGCCAGAGTCTAGAGAGAAAACTTTGCCAGATTTGCATCATCTAGAGATTTGTGTTTGTATGAAAAATGCTTCTATTTATAGATTTTTAGAAACCACTGGCAATTATCTCCTCCCGCCTCTTTTCTCTCTTCTCACTCCCCCCGTAAACTCTTCATCGAAAAAAAAAAATCCTCCTTTCTGTCACCACTCCAAGCTGCTCGCCCCCCTTATTATTTATTCTTAGCAAATAAGATTTGATGATGCGAACCCAACAGAGTTTTTGTTTTGATTTCACTGCATCAGTCTTTAAGTTGAGCAAAAGGCAACCGGGGTGATTCTCATGGTATTTAGCATCCAAGAGTGCAGAGAACACTTACAGTTTGTGATGTATATGCTGTCCCCTAAAGCAAAGGCTGAAACTCAACGATGCAGATTTTAAAAATAATAATAATAATAATAATAATAAGGTATTCTTCAGGAGTGAAGTGGTCCTGGCTTGCCTCTTCCTCTCTCTACCGTTTAAATCCCTTTTGGGTCGCTTCTGCAACCAGCAGCTGCAACACGTTCCTCCGCTTTGCTCTGCACTGCAGATCAGGAATCCCAAAGAAATTCAAGGTTCCCTTGCTGGATGGAGCTGCCGTGCGCAGGCGCCTGCCAGCAAACCTAGCCGGTACACTATTAAAATCGGCAGCCCGTCGCAGCAGCTGCTTTGCAGTTACTGAGCATGCTCGTTTCGAACTGAGCACGCTCAATAATCCAAGATGACGCTCCTGCCCACAGAAGGGAAGTGCTCCAATTCAAAGCTTGCCCACGCAGTTCGCAGTGGTTGACTGCGGGTTGGGAAGGGAAAAAGTGGCCAGGGTGGAATTGTTATGTTGTGTGGATGAGATGGAGCCTGCCGTGGTCCTTGCTTTCTCTATGCAATCTATAAGAGCAGAATAAGAGCATAATTACACAGAGAAACGAACGAGGAAGACAAGGAAACTAAGAAGAATGGGCATAAAAAGTGAAGAGTAAATTCGTGGAATTGGATTGGGCAAGACTGGGTAACTTATCAGAACTTGGAAGAACTTGAAGCAGTGCTGGGGAAACAAGCTTGTTCTGAGTCATTCTGTCATTGCCCTTTTACTCACTCTCTCAGGCAAAAGTATAGGATAGTGTGGTATATAAACAATAGTATAATTTTTTTCCAGAGCCAAAGGTAGGTTGACTGCTGCCCACGGTAGGTTTGCTCAGCTCACTTTTGCCTCTGATAAATGATTAAATCTAGTTTGCAGGGCTTTGTTTCTGGCTGGAAATCCCCCCCCAAAAGAGGCAAGAATGAGACAAAAGAAATATCTGCATACGTGGACAAGCAAAGACTCTCTCAAAACCACTTTCAGCTGTCTTAAAACCTTGCCTGTTTGCCTCCTATTACAATCTACTTTTTAGGTCTGCACCTCAACACCATTTTCTAAATTAAAATTACAGGCTTGATGTTAACAGTTTGTATCTGTGTGGCTGATGAAAGGGGAATGATGGAGGCTAAATGTTTATAGGAGGAACTTGGGAGAAATGCAAAACCATGTTTGTAAGGGGTCCCCCCCCCCCATTTTGTTTTACCTCAATATTCTGCATAGAAATATTTTGTATTTTCAGAGCTTCCCTAAACGTATGATCTTTGGCACACTTGTCTTTGTTTGCACACCCACAGGAACAAGGATTTGTAGACTTCTGTGCTTTCAGCGATATTTTGAGACCAACTCAAATGGCCAAGGGAATGATGTTCCCTTTCTTGCTTTGGGAATTCCTTTCCCTTTTTAACTTACAAATATGCCAGAGAAAACAGAGTACTGTACAGTTTTTGCCTCCTTCCTGCACTGGGTATCGGTCTGAATTCAAGCACTGCAGAGATGCATCTGTACTGAGGAGCCATTGATTTGAGAAGAAAGGGGAAATGCTTATCTGGGAAGCATGACGTCCAGGCCATGACACTAGGTGAGGGTGAAGGGGGAGAAGGGCTGCCTGTGGGTTGATATGTACTCACTTAACCCATAATTACAAGGTAGTGCCAAGAAGTCGTAAGTTCATTTCCTTGTTTTGTCTTCTTTCTCCCTTCTTACACTTACCCTTCTAATTCCTTATTCTTTAAAGGGGGTGGAGATATTTTTTTCTAGGTACAGAAGAATATAGTGTCTTGAATGCTAGGAAAACACAGTACGGCTACAAAGGAGAGAACGGAGGCGTAGCTAGAGTACTTTGCAGCACCCGGGGCCCATACATTTTTGCATCCCCTGCACACGATTTATTTGAATAATATATTTAAATATTTATTAATAATTATTTATTACATTTCTAAATGTAATTCCTCAACAGTCTTTCTAAACATGATGCAGATTTCTACAACAGTTCTGCTTAAAGATATAGCAACTTGGGCTGTCAGTGGATCATCTGGGTTCTGTGTCTTTATCATCATCTGCCAAGGCTATGTTAAAAACTAGGTTGTGGGACATTGAACGCCAGGAACTAATGGTAGCAGCATAGAAAACATGTTCCCTTCTTTGTATTCAACTCTCTCTTGGGCACATGAAATTAAATACAATTACCTTCAATTTTTGTTCTACCCACAAGAAAGAAGGGCATTTTCGCTGGCTAGGTTAAATTCTAACCCATCAAACCTCCTTTGGGGTAGGTTTGCTGGTATGGTAGAAGGAGATAGGATTTGTCCATGTGACGGAAACTCTAGCATGGATGATGGAAACTCTAGCACACATGGTTCTTAAATGTAATTTGTACGATGATCTTCGACAACAATACCTAGATCAATTTTGCATTCCCACTTGGAAACCAGAGTTGGAGGTCATACGTTTTTTATTACATGGGAAAGACCAGGAGCTCACCAAGATAGTGGGTAAATACCTTTATTTGGTTTTTTGCCGTCAAAGTATATTACAGTCTTCTAGCCCTATTAATGACCCAGTGATGTAAAAAATAGGCTGCTTTTTCTTTCTTTTATTTAGTTACTTGTGCCATTGAGTGATAGTGGCTGTGTATTGGTATATTTAACTTGGATGTTTGTTCATGATGCCAATAAAGGTTGGATTGATTGATTGATTGATATTTCTTAAGAACACACACACACACACACACACACACACACACACACACACACACACAAAACCCGAACAGTCCTTCACAGACAGCCTGTTAAAATTACAGATTTACTGGGGCTAGCAGTGGCTGTTTTTTGTAAAGAGAGAAAAGAGCAGTGATGTAGACTTGAGTCTATTGACTCAGACTCGGTGATTGTAAAAGACTCAAAAAACTCGACTCGAGACTTGGAGTCTTTTGGAATCTTTTAAAAGTCAAATTTTGTTCAGGTTTAAACCCATTTTCCCTATTAAATAGAGAGGGCAACTCACAACCAAAGACTCGGGACTTGGGGGCAAAGACTTGGGACTTGACTTGAGACTTGGACCCAGAGACTTGAGACTTGGCTCGAGACTTGGAGTCAGAGACTTGATCCACATCCCTGGAAAAGAGAAGGGTCAAGAAGCCCCTCCCGTGCTCCCCCACTATTACCTTTGTTGGGTTTCAAGCCTGTGTCTTGCTTTAACAAGAAGTCTGCTTCTGTGCTCAGTGGCGTCGCCAGGTGCCCCTGCGGTTGGGGCCGCCCCCCAGACGCCCCCAATAAAACTGTCAAAATTTTAGGTTTCGGTTTCGAAACCTATTTTTGACAGGTTTTTTGGGGGGGGGGGTTAATGCTTTTGGGTGGTTTAAAGTGTTAAAATGGAATGTTAATGTGTTAAGTGTGCTTTGCCGGCACTTATCTGTAATATGGGGCGTTCCAGGATGTTCCAGCGACGATCTTCTTCCTGCGCCCGGGCACAGCTTCTCCCTGCGCCCGGGTGCGGACTCCGTAACGCCCCCAGCAGCGGTTTCCGGGGTTTGCGCATGCGCAGAACCACGGAGTTTCCAGGGAAATGCGCAAACTCCGGAAAGCGCTGCCGGGGGCATTACGGAGTCCGCACCCTGGCGCAGGGAGAAGCTGTGCCCGGGCGCAGGAAGATCGTCGCTGGAACGTCCTGGAACGCCCCATATTACAGATAAGTGCCTGCAAAGAACACATAACACTTTAACATGCCGTTTTAACACTTTCAACCCACCGAAAACATAAAAAAACGTCAAAAAATGCCTAAAAAACCCTGAAAATTAAGGAGGCCCGCGCCCCCCCAGAGCCTCTGCGCCCCTATGCCCTGGGGCCCACTGCCCCATATCAGCTGATGCCCCTGTCTGTGCTTTAACTAGCAGTTCCAATTACTGCTTCCTGTTAATTCAGCTGAGCCTCTCTACCATTCAGTCGGTTTGTCTGCTCCTGTGCTCCTGAACAAACCTTAACAGAAGTGGCCTATGTTGTTTGCATATGTTCATGTGAAGGAGAGAGAGATGGGTCTTGCTAAAACTGAACATTTGGGACAAACAACCAGAGTTCTGGTTTCACAGAAGCTTCAGTGTGGTCTTCAAACACACTTTTATGACGAGGTAAGTGCTGACAGTAGCAGCAGAAGTGGCAGCTCAATCCTCAACATTCAGAAGAAAGTCTGGTTTCAGTATCGCTTACTTCCAAGTAAATATACTAAGAGCCAAATCCTATCCTCCCCCCGCTGATGCAGCTGCGCCAAAAAGGTGAACGCTATATCCAGCGGGGGGAGGGGATTGGGAGGCTTTGAAGGGGAAAGGGGGAATTACTTCCCCTTATCCCTCTGCAATGGGAGTGATTTTTTTCGCTAGTGAAACTCCAAGAGAAAGGGGGGGGATGCTGCAGAAAAGGGGAATAGGTCCAGCGTTATCGCCACCAGATCCACTCCTGTAGCCTCCCCGCCCCTGTTTTTTCCCTGTCCAGTTTCACACCCTCCCCACCCCCACTGCTGCAGAAGACTCTTCCGCTGTTGTAAAGCCCTGTCCCCGACCGCCCAATCCCAGAATCCTATACACCTTTACCTGCAAGTAAACCTCATTAAACTCAGTGGGTCTTCTTACTACTGAGTAGACATATATATGATTGTGCTGTTAGACTTGCATATTTGGTTGGTAATGGTTAAGAAATCTTGACTCTGGAGTCAGTTATTGTCAGGCTGAGCCCCAGTCTGGACTTAAAAAAAATATTTGTTTGTTTGATTAATATCCTGCTGTATCCCATGGGTTTAGAGGGGCTTCCAGTGTTTGTTTGTTTTGTTTGTTTTTTCTCCCTACATTTTAATAATCCTGTCTCCAAGGGACTCGTAATCCAAACAAAAATAATAATGGTTTGGGGAAATAAAAGAGGCCAAATGAACTCAAAATTACATTGTAAATATAAAATCAATTTGAAAAGAAAAAAAGAATGCAGTCCCAGGTGTTGTGGTGATAGCGTCTCTACAGCTCTGCCCAGGAGGCGCGGCTGTTATCCGTGAATGTCTCAGAATGCTTCTCCTCCTCTAGCAGCAGCAGCTCAAGGAGATGAAGTCTCTATAACCTCTGTCCAAGAGGCAGCAGACTTTGACTCTCTTTCTCTTTTACAGCCCAGTCCAGCCTAAGGCCTCAGCGGCACAATTCAGGCACAAAAGCAGCCTAAGTGCTTTAGGCTCGAGTTGTGACTGAATTGTGCCGGAGAGGCCGAATTTGTGCTGCAATTGTGACGGGCGTAGGACGAATTTACGACGGACGTCACGCGCATGCGCACTACGGGCGCCGGCACAATTCCGGCACAACTTCGGCCTAAGAGTGGGCGTTCCATGGGCGTGACGGGGGCGTGACGGGGGCGGTTACGAATTTGGGTCGGATTCCAGACACTGGCGAGCTCCGACACGCTCCCTCGAGCACAACTACGGCACAAAATTTAGGTCGACAAAAAAGGTGGACTCAAATTTGAGGAGACCCATAGGAGCCATTTTACCTTACCCACTCCAGCCCTCTCCTGAAAAGTTCTAACACCCTACTCCTGAGTTATGCCTGAGTTAGGACGGAATAGCTGTGGCATAACTCTGGAACCGGACACAGATAGTTACCCTATCAGCACTCAGCCGCACCCAGCCTCTTTCCCACAAAAGCCCAGCCCCAGGCCTCCATTCTCTCTCTCTCTCTTTGAGCACGTGGCGTGGGGTCCTGTCCCCCAGCAGCCACAAAGTGGGACTTTGTCGGTGGAGGGCAAAATTCACAAACATCTCTCTTCTCTCCTCCTCTCTCCTCTCTGCCCCCCTCAAGGGCAGAGAGGGCTGTTCAGGCTGTGGCCAAACTGTTTACAGCTGTGCCTGGGCAGCTGCCTCCATGCCAGTGTTTGCTAACCCATGTCTTTCTCCCAGCCCCTCTCCCCCCCACACACAGGCAACAACACCAGCAGGTAAGTGCAAGTAAGAGCAGGGAACGTGCTGACATGAGTTCTGACTTCTGCCTCTTTGCATATAGAAATATAGGTAGGATACATGCCTCTTTACCAATGTCTTGTCTCATAGCTGCCTGCAATGCCTTCTCTGAAATGCCTCTTTACCAATGTCTTGTCTCATAGCTGCCTGCAATGCCTTCTCTGAAATGCCTCTTTACCAATGTCTTGTCTCATAGCTGCCTGCAATGCCTGCCATGATATGCCTCTTTACCAATGTCTTGTCTCATAGCTGCCTGCAATGCCTGCCATGATATGCCTCTTTACCAATGTCTTGTCTGATAACTGCCTGCTTTGCCTGCTATGATATATAGGATACATGCCTCTTTACCACTGTTGTGTCTGATTGCTGCCTGTAGTAATGTGAGCACACAATGCCACAAGTGTGGAACTGTTAGCCTTATGTAGGCACCAGCTGTTCCCCTCCTTTTCTCCACAGGGTCTACTGACAGGTCAGTATTGCTAGGTTTGCCATGGTTGTGAACCACACGTTGTGTTGTTGTCTCTCTCTTTGACCCTTTTCCCTTACAGAATCATGCTCACCTTACACCCAGGGATGGAGCGCAGACCATGCTATGTATGTCACACCTCTCCAGGGGCGTCGCGACGACGCGCGACACCCCTGAGCGGGGGCGCGCATCACCCTTAAGGGGGAGGCTCCGCCCCCGCGCGTGACGTCACGCGCAGGAGCGGAGCGCCCTCCCTGCTCCGTTTTTGGCTCATTTTGGAGCCAAACGGACCCAGGGGAGGGCGGGCGGGCCCACCTCCACCGCGAAAATGTAAGTGAGGGGCGCCGCGCGTCACCCCTATACGCGCGACGCCCCCCGGCGGCCCGCCCCCCCCGCTTCCCCCCGTCGACGCTAGTGCACCTCTCAACTGTGTTTGATTTCTCTCCCTGCAGGCCTTTGCAACCGGCACACTGGCATTTCTTCAATGGCGATTCCTACCACACAGCAGCTGCCATGGAACACCCCCGTGTTTTTTTGTCTCCCCAGGAATGTCCACTACCACCTACCTTCCGGGGAGCACCCCTGGGCCTGCAGTCTGGTTGCCCCACGGTCGTCTGCCTCGATGCTGCCAGAGGTCTGGGAGCCTGCCCTGCAACCCTCCTCAGCTGCTGCTGCTGCTTCTCCACCTCCCTGGCTGTCCTACTTGCTGTCCCTCCCCTTTCTATGGAGCAGGCTGTGGTTCCATAGGGGAAGAGCCTGCATCTCCAGGTCCATGGGGCACGCCTGCTGCTGCTGCTGCTACGTTCTGAGTGGCTGCTGTGCCTCCCCCTGGCAGCCTTGCCTGGCCATCTCTGCCAATGTTCCAGAACAATAAAGATGCCCCTTGGGCAAAGGCCCCTTGAACAACATGTCCCCAGTGTAACACCAGCATTGCCCCACACACACAGAGACAGCGCCCAGCACACAAGCCCCTACATGATTCCCATCCAGGGACTGCCACTGCCTTCCCAGGGAGACCACAGCAGGGGGGCTGCCAGACCCTCAGGGCTCAGAGGGGAGGGGGGAGTTGGGGGGCCTCTCAGGCAGGCAAACAGTGACAGGCGACACGGCGCCCATACTGGATCCGCTCGCGTCCGCCACGTCCGTGAAGAGCCCTTTCGGCAACCGGGGCTCTCACCCGCCCTCGGTCCGCCCATCAACGGCGTCCGTTTCCGCCCGTCAATGGCATCCGTTTCCGCCCTCGGTCCGCCCGTCAACGGCGTCCGACAAAAGTCTTACCCCTGTGTCCCTATTGGTCTCTGCAGACCTAAGCGTTTGCCATGCTAGCAATCCTTACTAGAAAGTCCAGTTGAATGCAGTCAATTATTTCTAAACAGATATGCTGAGGATTGGGTGGCTATTTCTAACATTTCTACTGCACTTGTAGTGAATGAAGTGCTTTGGAATTACTTTGGAATTACTAATTATACAGTGATTGGCTCCTTGGACATCACATCGATGACACACGGATGTCACGTGGATGACGCGCCGACTTCATGGCGATGACACATGGATGTCAGACGGAAGAACATAAGAAGAGCCCTGCTGGATCAGGCCAAAAGCCCATCTAGTCCAGCTTCCTGTATCACACAGTAGCCCCACCAGATGCCTCAGGGAGCACAAGACAACAAGATAACCTGTTTCCCGTTGACACTCCCTTGCACCTGGCACAGAGAAAACCCACTTCTAAAACCAGGAGGTTGCTTATGGCTTGTAACCTGTGATGGTCTTTTCCTCCATGAATCTGTCCAAACCCCTTTTAAAGGCATCTAGGCCAGGTGCCGTCACCACATCCTGTGGCAAGGAGTTCCACAGATGAATTACACACTGGGTAAAGAAATGAAATGATAAAGGATGATATGCTGATGTAACGGTGATGACACACCAATGTCGCAGCGATGACGTGCTGATGTCAGAATGCTGCTTTGTGCATAATAGGCTGTGTGGGTGTTTCCATAGATGCTGGGGGTGTTACTGAGAAGGGTTGTGCCAGCGTTGCTTTGCCAAGACAGGCTTGGCATTTGACCCTTGTTGCTCCAGCATCTGTGCGCTATTGGTGTAGCGTTGCCAGGATGGGCTTAGGCTATGATGGCTGTCATGCCAGCGTCAGTGTAACATCAGTGTTGCATCTAAATAGGATTGGGCTGTAAGAGTGCCACCCAACGTTCATGGGATTTGGGGCAGAGACTTACCCACGGCTACTGATAGAATTAGTAATTTGGGGGGAATCGCCTAGGTATATGAACTTCTGGGTATCTGAACCTAAGCCCCCTAATAGTGTTTTTTTACAATATATATACAACAATACACACACACACACACACACACACACACACACACACACACACACACACACACACCTTCTTGTCTGTTTATTGACATAAAGCTGTAGTGTACAGTATTTCAAGTTATGTTTCTGCAGCAATAGATTTTATTTCTGTTGCACTTCTCAAGGTGCAAAGCACACTGCAGTTTTTATATTGTCTTTTTCTATTGCCATTATTCTCTCTCGGGGTGGCTCCACAGGTAGCACCTGATGGAGCACAAGCCAGGGGGTCCAAGCTCATGGAAGGGCCCACACCCAGGCCTGGCCAACTCCCGAGGCAGTGAGGGTGTGCAGCAGCCGCTGCTCCCCACCACAAGCCTGTAAGCTAGGGCCTATGGAGATACCTACCATAACGCGGTAGTTGACCACCCGCTTCTTCCTCAGATGCCATGTTGCAGTTCCTGCTGCTTCTACTCCCCACCATTGCCTGGCAAGCCAATCCTGAGGCAGTGGGGAGCAGGTGGAAGTAACAAACATGAGTTCTCATTTGCACCGTGACCTATAACTATAGTGGTGGTGGTGAAGGAGGCCTATCAGTCGTCCACTGTCCATTTACCATGCACCATGGGGGTTGGCGGTGGCATGCACATAGGGAGTTATGCCATTGAGGAGCCATTCGAAGGCTTTTGACCCAGCCCCCCCCCCCCAAAGCTGGAGCTGCCACTTTCTGTAATGACACCATTTTACAGATAATGTGAAGAACAGTGAGGGATGGTGACTTGCAAAGACACACCCAGTGGATTCATGTCTGGAAAAAATTAGGCAAGAAGTGGAAAAATGGGGAAATGCCATAAAAAGAGACAAAATAAGCAGCGGACAAAGATCAAGGGGTTGGGAAAAGCAGGCTATTTGTTTGTTTACTTGGACTTGTATAGTCTACCTTATTTATGTGGCAGAAAGTGACATTGGTCTACCCACATTTTTGCAGCAATGATCAAATGATCACATTTGATAAATGATGACACAGGCGAGGAACTGAGACTTGCTCAAGGCCACCCACTCACTCAGCTGGGATATGAACAGGAATCTTCCAGGCCCAAGTTCAGTTTTCTGTCTGCTGAGCGCTGGCCACCCTAGAAAGCAGGGAAATTAATGAAGAAGGCTGTGAGCATGACAGAGAAAAACCACTTGAATTGGGAGAGTGGAAAGAGGCAGGTAAGTAGAAATATAAAACCTAGAATTTTGTAATATATTATGTAAAATGCATGTTTTAGACTTTTCCTCCAAACAAGAAAGAAAGCACAGGGAGCATAAATGTGGCTTTTATCTCTCTTTTTAATTGAACTTTTGTTATAGCTGTACAGTATACAGTGAGAGGTCTCTATCTCTGAAATGAATAATATGCAAGGAATATGAAGGCCTGCATGGTGTATTCTTTTAATTGCGGAAGAACAGATATGTTGAGGATATATTACTTGCATGCCCTTGCATTCTCGTTGATTAATGCGGTCTATAACCTGTTATGCGCTGTTGACAGCCCAATTAAATCACTTTGATATTAACTGATCTCATTTCCATGAAGTAAATGGGACTTAACTGGCCAGTAGTGTAGCTAGAAGGGCGGCTGCGGTGCGTAAGTGCTGCACAGCGCTACATGGGGGTGCAAAGTGGCTCCTCCCACTCACCATTGCATTCGCTGCTGGAATGGCTCTGACAGCGAGTGGAAGGGGCCACTTTGCACTGCCGTGTAGCCCCGTGCAGCATTTACCAGGCTGCCCCTCGTCTAGTTACACTAATGTAATTGGCTTAAATCAAGAGGTCTTATTTATCTCATTTCTGGATCAGTGCCTAAAGCTCCAATCCTTTCCACGTTTTCTTGGGAGTAGGCCCCATTCAACACAATGGAACTTACTTCTGAGTAGACACACCTAGGATTGTGGTGTAAGTTATTTATTCAATGCCTTTTGAGAGCATTGCTAACGTAATGACCGGTTTTGGAGGATGCATGTATTTGAAAGCTTGCAACAAAATATATTTGGGAGTAGCCAGAACAGTTACTTTCGTTAACATCATATAACTTGTTACTTTATTATGGTGGCAGACCAGTGAAGCTGAGCCAGGATGGTGTAGTGGTTTGGGAGTCGGACTTAGACCTGGAAGATCCAGGTTCAAATCCCCGCTCAGCCACGAAGCTTCCTGGGTGACCTTGGGCCAGTCACTATCTCTCAGCCCCACCTACCTCACAGGGTTGTTGTGAGGACAAAAAGGAGGGGAGGAAATATGTACACCACTCTGAGCTCCTTGGAGGAAGGGTGGTATAAAAAATGTGAAAAATAAATAAAAAAAATAAAAAAATAATGAGGCTTAGTGATCCAGGATGTCAAATCCACTAAATGTGTAAGTTTACGCATTATTTTAAAAACTGGCCTACTACAGCACCATATGCCCCCTTCATTTCCTTCAACTTGCCACATCACGTACAAAATAGAACCAAAATGCAGGCAATTCCAAATGGATTTTGATTTGATCACCCAATGCTTGACACCACCTGCTTCTCTTTTTGCTTACTTTTACAAATCATGTATACATATACTGAGTGTATTTTTCCAATGAACGTTTGAGTATGGCACTCCATTTTAAGGTTTTAAACAGTGATGTAGACATGAGTCTATTGATTTGGACTTGAGTCGAACTCAAGTCATGTCAATGACTTGACTCGGCGATTGTAAAAGACTCGAAAGACTCGCCTCGAGACTTGGAGCCTTTTATGACAAGTCCAATTTTATTCAGGTTTAAACCCGTTTCCCCCATTAAATAGATAGGGACTCGCAACTTGCAACCACAGACTCGGGACTTGGGGGCAAAGACTTGGGACTTGACTTGAGACTTGGACCCAAAGAGTTGGGACTTGACTCGAGACTTGAAGTCAGAGACTTGATCCACATCCCTGGTTTTAAATTTTCTGTTATAGTTTAGCTTTCTCTTGCTCAGTCATGTAATAGAAAACTGCCTGATGCTAATATTGACATGTCTGGTTTCACATGTTCAGGAAGAATGTTGATTCATGCTGTAGAAGCCCCATTCCCTGGTCCACCAAAGTCTGAGGCACTGTGCAGATGTTCATTTTTATTTTTATTTTTGAATCAGAGGGGAGAGCACAGTGGCAGGCCCACTCTGTGTTGAATCAGTTAACTGTTATGACACATTTTGCATCTCAGTGAGTAAAATACAGTATATTGAAATCAGATTCAGACTTGGTATCTCTTCCTTTCTTCTTTGGTTGATGCTGCAGGGTTGTGTAGAATTGTGTGTGTGCTAGAGGAATTGTTTTATTATTTTATATAGTGTTAATTTCTATAAACTGCTTAGGGGGTTATTTGGACCAAAAGCATGGTGTGTTAAATGTTATAACATTTGCTAGTCGGGCAAAGAGGCTCTATTAAAAGTGGTGCTCCTCTTATATTTAGTAGAGTAGAGGGAGAGTAACTGTCCCTCTTCAACCCATCACAGTGTCTTTTCTAGTGGCTGTTGCTGGTGTTTCTTCTGCATCTCTTAGATTGTGATCCTTCTGGGGGAAAGGAACCCTTTATTTTTCCCTGTAAACTGCTTTGTGAACTTTTTTGTTGAAAGGTGGTATATATAAATATTATTTCCTTGAACGAATGGGTTCCCACAGCCAGTTATAATAATAATAATAATAATAATAATAATAATAATAATAATAATAATAATAATAATAATAATATCATCATCATCCCAGGAGAGGAGTCTCAATGTTTGAAACTTCTTTTCCATGCCCCTTTCCATCACGTCTCTTCTGCCCATAAATACAATTCTCACCCCACTGAGACAACATGGAACTATTAAAGGTTGTATGCGTAAGAACTCCCGAAATGTCCAAGGATTCAGTCTCACAGCAGATTTGTTACAGCTAATTTGTTTTACGCTGCTATTTTTAGGAAACATGGGTATAATTGCAGATTGCTTGTTTCAGAGGGTGGAATTAATTCTATTGCTTGAAAATATACATTTGTCTAGTAGCGTATTTTGGGACTGTATATTCTACAGGAAGTAACAAAACATGTGAATGATAGCTGGAGAGTAGTTGATTGTATAGTATTCTAGATAAATTCCCTGTCGAATGCAGATTTCCAAAACAGTGGGCAGCATTTCATAGAAAAATGATTTCCTTTGCATTCTCCTTTCCATTTTGCCCTCAGATATATGATGGGCAGCCCAATCCTGCCTAATATGCGGCGGCGGGCCTAAAGGGCCGGCCACTGCATTCTAGGCCCATTGCGGCCTGCACTGGTGCGGCCCGGGCTCATCTCGGGGGAAAGGGACAAAGTCCCCTTCCCCCGGTGTAAGCGGCGCAGGCAGGTCGCAATGGGCCTCCTTGGATTCGCGCCAGCTCTTTGGCTGGTGCACAACTGGGGAGGCCATGTAAGGACAGCCTGGACTGTGACAGGGCATAGAATATTGGCGCAACTCAGCAAAGATATCCCAGCCTGGGTCGGCCAACAGCACCCTCCCTCACTGCCCCTGTCCACTCTCACCTGCACTGACCGGCGCGAGACTCACCTGCGGCAGCCGGCACAGGTTCAGGTAAGTGGCCTCTACACTGGCACCGCTTACTCCCGATGAGCCGCAAACGTGCTTTCTGGCAGCACTCGTTCCGGCGGCCTAATGTTAGGCAGGATTGTGCTGTAAGAGCCCAATCGTATCCCCCTCCCCTGCTGGTGCACCAAAAACTGGAGCACTGTATCCAGTGGGCGGGGGGGGGGGGCGCAGATCGGGAGGTTTCAGCAGGGAAAGGGGATTTAAATCTCCTTACCCCTGCATAAGCCTCACAACCCACAAAGTGTCTTCTTGGACCTACGCTAGTGATTTCAGATTCATTTAACATTTAGTTAGCCATTTCGCTAGTACAGATCTGAGGAGAGAAAGGGGTGGGGAGGCAGTGGAAATGGAGGGTAGGATCCGGTGCGCACCATTGCTGCCAGATCTACCCCCTTCCGCAGCTTCCCTGATTCCTGTCACACACCCCTCACCATCTAGTTTAGCCCCCGTTCCGCCCTCCCCCCACCCTCTCCTGCCTCCTGCAGTGGCTCTGGCAATGCAGATAGGAAGACTCCGTCTGGGAAGCGCACTACTTAGCGCGCTGCTGAAAACTGCTTTCCGGCACTTTTTCAGCAGTGGACGACAGCAGAATGTGCGATCCGCTGCTGGTCAGAGCCCATAGGATTGGGCTGTGAGTTTCAATTGTCATTGCAATGACAAGGAATGAAAGGAGCAATGTGGCTATACAGACTGGCAGGAAGGGGTTGCTTCTAGATACCGTGTGAGTTACCAGGGCTGCTGGTGACAAACTGCAGCTTACAAATCTGATGCTCTTAGGAGGAAAAAATAAGTGCCTGATTTTAGTGGTTTTGGTTGGAAGTGGAGACAGACATATATTACTGTTACAAACTATAATAGGCTGTAATATTGTTCTGTTTCTGTTCTGAAAATTGAATGGAGTTTTATAATGACTAAACAGTGGGAAGACATCTATACAGATTGCATAGCTCACCCCAGTCTTGCAACTGTACACATCAGCTAAGTTGTTTGGCAGGGATCCAGTCTTGTGAAGTATACAGTCTTGTGCCTTGTGGCCACAGAAACAGAGATCACCTGCCTAACAACCACATGGGTGCCTTTGAAGACTTGACTGTCAACATCCCTTGTTGTCAGGCAGCACCATCATCAGCACCCCATATTTAATTGTTCTGATTCATCATTTTTCACATACCATTCCATTCAGACTGCAAAAAGTATTTATGTATGAAATCATGTCCTTTTTTCTATTATTAGAAGATAATTTATTTCATACATCTCAGTAATTTCATAAATTACAAACCTCCTGATACGACAGTCTGCTGCGTGCCTTTCGGTCAAATCCCTTATGTGTGTTTTCTCTATGAAGAATACATGAATTAATTAAATACCGCCAGCCCCCACAAAACCCAACCCAAGAACCTACTCCCTAATGAATTGTTCTATTATCATCTTCATTGGCTGTCTGTATGTTTCTGGGCACAATTCCAAGTGCTGGTGATGACCTTTAATGCTCCTAGTGGTTTGCGACCTAAACACTTCAAGGATCATCTCTCCCTGTATGAATCTGCCGACCCTGTGAAGTAATCTAGGGATTTTCTCTTGGGATTGTTGCCATTGGAAATACAGTTGGTGGGAACTTGTGAAAGGGTCTTCTCTGCTGTAGCAGCACCTGTTACATGAAATTCTTTTCTGAATGATATCAGGACTGCTCTTTCTTTGCCGACTTTCCAAACAGCGCAATCCTATCTAGCTTACACCACCAGTGTAACCAGCAGTGCAGCAAAAACGGGAGGTCCCAGAATGGAAAGGGGATTCAAATCCCCTCCAAAGGGGGGATTCAAAGGGAATTTATATCTCCCCTCCCCTTCAAAGCCTCCCACCCTGCCCTCCCCTGCTGGTTACACCGGTGGTGTAAGTTGGATAGGATTGTGCTGAAAGAGTCAAAACTTTTTTATTTCACCAAATCTTGAACTGATAGATACTGTAGTTTGTTTTCTGCTCTGTATGTTGTGTTGGCTTTTAATTGTGATGTTGGCTGTTCTGCGTTGACATTTTTATTTCATTTGGATTGTTGTCTTGTTTTGTTGTTTTTCGCCTGATGTTTTGTTGGTTTTGTATTGATTTATTGTCTGGTAAGCTGCTTTGAGCTTTCCCCACTGGGTTACAAAAGGTGAGGTAACAATGTTTTAAAATAAAAATAACATAAATATAGTAGCACAGATATCAACACAAAGACAATAGAATGGAATGAAATTGATAAAATGTTCTCCCCCAGCTACCAACTTGTTTCCCCTTGGGAGATTGCCTGAAATAATTTGAGCGATTGTGGCCAAGTTTGATGTATGCTAGGCTAAGACACTAACAATTGATTCTCTTCAAATTTTGAAGAGCATCTTGTTAGTAGCTTTTCCCCTTCCCCCCTTTTCTCTCTTCCATAATGACTTCTGTTAAAGATATTTGTATGGCTTCAAAAACACATGTAGAAGTAAGATAAGAATATGGAAGGAACAGAAACGAAGGCCTTGAAAACATAAACCTAGCGGAAGAGAATTCAAAAGCCCAATCCTGTTTGGACACCACGTCGACAGTGCAGTTGTCAATCATATCCTAAGCCCATTCAGGCAATGCCACACCACTGCAGCCCTCCCAATAACGCCCCCAGTGCCCATGGAAACTCTGACAAAGCCCATCATGTATGGAGCATCATCCTGACGTTGGTGTATCACCAGTGTGAGTTATGTGCATCATTGGTGTAAGAACATGTATCATCAATGTAATGTCCATTGAGCCAATCACCTTGTCCACCCAACCCAAATGCTGGCAGCCAGAGAACTGCCACTAGGCTGAGCTGAGCAGGGGGCAAGGGCAGGCACAGGGCCACTGAGCAGCCAAATGTTGACAAATGCTGACACTGGGGGGACACCCTAGTGCCAACCACTAGGAATGAGCAATACAGCCAGGCACCCCCACCAACCATGGGGACAAGAACACCACACACACACACACACACACACACACACACACACACACACACACACATCATGACATGCCACAGCAACCCCCCCCCCCCCCCGCACGTCCTATAGGAGCTGCAGTGGTGTGAGCAGTAAAGGGGTAAATAAAAAGACCTCCTGCACCCAGGGTTTCAGTCCTCTTGTATCGCCCACATAAATATATACATATAACGAATACCTTTATGAGCAGAGCAGAGCAAGGGTAGATAGATAGCTCCCTTGGAAGAAGGCAGCCATGTGAAACAAATACACAAGCCTCTCCATGGCAAGACTTCGAGTCCCCATGGGGGTATTCGCCACCTGGAAGGAACCATTTTGCCAAAAGAAAGATTGGGACAGGACACAAGGGGAGCCTCAACAGCACTCAGGCAAAGCAGGGTGCTTGGGGGCTCACTGCACAAAGGCGCAGGCTGGCAGCCAGGCAAGGCAGGTTTGAGCCCAGCCAAGAGACTTGCCCTAACCCTAACCGGCAAGGCACTCGCCTTTTGCATGACTGGCCAGAAACACCCAAGACAGGGACAAAAGAAGGTGTGGAGGTAGGTCTAGAACCCACACCAGCTACTCCACAAAGCTGCTCTCTAACTCCCCAGCCGCAGGACCCAAGCAAAGAGCTCCTGATTTGGCATTTAACACCTTGCATCACCGCCAACACACACACATGGCCGGGAGGCTGTAGCACATGGACTGATCAGAAGGAGCACAGCAGGGGCCAAGCAGTGGGCTGGCAACTTCCTCTATCTTCCCATAAACATTCCAGCTACTGTATCCTCCTCATGTACTACATGATGGAGCCCTGCTTACTCTTGCCGTGCTGCTTGCCGCCTTCTTGGTGCAAGGAAGACGGCAAAAGAGTCTGATCACCATCCTCTAATCTTCTCTTCTGATAATGCGAGTCACTATTATTAATTTCAACTTTGATTTATTATTTATATTATTCATGCCTCTCTGCCCTCCTCATCTTCCTCTGTCAGAAATTCATTTAAAATATGCAAGACATATTCTCTTTTTTTTTCCCCAAGTAGCTCAGAAGCTAATTCAAGAAATAGTATGGAAACAAGAGGAAGAGGAGGCTGAAAGGGTAAGAGAGGACAAGGCTGATAAACAAGGCATTGTATTTACTTGTGTGGGGAGGAGAAAGCACAACAGTTAGCTGTCAGCATGTCTTGCATCTGGTACGCTCACCCTGGCATGGAGCCCCCTGCCCTCAACACCCCCCCTCCCAATTGTTGATGGTATAGCTGCTGATTCTCCTAGCTTGCCTACAAACCAAGTCAGAGAGGTGGGACAGGAAGAGTTGTCTCACAGCAGATAGGAAGGAAGCACCAGCCCAGTTGCAATGGGCAGATACTCCCTTGCCACCATCTGTGACCATCCAACTCAGTGCAGTTGCAGTTGTTGGCCATATCACCAGGACAAAGGGCACATGCCCTCATGCATGCCCCCATTTTGAACCCCAGTAAGGTGGTGACAGCCAGGCTCTCAAGGCAGGCCAGTGATCATTGCTTCACTGAATCTGGCGGCAGTGAGTAAGCCACAGTTGAAAGAAGGTGTGGGGCCCCAGGAATTGGCAACAGTGAGGCAGACGAGCAGTACAAGCTACCACAATTGTGTGTGTGTGTATGAGAATACGTGTGTGTGTGTGTGTGTGTGTGTGTGTGTGTGTGTATCTTTTGTCCAGGTGACCCAAAAATCTGGCTCTGGTCCAGTTGGAGAGTAATATTCTCTTGATTAATATTTCTTTCCATGGCATAATTTTTGAAATTAAACTGAGCAATGGGACATGATGACATCTCATAATATGCTTCAACCGAAAAGTAAAATGTGTTGATGCAATATATTTCTAGTCAGCAATAATAAATCGGCTGTAAAGGCTCTTGGAAACAGGACATACTGATAAGGTCATAGTGGATACTTATAAGTATACCGATATTTATCACGTTGGGCAATGTGGGACTTGTGCTTTTGTCCTCTGAACTGTGAACAACATCTCTGCATTTAAAACAAAAATAAAATGTACCTTTTAAAATACATTGTTATAGCGCATGCGTACACACGTGCACACACTGAAGACAATATTCATTTAAATATGTTCTGGGGCCCATAAATCCTATCACCAGCACTGGCTTCTACTCTCCCAGAGAGATCACAATACTTATCATGGTGCTTGTCCACCCTTCTGCTGCCAGTCAGACCTTGTTTCCTGCCTATGCATGGGAAATAATAGCAGATACCCTGGGACTTGTAGTTCATAAGAGAGCATGTCACACACTTATGTCTGGCTCTCAAATTACAAGTCCAAGACTTTCTGCACAACACTCTCTTCTTCTTCCTGTTGCATTCTTTTTCACCCTCTTTCCCTCTGTGCTGTAAAGGAGGGCCTGGACAAGTCATACACTTGTAAAAAAAACTAAACTGACAATTATATGACAAGACTTACTGATTCCTTTTCACACAATTATTACCCCGGTGAGTAGGTGGCACTGAGGCCTGCACTGCCCGCCAAAGACAAGGGAGGCTAGCGCCATGGAGCAAGTAAGTCCCGCTCTGAGCGGTGCTGGGGTGGAACAGGGCGGGGCAGGTGGCAGATTGGACCTGGGAGGGGAAGGAATCGGTATTCTTGTCAGAAACCATATCCTATACTCCTTCCCAGGCCTCCAGGCCTGACATGGGGCTTCTCGGCCAGCGCCGCCAAAATAGGTGGCGCTGACCCGAGTAACCCTATAGAGTGGAGGCTGGGGCAATACTCAATACAATATGAACATCCCCTTACTCCAAGGAGACCCCAAGCCCGCTCCTCTCCAGCACTAGATACGGTGTGGGCCTGGAGCTGGTTAGGATTGTGCTGCCAGTCAGGTATTATCTTGTATGAAAAATGGTTGGGTGTTTTTTTAAAGATTTGAATGTTTGCCCTGACAATGAAAATGCAAATACAGCAAACTTACATAAACCTCAATTTACATAATTTTGACTTTATGTAAGCGCAGCACACTGGAATGCAGCTCCTTCCTCCATGCAGGCTCACAAAGCATGAAATGCAGAGTGCGCTGGGATTGCCAGCGTGCTCCACACTCCCTCCTTCATTTAAAGACCCTGTGTGGTGGAAGGGGCAAGTAGGAGGCCCTCCCTGTTCATGGCAGGCTGGAGGGAGGTGGCAAGTGAGCCCCCCCCCCCCGTCTGCCACCACTGGCTGTACTTACATAAGTTTGTGGTGGCAGCTGCAGCACATCTTCCTGCAACTCTCACTCTTCTCTTTGGTCCACCACTGTGTGAACTGGAACTAGGATTCTGACTTATGTAAAAATCAACTTACATAAGGCTGTCCGGAACAAATCCCTTACTAATGGACTGTACGTATGCCTGTACAGTTCATTAGTATCATTCCCATATTGAGAGCAGCCGGAGGATAGGAAGCTCGGCTGAGAGAGTGTGTTGTTTACAATAGCTCAGCAACGTTGCCGCTTAGAGATGGGACTGACTGAGTAGTTTAGAGCAGGGGTTCTCAACCCCTTCCTGGCCGAGTACCACCTCCGGCACCACTCTCCTGCTGTGTACCATCGGAAGTGACTAGCAATGACATCATTGCCAGTTATTTTTGGGTTTTCAGAGGCCAGAAAATGCAGGAAGGAGGCTCTGGGAAGGTGGGAGGGCCATTCTCAGTATTTCTGAGAGGTTCAGTCAAAGGCCTCTCATGAGTGAAAATGTGCCACTGAAAACGCTGCGTCAGAGCAGGGTTCTGGTGGCCTGGCAGTCTGAGTACCACCAGCAGTCGGCCTAAGTACCATTGGTGGTACTAGTACCACTGGTTGAGTACCCTTGAGCCAGGATGGTGTAGTGGTTTGGGAGTTGGACTTAGACCTGGAAGATCCAGGTTCAAATCCCCGCTCAGCCGTGAAGCTTCCTGGGTGACCTTGGGCCAGTCACTATCTCTCAGCCCCACCTACCTCACAGGATTGTTGTGAGGACAAAAAGAGGGGAGGAAATATGTACACCACTCTGAGCTCCTTGGAGGAACGGCGGTATAAAAATGTGAAAAATAAATAAATAAATAAATAAAAATAGCAACCATGCAACATAGTCTAGTATTATACCCATATTCCAAGGGCCAGGGAGGAATGTGAGAAAGAGAATAACGTATGGCAATCCTGTAGTGCAGTCTAGGGTTATTATCCTGTCTCCTAGGGTCTTTTCTTAAGGGAAATACAATGGGGAGGGGACTACAAAGTGGCATGGTAGGTGGAGATTTCTCTGAAGATTATTTTTACGATCAAAATCACCTACATTTCTACCCACAGCAATACCCCTATTCCCCCCCCCCCCAAGGATAGGAAAGTAGCTGGGGGAGAAATGTGATCTCAAAAACAGTCTACAGTAAAAAGCTAATCACCTTTTTCTCCAGTACTGCTGCTGTGATCATCTTCAAAGCTCTGCTCTGAAAGCATTTCCCATTAAAAACAACAACACTAACCGTTGCACAAAAATGTGTAGTCAGGGCTGTTAAATAGTATTACTGGTAAATAGTTTGCTGACATTATGTCATGAATGTAACTTCACAATCCACATTTTTTTTCACCATTTTCACAGATGGAGAAAGGGATAACTTGTTTAGAGCACCGAGATATATCCACTGAATTTTTATGGGGTCTACTAAACCAAGTAATCGATTGTGGCTAAGAATCTGAACGCTACCGTTTAGTTGCTGGAGAAGAAGTAATTTTCCCTTACATGATCCTTTCCGTTTCTTCATCATGATGAAATTATTTTCTGTCCCGTGTGTGCTATATGTATTTGGCACCTGTCACTTTGAGCCAAATGTATTTTTGATGAATTTGATTTCTTTGACAACTAACTTTTCCGTCACCTAGTGCAGAATTTGCCCATACTGCTCTGCTGTCTGTGCTATGATCAAATCATTCACTGCTTTAGTCATCTAGATGTGTTCAAACACCTGAAATGTATGAGTAGAAGACCTTGGACTGGCACCTGGAGTATCTCAAGATATGATAGCAAGGGAGGCATCGTCTTAATTAGTGACTACTAACAGGCAAACTAAGCATGACTCAGCTATTTTACGTTAACCATGCATAGAAAGATCAGACTGACCATCAGGAAGAACTTATGCAGACCACTAACTCCTTAAAATAGAAAGGTCTTCTCCAATCTGCCAATACAGTGTGTTACTGTTAAAGTGAAACGAAAGTAATAAAGAGGACCTTTATTTCTAACAAGAAGTGTTCATTTTTTATTGTAAGATACCTTTTGGTTCTTTTGGTATTTGTAAAAGGAATGTATATTGAGGTTTTGGTAATGTGCAAATGCATTTTCAATTTAATAAATTCATGAATTGCTTACAGCCCAATATATTGGGCACTATAGCTGCCGGAACTAGTGTTCCGGCAACAGTAGATGCTTTATGACCATTGTAAACAGCGCCCCAGAAGAAGCGCATGGAGCCACCCGCTTCCAGACCACCGCTGGAGAGGCTGTGGAGACCCAGTGCACAACGGCGGGGAATGGAGCACCCAATGATGAAGGTGTCAGTGGGGAGGGCGCAACAGCAGGGCATTACAGGGGAGGATGGGAGGTGGGAAGGGGTGGCACAAGGTGTGGGTGACTTGTGCCAGATGCTATCCCCTCCAGTAGCAGCTGACTCGCCCCTTTTTCTCCTCCAACTTGCTCCAGTTAAAGATCCAAGGGGGACCATTGGCAATCTGGAGGGTTTTTTCCCCTTTCCTCTTCCTGGCCTCCCGATCTGCCCCCTCCACCATAACACACAGTACAGCCGGTTTTGGTGCGGCTGCATGCTGTGGGTGGGGATTAGGCTCTTAGTTTACAGGCATTCAATTAATCAAATAAACCAAATAATCTATAGACATGGACAGCACTATTTAAATTATTTAAAATATACCTCCTTCAGAGTGAGAAACCCATTTTACTTTTATGGATTTATCTGCTTTATGCCATTGAGTACGTTTTCTGATTCCCACCGAGTTCAGTTTTTGTCAGCTTTCTGATTGAGCAAGTAGGACTTATTTATTTAATGAGACATTAAAAAATGGCAGTCATTGGCAGGGGGCAGTGTGGAGGATGCGTTCTTGGCAGAGAAAGCCTGATCATGAGCCAGTGTAGAAATATGTCTCCAAAATACACACGTACTGGTTGTATGTATATTCTGGCTCCTAACCTTGTAATTTGCACAGGTGTGGTGGGTTTA
Organism: Plestiodon gilberti rubricaudatus; assembly: GCA_026170595.1. Lineage (NCBI taxonomy): Eukaryota > Metazoa > Chordata > Lepidosauria > Squamata > Scincidae > Plestiodon > Plestiodon gilberti. The sequence goes on along the minus strand of JANXHW010000001.1, from coordinate 122,719,447 downwards.
TGGGTACTCTGTGTGTGTTTCAGTTCTTCTCCTTTTTGCCTCCAGTCTGGAAGAGATTGATTGCCTCCTTTGCAAAAATGTTAATAAAAACTGAACGTTCATAGGTGTCCTCACCATTTGGGTAAGGGGGAGGCTGAAATAATTACAAGAAGCACACGTTCAAGAAAAAAACAGGATGTGATCAACTACAGTAAGTTTACAGAGTTAATATGTGTGAGGTTTACTTGCTTTCCCCTTGGTGCTTACTGCAGCAAAGAGCAACTGGGAGAGTGCTGAGTCAGGACTCTCTCCACTTTATGAGATTGTCTGCAAGGCTGAATATTTCTAAAAGTGCCTTCTAATATATTTAACATGAGTCCAGCTGAAGTTCATTTTCCTTGTAATGTACATAAATTACATCCCCCAAAATGCAAAATGGTGACTGATAGTGGAGCTAAAACTTGTTTGAATGAAATCGCTGAGGCATAAACACCTTTGCCAAAGCAATAAACAACTGAGATGAGGCTTTACAAGAATAGCATATGCAGCCAAGGCTTCAGATATTTTGCCTTGCAAAGGCTCAAGTCACAGTTACATATTGGAAGGTGGTTTTTGCTGTTGCTTTGAATAAACCAGGGGTTCTCAACCTGTGGTATGCGTAATACACTCAATTACATAGAGGTACCTCCATTGCTTTCCAAGGACAAGATTTTCACAATGGGAGAAGGTTACAGGCTAGATGCATCATGTGTAAGGAGGGTACCAGAAGGCTTTTTGATGCTAAGCATTAGGGGAAATTAGAGCAGGAAATGCTTTGTGCTGAATTTTGTTGATATTTTACTTTGTTGCGGATACAGCGATTTTAATGACTTTCACTCCTCCTGTAACTGTTATTATAGTTGTCTAATTGATTAATTGATTAAGCTGGGAAAGATTAATGTAAGATCATGATTGTTTCTATGGGGAAGATCCCACCCCCCACTCCACTTGCAAGTGGAAAATACTTCTGCTTGTGTGCGGACGAAAGGGGCAATATTTCTTCCAATATCTATTTCTTTTCCCCTGGTTCAAGGGCTCTCACGCTGGAGAGGTTCTTCACCATGTGGGTTCAGGGAACTGCAACTATAAAAAGGGGGCTGAAAGTAGGGTTGCCAGGTTGCCAAAAATACTCCTGTTTCTCTAGGTTTTTTTTTTCTCTTTTCTTGGACAGGTGGTAAAGGTTAGTCAGGTCATTTTGGAGCTGCCACTGGGCTCTGTCCCTTTATAGCTCTGCTATTAATGTTTCTCCATTTTTCAAGAATCAGCAATCTTGTAATATCACTAGATATCCCACGAGTCCCACTGTGTTCAATAGGGTGTATTCTTATAGCAGCAGCATTCAACACTAACTGCAGTTTCCAAACACTTTCCAAAGGCAATCCCACACAGACTGCATTGCACACTGCAATGATCTTAATGAGATCATTAACCAAGGCATGTATGCCATTGCAACCAGCAAATAAGTGCAACACAAAAGTCTCATATAATATTGGCAGATCAGTCTAAACTAGACTCTAAAGCAATATTGATCCCAGAAAAGGGCAGCCCTGCTAAATAATGGTCCTTAAATTGCTTGATGACTACAGCAGTGATCTGATCCAATTGCAATATACTGTATAATAGAAATTCATAGAGACCACAATGGGCACATTAGTGGACTGTGGGTGGGGAAGAAGGCCGCATTTTTCCAGCAACAAATGTTTCAGATAGTTATGTTCAGATGCCATTTAAATGGTACCTGCTTTTCTGATCATTAATCCATTGATTCTCCACTTCAAAATTGTTTTTAAAGGCATAAAACAATTTTTCTATTATTTTTAATTCTCCACTTGGAAAAAAGTGAAGCCTGGCACAAATACTATTCTATAAGAAAAAATCAGCTTTTTATAGCAGTATCTGCTGACTGCCAAGGATTTGTAAAAGATTTGTTATATGTTTTTGCACCTCTAGTCAGCTCCAGGAGGTTGTTTGATTGATAAAAAGACCTGTGTCTCACAGTGCCTGGTAACCAACATGTGGTAGGAGGTCAGACTGGAGTTGCCATTTTCAGTAACCCTGATGTAAAAGGTCAGCTTGAAGCATATATTCAATTTGTCAAGGAAATTAACATTAAATGATTTTTTGTGGTTGGTCTAGGTAACTCTGTGCTTAAGAAAATGCAATTTATGTAACCAAAACCTCTGTGTGAAGTATTGATTTAGATTTGTAACAAGCCCAGCGGCAATCAGATCACCACTGCAGTAATCAAGCAGTTTAAGGACCATTCTTTAGCAGGACTGTCCTTTTCTGGGATCCGTAATGCTCAAGATTGATCTGTCAATATGATACAGGACCATCGTGTTGCACTTATCTACCAACTGCAATGGTTGTAGTATATCAAATCGAAAGACGAGAAATGGCATCCACACATTCAATTGCAGAGGGACCATATCTGAAACAAACTACAGAAAAATATCCATGTGTAACGATGCCAACCCCGAGGGATCAAGGATTCACTTCTACTGCTGATCCCCACCACTGCCTAATAAAAAGGGGACACTCAGCATCTACTTCTCTGTAGCTGCTTGCTTCCCACCATGAGGAGGTGGGGGGTACTGGCGGCAGCAGTGGACACGCATTCACACTGCCACCTGTAACTACAGTGGCAGCAGTAAAGGAAAACCCTTCCACTGCCTGGTTAGATTTCCCAGCACGGGTACCATCAATGGTGCCTAGCCAGGAAAGCTTACTGAGAATTGGCAGCAAACATGCGAGAATCCTCTTTCGCCACTGCCAGTGTTGTTGTGGGTGGCAGCATGAAGGAGAACGTATGTATATGTGCTGCTTGGTTCCCAGGCACTATGGGGGTTAGCTGGCATGCACATGTGCTTTCCAACACATGGGGAAGTCAAAGTGTGCTATTGGGGAGCCCTCATAGGGTTTTCGTCCTGGGCTCTCCCAAAAGCTGGAGCTGCCACCGAGTGGAGAGAGTGAGAAGTAGGATACTAACAACAACAACAAGATATATATTTGTGCGTTCACGCATGTGTGTGCTGAGAGCAATGAGTGGTTAGTTGCCAGACAACTGCACTAAATTTCATTTTCCCCTCTTGCTGCCACTACCAGATAAAACTACCAAATTTCCCCAGGCTTCCCTAGTGATGAGAGGGAGCTTTCCTGAGAATCCCATGTATGTGCACGCGCACATGCACGCATGCACACACACTCACACGGGATTCCCAGGAAAGCTATTAATCAGACTGAGATCTACTTAGCTTCAGCAAGGTGGTTGCATCATGGCCCTTGAGGCAAGATACTAGGGACATTCCTGCAATGCCAATGCAATCAATATCATAAAGATAATGGTAATTATCTGGGTGGAATGTAAAACGTTTGGAAATCTGCATCAACATTCCACAATTTCAGATGTTCCATATTTACAATGCATACTATTTTGGTGATAACTAGGAAAATGGAAATTAAATTTAATAAGTCCTAGCTGGAACATATGTTTTTCCTGGAGCATTCCTCCAAGGCTTGAGGGTAGCAATAATACCAGGGGATTGTTGGATAGCTGCAGGTCTCCCCACAGGAGAAGCTGAACCAGCTGGAAAAGCTCCATTGATCTTCTCTGTGCCTCAGGGGCCCCGCATTTGTGTCCAGAGCCAATAACCTTATGCTAGTTGGGAAGCTTTCCAGTTCCTCTATGCTCTTATTGTTTGGCTTCTCTTATTCCCTAAGATAGGGGTGCCCAACCTTCCACCATTAGAGCCTCTGCGTTCTTAAGAGTTGTGTAGAAGACAGAATCTTGACAGCTGCAATTGCTGATGGTGCTGCTAAAGCAACTGCACCTACAACTATTTAAGGTCCAGCAGCATTCATGTTGAAAGGTTGGCCACACCCCTGCCCTAAGATTGAAGAAAGGAAACTAGGGTCTAATCCAATAGAACTGGGCAAGTTACTTGAGATATTTTATCTCTATTAAAGTTGCCAGGAGAAAGGTATATAAAAGATCTGCTTACCAGAGAGAACTACTGTTAATTAAGCAACATTATTGATATGAAGGAAGTATGCTATTTTTTTTAAATGATAGATAGCCAGTTTATGGCAATAGAGTTTGACATTATTTTATAATACAATTACATTTTAAACAACAGGGCTTAATAAGTATGGAAAATGTTCACCAAGAGAGAGTAAAAGAAAAAAGCAACTGGGATTTTATCCCCCTCGTTTTATCCTTCCTCTCTACCCCATCTATACCTCTCTACCCCATTTATACTTCCTCTCTACCTCATTTACTCTCTATCCACATTTAAATGGGGAAGGCTGCCCCTCTGCTCAAGGCAAACCGCCCAGGAGGTGCTCAGCTCAAGCAGAGGGACTGTGATGTTAAATGTCCAGCCCCCAGATGCTTTGGGGGCCTCAGGGCCCAAATCCTGTCCAACCCTCCAGTGCCAATACAGCCATAATGCAACCCTGAGGTAAGGGAACAAATGTTCCTTTACCTTGAGGAGTCCAAGACTGCCCTTCCACCACAGGATGCAGCACACGCCTCGTTGGCATAGCTGCATCTGCACTGGAAAATTGGATAGGATTGGGCCCTCAGTGTGTGTGTGTGTGTGTGTGTGTGTGAGAGAGAGAGAGAGAGAGAGAGAGAGAGAGAGAGGAAAGGGGGGCAGCAGTGGCGTCGCGATGCTGCCGCCCCAGTGACATCACCACCGGAAGTGATGTCACCACCACCGCCGATTCACATGCCTTCAGAGGCGCAGGGTGGGAGGGTGGACCAAAACACCTTCTCTACCGCTGCCACCCGTTCTTCCCGCTGCCGAAACGGAGCAGTTTTTGCCTCCTCCGCCCGCTTTGACACCCCCTCGCTTGCCACCCAGGGCCCCCCTGCCCCCCGGCAACGCTTCTGGGGGGGGGCAGAGAGAGATTGTTCCCTCCAATTTGGCCACAAAGGTATCTCAGAGGCATAGAGCGCAATCCTCCGTATCTCTAGAACGGTAGAGCACTGCTCCACTGGTCTAGGGTTTTGCAAATGTGCCATAAGGGCACATGCAAGTAACCCCATCGGGGCAGCTGGGGTTTTACCTAGGGGAAGCAAACAAATGTTCTCTTCCCCCTAGGTGACCTCCCAGGCAGACGTTTTGTGTCTTGGATGCAGTGCAGGCTGCACGGCCTCATTGCATCACAGGGCACAGAGTTAGATAGGATTGGGTTGTTAAACTTTAATCAGAATTAATCTAAATTGATGTGGATAGATGGAAATTATTTTAGGTTTTCCCTAAAGGGATAGGTTAATTTACTCAAACCTAATGTTGCCCTTACAATTAGCCACCTCTTATGTGCAATTCCCATGAAAAATCACAAGCATATCTGAAAAAAACTGATGTCTTCTTTAAGAATTGCTAATGAAAACCATACAGAATTTTCTTAAAATATGCATAATCTGAACATGGAATACATTGCAATAATAGCATTTCAAAGTAGTGACTGACTTAGGAAGAAATCTCAGGGCACCTGCTCGGATTCACAGCAAGGTCCACAGGCTGATTCTTGGATATGTTGAAAAATAAGTGGTGTCTTGAGAAAATTACACCTTTGAGACAAATTCCTGCTCTCTCTCTCTCTCTCTCTCTCTCTCTCTCTCTGTGTGTGTGTGTGTGTGTGTGTGTGTGTGTGTGTGTGTGTGTGTATTCAGCATTAACACAGTGAGGGGGGGAGGTGAACTTCCCCCTCCCTGCTTGTCCTGATTGGCTGATTTAACAAAAAAGAAGAGCTTCTGGTTGAAATTACATTTGGACACAGCATGTGTAATGGTACACTTCATAGTCTAGAATAGGTTATTTTGTATTGTACTTCATCCCAGATCAATTTTGCAAGATTTTTATTATTAGCAATGAGGAGAAAATCACTATAAATGACAAAATGCATTGAGTATATCACAGGATCAACTTTTGTGCATGCAGCATTAGGCATATTATAGTGGAATCCTATGTATGTCTACTCAGAAGTAAGACTACTGAGTTGAATGTGATGGGCAGCCCAATCTTACCTTAATTTCTGCGCAGTGAGGCCAGCACAGGCTGCGTTGCATCCTGTGCAGAAAGTTAGCAGGCTGGAGGTCTCCTCGAGGTAAGGAGATATTTGTCCCCTTGCCCTGGGGAAAGCCCCAGCCGTGGCAATGGGTCTCCTCAGTGAACTAAATTGCTGGCGCAAGTCTGAGGCAATCCATGTCAGGAAAACAGGTCCGGGAAGGGGGATATGATGCGGCACACACCAGCCTCGCCGATCCTGTCCCCTCCCGGACCCAATCCTCCTGCCCCTGTCGCCGCCCTCCCCTACCCCATTATGCTCCCTCCCCGCCCTCCCCCACCCCGTTCCACCCTCATGCCGCTTGGTGCGGATCTTATCAGATCTGGGGCACGCTGCTCTTTGGACCAGTGCACAAGGGCCGGTGCAAGCCTTTGCACTGGCCCAGCAAACTCCTACCTATCACAAAGCACTTTACATTGCTTTTGCGATGGCTTGCACCCCAGGACGTTCTGCACCGGCCCAGGGGGTGAGTGTCATTACTCCCAGTTAAGTGTGTATAGGATTGCAGCCTTACAGCCCAATCCCATAGGCTGTTTACAATGGTGAAACTTGTTTTCCACTGTCGCAACTCTGTCGTAAATGGCACAGAGCGGCTGAATGCATCAGCAGGGGTGGAGGCTCAGAGGCGGGGCAGGGGGAGCTCAGGGGCTGGAGGGGGTGGATTCTAGTGGCAGCATTGTACACCGGGATGCTATTCCCTTTATTGCAGCCTGACAAACCCGCTTCCTGTCCTTCTCACTGGTCATCTCCCCCCCCCCCCCCACACACATGCAGTTTGTGCTCCATTGGCAGGGCTGCATGCTATGGATTGGCAGGGGATAGGATTGGACTGGTTTCTTGTCAGCAAGAGGCAGAAAGGGATTAATTATATCTGACTGCACTTTAGTGAGAGTTATACTTGTGTAATTAGCAATTAAATTATACTTCTTAGCATCACAAAGTGAAATATTTCATTATTTCAAAGGTTTATATACTATTTCAACAGGGAGTTTCTCTCTGGTGCTTGTCCTCAGGACTTCAACATAGCTAACAATGGCATGTACAGTGCAAACTGCCACCTCTCTCCCATCCAAAGCAAAGCAAATGACAAAAAAAAACGTGTGTGTGTCTGTGTGTGTGCGCATGCACACACACACACACACACACACACACACAGCTGCTGCCTTAAAATCAAGACTTTGGAAACACGGGGTTTTACGTGGGCTAAGGCTCTGTAAACTTAACAAAGTTTACACTTATCATTTGTAAGGAAGTATTCCAGCATACTGTACCTTTTCATTTGCAAGGTTCATTGAAACTCTAGTGAGAAAATGAATCAAGACTTTCTTTTAAATGATTTTGCACGATCAATGAAAAGGAAATAGGGCAATTGCACAATCATATGCATAGTAGATTCTTCAAAACACACAATATCATTTGGTGCTCTTATTTTGTTGAACTTTAATTATATTTCTGTAATACCTTGATTTCTCTCTCTAGTATCTTGCCATGGTAACAAAACATAGAAAACAGCAGCTGAGGATCTACTGACAAAATCTTCCCTTTCTTCAGCACCCACCTGCTTGTCTTACACTTTGACCTGGAAATCTGAAGGGAAAAAAACAGTTTATAGTAAATAAAAAATATATATCGTTTGTTGGGTATTTTATGGTATTTTGTTCACTGTAAAACGTTTGACTTCACCTTCAAAATAGTAGAAACAGCAGACTCACCCCTTCTTTTCTTCAGAATGCCAGAGAAATTTGACAAAGAGTAAGAAGATTTTTGTCATGCAAAAAAAAAAAAAAGTCCCCTGAAATACTATACAGGTGGGCCCCCATATCCACTGGGGATATGTTCCAGGCCCCTCCGTGGATACTTGAAACCGTGGATACTTGAAACCGTGGATACTTGAAACCGTGGATAAGAGCGAACCCCCTCCATGGTTTCCTAAGGGCCCCCCACCCTGCCTCCCCTGCAGGCAGGCATGCTTGCCCCCCAGCTCTTATTTTTCTTTCAGCAAGCTTTGTTTCTTCCTTAAAACAAACAGAGAAGCAGCCTCCATTGCAGGCAAGTAGAATGAGACTAAGTCCTAGAGAGGCTCTGCAAGGTTTCTATTAACCTTGCAGAGCCTCTCTAGGACTTAGTCTTGTTCTACTTGCCTGCAATAAGCAGCCAGAGGCTGCTTCTCCTGTTTGTTTAAGGAAGAAATGAAGCTTACTGAGAAAAAAGTAAAAGCCTGGGGGGGGGGTCCCCACAATCCGTGGATAACTGAAACCGTGGATAACGAATCAGTGGATATGGGGGCCCACCTGTAGCTTGTCTTTTAAAATGACTGAGACGTGGGACTAGGGCCCACCAATCCATGAGGCAAACTGGTCACCTCAGGCAGCAGCAGGTTGGCAAGGGGCACGCGCTTCTGGCCATCCCTTGCCCCCACTGATCCTCCTCCTCCCACTCCCTGGATTGGAAAAGGAAAAAGAGAACAGAGCAGAAGTGTGAAGGAGAGGAGAGCGGTAGACTTGAATATCAGAGGAACCGAAGCTGGTACATCACCAGGTAAAGGGAAAAGCGTTTGGCATGACATATCAGGCACCTGAAGGTCTTGGGCCGGCCCTGCAGGGGACTAGTTTTCCCCAAGGTGGAAAACGTTTGTCTTCAGTGTACTGCTTCAGACAACATAAGGGGCTTACTTGGTAAAATGTTCTCTACACACACACACACACACACATACACACACACACACACACACACACACACACACACACACCTGCCACCATGGACCCCGGACTGTGACGGGGCAGGTACTGCAGCAGTGTGTGTGGGGGTTGTAGGTGAGGAGGGGGAGGGGCGTTTGGGGGGAGAGAGGGGATGGATCCCAGCAGCAGCGACTTGTTCCAGAATCCTATACCCAAAACCCTACCTTGGAATGCCTCCTGGCTCTCCTTGGGTTTATCCCAGTAATATGGATGGCGTGGTGGGTCTATGTATAGGCAGCCTGTAGGCTTACACAGAGCCAGTGGCGTAGCTAGACCGGAGCGGTGGCAAGTAGTTCAAGATTCCGTTACAGCGAAGTCAGCAGCCCCTCCCCCTCGCTGTTGGAGCCATTCCGGTGGCAACGGGGCAGTATCCCACACATTGCTGTTGCCGCCAGAATGGCTCCGATAGCGAGGGGAAAGGGCCACTGACTCCGGTGTAACAGAGTCTTGCAGAACTACTTGCCGCCGCCCCGGTCTAGCTACACCACTGCACAGAGGTAAGTAAAAACATTTTTATCTCTGGTTTGCCTTGAGGTCACTTAGGTCAGAGAGAATTAGGATGCAGCTGTCAAGGTCTACAAGAAGAATAGTAATACTAATTTATTATACAGTACCAGTAATGCAAAAACGTTTTAGCATTTTACAGGGATGTAGATCAAGTCTTTGACTCCAAGTCTCAAATCAAGTCCCAAGTCTTTGCCCCCAAGTCCCGACTCTTTGGTTGCAAGTCCCTATATATTTAATGGGGAAAACGGGTTTAAACCTGAATAAAATTGGACTTGTCGTAAAAGGCTCCAAGTCTCAAGTCGAATCTTTTACAATTGCCGAGTCAAGTCCAAATCAAGTCATTGATGCGACTATAGTCCAACTCAAGTCCAAGTCAATAGACTCAAGTCTACATCACTGGTATTTTATTTCAATTTTTCTATTTCCATCCTATTTTTCTAGGGCTAAAGGGCAGACCAGATGATAAGGTTTACAAAAGAATACAAAAATGAAACATTCATATAAAACAGATAAATCAGCAATACAAGTTAAGCTAAAATGTTAGTCCACTACCAATCACTCCCCCTCCCCTTGCATTGTCACAATCTTACCCTGAAACATTGAAAGCTAGCCCAAACAATAACATCTTAACGCTGTTCTGGAAATGGCTTAGGCAAGAATTTTGGTGAGAAAAGGTATATAATTATGGCCCGTCACTGACAATTAAATCTCTCCCCTTGCCACAATCCTGACTGGACTGGGCTCCTTCATGGCTGCTATTTGTGAAAGAAGAAAAGCTCTCATAGGCACCAACAGGAGCTTTTCATCCCTTGGCAAACAGCAGTTATGGCAGACCTGAACTGGATTGGGACCTGGCAGGAACACAGAGAAATGCCTCTACCTCCTGCCATGTTCCTGATCTGCAAGCATCCTTGATCTGCAAGCAAACTCCACCCAAAAATCTGGCTGTTTACCAAAGAAAACTGAAGCATGTCTGGCCTGGGCCAGTGGCAAATTTAACAACTCAGGTAATTTGGTCCTAAAACCCCAGAAAGCTGCTGCCAATCTGCGTAGACAATGTTGAGCTAGATGGACCAGGGTTTGGTATATGGGTTGGTATAAGGCTGTGTAATGCTTTATAGGCCAAAGCCATCATTTTGCCTGGGAAACAACAGCCACAGTAATAGTACATATATTGTAGCACTGATGTGATGTGCTCACCATGAATAATTCCAGTGTCAGGAGATGAACCTGCAAATGTCAATGAATTCAAACAATTTACAGGCAAAATATGTGTATACAGTGGCGTTCCTAGAGGTGGGGCAGAACGGTAAGTCTTGCGCAGCGGTAACCACTTTGTTCCATGGTGTCGGAACCAGTCGAGCGGCAAAGGCAATGTGCCCTGTTACTGCTGTGGAAGACTTACTGTTCTGCCCCACCTCTAGCAACGTCACTGTGTGTATAAAAATAAAAGAAAAAGCCTAGTTTTGAAACAATATAGTCTAACTAACAGACAGCACAATCCACCGTAAAGATTCGTGGGCGGCCCTAGGGCCGCCTGCTGGATCTTATCCCCTTTCCGATCATGATCAGCCTGGAGGTCTCCTTGGGGGGAAGGGGACAAACATGGTGTAGTGCAGGGAGGCCCCAATGGGCCTCCTCAGATTTCCGCCAGCTCGAAGCTGTGTAATGGCCACGCCGGCCCAGGAACAGGGACGTGTCCCCACCCCCTCCCGGGTCGGCTCGGCCAACTGCCACCCTCCCTCACCGCCCAGCCTGCCCCTGCCGATGGGAGCCTTACCTTCCTCTGGTGGTGGCTGGGTCAATCTGGTGGCAGAGTAAGGGTTGCCAGCCTTCGCACCAGCTGCCCTTACTCTAAAGTAGTCGCAAACGTGCTTTACGGCACGTTTGCGACACTTTTGAATGACGGAGCACATGCTCCGCCGTTCAAAACTTACGGTGGATTGCGTTGTCAAAATGTATTTTATTTTAGGAGTGAAGTCTTTACTAGTTCATGTTGATCTTGGAACTAAATTAACCATTCCTCCAGCGAAAACTGATAAAATAAGGTGCTACTCAACTACTGTGAATTAACCAAGAGAAATATATAGAAAAGTCTAACCATGTAAAATAAAAACCATGAAAACCATGTTTTTCCTTGGGACTGTGCAATTGGTAAAAAAAAATATGTATGGAAAAGATTTTGAAAACTGTTTACATTAGTTCAGCAACACTGTGAAACTGGATAATTTATCCATACCTACTGGGTATTTTTGTCAATATCATTGAATTTTGAATGCCTAAACTGAGATGCTAAAGATGTTTAATGTTTTTCTTTGGATTGTGCACCATTCACAGTCCATACTGGAGTGTGTGGAAGGTGAAACATTTAGTCTAGGTCAAAGTGCAGATGTTTCAGAAAACTGAAAATGCAGCCCTCTATCCATGTTGTGTAACAAAAGCACACATCCATCACCTGATCTTTAATTGTCAGTTATCATAATGCTTATCTCCAAAACACAGTTTTTGCTTGCTTAAAATGTCTTTTACAAAAAAACACTTTTTTCAAATATCGCATTCTTATCTCAGTCAGGACAGAAATCCAAGCTAGGTTGCTGAAGGGATCCTTGTGCAAGGATTTTGTGCTGATGGACAAAAGATACCAGATATTCTTCAGGTATGAGCAGTACAGAGGATCTTGCTTCACAGCGCAATCCACCCAGCTCCTCCACTTGGTGCAGCAGTGGTGGAGGGGGAACGGGAGGCTTTGGGAGCCAAAGCCTCCCGTTCTGCCCTCCACCACTGCTGCACCAGTGGAGGAGCTGGGTGGATTGCGCTGTCAGGAAGGCAATTCTTTACTATAGTCTATTGTAGAAGCAATGGAGAAGAAAACAAAGAAGTGAGGTAGTTCTTACAAAACAGACAAACAGCGCAATCCTGTGTAACCTTGCACCGGTGTAACAGTAGATACACCGGTGTACGTGCACTTATGCCAGTGTAAGTGCACTTACACCGGTGCATCTGCTGTTACACCTAAAGAGGATGAAACCACCATGGGCTAAACTTGCATAATCACACATAATTCCGGTCACTGCATTTTCTGTTTTGTTGTTGCTATTATTGTTGTTGTTGATATTTTTTTTAAAGTAGTATTTATTGAATTGCTACTATTTATTGTAGCGCACATGTAGCAATCTGAATGATTAAAATCAAATGTTGCACTATGCTTTATTATCATTTTCCCTAGTGAACCTAAACTTTCAGGTAAAGGGTGGGAAATGTACAGTCATTGATGATGTGCATGTACTTTTCAGATGAGCTGATTTTTGTATGAGCTGTGAATATAAGAACTTCAACATTATTTTATAGTTTCAGACTCATAGCTGCATACAGACTGTGAAAAAGTGAAAGAAATATACCTTAAGGCTCAGAAGAAAACAAATACAAAAGGACGTACTGTATAATTCCTTCAACCATCTTATTTTCTTTGCATAAGTTATTTTTGAGGACATGGTTTTGTTTTCAAATGGTTGAAGTAAGCATTTTTTTAGCTTTTGATGTAAGACTCTGAACTCGTACTGATTATTTTAACCATATATTGACCATACAGTTCCACCTGATGTGTATTAAACAGTTTATCACTTGGCAGGATGAGACAGACCAAGCTAACCTGGTGTGAGGGTTACTCATCTGCATGGCTTCTGAGTTGGTGAGAAAACAAGTCTTTCCACACTTTACTATAATAAGAACATTCTCCCCCCAACTTGGGACCAGTTCACACATGACAGCTGCTCTGACACAATCAAATCAGAATTGTGCAGGGTTACTCACTTGAAGGTACTATATGTAAGAACTGGCTCCTACATATAAGTACTGCATAATACACAGCTGCCACAATCTTCATGATGGCACTGACACCTTTGGAAGCTTCTGTCATTGCAGAAATTGCAGTCACAGCATGTACACCATCCACAGAAGTACCATTTTCCACAAATTTAAATCAGCACAAAAAATACGTATCACAGCCATACTAGAAAGAGATTAAACAACACCCTAAGGAACAATGTAAATTAAAGTAAGCATAAAAATGAAATAATTTAATTTTTGCAGAGTGAGACATACAGCCCAATCCTATCCCCTGCCATGTTATAGCATGCAGCCATGCCAACAGAATGTGTGCTGCATGCTATGGTGTGTGTGTGTGTGTGTGTGTGTGTGTGTGTGTGTGTGTGTGTGTGAGAGTGAGTGAGTGAGTGAGTGAGTGAGTGAGTGAGATCGGACAGCCTACAGGAGGTAAATATTTTTTACATACCTCCTGGTAGGTTGGCCAATCATCCATGGGTATCCTTCGACCTGTGCCAGCCATTTTACTGGCACAAGTCCGAGGAGAGCCAGGGGGTGTGTCGGGTTGCAAAATAGGAGATAGGATCCAGTGAAAGTCACTGCCGCTGGATCCACCCCCTCCTGCCCTCGACACGACCATGCCCTCCCCCTCCCCACCTACAAACTCCCCCCCCCCCCCGTGCCAGACTATCTGCCCTGGTGCTGTCCACGGTCTGTGGCAGCAGGGATCTGCCTCAAATCACCCAACAGTGGTGCGATCTTCACGCTGTGGCAGGGCCTTTTACACTAGTGGGATGCTATCCTCATAGGATTGGGCCTAAAAGAAACTACCTAACACAAAAATATCAACGTCAATAAAGCTGACAATGAAAAATTAGCTATGCAGGAATGCAAGAACTTTACTGCATGCAATAAGAGTAGAAGCATGATTTGGCTTCCCTGTCCATTTCTGAGGCTAGCCTGTGATGGCTTCCATCCATCATATGTGAATTAACTTTCAGGCAGACATAAACTGAGATTTTTGGTGCTATCATCAACTTGGTACCTCAAGGTTAACTGCACTATTATTATTTTTTAAAAATGAATTGTTTATTATTTACTTTGACTGTACTATATGCTCCAACCAAATTACATGTGAAATTGCAAAATTAAACAAGAAATATAATAGGTCTTCTGTCCAAGGACCGGCATAATCACTGTTCATGTCAATGATATATGAGTTAGGCTGATTATATATAAACCAAAGAGGACAAGAATCACAACACAAACGCACATGATGTTTTCAGTAAAGATTCCAGTGCGAGATGTCACATCAATGTCATCATGTTTTGTCCGGTTTTTAATACCTATTTGTGCATTTTATGAATCATTATCCACAGAAACACAGTGGACCCTTTTTTTCTGTGGTCGGGATCTGCGGATTTGACTCAGCACAGATCCCAGACCCGTGAGGTACACTATAGAAACGCTGTTAAAAGGGGAAAATGCAGATGTTTTTACCTTTTGACTGAAACCTTTGCGTGTTCTTGCTTTAACCATGCTGAAATCGCACTCCGGGAGCCTCTTCTGGGTCACGCGACTCCCCTCTCACAAGGTCACCCCAGAATGCATTTTGGGAGCGGGAGGGGGAGTCGCACAACTCAGAAGAGGCTTCTGGAGCAATTTCAGCATGGTTAAAGCAAGAACACGCAGTTGTTTCAGTCAAAAGGTAAAAAAAAAATCCACCGCATTCCCCCTCCCTTTTCTTTTTTAACATTTTTTTCCGGATCCAGTATCTGCAGATCTTCACTATCCGGGGGGTGGGGTGGGGTCTGGAATGGACCCCCATGGATAGCAAGGTTCGACTGTAGCAGGGGTGGCCAAACTTGCTTCATGTAAGAGCCACATACGATAAACTTCAGATGTTGGAGAGCTGCAATATTTAAGAAGCATTTAAATTCATAAATATATTTACTCACCATGAACATTAAACTTATACAGTATTCCCCCCATATCCGCTGGGGATATGTTCCAGGCCCCTCCATGGATACTTGAAACCGTGGATAAGAGCGAACCCCCCTTCCATGGTTTCCTGAGGGGCCCCCACCCTGCCTCTCCTGCGGGTAGGCGTGCATGCCCTCCCCAGCTTATTTTTCTTTCAGCAATCTGTGGATAACTGATCCGTGGATAACTGAAACCGTGGATAGCGAATCCGTGGATATGGGGGCCCACCTGTATTTTAATCCATTGGACTCTCAGTTTATACCTGGTAAATAATTATAAAGCTTGAACATTTCTTATTTACCTTTTATATTAATTGTGATGCTAATAGGAACTATTAAAGGGTTAAACCACTGAACCATAAGCTGTCGATCGAAAGGTCGGCAGTTCGATTCCCGCGACGGGGTGAGCGCTCGTTGCTTGGCCAGCTCCTGCCAACCTAGCAGTTCCAAAGCATGTCAATGCGAGTAGATAAATAGGTACCGCTTGCGGGAAGGTAAACAGCGCTCTGTGTTCCAGCCGCATGCTACGCGCTGCGGCAAGGAGAGTCAAGCCGGCCACATGACCACGGAGGCGTCTTCGGACAACGCTGGCTCTTCGGCTTTGAAATGGGGATGAGCCCCACACCCTAGAGTCGGACACGACTGGACTTAATTGTCAGGGGATACCTTTACCTTAATAGGAACTCAGTCAACATATTTCCGAGAACTGCACATTATACGTCAAAGAGCCGCGTGTGGCTCAGGAGCCGCAGTTTGACCACCCTTGGAGTGTAGTCAACTTCTTGTCCATACCTGACAGTTCATGAAGATAATCACCACCAGGGGGAGCTCAATAGAATAGTAACTCTAACATTTTGGTTTAGATTGATTAAAGAAAATTAGTTTAAAAGATAGCAAAATAATACCATGAAATATTGTGTATCTCTGTGAAGAATAATGTGCTATGAAACTGTACATGAAGAGTGAAGCATTGTAATACATTTCATTCTCTCTTACATAGTTAATTTTTCATTCTCGGCTTTATTGACTTTGCTGTTTTTCTGTCAGTTTCCTTTGTCTTGCTCTAACTAGCCTTACCATAGTCCTGGTTCTGGCCGGGACAATCACGGTTCGGGAGCCCAATCCTGGGCTCCCGGCCGGTCTCCATCATTGTCCTGGCCAGCTGGGACTTGCCCCCGTCTTTTTCCAGCATCACACAGCTGCGCAAGGCTGCAAGCACTTTGAAAATGTCCGAGTTCACTCGGACATTTTCAAAGTGCTTCCAGCCTCGTTGCGTACTTGCACGAGGCTGTAAGCTCTCTGAAACGGCCCGAGTGAACTCGGGTCATTTTGGAGAGCTTCCAGCTTCGCAGACTACGCAACGAGGCTGTAAGCTCTTCGAAGCAGCCCAAGTTAACTCGGGTCGTTTCGGAGAGCTTCCAGCTTCGCGCGACTATGCGACGAGGCTGGAAGCTTTCCGAAGCAGCCTGAGTGAACTCGGGTCGTTTCGGAGAGCTTCCAGCTTCGCGCGACTATGCGACGAGGCTGGAAGCTATCCGAAGCAGCCCGAGTGAACTCGGGTCGTTTTGGAGAGCTTCCAGCTTCGCGCGACTACGCTGGAAGCTCTCTGTAACAGCCCGAATTCACTCGGGCTGCTTCGGAGAGCTTACAGCCTCGTCGCATAGTTTTGTCCCAGCCCCCGGCCACGCCCCCAATCCCGGCCATGTCCCGGCCATGATCGCATCCGCCCCCCCCGCATCGGGGGGGATTTGGTAAGGCTAAAAAGGTAAAGGTATCCCTTGTCAATTAAGTCCAGTCGTGTCCAACTCTAGGGAGCGGTGCTCATCTCCGTTTCAAAGCCGAAGAGCCAGCGCTGTCCGAAGACGTTTCCATGGTCATGTGGCCGGCATGACTCAACACCGAGGCGCATGTAACGCTGTTACCGTTTCATTATCATGCTCACATTGTTCCATAGGATGCTGATTCATGCTCATTTAATATCTTTCTTTTACAAGGAAGGTCTGTGACATACAATTCATATGCTGGTTGTTATAATGATCAAATCTAACATATATTATTTTACAAAGAATCATAATAACTATAACAGTGCAATCCTAACCAACTTTCCAGCGTTGGTGCAGCCGCATTGCAACCCCGAGGTAAGGGAACAAATGTTCTCACACCTTTGTGAGGAATAATTATAAAGTATAATTATTAAATGTTGGTTTTGTAGAGTTAATAATTGTAGTAATGTTTGATGCTCAGAAGCTAACAGGAGAGCTAAGACCCAAGGTCAAGAGTGCATAAGTTAAAAAGCTGAGACACAGGTTTTCTGACATTTGGAGAAGAGGATGTGGTAGAGGCCCTTGAAGGAGACAGACAGGAGAGAGACCAGAATAGTTTGGACAGACAGATGAAAGAGGAAGTACGTACCAATGGTAGCCAGCTCTCTGAATAGACACAGACGGTTGGGGGTTCGGAAAAGGACTAGAAACTAGCAAACCAGAAGAACCAGATGAGAAAACTGGTAGTCAGCAGAGGTCAGAAAAGGGGGCACCCCAAGTCAAGGAAGAAGCCCAAATATGGATAGTGAGTGAGGGGAGATACAGGGCGGAGATAAAGGACCATGTGAAATATACAAGATGTTTGATAGGTTTTGGGAACCTAGCCAATCAAAGGTTTAGAGGAGGAGTAACGGAAATAGGGGAGGAGAACCATTTCCAAACAAGGGGAATAAAAACTGGATACTTTTTGTTTATCGTGGCTCTGATCTTTTGATCAGATGCCCATTTCTGCAGAAATGTACAATAAAACTATTCTGCTTCACTTCTGGAGTCTGAACTTCATCTTTTGGGTAAGCATATGTGATTAAGATGTATTTCTCACACCTTGAAGAGGCCTCCATGACTGTCCCTGCAGTGCAAAATGCAGTGTGTGCCCTGTTAGCACGGCTACACCAGCGCTGGAAAGTTAGTTAGGGTTGCGCTGTAAATAACATTAAGTGATGAGGTATATGTCCCAACTACGTTTTAGTTAGGTTTTTGCTTTGAACAATGGATTCAATATACAGTAATATTTTATAAAGTCCTGTTTTAGTCAGACCATTGCTTGCACCAAAGTTCTCTGAACTCAGTTTGTAATCTGTTTAATTCCCTCCCCTCAAGCTTTCCAAAGATGCTTGAAAACACCTCCAAGAAATTGAAAAAGGAAATGGGGAAGCACATCTCTCCCTTCCTTGCCAGTCCTTCCCCTTAGCAAGCACAACCACCCCAACAATTGAGAAGAAAAGGGGTGACTGGAACTAGGGAGGGCTCACTAGAGAAAGAAGAGAGCAGATTGTAAGCCTCATTCGTTCGCAGAAATGTAGCCCCTTAAGCAGTTCCAATGCTGGAACTGTGCAGTTCTGGTTGCTGCCTTTCCAAAACTACATCTCAGCGTTGCAGGGATACAAAAAGGTGCCAGCCAAGCTATGTAGGCATTGGAAAAATTTTCCCATGAGGAAAGCTTGAAGTGTTTGGACCAGTTTAGTTTAGGAAAAAAGGTGTCTAGTCTTAGGGATAACATGGTAGAGAATTATAAATTATGCATGATGTGAAGATGGCAGAGATACATTTTTCTGTCGTAATATATCATAGGTGTGTGTGTGTCACCCAATAACATTCATTAACAGTAGATTCAAAGGCAGATAAAGTAAGTCCTTCTTCACCCCATGCATGATTAATTTACGGAATGCCAAAAGATGTAGTGAGGGTCGCGGCGGGAATAAAATATTTTTTTAATCTGAATGATTGATCCTAAAATGCTAATCGAAGATGAATCAAACCACCCAGTCAATCAGCCCAAATGAATGCATAGGTTGAATGCGTACTCAAAATTCCCACTGAGTTCCATGAGATTTACTCCCAAATGTGCACCGTACCCAGGCTGCAATCCTATACACACTGTCTTGGGAGTAAGCCCAATTGAGCACAAGAAGACGTACTTCTGAGTAGACATGCATGCACACAAGGGGATTGTGCTGTCATGGCGTAGCCTCCTTCCCTCTGTATAGTGTATAATATAACCCCCACCCCCACCCTCTCCTGAGCCGGGAAGGCAGAAAACGAGACGTCTCCCCGCTTCTCATGCTGATTGTGCGAGGAGGAGACTGTTTTCCCGAGGCCAAACCGCACCAATAGGCACAATCAACAAAGGCAAAACGACGGCTGCAGGTTTGTACGCATTTTCTTGAAAATATCGGGGCCTTCCGGCGGCTCCTTTTTGGGACGAGGCAAAGGACGGCAGCAAGGAGAAGAAAAGAGGATTGGCGGGCATTGGTTGTGCGCGTGACCCCCTCCCCCGGGAAGGTTCCCGACTCAGAGAGCTCGCGCTGGAAAGGGCGGGAAGGGAGTTGTTGGACGTCGTCCCTCAGAAGAAAGGGCGGGCAAACGGGGACAGGCAGAGAAAGTAGTGTCCGCCTCCTTATGGGGTAAATAAATACACGCAGCATGTGGCTCCAAGTCCCGATTCCTGTAGCTCTGTAATATCCCACCCAGATTTCCCGCACACACACACCCGCGCCCAGTTTGTATATTGGCGCTCTCTCCGTATATAATATTCCTATCAGTGCAAAGCACCCCCACCCCTACAAACACACACGCAGAGCTGTATCATCAGGGGAGAGGCTGAGCTTGGCATTTCTGTGGACTGTTTTGTACGCAAGGCAAGGGTCAGAGAATATGCATATAGTTATCCTAAAGGAAATAGATGGTTTTTAGCTGAATGAAATTATTTGGCTGCAGGCTGACTTTCAAAAAGAAATGGAATACAAAAAATAGGACTCTTCCCACCTAAACTAACATTTCGTTCAAAATGAAAAAACACATTAAATTTCCCAAATTGTTTTCAACTCCTGTCAAAGTCCTAGTATATAACTTCAGGCAAATGAAATGGCTCCATTTCTGTTGTGAAGTGGAGTAGGCAGTTGGAATGAAGGAGGCAGAATTCATCCTCAGGGCAATTCAAAAATGGAAATAGTCCATGTATTAAAGAAATTAGGGATCTGAGGCAGACCATTCTGATTTACACCGATAAGTTATAACCATTGCAATCCTAAAGCTTGTATCCTTGACCTTTCTCCAATTCTACTTGGAGATAATTTTTTATTAAGATAATAAGATTAGCTTTCTAAAAACAAGTATGATAAAATGTACCATATTTCAGTTACCTTAAAACACAACCACAAGGCACAGAAACCAGGGTTGAACCAATAATTTCACAGAAACCAAAACTCTCATATATTTCATTAAATATTATTTTAATATTACTGAGACTGAAAGCATTAGCTGACCAGATTGCATTGCTTGACAGGCAGAGCCAGGCCAGGGTTGCATCTGAGGTAGTGATTGTTATAATTTAGAGACATATCCTTAGAAAACATAGAAGATAAGACTTTGCAGAGAATACCTAGGTGTAAGACTGGGTAGAACTGAGCAACACAGCAAGTGGGAGTTTCACTAGTGGTTCCCAAACTAGGGGTCGTGACCCAAATGAGGGCCACACGGGTGTTCTTGAATCTTGAGGGTCATGGGAAGATCTTTTTTATCATTATTATTATCAACATGTACCACCTCCATGGTTCACCAAACTGAGCAAAAAGCTGTATTTAGGGTCACAATCAAAAAAGTTTGGGAGACACGAATCTACAGAGAGGCTGTATCTGACCGAGAAACATTGCATTTACTTTTTCATTGGTGTGCCCTTTTGTGTAATTGAACTCCTTCATCATACATTTAGAAACACTTCTCACTGATTGCTACTGTTGTCATCATCATCAAGCTGTGTCCATCAGTTGCTGTTAGCTACTCTCTAGGTGTGGCAGCTGTACCATGCAATTCAAGACCTGTCCCTGCTCAAATAATAGCAGAGAGAGAGAAGAGAGAGAGAGAGAGAGAGAGAGAGAGAGAGAGAGAGAGAGGACTTTTGCGCCCCACTTACATGCACTGCCATTTATTGGGACTGTTCTTTTTCCTTCTCAGGTTGCCTTTGTTCATTGCTAAACCAAAACTTTTTACATAGTAGAAGGTACTCTGGGATATCCCCACAGCCACAGACTTAACTGAACAAGGTCATCTTGGACAAAAAAAATTGATATCCTGTTTTTAAAATGTTAACAGTATAGAAATAAAGCATACTATGCAGAATAAACTACTGATGTACAGTACGGGCAGCCCGATCCTGCCTAACTACAGGTTGGTGGTGCTCTGCCAGCCTAAGGAGTTGCAAAAGTGCTGTAAAGCACTTTTGCGGCTCCTCAGGAGTAAGCGGTGCCGGCATGGAGGCTGGCGCTGCTCACTCTGCCGACCTCGATGACCTGCACTGCCGGATGCAGGTAGGTGCTGCGGCGGGTGGGCGTGGGGAGGGAGGGCTGGGGTGGTGGGGGAGGGCTATTGGCCGGCCCGGCCAGGGAGGGGGGTGGGGATATAGGCGCTGATATCCCAAGCTTTTTCCCTGGCCAGACTGGTCTTACACGGCCTCCCAGGATGCGTGCCAGCTAAAGAGCTGGCGCGCATCCGAGGAGGCCCATTGGGGCCTCCGTCACTTACACCGAGGAAAGGGGACAAATGTCCCCTTCCCCTGAGGTGAGTTTGGCCCGTGCCAGCACGGCTCACATCCTGTGCAGGATGCAGCGGCTGGCCATTTAGGTCGGCCGCCACAACGTGCCCAGGATTGCACTGTTAGTTAGCACTGCCTTTCTCCACTTCAATGCTGCCTAGAGTTGCGGTCCTAGTCATAATTAAAGGGAAGTCCCTTTTAACTAGTGGGATCTAATTCAAAGAACTTATACTAACAGCCCAATTCTATTCATTTCCGCCCCTGCCGATGTAGAAGTGCCAAAATGGTGACTGCTGCATCCTATGGTGTGTGTGTGGGGGGGGGGGGCAGTTGCAAAGGTCTCCTTTGGGTAAGGGAAAATTTGTTCCCTTACACGGGGGTAAGCCTCTGTGGCGCGGGGGGGGGGGGTCTACTTGGACCTGTGCTAGCTAAATAGCTGGTACAGGTTTGTGTGAACCCATGCTGCAGGCTCAGGTCCGGGAAGGGGGATAGGATATTGATGGTGACGGCGCTGTTGATCCCACCCCCATCTTGGGCCCAATCTGCCCTCCTCCTCGCCCCATTTTGCCCCTCCCCCACTACTTCCGCCTCCCCAATGACTTACCTGCTCTGTCTGTAGCACGCTGTTGGAGCACTTTTTGCGACTGGCGCTGACTGCTTTACAGTAGTCAGCGCCAGTGCAGGACAATGCACAACATCGTGAGTTAAGGATAGGATCGGGTTCTTAGGACTGTTTTTTCAAAGATCACTCTTATGGGGTGTATGATAAAAAAGGCAAATATGAACATCCTGCCACTGTTAGTTTTTCATATAGTAAAATGATACCAGGGATATGAATGAGAGAAAGTTACCAAAGATTCCTTTTGTTCTTTCTATGAAGCTTAACAAAAATAAACAAAATTATATAATTATTAGCATTATTAGGAAAAACATATTTTTAACAAGTGTATGTTGGTTTAAATTTCAGAACAGATGTTATCAAGTAACGTTCTTTGAATCAGAACATGGAAAACTCAGGTTTACAAATACTTTTATCCACATCAGAAGAAACTGAAGAACCTTGGCCAAAGAAAATTAAGATAGATAGGAGTCATATAAGTTCAGTAGATGAACAACAGCAGTTGCTACAAAGTCTGTACTATGCAGATAAGAAGTCGGCAAACAAATCTCTCCATTTTCTTGAAGTACTGTGGAATTTTAGTCAGAATGGTTTTGAATTACGGGAGGAAAAACCTGCAAACTTAAATAATGTGAGGCAGTTTGCGCATTTTAAGCAATGTATGAATGCCAATTTGCAATCCAGGTTGTTAGAAAATATAGTATTCTATGAAAAATTGACTCCTGAAAGTAACAACTGTAGTGTCATAAGAGACAGTAGTTCTGAATTTAATGAAAATAATCCATTGGTCACAAAATCAGAATCCTGGGCCTTACATGGTAAAGAAAGAAAGAAATCAATAGACAGTGGAATTATTTTGAAGGAGAATGAATTGCCAACAGTAAATACATTTTTTTACAACATCATTACAGACAACTGTCATAGAATAGAATCTTTGTTTAAGAATGTGAGAGAATTTCAAAGCAATGAAAATGGCAAAGACTGTCATCATGTACATGAAATGTCTAGGTCAGAAGAACAAGACCATATTCCAGAACCAGTTATAGATGGTAAAAATAGCAATGGCGAAACCCCACACCTGTGTTTGCTGGCTAACGGTTTAATGAAAGGGAGAAAGTCAGAGCTTGAATCTTGGTTCTATGAAAATAAAAATGTTGTGGATGAGGATGGCAATATTTTGTCCTGCAAAAAACGAACAAGTTTACCTGCAAATAATTATCCCAGAAGAAACAAAGCATCTCAGCACATGTACGTACCTTTTTCAAGAATTTGCGGCATTAGAAACCTTAAATTAGTGAAATGTGCTGCCTTCAAATTACTTTTACAAGATAAGATACTGCATAACTCAAGCATTTCATCTAAAAATAATGACACTGCAATGTTCAGCCAAGAAATTTTATTTAATATCCAACAAAGGGGACTATCTAAAGAAAGCAGAACCAAAGAATGTCTGATATTTTCCAAAAATACTGTAGAAGATTATATTGATTCAGTAAGTGGCAATGAAAAAGAACAAATGTCAGAGCAATTTGTATTTTGTAGCAACCAGATTTCACGGAAGAATAATGTTCCTAATTCTTCTTTATGGGGGAAACGGTTGTGTA
Organism: Plestiodon gilberti rubricaudatus; assembly: GCA_026170595.1. Taxonomy (NCBI): domain Eukaryota; kingdom Metazoa; phylum Chordata; class Lepidosauria; order Squamata; family Scincidae; genus Plestiodon; species Plestiodon gilberti. The sequence goes on along the minus strand of JANXHW010000001.1, from coordinate 122,695,509 downwards.
ATCCTAAAAAAATTCAAGATCTGACAGCAAACTTTAAGCTTTTGAATTATTTGTCTTCAAGTAAAAACAGATTTGAAAAGTTAAGTATTAAATATTCAGGTCTTCAAATGGTGGTTACTGTGGGAACATGTCTGCAAGAGAAAAAAATAAAAACTTTCAGAGAAAACATTGTTTTTCCTATTAAAAAGCAAGAAACCTCCCATTTTATTTTAAGAACAAGCAAAAAACATAGAATCAAGACATTCAGGAATGACATTAATTTAGCAAGCAAAAGCAAGTATGTCCTTAAGTACTTAAGAACTTGTGGCAGAGCAGCGATAAACAAAAATAAGTATGGTAAATGTGAAGATATCCAAGAAAATTCTTGTGTTTTTATTGATACAGAAACCCACTTTTCATCTTTTGACACATATAAAAAAATTAACCTCAATACCGATTCTGAGGAAGTGTACATAATTTCATTTTTAAAGAATGTAATCTTAAATGATAAAAATAATGAAAAATGCAGTAAAGGGTGCACAGTAGCAGATCTAAGAATTACTTATAGTGTCCTTGATACACTGGTTTATAGTTGTGTTCCTCCCATTTTCTTTACAAATGTAACTAACTACAATTCTTTTTTAGTACAAGAAAAGAAAAACAAAAACCCTCAGCATCTGGAAGATATAAATATCAATAGCCAGTGGTCAAAATATGAAATAAATGATAAGCCCTTCCCAATTAATGGTCTTAATTCTGGAAACATACTTAAACATTTCTCACATGATGGCCAGCATTTTACTTTGACTATCTCTCATTATCTTTGTAAAGATCAAAATATAGCTGTTGGTGTCAAATCATGGCATAGCAAGATTGCCCTTCATGGAAACAGAGGAAAACAAAGTGGCTTCATATTTGGAAACATTAAAGGTGTTTTACAATCCCAGCTCATATGTCGTTCTAGAGTCTATAAATGCTTGAAGCACCCTAAGATTAAAAAAGTAGGAGATGAGAACTTTTTGCTTCAAAAATATATGTTGCTAAGCAGCATGCATGGTTCAGAGCTAGATTCTATGAAACAAAATGCTGAAGATGTAAATAAGATAGAAAATGAAGTTGTTGAACAGAGCTATACAAGTGAAACTCAACAACATCAGAATGTAATTGTGCCATATTCCAGAGATGAATCTGCAAAATATATTGGATCTAAAGACAATTTAATGGTCATCTCACGCTCAGTGAAAGAAGAACATTTTGAACATACAATCGAAGAGCATACTTCAGCAGAAAAAGATAGATATGAATTTGAAATGAAGAACCAATTTGATTTAGTATTGGAAGAGCTTTGTATGTTTAATGAAATTAATAAGGAAAATGGAACAAGGCTGTTGTGTGGAAAAATAAATATTCTTCAAGAAGATCCCCTTGAACAAAATCATTCTGACAGCATACTAGGTGAAGACCCCAGAAATATATGTGAAATTAAAGAAAACATGACCTTTTCCACTTGTAGCACTACTGTAAAGTATACTATGGCAGTGATGCAAAATGAGAATCGTCAAAGTTTATTTAAGGACACAGTGCTAAAACAGACTGGAAAGCAGGTAGTACTGCATGACTACTTTCCTTCAAGTATTTCAGATGAAGAATTACCCTCTGAAGGTAATTATTGTTGTTGTTGTTGTTGTTGTTGTTGTTAAAAATTACTAGACATGTTTTAGATTACATAGGTAAATCTGTCTTTCTGTTACACACATATTCCATCAAGAGAAAAAAAGATGCAGAGCCTTTGTCCACCTGAGTACTTATGACAAATTATATTTTCTAGGTACAGTATTGGTAAAAAGAGTAGTAGGTCACTATATTTTGTTGAATAATATGTGGTACTTGTTTGTTACATTTAAACCCCATAGCATTTATATAACAAACAAAATATTAGTTTAGTTCTAATTATTAAATATACTTATAGTTCATTTATGTTTTCTAATTTTAGAACATTGTGATTCTGGTTGTAAACAACCTTCCCTTTGGAAACCAGCATTTGTATGTCATGCACTTATGAAGAAACAAAGGTACAGTTTTCAAAACCAAAGAGGTAAATTATTTACAATTTATATTGAAAAAATATTTCACATTTTTTGTATTTATTTTTCAATTTAGTTTCAGTTCCAAGTTTAATAGAAAAAAAATGTAGCATAGGCTATCCCAAATATAAGAGTGACTTTTTTTAGGAGCCCTTACCAGCTGTCCCTTTCTGTGTGTATCAGTGGCCTGGAGTCTTAATTCTCCCTCAGCTTCAACTGACAAACCAGAAATTATACTGCAGAGACAGAGATCAAGCAGAGTCCATTCATTTAAAAAAACCCACTTGTGAACAATTTTTGAAAAACGGAATGGTGAAAAGAAAGTCTTATTAATCACTAAACCATATCACATGCTAATAACCTTAGAATAATTAATAGTAATTCATAATCTTTCACTGGTTTATTATTTGTTTGTTTGTTTATATAGCATCATCAATGTGCATTTACACAGAGTGAAAAGAAGGGCTTACAGTCCTCATACTGACACAAGGGAGACAACGGAGGGAGGGAAGGGGATGAAGGTAGGGAAGAACAGGGGAGCATTTGCAATTCACGTACTTAAATTTAGGACCCAATCCAACCCTCCCCCCACCCTCGCTGATGCACCACGGTGCTGAAATTGCGTGCTGCATCCTGCAGGGGGGGCAGTCCCGGAGTAAGCCTCTGGCGCCAGTGATTTTGCTGGGAAAGGGGATTGGGGCCTGGAAAGGGAATAGGATATCAAGGGACCACATGAGGAAGGAGCAGGGATAGGGAAGCTGAAAAAAGTGTACAGGCAGAAGTAATACTCCTCACACCAGTCCTTCCTCACGCAGTCTCTTTAAGTTAAAGTCCCTTTAAAGCAGGGGTGGCCAACCTTTCAACATGAATCTGGACCTTTAAAGGTTGTATGGGGGGGGGGGCATTTCAGCAGGTGCAGCTGCTTTAGCAGCACCATCAGCACTTGCAGCTGCCAAGATTCTGTCTTCTACACAATTCTTAAGGACACAGAGGCCCTAATGGTGGAAGGTTGGCCATCCCTGCTTTAAAAGGACTGTGCAAGGAAGCAGCTTATCGAGTGAAGGGACTGCTTGCTTTGTTTTTCTAGTGCAGGCAGCAACGACCAGCTTCCCTATCCCCTTGCTTCACTCCTTCCTCACTTGGTTCCTTGAAGCAGACTGAGTGGAATGGGTAGAGAATGGAATAATCTGCTTCATGCTTTCTGAGTGCAAAACAGATCGATACGGCTCTGTCTGTGGCAGGCTGGAGGGAAGCAGTGGCAAACTCAGGGTGAATGGCACCCTGAAGCTGCCAGTTCCCCTGCCATTAAGCATCCCCTGCCAAGCTGCGTCATTCACTTCATGGCAGGGCCAACCCTGCCAAAATGTACACATATTTACCGTATTGGTCTGAGTATAAGACTCACTTTTTCCTCCTTATTTAAGTTTTTAAACTAGGGGTGCGTCTTATAATCAGGCTGTTGCAATTTAATGCCAGTGATTTAATTAATTTTTTTTAATAGCACCAAACTTTAAGGGTGTGTCTTATAATCAGGTGCATCTTATACTCGGGACAATACGGTATTACTGCTATGTTGACCACAATTGTGAAGATTTGATTTGGCTTGCACTAAGGGCCAAACTATGTTGGTATGTTGAATGTATATACTATGCATATGTGTGCTTGGGATTTTTTGTTGTTGTTGTTAAATATCAACTCTGGAGTAGAAGGCAGGATTCAGTTCAGGACCACAGCAGGGATGGTGAAAAATGCTTTTCACTTTGCTGTAGTCCCAATACCAATTGATCCCCCACCTTTCTGGCAGCTATTTTTCCTGATATGATATTGGGATTGTGTAGGAGAGACAGGATGAAAACCTCAATCACCTCTGTAGGAGTGCTAAACTGGATTCTCCCCCCCCCCAGTGGATATTTGGCAACTCCCCCACCCAAGGCCAAACTGCGCATTTAAAGTAATATGTAGTTTGGCACTATAAAGACCTGAAAACTGGCTTGGCCAGAGACTATGGTAGAAGAGATTCTACCATGTTTCAGTTTACAAACTGCTGTTTCTTATCTTTTTATACAGGAAACTGTTTATTTGATGGAATTATAAGAGTACAGCCTCTTAAAACATGTCATGGTCCTTTAAGAATTGGATTGTCAAGGAAAGCTAAGCTCAAACAGCTTCATCCATATCTGAAGTAGCTTAATATGCCAACTTTTTTTTAAAAAAACACACTTTTGCCTAAAATGTTTTAAGTATTTAGTATTTCATATATAAAGTTTTTGAAATTTGCATTCTTGGTTTTTAAAGTTTTAACGCTAAACACACTGTGAATTGATATATTAAGGTATTCCTTCCCAAAGACTATTTGATGTTTGATAAGTGTTCATATATACTGTATACATATTCTATGATAATTCTATACTTTAATAGTTTTCAAATTGAATAAAATTGAAATGAATACAGTAAATGCAAGGTTCCATTTCTTAAAGTATATTACCAAAATATAATATGCCATTATCGGCGCAATCCACCTCAAGCCCCTGGCGATGGAACAAACGTTCCGTCACCGGAAGCCGATGCAACCGTGCCGTAAAGCACGTTCACAACGACTCTGGAGTAAGGGAGGCCAGCACAAGGCCGGCCTCCCTCACTCCGGCACCAGGACGAGCATGCGGCCAGCAGCAGAAGGTGAGTCCTCCGCCAGCCGCATGGGCGGTCCGGCCTGGGAGGGAGGGGGGCCATTGGCCTAGCCGGCCCGGGAGGGAGCGGGGTATGTCATCGGCCATATCCCCGTCCACGCTGGGCCGGCTACGCCATTACATGGCTAAATAGCTGACGGAAATCTGAGGAGGCCTATCTAGCCGGCCCTGGTTTACACCCAGGGAAGGGGACGCTTGTCCACTTCCCCAAGTAGACTTCTGGCCCGGCACATGCCGGGAAGCCTGGGCTCAGGATCCAGCGGGCGGCCCTGGGCTGCCGGCCGGATCCTTACACAGGATTGTGCTATATGTCATATAGCAGTGTTTGTTACCAAATGTATATATTAAAATGATTCTAAAATACTCTGCTCATTGCTGAGTGCATTACATGCACGATTGCTGCATATGAAGATCTGTGAACATGCACCCACTGAACAAATGATTGGTACTGCCAACTTTGACACAGAGAGATGGAGGAAAGGGGACTATATGTAGGAATGTCATCTTAGAAAGGTGTTTTTGATATTGATCCACTGAATTTGGAACTACCTCAGCATGTTCAAGAGTTGATATACAGTATTCATTCATATTTGGGTAAGTATTTATTGCCTTATTGTAAGCATTCATTTTAGCAACATTTTTAAAATGAGAGATTTCATCTAGTGATTTTTTCATACTGTATGTTCATAAAAAAACAGGGTGGGTTTGGTTTTTTTGAAATATGAGTTTTGCCTGCTTACCTTTCTCAGTCAGATGGGGAATTTTAAACCAGATTTTTAAAAATGTCCCATTTTGATGGTACAGACAATGAATAATGACATTGAGGCCATGGGATAGAATGTTGTAGAACTATTCTACTGCAAATGTCCTTATTAACAAATAGATCACATATCCCGTTGCTTATGTAGGCTAAGCTTACTATTCATGAATATTCAGAGCCAAAGACAAATAAAAAGAAATTGTCTCTTACTAACAATCAACATTTACATAAATAACCCCATTCAACCTTCCCAGCTGCTGCCAGTCCCAGGAAATCAATTTTTCCCCAATCACTGCCCATCACCCAAATGCCCAACAGTTGTGTTAACAATAATGACCCCAATCCAGCTAAAGTTAGTAATGACTAAATCCTACTTCAAGCAGTTGAACTTAAAATATGGAGCAATCCTGCATAATGTTGTGCCGGCAGAGCTTGTGCTTCCACTATATCCTGCAGGGGGAGTTTTGGCGTGTTGAGGCCTCCTCGGGGTAAGGGAACATTTGTTCCCTTGTCCCAGGATAAGTCCCAGCAGCTGCCATGGGTCTACTCAGACCTGCACCAGCTCTATAGCTGGCACATGTCTGCATTGACCCGTGAAGGTGGATCAGGCTCGGGAAGGGGGTTAGGATTTGGTGGCACTGCTGCCGCCAAACCCATCCCCTTCCTGGACCTGATCCACCCTCCTCCCCACCCCATCTCCTGCCCATTCCACCCACCCCCATCCACCCTTGCCTGGGGTGCTAGGTTACCCAGAAAAAGATAAAAAGAAGTCAACCAGCTGGAGTCCATGTGAACGAATTGCCACCAGGACAGGAAAAAGGCAGGTTTTGTCCAGCAAGGATAGGGTTAATTTTGGAGATGTTCTACCCTTCTGGTGCCAGGAGAGCATTACAGCTGAGTTGTCTTTATCAAAAGTGAACTTGCAAGGTAGGCAAGTTTAGTCAGAAAGTAAAGTCAGAACCTGGTTTATTTTTTCTTTTGAACTTTGCCTCTGATCTTAAGTACAACTTGATGGCTTGTTTTTCATCCCCCCTTTTTGTTTCAATAAATCTATTCCTTCATTTGAATGAACAACCTGCTAATTCTTTCCACCAGAGAGTAAGTGCCTCCTGCCTGTTTATGATTTCTTAAGCAGTAGCGTAGTCAGAGGGGGGGGGGGGTTGGGCGGCGCGGTAAGTGCTGCATGGCGTTACACAGAGTTTTAAAGTGCCCCCTCCCACTCACCATTGGAGCCAGTCCAGCAACAAAGGAGGCAACACTGTTCTCAAACTCCCACTACCAGAGTGGCTTGTGTGTGTGTGTGTGTGTGCACGCGCTTGCGCATGCATGCGTACACGCATGCAAGACGAAAGGAGATATCAGATTATAGACATTTCCCCTCTCTCCTTCTGCAGACAACTCAGCGCAGAGGTGATCCCTGTGCTATGAGTGATCCCTGAGCTGGGAGAAAGGTGTGGACTCCTGGTGGCAGCTTTAACCTACCGGCATATTATTAGTTTGCATTATTGTATGTTTTAAATATGCTTTAAGGGTGCTGAGGAAGGTCAGGTTCACGGCAGTGCTAGTTTCTTCCTAGCACCAACCTTTGGATCACCACACCTCCTCATATGTGAGGATCTTTAAAATTATGTTTCAAAATCACAGAAGTTACCATTCACTTGTCACTCTGAATACATCTGCTGGGAAGAAGAGTCACTCATTTGGAGTAATCTAGCGAACTTTGGATTTGTGGTGGTAGAAAGTTCTGCATGGCAAATTGCTCCAAATGAACAAGTCCTCCTTCAGTTGTTCTCTCTCTCTCTCTCTCTCTCTCTCTCTCTCTCTCTCTCTCTCTCTCTCTCTCTCACACACACACACACACACACACACACACACACACACCCTTTTCTGGGTTTCGAAAACATGCAAATTAAAACCATGTAAATCAAGAACTGCCAATATTCTCATTAATTTGTAGAAACTTCTGAAGAGTATTGCTTATCCTATTCTTACCCCTTAATTGGGTACATCTTTTAAGCCTTGTTAGGGTTCTCAGGTAAGGACTGAGCATCTGGAAATGACCATCTAGTTTGCTGAGTCTTCTTCTTGCCCCTGCTTATATCATCTTGGAAAGCACTGGACACCATTTGTCAGACACCTGGGGGTGGAAGATGTGATGGTCTGAGAACAGTGTGCACATAGTCTTAAGTTATTTAAATCCTTATTGGGACCCTTATCAGCTGGACACTTCAGTGTAAGCCTAAGCTGCAGGATAGGCATCACACACCCTATTGGCCATTGGAATACGTCCGTTGCCAGAGAGGAGTCAGGAAGCGCGCAGAGGGGTGTCATGGGGCAACAGAAGTAGCATAGGCATTGCTCATCTTGTTTGTACTCTACTGATAGCTTGGTTTGATAACATAATAATAATAATAATAATAATAATTATTATTATTATTATTATTATTGTTATTATCAGTATTTATATAGCGCTTTTCAACAAAAAGTTCACAGTGCGGTTTACAGGTAAAATCAAATGATTAAATGGCTCCCTGTCCCAAAAGGGCTCACAATCTAAAAAAAGATGCAGAACACCACCAGCAAACAACCACCAGAAAAGAGACTGTGCTGGGGTGAAAGGGGGGCAGTTACTCTCTCCCTGCTAAATAAAAGAGGAGCATCAATTGAAAAAGTGCCTCTTGCCCAGTTAGCAGGGTCATAATAACATGAAGTTGTTCATATCTTGCTTTGATAAACAGAAGTTCTTCACCCACTAGCATGGATTGCTTTCGTATCCAAAAAGAGCCATTGCCCCTGTGGCAATAAGAACATAAGAAGACCCCAGCTGGATCAGGCCAAAGGCCCATCTAGTCCAGCTTCCTGTATCACACAGTGGCCCCACCAGATGCCTCAGGGAGCACACAGCCAACAAGATAACCTGTTTCCTGCTGCCACTCCCCTGCACCTGGCACAGAGAAAACCTACTTCTAAAACCAGGAGGTTGCTTATGGCTTGTAACCTGTGATGGTCTTTTCCTCCATGAATCTGTCCAAACCCCTTTTAAAGGCATCTAGGCCAGATGGTTTCCCCGGAGACAGTATCTGCAATCTGGAAACAAACAAGAAATGTACTTCAGCATGAGGTTTTAGGTATTGTTGTTGGTTTGCACAAAGCTCACTCTTTTCCCTACCTGGATCTACTAGTCTATCTGTATTACCCGTGATCAGTGGGAGACTGACATTTGAAAGCTAAAAAATCACGTATTGACGCATTGGGGCCTGTCAGAAGGCCCCGGACCGCCGGCCGGGGTGGACGCTCTCCGAGGCCTTCTCCAGACCTCGGAGGGTGAAGGGGGGGTACGGGGGCAGGGGGCGACGCGCGCCCACCTGCACATGGGTGACGTGCGTGTAATGACGCTACTGGCTGCAGGGACAAGAAATGAGCTGTATTGAGCATTTTTAATGAAAGGCGTCGCTGCCTCCGCTGGCGTCCGGAGCAAGGGGTTGGCGCCCCTGTCGGCCGCGGCGCGCTCCGGAGGGGCGGGGCGGCACCCCCCTCCTCCCCCCCTCAATCGGGAGAGCCGGCTCAGGGACGTCTTCCCCGGCCGGCTGCCCGGGGCCTTCTAAGGAAGGCCCGCGCGAGAACGGTATTTATACCGTTCTTTTTGCGCATGCTCAGACTGTTACTGAGGGAAAAGGGCAGCCCTTTTCCCTCAGTAACAGTCTGAGCATGCGCAAAAAGAACGGTATAAATACCGTTCTCACGCAGGCCTTCCTTAGAAGGCCCCGGGCAGCCGGCTGGGGAAGACGTCCCCGAGCCGGCTCTCCCGATTGAGGGGGTGGAGACTCGAGTCTCTGAGTCCGACTCGGACTCGAGTCTCCGACTCGGACTCCGAGTCCGGGTCCGGCTCCCGGGCGGGGCGCCCTTCGGGCAATGGCGCCCGGAGCGGGTGCTCCGCTTGCTCCGCCCTAGATTCGCCTCTGGGCAAGGTATAAATTTTCAATAAATAACATAAAATGAGTTATTTCTTATAACACTCTTTTAAGATTTTATTTGTGTTAAGACATTTGCAGTACAAGATGGAATACCAGCATATGCTGCCTCATAGTAATAAAACTCTTTATGCATGACAAGATAACATTTTTTTTTGAGAAAGTTCATAGACAGAAGCTAACAACTGTATCCTTTGCATCTGTTTTGTGTGAAGTAGAAAGTGGGTAGAAACGGTCTTGACTATTAGGAAATGAGGCTTCATTAAATTCTGAGGGAAACATTTGAAAGAAGGGAACATGAACTGTGATCACACCCTTACTATTTATTTTAATAGGAGTTATACATTCTTTTAATGAGGTTCCAAATGTGAAAAAAAAATCCTGCAGCAGAATACATGATTGCAAAGTATGCACCTCCACTAAGGTGCTCTAAACCATAGTGTTCACTTTGTCTGTTAGAATTGGTCACGTGGCTGATAGTCTTCAACAATATAAGCATTTTTCCAGTGTCAGTTGCTGGCCACTTCCTCAGGCAACATTCCTCGAACCAACCCATTAGTTTAAGGTATAATCTGAAACGTGGACTTTCATGAGTAGGGGAAGTTGTAAGTCCTTGCGGGGGGCGGGCTGACAGCGATGCTCCCGGGATCGGACAAAATCAGCACTCTCGGGATCCCAGGTTTCGAATGAAAACCGGAAGTGGGTCTTGATTATTTTGCCTAACCATTCACTAACCATTCACTATGTTGCCTAACCATTCTTTCTTCTTGCAACAGCTAATAGCAGTGTCTGCTCTGTCTTGGTGAATGGCACCATTGTACTGCTGACGAAACACTCATTTGGAGTCCTTTTTCCCCCCCATGACACATGGAGCAGAACAGTCATTTCTCACAAAGTTCCAGGGCAACCTGGAGTTCTTCCAATAGGGGAGGGAAAGGTACCGTGCCACAGATACCGTGCTCTCGCTCCAACAGGGCACCCGTCTCTCTCAGAAACACTGAGTATGCATTATTACCATGTGTTCCTTATACTCCTGTGTTGCTACTCTCTCTGTTTCTCTTTGTTCTCCAGCTGTCCAAAAGGGGAAGAGGACATAAGATGCTCCACACTGTCAGCAGACCAGGCCACTGGCAGCAGTGACCAGTATGATCCTAGCTGTTCCTCTGTGGGGTTGCTGACCTCACATTGGACCCTGTAGATTTGCAAACTCCACGACAAATAGTAACATAACTGGTGCAGCCAGACCTCAATGTCACCTGCTACAACTTGCAAAGGCCCAAAGCTGCTGGGATTGTTGCCGCTAGGCAGCTTTTTCTCCTAGGGGCTGAGTGAATACCCGAAAGATTTGAATAAAATGTAGAGAGGAGATTCCAAGGATTGTTTAATATCAATTTTACATGCATGGACCCAGCCCTTGCGAATGGATAGGCTGGGCAACGAATAAGAAAATGGAAGCATCTTTTATACATGCATTATTTCCATATTCATGAAGGGAGGTACAATCCAAAATTACAATAGGACAAACAGCTTACGTGCCATTAGAGACAAAACCCAAGCAAAATCCCTCCTCCCCTTGGAATGCGTCCTTTGTCTTTAGCTAACCCTAACAAACAGGACAAGGGTCTGTGTGATGTTCCTGTAACAGGATTTCTCAGGCAAAGCCAAAGCGTGCCCCCTTATGACATGAGTTATGGATGTTTTCACATAGGAGCCTGTTATCTGGGTACACACTCTTCCTGCATCCATCTCCTTTGTCCTTTTCACCAACAGGAAAGGGGGAGTCCAGAATGCACTTTCAGCAAACTTGTAATTCCAAATGGAAAGGGTTCACCCATAAGTCAAAAAATTGAGTGAGGCCTAGCTTGACTAGAAGCCTGTTAATAGAAGAAAAAGGGGAAAAGTTTCCACTTTAAAACTGGACGGGAACAGGATGAGATGGTTGGCAACCTCACTTGTGTGCTTCTCTTTCAGATGCTGCTCTATCACCGATACTGTTCAATAAAAAACATTGACTTGATCATACTTGTTACTTTGTTAGCAGAGAGGAATCTCTTCTCCCTATCCTAGGTGTTTCGAATGGGCCTCAAGGGTGAGACTCTGAAAGACACGAAGGAGGAGACTCTCTGCTACTAGGGCTCAAGGCATCATCCTCACTCTCTGATTCCTGCATCATCCTCATTCTCTGATTCTTTGGGATCCAATGGGAGAGGCAAGACCCTTGTTGATCACAAGCCGCATGCTCTCTGTTGCCATGATGTATGAGGCAGTCAGTTTGAGAAAAGAGATAAGGGAACATAATGGCAGCTATGCTGGGGCTACTGTGCATCAGATGTCAGCAATAATGCAAAGGGCATATGGCTAGATTAGTGGGATGCTGCAATAGAGATCCTGTGTCACATGCAAGCCGAACAATTGGCCCATGCAGTGCTCCCTCTCATTGGTTCATGTTCTATATAGTTTTCCAGCCAGGTGTGCCTATGTGCGGTGCTGCAGGATGTGAAATGCTCTATGAGCATTTATATCAGAAGCGTCGCTCCGGTAGGGGCGGGGCTGTAAGTATCGCTGCGGTCATAGTCTCTTTACCGAGCGAGGAGGAGGCAGCCCCGCCCCCTCACTGTCCGAGCCAGTCCCCTACGGAGAAACCGGCAGGGAAGAGACTGCTTTCACTTAGGCATAGGATTGCTCCATTAGGCTGCAGTCCTATACGCATTTACCGCAAAGTAAGTCCCATTGGACTCAGTGGGGCTTGCTTCTGAGTAGATGAGTAGCATAGGATTGTCCTATTAGGGTCCTTTCATCTCCTTCACTTCTGAATCTGATCAAACTGTCATTATGCTTTCCATATTCAACTTGTTCTAGAATGGGAACTCTTTAGATTAATCTGTACCGTGTCAAGTCATGGTATCATGGATACTGGAGATTATCCATGCTTCCAAATCAGAGCCTTACAACCCAATTCTATTCCCCACCATCTTCTGCCATGCAGTCACGCTGACAAAGTGTGCCCTACATGCTATGGATGTGTGATAAAAAAAAGTAAAAAAATATTTTTTATTTACTTCCTGGTAGACCACCTAATCACTTATGTGTCTCCTCAGACACACACCAGCTATTTTGCTTGTGTACATCCGAGGAGAGGAATGAGGCTTGTGAGATCTGCTGCCTTAGGCTTTTGATAGTATTGGGCCATTAGGCTGCAATGCTATACACACTTTCCTATAAATAAGCTCCACTGAACACAATTGGACTTACTGCTGAATAGCAATCTATAGGATTGTGCTGCAAGACCTTGGTTTAATTGTGATGGGGTCGTTGTTAGAAATGTGACAGGCTGCAAGAAGCAACATTATAACATAATTGACTGCTGCAATATTTCATAATATATTTTATTTATTTTGTTACCATTCTGAGCATTTTATTACAGCAACTGAGAAAAAAATACCTCCTACTACTCATAATAAATTATGTGTGCCATTACATTCATTGTCTTCTGGAAGAAGGTTTATTAATATTCATTCACTGGAATTTTACAAAGGTCAATCTAAAACTAATGTGTGAGGTTGACTGAACAACAGAATTTACAACATAACAGTTTTCTATGTAACAAAGGGTAACTCGGATAAGGACAGAAAAAGATTATGAGAAATCAGGAGACTTGCTGTTCCTATGGAAATAAAATAAGTGAGACTGAAAAGGTTTAAGTGGAAAACCAATGACAGCAAAGTGAACTCATCAGATATACCGGTATGTAGGATAGTAACAGCACAATCCTGTGCAACTATCCGGCGGGTGGCTCAGGCAGCTCGCCAAATCCTATCCCTGTTCCAGGCTGCTCTGGAGCGGCCCGGAGGTCTACTTGGGGAAAGGAGACGTTCGTCCCCTTCCCCCGGTGTAAACCGGGGAAGGCCCAGTGGACCTCCTTGGATTTCTGCCAGCTAAATAGCTGGCAGAAGTAAGAGGAGGCTGTGTAATGGCCAAGCCGGCCTGGCGGGAGACAGGGATACGGCGGACACCATCCCCACCCCCTGGGTCGGCTCGGCCAATGGCCCCCTCCCTCGTCACCTGGACCTCCCCCATCGGGGATCACTTACCTGCCGTGGGGACGTCCCGGCATGGAGTGAGGGCGGCCGACCTTGTGCTGGCGACCCTTACTCCCGAGTCGTCACGAACGTGCTTTATGGCACGTTCGCGACGGCTTCCGGCGGCGGAGCGCTTGCTCTGTCATCCTTTTTTGCGCAGGATTGCGCTGTAAGACTCCCTTTATTACAATATATCAGTGAAAATGCAATTAGTGAGTACAGGTTGAGGGATGCTGGACTGTGCTTGAATGCTGAATAGAAAAATGATTAATGTTCTACTCAGGAAATTTTATTTTCAGTAGCTTGTGTACTTATTAAGCAGTAAAGGTTACGAACAATGCATTGCACACACTCCTTAATGAGAACATCCAAACTTTTAAACTCTTGAATTCTCTTTTTATGTGTAGTCTTGAAACTTTTGTAATATACTGTTGCCATAGAAGGGGTTTCTCTAAAGCAGGGGTGCACAACTTGGAAGTAGGCGGGGGCCAAAATGAATAGGCCAAACTTCTTCGGGGCCGCACGGGGGGAGTGTCCAGGAACCGTGATGTCACTTCCTCAGGAAGTGACATCACAGGGGGTGTGTCCATGAAAATATCCCAAAAAGTTATTGAACTTTGGCCAATCAGCAGCAGAGTTCAGTCCAGTGGAGAAAAAAAGAGACTGGAAAAGAGAGGGGTTTAGGTCCTATTGCATCCAGCTTCTGATCATTCTCCATTTTGCTTTCTGGATCATTGGATCATTCTCCATTTTGCTCTGACTGTAGTGATGCCAGCCGAATCCATGGACCAGTTAGATTTTTTTTTATTTTACACCTCTTTCTACACCCCCGTGCCCCACAAGACATCTCCCACAAAATCCTGAAAGCAGATGAGCTCCATTAAAAAATACACCTGGGGTAGGTGGATCCAATGGGGTAGGTGGATCCACTAGTGGGGCTGCAGATTTTGTAGTGGGAGTCAGTTCATTTGGAAGTCCCTTGCAGAGTCCAAGAGGGCATGTGAGTTTCTTTGCACACAGGACTGGGAAAGACAACAGGATACTGGCCTCGAGGGCTACTATAGCTACTGGTAGCAGTTTCACTGTTGCCACATTAAGTGTGCAGCCACCGAAGAGCAGCCAGAGCGAAGGGAGCCAGTTCTTCATTGTGAGCCACTCGGAGCCACCCCCCCCCCCCGCTAGTATAAACAGGAAGACACAAAGCAAAGCAACACAAAGGCTGGCTTCACCTCACTTTGCACTGTGTCGCCTGAGGTGTGTCACAGTCTTTAGTAAATATGTAATGAGCAACAGAAAAAAAGACTGGAAAAGAGAGGGGTTTAACTCTTCCCGCAACAGCCACTGGCCCACTCATACAATTAGCTTCCCCACAGTCGCTTCCCTCACTTCTGCGTTTGCTATGATGATAGACTCACTCTAAAATTTAGACGAGCGCCTTCCTGCCCCGCGTTCTCGTCCGCTTCTCGCCCGGGCTCCGTGGCCACCATGAGGCTGCGGAGGCGCGTCCCTGCAGAGCAGCTGCTGCGGGCAGCGGAGCCCCGCTGACGTCTAGGACCGCGGAGCAGGCCTCGCTGGAAGCTCTCGTACTCCGGCCGGGGCTTGACGATCGCTCCGAGCTGCTGCGGCCGCCAGAACGACGTCGGCAGCGCTCTGACCCGGCCATTGGTCAACGGGGGAGGCGGGAGGAGCTGTTGCCAGGCATCATTTTCAGATTCTCGGCTTGCCGCCGAATTTCGGCGGCAAACCGCTACGGACCGTTTTTCTTTTTTTGAATGAAAAGAGCGGGCACGGAGGATCTCCCGTGGCCCGCAAAGAACCTGGGGATCCCCAATTTCTTCGCGGGCCACGGGAAATCGTCAGGGGGGCCGCATGCGGCCCGCGGGCCGTATGTTGTGCACCCCTGCTCTAAAGTGACCACTGGTCAGTCCTTCATGGAAAAGGAGTGGAAATCAGCTTTCTGATTTTCAGAACTTGCTGTTATGGTTTCAAAGCATAGTATTTCATGCTGATGGAGTTAAAAGCCTTTCCAACCAAAGTCCCACACTGAGACTTTCCTATCACTATTCAAGATTTATTTTTAAAACAAATTTAAGTCAGAGGAATTTTTCTCTCACCTATCAGATTTGGGCCTATAGTACAGTACATATTATGGTCACCACAGGAGTCAGTATTCCCATTTTGAGTTACAACATCCACCACCACCACCACTGCCAACTGTCTGATTAACAATAGCAGCATTCACCATATGTATTGGGACTGTTCCACAATGAGTTACCTTGCTCCTACTCGCAGCCATCAATAGCATGGAGTCAATGGACAGAGAAACATGTTATGCGCCCCCCCCCCCTTCAAGCTGTGAGTATTGAGATACATTATAGCTATGAACTGGAACATTCACCATGGAAATACCAATCCCCTTTGCAAAACGTACACATAGCCTGGGCTTCAGTCCATCTATCTCCTCTGTTAGGGCTGAAATTGGCAACCCAGAGGGCTCAGCCTCAGATTTGAGTCAAGGTTTGTGCACACATAAAGAAAATTTCATAGGTGCAATTTTCCCCATATCTTTTTGTTACATACCAAGATGTTTTGAACAGGGGAACTGCAAAGCACCAAAGGCCTATCTTGACTGCTGTTTTGCAACAACTCACATTTGAAGACTTGGGTCTGTTGCCATCATGTTCTTCCCTCAGACGCGGAGGTGCTAAAGCTCCCCTTTTCTCATTGGCTCATCTTCCTCTGTATCCTTTCTACCTTTCAGGTCTCATCCACCACCCTTTCCTTTCTGTTCCTGTATTTCAGTTCTCTACTGACTCTTCTACCCTGCTTCTGGGCTCCCTATCCCTTACATCCACAATATCTTGAATTCCTTTCCCTTCCATCTTCCCAGCGGCTTTGCCTCCAGGACTCCTGTCTCTGTCATTGCTTTCTGCCAACAACACCTGTTTCTAAGTTTTGTTAAAGCATCCACATTGATCTTTTACTTTCATCACACAGATTGCATTGTTTCTAGACATTCAACATGGTGACAGGTTCATTCTGAACATTTAGATTGTTTATGAACATTCCATAATATCACTGCAGCTTCACCAATGGAGTGTGTTTGGGGGAACTCAAGGGATAAGCCATGAATTTTAGCCAAACATATATGTTTAGATTAGAAATACATTGAATGTGGGTGAAAATAAATTCTTCCATTTTGTTTGAGTCTTGTAATTCCAACAAAGAATTAGTTAGGCACTAGTTCAAAGCTGAAAGTTTGATTCCTATTTACTCTTGCTTACATATTGTGCTTTTTTCTCCCTGGAAAATCCACATGAATTTTTCATTCTCATGTAACTTTTTCCATGATGAGCTTTTCACAGTTGAGGAGGAAATGTTGTCAGAATCAACTAATGCTATTCTGACTTGCATTTGGAACTGTAATTTTGTCTCACACCCTCCCAATTTCAGGAAACCTCAATGAAATGGGCTAGAGAGAAAGATCTAGCTAGAGGAGATATTTTGCACTGCAACTGAAACTGAAGACTTTGAGGAAGAGATCTCTGTTTAGGGAGGAAAGTTGTAAAGACTTGAGGCTACATGGACCCTATACATACGTTAATTATAACTGATGCAAACCTGTGTAATTGAACCCAAGTACTGTACAAAATGGTTTATGATATGCAGCCCCTGCCTGCCTCATAGGAAGAGCATAAGGTCATAGATTGGAAAAGTCTGCATCCTCAATCCAGTGGGCAACAACTGAAGCACCAGAATAGAAATTATGGAAATAAACATTCTTTCTAAATGCATGAGCTTACAGTATGTGATCAGTCAAAAGGTTGCACAGTTTATATTTCTGAAGGATCTCACATAATCAGATTTGTGCTTCATCATACATTTTCCACCATCTTTCAACTACTGGGATTATGCAATTTGTTCCTTTGTCTTCCTTTTCTGCATTATTGCTTTACTCTGTGATTTTCTCAGAACAGGGAAACTGACACATTCCAGCTGCACTCCTTCAAATGCTTACATTGCATAATGGGGTTAATTACCCAGAATGATATTGGAAGAATGATATTGGAAGAGACAGAGGACTCTATGGCAGGGGTGGCCAAATTTGCTTAATGTAAGAGCCACATACGATAAACTTCAGATGTTTGAGAGCCGCAATATTTAAGAAGCATTTAAATTCTTAAATATATTTACTCACCATGAACATTAAATTTATATTTTGGACTTTCAGTTTATACCTGGTAAATAATTATAAAGCTTTAAAATGTCTTATTTCCCTTTTATATTAAATTGTGATACAAAAACAAGCTCTGCCAACATAGCAGCACATTATATGTCAAAGAGCCACATGTGTCTCAGGAGCCACAGTTTGGCCACCCCTGCTCTATGGCAATGAAAATCAGATGACCAGGCAGCCTAGAGCATATGAAACTGGGTGAGACAGACTGACCCCAGAACTTTACTCTTCAGTGGCTTGGTCTCACAACTGGGTCATGCCCTGACCTACATTGGGTCACACTAGCAATGCCACTGCCCTGTTTCTTCCTACATGGGTGCCCTTAGGCCAAGGGTGGGGAACCTATTTGCGGTGGAGGGCCATTTTCCCATGGGGAAAATGTGTCGCGGGCCGTGCACCCCTCCACCACAAATGGGTGCCCCGTCACGCATGTGTGCACGCCCACCCCCCTTGTCGCGCGTGCCCACCCCCCATCGCGTGCGCTCACTCCCACCACTCTCCTCCTTACCTTCAGCCTCCGGGCCGCGGCCCCGCGCTCACCTCGGAGCAACTCCTTCTCAACCCGGCGGTTCTGTACATGCACTGAACGCCGCTAAGAGGCCAAGAGAGGGCAATCTCCCTCTCTTGGCCTCTTAGTGGCGTTCTGCGCATGTACAGAACAGCCGGGTTGAGAAGGAGTCGCTCCGAGGTGAGCGCGGGACCTCCGGAGCCTCCGGTCTGGTCTCGCGCGGGCCGGACCTGATGGAATCGGGTCCGGTCTCACGCGGACCAGACCGGATCTCCGGAAACGGCCCGCGGGCCGGAGGTTCCCCACCGCTGCCTTAGGCTTTAGCTCAGCAGTAGAGCATATGCCAGGTTCAATCCTTGGCATCTCCAGGTAGGACTGAGAAAAATATCTGACTGAAACCCTGGAAATCTGCTGCCAGTCAGTGTGGACAATACTGAGCTAGATCAGGGGCGGCCAACCTTCCACCATTAGGGCCTCTGCGTTCTTAAGAGTTGAGTAGAAGACAGAATCTTGGCAGCTGCTGCAAGTGCTGATGGTGCTGCTAAAGCAGCTGCACCTGCTGAAAGGTCCTCACCTATACAACTGTTAAAGTTCTTATGTTCTTATGTAAAGGGCCAGGAGCATTCAGGTTGAAATGTTGGCCACCCCTGAGCTAGGTGGTGGTCTGCTCTGCATGTCTACAGTCAATGCATGACAACCCTATGCATGTCTACTCAGAAGTAAGTCCCATTGTGTTCAATGGGACTTACTCCCAGGAACGTGGGCATAGGATTGCAGCCTTAGTAGATGACAGCATTATACAGGTGGGCCCCCATATCCACTGAGCCGCTATCCACAGTTTCAGTTATCCATGGATCACGGGGACACCCCCCCCCCCTAGACTTTTACTTTTTCCCCTGTAAGCTTTGTTTCTTCCTTAAACAAACAGGAGATGCAGCCTCTGGCTGCTTATTGCAGGCAAGTAGAACGAGACTAAGTCCTAGAGAGGCTCTGCAAGGTTAACAGAAACCTTGCAGAGCCTTTCTAGGACTTAATCTCATTCTACTTGCCTGCAATGGAGGCTGCTTCTCTGTTTGTTTAAGGAAGAAACAAAGCTTGCTGAAAGAAAAATAAGAGCTGGGGGGACATGCACGTCTGCCTGCAGGGGAGGCAGGGTGGAGGCCCTCAGGAAACCATAGAGGGGGTGCTCGCTCCTATCCACGGTTTCAAGTATCCACGGAGGGGCCTGGAACATATCCCCAGTGGATATGGGGGGAGTACCGTATATTCAAGCCACTTTCTCTTAGCTATGGCCCGCCCTTACAATACATTCCCTGCCTCACCACCTTTGAATGGCTATTGCAGATCAAGGAATGAGCAGATCTGTATGTGAGGAGGAGATCCTTCATATTTTATGGAAATGAGTAGAGTTGAGTGTCAGCAGCACACTGAGGCCCATATACCCCGGATCCCTGCATATCCTCCAGCAGTTTTCTGTAGATGTCAAACAGTATGTGGGAAAGAATAGAATCCTGTAGGAATTTGTAAGCATTAATTATTAAGTGCTTATGGTAGTGTTAAGAAAACTGGTAAAAAAATTGGATCTTTTTTGAAGCTGACCATGTGAAGAAGCAGTCATTTGATCACTCTCCAGTGAGTCTGATTGCCAGTCAACAAGAGGAGTGCAATGAAATGAGTAACTTCCTTTGGTTCACTTTGTAACCTCACTGGCAAGCAGAGTGAGCCACAAATTCATCATACGAATGCATCAAGGCCAACTTTCCACAAATTCATCATACGAATGCATCAAGGCCAACTTTCAGCTGAACTTATGTTTAAGTAAGTGTACTAAAGCTTGTATGTGAGAAAAGTGAGCAGATTTATTAGGGGAGCAAATGACTGCTAAATGTAATACAATAAAGCTAATAGCCTAGGCACTTTCTTCATAAATAACCTATGCATCCTGTCTCTGCTAAAAATATAAATAAATGAAGGGGCTTTCTTTGCTATACTTACTGTATGTAATTGTTATTTGCTATGATACGCCTGTCTGTCTGAACTTTACTTAGTAACTAATTGACATCAGGGAAACATCTTAAAAACCTGTACATTGTAATCCATATCTCTGCAATGTTCTTTGCCTTTGTACTCAAAAACAAACCTTGCTTAGTTTGATTCTCTGCTCCATTTCACTAGGCTTTTGTTAGTGGAATGTCAGTACAATAGGATTCCTTAGTTGGGATATGGGGAGAATTACAATGCAGCGGCTCAATGCCTTATTGGAATAGGCAAGGGAGAACATTACTAGTAGTGTATAGCAGTGATGGGGACTCGAGTAAAATGACTCGACTCGCAAGTGTGACTTAGCCACTTTTTCCCTGACTCATACTCGTACTTGTACTCGTGACCCACTGACTCGCACTCGTACTCGCACTCGTGACCCACGGGACTCGTACTTGACTTGCACTTGTGGGGGTAACGACTTGCCATTTCCAAGTCATTTTCCTTTAATGGCCGGCATCAACACAGGCAGGCAGGCAGGCAGGCAGGCGCAGTGGAGACCTCGGAGGAGGAGGGCAGCAGGGAGGAAGGGTTTTCAAGGGGGTGGGAAAGCAAGCCTGGCTCTGAGTCCCCTCCCCCCTTTTGTTGCTGTCTGTTTGGCATTGGCCACAACTCCGAGCGCGAGGGGTGGGGAGGAGTGAGGGAAGGCGAAGCTGCCGCAGCAGTTCCTCCTCATTGACCAAAACTCCGAGCCCAAGGGATGCTTGGCTCAGCAAGGGGAAGGTGCAGGGAGGGAATAATAAATGGTTTGAATGTAGACACGCTTGTTTTTCCCAAACCAGATGGGTGGTGACAAGACTGAGAGGTGAGGGAAAGGGCATAGGGGGAGCCAAGTGGGTGCTTTAAAAGTCTCAGAGGTCCCCACACACACCACACACACAGACACCCACCCACCCCATTTTCAGGGGAAAAGCCATTTTGTGACTCGATCCGTGACTCGATCCGACTCGATCAAGTGACTCGATCCGTAACTTGTGACTCGTGGTTTCTGGCCTTACTCGTACTCAACTCGCACTCGTGCAAAAATGACTCGCACTTGACTCGTACTCGCCCAAAAATTTTGACACTGACTCGCACTCGGACTCGCACTCTTGCAAAAATGACTCGTACTCGCACTCGCACTCGTGACCTAGTTACTTAGATACATCCCTGGTGTATAGGCTGCATTAATTACCAGTTGCTTTCCAGGACCAATTCAAAGTAGTGATCCCACGTATCTCAGGGAGTGCATATCCCTATATGAATCTATTTGAACCATCCTAGAGGATATTTTCAAAATAACAAGTTTACATCTGACCTAATTTTCATAGCTGGTAACAGTGACATTTAATTATCTCTCTTTATTCCCACAAGTGATTTGATGTCTTGTGCACAAGAAAGAGCAATAATTATTATTTTCCTTAGAAGGCTCTCTTCCTCCAGTGCATAAAAGCGTAAGCAAGAAAAAACATAGTTAAAAGCACACTGAATAGCCAGGAGTTGTATCTGAGTTAATGCAACAGTAGCTGAAAGAACTAAACAAAAGTTATGGCAATCCAAAAGCAAATCGATACGGCTTTTTCAGCTAGACATTTCATCAGTGTAGAACTGTGATTATAACATTATGGCTCTCTAAGCTTTAAAGCAAGAGCATAGTCATAGCATATTAGGAGCATAATCAATTTGTTTCTCTAGCTTCCCTTTACTATAATAACGAAGTTTGGATGGAGGGGAAGGACCCATAACAGCAGCACTGTGAAAATAACATTCCGTAAGTGCTATATTTCTGCACACAGTTTATATATATATATAAAACCTGTTGGTTTTACTGGACCTCTCAATGGCTTCTGGCGCCATTGACCATGGTATCCTTCTGGGTTGCCTGGCAGATATGAGCCTGGGTGAACCAGTTCTACTTGTCCATTAGGTTCCAGAAAGGGGGGCTGCTGCTTGATGGCTGATGGTCACTGGGGTCTCTCAGGGTTCCATCTTGTCCCCCATGCACTTTCAAATCTGTATAAAGCTGCCATGAGAGCTACTGGATGATCTTTGGTCAGTCAACATCTCTCATCCTAAAGTTCCGCACAGGATTATTATGTGAATAAAGGAGGAACATGTACATTGTCCTGAGTTCCCTGGAGGAAGGGTGGGAATGAAAATGTAGTAATTAACACACAATATGGCAAGTAATGTTGCAAGCAAGCCAGGCCTCATAAATACAGTGAACCCTTGATTTAGTGGACTAATGTGGGGGGGAAAGAGGTGTCCATTAATTCTGAAAGTCCATTAAAATTGAATACATTTGTGATAACACACAAGTGCATGCACAGAGCATATATGACTAATTTTTAAAGAAACAGGTGTCTATTATTTCCAAAGTCTATTAAATCAAAGTCCATTCAATTGAGGCTTCACTACAACATGAACTATTACTTAAAAATATATTAAATATATTCTTGAAGATAGGTAAATGTTGGCTATGGAATATAAACAGAACATATGGTTTGACAATAGATCGGAAAGTGAGTGTTTGAAAATAACGTATCACATAAATACAGAAAGCGAGCACAAGCCTCCACAGGAATTGCAGATGCTTTAGAGAAACAACTTGACACGTTAGAAGATCAAATATATCAAACTACTAGAAAAGCAATTTCACAGCATAATGAACAACAAATGGATTGAGGGTGAAGCTGTTTAATTAAATGGCAAAACTCTCCAGTTCATCTCTACTGATCTTGCCCAAAGCCTGAGTAATCGGGCTTTATGTAAAACATGAAGCAGTGCAGACCAGCTCCTGCTGAACTCCAGAGAAACCACTCCACTGACTCCATTGTACTTTGGATTACATCCTAAATGGGATTTGGTTGGGACTCTTAACATTTTGCCTTTAAAAAAAAAAAACCAGTTCCTACTTTAGTCACAAATTAGAAAGCTATTTACTCATGCATATTTTAATTTGTCTAACCAAGCCGAATTCAGATGAACAATAAAATAAAGATTATTCAAAGGTTAGAGTACATCATAATGCATAGTGATAGCCTAGTGCAGTACATTTTATATTGTGATGCGTGTTATTTAAGATTTATAGAAAGAGGCCTGCTTTCTCTGTTCTATATCTTGTTCTTCTGTATCATGCAAATTATTATTATTATTATTATTATTATTATTATTATTATTATTATTATTATTATTTTACTTCTACATAATTCACCACCCCCCTACTTTGGGACCCACTCTTATCCAGAGGAGTCACTAAGTTTGCGTCACCCGGTGCGAGAGCTCATTGCATCACCCCAGTAGTGTCACTAGGGTTGGTGGTGTGGTAACTCATGGTGTCACCCCATTAACTTTATTTATTTTAATATATAACAGTACAGGTAGTGGCGTCACTGGGTGGTGTGTCACCCCTCCCGTTGCCGCTGCCGCATCACCCCACCCCCGCTGCCGCTGTGTCACCCCCCCCACCGCTGTCGCCATGTTCGCACAACACCACTTGAAGCCTCTTGCCCTGAGCAGCGTTGTGCACATGTGCGAAAATGCCCCTTTTGGCCTAGTCATAAGCGGCCAAGCTGCCGGCCGAAGAAGACGCGTCGTCACCCTCTCCCGGCTCGTACTGGGTGGCAGCAGGGGATGATGCGGCGGCAGCGGGGGTGACAGCAAGGCGGGTGAGTGGTTCGCACTGGCCGGGTATTGTGTGATGCGCCACGCGACGTCAGGCACGTCACCCTCAGTGCATCACCCCCACCCGCCGCATCATCCCCCGGAACCCTGCCCCCCTGCCACACATCATTGATGCCACTGAGTACAGGTCACCCAACAAATCAGTAACCAACAAAAAAACAGTGGCCAACTCCCTGTAAGTAAACAATCCACCAGAATTATTTGCTTAGGAAGCTCACATACCAAATCTTTTGTTTCTTGAGCTCAGAGCCAAACTACATTTCACATAGGCACTCTGAGATCACATAGGCACTCTTTTTTCTTACAGTTGAAGTACAACTGTGGGAGGGGGGACTGCCACCTTACAACTGGGAAGCAGAGATTTGAGGAGTGTTCAACTATTTGCCAATTTAAATATCTCCCTGCAAGTTGCTGTTAGCTCTGTGAGGGAGAAAATGCAGGTACCTGTATTTTTCCTCCCATGGGACTAACAGCCGTTGAGCTGGGTGATTTAGACTGGAGAAATGAGGTGATGGGGAAAGATTAAACACACACACACCCTGCTGCTGCTCTGAGAAAATTGGCAGTCCCCGATGGCTGAATTTCAGTTCAAAAGAAAGAAAGAGAGAAAGAAAGAAAAAGTTGCGATATATAATCCCTCATAGGAACTCAAAAGTGTTTTCATTCTCTGAAATGTGTTTTAAAGGCAGCACATGCGTGTTCAAAGTACTTATACCACATTGAGTTTGCTATGACGATCTTCATCCTATGAGGTGGTACTTTTGGCATATCTCTCTGAAAAAGTTAAGTGTGCCTGTGCCCCTCTGAAAAGGGATGTAGTTGGGCGGAAGCAGAGTTCAGGGACTTCTGTACAGCAGGAGCAGTGACATCATCAGGAGTGCTCAGGTGGGTGCTGCTGTAGAAAGTTTTTTTTTTAAAAAAGGCCTTTAACTGAGAAGCACTGAGGTGGAAGAGGATCAGGCCAGTGGCAGCCCAACCTTTCCTTAGGAAAACAGCTGGCTGTGGGAGAGAAGAGAGAAGCAGAGCAATCCCAAGCCTGACCCCTTACTGGGAGCATTGGTGCTGCCTCCTTCCTCCAAGTCCATTCTGTTTCAAATAAACAAGATGAGCAGAGCATGCTGGGAGTTCCCAGCATGCTCAGCTCTTCCTTTTTCGAGAACATTGGATGGAGGCAGAAGAAGGAGATGGTGCTGGAGCTCCAAGTAAGGGGGTTGGGATCTGGGTTGCCGCACCACGCCCTTCTTGCTCTTAACCATTGAGGAAGAGGAGGACAATTGGGCTACCTCGGACAGCACCTGAGCACTCTAATATACATTTTTTTTGTTTCTGTGGAATATCTTCTTAATCCCATTTTAGGTGGGTGGGTTAAGAGGGCTGCCGCTGCTGCTGTCCTCATTGTTGGTCCTCCTCCCCTGCTTCTAAGCTAGAGTGGAGCAGTGTGTGTGGTTGTGTGTGTGTGTGTGTGTGTGTGTGTGTGTGTGTGTGTGTGTGTGCGCGCACGCGCCATGTGCACAGCAGCAAATGACAAGCACTGCAGGATTTACACACAATTTCCCCATGGACAGGGCCTGCTCACATCACTCTATTAACCCATGAATGGGGCTCTAGTTATGTCGCATTATTCCTATTGACTTTCTGGGGGGCACACTTTTTATTGTATCACAGGAAAAAGAACTGCAGCATGCCTTGACTCACTCTTTTAACAGATGTTGGCACCCTGCTGGGAAATACATAGCAATTCCTGCTGATTTGCTTTGGCAGGTGTGAGATTCAGCCTGCAGGATCACATAGACTAGAATTTCAGAGAGAAAACACCTCTAGCAGAAATGATAGGAAGGATCCTAGTCTGCAAAAAACAAAACAAACAAACAAAAAAGACAACTGGCCTGAAATTTGTTATCTAGCCAATATACTGTACTTTTCCAATATATTTCTTTTCCAATATATTTTCTTCCTTGTGCTTTAGGTTCATGGGCCATTGCAGCAATGCGTTTGAGTCAGACAGCCACTCTTTTTAATAAGCTGTCTTGACTTTTTTTCCAAACAATCTGAGCATCAAGAATTCCAGTAGTGTCAAACTATTACCCAGCATCATTGAAAAGTGAC
The DNA here is from genome assembly GCA_026170595.1 of Plestiodon gilberti rubricaudatus. Lineage (NCBI taxonomy): Eukaryota > Metazoa > Chordata > Lepidosauria > Squamata > Scincidae > Plestiodon > Plestiodon gilberti. The sequence goes on along the minus strand of JANXHW010000001.1, from coordinate 122,669,395 downwards.
TCTCATCGAGTAATGGCTGAAAAGTGATTATTTCCATGTACTGGTCTGGTCATCATGTCATGAAAGTCATGTCAAATACTGTATATTGGCTAGATAACAAATTTCAGGCCAGCTTTTTTCAGACTAGGATCCTTCCTAACACCACCACCTACTTCTATATAGTCCGGCTCGTCTCCTTAGGTCATCAGAGAAGGCCCTCTTGTGGGTGCCACCGCCCAAGGAGGTGCGAGGGGCGGCTAGAAATAGGGCCTTCTCAGTAGTGGCACCAACTTTATGGAATTCCTTCCCTTTTGACTTACGAACTGCTCCCTCCTTGGAGTCTTTCTGGCAAGGCCTGAAAACGTTTTTTATTTAAGGAAGCCTTCTGAGTCCTGGTCTTTTTAAAAATCTAGTGGTTACAGGTATGGTGCTGCTGTTCTGATATTCTTGTTTTAAATTGTAATAGTGGTCTCTTGTATCGTTTTTAGATTGTTTATGAGTTTTAATTAACTGTTTTATTGCTTTTAAAGTTGATTGATTTTTTGTAACTGTTTTTTCTTGTTCTTGTAAGCCGCCTTGGGTCCCTTTGGAGAGAAAGGCGGGATAAAAATATTGTAAATAAATAAATAAATGAAAGTCCCCTGGAAATTGAGATGTTCATGCCTGTGCAGAACTACAGACATTGGTGGGCTGTGACCTGATGTGCGGTGGTTTGCAACCTGATGCTCAATGCTTTTACCTGCAAAGCACTTTTGAGAGCCTCTGGAGGCTGCTTCCGGGTCATGCCAGGCCTGCAACCCACTCCATTGGCCTCTGTGGGCAATTTTTTTCCATTATTTAATGAAAATATTTTTTTTCCATTACTTATTTCCCCCACCATTTTTGTTTGCCTTTTGCCGTCTTCCTTCCTGCTCCTGCTGCTGCCGCCACCGCCGCCGCCACCGCATTTTCATCATGGCCGGCCAGCTGCATCGGGCCAGCCAGGATTCCTCGCATCAGGGACTCAACTACCCCCTCCCGTTGTCTTCTTAGAGTCTGGCCGACTGCATTCGCACAATGCTGGTTTTTTTTTGCTGGAAGAGCTCTCCCAGGCGTTGTGGACCTGCGTGAGCCTCGCGAGCCTCACACAGGCGTGCGAGGAGCCTTGGCCAGCCCAATTGCAGCTGGCCAGGCTCAGAAGAGTCGTTGCCCACATGCAGTTGGGCAGCCAGGGGCAACCAGGAAAACTGGGACAGACCCAGTTTTCAGGCCAGCTGGCCAGGATGGACCCCCAGAATCCGGGACTGTCCTGGTTTTTCCGGGACGGCTGGTAAACCTAGGCTTGCATTCATTTTATTGCTTTTATAAAACTATTTGCTGAAATATTAATCTACTAATTAATTAAAACAAGAGTTTCCCTATCATTCCATTGGAAAGATCTCTGGAAGTTAACAACAATGATAGTAAACAACACAAAACACAGCATATAGCACAAAAATACTCCCCTCTTCAAACAGACACACACAACACAGTTATATAGCAACAAAACAAAACAAACTATAAAACCAATAACAGTATGGGAAACAGTAAATCAGTGAGCCACCATTTTTCCCAAAAGCCCTCTCAAATAACCAAGTTTTCACTGCCAGTTAGAAGGATGGAGCTGCCAGACCGATTTCCCCCATGGGGATTTCACAGCTGGGGTTTCATAACTGAAAAGGCCTGCCTTGCTGTCCAGCATATCCACCTGATACTTCTCAGACATGGATGAAGACCTTAGATTTCGATATGAACATGTAAGTAGGTTCATGTGAAAAGAGACAGACTATCGTTGCCTCAGACTGCTTTGGACTTAAAAACAAAATACTACTGTACTGTTAATCTTTTTATTGGATGGATAATACAACCATAGCAGCAGAAAGGAAAACAAACGACCAGTAGTACAAACCAGCTTATAACATTTGTGACTTTTCACAGTTCAGAACCAGCACTTTCTGTTTGTTTATTACCTTTATTCCCTGCCTTTCATCTTCTCTCATGGAATGCATTATAGAAAAGAAGGCCCTCTCTCCAGTCATTACTTCCCTTGACGGTGCACTCCGACTTCCCCATACCGTACAGAGAAGGCCCTCTGATGATGATGCCATGTAATAGGAGGGAGCAGGAAGCCCTTCAGGTATCCTAGTCACAGAACATTTTAAGCTAAAGGCTGGAACCAGCACTTTTCATTTGTGTCCAGCAGGAACAAAATGGGAGTCCATGAAAGTTCTTGGGGCCAAACTAGATGTGCCTGTATGTAAATGCATGCTTTTGGTGGTGTGCTTCCAACTTATTTGTTAAAAACAATTGCATGGTACAGGCGACTCTGGTTTGTACCAGAATGCATGGGGAAGGATTCCTGGAATCGCCCTTCCCCTGCATGTCATTTTCAAGACGAAAAAAATCACCCCCCTGAAGCGGCAATCTGGCCTGAGGTGGTAACTTGAGGAAATCAGCACAGCAAAGGCTTAATTGGCACTTCAAGAGGGGTGGAATTTTTGGTTTGAAAATGGCACACAGGGAAAGAATTAACGTCCTTGGATCATCTCTTTCCATGCAGCTGTTTTTAACAAAGAAGAACTTCCACTTGGAAGCATGCCTCTACAAGCACGCAGTTCTGTGCTTGTCTAGTTTGGCCTTAAGGAGAGGTGTAAAACTAGTGAGCCCCTGTGAACAACTTGGTTGCCAACTCCAACCAGTTGCAGTTTCCAAAGACTTTTCAAAGGCAGGTTCACATATAAGAAATTATGATAATCGCAGCCCAATCCTACCGTAACCTTGGCTGGCGGAACGAGCGTTCTGCCGGCCGAAGATGTCGCAAACGTGCCATAAGGCACGTTTGCATCTACTTCCAAGCAGGGAAGGCCGGAGCAAGGCTGGCCTCCCATGCTCTGCCGACGGAGGACTTGCCCGCTGCCAGACCCAGGTAAGAATTCAGTGGCCGGGGGGGGGGGGGCAGAGCTCAGGATCTGGCGGGCTGCCTGGGCCGCCCAGCAGATCCTTATGTGAGGATTGTGGTGTCAAGCATAGATGTTACCAAAGTATAGATAACTGTGGCAAGGTAATTATTTTCCAGGAAGGGGGTGGGGTGTAGCTGGCATAGTATCTGAAGTTGGAAAAACAGCCTCTGAGAAACATACCACCTGAACATGCTGAAGCTAAGAGCACCCACAAGCTGCAAATTTGATTATCCTGGAGAATCGACAGATTTGCATTTCCTCTGTCTATTAGAATGCCCCACTCTTGTAACTTTTCTCCCTGTATCAGATGCAATTGTTTTTAAAAGAAATGTCATGAATTATACACAGCTCGGATATGGAGTAGCACAAAGGCAGGAGCTGTTAGCTTTCCTTAATCACAACTTTTTATATGTGATAGTTTCAAAGCAGCAGTAAGAACTATACACGACATTAGAGAGAACAATACTCTTGTTAAAATATATTTATGTTCACTAACATGCCTCTCTTCCTCTCTAGAGACCAGAGAGCAGGTTTGTAGCCATGTAACCTTATAAAACTGGCCAAGCTGGACATTAATACTGAATTACAAAAATGATTTTTGCAGAGTGTAGAGTGTTTAAGTCCTACTCCTATTCCCTTACTGTCACTTTTAGGTGAAATACCACAAGCACATCAGAAGAAAGAGCAAATTCTAAAAGCTGTCAAAATATTCCGTAACTTGCCCCAGCTTACAAGAAACCTTTTGTTTCACAGGCTTCTCAAAATATGTATGTTTTTCAGTATAATGAGTATTTATATTTAGAACATGTACTGTACAACTTTAGAAGTATGAGGTATCTAATCAGCAACAATAAGTAAGTTCAGATAAAGGCAAAAATCCAGAAAACATCTTCTATCTACACAACAGTAAACAAAGGTACAGAGACAAATCTTTTCTTTCCCCTCTTTCTTGACCTTAAAGGTAAAGGATGGGCTTTTGCATGTTTTACAGTGTAATCCTATGCATGTCTACTCAGAAATACTTCAGTGGAACTCAGGGCCGGCTCATCCATGAGGCCAACTGAAGCACTGATCTCAGGCAGCAGATTGGTGTGTGTGTGTGTGTGTGTGTGTGTGTGTGTGTGTGTGTGTGTGTGTGTATGTGTGTGTGTGTGTGTGTGTGTGGTGTGTGGGGGGGTTACTCATCTTTGTCTGCCTCCCTGCCACCTTCTCCATCCACTTCCTAGATTTAGAATGGAGAGGGAGACAGAGAAGAAGAAGAAGAAGAAGAAGAAGAGGAAATGTAGAGGGGAGAAGGAGGCTGAGCTAGAACCCTGGGGAGTGGGAGGCGGAGGGGCGGCGGCGGCTGGAACATCATTGGGTGACAGCATTTGACATGCTGCCTCAGCTGTCAGCAGGACTTGGGCCAGTCCTGGTGGAACTTAACTCTCAGGTCAAACTACCACACAATTGCACAGAGGTGGAATCATGGCGGAGCGCGTGGAGCAGGAGCGCCAGGCGCTTGGTCGCGGGCGGGTGGCAGGAATGGGGGCGGGGGAACTCACCCTCTCCCGAAGCAGCGTCGTGTCTGGGCCCTCCCTCCCTCGAGCCGGTTTGGCTCCGAAATGGGAGCAAAACAGGCGGGGCGGCGCGTCGACGCGATGCTGGCCCCGCCCCCACGCGCCTGGGCGCCCTCCCGGCGCCTGACACCTCTGCAATTGCACTCATTTCACATGCTAGCAAGGTTATGCTCAAAATCCTACAAGCTAGGCTTCAGCAGTACGTGAACCGAGAACTACCGGAAGTACAAGCTGGGTTTCGAAGAGGCAGAGGAACTAGAGATCAAATTGCCAACATGCGCTGGATCATGGAGAAAGCACAAGAGTTCCAAAAAAACCCCTACTTCTGCTTCATTGACTACACGAAAGCCTTTGATTGTGTGGATCACAACAAACTGTGGCAAATTCTTAAAGAGATGGGGGTACCAGACCACCTTACCTGTCTCCTGAGAAACCTGTATACGGGTCAAGAAGCAACAGTTTGAACTGGCCATGGAACAACCGATTGGTTCAAAATTGGGAAGGGAGTACGGCAAGGCTGTATATTGTCACCCTGCTTATTTAACTTATATGCAGAGTACATTATGAGAAATGCAGGGCTGAATGAATCGCAAGCCGGAATCAAGATTGCTGGGAGAAATATCAACAACCTCAGATATGCAGACGATACCACCCTAATGGCAGAAAGTGAAGAAGAACTAAAGAGCCTCTTGATGAGGAGAGTGCAAAAGTTGGAGAGTGCAAAAGTTGGAGAAAGAGGAGAGTGCAAAAGTTGGCTTGAAACTCAACATTAATAAAACTAAGATCATGGCATCTGGTCCCATCAATTCCTGGCAAATAGAAGGGGCAGAAATGGAAGCAGTAACAGATTTTACTTTTTTGGGTTCCAAGATCACTGCAGACGGAGACAGCAGCCATGAAATTAAAAGACGCTTACTCCTTGGAAGGAAAGCTATGGCAGATTTAGATAGCATGATAAAAAGCAGAGATATCACCATGCCAACAAAAGTTCGCATAGTCAGGGCGATGGTGTTCCCAGTAGTAATGTATGGTTGCGAGAGTTGGACCATAAGGAAGGCTGAGCGCTGAAGAATAGATGCTTTCGAACTGTGGTGCTGGAGAAGACTCCTGAGAGTCCCTTGAGTCCCCAATCAACCCTGACTGTTCCCTGGAAGGACAGGTACTGAGGCTGAAGCTCAAATATTTTGGCCACCTAATGCGAAGAGAGGAATCTCTGGAGAAGACTCTGGTGCTGGGAAAGATTGAAGGCAAAAGGAGAAGGGGAAGGCAAAGGATGAGATGGTTAGACAGCATCACCGATGCAACGAACATGTAAATGAGTGAACTCAGGAAGATAGTGGAGGACAGGAAGGCCTGGCGGGATGTGGTTCATGGGATCACGAAGGGTTGGACACAACTTAACGACTGAACAACAACAAACTTTGTATAGAATTTCATGAGGCTTACTTCTGAGTAAACCTACTTAGGACCGCAGTGTTAATCACACTGATTGTCCTGTATAGCTTCACCAGTTCCCTTCTATTTCTATTTGACTAGTAGTGGCTACATGTCCAAAGTATGAGGTAGGACATAATTGCAGCACATAACATAAGAATGTAAGAAGAGCCCTGCTGGATCAGGCCAAAGGCCCATCTAGTCCAGCTTCCTGTATCACACAGTGGCCCCACCAGATGCCTCAGGGATCTGAGTATAAGTTCAGATAAGACTTGGTGCGGTTTGATGCCAGTCTACTGTGCTGCATGGAAGAATCAGACAGGGGAGCAAGCCAGACATCAATGATCAGCACTAACTGCCCTAGCACAAGGCAGCCCTAACTAGCAACCTCGCAGAAGGTTTTTCTTGATCGGCCAGCTGACATTCTACAAAGTCAGAGAATTGTACCATCTGGGCATGTTCCAATAAGACTTATCCCCCCACTGCCATGTTTGAACTTTAAATTTTATTGACACTTTGAAAGTTCCTGGCTAGTGGCTACAGTAACCCACGCACTGGTAACATCAGTTTTATACTACTGTAATTATGCACTCTATGTGGGGCTGCCTGTGGAGACTGTTTGGAAACTTGAATTGATGCAGAACACAGCTGTCAAGCTGTAAACATGTGCCAGGCGTCATGACCATATCATGCCACTGTGAGGAACAGTTAAAGTATCAGGCTTTGACCTGACTCCATTTTGAACAATCTGAGTGGGTCACCGCCAACCATGGGTAGCATACCTACTAGCACTTCTACCATCAGGAGCGCCCTCTGTGAATGCAAGGAGTGTTCCACTTGTGCGATGAGCCCTTCCATCATCAGTGCTCCTGACAGTGGAAGTGCTAGTCTGGATGCTATCTCATACCCTAGGGCCTTTTTTGCTGTGGTGATTCCTATGGAACTTCCTGCCTCATGAAATCAGAACTGCTCCATCCCTGCAGGTGTTAAATCCTTAATTCCCTAAGAACTATAAAACATATTTGTTCTGACAACCCCCTAATTGAATTAGCTGTTGGTGCTGTCTGGTTTTGAACTTGGCTGACTGGCATAGGTTATTTTGATGCTACAGTTTTCTCCATTTGATTTTTTAATATATTTTGTTCTTATGATTGAAAATTGCCCTGGGTGTCTCATCGGAGAAGAAAAGAAAATATATATGCAAGTCTCGAAAATGGGTTCACTTGGTGATCAAGTGACAGTATTGGCTAATCTTTGTTTTGTTGCTTTGTAGCATTTGTTGTAGTTATGACCATGAAAATAAATTGGCATACATGAAGGTAAATTTCCTGCTTCTTTGCACTTTGATTTGTTTAGCATAGTAAACTTATAAAAGTACAGAGTGTGGCTTTTCCTAAAGCGAAGGAAAAAGATCAGGAAATATCAACATCAAGATTTTTTTTCCTGTAAAATATCAGTGTTTTTCCATGTTACTATCTCTCATACACCAAATGTGACATTAGATGGATTATGCAGATACATAATTTGAAGTGGCCACAGGTGGAATTTATTTGCACTTCAGTCTACATCATTAGGTGACAGAAGCGGGGAAATGCATGTCATGACATCACAGCCAGTAGTAAGTGTTACTTTACTACTACCAAAATGTGTGTAGTCAACTGGGGAGCAGCACTCCAGGACTTACCCTACAGCAGGAACAATGATGTGATCAGCAGCAGAAGCACTCAGCTGCTGCCTTTGAAGCTTTTGTCAAAGGACCTTAGGTGAGAAGAAGCAACAGGCTCAGCAGAAAGCAAACTGAGAAATTTTCCTAGGGGCAGAAGATAAATGTCTAGATCAGAGATTTTTAACCGGAGGTATCCCTACCCCTTGGGGGTATGGGAACCAAATGATGGGGGTATGGGAGTTGATCTCTGAACATTTTTTTAAAAATGTTAGATTAGATTAACTATCACCATTATCAATACAGATTTAAATGTTCTGTTCCTAACTATCCATATGTAAAGTAAAACAAAAAAAAATGCATCTTTTGAGATCATAAAGGTAAAGGTATCCCCTGACAATTAAGTCCAGTTAAGCCGAAGAGCCAGCATTGTCCGAAGATGCCTCCATGATCATGTGGCCGGCATGACTCTCCTTGTCGCAGCGCGTAGCATGCAGCTACTGGTACCCAATAGGACTGGTGGTGATGATGATTTTTGACAGTCTGGTAAAGTGGGTATGGGGACATATTGGGCAATCCATTGTGTGTGTGTGTGTGTGTGTGTGTGTGTGTGTGTGTGTGTGTGTGTGTGTGTGTGTGTGTGTGTGTGTAATTGTAAAATGGTTAAGAACCCCTGTTCTAGATCCACTTTCCCAAGTGGTGCCGGCAAGACGGTATGTAGCTCACCTTGGCTTGCAGTAGGTGCTTGCGTCCCACAGAACAAGAAATATAGTGATGACACCTTTTAATGGGACCAATTGGTTGTTCAAATATTGTTAAGTCCACGTTTCTCCACAAGGCAAGTCATGTAACAATTCTGAATTAAAAAGATTTTGGAATAACTTTGGCTAGCCGTGTCATTGAAAACCAGTTTATCATTGCTACTTATTCCTTTTAATACAGTGTCCCTGTCCAGGGTCCTGAAAGTGAATGTCCTTTCTAGAAAGTTGCCATGTGAACTATTATTTTTACCAGGAAGGAAAGAATGAGAAGGCTGCTTAATAAAGGATGCAGATCTTTGAAGTCTGGTCATAGAAATAGCTCCTGACATTGCATAGAAATAGCTCCTGACATTGTTCAATTAGTTTCTGAAGGAGCCAATAGTGTGTCTCAAGCAAGAGAGCCAAATACTCTCCACCAAATAGAATGCCTATTTCCTTGTACTGTACAGTACATTAACGTTTTTATACTAGAAGTTCAGAGAGAGTGAGAGAGCTCCTTAGTTTTAGTTTTTAGTGCACTGTTGTTGGAAAAAAAGCCCCACAGGTTCCTTCCTCACCCTGAGATAAAACTTGATAACTACTGGTCTCCCTATGGATAGGCTGCCAGTTTTATATCCCAGCCCTCCATTTACTATTTTTTTCCCAAGTTTATGAATGGGATCGCTGGAATAGACCAATGCAGGCCATCTAGTTCTATTTTGCTCATTCCTATTTCCCAAAGCTTTAGTTAATGCTTTCATTTTGGTGCTTTCATCTTATTTTCTATTTTAGCATTCATTTTATCCATTATATCCAAGAGAGGATCTAATCAGGTTCTGATTGATTCTTCCAACCATTGTCTCTTGGCCACTAACGGCAGTAGCTATGAAGGAAATATAGATGAGGTTTGCTGTGTGAAAAATAGAAGCCTTGGGCTTGGATAAAACCCCATGTGCTTCATTTTAATTTTGGTTCCTAGGCATCCTGACAGCTGCAGTGAGCTGGATAGTGCCTCAGGCCAAGGACTGAATCTTATTTTAGTTAAGCCCAAACTAACTGTCTAGCTCCTTTTCATTATGATAAATTATTAGGATAAGTTTGGGTACCCCAGTGCTATCGTAATTCAGTTTAATATTCAATCTCTAATTGATTTCTGAGGCAATAGGCTAGCCCCAACTCACACTGGCAAATATTTTTAGTGTAGCATTAGCATGAGAAAATAAAAGCAGTACAGACACATAATTTACACCGGGCGATATGAGATAAAATTAAAATATATGCAATTATGCAACAATTGGAATAGTGTTTCCATTTTGGATCTGCAAAACACGCGATGTTTAAATCAGTGTTTTGCTTCTCCAAACCCATGAATCTAATGAAAAGTCTTCATTGATTAAAGGACAGAATCAGTTTACAGACGGTGGTTTTCTGATTTGTCACTCATATTTACAACCTTTCCAAGGGATGCATTCCACAGTAATGCTGATAAAAGCTGAGAAGGCTTATTAATAAGGCTAACAGTGCAATCCTGTGTAACCTTGCACTGGTAGTGCACTTATGCCAGTGTAAGTGCACTTACACCAGTGCATCTGCTGTTACACTGTTGCAAGGTGACACAGGATTGCGCTGTAAGAAAGAAAGTGACTTGCTCTGCAACACTGGGCCTTGATCTGTCTACCTGGCTCAGTTCCTAACATGTTGGCCTCCTTGCACGAGGGCGGGATGGAAACTCCGGGCACAGCCCATAGCTCTGTCTGAGTCCTTGTGAGGGGAGGGGGCTTGAGCTGTCATCACCCAATTCCTAAGCATCTTCACTGCCATAGAAAATTGAGATGCTTAGCTGCATTCCCTGGCTCAGCTGGTTATCTGTTTGTGTGATTTCTGGTTGCAACTGGCACAGCAGGAGTAGGGCTCTGGGCTCTTATGCCTCAAATGGGATGATTCAAGCCAGGATGGCTCACCTCTGCAGGCGATCCTGGCTAGAAAGAAAGCAAAGTTGGCAAAATTATCTTGAGCAAATCTTATGATGAGTGAAGGATAACAGAACAAAAACTGCAGCGCAAAATACATGGGGTGGAATTGCTGTATCAAAAACAACCCCCCACTTCAAAACGACTTGTATAATTGCACTAGCTATGCTTAATAGGTGAAAACCTCATTAATTAGGTATAGTACATAGCTGAGGATTTTTCCCTTTCAAAAATGATGTCAACACAGTGCAAACATTGCATGATGAAAGTGCATTCATATAGCAACAGATTTTCAGTTTATTAAAGTTCATCCAGAGTGCTAGGAAAAGCACACACAAAGGGGTAATGGCCTACAGCATAAACTGCTGCTCATGAATATAAACTGTGCATGTTTCCATTATGGATTCTACAAAAAGCCCACATTGCTCAAGGCAGGTTCTGGAAATGCATTTTGGTGTTTAAAGCGTCAGTACAAAGCTGTTTTGGGGAAAAAATAGCCTACACTTTCATGTTACAAAGGTCAGGTGGAACCTGCAGAGCTCCCAAAGAAGTTCCAGAAGTTCCATGTTTCAAATCTAACCTTTCCAACATGATGAAAGCTTGTGATCTGGACAAATAATTTTATCCTAGTATAAAATTACCAAAATGTTATACACTCTGTGGAGTGCTGTTGAAAACATAGAATTCAAACACACACGGCAATTTCCTTCCTTGTATAAAAACAAGCACTTTGAGTGGATCCTGTTCCAAAACATCTTGGGTTTAAACAAAACAACTGGGTTTAAAAATTTTCTCAGGAATTTAAAAGGATGTTAATTTGAATGCTGGTTTATGAGTTCTGTTTTCAGTTTTATTGAATGACGCCTTTTGTGTTTATTCATGCTCATGAACTCTTTAAAACCACCCATATTTGCAGATATGCAAGCAAGCACGACTCAAGCACAGAATGCTACAGAGTCCCTGCAATTCCACCTCCAGAAAGTTCATAGGCTATGTTCTCTAATGAGTCTCTCAATCACTTTAGCTAGTTGTATGCCATGCAGTTACAATAGAAAGCTGTATGATTCTTCCTCTTACACTGAAATTAAGAAGTGGATTTCCTGGCTTGTATTATAGAAAGAGAGCTTCTATTGCTTCAAGGGTAACGCTGATCTGGATTTTAGAAAAGGCTGGGCAGAATGTTAGTACTACTGCTGTGTAGGATGCTTGAGCCCCACTCAGTATCTGGGTGTATGGTTGCCCCTTGTCTTACATGAGGGTAATATTCCAGAGTTAGCACTTAAAGCTAAAATCGCGTATACTCAAAATTACCTTGAAAATCCCTGACATGCAGAAAATGCATACCATCTCTTTAAAAAAAAAAGCAATAGGCAGGTGGGAACTGAGACGACTGAGGGAATAGCGGCTTCATTCTTTGATCTAATGCTCACTTGCAGGCAGGTATTTAGTAACTGGAATGGCGAGTGGAATTGCCTGCATTATTTATACTGCTGGCTGGAGGGTGTCTTTTTTTTGGGGGGGGGGGGTTGACCATTTGAATTTGTACATGTCAACTGTGCCTAAGATGAGGGGTGACTATGTATTGAAGATTGGCAGGGTCCATATGCAAGGCTCCAAGTGGGTCTTCGTGACAATCTTCCATCTGGTAGAAGAGCAGATAGAACATGGGGGTTGTAGGTGCAGATGAGATTCCTTGAGGCGACTTAATCATTGAGTTTCTCGGGAAGAGAGAATGCATGCATTACAGCCCAATCCTATTGGGCTCTACTGCTGCCAGAACTAGTGTTCTGGCAGTGGTAGATGCTTTACAGCCATTGTAAACAGTGGTCTGGCAGCATGTGAAATTGCGTACTTCCAGACCATCACTGGAGTGCAGCGGTGGGGCAAAGAAGGCACACTGACTTCAGTAAGTCCCTTGAAGCTGTGTGGAGACACTCCCATCGAGCAAGGCCTCTATTCATTGGCACTGGCAGTGACCTGGTTCATGGCTGTCTGCTCCAGAGGCGTAGCAGCAGCGAGTGCTGCCTGGAGCACTTGCTGCAGCGCCGCTCCGGGGGGACGACCCAGCTTCCGGGGGCGCTCCGAGGCCTTCTCCCCCGGCCTCGGAGCCGGAGAAAGCCCCGGAGCATCCACTTCGACCGGTGGCCGGGGCTTGAAGTCCAACTGCCGCGTCACACTGTTTATCTTTGTTTTGCACATGCGCAAAACGTTAAAACGTTAGGGGGAGAAGGCCTCGGAGCGCCCGCCGGGCGGCGCACGCTCCGTGGAAACACTGGAGCGAGCGGAGCAGCGCCTCCCAGGGCCGAGGTGTCGCCTGGACCGCTGCTCCGCCCGCTCCAGTCTATCTACGCCTCTGGTCTGCTCCTTGAGCATATCTGGGTCCTCCATCTCACTCTCTCAGTGAAAAGGTACTGGGAGTTCTGCACATCCTAACCAAGAATTCAAAAGTCAGGTCATTAATTCATGTGAAGCACGTTCAAACATGAAACCCACTTTATAAATACGAAGCATTATCTACAGCTTTTGATTCCTAGACTATTTTATCTCTTCCCTTGTTGATATGTATAATCTAAATAACTTTGTGTGGAATAAATATGAGCAAGTATGTGTGCAGTGAACTATACATATGAAACTACATAATATTAATCTCAAAAGCCATTTTGAATTCAAATCGTAATTACCTAACTGATATAGAAAATCAACAAATGTATGCATGAAAACAGCAGAGTTCTGTGGCACCTTAACTACTAACAGTGTACAGTACTCCCCCCATATCCACTGGGGATATGTTCCAGGCTCCTCCATGGATACTTGAAACTGTGGAGAGAACACCCCCTCCATGGTTTCCTGAGGGCCCCTTGCCCTGCCTCCCCTGCGGGCAGGCGTGCACGCCCTCCCCCCCAGCTCTTATTTTTCTGTCAGCAAGCTTTGTTTCTTCCTTAAAACAGAGAAGCAGCCTCCATTGCAGGCAAGTAGAACAAGACTAAGTCCTAGAGAGACTCTGCAAGGTTTCTGTTAACCTTGCAGAGCCTCTCTAGGACTTAGTCTTGTTCTACTTGCCTGCAATAAGCAGCCAGAGGCTGCTTCTCCTGTTTGTTTAAGGAAGAAACGAAGCTTACTGGGGAAAAAAGTAAAAGCCTGGGGGGGGGGGGGTCCCCGCGATCTGTGGATAACTGAAACCGTGGATAGCGGATCAGTGGATATGGGGGCCCACCTGTAATCCTTTCCAAGCATCTTTACGCAGAAGTAAGTTCCACTGAATTCAATGGGGCTCACTCCCAGGTAAGCATGTCCAGAATTGCAGCCCAACACATCTATTTCAGCATTAAGGCTCATGGACTACAGTCCACTTCATCAGATAGTGTGGACTATACCAAAGTTTCTGATGAAATAGATATGTCCATTTTTAAGATGTCATGGACCTTTTGTTGTGTTTGCTTGCTGCAGACTAACATTGATTGTGACCAATAGGATTAAACCATTTCTGCCCACGGGTGTATATATGCAACAGGAGTTAAATGTGGTATATAAAGAAATATACTGTGGATTGGTTTGTTTGTAAATGTTCTTTCTGTATTTGTAACTTTCCTCAATGGTTATACTTTGTTCTCACTCACTCACTCACTCACTCACTCACTCACTCACTCACTCACTCACTCACTCACTCACTCACTCACTCACTCACTCACTCACTCTTCCTCTATAGTACTTGTAGATCCCTTAGCATTTTGTGTAAAAAACATTTTGTCACAGAAATCTAAAAAATGTGTGTGTGGGTAAAATTTATAATTAAACCTGGCAGTTCCTAAGTTTTCAGAATGGGATCGATGACACCTAGGATAAAATGATTTCAATTTGAAAAGTTCCATCCAGAGAATTGAAAAGTGGTGATTCACAAATGATTTGCATCTAAAAGCAAATATTTCCTGGATACCACAAATTTGACTCCTCAGGAAATAGGATCTATTAGACATGTTAAGTGAATTATAGCCTCGGAATAACAAATTGGCATTTTACAGTGTAAATCAAGATTTCTCATGCAATTAGCCCATAATCCATCATGCTCATTTGCCACGTACTTTGATTCATGGCCATTCAAGGAAATGAATTTTTGTTCCTTTTCACTTTGCCCAGGAATAAAGCATTGAGTCATGTGTAGAGCTTTATGTGAGTGATTCCTTGGCCAAAGATTTATCCAGTAGCTGAAGTTAATCAAGGAGAGTATAGAAGGAAAAATAATTTTGCCAGCCTTTAGGAGCTGGATTTTATAAACTCAAACGTGGACAATTTCAGTACTGTGGACAATTTCAGTACTGTGGCCAGAGTTGCCTAATCTGGATTTTACCTACTGTAGAATGTGTGCTTTTGAGGTGAGTGGAACTCCCATTTTTTTTAAGGTACTGTATTGTAGAAAAAAATGTATTGTAAAAAAAATGTGGCTACCGGGTGGTGCAGTGGGTTAAACCACTGAACCATGAGCTGTCAATCGAAAGGTCAGCAGTTCGAATCCGCGACGGGGTGAGCTCTCATTGCTTGGCCAGCTCCTGCCAACCTAGCAGTTCTAAAGCATGTGAGTAGATAAATAGGTACCGCTTGTGGGAAGGTAAACAGCGCTCTGTGTTCCAGCCGCATGCTACTCGCTGTGGCAAGGAGAGTCATGCCGGCCACATGACCACGGAGGTGTCTTCGGACAACGCTGGCTCTTCGGCTTTGAAATGGCATCTTCAGACAACGCTGGCTCTTCGGCTTTGAAATGGGGATGAGCACCACACCCTAGAGTCGGACACGACTGAACTGGAGTGTCAGGGGTCACCTTTACCTTTATTGTAGAAAATATGTTGAGGTGAGCAAAAACTTCAGTCATGGGAAAGGGGGTAGAATTCTGCATTGTTTCTCGTTCTGCTCTCCACACATACATTGTGGGATTGACTCACCTACCTCATTTTCCATCACCATGGCAGACAATGGTGGAAGGTGGATTGGTGGCAGCTCGGGGCACCTTGCTGTGAAGTAATGTGGGAGTGCCATCAGGCCACGGGATGACCCAGCCCCAGAGAAGGAAGCTGAAAGGGTGGGCTGTGATGTCAGGCAGGGGAAAGTGGTTCCACACTGGTGCCAGCCCACAATGAGAGCTTGGGACCAGCAGAAAGGGGAAGAAGGCGAGGCTGAGAGTAGAAAGAAAAGAACAAAGAAGGAGAGAGGGAAACGGAAGAAGAGCACTGGGAGAGAGCAGCTCCAGGAAAGGAAGGGTGACTCCGTCCTATCACAGTGCAGACCCAACAATAGAGTGGCAGTGTCAGGTGAACTGGGCGCTAAGCTACTCTCACTGGGTCTGGGTCTATCTAGCACTTTGGGGGAGAATGCAAACCTGCCCCTCAGAAAAGCAAAGGACCCAGGAACTTGGGTGAACTGGGTCTTGGGAACAGCTGACTGTGTAGCCAAGGGAAGCGAGTCCAGGGAGAACAAGAACCAAAGAAAGGCCTGTAACCAGTATACCTACTGTAGGCAAACAAAGCACTCAAAAGCACCTCAAGCCCCTATAATGTGGAGTTGCCACACTAGGAGGAAGAGCAGGACATATACACATACTAGGAATTGGGATTGTACCCATGAACAGCTACTGCATGGCATCCATTTTTAAATCCACTTCGGCTTGCCTGCTTCTGGGTGGTGAACAATTTATCTGGGTCAACTAATTCTGTGGTGAAACCTGTAGCCAATTAACACAAACATGCTTATCAAGTGTTGACTACCGGTATGGCCTGGTTATTCTTATTGTTGGCATGAGATGGTTTTATGTAGGCGTTTCCACCTCAGTCATGATATGTCATTGCACATTACAAAAAGCTGAAGCTTTTAATCTCTTACCAATGCTGAGTTTAAGGTTTAATCATTTTTCTCTTTTCCTCATCTTTGGAAGGTTATTCAATTTACATATAGATGGGTTTTAAGCTTTTAGCAGGACATTTTGTTATTGTGCAAATGTCATTTAAAATGCTAATCTTCAGGGAACTGGAACAGGAGCACACAAATTAGATCTCTCTGATGTGGGTTCATACCTACACGCACATCATATGGAAATGGTTGCTTGTTAATGGTTGCTTGTAAATGAAGTGAAAAAAAATGATAGGCACCTGGAAGGACATACACAAAGCACAAAATGAAAACTTCCACTCATCTGGGTCAGTTTTACAATTGGCCAACCTTAGGTGACTGCCTAAGGCAGTGTTTCCCATTTTTTTTGACCTGTGGCACCATTGGCCATGACTCCACATTACTTTATTTATGTTGATGCCTGCCAATTGGCATTGCACTGTTTTCTGAGAGGATTTCGTGGCACGCTGTGGCTCCCCTGGCTGCTTTCCATGGCTCCCCTGGGAGCCGAACCTCCCAGTTTGGGAACCTTGCAAAAGCAATGTTTTGCAAGGGTGTTGGCATATTGCTCCAGCAGAAGGTAGAAGAGACTTTCCCTTCCTCAGGTTTCATTAGTACAAATACTTCTGCTGATTAGGAAGAGAGGGGAATGGAACAGACTAGAGACAGAGACCCTAATGGCAAAAGATTGAAGAGAGAAAGGTCCAAGGACAGGTGCAGTAGGCCAGGACAACATATGACTTGGAGAATAGCAACCTGCTCCAGTCCAGCTGCTGAGGATAACTGCAGACATAAAAGGAAACAGGGAGCACATAAGCTGGTAAAATGGCTAAAGCAGGGGTGGCCAACCTTTCAACATGAATGCTCCTGGGCCCTTTAACGGTTGTCTAGGTGAGGGCATTTCAGCAGGTGCAGCTGCTTTAGCAGCACCATCAGCACTTGCAGCTGCCAAGATTCTGTCCTCTACACAACTCTAAAGAACGCAGAGGCTCTAATGGTGAAAGGTTGGCCACTCCTGGGCTAAAAAATGGAGCTATGAATCAGGAAGCTGCACATCTGCCATGAGCTCATTAGTGGGCCCTAGCCAAGACATTCTCCCTCATTCTTTGTCTCCTACCTGCAATATGGGGATAATAATACTTGCCTTACAGGGTATGTGGAAGGATTAAAGCAAGATAATACATGTGAAGTGCTGTGAAGGCTTTTAGCCAGTGGCGTCGCCAGGCGCCCCCGCATCTGGGGCGGACCCCGCAAAGCCCCCCCTATAAAACTGTCAAAAACCGAAACCTATTTTTGACAGTTTTATTGCCTTTTTTTTCTTTTTTCTTTTTCGCCGTTTTAAGTCTAAAAACCGGGTACTGTATTTCTTCAATTCTAAGACGCATGTTTTTTCCCAATTAAGCATTTCAAAAAATGGGGTGTGTCTTAGAATCGAAGGTCTCCAAAAAGCACCCCAAAATGCTATCTTCTTACTTACTGGGGCTTGCGGGAGCTTCAGGGAGGCCTGCGCAACCCTCTGCAGGCCTCCCTGATCTTCAGTTCGGCAAAAAACGGTGATTTTCAGCCATTTCCGGTTTTCGCGAAAACCAGAAATGGCCAAAAATCGCAGTTTTTCGCCAAACTGAAGATCAGGGAGGCCTGCAGAGGGTTGCGCAGGCCTCCCTGAAGCTCCCCCAAGCCCGAGTAATGAAGGAAATGGCACTTTCCGACGGGGCCAGAAATGCTATGCAAAGGCAGTGCACTCAGTCATCCTCAGCTGCAGGAGACATGCTGGGGAGAGTTGGTGCTGAGCAGGTAGATTTAATGAAGGGAGGCGAGTCTTACAATTGATGGATTTTTTTCCCCTGCTGGTGGTACTGAAAGTAATGGTGCGCCTTAGAATCGATGGCGCCTTAGACTCGAAGAAATACGGTATTTTAAAAAGCATGTATGATTTGCCGGCACTTAACATGTATAGGACGTTCCCTCGACGATGTTCTTCCTGCTCCAGGTCGCAGCTCCTCCGTGCGCCCGGGCGCGGGACTCTGTACCGCCCCCAGCAGCACTTTCCGTAGTTTGCGCATGCGCAGACCCACGGCGTCTCCAGGGGCGCTCCAGGGAGTTTGCGCATGCCCAGAACGTCCCTGGAGACTCCGTGGGTCTGCACATGCGCAAACTACGGAAAGTGCTGCTGGGGGCGGTACAGAGTCCCGCGCCCGGGCGCACGGAGGAGTCCTGCGCCCGGGAACAGGAAGAACATCGTCGAGGGAACGTCCTATACAAGTTAAGTGCCGGCAAATCATACATTTTAAAATACCCGGTTTTTAGACTTAAAATCGGCGAAAAATCGCCGAAAAAAGAAAAAAATGCAAAAAACCCACGGAACTTGGGGAGGCTCCCGCCCCCCCGGAGCCTCTCCGCCCCTACGCCCTGGGGCCCACCGCCCCACCGCCCCAGATCAGCCTACGCCCCTGCTTTTAGCGCTTGAAAGCACTAAACAAATGCGAAGTATTTTTACTGACCCATTTTGATAGTTAGTGCTTAGTGTAATTGTGAGAATGGTATGTCTCTGATGGAAGCCTTAATGATGGGGTTTAATGTGCCCAGTCAAGATCTGAATGGTTCACCTAAAATCCCTGAAGCCAACTTTGCTTATCATGAAAGTTTTATTTAAGAAGTGCGTCTCTGTGGCTGAGGGGCACCAACAATGTGTGTTATGTAATGAGATGCTGCTTTGGACTGAACATGTTATATTGCAATCCAAAAATACCGTGCAAGCCGGGCAGTTCTGGACAGCATCTTGATTTTACTTCCCAGCAACCTTGCTAAGCAAAATATTCTGCTGGGTAGATTTCCAAGTGGGAAAGCAAATTAGTGATATAATCCACCTGAGTAGATGTGTGAGCAGGTCAGAGCTATTTGGAACTCCAGCAGAGCATAGTTTAATATGCTTCATTGGACAAATCCCAAGACATATGTTTTTTTTAAAAAGGACAGGACATACATGAAAGGGTTAAGACCTATTTGGATTTCTTCTTTTTTTGAGGGGGGGGGGGATGACCGGACTGTAAATCCAGTGAAATAATTCTATCCTTACAATATTGGCCAATCAGAAAATTGGTGGTGTTCCTGTTGTTGGCAGCAGTAACTGTTTAAAATTAACCCTTGCAAGCATCTTAGGCTGTATGAATTGATGTTTATATCACATGGTGTGCATTTCTGTTCCTTCTATAATTATGGGGAAGCAGCATTCAAAGGTTATCTCCTGCAGACCTGAAGTGGCTCACAGACCAGACCAGTAAGAGCTGCTCCACATAATCCCCACTAGGGACACGTGAATGGGGGCCGACGAGCGAGCACAGTGTGGGGTTGTCCACTTCTTCCATATATGAGAAGAGTGGCGGCACCAGAAAAAAAGGCATGCGTGCACCCACAAAGAGGAGGGGCAAAATGAATTTTTGGGGAGGCCAAGCATTGCCCCACATGTTTGTTGCTCCCATCCTAAACATTTTCTCTGAAGTAAATCCTATTGATTGATTTTTATGGCATTACCATTTGGGTAAGCATGCTTAGAACAGCAGCCTGATTTTAATTTCAAGTTTATGATTCAGTTGTAATTTCCATGTGCTAGCAGGATGTGCTTTTTCTCACTAGTTAATAATAATAGTGGAAGAGATTGATAGGCACTCGGAATATATGAGGAGTGCCTTTCCGTCAAGGGTCTGTCCAGGAACTGAGGGAGCAACCTTCTTGTCTGTGGTGGGGTGCTTGCTCCTCGCCCTTCCTCTAGTACTGGCTGCATAACGGACACTGCAGAGCATGAGGCAAGGGACAAGTGAGGCAAGGGACAGCATATTAATGCTGTCTCATGTGGTGTTTCCACTGGCATCGTTTTGGGGTGTGCTCTGTGCGAGGCGCACCAGGTGACACCAATTCTTTGGGGTGTCACCAAGCAAGGGGTGTCACCCCCTTGGTGAGGGTGACATCCCATTGGCTGGCCCAAAGAGGGACCAGCCAATAGGGTGTCACCCTCGCCAAAGGGGTGTGTCACACACACACACCCTGCCTGCAGCCTGCAGGGAGCTCAGCTCAGTTGTCCTTGTGGTTCCGCCTCTGAGTTGAAGTGAAGCTGACAGCCGAGTCTTGTTTTCGTGAAGGCACGGCTAGGCACGGCTCGGCTGTCAGCTTCACTTCACCTCAGAAGCGAAGCCGCAAGGACAGCAAAGCTGAGCTCGCTGCAGGGAGGGGTGGGTAACGCCCTTAGCTTTTCTGATCTACAGCCGGCTTCACCTCCAACCCAAATCTGCCTGAGTCTTTGCTTTTCAACTTGAACAGCTTTGGGTCGGAGGCAGATCCAGCTGCAAACCGGAAGTAATTCAAAGTGGCATGAGGATGTCGTCCTGCCACTGCACCACTGCAAATTACTTCGGGTTTGCAGTGAGGACCCTGCACCAAGTTGAAGAGGGGTGAGCTACACCGCTGGTTGATCTGGGATTGGCCTGGAACCCACTGGAGTATAGCAGATCTGGGTCAATTTCAGAAAAGCTTTAACTCCAGTTGTAAGCCAGAGTTCCAGTTCTGGTGTTTGGTTCTTGGAGTCCAACTTTACTGAAACTGTAGCACAGGGCCACTGCTTCAAGGAAGATATGTATACCTGTTTCAGGCAAGAAATGTCATCGCCACGGTTCTGGTCACTCTTCAAAGCTGACAGAGCGTTTGTTGCTCTTGGAGGAGCACTGGAAAGCTCTAAATCAGGGGTGGCCAACCTTTCAGCATGAATGCTCCTGGGCCCTTTAATGGTTGTATAGGTGAGGGCATTTCGGCAGGTGCAGGTGCTTTAGCAGCACCATCAGCACTTGTAGCTGCCAAGAGCCTGTGTTCTACACAACTCTTAAGAATGCAGAGGCCCTAATGGTGGAAGGTTGGCCTCCCCTGCTCTAAATCATTAATGTACAAAATAAGAACTCCATCCCTTAAAGCATTCATTCATCATATGAGTTGAATTTTATTTGGGAAGGAAATTAAAAAAACCACAAGCTATGCAGAACATCAATCACCTTCTGAGCAAAATATGCGACAGACAGTTCAGCAACTCCCACCTCCTGAATGCTGTTCTCAGAAACTCTTAATGTTCCCATAAGGTGACACTAGTGAATATGTGCAGTTAACTCTGCTGTTCACAAGGTGGCTAGTGCTGTGACAGGAGGATGCTGCCAAAAGATAGGTGTGAACGCGAGGGGAGATCCACATGAAATGCAGTTAACAGGTTGAGAGCTCATTGCAAGTGCACAGTCCAATACATGTTTTCTATAGTGGTGACGTCTGACAGCCATGAGTGGAGAGCTCCTGCCATCCTTCCTTCAAAGGCTCTGTGAGCCTAACTTGGCAGACACATGGCCACTTGCCATTCCTTAGAGGTTTTACCATTCAGCAGTGATGCAGATGGAAGTTAAGTGGGCATGGAGGGGGGAAAAATCACAGAGCATTTGGGAAGTAGGAGCACATCACCATTCCACATGTTCCGTTGACTTTCAGTTCCCTTTGGAGTTTTCACAAAACATGGTGATGCTTTCTGGAGATGAATCCCTAAAGTTCACTTCATCTGCAGCTACGAAGAAAAAGAGAATGGTTGTCAAGCCCTGTTCACACCTGAGGCAGGGTGCCAAAATACCCCCAGCCAGCCCCCCTTTACCCGGCAGGGTGCCAAGGCACAAAGAGCCACCACCACTGCCATCTTTGTCCTTTTTCTCTTCCTCCTGCATTCACTGGATTTAAAAGGAGTGGAATGAAGCGGAAGCATGATGGAGGAGGAGAAGAGAAAGGTGGGCTAGAATAGAGGTGGGCAGGTAGTGAGCAGTTGGCAGTGCCTCTGGTTGCTGCCTGCACCTCTTGCCAATTCACCACCTGAAGTGACTGCCACAGGCTGGTCCTGAGTGTTGGTGGCATCAGACATCCCCCAGATTAGCTTTAGCTGATCTACCTTAGGTAAAGGTGACCCCTGACAATAAAGTCCAGTCGTGTCCGACTCTAGGGTGTGGTGCTCATCCCCATTTCAAAGCCGAAGAGCCAGCGTTGTCCGAAGACGCCTCCGTGGTCATGTGGCCGGCATGACTCTCCTTGCTGCAGTGTGTAGCATGCAGTTGGAACAGGGAGCACTGTTTACCTTCCCGCAAGCGGTACCTATTTATCTACTCGCATTAACATGCTATGGAACTGCTAGGTTGGCAGGAGCTGGCCAAGCAATGAGAGCTCACCCCGTTGCGGATTCGAACTACCGACCTTTCGATCGACAGCTCATGGTCCAGCGGTTTAACCCACTGCGCCACTACTTTAGGAGTAGCAAATTACTCCTTTGTAGTGCCCACAGTCAAGCAGTTCAAGATGTAAAGACTGTTCAAGCCAAATTGAACAAAGACACACACACCCCCGTTCTTAGTGTAGAGAAGGACACACATACGCACACATATACATCGGTACAGAAAGAAAAGGTTGTGCTGCTCTTCCCCATTTCTGTCCTAATTCTGTCCATACAATAGCCTTTAGTTTAGTATATTTATGAGTAAGAATGGCAACACAAGCATACCCAAAACAGATCTGTGTGTATATTGGCACACATCCTTTCCTCAGCTTCTCTGCCTTCTCTGGTTCACCTTGAATAAGCCCTTCTGTGGCATTACTGGTCAACACAGTGGCAGGTCAAGAAGACTACTGCAGCAGTACCAATAGTTATTATTCCTATGCTGTGGCGTACGTTGGGGTTGTGTTTGTCTTGGGACGAGTGCAGTCAGTCAGTGCTGCCACATAAAAGACAAGAATATTCGATGCTAACTCATTTATTGTGGCGTGAACTGTCATTGGCATGTTAACCAAATGGGAATTGGTGGCATTTAAGATAAATGCTGTGATCCTAGCATTAACTTGGGTATGTCCCATTATAATGAATGGGATTCCAGTTAAATCTGTATCAATTTGTGGTGAACCATAAAAGAATCACAACAAATTGATTATAGAAATAAACTTGCATTGTACAAGAGTTAAAGGCCTATCCTTTCTTTGTGATTCTACAAAGGTGATCCTATATACACTTACCTGGGAGTAAGTCCCATTGAACTCAATGGAGCTTACTTCTAAGTAGACATGCCTAAGGTTGTGCTGAAAGGGAAGGTGTTGAAAGGGAAGGCCAGTAGCGAAGGGCTGCCTGGGGCAGGGGTGAGTGTGGGCCTCCAGGCAGCACACGTGGGGGCGACAAGTGAGCTGTGGCGGTGGTTAAAAAATGGCCATGCGGCTTGAGGATTGGCTTGTCCGCCCGCCCAGACTCCTAGGAGCTTTGATCTATCGAAAAAACACTGGGGGGGGGTTGCTGCAACGCAGCGGAGGTGGGGACGCGACCAACAGGTGCGGGGTTTCTGAGATTACGTGCGGGTGTGTGTGTGTGTTGTGCTGCAGAAGCTAGCTACGCCTCTGGCACATGCATTTGTTTTGTGTGCACCAGCATCCATCTTGTGTATGTGTACTTTGCAGTCCTAGAATATTGTATGTACTGTATATTAGGGTTAGGGATGGCACCATTTACAAGGCACAGGGATGAGAGTCTGTGCAGACAGAAGGATAAGCTTCCTTTTTACACATGGTATTTAATGAATGTAATTCATTGTACCAATCCATACATATGAATAGATACAGAATGCAAAGTGTAACTAAGTAACATATAGCAAAGGACACAGATATCAAGAGATCAAGAAAGATAAACTGCTGTGATGGTGTTATGCCGAAACAGCTCTTGTGGGTAAACAATAGAAATACAATGCAGTCTTTCACAAGCAACACATTGGGGGTTAATATAATATGACCTTTTTTTCAGTGGAGTCTTTATTAGTCTTGTTGATGGACTATGTTCTTAAGCACAGCTAACTTGAACCATAATGCAAGACTGAAGATGACTGCAAATTTGCATTCAAATCAAACAGCTTCTTTCTAGGGAAAGCATGCATACTCAGTACCTGCTTTCAACGAGCACAGTCTCATGAATGGAAAGTCCTATCCTTTCTTTCCGATTAACAGGCACCACACTTCTAACCATGTTTATACTGGCCCAGTATGTGGGAGGTATGACAGAGAGAAGTCTTACCCCTGCGCTAAATTCACCCCTTCTTCACATATAGAATATACTGTACCATGTTGCCTATACCAGCCTGTCACATTCAACTTGAAGTACATTTTTAGTCATCACAAATATTCTGCCCTGTTGCTCAACTTTGTTTTCATTGCACACCTCTCTTGCCACCAGAATTTTCCCCAGAATTATGTAGTACCTTTTTTAAAAAAGAATTATGGAATGATAATATAATAATATACAGTATTTATATACCACCTTTCTTGGTCATTGGATTTCTCCTCTGACTTTAACCCAAGGCAGTTTACATGGGCAGGCTTTCCCAAACCCCCTCACGGAGATTTTTACAATGATATATGCAATCTTGCATGAACAACTTCATGGTTTCCTTTTCAGTCTGGCCTGTCACTGGCCTTTGCCTCCCACGCTTGGTCAACGCAGCTGGCAGCTTTATCTCTCCTCTCAGAGGGTATCACAGCTTTTTGTCAGCGGTGTGTCTTGAACTGGCCGTTCACAGATCTTCAGGCTTACGAGGCGGCAACTCTATCAACTGAGTCAGACCTCCTGCCCGCCATGATGAAGAGTATGTTGAAGAGGAGGGGAATAAAAACCATTCTTGAATACTATAAACAGTTGCATGTATGGGGGTCCCAAATCCTGTTTCCCACAGTGGCCAACCAGATGCCTCTGGGAAATCCACAATCAGGGGCTGAAAACAGTAGCCCCTCTTCCAATGCCATTGTTTCCTTTACTGAATGGTACTGAGGGGCAGGTGGCTTCTGAACATGAAGGCAGCGGCAACCCA
The DNA here is from genome assembly GCA_026170595.1 of Plestiodon gilberti rubricaudatus. Taxonomy (NCBI): domain Eukaryota; kingdom Metazoa; phylum Chordata; class Lepidosauria; order Squamata; family Scincidae; genus Plestiodon; species Plestiodon gilberti. The sequence continues at coordinate 122,644,301 of JANXHW010000001.1, read as the reverse complement.
GCCATGAGACCCTCTTGCTTCAAGCGATGTGTTGGGGAAAGTGACAAACTGGCAGGGGATACACCATGCTTGCCTGCCACCTCCCCTGGCTTGCTACCTTTTGGGCCATGTCACCATCAGCTGCCCCATTCTCTTGTTGCTCTCCTTGGAAAGTGAGTGAGAACATGGGGAAGCAGCTTACCTTCTCCTCTAGTGCTACGGCTGTCCTGCTCCCAATGACTGTCCTGGAAGGTTGCCTACTTCTTACTACTTCTCCCGCTAGTGTGTTTTCAAAACAGGCTGGTGTGAGGAGGTGGCAGTGGTAATGGTGGGTGGGCCCAGAGGCGTCGCTGGAGGGGGGCGGTACTGTAAGTTTTGCACCATGCTAATCCCCGCTAACTCTGTAAGTTTTGCACTGTGCTGATCTCCGCTAACACAAAGTGGTCCTCCTGCCCCCTCGCCGTCGGAGCTACTCAGTGTGGTGAAGGCAATGGGCAGGAGACTCCCTGCCCATTGCCTTCACCACACGGAATGGTTCCAATGGCAAGGGGGCGGGGCCACCTCGTACCGGGGAGTGAATGGGGATTAACATGGTGCAAAACGTACAGTACCGCCCCAGCGCACCCCCTCCAGCGACGCCTCTTGGTGACCTGCTGAAAAAATCTGGAGGGATGGCAGAATTGGGCAGCCTTAGACAGTGACTGAGCTTTGGCAGAGTCTGCATGAAGGTTCCATAGAGTTGTCCAGACCAGTAGTAATTCATGAAGCTGCCATCTAAGCCAGTGGCTATCGCCACATTTTATGCAGTAACCGCATAAATTACACATTGTGTGAAGTATTTTATTTTTTACTGTCCTGAATCCCATCCATTTACTTAGGTGACCCCTCCCCCACTAAGATCTGGTATTATAAAGAGTGAAGGAAAAGATATTTCTATCCACTTTTTCCACATTATGCTTGCTTTTATAAAAATCTACGAGGAGTTTTTGTCCTCTTATTCCCCCCCCCCCTCTTCACGCAGTAGCTTTTAGTAGCATCTAAAGTTTCCCTTTAACTCCGGCTCCTTCAGTCTTTCCAGGCACAGAGATGTTTATTACAGAAATCTCTGAGCAAAGGGCATGTTGCTGAGGTTGAATTTCAGAGCAAATATTGAGGATGAAATGGCAGAAGTCAATTCTGCCTATCGCACCACAGGGTTAAAAAGACATTATCTGAAATGTCACCTTGCAAGTGTACCCAGGGGAAAATGCTAATACTCTTTTTAAGTGCTCCGCATCCATTTTCATAAGTACCTTTCAAACAGTAAAAGTAAAATTATCATACTATTATAGGGTGCACACAGAGGCCATGATCCAGGGGTGGCCTTGTGTAAGGAAGGAAGGAAGGAAGGAAGGAAGGAAGGAAGGAAGGAAGGAAGGAAGGAAGGAAGGAAGGAACCTTTATTGGCATAAAACAAAACAAAAACAAACATAACACTTAACACAATATTTATATTACAAACTTCTACAAGCACAACAAAATTACAGCTTAAACATTATAGGGAATACTATCAGCTTTACGTGCTATAATGATTGTATCAACAAAGGCTGCCGATCTTTCCATTACGCCATCCATCTCCGTCGATAAAAGGTAGCGTACTACCTCCTGATCTGCCCAGCCCTGGAGCTTGACTAATATAGGGCCTAAATGTTGCTTATGAGGGGCCTCGTGGAGTGGGCCAAACAAAAACATATGTAGTAATGTTTCTACACAACCCACTCCACAAGGACAATACCTCTCAGAGACTGGGATTCCACTATATCTGCCAAGTAACAGAGCAGACGGGAGAGCGTTGCACCTAGCTAAAGAAAGGGCTCTGCGTGACTGGGGGCACTTAAGATTACAAAGATAACGTGCCATCTTCCCAAAGCTGATAGGGATGTGAAATTGTACTGGGGAACAGGTCGTACGCGCCACACTATGCAACTCCTGATTTTCAATATCTAGAATTCTGGCCTTGATTTCGTGGTAGGCTGCTGCCTGGCTCAACATACCCAAACTCTCCACATTGAGGCCCAAGGAGTTTAATTTCTGTTGTAATTCTATTGCCCCAATAGGTGGAACAGGTTCTGAAAAAAGTTGGAACAGCAGACTATCTTGATTACAATTATAATAGAGTCTAAGCCAGAATTTCACCAACCTCAACCATTTTAAGGTCTTCAATCGAATAAGGCCAGTTTCTAAACATAGGACTGAGTATGGTATACAGGTAGGTAACCCCAGGATTTTCCGTAGGAACATTGCTTGAATTCTTTCAACAGATTGATCAAAATTAGTATACCACACTGGGATACCATACAAAACTTGTGGAATGATTTTAGCTTTATATACCTCCACAGCAGCTGGTACATATTTATTGCACCGGTTGAAAAAGAATCTAGTTACTGCTGTAGATGATACTTTGCCAGCATTAACTACAGCCCTACGATGAGCCACCCAAGAATGGTTATACTGAAAGGTAACACCAAGATATTTTATCTGTCTAACCTGTTCGATTTTATGACCCTTACAAATCCAGCTGAATAATTCCCATTTTTTTTTAAAAGACCATTATCTTGGACTTAATTATAATTAAGTTGTAATTTGTTTGCATAAAAATACTCCAAACTTCCTGCAAGCAAACGTTTTAAGCCAATACGCGATCTGGAAAGAAGGACCACATCATCGGCATACAAAAGAAGTGGAATCTTACGTAGGCCCAGTTTGGGACAATGGCTCTCAATGCTCTGCAAGGAGGTGTTAAAGTCATTCAAAAATAAATTGAACAATGTTGGAGCCAAAATGCACCCTTATTTAACACCTCTATTTGTCTTGATTGGTGGAGTTAAATCGCCTTCTCAGGAACATCTGATCTTACAAGTATTGGAATAGAGGGTTCTGATAAAAAAAATGAAGCCTTTTATCCATGTCCATTTTTGAGAGTTTGTCCCATAAAAGCTCTCTGTCAATAGAATCAAATGCTCCTTTTAAGTCCAAAAAAGCTGCATAAAGTTTCTGCCTAGGGAATTTAAATTGCTTATTAATTAAATAAGATAATAATATACAGTTGTCCATAGTAGATTTTAAGTTCTGGCGAACCACCCTGGCGAAAACCGGTTTGCTCTGGGCCCAACATTTTTTGGTCATTAGCCCAAGATGTGAGCTTATTGAGTAGATGTTTGGCATAAAGCTCACCTAAAACTGATAGCAGACTAATGGGCCTGTGGTTTGAAGGTAGAGTGCTATCACCTTTCTTGTAAATTGGAATAACTAGCGCCCTCAACCAATCTTTTGGCCTAGGGCACAACACATTTTTGCTCACCCTTTTGCTTTCAGTTGCTCCCCAAACAGCAATTTTGGTCATGTGATACTTTGCTCCATCCCCCCCCCCCTGCAGATAAGATGAAGGTATTGGGATTAACAAACAACAAAATCCGCCACGTTTGCTTCATGACAAAGTGTAACAATACCTCAAAGTGCAATGGGAAAAATACAGTGGCCATAATAACACATCTGATCGGGCTGGTTCAGAGGCAGGGCTGTAGCTCAGTGGTAGAGCAAATGCTTTGCATGCTGAAGGTCCCAGGTTCAATCTTTGGTGTCTCCAGGTAGTGCTGGGAAAGACTCCTCTCTGAATTCCTGTCACCAATCAGAGTAAATAGTATTGAGGGAGGTAGACCGACAGATAGTCCCACTCAGGCCAAGATAGCTCCATATGAACTGCGCCCATTCTGCAGTTCAAGCAGGTGCTTCTCATCTCCCCAATACTTTGACTCACAGACTGCAATCCTTAGCATACTTGGCTTCCCCAATGTCCTCATCAGTCCACTGGACTCAATGGACTTTGAGCTGAATAAGCATACTTGAAGTATACGGTAGTGACAAGAAAAGTCAGTTATATAATAATTAGAAAATATAGTAATTAGAAAAGTCAGTTCCTGGAATGTGACCTTCATTTTTTTTAACCCCAACTAGGGTTAACGTCCTTCTTTGGAGACTGAGAACCTATCCTTTTCACCCCCTGCCGATGCAGCAGCACCAAAGTGGCCGCCGCTGCATCCTGTGCCAGGGGCGGGACCAGAAGGCTTCTGCAGGGAAAGGGGATGTTCAACTTTGCTACCCTATGACCAAGGAGAGAAAAGGGGCAGGGAGGCTGCAGGGAAGAGGGATAGGATCTGGTGCGGGCCTTCCACAATGGATCCTCCCCCCTCCCATGGCCTCCTTGCCCCCGTTTTGCCCTCCCTGCCACGTTCCACCCTCCCACTACCTTCCTGCCGGCGTACCTTTCCCGGAATGTGTCTAGAGGTCCTCCGGTGTGGCTGGGAAGGTGTAGGCTTTCCCGCAGGTGTCCCCAGCAGTGCGCTGGTCAGCACGCTCTCGGGGAAGCTTTTGCAACAGGTGCTGACTGCTTTACGGCAGTCAGCGCCAGCGCGGAAGGCACGCCGCCATTAGGCGGCGTGCTTAGGATTAAGCTGTGAGGGTAGGAGCAATAATAGCTTTTCTATAACCCAGCAGTTCTCAAAACCTTTTGGTTTCTGGAGCCCTGAAAGGGGTCTCATGGAGCCGTGGAGCTCCAAGGAGCACACTTTGAGAAATGATGCTATGACACTTTACAGCGTTCAAAATACTTCACATTTTTTTACAGTACAGTATTTATATACCACCTTTCTCAATAGACCAGTGGTTCTCAAACATTTTAGCACCGGGACCCACTTTTTAAAATGACACTCTGTCAGGACCCACCTAGCTTTATGAGACACTCAAACATTTACCTCCCTATATTTACACAAGCTTGAAAACTGCAGGTGCTCAACTGTTTGCAGAGTAATTAGCAGCTATCTGATTTTTTAATAGCCTCAGTGCTTGACTCAAGCAGCTTGAGGCAATTACTTATCTGATCTTTCCATCACCAGGGACCCACCAGAAATCAGGTTGCGACCCACCAAGTGGGTCCCGACCCACAGTTTACGAAACACTGCAATAGACCATACCCGTATTGTCCCAAGTATAGGACGCTCCTGATTATAAGTCGCACCCTTAAAGTTTGGTGCTATTTTTCAAAGAATACATTTTTAACTTTTTTTAACTTATACACATTAGTAGAACAGTACAGCTTTAGTACAGTTAAAGGCATAGGCACCCTGTCCCTTATTGAATCTGGGCACTCTAGTATTAGTAGCCTTCCCAGATCCAAAGGGGGACAGAGTGCCTACCTTTTAACCTTTGGAATTTGGGCAGGTGTAGCTTGTTGTACAGTACCAAAAGGCTAAAAGATATGACGCCGGAAGATGAGCCCCTCAGGTCGGAAGGTGTCCAATATGCTACTGAGGAAGAGCGGAGGACTATTCCAAGTAGACCCAGAAAGAATGAAGCGGCTGGGCCAAAGCCAATAGGATGTCCAGCTGTGGATGTGTCTGAGGTTGAAAGGAAAATCCAATGCTGCAAGGAGCAATACTGCTTAGGAACATGGAATGTGAGGTCTATGAATCAAGGCAAGCTGGATGTGGTCAAAAATGAGATGATAAGATTGAACATTGACATCTTGGGAATCAGCGAACTAAAATGGACGGGCATGGGCGAATTTAAGTCAGGTGACCATCATATCTACTGCTGTGGGCATGAATCCCTTAGAAGAAATGGAGTAGCCCTCATAGTCAATAAAAGAGTGGGAAAGGCAGTACTGGGGTGCAACCTCAAAAACGACAGAATGATTTCAGTTCGAATCCAAGGCAAACCATTCAACATTACAGTAATCCAACCGTATGCCCCAACCACTGATGCCAAAGAAGATGAAGTTGACCGGTTCTATGAAGACCTACAACACCTTCTAGAACTAGCACCCAAAAAAAGATGTCCTTTACATCATAGGAGACTGGAATGCTAAAGTAGGAAATCAAGAAATAAAAGGAACAACAGGCAAGTTTGGCCTTGGAGTGCAAAATGAAGCAGGGCAAAGGCTAACAGAGTTCTGTCAAGAGAACACGCTGGTCATAGCAAACACTCTTTTCCAACAACACAAGAGGCGACTCTACACATGGACATCACCAGATGGTCAATACCGAAACCAGATAGATTATGTGCTTTGCAGCCAAAGATGGAGAAGCTCTATACAGTCAGTAAAAACAAGACCTGGAGCTGACTGTGGCTCAGATCATGAGCTTCTTATTGCAAAATTCAGGCTTAAACTGAAGAATGTAGGGAACACCACTAGACCAGTCAGATATGACCTAAACCATATCCCTTATGAGTATACAGTGGAAGTGAAGAATAGATTTAGGGCATTAGACCTGGTAGACAGAGTGCCTGAAGAACTATGGACGGACGTTCGTAACATTGTACAGGAGGCAGCAACTAAAACCATCCCAAAGAAAAAGAAATGCAAGAAAGCAAAGTGGCTGTCAGATGAGGCTTTACAAATAGCTGTGGAAAGAAGGAATGCGAAAAGCAAAGGTGAAAGGGAAAGATATAAACAACTGAATGCAGATTTCCAGAGAATAGCAAGGAGAGATAAGAAGGCCTTCTTAAATGAACAATGCAAGGAAATCGAGGAAAACAACAGAATGGGGAGGACTAGAGATCTCTTCAATAAAATTGGAGATATCAAGGGAACGTTTTGTGCAAAGATGGGCATGATAAAGGACAAAAAAGGCAGAGACCTAACAGAAGCAGAAGAGATTAAGAAGAGATGGCAAGAATACACAGAAGAACTATACAAGAAAGATCTTAATGTTCCTGATGACCACGCTGGTGTGGTCACTGACCCAGAGCCAGACATCCTAGAGAGTGAAGTCAAGTGGGCCTTAGGTAGCATTACTAACAACAAAGCTAGCGGAGATGATAATATCCCAGCTGAGCTACTTAAAATCCTAAATGATGATGCTGTGAAAGTGCTGCACTCAATATGCCAACAAATTTGGAAAACTCAGCAGTGGCCAAAGGATTGGAAAAGGTCAGTTTACGTTCCAATTCCAAAGAAGGGCAGTGCCAAAGAGTGCTCAAACTATCGCACAATTGCACTCATTTCACATGCTAGCAAGGTTTTGCTCAAAATCCTACAAGCTAGGCTTCAGCAGTACGTGGACCGAGAACTACCGGACGTACAAGCTGAGTTTCGAAGAGGCAGAGGAACTAGAGATCAAATTGCCAACATGCGCTGGATCATGGAGAAAGCACAAGAGTTCCAAAAAACCACCTACTTCTGCTTCATTGACTACGCAAAAGCCTTTGATTGTGTGGATCACAACAAACTGTGGCAAATTCTTAAAGAGATGGGGGTACCAGACCACCTTACCTGTCTCCTGAGAAACCTGTATGCGGGTCAAGAAGCAACAGTTCGGACCGGCCATGGAACAACCGACTGGTTCAAAATTGGGAAGGGAGTACGGCAAGGCTGTATATTGTCACCCTGCCTATTTAACTTATATGCAGAGTACATTATGAGAAATGCAGGGCTGAATGAATCGCAAGCCGGAATCAAGATTGCCGGGAGAAATATCAACAACCTCAGATATGCAGACGATACCACCCTAATGGCAGAAAGTGAAGAAGAACTAAAGAGTCTCTTGATGAGAGTGAAAGAGGAGAGTGCAAAAGTTGGCTTGAAACTCAACATTAATAAAACTAAGATCATGGCATCTGGGCCCATCAATTCCTGGCAAATAGAAGGGGCAGAAATGGAAGCAGTAACAGATTTTACTTTTCTGGGCTCCAAGATCACTGCAGACGGAGACAGCAGCCATGAAATTAAAAGACGCTTACTCCTTGGAAGGAAAGCTATGGCAAACTTAGACAGCATAATAAAAAGCAGAGATATCACCATGCCAACAAAAGTTCGCATAGTCAGGGCGATGGTGTTCCCAGTAGCAATGTATGGTTGCGAGAGTTGGACCACAAGGAAGGCTGAGCGCCGAAGAATAGATGCTTTCGAACTGTGGTGCTGGAGAAGACTCCTGAGAGTTCCTTGGACTGCTAGGAGATCAAATCAGTCAATCCTAAAGGAAATCAACCCTGACTGTTCCCTGGAAGGACAGGTACTGAGGCTGAAGCTCAAATATTTTGGCCACCTAATGCGAAGAGAGGAGAATCTGGAGAAGACTCTGATGCTGGGAAAGATTGAAGGCAAAAGGAGAAGGGGAAGGCAAAGGATGAGATGGTTAGACAGCATCACCGATGCAACGAACATGAAAATGAGCGAACTCAGGAAGATAGTGGAGGACAGGAAGGCCTGGCGGGATATGGTTCATGGGATCATGAAGGGTCGGACACGACTTAACGACTGAACAACAACAACAACAAGCTTGTTGTACCCTTCCATGATGATGAGCTGCACCTGCCCTGTTCAATTTCAATGAACAGCACAATCCTATGCATATCTACTCAGAAGTAAGTCCCATTGCATTCAATGGGGCTTACTCCCAGGAAAGTGTGCATAGGATTGCAGCCTAAAGGTAGGCACTCTGTCCCCCTTTGAATATGGTAAGCCTATGCAGGAGCTCTTGCTCTCAACTTTCAAACTGTACTCTCAACTTTTAAACTGCAAGATCAATAAATATCTTAGTTTCCACAGAGTCCTGGGGTTGAAACTTAAGGGTTAATTTTTTTCAAATGCTTCCAGAGGCTGCTGAGAGATAATGATCTCTCATGGTATTCAGCCATTTAGCAAGTGATTAAGAACTGCAAGGAAAGGCTTGAAAACACAGTGCATTGCAGTTTAAAAAAGAGAGAGAGAGAGAAAAAGCCCAGTTTTACCTTTTGAAAAGAGACTCGGAGAGGCTTGGTTTGAAAGCGCTTTGCATAAAACACTAGGCAGAAACGCTAGGCTTCGATTGTAGGGTGCACCCCCTACTTTAAAGACTTGCCTTAGGGGATAAAAGTGAGTCTTATACTCGGGCAAATATGGTATTTCTCAATAGTTTTTACAATACAGCTATAAGGCAGGTCAGTATTACTATTTTAATCCCAGTGGGGAAACTCGCTCATCCCACAGAAAAAGGCAAAGCATAAATTTTATTTTACAAATGTAGGTAACTTATAGCCCAATCCTCTTCAACTTTGCACTGAGGTATCCAGCAAGGCCTTAGGCCAGCGGGTGGCGCAGTGGGTTAAACCGCTGAACCATGAGCTGTCGATCGAAAGGTCAGCAGTTCGAATCCGCGACGGGGTGAGCTCTCGTTGCTTGGCCAGCTCCTGCCAACCTAGCAGTTCCAAAGCATGTTAATGCGAGTAGATAAATAGGTACCACTTGCGGGAAGGTAAACAGCGCTCCGTGTTCTAGCCGCATGCTATGCGCTGCAGCAAGGAGAGTCATGCCGGCCACATGACCACGGATGCGTCTTCGGACAACGCTGGCTCTTCGGCTTTGAAATGGGGATGAGCACCACACCCTAGAGTCGGATACGACTGGACTTAATTGCCAGGGGTCACCTTTACCTATCCAGCAAGGCCAGTGCAGGCAGTGCTGGATCCTGAGCACAAAACAGGAGCTGGGAGGTCACCTCGAGGGAAGGGAACTTTTGTAAAGGTAAAGGCCCAGCAGCTGCCACCGGTCTCCTTGGATCTGCGGCAGCCCCCCTTGCTAAAAAGGTAAAGGTATCCCCTGACAATTAAGTCCAGTCGTGTCCGACTCTAGGGTGTGGTGCTCATCTCCATTTCAAAGCCGAAGAGCCAGCGTTGTCCGAAGACGCTTCCGTGGTCATGTGGCCGGCATGACTCTCCTTGCCGCAGCACGTAACATGATGGAAACTTGAAGGAAAGCCACTTCTTCCATGTTTAGAGTTATATACATGAATGAGAGGGTGAGCATGCACAGTTCCCCATAGGCTCACTTCTGTTGATGTTTAAAAAGCAATTAATGTGAAATATACTGTTATATTTCTTTCAGAAAGCTAACATGTAAGTGCCTCTACCAAAATGAACTTTATCCCATTTGTTCCCCCCTCTCATGCTGCTGCTGCTGTTGAGAATATTTATATACCACTTTTAAACAATGTTCTTCTAGTGCTGCCACTGGTCGAGATCATTAAGGAGTGAAACTGGATTAAAATCCACACAGTCCAATGGATCCCTGTCTGATTTGAAAGTAGCTGAAATGGTACACTGTGGCCTTGAGAGAGGGAGAGACAACTATAGAGTGTCCGCAAATCTCATTTCCAGTAGAGAGAGCCAAAAAGGTTTCATCTCCTGCTCTCCTGAAGCCACCAGAGCCAGACACCTTGCTGATATTTAAGTTCTTAATGATGCCAAGTGTAGGGTCAAGCTGAGTTCTGTACCTGTGCCCGCTGCATCAGTGAAAACATTTTCAAGTGGATATGTCTTATTTAAACAATAATTGGTGTGAGAAAAGAATAAATCTCTTAGGCTACATCAGCAATCTCTTAGTTGTAATCAGCGGCGTCACTAGGGCGTGCGCCGCCCTAATGACCTCCGTGCCGCCCGACAGCAGGCCGGCGAGGATGTCTCCAGAGCCGACAGCAGCGGAGCCTTATTAGCTGCTAGCCATCAGGAGATGAAGGTATCTGAGTTGGACCTCCCATTTTTACTGGAAAACTGCTCAATCATAAGTTATTATGACTCTTAAGTTTTGCAAATCCTCCTGATTGAATTTCACAGTCTGTTTAGATCTATGCAGTCAGCTTATATCTTCAGGGTACATAGAGTCAAGCATAACTCCTTGGCTGACTCTGCAGTAGCAGAGGTTTTCTGAAGCATGCTTTTGATCTCAGAGAGCTGTTGGCGCACAGGATCAATGAGCTCTTTTATTTCTGAAGTACGGAGAACGACATTGCTTGATTTCACCTTATAGGTTTTGCAAGCTATTTCTAGTGTTGAAATTATTAATCATGGCTGAGTTATCACAAGGTGTCCCCACCTTCTTGTCTTTTGTGGTGCCGTCGGAATTAATTGAATATCTGTATATCCAGTACAGAGCCAGCGAGTGGCGCAGTGGGTTAAACCACTTGAACCATGAGCTGTCGATCGAAAGGTCGGCAGTTCGAATCCGTGTGACGACTCCTGCCAACCTAGTAGTTAGAAAGCAAGAAATTGCAAGTAGATTAATACCGTGTCAGTGGGATGGTAACAGCGTTCCATGTGCCTCTGTGTTGAGTCATGCCGGCCACATGACCATGGAAACGTCTTCGGACAGCCCTGGCTCTTTGGCTTTGAAACGGAGATGAGCACCGCTCCCTAGAGTCGGACATGACTGGACTTAATTGTCAAGGGATACCTTTACCTTTACCTATATCGAGTACAGCCAGCGGGTGGCACAGTGGGTTAAACCACTGAACCATGAGCTGTCGATCGAAAGGTCGGCAGTTCGAATCCGCGACGGGGTGAGCTCTCGTTGCTTGGCCAGCTCCTGCCAGCCTAGCAGTTCCAAAGCATGTTAATGCGAGTAGATAAATAGGTACCGCTTGCGGGAAGGTAAACAGTGCTCCGTGTTTCAGCTGCATGCTATGCGCTGCGGCAAGGAGAGTCATGCCGGCCACATGACCACAGAGGCGTCTTCGGACAACGCTGGCTCTTTGGCTTTGAAATGAGGATGAGCACCACACCCTAGAGTCGGACACGACTGGACTTAATTGTCAGGGGTCACCTTTACCTTTACCTATATAGCAGTTCCAAAGCATGTCAATGCGAGTAGATAAATAGGTACAGCTTGCGGGAAGGTAAACAGCGCTCCGTGTTCCAGCCGCATGCTACGCGCTGCGGCAAGGAGAGTCATGCCGGCCACATGACCAGGGAGGCGTCTTCGGACAACGCTGGCTCTTCGGCTTTGAAATGGAGATGAGCACCACACCCTAGAGTCGGACACGACTGGACTTAATTGTCAGGGGATACCTTTACCTTTTTATATCCAGTAGCATATTTTTAAACGATCAGTGGTCAAGTTTGGAGAACCTTTTGTTTTCTTCTACACACTCAGTTTTTGCACCATTGGGCACCATTCCATATTGGAAACTGTGTGATGTTTGCAGCATGGCTGTCTCCATTTTTACTATTCCATTGAATGATTCTGAAAATAAGGGAATTAACTGGAGAGGTGAAACTTGGTGCAGCTACATCAAACTGTGTTGCTACCACACTACATAAACCACTTCGCTTGTGTGGCACGCATTAAGTTTAGATATTTCTCTGTCTCAATCCTGGTACTTCTCTTTCAACTGTACACATTTAAGGCTGAGATCCTGTGAACACTGGAACTAAATTCTGAGCAAATGTGCATAGGATTGCACGGGTTATGACTTCTTACAAATCCACCTTTTCACTCTATCAATGATCTGCTACTGTTAGAAAGGTTACAACTTCTTTATCACCATTACAAATAATCAGAATGTCTGCTGCAATCACTGGATTTCCCCCCTGTCTGTAGCTCTTTAGTGCTGTCCTTTAGCTCATTTCTTAGACTGCAAACAAAATACTGCATTGCAGCAAACTCAATATACATAGAAGAGCTGCAGGCCACACAATGGGATAAGAAAGGTTTCCCTTATTAGCCTGCAAGCAAAATTTGAAAACAAATAATAGAGGTCGAGTCCCATATTCACTCCAAATGCCATTACCATTGTTGTTCCATGTAGCCAGTAGCCTCTTAATGGTGACAACATACCTCTTTAGTTATTTGTGCTAACAGCAGCATGGATTAACAGAGGCCGAGTGCAAACCTGCCACTTGATGTTGCTGCAATCAATATAACCATACATAATAAGAGCTACCAACGGAAAGTGGTGAATGCTAAATAGGTTACCTTACAGTCACCTTCAAGCTTGCCAATATAGTCTTTAAAACCTTTTATAGCTTATTAGGTGAAAAGTATGCAGTATGCAGTATTTCCTGCTGCACAAGGAAGGACAAGATAGACAGAAGCCAGCGTGTTTGTTCTCCCTGGAGGAATTTATGATAGAAGTTTGTTCTTATTTTTTGGGGGGGGGGATTAATGCATTTTTTCCCATTTTCAATGGAATACAAAGCCATCTAGTTAACAGTTATCATGTTGGACAAAGCAAATTTAGAAATGCAGAGGAACCCATTCTTGTGAAGACGAAATAATAATTTTTAGCATGCAGATGTGGAGGAGTCTCCTAAAATAGCAGGCAAAAGAGAGGAAGAAGAGAGTGATTAGAAAAAAGTCCTAAGAGGGTTACTGGATTGATCCCCACCTACACATAGTTACCAGTGTGAGCATGGACATCATTGTCCACCCCCAGTGTGCCATTCCAATACTTGTAATTGTGGAGTTGGATTTTTTCCCCCAGACAAGTAGGCTTCCACATGATTTTGAGAATGGGAGCAGTGCACTGAGAGGGGGAGCAGGATATACTTAAATCTCTAATGGTGGGTGGGTGGGGGCGGGGCCAGCTCAGACGTATCCTCTGAACCAGCTCACTGTAGACATAAAAAGCTCTAGTTGGATTGGAAATTCAGTTCTGCATTGGGCTTCCAATGTAACCACAATCACAACAAAAACCTATCCAGGGTATAATCATGGCATGGGGAACTGAAGTCTATAGGCAGTTCTGTGATACTTTGGGACTACATGCATAGGTCATCTTTCTGCAGGTCTGGTCGCATGATTTACAGCCCAATCCTAACTAAATTCCCCTGCACCAATGCAGCAGTGCCAGCACAGGCTGTGCTAAATTCTGAGGGGGATTTAACATGCTGGAGGTCTCCTTGGGCAATTTGTCCCCTTGCCCCGGAGAAAGCCCCAGCAGCCAGAATGGGTCAACACGGACCCATGTGATATTGTTGCTTCAAGTCTGTGTTGATCTGTACCAGCAGAGCAGGTCCGGGAAGGGGGATAGGATATGGCGTGCGTCAGTGCTGCAGACCTCACCACCTCCTGGGTCCAATCCGCTGACCACAGACCTGGCACTGTGCCATACCAGGACACACCAGTGTAGTTGGTAGTGGTGGGGGCAGTTTATGGGTGGTTCGGGGGTAGGAGAGGGGCAGGGGGCAGGCAAGGGGAAGGAGCAGTTTGAGGGTGGGGGTGGATCTTGATGGCAGTCATGCACACCAAGATCCTAACCCCCTTTTCCCAGCCCGACCCATCCCGTCTCTTGTTGTACTTAAATGCCAGTTAAATAGCTGACATAGGTCTGAGGAGACCCATTGGCAGCGAGGCAGCTTACAGGAAAGTAAGTAAAAAAATATTTTTACTTACCTCTCCCAGGCCATCTGGCTCCCCCCCCCCCCCCGGTGCAAGATGCATTATGTACAGTACTGTGTTGGCGCCACTGTATTGTGTAGGCTGGTGGGGAACAGGATTGGGCTGTTAATGTCCTCATGGGCCCCATCCTATCCAATTTTCCAGCACCGATGCAGCTGTGCCAACAGGCCACGCGCTGCATCCTGTGGTGGTGGGGCAATCATGGAAATCTCCCCAGGGTAAAGGATCATTTGTTCCCTTACCTTGGGTCTGCATTGCGGCTGCATCCGCGCTGGAAAGTTGGATAGGATTGGACCCTAAGGCTGTAATCCTAAACACTTACTTGAGAGTAAGTCCTATTGAACTGAATGGGCTTTACTTCTGAGCAGGCATGCATAGAATTGTGCTGTAAATATTTTCAGGATTGTTTTCAGCAGTCACCTTGAGATCAGTGAACATTCCTCAAGACTCCAGCCATGATCCTGAAGCATGCCTGACCGCAATGAAAGCAAAACCTAGAATGCAAGTCCATATGATAACCATAAACCTCCAACCTCCACAAATTCATTCAATGGAAAACAAGCTTTATGAATGCACAACTATGCATTTAGGGTCTTCTAACTAGCTGGGAACTTGCCCCTAGCAAGCATTATATGGCTAAGGAAGGATTCAAGTCGCGGTGTCCTTAGTCCAAATACAACAATCCGTCCACTATAGCCCACCAGCCTGAAATGGCATCCCTACTAAGCTACACTTTCAGAATTGATTGGAGCAGTGCACGTCGGCTCTTTTTGGGGTGGCTGAAACATTTTCGTAAAGGATTGTGTGTGTATTTGCATGTGTGATCTATCCTGCCATGGGTGACCTCAAAGTTATACCTGTGTTTTGAGCTTCCACATCCCTCACCTGGCCCTGGAGTTTGTCTCAGAAATTGCATGTCGTAAAGGGGGGGGGGACTTATCTAAGGCTGCAGTCACTTTCTTAGCAATAATCTCCACTAAACACAATGTAACTTTCTTTCCAGTAGATGTGCTTAGTATTGTACAACACGTCAAGTGTTGAAAAGTTCTTCAACATCTTTCAATGTCATGTGATTCATTTCAAGGTTATAATTGCCAACTAGCCAGAAAAGAAAATGCCCTGCCTAGCCCTTCAGCAGTTGAAGTTTTTCACAGCACGGAGAGAAGCATTATTATGACCTACTAATGTTTGCAGATCAGGCTGCTGCGATCAGCTAGAAAGTTGGAGCTCTATTCAAGCGTCGTCGGTTCTGGCATGAAAACAAACCTGACTGTGCTTGCATCAGATGAGCTCATTTGAAAAAGTATCAACACTCGGGATGAGCAGGTCCCCGGTGTGTCCTTCTCCTAGAATATCTGATCTGGGTAGTTACTGTAGGTTGATCTTTCATGCTTACAGGTTCCTGACATATGAATAAAGCAAATTCTTCCAGGGGATTTAAGGCACTCTAGCAGATTATAATTTAAAGCAATTTAATACATTTGTAGAAAGAAGGATAAAAGCTGCCTTCATCTAGAGGAGGAATTTATCAAGAGACCTAGAGAATACACAAAGGCTTACTGGAGATTCACTGTTATTCCCACTCTGAGAAGCTGATACAGGCTGGTGCCTGAATAGGTTTTAAAGGCCTGATCCTTCTGTTCATAGTTAAACTGAGAGCAAAAATATGAGTGCTATCATAGCAATTGGCTGACTGGGTGCAATCTAGACAAAGCTGCCGGAAGCAATTGCTCTGGCGCAAGAAGCAGTCACAAACGTGCTGGAAAGCACGTTTGTGACTACTCGGGAGCAAGGGAGGCTGGCGCAAAGTCCGGCCTCCCTTGTTCTGTCGCCGAACGCCCGGGCGGCCGCTGGAAGAGGTGAGGATCCAGCAGGGGCGGTTCGGCGAGTGAGGGGGGACCATTGGCCTAGCCAGTCCAGGAGGGGTGGGGGATGGCTCCTGCCATATCCCCTTTCCCGCTAGGCCGTTACACAGCCTCCTCTACTTCCACCAGCTATTTAGCTGGAGGAAATCCGAGGAGGCCCATTGGGCTGGCCCCAGTTTACACCCAGGGAAGGGGATGAGCGTCCCCTTCCCCGAGTAGACCTCTGGCCCGCCATCGGACAGGCAGCCTGGGTGCAGGATCCAGCGGGCGGCCCTGGGCCGCCGGCCAGATCCTTAGTCAGGATTGCGCTGTCTTGTGTGTGTGTGTGTGGGAGGTGGGGGGGGGAGCTGTGTAGCATTGGAGCCCTTTCTGATACAAACTGGAGACATCACTACATTATTTCAGTCCCTGTAACCCTTTGCCCCCTCTTCTTCTCTGTAATACATTCTCTCACCTCCACTTCATCAGTGGGATTTTTTTTTTAACTTCTGACTCTTGAACAGCCCATTCCAACCCAAGTGCTAAGCAGCCCAAGTCAGACCTAAAGTCAGCCTAAGTCGTTTAGGTCGAAGTTAGGCCTGGAACGCAACCATTTAGGGCGAAGTTAGGTCAAAGTTAGGTCGAAGTTACGACCGATGGACTAAGAACAGCCCATTCCAACCCAAGGGCTAAGCAGCACAAGTCAGACCTAAAGTTGACCTAAAAGTGGGTGGAACATGGGCGGACCGTGGGTGTAACGGGGGCGGCAACCAATTAACGTTGGATTCCAGACCCTGGCAAGCACAGACACGCCCCCTCCAACACAAATGCTGACACAAAATTTAGGTCGACCAAAAAGGTGGACCCAAATTCGAGGAGACCCATAGGAGCCATTTTACCTTACCCAAGCCAGCCCTCTCCTGAAAATTTCTAACACCCTACTCCTGAGTTAGGTCAGAGTTAGGACGGAGTTGGGCCTGCTAGGTCTGGAAACCAACAGAGTTATGCCTAAGATAGGGAGCCTATCAGCACCCAGCCCCACCCAGCCTCATTCCCACAAAAGCCCAGCCCCAGACCTCCAGTCACTCTCTCTCTCTCTGAGCACGTGGCGTGGGGTTCTGTCCCCCACAGCCACAAAGTGGGACTTTGTCGGTGGAGGGCAAAATTCACAAACACCCCACTTCTCTCTTCTCCTCTCTGCCTCCCTCTAGGGCAGAGAGGGCTGTTCTGGCTGTGGCCAACCTGTTTACAGCTGTGCCTGGGCAGCTGCCTCCATGCAAGTGTTTGCTAACCCATGTCTTTCTCCCAGCCCCTCTTCCCCCCCCCCACAGGCAACAACACCAGCAGGTAAGAGCAGGTAAGAGCAGGGTTTGTGCTGACATGTGGTCTGACTGCTGCCTCTTTGCATTTAGAAATATAGGAAGGATACATGCCTCTTTACCAATGTGTTGTCTCATAGCTGTCTGCATAGCCTGCCATGATATGCCTCTCTACCAATGTCTTGTCTCATAGCTGCCTGCATAGCCTGCCATGACATGCCTCTCTACCAATGTGTTGTCTGATAACTGCCTGCATAGCCTGCTATGATATGCCTCTTTACCAATGTGTTGTCTCATAGCTGCCTGCTTTGCCTGCTATGATATATAGGATACATGCCTCTTTACCACTGTTGTGTCTGATTGCTGCCTGTAGTCATGTGAGCAGACAATGCCACAAGTGTGGAACTGTTAGCCTTATGTAGACACCAGCTGTCCCCCCCCCTTGTCTCCACAGGGTCTACTGACAGGTCAGTATTGCTAGGTTTGCCATGGTTGTGACCCCCAAGTTGTGTTGTTGTCTCTCTCTTTGACCCTTTCCCCTTACAGGATCATGCTCTCCTTACACCCAGGTAAGCAGCTCAGACCATGCTATGTGTGTCACACCTATCAGCTGTGTTTTATTTCTCTCCCTGCAGGCTTTTGCAACCGACACACTGGCTTGTCGTCAATGGTGACTGCTTCCACATACCAGCTGACATGTAACTCCCCCTTGTTTTTTGTCTCCCCAGGAACGTCCACTACCACCTACCTTCCTGGGAGCACGCCTGGGGCTGCAGGCAGGGTGCCCCACAGTCATCTGCCTTGATGCTGCCAGAGGTCAGGGAACCAGCCCTGCGACCCTCCTCAGCTGCCGGCACTGCTGCTGCTCCACCTCCCTGGCTGTTGTTCTTGCTGCTCCTCCCCTTTCTATGGAGCAGGCTGTGGTTCCACAGGGGAAGAGCCTGCATCTCCAGGTCCATGGGGCAGGTGTGCTGCTGCTTTCAGATTGGCTGCTGTGACTACCCCTGGCAGCCTCGCCTGGCCATCTCTGCTAACGTTCCAGAACAATAAAGACGCCCCTGCGGCAGAGCCCCAGTTAAACATATGTGTCCAGTGTTTACACAAGCATTGCCCCACACACACAGACAGCCCCCACCACTGAAGCCCCTACATGAGTCCCATCCAGGGACTGCCACGGCCTTCCCTGGGAGAACCCAGCAGGGGTGCTGCCAGACCCCCATGGCACAGAGGGGAGGGGGGAGTCGGGGGGGCCTCTGAGGCAGGCAAACAGTGACAGCCAGGGCGTCCGCCTGTAATGCAGGCGCCTCTGTCAAAGGTCCGCCCGTAATGCAGGCGCCTCTGTCGAAGGTCCGCCCATAATGCATGCGCCTCCGTCGAAGGTCCGCCCGTAATGCAGCCACTTCCGCCCAAAGTCTGTCTGCATAAGAGGCGCCTGTTTATGCATCACCTTCATCTGCGGAGCGCCCCCTGTGTCCCTATTGGTCTCTGCAGACCCCTCTCTCGGAATCTGTCTCCCGCCAGCCTTGTTGTCTGTCTGTCTCTGACCCACCCATGCCCCTCCCCAGCACCCCCTGTCTGCCTGCCTGTGTGTCTGCCTCTCCTCCCACTCCCTGATGATGGCTGCTGGCCACCCCCCACCCTGCCAGAGCGCCTGCCGTGAGGCGCCATCGTCGCCCCATCTGGGGGTGTGATGAGCTGCGTGAGCCCTTCACGCTCGCAGCAGACAAGCCCAAGGCATCTCTCGGTCTTGGCCGGGGCACAGAGCAGCAGGCACCCCGGGATGCCTTCTTTGTGGGCATTGCCCCGGCCTTGGAGGCCCAGGGCTTCAGGCAGCGCACGGGCGAGTCATGTCAGAGGCAGTTCCAGTCCTCATGAGACCCCCCTTGTGTGTGACGTTCCCACCCCCCTTCCCTCCCCCGCTCACCCCCCAGTGCAGCCTCAACGTGGCTTGGGGGTGGCATCACCTTCTGCAGGAGGGAGGGGACGGTCACTCTCCCCTGCAGCAGGTGGCTGATGCACAGGGTGCCCTGTGGCGGCTGGGCTCAGGCACCTCGCTCACCTGTCACCTGCCCTGTGCCCACCACATGACTGGCGCAACCCCCCTGCCTGCGGTCAGCCCCTTTGCGACCGGGCTGCGACAGACCCTGCGGCAGCTGCCATGGATGGACGCTGACACATACAGACAGAGGCCTGCACATGCCTGAGCCAGACACGGAGCCTGGAGAAGAGCCTGCCTGCCTGGGAGGTAAGTGTTGCCTGGATCCTGGGGTGGTGCTGGGCCACAGAAACTGCAGCCTGCCTAACTCAGGCATAACTCTGACCTACCTCAGGCATAACTTCTGCCTAACTTAGGCTGCACTTAGGCCACACTTATGCCTGACTTGGAGAGGAGTTGGGTTGGAATGGGCTGTAAATGTTATGTTTTTAAATCCAAAATTGATGCTAACAGTACAATTTCTTAAAACTTTACTAAGAGTGTGATTGAAAATACCTTAGAAAATACCTCTCTGAATTATTTGGGCTGATACGACTATGGTGACATATGACTTGCAGTGAAACAATCTGTTGGGAAAAGGATGGTCTGATCAAGATGGTTCTGGGGTTCATATGATCTTACCATAAAGTGGCACCCATATGGCTGTGGACGTGCACAGAGTTTGTATCCCAAAAAAGTCCAAATTTTTTTTTAAGTAAGCCCATGTGGAACCAGATATTAATATGTTGCAAAATGTGCAGATAAATTATGTCAAATCTAATTTAGAAACTGGCCACTTACTGGCTTCCATTGTTTTACCAAATGAGGAAAATCACAGATAGGACCGACATATGTGGAAAGCAATACTGTATCTTGCTTTGTTTCATATATGAACATAAAGAAAAAAAGAAGAAGCAAAAGTCTAGAATGACACTCCCATTGTCTGGATAAAGGACTTCATTTTGAAGCCAGTTTCTCTGGGGTAGAAGTGATAGTTGCCCATAGAAAACAATGGAGCACTCTGGTATTTTAGTGCACCTGTGACTTGACTGCAGTATGGCTAGGCTGCCCATATCCAAAAAGGGACAGGGTGCCTATACCGGCTTTAACCATTGTAAGAAGAGGGAATTTGGGCAGGTGTAGCTTGTTGATCCTGCCATGATGAGCTGCACCTGCCCAAATTCCAATGGTTAAAGGTAGAGGCACCCTGTCCCTTTTTGGATATGGGCGCCCTAAGTATGGCCATCCAGAAACAAAATGTAGCTGGAAAAAGAGAGGTAAGCTTTCATTGCACGCTCTTTCTTTCATGCTGTTTAACTCATCTTAATTCACTTGAAAAGATTTTTTTTTAACTTTTGAGGATTTTAGTTTTTAAACTTGTAACATTTGTGCACACATAGACTCATTTCAGGCAAGGAAACAAATGTGCATAGATCGGAGGCAGAGTCTGTTGCAATGCTGCCTCCCACCAGAGGTGTGTTAATTTCTCTATGCCATGGAATAACATCTGAACAGGAGACGTATTCTCTGTGGAGGGATTTTTGTGTGTGTGGAGAAGCATTCAGTCATGGGAGCCTTCTGTTGCAGAATGCAGTGGTAGAATGCATGTGCACCATAAAGTGGTACAGTTACAATGTGCATGATGCCAATGAGCATGAAGCTACAGGTGAGACCTACCTACTCCATTTCTAGAGGTCACCCCTGCAACTAAGCTTTGGGTTTTCCATGTTAGAATCCTGGCTTTTGCATTTCTCAGCGACCTTGAATAACCGTCCCAACGCATATTTTTTTAATGCCAAAGAACAAGTTGGATAGAATGAAATGAACCAAATGTGCTCTTTTAGTGAATAAATTTTGTATGGTAGAAGATGAATTATTCTGTGGGAATAAATAAATGAGTGATTTAAGACACCATAGTAGTCCAAAGGCAATTAAAAATGTGTGCATGTGACATCAGGCCCATATTACATATGCAGGTAGAAAAAGGCCTAGTCACACATCCACCTGTAACCCTTTTGCAAATCCCACTTGCACTTCATAAGCGTGCTGGAGAATGCGATGGCGTGAGAGGCAAAGCCTTCATTTGTGTTTACTGCAGCAGACAATGGTCCCAAAGAAATCACAGCTCTCCCTCTTCTTCATGAGTCAGGTGTTCTACAAACGGCTATCTTTATTTATCCTTCTGGGGAGGAAAGACAAATTTATCGGTTTAACAAACACAGCTGACAGCACAGCTTGTTTGATTTCAGAAGATGGACCTTGAAAGTGCGGATGCAGCATAATACGAGTGGAGGGAAGATTTAACTAAGCTAATGGTGATTTGCTATTCTTGGCATTTGACAAGATGAAACCGCTGAGCAGTTAACTCTAAACACATCCTGGTCATGACTGAAGAGGGCATATTAAACCCAAGGATACATAAATTGTGTCTTTCCCTCTCAATTGACATGCAGCATGGGTTAAGTACAGTTTCTCTCTTATAGTACTTTGAGGAGAGATATTCAACAAAAAACCCCTCTCTTGCATTTGTAACTTAAATCCCTATGATTCCAAGAACACTTTTGTGTGAATAATGTAAAGGGTGTGAGGGGTCATGGAATTCTTGTGAGGGCACTTAGCAGACTAGTAATTTGGTGTCACCCGCTGGGATAGTCTTTCCATTCCCTCAGATGGGGAACAATGAATTTCTATTTCAGTCATTGAGTTCCAGCAGCATGCAACAAGCAGTTTGTATTTGCCTCCTCATTACTGAATTATGAATTATTATACAAGGACATGAATAATTAAGATGTGAAATACTGAGCAAAGAAAGCCAGTTTAGACATTTTAGGGTTCCAATCTTAGGCACGCTTACCAGGGAGTAAATCTCACTGAACACAGTAGGACTTACTTCCAAGTAAACACATATATGATTGCATTGCACATCACTTTTTCACTTTTGTGAAATGTATGGACTACAGTAGTCGTGCCAATTCTCAAAGGATATCTGTCAAGGTATGATGGATCACTAAATGACAGATTAGCTTTCTATTGAAGACAGGTGGTTGTTTTTTTTTTTTTTAAACAATCCTATCTCCACATAAATCCCACTGAATTAATCAGGATGTACTTCCAATGGTACCCTTTTGAAGTTCCTGGTTGTTGCTGCTGCCTTTCCCATCTAGGTACATCGCTGTACCCTACCCTACACTGACTCAGTCGATGTGAGGATAATTGAAGTCCCCCATGATTACAACCCTGTCTCTCATTGACACCTCCCTGATTTGCTTCCTCATTTCAAGATCCCCTTCAGTTTTTGATCTGGAGGACGGTAGCATGCCCCTACTATTACATCACTCCTCGAGCCTGGTAATTCTACGGTAATTCTAGAATCACCACAGTGATTCTATGGAGGAGTCAGAGCCCCCCTCAAATTCTATTCTGATGGATTCTACCCCTTCTTTGACATTTGATTTGTATTTGTTCATTTGATTGTATTTGTTTGTGCTCCATGTTCTACTGCGACCCAGCTTCTAATATTTCTTGCAATGCTTGACCTTTTGTCCTCACTCTGTTAAAAAAAGAAAAAAAATCATTTCCCCCTTCTCTTTCTACTCAAGGTATATAACCAAGTACTGTACTGTATATATACTCAACATATATAACCATAACCCTGTCTATTCAGTAACTACTTCACACATCTGATGAAATGGATTCAACCCACGAAGGCAGATGCCATAATATATTTAAAGTGTCCCTGGAACTTGATTTTTTGCAGCAGATTGATGGACAAACTAAATGTGATGTTGGGAGTTCTGTGGCTGGTTCTCTCATGCTGTTTCCAAAGGTAAGATAGGGTACCATCACTGGGGGAAAGGGTTACCCAACATGCTTACCCCATTTGCTCTGATTTGCCCCGTGGGGAAAGCACATAGATGTCCTGGGTACTTTACATATTTTCTTCCATTGGTCAAAAAGCAGCCACGGGGGGGGGGGGGGGATTCAGACTGGGAAATGACATATGGTATGGAAAGGGTCAGCCATCCCTCTTCAGTGCCATAGTCCTACATGCCCCCCTCCAGAGTACTTCCTGGGATTTCAAAATGGTTAAATTTTAATTTAGAACTACATTTTGCAGCTCTCATTCCTCCATGAAAATGTTATCTTAATAAACATTCCTTTTTCTGAACAAGTGGGACCCACAGCAAAATGTTGCTGTGTATCCCCAGATGCTTGTAACCCTTTCCAAATCCAATTAATCCAAGTGAAAGAGCAGAGGAGAAGTCTCTGTTTTTGCTTTTAAGCTGAGAAAATGATGGAGTGGCTGGGGAGAAAACCGAGAAGCCATTGGCCTGGGTGTGTTGCCTCCAACAAGCTTGGGAAGCAGGGCTTCTTTTTCATCTCCTCACTGGCCTTTATGGAGGAAAGATGGCTGGGGTCACACTTTGCTTGGTCTTCCTCCTCTACCTTGCTTGGAGGAAAGGTGGAGGAAGCTGTCTGAACATGCATCTAATCTCTGTCAGAGTTGCAAACCAGGACTTTGTTTCCCTGTTCTGCCAGGCTCTTGGAGATCATTGCCCACTCAGGTAGAGAAGGATTGTTGTTGTTGTTCAGTAGTTAAGTCGTGTCCGACCCTTCGTGATCCCATGAACCATATCCCACCAGGCCTTCCTGTCCTCCACTATCTTCCTGAGTTCGCTCATTTTCATGTTCGTAGCATCGGTGATGCTGTCTAACCATCTCATCCTTTTCCTTCCCCTTCTCCTTTTGCCTTCAATCTTTCCCAGCATCAGAGTCTTCTCCAGAGAGTCCTCTCTTCACATTAGGTGGCCAAAATATTTGAGTTTCAGCCTCAGTACCTGTCCTTCCAGGGAACAGTCAGGGTTGATTTCCTTTAGGATTGACTGATTTGATCTCCTAGCAGTCCAAGGAACTCTCAGGAGTCTTCTCTAGCACCACAGTTCGAAAGCATCTATTCTTCGGCGCTCAGCCTTCCTTATGGTCCAGCTCTCGCAACCATACATTGCTACTGGGAACACCATCGCCCTGACTATACGAATGTTTGTTGGCATGGTGATATCTCTGCTTTTTATTATGCTGTTTAAGTTTGCCGTAGCTTTCCTTCCAAGGAGTAAGGTAGGAGCAAAACTGTCCCCATGCCACTTTCTCTCTGCTCATGTCCTTCTTCTTGCTGTTTTTTTTCTTTTTAAAGAAACTACATGCACCTCTCTTCTTCTGCCTGCCCTCCTGCATAGCATGTGCATGGAATGTTGTGGTCATATATGCTCAGCCAATTGACAATTGTTTTGGAGGGCTTTTCGTCCATGGTAATTCAGAAAGTAATGACACTCTACATAACTTGATTCCTCCTCCTGCTAGCTGAATGTTTCTTTTTTTGTAGGCGGTCCTGTTTTGGCTATTAACTGTACCTCTTTCAGCACACAAATCAAAAGTTCAGGATTATAAATAGAGATACACCTATGCTTACAGGCTCCTTTCCTGGAACTACTGCTTATCTCTGCCTTTATATCTGTTTCCATGAGCCTTGTGAGAGATAGGTTTGGAGCTCCTCTTTAACCTTATCCCAAAGAAAGGCCAACCACTAAGATAAGCCACTATTTCCAGTAGTTTTGAACCAAGTTGTCTCTTTGTAAAGAGAAACACAAGCTTTCTCAGTTTGTCCTTAGAAAGCTGGGCCTCCTTCCCTGTTTCTCAATTCACACAAGTTCTTTAAATGCTCGTTGTATTTCTGAATGGATATGTATCCCTGCATTTCTCAGAATGTTAATACAATGGAAATAGTTAAAGTTGGGCTGCTTAATATTCAGCAGTGCTGGAAGTAGACAATGTACCCTGCACCACAGGCAAATGCTCCTTTCATTATAGTTAACTAACTCCCACTTTAGAAGTTTCATCTAATTATACACATATATCACCCTAAGCCTGAGAAGCAGGCTGACAATGAAAAGCCATATAACCTTAGGTGCCTTTTTCTTTTTGCCTTTGCACACTGGGGAGGCTGGAGAATATTTTAACGCCATGGAAAACCAGATCCTTTTGAGAGGCTACTTACAAAACGCTCCCCCTGTGGTGCTCTTGAGTTAACAAAATGGGCCTGCCACTGAGAAGACTCTTTAGACTGCTTGGCTTCTCCTGTGATCAATTAAGGTTTCGTTCCCCAGTAACTGGGGAAAGTCGTAGTAATATGGGCAGGTAGGTGTGCGGTGATGAAGTTCCAAACACAGGGATATTGGAGCCCAAGAGTCTTTGAAAAGCAACTACCTCTAAGTCTGATCCTTCTTTTCATCTGGGCTGTTGCTACTCAATGATAAATGGAAGAGGCATTTGCAAGGCTGGACTCCAGTGTTGAGGAGCTCTTGTGAGTCTTTGCACAAATCAAATCCTGATGGTGTGTCTTTAAAAGATGATCATGAATATAGTATACAATATATACAATTTTACTACTGTGTTTTTCCCTCAGTCAAACAGAAAGAAAATCTAATGTGGGAGTTGCCTTTATTTATACAAGTCGGGTACAACTGTTGTTGCTTTTTAGTCGATTATATGTTAATAAATCCTACCACGGTATCACTTAGGGTTTCTGTGTTTATTCCTTGGGAGCACTTCAATCTGTAGCGATCTCATTGGTCCTACACAATGAGCAAAAAACCACACATTATGTGCAAATACCCCAACATAAATTTTAAAAGAAAAATAGCTTAGGAATGGGGGACATTTAGTGGGGGGGAGGGTGTGCTCAACCCACTGCCGGTCTACCACTTCTCTCTAAATCATCCCCTCTGTACAGCTTTTCCCTTTGCAGAGTTTCAAACATGTGTTTGTGAGAACAAACATCCATTTGTAACTCCATGGGGAGTTACATTTGAAGAAGCTTTTGTTATTCCCTTTTATGTTGCCTGCCATACGTTCCTCAAAGTCTTGCTTGGCCTCCCGTATCATCTTTTTACATTTCTTTTGCCACAGTTTGTGCTCCTGTTTGTTATCCTCATTAGGGCAAGACTTCCATTTACGGAAGGAAGCTTCCTTGCCTTTTATAGCCTCTTTAACTGTGCTTGTTAGCCATGCCGGCACCCTCCTGGACTTAGTCAAGCCCTTCCTCCTTTGTGGGATACACTCCCACTGGGCCTCTATTACTGTAGTTTTAAACAGCCTCCATGCACAGAGGAGTAGCCAGACCATTTTTCAACCGTGGCCCAAACCCTTGACGCCCCCCCCCATAAAAACACGCGGCTGTAACCCTTGACGCCCCTCGCCGTTAGCCGTGACTCCCCATTACAGTGCATGGAAGAAACAGGCACTCTTTACATGCTCAGAGGCACCCTTTCTTATATGTATGTGTATGTGTATATGTATATTCCCAAAACGAGCCCTAAAGTGGATTTTCCATGCTTTATGCTGAGCAGCAGCTAAGCCAGGAGTGCGCAGGGTGGGGTTGGGATGCTGCCCTCCCTCCATTGGCAGGCCTGGGTAGAAGGCACTGATGTCGTCTGTGTTAGTCCTATACATGGCAAGAGAAACATCAAAGCATGGGAGGGAAGCCCCAGTTGCACAAGAGAGAAAGAGAGAGAAAGCTAGCTCCTTTTGGTAGCATCTTTGCAAGATGAAAAACAGATTCTTATACTGCCTGCCACCAGCAAATAGAGCGGGGAACTAACTTAGAGGTGGGTCAGAAAGGAAGGAGAGAAATCCTAATAATTAATCAACCAAACTAAACATAGAAATCAAAGACTGTAAGTAAAGCAGAACCTGCTCTGCACCATTTTCAATTGCAGTTCTTGCATTTGTCTTGTGTTTGCTTTATTAAAAACATTCAACAGAAAGAAAATACTTTATTTCCATTCTGCAATGTCTGAATGAAAATACCTTATCTGCAAACCTACAATGAGAGATGCTGTCTTGTCTCCAGGAGCTCCTGAGCTCAGCTTGAGTAGTTAGCTATCAGTTGAGTTGTTAAAGAACAATTAACATAAGATAAGCCGGCTTCGCTGACACTGTGGTTAAAAACAAGACGTGGAAACAAACCTGAAGTGTTTTGAAATTAACTTTGAGTGACCCAATGTGAAGAGGCAGCTTTTCCAGATCTTTCTTTTTGCTCTCTCTCTCTTGCAAGCAAGAATATGTGTTCGTGCCTCACACTTAGAGAACCTCTTAGTGTATGCTTTGCCTCACTTATCTGTATTATAAGAGCCTCCAGCGACCTACTCCAGCGTGACCTGCTGCGACCCAGCGAGCTACGATCTCTCCAGGACAACCAGTGAACTCGTGTTCCTCAGCCTCGTTCCTCTTAAAGCACCCAGCAAGCTTTGCTTTACACTTCGCACAGGCACAGAACGTCTTTTCCCTTTAAGAGCCTTTGGGAGTGGTCCGGGTTTTTTTTCCTTTTTTTTCGGCGGCAAGAAATTCAAATTCTACTCGTTGCTCAGCCTCCGCGCCCCCCCGTTCAGCCTCCCGCCCCCCGCCCTGGGCCCCACCGCCACAGGCCAGACGACGCCTCTGTCCATGCACTCTGGAGCGATTGGATTCTTTTTACCTTCCCTTTCAGCTTTTTTTAAACTAGTCTCCTCATTTTGGGGAAGTCTGCCCTTCGGAAGTCAAGGGTTTTTGTGTCAGATTTGCTCGGCACTCTCCCCCCGACATGCATGGCGAAACAGATCGCAGCACGGTCACTGTTCCCCAACGGTTCGGTAACATTTACCTCCCTGACCAGATCTTGAGTGCCACACAATATCAAGTCCAGAGTCACCTGTCCTCTGGTCGGCTCTGTGACTAGCTGCTCTAAGGCACAGTCATTTAACATATCCAGAAATCCAGTCTCTCTTTCATGACCTGAGCATGAATTGACCCAGTCGATGTGAGGATAATTGAAGTCCCCCATGACTACAACCCTGTCTCTCATTGTCACCTCCCTGATTTGCTTCCTCATTTCAAGATCCCCTTCAGGTTTTTGATCTGGAGGACGGTAGCATGCCCCTACTATTACATCACTCTTTGAGCCTGGTAATCTAACCCACAGTGATTCTACGGAGGAGTCAGAGCCCCCCTCCAGCTCTACTCTGGTGGATTCTACCCCCTCTTTGACATAGATGGTCACCCCACCTCCAACACGCCCCTCTCTGAAATGGCTCTATTTACTTGCTATGCATGCCTAAAGCATCAATATCTTTTTTGCTTTGAGAGGAAAAAACAGATGATTGAACTGCACTGATAACATTGCTATCAAGGGGTAGCAATACATGCTCTTAATTTACTGCTCTTTTAGCAATATAATCTTAAAAGCAGGCCTGATTCCTGTGAAGCTCTTTTCCCACCCACTTACTGAAACCTGAAATTGCACCCCTGAAGGACTGCTTGTGAAGCCACATGTGTATGAAAGGCCGTGGGAGGCTAGGCCTGTCAGTCTTTCTTTAGGCCACATACTGAGACCAGATATAATAGTAATATTACACAGTTAGAAGGCAGTCATCGAATCGGCGACAAAATTTAAATGCAAATCTCTGTCAAATTATTGCTGTCGTACCTTCTTTGTTCCCTGAGTGTTCTTTAACATACGCAGCCATTTCACTGAGATACAAATTTATTTTACATTTTATGATTTGACGAAACGTCTAGCGTATGATGATTGTTATCAGTTTAAAAGCCTGCTATTCTCTATTCAAATGAAACGAATACATAAAGGGCTACAATTTTGTTGAGGCAGCTTCCTCTGTGATGATGGCCTTAATTTTCTAAAAGGCTCCTTTCTCAATTCTGATGACACAACAATGGGTGAATTGAGCAATCCCCATACTACTACTGTACTACACTTCTACTATTTATATCCCTTCTTCCTCCATACATGGATGTGGGTCACACCAATTTACCTGTGAGGCAGGCTAGGCTGAGAGAGGGTGACAAGCCCCAGGCCACTCAATGCCCGTGTGTGTGTGTGTGTGTGTGTGTGTGTGTGTGTGTACTACTCATGTGAACATTTGTAACTTCTGGCCCACAAACTCGTGTGACATCATGGCTCTAGCAGTGTGTGTGTGTGTGTGTGTGTGTGTGTGTGTTTGTGTGTGTGTGTGTGTGTGCGCACTACTCATGTGAACATTTGTAACTTCTGGCCCACAAACTTGTGTGACATCATGGCTCTAGCACGTGTGTGTGTGTGTGTGTGTGTGTGTGTGTGTGTGTGTGTGTGTGTAGGTGTGTAGTCATTGCTGTGAGTTTGCAACTCCAACAGTGCAGTTCTCATGTGGGGGGACCTCTTGTGAGAGTGGATTGCTTTAGTTAGAAGCTGGAGACTGGCATAGAACTGAGACCAGCTAGATACGTTTGTGTCAGAACTAGAAGCCTATCTTAAGACATATGGAGTTTTGAGTTGGAACATTCTTTGATTTTTGTAGGACAAAGCTAGGACCTTGCCTGGAGCTAGATGGAAACAACTTTTTTAGAAGGAACCAACAGATTGCCATGACAAGGAACAAAACGAGCAATGAACGAACTGGAAAGGTAAATGATGATTGTAATGGATTAAAAACACAAACTGATTGTAATGGATTAAAAACACAAACAGAAAGAAGAAATGTGATCTAGTTGTACATATAAGAATGCAGCAAAGGCATCAAAGGATTTTTGAGATAGCAATTGTAATTTTGTGTATACAGTACTGGGGACTGGTTCAGAAATGCATGTATGTTACCCAGTTACTGCAACACGGGGTGCCACTAGGGTTGGTGACACCCTGGGTGAGATCTCATGGTGTCACCTCCATTGACCTCCTCCCCTATCAGACCACATGATGTGGAGGCCTCCTAGGAAATGCAATCCCTGGGAGAGTCGCAGCGAGGATTAGGAAAAACCCATTTTCTACTAGGTGGTGAATTTTTGCACCACCGGTAACAAATGGTGTCACCCCACTCTGGGGTGTCACCCAGTGTGGTCCGCAACCGCCCCTAGTGACGCCCCCGCTGCAACATCCATAGATTTGTTTGTGTGAATGGGCCATCACAGATCTGATACAACAGACTGAACTGTCATATCATCTGAACATACAGTACTTTTCAGGAGTTCACATATTCTGTCACAGTCTCCAAGAATATAGTGATCAATTACAGAGAAAGGGATGTCCATGCATGTGTTTGTGTGAACTAGCTCTAGGATTCCCTTGTATACCATTGATGCAAGATTGTTATGAACAGCTGATTTTCCTGAGGTGCCTCAGATTAGAGTTATATGATGTTCTTCACAGTATTTGTCTGCAATCCTATACACACTTACCTTGGAGAAGTCCCATTAAACTCAGTGGGGCTTACTTCTGAGCAGACATGCATAGGATTGCACCATGTGTCACATGCATGTAGTTTATATAGTTGCTTAGGGTTTTTTACTCTGATATAATAAGGTTTGTTGTCAACACCTAAATTTCCCATATGGTTTGCTGCACTGCACTCTACATATAAGAATAGTAAACTGAAATGAAGTCAATTACCAGCATTACTCTAGTTGGGTTACAAATCTAACATAATTCTTTAGGAAGTACTGGCAGCGTGCATATATAATTTCTGCTATTATCTTCGCAATCTGGATGCTGTTCCTTGAAGATGCTGCAATGCAGTTGTTCACAAGTGTGTTGACCTGAATAGCTTTTTCTAGAATATATCAAAACAATTTGGTATTCACTGGGTTACACTACATAACCAAACATTATCTTATTTATTCACTGAAGTCCCATGTGCTCAGTGTTTTATTTTTTTATCTTTTATGTGACAACATATTTTTTATCTTTCCTTTGCTGAAACTTTCCTGGAAAGAGCATTTTAAAAGTTCCTTAGAATTAAAGGATCAGGTTAACAAAATAATTAGCCACTTCTTCCCTCTTGTTTTATGGTAAGTACATGCGCACGTGCACACACACACACAAATAAAATCCTTAAGAACCATTCACGGCAGCAACATTTTGATGACAGCCAAAGAAGCAGTTGATGTCCAAACTGCTTTCCTGTATTTACAGAAATGTGGATATTTGGCTGTAATTTTAGGTGACAAAGTTCCATCGAACACAGTAATGGTTCAATCCACATAAAATGTGTAATTGAAAACCATTTTCAGAATGTGCAAGCCATCCCCCCCACACCTATGTTGGTAGGCTTTTCCAAACTCTCTTGGCTTCTCTTCAAAGAGAGGCATGTTACACTGGTTTGCAAGGCATGGTGTAGTGCCTTGCACCCCCCCCCTCCAGGAACCCCACTTTTTCCTTACCTCCTCTGTTCACAGAATGCTGACATCCTGGGTAAAACACAGTTCTATGTGTTGTTCAAACCTGGCACTGTTGTCTGCCTGGGGTTTATAAACCACAGTTAAACAACAGCTCCAAGTCTGAATGAGCCACAGAGCTATTACGTTACCAAATCAGGATTTAAACATGCACTGGAGCTGATAAAGTAAGGGGAGGAGGGAAGGGAGCACATGGGGTCAGAGAACTTCAAGCCATGTTCTGAATCGAAACAAGTTACAGTGACCCAACTTATGGTCTCCTTGGGTTTCCTAGTCTTTCTTGCTGCTCCCTGCTAGTACTGTTTTTGCCAAATGTTTTGCTGTCAAGCTACAGCTACACAACCCCTCATGCTTCATGATGTCAGGATGACATAAGCTTTTCTCCTAAAAAAAACCCTTAAAGCAGGAGGGAAATTAGCCATCCCCAGCAATTGTCGTGTGCTAGTATGAACTGAGGAAGCAGAAAAGACAGAGGAAAAACAGCAAGGTAACAGCTGAAGAAGCTGAACACCACAAGAGCACAGGCAGGTTCCTAATAGAGAGTGACAGATTAAGGAAAGGCCAGAGAGGAGGCAGCAAAGATAAAAGCAGGCAGAGCAGGGCAACCCAGTCTAACAGACAGCTTCGGCAAGAGGTTCAGAGACCGAACAAGGGGAGCTGTCTCTGCTGAAAAGAGGCAAAGACAGACACATCCTGAAACAACAGATCCGTAAATGCCGGAAAGAAATAGGGCAACAAATAAACAACAGCAGCAAACATAACGTTAACTATCTAGAATAAAGAGAGCTAGCAGAAGTATTTCTCACACAAACACAAACCAGGGCTTCGTTCTGAGGACAAATTAGATAAGCCATTTTAGGCTGGTTTGGACAATGCTTGATTACCTGAACTGGCCTCACATGTTTAAAGATGTTGTGAATTCATGATGAAAAAACACACACATCCTGGCCTCGCCCCCCTGTTTCTTGACTAGTTTCCCTATAGCACAATTCGATGCAGGATATAAATAAATACTCCCAGGCAAGCAAGTGTGCTATAGGGTTGCAGCCTTCATCGTGTGGGGTGGTGGCAGTTTGTCCAAGTCACCCTCCTGCATGTGTTAACCTATAAAGTGTAGCAGTGTGTGTAGTGGAATGGTTCAGAGCAGCTGCCTGCTATGTGACTAGGGAAACTGGCCCCAGAGTGAGTGGAGGGGTCAGGGCATGTATATACTGTGAGCATACACATTTTTAAATGTGAGGAGCCAGTCCATGCACTCAACTAGAATCTGAATTAACCCTTTATAGAAATAAGAGTGCAATCCACACTAAAGATCCAGCAGGCGGCCCTGATCGTGATCGGCCTGGAGGTCTACTCAGGGGAAGGGGACATTCGTCCTCTTCCCCCGGTGTAATGCAGGGAAGCCCCAATGGGCCTCCTCAGCTTTCCGCCAGCTATTTAGCTGGCGCAAGTCCGAGGAGGCTGTGTAATGGCCGTGCCGGCCTGGGAAGGGGACGGGGATATAGCGGCCACCATCCCCGCCCCCCCGGGCTGGCTCAGCCAATGGCTGGTCTCCCTCACCACCCGCCCCGCCCCTGCACCTGCTGGCTGGGTGATCCCTTACCTTCTCCTGTGGCCACAGGGATGATCCGGCGGTGGAGTAAGGGCTGCCGGCCTCCGTGCCAGTGTCCATTACTCTAGAGTTGTCATAAATGTGCTTTACGTCACGTTTGCGATGGCTTAGAACGACAGAGCGCTCACTCCACTGTTCTTTAGTGTGGATTGCGCTGTAAATGGAGGGAGACCCCATGTGGTATAGTAGTAGGCTTACCATCCATCCCAGAAAAACTGGAACTGCCCCGGTTTCCGGAGCCCGGGCCCGGAACCGGGTCAGTTCCGGTTTTCCAGGTTTGCCACCGCCGCTTCCACGATTTAAAATGTTTCTTTTGGCGTCACCATCTTGGATCTCGCGAAATCTCGCTTAGTCTGAGTGCCAGACTAAGTATCGCTTGGTCTGAGTGTCAGAAATCCAAATTAAAATCCCTTCCCAGTTATAAGACACACTGTATGGTCTTAGAAAAGTTGTTCTCTCTTAGCATAACCTGCCTTACAAGATTGTTGCAAGCCTAAAATGCTTCTTGTGACTTCCTGGAGGGAAGGGCAGTGTGGTGATCTGGGCTGAGGGAAGCCCTGATGCTGGTGTCTGTCTCTTTCCCCAGATCTGCCCCATGCCAGGACCAAACCAAGGTCACCTCTTCTGCCACAGTGAGGACAAGGCCAGGCAGAGAGAATATGCCATCAAAAGCCTCTCTCTCAGACATGTGGCAAACTCCCCACCACTCATAAGTCTGCAGCATATAGCCGAAGTTCTATGAGGCCTAGCAAGGCTCTGATTGAGTTCAAAATGAAAGTACAAAATGAGAACATTTAAGTTAGGCAAATTAAAATATAAATGTAGTTTATTCAAACTAAGGGGAAAGGAGGAAGTTGGAAAAGGGGAGAGAGAGACTAAAACAGGCAGACTTAGGAAATAGCTTGGGCATTGGCAGCGCGCAGGTATTGATCTTAGAAAACAAACAAGCACAAAAGCAAAACGATTCCTTTCCACATCCAAACTTCAGTGTTCTCTAACTGGTATGCTAGAAGAGTCTACCACGCCTTCTGATCCCCAGTAGGTGGGTGAGCACATGGCCACACGCAGATGCCTTCTCTGAGGGAGACAAGCTGGAACAAACCCAAGCATTCTTGTGCTTGACCTTAAGAAACATAGGTGCAATTGGTTTGTCCAGTGAGATCATTTACTACACATGTAGTAAATACCCATACTACTGGATATACCTACCTCCCCTCTGACAGGGTCAGGTGGACTTTGATGCCCAATTGGCTGGTACATTCCAATCCCATGGGTGGACTGGCTAGGGTTATCGTTCTGACTGGACCCAGATGAAGAAGACAGCGAACCCACAAAGTGGCCTGTCTGTAGTTGCTATGATCTTTCTGTAATGACCCTGATTCATAGGGAAGCCCCTTTTCTGCTGACTCTACGCTGGCTGAGGCTAAGGGAAGTAAACGGGAGAAAAAAGAGTGCAAGGGTAGGAGCCCATCCATCACAGACAGGACAGAAAGACAATGAAGACATAAACCAGGTACCTGGTGTATATAGTCAGCTATCTTATCCTAACAGACTTCTTGGGTGGAGCCTCTTCCTGTTGTTTTGAAGTAAACACTAAAGGAGTATACTTCATAAACTGTGTGCAAGAACATCTCAGGTACAGCTAGAGCAAAACTGCCAATAGGTGAGAACACATATGGTAGCGCTACCCAGAATAACATGCACTTCCCAGGGGAAAAAAAATTACAAGAGAAAAATTGTTAGAGCAGAAGATTCTGAGGAGGAAGATGAGAAAAAGGAGAACTTCTCCCTAGAGTCTGAAGAGGTTGCAGTAGGTGTATTATAGAAAACGTAATTTCTAAGTAACTACTTCTGGGTATTGTTGAAGAAACAAACTGAAGATACTTAGCAAAAGCAAAATAGGAGGACCCACAAAAGGATTGGGGCAAACATAGCTCTGTCACAGCCTAATGTGCCCTAATTGTGCTTCCTCTGTCTCTCCCCCCCCCCTTGTCCCTGCCTCAAGGCCCTCCAGAAATGTATCCAGTGGTTTAAAAAAAAGAAAAACCAGAGGCAGCAAGGGAAGATACGGGCCATTCTAACCCTGGAGTATCAATGCATTCAGTGGGAGTTGTTATATAATAAAGATATATGAACCAGGGATCTCTAAGGTTTGTTTTGTCAGGGAGGAGAATGGTGTGTTTAGTAAATGTCATCTGCACTCTCAGTGACCTTAGTTTGACAGCAAAGAAGTGATTAAAATATGAAGGCAGAGAATATAAGATATGGTGCTGAGTGACAGTGTTCACAATTTTTGTGGACTAATTTGGAGCACTGAACAAACCTCAGAATTTCTGAATGAGACTGAGGGGGGAGGGGCCGCTGACTCTGGTGTAATGGAGTCTTGCAGAACTACTTGCCACCGTCCCTGGTCTAGATATGCCACTGAAGCATTCTGCTTCCTTCTGTTTTCTCTGGAATGGTGGGGATCATTTGCATGGCGTTGTTTTGACTGATATCTCCTTCTACATTTCCTGGCTAAGTGTCCAGTTTTTAGACATCTAACATTGGAACGTTTTATGATTACAAACTTCAGGTGAATGAATTCCTTTCACAGCAGGTGCAGGGTGCATTCCCTCACCTAAAGGAGGTGAGGGAATGCACCTTGCCCACTCCCTTTCCCCAGAGTGGATGAGGCCATGTAGACAGGAGAAGGGTCTCAGTGGGGAGGTGGTGATTACAGGTGCCATTTTCCTTGGCCTGGTCTGCACGGATAGTTCATCCATCACTAACCCAAAACTAGACAAAGATCAAGTTCTGAATCTCTGGAAAAGATTCTTTCCTTGCCAGTTCTGGATATACAGTACTTGAGTCAGAACTTGGTGGAGACATGCTTAAATTCTAGGGCAGCTGAACTCTGTCTGGAATTCAGAGAGATTACCCTTGTACAACACAGACGAGAATTTCACTTGCCTCATGGTGTCATTAATTTGATTTCTTATCACTGTGGGAAACCTAAAGGCTATCTTTAGAACTTTGGTTTTTTTTTTCTTCTTCTTCTCCTTTTTAATCTAATAAATCTGGATTTAATAAACCACTTAAATGTTGTTTGTGAAGCTGAGCTTTAAAAGCAGCTTTTTAATATTTAATATCTGGTTTCCCTCTTGGGGCATTGTTATTCAGCCTAAACAGCCATGCAGTTTTATTTATCCCATAGTCTGGCTAGACTTAAGATGTTTGTTATGTGTGTTTTTTTTCTTCTCCCTACCTTGCTTGCTTGCTAGGTCAAGCAGAACAGTTAGCGAAGGACTGGGATAATTTATGCTAATGAGCCGCATTTTATCTCCTCCTGTTCTATGTAGAATGAGTCCAGGGTCCCTCCAGTTTGAAATACCGATAAGAAAAATGTGGGTTCTGCTTGGGACTCGGTTAGTTCCTTAGTACAGCATTCAAAAGAGAATCTACATATGTTTCTCTGAAAATTTTGATATTGCTCCTATTTCCTTTGCATTATTTCTAGTGAAATATTAGCAAGATGTGATGTCAGTATGAGAGTGTGCAAAAGATCAATGGGAGCCCAAAATGTGGTTCGGTATATCATTGGTCATTCTCCATTGCCACTCTTCAATCCAAACACACACCAAGGGCTGTGAGTCATGGAGGTCCAAACTACATGTTACAGGCTGAAAGCCTATGCACACTTACCTGGGAGTAAACCCCATTGGCTACAATGGGACTTACTTCTGAGTAGACATAGAATTGGGCTCGCAGTATGTGCATAGTTTGATCCTGAGCTGCTGCTGCTATTACAGTATTATTACTCAAAGAGCAACTGCCATGGAAAGAGAATCAGAACTGGGACTATGGCATGCGGGGAACATTTATTTAATCCTTTTCTGCTGTGAACAAAAATTGCACCCCCTAAGTTATTGTTAGTTCCAGAAGGAAAGCTTCAGTTTCCCCCTGAAAGCTTCAGTTTCCTCCTGGTGTAAGTGGAAGAGCCCGCCCCAGGGCTAATAACATCTTTGCAAGCAAGATTTTCTTCAGGACTACAGCACAGCAGGAAAAGACTAAATAAGCCCTTACAAAAGAAATTCAGGGTCAAACTGTGAGTTTAACATAGCATGTGCTTTGGTCCTGAGGCCCTAGTTTCTGCTTAGCAGCCCCATTTCTGCCTGCTCTCAGTAAAATACCTGTGTGACCTTCTCTACTGCCCATCAGTATAACAGACTTCATTTATGTTCTCCCATGAAAGTGAAAAGTTTCTATAGCAGTGGTTCCCAACCCATGGTCCGCAGACCACAGGTGGTCTGCGAGGCCTCTGGTCGTCCAGGGGGGTGACACAAGTGCCGCCTTAGGTCCCTGCTGTTGGCCCGCTGACAAGGCTTAGAGTGTGGAAGGGCCCGCCCGCCTGCCCACGTACCGTTTGGCTGTGAAATCCCAGCAATCTGGAAGCAATCAGCAGTGACACAATGATGTGTGACATCAGCGCGTCACCACCAAACTACTTCTGGGTTGCCAGGGTGGTCCGCGTGTCATTGCAGTGGTCCGCATTCTACCTGTCGAGAACCGCTGCTATAGAGGGAAGTAAATCAAAATAGGAAGATCAAAGAATATTAACAAAGTTGGGGGGAAAGTAGGCAAACGCTTGTGTATTTGCACCTTCTTTCATTAAATGGAAACAAAAAAAATCAGCACTTAAACTGATGACTGCTGTAATGCGTGTTTCAATTGGGTCACAAGATCAATAATTCAATTAAAAGAAGCTGTGCGATGTCGAGTGGAGAAAGTTTATCTTCCATTACAAAAATAAATGGCTTAGGCTTACAGTCAGCAATGGTACATTGGGGTTGGGGGTTAGTTTCAGTACTTCACATTATTTATTTCCACTCTACTATTTCATAATAAGTAAGACTGTGATTTTGCAACTTGAGGCCTTAGGAATCTTGCTTTTATTTTTCTTAAGAGAGCTTCCTATAGATCGGAAGTCACATCCTCTATCTCTGAGGTCCAGGACATGTCTCAGAAGTGAGGGAAAGGCATTCTGCACATCAGGGACGTGTGGTGCTGGGGCAGTAGGTGAGGCAGAACCACCCTGCCATCGTCCAAGGAAAAGAGCCTCAGCCTAACCCTGAGATTGTGCATGTGCATTACCCGCTTTCACCCAAGAAAGTGGGTTTTCTTGGGTGAAGGCACGAGGTGCACACGCACAATCTCAGGATTTAGGCTGAGGCTCTTTTCCTCACCACACATCCCTGCTACACATATATAAATTAAATCTTTTCTTTGTGTCTGGGACTCTTTTCTCCCAATGATGCCCCCTACACATTGATCAAGGGACGTTCCCCCTGGGAGGCTGCAACCATGACCAAATACAGGGTGGCCGATCCATTAAGCAAGGCAGTGCAGGTTGTATCAATGGCAGATTGCAGGGGAGGGAGGCAAGAGGACAGCAGATTGGGAGCCCTTCAATCCTGGTCTGTCACCACCTCTGCCTCCCTCCAGGCTGCCACAGATGTAACCTGCACTAATCTGCTTTCTGCCCACTAAAAAGACTGGATTACTGTAATGTGCCCTACGCGGAACCTCTGCTCTAGAACCAAGTGTTCATATTGGGTGAGTCTAGGCAGTCATTTACCAAGTAGAGACGTGGAGTGACGTACATCCAACCATGTGGGTAGTTGGTCACCGGCAGTGATCTGTCTAATGAGTCACACAATGAGCAGAAATTTATCATACCCTCATTTTCTCATTTTTCAAATAGGTAACAAGGGCCAACAGCTCTCTGTGTCGTTCAATGGGTTCTGAGTAAGTGGAGTTTACTATGCAGTAATTTTCCACATACATTCACTCTCTTGTACACTGGCGAGTTGATACCAGTTCTCACAGCGGTGAAGATGGAAAAGACACCCATGCCTTTCACAAACTCAGTTTGTAGATGATAAACAGATTTGAAAGAACATTTGGATGGTACACAATTTCAATTAACAGATGGAATCAATCATAAACATTAAACAGTACACAGAGATGTTTTCAGTGTAACAGAATATGTCTACCTCTAGCAAATGTCTTGCAGGATAAAAGAAAACTAGGAAGAAAATAGACTAAAAACTCTGCCACCATGCTCCATCCATAATACTGTAATCCTTAGATGGAAAGAAAACATCACTTTTGTGGGAAGCATGTTAGAAGAAATAGAAGAAGAAACTGAAACGTCATAAGACTTCTGTATATGTAACTTATGGCCAAATCCTAAACACACATTCTGTTGGCATAGCACACTTTCTGGCTGTTGTAAACGCCACCGCTGGAAGTGACGAGCTGCCAGGTCAGTGTGGCAACAGACCGTGGGCACCCGTCGCCTCAGGTAAGACCATGCAGGGGCTGGGAGGGAGATGGGAAGGGGGCTGGGCAGGGAGGGGTGGGGCGGGGAGGAAGGCATATCAGATCTGTGAAGGGGGAGGGTTCAGGGGCAGCAGCACCCACTGAATTCAACCCCCCCTTCCCAGGCCTGATCCACCTTCACAGGTCAATGCAGACTTGTGCCGGCAAAATTGCTAACACAGGTCTGAGTTGATTTACTGGGCTAGCAAGGGCCTTCCCCAGGGCAAGGGAACAAATATTCCTTTAACCCAAGGAGGCCTCAACATGCCAAAACTCCCCTGCTGTTGGCGCTGCTACCTCGCTGTGCAGGGAATTAGGTAGGATTGGGCTGTTTCACATATTTGAATGTAGCTTGAAAAAAGAAAAAAAATCATTGGGAGCATTTTGTTTCACTTCTAAAATATAAGAATATTATCATCCTTCTCAGACAACTACATGGACCTGAGGAAAGACCGGTCACACAGAGAGAACAGAGGAAACTGATTTATCAGGAGTCAGACCACTGGTCTATCTAGCTCATTACTCTGTACACCAATTGACAATGCTTCTCCAGTGTCTCAAGCAGGGGTTTGTCCCAGTCTTACTTGCAGATGCCTGGTGGCGTCACTGCGCGCGCGTCACCCTATAGCAGGGGCACACGCGCGCTGCCCCCGTACAGCCCCCAAATTTGCCGCACCGCCAAAGGCTTACCCCCCCAAGCGTCCTCCTTCTCCGGCGGTCCAGAGCCTTCTGACGAGGCCCAATGCGTTAATACATGAACTTTTAGCTTTTTCGCGCATGCGCAGAAACGTTTCTGAGGGCAAGGGCTGCCCTTTTGCCCTTAGAAACATTCTGCACATGCGCGAAAAAGGTAAAAGTTCATGTATTAACGCATTGGGCCTCATCAGAAGGCCCTGAACCGGCAGCCGGGGCGGACGCTCCGAGGCCTTCTCCCAGCCTCGGAGCCTCCGGAAGATGACGCGCGCGGGGGAGGTGACGCGCGGGAGTGCGCATGTCACCCCTTTGCGCGCGTCACCCTACGGCGGCCCGCCCCCCACCACGCTCCAGTGACGCGCATATGTGGGACCTTCTGAATAACAAGCCAGGCCTCT
The DNA here is from genome assembly GCA_026170595.1 of Plestiodon gilberti rubricaudatus. Taxonomy (NCBI): domain Eukaryota; kingdom Metazoa; phylum Chordata; class Lepidosauria; order Squamata; family Scincidae; genus Plestiodon; species Plestiodon gilberti. The sequence goes on along the minus strand of JANXHW010000001.1, from coordinate 122,603,678 downwards.
ACCACTAAGCAGCAGCCCGTCCCTCAGTGGTAGAGAACATGATCTAATGAGAGTCTATTCGAATTCTCTATAGAAAATTCAGGTCCAGTGATGGAAGACTGGATTAGGTGTTCTTTCTGATCAGATAAGTCCATTTATTTTTAAGAGGAATTGTATAGATATTTGTTGATGCAAATGTTTTCAGTGTTCTGACCCATTGATAAACTTTAACTGCATTTCCATAGGAAAAAAATGCACAGTTACAAGACTTCAGTTACAATCTTTTTGACAGCTTCTCCCCAAGAAGAGCAACAGTACTGTAGCACAGAGATAATATTTGAAAGATCTGTGAGCCATTTAACTCTAAATTCATGTTTGCAAGTTATCTAGGCAGGAAGAAATGGGCAGGCAAGCCTCAAAGATCTAGGCGTGAATAAACTGGCACACTCTGGAATGTATCAAACAGATAACCAGTAATAACCTTTTGCTTTCTAGCTGACCCTTAGTTTTCTCACAAGAAAATAAATATTTACAAAAATAAAAATTCATAGGACTTCCAAAAGCCATGCATAAAATGAATATATAGTTTTTCATTTTTCACTATATTCCAGCAAAAAATACCATAGCCAGTGTTGAACAAGATAGGTTTCTCAGTAGATTCAATTTTCTGCTTCACACAGCCTGGCTCTTAATGGCCTGGATAAGGGATCCATCTGCCTTCCTAAGTTTGGAAACCTAGAATAAAGCCTCATCTTAATGTGAGGTAAGATATGTGCTAGCCTGAAAAACCAGGGCTCCTTCTATCCTCGGTGGCAAAGAAGAGAAAATATATTGGCATGGTATTGCCAAAGTTGTTCTGTTTATGCAAGGAGAACAATTTTTGTTGATCCTCCTTTGCTATTCTACCTCTATGCCTCATTCCATCCCGTTCCACTTCCAGAGGATTCCCCAACCCTCAAGAGCAAATTTTCAGTGACCTGCAAAAGGAAAGGGTCATCACTGTAAATCATCACCCCTCTCCCCACGCACAAATGGAACGTTTTCCATTAACAGAATGACATCTTAAGATTCCTCCTGGGACGCGTATAGCGTCCCGGGAGCGCTTGCCCTGCCGCCGGAGAGGGGACGCAAACAGCGGCTACCCCTCCGTGATCCCGGCCAGCTGATTGGCTGGCCGGGTCACGTGCTTCGGCACGCCGACGCGAGGGAGCCACGTGTTATCGCGGCTCCCTCAGTCGGCGTTCGGGAAGCGACGAGGGTGGACGCAGAGGCACGAGCTCCGTTGGTTCGGCCCTGCACCCACGCCCCGGGGCTTTCACAGGCGGCTAGGCCGCGCAAACGCCGATCTAGAGGAGCGCTCGGCCTGCTCTCTAGGGGGCCGAGCCGTCGAGGGACTTGGAACGCGGTACTCCAGGGGGCTCCCCCCTGCAGCGATTGTCATCTGGGACAGGGGCAGAGGAGCCCCGGGAGTGGCTCTGACCCTCCCCCTCTCCCTTCTTCAGCTTCTCGTCGCGGGAGCGACGCCTGCCGCGGGGGGCGAGGCACACAGCCCCCCCCGCTCGGTGATATTGTAAAACAAGACACCCATCACATACACATGGCTGGGGGGGGGTAAAAGACACCAGAAGCGTGGGGGACGGGCCCCAAAGCGGCCGGCCCCACAACCCCTCTCAGAAGCGTCTTCCTCGGATGAGGAGGATTTAGTCTCCAAGTATAACGCGGTAATTGCGCGCTTGGAGGCTTTAGAAAAAGAAAAAGCGGAGAGAGACGCAGGCCAAGGCGATGGGGGTACCACATCTGCAGCGCCTGAGCCTGCGCGACGTTCCGCCCGCAAAGGGAGGGGGTCGAAAATGATCTTGTCCTCTTCTTCCAGGTCTAGGGCCCCCAATACCCCAGCAACAGGGGCGGCCCAGGTGCCCCCCACGATGGGGGCTATTGCTCCCCCCAGTTTTGAGTTGCCTGAGGACCCGCCTTTTGATATTGAAGCGGCTGTAGCAGGTGAGGCTTCGCCGCTTTCTTCCTCGGGTTTGGGGGAGGTATGGGGGGGACCGGCGGGGGCCAGTGGGGCGAGCAACGCAGCCTGGTTCGCCCTCTTTTCAAGCCTGCTCGCCCGCTCGGGTGGTCCGGACGCAGGGGCCTCGCCTGCCGCGCCGGTCGACCCGGGTCTGGGCTCACATGCGGCCCCTCCTGACAACTTAGCACAACCGCCTTGGCCTCTGTGGACCCAGCCCACTGGGGCATACGGCGGGACGCAGAGCCCTGCCGCATGGCCCTCGGCTCCTTCTGCGACCTCCGGCTTTATTCCCGAGCCAGAGGATGACCTGCCGCGCCGGGCTTACGGCGACATGGGCTGGCCTCTCGGCTGGCATCTCGCGCTCGCCGTTACAGAAAGAATTTGGCGGGGCGAGTACGTTGACATGTTCAGCCTCCTGCAGAAGGAGCCGGAACCTGTTCAATGGGTCGGCGAGCCTCTTAGGGACCAGGAGGTCGTCCGCAGGCGGAAGGTGGATAGGACGTGGGATAACTGGCTCTCCGGTTATTCCATTTACATGGCGGTGGTGCTCCAAATGCACCCCAAGAAAGCCCAGGCCTTGGTTAAGCATTTGGACACCGTCCACAAGGCTGCCAGAGAATACGGCGGGGCCGGCTGGCTGGCATATGACGAAGGCGTACGCCTTCGCTCAGCTCACGACCCCTCCGTGGACTGGCGAGCCCCCCAGTGGGAGATATGGAACCACTCAGTGGTCCCGGGGGGGGCCAACAAGGGCGACAGGTCCAATAGCGGGCATTTGATCGCTCGCGCGCAGGGCGGTCAGGCCAAATCCGGCACTGGCCAACAGTGGGTTCAACCCCCGCGGCCCTGCTTCGAGTACAATACAGCGGGTCGCTGTGGCAGGCAGGGATGCTCCTTTTCCCACGCCTGCGCGCTCTGCGGGGCCAAGCACGCCCTTAAGGGCTGCGCCCGGCTGTCCGGGCAGCGGCCTGGCAGCCAGGGGCAGCCGGGGGATAAAAGGGGTGGGGGCCCTGGAGCAGGTGGGGGCCAGCAAGGTAAAGGGGCCAACGCCGATTAAGCTTGGCCCCTTGTTGAACATCCTCCGGCACTATCTGGACCGTCAGGCGGCACACCTCCTGGCCTCCGGCTTCTCCGAAGGATTTCGCATTCCTTCCCCCCATCCGACGTCACCGTCCTGGGCCGAGAATCTCAGGTCAGTGAGGGGGATGGAAGATATTGTTAGGGCTAAATTGGGAAAGGAGCTGGCTGCGGGGAGAATAGCCGGCCCCTTTCAGGCTCTACCCATACCCAACCTGCGAGTATCCCCTCTTGGATTGGTGCCAAAAAAAGCTCGGAGTGAATACAGGCTGATTCACCACCTTTCTTTTCCACACGGCTCCTCTGTCAATGACGGGATACCGGAGGAACTAGCCTCCGTGAAGTATATGTCCCTAGATGAGGCTATGGCAATACTGCAAGCCTGTGGGAGAGGGGCGTTGATGGCCAAGGCGGACATCGAGTCCGCCTTCCGTCTGCTGCCCATCCACCCGGATGATTTTTGTTTGTTGGGCATTCAATTTGAGGGCCAATATTATTTTGATCGTAATCTCCCGATGGGCCTTTCTTTGTCGTGCTCGCTTTTTGAAGCATTCTCCACGATGCTGGAGCATGTTACCAAAGAACGGGCGGGGCTTTGGTCTGCTGCACATTACCTCGACGACTTTCTTTTCATGGGAAGAAAGGGATCCAGAGAATGTCAGAGGCTTTTAGATGCGTTTTTGTTACTTTGCCAGGAACTTGGCGTTCCTTTGGCCCAGAACAAATTGGAAGGCCCCGCCAGCAAACTGACCTTCCTGGGGGTCGAGCTGGACTCCGTTGAAGAGTGCAGTCGCCTCCCCACGGACAAGCTGCGTAAGCTGACAGGACTGCTTGAACAAGCCGTCCAGGCCCGCAGGCTGTCCCTTCGCGACTTACAGGTCTTAGTGGATCACTTGAATTTTGCCTGTCGGGTCGTCGCCCCGGGCCGGGCTTTCCTCCAGCGCTTATGTGATGCCATGGGGGGAGCTCGGCGGCCGCATTTTAAGCTTAGGGTGACCGGCCCCATGCGAGAGGACCTGCGCATGTGGCTGGCCTTCTTACGGGGGTTCAACGGAATTTCCTTTTGGCGCTCAGAACAGGTGCTGAACGCCACGTTGGAAGTGCATTCTGATGCGGCGGGGGGCGCTGGCTTTGGTTTATATTTTCGGGGCCGCTGGTGTGCAGCCCCTTGGCCGGCGGCCTGGGCTGCGAGCCCCTTGGTGCGTGACTTGACCTTCCTGGAACTGTTCCCCATAGTGGTGGCTGTCCACATATGGGCGGATGCTTTTAGAAACGCCACGGTTCGTTTCTGGTGCGACAACCAAGCAGTGGTCTTTGTTGTCAATCAGCAAACGTCTCGATCGCACCGCGTTATGCGGCTGGTCAGAGCGTTTGTCCTGCAATGCTTGCGGATCAACGCCCTGTTCTGCGCACAGCATATAGCTGGCCTGTCCAACTCTGCAGCGGATGCCTTATCTGGAACCGGAGGTGATGCCTCAGTGGCTCTGGCAACTGGGCTTGCCAGAGCCAAACACCTAATGTGGTCCGCCTTGGCCCCGTCCACTCGCATCAGTTATGCTGGTAAGGTCAGGGCCTTTAGGGATTTCCGTTTAGATTTTCCTTTGCCTGACACTTGGCCGGTGCCCTCGGACCATCTCATCTGCTTCATTCTGCATCTTTGGGATTGCGGCCTGGCGGTGAGATCTATTTCCATTTACTTGGCCGCCATCGGCTTTTATTCCAGGGCCTCGGGTGCCGGGGACGCTACGGGGGATTTCCGTGTCCGCAAGACGCTCGAGGGTCTTCGGAGGGCTGCGCCGTCCCTGCCGGATTGGCGGCGCCCGATCACCCCGACTATTTTGGGTGGCAGTGGGTCTCCTCAAACCTACACCTGCTCCTTAGCTGGTGCAAGTCCAAGGACAGAAAGGGGGCATGCTGGCTGCTATCAGAGGGAATAGCATCTGGGGCAAGTCACCTGCGGCGTGTGCCACTCCCTCCTGCCTCCATCATGCCTCAGCCCTCCTTCGTTCCACCCCACTCCCCCTGGGGTATCTGTTTTTCTTGTTGTTTCATTGGTAGCATGTGTTCTCATTACTTTTTTGTATGTTGATTCAGTGTCAATAAATTGACAGTCATAGGTTTTTTTGTAATCATTGCTGTGTATAACAGTATTTTTTCTCACTAAACATGATTACAGGTGGCCCTCAGCATCCGGGGTGGGGGGTGGGGGGGTTTCTATTCCCGGAACTCTCACGGATATTGAAATCCATGGATACCGGGGCCAACATTAAAATGTTTTTTAAAAGGGGGGAAAGGTTAAAAAGCAGTTTGCTTACCTTTTTATTGCAAACCGCTGTGTGTTCTTGCTTATACTAGCGGAAATCACGCTCCGGAAGCCTCTTCGGGTTGCATGACTCCCCCCTCCGAACGTCCACCCCAGAATGCATTGCAATGCATTCTGAAACTATTTTGGGAGAGGGAGGGGGAGTCTCAAAACCCGGAAGAGGCTTCCTGAGCATGATTTCAGCTAGTATAAGCAAGGATACGCAGCAGTTTGCAATAAAAAGGTAAGCACACTGCTTTTTAACCTTCCCCCCCTTTTAAAAAAACATTTTAATGTTGGCCCCGGTATCTGCGAAGCATTCGTGGTCACACGAATCCGCGGATGCTGAAGTCGTGGATATGGGGGGGGGGAACTATATATACATTCCAGTTATTTTGTTAGTATTTTTTGCACATTTTGAGGTTGTGTTATTCTGTGAGATTCTTACCCCCTCCCCCTTGTGGATGTGAAACTCCTCCTATTTTTATTTATTTTTGCAGACAAAATTTGCAGACAAAATTCTTTCAGGCAGTGGTTCTTTCTGAACCACCTTCCAAGGCATCCCTATCTCAAAATGCATTACAATAACATCTAGATTTGATGACTGTAACATGCTCTATGTAGGGCTTGAAAACTATTAGGAAGCTTCAATTAGTACAGAATGCAACTGCCCTGTTTCTTGATTAGCGTCAGGGTGACCATGTCATGCATGCCACTGTCAAACCGTGGTCTGTCTTGGCTGCCTGTACATTTCCAGGCACAATTCCAAGTGCTGATTTTGACCCATAAAGCTTTTAACAGCCTGGGAGCTCAATGGGACTTACTGCCAGGTAAGTGTGTATAGGATTGTAGCATGGAACATGAATAATTCAAGTCAAGTCTGAATGATATGAAATATGCCTGCCATTTCTTCACAGAGGAGAACGGCACAGTGACCTCATGCCTTAGGGTATGGTGGTGTTATTGTTCCACATCTCTACCACCAGAAAACATTGATGGCACAATATCACACCTTCAACCATTTCTAAACTGTCACCATGGAAGACCGAACTTTTTTTTTTTTTTTTGCATCGATTATTTTCTTTATTCTGGAGTATTAAGATGCTCTTTCAGGAGGTTTACATGAGGTTTCAGGAGGTATATTTAAAAGCTTTATACTTCCTGGTCCTATTTTAAATTGCTTGTGGGTGGCCAATCAAAGCAAGGTGTTTTGTTCAGTAAGAAGAAAGCACACGTATTATTAAGCTCACTTTGCAGCGTTGTCCTTCATTTTCTTTTGTTTGAAATTAATTAAACATTTTCAAAAAGGAATTGCTACTATACTCACAGTTATTTTTGCATTTGCATACCTTTCCCCCCAGAGCTGGCCCGGGAAGGGCGTAGGATACTGCAGCCGGCCCTTACACAGGATTGGGCTGCCCAACATTTAAATTGTGCACTGTGGAAATGTAAATCATATAGACAGCCCCTGGCCAACGGGTGAAGGCTGTTGCCCCCCTCCCTTCTCATGAACAGTGGCATTGTACAATTGCCGTGGTATATGTGGTAAGCTAGTATATATCATCTGATAAATGTTTAAGTGGCAACTGTGCCACAAAATATTTGCATGAATTCTCACTTCGTCAACTTGAATTGAACAGTTTTGTAAGAGAATGGAGGTTATTTCTTCAACAGGATCCTGCTTTTCCCCCAGTTATACAAACCCACAGATTTCTACTGGATCATACAGCAGAGAAGCTGCATGCTACTACAGAGAAGTCCTCAGCAAATTCTCATACCACACTCCCATTGATGAAGAAGACCATACATGCCTCAGTCAGCCAATAGAATGACTCTTTTTTTTTTTTTTTTTTTTTTGCAGTCTGACATTTTCTGAAGTATGAAATGGAGGAGTGGCCTGTCCCTTGGGGTTTCCAATAAAGTCCTCTATCACCCAGGGCTTTGGCTAATTCTAGTTTTACAACCTAAATCTTGACAAAATTGGAATCTAACCTGTGTCTACAGTGGTGCACATTTGCAGCTCAGTTGCACACCGGATGTGGAACATAGCCACATAATCTACACAGGTTTATAGGCTGGTTTCACATGTGACATGCACTCTGTCCCACTAATCTGAATCTTGGACTGGTAGACTTAAAATGCTGAAGCCTGTTTTTGGATACAAATGCAAATTCTGCTGAATTCTCCTCAAAAGTCTGACATCTTTTTATGTGACAGCATTTGCCTTCTCTGCTCAGCCACTCCAGACCACTTAATTCACTTGCCTGTCAAGCACAGCAGTAGAATCCAAATATCCCACCCCCAGGAGAGTTCTCTGTGGATCTCGATTTACCACATTACAGATGCAGAGGGCCAATGTTAAAGAAAAATAAGTTATAATAATAAGCATGCTGTCCTGAATTTGACCAAATTTACTCACTTCCCAATTGACAAATAAGCTCTTTAAGCAGCTGTCGGGATAAGAGCAGGCTGTAGATGAGAAATAATGCCCAACATGAAGCTTGCGGGCAAAGCAATGGCCATAATGATTTTCATAAAGAATAATTCCTGTCAAAATTGGCTCATTTGTTGTTCACATCTTTATATCCAGGCTCCAGTTGGGTACAATTGCTCATTCTAAGGAAGGCAATCCTGTCATCACCTTAGTTTCCAGCTAGCTCTTATATAACTCACCCAATGAATATATTTCGCCTTGATTTGGAGCCGTAGATCTGCTCTCTTTGCTTAAAGGAGCAATAATACCCCACGTAGCGAAAGACCAAAGATGTTACATAACTGAAATGAGTAGGTTTTATAAGACAGCTTAAGGTCGGAACTGTCAGTTTGGTATATGATGAACTGAGCTCGCTCTACCTACATGCTGAATCGATTCCATACCGTTTTGTACTTTTATTTCATTGCGATCCACTGCCAATTCCTGATCTGTCCAATGGAAATTGCACCCCTCCAGTTTACCATGACAGAGAATACTAGTAAAGACTACTATTTTCCTCAAGCGTTTTTCCTGGGGAAAGTCACAAACAGTTATTGCAAGTAGAATAAAAGCTTCCGAGGTCTATTGGAAGATTTTGTTTCTTTCATGCAAGGAACATAAATCATTCATGTAAATTCTCCTAATGAATCCATTTTTTGGTGTATGTGTGGGTTAGGATTTAAAAGAAACCAAACTATTTAGATATAACAAATATTTTTGGCAGGACAGATTGTCTTGGACCTTAGCTCAATTCAGACACTCTAAGGGCCCAATCCTATCCTCTGCCAGTCCAGAGTATACAGCACCGCTGACACAGCCTCCACTGCTGTATGCTGTGGGCCAGCCAGGGACCAGACAGCCCAGGAGAGGTAAGTAAAGACAATTTTACTTACCGCCCTGTAGGCCGCCTGGTTCCCAATGGGTCTCCTCAGAACTGTGCCAGCTCTTTGGCTGGTGTATGTCTGAAGAGCTTCTGGAGGCGCACCCAGGCTGGAGAGAGAGGGGGTAAGATCCAGCGTGTGCAGCTGCCACCAAGATCCACCCCTCCTGCTCCCGAACCGCCCCAGCAAAATCTCCACCTTGATCCACCCCTGAACTGCCCCTACTGCCTACTTACCTGATCTGGCAGAGGTTCTGCATCCCGCCACTGCTAGCGCGGGGCATAACAGCTCCTGCACCATCATTAACAAGCCACAGAGAGGCTGTGGTGCCAATGGTCCAGACTTTATGCTGGCAGATTGTGAGATCCGGCAGCATAATGCCCAGATAGGACATTATTGAAGGTAGCATTGTGCTCCAGGCTAGATAGCAACCACAACAGCCCCCAGTTCATTATAGCTCACCCATACACATCTGACAGTGGTATTCCTGTGCAGCTCTGATTTGCCTAGTGGTAACCACAATCCTTGGCCAGTGGGTGGTGCAGTGGGTTAAACCGCTGAACCATGAGCTGTCGATCGAAAGGTCAGCAGTTCGAATCCGCGACGGGGTGAGCTCTCATTGCTTGGCCAGCTCCTGCCAACCTAGCAGTTCCAAAGCATGTTAATGCGAGTAGATAAATAGGTACCGCTTGCGGGAAGGTAAACAGTGCTCCATGTTCCAGCTGCATGCTATGCGCTGCGGCAAGGAGAGTTACGTCGGCCACATGACCACAGAGGCGTCTTCGGACAACGCTGGCTCTTTGGCTTTGAAATGGGGATGAGCACCACACCCTAGAGTCGGACACGACTGGACTTAATTGTCAGGGGGTCACCTTTACTTAACCACAATCCTAGACATAAGAAGAGATGGAGACACTATTATTACCTTCTTGATGTTGACTGTGAAAGATTGAAACAGAAACTCAGTTGGGCTCGTTAAGCGAAACGTGTTATTTTTTGAAAGGCAGACTCTGTCAGTATTCATCTTAGTCCATTTACTCAGTGGAGTATCTTACCTTAATTCCTCTCAATTAAAAAGCTTTCCACAAAGTAATTGACATAAAAGATATCAGTTCAATCTCAAGTGCAGCTTCCCTTTTTTATAGAGATTTTTTTTCATGAAGTATGCAGACTTTTCAGAGTATGCAATTTCATTTTTTTCTTCAAACAGTGTTTATTTTTAGTGCCTCCAATTTAGGAAATATTCTACATACCTACTAGGAAGCGGTGCTAATGAGGCTTAAAGGTCTCCATTAAAATATCAGCAGTGCAGTTAATACTTCAGTACTGCAGTACAGAGACCCAGCCAAGGGCCAACTTGAATGACAGATGCGGCAGTGAATAATTAATAGAAGAGGTCTTATGTAAAATACTATTCCCCCAGAAGGAGCTGCAGGTTTGATGTAATCCTTCAGGCTCAAGCCTATCCCTGAGATATACCGGTGTAACACCATATACACTGGTGCAATGACAGCCCTGCCTGCTAGCGCAGAAGTCCTTCCACTGATGGCCGCACCACAGACACCTGTGCAACAGCAAGAAAAAGCTGCATCATCATAAATCAGACACAGACTGGATGCCAATGCAATCTCACCAGTGGAAAGGAACATGGGTAAAACTTGGGAGGGATGAGTCAGAGTTGGTGGATGCCAGATCCTAAACCCCCTTCACACGACGGACATGTCCCTGGAAAACGCTACGCCAACAGACCTGGTGGAGGTAGGAGAAACTCTATTGGGACCAATGGGGAAGTGAAAAATGGCAGAAAAGTACACCTCTCACCCCCACCTCCCGAACCATCCACTCCAACATGATGGAACATAGAATACAGACTACATCTGGCAGCCAATCACAGCACTCCCACCCCAGCATAATAAGCCGCTGTCACGGAGAGTCCTAGTCAGATCATAGGACAGGGCTGTACGTACCTCTCTGGTTTCTCAAAGGGGGAACTTTGGTGTCAGGAACCATGGTGAAAGGGCACTTCGAGCACAAAGGGTGGACTTGGCACAAATAACCTCACATCCCTCAAAACATACTATATATGGTAAGATATTGTGTTAATCCTTCTCAGAATTCTCATTGCAGTTATTCTGCCCTAGCAGGTCTCCACATACAAACACCCAACTGGAATCGCCACTCACCACCCCAACAGGGGAAGGACTATGCACTCCAAGCAGGTAAGCAAAGGGGGGGGGGAATCTCATCATGCAATGCTTCAAGGCCCATCCCAGCACATCATCCAAGGGGTCTCCACCACAAACAATCCCTCCCATGGCCCAAAGCATGGAGCGCCCCACAGGGAATGCTTGGGACTCCAATCATTACATATGCTGGTCAAACACTCATCTGAATCCCTCTCACTTCACAGGATCACAGCATTGCCACAGGAGACTGAACAGTGACCCTACCTCACAAGATGTTCATAAGTGGGGGGGGGCACATATGCCACTATGAGTGTATGTGAAGTTGAGAGATAAGATCCACCCCCCCCCTCCCCGGCACAGTATTCATTTATGGTACCCATGGGTTAAGAGCGTTCTGTGATTGCTGGGAATATACTTACCAGAAATGCGGGAAGAACAATACCATTGTGTATGACACTATGTATATAGCACATAGCATTTGAAGTGGAAGTTAAGCAGCTGTGTTATATTTTGGATGTCTGCTCTCTAATTCCTTGATGCATCTATTCATTGTTGAATTGAGGTTTTGGAGAGCAGACATCCAAACTATTTAAGAACACAGCAGCTACACTGCTAAATTGATCATGTCCCATGATTACATTTAAGATTCATTGGTCTCAATGGGAGAATTTGTTGTTCAGTCGTTAAGTCGTGTCCGACCCTTCGTGATCCCATGAACCATATCCCGCCAGGCCTTCCTGTCCTCCACTATCTTCCTGAGTTCGCTCATTTTCATGTTCATTGCATCGGTGATGCTGTCTAACCATCTCATCCTTTGCCTTCCCCTTCTCCTTTTGCCTTCAATTTTTCCCAGCATCAGAGTCTTCTCCAGAGAGTCCTCTCTTCGCATTAGGTGGCCAAAATATTTGAGTTTCAGCCTTAGTACCTGTCCTTCCAGGGAACAGTCAGGGTTGATTTCATTTAGGATTGACTGATTTGATCAACTCTCTCCTACTGAATGATGAACCTACATCATTTTGGATGGCTTACATCCCCAATACTTACATTTCTTCAGTCCAGCATTTTTTCTGTTCAGCAATATCAATGCATTAGCATGTGCTGGAACAAGGTTTTTTTTTTTGTTTTTTTTTTAGAAAGGTATTTTATACAGTATGTCCAGGAAATGACATTTTATCAAGTTGAAAGACACCTGAAATAATATTTTCAGACATGAAAGACACTAGAAATCTCCTTCTTGTATTATTTATTTATTTAAATAATTTATACCCCACCTTTCTCCCTACATGGCAACCAAGGCAGTTTACAATTAAAATATGTTAAAATAATACAGTGTACAATTAAACATTAAAAACAAATCAATGAAACATTTAAAACAAACAAACATCAGTGGGTCACCTTAAAATTACATTTGATTAAGAAACCCAGCCCACCATGTCAGCAATCAAACTCCAACCTAAATAAAAACGTCTTGAGGCCCCGCCTAAAAGTCTCCAAAGAGGGAGCCTTAATTCCAGGGAGAGGGAATTCCATAATTGGGGTGCCACCAGCGAGAAGGCCCTATTTCTCACCACCATCCCCCTCACCTCCTTCAATGGCAGCACGGTTAACAGTGCTCTGATGACCTCAGAGGATGGGTCGGATTATAAGGAAGTAGGTGGACCCTCAAATACCCTGGTCCTGAGCCGTAAACGGCTTTAAAAGTCAAAACTAGCACTTTGAATTGTGCCCGGAAACAAACCGGCATCCAGTGTAGCCGCCGAAGCAACGGCCCGACTGAGTCGAACCGGCAAGCCCCAACAACCACCCGGGCAGCCACATTCTGCACTAGTTGCAGTTTCCGAACAGTCTTCAAAGGCAGCCCCACGTAGAGCGCATTGCAGTAATCTAATCTAGATTTCATTAGAGCATGAGTTACTGTGGCCAGGTCTACACGATCCAAGTACGGTCGCAGCTGGCGCACCAGCCGAAGCTGAGCAAAAGCTCCCCTGACCACAGCTGCCACCTGGGAATCCAGGAGCAACTGTGCATCTAGGAGAACCCCCAAGCTATGGACCTGCTTCTTCAGAGTACAACCCCATTCAGAGCAGGGTGATAGTCCAGTACCTGAATCGTAGACTTCCGGACCAGAAGAATCTCTGTTCTTATCAGGATTTAGTCTCAGCTTGTTCGCCTCCATCTAGCTCCCAACTGCCTCAAGACAATGATCCAGGACATTAACCGCCGCCTTGGAATCAGGTCGAAAGGAGAGGAAGAGCTGGGTGTCATCAGCATATTGATGGCTCCCAACCCCAAATCTCCGGATGACCTCTCCCAGCAGCTTCATATAGATATTAAACAGCATGGGGGATATAATTGACCCCTGTGGCACCCCACATCTCAAGGGCCAGGATGGCAAATAAGCATCCCCCATCACCACCCTCTGGGATCTATCAGTCAGGAAGGAGCGGAACCACCCCAAGACGGTGCCTCCAAGCCCCAACCCAGCCAACCGACCCAGAAGGACACCATGGTCAATTGTGTCAAATGCTGCCGAGAGGGCTTTTGTCCGAGAGGGCTCTTGTACACATGTACAGCTACACAGCAGCACACAAACAGAACTTGTATACAACTCAGCCACCTGCAAACCACCTATCCGCCTCTCTTATCACACCCAAGCATGGCACCCCCGTTGCTCTTTCAATATTTGCCCAATCATTGGAAAGAGTCATGTGAAAAGTTCCAGCTATTTGATTGGATCATATTTTTGTATGTATGCATTGACTCTTAGATGCGTTATCGCACTGATACATAAAGATTTCTGTCTTCAAGACTCCTCTGACACACGGACGGCAGGAAGGTGGAGAGAAGTTGTACAGAGGAGGTGCTCAGTGTATCCATAGAAACTGTGTTTCTGTTTTCTAAGTTCAGAAAGGCTGTACATCCTTAGGGCATCTGCCTCCTCTGGATACAGGAATTTTGCAGTCTCAGTAGGTAATCCTTTATGCCCATTCATGCTGTCGGCACTCTGTTCCAGAGAGCCTCATGAGGGACGTGAGCTACATATCAAACATACTTTGAGAGCATAGTACAGTGTCATCCAGTTATTGTACACAAGCTCATGTTCCAACTGTCCTTATTTACTAGGGACTGTCTCTGTTTTCTAGTACCTGTCACTTGTAAAACACTGTCCCTATTTTGCCTTTCAGAGAGATATTTTGCCCTTCAGAGAGATGTTGTGAATGCCTTTTTAATATTTTGCTTGAGTGGTCAAGTGCATTGTTCTGGTTTCATTCCTCTCCCCTGAGCTCTTAGCAGTTACTGTAAATAGCTGAATTTAACTATTCAGGTTTGGGAGTGGATGCAACTTGATTCTAGTGCACATGTAAGTAAATATGCACCCACAGAGATAAAATGCTGGTGCATTACATCCAGTGGTGTCACTGCAGCGTGGCGGGGGGGTTGGGGTGCACGGGGTGATGTGCCAGAGGCGGACTGGAGGGGGTGACGCGCCAGGGGATAGATGTCCCAGTGCATCACCACCACCCCGGTACTCACCCCATCCCAGCGCGTCACCCCCGGGTCTTTGTTCGGCCCTTCTGAGGGCAAGGCTTCGAGCGGCGTTGTGCGCATACACCACTCGAAGCCTTGCCTGGCCTATTCAGAAGCGGCCGAGCCGCTGAGGAAGACGCGGCTTGGCCTGCCGGATCCAGGGGTGACACGTTGGGATTGGGTGAGTGACGTACCGGGGGTGTGTGACGCGGTAGTGGGTGGGTGGGTGACGCACCTGGGGGGTTGATGTGACAGGGGTGTGGAGGGTGACATGCCGCCGAGCCGGCCGACCCCGCACGGGGTGACGCGCTGGCTCATGACGCCGCTAATTACATCCCTTTCCATCACCACCATAACCATTCATCCAGATGGTAAAACTTGCTGAATGTGTTTTAGTGGCAGCTATACTTGAACAAGGGGCCGCGGTGGTTTAGTGGTTAAGACACTGAACTGTTAACAGGTTTATTCACAGAGTTTATACATCTCCATGACTGCTCGAAAACATGGGTCTGTAGCAGGATTTATACTACTCCAGTGACAAAGAGGGGGAGAGAGAGGAGTCTGGGTTGTACTGAAGGGCACAAAGCACAGCTCATTCACTGTAGCCAAATACAGCACATTGCCACTTATACTTGAGTGCGCACCTACAACAGAGAGTTTGCAAATCCCTTTGTGTTAGAAGTAATAATTTATATTTTGGTATTTATTTTGGTAAGCCCACCTGCATACCAGGTGTCACGGTGGCTTAGTGGTTAAGATGCTGAACTGCAGACTGGAAGGTTCGCAGGACAGCAGTTCGAGACCTGAGTGCTGCGTGACGGAGTGAGCCCCCATCTCCTGTCCCAGCTCCTGCCAACCTAGCAGTTCGAAAGCAAGAAATTGCAGGTAGATAAAAAGGTACCGCTGCGGCAGGAAGGTAACAGCGTTCTGTTCGTCATGCCGGTCACATGACCATGGAAGCGTCTTCAGATAGTGCTGGCTCTTCAGCCTTAGAAACAGAGATAAGCACAGCACCCTCGAGTCGGACACGACTGGCTTTCGAGCAGGGGATACCTTTACCCTTTACCTTTTTATGCTCACCTGCAAGAACCATTTATGACAGTCAGTATTTCTGGAATATAGATAACATTGTGTGCAATTTCCAGAAACTAGGCCCAGTTCCTTTTACAATACAGCTTAAAGGTCTATTTGCAACTTCAGGTTGCCATGGGAAATTCCCAATGGGAAGGAGGAATATGTTTAATATGCATGCAGAAGGTTCTCAGAAGCAAATTGTGTGCAATATTAATCACAGCGTATTTATTGTGCCAGCCCACTGTATCATATGTTTTTATTTGCCTAGAAATGTATTTGATACACGCTTCTCTCTGCAACTTTATACCCATAATTCAAGATATTGTAACATGAACCCACACAAGGAATTGTTGATGTGCTAACAGCCAATAATGCAGAAAATGGATGCTGCTATTATCAAATGATCCAGAGTAGATAGGAATACGCTTTTTATTTTATTGTAATGTACCAGCTGGGTGACAGAAGTGAAGACTTTTAAGTATCCCACAGCTCTTTTTCAGGCAGAGCTCTTATTCAGGATCGTTATGAAAAATGGAGCAGCGATCAGAAGAATCCGTGTTCATGACAATCCTCCTAAATTCCCCCATAGGGTGAATTTACTGGGAAAACCAGCCTGGTCTGCTCTTATGACTTTAGCTGCAGCTTGGCAGGTATGCATTGTCACCTGCTAAGCCTAGGTCTGCACATCCAGTTGCTGGTAAAAGCACAGAACAAAAGCAGGTAGCAAGAGCTGGCAAACCAGTTTCCTCAACACGGACCTGCATGGCAACAGGGCTACCAACAAACTATACTTGATGTTTCCCTAAGAATATTGTAATCATCACAGGATTAAAAACAAACAAACTGGTACTATTCCTAATACACAGCAAAGGCTATGGGCTGCTGAGATGTGCTTATGTGGTTTGTGGCCAGGTCCATCGTTAAGTCTCATTTTCTTATTTTCTAATCACAAATAAAGGAGATAAAAAAAAAAAAACTCACGGAGGACTTAACATTCGGTTGTTAAAAGTGGGGTCCGAATCGTTTAAATTAATAAATAAAACATTTATTGAGTCACTTATGGGTCAAATCACTAGGTTGCTACTTCTGGGTCCTCTTGGATTATTCATTCCGCACCCCTTTAGCAGAAGCCACACTGATGATGGCATAGATCAGGGGTGGGGAACCTATTTGGGGTGGGGGGCCATTTTCCCATGGGGAAAACTGGCTGCGGACCGGCTGTTAGGCCGCTTGAAATTTTTTGGGGCCCCCACTGCAAATTTGACCCCCCCCGCAAATTTACCACTCCCACACACCCACTGCTCGCTCTCGCTCCCTCCCTCCCACCGCTTGCTTGCTCGCTCGCTCTCGCTCCCTCCCACCCACCCACCTCTCGCTCCCTCCCTCCCACCGCTTGCTCGCTCACTCGCTCTCGCTCCCTCCCACCCACCCACCCACCTCTAGCTCCCTCCCACCCACCCACCGCTCTCTGAACCCCCTCCCTCCGCTCTCCAACATACCTCAAGCTCCGGGCCGCCGCTGCTGCCGCCGCCTTCCCGCACCGCCTCCTTTTCAAAGCGGCCTTTCTGTACCTGCGCAGATCGCCGCTGGGCTCAGCAGCGCTCTGCACAGGTACAGAAAGGCCGCTTTCAGAAGGAGTAGGCCTTCCTGGACCTGCGCAAACTGGCCTTCCTGGACCTCAGCGCAGCTGAGGCCGAGATTGCCCTCTTGGCTGGCATCGCGCTCTGCGCAGGGCCAGGAAGGCCAGTTTTAAAAGGAGGCGGCACGGGAAGGCAGCGGCAGCGGATGGCGGCGGAGCCTCCGGTCGCGGGCCGGATTGGTCCGGTCCAGCGCGGGCCGGACTGGATCGTCCCGCGGTCCGGATCCGGACCACGGGCCGGAGGTTCCCCACGCCTGGCATAGATGATTTGTGAAGCCCCCAGAAAGCAATCTGTACCATAATGATTTCAATGTGTACCATACTTTCAGTGCAATCCTAACCAACGTTTCAGCACTGGTGCAATCGCAATGCAGTACTGAGATAAGGGAACAAATGTTCCCTCACCTTGAAGAGGCCTCTATGCAAAATGCAGTGTGCACTCTGTTGGCACAGCTACACCGGCGCTGGACAGACAGACAGACAGACAGACAGACAGACAGACAGACAGACAGACAGACAGATCCTTTATTGGCATAAACATAAAATAAATAAAACAAAAATATACCACAACCACTATAAAAAAAATAAAACAGCATTTTACCCTAACATACAATTGATGCACTATGATAGTTCGCCAAACGTCTCTTGACAACCAGCTTTAAAAACAAAGTGACCTTCTCCATGTTCCCATCCCTCACATCCAATAAAAGATACCAAAGTTTTCCTGAATCCTCCCAACCCCCCCATTAATCAAAATCTGATCCAAAAATACCATTCGAAGATCTTTATAAAAGTGACACTGTAAAATCATGTGCTGGATGGACTCCACACCACCCAGAACACAACTACAGTTTCTCTGCTCAAGCGGAATCCCTTTAAATCTCCCATACAAGAGCACCGAAGGTAAGACGTTGCATCTTGCCAAGGAGAAGGCTCTTCGGATTGCGCTGTTTGTCTTTTTAACGGCAGACTTTGGAGGCTATTGCACCATACCCAGCACTCTTCCCCCCACCTCTTCAGTTTAACATCCACCGTGATTAAGAATCCTGGAGTGCTCCAAAAGTTGCTTAAGACTGTGACTTTTTGGTTGACCCTACTCTGATGCTGGGAAAGATTGAAGGCAAAAGGAGAAGGGGAATGCAAAGGATGAGATGGTTAGACAGCATCACCGATGCAACGAACATGAAAATGAGCGAACTCAGGAAGATAGTGGAGGACAGGAAGGCCTGGCGGGATATGGTTCATGGGATCACGAAGGGTCGGACACGACTTAACAACAACAACAATTACTAGATTCACAGGCCAGCAGGTGGCGCATTGGGTTAAACCTCTGAACCATGAGCTGTCGATCGAAAGGTCGGCAGTTCGAATCCGCGACAGGGTGAGCTCTCGTTGCATGGCCAGCTCCTGCCAACCTAGCAGTTACAAAGCATGTTAATGTGAGTAGATAAATAGGTACCACTTGCGGGAAGGCAAACAGCGCTCCGTGTTCCAGCCGCATGCTATGCGCTGCGGCAAGGACAGTCATGCTGGCCACATGACCACGGAGGCGTCTTTGGACAACGCTGGCTCGTCGGCTTTGAAATGGGGATGAGCACCACACCCTAGAGTCAGACATGACTGGACTTAATTGTCAGGGGTCACCTTTATCTTTTTTTATTACTAGATTCACTGCCCAATCCTATCCCTGCCAGTCCATAGAATGCAGCCGCACCAACGGAGGCTGTGCTGCATCTGCTGCGTGCTATGGTTTGGGAGTGAATTGACGGCCTGCAGGAGGTAAGTTAAATATATTTCACTTACCCCCCGCCCCCGTAGGTTGCCCGATTGCCTATGGGTTGCCTTGGCCCTACACCAGCCATCTGGCTGACATAAGACTGAGGACAGCCAGGTGCGTTCTGGGGAGGGGTTTCGGGGCTAGGATCTAGGTGCAAGTTGCTGGATCCAACCCCTCCCTCCCTGACACGCCCCAAGTTCCTCCCCCAACGTGCCCTGTTACTCCCTCTCCCCGCCCACAGTCCATCTCCATTAACAAGTCGTCACCGGCACTAGCGGAGCCTTTGGTGCCATTTGCTGCAGCGGCCTAACAACTCATGACAGTGGCCTGATTTTCACACGGCTGTAAAGGACCTCATGCTGCCGGAATGATGCTAGTTCCAGCAGCACAAGGCCTTGATAGGATTGGGGCTTTACTTATTTATTATTATTTAGGGCCCAATCCTATCTAACTTTCCAGCTCTGTTTAATAACAGTGCAACCGTCATGCCAACGGGGTGTGCGCTCCACCCTGTGGTGGGCAGGCAGTCATGGAGGCCTCCTCAAGGAAAGGGAATTTTGTTCCCTTACCTTGGGGCTGCTTTGCCCCTAGAAATATACAAAAGAGCAAACAGTGCAATACGATGTGTATAAAGTATAGGACAGGTGGTATTTCTTTATAGTCTTTTTCAGACTTATACTGCATACCATCTGTTGTAAAAGTACTAAGACTCATTAAAGATCTGGACAAGCATGGAAGTTGTCGTCGAGAAAGAGAGAGGAAAAAAGAGAGATTGACTAATACATTAGATCTAATTGTTTAGCTAAAAGTTTAAAATTGTTTAGCTAAACGTTTTGCTAAGAAAGCGTTATTACAATCAGGACTGGTCATCATATATCTTAATCTGATCATTGTATCTTACATTTTTTAACATCTATTAATAGTCATGACTGTGAGATCTACTAGGTATTACTAGATTTTGTTTTATTGATTTTGTTATGAATAAACATGGCTACCTACACGTTTGGGGTCGCTTTGGAGAATACATCATCATGTTTGTTGCGCAGTAGAGGGACTATGAAAATTGGAGCAGTGGGACTCTCTTCCACCTGAAGCAGGGACTTTGAGAATTAAATGCCCTCCCACACCACTAGGTAAAACTACCAGTTCAGCTTCTATTAATCCTCTATGTACAGCATCACTGAAATTTAATGCCCAGCTTTATGAATATAAGCCTACACCATTTCTTTTTTTCTTCTGTTCTCAGGGAGGGAGGTATTGCTGGCTGGCAGGTGGAGATGCAGTGCTCTGTATAGTTCCATGTTCCTGCCCAGGGCTAGGAGAAGGAGATCAGCATGAAGATAATCGACAAATGTCTGCATTTGGCTTGACTTGCATAAGCCAAGTTCTGTGACATGAATAGGTTTCTTGGCACAGTATTTGAATTATCTTGGTACAATGTTTGGATTTTCTTTTAACAGTCGCTGACAAGAGCCATGATCTCTGTCACATGCTGTGCAGCTAAACATTTCCTTCCGTTCCTGACTACTGGCCAGAGATGAACTTCTGTTAAGCCAATAAAGAAGGTTTGCAGCTTCCTGAATTCCTTCTGAGCCTGGTATTAGGTTAGCTGTAAAATAACAATTTATTCTCTCGCTTCCCCTTCCCCTCCCCTCTTCATGATTCATGCTTTTCGTAGTCTTTTCATGTCATGTCTTTTCATAGTCTTGCTTTCAGAGGGATTATCGTAAAGGCACCATGCTGTGATACAGGACTCTTATATAAAGCACACAGTGGTATCTGTTTGGTAATAAGGATGACATATAAGCCAAGGTTCCATGTTGCTTACTGGTTGTGAACGTTGTGTGACTCATTCCTTATGTAATCAACTTTATAAACATTCATGCTGAGGCACTTGTGTAGTTGTTTGATACATGTTTGATTTAACTTGCCCTAAGAGATGAGGGACTAATTTGGATAACCAAAAGGACACAAAAGCCTATGATGGAATCAGTTGGGACCTGGCAGACCCAGAGGTGTTGTCAGGGGGTGTTGGGGGCCCCAGGTGTTTGTGGGGGGCAACCCGCCAGCAGGGGGGTGCAATTGCCGCCAGATTTGGTGGCAATTCAGTGGATTCGGTGGCAATTTGGCGGCGGTGCAGCAAAAAAAGCACCCATAGAAAGTCCATCTTCCTACTAAGTGTGTGTGAAGAGAAGGAGTTGAAATTCTGGCAACTGGTAGTGGACACTCTTGATCAAAACTGGCAGTTTGTGAAAGAGCTAGTAGGAGAAGGAAACTAGTTTCTTTTTTGGCCCTTCAGTGATCTTGGAGACTTTTCAAATTGCACTCTTATTGCTCACCTTGCCGATACACCGCTTGCAACACAGGAGCCGAGGGTAAATGATAGAACATACATTTTAGCCACAAAATAGACATTTTAACCACAATATATGGATTCAGTTCCAGTCAACAAGAACAAAGAGCTGTGGACACAGCAATCTGCACTTCAATGAAATTGTAGCCTTCTGTATCATTATCACTTCAAGGTTTCAAGCTTTCCAGGGCTTCCGGACAGCATGCAAGACTCTTATTTTATGGAAAAGAATGAATGGCACCAGCCTTCCAAGTCAAACAACAATTTATAAATCCATATGCCATCAAGTGACATTGCAATACATCAAAACAAGGGCAAATGGAAGATAACAGCCACCTCATGTTCCATCTGAATGCCTCTCTCTACCAAACTCTGAGCATGTCTCAGTGGCCTTCTGATGTGCGCTTCTCATAGACACAGTTTGTACTTAGGATGGCATCTCTGTTCTCGGATACTATTGATGTGCAGGCTTTGCACAAGGGCCTGACAACTGCAGTAAGCAGCGAGCTGTGGAATATAAGATCAGTTGCTTCTTAAATACAGTATTACTTCTTGTCATTGTAACATACAGCATTTCTTTTTCCTGTGGATCCAGGAATATAGCTGGGATCCAAGCCAATGCGGTGTGTGTGCATGCGTGCATGTGTGAGTAAACAATTTAATATTTCCAGAACAGGCAGCCCAATCCTATCCAGCATTGGTGCAGCGTGGACCAGAAGGAGCCCACACTGTATCCTGTGCTGGAGAGAAGCGGACTGGGTGGTCTCCTCAGAATAAGAGGACATTTGTCCCCTTACCGCGAGTAATGTCCCAGCCTCTGCTATGGGGCTACTCAGGTCAGCGCCACCTAATTCTGTGGTGCTGCTGAACCGAGAAGCCTCGTGTCGGGCCTGGAGGCCTGGGAGGGTGGATAGGATATGGCATCAGACGAGGATGCTGATTCCACCCCTCTCCAGTGGCGTTCCTATGACTGCCCCCACCGCACTGGAAGTGACGTAACGGCGGGAGCTGTTATCGAGCACTCAGAGGCACAGGGTGGGCAGGCGGGCCGACGGCGCTCCTCGCTTGCCCCGGTGAATGGAACAATCAGTCCCGCCGCCATCTGCCGTTGACCCCCCGCCCGCTTGCCTCCTGGGGCCCGATCCCGCCGCCCGGGGGCCCACTGCCCCAAGGCCCCCACCGCTGACGATGTCACTACCCCCTCCCAGGCACAATCTACCCCCTCTCCACCTGCCCCCCACCCTGTTACACCCCCTCCCCGCCCTTACACACTCCACGGCACTGTATTCTGGCCTCTTTGGCGGGTGGTGCAGACCTTGGCGCCACCTACTCGCTAGGTGCCGCAAAACGTGCTTTACGGTTTCTGACAAGCTAGGCCAGTGCTAAGGCTGCAGCACCTGCACTGGCGAAGACTTGGATTGCACTGTAAGTTGTTCAACCTCACTCTAATGCAGACGTTCCTAAACTGGGCATTGTGATGCCCCAGCCCAGCGGGAACCAGTCACTACCCATTTAAGAGGGGTGGCAATGTCGCAACAGTGGTGATGGCACTTCAGGCATCATATCACTGCCGGGAGGGGTAGCTTGGGGGTTCTCCTGGATGTGCAGTTGCTCCTGGATTCTGTGGCCAGGGGGGCTTTTGCCCAGCTTCGGCTGGTGCGCCAGCTGCAACCGTACATGGATCGTGCAGACCTGGCCCCAGTGACCCATGCCCTAATGACATCTAGACTAGATTACTGCAATGCGCTCTACGTGGGGCTGCCTTTGAAGACTGTTCAGAAACTGCAACTAGTGCAGAATGCGGCGGTCCGGATGGTTGCCGGGGCCTGTCGGTTCGACTCAGTCAGACAGTTGTTACGGCGGCTCGGGTGGCTGCTGGTTCATTTCTGGGCAGTGGCGTCACTAGGGCACACGCCGCCCTAATGACCCCCTGACTCTTCACATACCTGAAAATTTTCTTACTCCCCGCAGCCCTGGCGACTTCCTTCCCAGCCGGCTGTCCTGGGCCTTCTGACGAGGCCCAATGCGGCGCCATGTCATTTATAAGGTTTTTCGCACAAGCGCACAACGTTTCTGAGGGCAAGGGCTGCCCTTTTGCCCTCAGAAATGTTCTGCGCAGGCGCAAAAAACCTTATAAATGACATGGGACCACATTGGGCCTCGTCAGAAGGCCCAGGACAGCTGCCCGGGGCCGACGCTCCGAGGCCTTCCCCTGGAGCGGAGTTTTGCGCGCGTCACCCCATGGCGGTCCGCCCCCCGCCACGCTCCAGTGACGCGTATGTTCAGCAGCGTCACTAGGGCGTGCATGGGGTAACGGCAGTACGTTTCTGAGCGCAAAGGGCTGCCCTTTTGCCCTGAAACGTTCTGCACAGGCACGAAAAACCTAATAAATATGACGTCGCCGCATTGGGCCTTGTCAGAAGGCCTCGGAGCTCTGCCGAGGGCGGTTGCTCTGAGGCCTTCTCCTGGAGCGGAGGGTGACGTGCGCGGCACGTGGTGCGCAGCGCGCGTCACCCTCAGGTGGTCCGCCCTCCCCGCCTCGCTCCAGTGACGCCATTGATGCTTAGGTCATTGGTGGGAGGCATCCTGGAGAAGGAGTCTGAAAAGATTGTCCAAGTGACCTGGCCACTGGGCAGTGAAGCATAATTTTATTATGCAGTACGACTTGTGCTTGCAAGCGAGATCATGCCAAGGTGGGGAGCCCGAATTTGCAAAACCTTAAAGCAAGGTGACACGCAATGCCCTGCAGTGTGCTACAGCTTTCATCTCTGATCAATGGACCTTTATTAGCATGATCTTGATTAGAGAGACTTGTTGCCTCACCCCCTCCAGGGCGGTCCTGGCCAACTCTCAGGAATGTCTACTAAGGAACCAAGTTAGGGAAAGTGAGATGACAATGGTTAAAAGAGACATCTTAAATTGCTGGCCACAGCTTGCCAATGCTGATTATATGAGAGATATTCTTGCCACCAATCATATTTGCAAGACGGAACTGCATAAGCTCACTGCTGAAAATCCATGCAGTATAACAGAAGACCAGATTGTTTTCAGCTCAGTCATCTTCCTATGATTTTAATTCATTGCACTGATGGATCTCTGGAGAGAATTTATCGACTTGCATAGAGCTGCAAAATCTTTATCCTGATGAAAATGAGACAATGGGCAGCCTAGTGCCTCACATTTTGCCTTATGTAAGTGAGAGTCTAGTTTAGAATATTTGTCAGGTTAAGTTTGTCAGTGTCCCCCTGGGATATAATCAAATTACATTTGTGAAATGAGAGCTGCTGACAAACAGTGCAGTCTTAGGAAAGAAAAGAGAAAATAGCAATCTGAATGTGCTGTGCTCCCAAAGGTGCACAGGATAAATAAACACAATGCTCACGACTCAAAAAGCCATCAAAAAATGTTTCTTTGTAAGATGTTGATTTGTCAGTGTCAGTGTATAGCTAGGACTGAAATACATCTGCTTCCTTTTGGTCTTGTAGAGCTTGCAAAAAAATTGAACAATCATTGGAAACTTTCTGTGCATCTCAATAGATCAGTAATATAAATCATTACAAACTCATATCTGCCATAAGCATCTCCTAATGAATATTAACAGGCCCTAAAATAACTCTTGGATGCAAGGAGGTGAACCTAGGGGAAGGTCTGGAACATAGGTAGTTGAAGGAGTTCTGTGGTCGATAGTTGTTCTCAGAGCTGTAGAGGGCAGCCCAATCCTGTGTACGATCCGCTGAAGCATGTTAAGCGTGCTGCGCTGAATCTTGCATGGAATCAGACCTGCACTGGCGGAGCTGGGGCACACTTTGGGGGAAAATCCCCCAGGAAGAGCCCCAGCAGCCCCTATGGGCCGCTTCAGATGTGTCCAGCAAAATGGCCGGCGCAAATCCAGGGAGGTCAAGAAAGGCTGGCCAGGCATGGGACAGGGGTTAGGATACTGGTGGAGCATGCCGCCAATATCCCCGCCCCCGTCCCTGGTGTGGCTGGTAAATGGCCCCCTCCCCGCCACCTTGGCCCACTCTCCCCACACCCTCCCACTGTCCGGCACAGGACGTACCTGTGTCTGGCGGCGCCTGGCTTCTTCTGGCGGCGGAGTGAGCTGTGCCAGCCTAGTCTTCTGCCACCCGGGGTGGTGACTACTGGCATCACCCTACCAAGCATGCAGAAGAGGATGTAATTGGTGGTGATATGATGATGTCACCACGTCACCGCCAATTATTTCCAGGGTTTTCACTGCTCCCTCATCGTTGTGATAGGCTGCCATCGCCTTCAGCTCAGAACGCAGTGTGTGACTTTTTTTTGCTGCATTCCGAGTCAAAGGCGAGGGCAGCCCATCATGATTATGAGGGGTTGGCGCGCAAAGCTGTGGCTGTTCAGTCTTGACAAGGAGGGGGTGGCTGAGGTGGGATTAAGGTTATTTCTGCACTGGTGATCCAGTTCTTACTGCCTGGGGCAGGTGCCCCTCAGGCTCTGCCCTTGTTACGCCTCTGGTTGTTCCATCTCCACTGATGTTTCCTCCCGGTTGCTCAAACAAGAACTTCTTGGCAAGAAGGAAGACAAAAAGTTAAATTCACTAATAGGACAATTTCTTGGTTCAGTGCAATTGGCTGTACTGCCCATGCAAAATTAAACTTTGTAAACACTGCAGCCTGGTTGTTGGTGAGGCTCTAGGGGGTCCACATCAAGGAACTGACGATCGCCTTTAAAGTCCTACATGGCCTCAGTCAGCATACATTGGGGAGTTCTGCCTCCCACGTATTCCTGCCATGCTCTCAAACCTGGAGATTAAAACTTGTTTCATATGCTTGGGGAGCAGCATATGAGCAGCATATGCTTGGGGAGCAGCATATCCTGAGCCCTCTTGTCTCCTAATTCCCCACACATTTATGCAGTGGTGGCTGTGCTTCCAGCTTTCACAGAAAAGAGACCCGATGCACATACTCTATGCAGGTAGGAGTCCTGACCAATCAGGGTTCTGCACACATGAAGTATGCCTCTAGGCGGCCCCTCTCTCATGAAAGGTGCACAGCCACTGGGGGTGGCATGGCAAATAGGTGTGTTGGTATCGGAGGGCGAGGCCATTTGGCACAGTTCCGCTGTCCCGTGCGCGTTCAGTAAATGTGTGGGAAGTGTGTGTGTGTGTGTGTGTGTGTGTGTGTGTGTGTGTGGGTGGAAGTCATGTGAGAAGAGGGCATTCATGGTGACTCCTGTGTTATAGAAGAACCTCTCAGAAGTTCATCAGTCCCCTTTGTTACTTGCATCTGTCAGAGGGTTAAGTTATTTCTGCACTTCCTAAATTCATCTTAGCCTAGCAGGTTGATTTTTAATGGCTCTACCTTTTGACTATTTTATTGCTGCTTGTGCTTGTTTTAATGTCATTAGAAATGATTTGTAATTGATTTCTCATTTTATTTTTATTGGACTGTTGCCTTGAGCCTTCTGTGAAGCAGCAGCTAACGAATAGCTTTAATTAATAAATAAAATTAACATGTTATGGTCTGAATTGCTGATCAAAAACATGCCCATAAAAAGACTGTGTTAAAATCAAAAGAACGCTAAAGGTTTCCTGGGTATGAATGACAGTTTTTCGATTCATATGTGAGAGTGCTTTGGGAGAGTGAGGTGTGCAGAGTTTTCTGACTATTAAAATGATCTCAGAGCATGAATGTAGAACTGATTTCACCTTCATCTATTGTATGTGTCAAAGATCCTGAGCTCAGCTGAAATTCCTATGTATAAAAAAGTGACTGATCAAACATACATTTTCTCTACCCTTCCTATACTATTTAAAACAAGCATGTTGAGAGAAGATATAATTCAAATCAGCCTCTATAGTTCTGTTAAATAATCTGTAGAGTAACTATTACTACTGTATTTCCTATTGCAGATTGGGAGCCAAAGCTGAGAGGGAATGGGTTGACTATAGAATACCGAGTGAGTTTATGGCAAAACCAGGGTCTCCATGCTTGCACCACACATAAATGCATGTTTATGCAGAAGTAATGTTCCCTCTATTCCCCCCCCCCCACACACACACACACTGTGTGGAATAGCTAACGAATTGAGCAGTATTTAACCACTGTAATCTTAAAATGGGCAATGGCTAGTCTGACTACTAGGCAGTAAGTGCAGTACTGCTGAGGAATCACAACTAAGATGAGCAGGTGGCTTGCTTACATGTTGATCAGATGATAACGAATTATGTAATTTCAGTATGCAGTTAGCTTTTTAAAATGAAACATTAACAGAACTCCATGAATAGTCCCTACTCCCACTGCACTGCAATATATTCTGTGTTCATCCATATACGAAGAATTAATTCACTAGAAACAATTTATTTATTTATTTCTCACATTTTTATACCACCCTTCCTCCAAGGAGCTCTGGGTGGTGTACATGGTCCCTTCCCTCCCTTTGTCCTCACAACAACCCTGTGAGGTAGGTGAGACTGAGAGATAATGACTGGCCCATGGTCACCCAGGAAGCTTCATGGCTGAGCAGGGATTTGAACCTGGATCTTCCAGGTCTAAGTTCAACTCCCAAATCACTACACCACCCTGGCATATTATTTCTAAATTGCCTGCAGTGTACAGATGCTTATGAAACATAGGAACAGTAGTACAGCCCATACCCTGATCCACTCAAGTTTGTAGGACTTCAGATAGAAACTTGTACTTCAAGAATGCCAAGTAATAGATTTTTACAAGAAAATCCTTTTCGTGTCATACCTTTTAAACCTGTCACATTACAGGTTAGTACAGTTTAGAAATTCTAGAAGGATTTTTTTTACCAGTGATTGTTCCTGTTGTGACTTGTCACTGTGCGTATCTTATATACATTTAACCTTTACATAGAATTGTCATACATGACATACAATATTTCATGATCATTTGGCTCCACTACATACATTTTTTAATCTACACCTGAGGGAGTGAATGATACAAACTTACTAAAAATATCCTCCATCTAATGAATGCTAGTTATTTTGCTAAAATTGTAACAGACCCTGTGAAAACACGGATTTACAGCACAAATCTATGCATGTCTATTCAGAAGTAAGTCCCATTGTGTTCAATAAGAGTAGCAGTCCAATCCTATTTCCCGTGGCCGCTGGCGTTGCACTGGTGGAGGTGGCTTTATGACAGTAAAGTAGCAGGGAGGACGGAGCAGCCTCCTGCGTGCCAGTGGTTGGCCGAAGATCTGCCAGCCCAGATAAGCCAGTGCAGGGAGTTGGAGGGAGGCAGGGAGGGGGTCCAATGGGGTGGGCGGAACGGGGCGGTGACAGGGGCGGGGAGAGGGCAGATTGGGCCTGGGAGGGGGGCGGGCTTGGCGGCGGCTGCACACACTGAATCCTGATCCCCTTCCTGGGCCTGATCCACCTTCCCAGGTCAACACAGACTTGTGCCAGCGATTGAGCTGGTGCAGGTCTGAGTTAACCCATAGGAGCTGCTAGGGCTTACATTTATTAATCTGGTATTATCAATGTGGGTGGTATTGATAGAGATATTACTATATTATGACTTTTTTGATGTTCTTCCTTTCCAAACCATGTCTTAATTTCATAAACTTCTCTCTTCTTCTCCAACCTTAGTTCCCCCACACTTTCCCCCGCCAAACTAAAAAGCCCGTCATCATTTTGGTAGCTCGTCTTTGTACCTTCTACCAAGATATCCTTTTCAAGATGGCACAAACAAACCCATGCCCTATTCTACCACTCCTATCTGCACAGCATACAAGGCAAGAGGGTGGAGATAAAAGCCAATAGAGGCATCACTGTATCAGTGATCTGTACTTGGGTCTGGTTTGGCTGTTCCAAGCATTCTTTCAGTGATCTGCATTCAATGCCTGGTTCTCCTTTGGTAGTCACTGCAGAGGGAGAGCGATGAGAGAGCAAAAAGAAGGGATAGAAGCTAGCGGATTGGAGATAAAAGAACAAAGGAAAGTGATGAGTGTGCGACAACTTCTTTCAGCTGCATGAGGCTTCTATTACACCTGCATGCCCGCATACCTGTGCAGCTTACAGGCAACAGCGCTCAGAAGCAAGCCATTGAGGTCAGTGGGATTTACTCCCAGGTGAGTACATACTGTATATGATTGCAGCCAGGCAGCAACTTTCATGTACACCGATCCTTCCATTGTGTTTGTACATAGTCCCAACAACAATCTTCAAGTGACCTTGACTCTTGACTGACAGCCCACAAGCACAATCAGTTTCAAAAAAGTAAAGACAAACCAAAACTGTGTTAGAAAGTGCAATCAAACTGATACTGACATCTTCCAGTAACAAAGAACTTTTCTGCCATTTTGACTCCAGAGAGGTCAGTCATATACACAGCTATGCACACAGGCAATAAATTATTTACAAGAGTTAAGGTAAATTAACAGTTAAAAGAAAATCCCTTTGGACCTTAGATTCGTGTCCTAATGAACTGATTAGCCATGCAGGAAAAGGCTCTTGGTTCATTAGCAGGAGGAGAAACACTAGGGTTGCTTGCCACTCAACCTTTCTTTCCGGAGTTCAAGCAACAGAGGAGGAAAAATAAGGAGCAGTAATCAGTTGGCTTATGCTCATTTTATTTTCAGTTTTCATAGTTGTTCTTAGAAGTAATTATGAGGAAGTTGAGATCTGGCACATACGAATAGAAGCATTTAGGACTTGTTTCCACTAGCTGCATACCAGGGCCCTCATGCTCCCATGGTGTACAATGCAGCTCCTGAAATCTCGCCTTCCATGGGGGATGATTGGATTTATTCACACCACTCTTTTCCCCATCTTCAGTGCAACATGTAAAGGACCAACATGGCTGAAGACTACAAAGGTAAGGATGTTGCCAAGCCCGCTGTGCCCAAAATTCATCACAGAATGCATAATTCTGATATACATGTGCCTAGTATGGAAAAAAAAAGACTTGGAATTTCAGATTCATGGGTAGAAAACAAGCAAAGCTAACTATGTTTTAGCAGGAAAAATACTGTATAAATATTTAGGGAGTGACACTAGCAGGGTTTCACAATATCACAATGTGGATAGCAATGGTCACTGCTCAGAAGAGCATTTGCAACATGGTTCCAACCACCACAGAGTACTGATCCATATCGACTTTAAGGAATGTCACTGCCATGATCTAATCTTTATTTAACATATCTCCTTACACCTTCAGCTCCAAGGAAAGCAGCCACATGCACGAGTTTATCTCTGCCTTCTAGATGCACGTATCTCTGGCTACATTTTAATGTTGATTCACCCTCTTACATCTTTTGCAAGCTTTAGCACCAACTGAGTTCCACTGAGGGACCAGCATTGATTATCTACGCTAGGAGGTGCAACTGGGATTTCACCTGTTACAGTAATCAGTACGTGTACACACATCTGTCTACACTTGCACTTTAAATGGAAATACTATGAACAATCTGAACAACAGAACTGTGAAATCTCAGTTGGCTAGGCGCAATAGTCTGATTATCTGAGCAGGAATTTCAGCCAGTTATATCTTTTCTTGGATGGAGGACCAGAACAGATATGATTCATCTGAGATTTGTACTATGATCAAATTTAACAGCATTCTAGAAGCGGAACTTCATAAGAGAATCAGAGCAATAGTAAAGCTATAAGGCTGACAACCCAGGCTTAAGATATGTTGTGCCAATCTGTAAGTGTGTAGGATAGGGCAAAGCAACAACTGAACCCAGTATGAAATCACAACATGAGATAACATTATGCTGAAGATGTAGGCATTATTTTCCGTTAAATATAATCCCACACTCTCACTATGTTGGTGGCTCACTTACACCGGTGTAGTGTATTCAGATTCAATGCACTCTCAACAGCAAAGCTGAAAGGAAATTTTTATCACTTTAAACTATACAGACCAAAGTAGCAGTGGCAGACACTCCCACAGTGACCACGGCAACACTACTGACACACACCAATCACGACCTGGTGCACTGGTGATACCCCCACATCAGTCATTTATGGAAGGAGTCAATCCAAGCATCATGATGAGGAATGCCTCTTTGATATCAGTCTAACTCAACACACACACACACACACACACACACACACACACACACACACACACACACACACACACAAAATTCAGCACACACAAAGACACCACAACACATTCAACAGTGAAAATTTCAGTCAACATGAGGCCACTGATGTATTCCAAGGATCCCTGGAGATGGGGTTTGAATTATTTTATACCTACACACAGACATGTGTGCATGCCCACACAATCTTTTTGATGATGCAGAGGGTGATGTAGGTGATGCAACAATATTTTTGATGATGCAAGGATGGAAGGGCAGATAGTCTAACATAAGGCCTGGCCAGTTCTACAGTTCACTTGGGAGAAGACAGCATGTATAGAAAAGCACCTGAAGAAAAGTTTTGGATTATGTCTCTTACAGTGCAATCCTATCTAATTTACACCACTGGTGTAACCAGTAGTGCAACGAGAACGGGAGGCCCCAGAATGGAAAGGGGATTCAAATCCCCTTTGAATCCCCCTTTGGAGGGGATTTGAATCCCCTTTCCATTCTGGGGCCTTCCATTCTTGCTGCACCGCTGGTTACACCAGTGGTATATATTGGATAAGATTGCGCTGTAAGTCATCTGTATCTTTGATTACTGTGATGTACAAAAAATGACCACAACTATAGGGCATCTCAAGAAAATGTACCCACACTTTATAGTGTCAAATTTATTATGCTATAATTCATACATATTCTGCACATGGAGTACACGGAAGCAATTGCTTGACCCAGTTAGTTAGTTAGTTAGTTAGTTAGTTAGTTAGTTAGTTAGTTAGACAGACTAAGTGCTCAGAATGGTCCCTGTTGGCATCTATACACTGCTGACATAGTTGGCTAAGGGATCGATGTCCTTCCACATGTGGCTGGGATGGTTCCACACATCTCTTCAATTGCTTCCCATAGATGTTCGAGTGTTGCAGGTTTTCTACAAGGAAGAACGTATGAATTGGAGCTCATTAAAATGAATGTACATTTTTGAGACACCTTGTATGCTGAAAATACACTGCTCTGTTATAATTTAATCTTGAATAAGTACAATAATAGGATTTTACATCTTAACTTAAATCTCTTTGCCTCCTACTCCGTAGGAACCTGAAAAGGCATCCCTTCAGAAGACAGCTTCCTCATCTGGTGCTTCTTCAGCATTGTGAAATCACTATGAGAAGCAAAATTAAAGGCTGATATAAAAGCTAAACATAGAACACACAGGAAATATGAACAATACTGACCGTATCAATCTACAGTGGATGAAGCTCACCAGCTGGGTCCTTCAGCATCCATTTTCATTTAAAAAATAATAATCAACTGCATTTGCTTCTGTGCATTCAGTTAATTCATATGTATGACATGCAAATTACTTTTACCGAGGGAGCTCTGAGAGAAAGACATTAAGGCACAAATGTTTGCAACCTGTTATGTTTTTCATGTATTAGAGATAATACATTCAGCTGGGTTAAGTAATAAGCTGTAGGAACTTCCAGGAGTAAACAAAAACAGCCCCAAGAATAATCTGTAAAATAGTCCTCACCTTTCAAATCTCGATGATGGATTTCTGCCAGGGGGTACGTTTTGGTAGAATCCAATATTTGGCAGACCCCCTTTGAGCTTTTACAGAGGGCATCCGAGTATCTATAAGTGCAAGAGCATAGATATTTCTACAAAGGTTGAAACCTCAGCAGTGTTGGATTGCTGTGTCTGCTGATCCAACATAGGGCAAAAGACCAAATAGGATCCTCCATACCCAGGGAAAGAAACAGAGAGGAGGATCCAGGAGGGCCATGGGCAGGTTTTGCTAATGGATTACCTGTTCACTGATGACTAAATGTTAGGCTGAGCATATCCAAAAAGGGACAAGGTGCCTATACCTTTAACCATTGTAAGAAGAGGGAATGTAGGCAGGTGCAGCTTGCTGCACCCTTCCATGATGAGCTGCACCTGCCCAAATGCCAGTGGTTAAAGGTACAGGCACCCTGTCCCTTTTTGGATATGCTCAGCCTACTAAATGTAGATCAAAGCCATCAGCATTATTTTTTTCAGTTTCTGGTGGCTTGAATTTACCATCTCAGAGCCCAAGCCTATGCATGTTTTTGCAGAAGTAAGTCCCATTATAGTCAATGGGACTTACTCCCAGGTGGGTATAGCATTACAGCTGGGCAGCACAATCCTGTCTAGAATACAGCGGCAACGCACCTAAGGTGGCCACTGCACCCTAGCCAGGATTGGGCCCACACCGGCAGAGCTGGAGCACTCCTTGGGAGAAAGGGACATTTATCTCTTTCCTCTGGGTAGAGCCCCACCAAGCCCAATAGGCCTCTTCAGATGTGCGCTGGCAAAATGGCTGGTGCAAATCCGAGGAGCTGGAGTAAGGTCAGCCAGGTCCGGGACGGGGGACAGGATTCGGCAGAGTGTGTCGCCAGTGATCCCTCTCCCTGTCCCTGTCCTGACAGGCCAATCACCCCTCCTGTTCCACCCTGGTCTGCCCTCCCCATGCCCCTGCCCCAAACGGCGCAGGACCTACCTGCGCCCGCTGGTGTTGGCTGTGGCAGTGGGCGGAGTGAGCGGCGCTGGCCTCTCAGCTGGGAGAGCCATTGCTCTGCCGGCGTATTCTTACACAGAATTGTGCCGTCAGTCACCAGCACTGAGCATTACAAGTGAGCAGATCTAACTGCTTTGGTTTAATTGTGGAATAAAGTATAGTTGGAAAAGCATTGGGAATAAAGGGTACAATATTTTCTTTGATCCCTCTTATTGCCAGAGTCCGGATGAGCACTCAAGAACTGGGGAGCCTTGTGGGACAGGGGCATGATTCTTTCTTTTGCAGTACCAGTTATGAAATGTGAGAGACAAGTGCTCCTGTCTATTCATTAGGTCACTCTGATTTTCACTGATCTTATGTTTGAAAGTAACCCGCGAAGGAGTTCTGAAGCACAGAATTAAAGAGCTGGAATATATCCCATAGAGAAGCTAGCCCTATCCTTTGCCTGGATATCCTGTATAGAATTCTTTGTGCATATTTATCCAACCTGGCTTTGAAAAGCTCCAAGGAATTCATTCCTGTAATCACAGGCATCTTGTTCCACTGCTGAAATGCTGTTTCAGAAGATTCTCCCTTAAACCTGCCTCCCTGTAGTGTAAAGCCACTTTTCATATATCCCATATTCAATGAGAAGGGTGATAGAGGGCGGCTTTAGATGAGACAATGAATAGGAAGCTTGAAGTGCAATCCTAGGCATGTCTACTCAAAAGTAAGCTCCATGGAGTTCAATGGGCCCTACAAGGTAAGTGCATATAAGATTTCAGCCATGGGGATGTATATGTCACCTTATAAGGAAATGAACATTCTCTCCACATCTTCTGAAGAAGAGAGTGCATGTCTCCTTGAGGGAGATATATGTATCCCTGGGCTTCCTTGAACCATGGCAGTGTGATAGGAGGAAGTGCATGTCTTTGGGAGCATGTTCTCACTGTTAACCGCCAAGGAAGTTGTGATATGCAAAACGCAGCACACTGTGTTTATAAACAGTTATTTAAGAATTCAACCCTGCCTTGAATATTTGCAGTATTATAGCATACAGATGCATTTCAATTACTGGCCTGGTATCAAAATAATTTCATTCAGTATTGTTCTCGTGCTCATAAGGAAAAACTGGGGAAAAAAATAAATTTCTCAGCAAAGAAAAGGAACTTGATTTATAAATGTCAAGGGTTGGGAAATTAAATCTGGAAATTGTGCCCTTATTGCAGCTTGCCATTAATACTTCAAGCTGTCAAGCTAAAAAACACTGAGAATGGAATGACTAAAAGCTTCAAAATGTAACACTTATCCGGACAATGAAATATATTGAATTTCTAAGTGCTCTCCAATAGGATGGCTTCCCGTCTGAATTCAGACAGAAGTTGTACTTAGTTCTAGGACAGTTAGAGCAGCATTTCTCAAAGTTCTCCCTGTGAGTAGGGGAGACCTTTGAGTGCTTGTGGGGTAGGTGATGGCGCTGGCAGCGATCCAGGGATCGCGCCACTGCTGGGGACGAAACGGTATTTTTAGACTTACCGGGGTTGGGCCGTCCTCTGGAGGGTGTGGGGGGGCATAGCCCCCCAGCAGGCCTCCCCGAGCACCAGAACAGCTCCTAGAGGCGAATAAAGCCCATTTCCAGTTTTCAGGGAAACCAAGAAGTAAACCAGAGATTGCTGGTTGTTTGATTTTTGGCTTTAATGTGATTTTTAAGGGTGTGTTTTTAAAAGAGATTTTAATGTTTACACTGTTTTTAATGTGATTTTATGCCTTTTAAGCTGCTTTGAGTGCCCTTCGGGGAAAAAAGCAGGGTATAAATACAGTAAATAAATAATGTTTGCTTTTTTATTTGCTTGTCTCTGTTCTGATTGTTTTGATTATTTTTGGTTTCCATTACTGTTTGAAATTGTTTTTCATATTGTCTATGAAAGTATTGTAAGTCAACTTCATGTTCCCTTGGACTGAAAGGCAGCCTAGAAGTACTTTAAGATTAAAAGAGGCAGAAGTGACTTGCACTCCCCCCCCCCCCGGTACTTGGTGTGCTATGTGCAATTGGACCCACACATCTCCCCTCTGAGATTCATGAGTTCAAGAATATCTATGGGCCCCACTTTCCTTATTACACTGGAACTAGGAAAGGTCATTCCTTTTCTTTTGCAGCATTTCTGAATGTATGCGCAGGCTCTCAAATGTGAACCCTTGTTAATATGCCATTTCATTATGTGGTGCTGAGAGCTCTCTTTTTTATTGCATCAGTTTAGCCATATCTGTCACTGAAAAATTGCTAAGCATAATGAGTTGGCAGGAATTTGATTACCAAGTCCACAATTGTGTGCTGCCTGTTGATAGATGGCCCGATATCTTGTCGAGACAACTGTCAGTGGGATGGCGGCGCTCGGAAACAAGTGGCGCCCTGTTGAAAAAAGATCCCCTCCGAATCAAAATTACAAAAACCATCAATTACAGAACTCATCAGTTGGGAGTTCTCATTGTTTCGATGCAAGTACACTTATGGAAGGGGCAACAGATTTCAATCAACTAGGATTGTGGATCTCCATTTCTATACAGGTTTTCTTGCAACCATGGGAGAGCTTATATTTAGCCTTCAGAAGGTCCTAATCACTTGCTTTGATCAACCTTACTCTAAGGCCGTGATGGCGAATCTATGACACGCGTGTCACAGGTGACACGCAAGGTCATTTTGGGTGACACACCAGCGTTTCTCCCAGGACCCCGACACACCTTACATTTTCGCAAAAGTTTTACAGGCTTGTCCTGAACAAGGCAGAGATTTTGGCAGACCTATTTCAAATTATTATCTAGTAAAACTCAGCAACAAAAAAGTCACTAATTGATGTTAAATAAAATGCAATGTGTTCTATAGTTGTTTTCAGTTCAGTTCAATTCAAAATTACTATTAAAAGTAGCAATAGTCAAAGTACTATTAAAAGCTATGGGTGTGTGTGTGACACACCAGCATAGTCAAGTTAGGCATTTTCAAAATTTTTGACACACCAAGCCCAAATGGTTCGCCATCACTGCTCTAAGGTCTCAGCTGTCTTAGAGCCTTTGTAGACCGGGGATGTTCCACCCAAGTGAAACAGCTTGTGTCTTAAAAGTCCTTGCCTTGTGTTGGGGAAATGTCAGAAGACAAAAACAAGGTTTTAATGGGTGAAAAGAAGAGCATTTTAATGAGGAGGAAAAAAAATCAATTGCACTCCCAATATATTTTGAGTCAAGCAGCTCTTCTTCAGGAGATTAACAGCCCAATCCTAAATAACTCCCCACATGGTGATGCAGGGATGCCAACATGGCACCCACTGTATCCCACAGGGGAGTTTTGGCCTTGCTCTGGGGAAAGCCTGTGCCAGGCTGCTGGGTCTACTCGGTGCAAATTGGCGTGGAATCCGGGTCAGGGGATTGAGGGCAGAAAGGTGGTTTGGATTCAGTGGATACTGCTGACGCCAGACCCACCCCTTCCTGGTCCTGATCCACTTTCCTCCCCACCCCATCACTGCCCTGTTCCGCCAACCACCTGCCTCCCTCCCACCCCTATGCATACTTACCAGGGCCAGCAGGCATCCAGAGTCCACTGGCATGTGGAGCCAGCTGCTTGCTGTTTGCAGCAGTGGCCAGGTTGCACGCTCTGGTGTGTTGCCTTTTGCAACAGCCGGAAAGCACTTAGTGCTGCTGGAATGCTTTTCCGGATTTGGAAGCTGAGGGTGACTTACTGTGGAAGTGGCTAAAATTGGTGGAGGTCAGTGGGTGAAATTGGTGGCTTTCATTAAAAGCCCTTGTATTTCTTCCCCTCTGTAATTCAAGCACTGACTCTTTGTCTCCACATGACATCAATTAAACCTTGCGCAAGAAACAAAATCCATCTATGTAGGCTTTTTTATTCTCATTCTAGTGTCATGGCACAGTACACTAATGACTATGCTATAACTGAATGCTAGAATTATACTGTATTATATATACCATTCTCCCTTGAAAGAAGGAAAATATTGGGGTTTTTTATGTTACAGTAAAAGGCCATGGATATTCAAAGCAAAGTACAAAGTCCAACAAAATGTGCTGTTAGCTACCTGGACCAGTACGCTCTTATTTTCTTTATCTCACAGAAATATATTTTATTTCATGTCTTTATCTTCCTGGAGAGCTACAAGCTTGGAATAATTCTAAATGATGACATGGAGCAGAATCAGTCATTTTCTTTTGGTTTCTGTGCATTGTAGGCAATAAGTGCTCTTGGGAAAAACTCTAGTTTCACAATTAATTAACTAGCTCCATTGACCAGAAAGGACAAATCTATATTTTCCTTCACTCGTTATAAGAAAAGGGCCATACCTTAACTGGAAAAGAAAGCTCAACAAGAGTAACTGCAGGTTAATAAGATGGATGAAACAGGAGCCATGAGGAGAAAAATAGGTTGTGGAAAACATATTTTAGATAGAAAGATAGTTCTAATGAGTTCTGAGTTCTAATGATGCTTTAGCCTTGTATGTGTAATTTTCTGTACTATAATTGAATTCTGAATGTTGTGAACACGAAATAAGGTATCTGCACAGAAAATTTACTTAGGCTGCAATCCTATATACACACTTATGTGGGAGTATGTCCCATTGAACATAATGGGACCTACATCTGAATAGACATGCATAGGATTGTGCTGTTAGTGAGAAATCTCTTCACTCTCCCTGAAGCTGGGAACTACACTTATCAATCGTGCATCCAAAACAGCAAATGGCTCAGTTGGTTATGTAAAGAACACTGGAAAGGACCCAAGGTGTTTGACGTTATGCTGCTTCAGAGCAATAAAACTCTGTTATGGTAGGTATAAATCTCATCCTAGTAGCAACTTAGATGGAATTGTGGTGCTGAAGGTTGAACAGAACTTACACAAATTTCCTCCCCAAATGTCTTCTCAGCAGGTTTGATCTTAAAATAGTTACTAGCTACCGGATTCTCCAGATAGTCAGCTACAGTACTTACCAAATATTGTATATCTGTGTTTGACATATCTGATTTCACTATCAGTTGATATCTGACTGAACTGAATAGTTGACATATTATGATAGCTTATTTCATGTGTCAGAAGATTTCAAACACTGGACTAATGGAAGCGTTCTCAAGCTACAGTAACTGCATACTGTAGTTTTAAGTGCAACATCTTTCCTGGATGTGCAGAGGATAGAGATGGTTGTTGTTCTGAGCTCCCCTCTTCTGTTATGCAAAATGAAGAAACAGCACTGTCTCATGTGGTCTGGACTGGTCACTGATGGAGACTCTATAGGTTATAATGAAGGGCCGGCCTAGCAATGAGGCCAACTGAATTGCTCGCTTAGAGGTGCATTGGGGGGAGCGGCGCTTAGAAAGGTGCATTGGGGGGGAGCGGTGGTTCCCTCCACCCTGAATCTGCCCAGAAACCCTCCTGCCCACCACCCACTGAGCTGCTCCAATCAGCTGTCTGATCCTCTTTCTGCTTGCTGAGAGTGAGCAAGGATTGGGGCAGAGGCCGCCCACCTCTTCCTCCAGTGCTGCTGGAAAGGGAAGGAGGGGAAGTTGCCACTGGTGCCACCTCCTCCTTGCTTTCTTCACCCACCCAGTTTCTTAGGAGACACTGGACAACAAATTTAAACAAAGGTCATGCCCCCAAGGTTAAATTAGGTAAAGGTAAAGGTGACCCCTGACAATTAAGTCCAGTTGTGTCCGACTCTAGGCACACAACTTGAGAACCAGGTGTAGCTCCAGGGAAGCGAAGGACGGAGGTGGACCCGGGTGTAGACCAAGCCTTGAGGCACTTACCGTCTTGGCCGGAACGTCATCGGTGAAGACGTCTGTCGGTCCGTGTGCTGCAGATCGACTTACCTGAGGCGGCGGTCCCGGGCACCGGTCACCCGAACGGAGACCCCAACAGTATCTTATAGAATAATCTCCTTATTCACAATGTACAGACTGACCAGGAGTGCTGCAGCAAGTAGATAGTGCTTGTCCTGACAAAACTTGTATAATCTATAATATCTGCTGCTGTATCATTTAACATATTGCAGCAGTGAATACATGTTGCAATATCAGTCTAGCAGCGCAATCCTACTCAGCTCCTCCACTGTTGCAGCAGTGGTGGAGGGAGAACGGGAGGCTTTGGGAGGGAAGGGGGATTTAAATCCCCTTTAAAGGGGGATGTAAAGGGGATTTAAATCCCCTTTCCCTTCCAAAGCCTCCTGTTCTGCCCTACACCACTGCTGCACCAGTGGAAGAGCTGGGTAGAATTGCGCTGCGAGTCAGACTCTGACATGGCAAATCAGGTTTCCGAGTCAAATTTCCAAAGGGTTCCTCTACTTCTACATTCAGATTGAGCAGTATTATTTCGGCCTCCCCCACATGCAGGTGACCCAAGATACATTTCTACGGTGGCTTTCCCCAAAGAACATTTCCCATTTATTGCAGGAGATTTCGCCTGATTTGTTGCTGCTCCTGCTAACTCTCATAACAACAACATTGTTTAACATTGGGAGCAATCCCAGCATACTCACTCATTTTATTTATTTTAATCCAAACGTCATGGAGTAGGAGTGAGGAGCTGATGCGGGAGCTCAAGATAATGGGCAGGGTCCAGATCGCCACTCTGCTCCTCCTTGCCATGCTCTGCCTCTGCTGCTTTCACTGAACACACAACTTGTCTCTGAAATGAAAATAGCTAAGCTTTACTAATTTTGAGGTGCTGAAAACAAACATGACAATAAAATCTGTCGATGGGCTCTAGTTGAGGAGAAGCAGCAGTCCGCATTGCATACATAGGTCTTGTAAGTGCTGTTGGGCATTTGCCAGTACATGTCTACAGTATGGAACTATCTTTTGCAGATCTCTCACAAACCGTAGCCAATTTTGCATTTTCATTGCCATATTCGTACTCAGCACCTCAGCCCTAAACCGCTGAACCAGCTGTCGATTGAAAGGTCGGCAGTTCGAATCCACGACGGGGTGAGCTCTCGTTGCTTGGCCAGCTCCTGCCAACCTAGCAGTTCCAAAGTATGTTAATGTGAGTAGATAAATAGGTACCGCTTGCGGGAAGGTAAACAGCGCTCCGTGTTCCAGCCGCATGCTACGCGCTGCGGCAAGGAGAGTCATGCCGGCCACATGACCACGGAGGCATCTTTGGACAACGCTGGCTTTTCGGCTTTGAAATGGGGATGAGCACAACACCCTAGAGTGGACTTAATTGTCAGGGGTCACCTTTACCACCTTTAAATCTCTTACAGCGCAATCGAATCCAATTTACACCACTGGTGTAACCAGCAGTGCAGCGAGAACAGGAGGCCCCAGAGCGGAATGGGGATTCAAATCCCCTTTTGAATCCCCCTTTGGAGGGGATTTGAATCTCCTTTCCATTCTGGGGCCTCCCATTCTCACTGCACCACTGTGTACACCAGAGGTGTAAGTTGGATAGGATTGCGCTGTTAAGCTTATAAAAGAAAAGAAGGCTAGAGGGCTATGAAGCAAAATATTTTCAACATCAAGAGCTTGTACGGAGACTTTTTGTCCCTGTTGATGTCTTCTGAGTTCTCAGCACCCAGTGGTTTGCTTGTCCAGAAATTTGATTGAATCCAAAAGCTTGAAGTGAAATTGACCATCCTCAAACTATATTGTGTGTAGTGAATGCATATAGTGGTGGTGGTGATGTTGATGAAAAGTGAGATCACGGTGGCAAATCCTGCTCTGGACATGCATGTAACTGCCTGTACAGTCCTACTCACGTTTGGTACATGTCGTCAGAGACCCTGAAAAAGCTCAGTTTTTTTAATCACACATACAGAGCCTACGCGTGCTCAATTTCCACATGTGTAGGGACTGTACAGCAAGTCGAATGAATGTGCATGGGTTAGGGGTGGGCATTGCTGCCTGAGTTACTTTACCCCATGCACGTTCACTGTGCAGTATAAACAATAGCCATGTAAAGAGAGGTATTGTCCAGTATGATTTCCCTGGCATCTGAAATATGCCACATTATTTCACTTTGATAGTTTGTAATGAATTTCAGCCAGAAATCATGGAAAGAGCATAAAATTAAATTATTTGTTGCAAATCATCAGACCAAAACTAGACTAATCTCAGATTAGGAATGTATAATAAGACCGGTTTATTTTTATCAAGTCCATGAACTTCTGATCTTCCTTGGTGCTTTCCCAGCAAAGTTATATTGCCACTGCTCTTGTGACTACAACATGTGATCTAAGGGAAAGACTTTTCATAAGCTAGCATTCTCTTAAATAAATTCTGATCTTCTGGGTCAATGCTTTATTTACCTTAATTTCGCTCAGCTTTTGATCAATATCAAGAATTGTGATTTCCCTCAAGGACTCAGGTTTACAGAGTTATTGATTTACTTAGAAATCTCAAGCAATGACCTTTGAAATTATTCAGAGAGAGAGAGAGAGAGAGAGAGAGAGAGAGAGAGAGAGAGAGAGAGAGAGAGAGAGAGAGAGGAATTGCTTTAATTCCTGATTGCAAAGTTATAAGGCTTTGTACTTTCCATTCTGTCAATGACAAAGGTTTTCTAAACATCCACAAAAACACCACTCTTACGGTGCGATCCTGTGTAACTCCGCCTGCAGAGAATGCACTCTGCAGGTGGAGGGTGCTGTAAATGCACTGTAAAGCGCGTTTTTGGCACCCGTGGAGTAAGCGCCGCTGGTGCGCAGGCCAGTAGCCTGTACTCCTCATCCCGGACGACCCTGCAGCCACCGGTGCAGGTAAGAATTGCACAGGTCTGTGCAGGGGCAGGGGGAGGGCAGACTGGGCGGCAAGGGAGAGCGGATGTTAGGCGAGCCGGCCCGGGAGGAGGGCAGGATTTCTATACCGGTATTTATATACAGACATTCTCATCTGGAACTAGTTCATACTTCTTGCCATTGTTGTTAGGATTTTCGGCCTCTATAGAGGTGACTGGGCACTGATTTAAAATCTAAGCTATGTTTGCATGCCTTTCAGTCGAATTAATTCAGCTTGCATGTTTAATGAAAAACTTAAAGGAAGAGTTTAATTCCTTCATTAAAACATTATTTTAAGTCATTTGTTTATGCTCCTCTAAGACACTGAAAAGACACAAAGGCAAAGTAAAGATATCAATTTGTCCTTCAAATATATGCATTGCCTGAAGTCAAATACGAAACCTAACAACCTAATAATTAAATTCTGAACAGAGCGAAAGAGAAATAGTGCATTTAATTATGAAATTTGTCTCTTTCTCTTGCCAAACACACTAAAAAAAAAAAGCTGAATCTCTAATTGGAGCTCAGTCGTCTGTCAGTCTGGCAAATTGGGCAGCCCGATCCTGTGTAAGGACCCCACGTTTCACACGTTACTTTAAGCACATCCTTGTTTTTCAGTGTTCAGGATCAATGTTCTGGATCATGCTTCTTAATGGATCAGATCCATGGTGGGAAGAGAGAGCTTTAACCCTATTCCTCACTTGGATCCCTATTATTTATTTAATTTGAATTATATCCCTCCTTTCTCCCCGAAGGGCACCCAAGACAATTTGGGACATGTCCTCTCCCACAGCTATCTGCCGAAGAAACAAAGCACCCATTGGTGCCAGTGAGAGTTTGGGACTATCATTGTGCTGTGCTAAGACCCTCAGCACATTAAACATCAATCAAGGGGCCTATGAATTCAGTGACCACTTCTATCATCTCCCCCCCACCCCACCAGTGATGTAGACTTGAGTCTAATTACTCGGACTCGAGTCGGACTCAAGTCGCATCAATGACTTGACTCGGCGATTGTAAAAGACTCGAAAGACTTGAGACTTGGAGCCTTTTACGACAAGTTGAATTTTATTCAGGTTTAAACCCGTTTTCCCCATTAAATAGATAGGGACTCGCAATTCGCAACCAAAGACTTGGGACTTGGGGGCAAAGACTTGGGACTTGACTCGAGACTTGGAGTCAGAGACTTGATCCACATCCCTGCCCCTCACACACTACATGACATTTGCCCACTTTTTATATGTCTCCGCTGCAGTGAAATGTCGAAGTTATTATTTGCTTTTCAAATGAACAGCCAACTCCTAATTTTGCAATCATTATATTGTTCAATCGTGGTCTGGCTTTTGATATTTACGAGGCCCATTGTGCTCTGTCTTTATCAAGGATTCAGCATTGCCTTTGGAGAGCCCATGAATTTTTATGACACACCATATGCATTCTTATTTCAGATTTAAAAAAAGAAACAGGTATATATAGAGAGATTGGGAAAGGTCAGGAAAAAATGAAAGAGGAAGTAAAGAATAAGTAAGCAGAAGCAATTTTATGCACATGAACTCATGTTCCAGCAGTGCAGTGTGGTTTCTGGTGTCGCAAAATGCAATCTACTGTCTCGCACTACTGGGCCACTGCCACAAACTGCGAGTGGCACCAACCGTGCAACATCGGCTCGTCTGGCTCCCTCAGTGCTGGTAAGTTGGCATGGGGGATAGGCAGCGGGCGAGGAAGGGGAGGATCGGGGCTGGGATCAGGTCAAGGGGCAGTCAAAGATCTGATTCCTTTTCCAACTCGGGCAGTGGGGTCAGCAGAAGAAGGAGCCATGGAGGTGGGTGGGCAGAGGAAGGTGGGTGCCCCCTGTCAAATTGCTGCCTGAGGCAACCACCTGAGACAGCAACATGGGCTAGCCCTGGTCACGCATATACAAACACATGGTGAAGGCAGCAAGAATGCACTGGCAAATCTACCCTTGTGCCAGTTAGCTCCCAAAGTCTCCCTCCTACCAACCATGAACACAGCGTTTGTCTGCAGTGACAAACACTGTGCCCCCTGATCTAGAATGCTGGGCTCCCAATGTTCCAGCTCATCAGGAAGAAATTCTCCCTGGGTTCAGTGTTTGCTTCTACAGACAAATGCAGTGATTGGCGGGCAGGAAAGCTTTGGAAGCACATGGGTACAGCAGGCATAGGCCTTGCCAGCATACTCGTGCT
The DNA here is from genome assembly GCA_026170595.1 of Plestiodon gilberti rubricaudatus. Taxonomy (NCBI): domain Eukaryota; kingdom Metazoa; phylum Chordata; class Lepidosauria; order Squamata; family Scincidae; genus Plestiodon; species Plestiodon gilberti. The sequence goes on along the minus strand of JANXHW010000001.1, from coordinate 122,558,873 downwards.
GAACCCCCCCCCCCCAATTACCCATTCTTATGTAAGTGACCTGAACATCTGCACAAGGCTATTCTCTCAGTCTTATCTATATACTACCAGGCTTTGTGACGCTAAAATGCTACTGTGATTTCCTTGGAGAAAGGGCAGGATACAAATGTGACAGATAAGTCATTTGAGATTCCTTGAACTAAAAAGAATAGATGGGAACTGTTCGGAGGATATCTTAGTAAGTTCATTACAAAGCAGGAAGGACACTGACTCTGAATGTAGAACATTCTCTGGAGAGTAGAACAATGTGTTTAATACAAGTTCTGCTTTATCTAATTAAAACTTTGCCCCAAGCATCCATGAAGGACATAGCACAAGCCTACAACTAGCCAGTAATTACATGCTTGTCATGAATTCTTATAGGCTTTTGAAAATAAGCACAGGTTCCTGTGTACCTTTATATCACCCTATTATTACAAAAATGTATGAATAATTTGCTGTTATTGATGAATAGGTAGCATACAATCTGACTCCTCCTAGTTTTATTATGGCATAAATCAGGGATTCTCAACCCCTTCCCGGCCAAGTACCACCTCCGGCGCCACTCTCCTGCTGTGCACCATCAGAAGTGACTGGCGATGACATCAGGTTGGAGGATCTGGGCAGATGGGAGGTCCCTTCTAGGTGCTCTCGAGAGGCTCGGTCAAAGGCAGGAGCCTCTCGGGAGCGAGAATGCACAGCCAAAAGCCCCGTGCCAGAGCAAGGTTCCGATGGTCCGGCAGTCTGAGTGCCACCAGCAGTCAGACGTACCACTGGTTGCAAACCCCAGCATAGATGTATTTTGTTTAATGTTAAATAAACCTTGCATGGCAGTTACTTATTATTATTCCCTGGAGAAAGGTGCTTCAGGTATTCTGTTAAATCCCCCCCCCCCGAGGTCTTGATTTACAGCACCCTCCACTCTCACCTGTGTTCTGGCTCAGTAGCTGAGAGAGTGTTTCTACTTGGCCCAGGACGTTCAAAGGGTGCCTTCCAACACTTATAAAAACTGGAAATAAACATTCCGGGACCGTCCGGGAAACCAGGCTCGGGTCTCGGAACGTTTTGGGCTGGTGGAAGCCTCTACCGCAGCTGCTTTTCCAAGACTTGAAATTATGGCGGTGCCCAAATCTTGTGAGGACATGAGGCAGTACAGTACTGCCTCATGTGCCCTTATGAGATTTGGGCACTGCCATCTTGGATCTCGTGAGATTTTGTGAGATCCAAGATGGCCTCCAAAGGAAAAAAGGTAAGTTTTAAAATTTCAAGCCTTGGAAAAGCAGCTGTGGCTGCGGGGGCAGCAGAACTCCCTCCCCCAGGTGCCACCTCTATTGTCAATCATGGCTAATGCTTGCTTTGGTCACTGCAATATTTAATAAATGTGTTTTTGGAACTGAATGGAAATCATGCCATTTAAGCAAGCCATAAGCCCTGAGGCAGAGGTGGGGGAAATGACCAGTTTTCCCATTCCTCTGATTGAAAGTAGAAAAGGGTTAGAGGAGTTAAAGTGGGACATTGTGAGAAAATGGCATAGTTAATCCCCCGCCCGCCCGCCAGCCAATGGTTCCTTCTAATCATAATCTCCATTTACCCATCTCCCTGGCCCTGGGAGGAGAGTGGATGCGCAGAGGGGTTCTTCTGTCTCTCCTTTCTGGTGACCCATCTGTTCTCTCAGCATCCAGTAACCAGCCCCCTCCCACCTTGCTGCTGCTTTGATACCCTCCTTTGTGGGGGGGGGATGGTGTCAGCTTCTCGGATCACCAACTGTTTTCACTTGTGGTTTTCTGCACCTGGTTTTCAATGGGGGGGGGGAGGCATCATAGGATTCCCCAGCATGAGAAAACCTTCCAGCTGTTTCCTCCTAAGATTATTTAGGAGGGAGAGAGTAGGGCCTGGATTCCTTTCTGTGGACTTATGGCCTCAAATGAATGAATCAGTCTCCCCCCCCCCGCTTTAAAATGGAGCCTTTTAAATGGAGTGTTGTGAAGGTGAAAGAGTGAGAACCATCTTCTTGGCCACATACGGTAATCTCTTTTCTGTCATCCTGAGTGGCTCAGGGTGGCCCATTCTTCAGTGAGAGTCTGTATTTGTTTTGTCTGTTTCACTGCAACAGGGTAGTCTCTTAGAGCCTCCGGACTGCCCAGAGTTGCTGGTACTGCAGGACTTTCTTCTGCTGTGCCTTCCATGCTGCTCTGTGGATTTCTGAATTGTTTTTAAGTTCAGGGCTGCAGCCCTGTTTGGGGACAGCTGAAAGTGATGGGGGCAGGGCAGAGACTGGATGCACCTTTGCCAGCCTTTTGATCTCGTTTTTTCCCTTTCCTGTCTGCTCCAACAGTTAAAGGTTCCTGCCTTGCTGTTCATCCCCCCCCACACACACACAGGCACATCCCAGAATAGAACAGGAGCTTGTCAGATATATTTGCGAGGTGCTGATGACGGGCAAATAATACTTTTGCTTCTTCCATGTTCCTTTGTGGTTGGGGGGGAAAGGCCCTGTGAGTTGGAAGCAGCTGCTGGGCATTGCTCAGTGTGACCAAAGCCCACTCTGCACATGCTCAAAAGACCTTTCTGGAATTTACAATATATTCAAAAGTTGAGCTGGAGTTTTCAGCATAAAGTCTGTGGCTGGCCTTGAGACTGGGAAAAGCAGCCACCGTGGCGTTAAGTCCCTCGTCTTGTTTTGTCCTGGCAACTATTCTCTGATAAAGGCAGAGAAATGGTAGCTTTTGAACTGATTTTGGACCTGATCTGGTGGCCCCCTCCAGATCCCCCATTTCTGGCGTGCAGAGACCAGGAATGGTGAGTTCTAAACTATAAACCCTCTTTTCCTCCCCTTCCTTTCCAATATCTTTATTAGCAGAAGTTCAGGAATGAGGGTCCAAGAGTCTGGAAGAACCAAGGCAGGATGGCTGGAAAGCGCTTAAGCGAAAGGGCAGGTGCTAATAGCTGACTATTATATAAAGTGCCATTTTGGGACCAGCTAAACACCTTTGCATTCTGCTTGACTTTTGGCTTTTTGGATGTCTTTCTGGGCTTTTGCCTTGTTGTGGTGCCCTGTTTCTTGTTTCTGCTCCTGTGATTGTTTTGTTGTTTTTACTTTTTTGTTTTATCTTGTTATCTTATTTTTGTAAGCTGCCTTGCCTAATGAGAGTGGAAAAAAGTGAGGGGTAGAACTCTTTTAATAAATAAAATCAATCAATACAATGTAAATGATTCCCCCCACTTCCTTCCAGCATCTCCTTCCATCTCTCTCCCTGCCCCCTTCCAGCATCTCTCCCTCTCCCAAGGTAAGTGGCAGCGGCGGCAAAAATGGCCATTTTCGTGGCCATAAATAAATAAATAAATAAATCTTTTTTTAGGAGGTGTGTGAAGTGCCCTTTTGCCGCCCAAAAATTTATTTATTTATTTATTTAACATTTTATTTAATTATTTGTTTATTTATTTAATTGTGTGGGTGTGGGTGTGGGTGTCCCGGTTTAGAACCGGGAAAATCTTGTAAGCCTATATAAACTGGTTTCACCATTGCCAGTAACACCCCTAGAACGTACCTGTATTACTTCCTGGTTGGTGCAATTGGAATCCTCCCTCTTTGCCCAGCCATTCTCAACCTTTTTTGGCTATGGCCCCTTAGGAACTCTCCTCAGTTTGTGGGGAGGGGGGGCTGTCAAATGTTGTCGAACTGTGCGAAGGGCTCCCCTTTTTCAGTCTGTGGCCCCCTTCAAACAGAGCCGGCCTTAGGAGCTACGGGGCCCAATTGGAAACATTTTTTGTGGGGGCCCAGGTTCACAGCCAAGGTCTGTAGAATTTTAGAGATATAAATAACATGTATTATAGACTTTATATCTCTATGGCAGAATGGAAAGCAATCAAACTGTGCGCTTAAAATGTGCATGAGTTAATGGACCAAACGAATCTAAGCACATTTTAATATAAAATTGCATACATTTAATATAAAATTGCATACAGTAAACAAACAAGGTATAGATTACCTTTGAAAAGTAAATAGTTACAAAACAACCTGTTTTACAGCACAATCCTATCCAACTTATGCCACCGGTGTAACCAACGGTGCATCGAGAACGGGAGGCCCCAGAATGGAAAGGGGATTCAAATCCCCTCCAAAAGGGGAATTCAAAGGGGATTTGAATCCCCTATCCATTCTGGGGCTTCCCGTTCTCGCTGCGCCGCTGGTTACACCGGTGGCATAAGTTGGATAGGATTGCGCCCTTAGTGACTGGAATGATTTAGTAAAAATATTAATTTTATTTTTTGTTTAGAAAAAAACCCCAAAATGTGTGTGTTTCACAAGAGTAGATTATCCTAGCGTGGGGCTCCCTTAGTCATGGGGCCCAATTGGTCCAACTTGGTTCTGCTGCTTTGAGTGGTGGCTTTTCCTTGATCTCCTTCTGCCATCAACGTCCTCAACAAAATTTACTCAGCTTGGTAGACAATTTATATTCAGCCACAAACACACATTGTGAAGGAGTGCATGGGTGCTGTCTTTTCCTCTTTGTCTTCGCTGTTGTGGCACCTGGCTTAAAGGGGAAAGCTGGCTCCATCCTGCTCCATCTCAGGGTCCAGTTACTTTTCCAGGTGAAGCTTTCCCCTCACTTCCACAAAAAAAGCTTCTGACAAACCTCTATGGGCATGGCCTGGCTTGCTCATAGTGTCTAGGAAATGGAATGTGGTTCGTTTCAATCGCCTTCATCTTCCGTGAATTATAGCTGCATTATGGATAAGGAGTAAGGCAGAGCTGCCCCATGACCCTGAGAGCAGCTAAGGACCTCCAAGCCCAGTTCAGTTCAGGCTGAACTTGTTTGTTTGCATGCTGGTCCATGTCTTTATATCACCACAACAACTGCTGTTTATATTTAAGCCACTGGACTAGGGTGCGATAAAAAAAAATCTAATTCACTATGATATAATATAAGCTTATTAGTTTGTATGAATAAACATTCACCATCACCCCCTTCCATTTTGATTTATAAAGCAATGGAACTTTTTCTGTTTGGATTTTTTTTCCTTATAATGGGTTTGAAATTAAATTCTGTCTATTTATAAGCAGCAACAAATAGATCAGCATTTATTATTAATGCTGGTGAAATGCTACCATTACACAACACAAAGGATTTGTTAAAATCTGCTTCATTGCAGCAGTTTGGAGGAAAGAATTGTTTGGCACGTAGTCCCATCCGAAACCTTTCTATTAAGACAGTTCCTTTGGGGACACCATAAGAATGACATGAGTTTGAAACTCAGAAAGATCTGTGAGTTTTTCCACTAGAAAATAAATATTGCTTCCCCAGTCAGTTTAATATTTTATTTTCTTCTTAAAACCTCTAGGCTCCTGTTGGACACTAAGTATTAACACTAAACAACTGGGATATGAAATGGATATATAATATTTTTCCCAGCCCAGATCTACATAAGTTTGAGGACTAAGCTGAAAGTATATGGGGACATGGTTTTGGGAGAGGGAGAGCAGGAGGGAAATGGACCTTCAGTTGAGTGACTTTTCAGAGAAATATGAATATCAAATGAAACAAAAATATTTGCCCATTCAGCATTGCCCTCACTCTAATTTGCCGTTGAGTCAATATTAGGTAGACCAATCTGATTGTGTACATTGCAATATCAAAAAGTCAAGAGTGAGGACAATAACCGTATTCAGCTTTGATTTCATGATGCCATCATGTTGCCAAATCGGATTTGTGGCATGACAGCATGATGTCATCCCATTCTGCTTGCAATCCCTCATTGGCTGGGATCATCTCAGAAGAAGCTCCTCTTTCAAAAAGAGAAAATGGTGCTTAAGCTGCAGTTCCAGGAAAGAAATAAGGGCACACACAGGCATCAGACAATTTTCAAAAATGCAATAAGCATGGGCAGGTTTTGTGCAACTTCCTCTCCTACTCCAAAACATATCCTTTTGCTCTCAAAAGCGACACTGATGAAAATTCAATGCATCCTTATTTGTACCAAGTTTCTAAAACAATTGTTGCAGAAATTACAGGCTGGTGAAAACAGCTCCTGCTGCAATGCAGATACCCAGCTTACTCGTTCATAAAAAATAACAGACTGCAGAGAGAAGGGCAGGAGCAGCCAGCCTCCAAGAACTAACTAGTGTACTATAAAATTAGATTTTGGAAATTGCCCTTAGTTAGCTCCTCTCTGTGTCTTCTAAATGGAGACTGTGGTGCAACACAATCTATTTTAAGAGCTCTGAATGCTTTCACTGAGCAAATATTCAAAAGTCATTGTATAAAAGGAAACCTACAAGACTGATGCCAGAAAATCACTCAAATAAATCAGAGACGGGATATAACCACACAATTATTCCAGCACCTCTAGGAACCACATTCTAAGTTAAACCTATATAAGACGCAAATGATGATGTGTGCATGTGCATATTTTTTTTTGAAAAGCATGATTAACAATGCCAGCACTAAAAAAAATAAAGGAAACATGTGTGTACATATTTACAGCCAGAAATGGTTAATGCCTGCTGCTGTGAGCGGCTTATTTAAGATAGCACATGTGTTCTGATTAATATCCGCTGTTGTAAAAGCCTCAGTGTAAAAGAAACATTTTTCTCTTGCTTATCCAAATAATTTTCACACACATTTGCACATGTATTCTCTCTCTCTCTCTCTCTCTCTCTCTCTCTCTCTCTCTCTCACACACACACACACACACACACACACACACACACACACACTGCTTACTGTCCTATGCCAGAAAGGTGTGTGAAAAAGCACTGGGTGTTAGTTGACATTCAGACTCAGAATGACAATATGAGGGGCATCATAGGGAGAGACTAAGGGCGCAATCCAGTGTAACTTTCTGCTGCTCGCCTAAGGGGTTAAAGGGGTAAACAGAAACCTGAGCCCGTTCCCAGGCCACACAGGTGCGGCCAGGGAACACCTCGGGTAAGGGGGTATTCCAAGAGGGGGGCAAGTTTGGTGGTGGCACCAGTCAAATTCAACCTCCCTTCCTGGGCCTGATCTGCCTGCATGGGTCAATGCAGACTGGTGCGGTGATGGGGGGCAGGGGTGGACGAATCGGGTCTGGGAGGGGGGGTGGGATCGGTACATGCTGTATCCAATCCCCCTTCCTAGGCCTCATCTGCTGACACGGATCAATGTGAACTTGCGGCATATCGCTGGCACAGGCCCAAGTGGATCCATTCCGTATGCTGGGGCATACCCCAGGGCAAGGGGATAAATGTTCCCTTACCCTGAGAAGACCTCTAGCATGCAGAACTCCCTTGCAGGATGCAGTGCAGCCCATGCTGGCACCACTGCATTGCTACGCATGAGTTTAGGTAGGATTGGGCTGTTAATCAGATAAATCTCTGTCGGACATCTAGGCAGGGTAAAGATAGAGTTTGCCAGCTAGACTGACTCAGCAAAAGTTAATTTTATATAGGCCAATTTATGATTGGCTGTACTGGGTATAAAAAGAACTAGGTAAAGGCTGGTAATGGCTTTTTCCCCTAGCCATTAGGTGGGACACTACTGGCCAGTATCCTGACTTTTATTTCCATTGGCTTGATTGTTGGACCATAGAGAGGATGCTGTCCGTTTGCTTGTTGAAGTTCTAGTCTCTCCGTAAGTATTCAGGGAGCTTATGTTATGCACGTAGATTTTAGGATAGTGTTAGTTTTATTGTTTTCTTTCTGAGTGTTATGGACTTAATGTACCCTTATGATGTCCTTTATCTGGGAGCCTTATGTGCCCAATTAATTCTTTTCTTTTTTAAAATAAAGTTGTCAGCTTTATTATTTTGAATGGTGGTTATTTGAATGGAGAATCAAGTCACTCGTTCTAAATCCAAGTCTTGGCTGAAAGCAACTCTATCAATTGCAGAGTGAGGAGAGAAGAGGGGTGGGGGTGGGGATTAAATCAGCTTCCCTCCCTTATTTCTTCTGCTGCTGTACATAGAGCTAATGGGATGTCAGCTTCCTCAGCTGCAATCCTGAGCTGTTTTGAGGAAGTGGTGAAGGCTACTGTCTGTTTGTTGCTGGAGTAATTCCTTGTGGGGAGTTGCAGGAAAAGTTCTTTGTCACGTGCAGGTCTCCCAGGGAGGGGGGAACGCGGGAGTGAAGGGAGTCTGGTTGGCTCAATATTCCAAATACATACCCTCCCACCTGTCAAGGAACGAAAAGCCCCTATACAGTGGGGGTAAACATTACAGAGGGCTTGGCAGGTAGCTGTCTCCTCCAAGTTAGGTGGCCAAACTAGGGGGTAATGGTGGTCTGTCCTAGGCAGGACCTGCTGCATTTACTGATTGCTGTCTAACTAAATAACACTGGACAACAAATTTTAATGAAGGTCATGCCCCCAAGATTAAATTATAGATTTTGAGGTGCTGAACACGAATACGATAATGAAAATGCAAAATTGGCTACAGTTTGTGAGATTCGCAATGGAGAGTTCCACAGACATGTACTGGTAAACGCCCAACAGCACTTACAACACCTTTGTACCGTGCAATGCAGACTGCTTCTCCTCCACTAGAGCCAATTGACTGATTTTATTGTCGTTTTTGTTTTCAGCATGTCGAAATTAGTAAAGATTACCTATTTTCATTTCAGAGGCAAATTGTGTGTTGTCTCATGTAATCAAAAAACATGTCCCTAATTTCTACCCAAGCTCTGTGTCATGTGTGTTTCTGTCTGGGGATACCTGAGCAACTGATATTTCTTCTGTATCTATCTTGAGGCTCAGGTGCCCCTCAATCACTTCATGCCTTTTTTGATTGATATTTTGAAAAACTAAAAAATTGCCCCTTTCCCAGCTTCTCTTCTTTCTGCAAGACAAAAAACAACAACAGTATGTTAAGATCCATTAAATTATCCATAGCAAATAATCAACTGGATAAAATCCAGGAACATTGTTCAGATAAGTCTTCCGTATGGCAAAAAATGAAAACTCTAACCAAGCATAATTAATCTTTGTCACGTGTTCTTTTCCTTTGATGATTCATTCATCCTTTGATGATTCATTAAAGTTAATTTGTAAATGCTCACTATGGAGTTGCTTAAGAGCCACAAAAAGTCCTGTTTTGAGTATAACTAAACTACAAATCGAGACATTGGAATTAAAAAAAAAATTGAACGACTAATGCTCATTCAAATTAAAAGCTTTCTTTGATCTCTTTGTTACGACCCTCTGATAGATTCTTAAAGAAAATACGTGACATGCACAGCACTGTGAATTAATAAAATTGGTGTGAAGGATAAATTAGTAAGCATCAATCATATATCTGTCTTTGATGCTGAATTTGTATTTCTAAGAGCACTGCTGGATTTTTTTTGTTAATCTGCTGTAGTGCTGCGATGGTGCCGCTTTTGGTGCTTGGGACCTTGGGCTGCCAGGTTTTCCTTAGTCTCGGCATCTCAGTGGCACTATAATTAGAAGATGAAAAGGAATGATGAATGCTTAAAGTTCGATTTGCATTCATGTTGCATTCCTTCCCCATCCAATCATTAAGTTCATACCAAAATTGCATTGAGAGAATTTAGAATCATGGAGTGAAAATGAAATCAATGGGTAATCTAGTCCAACATTTTGTTATGAATGAATTCCTGTACTTATGCCATCCCCAACATGTCCTTGGTTGGTTAGTTTGTTGTTGTTCTTTATAAGAACTCTAAGGAAAAATATGCAAACTTCCAAAGTCGTACTATATGACCTACAAAGGTTGTATAATCTCCTTGGATACATTTCCCCCATGAATAGTTCTTACAAGTCATGATTACGTTTCTGGTGTAATATGTGCAGTTGCAGACTTTATAATGATGCAAACAGGAGACTACTTGGGAACCAAAGATCTTTCCTCAAACTATGCAATTCTAACCATGTTTGTCTAAAATGGCAACTTCTCTAGATTTCTACTCTTCATTTGATGCTTGCCAGAACAATCTGTTTGTGAGTGACTAACACAGAAGTCACTGTGTATGCCCATGTCCTGTTGTTCCATAGCCTTGTCAGACATAGGATGCCCGCTAGGAAAGTTGCTCTCCAACATGGCACTCCTATAGCCTTATTCTAGTCACTTATCTGCATACTCTGAGAAGGAACAACTGTACACAAGATTCAGCCCAGAGGGCTGCTGCTGTAGTTGTTGTAGGCAGGGACAGCATTACAGGTAGGCCAGGTTAGGTACTGACAAAGGCACTCAGTTTTTCAGGGGTCCAATTGGCCAACCCCTGAAGCCCCCCAATGCAGGTGGAGGTGGTCCACGTTGCTCAGCTGATCAACTTTCACTGCTGCTGCCTTGTCCTAACCTCCCCATCCACAAAGGCATCTGCAATCATATGTCACAGGTGTGTATGACAAATCTACTGTATTTGTAAATGGGCAGGGCAGGACTCAGGAGAGGAAGCTGCTTGGGTACCCCCCCCCCTTGGATACCCATCGCTAGAAATGGAAAAAGGAGCATCATCTGGCTTCTCTCCCTTTCCTCCACTCAATCCAGTCAGGGAACGGAAGAGGCATGATTTTGAAGGATGACTCTCTTGGTACTGCCTGACCACTGAGAGACATCATCCAATGACAGCATAATCTTAGCAGAGGATGCCTCTTATTCAACAATCTGGCAGCACTGAGACACCCTCCAAGATCACAATGGGAGGAGAGAGGGCATGTATGTGACGGATGTGGATCAAGTCTCTGACTCGGTCTCAAGTCAAGTCCCCAGTCTTTGCCCCCAAGTCCCGAGTCTTTGGTTGCGAGTCGCAAGTCTCTATCTATTCAGGAAAACAGGTTTAAACCTGAATAAAATTCGACTTGCAAAAGGTTCCAAGTCTCGAGTCGAGTCTTTCGAGTCTTTTATAATCGCCGAGTCAAGTCTGAGTCAAGTCATTGATGCGACTTGAGTCCGACTCAAGTCCGAGTGTCAATAAACGTAAGTCTACATCACTGGTCCAGAATCAGGTCCCCCCTCCAGATTCTAGCAACAGTACTGGTTGTAGAGGAATGGGGGTTAAGAGTTGCCATTACTATTCCACAGTCTGCTTCAGATGTACATGCTTATCTGACACATAATGGGAGAAGTTTGCCATGTTACCTATTGGTAGATAATTTAAAATACTTAAAGGGACTGTATGATGGTAATGCAGTCTTTAGTATGTAGACTGTAAGTCCTGCATCAATCTAGATTCATTATATTTTCTAGAAGAGTCAGTATTTAGTGCTGACACTGTTTATATGTTACAGAGTTATGTTGTCCCTGCTTTTGTCAGTGATGGGAAACCCAGAAATATACAAGTCATGTATTGCAGCCTTTCATCCTTTCCTGTGTTCTTTTAAAACCCATACTGAGAAGGATAATGGAACACATTCATATCTACACATATTGGTATTCTTTGTCATGCATTAATGTCAGATATATGGATCTTGATCAACTTTTTGTTTGATGTCTAGAAATTAAATTTATGCAGACCAAAAATAAGGTTAACGCTTTGTGAGTGTTTGATGATAGATCAGCCTTTTGTTTTGAAGCTGCAGGAGAACAAAGGTGCAAAAAGAGTTGCAGCACAATCTTATGCATGTCTACTGAGAAGTAAGTCTCATTGTATTCAGTGGGACTTAATCCCATGAAAGTGTACACAATTACAGCCTTAGTTATTCAAGATTCATTGTGTATATATTAACGGTTCAATCCTATCCCCCAGTTACACCACTAAAACATGCATTCTGGCGGCATAATGTGTTTTACAGCTGTTGTAAAGACAACACGCTGGAGAGTGTGGACTGGTCGCCGCTAGAAGCGACACGCGGCCAGGTCCGTGTGGTAATGGACCAAGGATGCTCACCAACACAGATAATATTGCATAGGGTGGTGAAGGGAGGCGGGGTGGAATGGGGATGGGGTTGGGTGGAATGGGGTGGGGAGGAGGGTGGAAGGGTTGCATTTGGTGGCAGCAGCACCTGCCAAATCCTAACACCCTTCCTGGACCCTGTCTGCCTTCATATGTCCACTCCAAGTTGACCCATGGGGGCAGCAGGGGCTTACCCTAGGGCAGCGGTGGGAAACCTCCGGCCCGCGGGCCGGATCCGACCTTTGAGGCCATCCGGTTCAGCCCGCCGAGCGCGCCCAACCGGCCCCCAGAGGCTCCGCGCGTCACCCCCGAATCGGGAGTGACACGCAGAGCCCGAAGGCCAGGAAAGGAGCTCGGCGCCTCCTCCTCGGCTGCTGGCTCGCCCCTTCTGACCAGGCCCTCATCGGCGTTTCTGCTCATGTGCACAACGCCGATGAGGGCAACAGGGCAAGCTCTTACCCTCATCGGCGTTGTGTGCATGAGCGAAATGGCCATTGACAAGGCCATTGTTGGCGATTTCGCACGTGCTTACAACACCGATGAGGGTAAGAGCTTGCCCTGTTGCCCTCATTGGCGTTGTGCGCATGAGCGGAAACGCTGACGAGGGCCTGGTCAGAAGGGGCGAGCCAGCGGCCAAGGAGGAGGCGCAGAGGCCATCTCCCGGCTTCCGGGGATGGCGCACGGAGCCGGCCGCAGCATCGGACGGTAAGCGTAAAGCCTCCAGAGACTGGGGGCCTCTGCGCCTCCTCCTTGGCCACTGGCTCGGCCCTTCTTAATTAAAAATAAATACATAAATAAGTAAGTAAATAAAAAATGGAGGCCGGCCTTATGGCCGGCCCGCAAACAAATTCCAAACATTCAAAATGGTTCCCAGCAGGGAAAAGTTTCCCCCGCCCCTGTTCCCTTACCCCCCCCCCCCCGAGGAGATCTCTGGAGACCAAACTACTCACACGGGATGCAGCAGATGCCACATTGGTGCCACTGCATTGCCACGTGAGGAAATAGGTAGGATTGGGCTGCCTGTTTCTCTATTCCCTCCTCTCTGCCAGCTTCAAAATAACAAACCTAAAAAACAGTGTCAATTTAACATGCAATATATTTCCAAAGCGGTTATTGTTCCATGGAAAAATCTTCATCAGACACATCAGACAAATCTTCATCAGACAAATCAGACACATTGTTCACTGCTGGGTATGGGGATGGTGATCTGCCTGTGAAGGAGGTTAAGATCACTCCTTTGTCTTGGACGGATTACTATCTGGTGAGTTTTAGACTGGCAACGTTTAATCACCCCTGCAGAGCTGGGAGACTGAATTGTACGGTCTGCCTCTGGAGGCTGATGGATCCGGATGGTTTCCTGAGGGCTATGGGGGATTTTCCAGCTTCCCGGGTCAGTGACTCATCCGATGCTCTGGCTGCCCTGTGGTATGGGGAAGCAGCTAGAGCCTTGGATCAGATTGCTCCTGAACGGCCACAGCCTTGCCGTTGAGCCAAGGCGGCTCCTTGGTTTACTGAGGAGCTGCGGGCAATGAAACGACTGGGCCGATGCCTAGAGCGACGGTGGAGGAAAACCTGTGATGAATCTGATTGAACACGGGCTAGAGCCCATTTCAGGGCCTACTCCGTGGCGGTGATGGCAGCGAAGAAGGCGTTTTTCTCTGCCACCATTGTGTCTGCGAGTAGCCGGCCAGCGGAGCTCTTTCGAGTTGTCCAGGACCTGCTCCACTCGGCTCCTGTAGCGAGTGAGTTGGAGTGTTCGACGGACCGCTGTAATGAGATCGCACGGCACTTCGCGGATAAAATCGTTCAGATTCGCCATGACTTGGACTCTGGTTTAACAGTTCCAGAAGTTGTCCATACGGCATCTGTCGATTCCATCGTTATGGATTATTTTCACCTTATACCGCCTGAGGATGTGGATAGGGTCCTCTGTAGTTTGAGATCATCTTCCTGCCCGCTTGACCCTTGCCCAGCTTGGCTAATACGATCTGCGCAGTTGGGCTGGCCGATTGGGTGGAACCTATTGTGAACTCATCTTTGCGGGAGGGAGTGATGCCTAGCATCTTGAAGACCGCAATTGTGCGCCCCCTCCTGAAAAAAAATCTCTGGATTACTCCAATTTAAATAACTATAAGCCAGTTTCCAATCTGCTTTTTTAGGGTAAGGTGATTGAACAGGTGGTGGCGTCTCCGCTCCAGGGGATACTAGATGAAACGGAGTATCTGGACCCTTTTCAGTCTGGCTTCAGGCGGGGCTTTGGGACGGAGACAGCCTTGGTCGCCCTGTTGGATGATCTTCGCCGAGGACTGGACAGGGGGAGTGCATCCCTGCTGGTCCTTTTGGACCTCTCGGTGGCTTTTGATACCATCGACCATGGTATCCTTCTGGGTTGGCTGGCCGAGTTGGGACTAGGGGGCACTGCATTGCAGTGGTTCCAGTCCTACTTGGCTGACAGGTCCCAGATGGTGATGCTGGGAGACGCCTGTTCGGCACCCTGACCTGTACAATGTGGGGTGTCACAGGGTTCTATTCTGTCTCCCATGCTTTTTAACATCTACATGAAGCCGTTGGGAGAGATTATCTGGGGATTTGGAGTTGGGTGTCGCCAATATGCTGATGACACCCATCTCTATTTCTCCTTGCCATCTCGCTCCAGGGAGGCTGTGGAAGTCCTGGAGCGCTGTCTGGAGGCGGTTGGGGTCTGGATGAGGGCTAATAGGTTGAGATTGAATCCAGAAAAGACAGAGGTCCTACTGGTCAGGAAAGCTTCAATGCAGGTACTGAGTCATCTGCCCGTTCTGAATGGGGTTGCACTCCCCTGCAGGAACAGGTGCGCAGCTTGGGAGTGCTTCTGGATTCACATCTCTCCCTGGAAAGCCAGGTGGCGGCTGTGGCCAGGGGTGCATTTGCCCAGCTTCGGCTGGTGTGCCAGCTGCGGCCGTACTTGAGTCGATCGGACCTGACCACGGTGGTCCACGCCTTAGTGACTTCCAGACTGGATTACTGTAATGCGCTCTACGTGGGGCTGCCCCTGAAGACGGTTCGGAAACTGCAATTAGTGCAAAATGCGGCGGCCCGGGTGGTCACTGGAGCTAGGCGGTTTGACTCTGTTGAGCCGCTGCTTCAGCGGCTGCACTTGCTGCCCATTTGTTTCCGGGCCCAATTCAAGGTGCTGGTAATGACCTTTAAAGCCCTTCACGGTTCGGGTCCAGGATATCTGAGGGATCGCCTTCCAGGGATGTATCTAAGTAACTAGGTCACGAGTGCGAGTGCGAGTACGAGTCAGTGTCAAAATTTTTGGGCAAGTACGAGTCAAGTGCGAGTCATTTTTGCATGAGTGCGAATCGAGTACGAGTAAGGCCAGAAACCACGAGTCACAAGTCACGAGTCGAGTCACTTTGGGGAAAATGGCTTTTCCCCTGAGAATGGGGTGGGTGGGTGTCTGTGTGTGGGGTGTATGTGGGGACCTCTGAGACTTTTAAAGCACCCACTTGGCTCCCCCTATGCCCTTTCCCTCACCTCTCAGTCTTGTCACCACCCATCTGGTTTGGGAAAAACAAGCGTGTCTACATTCAAACCATTTATTATTCCCTCCCTGCACCTTCCCCTTGCTGAGCCAAGCATCCCTTGGGCTCGGAGTTTTGGTCAATGAGGAGGAACTGCTGCGGCAGCTTCGCCTTCTCTCACTCCTCCCCACCCCTCGCGCTTGGAGTTGTGGCCAATGCCAAACAGACAGCAACAAAAGGGGGGGACTCAGAGCCAGGCTTGCTTTCCCAACCCCTTGAAAACCCTTCCTCCCTGCTGCCCTCCTCCTCCGAGGTCTCCACTGCGCCTGCCTGCCTGCCTGTATTGATGCCGGCCATTAAAGGAAAATGACTTGGAAATGGCAAGTCGTTACCCCCACGAGTGCAAGTCAAGTACGAGTCCCGTGGGTCACAAGTGCGAGTACGAGCGCGAGTCAGTGGGTCATGAGTACAAGTACGAGTACGAGTCAGGGAAAAAGTGGCTAAGTCACACTTGCGAGTCGAGTCATTTGACTCGAGTCCCCATCACTGTCGCCTTCTCCCATACATTCCGGCCCGCTCTCTTACGTCATCTGAGGGGGCTCTCCTACGGGTGCCACCTCTATCACAAGTTAGGGGAGTGGCAACACGTGGGCGAGCCTTCTCTGCTGTGGCGCCACGACTGTGGAACTCCCTGCCAGGGGATCTGAGAACCACCCCCTCCCTCTTGACTTTTTGGCGAGGGCTCAAAATGTTTTTGTTTCATCTAGTGTTTGGGTGATGGGTCGTGGTCTGCCTCCTGTATCTCAAGATGCTCTGCCATGCCGCTTCTCTGCTCCATACTGTCGCCCCCCAGTGGATTTTATTGTTTTTTAAATTTGTTTATGTATCGTTATGTATTGTTTAAACTTATTTTATGTATTTTAAATTATGTATTTTAATCTGTTGTAAGCCGCCTTGGGCATTTGCCTTCGGCATAGGAAAAGGCGGGATATAATTTTTTTAAATAAATAAATAAATCTGCACTTAGAGAGCTACAATCTAATGGCCTGATTCAAATATAATGACAAACCATACTCTGTCGTTGTGAGAACGAGTAGGCAGGAGTCTCAGGCTTGTACGCTCTCTCCAAGTTTTTCCCCTTCCTTCAAACATGAGGTGAGGAAATGAGAAGCTTCCGCTTCTAATTTTCAGTAAACCACTGATTCCCATTTTATCTGACTATGACAAACTGTGGTTTGTACAAACCATAGTTTGTTCACAAACCAGGATATAAAACTCAGGACCTGATTCTGATTTAATATCCTAATTTGTGGACAAAATATGTCTTTCACAAATCTTGCACAAATCACAGTGGCTTGCTATATTTAGATGAAATGGGAAACTGGTTTTTCTTGCACACTGCTTTTAGAAATGTCCCATCTCCTCCCCACACACATGAAGGAGGGAGAAAGAGGAGGAGGGAATGTGTGAGCCTGAAGCACATGGTTATTCCTTGTAGCAACAAATCGTGGATTATCATTACATCTCGGTTGGGTTAATAGATTTGTTCTCTCTCGCTCTCTGTGGTGAATAAGAAGAAAAGAACTGATATTCTTTCAACAAGAGAAACAGCCCAAATGGGTACATCTTATGATTCTTTGACACATATGACGACTAGGATGGCTAAAACAGGTTGCTGGGCAACATGATAGAACAGAAAACGGGAGATTAACAATGAGGTAGCTGGAAAGCAGAGAATGATTGTTTCCCTCTTTCAGACAGTGGGAAGTTCAGAGCACTGGAGAAGAGCTTCTTATTTACAAATCAACAGGCTTAAGAACGAATGTTTGGGATGCAGCAGCACACAGCCAAAGCAGTTTCAACACAGTTCCCAGAACCCAAAAAGCGGAACACAGTCCTGGCTGCTCTTCCGAAACCTCTGCTGCTTTCATCCAGTATAGTCAGTTCAAAACCCAGGCACACCATTGGAGGCTCTTGGTCTGGTTTCAAGGAAGAGCTTATGCATTCTAGGTGGCAGAGCTCCATGTTTTGTTGAAACAGCTGCTTGACTCGAAAGAGTGCTTATTCAGCCCACCAAGTAAGTTGGTTACAGACATAACACTGTTGGTTCAGGAGATGTAGGACTATCCGTTGGTGGAGTTTTGATTCAGTGTGATTAGTGCCATTTTTAATCCACACATAATGGTGGTGATAGGATAGCATTGCTGCTGGAGCATAGCTGCACTGCCATGGCACCTTTAAAAAACAAAGCAGGCGAGAGCAGATGTGCATTGTACTGCTATTGCAGATGAGAAGCACACAATCTTCAAAACAAAAGACGTTTGAGAGCACAAGATTAATAAAATATTAAGGTGTTTTGGCAGAGGATGCAGCTTGCCTGGCTGTTATGCATTACTTTGGTGATTCCCTTAAGATTCCCGAGGACGGCTTCCACACTAGAATGCTACTACTGAATTTGTGCGCTCATCATCACTATCAAGAGGGGCCCGTGACACTGATGTAGCTAATTGCTCACACTAGAAAGATACTTGCTAGCTGAAAAAGAATCACATTTTCTCAATGAAGAGATAATTACCATTTGAGTACTGGGAAAATGTGACATCTTTATGATAGGAGGAGTAGCTTGAAGGAAGTTCTCTAGAGTCTAGACTGAAATACAGGAGGGATCAAACCCTTTTAGATGCTATTTTGGAGTGTGTCCAAACAGATCTATTGTCATGACTTTAAATGTACTTACAAAGGACGTTTTCTAGCCATTAATACTATGCTGATTGAGCTCCCCCTACTGTCTTCCTTTCCCCCCATCTGTTTCCTCTTAAAAGAAGCCCCAATGTCCTCTTAAAAGAAGCCCCAATTAACTAGAGAAGAGATGAGCATTTTGAAATCGGCACCATTATAGATGGACTGCATGTCCAGACAGACAGGTCATTTTGTCTATTGGTCATCTTCATAGTCTGGGTCCAAGAAGAACAATAATCCCTTCCGCATGTCCACCAATTTGGCATCCAGGCACAACTGGTCACATTAGGGGACGGAGTGGGGTGCCCAGGTGGTCATAAAACATCCAATTGGATAAGGCAATGACCTCCTTGGATCTGAGTTACTTAAAGCCAAGCCCGAGATGCTCATGTTTGTTCTGACTTGCCTTCCTCAGAGTTCACCTATGTGTGGTCATGTTCACCTACCTTCCTGGGTCAGAGAGGTGTAATGGAGTCTGAAGCTGGTGCCCAGATGTAAGTACAGATGGGGATCAGTGAGATAGTCTAAGAAATTTTATTTTGCTTTACGTTTTGCCTGCTGATATCTTTTGCTAAGACATGCATCTTGGCACTTCCAACATGGAAGCCATTTTGCATGTTGCTTTTTTTCTTCCTCCTTGGATTGTCCTATCCCCTGTCCCTTTTCTTTTTAATAAACGCTCCTTATGTTTTAATTCTTCACCAGCCAGGTGACATGAAAGCTTGCTCCATTTGAGTGGTAACAGAGTGGTGACAACGTGAGTGGTGACAACTACTTGCACAAGTAAGTAACAAGCTTTTATTTCAGCCATCTTGTCATGATGAGACACATGTGAACTCACCATTACTGCCTGGTTGTTGTTGTTTTTTCTCTTGAAATTTCAAAACACATTATTGGATAGACTGTGTTAAACTTAATCAAATTTACATTGGTTTGTTAATCTTTCAAGTAAGAGCAAATTAATGCTTGTGAATGTTTCTTCTCAGCTGTTGATGCAGAACTCACAACCAGAGTCTAGGCTGGGCCTGAATTCACATAGAAGTGCTTAGTGCAAAACCCTGATACTGCAAACTCTCATGCTGATAAGTTAATAAGGAGGTTACCAAGCTGTTTTGATTGGTATTTATCTTATGTTCAGTGTAATTTGTACGCTCTTAAAAGGATCCCTATTGTGTGCAAATGAAACTGAGACCATGCAGGGAAAAAGGGTTAGAGTACAAATACTTGCAATGTGTTTAAGGACTTCATTGATGTTGACCTACTTATCTTAGGCACAATAATAAGAATTACATTTCATAAATTATAGGTTGGAAGAGAAAAAAGAGATAGATTCTCTCAGAATAAATAAAGTGCATGAATATAAAATAGAACGTTTAACAATGCGAGGGGGGGGGGTTGCGCTTCTGGAAAACTTGGATTTACAGCCCTGCTAAATGCTTTCTTACATAAGCTTCTAATATTTGCAGTCTTGGATGCAGAAAGAAAATTGCTGAGTTTCACTTTAATTCTTATACCTTCATCGGAACTGTAATGAGTTTTTGGTGACCAGACACAAAGGAGGACAGCCACACTGGCACCGAGTTGCTGGAAGCCCTGGGGCAAAGCCCCACGCTACGTGCCCCTCCTGAAGCTGAGTGCCATTGGGTAGTGGCAGCAAATGGGGGCTTTTCCCACCATCTCAATTGGCAATGGGGCAGAATCTAAGACAACTGATCAGTACTAGGGGGCTCAGGAGCCGAGTGGACCTTCTTATGAGGATGGGCTCTGGGTCAATGTTTGACCTGTTTGACCTGACCAACCTCTGATGCTGTCCCTGGGAGCGTTCTGTCGCCGGAAGCAGTCGCGTGCTGTAAAGCACGTTCGCAACTACTCGGGAGTACTCTGAGACTACTCGGGCGTAGAGGCCGGCCTCCTTCGCTCCGTCGCCGGAACGTCCAGGCAGCCACCGGAGAAGGTATGTACAGATCTGGCAGGCATGGGGGTGTTTCGATGGGCGAGGGAGGGGGGCCATTGGGTAGCCGGCCCGGAGGGGATGGCGGCCATATCCCCATCCCCGCCGGGCCGGCTACGCCGTTACACGGCCTCCTCTACTTCCACCAGCATGTGCTTTTTGCCACTGTTAAGGACATCACTTCACTTGTAAGTAAGCAAGCTTAAGATTGAAAACAGCAATGTGTTAACTAACATAACTAGATCTTTCTATCTGTTCATCATTCATGTGTTAAATAGAAATTTGGAGGAATTAAAGAACACTTCAGTTACAGATTCATCGCCACAAAAATGGAGATCCTCTCTTTTGAAAAATAATAATGTGAAAACCCTGTCAGACAGCAAGACTGAGGATAAAGTAAAAAAAGCATTTTTCTGCTTCTCCAACTTTGTCAGGTACTTAGTAATCAAGATGATGGGTAAAAAAAAATCTAAGAAAGAGGAATCACTTACATAGAACTAGACAGTTTTATATAATTTAAACAGAGTTCTTGGAAAATCAATTCCACATGATGAAATAGAATCTTTCTCCTGTTTGAATGGGTCTTAACTTCTTTTGAAACTGACCATTGCTCTTAGCAACCTCACCACAGTTGTACCATGAGGGACTGTAACTCAGCCAGGAATAAAGAAGCGAGTCTTCACAGCACATGGAACCCATCTGTGCTTCCAGCAGTCTGCTACACTTCTAGAGGGCAGGTGTACTTTTAAAGGCCACCTGCCCTCTAGATCTGGTGTAGGGCCAGCCCAAGACCCCCTGGTGCCTTACTGGTGATGCGCCAGTCTCTGCTTCTTGTACTTCCTGTATTGGAAATGAAAGGGGGGGTGGAGTGGAAGAGGAAGTGTAGAGGAGAGGAGAGTGGTATCTCTCCAATCCAGGGAGCAGGAGGAGGAGGAGCAATGGAGGTGAGTGAGCAGACGGAAGGGGCTGCCCTCTGCCAACCCTGAGATGACTGCCTCAGTTGACTTCATGGATGGGCTGATCCTGATCTGATGTCTCATGTGGAGAGACTACAGTATTTTGCAGAGGTGACCTCGGCAGTCTTGTAACTGCATTTTGTGAACTTGTACATGGTCCAAATTCTTCTGATAAGTGTTTTCTTCTTTTTTGAAACACTGGACAGGGCATGATCCAGCCAAAGCTAAGCAGTTTTAAGACTCATTGATTTCGATAGGAGAGAATGAATAAGCCTCTGCTTGCAGTCCCATAGAAATAAAAGGAATTTAAATGTATTCAACATTGATTGAATTTTGTCTAGCAATGGCCTCAGAGGTTGGTCAGGGTTGGCACAGGCTGAGGGCTCCCACCCATCAGAGGGCCCACCTGGCTGTACTGGCAGCAATGGTAGTGCCCAATGTGTCATCAGGGAACAGGCAGGAAACTCCATAAGGAGGCCCAATGCAGAACTTTGCCTCGGGACCCACTGAAGACTGGTGCTGAAACTAATTGTGTCCATTGTCATAAACCAGGGGAGGGGAACCTCCAGCCCGTGGGCCGGATCCGGCCCGCGTGTCCATTGGCTCCGGCCCCCGGGGAGATTGCCGGGAGGCCGCCCAACCGGCACCCGGAGGCTCTGCCGGGTCCGCGCGGAGCCTCCGGAGGCCGGGAGAGGGCCTCCGCACGTCCTCTCGGGCCGCCGTCTCGGCCCGTTCAGCTTGCCCTCATCGTCCTTGTACGCATGTGCAAAATCGCCGACGAGGGCCTGGTCAGAACGGGCCGAGTCGGCGAGCGGGGAGGACATGAAAAGGCCCTCTCCCGGCCTCTGGAGGCTTCGCGGAGCCTCCGGAGGCCAGGAGAGGGCCTTTGCACATCCTCCCGGGCCGCCGGCTCGGCCCGTTCTGACCAGGCCCTCGTCGGCGATTTTGCACATGCGTACAAGGCCGATGAGGGCAAGCTGCCCTCATCGGCCTTGTACACATGTGCAAAATCGCCGACGAGGGCCTGGTCAGAACGGGCCGACCGGCGAGCGAGGAGGACGTGCAGGGGCCCTCTCCTGGCCTCCGGAGGTTTCGGACGGTGAGCGCGGAGCCTCCGGAGGCCGATGGGGGGGGCCCTAAATTAAATAATTAATTAAAAATGGCGAACGGCCTAGCGGCCGGCCCGCAAACAAAATTTAAATATTTTAATGGCCCTCCGCGGGGAAAAGGTTCCCCACCCCTGTCATAAACTAATGAGCTGCCCACCAAATGGTGGGAATTCTGCAGCATGGCCCAGCTTACCGTCCAGAAAGTATGTTCAACGTGCAAATGGGAAGGGAGAGTGCAATGAGTGAGAACTGGGCTATGGCTGTTGATGCCACGTTAACTGTGCATGGAGAACTGCTTTTCCTTTCTGCTGATGCTCTTGGGCATGTGAAGGCTTCGTTGGCAAATGGGCAGCTCCTTCCCATTCCACTCAGTGTTCTGATAATTCCTCTCCTGATTACAGTGGTGCAGTGGGAAGTGGTGCATATGGGTAGGTGCAGACCTGTGCACAACTTACAGTACCGCCCCCCCCCTCTAGGAATGCCACTGCAGTGGTGAAGTGCTTCAAGAGGAGAACAGATTCATAGATTTATTTATTTATTTATTTATTTGCAGTATTTTTGCCCCGTCTTTCTCCCCGAAGGGACCCAAGGCGGCTTACAACATGGGAAAGGAATACAATACAATACAAAAAATAATCACATTTAAAACAATAAAAACAATTCACAAAAACTAGTAAAAAACATCATCTAAAAATTAATAAAAACAGATCAAATTACAATTAAAACAAGAGCATAAAAAACAGCAGCACTCCACCTGTACCAGCAGGATGTTAAAAAAAGTCAAGGACTCAGAAGGCTTCCTTAAACAGGAAAGTTTTCAGGCCTTGCCAGGGAGGGAGCAGTACGTACGTCAAGAGGGAGGAAATTCCATAGGGTTGGTGCCACTACTGAGAAGGCCCTATTTCTGGCCACCGCCCCTCGCACCTCCCTGGGCGACGGTACCCGCAAAAGGGCCTTCTCTGATGACCTAAGGAGACGAGCCGGAATATATGGAAGAAGGCGGAATATATGGAAGTAGATGTGCTTATAGCCATCTGGGACTTTTTTTGTTTTCTAATTTATTTTTCTTTCCATTTCTCCATCATTGAACTTTTTGTTAATGACTCTCCAAGTGGTGAAACATGACCACCCAAGCGAAAATGTTTGCATGGGCTTCCCCAAACCTTAAAATGATCATCCCTCCTCAAATCCTATAACAAATTTTAAAAAACCGGAATTGACCTTGAGTGGGTCAGACCTCAGAAAGGATTCAGCAGACAAGAATCCTGATGTTTACCTTCAGATAAACTAATCTACTAAACATCTTTTTATGGATGTTTTCAATAGAGACAATATTGTATATCCTTCAGAATCATCACACTTAACAGCCTAATGAGTTTTTAAAACAACTTCTATTTGGTGGAAACCAATGCAAGCACTCCTTTATAGTACTTTCACAATTGTTTATAACATGGGTGCCATGGAATTAGAATATGAATATACAATTGATTTCTAATGTTTACACAGAAAAATGACATTTATCTCTCCCCCCCATCTCCATCCTTCTACACTAGGAATAAGTCTCATGTGTCATATCATATTAATTTTTTTTTATTTTCTGTATTTATATACCGCCTTTCTCATCATCAGATTTCTCATCAGATTTATGTGCTCATATGCTTATGTGACTGTGAGCGCAATCCTATCCAAGTTACACCACCGGTGTAACCAGCTGTGTAGCGAGAACAGGAGTCTCCAGAATGGAAAGGGGATTTAAATCCCATTCAAAGGGGGAATCAAAGGGAATTTAAATCTCCCCTCCCCTCCAAAGTCTCCTGCCCTCCCCTCCCCTGCTGGTTACACTGGTGGTATAAGTTGGATAGGATTGCGCTGTGGATTTAATTTCATGTACCCTTCTGAAACATTATATGAACACCCCAAAAGGGATCGAGGCAACAAATTTCACGGGTCTTAAAAATGGGGACAATACTGGAATAGTAACAGCCCACATGAAGTCTGAGTGCCCACTGCAAAA
Organism: Plestiodon gilberti rubricaudatus; assembly: GCA_026170595.1. Lineage (NCBI taxonomy): Eukaryota > Metazoa > Chordata > Lepidosauria > Squamata > Scincidae > Plestiodon > Plestiodon gilberti. Next base: position 122,534,753 of record JANXHW010000001.1, on the reverse strand, counting down.
ATATCAATAGCATGCAATCCCCCACAGAAATGAATGTGTTTTAGAAACTTCCAGTAGATATCTGTCTCAATAGAAATGTAGCCACCCACATAGTTCATAGGAAGAAAAATGCAGCAACAGTATTATTTGTGCTTGCTGTACAAAAGCTGACTCTAGTATGAGCTATGCTGGAAATAGCCTCTTTGGACGGGGGGGGGGGAGCTAATACACAACCGCATGGAAAAGTCTTCTAGATTCTTTCATATAGTTTCTAAACAAAGGCCTCTAGCCTCAGAACTTTGTGCTATACAGTTGGCCCTCATTTTATGCAAGGGTTATGCAGGTTGACTGTACTTACATGTCCCACACCTTGATATTTGTCCTTAGCACATCATGGAACTGAAGTAGATTGACAGTGAGTGAGACAAGAATACCGATAAGCAGAGGCGTGGAAAGACTGGAGCGAGCGGAGCAGCGGCTCCACTCAAAGATAATGTTTCAAAGATAATGTCTTCAGTGATAAAATGGCAGCTGTTGTTAAACAGGGCCTTTGGAACGTTTTGAACAAAGAGGAGGGAGTTTAAGGGCTCAGTCCAGCCTAACTCAGGCACAGTTGAGGCCCAATTGTGGCCCAATTGTGGCCCAAACTAGGACCGAGTTAGGCTGCAACTGTGCCTGAGTTAGGCTGGAGGCAACAGCATTGGGCCAGGATCGCGGCAAAACTTACCGCAGAGGCAGGCAGGCTCCTGTGGGGAGCTGTCAGTCTTGTGGAAGCGAAGAGCCCCCTCCTCAGCCCGTCTGCGTGCACCTACCACAGCTGCTGCAGCATTTGCAGCAGATGGGCAGCCACAGGCGGGCCTGCAGGCACTGCGCGTTTGACAGTCAGCTGAAGGGCAGAGGTTGTGCCAGTGCCAGCTGCCCCAGGGCACCCTGGGCATCAGCCACCTGCCGCAGGGGGGAGTGCGACTGCCCTCCCTCCTGCAGACTGCGATGCCACCCCCAAGCCACGGTGAGGCTGCACGTGGGAGTCATGGGGGGGTGAGCGGGGGAGAGAAGGGAAGGAGGGGGTGGGAACGGCACGCACAAGGGGGGGGTCTCATGAGGTCTGGAACCGCCTCCGCCAGGACATGCCCGTGCGCTGCCTGAAGCCCTGGGCCTCAAGGGCCGTGGCAATGCCCACAAAGAAGGCATCCCAGCATGCCTTCTGCTCCGTGCCCCGGCCAAGACCGAGAGATGCCGTGGGCTTGTCTGCTGCGAGCGGGAAGGGCTCACGCAGCTCATCACACCCCCAGATGGGGCAACGTCGGCACCTTGCGGCAGGCGCTCTGGCGGCATGGGGGGTGCCAGCGTCCATCATCAGGGAGGGGAGGCAGGCACACTGACAGGGGGTGCTGGGGAGGGGCACGGGTGGGTCAGAAACAGACAGACAACACGGCTGGTGGGAGAGGGATACAGGGAGAGGGGTCTGCAGAGACCGATAGGGGCACAGGGGGCACTTCGCAGATGGAGGCAATGCAGGAACGGGCGCCTCTCATGCAGACGGACCGAGGGCGGACACGGACGCCGTTGATGGGCGGAAACGGACGCCGGTGACGGGCGGACAGAGGGCGGAAACGGACGCTGGTGACGGGCGGACACGGACGCCGGTGATGGGCGGACCGAGGGTGGGTGAGAGCCCCGGTTGCTGAAAGGGCTCTTCACGGACGTGGCGGACGTGCGCCACAGTGCCCGTCAGTGTTTGCCTGCCTGACAGGCCCCCCAACTCCCCCCTCCCCTCTGGTCCCAGAGGGTCCGGCAGCCCCCCTGCTGTGTTCTCCCAGGGATGGCTGTGGCGGACCCTGGCTGGGATTCATGCAGAGGCTTGTGTGCTGGGGCCTACCTGTGTGGGTGTGTGGGGCAGTGCTTGTGCAACATTGGGGACATGTGTTTCCAGGGGCATCTTTATTGTTCTGGAACAGTGGCAGAGATGGCCGGGCGTGGCTGCCAGGGGTAGGCACAGCAGCCTCTAGGACCACAGCAGCAGCATCAGGCGAGCCCCATGAACCTGGAGATGCGGGCTCTTCCCCTGTGGAACCACGGCCTGCTCCATAGAAAGGGGAGGGACAGCAAGTAGGCAGCCAGGGCGGTGGGGCAGCAGCAGCAGCTGAGGTGGGTTGCAGGGCAGGCTCCCAGACCTCTCTGGCAGCATCAAGGCAGGTGACCGTGGGGCAACCAGACTGCAGGCCCAGGGGTGCTCCCCGGACGGTTTGTGGTAGTGGGCATTCCTGGGGGGACGAACAACATGGGGGTGTTCCATGGCAGCTGCTGCGTGGTAGCAATCGCCATTGAAGAGGAGCCAGTGTGCCAGTTGCAAAGGTCTGCAGGGAGAGAAATCAAACACAGCTGAGTGGTGTGAGACACATAGCCTGGTCTGCGCTCCTTCCCTGGGTGTACGGTGAGCATGATCCTGTAAGGGAAAGGGGTCAAAGAGAGAGACAACAACACAACTTGGGGGTCACAACCATGGCAATTGTAGCAATACTGACCTGTCGGTAGACCCTGTGGAGAAAAGAGGGGGGGGGAGAACAGCTGGTGTCTACATATGGGTTACAGTTCCACACTCATGGCATTGTGTGCTCACATTAATACAGGCAGCTATGAGACAAGACATTGGTATAGAGGCATATCATGGCAGGCTATGCAGGCAGCTATGAGACAAGACATTGGTATAGAGGCATATCATGGCAGGCATTGCAGGCAGCTATGAGACAAGACATTGGTATAGAGGCATATCATGGCAGGCTATGCAGGCAGCTATGAGACAAGACATTGGTATAGAGGCATATCATGGCAGGCATTGCAGGCAGCTATGAGACAAGACATTGGTATAGAGGCATATCATGGCAGGCTATGCAGGCAGCTATGAGACAAGACATTGGTATAGAGGCATATCATGGCAGGCTATGCAGGCAGCTATGAGACAAGACATTGGTATAGAGGCATATCATGGCAGGCTATGCAGGCAGCTATGAGACAAGACATTGGTATAGAGGCATGTATCCTACCTATATTTCTCTATGCAAAGAGGCAGACGTCAGACCACATGTCAGCACAAACCCTGCACTTACCTGCTGGTGTTGTTGCCTGTATGGGGGGGGGGAGAGAGGGGCTGGGAGAAAGACATGGGTTAGCAAACACTTGCATGGAGACAGCTGCCCAGGCACAGCAGTAAACAGTTTGGCCACAGGCAGAACAGCCCTCTCTGCCCTAGAGGGGGGCAGAGAGGAGAGAGGAGAAGAGAGAAGTGGGGTGTTAGAAAAGTTTTCAAAGTCCCACTTTGTGGCTGCTGGGGGACAGAACCCCACGCCACGTGCTCAGAGAGAGAGAGAGAGAGTGGAGGGCTGGGGCTGGGCTTTTGTGGGAAAGAGGCTGGGTGGGGCTGGGTGCTGATAGGGTAACTATTTGGGTCCATGTCCAGAGTTAGGCCACACCTGTTCGGTCCTAACTCAGGCCCAACTCGGGCCCAGGGTGTTAGAACTTTTCAGGAGAGGGCTGGTGTGGGTAAGGTAAAATGGCTCCTATGGGTCTCCTCACATTTGGGTCCACCCTTTTTGCTGGCCCAAATTTTGGGCCTGAGTTGGGCTCGAGGGGGCGTGTCAGTGGCTCTCCAGTGTCTGGAACCGGACCAAAATTCGTAACCGCCCCCGTCACACCCCCGACACGCCCCCAACACACCCACTTTTAGGCTGCAATTGTGCCTGAATTGTGCAATTGTGCCTGAATTGTACCGCAGTTGCCTTGGGCTGGACCGGGCTGCAATTCAGTCACAATTGCAGCCCAACTCAGGCACAATTCAGGCACAACTCGGGCCTAAAGCACTTGGGCTGCAATTGTGCCTGAATTGTACCGCAGTTGCCTTGGGCTGGACCGGGCTGTAAATCTCAGAAACTGTGATCCCTAATTGATTGTAGAGGGGTTTTGTTGTTGTTTTATAAATTCATTTTATTCCGTGAATTGGCAGGATTCTGAAATGCCTGGGGAAACGCACTGAAAGGACTAATAAAACAGAATTCAGAGCCCCCCCCCCCCCCGATTCAGCAAAACTTAGTCGTGCCTAAGCCCTACTAAAATCTATGAAATAAGTTAGTCATGCTTAACTTCAGTTCAACTCTACCTAGGTGGGGGCTGTTGTGTCTTGGGTTCTCCAAAAGTGTGAAGACACATTTCTCAATGACGGGGGGGGGGGGGAGGGGAAAATAAACTGTAGGTGCCACAGTGTCGTATCTCAACATGTGGCAGAGCTCTTATCGGTAGGCTACCAGATCTCCAACCGGGACAGAGTGCTAGACCTTTAGGAGAAGGAATGTGGGCAGGTGTAGCTTGTTAAACTTTAGAGCACAATCCTGGTAGAGTTGAACTGAAGTTAAGCATGACTAACTTCTTTCATAGATTTTAGTAGGGCTTAGGCACGACTAAGTTTTGCTGAATCGGGGGGGGGGGCGGCTCTGACCTCTATCCCGCTAAAATTAATCCTGTGTAAGTCCTGCTGAGTCTTAGTCCCTCAATCCTTTTCAACTCTTCCTCAGCACTAGAGCAAATGAATTCTGTTTTATTAGTCCTTTCAGTGCGTTTCCCCAGGCATTTCAGAATCCTGCCAATCCACGGAATAAAATGAATTTATAAAACAACAACAAAACCCCTCTACAATCAATTAGGGATCACAGTTTCTGAGATTTAAACTCCCTCCTCTTTGTTCAAAACGTTCCAAAGGCCCTGTTTAACAACAGCTGCCATTTTATCACTGAAGACATTATCTTTGAAATGTTTTGGAACTGGCTGTAGGCCCAGGCAGATTAACAAGCTTCTTGTTACTAGGAAGGGATTTGAGGACATTTTTTTTGTCAGGTTGATCCTGAAAGGGTTTACATTTTGTGTGTGTATTTCTCTGTGTGCAGTTTTATTAATCCTGTTGGTGGTAATCACAGGAGTATTTAATTACTTGAACATCTGGTAAACCTCTGTGGTGATGTGTTAATCCGATAGCATTCTCTGGGGGCATTAAGTAGGCCAGTTTGCTCTTTCATGTCTAACTTGGTTCTAATCGGGTTCTTGTGGCTCAGCTGAAAGACATCCATGTGACACCTTTTAGTTTTGAATCTGTTAAAGTTTCATTTTTTACTTTTATTAAAAGCACTTCCATTTGGGGTGTGCTTTTAGCTGCTCCCTACAAACTTCACAATTTTTTCAATCTAGTAGTAGTAGTTGTTGTTGAACATTTATATACCACTTTTTAACAAAAACATTCTCAAAGCCATTTACATAGCAAAAGGAATGAGAAGATGACGCCCTGCCCAAATAGGATTCACTCATGACCCCTACTGAACATGCAGATTTTGAAATGACATCTGGAACTTACAAACATTTGACTGAGCTTATTTCCCAGTTTGTGTTTAGAAGCCTGTCTTTGTAGAGTTTCTGTCACCTTGTAGTCGGAGCTAGACTTCCCACTATGCTCAAGGGAAAAGGAGGAAGGGAGAAGGGCAGGCTGCTGAGAATACATTGTATTTTCACTTCAGGTTCAGTTCAGGGTGTTTATTATAATTCCTCTTAGAGTCCAAATTGTAATTCCCAAGAGGAAACATTCTCCTGTATATCCACTAATATCAGTAAGGGAAGCTCTACCCTGTGTCCCATGGTTTCCAAAGGTTAGAATTGTGTTGTGTCACCTATCTCTCAAAAGGACACACTGGTCATGATATGAAACACTAAATTTGTTCAGTATGATCCAAAGCATGCCTATTCAAAAGTAAATCATAATTATTTTAATGAATTGTACTTAAGAGGCTACAATAATATTATTGCTAGATAATTTTCAGCTTGAATTTGGGGGCTGGCGGCCACCATCTTTGTTTCCCATAATTCCCTTCAGAGCAGTGCTACTTGATGTTGTATTGTTTTGAGGAAAATTGTTGGGGAGAAATGTGGTAACTGCCAGTCACTGAGAGGAACACCAGTACCATCACTGGTAAAGCCCCCTTTTGCCACCCTTTCAACCCTCCCATATCACTGAAATGCTCCTCACTTTTGTTGGCTGTGATTGGGGCAGAAAAATGGGGTTAGTCATTTCAGCTCAGCCCTAAACAGTGTGCATAGGATTGGAAGCTTATGGCACAATCCTGTCTAACTTTGTGCCCTGTGATGCAGCGAGGTTGGTTCAGCCTGCACTGCATCTAGGGCACAAAAAGGCTGCTGAGGAGGTCACCTCGGGGAAAGGGAATGTTTGTTCCCTTCCCCTGGGTAATGCCCCAGTCACCCCAATGGGCCTACTCGGATGTGCGGTAGCTATTTTGCTGGTGCAAGTCCAAGAACCTCGTGTAATGGTAGCCAGGCCTGGGAAGAGGGATAGGATTTTGATGCTGTCTTCGCTGACGATCCCTCCTCCTTCCAGGGCTGGGCAACCAATCCAACTCCCCCCCCCCCGGAATGCCCTGTTCCACCTGCCTCCGTCCCTCCGCTGCGTGGCGGGAAACTTACCTTTCCCAGTGGGTGCTCCGAAGGATCTGGGGTGGGGAGGCTGGCGCCAGCCTCTTTACCCGCACAGCCTCCTTTCTAGGTGATGCAGCACATTTGCGATACCTGAGACCAGCGGAGCAGTGCTCCACCAGTCTAAAATGTAGAGAGGATTGGGCTGTTAGTTAAGGTAGTTTTGTGTGTTCCAAATTCTTCAATGGCAGCTCCAAATGCATTTCATCGCAAAAGAGAGAGCCACTGTGGTACAATGGGTACCGTGCCAGGCTTGACTCAGGGAGGCTTAGATTTGTAGTTGATCATGTGATCTTAAGCCACTCATTGCCTCTCAGCCTAACCTCTCTGGAAGGATTGCTGTGGGAAAGGAATCCAGTATGCTGTTTTGAGGAAGGTTGAACTTAAAATAGAAAAATTAGTCTAAACAGAAGGTGTAAAAGTGCTCAGTGTGAGAATAAACAGTCAATGCTGAGACTCTCAAATGTTCAGAAGATAGTGACCAGAGAGAGGTTCAAATTATCATATATACAGTGGGAATGGCTACACATGCAAGATGTATGGATTCTAGTGCTTGAAAAATGTGGAAACATTGCCACCTCCAATCCCCAAAGATCCAAAAAATCCCTTCATTTGAACATCTTAGAACCAGATGCTCCATTTGTACTCTTATAAGGTTTTGCTTTGTTGTTTCTTTTTAGCCACAAGAATTGTATGGGCAAATGAAAGAGCTAGGCGTTGTGGGAGAGAAATCAAGAAAAATCTTTTGCCAGCAAAAACATTTTCACAGAGCATGTTTAATTCATATAAGTGTTCCCAAGCCAAGGACAGGAGAAACTTAGATCTGGAGTTGGTTCTTCAGTATAACCATCAAGAAAGAATTTTACAACGCATACCTCCTGCTGCTCGGATGGTAAAGTGGGTCTCCTTTAATATGAAAGTAGGATAGTAATATTTGGATAGTGTTATTATAGCCCATTTAACAGTGTTGGGGGAAAAACCCTCTTTTGGAACGTTAGAGAATAACCGTTCCACATTATTAACAGTTCAGCACTTAGTAGTTTCCCATTTCCCCACAGCTGAACATTGTTATGTCTATTGTGTGCTCGACTAGAATGAGAATCTTCTGCTTCTATAATATTCTATATATAACTCTCTGCTTCTATATTGAAAAGGCTGCTTACAGGATTTTGAATAGTACACATTCTGGGAAACTATTTGCCAGCTATGTGGTACAGTAAAGAACACTTAAACACAGGTTTGTGAATCCGGAGGAGCTTCTCTGTTGAATTTCTCCATTGCATCCAATGGTGTGTGTGTGTGTGTGTGTGTGTGTGTGTGTGTGTGTGTGTGTGTGTGAGAGAGAGAGAGAGAGAGAGAGACCGACCATATGTGTTTGCTTCCATAAAAAAGAACCAAAGAGTATATTTTCTATAAGCACAGGTGATTTTTGGAAAAAAAAATCTGTTCTGTATGAACAAGAGGAGTGGACTTGAAAAGTGTCACCCTACTCCTATTTCTTATCTACCCAGAAGTGAGTCCTACTGAGTTCAATGGCACTAAGTCCCATGTAAAATTGCATAGGATTACAGCCTTAATTTCCAGCCAGTGGATAGGTTTTCTTTTCTTCTCTTTCTGCAAAATATATTATGAGGGGCCAGTGTGCCTGCACATGTCTTGGGGAGCCAGCAGAGGATTTTGTTCTCCCCCCCCCAAAAAAAATCTGGTGGTAGCACTGCCCTGTGCAGCCTGTCCTGAAGCACCATTTGAAGTGGTGAGTTCAACAGCCTGGTTCCTTAGGCTTGTTCCAAACAATCCAGCTCTACTTTAAAAAAAAAAAAAGTCTGGCAACCAGTCTAGAATTTTGGTTTTTACACATGAAGAATCTGGTCACTGGCCCAGAGTTAACAAAACAACCCACGAGCCCATGCCCTCTCAAAGACCCCACCTGTCTGTATAGTATCCATATCTGTTGCAGCAGCCAAAAAGTCCACTTTTCAAAGCTAGAGTTGCACAGTGACTCTAGACTTCCTAAACGGTATGTGCAACGAACATGAAAATGAGTGAACTCAGGAAGATAGTGGAGGACAGGAAGGCCTGGCGGGATATGGTTCATGGGATCACGAAGGGTCGGACACGACTTAAAGACTGAACAACAACAACAACATGTGCAACTCTCACGTCCTGGTCAGGGTGACCAGATACAATGGAGGACAAAGTGCCTGTAACCATTGTATAGAAGAGGGAATTTTGGCAGGTGCAGCTCATCATGGCAGGATGCAAAAAGCTGCACCTGCCAAAATTCTCTCTTCTATACAAGGGTAAAAGGTACAGGCACTTTGTCCTCCATTGTATCTGGTCACCTTGAGTTCTGGTGGGCACATCCTCCTCCCTCCCCATATCAGCAGTCTGTAGTCCCAGATGACAATCCCACCACCTTGGAGCTTTGCAGGGATGAGTGGGGGGAAGGAAGTTGCCTGGCCAGTCAGGCACCAGGTAAGCCAGAGGAAGGGAGAAAGGGGAGGGCGAGTGGATCTGGGGTGGGGAACGGAGAGGTAAATGAGATGAGCAAAGTGGAACAGGAGAAAATGGGGTGAGGAAAGGTGAGCTAGGTGCGGAGGGAGAGAGGGAAATAAAAGGCAAACCAGGGTGGGAGAAAAATGAGGGGAGCAGAGCATGCATACAAGCATGCATGTCCATTTAAGGGCCCCCAGAACCGAGTCTGTTCTCCATGGTCCGGAGAACCCTGGCACTGACCCTGCTCAAATGGACAAACAGCTTCTGTGTCAGGTTTCAAAAGGAGTTGAACTACATGAAACCAATATACTCTGTGTGTGTGTGTGTGTGTGTGTGTGTGTGTGTGTGTGTGTGTGTGTCCATCCAATGTAAATAATCTTTTCCAGTGTCAAGTACATTGCAGAAATCTTGTCATTTTATGGGACAAAATGACGAGCCGTTGGCAAGTCCTTGATAGCTTGGCATGATCAGTATACAATATGTTAGTAGCAGTAATAAAAGTGTAAGGCCAGACTCGCTAGCGAGGAATGGAGAGTTACCAGGCAACACAAGAGCGCCTTCTTGGTCCATTATACAACTCAGTTCCAATTCAGTTGCTCACCGGCTGAGATTATCCTCTCCTCTCATGACTCTGTACCACCATCATTTTCATATCAGAAATACCATGTCAAAGAAAGCTCCCACCTATGTGAACATTTCCGCTTGTATCAAATCCTAAACCCTTACAGCGGAGGCTAGTGAAAAGCTCTCTTTCAGAGGTGGCAAATTTGGATATGGTAGATGACATCCCATCCTTTTTTCCTAAGGAGTTCAATGTAATCCTTTAGCTGGACAACAACCTTGGGCTGGTTCAGATGACACTCCAGCTGACTTGACCCAGGCAATTGCAGGCATGCATGCCCTGGCCCCTCCCCTCATTTCCCGCTTAGTTTCTTGAATTGCAAGGGGAGTTCACGTGAACCTTTGGAGACTGACATCTGCATTAGTCATTTTCTGTATGTCAATAAAATAGATCTTCACTGTTCCTCTCTTTGGTGCTGAATGATTGATTCAAAACTTTTGGTACTGGTTCTAATCATGAAAGTTCAGTAATTTTGGTTCACTGGAGTTTGTTATGGAGGAACATTTTGAGGACTGGGATGTCCAGAAATAAATTTTTATGTTTGGAGCCTTTTTTTAAAAAAAAAAATACTTCTAATGACACACATGCCATTGCATTTGACAATCTTCAGTTGAAAAAGGAATGTACGCTTGGGTTTCCACTAGATAAGAACAACTGCCCAATCCTAACTCCCCCCCCCTTGCTGATTCAGCCGTGCCGTCATCCAACAGGAGGGCATTCCAAAGGTCTCCTCAAGGTAAGGGAACAGTCGTTCCCTTACCTTGGGGTAAGCATCCACTACCACAATTGGTCTCCTCAGGTCTGTGCCAGCTATTTTGCTTGCACAAGTACAAGAAGATGAAGGGAGTGGGAATGGGGGAAGAAACGGGGTTAGGCTACAGGCACACTCAAGTGCTGCTGGTAACCGCCCCTTCCTCCCCTGTTCCATGGCCCGCCTGCCTCCTCCCCACCCAGACACTCCCAAATTCCTTCCCATCTCCACCCCATTCTGCCCACCCCCTGCCCTCGCCGCAGGCTTACCTGCCCTGCTGGAGGTAACCTGCTGCGGGAGCAGGCCTTAGCACTGCCACCATTTGTGGCGGCACTCCCAAAATGGCCTCTGAAAACCACTTTATGACAGCGGAACACTGTTCTGCTTTCATAACGGGCAGCACAGCCCTAGTTAGGAGTGGGCTGTAATGCTGCAATCCTGTAATCATTTTCTTGGGAGTAAGCCTCATTGAACACAGTGGGATTTACTGCCGAGTAGCCATGCATAAAATTGTGCTGGAAGTACGTCCAATGGGAAACATACAAAAATGGGGTTGGTCTGCAACAAATGAACCCGCCTTATACTGAGTCAAACCACTGATCTGTCCACCTCAGTGCTGACTAGCAGTGGCATTCTAGAGTTTCAGAGGGAGGTCTTCCCCAGCCCTAGATGGAGATGCCTGGGAGGGACCTTCTCCATGCAAAGCACATGGTTCACCACAGAGCTCTGGCCCGTTCTCAAAGCAGATAAGCAGTAGAGATATTGTGAGGCAGCGGTGCTCAAAATATTGAACACCCTGCCCTGCTCAAAAGCTTGGGCTGCATGCCTCAAGTAGGGCTACATTCAACCCAATCCTGAAGGTATCCACCTTTGTCTGCCTTCCCTTCTCCCTGTCCCAAGGAGCCCAGTCACTTATTTTGGAGCAAGAAGGAGGAGGACAACAACGGCAGCACCAGCAGGCAGGCCCTCCAACCCTGATGGGGGCACCTTTGCCAGGGCTGCACTGGGATTACAGGTCCCAGTAGTTCCTGAGAAAACGATGCTCTGCACACTTTTTACTGGATAGGGAAAAGATTTGGACACTCTGCCAAAGTGGGGGTGCGTGCACAGCACTCCCCTACCAGTGAGGAGGGCTTCTGGAGAGGGAAACTCTGTGCTCATGCAAAGGCGTCAAGAAGCCCGTGTGTGCAGGAGTACTGTGTGTACACAGGAGGGGCTTTGGATCAAGGGAACAGTGTCCGTGTCTCTTCTGTAAGCAACACTGCTCCACGTTGTGCTTATACCAGAGGGAGTTTTGCATTAATTATGGGGGGGGGGAGAGTGTGTACTGTAGCAGCTGGATCTCTTTTATTCTGCCCAGTGCCTCTAGGACTCTTCCATGTATATGATGAAATCAAGTCTTCTTGTTTTTTGAGTTGTCATTATGGATTTGGCTTTGTCATAAAAGATACATTTCTTTTTGGAGTTAGAAAGAGAGAAACGTGTCCCCTTAGGCCCCAGTTCATTTATCCCTATCAGGATTAGTGAATACTTTGGCAGATACAGTGTCCTTTTTGCTCTCAGAATAGAGGCTGCAATTTCCATTATTTCCTACTTCTCTGAAGCTGAATATACTTTTCTGAAATTGCTAGCTAAGTTTGTCCTCCTTTTGAGGTCTGATTGCCAACAATATCTTATGAGTAGCTTTGTCTCAGCTGCTTTGTTAACTGTCTTAACTGTCAAAGTCTCTCTATTTGTGTATTGCCACAGGGACAATGGTTCATTGGGGATACGTGGGCAACAAACACACCAGTGGGTGAAGAAGAACTTGTATTTATTAAAGCAAGATACGAACCGTTTCAAGTGATCAAAGCAAGCTTATGAGCAATGCATACGCCCCTTGTGTTGCCCTGGATCACCCCTGTGCATCTTCTTCCTCCTCTGGCAATGGACAAACTCCCACAACCACTAAGGTATGTAGTACTTAGGCTTACCACTGAACACAATGGGGCTTGCTTCTGAGTAGACATGCCTAGAATTGTGCTCTAAGGTTTAACAAGCTACACCTGCCCACATCCCTTCTCCTAAAGGTCTAGCACTCTGTCCCGGTTGGAGATCTGGTAAGCCTAGTAACACCTCTTCTGCAGCTCAGGCGTACACTGAGACGTCCATGGATGTGTGTCTGAGAGGGCTTAACTATCTTAAGGCTATGTGCCTACTCTAATATATGAAATGGCATCTTACACTGCATGTGCCTCCCTCTCCCAGGTGTTCTGGTCTTGGACTAGTGCCCAGAACATCCCAAGATACGATAAACAGCAAGGGAACCATTGTCTTGCTAAGCAGTGACCGCTAACTGGTGCCGAAAAGCTAACAAGCATGAACTCAGCGATTCTGTTTAAAGACATAATCGTATTAATAAGCCTCGGAAAAGCAGACTGATCATCGGGAAGAACATGCGGACACGACTAACTCCTCGAGATACAATAGTCTTTCCGCAATATGCCACTACAATTTGCCAAGTTGTTTCAGAGTCTGGCTGTGTCCGTTATTGCACTAAATGAAGGTAGTTTCAGCAATGACCCAACAAATTCTTACTGCTGTTTACTGTTGGTTTTAATCAAGAGTATTCCGTTTGATCCTGAACACGGACAAATATATTTGGATAGAAAGGAGCAGGGCAATCCTTTGATAAAACAAATGGTCATCTGACACCATATCCAGTTCCAATTTTAGTTTTATCTTGTTCCCTCAATACTTCCGCTTGTGCCAGGTTGGACTGACAATCTCTTGCCTCCTACCATTTGCCAGTTGAGAAAGGGTGCCTTGAAAGCTCATTCTGGTGTTGCCAATGCTGCTCCTCAAGTAATCTCTTACTTGAGTGGTGTTGGCCGGTCCAAAAGGAGTGTACAGAGCATTGCTTCTCACTAGACTGGCAGGCATCTCCTCCGGACGGTACAGAGATCACCCCAGAGGCCTCTGCAATGCACAGGGGCTACTAGGGCAATCTGTCCTGTGTTGATGAGAAAGGTGACTGTCAATAAAGAAAGGAATTGAACAACACATACTCCTGATGGCTGTCAGCACCAGGTTCTTCATCTTGGAGGGTCATCCTCCCTCCTAGCGAAGGCACAGAAGCTGGGTGAGGACATTATTTACTTATCCCCCAACAGTCCTCAATTTAATGGGGACAGTCATGGTTTTCAGAGCCCAGTATGAGTGAATTTGTAAGCACCTTAACTCTCTTACCTTAAACCCACGGTTCCCAAACTGTGTGCTGCGGTGCCACAGCAAACTCACAGAGGCACCACAGGATATTTTAAATTTCCAAAGGAAATGTAGCAATGGAACTGTACGAGTGCCATGAACAGAGAAAGGTAGACAACCTCTGTCACAAACCAAAGGTTTTACAATGTCACTCATTCCACCTGCCGTAACTTCCATGGTCTTACATAATTGTGTCCACTTACAAAACAGCTAAGCCTTCCCTGCATCTACACATCTCTTTGGTCTGCCAGCTATTGCTTGGGGGGGGGGGGAGCTGAGATTGGAAAATAGCATGGGTAGACAGAGTTAAACCCTTTTCTGCCATCACTATAATTGATAGCTCCAATCCAAATCACTGTGCCCCACACCAGCAGATTGTAAGCCATGAGAAAGATGTTGGGAGATTCATTTACAGCTCTTCTGCATCACACTGAGTTTGGCACGATACCTCCAAGGAAGCAGAAGGCAACACATCATTAGATTAACCACAATGAATGCAGATTTTCTACCTTAGTGCTTTATGCAGTGGGAAGGACACTTGCCACTAAACACGGATGGGAGGTTGTTCTAATTTGTATTCCTGTGGTTTGTACCAGAACCTTTTGTAATGTGACTCTTCTGCTACCAAAGAGAATCCATGTGTAGCTGCATCATGAAAGGTAGGCATTTGGCAGGGAGACAAGTGGATTTTAATTGGCCAACCTTTCTGTGCACTGCCTACAACCCAAGCGATTGTTTTTCCTTTTCTTTGTTATTTTTGTTTCCAACTTCAGAACGCTTTGAGTTTTTCTTACTGCTGATGAAAGCTGCAGAGGCCACAACATAGGCTTTTATTCAGCTGCAAAGCGGTGCTTTATTGAACAAACAGAAACTGGAGGTACATTGAAACAGAAAACTGAAGGAAAGTAATTCCCTTTTGTAAATTACACTGCTATTGCAATGGGAGGGGGAGGGGGAGAATTGAGTGCAAGTAGTGAAGAAGCTGTCTCCCCAAAAAGTGAAATTGACTAGTCTATTTTCTTATCCAAGCATTGAGTGAAATGCTACCAGGCAGAAAGCAGCAATCTGAGTTCATCCAGAAGGAGAAAGGTACAGTTTGAAAATCAGTAGATGGTAGGACAGAACAACCAATGAAAGAGAGTAAAAGGTCACCGGGTTTGGGGGGGGGGAGGAACAAGCCAAAAACATTTGGAAGGCACACAAATGTGTTCATATGTGAATGCCAAAAGATTGGGGGAACTGAAGTTTTTGGTTGCAAAGGGAAACATAAATATAGTGGGCATAACAGAAATCAAGAGGAATGAAGAGAACCAGTGAGATCTGGTTATTCCTGGATGCGAACTCAATAGAAAAGACAGGAAAGAGCATATTAGGGGTGATATACCTTAAAGAGGATATAAAATCCGATGAGTTAGAAAAACGAAGGGGACAGACTTTTCCACGGAATCACAGAAATATCAGGCCCAAATAATTATCAGGCCAAATAATAATTTCATTCTGGGGTGCATTCTTGTCACCATTCTGATCAAACCGCTGAGGGTGATCTTGACTTTGATGAAGTCCAGGTGACATCCAGAGGATAAAAGTGTTGTAGTCATGGATTATTTCAATTACCCTCACATAGCCTGGGTAAATCCGCGTGTGGCCGTGACAAAGAGGAGAAATGTCTGGAATATTGCTGCTGCTGGTTTTGTGTTTTATTGTGATATTTTAAAGACGCTTTCATGTTTAAGGATGTTTAAATTTTTATATTGTACATTATAGTTTTAAATGTGGTTTTATGGTTCTGTAAGCTGCTTTGGGTGCCCTTCGGGGAGAAAAACACGTTTCATACAGCAGGCTGAAGTTAGCATTCATGATGCCTGTTGAGGGCTGGAAGTGATGTTATTAAGTAGGAAGTGACGTCATTAAGCAGGTGATGATCAATAATAAGCACGTTGTTCTCACTTAGGAACTCATTAGCTGCAAATGACAGAAGAGAAAATATGCATATTTTCAAGATATGGGAGAGCCCAGTTATCACATGGTTCAACAGCACTGCTTCTGTTGAGCTGTGGTTCCCTCTAATATTTTCCCTACCGTGCTGAGCAGTCAAAGCAGTACATAACCACTGTCATCTTAAAAAGGGGAATAGCCAGTCTGATTTCTAGGCAATAAGTGAGATCACAACTACAGCAGTCAGGTGGCATGCCAACAGAGTAGTTATACATGATATAAAGTATTCCATGACCGTTTGGCTCCAATATTTCAAACTGACAAAAAATTTCACTCCATCTACTGAATGCTAGGTATCCTGCTAAAATGGTAACAGATCCTCTGAAAATACAGATTTATAGCACAATCCTATGCATGTCTACTCAGATGTAAGTTCCACTGTTTCACATGACTTACTCCCATGAAAGTGTGTATAGAATGACAGCCTTGCGGCCTAATCCTATCTAACTCCCCATGCGGCGATGCAGTGGCTCTATAAGAAAAGTGACCTGGGAAGTGACCTGGGAAGGCGGATCAGGACCAGGAAGGGGGTCAGGATTTGGTGTGTGCTGCCACCAATCCCATCCTCCTCCTGGGCTTGACCTGTGCTCTTCCCTACCCCTGTTACCGCCCCATTCCGCCCATCCCTCTCCCATTCAACCCCTCCCCGCCTCCCGCCACCCCCCTGCACCAGCTTACCTCCTCCAGCAAGTCTCCATAGATCTTCCAGCGGCATGGCAGCCTATTAGGATTGGGCTGGTACTACTATTAAAGTGTGTACTGTATAGGATTGCAGCCTTATACTATGGTCTGTTGCCAGAAATTCCAGCCCTACCTGGGCATGCCATGGATTCAAGCTGGGAGTGGGGCATTATCCTTATTAAACTTCCTTACTGTGTCTTTCTGTGTGGCACTAATAAATATATTACTATATTGTGACTTTTTGAGTTTCTTTCTGCTTATCTAGTCCAAATCATATTTAATTTCATAAACCTTTACCGTCGTCCTCACCACACCTTCTCCCTGACCCTTATTTCCCAGGCTAAAAAGCCCTTGGAAGCCCTTTTTTCACCTCTATACAAAGTACAGGGTTCTCCTCCGTTTTTTTCCGATGATATTCTTTCGGAACTGGGGCAAACAGTAGCGCAATTCTATCTGCATGGAGCACATGCCTGCATCACTTCTATCAGCGATCTACACATATTGCCTGGCTTGGACAAAAATCCTGATGTGATTATATCAAGATTCATTTTTGATGATCCAACAAATTAAACAGAAATTAGCTTTTATGAATTTAGATAAGAATTCAGTTCCAAATCATAAAATTACATCATGCAATTTTCCTTTTGCAGTTTTTTTAACCACATGCATATATTAATAGAGTTTGATCTTTATATATATTTATATATATATATATATTTAACAGATAGTGTTTTGCTCTTCATATTTTCTAATTAGAACCATTTGCCATATTTCCAATTCCCACTGGAAGAAAAACATAAATCATTAAAGAGCAGGACGATTAAGCATCATGAAAGCTGAAGAGTAAGTAATTTCCTTCCTAAATATCTAGAAGTGATATTTGTCCTTGGCACAAGATGTTCTAGTGTTACTCATTGTAAAATGCCTTAGTCTTTGAAGCAATGGCTATGAAGAATGGCTTTCTAGAGGGGATTCATATAAATCACTGTGGCAGCCAGTCTACTCTGTGTTTGAAGAAGGCAAATTCTCTTTTACTCAACACCTTTTAAAGCAAGTTTAAGAACAATGGGTATTTCAAAGAAGACCATGTGCCAAACTGATTGATTAATATGCTAATTCAGAACCTCATATATATGTTGATGTGAGCAGAGTTCCTCCACGCAAATGTCTCCAAATTGGCAGGGGCAGCGCCGTAACAACGGTGGAGCCTGAGGAGCAGCTGCTCCGGGTGCTCTGTCGAGGAGGGCGCAATTTTTCCCCTGTGCAAGCTTCCAAATGGCGGCAGGAGGCTCGGCATGGCACGGAGAGTTGCAGCGCGCAAAAAACTTGCAAAGTAGCCCAGCATCTAATAACATACATCTGGCCATCTTGACTAGAGTACGGTTCTTTCTCTCTGCGATTCCATTTTGTTTGGATGCGTACAGTACAGTTGCCTGGTGTTCAATGCCTTGTTCCTTCAAAATAGGTTTCTACTTTCTTCCCCATATATTTTTTGCCATTATCTGTGCAAAGTAAATACAGCTTCCTCTGGAACTTGTTGCGTTTAAAACTAGGAACCAAATAAGTGACTGCTCCCCCTACTGGTGCAGATGAATACATACCACTGTCCACACCACTGTCACTGTACAGCTCTAGCTCACATGCTGTCACTCGTCTAACAAGGACCTTGACCAAGGCAAACAACTAAATACAAGGCAGAGGTGGGATCTGAGCCCTACATCAAACCACTGCTTTTCTTTTGATGCTGCAACACAACACACATTTTGCCTAAGGAAAACTAGAGAAGCTTAAGAGACAAGGAGCTTGCCCAGGAAATTGAGTGCAAGTCAGGCATAGGCCTAACCCTGCAACACCAAACTACTCACTTTGACCTCACATTTACTGTACAGGGCAGCACTCATTTCACAGCTGCACTGTGAACGTTTCCTCACAGATTGTTTCCCAAATCAATTTTCCTGCTGTTAATTAACCCCTACCAGTTCATTACAGGCCCAGGTCCTCCAAGTCAATCCCTCTACCATTTACCCCCAAATACTCATCTCCTGCATGTCAAGAGAAAGAAAAACCTCAATTTTCTCTTGCCCAATTATTGCAGCCCAATCTCCTCTTCTTCCTGCCTCCCACTTAAAGAGACAAGTACACATGCCAGAAGACATGCAGGCGAAGAACAGCTGTGGTCCAGTCAGAAACTGTCAGATCTGTCCTACTGCAGACCTGTTGCAAACCGCCACTGCCACCACCGCTCGTAGCGCTGGCACCAGCTATTCAGGACCACACTCCTCTATTGGTGCAGGCGGCGGGGGTGGGGGTGGGTCAATCTTGCAATGATGTCTTGGTGCCTCAAAATAACATATTTTTAAAAGGCTTTAACACTTATGACAGTGAGGAATCAAAACCCGACAATATACTTTTCCTGTAATAAAAAAAAACCCAATCTAAATTCTCACCTAGAAATAAATTCTATTGACACAGGTGAGATTTATTTCAAGTTAATCATCTTAAGGCTTAATGCATAGTTTTTGTGTGCCTGCCCAAATTCCCCCCTGCTGTTCCTGATTGTGCAGGTGGGGGAGGGGGAGAGAGAGTCCAGACCAGTTTTGAGTATTACTGAAAATCCAGTTCACAAAGAAACAGAGATGTTCTAAACGTAGGGACCATTCTGAAAGTCAGAGAAGGCTTTCCCTCACATCTTGTTTCAGTTCTGAATTTGAAAAGCTATCACAGTGTGTGTATGTGTGATGGTTTGATATTATCACTTTGCATTATTAAACAATCTCCATTGATTGGAACAAAACCCTTAGCCAAAATCAATCCCTTAGCATCTTGAAATCCTCCTAAGTGTTAATATTTTATCATTTATTTAAAAATAGGTACAGAGATTGTAAGAGTGCTCAAATTCACTCCCCAGCTGCAACTATTAAAGTACTTCTAACAATGACACAATTTCCCATAAAGATGTAAGCTTTCAAAAATGTGGAAACGTATTTATGCAGTTGTTAGCTCTTCAGTATTGGAAGTCTTTTGCAAAGTTACTGCTTTTTTAAACACAGTTTCCAAACCTGGTTCAAAGGCCTTTACATTACAGTTGCCAGGTTGCAACTTTGAAGATTGATGCATCAGTTGAACGTATGAGGTTGTTTTGAGCTGTTATGTGATGATTTTGCTATTTGAGAAACACAGGGAAGGCTTGAGACAGATGATGCCCCCCCCCCTCTCTATGAACAGAGATGACGTTTTCTGCTATGGCTTCTCTGGCTTTCACTCCGCTACTGACAAAAGTACCTGCTCCAGTTTCACAGCATGGATTTTTTCCTTGTCCCCTGATTCCTTCAAGTCGGCTTGGGGGTTCTTATTTTACTTTTCTCCCCTTTCTCCTCAGGCTCTCAGGCATGTCTATTCACTTCAACGTTTATTTGACACCTTTTTAAATGAAGCAAAGCAGGATGTTTAAAAGACTTTAAAAAAAATTGAGCAAGGGGGGGGGAGTGGCTTTGTGGTTCCCACAAGAGCCAGCCAATAAGCTTTTGGGGTAGCCAGATGGGGAGGTAGGCTGGAGGTAACTTCATGACTGGCAGGGGAGCTGGCCAGTGCTTTTATAGCTGGGTTCTCCTTACAACAGGTCACTCCTTGGTTCAGTTCACTTTGGAAGTTTGTCTATTCAAAAAAAGGGGTCTGTGGATCGACAGTAGTTTCACCCCTCAAAGTTTGTACATCTGTCTCAGGTGCAAAGAACATCACCACAGGCCCTTTTGTAGCTCAGTCATTTGCTATGGAGGCGATCTGGGAAACACTACGACCAATATGGCAGGTAGAATAGGTCCGAATGTCATGACTCTGAATGGCACGTGTGTGAACCAACTTTGCTTGAGCAAATTGGCTAGACGCAGGGGATGGCTTTCTTAGGAACTAGGAACGTGGCTTTGAGGAGCACTATCTCATATTTCTATCTTGCAGGTTCTTTATGGATTAATAGGAAGAAGACCTAAGTGCTCTAATAATGTATTTGAATTGTTCTCATGGAAATTATTGCATCCCACTGTTACTCCTCTTAAATATCATATTTAATGCCGTAAGAAAATAAGGGTAAAGTGCAAAAAGTATGAAGTTGAACTCCCTCAACCCAGTGTGAAAGAAAAAGAAATATTGAGCTGGGCACTGCAAATGCATTATTGCCCTGTGTGAAGTTTTTATTAATCAGTATGTTTTAAAAGCTTTGTGAAATTACCTTTAAAAGCTTGTGAAATTAAATTACTGTATATTTTTAACATTGACCTCAGCATTGTTTCCAAAGTCCTCAAAACATTACAAGCATAAATTACAGCTCACAACATGCCCATGTTATAGACAGTTATAATTACATGTGAACAAATAGACGTTCCAAAACTTAAACTACTTTTCCAAAGGTTCCAAATAACAAGGTATAATCAGCAAGACATTAACAGAATTGCTCCATGGATGTTTTCTAGCAGGAGGCTTGAAGCAGTTCTTACATTTGCAATGCAAATGTCAAACCTACCTTTATCAGAGTGCTCGTTTGCATTACAAATGCCTCTCTTCTGCTTTCTCTTTAGAATGAACAAATACTAGACAATAGTAAATAGTATGAGGGAGAGGCTTGAATGCAATTGATGCTTCATGAATGAAAACAACACCACCACTCTATTTTAGAGGTAGAACTAAATGTATGCTTGAATGTATTTGTTAGTGAAACCCTTGGATGTTGTATCTGATGAGTTATATTTTTACTTTATATACATTTTTTTCAAAAAAATTAAAATGCTCCAATTCTTTGTTTTGCTGTTCTTAATAGTGACATAGTACAGGGAGCAGTGGAAAAACCATAGGATCTGATATTTGGTGGGGCTACTACCTGTCAAATGCCTGTCAGCCACTGACGTGGAAACTGGGTCTGGGCCACTTGAAAAGTGTCAGAAGAGCTGCATTATTCTTTGACAGATTAGTAATCCATCTATCCTTGTACTATCTAACAGCCCAATCCTGTGTAAGGATCCGCCAGGTGGCCCAGGCCGCCCGCCGGATCCTGAGCTCCGCCGCGGGCAGGCTCCTGCTCGGCAGAAAGTCTACTCGGGGAAGGGGACACTCGTCCCTCGGATGTAAATGGCACTGGGGGAGATTGCCCTCCTCGGATTTCTGCCAACGAAGTCGCTGGCGGAATTCGGAGGAGGCTGTGTAACGGCCCAGCCGAGCGGCATGGGTCAGAATTCGGCCGAGGCCGATCCCCGCCCCCTCCCGGGACGGCTGGGCCTATTAGCCCCCGCCGTTTGCCGCCGACACCCCCCCCCCCGTCGGCTGGATCCTTACCTTGGTTCTCCGGCGAGCGGGCGAGGGCTTGATCGGCGGAGCAGAGAAGGACGGCCTTGCGCTGGCCTTCCCTGCTCTCGAGTCATCGTAAAAGTGCCTTACGCTCGTTCCGCTGCCCTAATTTACATCAGGATTGCGCTGTGTGGGTGGTGGTGAAATTTCAAAAAATGAAATTCATGTGAAACATCGGAGAATTTTCAAGGGAAACTGAATGGGTTTCTGTGAGACAAGAGACGTTCTCAGGAGGTTTCTGCGCACCCCTACACATTCTGTCTACATGGGCAGTCTGATCCTAACCATGCCTACTTAGAAGTTAATCACATTGTGTTCAATGGGGCTGTCACGGATAAGAGGGGACTCCCAAGAGAATGCAGGCTGACCCAGGGAGATAGTGCCTAGTATTTCACACGCTCCCCCGTTTCCTGCTCCCCACTTTCCTTTGTTGGACAGGCAGATGAATCTGGGTAAAAAAAAAACACTCCTTTGCAGTAGCATCTGCAGAGTAAGAGATACAGATATGACAATCCACTGAACCTCCTCATAACCAGGGATGAGGCAGATCGGGGGTTAAAATAGAACCAGTTTTTATTAAAATCTTAAAGGTGGGTCAAAAGTGGTAGCAGGGAGGACATTACAAAATGGACTGAAATGAAGCAGAAAACCTGATGCATTCCAGCTAGACATTTTTTCCCCTAGCTGCATCACCTTGCTTGACTGACTCTCCAGCAATTTTCACTCACTGTTCATCGAGTGGATGCTTCTCTTTGAGTCCCATGGAGTGGGTTCTCAGGCTGCTGAAAGGGAACTACCACAGAATCCGGTGTGCTGCTGGGTAGTTGCACGCTGCCTTGCATTGCACCCTCAGTGCAAGAAATGTGGGGTAAAAATCTTTTAAAATAAAACTGCAAAAATAAAAATAAGGAAAATTGAGAACCCTTAAATCAGAAAAATGTAGCAGTAATAAACATAAGATGGAAGAAATTGCCTCTGCAAGAACAGAACTGTGATATCTTGAGATATATGAAATCATGTATACTGGAGCTGGCACAAGAATGATTCTGTTCCACCGCATCTGAGATACAGTATATCCCAGGAGGCTAAAGACAAGGCAAATGACAATAAGTCTAGAGGCAAGTCATGGCAACCCAACATTTCTTGTGGGGGTGTTCTAGGTGAGGTTGACCTTGATAATACTCTGCATAAAATGGAGATGTTGCTTTTCTGAAATCAGCTGCAGAGAGGGTTTTTTTTTCTTAGACTTCAGAGGGAGTGGGTAAGAATTTGTATGTTCCTAATTCTGGCCTTTGGTACAGCTACAGATACATATTGGCAGGGTTCAACAGGCTACTACAGACGAACACATTGTGGATGTCATGTGAAATTGCTCCATGGGGTGGTGGTTTGAACATAGCTTCAGACGTTAGAGATGTTTGGAAGTTCAGATGGTGTTGGGTTCTAGAAACTACTACTACTACAAATCACGTGGATCTAATTAAAATACCTGTGGACATACTTATTAGCATCCAAGAAATTCTATTTGCATTTCTGGATTTATTTTAAATAACATGGACCCTCCCCCTCCCCCATTCAGTATTTACTAGAGCTGAGCTGAAATAACTCAGTTTCTGTAAACATTTTAAAGGTTTTGCAGCCTCGTTTTAAAATGATCTGTTGCTCCTTATGAAAATGTTCACGTATATCTTTACACTGCCCTCACTTACTCTCATTTTCAATTGCCCTCAGTGACTCCATCATGTTGTAAACTCTGACTGAATATAAAACATTATGAAATAATAAGGTTCAATGCATGATCCCTGATTGCATAATGACTATCAGCATAATCCTGTGTAACTCTTACACCGGTGTAAATGTAGATCCACTGGTGTAAGTGCACTTATACCAGTGTAACATGCCGTTTGCCAACATACACAGGACGAACACCAGTGTAACCCCCCTTGGATGCCGCGCATGCGCAGTTCGGATGCAGGATGGACTCCAGCGCAACTCTGCCGGCGCAGGGGACATTCCTGGGGTGTCTGAACTCTCTGCGCCGCTGGAGTTGCAGCAGCGTCTGTCCCACGTCCGAACTACACATGCTTGGTGTCTGAGGGGGGCTATGCCGGTGTCCGTCCTGTGTCCGTTGGCGTACGGCAAGTTACAGTGACATAAGTGCACTTACACCTGTGGATCTACTGTTACACCGGTGCAAGAGTTACACAGGATAGGGCTGTAAGTGAAAAAAAACCCTCTCTTAGCCACTCTGATTGTGAGTGGGTCCTTAAAAGACCAAGGGGAGTAACTTAAAGAGTAGATATTTTTGAGGATCATACTGTTACCCCCTTCTTCCTTTTAATTACCCTGCTAAACTCATAATCCGAGTGCATAGAAGGATGATCATGATAAAAGCTGACACCATTATCATTCTTGAAAAAAAAGATCAACCTTTTTAGATGCAACTACAGTACTTGTAACATGAAAGATAACGGGGTGATAGCTGACACATCTAAACCTACCCTGAGCCATGGGGAAATCTTGTGCGGCAGGCTGCAGTCTAGAATAGATCCAATGAAGTTAGTGGAGAAACGAGTGAAGTCAGTGGAAAAACACTAATAAATTTCAGTTCAATGCTAAAACCTGCGGTGAGCCATAAAACTGAAGAAGGTAATAATGATCCCATTGAATTCACTGTAAATCCTCCCAGTAACTGCAGCAGGCATTTAATTAGAGGCTCAAAGGGCAAGAAAGCCCACAGCACACCTAGTTCTATCTCCCGTGCTGAAGTAGGGCTCTTCTGAACAGAACACTTGTAATACATTATCGTATACTTAGGAGTTGCCATGAATATTTCAGAAACTTGGGAGCCAGAATTCGGTGGTTCCTCCTCAGGCAAAATACCTGAGGAATATCCAAGGGAAACCAAACAAATTTTGGAAAGACTAACAGCATTTTGAAAAGGTTTTACACAGCCCTATAAATAATTGTGGGGGGATTTATAGCTTCTGATTAAGCTGATGATGAGGCTTTGGACATGGGAGGACATTACTATTTATTATTAATCGTATGGCACATTCACATCGCATTCCAATAAAAAACATAAAAACACAATAAATATATGATATAAAATACTCAATATAGATAGGAAGTTACAAGCATATACAGTATCTAAATTGCAAATATAATTTTTTGCTTCAGTTGTCACATCCAGGAAATCAGCAAAATCTCCATTATAGGTTTTGGCATTCCCTCACTATATGTTGGTTAGTTTGTTTTTCAGCCCCACAATCACAGTTCGGTGATGGCATTTTGCCCCATTTGTAAAGAGCATCTGCACATCTACCATGCCCCGTGCGGATTCAATTCAAAGTTGTTCATATTGCACGAGGCTGGTCAAATCCAGGCGGTTTTTTCCAAAATACAGGGCAAACTACGGTATTGTGGGGGACAGTTTCCTACCCAGCATTGTTTCCACATATTACGAATATCAAAATCGTCTTGTAAAAGGGCCTTAGCAGTGGAAATAGCTGGATGTCTCGATTTCAGCCTTTTTTTTGCTCCAAACAAGCTACATCATTTAATATTGACAACTGGGGATTATCAATGATCTTCCAATATTCTTGAAGAAGGGCACTCTTTTGTCTAAAATCCGGAGATGGTATATGACTCAAAGCAGGCAACCAGTATAAAGGGGTAGATCGTATCATCCTACTAACAGTACGCATTGGCTCATACAATTATGTATCAATCTTTTTTGTATATGGGCTATGCAGGATTGGGCTGTACTACAGAGGGGTTTGCAACAGTGGAAGACACTTCCGCTGTTGCAAAATGGCTACTGTGAGAGGTGGCAGTGCTCCCTGTTCGTCACCGGACCTGTCCGCGGATGGTGGAGCAGTTAAGGCGTAGGTGGGGAGGGATGAAATTGGGCAGGGAGGGGGGAAGAACAGGGGGCAGGGAGGCTATGGGAGGGGGTTGATCCAGCGGCAATGGCACGCACCAGATTCTATCCCTTCTTTTTGCAGCCTCCCTGCCCTCTTTCTCTGCTCGGACGTGCACCAGCTAAAGAGCTGGCTTGCCCGCCTGTCCGCCCGCTGGATACAGCACATGCCTTTTTGGCACAGCTACACCAGCGGAGGGTGGAAGGATAAGATTGGGCTCGTTGATATGCAAAAAGGACAGAGGTACTAGTGACATTTGTGACTCTCATGAAAAGCCCATGAAAAGCCCAGACCCCCTGTGGAGGGAGTGGCAATCCTAATGTGAATTTGTGAAGCTTGTTTCCTTCAAACTTGGGGGTATTCTCTGAAATTCCTGTTGCAATTATGGCAAGATCTAAATATTCAGTCATTTATAGGGTTAATGTGACATTTGGTTATTTCATACATACTGAGTTAAGCCCCGGAAAATGTAAAACTGTGATTGGTTGATTAGATCAGGTGATCTTCAAGCAAGGGTCTGCAGCGAAGATGAATCTGCATTTTGTTTTACACATGTGTGTGCTTTTGCTTAGTGTGAGCTTGAACCTGTTTGAATCTCCTTCTCTATGTTAGTTCAGTAAAGTTAAATCAAATCTAAGCTTTCCCGTATGCCTCAGCTTGTTTATTCTAATGATCAAGATTCATTGAAACCTCCAGAGAAACTATGAATCCCTTCAATATTCACAACAATTCCCACCCTTTCAGTTAATTAATCAATGTTTAGACCAACCTTTGCCTAAGGTTGCAATCCTCTGCACACTTGCATGGGTGTAAGGACTACTGAACACAGATCTTACATCTGAATAAACGTGCACAGAACTGCACTGTAAATGGAGGGAAGCAAAAATGTTGCTTGCTTTGGGACAAGGAAAATGATTTTTTTTCTTGTATAAATTGGGGAGGTAAAGGCAGACAGTACTTCTTTACCTTTAATAGTTGTTTGGAAGGGGACATACAGGTGTAACTTAAGATGTTCTTCCAACTCTTTACAGTCTTACAGTCTTAGAGCCCTTCGTTCTGTCTGGTCACCCTTGTTAGATTCAGGTAGCCAGTGAAAAATACAAAATGCAGATATGCAAATAATTGATTAAGACTGCAATTCTATGCATACTTCCTAGGGAGTAAGCCCCATTGACCTTGAAACATACTTGAGTAAACATGGATAAGATCAGGCTGCAAATCATATTTATTTTACCCATAGTTATTAAAATAAAAAGGACCACCGCATGACAGGCAGCCCCAGATGTCAAACAATGACAACAAGAGTAATTTGGCTGTATCTCTGCTTGGCCATGTGTCCTACTGCAGCAGCAGAGTTAAATCACACATGCGCTGCTGCTTTAATTTCCTGGTACCAAACAATTAAACTCTGCCTTGCCGTTCCAGGAAGACTGATAAGCAGAGGTTTCTGCAGTCGTGGTGGTCAAGCAAAGAAATGATTAACCGCTGTGTCCGGGTTACAAAGCAACACAAGTGTCGCATTATTCAGAATGGTTAGTATCTAAAGATAGATTAAGAAGTGCCAGCTCTCGTGCAGGGTAGGAGTAGCACCTTTGTCTTTTTGACTGCAAGGTGATTGGTGGCATTACAAACAGAGATTTGTTGTATCTGCAGCGTTAGGTTCAGATGAATGGCAGTAGGTGATCTTTGTGGCCATGTTGTTCACATAGGACCAAAGAGACGTGGTCTGCGATGCCACCCATGCCCAAGGATGCACTGAACAGGCCGTTCCAGTGCTTGTCTTATTAAAAGCAAGAGGTGGAGGAGGCAGCTTTCCTCAGAAAAAGGGACTTGGGCAGGGATGGGCCAAAGTGCCCCTTCTTCTGTACACATACAAACAGCCCACAGAAGCAACCCTAGAAAGAGAGAGCATGGAGAATAGAGGGAAGATGTGGGGGAACCTGATTCACGCTCAATCCTATCCTCCCCCCCCCCGCTGGTGCAGCCGCGCCAAAAACAGGTGCACTGTATCCAGTGGTGGTGGTGGTGGTGGTGGTTTGGAAGGCTTCATAGGCAAAAGGAGATTTAAGTCCCCTTACACTTCTGTAATTCACCTGCTCCGCAATTCACCTGCTCCAGAAAAGGCGAAATAGGTTCTGGTGCAAGCTATCGCTGCCGGAACCACCCCTCCCGCCTCCCGCAGCCTCTCTGCCCCTGTCACTTCCCCTCCCCACCCAGTTTCACCCTTCCCCCGCCCCGTTCCACCCTCTTTACTCTGCAAAGCATATTTTCCATGAAAACAATACATTTCCATGATACCATGCAAGATCTTGTGTTTTGTTTTGAAGTCTCCCTTTGGGGCTTAAAACAGAGCACAACCTATTTATTGGGGATATACTGTATTTGATACTGCAGTTTGATTTACTAACGCATACATCTACAGTGAAGTTTCAATGGGAGCACATGAGTTCAGTAAATGCTGTTATGTTCTTAAGGTGTTTTTGTTTTTCCACACTAGCATATTTTCTTGCCTGCCCTGAATCTTCCCTGAGCTGTTCTATAAAAGACACAATTGACATTGGATATATCTGGTTATTTATTAAGGTACTCTGTGCAGTTGTGTCATGAGTTGGTTTACCGGTATTCCTTTTCTTTTGTGCCCTAGATTGAAATAATTTTTTGGTCCTTGTCTATTGTCTTCATAGGACATGACATGCCTTTAGCTATCCTAGGCTAGTCTCCTTTCTCCTCACAGGCCAAATAGATTTCATGTCTAATGTTTTCATACTCTCTGATTGATGAGCATAAGATTTGAAAGACTGAGGGCCCAATCCTATCCAACTTTCCAGTGCCGATGCAGCCGCGCCAGTGTGGTGCGCACTGCATCCTGCGGTCAGGGGGCAGTCATAGAGGCCTCCTCAAGGTAAGGGAACGTTTTTTCCCCTTACCTCAGGGCTGCACTGCAGCTGCATCGGTGCTGGAAAGTTGAATAGGATTGGGCCCTGTGTCACATAATGCAAAAAGGACAATTGTCTAAAAAGGAGAGACTGAGAGGAAGAGCAAAGCCAATATTTAAGCACCATTTGTTTCTTGCTTATACCACACATCACCTAACTTTCTATATTTATTTTATATTTATTCTATATTTATTTATTTTATTTACATTATTTATTTGTTTATTATTTATCTATATATCTTTCTACCTTATTTTCTGAAAACATGAGGTGTTTTCCTGTAGTGGTTTCTGTTCAAAGATGAGTGAGGACTTGGCTTTGCACCTCTGATCCCTCTTCTGAAGACCTCATTAGAAGGCTTGCGGTTAGTTCGCTCCACCTAATGCATGTATGGCAGTGGTCCCCTTCATTTGGACTTGTTTTTCTTTGTGTTAGAAAAGCAAACTGCTAATTGCCTTACCAGCAGACCATTTCTTGAGTCAGAGATTTACTCTGAGTAGCCTGCAACCTTTTCAGAACTTGGAACCAGCCCGCACACGCATTTCACTTGATGACTGCCTGTGTATGAGCTATAGTTACTCCATGAATGGAATTTGTGTCACAAGGTACGTGCTGCTCTTTGGAACATGCTTTGGCTGGTGGCTTGCCATTGAAAATTATGCACTGTAATATTAATGCAATTAATAGATGGCAACAACCAACCTACGGTGTATGTCAGTGGAATGGTGCTTTCAGTTAGATACAATTGGCAAGTAGTGCATACTACTTAAGGATGAAATGGCTACAACTCCTTCCTTTTAAAATGATTAAGGGTCAAACTACATGTTTAATGAAATTGTGCTTTTAGGAGTCATGCTTAAACTGGAAGTGGTTCGTCTTTCTCAAAAAGCACCTACTGAGGTTGGGTTCCTTATTGGAAATATGGTGCATGTGAAGGAAGGGAGTAGTCCTTTTCCCAGAGTCATTTTCCAGCTGAAGATAGCCCCTGAAAAGCTGCTACCTCCAGAGGCAGCTTTGGGGAGGGAGGGGGAGAGGGGTTGACTGGACAACAGCTCATGGGGAAAGTATTAACTTCCCCCTTCCCATGTGCTGTGGTTCCAGGCAGGATCGTACCTCTCTCCATGACTGCTTTTTGTGAAGGCACATGTGCTTTTAAGCCACAGGTGAATGAAAAACACATTTAGGCAAACATATGCAGCAAGTCCTCACTGAAAGTTGTTTCGTTATAAGACATTTCATTTTAAGTTGTTGAGAAAAAAAATCGATTCTCGGCCGGGGCCACTGTCTGTATGGAGTTTGAATGTTCTCCCACTGGCGTCACTGCAGCGTGGTGGGGGGGAAGCGGGGCACACAGGGTGACACACCTGGAGGCGCCTGGAGGGGGTGATGCGCCAGGGGGTGACACTCCCGGCAGCCACATTTAAGCTGTTTGCAGCGCAGCCGCAAATCCTGTCGCCAGACGATGCTATAACTGCCTTTCATATATTTCCAGAATGTGCCTGGAACCTGCTGAAACCACATAATGAAACGCTCCTTATGTCTCACTGAAAGCCATAGTTCTGGACCAGATTCTGGTGTGGATGGAACTGTGCCCTCCCTATCCCTGACCTACATGCATGGCAAGAGTTCTGTGCCAGTGCTGTAGGGGATACCTGCTACAATAATGCAGAATGGTGAGTCTCATCAGTGTGGTTGCCCAATTTATACATCAGTTATGGATGAAATTTGTTTTTAAACCATAAATTTGCCCTACAAGAGAGAACTCAACAGGAATAACGGTTTTTTTTTTTTCCCCTTCTTGGGAAGCAAGACAGGTATGGTGCAGAACAGAACATTTGTCCTCTGTCATTTTAAAAATGTTTCACTGAAGAGTGAGAATAAGATGGTGTTATTTCTGAGGAGATTTTACAATCCAGAATAAAACAGCTATTGTCTGCCAGAGCAGATGTTCCAAGTTTGCAGACGGTCGGCTGATAGGGTAAAGACTCCAACAGAACTCAAATGGCTTAACAAGAGATGCTAAGGGTGCTGAAAGCGTCATTTAAAATAGGAAAATGCTTTCATTGGAAACTGAAGTTAAGGGAGCCATGCTTATTGTCTTCATTTGCTTTGTCGGAGACACATAAATGTGAGAGAGCTCAAGGGTGTTGAAACAGCAGGGCTGTAATCTTTATTACTGTGTGTACCCATTAGTCTGAGAGAGAGAGAATGGGTCTTAAAAGTAGGACAACTTTTAAAGTGTGGGAAACTGAAGAATTTCTGTATGACTTCTCTAAAAGTTTGTTCTTAAATCTTCTTGTCTTGGTGCCAGTTACAGCATCAATCTAAACTGCAGTAGAATGAAGAAGAATACTGTACGAGTATACAATAAGCACAGGTTTTCAGCAATATTGAATGGTTCTGGTTCTGTCATGGAACGTCATGAGGAACTGCTGTAAAAACCTCCAGCACTTCAACCTATGGTATAGCTTAAACTGTGGAAGTACTACTACAAGTGTGTAAGGGTGCTCCAGAAATTCTCCACAGATTTTGGTGTTCCAAAATCTTCTTTCTTAAGTAAAAAAAAATGTGTTTGGAATTCTCCATTGTTCATTTTTTTCTTGTACAGTATCTAAATTTGGAACAAAATACAGCTTTCAGTACTTTTTTTTAAACGATACAAAACAATCCATAAGAGAAATTCCAATAATTCCTTTCCAGTCTAATATTTAGACAATACAAATTCCAACAAATGGCTCCCATCTCTTCATTAATGTCACACATCACATCTCCCTTCTTCTTTGTGTAACAAGATCTGTAAATCTGAAATATTCAAAGACGTTAGCAACTGCTCTTTTGTTGTTGGAATATTATTACTCTTCCATTTCCAAGCCCACACAGTTTTAGCTGCAATTACCAAATTCCCAAGTAGAAGCTATCTGAAACATGCATGTCTATTAAATTGAACAAAACCTGCCACAGATCACTAGGGATAATACAAGTCAACAGTAATGACAATATTCTCTATACTTGTCCCCCAAACAGTACAGCCCAACTTCCCCACCATGTATACCAGATCTGCTGGTTGAGCCAAATACATCCAAAGCTTAAAATGTCTTATGTTAAACTTATTTAACCTCTGTAGTGTCAAATACCACCTCTATAATATTTTGTATTGCATCTCCTTGGAAGTCAACCCTTCTAAACGATTAAGAATAACTGTCAGTTCCTTCATGTCTTTTTCTCCTTCTAAATCACCAATGTGGATGTGTGCATTGATAAAACACGCAAAAACATTCTTGATGTAAACATACGTATGACTGCATCATGATCGTCTTGGGGAAGTTTTCTAATAAGTTTGAATTAATAAAAGGAAGCATTTTCCAGGTTGTTCTGGTCCTTTTATTAAGTTAACAAGAGAACAAGGGGTTGTCCTAACGTTTGGAGCATTATCAAAGGTGCATTACAGAGAGTTTTTGTATCAAGATTGTTTTGCGTGATGTGTTACCAATGTGTAGGTGTGCATTTGGCCTGGGCAGGGTTATAAAACACTGCACAACATGGATCGTCATATAATCATGCATATTATCACATCCAGATTGCCACAGCTTTCAGTTCATTAACATTTTCCCCATCAACATTAGCAATGTGCATGTGTGCATTGATAAAACATTGCCGCCGCCACCCCTCAAAAAACAAAAAACAAATTGCACATGTTCTACTCCCAGAATTAATTTTAGAAATCCTTGTTGGTGAAATAGAATTTAGGGGGAGTGGAATGTAGGGTTTTCCTTGTCCTGCCCCTTCACTGTTTTTCGGGTTCTGCCTGCCCTATATGTGCCCCTACATCAGAAGTGTCGCTGGGGGAGGGGGGAGCTTTGGGTCCCCGGGCGACAAGTTGAGAGGGTTGACAAAGCAGTGGCGGGGGCGAAAACCGTGCTGTTTTGGCGGCGGGAACAACAGGCGGCGGAGAAGGCGATGGGTTTGGCCTACCCTCCCTCCCTGCGTCTCCGAAGGGAGTTGCAGTGGCAGTGATGTCACTCCCGGTGTTGACATCAAGGGGGCGGCATAGCGACATCACTGCCCTGCGTACGCTGAATACCAAGTGCTGGGGACAAACTGGTAGGACTGTTGCTTCCATGTCTTGCTTGTAGGCTTCCTAGAGGCATTTGACTGGTCAGCCTGGGACACAGGATGCTGCATATAGATGGACTCATGGTCTGACCCAGCTGCAGGGCTCTTCTTGCATTCTAAGCTGCACACCCAGAGTGCCATTGATTGACATGATACCAATGAACATGCCGGCCTCTTAGTAGACTTGCTCATGCAAAGGGTTGTCCCTCTGTTGCAGTGCTAGGAAGGCTCTTATTTGCAGAAGCAAGTCCCAAGCTGGCAAATAATAGCTGGGCCTGGTTAATGGCATCCATCTCTTTGGGAATGGGAGAGGGGAGATTTCTAATTTAAGATGAAATGAAGTCATGATTTTTGTTCAAGGGTAAAAGGAGGTTTTCTTTTTGTCCATTATGTCTTCAACCATATCATGCATGACAGCAGATATCCAGAGGGCAGGACACACATAAATAGCCATGACAGCCATAAGTGAGAGAGAGAGAGAGAGAGAGAGAGAGAGAGAGAGAGAGAGAGAGAGAGAGAGAGAGCGCAGTGGAATGCTCTTCACATATAATGATCACTTGTCAAAAACACACTTTATAACCAATGCAGCTGCATTATCATGTGAATGGAAGGCAGGATTTTCCCTTTGGTAACACAATGTAGGGCTTGTTTAAATTGCATTTGCTTTGTGCTGCCACCTTTTGTTCAATGACTTTTAAAACCAGCTTCTGTTTCTCTTTTATATGTTGCTCATAACTATTGATCAACAACACTTTTCAGCGTGCGAAAGCATACTATAATTTTTACCTCATTTGTCCTTGCAACGAAGATGGGAGGCAAGTTAGGTGGAGAGACACACTCAAAGCCTCCAAGGAAAATTGATGGTAGGCTAATGGCCAAGCCAGATGAGAAGACAAGAGATCTGTAACTGGATTTTCTGTCCGTTTAAATTTTTGTAAGAAGCAGCTCAAATGGCACGATTGAGTTCACGGGCACTGGGAGAGGGTAAGCCCTTTCCCCACTACCATTTTCTCAATGAAAATCCCCCCTCCCAGCTACTGTTCACCCTGCTAGGGGAAATTTATGCACGCAGACTGTGGGCGTGTACGTTTCCCCCAATAGGACCAAGAGTGATTTTATGTCAATACCTACCTGGAAGGAAGTTAACAGTGCTAAGAAAAGGTTAATGCCCTTCTCCCCCAGCATTTTGGTCCCAAATTGAATTTTCCCACCCCCACATCTCCAGTGTGGCTGCTGTTACTAAAACGAAGCAGTGGAAAATCATTCCATGGATCTCAGTTGTTTTATCTTCTAGGTAGGCCCTGAGTGAAGAACTGAATGTGTGGCAGGAACTCCCTGCCTTTGGAGGTTCTGTTCGCCTCTTTGCTGATGATCTGTTGCTGCTGCCTGAAAACCTTTTTGTTTCTACAAGCTTTGAGTTCCTTTGTTGTATCAGTGTGTTTGTCTCTCTCCTCTCCCAGTGCATTAATTGGAATTGTTTTATTGCTGCTTTTTCCATATTTTGTGCTTTTTGTTTGCTTTATTGTTTTTAAATTGATATTAGCTGCTTTGAGTATCCCCACGTTAGTGGAGAAAGTGGAATAAATAATTCTGAAGTTCATACAAAACAATGGGGAAAAGAAATGAGACCTTTATTTTAAACTTGTATGTGCTTATTATTTATGGATTTATACCCTTCCTTTCAATCAAAATGATTCCCAAAGGTAAGAACATAAGAAGAGCCCTGCTGGATCAAGCCAAAGGCCCATTGAGTCCAGCCTCCTATATCTCACAGTGGCCCCACCAGATGCCTCAGGGAGCACACAAGACAACAAGATACCTGTATCCTGTCGCCACTCCCTTGCATCTGGCATTAAGAGATGGCCTATTACTAAAAACCGGAGGTTACTTATCCCCATCATGGCTTGTAACCTGTGATGGACGTTTCTTCCATAAATCTGTCCAATCCCCTTTTAAAGACATCTAGGCCAGGTGCCATCACCACATCCTGTGGCAAGGAGTTCCACAAAGGTAGCTTACAATAGCAATAGAAAACAACCTAGGAGCCGTTTAGGCTGTAAACCTATACACCAGTGGTGTCACTCTAGGTGGGGCGGAGCTCTAAGTTTTGCCCCGCTCTGAACTCTTCCTTACTCCCCGGCACGAGGTGGCCCCGCCCCCTCGCCATCGGAGCCATTCAGGCCGGCGAAAGCAACATTGCCTTCGCCGGCCTGAATGGCTCTGACAGCGACGGGGCGGGGCCTCCTCGTGCTGGGGAGTAAGGAAGGGTTCAGAGCGGGGTGGAACTTAGAGCTCCGCCCCACCTAGAACGACACCACTGCTATACACGCTTTTCTGGGAGTAAGTTCCACTGAAATAAATGGAACTTACTTCTGAGTAGACATCGTAGGATTGCGTTGTTAGTCTTCTGGCTGACGGCAGAGGCAAGAGTCAGCCAGGCTTCTCCAATCCCTGGGCAATGTTGCAGAGGAGAGTTCTTTACAGGAAAGAAGTGAGCTCCCTACAGCCCCTCCTTCTCTGGCTGCTGGTGGGGGCCAGGCCGATTTCCCCCTTTCCCTGGTGTTCACCCTGGGAGGCAGGCAGTACAACCTCTGGAGATTCAAGGTCCTCTGGCCCAACTGCAGAAGCCGGACATGCTTCCAGTTGCTTCTGCAGTTCCCAGGCAACATGTATAGATGAAAAATGTTGTCAAAAGACGAGGTGAGAGAGGAGCTATCACCCTATGTTACTTTGAAGGGTCCTGTTTATAAGACTATTGGTTGTTGGCACTGACTACCCTGATGACTTAAGAAGAAATTGCAAAGAAAGGTTGGGATAATACACATAAGAACGTTACGGAAGTCACTAGTTGTCCTGGGGTGATAAGTTGGTTCCAGGAGTTATGGGTAATAATAGCAGTAACAAAAACTAGAATAAGAGTAGCTACTTTTTAGAATGAGATGAAGGCTTGTTATTAAAGGTGCAAGTGTACATTTTTCCAATTGCTGATTATCACTTGACTAATTACTCCTCATACTGACATGCAGAGCAGGGAGCTTTGCTGATTTCTGGCAGTGTTGTGTTTCGCTCTACCATGTACCAAGCTAGCCACCTGATACTGTGCCAATCTGTCTTGACAACCAGTTCTTTGGGGCTTTCTGCATCTCATTTCTGCCGCCCACACTACTTTGCTACTATTTAGAAGGACTTTGCATGACAAAATGCACTCCACCAAAACACAGAAAAGGTTCCACTGTGTGGTTTATATATATTGAGTCACTTCTGAAATCTATGACTGCATGTCCTTGGTCAGGAAATCTGAGGTTCCCAAGTGTTGCCATGGTGCTGACTGTTGGAAAGGGGGGGGGGAATTCTAATAAGCAGCAAAAAGGACCCTTTTCCTATAGTTAATTCTGCCATCCACCTAGTTTGCTGCTACCAATAAATACACAGCAGCAGAGGCAGTTAAGATTTCAAAATAAAATAGAAAACAGAGCAGAGACTTAGTCGGGGAGGAGAATGTGTCGAGGCCAGGAAGGGAGTGATATCGGTGGTGGCAGCTCTGCCAATATCCTATCGCCCTTCCCAGCCTTGATCCATCTTCCAGGAAAATCATTGGTGCTGGTGCAGGTCTAGTAGACTCCTTAGGGCAGCGGAGGCTTACTTCTGGGCAAGGGAACAAATGTTCTCACCCCACAATAGCCTCCATGTTGTCCTATGGGGATTTTGTCTATAAAAAAGCTGTCTCATGGACCCCTGATGTTCACATTCCCCTTCCTTCCTTCCTTCCTTCCTTCCTTCCTTGCATATCAAACATATTTCTGCCTCCCCCTTCTTTCAATCAGGAGATTCCAGTGCTTTGACAAACTAGCCCCACAATCCCTGTAACAACACAAGACACAGCTGATACAGATGGTAACTCTGACTCCCCCCCCACGACCATTGGTCCCCAAGCCCACTATATTTTGGTCATGTGCACAGTCAAATTGACAACACACGGCCCAATCCTATTCCCCCATGGCCGCTAGCATAACTAGCGTTACGCTGGCAGAGGCTGTTTTACTGCAGCCTGCTTGTGGGCCTGCCATGTACCAGCAGACAGCTGATCCACCAGCCCTGGTAAGCTGGCATGGGGTTGGAGGGAGGCAGGGAGGAGGTCGAGTGGGGCGAAGGATGAGTGGAACGGGGTGAGGAATGGGCAGAACGGGGCAGTGATGGGGGTGGGGCAGAGAAGGACCCAGACATTTTTCGACTGGGGGCCCGACCTTTCCTCCCCCCATAAAACTGTCATAACCCCGGTCATAAAACTGTCAAAATTAGGTTTCGGTTTTAATAAAGCGGTTTTTTTGAGGAGGGGGTTCTGGGGTTTTTTAGGGTGAAAAACAAACATTTGGGGGGTGCCCCATATCACCTTCACCTTCATGCACTGAATGCTAAGTGGGACAGAACAGTGAAAACAAAAGGAAGCAGCG
This sequence comes from Plestiodon gilberti rubricaudatus, assembly GCA_026170595.1. Classification (NCBI taxonomy): domain Eukaryota; kingdom Metazoa; phylum Chordata; class Lepidosauria; order Squamata; family Scincidae; genus Plestiodon; species Plestiodon gilberti. Next base: position 122,497,707 of record JANXHW010000001.1, on the reverse strand, counting down.
GGGGCGGCAGCCGGAATCCCCCCCCCGGAAAAACAAAAAAAAAGCCTAAAACAAAAACAAAACTTAAGGGGTCCTGCGCCCCTTCCCCTGCCTCAGCGCCCTGGGGCCCTGGCCCCCCCCCCTTGAAGATGCCTCTGGGGTGGGGTAGAGGATGGATCCCAGGAGGAATCGGGTTCAGCAGCAGGAGTGCACATAGAATCTCAACCCCTCCTGGGCCCAGAAGTGTCGTCGGGGAGGGGGCGTTGGGGCGGTAGACCCCTGGGTGGTGGGATCAGGCCCCAGGCGGCAGGCGGGCGGGGTGTGTGTGTGTAACGGCAGCTGGTGGCGGGGTGGATTGTCCTGTTCGCTGGGGCGAGCGAGGAGCGCTGGCAGCGTGTTTGGCCCACCCACCCACCCACCCTGCGTTTCTGTTTGGTGAATAACGGCTGCAGCCATTACATCACTTCCGGCACGGGTGGTGGTGGTCATTGAAACGCTACTGCCCGGGCCTGATCCGCCATCACAGATCAACGTGGGCTTGCACCAGCAATATCGCTGGCGCAGGTCTGAATGGCCTCATAGTGGCTGCTGGGGCTTACCCCAGGGGCCAACAAGCAAAATTGTTGGCCCCTTGGGGTAAGGGGACAAATATTCCCTTACTCTGTGGAGACCATCAGAAGCCAGAAATCCCCTGTAGGATACAGTGGTAGCCACACCGGCACCACTACATCGCTGTGCGGGAATTTAGGTAGGACTGAGCTATTAGTGTTTCTATCTTTCTTTGTTTGGTGTGGGTGTGTGTTTGGTGTGTGTGTGTGTGTGTCCAGAACTCCTTGGTCTACCTTTTACCATTCAAGGTGGAGGCCTAGAGCTTAGCCCTAGGCCTCCTCCGCCATACCCTATCCCTCTTCCCGGGCCTGTTGAGCCTTACACGGGCCTTTCAAATGTACACAAGCAAAATTGTTGGCATGCATTCAAGTAGGCCCATTGGGGCGGCTGGCACATTACTTGGGGTAAAGGGACAAATGTCTCTATACCCCAAGGAGGCCGCCGGCTGCGATGGGGCAGGCCCAATCCTGTATAGGATGCAGCGGGTGCCTTATGTGCGCCACCACGTCCTGCTAGACAGGATTGGCTGTAAGTGCAAGAAATGTGGGGGCAAATATTTTAAAATAAAATTGCAAAAATAAAAGTAAGGAAGATTGAGGCCTCAGTCCAGCCCAACTCAGGCACAGTTGAGGCCCAATTGTGGCACAATTGGGGCCCAAAATAGGACCGAGTTAGGCTGCAACTGTGCCTGAGTTAGGCAGGAGGCAAGAGCAGTGGGCCAGGATCGAGGCAAAACTTACCGCAGAGGCAGGCAGGCCCCTGTGGGGAGCTGTCAGTCTTGTGGAAGCGAAGAGCCCCCTCCTCAGCCCGTCTGCGTGCACCTACCACAGCTGCTGCAGCGGTCGCAGCAGATGGGCAGCCACAGGTGGGCCTGCAGGCACTGGGCGTGCGACAGTCAGCTGAAGGGCAGAGGTTGTGCCAGTGCCAGCTGCCCCAGGGCACCCTGGGCATTAGCCACCTGCCGCAGGGGGGAGTGCCACTGCCCTCCCTCCTGCAGACTGCGATGCCACCCCCAAGCCACGGTGAGGCTGCACGTGGGAGTCATGGGGGGTGAGCGGGGGAGAGAAGGGAAGGAGGGGGTGGGAACGGCACGCACAAGGGGGGTCTCATGAGGTCTGGAACCGCCTCCGCCATGACATGCCCGTGCGCTGCCTGAAGCCCTGGGCCACCAGGGCCGTGGCTATGCCCACAAAGAAGGCATCCTGGTATGCCTTCTGCTCCGTGCCCCGGCCAAGACCGAGAGATGCCTTGGGCTTGTCTGCTGTGAGCGGGAAGGGCTCACGCAGCTCATCACTCCCCAGATGGGGCAACGTAGGCGCCTCGCGGCAGGCGCTCTGGCGGGGTGGGGGGTGCCAGCGTCCATCATCAGGGAGTGGGAGGGGAGGCAGGCACACAGGCAGGCGGACAGGGGGTGCTGGGGAGGGACACGGGTGGGTCAGAAACAGACAGACAACAAGGCTGGTGGGAGAGGAATACAGGGAGAGGGGTCTGCAGAGACCAATAGGGACACAGGGGTCACTTCGCAGATGGAGGCAATGCAGGAACGGGCGCCTCTCATGCAGACGGACCGAGGGCGGAAACGGACGCTGTTGACGGGCGGACTGAGGACGGAAACGGACGCCGTTGACGGGCGGACTGAGGGCGGAAATGGACACCGTTGACGGGCGGACACGGACGCCGTTGACGGGCAGACCGAGGGTGGGTGAGAGCCCCGGTTGCTGAAAGGGCTCTTCACGGACGTGGGGGACGTGCGCCATGTCACCTGTCACTGTTTGCCTGCCTGAGAGGCCCCCCAACTCCCCCCTCCCCTCTGAGCCCTGAGGGTCTGGCAGCCCCCCTGCTGTGTTCTCCCTGGGCTGGCTGTGGCAGGCCCTGGCTGGGATTCATGCAGGGCCTTGTGTGGTGGGCGCTGTCTCTCTGTGTGTGGGGCAGTGCTTGTGTAACATTGGGGTCATGGTGTTCAAGGGGCCTTTGCCCAAGGGGCATCTTTATTGTTCTGGAACATTGGCAGGGATGGCCAGGCGAGGCTGCCAGGGGTAGGCACAGCAGCCACTCAGAATGTAGCAGCAGCAGCTAAGGAGGGTTGCAGGGCAGGCTCCCAGACCTCTGGCAGCATCGAGGCAGACGACCATGGGGCAACCAGACTGCGGGCCCAGGGGTGCTCCCCAGAAGGTTGGTGGTGGTGGACATTCCTGGGGAGACATAAATCACAGGGGTGTTCCATGGCAGCTGCTGTGTGGTAGCAATCCCCATTGAAGAAATGCCAGTGTGCCGGTTGCAAAGGCCTGCAGGGAGAGAAATCAAACACAGCTGAGTGGTGTGACACACATAGCCTGGTCTGCGCTCCTTCCCTGGGTATAAGGTGAGCATGATCCTGTAAGGGAAAGGGGTCAAAGAGAGAGACAACAACACAACTTGGGGGTCACAACCATGGCAATCCTAGCAATACTGACCTGTCAGTAGACCCTGTGGAGAAAAGAGGGGGGGGGAAACAGCTGGTGTCTACATATGGGTTACAGTTCCACACTCATGGCATTGTGTGCTCACATTCATACAGCCAGCTATGAGACAAGACATTGGTATAGAGACATATCATGGCAGGCTATGCAGGCAGCTATGAGACAAGACATTGGTATAGAGGCATATCATGGTAGGCATTGCAGGCAGCAATGAGACAAGACATTGGTATAGAGGCATATCATGGCAGGCATTGCAGGCAGCAATGAGACAAGACATTGGTAAAGAGGCATATCATGGCAGGCATTGCAGGCAGCTATGAGACAAGACATTGGTATAGAGGCATATCATGGCAGGCATTGCAGGCAGCAATGAGACAAGACATTGGTAAAGAGGCATATCATGGCAGGCATTGCAGGCAGCTATGAGATAAGACATTGGTATAGAGGCATGTATCCTACCTATATTTCTCTATGCAAAGAGGCAGATGTCAGACCACATATCAGCATGAACCCTGCACTTACCTGCACTTACCTGCTGGTGTTGTTGCCTGTGGGGGGGGGAGAGGGGCTGGGAGAAAGACATGGGTTAGCAAACACTTGCATGGAGACAGCTGCCCAGGAACAGGAGTACACAGTTTGGCCACAGGCAGAACAGCCCTCTCTGCCGTAGAGGGGGGCAGAGAGGAGAGAGGAGAAGAGAAGAGAGAAGTGGGGTGTTAGAAAAGTTTTCAAAGTCCCACTTTGTGGCTGCTGGGGGACAGAACCCCATGCCACGTGCTCAGAGAGAGAGAGAGAGAGAGAGAGAGAGAGAGAGAGAGTGGAGGGCTGGGGCTGGGCTTTTGTGGGAAAGAGGCTGGGTGGGGCTGGGTGCTGATAGGGTAACTATTTGGGTCCGTGTCCAGAGTTAGGCCACAACTGTTCGGTCCTAACTCAGGCCCAACTCGGGCCCAGGGTGTTAGAACTTTTCAGGAGAGGGCTGGTGTGGGTAAGGTAAAATGGCTCCTATGGGTCTCCTCACATTTGGGTCCACCCTTTTTGCTGGCCCAAATTTTGGGCCTGAGTTGGGCTCGAGGGGGCGTGTCAGGGGCTCTCCAGCGTCTGGAACCGGACCAAATTTCGTAACCGCCCCCGTCACACCCCCGACACGCCCACTTTTAGGCTGCAATTGTGCCTGAATTGTGCAGTTGTGCCTGAATTGTGCCTGAACCCAATTCAGTCCCAATTGCAGCCCAACTCAGGCACAATTCAGGCACAACTCGGGCCTAAAGCACTTGGGCTGCAATTGTGCCTGAATTGTACCGCAGTTGCCTTGGGCTGGACCGGGCTGTGAGAATCCCTAAATCTGAAAAACGTAGCAGTAATATGTGCACACATGATGGAGGAAATTATCTCTGCAAGAATAGAACTGGGACATCTTGAAATCATGTATACTGGAGCTGGCACGAGAATGACTCTGTTCAACTGCATCTGAGATGCAATATATCCCAGGAGACTAAAGAGGAGGCAAGTGACAATGCGTCTAGATCAGAGGCAAGTCATGGCAACTCAACGTTTCTTGTGGTGGTGCTCTAGGTGAAGCTGACCTTGATAATACTCTGCATGAAACTGAGATGCTGCTTTTCTGAAATCAGCTGCAGAGAGATAATTTTTCTTAGACTTCAGAGAGAGTGAGTAAGAATTTGTACATTCCTAATTCCGGCCCTCAAATATACCTGTTTGAAAGGTTCAATGGGCTACTACAGACTCGACTGACACATTTTGGATATCATGTGAAATTGCTCCGTGGGGTGATGGTTATCGGATGGTACAGATACAGAGAGCTAGCATGGTATATAGAGGTTAGACTGTTGGTTTAAGAGCGGAGTGACCTGGGTTCAAAAATCTCCACTAGTAAGAACATAAGAACAGCCTTGCTGGATCAGGCCAAAGGCCTATCTAGTCCAGCTTCCTGTATCTCACAGTGGCCCCACCAGATGCCTCCGAGGGCATACAGCCAACAAGATAACCTGTTTCCTGTTGTCACTCCCTTGCACCTGGCACAGAGAAAACCTACTTCTAAAGCCAGGAGGTTGCTTATGGCTTGTAACCTGTGATGGTCTTTTCCTCCATGAATCTATCCAAACCCCTTTTAAAGGCATCTAGGTCAGGTGCCATCACCACATCCTGTGGCAAGGAGTTCCACAGATGAATTACATGCTTTATGAATTACATAGATTTATGGAGGAAAATCTATGTCATAGATTTATGGAGGAAAAGTCCATCACAGCTTACAAGCCATGATGGGGAAAAGCAACCTCCTGGTTGTAGGAGTAGGTTTTCTCTGTGCCAGGTGCAAGGGAGTGGCGACTGAACACAGGTATCTTGTTGTCTTGTGTGCTCCCTGAGGCATCTGGTGGGGCCACTGTGTGATACAGGAAGCTGGACTAGATGGGCCTTTGGCCTGATCCAGCGGGGCTCTTCTTATGTTCTTATGACCATTCAGAACACAAAAGCTTTTAATCCACCTGGCACTGCAGGAGTCGTCTTGGTTTGCTTCTTATGTCCATCTTCTGGGTGCCAGCGGGGATGGTGGTACTAATCATGAACAGAGGGGTCTATGAAGGAAACCTGATTAGATCAAATTGAAGAGGGACTTTGTTTTTCCTGATGATTTAAATATATATACGTACCTTTGTAACAAGAATTATCATTATGAATATTTAAGATAAGAATAAAAAGGAGAATAGCTTGGATGAAAATAAAAGCATGTAACATGGAGATTGCAAAACTGAGCAAGAGAAGATGTGAAATTATTATATACAGATGGGAGAGAAGTCAGGTCAATAACGCTTAGAAAATGGAGCATGCAGTGGCATAATGCAAAACGCTATTTGTTCTGATGCTGGAAAAAGACGAGTAAATCCAAGTCAATAATAACCTGCATTTTAAGTTGAAGATGTAATGTTATAAAGCAACTATATTAAATACATGATTGTATGTAGCAGATAACTTAATTACAGAGACAATTTAAAAAAGACATTCGCACAAGTGCCTGGGGGAAAAAGCCCATGCCATACAGTATTACTCTTGGATCATTTTCCCACAAAAGATGGATTGAAAAATAAGATGCTGCTGATTAAGATTACATTACTGACAAGCTATATAGGTATGTCAGGATGGTGATAAAATTATACGTTAGGTATGTCATTCACATGGAAAATCCTTGTTGCTTTTCAAATCTGTTTTCTACATGTTGGTTCTTTAGTAAAGGCACGTCCAGTTGGAAATGCTGAGAAATCCTCTGTTAAGCTGACATTTTTGACGTGCCCTTAATGATATGGTCTTGCCGAAATGTGCCAACATAATTTGAATGGCAAACAGCGTGGAATACCACTTAGTTTTGCAAAAACTGTCATTTTGGAGGTAAAAGCTATAACTCTTAGCATTACCTTTTTATGGTCTGACTTATTAGTTTTGAAAACCTAATCGTCTAATTGCACAGAAGTTTTAGGGATGCTCCACCCGATCATTCTCCTCTGCTGCTCCACATTTCCTCTTCCACTCCATTCGCCTCTTCCTTTTCAAGTCCTTGGAACACAGGAAGAGGAGGCGGAGGAAAAGATGGGCAGTTGAGATGGGCAGGAGGAGAACCTGATAGAGGGTGCATTCTCCACCAGTCTGCAGCTTCAGCTACTGCTTCAGTTAGCCTAATACCGTAGTTGGGCTGGCCATGACAACTTAGGGCCAAAGCCAGTAGAGGATTGAATAGAGGAACAGTGTTTTGAAAAGAAAAAAGATCTGCATTCTGGTTTTTTTTATTAAAAGATTTGTCTCGCGCACACACAGGAGGTAAGTACAAAACATTTATACTTACCTGCACAGAAGCCCTGGGACTGCCTATGGGTTTCCTCAGACATACAACCACCTCTTTTGGTGGCGTATGTCTGAGGAGAGGAAAGGGTGGGGAGGTTTGTAATGGAGGCGATAAGATCCAGTGAGCACCATTCCCGCCAGATCCATCCCTTCCCATCTCCTTTCTACCCTGGTTCCTCCCCCTCCCTGCCCAGCTATGCCCCCAGTCCTTCCACTCCCTCCCCCTCCCTGCCCACCTCCCGCCCCCACCGCTAGCTTACCAGGTCCGGTGGGCACAGTGGTGTCCGTCAGCAAAGCTGTGGTGCTTTGGCAACGCTCGTAAAAATAGCCGACAACGGAGTGCTGTGAGCACCATCAGCAGCTATTTTATGACAGCAGAAGGGTCTTTTACTTTTGTAAAACCTCTCCTCCTCCTGAGAGCCCAACCCTGAATAGGATTGGGCTGTTAGTCTTACTATCCCCATATTGCAGCTGAGAGGGAGTGGCTTTTCTAGGCCATGGCAAGAGGCAACATTTGTACTGAGGAAGTTCTGTTATGCACCTTCCTATAACAATTATATATTAGGAATTTTTGAGACATGCAAAAATCGTACAGTGTGTCACACCTGCTTTCGACTAAAGTTATGCTCACACAAAGGCGTCGCTCCGGTAGGGGCAGGGCCGTAAGTTTCGCTCTTCCTAGTCCCGTTTACCGAGCGAGCAGGAGGCGGCCCCGCCCCCTCACTGTCGGAGCTATTCCCCTGCGGAGAAAACAGCAGGCAAGAGACCCTGCCTGCTGCTTTCTCCGCAGTGGAAAGGCTCCGACAGTGAGGGGGCGGGGCCGCCTCCTGCTCGCTCGGTAAAGGGATTACGACGGAGCGATACTTACGGCCCCACCCCTACCGGAGCTGCCTACCCCGGGCGCGAACTCTGTAAAGCGCCCAGCAGCGCTTTACAGAGTTCACGCAGGCGCAGAACGACGATGTTTCCAATCGTTCTGTGCCTGTGTGAACTCTGTAAAGCGCTGCTGGGCGCTTTACAGAGTTCGCGCCTGGAGCAGAGGAACGCAGATCGCCCCTGGAAGAGATCGTCGCTGGAGGAGATCGTCGCTGTAGGCTCCTATACAAAAGCTAAGTGGGCGCAAAGCATACACACATGATTAGAAGCCCCGTTAGCGCTACAAAACCCCTAAAAACCTTTAAAAAACCAAAAAAAAGTTAAAACAAAAATGAAACTAAAGGAGGCCCGCCCCCCCCAGAGCCTCAGTGCCCCTACGCCCTGGGGCCCACCGCCCCATATCAGGCGACGCTTCTAGATAGGATTGGGCTGCTCCTATCTCATAGCGATCAATGGCACATGCTTAGCTTCTACTAAAATCAGTGTACTGTACATACATAAAAGTGCTTCAGCTGGCTAGATCCTGCCTGAAATGTTCAATTTCTCCTGTGATGCTGATGCCAAGTAAACTCTTGTCTATTTACTGAGTGCAATAAATATGAATGAGAGGTACAAACAGAAGTTCCTGTTATCAATGCAGATACAAATTGGCAGGGATGGCTGAAGTCATGTTAGCACCTTCCAGGTCACAAGCAGAGCTTAGTTGACCTTTTGTTTCCCATCAGTCATGTTAATGCTGGCAGTGATATTTCCAGGCATGGCATACACTGGGCACCGTGATGCCAGGAATGAAATGTAAATGAGCCCCTCGAACGACAATGAAGCTAGTTGTAATATTTGTAACAATGCAAAACATTGGTTGTCTAATGTCACCCTCCTATTTTTAGCATTTGAAATTCAGACAGAAATAGCAAACACATGAGAATGAGTTGCATTTGCATATGTTTCCATGTAGACAATATCTGTTGATGGTTGCTTCAAGGTATAATTTTGTTGCAAAATGTAATCAGAGTTCTGATCTGAAAATTTATAAAACACAAAGATGAGTTTCCAGAATGGTTAGCTATAAAAGTCTGTGGTTTCGCAAAACAAACATTACCATTTTGACGGCTTATTTTGGCAATTCTGTGCATGTGTGTAGGTGTGCTTTAGTCTGCCCTACTTGTAGATCCTTGAGACAGGATCCAACACACACACACTCACACTCACTATCAGCGATCCTCCAGAACAGTAGTCCCTATCATGTTAGCTGCTCTGCTGAATAACAAATTGATCTGCTCCACCTGACACCTTTTCACTGGAAGGAACATTAAAAAATATGACTCGCACCCTTAAAACTGCAGTCCAAAATGGTACCTCATATAGTCTGCCTCACCTTCTCATTGCATGTAGTGCTGAAGCCAGATCGCCTGCATTGGACTCTCCATGGTGCCACCTGCCCACCCTGATAGCATATTGGGCACTACCCCTGCCAGCGGTAGTGAGGGTTCAGGGGTCAACATGGATAGGGCATAAGGGGGCCCTCTGATGAGCATGGGCTCTCAGCCAGTCCTATATGACAGACCTCTGATATCACCCCAATGTATGTAATGTGTAGTATTGCCGTTGACTGTCACAGTGAGTTTGTGGCTGAGATGACGTTGAAACCGGGGCCCTCACGACTCAGGTGCTAATATTGTTAAAACACTGCACTAAACCACCTTTGGACAGGGTTGAATTAAACCCACCATTTCATTTAGAGAAATTAGCCTCTGTGACAACACCCACAAAAGGTCAGTATGGATTTTTTCAAGTGATGAGAAAAAATGTCCAAGCTTGGTGGAAAACCATACCAAACCAAAACAAGCACTTCAGCACAATTTGACCACTGCAACTACAGTTTCTTTGGCACATTAAATGCCTTTTTCTCTGCATGCAGCTTAATAATTTTTTGTCTTTACATTCAGAAGATACGCACACACGCACGCACACATGCACACAGACCAACTTTCAAAAGCTTGAAATTCCTCCAGGCATTCTTGAAATTCTTCCAGGCATTACTCTGCAAGGTCCCACTGTGCAAATTGGCACTTTAAGTAGGTGGCACTTCTCATAAGTGACTAACAGCCACCCCTGGTGTGAGAATTGGGAAAAAAAACAATTATGCTAAACTGTAGCTCCTGTTGGGAACTCCTATCTTCTGGAGGGTAAAAGAATAAGCTTATCAGAAGACCATAATCCTGGCTTGATGGATGGTGATAAAATTATACGTTAGGACTTTCAAGACTTGTGAAAACCATAAAAAGTCTTTTGACTACTAAGAAAGCTGAGGAAATCTTTAACTGGAAACTTTTGCTAACGGATGGTCCATCCATGCCCCTCAGGTCTTGTCATCAGACAGTGCAGCTTGTGTTATTGCCGGGAACTTATGCAAAGCACTCCATCAGTCATAACAATCATCAGCTCATCTCCTTCTCAGCGCAGCTCTCTCCTTGCTCATCCCAATCCATGGAGCTTTGCATGCGCATAAAAAGATCTGACATGTAAAAATTGACTATGTAAGGGTGGTTGGAATGGAACTCTTACGTAAGTTGGAGTGTGCCTCTATAGCAGAAAATAGCTTGTCCTGATACATGCTACAAAGTGTGCCATGCTTTGCAATTGGACCACACCCATCCTGCTATGCTGTCCATCATATCTGTATCCACCGAATGACTAAGCACTATGTAGAAGCCACTTTACACATATTACATAATGGCTTTGACCATCTGAGGTCATCTCTACCACAGTTCCTCACATATTAAGGAGTCTGTGATGGTATGGTTCCACAGTAGGCACTCATACAGCACAATCCTGTGTAACCTTGCACCAGTGTAACAGTAGATGCAAAGTTACACAGGATTGCGCTGTCAGCCTAGTACATGGGCAGAACAAGAAACAGTCATCTCTCCACGCACTCAGCAACATTTTGAAGTGTCCACTATGTGATTAACAGTGATCTCAGTCCAAGGGCTCATCAGGGAGGGGGGAACTGAGCAGGAGAGAACAGTCTTCTCTCTGTATTAGACAAGAAGTGATTATTCTTCAGAAGCACCTATATCCTATACCTATATAGATGCGCCGCGATGTTTTTTTTGGGGGGCGACCCAACGGGACGCTGCCCCAGGTGCCCCCCCCGACGCTCCCCCCCCCGTTGCAGCCGGCTCCAGGGACGTCTTCGCCAGCCGGCTGTCCTGGGCCTTCTGACAAGGCCCACTGCGTCACAACATAATTTATAATGTTTTTCGCGCATGCGCAGACCGTTCCTGAGGGAAAAGGGCTGCCCTTTTCCCTCAGGATCGGTCTGCGCATGCGCGAAAATGTTATAAATTACATTGTGACGCAGTGGGCCTTCATCAGAAGGCCCACGAGCGCCGGCCTGGGAGGACGCTCCGAGGCCTTCTCCCGGCCTCAGAGCCTCCGGAGGGCGACGTGCACGGGTGCACACGTCACCCTCCGGCGGTCCACCCCCCGCCACGCTCTAGTGATGTGGGTGGCTGAAGCACATTGTTAGAAAGAAGTCTGTGAAATACTCTGTTGCTCTGGGGAAAATCTATCTTGCCTTGAGAGGGTCTGGGCTTATTATATGGGACTGAATCAGTGTGTGGAGCTAATGTGACTAACCTCTCAACCCTGTTCAATTCAAGTTATTTGCTGGGCCAGCTACTTATTTCAACTGAATGAAATGGTTGAGATTGTCAGCATGTATGACAAAAAGGTAAAGATATCGCTTGACATTTAAGTCTAGTCATGACCGACTCTAGGGTGCGGTGCTCATCCCCGTTTCGAAGCTGAAGAGCCAGCGCTGTTCAAAGACACTTCCGTGGTCATGTGGCCGGCATGACTCTCCTTGCCGCAGCGCTAAGTGTGCAGTTGGAACACGGAACGCTGTTTACCTTCCGGCAAGCGGTACCTATTTGTCTACTCTCAGTAGCATGCTTTTGAACTGCTAGGTTGGCAGGAGCTGGGCCGAGCGACGAGAGTTCACCCCGTTGCTTGGATTCAAACTGCTGACCTTTCGATCGACAGCTCATGGTTCAGTGGTTTAACCCACTGCGCCACCCTGCGGCCCTTGTATGTATGATAACAACTTACAATTGAAGATAAAATACTTGCCGCTTTCCCAAATATTCTCTATTTTCTACCTTTAAAAAGTTTGGGTGCTTTTTGCTGTCATATTTTACAGGAACTTTGCAAATGGTGCTTTTTGTCATCCACACCAGTAAATAAATTGGTCCCTTGGGCTTTTGAAACTTGGCAATTTTTGCTAAAAAGAGTACTATTGCTTTTGCTAGACAAGAAGGAATGTGACTGCCAAAAGTGAATAATAAAGCTGAGGGGTTCCATTTTTCAGAGTAGATAAGCTTCTTTTCACTCTGAAAGCAAAGCCTAAATGGTACTTCTGCTTCTGTTCTGTCATTTTCAGAGGTAATAAAACCTCTTTGCCGAAAAAGTGTTCAGCTCCTTAAAACAAAACTGTATCTGCCTCAGAAGCTGTGTACAGCCTCTACCTGCGTCTAAAACCTGGCTGCATGTGATCTTGTATGCAAATGAGGACCTCTGCAGTAGTTTTGGAGAAACAACATGCCTAATCCAGGCATGTTCATTTGAAGCTGTTGTTGCTTATTACCGGTATTATTTATTTTTCAGTAGCGCCTTGAGGATCCAAATTAAGTTGCTGATCCTATGTCTGTAACTGGAGAAAAGGAGTCAGAGGAACCACATTGTGAACTACACCCAATAGTTTTGCAAAGAATGCCAGTCAAGCCATCTAGAGAACTTCTCTATCATGCACCCATGCTTTTCCAGTGTCTGTCTGTAGCCCTGTACACATAAACTGGTTGGTGCCTGAGTTACAGGAAGATAGGAGTAGCCTGGCTACCCCCACCTCTGGTGGTAATGACACCCCACTGTGCCCAAGGTGGATAGCAGTTGTCAACACAGGCAATTGCTATACTCAAGAAGAGTTTCTCTCCCCATGACCTGGAATGCTGGGTGCCCGGTGTCCCTAATTATGGAACGCACTGAGTACCTGAGGCCTAATATGGTTCCAAGGATTTTGGTTGTGTGCACACCTGACAAAAATGTAATATTAATGCAACACAGCGCTCCGTGTTCCAGCTGCATGCTACGCGCTGTGGCAAGGAGAGTCATGCCGGCCACATGACCACAGAGGCGTCTTCGGACAACGCTGGCTCTTCGGCTTTGAAATGGGGATGAGCACCACACCCTAGAGTTGGACATGACTGGACTTAATTGTCGGGGGTCACCTTTTACCTTTTAATAATAGATGACATCTGCATTTGAACACATCAAGACTGGGAAGCTTTATTACAAGAAAAAAGATAGCCTTAGCTTATCTTGCTATGCTGCATTGCAGTGAAGCTGCCACACAACAAGACAGAGAGACCCATTACAAAAGCAACACTATTGTGTTGGCAATGGTGGCATGCTGTTATTTCCCCTCTTCTTCTTTTTCCCCACGCTAATTTAAACGGAGAGCAGACAGATGGGTAAGTAAAGGGTGAGATGAGTGGGGGAGGGCAGTTTGCTGTGTGTCCATGTAATTTTCTGAGCCTCAGAAATGTCAATTTTCCGGGGGGGGGGGGGAGAATTTGGATCATCAAGTTAATTTGAGATTAATAGGAAAGGCCTTGCGCAGCTCAATAGTTTACTCTTAATGGTAGGAGATTTAAGTTTAAATAGGCATACATTCATGTACTGTATGCAAATAAATAAATTACAGTGACTATTTTTTGTGCCCCATTTGAAGTCAGGCAGCTCTAGTGATGGTGGATTTTGTGAAGGATTAATTGACTTGCAAATTTCTTTTTAAAGAAATCTAGGAATATCAAGCAGGATGCTTGGGATATATTTTGAACTGGTTAATATATTAAGTATTACTCTCATTCTTTTAAAAAGAGATTTAGCATACTATTAACAAGTAAATTGAAAACTCAGAGATTCAACCCAGCATTCTTACAAACATAAATTATCCTTTTCATTACTGGCAGCTGAATTTAAAACAAGATTCAAGCTGAGAGGGGGAACTGGCAGCTAGCAGCAGTAGACCTGCTCAGAACACACATGTCGCTGATGTGTGCTTTTCCCCATGTAAGTGAATGGCTGAAAACGTCTTAGAACACGTCTCCCTCCCACCCAACTTCTCTTTTGTAGTGTTTAAACAAAAGTCATCAAGGAAGTAACTTCCAATCAGCAAATTATTACTAGCTGGATCAGAACCCCCCCAGGTGATTGAAATCTTTTGTCAATGTAACATTTGTACAGTCTCATTGTAGCTTTAAATAACAGTTCCATTCAGGCTTCTCATCTCAGCTGCACAGCATGCTTAAATCTTTTTTTCCCCCCATTATTCAGGAAAAGATTTGCAATTTGAGATTCCTGCAGTTCCACCTCTCTTTCATGGACTATACTTTAAATACAAAGCAACACCCCTCCTCTTGCCAAACTCTAAATTATTATATTTAAAGCAATCTGGCCTGTCACTTACTATTAGACAAGCAGCAACTAAGTGCTCAGCCTCACAGGTTACACTCATTCAGAATCCCTGCATAGTTTAACACAACAGGGAGGGAGCCCAGCCAGCAAGGAGCAACATGAACTAGCTGCACATTATTTGTGATACACAGTGCAGGGAAGCTTTCAATGTGGTGTGTGGGCAGAAGTGAAGGCCAGAGTAGAACCATTGCCATAAACTTGGCTCTTACATAGCAGATCACAGATGCAAGGAAAGAACGGATTATGCTTGCAATATGCTTTGAAGTGGTTCTACTCTTCTTATGATACTAGTGCAAAATGCCTGTGATGATGAGGGCCAGGATATGTATGCACGGAGAGTGGGCAGGAGCTTCCAGGGAACGCACTGTGTCTCTGTCCAGTCTGTACACTATAAAGAGTTGCATTACATCCCCTTGAAGCAGTGTTTCCCAAACTTTTTCGATCTGCGGCAGCTCCTTTGACCATTGGAGACCATTGTCCGTGGCTCCCCACTACATTATGTTGATGCCTGCCAATTGGCATTGCACTGTATTCCAAGAGGATTCCGTGGCAGTCCGCAGCTCCCCTGGCTGGTTTCCGCGGCTCCCCTGGGAGCCACGCCTCCCAGTTTGGGAACCGCTGCCTTGAAGGATTCCTTCAGTGAAGGTTGGGTCAACTGAAGTCAGGAGTAGGAGGCAGGATTTGTCCTCGGTGCCACCAGTGATGTGCGGTGCGGGTGCAGCAGGTGAGGCAATGCTGCCCTCTCATAGTTCCCGGTAAAGCACTGCAGCCTAACCAGGTGATTGTGCTTGTGTGCTACCTACTTGCATTCAAGTAAGCGGGTAGCGCACAGTGCTATCCCCTGGTTAGGCTGCAGCGCTTTAGGGGAAACTACAAGGGGGCGGGGTTGCCTCATCTGCTGCGCCACACCGCACCACGCGTCCCTGCTCAGTGCTACAGTAGCCCCAAGTGCAGTGCCTTGTTTTTTTCTCATCGGAGTGGGTGGCAGCCATTCACTTACATGGGGAAAAGCACACATCAGCGACATGTGTGTTCTGAGCAGGTCTACTGCTGCTAGCTGCCAGTTCCCCCTCTCAGCTTGCAGCCCCTGCCAGATCAGTCTTCCCCAGAATCTCCAGCTCATGCTACCGTTCCTTTGCTTTGTCTTACTCACTAACTCAGAGTGGGATCAAGGGAGGAATTCCGCACATCACTGGCACCGAGGTCAAATCCTGCCTCCTACCCCTGACTTCAGGTGACCCAGTCTTAGCCCTTCTTCTACCTCAAGACAGTCATCTTAGGGCCCCTGATGGGTCTCTTGAGCCATCAACATGGTTGAATCCTTTTGGGGCCATTCAGGCAACTGGCTAAACATTAGCTCAGGACTTGGACCTAGTGCCATGCCATGCTCATTTCTAACATCCAATCCCAGTCTCACAACAGTGCCCCTTCCATCAAAAAGAGATCTGCTCTGAGGCAGCATGCCTTTGAAAAGGCCTAAAATCTTCCCTGTTAAATTGCCAGGTGCCAATGTGATGCTAATGACTGAGTGGGGCATAATTTGATTGTATTAATAGCCATTCAAAGCCTGGATATACCTGTCCTATTCATTACTTCCTTTCTCACTGTTATATTACTCCCTCGCCTATCTATCAAGGGCTGTAATGCTTGTGTTGATTAATATCTGCCTGTTATAATTAGATTTCAATCATGTTTCTTTTATCCAGAGAGTTTTCAATCACACGCCCATTTTAGAGCTTGAGAATTTATACTTGCAAACTAGGAAATATGTATGTTCTAAAAATCATGTCCTTAAATCCATCGGACCTGATCCAGTCGGTCCTTTGCATGCTATCAGACATACAAATCCTTCCCAGGAATGCAGCTCTCCATGTGCAGGAATGCAGCAAAAGGGGAGAGCCAGTGGTGTCGCTATGTGCCCCCCTCCCCTGACGTCACTACTGGAAGTGCCGTCACCACCACTGCAAACCGCGTCAGAGGCGCAGAGTGGGAGGGTGGGTCAAACCCAGCGCCGTCTCTGCTGCTGAAATGGCGTGGTTCTCGCCCTCCCACTGCCACTTTGACACACACACACACACGTGGTTGTCGCCCGGGGCCCACCGCCTCTCTGCACCCCCCTGGTGACGCCTCTGGAAAGCAGCTGTAGGGGACTGCCATGCACAGAGCAGCAAACGTGAGAGAAGGAGGAAAGGGTGCATCAGAAGACTGAATTGTCCTCTTAATGTTGAAGGGTGCAACCTTTGGTTGATCAACTTAAACTTTTATTAATGTTAATTAATCAGTGGGGGACTAATTTTAACTGGTTAGCTTATAAATTAAGCAAAAAAAACCCCACCACTTTTTGTTTTGTTTTTGAGGTCAGTTTTTGGTGATGGTGTTTTATTGCAATAGTAGGCCTTTTCTTCTGCCAGTGAATCACCACTATCTGACACTTCCATGTATTTTTAAAAGAAAAACCTAAACAGAGTTTCTGATAAGATACAAATGTATTTGACTCTGGCTGATTAATTTAAAGGTAGATATTGATCCGTTACAGCTATTTAATCAGTGGACTTACCTACAGAACTGTCTTCCCTGAGGTGAGGGAGAGTCGCAGTTGAGTGTTTGTGGATGAAATCCTGCTGGGGCAGAATACCTGCAATCAGAAATCTGAGAAGAGTTAAATATCTTGCCATACATGTTGTGAGGGACTAGAGGTTGTTTGTGCAGAGTGCTCCCTTTGTGCACCAAATGCCATTTCACTATGATTCCCATCACCAAAGTTCCCCTTTGAGGGACCAAAGACATATAGCCCTTTGTCACATGGCCTATGATGTTTTCCCTTCCCAATTGTTTGCTATAGATTTACTGCATCCTACTACTACTGTTGTTGGCGCAGTGTTTTTCTGGCTTCAGAGGCATGTCCGTCACCTGAAGGGCGGTCACGATATGGAATATGTTGTCCCTCCCACTCCCCATTCAGAAGCGTCGCTGGGGTTGTGGCGGGGGAGCCGTGGACCCCAGGGCGGGGGTCGGACGTGGCAGCGAAGGGGCATACTTGCCTCCGGGATGCGTCTCCTCCGCCTCGCTCGTCTTGGTGCTGGGCCCTTCCGCCCGCCCTGGAGCCCGTATGGCTCCAAAATAGTAAGTAAAACAGCGGGGGCGTAATTGGAGCCGCACCGGGTGCGCTCATGAAGCTGATGTCGGCGCCCCCCCCCCAGAATCGCTACTGTCCCCATTTTGGCCTCTACTCTGGCAGTGCTGCACCAGCATCTGAGTTGAGTTGGTGTGGTGTTTGTCTAGCATTGTGCTAGTGTCTGTGGCACATCCGTCAGCAGGCAAACCTCTGCCCCGGCAAGGCTGGTGTTGCGCCAGCATAAGTGGACATATGCTAGCGTTTCTTAAGGATAGGATTGGGCTGTAACCGGCAGTGGCTGTCCAGGGCTTTTAGGCTGGAATTTTCACACACACCCCTTACCTGGAGAGGCCAGGGATTGAACCAGGGACCTTCTGCATTGCCAAGTATGCCGTTCCTATGATACCCAATACAACTCATAGTATTGTATAATTTGTCCATCATTGCCTCTGTTTATCATGGCTATCTCTGCTAAATGGCCATGGCTGAAATCCTGAACATGCTTCCTTGGAAGTACTCAGTGGGGCTTCATTCATTCTCATTTTAAACAGATTCCACAGAAATAGACTGCAGAAATCATAGGTCTTATTTACACAACCACATGATTTATTTACATGATAAGCATACTCTATTAGACAATTAGAGCAATTTAGTCTTTGATATATTTACACCATTAATGGGTTTAATCTTTCGACTAACACAAGAAAAGAGCTAAGGGGGCTACTGGAGTACTTTCATGCAGGGATTAGTAATAATGATATAGCAGTACCATGGTTGTATCTCTAATGTGTAAAGGGGGCAAGATTTAAAATTCAACGCAAGAAAATAGTGGCCTGAAAATGCCTTGAGCAATATGTTGTGGGTAAAACCACTCTAAGCTAATAACCTCTGAAGCACCTTCTTATGTTCGCTTAATAAGGACGTCTGCATGATCATCTCCATTTGTTTTCATGTCACTGCATGTCTCCAAGATGGGTACACAAAGTTCCAATGCTGAAATATGCAATGCAACAAACAGCGTGAGAGGGACCTATTGCAAGAAAGGTCAGGAAGTCACAGGTTTATTGTTTGCAGGCAATTTCTGCTCTTTCCATTAATACTAGTATTGGAGAACAGACTGGAATAAAATGGGACAATTACCATTATGATTAATGATGCACAGCAAAACTCATTGCCTTGCCATTCTAAAAGAGAAATTATTCTATCCCCATCTGCTTATTTAACTTATATGCAGAGTACATTATGAGAAATGCAGGGCTGAATGAATCGCAAGCCGGAATCAAGATTGCCGGGAGAAATATCAACAACCTCAGATATGCAGACGATACCACCCTAATGGCAGAAAGTGAAGAAGAACTAAAGAGCCTCTTGATGAAAGTGAAAGAGGAGAGTGCAAAAGTTGGCTTGAAACTCAACATTAATAAAACTAAGATCATGGCATCTGGTCCCATCAATTCCTGGCAAATAGAAGGGGCAGAAATGGAAGCAGTAACAGATTTTACTTTTTTGGGTTCCAAGATCACTGCAGACGGAGACAGCAGCCATGAAATTAAAAGACGCTTACTCCTTGGAAGGAAAGCTATGGCAGATTTAGATAGCATGATAAAAAGCAGAGATATCACCATGCCAACAAAAGTTCGTATAGTCAGGGTGATGGTGTTCCCAGTAGCAATGTATGGTTGCGAGAGTTGGACCATAAGGAAGGCTGAGCGCCGAAGAATAGATGCTTTTGAACTGTGGTGCTGGAGAAGACTCCTGAGAGTCCCTTGGACTGCTAGGAGATCAAATCAGTCAATCCTAAATGAAATCAAGCCTGACTGTTCCCTGGAAGGACAGGTACTGAGGCTGAAGCTCAAATGTTTTGGCCACTTAATGCGAAGAGTGGACTCTCTGGAGAGACTCTGATGCTGGGAAAGATTGAAGGCAAAAGGAGAAGGGGAAGGCAAAGGATAGATGGTTAGACAGCATCACCGATGCAACTAACATGAAAATGAGCAAACTCAGGAAGATAGTGGAGGACAGGAAGGCCTGGCGGGATATGGTTCATGGGATCACGAAGGGTCGGACACGACTTAACGACTGAACAACAAAAGTGAAAAGGTTCAGGGATACAGACTTACTCGGCTCTGAATCAAATCGGTTCCTGTTCACTCCCCCCTCTCAGAGCAGCCTTAGGTATGACATGAATGTTGAAGGGAAGAGGAAACCCACACTTCCTGCTTTGTCGTAGCTCCATCTCATCTGAAATAAAATGTTTGCATCTCGCCTACTTGAGAAATGCCCTTGCTGGCCTCAGTGAAACTTGCTTCTCTCAGGTCTGTATAAGTGGTAAACATTCAATTTCAGAAGTATGGAGGCAGAGAGTGTCATGAAACATCAGGTTTATTCTCTTCCTGCACCTTCCATGTTCACCCCTGCAGCTGCTCAGTGATTCATCTATCACACAGTGAAGGTGAACTGAGACTAGAATCCTGTTTCAAATGATAGTATTAAAGCAGCAGCAAAAACTGCAGACTTAATAATCGACTCTTTCTCTAAAATAAAGAGAGCTTATTATTTTTATATGGTTTAAATTTCACCCAAACTTACCTCACGTCCTGTGTGTTATACCCTTCTCATTCTTCAATCTAGCATATAAACTGGTATTGTAATCTGAATCACAGATTTTTTAAAAGAGAGGTAGAAACAACTAGGAAATTATGTGTCTCACCAAAACATTTAGTTCTGGTATAGCTGATCCTATGAATTCAATCCCCAAGTTGGAAGTACATTCCTGGGGATGCACTGCCCCCTCCACCTCCTACCATGGGGGGGGAGGTCCCCATCATAGGGGTTGGGGGACATGCTGGGAAAAGTAAGGCCTCAGGTGATGACGCCTTCCATCTGCTCAAGGGTGGGGTTTTTTTTTGGCATCTGGGTTTTACAAGACAAAGGAGCCATGATTAAGGGTTGCTTGGCAATGACATCATTGCCAAGCACAGGTTCGTGGAGCCACAGCCCCAGCTGGATTCCTGCAGCAGTGGTTGGGCCAGGCAGTCACAGTTTCCCTGAGGTCAATGGAGCTTTGTTGTTGTTCAGTCGTTAAGTCGTGTCCGACCCTTCGTGATCCCATGAACCATATCCCGCCAGGCCTTCCTGTAGTAAATGTGAATAAGAACATAAGAAGATCCCTACGGGATCAGGCCAAAGGCCCATTTAGTCCAGCTTTCTGTATCTCACAGTGGCCCACCAGGGAGAACTCAAGACAACAACATATCTGTATCTTTTTGCCACTCCCTTGCATCTGGCATTCAGTGACAGGCTACCTGGAGGTTGTATCATTTTGCTCCATAAATCTCTCCAATCCCCTTTTAAAGGCATCTAGGCCAGGTGCCATTACAACATCTTATGGTAAGGAATTCCACAGATTAATTACATGCTGGGTAAAGAAATATTTCCTTTTGTCTGTTCTAATTCTCCTGGTAGTCTATTTTATTGGATGTCCCCTGGTTCTGGTGTTGTGTGAGCGGAAAAACAACTTCTCTCTAACCACGCTATCCATCCCATGCATAAATGTATAAGGGCGAAATCCATCCTAAACTTCCTGGCAGGTGCTCTGGCCGTGCCATAAGGCATGTTTGCGCTGGTTTGGGAATAAGGGAGGCCGGTGCAAGGTGCAGAAGGTGAGTCTCCGACGCTGGCCGCATGGGAGGTCCGGCCGGCGAGGGAGGGGGGCCATTGGGCGAACTAGCCCGGGAGGGAGCGGGGATGGTGTTGGCCATATCCCCGTCCACACTGGGCCGGCTCGGCCATTACATGGCCTCCTCCTGCTTCTACCAGCTATTTAACTGGTGGAAATCTGAAGAGGCCGATAGGGTCGGCCCCGGTTTACACACAGGAAAGGACACACAAATGTCCCCTTCCACGAGTAGACCTCCGGCCTGCCACATGGCAGGCCGCGGCGGGGGATGGGATCTGGCGAGTAGCCCTGGGCCGCCCACCAGACACTTATGCTGGATTTGGCTCCCAATCACGTCCCCCTCTCAGGTGCCTTATTTCTAAGCTGAACAGCCCCAAATGTTGAAGGCTTTCCTTGTAAGGGAGGTGTCCCAGCCCACTAATCATTTTAGTATGATTAGCCCAACCGTATCATCATTTTAGTATGATTTAGTATGATTAGCCCAACTGTATCATAGTCGAAGCTTTCTGATGTAATGAGGTTGAAGTCTCTCTTACAGGGCTGTGTAAATCGCCAGTAAAAGGTGGACCTCCAGAAGGAAGGGATTGGCATCTTGAGAAAAGCAACAAATACTGTACTTTCTTAGAAAACATTTATTGAAAAAATAATTTTTTTTCAAGAGTTAAAAAAAAAATGAAAGAACTAAGTGGAAAGAATGCTTTGATTATGGGCTATATTATACTACAAAGGATTTTCCCCTCCTTTGAACATGATTGAAACAGAATGCAGGGGTTGAAAGCCTGATTTGAGCCCTGGGAAATATTGCTTTTCAATTGATACACTATTTGATCCTTGGATAGCAAGCAAAGAGTAGGTGAGAGGAACTGTGAATTGTGTACAAAAGACCACACTGGTGAAAAGATGAGAATGAAAGGATTCCAATCCTGGAGGCATGCTACCCTGAGAAGGGCAACATGCATGCCAGCACATATACACCCCCGATATGCAGAACAGACATGCCATGGGTGGTCATGGGGCTTGTTTTTCCCACATGCAAAGAAAATCCTATGAAATGGTGCCCAAACCAGGAAGTTTCCTGCCCTGCAAAGGGCGAATCCTCATCAAGTGCTGCTGTGATTTCTGCAGATCCAGAAAGTCTGCTGAGGGATGATTAGCAGAGTGGGAGGAGGGACTGATGCAGCTTGTGTCACAAAGAATTGTGGATTGCAGTGAACATGTGGTAGCAAATCCCACATGAGTTGAAACCCACAGATTGTTACTCATAGATGTATTTCTCCATGGAATAAGTGCATGTTTTGGTTTGGGCCTAAGAAGAAGGAGAGTTCCACTCACACAAGGGATCCTTGCATGATTGGAACACTTCCTCTGTTCATGGAAGAAGCTTCCAATGATGACATGCCACTGCACCAAAAATCTGAGCGCTACCCCAACACGATCGATCAACTAACATTTCTCCTACAATTTTTGCTCAATTCTAATATGAAAATGTTGGCGTTCTGAAGACAAAAGATTTTGTGAGAAATAATGTTCAGTACAGTTGAGTATGATTTGTTTCAACCATAAGATCTTTCAAAAGGGTTACCATTAAAATAACACACAATGACAGTTTAAAGTTATTCTAGATTTGCCCTCATTTTGAAGCCCAGAATGACAGTTTCTGATGGCTTAACCAGTTCTTTTCCCTTTAGTAATGGGAAAAGATGTTTTTTTTTCTACACCGCTTCAGAGATAGGTCAACAGAACAATATGTGATTTTCTCTATTCCTCCTTCCCTAATACAATATAAATATAAAAATAATAGCACAAGTTAGACAGAATGTTTTGGTATCTCCCATTTGGTATGGTTGATGATATTTATGCTGAAGTCTGAACAAGGTAGCAGACTTTCTCAATTGAAATGTTCTTAGGTAGTCGAAATACTTTTCCAAACTATGTTAGAATTGAATCATCACGTACCAAGAGTCGCTGTCAAACTAGACAATGAAAACTAATCTCGTTGAATAAATGTGTCACTCAGTCCTTTCCTGAACTCAGCTTTAGAAGTTAACATCCTTTCATGTGTGAAGTAATTAATAGAAAAACCGTTCAATGTCATCAGAATTTGAAATCTGTTTAGAAGTATTTACTGTAGTTAAAACTGTTCCTTTTAAACAGGGTCTAGGTCCCCCAGGGCAGGGCTAGAACCATTGGTTGTATTCAGGGCTGCTGTGTGTGATGAACCACCAGACTGCTTGGGCTGGAGCATCTTTGGGGACACTAAGAGTTCCCAGGTTCTGAGCTGGCTCTGTCTTCCCAGGCTGGCCATTGGGTTCTCCAAAACAGGGAAGACCATAAAGTCTTCCTGTTTTGACTAGGGTTTTGCCTAAGCAACACTTGAATTAAGGATCAAGTGGTGGTGGCAGCGGCAGCAGCTGCAACACCAGGACCACTGTCACTTCAACCCCCCCCCGGGCAAAACCAATTGGCAAATTTAACACAAGAGATTAGAGAAACCACTACAGCATTTGGCTGCAAGCAACATGGGACTGGAAACTGAAGCAGCGGCGTAGCAATGCCGCTCCCTGGTGATGTCACCACCAGAAGTGACATTGTTGCCACCGCCGCTAAACATACCTTCAGAGGCACAGGGCAGGAGGGCAGACCAAAACAATCGTCCTCTCCGCTGCTGCTGCCCACTCCTCTCGCCGACAAAATGGCACAATTTATGGGCCTCTCCTCCCGCATGCTGCCCAGGGGCCCACCGCTCCCCACCCCCCTCCAGTCACCGCTTCTGAACTGAAGGTACAGTGCCTCTCGGCGGAACTCAGGCACTTCCCTGCATGGCCTGTCAGGCGGGACCAGGCACTACAAGTTGCCTCCTGGCTCCGACTTCTGACTCTCACTGTGCTCTGGCCTCTCACTTCTCCTGGCTCTGTCCAACTCCTGGCACTAATCTGGCTGCTGTCCATGGCTCAGTTAGCCCTGACAGATATTGGGAAGTCTGTCCTCAAATAACTGGCTAAGAGTTTGTACAGGTGAACCCTAACTTCAATAGGAAGCATTTCCATTTTGCCTGAGCAATCCTGACAAACAGACGCACCGGCACACTATGCGATTCAACTATGCAATTCAACCCAACCCTTGGCATTGCTTTGTCTGCCTTGTCAAGTCCAGACAAGGGGACACAGGTGGCCCCTCCAGGTATCTCATGGTGTCTCTTCCGTCCTTTTCTGATAGCTTTGTTTTATCCTGCTCCCCCATTTGTCATCAGCAGTGTCCAATCTGGCACCTTAGTGCATTGCTGAAAATATGAGAGTTTTGTTACACAAATAAATAAGACACCCTGTTTTTAAACTAAATTACCGTATTTTTCGCTCCATAGGATGCATCGGACCATAGGACGCATGCATCCTATGGAGCAAAAAATAGAGAAAAAAAGTGTGTACTTACCTGGGCTTGGGGGCGCTTCGGGGAGGCCTGTGAAAACCGGAAGTGGCCGAAAAAGGCCGTTTTTGGACGAAATGAAGATCAGGGAGGCCTGCAGAGGCTCGTGCAGGCCTCCCCATCTTCATTTCGGCAAAAAACGGCCATTTTCGGCCACTTCCGGTTTTCGTGAAAACAGGAAGTGGCCGAAAATGGCCGTTTTTGTGATGAAATGAAGATTGGGGAGGCCTGCACGAGCCTCTGCAAGCCTCCCCGAAGCCCCGGTAAGTATTTTTCTTTACCTTTTTTATTATTCGCTCCATAAGACGCAGGCTTTTTTCCCCCTATTTTTTGGGGGGGGGGGAAGTGCGTCTTATGGAGCGAAAAATACGGTAGATTTGTCGGAAGAGGAGAAGCAAAAGCTCTAAACTTCAAATCTGTGTGTAAAGCTTTCATTAACAGAAAATGACAATCCACAGTGGAATTTGCAAGTTTGTCCACTACCTTTCCTGTCAATCACGTCAAAATCTGATTTCAAGCTGACAAAAGCTGCATACAAATGCTAATGTCTACTATTTCCAAAATGTAATATTATCCTTTGACTTCACAGCAAAGTCTAAACTAGACCATTCATGTCTTTGAAGAACTTTCTTTTAACCAGAAATTACTTGTATAAAATTCGTCTAATCAATCAAATACTTAACTGAAGATTCCTGTTGTTTGTCATATGTAATCCATCTGGATTTGTTTTACCCTCTTCTTAAGCATTTCTGCATATCTGATCAAACCAAGTAACATTATTGCCTTTGGCTTTATTGATTCTTTTTTGAAATCACAAGGACAGATTGAATCTTAATCTTGCTAGCTATCTAAAGGAACAAAGTATTCCTAAATTGCAAAAGGAACAGAAATTCTCTGTGGAAGCATCACAGTTTAATCTCCAAGTACCCAGTGATTCTGATTCTTCTGATGAGGTGATTCAGTGGTTCTTTTTCCAGTACAGCCACAAAAACTGCCACAATCAGCTGTTGGTTGCTGTAGAGCTGTCGCTATCGTCACCTGTTTCAGAAAGTGAATCCATCCAGCTCATGATGACACTAGGATGCATTGTAACATCAGCCACTGCCTGAGGCGACAATCCTATGTACACTTTCCTGGGAATACGCCTCATAGAAATCAATGGAGCATACTTCTGAGTAGGCTTGTGCTGTGAGAAGTCTTTTTCCAACTCAGATTGTAAAACAAGATCCTGTGTATGGGTGATTATGGCATACCGATGTTCAAGCTGTGATCGGGCTATTTTGTAGGAATATGCACAAAGGTCCTCAATTTTGTGGGCATATGCACAAACCCCTTTGAAAACTGATGCAGCAGAGTGGCTCACAACCTGATCCTGCCCCTCTACCACTAATGACAATGCAGCCATGCTGATGGAGCGCACACTGCATCCAGTGGTGATGGGGGTGGCAACCAGAATGCCAACCAGAGGTAAGTAAAAAACATTTACTTGGACCCACACCCGCTATGCAACTGGCATAAGTCTGAGGAGAGAAAGTTGAACAAACGGGGAATAGGATCCGGGTACTCGTTGTTGCCAAGGGGGAAGGTGGGAGAACTGGGAGCGTTTCTGGCAGGGAAGGGGGAGGAACTAGGGGAGGAGGCGGGTGGGGTGGGGGTGGATCTGTTGGCAATGGCGCATGCAGGATCTTATCCCCTCTTTTCAAAACCTCCTTACCCCTTTTCTCTCTTCAGACATAAAGGTAAAGGTAAAGGTGACCCCTGACAATTAAGTCCAGTCGTGTCCGACTCTAGGGTGTGGTGCTCATCCCCATTTCAAAGCCGAAGAGCCAGCGTTGTCCGAAGACGCCTCTGTGGTCATGTGGCCGGCATGACTCTCCTTGCCGCAGCGCGTAGCATGCAGCTGGAACACGGAGCGCTGTTTACCTTCCCGCAAGCGGTACCTATTTATCTACTCGCATTGACATGCTTTGGAACTGCTAGGTTGGCAGGAGCTGGACAAGCAACGAGCGCTCACCCCGTCGCGGGAATCGAACTGCCGACCTTTCGATCGACAGCTTATGGTTCAGCGGTTTAACCCGCTGCGCACCATTAATAGGTGGTATATGTTCGAAGAGACCCACTGTATATTGGACAACCTACCAGGAGAGAAATACAAAATATTTTTATTTACCTCCTGCAGGCTGCCCAATGCCCCCCCCCCAATGGCTGCATTGGTACTAGTGGTGGGATATAGAATTGGGGCCTAAACCACTTGACAAAGCAGCCTTTCGGTCGTTTGCGGCGGGATGATTGGCTCGCCTGTCCTCCTGGGCTGCAAACAGCCGAAAAACGGCCAAAAAAAACACCGGGGTGTGTGCTTTCACACCAAATTTTGGCAGTGGTAGGGTGAAAATGACGTCATCCCCAGGGAGCGGGCTTGTGGCATCACGTGGGGTTGTGGCATCACCACTGGGTGGTGTAGCGACACCTCTGATGAACTTTAGCTAAGAATTCTCAGAGAAAGCTTATAAATATCAAATGAATTGTGAAGGGAGTAATGAGTTCACCAATTACTAGACACTGCTTTAGAAGACGGGCAGCGCAATCCTGTTGAGAATGCAGCGGCAGCACACCTAAGGCAGCTGCTGCATCCTAGGCAGAATTGCAGGGACGTGGATCAAGAGAGAAGACAGGAAGACATTGATGTGACTTGAGTCTGAGTCAATAGAATCAAGTCTACATCACTGCAGGATTGGGCCTGTTTCAACTGGAGTGCTCCTCAAGAGAAAGGAATGTTTGTCCCTTCCCCCCGGGTAGAGCCCTAGCAGGCCCAATGGGCCTCCTCAGATGTGCACCAGCAAAATGGCCAACGCAAATCCGAGGAGCCGGTGTAAGACTGACAAGGCCCGGGATGAGCACCACTTGCGGGAAGGTAAACAGCGCTCCGTGTTCCAGCTGCATGCTACGCACTGAGCACGCCGCAAGCAGAGCACGTCGCCAATTATTCTTCCCCTGGCCTGGCTGGCCAATCACCCCCTCCTGTTCCATCCTGGTCTGCCTTCTCCATGCCTCTACTGTGACTGGTTACTCGCTGGGTGTTAAATGTGCCTTATGGCATGTTTATGATGACACCTCTCCACTGGCGGAACATTAAACAGGATTGTACTATAATACTTCAAAGTTTACAACAGTAGCCACTTCACAGGCAGGGACATTCATCCAGCTCACTCACACTGGCTCCATGAGCTGAGATGAATTTTATCAGAATTTTCTCACTTAACCTTTTTTTTTTGTTAAACAATAATTATATTTGAAAAGAGTTTTGAATTATATAGGATTTATTTTGTTTTCCCTCAAAGTTATGGGAAGAAAACAAATACACCCCCCTCCTCCAGACCCAATACATTGGCCCTCTGCATGCTCTCTGTTCATGCATCTTGGAAAATTATAATGGACTGGAGTTAATGAAACTGTCCAGTTCATTATGGCATACCATTGTTTCTACATAATCATTTAAGTTTGGGGAGGGGAGAGATATAGTTGTAAAGACTGCTTTCAAGAAGAATAAATTCTGTAGTCCAAATCTTAATTATATATTATATATAATTATATTATATTTGATTTCAAATGAACAAATACAGCAAGCTCTCCTACAGGCCTTCTTTTATCTGTCAGTTTGACTGCAGGAAGATTCCAGACTTTGTAATCACATAGCAGGAATTTTTCCTGTAGCAGAGTCCACAGTCTAAATTTCTTGTTGACACATAATATCATGCTTCTTGAACTGATAAAAAAAGGAATTGCTATCACAGCTGTAGGAGTTCTAACCTGCTGTATTCTCTGACAGATTTGGATGGTGGCAGCTGCTCCTTTTTGGGAGGGAAAGTGATTTATCATTTAAGTGAGTCACTTTTCCTAGCTGGAGATTCACTTGCAACAAAGACGCTTTTCCAGCAGTGTTTGGAGTTTCACACTACTGAGACAGAAATTATTGGCAGACTATCTTTTTGTTATTTTCTCAGGGTTTAGCAGATGGTGGTGCAGGAATTACAGTTGAATTTGTACAGCTTCTTTAATTGGTCTTGCTTTACAGTGTAACAGTTGATTGCTGTAACTCCTCTCCAGCACCGGTGCAGCGTGGACGCTATGCTCACACTGTATCCGGTGCTGGAGAGGAGCAGGCTGGAGGTCTCCTCGGAGTAAGGGAACATTAGCTTTTTACATTCGCCACCTATTTTGCTGGCGCAGACCCAAGTAAAAAAAGGTAAAGGTGACCCCTGACAATTAAGTCCAGTCGTGTCCGACTCTAGGGTATGAACACACCATTCAGCGCAGCCGGGCCACCGCCACTGCAAGTGGCCCGCTAAGGCACCTCGGCACTGGTACGTCAGCACAGGCAGCAGGCGGGAAGGGGCAGGGTGGGAGAGGAATAGAATTTTGAAAAAAAAATAGCACAACCCCCCTCCCCACCTCTACCCATAATAATCCTGCAATGCTCATCCCCTTGGCAAAGGCAAAAGTGACTGGTGCATTACTGATGTAGGATTACAGCCTTATGGCACAAAAATCCAAAATATGTTCACTCAGAAGTGAGTCCCATTCAGTTCAATGGGACTTGCATCTGAATTCTATGCTTATGTACTCGGGCGTAAGTCCCACTTTATTCAACAGGGCCTGTTCCCAGGAGAGTGTGGATTGCAGTCTCACTCCCTCTACATTCTATTCAGGGTTTCAGTCTTCAATTAGCGAAAGTCTCCCTGTTTGTTGTGATTAAAAGTGGTTCTCTCTTCTCCTGGCCATGCCAGCATGATTGAAATTAGCCATTAATTGCTTGTTTCCTGAACTAATTTCCTCTTTGCAGTCACAGGCATCTCGCTATTTGCTTGTTCATGGTTTATATTTGGTGTATGTGTGCTTTAGTGCAAAACCAGAATGAGAATGAAAGAAAAAAAAAAAGCAAAACTCCAGCTGTTTACAATGAATGGGGGAAAGGGTCACATTGCAGGAGATGGAATGGCTATGCAGGGTCAACAGTGCTGAAAGATGGCAGCACTGACTGCCTCATGGACCACTCCTTCCTCCACGGCCATCAACAGGGCTTTGCCAGTCTACACTGGCATGGCAATAACAATAAATCACCACAACTAGATCGTCTGAAGACTGAAGGACAATGGTAAAAACACTGGAATGCCATAGCTTGGCAGTATCATCATCATCTGGATTTTCTGTTATAATTGAGTGAATTAATCATGTCAATTCTAGAGAAACTCTTTAGTGTGGAAGCAGCCCATCTGCTGCTATTTGAGTAGGATTATACCATGGGAAGTGGCTCCTGTACCACCGGACGTGTGTGAAGATATTATATGTATTTGCTCACAGGTGTTGAAAGATGTACATGGTTGTTCTTGTATGTGGTCATTTCTACTATGCATAAATATTTGGACTAGAGAGCCACAGTTGCTGAATTACTTCATCCGAAAGGTTGATCCCGCTGTTGAGTACTGTAAATATGAACAAAACTGAACCTCGTGGCTTCTCCTATTTCTCTGCTGAATGGAATGTTAAAAACCAGGCTCATGAGGCTAAATAATAGAAAGGAAGAGATGGCAGAAGCCAAGGCATTGTGTAGAGAAGCAAAGAGTTCTTTACTTTGTATCAATATTTTGAAAGGAAAAGACTAGGCTTGAAGCACATGACAGGGGGAGAAGCTTGGAAGCTGGAGCTCCTTGTTATTACATAAATGCTAAAGAAACACTGCCCAATCCTATCCCCTGCCATGCTATAGCATGCAGGTGCGCCATGGAGGTGTGTGCTGCATGCTATGGGGGGGGGGGGAGTCAGGAAGCCTGTGTGAGAGAAAGGAAAATATTTTCCCTGTACCTTTCCATAGGCCTCCCGATGACCTATGGGTAGGCTTACCATTCGTCCCGGTTTTGCCGGGACAGTCCCAGAAATCGGACCCGATTCCCGGTCGTGTCCCGGGGGACGAATGGGCGCCGCCATCTTTTTTTTTAATTTTAAACTTACCGGGCAGCATCTTGGGTCACGAAATCTCGCGTGATCCAAGATGTCGGCGCCCAAATCTCGTGAGGGCATGATGCCCTCACGAGATTTGGGCGCCGACATCTTGGATCACGCGAGATTTCGTGACCCAAGATGCGGGGAAGTTTGAAATTTAAAAAAAAAAAAAGATGGCGGCGCGGCGAGCTGGTGCTTCTCCCGGTCGTCAGCGGCACCGGGAGAAGCACAGTGCTTGCCCGTGTTGCGCGAGCCTGCTGGCGGTGCCGCTGGGAGACCGGAGAAGCACAGCCTGCTTGCCCGGCCAGCGCGATCCTCTAGCAGGCTCGCACAACGCGGGCAAGCAGGCTGTGCTTCTCTCCGTGCCGCTGGTCTCGCAGCGGCACCGGGAGAAGCACAGCCTGCTTCTTGCCCGTGTTGCGCGAGCTCCAGGGCTCGCGCAACGCAGGCGAGCAGGCTGTGCTTCTCCCGGTGCGGCTGCAAGACCAGCGGCACCGGGAGAAGCACAGCCTGCTTCTTGACTGTGTTGCGCGAGCTCCAGGGCTCGCGCAACGCAGGCGAGCAGGCTGTGCTTCTCCCGGTGCGGCTGCGAGACCAGCGGCACCGGGAGAAGCACAGCCTGCTTCTTGCCCGTGTTGCATGGAGCCGCTGGGAGGCACAGCCTCAACCTCGGGCCGACCAGCGACCACCGATCAGTGACCTGCGACCAGGTAAGCGTATTTTTTAAATATATATTTTTAATAGAAATATTAATTATTTATTTAAAAATTTCGGTTAAAGGTATAGACACCCTGTCCCTTTTTGGATATGGTCAGCCTACATTACCTCTTCCTCCCTGCTCCCTGTTGTTAAGTGGACTGGCAGACTGAAGCAGAACAAAGAAGATGGGAGAAGCACCACTCCCCCTTCTATTGGCCTTTTTGTTCTGGCCCCCTTTACTGCTCTATTCAAAAACATACAGCAGCAGGGCCAGGATGGAGGAAACGGACAAGCTGTTGGGGGGAGTGGGAAGTAGCAGCAGCAACAGCAATCCTGTTCCTGCTCCCTGATAAGGGAGAGGATGACCTCTTTTGCCTCCTCCTTCTCCACTTCTAAGGCAGAGGAGTAGGCAGCAGGAGGGGTAACACAAAAAGAGCCACCCCTGCCGTCGTTGTTGTTGCCTCTGCTTCTAAACTGAAGCAGGGGAGGATGTTGTTGGGTGGTGGGGTGCATGCATGTCCGTGCACATGCAGGGCGGCGGCAGCAGCAGCAGCAGCAGCAGCAGCAGCAGCAGCAATGGGGGCCACAGAATTTCCTTGATGCTTCAAGTGCCATAGCCCTGACTAGCATCAAACCACGGTTTAGTGTTATGTCTGAAAGACTTTATTTGTGTGTAAACATTCAGAGAATATTATTATTATTATCATTATTATTATTAATATAACAACAACAACAAAAGTATTTATATGCCACCTTTCAACAAAAAGTTCACAAAGTGGTTTACAGACAAAATCAAATGATTAAATGGCTATTAAATAGAATAATGACGTGTTGCCCTCCCTACTGGCAGGAAAGTCTGAAGGTTGGACTGGCATAGCCATACTTGTCTGCAGAAGTTACTGTCAAGCTGAGAAGACAAACATATTGTCTTTTATTCTGTCAGTAATACTATATTAAGACGTTTTTATTTAGGTTGGCATTCGATTGCTGACACGGCAGGCTGGCTTTTTAATCTAATGTATTTTTAAAGTGACCCACTGTTGTTTGCTTTAAATTTTTAATTGCTTGTTTTTTTTTAATCTTTTTATTGTACATTGTACTATTTTAAGCATGTTTTAATTGTAAGCTGCCTTGATTGCCCTGTCGGGAGAAAGATGGGGTATGAATTCTTTAAAGAAATAAATATTAATATGTCATACTTGACGTTGGTTTTCCAGGCACCAACAAAAGGCACCAGGATGGTGTAGTGGTTTGGGAGTCGGACTTAGACCTGGAAGATCCAGGTTCAAATCCCCGCTCAGCCACGAAGCTTCCTGGGTGACCTTGGGCCAGTCACTATCTCTCAGCCCCACCTACCTCACAGGGTTGTTGTGAGGAAAAAAAGGAGGGGAGGAAATACATACACCACTCTGAGCTCCTTGGAGGAAGGGCGGTATAAAAATGTGAAAAATAAAATAAATAAATAAGGCCAGTATAGGGTGCCTTATTTTAAGTACTGGTTCAAGCCAGGCACAGTCTTGGATGTCATATTTTTGTCTTAGTACTTCATCAAGTGACTTTTCATGTATCTGACTGTTTAGCAATTTAGCTGTTTAGCTGACTGTTTAGCTAAGCAATTTGACAGAACAAATTCTAGTTTTTTGTAACGCTCGAGCCAGTCTCTATGAAAGTGGGCAGCTTGCCTGTGCTGCGTTGCAAACTATTCTAAGGTTGGAAAGCGGTACAGAACTGCTGTACTCTAACATGCCTCCAAGGCTGAAGGTGATGTAGTGTTACAGCATGAAAGCATTTTGATGGAAGACCTTCAAGCTGCTGTTCTTGATCTTGGAGCATCAAGCAATCAGATGTTCTCTTAATAGTGTTACTGAATGGTTAACATTTGACCTGTATAATTGGACTACAGAGGCATGTCCTGATTTTTAATGCTTTGGTTCTTCTTCCGATGGATGTTTATTTGTACAATTTCTGCCCTAATTCTTCAGAGCCTCAGCCATGTATATAATGTGGTGGATTTGCAGGCTCCAAGGGTCAGTGCCCAGCAATTTCTCTTAGAAAGCAGCCATGCCCAGTTTTGCTCTTTGGAATGCATAAGATCACTTCTGCCATCATGCCCTCTGCACAGCTTTTACTATTTGTCATTTAATATGAAAACTAAAACTGAAGAGGAGGTGTGTGTATAGTGTCTTGTATAGAGCTTTAGCATCTCCTTGGGCATTTGCCTTCGGCATAGGAAAAGGCGGGGTATAATTTTTTAAAATAAATAAATAAAATAAATAATTAGCACTCGTCTGTGGACTTTGGTAGTAAGCAGCTGATAGCAAAAGATGAACCGATTCCTATTCCAGATCATTCATCAGAAATGCTATTCACCTCTGTGCAAGTATGTTATTGGTAAAATCTAAAAGACACTGATATTCCAATTGAAAGGAATACATGGTTTGAGAAGAATTGCTTGGGGGAAAGCTGAAGGCAGTAATGGCATCTGAAGAATCTGATGTTCGACTTGGTATATAGAAGTGTATGATAGTGATCTACAAAAGATACAAAAGTTAAAGAATTATTGGAACTAGTGAAAAAGTGTAATGTGAACCAAGGCAACACAAACAAGTGTGCAGGAAAGTCTGTTGTAGATAAAAAAAATAAAATCTATAATGTGAAGTTGGGTGTAGTTTAAAAAAAAAGGGAAGTCATGAAATCAAAAAGAAAACCAGGAGACAACGTAAATTCTTGCTGTCAGAGCAATCAAATGTGTCCTTGAAAAGAAATTGTGGTTAATCTGCAGAAACAGTGGAGTACAGTACTCCTGTACAGCTTCCCATAGTGTTTAAAATACAGAATTATCTCAAAGTACAGAATTGTTTTTTGCAAGACCAGACAGGTAGAGGTAGATATGGAGAACAGTACTTTGAGTACGAGGGAGATACCTGTAGGTAATCTGACTAATTGCATATCAAGACCCTAACATATCAAGATTTAGCACTTCTTTTAACAGTTTTGCTACAGCGCTATTTCACTTGGGCGTGATTGACAGCTATTGTAGCCAATGAGAGTAGTGCATTCTGAGTAGTGTGAGGGCCAGTCAGCACCAGTTTCATACCTCGTTGTCGATGATGTCTCTTATAGTGCTGTTTCATGCAGCGCTCAACGTTTGGGGAACATATCCTCTGTGCTATTGGAGGTATTGCTGCTTCTGTGCAATCCCAACCAGACTGCATCCCTTTGGGAAAATTTGCATTCACCCCAGCACAGTGTCTTTTCTGGTGGCTGTTTGCTGGTGGTCTTCTGCATCGTTTTTAGATTGTGAGCCCTTGCGGGACAGGGAGCCATTTTAATCATTTGATCTTGTCTGTAAACTGCTTTGTGAACGTTTTGTTGAAAAGCGGTATATAAATACTGTTGTTGTTGTTGATGATGATGATAATGCTCCTGGAAGTAGATGCATGGATACTACACATAAGCATATGAAGCTAGGCACAAACAATTTCAGGTCACTTTGAAAACATACCAGTACTTTTTCCAGGAGGGGGCAGTAAGGTAATATTCCTCATATTTCAAAAGTAGTCCTGAACTTGTTTAAGCCTCTATCTGCTGTCTATAAAAAAGAAGAGGAAGCTTTATATGAAACCTGTTCCAAGTATTATGGG
Source organism: Plestiodon gilberti rubricaudatus (assembly GCA_026170595.1). Lineage (NCBI taxonomy): Eukaryota > Metazoa > Chordata > Lepidosauria > Squamata > Scincidae > Plestiodon > Plestiodon gilberti. Next base: position 122,462,838 of record JANXHW010000001.1, on the reverse strand, counting down.
GTATGTGCTTGTGTATTTTTTTCTTGCTAAATAATTAATAAAAATTATTTGCTTTCTGAGTGAAAACTGACAGGAGTTCTCAACCTCTTCCCAGTCGTGTTCCACCTCTGGCGCCACTCTCCTGCTGCGTACCACCAGAAGTGACTGGTGATGACATCATCACCAGTTTCTTCTGGGTTTTCAGAGGCCAGAAAACGCAGGTAGGAGGCTCTGAGAGGGCAGGAGGGGCCTTCTCAGCATTCCGAAGAGGTTTGGCCAAAGGCAGGAACCCCTCGGGAGTGAAAACGCGCTGCCGAAAGCACCGTGTCAGAGCAGGGTTCCGGTGGTCTGGCAGTCCGAGTACCACCAGCAGTCGGCTGAAGTACCACTGGTTGAGAAACCCTGGATTAGATGGATCGACCAGGAACAAGTAATGGATATAGACACAAGTCCCCAGATTACTTCCTGGTGTGGAGTACCAAAGATATACTAAAAGTGAAATGCCAAAATTCAGTTACATTACTATACTCTCAAAACAGAACTCCATTAAAATTAAAAGTTGGAACTTAGATCTATACTGCTGACACAGAGCTGGTATCTTTGTGGTTTTTCTATTTCTTCCACATTAATAGAAATATTCTTTTTTATTTGCGCTTTGTTTCTCCTCTTTGTAATATGTATTTTTGAAACGACAAGAAAGCAAAGGAGCCTACATTTGTTTATTACTGAATGTTTTCCAGTACACATTAATTTGGTATCCTGAGGACCAGGACACAAGGGCCCTCTTACAGAGATGACGGGCGTGTGCCGGGCACGTGGGGGCGGGGCATGCGCGCGTGACGTCGACGCGCCCCCCGCCCGTTTACTGCTCATTTCGGAGCCAAACAATCTCCAGGGAGGGCGGGCGGGCCGCTCTACCGCTTGGGTTAGTTCTCCCGATTGCGCCCTCCCACCCCGAGCGCCTGGAGCTCCTGCTCCACGCGCTCCACCGACGTTCTGCCGCTGCCCTCTTATTTCATAAAAAACCTCTTGCCACTTATTTTTCTGCATTGCTGAAACTTGCCCATTAGCAGCAATAATGGGGCATGTCTGGTTCATCTACTTGTAGCTTCAAAGATGACCATCAAAAATTAACCATCTGAAATGCTGCATTAGCAGGCAGTCACTCTCGGAGTTGGTTCATGAGTGTGGCAGACTATTGCTGAAGGGAAATCAATCTCACATCTGCCTACAGGAGGAATAGGCTAATGTCAACTGCAGATCTCACTATAAGCATGTTTTGCAATGTTCTGTGTTGTATACAGGACTACTTAATAGCTTGGTGGAATCCTCTGCTTTCTTATCCATACGTGAGTTCCAGGACATATTAACTGGACACAGAAGCTAAAACTAGTTAGAATATTAATGTGTTTTTTAAGAACAACTTGTATTTTTGTATAACAAAGCAGAGTCTGTCTAAATTACGTGATCCATGTTAGTATTTGTATGTCATGTTGAAAGAGGAAATTGTCTAATTCATTTATTTATTCAGATATTGAGTAATAAAGGCAATTTAACTGTTCTCCAGTGGGTTAAAATTCGACTTGTCATAAAAGGCTCCAAGCTTTGAGTCGAGTCTTTCAAGTCTTTTACAATCACCGAGTCAAGTCCGAGTCGAGTCATTGATGCGACTTGAGTCCAACTCGAGTCCAAGTCAATAGACTCAACTCTACATCACTGTCAGTGGGAGGGAAGGGGGTGGAGGCAGAGGTAAATGGGGAAAGCATATGCTATTGTTGCAATCATGTGTATTGGCAATTACCAATTCCCCATAAATTCTCAAATTGGCAATTACCAATTCCCCATTAGTATTTCACTGTCTCGGTAACCTTGCAAAGGACAAATGCATACATTAATGAAAACAAATTGCTGCAACATGGAACCTAATGAAACACGCAAGATCCTTAATTGTGATTCTTTTACAAAGGCTATTTCAGGGGCTATTTTGTGGTTCTAAAGGCTGTTCCTGTTAGTACTTATTTAGACTTCAGAACCACCATTTTACGTTGAAAATTACAGTTTTCACTGAAATTCTAGTAGGATGAAAAATAAAGTAAGTCCTGCAGAGGTCACAGAATACAGTGTTTATCTGTGGGTAATATATTCGTAGATAGCTATCTAATGAGAAGAACGACTATGGAAGTCAATATAAACATGAGAGAGAATGGGAGCTATTATTTGAAAATTGCATCAATACAGCATAGAGCAAATATGTCCAAGTCTTGGGGGAGAGAATGATATCAGTCAATATTTTACTATTCTGATTTTAAAGAATTTGAATACTTCTTTACTTAGGAAGCTCAGCAATTTTGAGATTCCCTGCCACCCGGCATAGGATCTTGAATAAAGTGATGTTCCTTCACTTCCTTTGGGGCATTGTAAATTTTCCGAACTCCTCTGTGCAAACATTCTGTCTGGTAAGATTCAGCCCCTTTAGAAAACTGAAGCCAGTCTCCATGGAAACATCCAAAGGGGGAATACTTCATCTAATGGCTGCTCAACAAAGAATTTCACTCTTGCTTATGTGCATGTAAGGATAGATTTGCAACATGGAATAAAGCATCTTCTCTTCCTTGCTGGATCAGAGGTTTTATTCCCCCCCCCTTTGCGTTTGACTTCAAAACACACTTTAAACAAGCTTCATTAAGGAAAGCAAAAGGGAAACAGAGTTTTCAGTGTCCAACCCCATCCCCACAAAGTTTGTACAATATTTACAAAAAAAAATAAAATGGTTTTCTGACACAAAATAATACGTTCTAGTCATAAATACAGTATAACCATATTTCTTACACGGAAGATAGCTTCACTGATTTCAGTTAGCCTTGCTTCCAAACAAATACATCGTTCAGTATTTTAGGTTTACAGGGTGTCTCCAAAAATGGTGTCTCCAAAAAATGTACACACAGTTTAATGAGCTCTAATTCATTCATTATTCCTGGTAGAAAACCTGCAACACTCAAATAGCTAAGGGAAGCAATTGAAGAGATCTATGGAATCATCTCAGCACACACATTTGTGGATGTCTGCAGATCCCTTAGTCAATGATGTCAGCAGTGGATACAAACCAACGGGGAACATTTTGAGCACTTGGTCTAATTAATTAACTAATGGCATAATCCTATGTAGCCTGGAGACCAGCGGAGCACACATTCCGCCAGTCTAGGGTGTTGCAAACATACCATAAAGCACGTTTGCAGCACCCAGCAAGTAGGCCACGCCGGTGAAGAGGCCAGCACTGCTCTAACTGCCCCAGATGTAGTGGAGCGCCCGCCAGGGAAGGTTATTTCCCATTGGGCAGCAGAGGGGCAGGGGGAGGGTGGAATGAGGCATTCCGGGAGGGAGGATTGGTCGGCCAAGCCCGGGAAGGGGAAGGGATCAGCGGTGGCAGCTCTGCTGAAATCCTATCCCACTTTAAATGGAGAGGTGAAACCTCAGGCTGCGGTGTGCTGTTTTTGCTTGTTTCTTCCTCTGAAGATGCTGGGAATATTACCCAGTGAAACGTTGGGGCAATTTTTAAATTGTGTTTTTAATAAACGACCAGGGAACCTGCAAATTACTATTTTTAATTCTGTTTTTGACAATGTTTAACAAACAAAGAAAATTGGAGATATCAAGGGAACGTTTTGTGCAAAGATGGGCATGATAAAGGACAAAAAAGGCAGGGACCTGACAGAAGCAGAAGAGATTAAGAAGAGATGGCAAGAATACACAGAAGAACTATACAAGAAAGATCCGAATGTTCCTGATGACCATGCTGGTGTGGTCACTGACCCAGAGCCAGACATCCTAGAGAGTGAAGTCAAGTGGGCCTTAGGTAGCATTACTAACAACAAAGCTAGCGGAGATGATAATATCCCAGCTGAGCTACTTAAAATCCTAAATGATGATGCTGTGAAAGTGCTGCACTCAATATGCCAACAAATTTGGAAAACTCAGCAGTGGCCAAAGGATTGGAAAAGGTCAGTTTACGTTCCAATTCCAAAGAAGGGCAGTGCCAAAGAGTCCTCAAACTATCGCACAATTGCACTCATTTCACATGCTAGCAAGGTTATGCACAAAATCCTACAAGCTAGGCTTCAGCAGTACGTGGACCGAGAACTACCGGATGTACAAGCTGGGTTTCGAAGAGGCAGAGGAACTAGAGATCAAATTGCCAACATGCGCTGGATCATGGAGAAATCCCGAGAGTTCCAAAAAACCACCTACTTCTGCTTCATTGACTATGCAAAAGCCTTTGATTGTGTGGATCACAACAAACTGTGGCAAATTCTTAAAGAGATGGGGATACCAGACCACCTTACCTGTCTCCTGAGAAACCTGTATGCAGGTCAAGAAGCAACAGTTCGGACCGGCCATGGAACAACCGACTGGTTCAAAATTGGGAAGGGAGTACGGCAAGGCTGTATATTGTCACCCTGCCTATTTAACTTATATGCAGAGTACATTATGAGAAATGCAGGGCTGAATGAATCGCAAGCCGGAATCAAGATTGCCGGGAGAAATATCAACAACCTCAGATATGCAGACGATACCACCCTAATGGCAGAAAGTGAAGAAGAACTAAAGAGCCTCTTGATGAGGGTGAAAGAGGAGAGTGCAAAAGTTGGCTTGAAACTCAACATTAATAAAACTAAGATCATGGCATCTGGGTCCATCAATTCCTGGCAAATAGAAGGGGCAGAAATGGAAGCAGTAACAGATTTTACTTTTCTGGGCTCCAAGATCACTGCAGACGGAGACAGCAGCCATGAAATTAAAAGACGCTTACTCCTTGGAAGGAAAGCTATGGCAAACTTAGACAGCATAATAAAAAGCAGAGATATCACCATGCCAACAAAAGTTCGTATAGTCAGGGCGATGGTGTTCCCAGTAGCAATGTATGGTTGCGAGAGTTGGACCATAAGGAAGGCTGAGCGCCGAAGAATAGATGCTTTTGAACTGTGGTGCTGGAGAAGACTCCTGAGAGTCCCTTGGCCTGCTAGGAGATCAAATCAGTCAATTCTAAATGAAATCAAGCCTGACTGTTCCTTGGAAGGACAGGTACTAAGGCTGAAACTCAAATATTTTGGCCACCTAATGCGAAGAGAGGACTCTCTGGAGAAGACTCTGATGCTGGGAAAGATTGAAGGCAAAAGGAGAAGGGGAAGGCAAAGGATGAGATGGTTAGACAGCATCACCGATGCAACGAACATAAAAATGAGCGAACTCAGGAAGATAGTGGAGGACAGGAAGGCCTGGCGGGATATGGTTCATGGGATCACGAAGGGTCGGACACGACTTAACGACTGAACAACAACAACAACAACAAACTTGATAATTAAATTAACTGATCTATATGTCAGGTTCTATAACAGTAGATGCACCTGTGTAAGTGCACTTATGCCAGTGTGATTGCATTTACACTGGTGCATCTGCTGTTACACCGGTGCATCTACTGTTACACCAGTGCAAGGTTACATAGGATTGCGCTGTGTTAGTCTTTTCTGTTGGGTTGTTGTTGTTGTGATTTATGTATGCCAATAAAGGTTACTCCTCTCTCTCTCTCTCTCTCTCTCTCTCTCTCTCTCTCTCTCTCTCTCTCTCTCTCTCTCTCTCTCTCTCTCTCTCTCTCTCTCTCTCAAATTAAAGGGGAGAAGAAATCCACAATCAAATGCACATTAATGAACGTTTTGATGGTGGCCCTGTGTCTTTGGAACACCTTGCCTAGAGACTTTAGGCTGGTGACCTTCTTCCTTGGTTTTAAATGTCTGTAGATCATTTTATTCTACATTTTATGGCATGAACAATTCTGAAAAATCTGTCTCTTTATATTAGTGCTGTGTTTTGTTGTTAATAGGATTTACGTTGCTCTTTTTGAAGCCTTTGTAAGCCACCTTGATATGTCTGTGACAGAGAGGTGGGTACAAATGAAGAAAACAAATAAACTGCTCAGTAACTCATGGAGAATAGAGAAGAGGAAAGAACATCTGAGGACAAGAGGACAAAACTGGATAAATAATATGTCTCCAACTGCCTAGCAGGAAGTATTCCCCCCAAAAATGATAATAATTCTGTCTGGTTCTATTATAGTTTGCTCAATGGGTTTAGTTCACAGTTTCTAGCTTTGCAAAACAGAAATGGAGGGTTGCTTCGAATTATCTCAGGTAAAGCATGTTGAGACATTGCAGTTGTTGCCTGTGAAAAAAAATGCCTGTGTCAAAAATGAATCCTGTAAAAAAAGCATAGCTCCAACCTGCAGTGCCCAACAGGAAGTAAGCACAAATCTCTCCTGTTTCCCGCAGGGGGCATGCCAATGGCACTTTCCTTGCCAGTGAAATGCAGCTGCCTTCAACAAGACCCGCTGCGACAGTTTTTAACAGTGAGAAGCAATGCCGCACTCAGGCACTACCAGCAAACTGTTTGCTTTAGCAGCCTAGAAGTTATTTCTCTCTTCATAAGCAGTCCTGAAATTACTGCATTGGCCTTCAGCAATTCAGATCAAAGAACTCAGAGGACATGCCCTAACACACTGAAATTCAGTTGCCTCTTTTCTTGTGTATAACAAATGTTTCATCCTAGTCTTGCTGGCATTTGACAGAAATGATTACTTTTATGACCTGGGCTTTATAGTAGAATAGATCATGGGACAATACAGAGGAATTGAACTTTTGGGGCCACTCCAAGAAAACATTATAAGGCCTAACGTGTTTTGACTGAACAATTTCCAGTCATCAATTCATGGCTGTGTATGTGTGTAGGTTTTTTTTTTCCCCCTGCTGCTTTACTTTTTTCCTAAATTGAAAAGAACCAATATACATTTGCATTAGACTTTATCCAAAGAAAGTCAGTAAATGACTAAGGCTGCAATCTTATCCATACTTACCTGGGAGTAAGCCCCACTGACTATAATGAGACTTACTTCTGAGTAGACGTGGCTAGGATTGGGCTCTAAACCATTGAAATCAATGAGACAGGTTAATCATGACTAAAGGCAGTCCAAAATGGTGTTTTCAAAAATCAGATTTTGGTATTTTCCAAAATAAAATTGCTGAAAGCACTGTTATGTGTTTTTATTCATTTTTATAAATTATAATCACTTTAAAAGTGTACTAGGTAGGTGATATAGGTGGTATAGTGTAAGCAGATGCAGCCACAATCAATACCAATATGTAGAGATGTTAGAAAATGGGTTTTTTTTCGCAGATTTCAGGGTGTGTGTGTGTGTGTGTGTGTGTGTGTGTGTGTGTGTGTGTGTGCATAAAGCGGCATTACATGTTTTTATTTTGTTATTACCTAAAAAGACTGCCCCCCCTAGTCATGACAGGCAGCCCAATCCTGTGTAGGATACCCTAAAGGGCCAGCCACCGTATCCTAAAGTTGCCGGGCTGCCCTGAACAACTCGGGAGAAGGGGACAATTGTCCCCTTCCCCCAGTGTAAGCGGCGGGAGGATGGGTCTCCTCAAATGTGTGTGAGCTCTAGAGCTCGTGCACATTTGCGCCACTTGGGCAAGGCTGCACCGGACCTGGAGAGGGCTAGGGATATGGCGAATCTCGCCACTGATATCCTTGTCCTCTCAAGGCCCGGGGGTGGCCAATGGCCGTCCTCCCTGTCTGCCCAGTCCACCCGCCCCTGTAGGGCTTACCTGCTCTGGTGGGCACAGGGCCAGGGGAACGACTAGGTAAGGGCTGCCAGCCGTTGCGCCGGCAGTCCTTACTCATGCCCTTTCTGGTCAGTCTTTGACCAACTCAACTTCAGCTTTATGGCACTTTTTTTTAATCCACACCTACCTGGATTGGAGAAAACAAATGGGCCCCTAAAGCCCAGATGTAAGCAAGAGAGGATCATGGGAGAAATGGGTCACCAACTATCATGCACCCTGGGGGACTCCCAGCCCTACTCTTTGAACATCTTCCGACACAGAAATCCCCAGTGAATCACAAAATCACTCAACATGCTTATAGCACCTCAGTCTGGTCTTCCTTGACTAAGCCAGGGGGAGCATAACCAAAATACATTGAACTACACCCATGCATAGCCTCCCCCAATCCCAAGCCACGGCATAAACTCCTTGCACTCACCTGCCCCAGCACCAAAATGAATGTTCATGTATTCGTAGTCACAATGTCAATCTCAGCTCATGTACCTTCTCCTGAACACTGTACCTTCACTCTATCTGTTATTGCTCCAGGGCCTCTAATGGTCTCTGGCCAAGAGAGGAGGAAAGAAGGCAATTATTCAGGTATGCACTTGTAAGCAGAGTTCCTATACTAGTTCAACTCCTCAACTAGTTCAATTCCTCAACTAGTTCAACTCCTCAACTATTTAAAGCTCTTTTTTCTCTTTTTCTTAAAAAAAAATAAACTTACAGCCCAATCCTAACTAAATCCTCCCCCCTCACAACCGATGCAGCCGTACCAACGAAGCATGTGCTGCATCCCACCGGGGGGGGGGGGAGCCAAGAGGTCTCAAGGTAAGGGAATTTTTGCTCCCTTACCTTGGGGTAAGTCTCCACTACCCCAATAGGTCTTTTCGGATCTGTACCAGCTATTTTGCTAGCACAGAACCAAGGATTGGGAAGGAGGGTTCTTAGGATACTGGTGCACATGAATGCTGCCAGGAACCGCCACTCCTGCCCCCATTCCGCCTTCTTCCCTTCCCTCCTCCCAACCTAGAAATTCTTCTCCTCCCCTCCCACCCATGCCAGGAGAACACTGGTGTCAGACCCCCCCCATCCTGCAGTACCCTGTTACCTTGTTTCCATTAAGGAAACACCCCCAGTTTATTACCTATTAGCTTTCATTGAAGAATTATTAATCAACCATCCCTAGCTTTTAGAGTGTATTCATCTTAACAACAGATTATGCTTCATTGACACACCAGGATAATATTATTTCTGTTGCAGTATTATTAAACATCTTGATTTGTGATTATTTGTAATACAGAATATAAAAACCACCAATAATCTCTAAAGAGGCACAGCATTTTTGACTATTCACTGCTCTGGACTTTGGGTGAGTTCATACATGCTCAATTATTTGCAACACACATGTGAAAAATCCACCACGCATCAGGCTTTCATAGCTTAGCATCTTCTCAAATGCGTGTTTTTCAATGGAGGAAGAATGAGTCATCAAGTAGTGATGTATTGTATGTGTGACTCAGCCCCAACACAGCCATCCAGCTGGAATTTGCATCCATTAGTGTAGCTCTAATACACCTATGGAGCTTTTAAGCTTAACATTAAATGCATCTTCCTGAAATGCATTTTCATTTTTATTTGCTTTGTTGATTTTCAGAATTTTTTTAGAGGGCTGTTATATTATCATAATGTTTTTTTTGTTTACTAATAGAATATTGATTTTTTTTGTTTTTACTTAAGTGGTGCTATTAGTATTAGCTCAATTAATAATTTTCTAGAAAAGAAAGACTAGCTTTTCTTCCTAAATTCTTAATCAGTTATTGTTCAATAAACAACAAAAAGTCGAGCTGTTTGTTCTTTTTTTCATAACTCAGTGATCTCATTCTGCTCACAACCTTCCTCCCCCATAACCGGAAATGAAACTTTTTTTCAGTTGAAACTACTGCAGTTTTGTTTTGTATTTTAACTATTGAAGTGATCAGAAGTCTGTGTCATGTGTTACAATATAATTAGCCAGCAGTAAATCTCACCACCTTGTTGTACAAATGCACGTCATGACTGTATAATTATTTTGATTAGAGTATCCGTGCAAATCTCCCCCCCCCTCTCTCATATGGTGACTCATTACTCAAAGAGAAGCAAAAGTAAATGAAATCAAAGTGGTCTATAATATCTGAATGAACAAATGTATATGGATGAAAATCATGTACAGAAAGGTTTGCAGTGCATAACTATTTTATTTATTTATTTATTTAAAGAATCTGTACCCCGCCTTTCTCCCGATAAGGGCAATCAAGGCGGCTTACAATTAAAACATGTTAAAATACATAATAAAAACACAATACAATAACAATTAAAACAGGTATTTTAAACAATTAAAACAAACAAACCCAATGGGTCACCTTATGATTGCATTTATTAAAAGCCAGCCCACCATGTCAGCCATCAAACGTCAACCTGATTAAAAACGTCTTGAGGCTCTGCCGAAAGGTCTCTAAGGAGGGAGCCATTCTTAATTCCAGGGAGAGGGAATTCCATAGTTGGGGCACACTGCTGAGAAGGCCCTATTCCTCGCCGCCGTCCCCCTCACCTCTGTCAATGACAGCACGGTTAATAGGATCCCCTTGACAGGGCCTCTGAGAGGGGGGTTGAGATGGTAAATCGTACCCGGGGCCAGGGTCAAAAATGTGTCAAAAAGGGGGGCCAGGAGCAAAAAGGGGGGTTAGGAGGAGGGGTTCAGCCCAGGGAGCCCCTCTAGCTATCCTAGTTTCCTAGGCTGGTGGTAGTGGAGTCAACTATCAAAGCTTTTCCTCAAAGCTGTGTATTTCACGAAGGAGAAGAGAGGGGAAGGGGAAGGGAGCAAGCACCAAGTAATAGGTGCTACTGCCTTGGGGCAGTGTTGGTTGCTGGAACCCCTCTCTGGATCCTGACAGAAAGGTAGGGCGGCTTAGGGCTAAACTACACACAATGTATAATGCATGTTTGGCCCTATGGTGTGTTTTTTTTTTAATAGTGCAGGGGGACTGAGACATGGTGAAACTGTGGGGGGAGCTTTAATACTCTGCCCCTTGTGGTTGCAAGAAAGATGGTGTACACATGACATGCATGCTATTTACATCAGGAAAAAAGCTTCCTCTGCCCACCTGTAATTAAATCATTGATTAACATGTCAGTGGTTATTTCAGTCCCATGTCACGAATGAGTAATATCTGCATTAATACTTTTGACGGATATGTGTTTCTCAGAAGATGGAAAAATTCTAGGAGTGACATTTTGCTGTCAAAATAATTCTCATCCCCAGCCAAAAAGTAGCTTAAGTATGAGTAACCTCATTTACACAGGCGGACAACTCTCAGCATTGTATGGGAACACTGGTTCCATCTTAACATGAAATACAATTGGTTTCAGACACCAATATCTTCTTCCTGTTTAGATGGATTCCTTCCTGTGACCTAGGGTTGCCTTCATAACTGCATAACTTCTACATGTCCTCTTAAGCTGTTTTCTATTTTTGAAAATCCAGAATCCAAATATCTATATGAAGATAAATCCTTAAAGCCACATAAACCAGTTGTTTTTTATCTAGCATTTCTAATTAAGTAGTTTTATATTGAGCAGTTGATCGTCCACACAAAAATAACCCTCATGGAAGCCTGCTTGTCACTCATATATGCCACATAATTCTGCAAGAATAATTTGCCTAGAGGGTTTTTCCAGGTTCAATGTTTTTCTGAGCACTGAATGGTTATTGATTATTTACTTGTTTGCATGCAGGTCACACAACATTCCGCTCCACAAGGTCTCACTTTAACTGGTAAATGGTATTTTCTCAAGCAGCAAAACTGAGGTGCTGTGATGTTGTGATTTTCTGTCCTGATAGTGATGACAGTCAAGTGCTGTGTAAATGTTTTGTGAAATACTATTATCATGAGCACTTATTGATTGGAGCCTGTGACATCACAGCCACTATGACAAGAGTCCTATGCACAATCTTCAGAATCAATTCAGCATGCCACCATTTCCACTAGCATCTATAGTGGATGGCGCAACACACAGGCAGCCCAATCCTAACTACCATGCGGCAATGCAGCGGTGCCGGTGCCGGTGCCGGTGCTGTGGAGTTGCATGCTGGATGCCTCCTTGCAGTAAGGGTATGTTTGTCCCCCAATATGCTCAATGGGTCAACTCAAACCTGCACCAGCCCTATAGCTGGTACAAATCTGCATTGATCTGTGTTGGCAGATCAGGCTCAGGAAGGGGGATAGGATATGATATGCACTGACACTAACAATCCCACCCACCCCCATGCACAATTTGCCCTTCCCCTGCCCCATTACGCCCCCTGCGCGGACTTACCTGCTCCGATGGGCATCCATGAGGGAAGGTTCTGGCCTTCCCACCAGCGTGGCAGGGCCCTACGCTGTCGCAAAGTGCTTTATGACCCTTTTGCGGCAGCGCGCTGTAGCAGAACTAGCATTCCGCTGGCACTACTGGGGGATAGGATTGGGCCAAAAATCAAGTTCTAAACATAAAGGACCTGTCATGTCTTGTCTGCCTCTCTGGTTTGATTATAAGCAGACTTCAAAATTTGAGAGAAGTGAGCCAATTAACTTCAAATGAACTAGCAAGGGTTACTGATGAATAACTTTGATGAGTGCTTGTTACCCTCTTTTGTTTTCACCATCACAGTTGTTGCTGGAAAGAAACCTAAATCTGCTTACTCAAAGATTCAATTTATCTAGGCTAAATGCATGGGGGGGGGGAGTAATTAAGAATGTCTTTTAATGAATATGTTTTAATAAATCTTTTATTTGCAAGGAGCAGGATAGTGGAGCAACTTGCATTTGCTCATTTGAAGAAGGAAACACTCGTATCAGCCTTCAAGTAATGTATTTTTTCAACCAGCGCAGTGCATCTTTTGCTTCAAATGCACATGTTCATTATTATTATTATTATTATTATTATTATTATTATTATTATTATTATTATTATTATGCAAAAAGCATTCATCAGCATTCTAGGTCTGCCCTGGTTGGAAGCATCCCACTGAATTCCTAGCCTCTCTTATTAACTCTCCATGACGAACACAGATTAAATGCTCACATTTGAACAGGTATCAGTCCAATGATGCAACTCATCTGCTTACCTGGGTCAAGTAGCAATGGCAATTGAACAAGTGACTAGCCACGCAATCCTGTGTATCTTCAGTGCTGGGGGAGCACGTGCTCCCCCGGTGCTGGGTGTTGCAAAAGTGCCGTGAAGCACTTGTGTGACACCTGGAGAGTAAGGGCCGCCAGGCAAAGGCCTATGGCCCACTTGCCCCCGGCACAGCGTCCCCCCCTTGCCCACCAGACTGGGTAAGTCCAACACCGGCCAGTGCAGGGGTGGGGGGAGGGCAGGGGACAATGGACCTGGATAGGCCAGCCGCCGTTTCTTACACAGGATAGGGCTGTAAATGGAAAATACATAAGCCTGCCTTACTCCCACAACAGTGTTTCTATCATTAGGTGATGAAAACCCAATAAAAACAAAATGCTGCATTTTGTAGCATTAGTTCTATACTCAGAGTACTTCACATACCTTATCTCAGTAATTCTGACACCAATCCAAGAGGTGTCAGTATTGATATCCTCATACTGAAGGTGTGGGACTGAGACTTAGAAATAGCAGGTTGGTGGGTGCTTTCTAGCTCACAGCTTATGAAACAATCTTATGCATATCTATTCAGAAGTATGTGTTCAATGGGACTTACTTCCAGATAAGTATGCATAACATTACAGCTCTATAGCGTAATCCTATACATGGTTACACAGAAGAAAGTCTAACTGCGTTCAACTGGGGCTTGTTCCCAGCTAAGTGTGCCATAGACTGCAATCCTATACACACTTACCTAGGAGTGAGTCCCATTGAACTAAATGGGACTTACTTCTGAATAGACTCGCATATGCTTTCAATGAGACAGCCCAATCCTATTATTTTGGTGTCTGTGGGCAACACAGTAATTGTGATGTGTGATTCCCTTAGTTAGACTGGGATTATGTGTACATTTGCCAGTAGTCAACAGTCGATACCTCAGTTCAGTGAAGTGAGGCAATTATCATGCAGAGTGCCACGTGCACAGGATATGGGGAGCTGTGGATCAGGACCTCCGAGTGGAACCCTGACCTGTACCAAAAAGAGTTGAAAATGGAGCTTTTTTAAAAAAAATAAATAATGAATGTTAGATATCACTTCAGTCTTTTTCCTCTACTTTAAAAGTACCAGTAGCTGTCAAATGTGTTTGACCTCATGAAATATTGTTAGCAACACTAACAATGCATATCTGCTTTTTTTGTAATTACCTACACAGCAAAAAACATGGTTCACGTGAGTTGTGAGTGTTTGGTAACACTGAGTACCACACACAAAATGAAATGCCATATTGTCTTTGTACTTATATCACAGAAAAGAGGGGAATTGTCGATGATAAATTGCAACAATATTTCAGGATTTGAATATTTCTGGAATGTCATTTGCTTTATAGTACATTGACAGAAAATTTGCACAAGTTAAAAAGGTTTTGAATTCTGATGTGGAGAGGGTGACAGTAGCCATGTTTCAATTCATATCTCTGCGTGCAGGAAATGGTCTTTTGCAATGTTAATGAGAGAAAACATATTATGAAGAAACTGAATATACTGAAACTAAGGAAAAATTAATGTTCCTTTTTCATAAGCAATCAACAGCTTAATTATCTCTTTCATGGCTTATTATGTTTGGCACAGCAAGTATAAAAGCTGGATGATTTTAGCAGTTTCTTTCTTAAAAAGGAACAGTAAGTGCTCCCCCCCCACACACACACATGACTCCAGAAAAGGAAAAACGAAGCATAATTACAACATTATAATACTTGTATTAAAATGTACCATGAGATGTGAGAATAGCAGTTAGTTACAACAGAACAAGCACATACTTTATTGTCAAATGTGGTGCAGTGGGTTAAACCGCTGAAAGGTCGGCAGTTCGAATCCGTGACGGGGTGAGCTCTCGTTGCTTGGCCAGCTCCTGCCAACCTAGCAGTTCCAAAGCATGATAATGCGAGTAGATAAATAGGTACTGTTTGCGGGAAGGTAAACAGCGCTCCGTGTTCCAGCTGCATGCTACACGCTGCGGCAAGGTGAGTCATGCCGGCCACATGACCACGGAGGTGTCTTCGGACAACGCTGGCTCTTCGGCTTTGAAATGGGGATGAGCACCACACCCTAGAGTCGGACACGACTGGACTTAATTGTCAGGGGTCACCTTTACCTTTTATGTCATATTACCTTTGTCAGAAGGGTGGGGTTCCTTTCATACGATGGCACCATAAGGCTAGGATAGGAAACTCACAGCCCAATGCTATCTAACCCCTTCCCCGCCGATGCAACCACGCCACTGGAGTGCGCACTTCATCCTGTGGGGGGAGCAGTCCTGGATGTCTCCTCCATATAAGGGAAAATTTGTTCCCTTGTTCAGGGATAAGCTTCTGCTGCCTGAATGGGTCTACTTAGTCCTGCACCAGCAATTTTGCTCGCTTAAGTCTGAGTGGACCTGTGAAGGTGGTTTGAGGCCTAGAAAAGGGGATATACTATCAGCCGCTGCGGCTGCTGATACCACTCCCTTCCTGGCTTCAACACACACCCCTCCTCACCCTGTTCCCCCATCCCCTCCCCTTCTGCCCACCTTCCCCATGCTGACTCACTGGCACTGGGAATTGTCCTAGGACCACTAGCATGCAGCCGCTCACCACTTGCAGCAGTGGCACAGCTGCGCTGAATGGCATATTTCCCGTTGTGATTGCCGTAAAGCATGCTGCACCACCAGAACATGTGTTCGGTGGTGCAGCATGCCCATAGGATTGGGCTCAAAATGGATTACATTTTTTTCCAACCATAGTGGCTCTCGGGTTTGAAGAAGCAAGCTGAAGTTCATTAATGAAGCTTGCTCTTTCAAAAAATCCACTTGAGGCAGAAATCTCAAAAAGCCTTATGGTTGCATACATACAGAATATGCACAACGTTCTACAGAAAAGGGGTATCCAAATAGGAAATGTGTCTTGTGTGATATGGCCCTGAGGTACCCTTAACAGTCCCATATTCCAGAATTCTTGAAACCAGTATAGCTCCTGTGAGAGGTTTATACAACATACACCTCTTACAAGGGCAACACTGTTTTCAAGAATTCTGGAATATAGCTGTTAAAAATACCTCGGAGCCACTTCAATGTCCACACAAGACACCTGAGAGTTTTTATCTGACAGAACAATGCTGGCTAGCTTGGAGACATTAAACCAGATGTTGACTTGATTGTCTGTGACTGCATTGAGTGAGCTTTAAAAAAACTCAGTACTGTTATTAAACAAATAAGAAATTCCTCTAGCAGAAGCTGCTGTAGCATGAAGGTTACATAACAGAGAAGTGCCCCAGGTCATACTGAATTTCCATTTCATCTCATAAAAAACACAGTATCACCATCCCATATTGTGTGACTTACTGGCCTTGCTGGGCCTCTGTCCTTGTTTAGAAATATTCAGACACTTTTTCCAGCATGATAAAGTCCCAGTTTTGCATCTCAAAAAGCAATTGCCACAATAAAGATACTTTATAGCTTTTGGCAAAGGAAGGCAGTGATGATTTTGTTGGCAGACACCAAGAAGACGACCCTGGGTCACAACCTTAATATGTTTATGTCATATGAAAAGCGATCAGAGAGATAAATGGGATCTTATAATAGAAGTTAGTGCTTCTGGTTTTACTGTACATCAAGCTAAGGAAAGCTTGTATCTATTAATTCTGTTGCTGATACAAAATATGCAGTTTTATTGTGTCATAAGAACATAAGAAGAGCCCTGCTGGATCAGGCCAAAGGCCCATCTAGTCCAGTTTCCTGTATCACACAGTGGCCCCACCAGATGCCTCAGGGAGCACACAGCCAACAAGATAACCTGTTTCCTGCTGCCACTCCCCTGCACCTGGCACAGAGAAAACCTACTTCTAAAACCAGGAGGTTGCTTATGGCTTGTAACCTGTGATGGTCTTTTCCTCCATGAATCTGTCCAAACCCCTTTTAAAGGCATCTAGGCCAGGTGCCGTCACCACATCCTGTGGCAAGGAGTTCCACAGATGAATTACATGCTGGGTAAAGAAATATTTTCTTTTGTCCGTTCTAACTCTCCCTCCACTCAATTTTAGTGCATGACCCCTGGTTCTGGTGTTGTGCGAGAGGGAGAAGAATTTCCCTCTATCCACTCTCTCCGTCTCCCCCCCCCAAACTAATTCTGACCATGCCCTTTGTCAGGCTAAGATGTTCATACCAAAAAATAAAGACAAAAGCATGAGTTGGGGCTGATGTACTTGGAACAGGACAGGTGATGGTGTTCTGATTACTGCTGCACCCTTCCCAAAGCACTGACTCAGTGCTTTGGGAAGGGTGCAGTGGTAATCAGAACATCGTACCACTGTGTGTGTGGAGGGGGTGAGCAGTGGTGGATGTACCCGGCACAGCAGCTGGTGCAGTCAACTGACTTGTCCTGTAATGCTTGTCTTGAATGGGAATGCCACTTCCTGTGATATGGCCACATCCCTCCTGCACAGAAGCACCACTGCCATCTTGTCATAATGTGTCATGGTTCTGGGCTCCATACATACTGGAATGGCTGTCCTGGGTTGATACAACTTTGAATATTTTTTTCGAGCTGGTTGATCCCCTCGTTGAACTGCCAGCCATTGTGGTCATACCCCCTTTGTTGCCATTTCCTTTGGGAGCCAGTTGTAGATGGCCTCATTGTGCAATTGGTTCTGAACCCCCTTCTGAATGTACTTGGTGAGTGTGGTCAAGGAAGACCCCCATTTTGGATTCAGTCCAGCACTTTGCATGTACTTTTATGAACTGCGGGTGATACTGAGTCTGTGAAATAAACCATGAATAGTGAAAGTCCCAGATTGGATAATCAAACAAACCATAGTTGCATAAAATAAATAATGGTTCCATAAGACATCTGAACCTATCCCAAATCAACAATATGTAAAGATATGTCACAGTCAGACCAGTAGAGTACCAGTTTCTGGGCTTCATCTCTTTGTCACATTCTAGCATAACCATGAGGGAGATGTATATAGATGAATCAACAGGGTTGTGCAGAGAGGATCAGGCCTGTTTCCTAGCAGCCTCCTCTGAGTCCTTTTGGATAAAGGCGCCAGTTCTAATTTGAGAAATGGAGTCCTGCAATAGTCAGCCATCCCTCCTCCTCCTCACCTGTTACAATGATGGGTGTTTAACTAGTTTAAAACTAATAATAGTTAAAAAAAAAGTTAGATATTTTTGTAGGTTTTCATGACGCAACCATATCCTCAAATTAAAAATCCGCATGTTGCCGGGAAACTCCGTCGTTATAGATAAATTTATTACAAAAAATAAATTTCACAGATGTTAAAACATACTTTTGACGTTTCGCTCACGTAACACTCGTGGCATCATCAGAAATCTCATGAGCACTATAGGGGATTTCTGATGATGCCATGAGTGTTATGTGAGCGAAATGTCAAAAGTATGTTTTAACATCTGTGAAATTTATTTTTGTAATAAATTTATCTATAACGACGGAGTTTCCCGGCAACATGCGGATTTTTAATTCGAAAAAAATAGTTGTGATTTCAAAATAGAGATTGAGTGGAGCATCAAAGAAGAATACTTTGTTTACTAAAATACAAACTTACAATTTATTGGCAGGCAAATCAGTTGAAGAATCACTTCTAGAAAGTGGAATTAAGTTTCTAGCCAAGAGGAGAGCTCCAAAGAGAAGACTTGATAAACATAGTCATTAACTGAGCGCTTTGAAAGTTCAGTTTCCCTTGATTGTGACTGGCTTGCCAAGCAGCCCAAATCTGGTTACAAAGCTATGTGTTAAACCTACAGCACTCTTACCTAGTCTGCTTCCATTCTCAAAATACAGTCTCTTTTAAATAGTCTCATTTTCACTTTTGGAAATGTGATTCCAGTTCAGGAAAGACACATATAGCTTCAGGTATGCTAGCTGGAAAAAAAAAAAGTGGATTCAGCAATGCGTTGAAAAGAATTTTTGTGCCAGTAGTGCTAGAGTTAGGTTTGCATGTCAACGTAATGAGAAAAAATGGCATGAACTAATAAAATGTTTTAATGTTGATTAGGTAGCCACTGTACTGAAAAATGCAAGTGAATGTGCCAAAGTGATTTTTTTGTTAGAGGGTAGACATAAGATGAAACAATTATTTGGCAGCCCAGCCACTATTTTGACTACAGTGGTAATATGATGCTTTAATTGTTATGTCGCTATCCCACCTATTAGTGGTGCTGTATCCAGAACTGACACAGTTGCGGTGCAGTCCTCTGCACAGTTACGTGGGAGTAAGCCCCATTAAACACAACGGAACTTCTGAGTAAACCTGCATATGATTGCACTGTTTAAGTGTTGCCTTCCTAGACTGTTTTATATAATGAAGTTTGCTCTGATCAGCATCCATCTTGTGGTCTGGCCTCTTCCCTCCATAGCCTGACAGCTATTTTGTCTGATGTGTGGCCATACCGAAAGACTATTTCAGACGCTTGAGGAAAACCCAAGATGGATGAGTGTACAGTTAATAGTTGAAAGCACTGCAGTTTCCTGACAAACTACTCAATAAATGTTTTAGGAATGAAATAGTATTTGGAATCCAAAGCAGTGGATTATATCAGTGGCATGCTGTTTGTTGTGCCTGCAGACAGAATTCTTAATCCTTATTCCAATATTTGCAAAACAAGGGGAATTTAATATGTCTAAATACAAGTCTTTCTGACAGTCACTGCATAATTACAAACAGCATTGCGATGATTAAGATTGCTGAAAGCAAGATATAAATTGAAATACTGTGGCCATAGTATACAACCAAAGGCAATAGTCTCAATTGAGGGCAATCGTGAGGTTAAGTCTGTGGGGTGACCATTGCTTTCTCTCAGCTCAGGTAAAGTGCTTATGGTATTATTCAGAGCTCTCCAAGTCTCCAAACTGTAGATGGAGCTGCTATGCATACAAGTACTTCCCTATTCACTTTATTTCTATGCAGAGATGTCACTGAGGTTTGCATCACCCAGTGCGAGAGCTCAGTGCATCACCCCCATGGTGGACCCCAGAGGTGAATAGGGAGAAACAAGGTTGCGCTGATCTGGGTTCTACAAATGTTCTACAGATTACTCCTGGTCAGTGGTGTCACTAGGGTTGGGGTTACCCGGTCCGGTAACTCATGGTGTCACCCCCATTAGCTCTATTTATTTTAATATAGAACCGTACAGGTCACCCAACAAATTAGTAACTGACTTGGCTCTCGGGACAATCAGTCTCATTGGTCTGTTCTGAATTAACAAGGAAAGGATAGTATGGGAGAGGGGAGCTGAAGTCCTCTCCCCCAGTTCCATCTCTTTTGCCAAACAGCAGTTTTAGCTTTTTTTTTAGCTCTGCTCACACAGTCCTGTTTGTTGGATTGGAAGAGAGCCGTTTGCAAAATACCCATTTGTGCATGCCTTCTCTCATTTTATCATGGATAATGAGCAGGAGCCTTCTTCTAGATACATATGTGCCTCAAGCTTAATCAGGTATATGCGTTTTAACTTTTCTGTAAGCCACCTTGACAGCCTGTTTTGGAGCTATAAGGCAGAACATAAATGCTTAAATAAATAGCATGGACAGATTGATATACCCTGTTTTCCCCAAAATAAGACAGTGTCTTATATTAATTTTGGCTCCCAAAATTGCAGTAGGTCTTATTTTCAGGGAGGTCTTATTTTCCCAACCTGTGCCCTCCCCCCGGCACTTACTTTGACCGATTAAAGCTTCATTCTTTCCTGAGGGTGCAAGGCTCTTCAAGGTCTGGAAGGCCTGCACTTGAGTCCTTCACCATAGAGACAACGTGCTAGAAAGGCCAGCAAGGAGGCTGCAACCTTGCAGAGTCTCTCTAGCACATCGTCTCTATGGTGGAGAACTCAAGTGCAGGTCTTCCAGAGCCTTGCACCCTCAGGAAAGAATGAAGCTTAAATCGGTCAAAGTAAGTGCCGGAGGGGGGATTGCGTCTGTCTGGCTGATGATCCTAGCTAGGTCTTACTTTCAGGGAGGTCTTATATTTATGAGTGCCATCAAAAACATGCAAAAATGACAGTAGGTCTTACTTTCGGGGGAGGTCTTATTTTAGGGAAAACGGTATAAAAGCTTTTAACCTTTGTTACGGTAGCTAGCTACCCCCAAATCCTGAATAAGAATGTTTGCAGCATTATTCTGGCCAGTAATAGTTTTGGCTTTTCCTTCTACATGCAGAATACTTCCTGTGGCCAGGATCTAAAGGGACACATGCAGTATTCTGCTTGTATGCAGATTCTTTCAGCCTCCATCCCCATTGTAGCCCTTTGAATCACTCGCATCACTATAGCGTGGCGGGGGGCGGGATGCCGGGAAGGGGTGACGTGCCGGGAGAAGGTGATGCGGCAGGAGGGGGTGATGCACCTGGACGTCAGCCCCTCCCAGCGCATCACCCCCGGGAGCTGGCAGGCCAAACCGCGTCTTCCTCGGCGGCTTGGTAGCTTCTAAGTAGGCCCAGGCAAGGCTTCAAGCAGCATGCGCACAACGTATAGTTCAGCCCTTCTGAGGGCAAGGCTTCAAGCGGCGTTGTGCACATGCGTCGCTTTCAGCCTTGCCCGGCCTACTTAGAAGCGGTCGAGCCACCAAGGAAGACGGGGTGAGTACCAGGGGGTGAAACGGTAGTTGGGGGGATGACGCGGTAGTGAGGTGGTTGGGGTGATGCGCCAAGCCAGCCGACCCCTCGCCCGGGGTAACGCACCAGCTCGTGTTGCGGCTGCTTTGAATCTTCCAAGCCATTCTTCTGGATTGGGACCGCCTGGAGCAGCAAGCAGTGATGCATGGTTGGAGATATTGCTCATGCCACCATGGTGTCAGGATAGCAACAGTTGAGACACTGGGGCTCCAGACCACTATTCCATCTAATCTGGCATTTTAGGTAGCTAATATCTATAATATTGCTGTCTGTGAATAAATCAAGATAGATTCCTTCAATTGTCTGTGTTACAGCTATAATAAAAACTGCTCATTCTACCAACAGCTGTTACAGTGGGTTTAATGGCTTTGTTTTAATTAAGGATCCATCTACAATATTTTTTACCTGCACTGCAGACTTTGCCCGATGGTAACTTATATTGTGGTGCTACAGAACGATCCATCAAAGTGCTCCAGAAGAAGCAGATTAGAATAGCCAAGCCAAATGAAAGCCAGTTGCCTTTCATGACATTATTATATTGGCTATTGAGAGGAATGTTTATGCTCACAAAAAGGCTATTCCCTTTGGGATTTCTTTTCCCCCACTTTCCTATTTAGCTTTATGAGACGATTACTTAAGAGTGCAACAGTAAATTATGTTATAAATGGTATAACACAAAGGTCCTTTGCTTCTGCCACCTCTGTAGTTTTCATTTTCAATTTTCCAACATGACCTAAGAATGTAGGTGGTACTTATTTATTTTATTTTATTTCTGTATTTTATACCACCTTTCTTATCCTCAGATTGCTCTTCAGATGTTATTCAAAGCAGTTTACATAGGCAGGCTTATCTAGATCTGATAAGGATCTTTACAATATTGTTCTGTATAGAACCCTACAATTCCAGCTGGTTTCCTCCATGGTGTAGTCATCTTCACTAGCTGCTGAACACAAGCCTCGAGCTCTCCGCAGGACGCCACAGATCATGCTGAACAGGGAAACATTTTTCCAGTTGTCATCGCTCTGTCACTGACATTCTTAGCATTCCAATCTGTTCTCTCACCGCACCATGCAACAGCGACTCATCTCTGCCACCGAGGGTCATCAGTGACTTCCTGGCCTCCCTTCCATCATGAAAGCTGACTGTTCCTGCTTAGCTTTCAGCAGTCTTCAGGCAGTTCAACCTCAGGACCATACCTCCTGCTTCTATCTACTTGTGATAGAAGTGTTGTTTGTTAAGGTCAAAAAACTTTCATCAATGTTATGCTAGCCCAGAATATTTAATAAATTCCTAGTACAGTACTGTAGCATCACAAAGCAAAGGAAGCGGCTCAATCAAGAGCATTTGCTTTGCCTATAGAAGGTCCCTGGTTCAGTCCCAGGTAGGGACAGGTTGCTGTCTGAACCTCTGGAAAGTCACTGGATGAACCAATGTTCTGGATGGACCAATGATCTGACTTGGTATAAGTAAGCTTACCATATTTTCCTTGTTCTAAACTGCCCCCGAATAATTAATTATATTAGCCTAGTAATTAATGAATTACTAAAAATTAAATTATTTTTTTGTGGGCACAAAGTGCCCACTTGCTGCCCGAAGAGCGCCTGAAAATTTTGTTTATTTATTTATAATTTTATTTATTTATTTATTTACTTGCCTGTCCCACTGCCACTGCCGCCATTGCCGCCATTCTGCCGCCGCCACCACCATTTCCGCCACCATCGTCTGTTGCCGTTCAGCCGCAGCCGCCATCATCGCCATCTTCTTCTTCGTCGTCTTCTTCATCACAGCTACCATCATTCATCGTCATCTTCGTCTTCTTCGTTGCCGCCGCTGCCATCATCATCGTCGTCTTCTTCCTCGCTGCCTCTGGAGACTGGCCAGCTGCATCTGGACCAGTCAGGACTCCTCTGCTGCCCTCTCAAGCTGCCGCTGCCACTTTTAAAACTTACCTTTTTTCTGCTGGCGCCATCTTGGATCTCGTGAAATCTCGCGAGATCCAAGATGGCGCCGCCGGAAAAAAGGTAAGTTTTAAAACTTTAAAAACGGCAGTGGCGGAGCCCGGAAACCGGGACAGTCCCAGGTTTTCCGGAATGAATGGCAAGCCTAGGAATAAGGCAACTTAATATGCTCATTATATTAGCCTAGCAATATTAGCCTAGAGCCAGGATGGTGTAATGGTTTGGGAAATGGACTTAGACCTGCGGATGACATTAAATGTTTCCAGGTGGTGAAGACCAGCAGGGATTGTGAAGAGCTCCAGAAGGATCTCTCCAAACTGGGAGAATGGGCAGCAAAATGTGCTTCAATGTAAGTAAGTGTAAAGTTATGCACATTGGGGCAAGAAATCAAAACTTCACATATACGCTAATGGGTTCTGAGGAGTCTGTGACAGATCAGGAGAGAGATCTTGAGGGGCTGGTGGACAGGTTGATGAAAGTGTCGACCCAGTGTGCAGCAGCTGTGAAGAAGGCCAATTGGATCATTAAAAAAAGGGATTGAGAATGAAACGGCCAATATCATTATGCCATTGTACAAATCAATGGTAAGGCCACATCTGGAGTATTGCATTCAGTTCTGGTCACCACACCTCAAAAAGGATATAGTGGAATTGGAAAAGGTGAAGAAAAGGGTGACCAAAATGATTTGTGGGTTGGAACACCTCCTTTATGAGGAAAGGCTACAGCATTTGGGGCTTTTCAGTCTAGAAAAAAGGTGCATGAGGGGGGACATGATTGAGATGTATAAAATTATACATGGGATGGAGAGAGTGGATAGAGGGAAATTCTTCTCCCTCTCGTACAACACCAGAACCAGGGGACATGCACTAAAACTGAGTGGAGGGAGCATTAGAACGGACAAAAGAAAATACAAATTTCTTCACCAGTCTGTAATTCATCTGTGGAACTCCTTGCCACAGGATGTGGTGATGGCACCTGGCCTAGATGCCTTTAAAAGTGGTTTGGATAGATTTATGGAGGAAAAGTCCATCACAAGTTACACGTCATAAGCAACCTCTTGGTTTTAGTGGTAGGCTGTCTTTGAATGCCAGATGCAAGGGAGTGGCAACAGGAAACAGGTTATATTGTTGGCTGTGTGCCCTCAGAGGCATCTGGTGGGGCCACTGTGTGTTACAGGAAGCTGGACTAGATGGGCCTTTGGCCTGATCCATCAAGGCTCTTCTTATGTTCTTAGACCTGGAAGATCCAGGTTCAAGACCTGGAATAGAAGGGGTAGCCATGGCAGGGATGGTCGATGAACCCACTGGCGTCACTGCAGGGGGGGCGGAGCTCTAAGTTCCGCCGCGGCCAGACCCTCCGTTACACGAGAGCACGAAGCACCCCTGCCCCCTCACCTTTGGAGCCATTCAAGTCAGTGCTTTCAGGCCAAAGGCCCATCTAGTCCAGCTTCCTGTATCTCACAGTGGCCCCACCAGATGCCTCTGAGGGCACACAGCCAACAATATAACCTGTTTCCTGTTGCCACTCCTTTGCATCTGGCATTCAAAGACAGCCGTGTAACGGAGGGTCTGACCGCGGCGGAACTTAGAGCTCCGCCCCCCTGCAGTGATGCCAGTGGATGAACCTCTTTCAATAGGCTAGCACTGAGTAAAAAGGGGACCTTAATAAGCTCAGCAGGTAGTCTTCCATATGTATTCCTTCTGCTGAGCTACCATTGTACCATTTGGGGCAAGACATTGGATGTCTCTTTTTGCAAAGAGAAAGAATAATAGCATTATTTCCTGCCATGTCAGTGAAGAATGTTCTCCAAAATAGACTGAGCTGTTACATTGTTCAAAGTAAGCAAGTCGCAGCATGGATGATCAGGGGCCTCGCATGAGCTGCTCTGATATTTCCAAAGGAAAATAACAACAAACAATATACAAATATATAGAATGTTCCTCTTGGCCACATATGAAGAGTGGGATCTTTAATCCAATTATGTCATTTCCATGCTGTCTTCTCTTTCTTAAAGCCACAAATACAAATGCTTTCTACAATATGGATGAAATTCACCCATTGTAACAACGGCAGAGGATGGAGCAGTATCTGGTGAAGCATGAAAGTTCTGACATTTTATTTCATTTAGTGCAAACAGACAATGCCTTTAAGCCATCTACTGAGGAATGACATCGGCACTGTGAGTTCTGTTCATAAATGGCATATGCACCTAAAGGACAATTCCGTGATGTGAAGCAGATGTGCAAATCACAGCCCAAAATATGCATATGCAGATATGACTATTTGATAAACAAATTGCCACTTGACTATTTTAGCTTTTCCAGACACTTTCTTTTGCAGAATACAGATTTGCTGTATGACAGTCAGTAGGGAATTCAAGTGATCCTGCCAGTACAGTATATTCCTCTGATGGTGTTGGTGTAAGATGCGTTGGTGTCTTATAAACATAGATGCTGGTTTCTTGTTGCCATTATTTTTTCACACAGGTTTCATATACTATCCAGTGTTTGAACCAAACACCATTCCACAGATTTCTCTTGGACAGCCCATCTTTGAAACAGGAGTTTTATTTAAAGGGATGGACATCTCCCCCCCCCCCCATACTTGTTTCAGATCAAATCTGATTATTCCTCAGGAGCACCCATAACTATGGCTAGCGAATTGGTTTTACACATAAACAGCCCAATCCTATTTGTCACACACAGCCATTTAAGACAGTGGAACTGAGTTCCGAAGTCATAAAATGGCTGCCGACATAGTGCATGGAGCACCATCCATGGCCATTTTGGGAGTGCTGCCATGGCAGCGTTCCCCATCCATCCCTGGACCTGCCAGAGCAGGTAAGGCAGTGGTGGGTGGGTGAGTGGCAAAATGGGGCAGGGAGGGGCAAGGCAAACCTTTAGGATGTGAGTATGAAGCCATCTGCCTCCCCCTTGATCTTTGCCCAGCATGGCTGATTAGAACAGTGTGTCCCTGCTGGTCCTGCTGGACCTCTCAGCAGCTTTGGACACCACCAACCGTGTCCTTTGGGGCCAATTGGCCAAGTTGGAGGTCGAGGGTACCATTTTGTGGTGGTTCCACTCCTTGGCCGACAGATCCCAGCCTGTGATGCTGGGGGACACCTGTTTGACGCCCCTGGCCCTTGGAGTGTGGGGTGCCTCAGGGTTCAATTTTGTCTCCCATGTTGTTCAATATCTACATGAAACTGCTGGGACAGCTCATCATAATAAACTGCTGGGAGAGGTCATTTGGAGTGCGGTGCCATCAGGACGGTGATAGAGCTATCTCTTCTTTCCACCAGATACCAGGGTGGTTGTTGAGGTCCTGGAGTACTGCCTGCAGATGATTTGGATCTGGATGAGGACTAGCAAACTGAGATTAAATTCAGACAAGACAGAGGTTCTCCTGATTTGGAAAACCATGATGCGGATACTGTATTATTGTCCTGCTTTGAGTGGAGTTTCAGTCCTCTGAAAGATCAGGTTCACAGTCGGGTGTTCGCCTGGACTCTCAGCTGCTCCTGGATGCTCAGGTGTCAGCTATGGCCAGGGGGGACTTTGCCCAGGTCCAGCTGGTAGTACGCCAGTTGCGGCTACACTTGCAGCAGTAGGATATGGCTACGGTGATCCATAAATAAATAAGGTGACATCAAGATTAGACAATTGTATCATGCTCTACATGGGGCTACCCTTGAAGATGGTTCAGAAATTTCAGTTAGTGCAGAATGCAGTAGCTCGGGTGGTTGATGGAGGTCGGTGGTTCATTACTTTTGGACCGCTGCTTCAGTGGCTGCACTGGCTGTCGGTTCGCTTCTGGGCCCAATTCAAGATGCTAGTGTTGACTTTTAAAGCCCTTTATGGCTTGGGGCCAACATATTTGAGAGACTGCCTTCTCCCATATAATCTGGCTCATCCTCTCCAGTTATCGGAGAGGACTATTTTAGACATGCCATTACTTACAGAGGTAAGAGGGGTGGCGACTCAAAAGAGGGTCCTCTTGGTAGTGGCACCTGCATTATGGAATTCCCTTCCCTTTGTTTCAAGAACAACTCCTTCCTTAGAAGGCTTCCAGCGAGGTCTGAAAACATTTCTTTTTCAGCAAGGCTTCTGATTTTAGTCTTTCGTGTCTAGCATCACTAGTTTTATTGGTGCTTTTATTACGTTGTTGGTTATGGTATTTTATGTACTCTTGTCTTCTACTGGCAGTTTTTAATGATTGTAATATTTCTATGTTTAAATATTTATTTATTTTATAGTTTGGTTTTTAGTTGTATTTTTAATATCTGTTGTAAGCTGCTTTGGGTGCCTTTGGGAGAAAAGCAGAATAAAAATTGAACACATAAATAAATAAGGTTCCAGCAGCCAGCCTTTCAATGCATAAGATAACAGTAAAAAAGCAGGGGGGGTTGTCTCTGAGCATGTGCAAAGAGATTCCCTTTCACTGCTGAATACTGACAAACAGCCTCCACACGTCTAGGTGTTGAGGATTTATTTCAATCACATTTTTATACCACCCTTGGAATCCAGCCAATTACTGCGCACAATTGCATAGACAAGGCTTCAGTGCTCTGAAGAATATGATGACGCCAGATTTACTATAAAAAGAAAACTCGCCATGTATTCTTCACCCACGCTGTGAGTCCACCTTCACAGTTGAAAGGACAGACTTGTGCTGCTAGGTACCAGCACAATAAATGATGGCATGTCAGTTTTGTCCTTCCTGTTCACTCCCCTGTCTGACGGCTATTGCTACAGCCTCCCCCTCCTCCTCTGCCTGGGGAGCACGACAGAGCTCCCGACAGCCAGGTGCCTGACACCAAGAGAGGCTGTGCTGAGGGTCACAGTTGCCCTCCCAGTGCCAACATAGTGAGCAAGGGTGTCCTGATCCTGATCCTCTAACCTGGAGCAGTGCAGTCTCCTCCCATCTCGGGCATCTGTCAATGGGTAGGCTTACCAGATCTCCAACCGGGACAGAGTGCTAGACCTTTAGGAGAAGGAATGTGGACAGGTGTAGCTTGTTAAACCTCAGAGCACAATCCTAGGCATGTCTACTCAGAAGCAAGCCCCACTGAACACAGTGGGGCTTGCTTCTGAGTAGACATGCCTAGAATTGTGCTCTAAGGGTTTAATCTGGTAAGCCTATCAATGGTGTACTTTCGTCGTTACTCTCCCTGGCCTAAGGGGGAAAGGGGAGCCGTGGTAGCAAACAGGCAGGCAAGGGGCAAGTTGCAAAAGCTGGAAGGAACCTGCTGCATGTCTCCTTTTTACAGTAAGCCTAGCTTCACCTGAAGTAGCTTAGCCAATCATGTTAGCACAATACGTAAATTCCCCTGCTACTTTCCCCATTTTGGTTGATTTGTTTTCAGCTCTAGTGAAAGAAGGCCTGGGGTAGGAGAAGATAGGAAGCTGCTGTCTTATACTGAATCAGACCATTGGCCTATCAAGTCTAGTATTGTCTATTTTGACTGGCAGTGGATCTCCATGGTCTCATGCAGAGGACCTTCCCAGCCCTATGACTGTTAACATTTAACTGAATATGGCAAAGATGGAACCTAGATCCATCTGCATGCAAAGTGGTCTAGTGGTCAACTACGTCCCCCTCTAGTTCAGAAGGCCCAGAGGGGCATCCTTGTTATTAACGAGTAGACAAGGCCAGAGATGCTGCCCGGTGAAGACAGAGAAGCAAGACGAATGAAGGCCGGGTAAGTGATGTTAAGTGTTTTTATTCCAATTTTTTCCATTGTTATCAATTGTAACTACTTTAAAAGTGTACTAGGTAGGTGATATAGGTTATACAGTGTCAGCAGATGAAGAATGATGAAAAATGGCATGGTTTTATTTTATTTATTTATTTTGCAGATTTTTCTTTAGCAGAAAGCTGGGTTATGTGTTTTGATTTCTTTATCACCATTTTCTCCTGCTCCTATCTATGGGGCTTACTGTCTGGTAAGTGTTATAAGACTAACACACTTACCTGGCTGGGAGTAAGTCCTATTGAACTTAATGGAGGTTATGTCTGAGTAGACACTTCTGCTTTAAGTCAATTAACTCTGTAATGTAATGTGATAAGAAGCCCAAGTCATGATTCAGACCCCCTCCTGTGATGGCGCCAGGTTTCATTATATAAATTCTAATTCAGAAGAGTAAGCAGGACTGTTGCTCTTTTTTTTTTTCTTTTCCAAAAGTGTGTTCATGTTGGTGGTTTTTGAAGGCACATTGAGTGCATCAGTAAGAACAATAATGAATTAATTAAAAAGTGCATTTTTTTCTGAACACACAAATGAGGTTAGAGTTAATTAAAATTACTCTTAGATGCATAAAGACACAGAGTGTGCTCTAGTCACCATGATAATAAATAGCATATTAACAGGATTAACTGAACATTGTAATTACCAAGCATTTTCTGCCCTAATGATTAAAGAAAAAAATGTCCCAGAGTTCTAGATTCAATGAACTTTAAATAGAACAGACACAACATGATAAACATATGGAGCAACACATGCTTTTGCATCATGGCCTAGGAAACCCAGAGGATGCATCTCTCTCTCTCTCTCTCTCTCTCTCTCTCAGTCTACTGCCCCCACACTTCAAAGAATATTCAAAGCTCAAGAAGACAGTGCCAAGAAAGGGATTATCATTGAGAATGGGACAGCTTCCCATATTCTTTCAGGACGGAGGACGTTAAACATCCATAAAGATTGTGCTCTATATAATATGAAGTTGCTCCGCTTTCTATAGTGGGGAACAAAGTCATAAACAAGATTAACAAATTTACAGCGCAATCCTGTGTAACTCTTGCATCGGTGTAACAGTAGATCCACCGGTGTAAGTGCACTTATGCCAGTGTAACTTGCCGTACGCCGACGTACACAGGACGGACACCAGAGTAAACCCCCCCTCAGACGCCGTGCATGCACAGTTCGGATGCAGGACAGATGCACTGGTATCAGTGGGGTCACTGGGGGGGGTGCAGGAGGTGGACCACCCTGGGTGACACCCTCGGGGAGGAGGGACATAACTAGTGGCCAAAAAATGTGAAAACTTTGTATTTACGAATAATTTGTTGTTGTTAAGTCGTGTCCGACCCTTCGTGATCCCATGAACCATATCCCGCCAGGCCTTCCTATCCTCCACTATCTTCCTGAGTTCGCTCATTTTCATGTTCGTTGCATCGGTGATGCTGTCTAACCACCTCATCCTTTGCCTTCCCCTTCTCCTTTTGCCTTCAATTTTTCCCAGCATCAGAGTCTTCTCCAGAGAGTCCTCTCTTCGCATTAGGTGGCCAAAATATTTGAGTTTCAGCCTTAGTACCTGTCCTTCCAGGGAACAGTCAGGGTTGATTTCATTTAGGATTGACTGATTTGATCTCCTAGCAGTCCAAGGGAATTTATGAATAATACCATCATGCTATATATCACTTGATGCATATTTCATGTAGAATGCAACGGACAAACCATTTTGAAATATCTGCATTCTATCAAACGTTATGGCCAAATAACCAGAAACAGAAAACAACTGCCTTATGTAACAAAAAGTGGATTTCCTTAACTCAAAACAGACCAATGAGACTGATTGTTCTGAGAGCCAAGTTGGTTACTGATTTGTTGGGTGACCTGTACTGTTATATATTCAAATAAAGTTAATGGGGGTGACACCATGAGTTACCGCACTAGGTGACACCAACCCTAGTGACACCACTGACCAGGAGTAATCTGTAGAAATACATAGTCCTGCCTGATGGGCATTTTTTGTAGAACCCAGATCAGCGCAACCTTGTTTTTCCCTATTCACCTCTGGGATCCATCATGGGGGTGACGCGCTGAGCTCTCTCACACCAGGTGATGCAAACCCTAGTGATGCCTCTGCTCTTTACCTCCCATCTCTTCTCAGTAAATGCCAGCTCATGTTATGGTTGGGTGCGTTTTCTTAAACTTTTAAAATTCTGGTATAAAAAACCCTCAACCCTTGAAGGCAAAAATAGCATGGGGGTGGGGTGATGATGAGGGGGCAAGGGGGACAAGGGGCATGGCGAGGGTGGGTGATGCCCATTATGGGGGTGACGCAATGAGTTCTCACCCCGGGTGACATGAAACCTAGTGATGCCTCTGCCTGGTATCTCCAGGTAAACATTGCATACAGTAGGGCTGGGATAACAAACACTGCCAGAGACCCTGGAGCTGGGCTAGAAGGTCCAATGGTTGGACTGCAGGAAAGAGAGCAGCGTGGTTTTTGGATGGCACTTCTCTCTCAGCACCACTGGAGCACTGAGGTAGGAGGCTCTGCAAATCACTTCGTAGTGTGTGTGCATGCACTCTTGTCAGGAGGAAGCCCAGGCTTCACCATACACCTGGGATAAGACAAAGATTACTGCTACCTGCTAGAAGTTCTGGTAGGAGCCTGAAGTGACTCTTTCTACACTAAAGGCATGGGCTATGTTCCTTGCATCTCCCCTCAGTGAGAGAAGGCCAAGCACCCAGCTACATGTGCCTGGGAACAATTAGCAAAGTGTGGGCAATCATGATGGTCTGCAGGAGGATGCTTGAATCCCCAGGTAACTGCCACAGAATGACTGAATAGGGTTGTCAACTCTGACAGAAGCTATTCCTGGAGATGTGTTGTTCCAACATGGTGGAAATTCCTGGAGGCCCTGGAGGAAAAGATTCCTTTCAGTAGTCACCATGAGATTGATGCTGACTCCTGGAGACTCTGGGCCAGTCCTAGAGGACTGGCAACCAAGGGAGGAGTAGGGTCAAGAATACTGATCAATGTAGATCAGTATTCAGAACAAGAAGTCTGTACTGGAGAACGTGAAGATTTCCCCAAGGAGAAATCTGTGGTGTCAACAGTGGTCCCTTGTTTTGACAATTCTGGTGAATAAGGGGTTAAAACCTAGGCTTCAGCAGTAGGCATGCTGCACAGCTGCAGCCACTAGAGGCAACTAGATCTTCAGGGATAAAAGCAGCACCTGGAGAAAGGAAGGGTGTAGGTAGCAGAGAGGAGGAAAGTGAGAAGGTTGACTGCTGACTTTGCTTATGGAGTTGTGAGTAGAAAACAGACAATACATGTGAAGGCAATGCCAGAGAGTGGCCAGGCTGTGAAAGGAAACACCTGGAAAGAAGTGTCCTATGAAAGATTAGGACATTTATTGTATTGTGGTGCTGGAGAAGACTCCTGAAAGTCCCTTGGACTGCTAGGAGATCAAATCAGTCAATCCTAAATGAAATCAAGCCTGAAGGCTGATTCAGACTAGCCTTCTGACGGAACGCTTATCCTGCCGTCTCTTTTTCTGTGCGTCTAGCTGGGCTCCTGACGTTTGAAACAGGGGCTGTTGTCCCTCCTTCTGTCCCGCCTTCCTGAAGAAAGCGCAGCTGTGATTCGGTGAACAGAACTGCGCTCCGATTGGCCAAAAAAGCGACCCTTCTTTGACCCTTCCCCTCTCTCGGAAGTTCATGCTTAAGATACAGAGAAGGTCAGCGCCTGCCTCGATCGCTCCTCGCGCGCTACCCTCGTTAACCTTGGTCTTGGTGGAAACTGCAAATTGAAATTGAAAATTGCATTGAAAAAACGGAAGAAAAAGAGGCAAAACCTGGAATGAACCCTTGAAAGAAACACACACGATGATTGGAGGTGGCTGTGATTGGCATGCCACCACTCTCCTCCCCCTCCCAACTGATTGGTGGGCTGCCGGACAAACGTTAGCACAGACGTTAGCTGAAAGCGAGCGCTTCAAAAAGATCAACAGGAGCCAACTCTCCTGGACGCGTCGGGAGCTCATGCTGCGTCAGACGCAGCATTGAAAAAACGGAAGAAAAAGAGGCAAAACGCGAACGTAGTGGCTAGTGTGAATCAGCCTTGACTGTTCCCTGGAAGGACAGGTACTGAGGCTGAAGCTCAAATATTTTGGCTACCTAATGCGAAGAGAGAGGACTCTCTGGAGAAGACTGGGATGCTGGGAAAGATTGAAGGCAAAAGGAGAAGGGGAAGGCAAAGGATGAGGTGGTTAGACAGCATCACCGATGCAACGAACATGAAAATGAGCGAACTCAGGAAGATAGTGGAGGACAGGAAGGCCTGGCGGGATGTGGTTCATGGGATCACGAAGGGTCGGACACGACTTAACGACTGAACAACAAAAAAACTGCACAAAGAAGTAATATTTATGGGTTTTTCAGCCATATGATAACAGCTCTTAATTTGAAGAAATAAAA
Organism: Plestiodon gilberti rubricaudatus; assembly: GCA_026170595.1. NCBI lineage: Eukaryota > Metazoa > Chordata > Lepidosauria > Squamata > Scincidae > Plestiodon > Plestiodon gilberti. Next base: position 122,429,246 of record JANXHW010000001.1, on the reverse strand, counting down.
GAGTTCTTACACTTGGTCCATGTAACTCTTTTATTTCTTCAAATTAAGAGCTGTTATCACATGGCTGAAAAACCCATAAATATTACTTCTTTGTGCATAGCAACAAGCCATGAAAATCTACATGTGTATCTAACAAAAAAAACTGTTTTGTTTTAGAATTGCCTGCCTACTGTAAACTGCCTTGAATTAAAATCAAAGGAGAAATTCAATGACAAGGAAGGTGGTATATAATACTGGAATTATTGTCATTATTATTATTATTATTTAGTCCAAAGTGGGCCTATGCCACTTAAAGGGGGTGGAAAAGGGGATTTGGCAGGACAAGGTTCCTAACTTGACCTCTAGAAGAGCACTGATAGAAGCACCTTCCTTTCCTTGGCATGGCTCAGCCTGTCCTTTCATATCTGGTTTGAAACTAAACTCTTACTTGAGGGTTTCTATTCTACATCTCAAATTTGATACTTAAAACTGAATCTGGAATTGGTTGCTAAGGAAACTGGCTTTAAAAAACATACAAGACAGCCTGATACAGTGTTCTGATTGGTGCCTGTTTGTCTGGGTAGATTCTGCACTCTGAAGTAAAGCATTCACATTTCTTTAATCTCTACACTCTTCAGGTCAAATCTCCTGTTCAGGATGTGCCCACCACCACCACCACCAGCAGCCCCCTTGTCCTTTTGCTATTCCATTCCCCATGAAAGGCTCACTAGGCTTTGACCCATCATCTTCTAATGCCACACTTGTAACTACTTCAGCTGGGATGTGCAGTACATTTCTTCCCCCATGGCCCTGATCCTGTATTGCTTACGGCCTTATCTACTTGCCAACCCCTGAGAGTCTGCCATATAGGACCACTCCAAGGACCCCTTCATGTGTGTTAATTACATTAATTTTGAAAGAAAACATGTTTGAGTAACAATTGGTTTGGAACTATTTGTATATGCTTGCCCTGCTATATTTTAATTTAAAACAAAAATTAAAAACATTCAAAATGTCAATTTAAATTTAGAATATTTCTGCATTGTGTTATAAGGTTGTAGAACTATATTTTGACAGTGGCAAAGAGATGCTCCATTATGATCTATAATTTCACATGGATAGACTGAACACTTTTAAGCCATAATTTGAGGGAAAACACCAATTTTAAGCCACACACACTTCTGAGATGGGTAATGCCCTTGTACCTAAAGAGCCAGGAGACCCAGTTTTTTAGACCCAGAGATCCTATACTGAACTTATACATTTTCTGTGGCCCATGGTGCAGTGGGCTAGCGAAGGGTCCCCAGAGTAGCACTGCTGCAATCTGGATCATTTTTGTGGGGAGTGGGGACAGGGGCGTCGACAAGGGGAAGTGCGCGGGGCGGGCCACCTGGGAGTGATGCACGAACAAGGGTGACGCGCGTCCCCCCGGTACTTACATTTCGATGTGGAAGTTGGGCCCGCCTGCCCGCCCTCACGTCCGTTCGGCTCCAAAATGAGCCGAAAACGGCGCGGGGGGTGCTCTGCTCCTGCGCGTGATGTCACGCGTGGGGGCGGAGCCACTCCCTTAAAGGTGACGCGCGCCCCCGCTCTGGGGTGACGCGTGTCCTAGCGACGCGACTGAGTGGGGAATCGATTCACTTCCTTACACTACAGCAGTGGTGGCCAACCTCTCAACATGAATGCTACTGGCCCTTTAACGGTTGTATAGGTGAGGGCACTTCAGCAATTGCAGCTGCCAAGATTCTGTCTTCTACACAACTCTTAAGAACGCAGTGGCCCTAATGGTGGAAGGTTGGCCACCCCTGTACTACAGGGACATGTGGTGCAGGCGTGGCAGGTGAGGCAACCCCATCCCCTTGTAGTTCCTGATAAAGTGCAGCAGCCTCACCAGGGGATTGCACTGCATGCTACATGCTTGCTTGTGTGCAAGCGGGCAACATGCACGTGCAATCCCCCAGTTATAGTTCATGGTAAAATGCTGCAACCTAACTGGGCAGGGTTGCCTCACCTGCCAGGCCTGCACCATATGTGCCTGTTGTACTTGTAGCAATCTGGTCAGCCCAGCCTGTTGGATATTGGAGCCCTTAAAAATTCAATGCTTACCCCATGTATCTCACTGTTTTGCACTAGCTCTGTTGAGCGCACACTTCAATTGCTTTGAATGCCCCAATAGAATTCAGCCTTCAGGGGTGGAGGGCATGACCTCCTCTGTATGGAGAATGCTTCTCCACTTGCTATTGTTGCCCCCTCCAGTGGATTTGACTGTGTTTAATTTAATGTATTGTTTTAAATTACCGTATTGTCCCGAGTATAAGACGCACCTGATTATAAGACGCACCCTTAAAGTTTGGTGCTATTAAAAAAAATTAATTAAATCACTGGCATTAAATTGCAGCAGCCTGATTATAAGACGCACCCCTAGTTTAAAAACTTAAATTAGGAGAAAAAAGTGAGTCATACTCAGACCAATATGGTATGTATTTTAATCCTTGTTGTAAGCCGCCTTGGGCACTTGCCTTGGCATAGGATAAGGCGAGGTATAGTTTTTTAAAATAAATAAATAATAATGTGTGTGTGCATGTGCATGCGCACACGAGCCTTGACAATGGTTATGTTCCTGGAAAAAAATAGAAATTGCTGGGATTGCAAAAGACTCTATGTCAGTTTAACATACAGTATTCAACATGCCAGTTCAGTGCAAGATGACTCTAAAATGTTAGAATGAGGTTGCCTAAGAATGACGGGCGTTCCACACTACATGAATCCCGGTGCGTTGCGGAGATGTGCGGAGCTCTCTGTCACCATTGCGGAAGCAAGCGGAGCAGCTGTGATCTCCCGATTTCTGGCGCGTACAAAAAGCTGGAAACGCATCTTTTGAGGGGCGGGTTCGCGGAGCTACTGCAGTCTACCAATTGGATGAGAAGCAGGACGAAAAGGGCTGTCAATCAATCAGAACTCACTCGAGTCTCCAATTTCTCATGGATCCATTTCTCCTTCTCACAAAAGTTAGCAAGATGAATTCTATTCCCGGCACAAATTGTTATGTTAGTTTTCTCTCCTTCCTGCCCCTCTCTCTCTTCTCTCGTGTATTGGACCGCATTTGTGCTTAACAAATCACTGCTGCGCTTTCTAAGAAGGCGGGACAACGGGAGGGACAACGGGAGGGACAACAGGCGGGAAGACACTCCTCCCGACCAGCTCTGCGCGCAGAGGCAGAGGCCTCCGCGCCGGGATTCATGTAGTGTGGAACAGCCTTCAGGCAGGTGTCTTTCCTTGCATAGCTGAGTGCTTTTTCTAGTGTGTTAAACCACTGGTGGTGATCCACAGAGGCAAAGCACCTCATTGTCAGAGAAGCCACCTGTTTAAATGGCTCTTCAGTTAATTATTTGCTCTGTAGTGGGAGATAACATCACATGAATATCATCTAGGTAAACAGTTACTTTACCAAGCTATTGTATGTCTGTGAATGACAGATGAGGCCTTTCTGGTAAGATGTTATGTGTGTTGTGAATTGTTAAAGGGGGGGCCCTGGGCTAGACTTTTTTTAAATTATTTGGAAGCACAGTTATTTGGGAAATGTGAAAAGAACCTGCAATTATGCAGCAATTTAAACTGCTTTGTAACAATTGCATTATATATGGTAGCTTGCTCCACTTACACAAAGGCTTCAGCTGAAATGTATTGCACAATTCTTCACTGGGGAGGGGTGGAGTAGCATATACAATTAGTCCTACCTTCTCAGACTCTGGTATGGTTCTCCACCTGGAGGGCACTACGTTCTAGGAATGAAGATAATATTGGGGGGAGCCTCCTCATAAATCTGAGAACTGGATGTATTAAATGGGCCATGCTTAGGCGTACCAGATCTCCAACCGGGACAGAGTGCTAGACCTTATTGGAGAAGGAATGTGGGCAAGTGTAGCTTGTTAAGCCTTTAGAGCACAATCCTAGGCATGTCTACTCAGAAGCAAGCCCCATTGTGTTCAGTGGGGCTTGCTTCTGTGTAGACATGCCTAGGATTGTGCTTCAAGGATTTAACAAGCTAGACCTGCCCACATTTTCTTCTCCAATAAGGTATAGCACTCTGTCCCGATTGGAGCTCTGGTAAGCCTAGCCATGCTAGATTTGTGGTGATATCGGCACCCCACTGCCCTATTCTCTTTGCTGAGGGTAGAGGAGGGACAAAACATTGTAGAGGCGGGACTGAATCTCCAATGTTCCCTTACTCCAATCAGATTTGGGAAGAGTTTGTTCTGTGCAGGTCTTTCCCCGTGCAGGTCTTTCCCTGTGCCTCATTTTAGGTGCAGGCCAGATACACTCTGTGGCATTTGTACTCGGATGCTGTCATGACTGGTGTGGTTGGAATAGCTCAGAATTCAGAACAAGGTCAAAAGGGGGAGCAAATGAGAAGCACTTAGGAGTCAAAATGTGTAACCTTGCTGCTTTTGAGGGTGGAAAGCCTATTACAATGCTACAAATGTATGACGTTACACTGTGGAGATGAGGTTTAAATGATGTGATACTACCTATGGCCTTTTGACCAGGCACAAACCAGGATGACCTAAAATCTGACTCAAACCACAAAGTGTACAAATTAAAGCCACTCTATGATTAAATAGTAACTGCTGTACTGTACAGGCAGTGCCACAACTAAAACAGGAACATAATATCCCCTAAATGTTACAATCTGCTATAATCTGAGGAATACAAGAGAACCTTGTATGAGCTGACGGATCCATCGGAGTGGAGGACCTTTCAGAACCAGGCTAGGAGTAGTTTAAAAACATGCATCAAGTCACTTTTTTAATTCAAAAAAGTACTGGTAGCATCTATTTGTGTGGTCTTAATTTGCCCAGTTTTGAAATAGCGTGAATAGGGTTGTTAACAGCCACAGCTACTAAGCAGGCACATCAATTCTAGAACGGTAGCTTTCATAACCGGCAACAATGTTCAGCGAAATAGGTAATCCAAGTATCCCGGTCATAGTTAAAACACTAGTTTATCCGGCTTTCTGGGCTGTCAGTCCATACCGGGTAATTCTGTTATTACTTTGATCGGCTGGATCGCTATCTAGTGTTTTAACTATGACCGGGATACTCTGATTACCTATTTCGCTGAACACATCAATTCTATTCAACTTCCGAACCAGCAAAAAAGAAAAACCACCAAGGGCGGCTTTGAACCAGCTTCTGAACCAGCAAAAAAGAAAAACCACCAAGGGCGTTGGTGATTTTTGTTTGCATTGTTCTTAAACCCCAAGAATGAGTTCCCCCTCCCAGCTTCTCCCCCCCCCTCAAAGCTGTGAACGCTCTCATTCGCCTTCTTGACTCGGCTCTTGGGACCTCTGGCTGCTGGGGCCGCGTCTTTCTCTTACTGGCTCTTGTGAGTTTTTCTTTCCAGTCTTATCTGGCTGGTGGGCAGGTAGGCAGGAATGGACTCTGCCATAGTCATCTGCAAAGCTCTCGCATCATGCCTGTCTTGGAACCAAGAGATGAGTGAGCTATGATGGACAACAGAAGAGGTGGCCATCTTGCAATTGGAGAAGTTGGAACTAGAAAGCTTGAGTTAGGGTGTGCAGTACATGGGCCCTACATGGGCCCACCCATACACCAAACATGCACCTAATTCTAAAGTACCTTGGTAGCTGCAAGATGGCCTATAAATATTTAAATCCATAGCATATACCACATGAGGTTCTTTTGGTGGGGCAGTGTATTCAGATTTGGGTCTCTATGGTTCTTGTGCTTGCAGTCCTATGCTCTCCCCAGACAAAGCATATGGAAGAGAGATCTTGTAAGGCCTGAGGACATGGTCAGTGTGGCATGTGACATTGGCATGTGTGGAGATGGCCACCTGGTGTGCTCCCATTTGCCCCTCTCGCACGTTGGTGTCCCCAACAGTCCTAATATCCAAGAAGGGCTCTTGTGAAAGACAGAATCTATGGAACTAGCTTTATATATACTTTCTAGGTATTTTCTAGAGAAGAATTTTAAAGGATAGGTGTGATATTTTAAAAGCTGGAAGCAAATGACCACTTTCAATTATGTCTCTGGGAAAGTACAGTAAACTTCAGTTATTTGCTTTTGTTTTATGCCAAGAGTCTAATTTCTCCCTAGTATTCAAACTGCTAAATATATATTCAAAATGAATGTTCATATAGGTACTATATAATATAGTCATTTCTCTGCAGGTTAGTTATATTTCAGGTAAACGAATTTTAAATGGGAAAGGCTCCAGTGAGAGACATACCTAATTGTTTTCAATGAAAAAAAAAATCCTGATGAGAGCTTAAATCAATTTGCTGAAGCATGCTTTCACTAATGCTGTGGCAAGCAGTGCTTTAATCAGTACACGACTCCACCAATTTCAGATAATTGCTGTTAATCTTTTTCTAACAGAAAAGAATTGGAGTATGAGCTTTTATCAGTGTAAATAGCTGGGTAGGTGAACTTCTGTTCTTTATCTTGATACCCCATGTAGATTGACACAAGGCTTCTAAGTGTTTAAGAATCGACCCATGAACCTCTCCATTACTCAGTCATGACCAAGGAAGCCTATTAGGCTTACCATCCGTTCCGGAAATACTGGGACAGTCCCGGTTTCCAGACCTCGGTCCTGGCCAGGCGACGCCTCTGGGAACAGACCAGTGGTAGCACAGGAGGTAAGGTAGCTAAGGAGGTAAGGCATGGGACCTGACTGCTGAGAGTCCTGATTTGAGACTCCCCCCTACACCTGGGGAAGGGGACAAACGTCCCCTTCTCCCAAGGTGTTCCCAGGCTATGCCAACACAGACCGGGAAGGGTGCTTGATACTGTGGCCGGCACTTTAGGCCAGCCACGTATCTTTACGCAGGATCTTTACGCTGCCCACTCACAGTATTTAAGTCCTTTTTGCAACGCCGCCGCACCAGGACTAATGGAAGCAGATCGCAAGATCCACCACTGTAGTCCAAGATAGGATTGGGCTGTCCATCTTGATCATTAGGCAAACCTTTCTATCCTTACTACTTTTATCTGCCTTCTGTTTTAAAACCTGTCCTCCATTTTGATCAAAGCAACTGTGACAAGGTGCTTGCTTAACTAACACCTCGATTACCACAAATGTCTTCTGTGAGGATCAGATGATTGAGTACAGAAAAACAAATGCACACACAGACAGTGCTAGTTTTTAAAGCAGCATCAGTTAGTCCCTGAGGGCAAACAGAACCCCCAGTAGTACCATCGCCCTTCCTTGAAAACCAGCTGCGATTCTCAGACTTCTATCTTGTTCAGTGGCTACATTGCAGCTCCAAAACCGTTGCTCTCCAACCTCTTCCCCAACCTGGACTTGTGGGTAGGCTTCCTACATAGCAGCCAACTGTTGAAAATACCATTGAAAACATGCAGCCATTAATGCCATCACCTAGCTAAACAATATCCACCATTGTTGACCATAGGAAGGCAATTATACAAAAGTTGACTGTAGCTTCCTTTGTCACCACCCTAATAGCATTTCTTTTTGAACCCTCCTGCTGTTTATTCCTTTTAACCCCAGTGGTGATGATTACTACAATAATTCCTGCCTCGTTTCATATATAAAATGCCCAGCTGAATAGCTGTAGTTCCAGTTTTCTTCAAGTGGTAGCCACTATCAAAAAATCTTGCCACAAGTCAATGCCGCAAAAGTCAATGCAGCAAAGTGAAACTGTTGCACAAAAATTGTGCTAATTGATCTTGTACAGTGCAAGATTGTATTTTCTGTTTTTAAAAGTTGGCTTGTGAAAAATCCATTTACTTTGCCAATGTATTATTAATGATCTTAGTATAAAGAGAAATCCATGAAAACTGGAAGTTATAGTTATACCCATCTGTGGCCTGTTAAAGACCGCAGGGCTGTGTGGCTAATATCTAATCTATTCAGCCTTTTATGAATGGTAATATGGTACCATATTACCTCTGGTAATATGTCTCCTGCCATGTGTAGCAGCGCTGTAGCTAATAATAATCTAATGGAAAGCCAATTTGGGTTGAATAATGACAGATTTTATCAGTAGACCCGATACTGACATTTAAGATACCATTTGAGATAAAGAGAAAGTGGAGCTAAAAGTATGTACCTGCAATCAGCGGAACAGTGTGTGTCAGTAACTAAGTATTAGAATTATAGTGAATTAGATTTAGATTGAGTGATGAGAGATCTTTTAAGTAGCACAGAAAATATTCTAGGTCAGACATTTGCAATTATAATGAATCTACTTTCTAAATTACAGGATGTATTTTTTGTTTGAACAGATAAGAATTTGGACAGTTTTCAACTGTGTTCCTATCGGAATCAAGCTAAGTTATTGCAACACTGTATATCCAAAATATTTCAGTCAGTTTTTCCTTTTTTTTGGTGGGTTCTGGTACTTGTAACATGTTACTGTATATTCAGTGTTTGTTTGCTCGTTCAGTCACTTCTGACTTTTCGTGATTTCATGGACCAGCCCATGCCAGAGCTTCCTGTCGGCCGTCACCACCCTCAGCCTCCCCCAAGGTTGAGTCCGTCACCTCCAGAATATCATCCATCCACCTTGCCCTTGGTCAGCCCCTCTTCCTTTGGCCTTCCACTTTCCCTAGCATCGGCATCTTTGCCAGGGTATCCTGTCTTTGGCTGGCTGCTGGGCTTCAGAGGTCAGGCCAAGTTGGAGCTGGTCGCTCCATCCTTGTGAGGGCTCTCTCAAGAACCGGGCAAACCGACGCCCTTGGCCAAGGCTATTGCAATGCAGGCCTTGTTGGGCCGATTTGAGGCAGCAGTAGGCCCACATCTGTCGGCTCTCAGGGCAGCTGAAGCCAGCATGGACCCTCAGGTGAGTCTTGAGCTAGACAGGGGAAAAGCAACAAAAATGGATGGCTTTATCAATAACTGGACATCTCTCATTATGTCTATAATGCCAGTCAGCTTTATGCAAATATATGCATGTGTCTTAAGTAGATCTCACAGCCTGTAGTCTGCTCACTATCTTATAAAGTGTTAAGACTTTGCATGCATTTACTTCAATGCACTGTGTTAATAAATATTAATACACCTCTTGGGCATGTTTGATAAAGATAAAGGCTTAAATAGACCAGTCAAATTATTATTAAAATGGTGCTGTGTCAGTGCCTCTGTCTAGGCTAAGTCATCTGCTTGAGAAGAATTTTGATGAAAGGCCTCTCATCCTGACTTCTCATATTTGACCAGCTGCAAGGAGGGGGGGGGGGAAAGGCTCCAGACACATCCTGAGCTAAATAATTGCTGTAACACTGCGACGGAGTCAGTCTGCAGTGGGAAGTGGATGGGGAAAGGGCTGCAGCGCATACAGATGAAGGGAAAATGAGGGTGAAGCCTGTAGCAGAGACTCTGCATTCAGAAGTGCAAAGCTGTATTGTATCTTCTTGAAGTGTAGCTTCAATTTAAGAAGCCATGTGATAAAGGCAAGGAAAAAGGAATTATAAAAAAGACTAGAGTCCCAAAGCAAACATCTTGCGCATCTATGCATAGACGAAATAAATCTTGCAGCAGAAGTGAAGCAAACCCCGCAGTTAGCTGTCAAAACAATGATACAGCAACTGAGAGAGACTTGCTTACTTTTTTGTTGTTGTCCACTTTAACATCAGCTTAATGTTGTAAAGATGGAGGGACAGCGGATATGCAAAAAGCAGCAGGGAGAAAGGGATGAAGGCGATACATTAGCAAGTAGGAAAATGAGGGAATTCATGCAGAGGGGCCAAGGAGGTTGTAAAGGGAATTGTGGGGTACTTACTGGGTGAGGGAGGGAAAGACTAAGGGAGAGAGAGAAAGAAGCGATGTCCAGCCAAAGTGTGAGACTGTGGTAGGGGACAGAATTCACCATACCCTGGAACAATGACTACAGGCAGAGGCAAGGAGTGGGCCCCAACACAGGCCATTTAGCACTTTGCTCATGGGGGGGGGGAGGCTCTCCCACCATAGGATCACTCTTAATTGATGGTTGCAGGAGCTTGTGGAGGCGGCTACTTCCTAAATCAGGACACCTCCCCTCCATGGCATGAAGAAAAGGCCCTTGGAACAGAAGGCTTGCCTAAACTTTGAGAGGCTGCAAAGAGGGTTGAGCGAATCCTCCTGAAAAGGAAGTCTGGGGCCAGGGCCTGTCCAGCTGCAAGGTGAGTTGAAAGGTAGTGAGCTGCAGGAGGTGGTAAGCTGGCAGGGGTGTCCCGTTCCGCACCCTGCAGCTCCCCTTCCCCTGGATCGCCAGGGTGTCTAGCACCAGCCTCTTCTCATATGCTTGCAGAGGCTGGAGAGGGCTTACTTCCTCATCTTCCAGCATCCAGCTCCCCTTCATCCTAGAAGTAGCAGCAGCAGCAGCAGCAGCATTGGAGCTGGATGTTGGAGGAAGAAGTTAGTAGAGACAGGAGGGAGTGATGTTGGTGATGTCAGCTTACCTCCTCCTCTGACAACCAGTGCCACTTCTGGTGGTTGGCAGAGGGAATGCTGGGAGCGCATTAGAAGAAGCGGCAGTGGCGCTGGCTGTCGGAGGAGGAGGTAAGTTCTCATCCTCCTTGCATGCTCTCTGAGCATATAAGAAAATGATGGGGTTGGTGCGTAATCAATGGTGCTGCTTGGGGGGTGCACTGTGGGTGTACATGCGCAGGCAGCAGTGCTCCCAAGCACCCAGTCTTCTGCATCTTATGCATTTGTGCGCATCTGTCTCTGCAATTGCTGACAAACAGTTTGCACTGCTGGACTTCCTCTGCTGCAAGTTGCTGTCTGAGCATCTGACAGGCGAAGAAAAAGAAGGCTTTGATATTTATTCAGGTGTTTAACTCAGATTACCAGAGTAGAGGTAAACCTCAGCACAATTTGTGACTAGCCAAGCTGAATGACACTCCCACCGTACTACTTTTTGCTACCTGAAAAACAACTGGGGGGGGGGGGAAAGAAGGTTGTCAAATCCTGGCAAGCTGCACACTACATCTGGCCTGCTAAGTCACAAACTGTGCAGGCACAAAAGCTTTTGCATGATGCTTTCAATAATCCAAAGATTCTTGAATACATTGTCTTGTAATCTTTACAACAACCCTGTAAGGTAGGTTGGCATTATCTCTGCATTACAGATGGGAGGCTGAGAAGTCGTGGAGTGGGTTCATGGCAGGTTGATCAGGGCTCTGGCTCAGTCGGTAGAGCCGCTGACTTGCAAGCCCGAAGATCGGTGAATGGCAAGTTCGAGACATGCCGCTGACAAAAAGCTGTGAAAGCCTCTGAGGAAAGATAAGAGCTGCCAGCTGCGTCGGTCAAGTGTGGGAGGTGACGGCCAGTGGAGAAGCCAGACTGCAAAAGGATACCACCTGGAATGTAGCCGTTCATGAAAGATTGGGCATTTATATATTGTAAAAATAAAAAAAAAAAACACCAAGGGGGGGGGGGGTTAGGAAAGCCTGCCCATGTACTGCCCTTAGATTAGTCAGAGGAGAAATCCAATGACCAAGAATGATGGTATATAAATACTGTATTAATAATAATAATAATAATAATAATAATATTATACTACAGCAGCTCTAAAAAGATGACACACAATATGACTGTTGATTCTTTTGGACTTCACTGCATTTTAGAGCCACCTTAGAGAGACCAGGTACAGTGAGTTGCAGGCCTCCCACACATTTAAGAGTTGTGTTACCTACCATCAGTGTTCCCTGGGTCTCAGTTGTCAGAAAATATCACGAACATCTTGAAATATAGCAGAGTGTTTTTTTCCCAGAATTATGGTCACCTATATTACATGTCTGCAAGAACCTTGGATAGCAAGCATAGTTCTGTAGAAGAGGGAACATTGGCAGGCATTGCTTGCCGCAGGGATGGACTGAGAAAAGCTGCCTCTGCCAAAATTCCCCCTCCTTAAAAGTCCAGAAGCCTTACCGCAGATCCTATGCATATCTCCCCAGTAAGCCCCACTGTTTTCAGTGGGACATACTCCCAAGTAAGTGTGTATAGGATTGCAGCCTTGGGCTCACTGCTCCCATCAACAAGCAGCGTTGGACTGATTTCAACGAGGCTTTTTCTCCTAGGTTTGTATGATCTTTTCCAGTGCTAGCACTCTTGTTAATTAGGCCCTTATTCTACCAGGTGTAAACCATTAATAGCTTCACATGAACAGGGAATTATGTAGTATTATTTACTTTTACTACATATATTTCTATCAAAGTTGCCGCAGCAGAGAGAGATGCAAGGCATGCCTCATCTTTCTAGATCCCTTCCATGCTTTTGATCAACAACCCAATCCTACCTAACTCCCCCTGCACAAATGCAGCTACACCAACGGGGCATGTACTGCATGCGCTCCACAGGGGGTAGGGGTAGGGGTCCTGGGTTTGGATTCCTTGAGGTAAGGGAACAGTTGTTCACTTGCCCCGGAGCCAGCTTCCCCTGCCCATATGAGTGTATTCAGACCTGCGCCAGCTACTTTGCCAGCTCAAATCCAAGTGGACCCAGGTGGATTGAGGCCAGGAAGGGGGATAGGATATTGGTGGCAGCCAGACATGTTGCCTTTTGCGATGGGTTCTGAGCTGTCTGTGACGGATCAGGAAAGATGGTGGTGGACAGCTCAAGGAAAGTGTTGCAGTGGCGGTAAAGAAGGCCAATTCTATGCTTGGGATAATCAAAAAAAGATGGAGAATAAAACTGCCAATATTATGCCATTGTACAAGAAGATGGTGAGGCCACATTTGGAGTACTGTGTCCAGTTCTGGTTGCCACATCTCAAAAAGGATATAGTGGAACTGGAAAAGGTGCAGAAGAAAGCGACCAAAATGATTAGTGGACTCCCTTATAAGGAAAGGCTGCAATGTTTAGGCTGCTTCAGTCTAGAAAGAAGGTGCGGGGGGGGGGGGGGATGATTGATAGTGCAATCCTGTGCATGTCTACTCAGAAGTAAGTTCCATTGTGTTCAATGGAGCTTACTTCCAGGAAAGTGTGCATAGGGTTGTAGCCTGAGACATATAAAATTATGCATGGGATGGATAGAGTGGATGGAGGGAAGTTCTTTTCCCTCTCACACAACACTAGAACCAAGGGGCATCCACTAAAATTAAATGGCGGGAGAGTTAGAACAGACAAAAGGAAATATTTCTTTACCCAGTAAGTAAGTAATCTGTGGAACTCCTTGCCACAGGATGTTGTGATGGCCCCTGGCCTAGATGTCTTTAAAAGGGAGTTGAACTGATTTATTAAGGAAAAGTCCATCACAGGTTACAAGCCATGATGACTGTATGCAACCGCTGGGTTTTAAGGGTAGTCTATCTCTGAATGCCAGATGCAAGGGAGTGGCCGCAGGATACAGGTATCTTGTTGTGTTGAGTGTTCCCTGAGGCATTTGGTGGACCATTGTGAGATACAGGAAGCTGAACCTTTGGCCTGATCCAGTCGGGCTCTTCTTATGTTCTTAAAGCACGCTGTGCTGCTGGAGCGCAAGTTCCGGTGGTGCAGCAGACCATTCGGTTTGGGCCCTAATTCTGAAAACTGGAGCAGTTCAATCTCTGCATGGGCTTGACCTGGTCAGAGAGTTGTGAAGATTCTTGTCGGTCCTGCTCAGAATACTGGGCTTTGTTCTAAACTTGTTTCCATAAAACTGAGCGTATTGCCTCGATTGCTTTATCTGTTTTTTTCCTGGGTCCGTGAAAGAATTTTATGACATGGACATCTCATGAAGATAAGGAAAGGGGGGGGGGGAGAGAAAGTGTAATACTGTCTACTATCTTGTGCTCAGGTTCAGAAACAAATGAGCTGCTTGGTCTCTTCATGATGAATTGCCCGAAAAGAAAGACCGTCTGCAATGGCACTCGGTATGCTGTTCCTGTAGAAGCCGCTGAATCCCTCCATCTCTAGGTTTGGATTAGCGGAAAGAGCACATTTGAGTTCACAGCTGCTTGCTCTGCGTATTACCAGGGCAATGTAGCAGCTTTCAGAGTCCTGCAGTGCTGTTAAAATCCGCAGTGTGCTTTGAAAAAGAACGAAAGAAAGAAACCAGCAAATGTATTTGCAAACCAACTGAAAGTACCAACATGTCACAGCACGAAAATGGCCAGTGTTTGGTTGCAGACCTTGCCAAATGTATCTAAGTAATAACATCGGTTTTCCTGAAATGACTTGGCAGGGAGAAGGATTTGACTGCTATTTACCTTTTGGGTTGTTGTGGTGTTTTTAACAAGATTGTGGTGAAGCAAATGGACAGCAGATTCATGCTCCTTTCTATGCATTATATGCTCTGTATAATAAAACTACTGTGTGTGTGTATATGTATATGTGTATATATATATATATATATATAGATAGATAGATAGAAGCAGCACAACATGTTCTGTGGACAGGTTTAGATTCTACATTACATAGAATAGCTACCTCCCCCCCCCCCCCCCCGGGCAGGAGCCTTGTACCTTTTTAAAAGCTACATGACAAACAAATCAATAGGCTGGATGATCCAGTCAACTACCATGCAATTAAAACCAAGTTGTGCATGTTCTGACAAACCCGTCCAGCAAGCCGTTCCATCCCACATACACACGTGGAGGGAGGAAACATCCAAACCACCCCACTCATGTGGTTTTAATTGTACTTTTTGAAGGTATTAGAACTATTATTTATTTATCATTTATTAAATTTATACCCCGCTCTTTCCCCCCATAGGGGGACTCAAAGCGGCTTACAATAAAAACAAATCATAGAATACAAACTTAATACATAGAAATCATAAAAACAGTGAATATATAATATAAAAACTCTTTAAAAACATTAATACAATCTAAAAAACAGGAATAAAACAGAGAGGAATAAAAGCAACAGTAAAAAGCTCTAATGAGAGAGGGCTGCACCTCTAAAATGTTAGACTGGGCAGTAACTTCAGAGGGCTTGTGTAAAAAGAAATGTTTTCAAGCCCTGCCGGAAGGCCACTGAGGTGGGAACAGTTCGTAAGTTTAGAGCAGGGGTGGGGAACCTTTTCCCCGCCGAGGGCCATTTAAATATTTAAATTTTGTTTGCGGGCCGGCCGCTAGGCTGCTCGTCATTTTTAAATTATTTAATTTAGGGGCCCTGCCCCCCATCGGCCTCCGGAGGCTCCGCGCTCACCGTCCGAAGCCTCCGGAGGCCGGGAGAGGGCCCCTGCACGTCCTCCTCGCTTGCCAGTCGGCCCGTTCGAGGGCAAGCTGCCCTCATCGGCCTTGTACGTATGTGCAAAATCGCCGACGAGGGCCTGATCAGAACGGGCCGAGCCGGCGGCCCGGGAGGATGTGCAAAGGCCCTCTCCCGGCCTCCGGAGGCTCTGCGCGGACCCGGCGGAGCCTCCGGGGGCAGGTTGGGTGGCCTCCCAGCAATCTACCCGGGGGCCGGAGCCGATGACCACGCGGGCCGGATCCGGCCCGAGGGCCGGAGGTTCCCCTCCCCTGGTTTAGAGGGAGGGAATTCCATAAGGTCGGTGCTACTACTGAGGAGGCCCTGTTTCTTGCCGCCTCTCCACGCGACGGCACTTTCAGAAGGGCCTTCTCTGATGTCCTGAGGGGGCGGGCTGGATTGTACAGAAGTAGGTGGTCTCTCAAATAGCCTGGCCCCAAGCCGCATAGGACTTTAAAAGTCAAAACTAGCACCTTGAATTGGGCCCGGAAACGAATGGGCAGCCAGTGCAGCCGCCAGAGCAGCAGCCCGACTGAATCGAACCGCTTACTTTCGGTGATCACATGGGCCGCCGCATTCTGCCCCAGTTGCAGTTTCCTAACCGTCTTCAAGGGCAGCCCCACGTAGAGTGCATTACAGTAATCTAACCTTGAGGTCACCGTGGCCAGGTCTGCGAGATCCAGGTACGGTCTCAGCCGGCATACCAGCCGAAGCTGGGCAAAGACCCCCCTGGCCACAGTTGCCACCTGGGAATCCAGGAGCAGCTGCGAGTCCAGACAAATCCCCAAGCTGCGAATCTGCTCTTTCAGAGGGAGTGCAGCCCCATTCAGAGCAGGATGACACTCTAGGACCTGCATCGTGGATTTCCGGACCAGGAGAACCTCTGTCTTGTCAGGATTTATCCTCAGCTTGTGATTAGAGACAACCCAGATGTCCTGCCCTCCCCACATGGGCATGAGGTGCTTGGGGGGGGAGAGACATGTACACCATCACTTTTAATCACATGGAAGTCTTGGCCAGTCCAGATGCATTGTCCAACCTTCATGGATCGGTTCGCACAGTCCAAAGTGCTTCCATGCAAGTTTATTCCAGGGGGCAAAATGCCATGGAGAATATATATTGATCTTTGTGAAATCCTCTTAGGGCTACACTAGGCAAAGGAGGCCAGAGGCATGCGTTCCCAAACATTCTCCATGGTGGTGCATAATAGCACGCAACATTGTTGTTTCAGCATTTTTGACTATCAGAATTGGGCCTCTCATTATTATGCTTTTGCCTGACTTATCTGTAGAGTGGTCAAAGAGATGGAAAAGGAGCCATTAAGGAGTGAAAAGGTCTGGAATGTCCACAGCCTTTTGGGAAAGGGCAGAGAGGAAGCTACAGTAGAAGCAGTTTGAATCTGGAGAGATTCAGGGAGCTGTTGAGAAAGGATCTCTTGCAGGAGTTGGCTGAAACTGAAGCATCCTCAGCATGCAGAGACTCTGATGCAGGACTAGGAGTTGTGCCGTCTGCTGAAGAAACGGCTGTTTTCATTCCATCAGGCTCTGTTTGCATATTTGTACATAGTGGGTATTGCAGACACTGTGAAGTCTCCATGGCTTTCTCTCATTGAAAGGAAACAACCTTGTCGTGCTTCCCCCAGATGTCTCACTGCTCAGGAAAATGTAAGGGGCAGAAAATGATTTCTGATCCATTCCTTCAACAAGACATAACACCTCATAAAATGTCCACTACAAAGTTGTACTGAATTTTTTTGCAACGTTTGGAATGGTTGCAAGAATCAAAGAAGGAAGGAAAGATTGCTCATTTCTTCTGTAATTGACCATACCTGGATAAGATGGTTTGTTGCTAGTCTTTTTGGGAATAACCTCTAAATTGACTTGTCAGCTAACATGACCATGTCCGAGATCTAATTATAAGATGAGTTGTATTTCAAGGGGCAGTAGTTGCCATTATTCAAGTGAATGTCAGCCATTAATGTCAAAATACCAAGTTTAATGCATGGGTTCCTAAATATTTCCAAATCAATTAATCCCTTTCCTTTTCCAGAGCTTGAGAAGTTAATAGGTTTTCTTCACTGACTTCATTACTGGTGTTCATTTCAATTTGTCACTTTTACAGCCTTTGTCAGTTCCAATATCTCTATAACAGGAGGTCTTTCTTCACTTAATGTAGATGTAGTATTGATTAGGAACCAATGTGGTTTTTTTTTTAAAAAAAAATCTTGCAATAGGGATTTCTGGATAATTAAAGATACAGGCCTATGCAGGCGAGTAATAGTGAAGTATCATCGTTCAGACAGCGCTAGTTGAATTTATTTACTACTCCTTTTTATTAATTTACTTTCCCCTAGCCCAAAGGTATAAGACAACTAAATGTTACAGACATGAAGAGAACAGTATAAGGTATGCTAGGGGGAAATGCTTCTAGACATTAGAGGAATAATGTTAAAAAATAGATAAAACCAAAAAGGACAGATGAGAAAATCTGAGAAGAGGTGGATGTGGCAAAGAACATTGTTATATTTTCTATTTTTCTGCTTTAGAACTGAACAGTGTTCACTCATTTATCTGAGTCACCTTACTGAGAACTATAATAGAATTAGGGATGAGCCAAAAGTGGGGGTGGAGGGTGCATTTAAGTGAAGCTGTGAAAATTACCCAACTATGTGTTTTCCCCCCCTTCAGATTGAAGGGAGTGCTGCTAAAATACATGGAAGAGTAAAGGTAGGAAGCATTGTCCTGTCTCTGAATTAGTTCTGTGATATCATCATGTAGCCAAATCTGATTGGGTACTACATTATTATGACACTACTTCTTCATAGCCTATGCTGGACTGCTTATATTCTGCAATTTGGGATCTAGCCAAGATCCTGGGAATCGCAGAGGTATCTTTGTAGGATTCTTGCTGTTCCAAGCAATGTTGTTTCTGGAATGCAAGGCTGGGAGGAGGGAAGAGCCTTTGTGCAACTCGGAAGTAGGTTGTGAAGCTTCAAGAAGCCTCGCGGAGGCTTGAAAACAGCACGGTTTGGCATTTAAAAGGTAAAACGGTGCTTTGGGGGCTTTTTTTTTCTTTTTCACGGATTTTTAACATTTACATTTGTGGGTTCAGGACCCACGGTGTAACAAATCTGCGGGTCTCGAACCCACAAATAAAAAGGGTCCACTGTAATTAGCTGTAAGTCAAGAATGTCAAGGTGTTTCATCAGACTTCTAGGCACTCCTCCAAGGGCTCCAATGACTATTTTTATTATAATACTGCTTTTCAACAACAACAAAAAAGTTCACAAAGCAGTTTACGTAGCAAAAGTAATGAAAATATGGTTCCCTGTCCCAAATGGGCTCACAATCTAAAATGGCATTGTGATGTTATGCGATGCTTGATCATTCAGTGTAGGAGGAAAGTGGAGGAAGGTGTAGCTAAGGGGAGGCCAGGGGGTACAATGCCCTGGATACTATGCCTTGTCACAGGGGTGCCAGAAACTGCCACCGCTGCAAGCAGTTTAACCAATCACAGCAGTGGCTCCTCGGAAACCACCACTGCGATCAATCAAACTACTTGCGGCAGCTTCTGTCACCCCCCTCTGGATTGGTACCCACCCCAAGGGGGATGACAGAAGCAGCAGGGGTCCCAGAAGCCACCGCTGCAAGGTTTGATTGATTGCAGAGGTGGCTTCCTTGGCTTGTTTCATGCCGAGGCCTCCTTTAGCACTGGGGTATGGACTTTGGCCAGGACGGACCCAAAATATTCTAGTGACCAGGAAGGGGTGGGTGGGGGCTGGTGACCAGGCAGTGGTGGCAGGCCTACATTTTTTTGTTGTCGCTTCATTGTTTGAAAAAAAAAACACCCACAAGTGGGTGACTTCACTTCCAGGAGGAGGATGTCGCTTCCCGAGGGTCACATGGTCCATGGATACTACCAGACCCAGCTATGCCACTGGAGGAAAAAATCATGCCAAAGTAACAGTACTGAGGGATAACAACTGCAAAAAGGAAACTTGGGGGGGGGGGGTCATTTTGTCCCCTTAAGCTTCCTTTTATCTCCAAAATATCCTTTGGTGAACAGTAGGTGCAGTTCTAATTAAGATAATTTGAAAATGAAATACTCTAGTATAGACTATTGCAGTGGTTCCCAAACAGAGAGGTGCGGCTCCCAGGGGAGCCACAGAAACTAGCCAGAGAAGCTGCGGAGTGCCACAGAATCCTCTCGGAAAACAGTGCCATGCCAATTGGCACGCATCAGCATAATGTAATGGTCGCAAATGGTCAAGGGAGCCGCAGGTCAAAAACGTTGGGGAAACACTGGACTAGTATACAGTGGGCCCTCCTTATCCACAGATTAGCCATCCGTGGATTTGAGTATGGGGGAGGGAACCCACTGGGGGCAGGAGCGGCACCATTTTACCTTATTGAAGAGCTGCGTGGGCCCGCCGCCCACTCCTTCCTTCTGGTGCCGTGTAGCGCGTGCAACCGGTCGCGTTTTTTCCCCTTCTAACAGTCATTTTAGGCTAGTACAATGTGGTGCCGGAGGGAAGGAGCAGGGGGCGGGCCTGCGCACCTCTTCAATAAGATAAAATGGTGCTGGGCCCGCCCCCTTGACCCACCCCCATGCAACCGCGAACTTGAGCATCCGCAGTTTTTGGCATCTGTAGGGGTTCCAGGAACAGGACCCCCCCTTCAGCTACCAAAGGCCCACTGTATATGTGATTATAATAAACATGCAAAATGTTTGTCTTTGGGGCAGGCAGTGGTGTCGCTCCGGTAGGGACGGGGCCGTAAGTATCGCTCCATCCTAGACCCTTTACCGAGCGAGCAGGAGGAGGCCCCGCCCCCTCACTGTCGGAGCCTTTCCCCTGCTGAGAAAGCAGCAGGCAAGAGACCCTGCCTGCTGCTTTCTCAGCAGGGGAAAGGCTCCGACAGTGAGGGGGCGGGGCCTCCTCCTGCTCGCTCGGTAAAGGGTCTAGGACGGAGCGATACTTACGGCCCTGCCCCTACCGGAGCGACGCCACTGGGGGCAGGTGTAGGGAAGGAAGTCCTATGGATTGCCATTTATTGGGCAATGTTCAGTTAGAATTGCAAAGCCAATCTTGGTTTTCTCAGATAAGAATTGGGCCTGTTGTCACTTAACCTTCCATCTATGCTGGTGATGACAGCCTGGCCCATTACAAGGGAGGAATTACAGTGAATGTCCACAATTTGGTGAATGTTGACATTCACATGAGAAAGCTGGCAATCTCAGTGATATTTGTCACTGTTGAAAATCTCAGACTTACACCAGTGAATGCCTGCAGTCACCCAGATGATTAGTGGTATCAGCCAATAAATGTTTTCACAAAATTCATCTGGAATGATTGACATGTATATGTGAATACCAACACTGATCAAATTTGACCATTCCCCATTAGAATTAGGTTATCCATTCATTTTGATAAGAAAAATCTTTAAACAATTGAGCATTAGAAAAATGGGAAGGCTCTGATTTTTCTTGATAGTTTCATCTTGGACAGTAGCCTGATAAAATGAGGATTTTAAGTTAAATTAGGCGGTATTAAATTGTGGTTAAACTACCACAATTTAGAGTAATACAGCTGTTACCTTTCTGCAAAATGTCCTTACTTTATGACCATAGCTATGATGTTGGTTAAAAATACCATTTTGGAAGACTCTTAAGCTAACGTTGGGAGGAAGCAGGTGTCTTGATATGAATGTTTACCATTTCAGAACACTGTGGTTGTGGATGTGATTATATGATTCTTGCCAAACAGTATTTTAAAAAGAAGCATTTACATTTTATCGAAATCCGGAAGACGTTATACAACCTAGAAAGGTTAAGGCTAATTTCAGATCCCGTTTGCCTCCGGGAGGGGGATTCGGGGAGAATGATACATTGCTGTTGGCAGTGCATTTTAAAACACATGTAACATACGCATACGGGGGGGGGGGGGATTATGTCCCAGGACCCAGTGTAACAGCCAACAGCATGACTGTATAATTTGGCAGTGAAAGGAGAATGGAGATGAGGGTGAAGGTGTGCAAACGTTTACTGAAGTGCTCAAAAACCAAAGAAAAGGAGGTTCAAACTGGGCCTAACTTAATTAGCTCATGCACAATCCAGACAGAGGGAATTCCATGGCTAACTTTCACACAACAATGGAGCCCTGGGGAAAGTGGTTAGAAGGAAGAGAGTTTCGGAGAGAGGAATAGAGAGGGACTCCTTAGAAGGAGAAGGGCCAGAGTGAGTGATTGGGTCACCACACCTCAAAAAGGATATAGTTGAATTGGAAAAGGTGCAGAAAAGAGTGACCAGATTGATTTGTGGGCTGGAGCACCTCCCTTATGAGGAAAGGCTACAGCGTCTGGGGCTTTTCAGTCTAGAAAAAAGGCGCCTGAGGCGGGACATGATTGAGACGTATAAAATTATGCATGGGATGGAGAGAGTGGATAGAGGGGAATTCTTCTCCCTCTCGCATAACACCAGAACCAGGGGACATGCACTAAAATTGAATGGAGGGAGAGTTAGAACAGACAAAAGAAAATATTTCTTTACCCAGCGTGTAATTCATCTGTGGAACTCCTTGCCACAGGATGTGGTGATGGCACCTGGCCTGGATGCCTTCAAAAGGGGTTTGGACAGATTCATGGAGGAAAAGACCATCACAGGTTACAAGCCATAAGCAACCTCCTGGTTTTAGAAGTGGGTTTTCTCTGTGCCAGGTGCAAGGGAGTGACAACGGGAAACAGGTTATCTTGTTGTCTTGTGCTCCCTGAGGCATCTGGTGGGGCCACTGTGTGATACAGGAAGCTGGACTAGATGGGCTTTTGGCCTGATCCAGCAGGGCTCTTCTTATGTTCTTATGTTCAGAGCAAAGAGGGAGAAAATGTGGAAGGAGAAGGTATGTAGGCAGATTAGTTGGGCTTCCCAGAGGAACCGGGGGGCAAGAAGTTGGTTTTAGGGGTGCAGGGAAGAAGTGAAAAGGGGAGATGAGTGGGAGAGAAAGGAGAGGGGTGTCCAGGGAGTTACAAGACAGCAAAAATGCTGTTCTAGCAGGATTTGGACCTGGAAAGCTTCATCTGTATTTTGGAGGCATGACAATTCAATTTATATTTAAGGAGAAAACAAGTCTCCATTCAAATTTGGAGCATTAAATTCCATGGATTAATTAAGGAGCGGGGCGATTATATGGTTCAATGAAAGGTATGGCCTTCCTTGTCTCTGTATCTGTGGCCTCCTGCCATTAGTCCTGTAAATAGACATTGGTTTGGCCTTTTGCTCTCCAGGCAGGCACCTAGCACCAAGGACGTGTGTCACCTGCAAAGCCTTGAATTAAAAGAAATACTATATACCAGGGGTTTCCAACCCCTTCCCAGCCAAGTACCACCTTTTGAGTACCACCGGAAGTGACTGGCGATGACATCATCACCAGTTACTTCTGGGTTTTCAGAGGCCAGAAAACTCAGGGAGGAGGCTCTGGGCAGGTGGGAGGGCCCTTCTCAGCATTCCTGAGAGGCTCCGTCAAAGGCAGGAGCTTCTAGGGCCGTGATGGCGAACCTATGACACGCGTGTCACAGGTGACACGCGAGGTCATTTTGGGAGTCACGCCAGCGTTTCCCCCAGGGCCCCGACACACCTTACATTTTCGCAGGTTTTGCAGGCTTGTCTTGAACATTTCGGACAGGGATTTTGGCAGACCTCTTTCAAATTATCCTCTAGTAAAACTCAGCAACCAAAAAGTCACTAATTGATGTTAAATAAAATGCAATGTGTTCTATAGTTGTTTTCAGTTCAGTTCAATTCAAAATTACTATTAAAAGTAGCAATAGTCAAAGTACTGTTAAAAGTTATGGGGGCGGGGGGGGGCACACACCAGCAGTGTCAAGTTAGGCATTTTCAAAATTTTTGACACACCAAGCCCAAAAGGTTTGCCATCACTGTTCTAGGGAGCAAAACCGCGCAACCAAAAGTACTGCATCGGAGTGGGGTTCCAGTGGTCCGAGTACCACCAGCAGCTGGCCGAAGTACCACTAGTACCACAGATTGGGAACCCCTGCCGTATATGGAACTAAAATATTGATCCTGTAACAACATATGAAAAATGTATTATCCATATGGATTTCCCAGGTCCTTTCTTAAGTGTCCTGAAAATCCATAGAGATCGCACTGGATCCCAGTTTAACCTTTCTTTTTTATGTGAATTACTTCCAAGGGTATCACTCCAAAACCACTGCAGGGGAGGTAAATGCTATGTTGGAAAACGTTCTCAGATAAAAAATTCATTGGTGAATGAGCTAACTATCCATAACAGACTGATGCTATTTCAATAATTCATAATACTGTCTTGCCCTATTTTTAGGGTGCTCTTTTCTTATGCCTAGGCTTTCTTTAGCATTTGGTCTTTCAGACTGTAACATGTCACTAAACATATGGTTATGTTCATTGGCTTTTTTGCACCTGTAATTCATTGGCTACAACTAATTGCAAACTAAACCTTGACTCAAAGGCAGTTCATCTAGGATGGAGTCATCTTGATAGAAGAGAGCTCAGACTCAGGGAGGCACTTTTTTGGTCATATTTTATTTCTTGTTTAACTTACCGCCCAACCCTATTGTCCCCCCCCAGCTAATGCAGTGGCATCAATATGGCAACCACTGCATCCTACAGTGTGTGTGTGTGTGTGGGGGCAGTTGCGGAGGTCTCCTCAGGGTAAGGGAACAATCATTCCCTTACCCGTGGGTAAGCCTCCGCGGCATGAGGGGGTCTACTCAGACCTGCGCTAGCTAAATAGTTGGTGCAGGTCCACATAGACCCATGCCGTGGGATCGGATCCAGGAAGGGGATTAGGATTCTGCCACCGCCGCTGCCACCGAACCCACCCCCTTCCTGGACCCGATCCGCCCCTCCCCCATTCCAACCCCATTCCACCCTCTCCCGCTGACTTACCTGCTCTGGTGAGCGGTGGGAGAGCTGACGATGTGTGCGGGAAGGTGCAGGCCTTTTCACATTGAGTCATGCACAGCCGGAGTGCCTTTTACAACTGGTGCTGCCAGCAGGAGGTAAGTATAGGATTGGACTCCTTACTTATATCCTGGCTATTCATTTAATAGAAGACCATCATCTATGTTGCAATAGTGAAATGGTCTGATACAGATTGTCTAATTACAAAGGGCATGTCCCCCTCATCTCTTAGGGTGGGAGAGAAACTGCCCATAACTTTGAGCTCATCATTAACAGACATGCTTAAAACAGGAAGTGGTCTGGAAGTGCCCCATTTTGTCCAAAAGTAGCTGGGTGGGCAATTGAGCTCAGGACCATGGGAGGGAGTTCCCCATATGCCACTATCCCACTGAAATTTGGTCCTCTGAGCAGACACCCCCGGGGGCGTCGCCGTGACACCCCATGTGATGTCACAAGCCTTGCCCCATGTGACATCACAAGCCCTGCTCCCGCGCCAGATTCAGCAACAATGTGGTGGCGACGGCGAAAAAGCACCCCTGGCAGTTTTTCAGCTGCTTTTAGACCGTTTGCGGTGCAGGCGGGCGAATCCTGTCGCCACAAACGGCCTAAAAGCGGCCAAAAAACTGCCGGGGAGGTGCTTTTTTTCACTGCCACCGCCAAATTGCTGCCGAATCCGGTGGCAATTGCATCCCCCGCCGCGCGTCGCCCCCACACCCGGTGCCCACCGCCTCCCCCTAATGACACCACTGTGTTTGCACAAACACCATTTAAAGGGTGGGGAATTTCATTGATATATCACATGCAGTTTGGCCCAATATGTGTTTGGTCAAGAGGTATGTTGCAGCTGGTTACTGCTGTGGGAAGGGTCAATGTGAAAAGGACAAGCGAGACAACCAGTCATTCTTGTAGCCAGCAACAGTGACATCGCTGGAGGGGTGTGTGGAGCTGTAAGTGGCCATGCACAACACTGCTCTGCCATCAGAGCCATTCGGGGAAGATGACAGCAATGCCGGCAAGCGGGCAAGAAAACGTTGTGGGAACACAACGCGGGCAAGCAGGCTGTGCTTCTCCCGGTGCCGCTGATGGCAGAGCAGTGTTGTGCATGGCCACTTACAGCTCCACACACCCCTCCAGCGATGTCACTGTTGCTGGCTACAAGAATGACTGGTTGTCTCGCTTGTCCTTTTCACATTGACCCTTCCCACAGCAGTAACCAGCTGCAACATACCTCTTGACCAAACACATATTGGGCCAAACTGCATGTGATATATCAATGAAATTCCCCACCCTTTAAATGGTGTTTGTGCAAACACAGTGGTGTCATTAGGGGGAGGCGGTGGGCCCCGGGTGTGGGGGCGACGCGCGGCGGGGGATGCAATTGCCACCGGATTCGGCAGCAATTTGGCGGTGGCAGTGAAAAAAAGCACCTCCCCGGCAGTTTTTTGGCCGCTTTTAGGCCGTTTGTGGCGACAGGATTCGCCCGCCTGCACCGCAAACGGTCTAAAAGCAGCTGAAAAACTGCCAGGGGTGCTTTTTCGCCGTCGCCACCACATTGTTGCTGAATCTGGCGCGGGAGCAGGGCTTGTGATGTCACATGGGGCAAGGCTTGTGACATCACATGGGGTGTCACGGCGACGCCCCCGGGGGTGTCTGCTCAGAGGACCAAATTTCAGTGGGATAGTGGCATATGGGGAACTCCCTCCCATGGTCCTGAGCTCAATTGCCCACCCAGCTACTTTTGGACAAAATGGGGCACTTCCAGACCACTTCCTGTTTTAAGCATGTCTGTTAATGATGAGCTCAAAGTTATGGGCAGTTTCTCTCCCACCCTAAGAGATGAGGGGGACATGCCCTTTGTAATTAGACAATCTGTATCAGACCATTTCACTATTGTGTTGCGCGAGCCTGCCGGAGGCTCGCGCTGCCTGGACAAGTAGGCTGTGCTTCTCCTGGTGCCTGCTGGCCGCGGCCCCAGCCTGCTTGCTGCAGCCCCAGCAGCAGCAGCAGCGCGAGGACGACCAGGTAAGCATATTTTTTTAATATATTTTTAATATAAAGATTAATTATTTATTTAAAAATTCCGACCGCGCTTTGCGCGGCAAAAGGGGGCGCTTTGCGCCCCCTTTACTTAATTAATTATTTATTCAAAAATTACGAAAAGGTGAATTTTTTATTTTCCGTTTGGGTTTCTGGTTTGGGTTTGCATTTCTGGTTGTTTTTTCTTTAATGCTTGTACTTTGTGGTTGGTTTTTCGTTGTATATTGTAGTTTCTGCTTGGTTTTGGTTGTTTTTTCTTTGTTGCTTGTAGTTTGTGCTTGGTTTTTCGTTGTGTATTGAGGTTTCTGATTGGTTTTTCATTGTGGATTGTAGTTTCTGATTGGTTTATGTTGTTTGTGCTTGGTTTTTCGTTGTGGTTTGTGATTGGTTTTGGTTGTTTGTGGTTGATTTTTTGTTGCTTTTACATTAATTAATTATTTACCTTGCCAGAGGGGGGTTATGGGGGGGGTGTCCCGGTATGAAGTTTCTAAAATATGGTAAGCCTACTTAAAACTATGAAGTACAGTTGAGCCTGTCCTCGTTATTTGTGTCACATATAAGTACTCCTAAGGAAGGAGATAATTTCTGAATAAAAATCAATGTACAACTTGGCCAATGCAGCTTTTATATCCAAATTAGGGGCTCAACTGAAAACAATAACCAGTGTGTAAGATGGGCCTCATAGGCATGAAAATTCACTGCTAGAACTGCGTAGCCATGGCAGCACCAGCATCTATCTTGGTTGTGGCGCCACCTGCTGTCCAAATCTTTTCTTCCAACATCCCAAAAACACACACTGACCATAACACATGCCAGCTCCTGCTACCATAGAGCTAACCTTTTTTTTTTCTGTATGATGAAGTTACAGCTCCAGTGACACGCTTCAAAAACATATGTTACTTGTTTAAAATGAGACTTGAAAAATCAATGTTTGCGTCTACACTGCAGTGGCTCTGCAATGAGCAGCAGCATTCGTCGTAAACCTGATAATCCCAGAGACTGAGACTGTATTTCCCTAGCTAAAATTAATCCAAAAGTAAATAGTAATTTAGAGTGCAAGCAACTTATTAGTTAATGAAATGCCACCCTCAACTTGCTGAATAGTAACCAAGAATAGTAACTTCCTTTTTTAGAAGGGCAAAAATCCAGACAAAAATCAGATGTACTTAGTTACCACTCCTTTTAATAAATTCAGTCAGTTTAGGACGGGGACGCACTAGAAGAATATCCCTATTTGGGGAGTGTGGGAACATTAAGCGTGCAGGGCAAGGATCACCTAGTACTACTTGAAGAATGTCTTGGCTCTAATGACTGCTACAGAGAGCTCCATTTGGGATCCCTGTTCTAAACTAATTGCTGATTTCCTAATAACTCATGCATTTTTTTTCCTTTCCATCAAGTCTGTGCAAGTTGAGCCAGCCAAGCAAGGATGCTCTTGCTTCCTCCCTGGACTGCCAGACCCCATCACCGCCCATCATTGTCTATTAAATTGCCTTTGGGCTGGAGCACATTACGATTACCAAGAGCATGCTGCTCCATATCTCCATTTCCTCCTGGCTGCTGGTGTGTGTAAGCTCACAGTGTGAGCTTGAGTCTTGTGATGAGTACTTGGAAATGTTTCAGCCTGGTGAAGAATGAGATCACTTGCCACCAGGTGGCTGTTCTTAGCAGCACCCCTGTGGTGACTATAGCATATGTTCTGGCCACTATTCTACAGGAGGTTGAGAAGAGAAATGGAGCATTTTGTTGACAATTTATATAGTTTTAAAAAAAGAAAAATCATTGATCCAGCCACAGTGAGACAGGATAGTAGGGTGTAGCAGTGGTCCAAGCTAGTTGCCCTATGACTGCTACCATATACGGTACTCACATTTCTACAGCAGAACAGAACCTGACACTGAAGACTAGTAAAATAGTATTCTACTATTTAATTTTCCATAAAGTTAACATTTCATTTTGGTTTATGATCTGAAGGTTGGTTTTCCCCCCTGCTCAAATCAAGATTTCTCTCTCTCTCTCTCTCTCTCTCTCCCACATATGTGATTTATTTTTCTTTATTGTCCAGGGTGAAACCATGCAAGTTTTCCAGTGAGGCATTTGAAGCCCTGTGTGTTTTCTCATCAGTATTCATAGCACCCTCTGCAGTAAAGAAATAATTCGAAATATAGGTCTGTGTGAGAAATTTACTGCAAATTACTTGCTCTCTGCATAAGGCTATAAATGCCATTGTGATGCTGTGGTTTCAAAGGCTAGCCTGTGAAGCCACTTAAATTAAGTAGAAAATAGACCATTTTTTTCTTTCTCTGTTGATCATTCTCATCCCATTGCATCCAAGAGTAATACAAATGCAACAGGATTGGACTTCTTAGCACTGCTAATTACCTTATCCTCCAACTAACACCTTTTTATGCATCTTTGACTTTGAGGTGTGATGTGATTACATAGCAAAATCCAGGCTCTCCTCTACTTTTCAGGACTCTACCCTTACTATAAAATCTTTGTACATAGATGAATAATGTGACTGCCCGGTTGCTTATCAATGGGAACTGGTGACGTTTAACTTAGACTTAGCAGCAGCAGTTCCTTACCCTGAAATAGAAAATTTTGCACATGGAAAATAGAAAGGCCCAATTCATAAAGAGTGATCTGTAAAGACCTATATTAGTGAGACTTGACACGTGCGAGGAACGTATGAAGATGCTCACCACTCTGGGGCCGAAAGGATGCTGGATTAAAAAGGCTGGCCCCTAAGGCAAGTGCAAGTACTCTTCCTGCCATTAGCTACTGCACTAGTTTTGTTTGGTGAAGAGAAATGAGCTAAGCTCAATACTTAGTAAAATTAGGAGCCGGGGGAAAATAAGTGGCTAGATTAACACCTGCCAGATTCCTCATGCTGTAGCATGGCTGTTTGCCCATCTTCACTGGCTTTTTAGGGAAGGAAAACTGCCAACAACAAATGGAGGACAAGGTCAGAACGCATATTCTATCATTTGGTGCGTCCATCTTTCCTGCCTTGTGACATTAATCAGTTGAGTGGATGACATCTATTTTGAAGTCCTCTATTAAGTCAGTGATTGTGTAGACTAACTGAGTGGGTTACTGAGCCTGCTCTAAGACATCCATAACATCTGCACACAGGGGAAAGTGACATTTGCAGGGACCAACTGCATTGGCTCATGGTATAACTCAAGGGGCTAGCATGAAATGAAGAGGAAGGCAAGGACAGAGGTGCAACAATGTTATAGTTGGTAAAAAGTACAATAACTGGGAAAGGGAATCTAAAAGGTAGTGCAATGCAATATTTGCATGCACACACTCACACATGCAGGCCCAAAGCACCAGACTCCAAAGTGTAGTGTAGAGAAAGGGGGAGCTAAGTGAAGAAACCTTCAATGAGCCAAAAAGTACAGCTATTAGGTTGTACGGAGACATTTCAAGGGCTAAAAATGTACAAAGTCATGTGGCTGTTCTGTGCCAGTGCTTCCACTTCCAAATGGGTTTGTATTTTTCCTTTATAGGCTATTACAAAGGATGAATGGAAGCTATTAAGAGCTGGCACTGTCTATCTTCTTTCTTTGTTTTATGTTCCTGTCTAATTTTGGGGTTACTGCTTTTTAAAATGTCACTCTTTTATTCTGTATGTGTCCTGCTGTTGTTCCCCCTTTACATGACAAAGCAAAGAAATGTTGGAAATTGACATTCTGATGTAAACATATTAACACAATTGCTTTTGCTTTTTTAAGTTTGCTTTCTTTTTTGTGGGAAATATGAGCACTAGGGCTAGGCTTTCCGTTTCCTCCACTTTATTATTGGATTTTTTCATTCAGTTTTTTCTATCATTCCAGGAAAACACTTTCTAATGCTACAGGTCAGAAATACATAGCAATGATTTTATGTATCGTGTATGGGAAAGATGATGAGTTCTTCCTATATCATTTAACATATAAACAGTCACAAAGGAAGGTGGGAAAATGTATCCTCTCATTCATTATTGTGGGTGCAAAATGCTTCACAGTAATGAGGTCGTGCATCCTCCTCTCATGAGGAAAGTTGTTATTTCCATATCACAAATAAGAAACGACGGAGTGTGAACAAGGTTGCCAGTTCTGACTGAAGCCATTCCTGGAGATTTCTTTCCCAATGTGATGTTACATGATTAAGCCACAGATGCCCTGTTAAAATATCCAGGATTGCTTTTACAAATCACCAGGAAATTGATGCTGTTTTCTGGAGACCACTGGCCTATCCTGGCAGATTGGGTGTGAGAGTGTAACACACCCTGATGGGTTTTACAAGTGCCGTACCTCCACACTACAAAAACAGGGGGAAAATGTGGGAAGTTACTATGTGTGTGGGGGTATGCAGTAAACAATTAAAACCTAAAGTGTTGACCTAACTATTGTGTATGTGTGAGAGGCTTTCCAAATAGTGCATGCATGATCAGTTGAAATCTCTGTAGGAAAGGAATGCATCAAGAGAGCTCTCAAACGTTACTGGATCATATTCAGTGTGTGTAACAGTGCAATCCTATTCAACTTACACCACCGGTGTAACCAGCCAGGAGGCCAGGGCGAGAGGCTTTGGAGGGGAGATTTAAATCCCCTTTGAATCCCCCTTTGGAGGGAATTTGAATCCCCTTTCCATTCTGGGGCCTCACTGCACCGCTGGTTACACTGGTGGTGTAAGTTGGATAGGATTGCGCTGTATTGACATGGAATTCACTGTCACATGATGTGGTTGGGTAGGTTATAAAAGTATTAACAAAACTGAAGGACCATATAGGTGGTACATAAGAACATAAGAAGAGCCCTGCTGGATCAGGCCAAAGGCCCATCTAGTCCAGCTTCCTGTATCACACAGTGGCCCCACCAGATGCCTCAGGGACCACACAAGACAACAAGATACCTGTGTCCAGTCGCCACTCCCTTGCACCTGGCACAGAGAAAACCTACTCCTCCTACAACCAGGAGGTTGCTTTTCCCCATCATGGCTTGTAAGCTGTGATGGTACCAATGGCTAAGAGCCACGATAGCTAAATGGAACCTATGTGTTCAGGGCAATGTCCTGAGAGTGCCCAGAGATTGCTTTTTCCCCCTTTTCTGGCCATCCTGTTCAGGACTGAAGAAGGAAAAAATCCCTGGATCCTTCTCCCTCAGTGCTGGTAGTGATGAGATAACCTCCTGTCCTGCCCTCCCTAAATGGGCTTCTTCTACCAAGGGTACTGCTGCTTGTGCACAGGGGAGAATGAGAGCTGCTGCTGCAAAGATAAAAATGGCATAGAATAAGTAGGATCTGAAGCTTTCATGGCCAGCAATAATGTAGTAGGACTGAAGCTTCAAAACAGGAGTTGACATCTTTGCAGCCTGTGCGGCTCTTTGCCAATCACCTGAGGATATTTATGATCATGAATGAAACATGCTGTTTTTTTAGCTTGTTTTTAACTTGCTTTTTAAACAAATATTTGATTTTTTACATGGCTTTTAATCCCGTTTTGGAGTTTCAATCCTACTATGGCATAGAATAACTTGGCCTCGGGTGGGCATGTGGGCCCTCAGCTGATGTCTGCCCTGGAAGATCTCTGGCACCACCCAGGCAGACAGAGTCACACCCCTTTCTCTCCAATAGACACAAACAACATGTTGGCAACACATATGCAATGGTGTGTGCATGGGTGGCACCAGGGATCAGCCAGGGCAAAAATCAGGCAATCAATTTATTTTATTTATTTATTTACAATATTTTTACCCCGCCTTTCTCCCTGAAGGGACCCAAGGCGGCTTACAATTACTGGATCATCTGAGGCCATGTTATTCTATGGTGCCATTTATTTTTGTTTCCACTGTGGGTTTCTGTGTTGTATGTTGTCTTCTTTGTGGCCTATTGGCAAACCAGTTCCTGCCTGTTATATTGGTATATCACTCTCTTTGTCCTGTCTCTGATTGTATAGTCCTTAACTTCTCGTTTCACATTCATTCTTCTCCAAACATCTATCTGGAGACATATATCATTAAGGCTACAATCCTGTGTACAAAGTGAAACTTATGGCACAATCCTATGGTGCCCTTGCGCTGGCGGAATGTGTGCTCCGCCAGCACAGACTGTCGCAAACGTGCTGTAAAGCATGTTGTGCCAGTGTGCCTACCAGAGCCTTCCTGTTTGAAGAGCAGGTAATCTCTGCGAGCGGCACAGAGGGGAGGGCAGGGAGGGGTGGAATGAGGCAGGCGAGGGCGGCGATGAGGGTGGGGAAACAGGCCTCGGAGGGGGTGGGATCGGCAGCACCAGCGCACGCCATATGCTATCCCCCTTCCTGGTCCTGGTCCTCAAACATGGAGCAACATGGACTTGCACCAGCTATTTAGCTTGCACTGGTCGAAGTTGCCCCATAGTGGAGAGAGGAGAATTCCAGCAGCTGAAATTCCCCCACAGGATGCAGCATAGCCTGTGCCAGCCTCACGGCATCAGCACGAGGGAAGTTAGATAGGATTTGGCTGTTACTTCTGAGTAAATGTACATAGGATTGAGTTTTGTGCCACTCAAATCCCCATTGACATTTATGGCAAAATTCCTCTTGAGTTTAATGTTTCTAGATTCCACTTATGTCTGGAAATGCTACAGTATTTATTGAGTTATGTACTGATTCAGGCAGTCTACCATTTCCCCACTTTTAAAGGCATGGCTTACTTATCAGCACACACTGTTTGCTCTATTACTCAGACAAAAGACAAGCTGTTGGGTTTTCTAATTAATGAATAATTCAGAGGTTGAAAGAAAGAGGTGTAGAGAAACTCTCGTTTATCTAGGCATCATGCAGGGATGTACTGTAAAAGACATGCAGATTAGAACGGTGTCAGGAGTAGAAAGTCATTGTAGGCCTATTCTGCAATGAGAGACATGAGACGTGCTTAACACACAGAAGGAACACAAGACAAGAGGGCTAAACAAATGACATTGTTCAATATGCCCCTTTGCTGTGCTAATAGCACTTCACATCTTACCTGTTCAACTAAGCAACACATTTTACTAAATTAAGTATGGAACAATGCCAGTGATGTTATTACACTGGTTTGTTGATAGAAAAGAGCCTTATGAGCTCAGTGCTGCTGCTGCTGCTGCTGCTGGGCATGCATAATCTGTAACATCCACCCCCCCCCAGGCTTCTTGAATGATGCCGGAGCTACATTGCATGTGTTCACATTCCGTATGCGTCTGGTGTCCCACCCCCAGGTCAAACAATGGGCTCTGATTGGCTGAACATAACTCAAACGCAGCCAAAGTCGGTCCCAGGAGAGGGACCGAAACAGGCAGGCTCCATCTCCCAACTAACATTTAAAATCTCAATGGCCATACCAACTTAAAAAGCAATAGAGTGACAGCGCAATCCACGCTAACTTTAGACTGGCGGAGCACATGCCAGTTGCTTGCCAGTTTCCTGGAATTAGGCCTGTTCCACCCATACCATAGAATGAGGTTGTAGAAAGACTGTGTCACTTTAAACTGGAGATAGGAGATACCATTTTTAAATGCACTGCCATGTTAAAGTCGATTACCTCAGACCCCTAGCGCCTCATTCCCAGGTCATTCTGATGAATATGTAGAACAGGACTTCGTTTCTTGTGGTCATGCATTCTCTGATCCTTCTAACCTATCACTTACGCAAAGATACACGTTTATGTCATTCATAGGTAAATACTGTATGTGTTTTCAATACACCTTGGCATAAGTTTGGGACTGCTGAACTCCACTGTGTTTGTGTCATCCTCTATCATATAAGTGTTTGCCAAAAGGGTTGACACTGGACCCCTAGAGTCTCTAGAGACAATCCCACTATAGGTCTCAGTTCAATGGAGGTGGGATGGTGAGGGGCTGTACACATGGATGTCCCATCAAACAGTTGGATGGTGCTGTCAGCTATGATCGTTGGTGGAGGACTGTCTGGAATCCATCAGTCTCTTAACAGGCGATTGGTGCAGTTTGCTTTGACAGCACTAGTCACCTGTTTGGTGGTAAGTGCATGGTGAAGGAACGCTTGGCGCCAGTTGCGTTGTTTTCTCCTCCTGCAACGCCATCTATCCTCCCATCTTCAAGCCTGATCTAGAAGGTGATCTGAATGCAGTTGAAGTGGCTGGGAGAGAAAAGAGAAAAACTTCGTAAACGGCTGATTTATAATGCTGAACAGCTGGAGACAAAGGAGCAGTAAATGGCTGACTTTGACTTGAGCCCGATCCTATCCCCTCCCTGCCACACTATAGCATACAGCCATGCCAAAAAGGTGCTTACTGCATGCTATGGGGCAAATGGGAGGTAAGTAAAAACATTTTTACTTACCTCCATGTAAGCCCTCAGGCCGCCTATGGGTCTCTTTGGAGTATTTTGGTGGCATTTTGGTGCCACCTATTTTGCCACCTATTTTGCCACCAATATATGCCACCTATTTTGGTGGCATATGTTCAAAGTGAGAAGGGGATCGAATGCTCTGCTATGAAATGCTATTTGGAACCACAATGTTGTTGCACTTCTAGCTGATTGAAGATGAGCAAGGAGGCCTCTGCAGCACTGAAGGCCGTTAATGTGGAAACCAGCTTAGAGCTAAAGCAAACACTCTTTGCAATTTTTCTATTTCCTAATTTTTAATATATTATTGCTTAAAGCCAGGAAGATAATGCTGATTAGCTGCTGTTGAGATTAGGTCATTGATCATGGAATGAGAAGATCATTCAAGAATAGTAAGTACCCTGGAAGCATCATTAACATAGTTTCAAAGCCATGTTTTTCAATGTGCTGCTGTTACTTCAGAATAAAAAAAGAAGACACCATTTAATTGTATTCTGTGGGGTATAAACAGTCATAATGAACCAAGCACAAGCCCTTTACTTGGGTGTTAATTACTTAGCTGGGGTTAATGGCCTAAAGCTTGGTCTCAGATCATCAGCTCTTCTAGCCATTCATTCATCCCTAGGAGCCGGTGTACGCTTTAACAGCTATTGCTTAATTGTTTCCTAGGTTAATTATGAGCATTGTGTCCAAATCATGGCGTTTAATTTGTCATATGTTTAGCAGAGAAATCAGTTGATCACTTTAAAACACATTATAGTTTATGATGCATCTCCTGAAATGCATTTACTGCCCATTGGCAAGGATAATGGGTGACAAGTCTGACCCAAAGTACAGCAAATCCTCACATAATGTTGTCAATAGGTTCTTCTTGGGAACTGTGACTTTAAGCAAAACGACTTAAAATGAAACCAATTTTTACCATAGACTAATTGATAAACGTAAATGTTCCCATGGCATTTTCCTTCAACTTTAAAATGAAACAAGTTTAAATGAAACAACTTTAAGTGAGGCTGTAGTAGCAAACTCCCCCCCCCCCTCATATTTCTTCTAAGGAGTTCAGAGTAACATATGGAATGAGTTATCCCATTTTATCCTTACAACATGACTGTGAATGCCTCTGTGAGAACCCTGTGGGGGTGACAGAATGGGCAAGAGTAGCCAAGTGGGAGCTTTTCAAGATGGACAATCATGCACTTGAAAAGTTCTTGGGACACTTTTTGAGGATTCAAGTGGAGCAGTTGAAAAGCCCCGTCTTTCAAGGTGAGCAGCAGACAGGATTTCCCACTGAGGATACGATGCTGACATTCTGTTCTTAGATGCGTGATCAGGGAGGGTGAGCGGATCCGAGAGAAGAGGTTTTCCAAAAGGCAAGGCTTATTAATGAAGCTGTATTAGCTGTAAATAAGGAATGTATATACCAAGGGTGGCCAAACTTGCTTAATGAAAGAGCCACATACAATAAACTTCAGATGTTTGAGAGCTGCAATATCTAAGAAGCATTTAAATTCTTAAATATATTTACTCACCATGTACATTAAACTTATGTTTTAATCCAGTGGACTCTCAGTGTATACCTGGTAAATAATTATAACGCTTGAAAATTTCTTATTTACCTTTTATATTAATTGTGTCCAAAAAAGGAGCTCAGCCAACATATTTCCAATATGCCAACATATCGACATATTACGTGTCAAAGAGCCACATGTGACTCAGGGAGCCGCAGTTTGGCCACCCCTGGTATATACATTTATGAAACTATGTTGGTATGATATGGAAACTATGATATACTGTACACGGTACAGAAGGAGAAAAAAAATAACCCATGTCCATCTATATGCAGTTTTTTTTAAACACCCTGATATACAGATATATATCCACAACCTGACTGGATCATTCTATGCATCTCCATATCCCACAATGAATTTTTAGGTTTCAATCTTAGAGAGTCTAAAAGAAGCATGTGCCAAGTGTGGGGATTTGGGAAGTTCTTATTGTGGCTGGTTCCTAATTGAGCAAGAAGCCTAAACCTGTTCAAGCGTTGCTTTTGCACGGACGGTCTCCACATGATAGGGGAAAGAGCAAGAGCATGTTGGTAAGCTCATGCTCAGCCAGGGTTCAGTGTTTCTGATCATAGGGAGGAGGATCTCTCCCTGAGCACAGTGTTCGTTCGTCTATATATGCAGACAGATGCTGTATGTGAGGGGGAGGCAGGGCTTCAGGAGTGCTTCAGCGTTGGGGCAGTACTGACCAGCATGGTCTTGCTCCTCTCACTATGGTGTGGGTACTGTCCATACAAATGTAACACCTGAATGGGGCTCCTATTGTAAATGAAAAAGCAACTTGCCCATATTCTGTCCAAAAGATTGATCACCTCCAGTAAACATTTTTTTAAACTCCAGCATGCAGTTCTGTCCTACCTGCACTGTGGCAATCTAGGATTATGGCTTTAATCTTTCAGGTGTCATGGGGCTCTTTAGTAGTTTGTTGCAACTCACTAACACAACTATCCTTGGCAACCCTGATATTTTTCAGTTCTGAAAAGTTGTTTATTAAAAAAAAAGCACAACGTTTTTGCAGGTATGATGTGTAAACTCTCTTACAAAGTGATGCCTGCATTCCTAGGTTATTTCTGAATAGTTTCCTCCTGCAGAACTATGAATACAGTACAGCAAATATTAAAGGAATCCCCCAGACCAAAGACTGAGTCTGGAAGTTGTAGCCAATCGGTATCTTCATTCCTCGTTAGGATTTGTTGCATAAAACAATCTTGCTCTGGATGGGAAGGCTGACACCAAGTTAATTGTCAGTGAAAGAAAAACAGGGGTTTGCAGCCACACAGAAGATTTTTGTTCCTGATAATCTCATTCTATATTTTTTTAGGAGTGAGCACCATCTTCTGGATCTAAACTGACAGGAGAAAACAAAAAGCAGGCTTTGCTTATATAGGGCTGCCAACTCTAACTACAGCGATTCCTGGAGGTTTCTTTTGCTCAGAATGATGTCATGAGAGAAATTCCTGGAGTCCCTGTTAAAATCTCCAGGATTGCTTTTTCAGTAGTCACCTGGAGAAGGATGCTGATTCCTGGAGACTTCAGCCAATCCTGGAGAGTTGGCAACCCTGTTTACTTGTATGTCTCCCCCCCCCCTTTAAAACAACGACGACGACGTTGTCGTCGTCGTCGTCGTGTCAGTGTAATCTATTAGGATCCCTAGAAGATCCTGTTTAGCACGTTTTCTGATTTTCATTCAACACCATTTTGTAGGATTTCCCCCTCCTTTATTATAATACTTAATTCAGAGGTGTTGCTACTGTGGGGGCGGTACCATAAGTTTCGCACCGTGCTAATCCCCGTTTACTCTCCGGTACGAGGTGGCCCCGCCCCCTCGCCATCGGAGACTCCCTGCCCGTTGCCTTTACCGCACGGAATGGCTTCAACGGCAAGGGGGTGGGGCCACCTCATACTGGGGAGTAAACGGGGATTAACACGGTGCGAAACATACGGTACCTCCCCCACTGTAGCGACACCTTTGACTTAATTTGCTTGAATTTAATCTCTCATCCTTTTTTAAAATACTTGATAAGTGCATCCATGCTAGAGTAGCACATAAAATGGGCCTTGCTGCATTAAATCAAATGATATTCGGTGAGGTGACTCATCTAGTAGAAGCCTCTAGGAATTTTTGTTCTTGGTGCAAACCATTTCTGCACTGCCCTTCAGTCAAGGATTCCTAGGGTAGTTTCTGATAGAGAAACTAAAATAAAACGATGGTAAACAAATCACTTAAAGTAGTAATTGAGAGTCATGATGAATTACCAACATTCATCAGATGTGAAAAGATGTTAGATGTGAAAAGACATAAAAATGTCTTTGCCTGGCTCTGAAAAGACAGGCATGTAGGCAGTCGCGTCGCTAGGACGCGCGACACCCCGGAGCGGGGGGCCCCGTCGCATTTAAGGGAGAGGCTCCGCCCCCGCGCGTGACGTCACGCGCAGGAGCAGAGCACCCTCCCCGCTCCGTTTTCGGCTCATTTTGGAACCAAACGGACACAGGGGAGGGCGGGAGGGCCCAGCTCCACCGCTAAACTGTAAGTGGGGGGGTCGCGCGTCACCCCTATGCGCGCGACACCCCCCGGCGGCCCGCTCCCTGCGCTTCCCCCTGTTGACGCCCATGCATGTAGGAACCAGATGATGAGTCTCCCTGGGGAAGGAATTTCACAATCAGGATATACCACTCCCAAGAAAGCCTTTCTTAGGCTGCAATCATATCCACGTACCTGAGAGTATGCCCCAGTGAGTATAGTGAGACTTACTTCCAAGTAAACATGTATAGGACTGCACTGTTATGGCCCAATCCTATGGAGCTTTTATGACAGCAGATCTCGTGTTCTACAATTGTAAAAGCTACAGCTGCACTGTAAATGGCAGTGCTGTTGGATTAGGATGTATGTACTGTATCCACCATGTCTCCACATAATTCCATTGGCAGTCCATTTCAAGCCCCACTATGGTCAGAGTGTGCTAAGCCAGGCAACCTGGCTCTCTACAGAGGACTACCTATTGCCCCTTTTTAATCCTTTTTTTAATATATATTTATATTTTATTGATATATTAAAACATAAAAACAATACATATTTCATAAAGTTATAGCAAGCGCGAAGCAATACATCCTACTAGCATACTATTCACTATTTTCTACATACAATTTCCAACTAAGCCAAAACAACACCCACATTCTATTCATTAAATCCGCATATCATCACATCATTCCTCTCTCTCTCTCTTAAAAAGTCAATAAATGGTTTCCAATTATTCACGAAAAAGTTAACTGACTTTTCCTTAATTAAAATTGTAAGTTTATCCATTTCAGCATAGTCCAAAACTTTCAGCCACCAATCTTCCAGCGAAGGTATCTCCGAATTCTTCCAATATTGTGCATATAAAATTCTTGCCGCAGCTATCGTATATAAAAACAAAGTTTGAAATTTTTCACCTACATGATCCTCCCACATACCCAACAAAAATGTTTCCGGTTTCATTTGGATCTTAATCTTTAAAATCAACTCAATCTGTTTGTGAATCTGAGTCCAATACTTCTTTGCTTGAGGGCATGTCCACCACATATGGTAAAAAGTTCCTTCTTGCATTTTACATTTCCAACATCTATTCGTCACCTTCTCATACATTTTTGCTAATTTGCTTGGGGTTATATACCATCTATATATCATTTTATACATATTTTCTTTAATATTAACATTTAACGTAAATTTCAACTGTTTTAACCATAGTTGTTCCCATTGGTCCATTAAAATAACATGACCTACATTTTTCGCCCAATGAATCGTACATTCTTTAACCTGTTCTTCTTCTGTTTCAAACTTCAAAAGCAATTTATACATTTTTGAAATTATCTGGTCTTCAGATTTTAATTGTGCCTCCAATATTGATTCTTCTTCTTCTTCCCCTTTTTAATCCTATTGCCTGGGTGAAAGCAGTCAAGG
The DNA here is from genome assembly GCA_026170595.1 of Plestiodon gilberti rubricaudatus. NCBI lineage: Eukaryota > Metazoa > Chordata > Lepidosauria > Squamata > Scincidae > Plestiodon > Plestiodon gilberti. The sequence continues at coordinate 122,389,304 of JANXHW010000001.1, read as the reverse complement.
AACACTAGTGTAGTCTAAAAGATTTTCATGTACATCTCGTAATTGACTGTTTCATAGTCATGGCTTTGCTACTGTAGATGTGTGGCTGTATTTTGACATGAGTAAGGTATAACGGTGACCTTTTGTACCCTAGAAGCTCTCACAGCAATCAGAAGAAATGGAATGGCTTTTTTTTCAGCAGTTTCTATAATGGAAGAGTTTATATTTAATAGAGGTTGTAGACAGGTTAGGAAGATTATACACTCAAAATTCCTTCCTCCTTTCTGTGCTTCAAGGGATTTGTATAGAGTTTTCATTCAAATTTACTACTTGTGAGCCCTGTAGCATACAAATTGATCCTTGACTGGTTTATCATAAATACCAGCAAAACCCTTTAGGACAGCCTGACCCCTAATTCTTTTTCCTACTCCCCCCCCCCCGAAACAGTTGCTGTTTTGACCTTCATTATTCACTTACTTAGACAGATGGTATCTTATACATTCAATGGCTTTAGGCTTTATAAAAGGGAGAAAAGTGAAGTGAAAGTTACTTGCAAGACAAGGGCATTTCTTCCCTGTTGAGTTTTCATTTTGTTATTGTTGTTGTTAGTGTTGTTGAAATTGTCAGCTCCTTGCAAATACATACCTAGGTAAGAGGTTTCTCAGGATTAGATTTTTTGGATACTTCCATGCCGGCAAAAAAAAAAAAAGAGAGATCAACCCAATGCCACAATGTTGTTAGGTGACGACTAGATGCTGAAATATACCCTGGAAAAAGGCAGAATGAGCTTCATCATGTAATCATGATCTTGTCAAGAACTAGTGCACATAGTGCAACATGACTTCTATGAAGCCCAGTTAGGACTGATCTGGGATCTTGCTCTATGAAATTATTCTTCAGTATCCCTATTTATATAAGTGGCTGCTACTAACTGAGTCAATATGGCAGAGACTGAAGTGGCTGACAAGGTTAAAACTTGCTATCTTTCCAAATGACATATGGCCTGATCCTATTGGCACCTAACGCCACTGGAACTATCATTCCAGCAGTGTAAGGCGCTTTCTGGATGTTGCAAAAGGCGACACACTGGAGCGCGCAGCCTGGCTGCCGGCACAAGCAGCCAGCTCTGTGCACCAGCAGACACCGGACACCGGTTGGCCCTGGTACGTTCATGCGAGGGTGGGAGGGATGTGGAATTTTGGTAGGTTGGGTGGGTGGGGGTGGGCATAACAGTGCAGCAACAGGGGAAGGCAGGAGGGCAGATCGGGAAGGGGGGGGTTCAGTGGCAGTGGTGCTTGCCAAAACCTACCCCTCTTCCTGGCTTCGATCCCTTGACCCCTGGGTCCACGCAGACATGCATCAGCGATATCGCTGGTGCACGTCTGAGTAACCTGGAAGGCCATCACAAATGTTCCCTTACCCTGAGGAGGCCTCTGGAGACTGAAACTTCCCTGCGGGATGTAGTGGGTGCCATGCTGGTGCTACTGGAGTTGTGGTGGATCAGGCTGTTAGAGTATTTCAGGAATCCATGGAAGCATTTTAAACCTCCCTGCCTGCCTCACACATTATTTTAATAATCCTTTTTAAAAATCCATTATTTTAATAAACCTATATTTTTTAAAGTGTGCGTGTACCATATTATACATGCCAACAGCAGATAATAATGGTATGGCCACAAAGGCAATACTGAAAAGAGAAATATGTTGCCTAACTCACAACTAATTTCAAACTGGCCACTGAAATCAGTGGGGCTTTACAGATGCATAATTAACTTGTCCCACTGATTGACTTAAGCATGACCAACTTTTAATGAAACAGAGCTGGGAGCTGCCATCTAGTAGAGGTAGGCAAGTTTAAGTTTATTGATATCATTGGATTTAATGGTGTGCTTAGTTCCATGCTGAATTGCGGCCATTATGTGTCCAGCTTAGCGTGAATGAATGTGGAGAGAATCAATGGAATGTTGGGAACTAACTTCTTAAACAAATATGTTTGTTTAATGTGTGTCTATAATAGTTTAACTGAAACGTTTGCTTTCACATGAATTTAAAAAAAAGATTGTGTTTTGCAGGCATCTTTCAGGTCTTAGTTGGTTTCTTCAAACCGGAAAAATCATGACACATACTGTATAAAAGATTAATGATCAGCATTTTACATGATTTAAAACAGCTAAAAGGTAACATTGTCACCCTGATTTATTTGGTATGAAGTTGTGTTTGTTTGAATGGAATTTCCAAGAGTAGGAACCTAAACAGAACCAACCTTGGATTGGACAGTTGCAGTTTAGTAATGAAATTTACCTACAAAAGCCCTTCTGAATCACTGTATGGTATGCCGAGAAGTTTTCATAATATGTTCTTTTGTGTCACATTCACAGTATGTGAAATTTTAGTTTTACTTTTGTATTCCTTGTATCTGGATCCTAAGATGTTTTTTCATCTGACAACAGCCCTAGTTAGTGAATTCATCTGAAAAGTGACATTTTCAAATCTAATCAGCTCCACAAGATGGCACTATTTCCCACCTACCTAAATTTAATCCCAGTGTTAGGTAAAGACCATTGGTATCTTGCTGCAGCTTTTTTTTTTTTTAAAGGACAGCTGATTGTGAACAGTTTGCATGTATGCACACAATGGAAAGGAAAAAAAGGTTCAGAGTGAGAGAGCAAATAGTAGCCAGGATTGGTTTGGAAAGCAGCATAAGGACAACTGTTGCAATCCTAGGAAATAACTGAGCAGGGACAGAAGTTCAGGCACTTCTCTGCAAGCTACTTGCAGGGAGCTTTGGTTTACTGCTGTTACTGCCTCTGACTGTTGGAGGCAGCAGCTCTCCAGGATCACTGTCTGACAGCCCAATCGTATGCCGGCCTCCACGCCGTCGCAAATATGCCGTAAAGCACGTTGTGACAGCATGGGGGCCAGTCCCGGCAGGTTTCTGCTGATGAAGAAGCAGCACCCACCGGAGGCAGGTGAGCTCTGCACTGGCCGGCAGGGAGGCAGAGGGAGGGCGGCGGGGAGGCAGGAAAGATGCATTTCAGTGTGGGGAGAGGACGGGGAGGAGGGTGGATCAGGCCGGGGAGGGGTGGCAGGTTTGGCGGAAGAGGCCTCCGCTGAATCCTATCCCCCGTCCCGGGCTTGAAAGCCCAACACGGAGCTGCTCGGAGTTGCACCGGCCATTTTGCTGGCACGCCTCTGAGTAGACCCATAGGGGCTGCTTGGGCTTGACGATTATCCCCTTCCCTCAAGGAGACCTCCAGCCCTGTGCTGGATACAGCAGAGCCTGCCCCGGCACCACTGCATCCGAGCGCAGGACTTTGGATAGGATTGGGCTGTGAGACGTTTTCCAGCCCTACTACCGAAAATCATTTCACAGAAAGTAATGAGGACTGAGCCTGTGAGCTCCTCAAGAGTAGGTTCTATCTCCTCCTCCTCCTTTCTGCTTTTTAATGTAAAATAGGCCACTGCCCCTATGGGCACAAGGCTCAACATGTCACTTGATGTGTTCAGGATTTCCTGGAACTATTTTGAGATGCTGGTTTAATTAAACTGTGTCAGAAATGATTAAAACATCTCAGAAGTGTGAATCAGAATAGCCTAGATCCACTTCAACATCTCTTCTCTCAAAACGTTTGCTCTGGTTCATAGGGAGCTTCAAAAGCTACCGAATCAGATCAGACAGTGATGCCCTTCCAGCAGAGGGCTCAGCAGTAGCTCAGTACCTGCTTAGAAAAAAAAAAACCCTCTCTGAAGTTCTTCCAGTCATTCTGAACATAAGTCATTTTTGCCAGTTACTTACATCTGCTTGTCTAACTCTCCAAGATCAAGGGAGAGCAATCTTACAGTTATTTTGGGTACTGTATTTCTAGATTAAAGCAGCTGAAATGCTGAGCAGTCAATTCTTTGCAGTTTCAGCCTCTCGAAGTAGAAGGCAGAGTATCAGGTAGGTACTGAACGTAACACTGCTGGGGAAAAAAAAAATCATGTTGTGTGTCCTTTCACACTGTTGCTAGTTAGGGTTGCCACTGAAGTCTGGGAAAAGTTGGGATTCAGTGGCCCTATTCAGAAGTGCTGTAACCGTGGAGTGGAGACGCTCCACAGTTCTCGCATCTCCGTGATGGTGCTGACAAGCTGCCAGCGCATTCTAAGACCACGCCCCCTGCTCCCCACAAGTACAGCATTTGTCTGCAGTGATAAACACTATACCTGGGGAGATATCCTCCCCATGATTAGGAAGGCTGGCATGGGGAGCATCCCTCCCTCAGTACAGCGCTTATTTACGGCCGACAAAAGCCGTAGGAGTGGGAAGAGGCATAGTCTAAGAGTGTGTCAGAGGTAGGGGCATCCTATGACTAGTCTGTGTCATATGTGCATCCTATGACAAAGTTATCTAACTTCTGAATAGGACTAGTGATGTGCAAGGATTTGTGATGTGCGCATCACATCCTACTGTACACCGCTAATCCTTCCCTCCGTCCACGAACTGCCAGCTCAGACCTAATGAGCAGCCAGTTTGCCTTGAGAGGAGGAGAGGCAGAACCAGACGCGCAGCACAAAAAGTTATGGCTTGCAAAAACGTTTTCCTTCTGCTTCTCTTTGATATTTTTCTGTATATTTTTTTTTATTGTTGTTTAAACTGCTTTGTGAAGTTTGCCTGAAAAGTGGTATATAAACACTTTTAACTACATAAACAAACTGGAGTAGACTGGGGACTTACTGGAATCCAAGAGGTTCCACTGCATGTTTCATCATCATGCAAGTAAACCAGTCACTTAAAGGTTATATCAGCAGCATTCAGTATCATTGCGATCTAGCAAAGGACCGAAAAAATCAGATCTCTAGGAAAAGTACATTTCTTGGATGAGTATTGCTATGGTTATTAAAATGAATACTCCAGCATACTCAGGGGACAAATCAATGCTTATGTGGCATAGCCTCACTGAAGCCAGCTGAAACTAACCCAGGTCCCTGAACCCTCCCTTCCGTTGTCCAGCATAACAAGAATAACTGACTCCATTTTAAGACCAAACACCCAGATGCATTTTCAAGACGTGCAATGACTCTTAAGGGTTGGGTGCATTGACTATGAGACAAACATTTCATGTTCCAAGTATTGCCGCCCAGACCAGCAAAGGCCTTTCTAAGGCTTTCCATCCTGGTTGCATAATGTTTGCCAAGGCCTATATTTGCCAATGTATTTAAACAGCTGAACCCACTTGGGTACCATTGTGCCATTCTACGTACTGTACCTTATAGCACTTTTAGCATATTTTGAAGAAAAAAACCAAAACCCAAACACCCAATCAGTATAGCTTTTCAAAAGTCCTATGAGACAATATGAAGGCATGACATCCTTAGAATTCAGGTTGAATGTCTCTTTTGTCAAATCGTTTCCCACCTATACCAATGAGGGTGCGTCATTCTAGAAAACAAACATAGATAACTCTTTTGTCTCAGAGTTGGACGTGTAATTCAAAATAAATTTGCAGGGGCTGAAGAGGTATATCCTGCAAATGTAATAGAAGACGGAAAGAAGTTATAGGATTTATGATTAAAATGTCGGATTGCATAGTGTCCCTGTGCCACCTTTGTAGTACTTTAGTATCTTTTTGTAGTTTGTTCCTAGTAAGAAGGTTACAGTAGGCAAGACTTAAAAACACCAACAAGTTGCTTCTTTATTCTCAGACACTTTCTTACAGCTTTTGTCTCCTTTTCTTTCCTCTTTTCCCCTCCATTATGCTCTTTTCTTTTCCTCCTGCCTTTTCTCCCTCGCCTTTTTCTACTTGAGAAAAGTACTCAGAGACAAACTTCAGAAAAACGAACTGGAAACGTACTACAGCCATCAGGATACAGCCTTTCTGCTGTGTTTATACAACCTAGAGAAGGCACATGTTAAAAAGGTAAAATATGCAAATGAAATATTTCTGCAGGAAAACAACAAAGTATGTAGTAATAGCATTCTTTTAATACAATTTATTAAAACAGTTTAAATCTGGGGCTGGTTTGCGAGTGAGCCCTTTTCAGGAGCAGCGAGTGGCCTCACTGGGACGAAGTGCCAAAGTAAAAGAAGACACAGCGAGTTAAGTAGCTGTGCGAGTTCAGCAGCGGGGCGAGGAAGCCAGGCCCCACACACTGCCCGGCACTTCCCTTGAAGAGAGGAGAGCTCCTCCAACAACATTAAGGTACCCAAACTTAGATAAACACATACCATACACACAGCTAGCAGAGGGGTGGGGGCTATCCAGTGTTTTGCACCGAGTGTCACATGTATGATTATCTGCCTCTTGGGCATAAATCATGGGTGTGTGCTCGGTGCAAAGAGCTCCAGGCTCTCAGGGAACGGGTTCGCTCCATTGAAGCCACGGTTGCTGACCTGGAGAAGCAGAGACAGGAAGAGAGGGACCAGAGTGAGACTTCGTCCCACCCTCAGCTGAAAGGGAAGGTAAAAAGAGTTCAATCTCTCCAGAGTGCATGGAGGCTGTTTAAAACTACAGTAATAGAGGCCCAGCGGGAGTGTATCCCACAAAGGAGGAAGGGCTCGACTAAGTCCAGGAGGGTGCCGGCATGGCTACAAGCACAGTTAAAGAGGCTATAAAAGGCAAGGAAGCTTCCTTCCGTAAATTGAAGTCTTGCCCTCACAAACCTGTTAGAATTTTTTGAAAAGGTCAACAGGCATGTGGATGCGAGCGAACCCGTGGATATTATATATCTGGATTTTCAGAAGGCCTTTGACACGGTCCCTCATGAAAGGCTCCTGAGAAAACTCCACAGTCAGGGAATAAGAGGGCAGGTCCTCTTGTGGATTAGGAACTGGTTGAAGACCAGGGAGTCAATGGGCAATTTTCACAATGGCGAGAGGTGAAAAGCGGTGTGCCCCAAGGATTGGTCTTGGGACCGGTGCTTTTCAACTTATTCATAAATGACCTGGAGTTGGGGATAAGCAGCAAGGTGGCCAAGTTTGCGGATGACACTAAACTTTTCCGGGTGGTGAAGACCAGCAGGAATTGTTAAGAGCTCTAGAAGGATCTCTCCAAACTGGGAGAATGGGCAGCAAAATGGCAGATGTGCTTCAATGTAAGTAAGTGCAAAGTGATGCACATTGGGGCAATGGGTTCTGAGCTGTTTGTGACAGATCAGGAGAGAGATCTTGGGGTGCTGGTGGACAGGTCGATGAAAGTGTCCACTTCGGGGCGGCATATCAGGAGCGGTGCTCCAGGCGGCATCCGCTCCTGATACGCCTCTGCTCAGCTGCATTGGTTCTCTGTCAGTTTCTGGGTGAAAACGCCAGAAAACACAGGTGGTAGGATCTGAGTGGGTGGAAGGGCCTTTCTCAGCATTCCTGAGAGGCTTGGCCAAAGCCAGTACCACCAGCAATCGGCCGAAGTACCACTGGTGGTACTAGTACCACTGGTTGAAAAACCCTGGACTAGAGTATGTGAAGGGCAGCTTCCCAGCTTGTATGAACCTGCTCAGTTCCCGAAATCAACGAAGTGAGACTTCTTGTATGTCCTGCCTTTAGCAGAGATGTACTTGGCTGTGATATGTGAAAGGAGCATCTCTGCCATTGCTGCCCCCCCCCCCAGTTTACGGAGCTAATTGCCCCCAGATGTACGGTTGGTTCCATCACTTCCACTATTCTGGCAGTGGCTGAAAATGTTTTTTTTTTTCTGTTCAGCTTTGGGGGCCTAGAGAGCTGCTCTATTTTTCTCTTAGTTCTGTTATTCTGACATTGTTTTTGTGGTGCTGTTTATTGTTTTATGATGTTTCTTGTGATATTCAATTTATTTTTATTGTATTTTATTGTATGGTATGGTATTTTATTGTGTTCTTTTAATATGTCGGCCTTGAGCACCTCCATAGAAATAGAAATATTTTAAATAAATAAATCTTATTTAATAAAAATTTTAAGAGCACAATCCTGCGCAACTATCAGGTGGCGGAGCAAGTGCTCCGCCTCCCAAAGCCATCACAAATGTGCTGTAAAGCACGTTTGCAATGGCGGAGGCCGGCTGCTCTCAATCCACCACCAGATTATTCCCGCGGCTGCCAGAGAAGGTAAGTGCAGCTCCAGTGGGCGCAGGAGTGGTCCGGGCGGTGAGGGAAGCTGGCTGTTGGCCGAGGATGGCGGCCACCATATCCCCGTCCCCTTCCCGGGTCGGATTCATCATTACATGGCCTCCTCGGACTTGTGCCAGATAAATAGCTGGTGGAAATCTGAGGAGGCCCATTGGGGCCTCTCCGCGTTACACCAGAGGAAGGGGACAAACGTCCCCTTCCCCCGAGTAGCCCAAGGAGACCTCAGGGAACGGGGATAGGATCTGGCAGGCGGCCAAGGCCGCCCGCCGGATAGTTAGGCAGAATTGGGCTGCCCATATTTTAAATAAATCTTGATGTATGATAAAGGAATTAAATTACATTTACCACATGGCCAGCTGTAATACATAATACAAGCACTGGGTGATCAGAGCCTATATTTAGGAAGCAATGTTGTTACAGTACATACTTTTGTGGGAGTTCCACTGAAATCAGTGAGGCTTATTCTGAGTAGACATGCACAAGATTATATTGCAAGTCACATAAATTGGATTATCATCTCTGTAGTTGTTGTGTTTTTTTGCACATAGAGGAGCTTACATAAAGTTGCATAAAGATATCTAATTGTGTTGTTTCTGCCACCATATTTAGATGACATTTTTCTCTCAATCCTTGAGAAACTGCAGAGTATGTCAGCTGGAGCTGAGCTGTAGTGGTCATTTTCAAGGATGTACAAAATAACACTTAGAACACTGCATTTCAGTTGTGAAACAACGAACCTTTCGATGTGCTTTTCTTGCTCTTCCTTTTCATATTGTACTGGTGCCTTTTTTGTTGTTGTTGTTAAAAACAGACATGCGTATCGACATGAGTTTGGGGTGAAAGTTAAAATTGGCTTGTTTCGCTATTTTTGTTTTGTTTTACTGACAAGGACACATGCACATGTGTTTCCTGGTTGAGCTGAGGTTCACGTGGTCAGGATATGGAACATGAACATGATAAATGTAATAATTGTGTAGGAGGAAGTTTGTTCTGATTAACGGGTATCCTATTCTTATTGTACTGTCACTCTTGTTTGATAGACTTAACGCCGTTTCAGGGAGATACTGCAGCAAATGCAGTGATGTCGGAATCGTGTGCAGGAAGTAGAAAGTTTGAGAGAGAGAGAGAGAGAGAGAGAATAGCCAGGGCTGAATTTACTTTGGGAAAAGTCCAGGAACCAAATCTTGAGCGAAGACACACTTTGTGGCTTCGTGTAGGCTTACAAATAGCAGAAGAGGTGGTTAACCTGTGTTTGGCTTACGCACTTGAATGCCTCCTTCATATGCCCTCAATCCTGCACATGGAAAATTAACATGTCAGGGAGAAGTCTAGGCTAGACCCTTTTTCCCTGACATCACATGTTCTATGTCCAAGGATTTTTTTTCCCTTTGTATTGAAGAGCATCCAGTGATGTGAGCGACTACCTGCGGTGTAAAGTAACAGAGTCGTGAAACAGGTTTACCTCCTCATTGACTGTCTGTGACAACGAGAACAAAAAGCTGCCGGCATATGTGTCTAGGAGGAAGTGGGTGGCAGAAACAGCTCGAGCTGCCACTGACGTTGGTGATGGAGGAGGGCAGTTTCATCAAGCTGCCTCCTGTGAGGAATGCCTGTTCTGACAATCCGCATGCCATACTGTAAATAAACTTAAGTAGGTGAACATGAACTAACTGCATATTCATCCCCAGCTTATTCCTCTGCCTCCTACTTCCCTCTCCTTTCTCTCTTGTCTTGATTATGTTGATTTTAGAGTGTGAATCTCTTTGGGACAGGGACCTGCTTTCTAGTTATTTGTGAAGTGCCATGTAGTAAAGGTATCCCGTGCTTAAAAAGCCAGTCATGTCTGACTCTAGGGTGCAGTGCTCATCCCCGTTTCTGGCCGAAGAGCCAGCGCTGTCCAAAGATGCTTCTGTGGTCATGTGGCCGGCATGACTAACGGAACGCTGTTATTTCCCCGCCGATAGAGGTACCTATTTATCTACTCACAATTTCTTGCTTTTGAACTACTGTTAGGTTGGCAGAAACTGGGACAGGCGACGGGAGCTCACGTCGTCTCACGGCACTCAGATCTAGAACTGCTGTCCTACCAACTTTCCAGTCTGCAGTTCAGCGCCTTAACCACTAAGCCACCGCAGCCCCTTGTACGTGAATGTACGTGAATAATAATAATGTCTGCAATTAGACATCATTATGTCTATAAGTATTTTCCTAGGCAAAAATACACAGTACATACAGATGTATATAGTTAGATCTAACAGCTTGTGTGGAAGATACAGTTTTAATAAACCTTTTTTAAACTTGATTATTTTAAAAATGCCCTACTGCAAATGAAAATGCACAGAGAAACATACATACATAAACCTTTATTGGCATACACAAACAGACGAACAAAACAAGGAGGAATAGAGCAAAATAATTACAAATCACCCATCTACATTGTTGTTGTTCAGTCGTTAAGTCGTGTCCAACCCTTCGTGATCCCATGAACCATATCCCGCCAGGCCTTCCTGTCCTCCACTATCTTCCTGAGTTAGCTCATTTTCATGTTTGTTGCATCGGTGATGCTGTCTAACCATCTCATCCTTTGCCTTCCCCTTCTCCTTTTGCCTTCAATCTTTCCCAGCATCAGAGTCTTCTCCAGAGAGTCCTCTCTTCGCATTAGGTGGCCAAAATATTTGAGTTTCAGCCTCAGTACCTGTCCTTCCAGGGAACAGTCGGGGTTCCCCTGGCAGGCATCTACATTGCTTATACAAAATAAAACAGTTCAGAAATAAATCAGCATAGTATATAGATTAACAAACCATTCTGCCCTAGCAATCAATATTTTCTTAAAGATTAGGGAAATATGGAATGCAATTTGTCGTTTTTGAACAACTAATATAAGATACTCGGCAATATAACTAACAAAATGTGGGATTCTGCAGCCAATAGTGACCGAATGCAGGATTCTTCTGAATTCTCTTGCACAGAAAATCGCAGGGGTGGGAGTGGGGAGGCAAAAGAAGGAATAAAAATCCTTTTCTGTTGCCCCCTCCCCCTTTTGTCCTTTGTCACCCAATCCCCTTGCTCAATCAATCCCTGATTATCTCCCTGCCCCATACCGTTTACACAGATTCCCCCTCTGTTTGCAACTTCCTTCCCACAATCAGGGGTGCACCCGTTGAGGGGGAGCAAAGGTCCGGAACTTCTCCTACAGCAGGAATGGTGACATCAGCAGCAGGAACACCCAAGTGCTGCCTTTCAAACTTTTTACAAAGGATCTTAGCCAAAAAGAAGCATTAGGATCAGCAGGAGGCAATGTGAGAAATTTGCTTAGCCCAGCGGTTCCCAAACTTTACGAGAAGGTAGGGAATGTTGTAAGTAGTTGCGGGGGGAGGGGGGCAACAGTGATGGCACTCCCAGGATTGCACCAGAGCCGGGGGGAAAAAGTGGTTTTTTTACTCAATGGGGTCACACCTCTAGAGGGTGAAGGGGGTCCGCAGCCCCCTCTATGGGCCTCTCTGCGCCCCAGATTACCTTCCAAATGTGATTTGATGCTACTTCTGGTTTTTGCCAAACCCCAGAAGTAAACCAGCTTCAAATCGCATTTGGAAGTTAATCCGGGGTGCAGGGAGGACTGCAGAGGGGTCTGTGGCTCCCCTGCACCCTCCAGAGGGATGGCACAACCCCCAGTGAGTGAAAAAAATTGTCCCCTGTGCTGGCTCCATCCTGGTAGTGCCGTCACACGTCGCCAAACCCCTTAAGTGGATAGCGACCTACCTGATTGGGGCATCGCTACGCCCCCAGTGTGGGAACCTCTGGTCTAGCCCATCACCTTTCCCAAGAGCTATCTGAGAAATAGTATATGTAGCTCATGTTACATTGACAGCACAATCCTCCCCAACTTTAGACCGGTGGAGCTCTCGCTCCGCTGGCCTAAAGTGTCGCAAATGTGCCATAAAGCACGTTTGTGACGACTTGGAAGTAAGCGGTGCCGGCGCGGAGGCCGGCATTGCTCACTCCACTGTGTAATTCACCAGAGTCCGTCCGCCACAGGTAAGTCCTACACCGATCGACAGGAGGGTGGGATGGTGTGGCTAGGGAGGGGGGCCATTGGCATAGTTACACAGGATTGTGATATGAGGCTGCAATCTTATGCAAATTTACCTGGGAGTAAGTCCTGTTGAAAACAGTGGGACTTACTTCTGCGTAAATATGAATAGACTGCACTCTAATATATCTTTTATATTTACCATGTTTGGGATAGTTTTTAATCCCAATTTTCAATTTTTATACATTTAAAAAAACTTCTTTAAAGATTTAATTATTATTTTTTTAAACTTACCACTATTGCAACTCACTCCAAGAGTTTGGGCTAGATCTTTAAATGAAATATAATAAGTTTCAAAGTAGAACTAAATAAGTGGCAGGAGAAGAAAACACACTAAGACATTTAAAAGCAGATTTTTAAAATTACAATCATAATGGGATGTGGCTATGCGTGTGTGGGTATGGGGGGGTACAAGGGGTGTTGTCATGACTAAATCCTGCACTTTAAAATTTACCACTGTGCCACTGCCCACAATGGTTTTATTACCAACAGTCACAGTCGTAGCTTGTAAAATAGCTTGTAATTCAATGAACAGCAGCCACCATTCATGGTTGGTTGAAAGGAAAAGCCATCTTTGATATGTTTGTTTTCATTCCTTCTTATAGTAACAGACCCAGTCCAAAACAGCCTTATCAAAATAAACAAAACAGCCCCAGCCATTAAAATTGCCCCTCACCAGTTAACATCTAATTTAGATGATTGATCTACCAATTGAACAAATTAAAGCTGGCAATAATAAAATTAGCTATTAAGCTGACAAGTTAGACAGATAATCAAATGAAGTCCAACGTGAAGTGTTATGAAGGGGCTGAAACAAATGCACAACTTACAAAGGAGGGACACACTGACTCGGAAGCAGTACTGCTGAGAGAGGTTTAGGGATTGTTGAATCGCATGTAATGTTGCTGTATTTTCTTGCTGTAGTTTTCCAGACACATTCTGTGAGCTAGGTGTATGCATTGTGTCCAAAAGTGACGGCAATCATGGGAAAGATGATGTCTAGTGGTTGAAAAGTCGCACTTGCAGTGGTATGCAAAAGCCTGATTTGCTCAGAGGCCTGCACAGGGCATTGACCTCCGTTTATGGCACCTACAGCTACACCGCAGAGGGCACCATGCCAGAAGTTGACGTGAGGACAGGTTCTGCATTTTCCCCCTGCTTATTATAAGGCACTATTGTTGTTGAAATTTGAATGCAATGCCACCTGTAAGACTCTGGAGGGCAGTGTACTGTCCAGTCACCAACCATCTACCTGCCTGCCTCTCTATGGTTCTTGCAGGAGGTGTGGTTCTTAACACTATTTCCTTCCTCCCCTCCTCACATTCTCATTCTTCTTTCCACACCATCGAAGAAGGAGGATGTGCTCTGCCAGGACTCCATGCCCGCCAGGCCATCCTCACCCAGACTTCCACACAAAGGGAACAGCTCTAGGGTTATCTGTTCCAAAGTAGTAGGGCCTCTGAGCAATCATAAGGCACAACAAACAAACAAATAAAACCAGTATTTATATACCGCCTTTCTTGGTCATTGGATTTCTCCTCTGACTTTAATCCAAGGCGGTTTACATGGGCAGACTTTCCCAAACCTTTCCCTAACAGCAATTTTTACAATTAAATAAATATTCAATCTTGCATGAACAACTTCATTCCAGATGGTTTCCTTTGCAGCCTGGCCTCTCACTGGCCTTCGCCTCCCATGCTTGGCTGACGCCACTCTGCCTCCTGTGCAGCATGCAGCTTTCTTTCTCCTCCTCACGGAGGGTTCACAGCTTTTGTCAGCAGCATGTCTCGAACTGCTGTTCACAGGCCTTCAGGCTTACGAGGCAGCAACTCTACCAACTGGGCCAGACCTCCTGCTTAAGTATACATGTATACAACTGTGAGTATAAGATGCATGTGAGTAAAGTATTTCTTCTGAAACCTTAACCAAGCCTCAGCTCCTGTGTATGTTTTATTGATAGCAACTAGCCTGGGTGGTGGGATATGTCACCACAGGAAGGGGGTGCTTTCACTGATTACTCTGCTTCCCCCACAACTCTTTCAATCATTTTAATCTTCTGAGATGTCAGGAAGAAGACTACGGGAAAAAATAGCAGAGCCTGGGAGTGAAAGTTTATTCTTTCCTTTCCTGTTTTGTAGGTGTGTGTGTATTTACAGGCAGAATACATCACAATGCCTAAGCTGCAGTTAAACTCTCCAGCCAGAACATGCATAGGTTTTGTGGTCACCCTCTGCTCCCTGAAGTTCAGCAAAGTGTTTCTGAGCTAGACTACTGAAGGAAAACTGCTGAAGGAAAACTATCTTCTTAGTCACTTTCTTTTTGCTATCGTAGATATTGCCACTCTATGATAATCTTGGGGTTTGAGGTAGTATAATGTGAGGGTGAATTAGTAGCGTCCGCCGTCCGGTGCTGTTAGGATTGGAGGCCAGTGCTAAAGGCACTTCAGGATTAGTAGCGTCTGAGCTAATACTGGCCGGTTCCAGCAACCATGCTGACACCCGGCTAATAATAACAGAGGGTTTAATAGGGTAGGTAAAACAGAGAAACTTGTGGGAAACAAGAACAGGATCCAAAAAGGCACCCCCTACTCTCTCACGGCCATCCCAAAGGAGCAGCTCCACGCTGTACAGCATAGGGTAAGACATGACCTGTCTGGATCTGGCCCTTGGGTGAAAATGGCTAGCCAACTGAGACCAAGAAATGCTACTTAATGAAAGAGTTTATTCAAGACACTTGAGTAAGATCCAGGAATGACTCCCCCGCGGATAACGAGTAAGATCCTGGAATGACTCCCCTGCGGATAACGAGGGCAAACTATAATGTGCTCTGTTGACACCAGCAACACTAAAGTGAATCCAGGCAGTGGAATGTGAGGACTATAATCCTGAGATGTGCAGATGCTTGCTATCTATTTGGAATCTATCAGTAAAATAGAAGAATAGAATAGATCTGCTCTGCTATTACCTCTTTGAATTGGGCTGCAAACACAGAAACCATTTCTCCAGTTGTCTTATATTATAGCCTTTTCATCCTGAGGCCTTCTGGATGAACCTCTTAAAAAGGCAATAAGAACAACACTTAGTTCTACATATACGGTGGCATTCTAATACGATTTATTTATATTTCTTTGATTTATTTTTTATACAGCCTGTCAGGCCAAAGCCTCCCAAAGCAGTTTACATACAATTAAGAACGACAGTGAAATAATCAGCTTTTCTCTTCTTTGGGGCCAAAAAGACATAAGAGCAGCCCCTGACTGTTTCCCCTGTTCTGCCTTGCACAGCAACTCTAAGGGCAGCAAAGGCTGAGGTGGTGGGGGATGAAATGGCCACAATCTTCACCCCAGCCCAGGTATTCTGGCTTCTGAGGCAGGCTTGATAGTGCATAAATAACCCACAGGAAAATGGCTGCCAAGAAGAACCTTACATACCGTACGTAATCATCTCATGTTATTTCAAAAATACTGAAGCTTTTTTTTTTTGCATTTACACAAAATGGGATCTAAACATGTGCTACTTTGTTTCCCTATATTTGAACAAAGTGGAGGTAATTGTTTCTGTGCAATTGGAGAATACTCTCAGTCTCAATCTGACCTTAATTTTTAATGGGTTATATAGGTAAAGGTATCTCCTGACAATTAAGTCTAGTCGTGTCCGACTCTAGGGTGTGGTGCTCATCTTCATTTCAAAGTCGAAGAGCCAGCGTTGTCCGAAGACGCCTCCATGGTCATGTGGCCGGCATGACTGTCCTTGCCGCAACGTGTAGCATGCAGCTGGAACACGGAGCGCTGTTTACCTTCCCGCATGCGGTACCTATTTATCTACTCACATTAACATGCTTTGGAACTGCTAGGTTGGCAGGAGCTGGCCAAGCAACGAGAGCTCACCCCATCGCGGATTCGAACTGCCAACCTTTCGATTGACAGCTCATGGTTCAGCAGTTTAACCCACTGCGCCACCCGCATCTATATTTATATATTTATATAGATATCCATATATAAAATATATGGATAAAATTGTGTTTGCCTTAATCCATTTTTTTTCATTCCCTTTGATCTGGTATTTGTGGCCCAGAACTAGCATCTTCGCAGTCACTTACATACAACGAACAGAATACAGTGTTCAAGATCCAAAAATATAATGCTGTTGCCAGGATACAATTTCAAGATGCAACTGAAAATGTGGTACCACAAAGTAAGTAACTGGAATCAGTTTGGTATCCTGGTGATATTAATGGGATCTAAGTAAATATGATATATCCATTGAGCTACAACTGGTTGCATTATGAAAAATATTTGAGCTATTGCCATTATGTCAAAGGAATCTACTCTTTCTGTAATACAATTAATTTATTTTATATACTGTATCTATTCTGTCCAGAGCTGCTGTCACTGTGGAAGAACCATCACGTTGTGTTGCTATATTTTCCTTCAGATGCATTTTACTTATACAACAAAGGTCTGGTTATTGTTTAATGTGGGCTGTATGGAAAAGTCTCTGTTGAAGGCAGAAAGAAAACAATTTCCTCACTAGCTTTATGTTGCCTATTGTTATTCAGGGGATGGGGCAGGTTTTGATATGTACATTTTTTGCTAGTTTGTGTGGGTGTGCACACACGCTCTGTCTGCTGCTCTATTTGAGGGTGTCTTGTTATGTGGCATAGATGTCTCTGAACTATATTGTTCAATTTTTGCTAGAAGATTGAGGCTGCAGTCCTATGCACACTTACCTGGGAGTAAGCTCCACTAAACTCAGTAGGGACTTCTGAGTAGACGTGTATAGGTTTGTGCTGTTATAGTGGTTTAGTGATGGGGGACTACATAATGCATTTTAATGGTTCTGTGTAGGAGCTTTTTTTTTTAACTGCTGTTGCCACAGCAAACTGCTATTTTTGTCGGTGCTGTAGATGAGCATGTTATAATGCTATGATAACTGAATGTTAATGGTGTGGTGTGTGGGGATAGCCAGGCCCATTAGCAACATAAGACACGTCAGACTTTGAGCAGGGCCAAATGCATGGGGCTCCTGGTGGTGTAGTGGGTCTTGCAACTCCAGGGGAAATGCACATAACCGTGTGAAACTCAGGGTAGGGAACCCAAGGGAAATCCCCAGAGCCATCTGGAAAAACTATGCTGCTGGTGTGTTAAAAAGTTAAACTTCCTACTACTGGGTGGTGACCGTGGATAATGGCAGGTAGCAGAAATTACCTCCTGCACTCATCTAGTGCTTGTCTTGCCTCAGGCTGTTGATGTTCATATGCCGATTCCCAGCTGCTGCTTGATGCCACACACCAATCCTGGATGAGCAGTATTCCCTGTTTGCTCTGTCTGTATTTTCCTGACACTATGATCCTTCCCTATTTTCCTGCTGACTTTAGCCTGTATGGAGATTATGCTAAGTACTGATGGTGTGTAATCAGCCCTGTTCCACATGGCTCTTGGCAGTGTGCCCATAGTGAA
Source organism: Plestiodon gilberti rubricaudatus (assembly GCA_026170595.1). Lineage (NCBI taxonomy): Eukaryota > Metazoa > Chordata > Lepidosauria > Squamata > Scincidae > Plestiodon > Plestiodon gilberti. The sequence continues at coordinate 122,371,705 of JANXHW010000001.1, read as the reverse complement.
CAGAGAGGATTGCCCCTCTTATCCGAAACATTACAAGCTGACATATAGTTACCTAGTCAATTCCAGGGAAACCAGAGTGAGGAATTTGTAGTCAGCACTCTTGCTTCTACAGTTGAACAGCCAGAGCTGTATGGAAATCTAAGTATATCAATATTGACAATCAACCTTCCTTTTGCTGATTACATCGCTTCTAAGGTTTTTATTCAAATTTTTCACGTAGACATTCTTAAGCAGAATCATTTTGATTTATACAAGCAACCTGCCTGCTTACAAGAGAGGTTATGTAAAATCAACCAAATTGTCAGGTCAATATTCCTGATTTTTGCTAGTTAAAGCTATTAGTCTAGTCACTAGACTCTAGTGGCCAGATTCTCTAAGCCATTCATTAATGTAATGGCCAAATTAGAGAAGAGGTTACTGGATTGTGATACAGAGAACTCTTGACATTAGACAAGCTGGCCCATATTTCCCAAGCAATTCTTCAGCCTGGCATTATAGAGCATACTTAACTATCAAATCACATTGTTGCACCTTGGTTTAAGCTGCCACAAATATTTACTGAGGTACATGTGATATCACCAACTTTAAACAAAATTGAATTATGGTCTGTTTTATCTCCAAAAGCAGTTAATATTTTTTTGTAAATGGAAAAAGGATCATTTGGGGCCCAATCCTAAGGATGTACTCTGCCAGCTGAACGCTTGCTCTGCCAGCATAGCGTGCTTACCGAGTGTCACAAACACAACTCCACTGGAGAGTGTGGCCTGGCTGCCGCCAGAAGCAGTGAGCGGCTGGGTCTGCGCGGTGATAGACCACAGTTGTCTGTCACCTCAGATAAGGCCTCGTACGGGGCAGGAGGAGCAGGGATCGGGCCCAGGAAGGTTTGGTGGCCGTGGTGCTTGCTGAATCCTGACCCCCTTCCTGGGCCTCATCCACCTTCACAGGTCAACACAGATTGGCGCAGGTCCGAGTTGACCCACTGGGCCTGCGGGCAAGGAAACCAATGTTCCCTTATCCTAAGGAGGCCTCTGAAGGCCTCGGATGCCGTGTTGGGAGTTGCGGTGGATTGGGCTGTTGATTGTTTCATCATTTGCTTTGGTTTTCAGATCATGTGTCATGAAGTATGTTATTTGGGCCAATTCACATGACTTCTCCTGTACTGAGGGAACACGTGCACCTCAACGGCATATACATGGCTTCATTCATGTAGCAGCCAGGTTTGTGGTGGCCACTTTCTTTTTAACGTGTTGTGCAACACAATCCTATCAGAGCCAATGTGGTGTACTGGTTAGTGTGTCGGACTAGAAATGGGGACACCCAAGTTCAAATCCCTGATGAAGCTCAATTGGGCCAGTGGCTCTTTCTCAGCCTGGCCCATAAGGTTGTTGTGAGGATAAAATGGGTCAAGAACCATACACACTGTGCACACTGCCCTGAACTCCTTGAGATAAAAATGTTATAAATAAATACTCAGAAGTCCCACTGAGTTTGGTGGTGCTTACTCCCAGGTAACTGTGCACACTGCCCTGAACTCCTTGAGATAAAAATGTTATAAATAAATACTCAGAAGTCCCACTGAGTTTGGTGGTGCTTACTCCCAGGTAACTGTGCCGATGAATGAAGCCTTAGTCCAGTGGTGTAGCTAGTCACTGTGGTACTCAGAGCCCTTCTCCATGTGATGCCCCCGGAAGTGATGTCACCACCGGAAGTGATGTCACACACACACACACACACACACACACACACACACACACACACACACACTTTTTAAAAAATAGAGGCTTTTTTTTAATGGAGACTGGAGGCGGTGGTAACAAAAGTATGTGGCCACTCACTGCCTCCTTCCTCCTGGTTGCCCCCACCTCAGCCCCCCTCCTGGTCGCCAGCCCCAACTCCCACTGGTCGACCCCCAACCCTTAACTCTAGATCAGTGGTGGCCAACCTTTCAACATGAATGCTGGCCCTTTAAATGGTTGTCTAGGTGAGGGCCTTTCAGCAGGTGCAGCTGCTTTAGCAGCACCATCAGCACTTGCAGCTGCCAAGATTCTGTCTGCTACACAACTCTTAAGAACACAGTAGCCCCAATGGTGGAAGGTTGGCCACCCCTGCTCTAGATTATCATCTCTTTAAATCTTTAAAACCCAGCCGGGTTTCAAATTCCTGACGATTCAATTGAAATTCAAAAACCTCAAAAGAATATAAACAGGAAGGAAGAAACACTAAATATATAAGTGGTGTCTGGCTTACCAGCCTAAGGATTCATAGGCTTACCAGATCTCCAACCGGGACAGAGTGCTAGACCTTTAGGAGAAGGAATGTGGTCAGGTGCAGCTTGTTAAACCTTACAGCACAATTCTAGGCATGTCTACTCAGAAGCAAGTCCCACTGAACACAATGGTGCTTGCTTCTGAGTAGACATGCCTAGGATTGTGCTCTAGGACTTAACAAGCTACACCTGCCTACATTCCTTCTCCTAAAGGTCTAGCACTCTGTCCCGGTTGGAGATCTGGTAAGCCTAAGGATTCACAACTTTAAGAACACAGAAGAGCTAAAACATCAGAGCCAGCTCTAAGAACACGGAAAACTGGTTTATAGGCCTTATAAGGTGCAGAATCTTTTAGCTTTAAGTCAGAACATGGCAGAGCCAGAGGAAAAAAGAACTGCAAGTCCCTTTAAATAACAGAAGGCTAACAGAAATTAACAGAAGGACTACAGAAGGACAGTCTCAGTGTCTTGTGTTTTACCTTTGAGAATGCCCATCACAGGTATGGGCAAAACGTCAGGAATTCAATCGTATAATGGAATGTGGTCACAAAACCCGGACAATTTTAATTGTAAAGATAGCCATGCCGGCCATGAAAGTCTAAGAATTCTAGAGTTATCCCTTTTTCTTCTTCTTGGGGATCCTGTGCCTTAAGTGGCTTCATGACAGGCAAAAATTCAACAGTTGCAGCTTTTCGCATCACTTCACATCCCTGCTGGGAAAATCTTCACCTTTTGAATCTGTTTCTGTCATGCATCTAGCACAGGATAAGAGCCCTGCTGGGGAGAGGAATTAGCTAGCACAGGGTGACTGGGTTGTTTTTTTTGTGGCAGTTTGTGTGTGGCAGCCACACAGCAGGCTGACATTTATCAGGTGCTTTTCTCTCACTGCTTCTCTTACTTGTCCATGCCATGGCTGCTACATCTGCAACATTTGTTTTATTAGCATAATTAAATTATAGTTATACTGATTTCTTAACTTTATATTGTAAGCTGCCTTAACACGTATGATGGACAGATGAGATGTTCAATAAAGAAAGAAACATTTCTTCCTGTCCTGCTACTATTAAAGGCATACAAGCATTTGTGTTGTCATGTGATCCTCTATGCCTGTGTGGTGTCAGAAACAGTGGCATTATTCCTGGTGGTATGGGGTGGACTTTTAATAGGAGGCACGTACACCACTACCATCCCATGATTTACTTCCAGCTCAAGCCTATGCATGACTACTCGGAAGTAAGTCCTGTTCTAGTCAATAGGACCTAGGTAAGTGTGCATAGAATTGCATCTTTCCTTTGCTAGCCATGTGCTTATGATCAGATTGCCAGTCCTTAGTATGCTGCAGCAGTTTGGGACAATGAAGCTCTTTTCTTGGCTTGCAGCTGCACTTCTAGATTCCCCCCCCCCCCGGTTAAATGTAATAGTTGGGAGGAAATGAACAGCCCAGTCCTATGCAGAGTTTGAGTTTAGACACTCTGAACTCTGCATAGGATTGTGCAATCCTATGCATGTTTAATTCGTATCAAGTCCTATTGAACTCTGTTGGGTTTACCTCCAAGTAAAAATAAATAGGATTGGGCTGTTGATCCCTGGCTCACTTCATAGTTCAGTGTTTCCATTTATGAGCCTGTATTCTCTAATTTCTCAAAAATGAGAGATGCCGGGCTTCTGGCTAACTGGAAGTTACATCCAATAAAATCCAATCATGTAGCACCTAATTGTGGTGACTACATAGTGAGGGCAGTGTACTCTGCCCATGCTCAAGACATTATTTTATTATGTTTTAATGGCTTTCCCCCTTTTCTCTGTAGTCTTGGGCTCAGGCAGGCATCTTATGTCTCCCCTACAGGGGAGAAAGTGGGATATAAATTCAATAATAATAATAAATATCTCAAGGCACTTTCTATGTCAATAATTGCTTAGGAATGTCTTATAGCCAAATCCTATCCACACCCACCAACCCGCTGATGCAGCCAAGCTGAAATGGTTTGTGCTGCATCCTGTGGTGGTGGGCCAGTTTGTTCCCATACCCAGGGGTAAGTCTCCACGGTGCCGAGGAGTCTACTCGGACCTGCACTAGCAAAATTACTGGTGCAAATTCCACAGGATCAGGTCTGGGAAGGGGGGTTGGATTCAATGGCTGCTGCCACCAAACTCGCCCCCTTCCCAAACCCGATCCACCCCCATCATCGTCTCAGTTACCGCCCCGTTCTACCTATCCCTGCCTTGTCCCACATCCCTTGCCATCATACCTTGGTCTGTGGGTCTGTGACAATCCTCCGGTGCATGGGGGGAAGGCTCCGGCTTTCCCACCACAGCGTGCGACTCTGCACACTGCCGGAATGATTTTTACGACTGCCATAAGTTGGTTAATGCTGGCAGAACACTTGATCCACCAGTGTAAGAGCCCATTGGGCTATCAGTGATGTATGTACCAGCCCACCTATGCGGGGCTGGATCCGGCTGGCTGCGTGACATGTAGAGGTCATCTTGGAAGTTGCTGGCGATAGCCGTGCCTAGAGTCTTCTCCCTCCTGCTCATCAGCACTGGCTGTCTCCTGGGGTCCAGGGACCAGCACATACAGACCTCTGAGCAACAGGCAGGGAGGGGTTAATGCACCCAGGCTCCTCCTCAGCCATGCCTAAGGAATGATTGGCCTTCTTGGGAGGGCTGTTACTAGCACAGTCCCTTCCCTCAGCTCCTCTTCTGGTCAAATGCCCCATCACTGGCCTGGGTTAGCATTTTTGTAGCCCCTGAGGTTGGTGGGAGCTCCTCTCCCCCTTGCCTCCCTCATATATTCTTCCATCACTGGATTCATTGGTGGCTCAGGATGCACCCCCACCCTCTCCCAGGAGGGGCTCGTTGCTAACTTCCTGGTCAGAGAGGTCCGTCCATCCCCCTCCTGCCTCCCTCCATGGCAGAGCCAAGGCGTTCCCCGCTGCTGCTCTGGGCAGTGTTCCTGGCAGGGCATGTTGGCCGATCCAAACGGTTCCCAGCCCAGTCATCTGGTCGACCCCTTCTCCAGCCTGCAGATACAGTATATGGGGGAGGAACACATGGTCAAACCCCTTCGAGTAAAGAAATTGCTGTATCCTGTCTTGTTGGGTCATGATGCCCCTTCATTCCAGGCTGCCCTCCATACAGTCTCCACACCCACGATGGTCCCAAGCCTGATGGACGCAGGAGACAACCCTCAGGGAGGAGCCTCCTCTGCCACCCCTGCCACAGCAGGCCTCATAAGGAATCCACGACCTAAGTGGACCGGAGAGACTCAGAGTTTGCAAAAGCTCAACACAAAAACACCACCTTGGAGCAGAGAGGACTCTCTGGAGAAGACTCTGATGCTGGGAAAGATTGAAGGCAAAAGGAGAAGGGGAAGGCAAAGGATGAGATGGTTAGACAGCATCACTGATGCAACGAACATGAAAATGAGCGAACTCAGGAAGATAGTGGAGGACAGGAAGGCCTGGCGGGATTTGGTTCATGGGATCACGAAGGGTCGGACACGACTTAACAACTGAACAACAACAACAACAATGCTGTGTAAGTGATGGGGTGGTTGTAGCGCCCTGGAGGGCGGGGCGCTACCCCCAGGTGGAATATTGGGGAGGTCTGTGGTGGCAGGTCAACCAGGCAGCTGCCAGGGAAGGACCCCATTGGCAGTTGTTGGTCCCCTTTTCCTATAGGGCCCAGGTGCTTCAATATGCCTATGTCCTAGACTGGGTGGGACACCAGGACTCAAAGAAAATATTGGCGCGCTTACATTGGATTTGTTCTTCTGGCCCTTGGTAGCAGCTGACATGAAGGCCCAGTGCCAAGCCTGTCTGGCTGTCAGAAGGGCAACACATCTCCCAAGGCATGAGGATGTTCCCCAATGGTCCCAGGAGAGGGTCGTTGCTAATTCCCTGGTGTGAGTGGACCTTTCCCATCCTGCCTCCCTCCACAGCAGGGCCAAGGCGTTCCCCGCTGCCACTCTCAGCAGCATTCCTGGTGGGACACGCTGGCCAATCCAGTCGCTGAGGTCTTGGGCCTCGACACACCAGAGGTCTCCTCCTGCCTTGCGGACGCATGCTCCATCAGACGGAGAATGTGCTAGCTCTCCCCGCCATGCCTGGTTGCTCCCTTCTCCAGCACAGCCTGAGAATGATTTATTCTCAAGAAGAGGGGCCAAACTAGACGTGGTATGGATTCATATGGCTATTATTTGTATATGTTGCCTGATGAGTCAAGCAGGGGAAATTGCCTGATGAAATCGAGAGGCAATTTCAGTTACTGTAGGAAAGTGGTGTGCAGAGGACAAGGGTCAAACCACCACCGTCCCAATCTGAATGCCCCCCTTACATCCTTGGTTGTGGTATTTTATTAATTTGCTTGTTTTCAACTTTAATTGTAATCACAACTTATAGTGTAGCACTTGTTTTAGGGTTTGCTATTGCTCTTGTTCCCCAGACTTATTTTTGTCTCTTGCATTCTATTGCTGTTATTTATTAATTATTATTATTATTATTAACAGTATTTATATACCGCTTTTCAACAAAAAGTTCTCAAAGCGGTTTACAGAAGAAATCAAATGATTAAATGGCTCCCTGTCCCCAAAGGGCTCACAATCTAAAAAAAGATGCAGAACATCACCAGCAACAGCCACCAGAAAAGACACAGTGCTGGGGTGAAAGGGGGGCAGTTACTCTCCCCCTGCTAAATATAAGAGGAGCACCAATAGAAAAAGTGCCTCTTGCCCAGTTAGCAGTGGATTTAGGATTGTAGATTATTGCAGGCCTCAGCCCTGACCATGCAACCAACCCGGTTCTGGCCGCGAAGCCCTCTGTGCGCGCATATACAGAGGGAAAGCATTCCTGCTGCTGAGGAGGAGAGTGGACCGGCCTGCTGCCCTCTTGGCAACTGATGATTAGGCGGCGCCTGCGGCAGCCGGCACTCAGGGAGGAGACAGGGCCGAGCGCGCCCTGACTGACAGACAGTTCAGAGCGCCTCCCCCAGACAACAAATACAGAGAGAAGGAAAAGAAGAAGCGGCTCCCAGGGAGTGTCCCGCCCGCACCCGCCTCCTCTTCCCCCCCTCCCGCACTGAGCTGGGTCGGGTCATTCTTGCAAGCGCTGCCTGGGCATGGCTCAGCGTTCCGTTGTCTGCAGCGCTGTGAAACGGAGGCGAAGGGAGCAGGTGAGCCGGACGTGGGTCGGGGTCGGGGTCGGGGGAAATGGAGAAGCAAAGCGAGTTGTGGAGGATGAGGAGGAGACGGACCCATCACCCACGACTTGGCGCCTGGGGGAGAGGAGGAAGAAGAAGAGCGGGCACTGCTGGGGAAAAAAAGAGAAGGAAGGAAGGGGTCTGGCCTCTCCGGTGCAGCTGCAGGCTGGTTGTTGCCGGGACGCCCTGCAAAAGGCGGCGGGCGCGCTGGGGTGGTGCAGGGCTACTTGCGCCGCATGCCTTCCCGCCGTTCGTCCTGGCCCCGTTGTGTAGTTGTTTGGGTCTTTCCCTTCACCGCTTTGGTGAGACGCCTTTTCCGGAGAGCTCCTCCACTCCTCCCAAATGTGGATGCTTTTGCCCCATCTAATCCTACGCACGTTTACTCGGGAGTAGTCGTATTGCGTCGGCGGTCGGGGATACTCACAGTGCAACGTGCAGAGGAGACGAGGGGTGGGTGGGTGGGGAGACAAGACACCTGTTGCTGGTTTGCATCCCTCCAGCCGTCTCTTCCAGCGGTGACCTCGGCTTCAACTGCGATTTGGCTGGAAGGCTTGCTAAAAGGATTAAAGCGGCTGCAGTTCCTTCTCACGAGCCTCCCCCCCACTCCCAGATTGAAGTGAAGTTGGACGCGGGGAAAGAAAGAAGGCTTACCTACCTGCTTTTGCTTTCTGTGATCAGTTTGTAGTTTGGGGTGGAGGCACCCTGAGTGCTCTGCGCGTTTTCTGTTTGTTTCGCTTCAGCCTCATTGAGGATGGGTTGAGATGTTCGTTTTCAGATTTAGTTTTGGTTTTTGTCTGGCTAAGTCGCTCGCTGGGTAGGGGGGTGGGTGGGTGGGAGGGAGACGCCTCTTCCTTGTACGTTTTGTGTCTGTCCTTCTTATGAACTAGGGAAGTGGAAAGGGGTAGCTGGGTGGGGTGGGGGCTGTCAAGTTGGGTATGGTTTTTGCCCAATATCCACCTGCCTATATTGACCCTGCTGTTTCCATGGTAAGCCTTAAGGACTAGGAGGGTTCAGCTCAGTCAGTGGGCAGCTTGTCAGATTTAGATATACTAAACCGAGAATTCAAAGCCTGACAAAAATAAACCATGGACACAGCATAGACTGGCTTCAGCAAGTATGCTGTGGTTGTCATCAGGCAAGCCTGTTTCTGCATGGTGGGGCCTCCATGCTGCAGCTTTTAACATGTGAAAATGGCAGCCATGTAAACCTTGTGGTAAGTCTCCACAGTGCTATACTAAACACCAGGGACACCCCATCATGCAAAGCATCCCCCCCCCCGCCATTTATGGCAGCCACTTGGTGCTCATGATGTTTGACGCTATCTTAAAAGATCAGTTCAGATGTTTGGAAAGGATATGTGGTACGGTCTTCATAGGCCTGTGTGATTTCTCTGGGGTGTTTGAGGTTGTCCAGGCCTGAAATAGGACCGTACTACGTCAGTGCCTTTTTGAAGAACCAGCCCTTGGGAATGTTGCAGTAAGGATTAATTGATGTCCCAGCTAAAAGTATATGTTGGGAAGAATATATTGTGAAAAAAACGTATGGCCAAGCTACATGTGATGTGAGTGATCTGTGATTGGATCACCTGCTGTTTTTGTTTTTACTTGAAAGCAGCCAGAGGGGCTCCAAATTCCATTGAAGCAGTGACACTTGAGAAAAGGGTGTGTTATCCTCTCTCTCCCCCTCCCTTCATCATTTTTCTTAAACTTAGGGCTCAATCCTATCCAACTTTCTAGCTCCGATGCATCCACAATGCAGCTCTGAGAGGGCCTCCATGACTGCCTCCCCCACTGCAGGATGCGGCGCATGCCCTATTGGCAGGGTTGCATCAGCGCTGGAAAGTTGAATAGGACTGGGCCTTAAAAGACTGACCTGCCAATCATTTTCCCCAGTCTAAATTCTACTGGAAGCTGCTGCAACCCCATGGGTGAAAAAGCTTTGGAAAGACAGATTAGATTGGACGGAAGTAGTGGTGATGGGAAAGGCTTAAACAACGTCTCCCAGAACCTCTGCCCCATTTTAATTTAGAACCCCCCACTCAAGCTGCTTTAAATAAAAATAATGTCTGGAGATCTAGTCACTTATGTCCTGTGTGATGTGTCGTTTGCCCCATCTCACATGATCTTGCAATGGTATTTTTGACAGCATGCCGCCATCCAAATCTGTCCATAAACATTGAAAGATCCAGTTATAGGTTAAATATATACCCTTGTTATAATATATATCTTCTTTGTGCTCCTGTCTTATCACCATACTGAGATTTTGACAGTTGAAATTAGACTATTTATGGTTTTCTGAACTTGCTCCTTCTGTTGGCGGAGGTTATATTTATGTGGATGGTGGTGTGTGTTAATTTTCAAGCTGGCTTTCCCCCCTTATCGGCAGTGAAAATTGAGGTTGAAACTGGTGTATGGTTTACATTGTACCAGTGCTCTAGCAAATCATTTGCTGCATCTCAGTGTAGTTGTATGGATTGTAGTCTTCTATGGACACCAGATTTGTTGTTGCCTTTTTCATCATATGGAATGAATTGCCACTAACAACATCGGTGTCCTAAATAACCATATTTTCTGTAAAACTCAGAAAGATTTTAAAGTGTTTCCCCTCCCCCTCCACCCCCCCCCCCGGGCAAGGGACAACAAAGCAGAAGTTGGCAGAGATTGTTCTGCTCCATATAACATACATTCTCCTCTTAGTTATGAAATGTAAAATCTTCTTGGTTATCAAAGCAAGGTTTGGATTTCCAGATACAATAAGTGTTTTGATAGGGAAGGTGTCATGAGTCAGTAGCATGGCTGAGATCTTCCCTAGTGGTTACTACATATTTGGGTCACAATAATGTCTTGTGGTGCCAACAAGGGTTCCTGTGTTCCAGGATCTTCATTAATACCTAAGTAAAGAGATGGAAAAATCTATTTCTCAGACAATTTACTGCCTTATTCCAGACATTACTAGAGGGACAAAGCAAGCAAAAAAAAAAAAAGGCCACATAAAAATTGTTGATGAAGCAAGCAAGCAAATGCTGAACAATTTAGCTTGGCTGCCTGGTTGGCATTTAGGTTTTCCATTTTCTCATATCTGTAATAGATAGTAGAAGAACCAAAATTCTCATTGGGCTTGTACACTTTTATTTTTTCTTCACAGTTATTGATATGTGGATCTAGTAGGCAGGGAAAAAAGATATTTTAGTAGTTCAGATGTCTTTAGTTTTCCTCTTGAAAGGGAAGAAATGGCAGTATTTATGTACCCAGGCCTTTTAAAATGTATAACTGTGTCGTTAATCCCTTTTCTGTGGTCTGTTTTATCTTTGGGTTGATGTTAATATCTAGTTGTGATACAAATGGGCTCTTGCCTAGCCTAAAGAATCACAATTCTCATTGTGTACGGTAAGTTGAAGGCAAGCACATCTCATAAAAGATCCTTTGTAACATCGGTTGTATTCTGCTAGCTTCATCCCCATGTTCCTGCTGTTTGTTAATGTATCTCATAGAGGCCTGGCATTGGGTTTGATTTTAATATGTTTGTCCAATCTCATTCAGCCCAAATCTTTGGCCTGGGTCTCAGTATATTAGTGAAGCGAAGACTCCCATTCTCTCCTCTTCGGCATTGCTTTGCACCAATAGGAATAAACATTAGTACAGAACCACCTCTGCAAGTAGTGCTGAAAATGCATTTTCTATTTTAATATTGCCTTGTTCTTATTCTCCCCCCTTCCTCTTAGCCTTTTTTCCTCTTCTGCTTCATCAGAAACACATTTGGTGGTGAATCTCTCTCTCTTGTTGGAGGAAAAAAAAGGCGTGAATGTATTAGGCATTAACTTGTCTCTCTGAGAAAGCAACTCTTTACACACCCATCATTAGACCAAAATAGCAGAAAAGCCTCATAGTGGTGTAAAGCTCGTGTTATGTTCTCCTCCCCTGTGTGATGCTATTTTGTGTGATGGACTGTACTTGTGTCTGAAATACATTCATTTTTATTGCTTTTCTTGTTTACTCTATGAATCTGCGTAAGCTAAGTAGGAAGACCAGTTCTACCTTCATTATTCTGCGTAAATATATCAAGATTGTATACTTGGCCTAACATTTACAGCTATATGCTATACAAATAATAGCTGTGCTAGCCTTTTTGTTTTAGCTATGTCCCTTGTTGCATAAATGGTTCTAGTGCCATTTCACACTCACGTACACACACCTAGCTTCATCAGGGTATCGGTTTCATGATTACTCAATTTCTTGTTCCCTGTCATTGTTGCCATTCATAGAATGACAGGTGCAGCCTAGGCTTGTTATTAACCATGAGAAAGCAAATGATCACGAATGCAAGCCCACTCCATAAGCCAGTGTTTCCCAAACTTTTTCGACCTGCGGCTCCTAGACCATTGGCGACCATTCGCCGCGGCTCCACATTGCATGTTTGCCAATTGGCATTGCACTGTTTTCTGAGAGGATTCCGTGGCTCCCCTGGCTGGTTTCTGCAGCTCCCCTGGGACCCATGCCTCCCAGTTTGGGAACCACTGCCATAAGCGATAGTGGGAAAGTTCTATTAAAAATTCTAGCTTGGGTTTTCTATTGAAACATTCTGAAATATTTTGACTGAGTTTAAGTAGCAGTAATGGTAGCCCTTCACACTTGCTCAGCTGGGACACTTTTCCCTAGCTGCTGAAACCGAGAGGTCCTCTGATGAAAGCTCCCCCCTTAGCCTTTTCACACAGGAACATGATTTGGACCTTGAGTCTTGCCAGTGCCACATTGTGACATCATGGCACGTCATGGGTGGAGCTGGTCATTAAAACCTCACACATGGACGTCACACTCAGCCTTCATGTAGCCAATGCACCTCAAAACATGTGCGAGAACGTTGTGTGTGAGAAATATTTTTTATCTCGTTTTACACAATAACAAATGAATAAAAACGACTCAAGAAAACAAAACAGCAGTAGGACTGCTACTCTGAAGATGCTGGGAATGGACCCCAGCGAAATAGGGAAGGACTTGTCCTGTTTTTACTCTCTTAATAATCAGCCAGAAAACTCAGACCAGTTGATTTTTAATTCGGTAAGCAGTAGGAAGATTTCTTGTACGATTTGCATCATAATTTTGCTAAGATTTTCATGTATAGTACTTGGCTCTTTAGGGCAGCAAATCCACCTCACCGCTTTTTCCCATCTGCCTTATGTGCAGCTGTGTTGCATTTTGCAAGCATATCAAAAGAAGATAACAATTATTTGGAATCCTGTTGCAGGAGAATTGCTGACGTTTTTGTCCAGTGCCTGTTTGATGCCAAATGCATGCAGAGGGGTATATGCCCCCATAACTTTCGCGTTGCCAATTTCTCTATCCAAGTATTTTATATTTTATCTGAATTATATAATATGCTAATATATAGCATGTTGGCACCCTTCCAAAGCCATGTTTTCTGTTATCCAAATGTTGATATACAGAGTCGATTCTAAAACATGTATTCATAAACCTGACCACACAATACATCTGTGTTATTTTTCCTACCTTTTAAAGTCTTTTTTTAAAATATAGGAACAACTAGCCTGTAAATAGTAACTTTTTTGCAAGTTACATCTTGTATTTACTTTAATTATTCAACTAACTTCCTTAATGTAAATTGTATATTTAGGAATAATTGAATGCCAGCAATCCTTTTGGGAGTACTTGACAAAGAAGGGGGAAAAAAACCAAACGACAATCAAACTTCAGTTGCATATGTAGTGTTAATCATTTTCTTGTTAATATCTTTTCATTTCTCTCTTTGGTTTCTCTCTTGCATGCTTTTCATGCTTGCCATCTTGCCATCTTGTTGACCCAGTTTAAAGTTGGCAGTTCCTCTTTAATTTGACCCAGTTTCTTCCATCATTATTTTCCCCTCTGGTGAATTTGAGATCATTTTTATTAATCAGAGTTGGAATACTGCTGAATGCTGTAACACCCTCTTTATTTGAACCTATATATGCTATTATTTATGACTGAACTTCTGATCTCTAAATATCGGAGAGTGAGCTTGTTAGGATAGTATATTCAACAACAGAACATTTGAGTAAAATCTTAGATCCGTGTGTGTGTTGAAATGTTACTAAATTCACTAGATCAGCGGTTCTCAAAGTCCCTGATGCTGCAACCCACCTAAGCAGCTGCCCCCGCCCCAGCGTTGCTCCAGCCCAGGATGGCCTCAGAAAGGACTCCCAATGCGACCAGAAGTCGTGTCTGCGAACCTGGACCTCCAGGTCACTTCTGGATGCCGTCCCCATGCTGGAGAGATGCAGGAGTGGCTTAGGCGGATCGTGGCACGGGAGCGGCTTCTGGTTGCTTCCATTTGGCTACAGATTGGAGCCAAACGGAGGCAAGGGTGGACAGATGTGCCCAACTGTCGACCCACCTCCGCCTTGGGCCGCAACCCACCAAGTGGGTCTTGACCCATACTTTGAGAAGCCCTGCACTAGAGTCCTTGATTTTGTCCAGATATTTTAAGGCTGCAGTTGTATACACATTTGTCTGAGCATAAATTTCTCTAAATTCAGTGAGACTTACTATTTGCCCCGCCTGACATCGCTGCGGCGCCACAATGGCAGCCGTTGCATCTTGTGTGGGGAGAGCGGGACCAGGAGACATCTGCAGGGAAAGGGGATGTTTAATCCCCTTACCCCTGCATAAGCCTCATAGCCCTACGCTAGCAATTTTGCTAGCATAAGTCTGAGGAGATAAAAGGGGCGGGGAGGCTGCAATCCTAAATGAACTTTCCTGGGAGTAAGCCCCATTGAACACAATGGGACTTACTTCTGAGTAGACATGCATAGAATTGCCCTATAACAAGGGTTCTCAAAGTGGTGGGTCATGACCCACCACTTTTTTCGGAAGTGTCTGATTTACCTTTAAGGGGGGTGGCCAGCCCTAACGGCAGTGGCTCTGTAGGATTATGCCCGCTGACACCCCAAAACTTTTTTCATCGTATCTGACTGTCCTGCCAGCTCCCCGAAGGGTCCGGGGGGGGGGGGCTGCGGCTGCTTCCACAGGCATGCCCAAGGCTAAACAGTGGCGATCACATTCCGAAGCCCACTTCCGGTTTTCGTCGAAGAAGCAAAGCCAACTTCCGGTTTTTGTCGAAAAAGCGGTTTTGGGGTTGGCAGTTGGCGTGATCCTGGACTGCTGCTGCCGTCATTGCCCCGCCCCCACAAAGACTTAAAGGGGAGTATTATTATTATTTATTAACAGTATTTATATACCGCTTTTCAACAAAGTTGACAAAGCGGTTTACAGACAAAATCAAGTGATTAAATGGCTCCCTGTCCCGAAGGGGCTCACAATCTAAAAAAGATGAAGAACAACACCAGCAAACAGCCACCAGAAAAGACTCTGTGCTGGGGTGAAAGGGGGCAGTTACTCTCCCCCTGCTAATATAATTTAAAAAGTATCTCTTGCCCAGTTAGCAGGGGAAACTCCCCTGTAGGACTTGAGAACCATGCCTTATAAGTGTTGTTAATATGAGATGACTGTTGTAACATACAAAGTAAATAACACTTTTATGTGTTTACATTTATATCCCACCTGTCCTATTAACCTCAAGGCAGCTATCCACCAGCTTCTAGCAAGCTGCTTTATGGGCCCAAAACACCCTATTACTTTGAAATAATTCTAGTTCATTTTTGTAGGTCATAAGTACAGTGTACCCTTATTGTTCGCAGATTTGGGACCCGCAGATTTGTTACACCGTGGGTCTTGGACCTGTGAATGTAAACGCTAAAAACCTGTACAATAAGGAGAAAAAAAGCTCAATTTTACCTTTATGAATTAGCTAATGCTGTGTTTTCAAGCCTCCACGAGGCTTCTTGAAGCTGCACAATCCGCTTCTGTGTTGCGCGAAGGCTCCCCCCCCCGCCTTGTCCTATGGTGCATTCTGGGACAAGGCTGGGAGGGGGGAAGTGCCTTCGCACGACCCAGAAGTGGGTTGTGCAGCTTCAAGAAGCCTTGTGGAGGCTTGAAAATACATTGATTTTTCTAATTAAAGGTAAAACGGAGCTTTGGGAGCTCCCCCCCCCCTTTAAACAGCATTTTTATTGTGGACCCGCTATCTGCGGATCTTTGCTATCCGCAAGGGGTCCGGAATGGACCCCCCATGGACAGCGAGGTCCAACTGTATACAGTACTTAAGATTCCAGTCTCTGAACTTATGGGAGAACTGTTGCAGTGTCGCAGCACAATTGTGGTATCATTGCTCTTTATAAATTTTCTGTGCTAGCGTAATTTCAGATGCAGTATTTATTGGAATAATCATTGCTAAGGCAAGATGTGGTTAGGATTATGAGAGGACCATGGCAAGTGACCCTACAAAGAGAATAGATTGAATCGCTCATGGTGGCTGCTTGGAAACTCATCCAATGGTGTGAATGCTTTTTCCAAGTGTAAATGGCAGTGGCACTGCAAGCTTTGCCATGTGTGTATTTCCACCTGTGCGAAAATTTAGCCCTCTCTAGAAATTAATAATGTATGAAGCTGTCCCAATAGTTAGAACACCCCTCTATGTTTCACCACATTTCTGTTAGTAACTATGCAGATCTTTAGTGTGTCGAGTTATGACATTCTAACCAAGCAGCTATGGCATAGCAGATGTAAGCACTGAAGCAGACTGATACCAGGTGACTGGTATAGTATACAACTAGACTTTCCAGTGAAAATGTATTGCGTATGCTTGAAGCCAGGGGTTCTCAACCCCTTCCGGGCTGAGTACCACCTCCGGCACCACTCTCCTGCTGCGTACCACCAGAAGTGACTGGTAATGACATCATTGCCAGTTACTTCCGGGTTTCCGGAGGCGAAAAAATGCAGGTGGGAGGGAGGGAGGGACCTTCTCAGTATTCCCGAGAGGCTTGGCCAAAGTCAGGAGCCTCTCGAGAGTGAAATCACACCGCCGAAAGTGCCGCATCGGAACGGGGTTAAGGTGGTCGGTCTGGCTGTCTGAGTACCACTGGCTGAGAAACCCTACTTTAAGCAAGTTACATCTTGTATTTGCCCTCTGGAGGGACCTTGTCCAGCGCCTCATAGGCCATCCAAATAGCCAGGGTGAGCCACTTAGAGATCAAAGCGCTGGAAGCTTTTTTGCCCAAAGAGACTCCCCAAAAAACCACGAAAAGGGCCTCCGTCTTTCTAAAGTCCCGAGTTCTATCCATATAGAGACCCAGTGCCCTGCGGACATCCAGGGAATGCAACGCCCTCTCCATGTCATTGGTAGGATTGGGGCAAAAGGAGGGCAGGACAATTTCTAGGGACCGGTGCAACAAGGAGTTAACCTTTGGGATGAAGGATGGATCAGTTTGGAGTACGACCTTATCCTTGTGAAAGACGGTAAGCTTAGGATTAACGGATAGGGCGCCCAGTTCCGAGACCCTACGGTCTGAAGTGAGCGCAACCAATAGCACCGTTTTGAGAGTGAGCTCCCTTAGGGGGATACTGGCCATCGGCTCAAAGCGTTTCCCCATCAGGGCCTGAAGAACCAACCCGAGATCCCATGTCGGAATACGGTGACGTACAGGCAGATTGATGGAGGCCACCCCCCTTCAGAAATCTTTTAACGTGAGGGTGGCAGGTTACCGGGTTCCTCCCCTTAATTCCCAGGACACTTCCGATCGCGGCCACCTGACGGCGAAGTGTGTTTGTACTCAGACCCTTTGCCAAACCCTCCTGTAGGAAGGTTAAGATGTGTTGGACACCCGGCGACATGGGCAGAATGCCCCTGGGGGTACATCACCTCACAAAAGTGGACCAGGTGGAACTGTAGGTTTTCCTGGTGGACGGCCTCCTGGAAGCCATGATGGTGTCTTGTACCCCAGAAGAATAACCGCATTCGGACAAAAAGGAGCGCTCAATCTCCAGGCAGTTAGCATGAGGGACTGCGGACACGGATGCAGTAGTGGACCTTGGCTCAGCAAGTCCTCCCGCTCGGGCAGGGTCCATCCCCTCCCCACGGATAGTCTTACCACATCCGCGAACCATGCTCTCCTGGGCCACCTGTGGGCAACTAGAATGACCTCCGCTCCCTGTTGTCTGATCTTGTTTAGTACCGCGGGAAGGAGGGGTATGGGAGGGAAGGTGTACAGTAGTCCTTCCGGCCAGTCGGATCCGAGAGCATCCACTGCTTCCTCCCCCTCCCCCTGGAATCTCGCAAAAAATCTGGGCAGTTGTGCATTCCGCCCCGAGGCAAACAGGTCTAGCGATGGGAAGCCCCACCGGTTGCAGAGCTGATTGAAAACCTCCGGATGTAGCATCCACTCGGACTCGCTCACCCGCTGACGACTGAGCCAGTCCGCTGCTACGTTCCGAGTCCCTGCCAGATGCTCCGCTCGTATGGAGACCAGGTGTTGCTCTGCCCAGGCGAATAGCAGATCCGCTTCCGTGGCCAGGCTGCGAGAACGGGACCCCCCCTGATGGTTTATATACGCCTTGTCCGTGGTATTGTCCGTGCGGATGAGGACATGAGACTCGCTTATCAGAGAGGAGAAGTGGAAAAGAGCTAGCTTTATGGCTCTGAGTTC
The DNA here is from genome assembly GCA_026170595.1 of Plestiodon gilberti rubricaudatus. Lineage (NCBI taxonomy): Eukaryota > Metazoa > Chordata > Lepidosauria > Squamata > Scincidae > Plestiodon > Plestiodon gilberti. The sequence continues at coordinate 122,353,710 of JANXHW010000001.1, read as the reverse complement.
GAGCCAGTTGATGCTGTGCTGCGCCTCTTCCGGAGACCATGTCCCCTGAACGAACTCCTTTCCCAGATGTGCGCCCCACAGGAGTCTAGAGGAATGCTTGGTGTGAACTGGTGATTGCCACTCCTGATCCAAGATAGACTTGAAAGAATCAGGAAAAGGCAAGATGCTCTGGAAATGCCCTGAGGGAAAACATTCTTGGTGGAACCTGCAGGGGGAGCCACAGGGCCTGACTCCGGTAAAGAGAGATCCAGGGCTGCCATAACCTTTTCTACCATCCTCGGGAAAAGATCTAAAGGGAACAATCTGTTTGAGGATTCCTTCTCTCTGTCCTCTCTGTCACCTGACAAAAGAGCTTCCCCCTCCGAGTCTGAGGAGGAGGGGGGGGGTAGAACTGAGCTCTGCACAGTGCCTCTTGTTTTGCCTCCGCTTGCCGTGCTCTCTGACAGGAGAAAGGGAGTCAGAGCGCCGCTTATGCTTTCTAGCTTTTTTGATGGGAGGCGAGGGGGAGGAGAGGCTTTTGTGAGACCTGCTAGCGGTAGACGGAGCAGGAGAGAGGGAACGGTCACGTTTAGAGACCTTACTGGACACTTGGGGCTTAGCCTGCAATAAGCCCGAGACTGTGGTCGAAACTAATTGCAGGATTTCCTGTCGAAGCCCGGGATCCAATCCACTTGAGGCGGGAGAAACACTTGCCTCAATAATCTGGGCCTGCGCAGTACCCACTCCAGCCTCATCAGCCATTATGCTTACCTGAGCTGCGACGCGGCGTAAGGAAAAAAGGCGGGAAGATCCCCGGAGATCAGGAGTCTTCTCCGCAAGGGCCCAGCGTCTGAAGTAAACGACGCACTCGTTCCCGCCTGGCTTGCAGCCTCGATGGTGGGCTTGCAAGCCTGCAGACAACGACGCTCCGGGGCCGTCCGGCCGCTCCGGAGGAGGTGCGTTCGGGACGCTGGGGGACCGGGTTCCACTACCCCAGCAGGGCGCGCGAGCCGGGCGATTGTTCCCGGGGCCGTCCGGCCGCTCCGGGAACGCAGGCGGCTTCCGGGCTAATCAGGCGACGACCCTGGGGCTGTCCTCGGGGCCGTCCGGCCACTCCGAGGCCTGAGAAGCCGAGGAGAAGAAGGGGAGAAGCTGTAGGAAAGAGCGCTCCTGGCGCGCCTGCTGTTCCTTTCCCCCTTCACAGGCGTCGACTTTAGATGGTGAGGAAAAAAGTCAACTCCACCTCCCTTAGACTCCACCTGGACAAGGGGAGGGCAGGGAGGGGAATAGGGGGAAAGCTGACTGAGGAGAAAAATAAGGCTCTAGACGAGTAAAAACGCTGAGCTCTACGGAGCTCAGAGAAAGCCGACCTTGCTCTGCCAGAGACAGAGCCGGACTGGAGAGGAGGAGCCAAATCGTTTAAGCCGGCCCTGTCTCTCAAGCCAGAGGGGCGTTACCACAGTTACAGACTGCCCCCCTTCCTCCTCCAGAGAAAGAAGAAGCGGCTCCCAGGGAGTGTCCCGCACGCACCCGCCTCCTCTTCCCCCCCCTCCCGCGCTGAGCTGGGTCGGGTCATTCTTGCGAGCGCCGCCTGGGGGTCATTCTTGCGAGCGCCGCCTGGGTATGGCTCAGCGTTCCGTTGTCTGCAGCGCTGTGAAACGGAGGCGAAGGGAGCAGGTGAGCCGGACGTGGGTCGGGGGAAATGGAGAAGCAAAGCGAGTTGTGGAGGATGAGGAGGAGACGGACCCATCACCCACGACTTGGCGCCTGGGGGAGAGGAGGAAGAAGAAGAGCGGGCACTGCTGGGAAAAAAAGAGAAGGAAGGAAGGGGTCTGGCCTCTCCGGTGCAGCTGCAGGCTGGTTGTTGCCGGGACGCCCTGCAAAAGGCGGCGGGCGCGCTGGGGTGGTGCAGGGCTACTTGCGCCGCATGCCTTCCCGCCGTTCGTCCTGGCCCCGTTGTGTAGTTGTTTGGGTCTTTCCCTTCACCGCTTTGGTGAGACGCCTTTTCCGGAGAGCTCCTCCACTCCTCCCAAATGTGGATGCTTTTGCCCCATCTAATCCTACGCACGTTTACTCGGGAGTAGTCGTATTGCGTCGGCGGTCGGGGATACTCACAGTGCAACGTGCAGAGGAGACGAGGGGTGGGTGGGTGGGGAGACAAGACACCTGTTGCTGGTTTGCATCCCTCCAGCCGTCTCTTCCAGCGGTGACCTCGGCTTCAACTGCGATTTGGCTGGAAGGCTTGCTAAAAGGATTAAAGCGGCTGCAGTTCCTTCTCACGAGCCTCCCCCCCCCACTCCCAGATTGAAGTGAAGTTGGACGTGGGGGAAGGAAGAAGGCTTATCTACCTGCTTTTGCTTTCTGTGATCAGTTTTGTAGTTTGGGGTGGAGGCACCCTGAGTGCTCTGCGCGTTTTCTGTTTGTTTCGCTTCAGCCTCATTGAGGATGGGTTGAGATGTTCGTTTTCAGATTTAGTTTTGGTTTTTGTCTGGCTAAGTCGCTCGCTGGGTAGGGGGGTGGGTGGGTGGGAGGGAGACGCCTCTTCCTTGTACGTTTTGTGTCTGTCCTTCTTATGAACTAGGGAAGTGGAAAGGGGTAGCTGGGTGGGGTGGGGGCTGTCAAGTTGGGTATGGTTTTTGCCCAATATCCACCTGCCTATATTGACCCTGCTGTTTCCATGGTAAGCCTTAAGGACTAGGAGGGTTCAGCTCAGTCAGTGGGCAGCTTGTCAGATTTAGATATACTAAACCGAGAATTCAAAGCCTGACAAAAATAAATCATGGACACAGCATAGACTGGCTTCAGCAAGCATGCTGTGGTTGTCACCAGGCAAGCCTGTTCCTGCATGGTGGGGCCTCCATGCTGCAGCTTTTAACATGTGAAAATGGCAGCCATGTAAATATTGTGGTAAGTCTCCACAGTGCTATACTAAACACCAGGGACACCCCATCATGCAAAGCATCCCCCCCCCCGCCATTTATGGCAGCCACTTGGTGCTCATGATGTTTGACGCTATCTTAAAAGATCAGTTCAGATGTTTGGAAAGGATATGTGGTACGGTCTTCATAGGCCTGTGTGATTTCTCTGGGGTGTTTGAGGTTGTCCAGGCCTGAAATAGGACCGTACTACGTCAGTGCCTTTTTGAAGAACCAGCCCTTGGGAATGTTGCAGTAAGGATTAATTGATGTCCCAGCTAAAAGTATATGTTGGGAAGAATATATTGTGAAAAAAACGTATGGCCAAGCTACATGTGATGTGAGTGATCTGTGATTGGATCACCTGCTGTTTTTGTTTTTACTTGAAAGCAGCCAGAGGGGCTCCAAATTCCATTGAAGCAGTGACACTTGAGAAAAGGGTGTGTTATCCTCTCTCTCCCCCTCCCTTCATCATTTTTCTTAAACTTAGGGCTCAATCCTATCCAACTTTCTAGCTCCGATGCATCCACAATGCAGCTCTGAGAGGGCCTCCATGACTGCCTCCCCCACTGCAGGATGCGGCGCATGCCCTATTGGCAGGGTTGCATCAGCGCTGGAAAGTTGAATAGGATTGGGCCTTAAAAGACTGACCTGCCAATCATTTTCCCCAGTCTAAATTCTACTGGAAGCTGCTGCAACCCCATGGGTGAAAAAGCTTTGGAAAGACAGATTAGATTGGACGGAAGTAGTGGTGATGGGAAAGGCTTAAACAACGTCTCCCAGAACCTCTGCCCCATTTTAATTTAGAACCCCCCACTCAAGCTGCTTTAAATAAAAATAATGTCTGGAGATCTAGTCACTTATGTCCTGTGTGATGTGTCGTTTGCCCCATCTCACATGATCTTGCAATGGTATTTTTGACAGCATGCCGCCATCCAAATCTGTCCATAAACATTGAAAGATCCAGTTATAGGTTAAATATATACCCTTGTTATAATATATATCTTCTTTGTGCTCCTGTCTTACCACCATACTGAGATTTTGACAGTTGAAATTAGACTATTTATGGTTTTCTGAACTTGCTCCTTCTGTTGGCGGAGGTTATATTTATGTGGATGGTGGTGTGTGTTAATTTTCAAGCTGGCTTTCCCCCCTTATCGGCAGTGAAAATTGAGGTTGAAACTGGTGTATGGTTTACATTGTACCAGTGCTCTAGCAAATCATTTGCTGCATCTCAGTGTAGTTGTATGGATTGTAGTCTTCTATGGACACCAGATTTGTTGTTGCCTTTTTCATCATATGGAATGAATTGCCACTAACAACATCGGTGTCCTAAATAACCATATTTTCTGTAAAACTCAGAAAGATTTTAAAGTGTTTCCCCTCCCCCCCCCGGGCAAGGGACAACAAAGCAGAAGTTGGCAGAGATTGTTCTGCTCCATATAACATACATTCTCCTCTTAGTTATGAAATGTAAAATCTTCTTGGTTATCAAAGCAAGGTTTGGATTTCCAGATACAATAAGTGTTTTGATAGGGAAGGTGTCATGAGTCAGTAGCATGGCTGAGATCTTCCCTAGTGGTTACTACATATTTGGGTCACAATAATGTCTTGTGGTGCCAACAAGGGTTCCTGTGTTCCAGGATCTTCATTAATACCTAAGTAAAGAGATGGAAAAATCTATTTCTCAGACAATTTACTGCCTTATTCCAGACATTACTAGAGGGACAAAGCAAGCAAAAAAAAATGGCCACATAAAAATTGTTGATGAAGCAAGCAAGCAAATGCTGAACAATTTAGCTTGGCTGCCTGGTTGGCATTTAGGTTTTCCATTTTCTCATATCTGTAATAGATAGTAGAAGAACCAAAATTCTCATTGGGCTTGTACACTTTTATTTTTTCTTCACAGTTATTGATATGTGGATCTAGTAGGCAGGAAAAAAGATATTTTAGTAGTTCAGATGTCTTTAGTTTTCCTCTTGAAAGGGAAGAAATGGCAGTATTTATGCACCCAGGCCTTTTAAAATGTATAACTGTGTCGTTAATCTCTTTTCTGTGGTCTGTTTTATCTTTGGGTTGATGTTAATATCTAGTTGTGATACAAATGGGCTCTTGCCTAGCCTAAAGAATCACAATTCTCATTGTGTACGGTAAGTTGAAGGCAAGCACATCTCATAAAAGATCCTTTGTAAGATCCCCATGTTCCTGCCGTTTGTTGATGTATCTCATAGAGGCCTGGCATTGGGTTTGATTTTAATATGTTTGTCCAATCTCATTCAGCCCAAATCTTTGGCCTGGGTCTCAGTATATTAGTGAAGCGAAGACTCCCATTCTCTCCTCTTCGGCATTGCTTTGCACCAATAGGAATAAACATTAGTACAGAACCACCTCTGCAAGTAGTGCTGAAAATGCATTTTCTATTTTAATATTGCCTTGTTCTTATTCTCCCCCCTTCCTCTTAGCCTTTTTTCCTCTTCTGCTTCATCAGAAACACATTTGGTGGTGAATCTCTCTCTCTTGTTGGAGGAAAAAAAAAGGCGTGAATGTATTAGGCATTAACTTGTCTCTCTGAGAAAGCAACTCTTTACACACCCATCATTAGACCAAAATAGCAGAAAAGCCTCATAGTGGTGTAAAGCTCATGTTATGTTCTCCTCCCCTGTGTGATGCTATTTTGTGTGATGGACTGTACTTGTGTCTGAAATACATTCATTTTTATTGCTTTTCTTGTTTACTCTATGAATCTGCGTAAGCTAAGTAGGAAGACCAGTTCTACCTTCATTATTCTGCGTAAATATATCAAGATTGTATACTTGGCCTAACATTTACAGCTATATGCTATACAAATAATAGCTGTGCTAGCCTTTTTGTTTTAGCTATGTACCTTGTTGCATAAATGGTTCTAGTGCCATTTCACACTCACGTACACACACCTAGCTTCATCAGGATATCGGTTTCATGATTACTCAATTTCTTGTTCCCTGTCATTGTTGCCATTCATAGAATGACAGGTGCAGCCTAGGCTTGTTATTAACCATGAGAAAGCAAATGATCACGAATGCAAGCCCACTCCATAAGCCAGTGTTTCCCAAACTTTTTCGACCTGCGGCTCCTAGACCATTGGCGACCATTCGCCGCGGCTCCACATTGCATGTTTGCCAATTGGCATTGCACTGTTTTCTGAGAGGATTCCGTGGCTCCCCTGGCTGGTTTCTGCAGCTCCCCTGGGACCCACGCCTCCCAGTTTGGGAACCACTGCCATAAGCGATAGTGGGAAAGTTCTATTAAAAATTCTAGCTTGGGTTTTCTATTGAAACATTCTGAAATATTTTGACTGAGTTTAAGTAGCAGTAATGGTAGCCCTTCACACTTGCTCAGCTGGGACACTTTTCCCTAGCTGCTGAAACCGAGAGGTCCTCTGATGAAAGCTCCCCCCTTAGCCTTTTCACACAGGAACATGATTTGGACCTTGAGTCTTGCCAGTGCCACATTGTGACATCATGGCACGTCATGGGTGGAGCTGGTCATTAAAACCTCACACATGGACGTCACACTCAGCCTTCATGTAGCCAATGCACCTCAAAACATGTGCGAGAACGTTGTGTGTGAGAAATATTTTTTATCTCGTTTTACACAATAACAAATGAATAAAAACAACTCAAGAAAACAAAACAGCAGTAGGACTGCTACTCTGAAGATGCTGGGAATGGACCCCAGCGAAATAGGGAAGGACTTGTCCTGTTTTTACTCTCTTAATAATCAGCCAGAAAACTCAGACCAGTTGATTTTTAATTCGGTAAGCAGTAGGAAGATTTCTTGTACGATTTGCATCATAATTTTGCTAAGATTTTCATGTATAGTACTTGGCTCTTTAGGGCAGCAAATCCACCTCACCGCTTTTTCCCATCTGCCTTATGTGCAGCTGTGTTGCATTTTGCAAGCATATCAAAAGAAGATAACAATTATTTGGAATCCTGTTGCAGGAGAATTGCTGACGTTTTTGTCCAGTGCCTGTTTGATGCCAAATGCATGCAGAGGGGTATATGCCCCCATAACTTTCGCGTTGCCAATTTCTCTATCCAAGTATTTTATATTTTATCTGAATTATATAATATGCTAATATATAACATGTTGGCACCCTTCTAAAGCCATGTTTTCTGTTATCCAAATGTTGATATACAGAGTCGATTCTAAAACATGTATTCATAAACCTGACCACACAATACATCTGTGTTATTTTTCCAACCTTTTAAAGTCTTTTTTTTAAATATAGGAACAACTAGCCTGTAAATAGTAACTTCTTTGCAAGTTACATCTTGTATTTACTTTAATTATTCAACTAACTTCCTTAATGTAAATTGTATATTTAGGAATAATTGAATGCCAGCAATCCTTTTGGGAGTACTTGACAAAGAAGGGGGAAAAAAACCAAACGACAATCAAACTTCAGTTGCATATGTAGTGTTAATCATTTTCTTGTTAATATCTTTTCATTTCTCTCTTTGGTTTCTCTCTTGCATGCTTTTCATGCTTGCCATCTTGTTGACCCAGTTTAAAGTTGGCAGTTCCTCTTTAATTTGACCCAGTTTCTTCCATCATTATTTTCCCCTCTGGTGAATTTGAGATCATTTTTATTAATCAGAGTTGGAATACTGCTGAATGCTGTAACACCCTCTTTATTTGAACCTATGTATGCTATTATTTATGACTGAACTTCTGATCTCTAAATATCGGAGAGTGAGCTTGTTAGGATAGTATATTCAACAACAGAACATTTGAGTAAAATCTTAGATCCGTGTGTGTGTGTTGAAACGTTACTAAATTCACTAGATCAGCAGTTCTCAAAGTCCCTGGTACTGCAACCCACCTAAGCAGCTGCCCCCGCCCCAGCGTTGCTCCAGCCCAGGATGGCCTCAGAAAGGACTCCCAATGCGACCAGAAGTCGTGTCTGCGAACCTGGACCTCCAGGTCACTTCTGGATGCCGTCCCCGTGCTGGAGAGATGCAGGAGTGGCTTAGGCGGATCGTGGCACAGGAGCGGCTTCTGGTTGCTTCCATTTGGCTACAGATTGGAGCCAAACGGAGGCAAGGGTGGACAGGTGTGCCCAACTGTCGACCCACCTCCGCCTTGGGCCGCAACCCACCAAGTGGGTCTTGACCCATACTTTGAGAAGCCCTGCACTAGAGTCCTTGATTTTGTCCAGATATTTTAAGGCTGCAGTTGTATACACATTTGTCTGAGCATAAATTTCTCTAAATTCAGTGAGACTTACTATTTGCCCCGCCTGACATCACCGCGGCGCCACAATGGCAGCCATTGCATCTTGTGTGGGGAGAGCGGGACCGGGAGACATCTGCAGGGAAAGGGGATGTTTAATCCCCTTACCCCTGCATAAGCCTCATAGCCCACAATGGGTCTCCTCAAACCTACGCTAGCAATTTTGCTAGCATAAGTCTGAGGAGATAAAAGGGGCGGGGAGGCTGCAATCCTAAATGAACTTTCCTGGGAGTAAGCCCCATTGAACACAATGGGACTTACTTCTGAGTAGACACGCATAGAATTGCCCTATAACAAGGGTTCTCAAAGTGGTGAGTCATGACCCACCACTTTTTTCGGAAGTGTCTGATTTACCTTTATTATGCATTTTGCAGTGCACAACTTTATTTTCTCTTAGAGCAGTTCCAGAAATATCAACCTCTTCTCGTTGAATTTACCTTTTAACATATGGTTGTTGATGTCATGGAAGCACAAACTTGGCATGCTTTTAGACTGTCTTTATTCATGGAGGCTTCTAGGTCATGGCATAGTGATCAGTTTAATAGAGTGAACAGGAGTTGAAAATAATGCTTCTACTGCTCGCCTGGCTTTAAGGCATCTGTGAGAGTGTTAATTTTTAAAAAAATCTTCTCACTAATGGTCTGATAAGTACAGACTAATTGTTTTGCCACCATTTCTATTTTGCCGGCAGCCAGAAATGTAGTCCAGCATGTCAGATTGCATCAGAAGCTTTTTAGAAAGAAATGTTGGGGGGGGGGGGGATCTTCCAGTGAATGCTCTGGTTTGCTGGCTATATTTTGTACGGCTTGTGTCCTTCATAACTCGCTTCAAGTGGAAGAATAACTGGATCTGTCTCCTTTTGAGTACTTTAACGATACATAGAATTCTAAGGCTGCAGTCCTATACCCACTTCCCTGGGAGTAAGTCCTATTGAAATTAATGGGACTTCTGAGTAGACATGCATAGGATTGCACTATGAATTTACAATTTAAGGCAAGTCTCTTTTGATAGTCTTTTCTGATATTTTGAATTTGCAGTAAACTTTGCTGAATGATGCCATTTCCAAGGCATCAAACAGCACTCATTATGTTTTTTTAGAGTGGATGTACCAGCTGTTCTACTGATGGTAACTATGGTTGACATGGAGAGAGATGGAGAGAGAGAGAGAGAGAGAGAGAGAGAGGAGTTATAGTCCTTATGCTGTTGAACATTATACCAAGGTTGGACTATAAACTTAAGGTGCATATTTATTTGCATATGCAGCACAGCTAAGAAGGAAAATGTTGGTGTGAATAGTAATAGCTACCTGGTGTTCTGATCAGAGTATGGTATTCCCATATGGAACTTGTCTTGCCTGTCTCTCCCCTGCAGCAAAAAACAAAATAAGTCATTGCTCTTCCCTTGTGAAGCTCTTTTGCAGCATTGCCCCAAGTCATCCTTGTATGGGGACTGCGAGAGTCACATTTATAGCACAAATAAGACACACAAAATAGATGTGGTGATAACTTTTATTGAAGCATGCGTGCCACAGTGCACTGTGCATGTCTGCTCAGAAGTAAGCTCCACTGAGTCCAATGGGATCTACTCCCATATAAGCGTGCATCGCATTGCCGCCTCCGTATAGAGGTATGGAGACTTTTTAGTTAGTAATAACTCTTCATAGTATAAGATGCTAAATCTTGATTAAACTAGCCAAAAAAAAAATGCTGTTGGAGTAGGAGTATTGATCCCACTGTGTTGAAAACTACCAAAGAAGTTTCTTAAAAATGCAGTCTTGATGCTCTATAAAAATTCAAAATTCGAGTACCCTAAAAATATGTAAATTGATATAGTGTAGTGACTTAGAGCCTGAGTTGTAAGATCTCTGATTCAATCTTTCCATAAACTTGCTGGGTTGCCTGAGGCAAATTACTTTCATGCAGCCCTCTTACAGGGCTGATGTGACAATTACTGGTACTGCAATCCTATACTCGCTCAATCCTATACTCAGAAGTAAGTCCCATTGAACTCAAAGAACTTACTTCTAAGTAGACATGCTTAGGGTTGCAGTGGTGTACTGGTCCTGGTGTTGGATGTAGACCTGGAAGATCCAGGTTCAAATCCTCACTTAGCCATGAAGCTTCCTGGGTGACCTTGGGCCAGTCACTATCTCTCAGCCTCGCCTACCTCACAGGGTTGTTGTGCGGATAAAAGGAGGAAAGGAACCATGTACACCAGCTGGAGCTACCTACTCAAGGGAAGGGTGGTATAAAATGTGGTATAAAAAATAAAGTTCTTTGAATGCTCAAAGTGCTATGCATCGTAACTTTCATTGGAGTGGCACTCTGTCGTCAGAAGCTCATTTCATTCTGGAAGGAGATTCCAATGGCAAAGCAGTGCTCTATCGAGACTTAGAATCCTACCCATTATAAACTGAGATGTGTCCATGATGATAGTGAAGTAGGAAAGAAATCTTGGGGTCGTTGTGTTTGATAGCTCAGTGAAAATGTCACTTCAGTATGCAATCGCTGTGAAGAAAGAAAATGTCATGATACTGAGAGGAGTTGGAAGAAAGTTTATTTTAGAGCAAGAAAAGGTGCAGCTCAACTCGCATGATCACGTAGTTGAAGCATCCTCCGTATAATGAAATGGTACATTATTTGGGGCTTTTAATTGCAGGTTTATAAAATTATGCATGGTACAGAGAGGACCTCCCCCCCCCCCCCCCCGTTTCTAGTACAGTATAATACTATGGTCACCCGGGGAATTTGATTGGCAGTAGATTCAGGTCAGTGGTTCTTCATTTGAGTTCTCCAGAACTCACAATCTGTAATTCATTTATAGAATTTGCTGCCGCTGGATGTGATGATGGAACTAACTTAAATGATTCTAAAGGGGGATTAGATGTTCGTGAAGGACTGTTCTGTCAATAACTGTTACAGCGCAATCCTCACTAAGTCCTAGAGTGGCGGAGCACATACTCCGCCGCTCTAAGCTGTCGCAGATGTGCCGTAAAACATGTTTGCAATGACTCGGGTGTAAGCGGTGCCAGCGCTGAGGCCGCACCACTTGCACCCCCGGGGGACCAACCCTGCGCCGGATGATGCAGGTAGGCACTGCGCCATTTGGTGCACGGGCAGAATGGGTTGGGGAGGGAGGCCATTGGATGGCCTGGGCTGGGAGGGGTGGGGATATTGGCGGCACGCTCCGCTGATATCCTCTGCCAGTTCCCAAGCCGGTTCGGCCCTACATGGCCTCCCCAAATGTACGCCAGGTCTGGACCGTCCCCTTCTCCCGAGGTGCTCCCGGGCTGCCCTTTAGGCCGGCCGTGTATCTTTAGCGAGGATTGCGCTGTTATTTATGAAACCTCCATGCTTGGCAGCAGAGGGTGCTAGCTGTTGGGGGGAGGGGGGCAATGGGACAGGAGAGCCATTCTGTTAATGCCCTGCTTGTGGCCTTCTCAGAGGTACCTGTTTGGCCACTGCAGGAAACAGGATGCTGAACTGGATTGGCTTTTGGTCTCTGAGCAGGGCTCTTCTTGTTTCAACTGGATATATTAAAGGTATACTGTATATTTTACTTTTTTGGGTTCCAAGATCAGTGCAGACGGAGACAGCAGCCATGAAATTAAAAGATGTTTACTCCTTGGAAGGAAAGCTATGGCAAATTTAGATAGCATAATAAAAAGCAGAGATATCACCATGCCAACAAAAGTTCGTATAGTCAGGGCCATGGTGTTCCCAGTAGCAATGTATGGTTGCGAGAGTTGGACCATAAGGAAGGCTGAGCGCCGAAGAATAGATGCTTTTGAACTGTGGTGCTGGAGAAAACTCCTGAGAGTCCCTTGGACTGCTATGAGATCAAATCAGTCAATCCTAAATGAAATCAACCCTGACTGTTCCCTGGAAGGACAGGTACTAAGGCTGAAACTCAAATATTTTGGCCACCTAATGCGAAGAGAGGACTCTCTGGAGAAGACTCTGATGCTGGGAAAAATTGAAGGCAAAAGGAGAAGGGGAAGGCAAAGGATAGATGGTTAGACAGCATCACCGATGCAATGAACATGAAAATGAGCGAACTCAGGAAGATAGTGGAGGATAGGAAGGCCTGGCGGGATATGGTTCATGGGATCACGAAGAGTCGGACACGACTTAACGACTGAACAACAACAACAACAACATACTGTATATATTTACTGTTCCGAGCAACTGTGAGTGAGTTCACACTCAGTGCATGTTTATCACTGAACAACTATGACATCAAGAAATACATGTTTGATCTGGGATGGTCACACACAATGAGCAGAGCTTGAAGCAACTATCTTTGAAGCAAGATGGTTAACACGTTCAGCTGTGAGTCATTCTCAGATGAGATAAGGAGTTAGGACTGTGAATCAGCACTGAGGACCAAGGGGCAGAATGGTTGTATTGGAATATTCTAAGCATGCTGTGTTTCAATTTTAAGTGTGCCCTTGGCTGAAAGGATGGGTCAGGATAGAAACTGAAATAGATTTAGTCAGTGACTAAAGACTAATGTGGGCTTTAAACTTCAACACCTTTCGTGTTGGTCAGCTTAACTGACTTGCGTAGACTTTGAAGCTGGCATTACAGTTGCAGTTAATGGGCTTTAAAATGGCTGTGCCCTATGATGCACTGTGAGTCTGTTGATCCCGTAGAGCTGTTTCCATTACTGGGAACGGAACATTTTAAAATAAGGAAGCAAGAAAATTACAAGGCTTTCGATCCTTTGAAGCATTGCATTTTCCCTTATGACAACTCTTCTGGAATCAACATGAAGCTTTCTTATTGAGGCATTCATTAATGGCTTGCTACCCAAGGTTTATGTGAGTGGCATTGTTTTTATAGATTTTTTTAAGCTATTGATTGATCATTTGTTAAAGGAGTTGACAGCAATAGCAGAAAACTTTTGAGACAGGGCATTTGGGGACATGGAGGAAGGTAGGAATGTGGAGGAAGGCAGGAAGGCTAATGGTCCAATCCTATCCCCCATTTGTGACAGCAGGAGCATCATCCCACTGTTGCAAAAGGCCCAGCAAGGGCACGTGGAGCACACTGCTGCTGGGCCAGAGCCAGTCCATGCTGCCACCACAAAATGGCAGCGGCTCTGGAGCCATGCCACAGCAGCTCCAGAGTCATGCCGCCATGGAATCCAGGCTGTATCAGCCTCTGTAAATCAGTGGTGGTGGCGTGTCGTGGGAGGGGAGAGGGACGGCATGGGATGTTTTGGGGTGGTTCGGGGGGAGGGCAGGGTGCAGACCAGGGGAGGGAGAGGATGGATTTCGGCGGCACCAGTGTGTGCCAGAATCCTATCTTTTTTTTGGGGGGGGGGGAGACCAGTCCCTCCCCTTTTCTCTCCTCGGACTTGCACCAGCTATATATCTGACGTTGGTCTGAGAAGACCCATAGGCCATCAGGAGGCCTACGGAAAGGTAAGGCAAAAATATTTTTTCCTGATTGCCATCTTCATAGCATGCAGCGTGTGCCTCCATGGTGCAGCTGCATGTTGTAGCGTGGCAGGGGACAGGATTGGGATCTAAGAACATTATGCTTCTGGAATACGTTTTAGGATCCAAGAAAGCAAAACTTGGCATGAATGAATTTCACTTTCTTAAGTCTAAGGATGTTGGCTGACTCTAGTGCTCAAATTAGATAGGATAGATAGGAAGGACCTTTCCTTCTAACTCTTCTTTGGGTGTCGTGGAAGCAGCAAGGAATGCAGTCAGTAATTCTTCCTCTCTGTTTGGTTTCCCAACTACAAACCATTTTGTATGAACGTTTGCTGCAATGTTCTTTGTTAGGTGGACCCTAGTAGATTTATATACATTTTTTGTCTCTGTTATCTGTGTTGCACAGGGGGAGAACATCGAGCTCTGTCAGTTGTGTTTGTGCCAGGAACATAAGACAGGAGTAAGCAGGGGTTAGAGTGCACTGCACAGAGTAGCTAACATTATTCCTCTATCGATCCTTTTACTGTCTTGAAGAGACCAGAAGAATGATGCTTTCTCTCTGCTGCTTGGTGGTGCTACCACAGTTTGCAAAGCTAAGGCTCAATTCATTTCTCGTTGACAGCCCAACCCTATATGGACTTTACACACCACCCGAACTAGCTTTCTGGTGGCATAAGTTCCTTGACAGCTGTTGCAAAATGCGACACACCGTCTGGAGCTGCTGCTGCCTCAAGCAGTGAGTAATAGTGGTGGCAGCCCACCAGCAAATCCGTCACATCCCAAGTTTTGGTAAGTCAGTGTGGGGGTGGGAGGAGGGGGAGGAATGGGAAGGAGACCAGGACGGAAGGGGGGGGGGAAGCAGAACAAAAGCTGGAAAGGGGGCAGTATTGGCAGCAGTGGTGCCATCAATATCCAATGCAGTATGTGCTCTGGTGGCATGGCTGCATTGGCGGGGGTGGGAAAGGATAGGATTGGGGCTTGAGTGAAGTAATGTTGAATAACTGATTCACATGACATTGCTAGAATTAAGTAGGGTCCATTCTGGCTGCCACTGGCACTAGTGTGAGACGTACCCACAAGATCATACCTAATTTCACAAGATTCAGTTATCCAGATGTGACCAGACAAATGTAGGGCCTGGCCACCTGGAAGTTCCAGTAACGTAAAAGTCAATCCTGAGTGTCATTGATAACAGGGGGGATTGGATCAGACCATCTGGGTGTGTGTGTGTGTGTGTGTGTGTGTGTGTGTGTGTGTGTGTGTGTGAACATCGGATCAGTAAGGAAACTTCATCGCATGTCCAGCTACTCCCCCCCCATCACTTTTTTTTCTTTGCTGTACATCCAACCTGATAAAGAGTTCTAGGTAACTCAAAGGCTTGCTTAAGATTTTTGGTCTTTTAAGTTGGTCATTATAAAAATATTACAAGATTGTGGCTTTGGGATTTTGTGGACTGTTTGGGATTGTTTGCTGTTCACCTACGCAAATTTATTTCTACAACATTAAGGATGTAAACAGAAACCTGTGTTTGTGTGGCCTAACGAAACCTGGAGATTCTAATAACACAACAGATCCTTGCATGACTAGTAACCCATCCTTGCTCTTCTACACGGTGCATTCTAGACTGAAGCCTGAGCTACACTACAGGCAGAGGCTCTGCCTCCGCCTCCGCGCTTGGAGCGGGGGAGTGTCTTCCCTCCTGTTGTCCTGCCTTCTTAAGAAGGTGATTGGAGGTAGTACTGATTGGCATGCAGCCACTCTCCTACGATTGGTAGGCTGCAGTAGCTCCGCAAACCGCCCCCTAGCTCTGCGTGCCCGCCCCCTGAAAATTAGGATTCCAGCTTTAGGTACGCGCCGGCCGTGCGGAGGTCGCAGCGGCTCCGCCTGCTTCAAAAATCAGGTCAGAAGCTCCGCGACGTGTGTAATGTAGCTCAGGCTTTAGGCTGCAATCCTATACACACTTACTTGGGAGTAAGTCCCATTGAAATCACTGGTGCTTACCTCTGAGTAGACATGCATAGGATTGTGCTGTTAATCAGTCTGTAATATGAATCCTTGTACAGGTTGGCAGAATTATAGTTTTTTTAGTTAAATATTCAGCTGTTTTTCTGGTTGTACTAAACTACTTTTTTCCGGAACAAAAGGAACATTTAGCAGATTGGTAGTGGGAGGCAGATGCTGAAACATTATAGGACATCTGTAGAAATCTATGGAATGGCAAATGCCAGATTATGCAAATATGCATTTTTATTGCTGTTCTGTGACAGGCTGTCAGTGCATCTGTTTGGAAAAACAAAATGCATGTACTAATGATAAACCTGTTAACACTCCTCACAAAAATGTATTTTGAAAGGAGTTAAAAGCATATAATATAGGAAATGTGTCGCTTGTTTTTAAAACTCTCTTTTTCTATGTTAGGTTAAAGAGCAAATACTGTTTGTAGAAATCTAATTCCATGTGCATTTGATGAGGCAGTAATGGAGGTTTTTTTCCCCCTTCTTGTTTCAGAATGTGTGTGTTTTGCTCGCTGAGGTGGGAAAAGAATGACTTGTGTTACTGCTTGCACTGTTTTTAATTCATGTGGCTGTGCTAAAGCGAGTCGCTTTTAGAGCTGGCTTGGCTTCCTTCTGTTTTATGCCCATAAAAGGAGAAAAGCAGTGCCACGTGACTTCTGGAGTGAAAAAAAATATCACAGGCTCAAAACACTGTATTATTTCAGAAGATATAGTGTTGATATATAGGCCAGGATTTGTCATGTAATTTCTGTACAATTAACATTGGTAGTGCCTGAGGATGTAAGGGATATGTTTCTTTGAAGTTTGTCAGTCTGTGGCTTTGTTAGTGGGCAACTGTAGTCCTTTGTATGCAACTCCTTCTGTTGGTAGTAAGATGATGTTTAGCTTTAACTGTTTTAATGAAATCCTTAATTCGTGACATTGCAGACTCCTCCACTGAATTACCTTCTTAAACAACAATCTTTAGGACCTTGGTGAATCCGTGAATAGAACTCTGATGAGGCGATGGAATAGCTTGATGTTCTCTAGTTTATCAGGCCAGTGGAAAAAAAAACCCTCTTTATTTTGGCTGCCAGCGTGTACCTCTGGGCCACAGGGGCAGCCCTGCCCTGACTGCTGGGTCTTGCAAGCTAATTTCCGTGAAGGTTTTGTTGTTGTCTTGGGTGAGAAGTTAACTTTTAAGACTGACCGTTTCAGGCATGCATCTTATATGCAAGATAAGATTTAATTTGACTTCAGATGTGGTTCTCTTGTATTTATCAGGGGGAGAAAACTGACTCCTGCTCATCCCAGCGCAGCATCTTTTCCAGTAGCTGTTTGCTGGTGACTTTCATGTGTCTTAAAAAAAAAAGACTGTGAGCCCTTTGGGGGACAGAAAACCTTTTTATTTTTAATTTTTTCTATTTCTGTTGCTATGTAAGCCTCTTTGAGAACATTTTGTTGAAAACTGGTACAGTACATATAAAAATCTAAATCTAATATTTTGGACTCCATCCAAAAATAATAACAGTATCGTGGGTAGGTGTAGTGCAGTACGGGGGAGTGGTGGAAATAGAAAAAACGTACATGCTCTAAGATCCAGGCTTTCCCCTTGGCAATTTTCTTCCTGCAACTGTGATTGAGGTAAGAAACAAGAGCGCTGCTGAGAGTGTTTGGCCCAGACTGTGCAGACGGATTCACCATTAATGTGAATGACTTTATTGTGGGGTTGGATTTGTATGCGAGAGACAGAAATCCAGAAAAGTTCACTCCCAGTTATTCATAAATTCTAAGGCTCTTTTAACTTGTGCAGTTTTGGGGAATCTTTAACTGGTTCTTGTTAGAACTCTGAGGTAAGCCGATATTGTTCCCCATTTACAAATGAGAAGCTGGAGCAGTGCATGGAGCCACTCTACAGACTGGTAGGGTTCTTGGGCCAGATTATGCCTACTTGTGCTTGAGGTGGGAGAATTTTTTAATTCTCCCCTGCGTAATAATAATAATAATAATAATTAATAAAAAAATTACTGTACGTATAAGAGTGAGAGGTGTGGCACAGCTCCTCTCTCCATTGTGCTAGTTTACAACTGAAATAATATAAAATTGTTTCCTACATACAGGGAGTATTTATGTAAGTGACCTTCAGGAATAAGAAGCCCTTTCTCACCTGCACTCTGAAGTATATCACAGCCTAGCACCTCATCCTGGGTAATGCATAGAATTTGGTTGCCCTGTCTGGAGAAAGGCGGGGTATAAATGACTTTGACCCCACCCAAAATTGCTTCCGACTCCAAACTCTACAGCCCTGAGCAGGGCTGTGGAGTAGGAAGCAATTTTGGTTGGAGTCGGAGGTCTTGTGTACGGACTTCACAGCCCTGGTGGTGATGTCGTATGATATCCTAATGTATTAGAGAGGGGATAACAAGATTGGAACACATAGGGTGTTGACCTTCCATTGTTTGCCACACCTCCATAATAAGAAAAAGATGGATTAGTCAAGCCTTGTTGTGGTCTACTCATTTTACTTTGGAATCTTTTTATCTTGCTACTCATGCTTCATGTTGTTTTTAACCATGCTGTTACACAGTTCTTTTTTTTAAACATGTCTTAATTTTTAATGCATGCTGGAAGACTGATCATATGGCCTTCATTATTTCTTCCACAGCAGGAAACTTCCAAAGCAGCAGCTGTGTATTGCCTTAAGTTAAATTGACTGTAAAGTGTGATTGCTCAAACTTGGCATACATAATAAGCTTTTCTTCGAGAACATACAGTTGACTGCTGCGTTGCAGGCACTGAACTGACTCTTTTAAAAAGCATTTTATCTATGATTAAATGGATTAGTTAAGTGTCATCTAAAACAATACTATTGCTCTCATTTCTATCCTTGGACTATGTAGGACTATATAAGCTGTAGATATCCAGGGGGTTCTGGATTTATGTTTCTCAAACAGCTGCCCTAATTGCTACACTGTCAACTGCTTTTGAAGCTCCAAAGAATTTCAAAAGCAATTTGTGATGTGGCATGGGAACCTGCTGTTCAAACAAACAAACAAACAAACCGAAGTCAAAACATCCTAATGGACATGGTTAAAATAGCTCTTTAGGTATTTATTTATTTTCACATTTTTATACCGCCCTTCCTCCAAGGAGCTCAGAGTGGTGTACATATTTCCTCCCCTCCTTTTTGTCCTCACAACAACCCTGTGAAGTAGGTGGGCTGAGAGATAGTGACTGGCCCAAGGTCACCCAGGAAGCTTCGTGGCTGAGCGGGGATTTGAACCTGGATCTTCCAGGTCTAAGTTCGACTCCCAAACCACTACACCATCCTGGCTCCATGGGTATCATGTAGATGAGTTCATATGCATTGGGAAAAAAACACCATTCTAAATAGTGCAAAGCTTTTGAAAGAATTGGGATGCAGGAATGTAGTGAGAACTGGGTTGTTAGTGAGGAGAACTTCATGAGATGAAAGCTACAGGTTTATCTTGTCTGTTTTCCTTATTTGAGAACTGAACACTTAGAATGCCATCAGTAGTTAAAGGGCACCAAACGACAGTGCATAACCAGCTAGGTGGGCTCAGTAGATGATTCTGATGAGATATAGGATGGTGTCACAAGGTTCCTGGTCTGACCATAGTTCTTGGTGTCTGTGTTGCCTGGATAGTAAGTTGAGAGGAAATCCACAGTAACAACAACAACAACAAAAAAACCAAAAGCAGCAAAAGCATGTCTCCTTAACCTCAAACGTCGGCTTCCCCTCATTTTAACCTCAAACGTCGGCTTCCCCTCATTTTTATTTAATACATTTATGTCCCACCTTTCCCCCATCATTGTGAGTGTCTGTATAGATTTCATTTTAAACCAGATTATTTTACAAGAGAATCATTTGCTATAGTTGAAACTTTAAAAACGAAGTCTGCAATCCTACACACTTATCTTGGAGTAAGTCCCACTGAACACAGTGAGAATTAATTCTGAGTAAACATGCAACAATAAATACTGTTAAATATGTATTTTTTTAAAAAAATAATTGATTTTCATCCACCTGTGCTGAAGAATTGTGCTCTGGTACTAGCTGCAGTGGGGCTGGGGAAAGCACCTCTTTCATGAAGGTAGTCAAGCTAAGTGCAGCAAGGAATTGAAGGAACTTGGATGTTCCAGCAGCTCTGCTATGTGTTTGGAGAAGATTATGACCCCTTTGTTATCGTAGCTGAAGTACTGATATTCCAGTCACTGAAGGCACTTCTTTTTAAGTTCTGTGACTGGAGGACTTTTTTTTTTTTTTAGGAATAATCCACGTGCACTTGAATTTCTGTTTCTTAAAATCATTTCCTAAGGAATATAATGTATTGCACTGTTGTTAGCATTTTGTTTCTTGGGTTACTAATCACATCCTTCTATTGCCGTTCTATCCCTTCTACGGTAGTATTAAACTAGGATTTTGGCTCCCCAGTCCTCATCCCTTTTCCAGCTTCCTTCAGTCTTGGTGTCTGCTGTGTTAGCACTTCTATATTTGAAGTGTGTTGCTTCTTAACTAGTGCTTGGCCTTCTTTAATGTCACTGGTGGGAGCAGATGGATCATACTGCATGTGTCGTCCTCCAAGTATGATGTATAAAAAGAAAGTGCAAGGCTAAAATTCAGTATCCAATAAATCCATAAGCAAATACCCGTATTTATTGGCGTATAAGATGCACTTTTTTGTCTACATTTGTGACCCAAAATAGTAGGGTGCATTTTATACCCCAATACTAAAAAATACCTTTTCCCCCCTTGCCCGTTTTAAAGCATTTTCGGGCTTACCGCGTTTTTCCGGAGCCAGAGAGCTCCCTTGTGCTTTCTTCCCTAACTAATCTATCCGATCTACAGCTGTTTGTCGGGTTTAATTTATGCACGTGCATGAGTTGAGCTTCTCAGCAGCCAGCAGAGGGCGCTGTGCTCCTCAGTTAAGTTCAGCTGAGCTGCAGAGGGCGTGGTCTTTCCAGCTCTCCTCGGATTGAATGCAGCTTTGGTAAGCTTCTGAACTGGGCCTAGTTGGGGAGGCTGTGGAAACTGCATAGATGGGGTGGGGTAAGAGTTGAGTCTGGGGTGTTTTTTTTTTTTTTGGTACTTTTATGTTGTTTACTTTGGAAACTGTGCATGGGTGGGGTGGGGGAAAGAGTTGAGTCTGGGTTTTTTTTTACTTGGGGTAAAAGTTTTTTTACTTTGGAAACTGTACATGGGTGGGTTGGGGGAAAAGTGTTGAGTCTGGGTTTTTTTTGTACTTGATTTATGTTCTGGTGCATTTTGTTCATGTGTCTTATTGCTGTGTGTTTTAAAAGAGATCCTGGTATTTTTGTGCAATTTATGTAAATTAGCTAATTAAGCAGCCAAGCAGTAAGTGGCCAAGTGGCCCAAAAATGCTTTAAATCTTTTTTTCTTGAAACCCAGGGCCAAAAGGAAGGTGCGTCTTATATGCCGGTGCGTTTTATACGCCGATAAATACGGGGTGCATTTTCAAGAATAAAGTGTTCAAAAGCTATTAGTAGTAAATAAATAGAATGAGATATGTATCTAGAATTCTTAGTGTATCAGATGCATTTTAGATTAGAATCCTTGTTCCATCCTAGCAAGATTCTGCGAGGTGGGGCATTAATCTTCCCATTTTATGGATGGGGAAATATTGAATGAAAAGTAGCAACGTTTTCCAGAGCTGAACAATCCAGGTCTTTGTGTTTATGTTTACTAGCCCATGCTGGCTCTCTAAATATTAATATTGCTTAATCCTGTGCTGTCGGAACTCGTATTCCTGTGCTGCCCCCCTGTGCTGCCGGAACTCGTATTCTGGCAGTGCAGGGTGCTTTCTGGTGGTTTGAAAGCTGGGCCACTGTTGCACGCTGCCAGGTTTCTGCTGCAAATGGGCAGCAGTGCGACACATGAAGCAGTGGCTCCAAAGGCTCTGTTGGGTGCTGGTAAATTGATGGTGGAGGTGTGTCATGGGTGGGGAGGGGAAATTCAAGGGGAGTTTCAGGACGGATCGGGGGAGGGCTAGTGGCGGAAAGGGAGGGGTAGATCTTGGCAGCAGCAAATTGAGCCAGGATCTTAACCCCCCCCCCCCTTTCCCAGGTTGCCTTGCCCCTTTTCTTGGACTTAAGCCATCAAAATGGCTGGCATAGGTTCAGGGAGAATCATAGGCGATTGAGCAGCCTCCTGGGGGATAAGTAAAATATTTGTAGTTCCCTCCTGCTGGCTGTCCTATTATCTCCCACTCCATCAGTGCAGCTGCATTGGCACCAGTGATGTGGGGGATAGGATTGGGCACTAACTAAGTTGGACTCGGTTTGTAAAGCAGCTCTAAACCTAGTTTCAAATTCTGATTTAAAACTAGCCATCATTAGTATTAATCTTGATGCAGGCATAATGCTCACCATGGTTCAAGCGGAGCTGAAAAGGGAGGTGAGGGGGTGTGCATGGAAAAGGATGGGTAGAGAGCACACTGGCCCATAGCGCACTTTAATGAGCCCATCTGGATCATGTTTCTTGCCTGCATATACAGTATGTATATCCTTGTAATGTAATGTAATGTAAACTGCAGGTTTTTCTAAAACATGCTTCCTAATGTTCCAAATTTAAAATTGACAGGTTTCACTCTTGGACCACTACGAGGCTTTGAAGGATCTTTAAACAGGTAAGATCACACTTGTTGGTACTTCTGGTTCTAAGAAAAAAAAAACACCATTCTCCGTAATTTGTTATTGTTAGTGTGGTCTCATTTTATTGAGATCCACAAGTTTGACTTGGCTACTAGCAAAACGAATTATTTTATCATCACCGACTCCTTCCTCCCCTGAGTCCTGTGCAGAGGACTCAGATGATGATGGGTATTTGACCCTAGTTTCTTCCCTCAAGCTTTCCTTGGAGGAAAGAGAAGTTGTTTTGTTTCCCTTCTCTTGGATTTTGCAGAAGAAAGTGGCAATAGCAGCACAGCACTGCTGGAGTTTCTTCAGAGGCCAAAACTGCAGGAGATGAAACTGCCTCTCTTTCCCAGTCTCCATGGACAAAAAGAGAAATGGTTTCATTCCCTGAGGTTGAGAATTACAGAATGTACCAGTGGTGCATTGCTGTTCTTGCAGGAGACCTAATAGGGAGGAAGGTAAAGAAGCACTACCTCATTTCTTTCACAGTGCTTTCACAGCAGTTTATTTCTCTGTAAGTGCCCAACTCGCAAGAGAAAACTACCTCTCCTTTCCTTTGCCATGGAGAAAAGGAGAGGTGCTTCCTCTCTGGCAAGCAGGGCTTTTGGTGGGAGTCCAAAGGCACTTGCCAATTATGCAAGTGAAATGGTGGCACCGTGCATCTAGAAACCTTATTGGAAATTGTCATAGTTCTTTGTGCCCCAAGATGTCTGAACTTTGCTTTCTTCCTTTTCCACAGCAGGAAAAACCATGTTCAGGCATTTGTCTCCACTACGAGAAGAACATGTATGGGCTGACCAAGAATGCTCTATGCCAGCCCTTTACTGCCAACTTGTGTGCACTAACTCCCACCCATACCACGATCAGCATTTGTCTACAGGAGGAGTGGCCAGCCTTTCAACTTGAATGTTCCTGGCCCTTTAACGGTTGTATAGGTGAGGGCATTTCAGCAGGTACAGCTGCCAAGATTCTGTCTTCTACACAACTCTTAAGAACACAGAGGCCCTAATGGTAGAAGGTTGGCCACCCCTGGTCTACAGTGACAAACATTGATCACAAGGAGATTTTTCTCCCTGTGAATGAACCCCTGGAGCCAGGGTAGCGAAGCCCTGAATGAGGCATATTCTGAACAGGAACCCTCCTTACAATCCGCATTTGTCACTGTATAGACATTACAAATGGTGATCCCAGAGGGGCAGGGCTAGCATGGCACGTTCTTGGCAAGCCCATATACCTTCGACTCCCTGTGGAAATGAATGCCTGAACAGAGCACTAGTTGTAGATTCTTCTTGCCTTCTAGCCAGTTTCACTAATTCTGTTATGACTGTCCCAGTAGTGAATGCTGACAAGATCAAATATGGAAATCATATGGAAATTTGGCTTCCTATTTTGAAGGCCTTCCGTTTTGAGATGTGAGGAAAATATGTATTGTGAAGTCATCCTTTGTATTATCAGCATCATAGTCGGTTGATTATGAAATTCTTAATTTGCCACACAAACTAGGGGAACCTACTATAAGAAAGGTGATTGAGCCTTCCATGACTAACAGCCCAGTTGTATCCCCTGCCGGTCCATAGCATGCAGCTGTGTCGATGGAGAGTGCCCTGCATACTATGGTGGGGGCCCAATCGGACAGCCAGCAAGAGGCAAGTAAAAATATATTTTACTTATCTCCCAGTAGGCTGTCTGATCCCCAGTGGGTCTCCTCGGACTCGCACCATCTATTTTGCTGGGAGTGAAGGGGGACAGGATCTGGCATGTGCGACTGCTGCCGAGATCCTCCCCTCCAGCCCTCAAACTGCCCTTGGTTTGGCCCGCTGCCCACGAACAGCCTTCTTTGCCTCCCTAACTGGACCGGTGGAGCGTCCAGACAGTTCTGGCACGTGCACGGAGCCTCCGGCCATTTCCACTGACGGCTCCATCGCGTGTGACGGTGGTGTGACATTGTGCCATTGCTGGGTCACTTAGACACAGTGGATTGTGAGATCTGCTGTCATAAATGGCCCATAGGATTGGGCTGTGAGATACATAGAATCCTGAGATTTTTTTTTATAAAAGCAACCCATGTAAATAGTGAATCATACACTAAATTGGGAGCATTCATTTTTTAAAGAAGCTCTTCAGTTTCAGTTGGATGCCTCAAAGAATGATAAATCTAGATCTTGTCTCTAAGGGGCAAACTGCATACGAGGGGAAAAAAAAGAATAATTGTGCTTCTTTTTTTTTCTCTACAGGTATTTTTAAAATAGCTGTGGTGGTGGGGATCCAACTTGGTACTGCAGTATGGGGAATGGTTAACGCTTTCCCCTTGCACCATGGTCCTAACGACACCCCCCACCCCACCCCATTGCTGTTATTTGTCCTGTGAGGGAGGCTGCAGCCAATGCCAGTTCCCGTCCAGGGTAAAAGAGCAGCTTTATGGGGGTTGATCTTTGGGACCATGGTACAAATCTAAAAGGTTAAACTACCCTTCCCCCTGCCATGGTCCTGATCTGAATAGCTCCTCTCCACCCCACTGCCCGCAGCTACTATTTTAGATGAAAAGAGACACAATGATACTCTTCACATTGTCTGTAGTTTGCTCTGTAACTTGGGGGTATGGCCTCTAATTTTCTGTTATGCACAGTGCCTGATTACTGTGGGCTCTCTAGAAATAATTTAAAAAGGCATTCTTTATGGTTTATATTGGTTTCCCCAGAGCATTGACTAGACCAGTCAGTTTCTGCACCTAATGCAGAGTTAAAATTCTGAACCACCTCTCTAGTTTATCCCTGGGACAGGAACATTGATTGTACAACTCTAAGCACAGCCTTTACTTTCTCCTGCTCTCTGAATCTGTTTAGGTTCTTCAAGGGAAGGCTGAGTAATTTGACTGAAACTACTTATCAAGGAGTAAAATGACAGGTAAGTTATTGTACTGGTTGTCACAGCCTTGGGAAAAGTTTGGGGAATGACATTTTATGATTGCCTTCCACTCCCACTTATTCTTGACTGAGGAGCTTTTTTAAAAAAAGATGTGATCATTCACAGTTGTGTGCATGATTGATCCTTTTGCACCCCCTTTGTTTCGGATTCATGTGTTCCTAAGAGCATAGACTCAAGTGGAAGGCAGGAAATCTGGCAAAAATCTCTTCTGATCATGGGGAGTGAGGGGGTTTACATTGGCAGCTCTCAATACCTTTGCCAACTCCAAAACATTCAGAATCTTTTTCAGTATACAGTAGGGCCCCGGTATCTGAAGGGGATAGGTTCCTCCCCCCGGTGGATACCGGGAACCCGCAAATAGGGGGAATGCTATCCCCCGCAGATACCGGGCGCCTACTCCGCGCCCATTACTTTTCCTTTAGTTGATATCGCTGGCGCCAGGTCGGGGCTTCTTGATTCACAAAAACTCTATAAGCAGCTTGCTTGCTGCTTATAGCGACGAAGCAGGCAAGCAGCCTGCGTCCTAGAAAGTCTCTGTTTAAACAGGACTTCCTGTTTAAACGGAGCCTCTCTAGCACATAGGCTGCTTGCATGCTTTGTCGCTATAAGCAGCAAGCAAGCTGCTTATAGCGTTTTTGTGAATCAAGAAGCCTCCTGACCCTGGCGTTAGCAATATCAACTAAAGGAAAGGTAATGGGCCTGCAAGGTCTCCTGTGATCTGCGGATAAGCGAATCCACAGATAGTGGATCCACAGATAAGCCCCACCCCATTCATATTCTTTCAATAAACAGTACTGTATTTGTTTCAAAGCAAAAAAAAATTATATCTGCAGACAAACTTCATGCTTTTTAAAGGGTACATGTCAGTGAAATTAAAAAGTGCATCTCAGAAGTACAGTTGACCCACATCTTACATGAGGGTTATGTTCCAGAGTCGGTGCGTAAAGCTGAAATAATATACTGTACACTCCAAATTACCTGGAAAATCTCTTACATCTGAAAAATACATACTGTCTCTTTAAAAATTGCAAGAGGCAGGCAGGAACTGAGACCAACCGAGGGAACAGCAGCCTCATTCTCCAATCCCAGGCTCATTCTGTGGAATGTATTTAGTAAGTAGAATGGTGGGCAGAATCGCCTGCACTATCTAAGCTAGTGGTTCCAAAGCTTTTTAGCATCGGGACCCACTTTTTTAAAAATGACACTCTATTTTAGCTTTACAAGACCCACCTTTACCCACCTAGCTTTACAAGACACTTTAAAAAAGTGATCTAGAAAGAAATATTTTTATTTATTTACAGGTAATATTTGATTTATTTATTTGAAAAAAAAAAACCCACCTCACTCCATTTCTCATAATGAGGCAGCTCTAATGAATAGCCTCAAGGCTTGAAGGGCTTATTTTTATTTATCTACCTATTTATTTATTTATTTATTGACTTTTTACCCCTCCTTTCTCCCGGTAAGGGCAATCAAGGCGGCTTACAAAATTAAAACATGTTAAAAATACAATTAAAATAAACAAACCCCACTGGGTCACCTATGATTACATTGGTTAAAAAGCCAGCCCACCATGTCAGCCATCGAACGCCAACCTGAAGAAAAACGTTTTGAGGCCCCGCCGAAAGGTCTCTAAAGAGGGAGCCGTTCTTAATGCCAGGGGGAGGGAATTTCATAGTTGGGGTGCCACCACCGAGAAGGCCCTATTCCTCGCCAACATCCCCCTCACCTCTCCATCACCACTAGGGTATGGGTCACTGTGGCCAGTCTTATGTGACCCAGCCTTCAACTGCCCCCACTACCTGTCATTGACAGACTTGGGGGGAAAAAAACCCAGGAAAAAGATGCTAGACATTTATCTCCCTATATTTACACAAGCATGCAAACTGCAGGAGCTTGACTATTTGCAGGGCAATTAGCAGCTACAGGTGGGCCCCCATATCCACTGATCCGCTATCCACGGTTTCAGTTACCCACGGATCGTGGGGACCCCCCAGGCGTTTACTTTTTTCCCAGTAAACTTCATTTCTTCCTTAAAGAAACAGGAGAAGCAGCCTATGGCTGCTTATTACAGGCAAGTAGAATGAGACTAAGTCCTAGAGAGGATCTGCAAGGTTAACAGAAACCTTGCAGAGCCTCTCTAGGACTTAGTCTCGTTCTACTTGCCTGCAATGGAGACTGCTTCTCTGTTTGTTTTAAGGAAGAAACAAAGCTTGCTGAAAGAAAAATAAGAGCTGGGGGGGACAAGCATGCCTCCCTGCAGGGGAGGCAGGGTGGGGGGCCCTCAGGAAACCATGGAGGGGGTGTTCGCTCCTATCCACGGTTTCAAGTATCGGGGCCTGGAACATATCCCCAGCGGATATGGGGGGGAGTACTGTATCTGATTTTTGAATAGCCTTTTTGATTTTGATTTTGAAGCAGTTATCTGATCTTTCCATCTCCCATGTTTTCATTGGAGACTCTGCGGGACCCACAGGAATCAGGTCGCGACCCACCAGATCTGTCCCGACCCACAGTCTGACAAACGCTGATCTAAACTTTTGTTTTTCTCTGGTTTTTTAGCCAAGCGCATGCAGTTGAATATGTGTATGTAAGACATGGGTCGACTGTATTTGCTGTCTTTGCACTTGTGATTTTCAACTAAGCATTCCTCCTGTTATTTGGCTACAATTGATGCTGTAAATGTGCACATCTAATTTTGTTAGACGGTCTAGGATAGATGTGTAATTAGTTAACATAAGCACAAATAATCTACCATATCTAATGAGTAGGAGGAAAGGAATTATGGGGCATTCAAATTGTTTTTCTTTAATGGCTGGGAACGTAGCTGAGGTATTGTGAAGTGAAATGGTTCAAAGTCCTGGTTTCTTCAGGTATAATTATTTTTAATACAGGTGGGCCCCCATATCCGCTGGGGATATGTTCCAGGCCCCTCCGTGGATACTTGAAACCGTGGATAAGAGCGAACACCCCCTCCATGGTTTCCTGAGGGCCCCCCACCCTGCCTCCCCTGCAGGGAGGCATGCTTGTCCCCCCCAGCTCTTATTTTTCTTTCAGCAAGCTTTGTTTCTTCCTTAAAACAAACAGAGAAGCGGTCTCCATTGCAGGCAAGTAGAACGAGACTAAGTCCTAGAGAGGCTCTGCAAGGTTTCTGTTAACCTTGCAGATCCTCTCTAGGACTTAGTCTCATTCTACTTGCCTGTAATAAGCAGCCATAGGCTGCTTCTCCTGTTTCTTTAAGGAAGAAATGAAGCTTACTGGGAGAAAAGTAAAAGCCTGGGGGGTCCCCACGATCCGTGGATAACTGAAACCGTGGATAGCGAATCAGTGGATATGGGGGCCCACCTGTAATAAAACCTTGTGTCTGACAGTAAATATGACCATGAGCCTTTCTACTTATGCGTATGTGTTGTGGTGTCATAAATGTGGTGAATGTTGATAAGATCTGTAGAGACTAAAAGACACCCAGGAGAGAGTTCAACGTGTGAAACTGAAGAAAAGTTGTGCAAGGAAGGACTCTGTTTTTGTGTATAAACCTGAGTTCTCTATGAGGCAGTGACTGACTGCTCAATTCTATTGTTACAGATTGTTGAACCTGATTCAGAAGAAATACGTTTCCAGGTAAGACATTGCTCAGCTTATCCCATGCTTTCTTAGGCAACATACCAACGAGGATTTTAGGTGTGTTTTGCAAATCTGACACTATGCACCCCTTGTGTATATAAATGCACCTGCTCCCATTCCTTAGCTTTGTGGCAGCTCTGACTACATGTGTACCTCCACAAAGCAGGCTTCCTCTTACTATGTGTCCTTGCAGCTGTTACAGTGCAATCCTAACCAACTTTCCAGTGCCGGGGCAGCCGCAATGCAACCCCAAGGAAAGGGAACAAATGTTCCCTCACCTTGAAGAGGCCTCCATGACTGCCCCTGCACTGCAAAATGCAGTGTGCACCCTGTTGGCACGGCTACACCAGCACTGGGATTTTGGTTAGGATTTGCGCTGCCAGTGTGCCAGATGTGCCAGATCCTGCTCTGGCCTTGCTAGTGTATTGGAGCTCTCAGTACACACAGGAACCACGGATTCAAGGCTAATCTGTTTTTAAACTAGTATACATTTACAAAATAATAAGGTATTCAGTGTTCTTAAAGTAGTTTAATCAGTGTCTTGCTTTTGCTCAATTTGCTCAATTTCCTGGTAGAGTTGTGTGCAAAAAAATAGTGTTGGAACAAAGTACCCACACTCAAACTTTCATAGGCACATTGGCTTCTGAGACATTCTCAGCCACTGAGGCTAGTAGAACTATTCAAAGGCCAACTGGGAAAGTGAAGTAGTCAATAGGTTGACCTGATTAGGGCATGGGGAAACTGTGTGCTTCCTCAGTTTCATTTCTTGGTCACATGAGTGGTTTGCAAAGCATCGGCACAGAACTGCTTCCAGGAAGTGCTTATGAAATACCATTTCTTGGTCTGGTTGGAAGACAGGCCACAAATGAGAAACCACATGGCTTAGGAAAATTTCTGGACTTAGTGGGAAGAATGGAGTGCTTTGTGTGTGCTGCATCTGCTGACTTGCAAAGGAAACTCGGGGAGGCATGCAAGGATAGGGAAAAGGAGCAAAATTTCTGCCCTTCTACCCACCTCCCTTAATTTATTACAGACGCCTTCTCTCCCGCTGCCAGAACAACCCACCTCTTGTCATTATTGTTTTGCTTATCTGGTGTTGCTCTGGCTGCTGCTGCTGCTAAGTACCCCCGCAAGCTTGACCTTGAACACGTTTCCAAGAGACCCAGTTGTGGAGAGATGCAGGGTGGCGGGAATGCAGACTGTCTCCTTCCAGTCTCTGCCCAGTCCTGGGTCTCCAGTTAGCATCTTTGGATTTATCGGGTAGTAGTGTTCAAGGATCACAGTCAAACGTTAAAGGAAACAGTGGAGGTTATGGGCTATGGAAAGCAGAGGTGTGCTAGGACATGCAGAGAATGACACAGTTTTTTAGCGTTCACCTCCATATCACTCTTTGTTTGGCTGTGGGCAAACCCCTGTTGGCAACCCCCTGAGGCATTGTGTGTATGTGCTGTGGAAAGAAACTGCTGCTGTGTTTATCAGCATTAAACCTTCTTAAGTGCTCAACAGAATCTAACAGGAGAGGAATGTGCCACTGGCAGCAGGTTTTCACTACTACCCGCTCATGATATTGTGTTCCAATTAATAATTGCTGGAGCAGGGTTGGTGGTGTTTAACTCCAAACAACTGGAAACTAATTGTAGCTTTTGGTGTAAGGTTTGAGGTTGAAGCACCCTGCTTATGTTATTTAAAAATCACTTTCCAACTGTTGGTATCAAGGTAACATACAAAACTAAAAACAAAAATAATTTTAAGTCATCGAGGGCCCAATCCAACTCTTACCGAACGTCCTCGATCCTCTTCTTGCACTGACTGCCGTAAAGCAGTCAATGTTAGTTGCAAAAGGCACTGTGACAGTGCGCCACTTGGCGCGCTGCCTGCAGCGTGGGCGGGAAGGCCTGCACCCTACCGCCTGCGTCATCGCTGGCTCTCCCACTTGCCAGAGCAGGTAAGATGTGGGGGGAGGGGGAAATGGAAGTGGGGGGAGGGTTGGATGGATTGAGCTCAGAGGGGGCAAGATTGGTGCCGCCAATATCCTATCCCCCTTCCCGGACCTGATCCTGCGGTGTAGGTCCATACGGACCTGCGCCAGCTATTTAGCTCTCGCAGGTCTGAGTAGATCCCCTACTACTCCCGTTGGCAGCCCCAAGCATCCTTCAGGGTGGACCACTGACTTCTTGCTTCCAGTCTGAAGGCCCTGCGGGGGGACGACGGACGGACGGGACAGGATAGGATGTACACACCCTGCAGGACGTGCAGGGAGGTACGTGCAGGTTTATTTTGAACATGTTATGTAGCCTTTTGCATTAGACTGCATTGAAGATTCTCCATTGAATCAAATGACCAGAATCTAATATAAAATCAAACTCTTTCTTTCCTCACTAACCTGCCAGTCCTTCCTGAATGCTCCTGTGCATACATACAACAAACCCACTGTCTCATATTTCCAGGACTAAACTTTATCTGCTTGAAGGAAGGATATGTAGTTGGAATGTGGGCATAAGAGTTCAAAGGTATTGTTAAGCACTCCCCCACTTTCCTGAACAGTGAGAAATTCCAGATGCAGCGCTTCTAAGTTTTGTTACCTAAACAACACACAAGACTAATGGTGTCTTTGTAAAATCTGATTTTATTATCTCCTGTACTGCAAAGTGCTTCAACTTCACCTGTTTGCAGCACTCCTTTTCTTTTCAAAACTTCCAGACCCCTGTTCCTCTTAAGTATTTGTCTCAGACCCCACCCATAGAGGTGAAATTGTTCATACAGGGAAATAACCACAACCATTAAGGAAACATTTTTGTCATGTCAAATCTCCCATTCCTAACTGGAGTCATTTAAGGCAAAGTCATAGTGATAGACCCATTCACAGTAATAGGATGCAAACCCACAACTGTGTGATCGTAGGGGTGTCAGTTACCCTTATTTTAGAAAGCCTTTCCTTTCTTTTAGAGCGGGTTCTCAACCAGTGGTACTAGTACCACCAGTGGTACTTTGGCCGACTGCTGGTGGTACTCAGACCACCCCTTCAATGTGGCGCTTTTGGCGTCACATTTTCACTCCCGAGAGGCTCCTGCTTTTGGCCGAGCCTCTCAAGAATGCTGAGAAGGGCCCTCCCACCCAACCAAAGTCTCCTACCTGTGTGTTCTGGCCTCTGAAAATCTGGAAGTAACTGTTGAAGATGACATCACCATTCACTTTTGGTGGTACACAGCAGGAGAGTGGTGCCGGAGGTGGTACTCTGCCAGGAAGGGGTTGAGAACCCCTGTTTTAGAATATCACAGTCTCCTACAATATGATGTCTCTTATTTCTAAATTGCACACATCCACAAATCAGAATGGACGCCTGATGTCCTATATCGGAGCTCCAAAATGTCCTCGGTCTTTTGCACTTTGAAATGGCAACAGTAGTTTGAGCATCTTTGGAGCAATGAGTATCACTTTGAAAAGGTTAGCCCTTGGCTAAGGGGAAGGACTGTACCTCAGTGATAGAGCACATGCTATGCCTGTGGAAGGTCCGAGGTTGTATCTCCGGCATCTCCAGTTCCCATAAGACTGGAAGAGACCCGTACCTGAAAACTTGGAGAGCCACCGCCAGTCAGTAGACAGTACTGACCTAGATGTACCAATGGCTTGATTTGGTTTAAGGTAGCTTTGTAAGTTCATATAAAATGTCATGTTTACATGGAAGCATTTTGTTAATAAAGTGGTGAAGAACTAGCCTGAAAAAAAATGCATATGGTCCATTGGAAGAAGCAGATGAGCCAAATATCAGTCTGTTTTTCCTGTAGTAGGAACAAATTTAGCAGCTTATTGTCATAGGACATGTTGCCAGAAATGGATTTGGAGTCACACCCAGGCAAAGTCACAAAACAGGATACCATTCCATAGTGTGTGAAACGCATCTGTAAATATTGTAGAACTGATACTAACTGGGGACGGGACGGAGAACTCCACATAATTCAGCTTAGCGAGAGCCAAAATGTTCACCATAGTATTTATTACTCTAAAAATGCTTTATTTCCTTCTACTATGTAGTATACTATCTTGCAAATTACATGCATAAAATATACTTCGGTCAGTTAGAACATGGAATAAACAACTTTTCCTTGTGTGAACATACCCAAAAAAACAACTTTTTAGAGTTTTGCTGTGTGTTCAATTTACTTAGTAGTCATCTGTTTTTTAGCCTTAGATCATAGTAGATAAATTCTGAAAGCCTTCTGCTAAATCTTGTATCTTCAACGGTATATAAGACAGTCCAGGATACAAATTTAAATGTCACTCATTTTAAGAATTATTAGTCTTGATTTATGGGAATCGAAAGTAGAAAATCCTACGTGTTGCTCCTGCTTTCTCACATAGACTAATGGCAGAGAGATTTGCAGAGGGGAAAGCTCAAGTTGATGGATAGCACTGGGTGGTACAAATGTGTGAATTTGTTGTTATAGGGATTATAAACCAAAATGGGACAACAAAGGGGGGGGTATGGAAGGGAACGAACTACTTAAACAAGCAGAAAAAGTGGAGAAGTTTTAATTATGGTATTAAAAGCAGTGTACACAATATAAAAATAATTTCCTAGTTTTTAAAACAGTTAAAAGTCTAGGGGCAAATAAAAACAATTAAAAAACATAGAAAAATATTAAACACGACGTTTCATCCCATATTCTTGGTGAGCAATCCTCTTACCGGCAACGAATGCATCAAGAAGCGATTAGAAATTTTTAAATAGCAATCACATATTGTTTAGGCACATATGTTCGATATAAATAGTTATCCCTCATTATATGAGCAATTGCTTTACACGATTTTGCTATGATGTACAAATTCATACTTTTAAATTCACCATACAAGCACATTTTTCACTTATACAAGATTTCTGATTGTAAAATGCTGCCAGAACTGATGCTGGAATAGATATGAGATGGAAAAAGGCGGGTTTAAACAGAAATCACTTTTAGTGAATCGGCAATGGGAATTAACTTTTATTGATAAAATATGGACTTCCGCGTTAAACAGCAAGGCTCAGAAAAACAGCAGATGACGAAGTTAATTTGAATGAGACCTGTGTGATAATGGTATAATTGATTCCAGCCTAGGTCAGCTGCGCTTGATTCTCTTTCTGTCTTTATAACGATCACTGTTTGGGGCCTACACTTACTATCTTGTGTAGTCTTGCTCACCACCTGATGAGATCCAAAGAATATTGGATGAAACGTCGTGTTGAATATTTTTCTAGGTTTTTAATTTTTTATTTGCCCCTGGGCTTTTAACTGTTTTAAAACTAGGAAATTATTTTTATATTGTGTAAGGTAAAGGTATCCCTTGACAATTAAGTCCAGTCGTGTCCGACTCTAGGGTGTGGTGCTCATCCCCATTTCAAAGCCGAAGAGCCAGCGTTGTCCGAAGACGCCTCCGTGGTCATGTGGCCGGCATGACTCTCCTTGCCGCAGCGCGTAGCATGCAGCTGGAACACGGAGCGCTGTTTACCTTCCCGCAAGCGGTACCTATTTATCTACTCGCATTAACATGCTTTGGAACTGCTAGGTTGGCAGGAGCTGGCCAAGCAACGAGCGCTCACCCCGTCGCGGGAATCGAACTGCCAACCTTTCGATCGACAGCTTATGGTTCAGCGGTTTAACCCGCTGCGCCACCCGCTGGCCTGGGTTTATATTGTGTACATGGCTTTTAATACCGTAATTAAAACCTTTCCTATTATTGCTGCCCATGAAGCTTTCACATCCTATTTGAAGCAGAAAATGCTGCTGGAAAGCATAAGCAGGAGGTAATTGACCACAAAAGGCAGATAAAAGTGTGCAGAATAAACTTTGACCATCATTTGAAAATACTGTAATGTAATGAAAGACAGTAATAACAAGGCAGGGAAGGAGAGGACTTGAGTGGGCTTCACATTTTGTTAACTTAAGATTGAGTCTTGTGCCTTATTGCCAACATTTTAGTTTTCTAGTTATTTAACTCCATATTTTGTTAGTGGCCTGATCTTATGAATGTACGGTATTTAGCTATATATTTTAGATATTGGCTTTTATAGTCCAATCCAAATGCTTAAGATACTAGTATTGGTCTTCTAACCAGCTGGGATGATCTGCAACAGACAAGAGGAACTTATTGTATGTAAAGCCTGCTAAGCTTGAATTTGTGTTTTGAAAACAAATGTTATGCCCATATAAGTAGGTGGCTTATGTGGAGGAAGTGTGGCTGGGAGAAGCATTCTGTACCTTCAGGGAGAAACTGAATTCTTGTGTATCTTGTGTATTGATTCTTGTGTATCATGCCATCTGAAGATAATGAACAGAGTCCAACGGGGCCACTCTACAAGCACAGGCCAGGTACTCATTATTGGCAGTGGCAGCGTTTGAAAGCATACTGTACTTGCTTTTGTGGGGCATCCTCTACCATAGCAGTCAATGGGAGACCTGTGGCTCAGTACCTTGGCACCATAGCCCTTAATTCACAGCTACAGATTAATGACCCATATTGCTCTATGTTGAAAAGCTTTCTTTAAAAATCTTATTGATTTTTTTTTTTAGACTGAATAAAACATGAGAGCTAGAGAAGTGTTGCATTTGTTTACCAACACACGTTTGAAAAATGCGCGCAGCGGCTTTTATTCAGCCTTCTGCTTTCATGATAATTGTATTTCTAAGGCTAGGTTTAAAATAAAACTTTCTTATTTTAAAAAGATTTTGGATCTTTGGTTGTTGATGCTGCTTTTCTCCCTTACCAATATTGGCAGAATACTGCATGTGGATTTTGAATGTACCTAATCTGGATGGCCCAGTCGTGTTGGTATTTCAGCTAGCAGTAGTTTTCAGATTAAACGTTGCCACATGAAATATGGATCAAGTAAGAGTGATAATGCAGAATACCTATTTAGCTGTTCTTAGAGAAATGTATCTGCAATGCGATTTTTGTGTGCTGTTTTCCACTTTGATAGGCTAATGTTGCCACTTAGTGGATGTCTTCTCTAACTGCAATCTCTTCAAAGATACACTCTCTCTCTCTGTGTGTGTGTGTGTGTGTGTGTGTGTGTGTGTGTGTGTGTGTGTGTGTGTGTGTGTGTGTGTGTGTGTGTGTGTGTGTGTGTGTGTGTGTGTGTGTGTGTGTGAGTGAGTGAAGACCTATAGATTGGGTTGTTATGTTTTGTTTTTAGGTCACATGGGTTGGCTTTGACCATTGAGTTTCTTTAATAGAGCTTAATCCATTCCATGAAAACTGCTTGTAAGGCAAAAACTCATAGTGAAAAGGTTTTTCCTATAGGATCCCATGTTACAATATCTGATTAGTTCCTGAGCCCAAAAATTAATCCCCCAAATCCAAAAACTGGCCAAAAAATACCTAATTATGAAACTAGTATCTCTGAAGTGGGACTGTCAGGTGTCCAGGCTGGACAGAGGGCTGCTAATGTTGTAATTGGCGGTCACAACCTTCGCTGAGAACATGTCCGCTGTTCTGAGGGGCAGGTGCTGCTGAGGGCAATAATTGGGCATACCCTGAGGCCAGGGTTCTCCCCTTTCTTCTCCCTTCCTCCTTCTGTTGCCACTGCCCCTTCTTTCCTCTCCCTCTGTGGTATGCTTGTGTTTGCACGCATGGAGAGCAGTCTGTCAGGGGGTCGAAGAAAGGGGACCAGGCTGCACGAGTGAGTGAGGGAGCTCACGCCATGATACAGTAGTAACCCATGCAAGGCCTCCGGCCCATCAGCTGCTTCCTCATCCTCCTGCTGCTACTGCAGCGTGAGCACAGCCCCTTTCCTCACTCGCTGTGGCGCACTTGTGTTTGCATGCATGGACAAGTGGGCAGCCAGATGGACCGCTCTAAGGAAGGGGGGTAGGAGAACGAGGGCGTGGTTTCACAAGGGAGGGAGTTCACTCGCATGCACCGTGAGGCAGCAACAATGCAGACAAGGCGTTAGAACTGTGCAAATTGCCATTGCTTCATGGTCAAAACCCGCCCTTTCCCCTCTCATATCTATTCCAGCGTCTGTTCTAGCAGCGCATTACAAGCAGAAATCTTGTATAAGTGAAAAATGTGCTTGTATAGTGAATTTTTAAAAGTGTGAATCTGTACATCTTATAGCAAAATCTTGTAAAGTGATTGCTCATATAATGAGGGATAACTATTTATAATAAACATAATGTGCCTAAACAATATGTCCACCTGTTGCAAAATGGCACAAAACCTGTACATGTGATATTGGAGGAATCAACATGGACAATGCAAAGCCAAAGAGACCCCAATTGAGTAATTATCTGTATAATCATTGCTTGCATTTTAACCAATGTTTTATTACATTTAAGATATATAAATTTATCAAATAAATCAATATAATATTTACAGTCATATTAGTGTTGCATAAAGTGAACCGTAGTTCTCTCTCACTTCCACCTGAGATTCTAAGAATAAACCCCAGAATATAACATATTCCTGTAAGAGAAGCCAGGGAAAGACCAGTTGGAGGAAATAGCAGTGAATGCTATTTCATATATGATGCTATGTGAATGCTATTTCATATATGATGCTATATACATATATGATGCTATGCAAAGCTATGGCCCCAACTTTTCTATTCATCTTTATGCATCTGACAGGGAAGACTGTGGGAGCACTAGACCTTGAGAAGCAAACATGTTTCGTTCTAATGGTAAGATGAAGGTATTTGCATTGGATAGTCATGGATGTATAATCCTTCTCCACCCACCAATTCTCCCCCACAACCCCCGTGGTCTTATTTCTGAGGCTAGAAATAAGCCTGGCTGGAGGGAAGAATATCTGGGTGGAGGGGCTGTGTGGGATAAAGGTGAAGCACCCCTGCCTGGCTGATTCTCCAATGGAAATGCCCACCACTGCTGTGCCTCCATTAACTGGCAAACTCATGTTTGGGAAATTCCAGCATAATGTGAAGTTCTGCCCTTAGCTTTCCGTTGATATACAATACACCTCTTTATACGTACCTAATCCGTTCCTGAAAACAGCCCTTATACGTGAAAATCTGGATTAACGAGTACAATTAGCGCAGCTTCAGGCAAAACGTTAAGGTTTTTACTTTTCAGAGTTGAAGATCAACATATTTTACTTTTTGTTTGTTTTTAATTGACATGGGTGTTAATCCCGAAAGATGAGTCTGTTTAGGTACATTAATTTCAGTGGGAAAAATTCTAACTTGTTCAAAGAAAGAGGTAGCACGGGTAGCCCGGTCATGTTAAAAAGTAGCGATCCAGCTGAAAATAACGATCTCAAACTACTTGGTATGGGCTTATTCACCCAGAAATCCAAATAGAAAAAAATGTTAAAAACAAATTCTGGAACTCAAGGACCCAACGTTTCATGTCTTTATCCAGACATATCCTCAGGGGTATTTTCCAAAGTTCATTGGTAGATGTTAGTGAAAGCGTCCTGCTTCATCCTTTTTATTTTCAAAAAAGGGCGGGAACTTTCCTAGACAGTGCAACTGCTTGTAAAGTGACTTGCACAAAGGCAGTGATCCTGCAAAAACTAAGTGGGGCACGCATCTGAGTTGTTAAACACTTACAGATCCCCCACAACCTTAATGTATTTTACATATTATATATGCTTGATCCACAGTCTATTACCCACGAATAATGGGAAGCCAGATGCGATTGGCCAGGCTCAGTTCTTGTTGCCTGTTCAGAAGAGCACCTGGCATTCTTTTACTTATTTCCAACGCCTCCAAATTTTTCAATATGCTTAATTTGCTTATTAAGCATATTTTGCTTAATTTTCTTATTAAGCATATTGAAAAATTTGCTTATTAAGCATATTGAAAAATTATTTGCTTATTAAGCATATTGAAAAACATTGTCGCCGGTCATAACAGCTTTCGTTCGAAAATTCTAACTTGTTCCAAAGCCTTTCCAAGTTCACCCCAAAATCACCCTAAATGCCTATAGCATAAGGAAAAAGTTGTGGAACACAGTAAAATAGAATAAATAACATTTAATATCATTACACAGCATCAATAAAGTGTTAAAGTCAATGATGAAAAGGTTTCAGAAGTTCTAGCATTACATAACGAGGTTTAGCACCTCAAGCTTTTGTTGCAAACTATGAATTGGGCCCAGGAAGGGGGATTAGGATTCAGCCACTGCTGCTGCCAAGCCCACCCCCTTTGTGGACCTGATCCCCCCCCCATTGCTTCCACTTTCCACCTGCCCTGTTTCACTCCCCCACCCTGTCCCGCCTTCCCTGCCACTTTACCTCGATCGGTAGGTAGGTTCCTCGATCGGTAGGCCGGTGCACATGGGAAATTCTGGAAGGGTTTTTAAGACTGCCGTAAGGCAGGTACCACTGGCGGAACACTAGTTCCTCCTTTCTCTGTTTACCTTGCTCTTGATAAGCATATACATTCCATTAAAATACATTCATGACCCAGCACCCTCAATGAGAAGGGAAGTAAACTGCTGTTGCTCTGTGACAGAAGGGCAGCCTCCACTGTGACTTGAAGTTCGTTAATGAAGGCTTGTGGCAAGCCTGCTTAGTTGCCAAGAGGTTATTATTTCTGACCTTGGATGACCAGGCATGTAGCTGTTTCACAAGCTAGTCCTTTGTCCTTAGATTGCAGATTCTTTCATAATACACAAATACCTAATAGCGAAGGTAGAGGTAGCAAAGAGTCCCTCCCAATAAAGACTGGTTGCTGGTTATAGATCATACTAATGCTATTTAGCTGGAATTTTTGAAGCCTTTTGGGCTCTACTTAAGACTCTAGCTTTGATCACTAAAGACCTGTATTCCTTCCTCCTGATGTGTCTTAGGATCATCTAATGGCTCTCTTCTTGAGAATGCCAGCTATACCAAGGGTGGCCAAACTTGCTTAATGTACGAGCCACGTACAATAAACTTCAGATATTTGAGAGCCACAATATTTAAGAAGCATTTAAATTCTTGAAATATATTTACTCACCATGAACATTAAACTGCTGTTTTAATCCAGTGGACTCTCAGTTTATACCTGGCAAATAATTATAAAACTTGAAAAATTCTTATTTACCTTTTTATATTTATTCTGTTGCAAAAAAAGAGCTCAGCCAACGTATTTCCGAGAGCCGCATATTATACGTCAAAGAGCCACATGCGGCTCAGGAGCCGCAGTTTGGCCACCCCTGATCTATACAATGAATACATACATTTCAGAAAGGTGTCTGGGTTTTATTGGATCCCTGAAGCAAGAGCATTTCAAAGCTAATGAGCTTCCAAGAATTTCTTGCTGTTCAGATGTTGCCATATGAAGGACATAGTGAAGGTCCCCCTTCTGCCTCTGTGGAGAGATTGTGATGGAACACGGGGATGAAATCAAATATGTGAGGGATACGAAGTCCAAGACTTAATTTCATATTGAATGTAAGCTGATGTGTGAATATGCAGAGTCCTGAATGTGATAGCGTTTACTCTGTGTGTGTGTGTGTGTGTGTGTGTGTGTGTGTGTGTGTGTGTGTGTGTGTGTATTTCTCTTGCTAACTATGCAACATCCAATAGGTAGAAGCTCCTTGTTTTATTACAGGATACTTTTAATAGTAGCTTATTAAGGTGTGTGTGTGCGTGCGCGCCCTTAAACCCAATGCTGACCTTCAAATACTAATATCTGCAAAATTATATCTGCCTTGGATGTCATTGTAGTGTCCCAACAACACCAGCATGATGTCTTCAGTGTGCTGGTATAACTGTTGATACTCGACTCCCTAAACCAGTGGTTCCCAAACTGGGAGGCGCGGCTCCCAAGGGAGGCGTGGATACCAGCCAGGGGAGCCGCGGAGTGCCACGGAACCCTCTCGGAATACAGTGCAATGCCTATTAACAGGCATCAACATAAAGTAATGGGGAGCCGCGGCCAAGGATCACCAATGGTCAAGGGAGCCGCGGGTCGAAAAAGTTTGGGAAACACTGCCCTAAACCCTTGCAAAACCCTTCTAAGCATACTTTTACTCAGTGCAGAATGGATGTGCATCCCAAGACTTACTCCTTAGCTAACTGTGTCTAGGATTGCAATCTATGAGGATAAGGGAGTTTTAGCCCTGCTCTCCGCCATGGTCCTGATCTGATTTTAGCCTTCTGTGTGCACTGCGTGACATCGGTGCCAAAAATAGCCTTAGGGAGGAGACCAATCCAGACTGGACACTGTCAGGGACATGGTATAGCCTCCTAACCCCCCTGCCATTCTCCTAGTTTGCTGAGTGGGGGGGGCAGCATGACTGTTTGTTCAGTTAAAAACAAGTCCGTCAACCCAACTAACAGGTTCCATGTCTTTTGTGGCATGACCTTTGAAAGCCTTAGGATGCATATCAGTTCTGTACTTTAATGTACTAAATGGACACACTATGTGTGTGTTTGTAGACCACAGAGGACAACTTTCCCTTAGTCTAATCTGAATATATTTTTAAGATGTGCTAATTAAGCCATAGTCTCTCCTCTTCCTGTTTGTTCTTCATTACTTTCTCCTGAAGAGAATGTATATGGAATGGTTGGCAATTTTGTTAAACCTTAAACTACATAGTTTAAGATTACAAAATCTTGGTTGCTAGCGCTGTCCTAGTAGTGCAGAATGCTCGATTAAGTAGTAATACTTGAGAAAAAGTAGTCATTTGTCTTTTGTTTCTGTGTCCAGCAGCAGAGGGCACTATATAATCAGAAAAAATTATCTTGAGCTTGTTACCCTTTTCTTCCCCTCCTCCGTCATGTAAAGCCATGTTGAATGAGCAAATGTCTATAGACTGGTCTGTGAGTTTTTTAAATGTCTCCTTCACAGGAAATCCACTGTGTAGCACTGCAGGGTTGTCCAAACAACTGCACAATGTCCACTTCTATGCATATGTTTAACTTTGCTCCCATCACTGAACAATGTCTGTTTTCTTTGTATAATAGATCACTTTAGTCACGTGCAACTAGTATTATGAAAGAGGCAAATGATATTTGCCATAAAGGGGTGGGTGTGTGTGTGTGTGTGTGTGTGTGTGTGTGTGTGTGTGTGTGTGTGTGTGTGTGTGTGTGATTAATCATCATGTGGATTTGTCATGGCTTAAAAGTAGCGGTCTTGGAACAAACTTGATCTTGAATATAAAAGTGGAACTTTGTGTAAACGTAATTGTCTCAACAAGACATTACTGTATGGATTTTATTGCTGAATTGAGCATGGTTTTTAGTTGCTTACTGTTAAATGCACTTTAAAAAAAAATCACACCACTATTTACATTTTACAGTTTTCAGCTTGGAAAGCGTGTTCACTTGTACTGGAGAGCCTTTTTCTTTTCTTCTTTTTTTTAATCAGCTGCTGAACTTTTTTTTAATTGCCAGACTAGTCATTACTTTGCCTTTTCTAGGCAATAGGTCCTTGTTATAAGGCACAATAAGAATTTTTGCCCTATAAATGAAACAGGACTGGCTGATCTTAAGCCATTCTCCAGTTAAACCTGATTGATGTGTTGCCCAAGAATTTCTACTGCCACTGCATAAGACGGAGGTGATACTTTTTGCTCATTAATAGGTGTGCAGCTGTTATGTGATCTGTTCACAATTAATAATAAGTGTGCTTGTGTCGGACAGCGCTGAGTTTTATGCTCCATGTAGGCATCCGTTCTTTTTCCCTGGTGTGACTGCAAATGACTGAAACAATATCAGGAGTTAATACAATAGAATATGAAGAATCCACTGACTAAGGGATTTTATGGACAGGTTGAAAAGTGGAAATGCCTTACCTTGACCCCTGTTTGACTTTGGGATGCACTTGTTTTGAATACAAGATGTCTCCTGTACAAAGAGAACATGCATAGAACCAGAGGTTGCACGGTTCAGGTCCTGTCTCCAGTAATGAAGAAGCGAAAGCTCGTAACCTATTCCTCTTGAGGTTTCCTTTAATTCTTTCAGACCTTTGGACTGATTCACAGGTACTGGCAGCAGCATGGGAGCTGCTTCCCTGTGGTTGCATCACACCTCCTGGCCAGTTGACAATCATGTGGAAAGTAATTCCTTCATGTACACATTGCCAAAAAGCAGCCATGAGCTAGCTCAGGGGTGTCAAACCTGTTTCATATAGCAGGCCGCGCCTGCTGAGGGCAGGAAGTGACATCACTAAGCAGGAAGTGATGTCATTAAGCAGATGACGGCCAGAAATAAACACTTTGTTCTCACAACTCATTAGCTGCAAATGACAGAAGAGAAAATGTCTAAATCTTGATCATATTTTCAAGATATGGGAGAGCCCAATTATTGCACTGGGAGAGCCCAGTTATCACACGGGCCGCCCTTTCAGCAGCGCTGCATTTTTTGAGTTATCGCTTTGCAGCTTGGCAGCTAAGAGGGGGTCTGTGGATGCCTTGGCAGAAGAGGTGCTGCTGAAAGGGTGGCCCGCACAATAATGGAGCTCTCCCATCTCCCTCTCTCACCCCTCTTGGTCTGCTCCTTCCACCGTAGCGTTCATTGCCTTCTGAGGTCT
This sequence comes from Plestiodon gilberti rubricaudatus, assembly GCA_026170595.1. Taxonomy (NCBI): domain Eukaryota; kingdom Metazoa; phylum Chordata; class Lepidosauria; order Squamata; family Scincidae; genus Plestiodon; species Plestiodon gilberti. The sequence continues at coordinate 122,310,414 of JANXHW010000001.1, read as the reverse complement.
CCTTTCTCTCACTTTCAGAGCCTCAGCAGAAGCAGTGCTGCTGAAAGGGCAGTGCTGGGAGAGTCCAATTATCATAGGGGGTCGAATAAAAAGCTTCCGTGGGCCGTATTGGGCCTGTGGGCCTTATGTTTGACACCCCTGAGCTAGCTGTTTTCACACACAAACCAGCAAGTGAAAGCCAACCCCAGTTCACTTGGCAGCATTAGAAGGATGCAAGTATATGGGAAGAGTCCATGCTGAGACTATTTTCCATCCCACTGCTGCCTATCCTGAAAACTGGAGTAATGTTGACATGGGAAGAAGCTAGAGTTGTTCTCCTCCCATGTGAGCATAGACTTCAGACATTTATATGCATCTCATACAAATATGAATATGCATTCTAGATAATGTCAGAAGAAGCACAAAGTGTGAGGAAAAATTCAAACTTATCCAGATCCCAAAAGTATAGGGTTGTAAGGGAAGATGGAGAGCAGACTGAACACAGTGCCTAGCGGTTAGTGACTAGCACTCTAGTCTCTGCTTCACCCTCTTTATTGGGTAACCTAGAATTGGTTTGGGGAAAAGTAGTCTTCCCTTCCACCACCCAAAGCTAGAAAGCCCAAACAGAAGGAGGCCACATTGGGAAATCCCCCCTTTCTGGTTAGCAGAGACCATACCAACCCCAAGATTCAGGGAGTCCCTTTAAAACTAGCCAGTAGCAGAATGTGGAGTCTGGTAGGCAAGGCAACCCACTGCCTCCTGAGTGAACTAAGACCAGGCAGGTAAACTGTAAAAGTAGAAGTAGTTTATTAAAAGGCTGAAAATCCAAAACAATGGAAGGAAAATTAATTAGCAAAAGGGCTGAGGGAGGGAGGGATGTGTGTGTTAAGAAGCAAGAAACGAATAAAACAAAAACTCTGATGCAACTTACTCCTACCCTACTTAAGCTGTTCCAGGATTCTGGTCCTGGCAGCCACACTTGAAGCAAGGTGGGTGGGTGAGCCCCCCATGAAGCATCAAATGTTTTGGCTGTTGGCAAAGGTGTGTGTCCGTCTATGTCCCTGCTTTCTATAGCCTGTGGACATTAACCCTACTTTACCTGTTGGATTGGTTACTGGAGGGGGCGGATTTCTGAATTACCTGCTCTTGGAAATCAAGTGGACTTCATGGTCCAATGAACTGGCTCAAATTCATGGTCTTTGTATACCAGTCGGTTGGGGAAGAAGGAGATGCTTGGCAATAAACAGCAACTTGACTGCTGCATCTGGATGACTGAGCAGTCTTGTCAGGATGCTAAGGCATCGCAGAAGTCTGTCGTTTGTGGATCTTTTGCCCAAAACCTACTTCTGTGACGTAATTCAGGAATGTGTATTCCTGACATTATACTATAGGTGTGCCACAAGTATCTTCAGATCCAAAGTTACTGCCTAGCTTCTGAGAGAGCCTTGGCAGGTAGCAGCTTGTAGAAAAAAAAGAGCAAGATAATATTGACACATTTTTTTTTTCCTCCGAAATTCAACTGCTCCCATTCCGTGTTTGAGGTTATGGAGTGATGCTGGGATCTGAAAGCCAGAGATACTTCTCACTGGCGGCACTCGAGGTGGGGCGGAATGGTAAGTTCCGCACTGTGCTAACCTCCGTTTACTCCCTGGCACGAGGCGGCCCCGCCCCCTTGCCATTTGAGCCATTCATTGTGGCGAAGGCACCGTGCAGGGAGTCTACTGCGCGTTGTCTTCACCACAATGAATGGCTCTGACGGCGAGGGGGCGGGGCTGCCTCGTGCTGGGGAGTAAACGGAGGTTAGCACAGTGCAGAACTTACCATTCCGCCCCACCTCGAGCGACGCCAGTGATACTTCTAATTCCCAGTACTTTTCTAGAAGTCTGGTGATTTGTGGTCATTTTACACGTTGCACAGCAGCAAATCGGGGGCTTGCCACCAAATACATGTTTGACAGGAAGTCACAGCCTACCCCTGATGAGTACTGTATACTGTACTTATGATACACATTTTTTATGCACCTTTGCATTTCTGGTGAACTTCTACGCACACGCACACGCACACGCACACACACACCCCAAATGTGTGATGTCTGGTCCTGTGTTGCTAGCAGCCTTCTCCGCCCACCCTTTATAGAATGCACTGGCTCTGTGCAAAAACTATGTTGTCGGAGCAGTCCAGTGTGGGAGTGATTTGGTCCACTTTGGCTCCCTGTGCAGCAACATGAGCCGTTTCAGCTCTATAATGAGGAAAGGATTTTGGTCACAAATAGAGTTGCCATTTCTGTTAGTATGTGCTTTGTTTGAAATGTGAATCAGGCTCTTCAGCTCGGATCCACTGGGTTTGGTAGAGGATACTACTCTAGTGCAAAGCTACTCTAGTGCAAACTGTTTGTGCAGCAACAGGTGCAGCCCCAGGTACCCAAATAAATGGGTGTTTGAGGAACTGTTTGCTTTAATAATAGTGCCTTGAGATCAGCTAGGATGGCTTGTGGCTTTAGAAGTAAAACATACTTTTGGCTTGTAATATGATTTCACTCTGATAATGAGGTAAGTTTTTTTTTAAATTAATTTTGGAAGCATGTAGTCTCTGATTGCATTATAATCTAAGATTAATTGTCTTTCAAAATTGAATTTTCTAGCATGATCCTTGTGTTTCTGAGTTTTAAGAATTTTGTTCTGTAAACTGTTCTGCATGTCTGTAACAATGAAATAGCATTGACATAATCAAGTGTAAAGTTACAGAATTAAGTTTAATTGTATTAAAGTTATTTTATCCTAGTTGCATCATTATAGCAAATATTTATTTTTAAAGTACTGTAAATGTGACCCCCCTCCCTTTTCCCCTTATAACCTGGTTATGGTTTCTCAAACTTATGTTGGTCTTGCATGTTTTAATACATTGTATGCAAAATGTTACTAATAGAAAGGGTTTGACAAACCTGCTTTTAGAAAAAGTATACGGAATATAACCACTGCAGAGACGTGCAGGTTTTAAGATGTTTTTACTATGCTGGGCCAGTGAAACTCAGTGTGGTCACAGTGAAAGTGATAAATCAGTTTTGGGAGGATCTTCACAGATTTCACCAGTGGTTGGCCTGGGTCCGTATCATTTCCAGTACAGCTCTTTAAGCAATAAATAACTCTGCTATAAATATAGGGAAAGCAATTAATTGTGATGCTGTCCCTAGAGGTAATATTATGGTGGTCCTTCTTGTAAATTGATGACAGACATATGCAACATCGAACCCTTTTTGTTCATTCTTCTTAGAACTTGAAATTCTTTCATTACTGAAACTTTGGTGTTCATGAGGCTATTAGTAAATTAATTTCCAGTTAAACCAGCCAAACAAATAACTCCATAAAAAGTTACTAGCCCAGATATATTTTTACTAGCCTGGCTGCCCACATATACTGTACCAATGTAACAACCCAATTCTATCCTCTGCTAGTCTATAGCATTGCAGCGCTGCTGAGAAAGCATGTGCTGTGCATTCTGTGTGTGAGTGTGAGTGTGAGTGTGAGCGTGTGAGAGATCAGACAGCCCAGCAAAGGTGGTCTGGTCACCTACCCCAACAACACCCCCCCCAAAGGAGGTAAGTATAAAAACCTTTTTACTTACCTCCCCGTAGACTGCCTGATGCCAATAGGTCTCTTTGGACCTCTGCCAGCTATTTTGCTGCTGTAAGTCTGGGGAGAGTCATGGGGCATTGGGCCGGAGAAAGGAGGATAGGATCTCAGTGTGCACCACTGAGATTCTCCACCTCCCCACCCCAGTACTTCCCTGAACTGCCCTGCTGCCACCTTACCTGCTCCAGTGCAGGCTGGGTAAGCAGGTGGTGCGCAAGAGGGGCCTCCAGCCATTTCTCGGGGCGGTCTTGGCCCATGCACTATTGGAGCAGCTTTGGTAATGCTGGCCCAGATCTTACGGCAGCAGATTGTGAGATCCATTGCCATAAGCCCCAGATAGGCTTGGGTCCTAAGTCATTTGTGGCATACCAGTAGCCTGGAAGGGAAGTAGGGGGACCCAGTACGCTCTCTGACTGGTTACGAATGAACTAGTAGCTATTTATTAGCCCTAGTGATATGAAAAAATGAAAAGCAAAAGTGAATATGGGAATACTGGGAACTGCTTGGAGTATTTCATATTTACTTTGTGCATGTGATATATACAGTTTTCACTAGTGCCTCTGGTCAAACAAGTGTTGCAGGTTTTTGAAGCACCAGAAAAACTTTCAAAACCTGCTTGATCAGAGACAGTAGCCATACAAAAGAAGCTAGTGTAATCTCCTTGGTAGAAGGGTAGGATAAAAATATTAACAGCCCAATTTTATCCTCCTCCCTACCAATGCAGCTGAGAAAAATGGCTTGCACTGCATCCTATGGGTGGGTGTAGGGGGAGAGTCCCGGAGGTCTCCTCTAGGTAATGGAACATTTTTTCCCTTACCTAGGGGTAAGACTCCAGTGCTGGAACGGGTCTACTTGAACCTGCACCAGCAAAATCACTGGTGCAAGTACATGTGGACCTGGGTCAGGGGATCGGGTCCGGGAAGGGGGTTTGGATTTGGCGGGTGCCACTGCCCCTGAACCCGCCCCCTTCATAGACCTATTCCGCCCTGCTCCATTATGCCTCCCCTGCCATTATGCCCTCCTCATTATGCTTCCCCTGTCCTACCCTTGGTGTGTGTGAGTGAGTGAGTGTGTATGAGAGAGAGATTGGGCTGTAAGAATTGATCTGTCTCCAGCCTCAGTAATGACTGTAATTTCTGCATGTCTTTTTCCATATTTGGGAAATATGGAAGTTGGCCACTAACTGCTGTTTGAACTATTTCTAATGCCACTGATTTTTGTCACATATTAAGGAAATTAAAAAGATGTTATGGTTTCAATTTGAATACGAATAGCAGTGTGTGTCAAGCCCTTCCTTTTTCAACATTCTAATTTTCATATATAACTCTTTATAATTTTGTTGCATTCACTAGGTTTGCTGGTATGGGTAATCTTCTTAAAGTCCTTACCAGGGAAATTGAAAACTACCCACATTTTTTCCTGGATTTTGAAAGTAAGTTAAAAAATTGGAACCTCATTTTCCCTGACTTAGGAGCTGGTTCAGAAGGAATGTTTAAATCTGATAAACATGTTCAAGCAGTACAAATGATCTGACTCAATGCTTCAGGATTTGTTCTCAGAGTACTTTTCCTGTTCCTTTTCTATTTTTCAGGAACCAAATGGGAAATCTTTTAAAAGTTCTCACTTGCACAGAGTTTGATCAGGGACCAAATTTTTTCCTTGACTTTGAAAGTGAGCAAAGCTTCTTGCCTGGCTTGCATTCTTTTCTCGTTCTTATCCCTAATAAATTGCATGTTTTTAATGTACCAGACAAATAGTACAGTGCACGCCACTTATACTTTTCCTGCCTCATGTCGGCTGTTAACTGCTCAGTTCATCCAAATTCCCAACATCATTTTTTTTACTATCATTACTAGGCTTATGAGATCCATACCAGGATAGAGTGCTAGACCTTTAGGAGAACGAATGTGGGCAGGTCTAGCTTGTTAAACCCTTAAAGCACAATCCTAGGCATGTCTACACAGAAGCAAGCCCCACTGAACACAATGGGGCTTGCTTCTGAGTAGACATACCTAGGATTGTGCTCTAAGGTTTAACAAGCTACAGCTGCCCACATTCCTTCTCCTAAAGATCTAGCACTCTGTCCCAGTTGGAGATCTGGTAAGCCTAATCATTACCATCAATTTAAAGGACCTGGCTAATTGTCTTAATGCTGCCATTGATTCTAGCTGCTTTCTGAGCAGGTGACAGCACATCTGGCAGCTGCACTACTTTGTTGGTGGTTTGCTCTGCTTTTTAATTGTATAATGTAATTTTTATTTTATTTTTTACAAAGAACAGAGATTGCAGAGAGTGAATAGTGAAACTGAGGCTGCAATCCTATACACACAAGTACAGTAATTCCCATTTAAAAAAAAAAAAAAACCTAGGATTTATTTCTGAATAAATGTACATAGGATTGCGCTATCAATGGGGTGCTGTTCAGGCATTAATTTCCTTGTCAGGTTGCACCTGAGAAGAGAGCAGGAGTGAATTTCAGGGCAATATGCACTCTCTCTCCTGGTTCCTCCCACCATGGGCAATACAGTTTAGTCATTAGAAGTGGCTTGTGCTGTATTCAGAAAGGACTAGTGAGCAAATTGCTTTGCCCTTTACATTTTCTTAAAATGTGCAAAAACACATTACCATGAAACTGCTAAAATTCTACTGGGCAGAAAAGTGTCAATGTAGTAGATATGGAAGTAGGGCCCGCCTTTTTCCTTACGATTTACAGTATTAGTTCCAAAATGTGTGTATTATACGGAAAGGAGCAAATACTAAGATTTTATGATACATATCCATGATTCCCAAACATTTCCTAAAAGACTTAATAGTTTTTCTGTATATCTGTCCTATGAAGGATAAGACCAAATTGTTCATATGACACTTTTCTTTCCTTTGTTCAGTATTGAATTAATGGGATTATGTTCATTAATCGCAAAAAAATGAAGTGAATGATTGATTGCATTTTCCTTAGCTGTGCATCTATCAACTGGTGAAATATAATATACATTACACATTAATTTTCTAACCACATCTTTCACTGGATTGCAGCTAATATGATCCTTCTGCTTAAAGTCTGAATGCATGTCATTTGGGCATTCGCTTGAAAACTGATCAGCGAATGCATTAAAATCCCTTCATCCACTAAAGATATATTGCACCTCAACTTTGCCTGCTACACGATATCTTTTTAAACACCGAAAAGGCAGGTGTATGTTGTTTTTCAGCACAAGCTGTTATAGTTTTTAAAGTAACATTTTACGGAAAGAGCTGTCTAAGAACCTAGATCTGGTAGCAAACCCTATTTTCTTTTAAAGTATCAGAGAATTTCTATTGTCTGTGTTTTCTCAAAGCTTCCTGATAATTCTGCACTAGAGCACCTGTTCTAAGCTCTGACTTTTAAAGCAATTTTCGGGGCCATTTTACATGTTAACTGGGTTTTCCACAGGATGTAACCATTTCTATTAGAAGAAATGATTTCTGTCATGGAATGAAAGAGGTTGGTTCTACCAGAATCACAAACTTCATATGAGAGGAGGTCTTTAAAAAAAGAAGAAGAAAAAAAGAGACAAAATTGCTCAATTTCTGAAGACCCTACTTCCTGTGCACTAAGATGGAGTCATTGTGGAAACCACCTCAAGACTTGTGGCCATCGTACAATGTGTGCCATGTTCCATAATGACTTTATTTGTAAAGGGTTACCGTATTTTTCGCTCCATAGGACGCATCGGACCATAGGACGCATGCATCCTATGGAGCTAAAAATAAGGGATTTTTTTTTTTTTGCTTGTGGGGGCTTCGGGGAGGCCTGCGCGACTCTCTGCAGGCCTCCCCGATCTTCAGTTCGGTGCTAAATGGCTATTTTCGGCCGTTTCCGGTTTTCGGAAAACTGGAAACGGCCGAAAATAGCCATTTAGCACCGAACTGAAGATCGGGGAGGCCTGCAGAGAGTTGCGCAGGCTTCCACGAAGCCCCGGTAAGTACCGTATTGTCCCGAGTCTAAGACGCACCCTTAAAGTTTGATGCTATTAAAAAAATTTAATTAAATCACTGGCATTAAATTGCAACAGCCTGATTATAAGACGCACCCCTAGTTTAAAAACTTAAATTAGGAGAAAAAAGTGAGTCTTATACTCAGACCAATACAGTATTTTTTTATTCACTCCATAAGACGCACACTAATTTCCCCCTATTTGGGGGGGAGCGCGTCTTATGGAGCGAAAAATACGGTATGTGTCCTTGACACTGTTGCATTTTTTTAGAGCACCACCCCCTTCTCTAAAGGGTCGAGGAGCTATAGCCTAAAGGCACATGGTTCAGCCCCTTTGTAGTAACTGGAGCAGGTCTGGTCAGTGCCTGGGGATCCTGTGTATTTTGTGAGTTCTGTTGAAGAAAGATGGGATATAATTTTAAGAAGTGCTTGTACTCTGTCCAGGCAATCGTCATTCTGCCATTCAGCTTCCTGGGTGACTTTGGGCCAGTCATCGTCTCTCAGCCTCACTTACCGTGCCTCACAGGGTTGTTGTGAGGACGGAAGGAGGGGAGGGACTGTGTACAGCATCCTAAGCTCCGTGGAGAAAAGGTGGTGTAAAAATGTGAAAAATAAATAAAATTTCAAGATGCCTGTTGTAATGTTTGTTCTACCGCTCTTTTGATATGGCTGTGATCTGCTGTGTTTAGTGTGCAAATAGTGTTGTAGGCAATGTCTGGGTGGATTAGTATGTGCTAGGACAGTGATTTTCAACTTTTTCATCTCATGGCACACTGACAAGGCACTAAAATTGTCAAGGCGCACCAGTTTTTTTGTCAATTGACAAGGCACACCACACTGTTGGTGGGGGGGCTCACATCCCCCAATGGCTCTACTAATAAATGAACCTCTCCCAAACTCCTGCAACACACCTGCGGATCATTCGGAGCACACTGGTTGAAAATCACTGTGCTACTGTCTGAGGCCCTCCCCAGATGTGCAGTTGTTCCATGGCAAAAATGCATCCATGAGCCACAACCATGTGTGTAAACTCATGCGGGACTTTCAACCATATGCGCGCAACAATCTAGGACTTTAAGAAAGCATGCAGATTTTCATGGCTTGTAATTAAATACACAGTTTGAATATTTATGGGATTTCCAGCCATTTTTTTGAGAGAAGAAATAAAGTTGTATCTTACAATTAACTGAAGACACTTCCTTTCCTGTTTCAATTGCGTTGACGAGATTGGATGCACAGGAGCGGACTATCCAGGGCAGTCAGAGATGAAAGCTTTAAATCTTCAATTTGCTTTTACGTTTCTTCCCACTCCAGGGATTTCTTCAGAAAGCAGATAGAGATTTCAGCAAAGGCATGCTGAACAGATGTCCATAGTCTTGGCAGGGAGCACACAGAGAAGGTATAGGGTAGTGGAGCACTCCAGGTGAAGCACAGAAGCCTTTGATTGTTGATTGGATGTGTGCTCCCTGCCAAGGCTATGGACATCTGTTCAGCATGCCTTTGCTGAAATCTCTATCTGCTTTCTGAAGAAATCCCTGGAGTGGGAAGAAACGTAAAAGCAAATTGAAGATTTAAAGCTTTCATCTCTGACTGCCCTGGATAGTCCGCTCCTGTGCATCCAATCTCGTCAACGCAATTGAAACAGGAAAGGAAGTGTCTTCAGTCAATTGTAAGATACAACTTTATTTCTTCTCTCAAAAAAATGGCTGGAAATCCCATAAATATTCAAACTGTGAATCTAAGACTTTCTTCATGGCAAAAGCCATGCTAGTCCCTCCTCCTGCACTGCCAGTCATCCTCCAGTAGAATTCCTGTAGAATTCGCCCACCAAAACGGGTGGAAGTTTCCCTAAGGACAGAACATTTCCTTGTCCAATCATATCATGTGATTCACCGCTCCAACTTTCACAGGGAAGTTTTTTCCTTCATTATGTTCTGTTTTTTAACCAATTTGACTCGGACCTTCCCTGCTTCCAACCAGGGAGGTAACCTATAAAATGATTAGTGATGCCAGCCAGTTGACTGCAGGTCACCAGGATGACCTACCCCAGTTGAAACCAGGGAAGGGAGCTGGTGGCAGCAAGGCAAGACAATCATGGGGTGTGCGGCAATCGTACAACTAATTTCAGCTGAATGGCAACTTACCAGGTGTGCCCCTGGCCAGTGTGTCTCCCCCCCCCCGTACTTTAAGTTTTAGTGACTGCCGCAAGACTGAGGCCATTTTAACGGGGGTGGGGGACATAGGCAAAGGGAGGAAAGTGGAGAGAAAAACTGCAGATCCCACATATTTAGAAGTTTTAAAAGCAAAAGTGTCCAAGGATGAGCTATGCTTCAAGATGCCCTGCAAAAAATATTTATATACAGGTCATCTCTCACCAGTGGCGTCGCGACGACGCGCGACACCCCTGAGCGGGGGCGCGCATCACCCTTAAGGGGGAGGCTCTGCCCCCGCGTGTGACGTCACGCGCAGGAGCGGAGCGCCCTCCCCGCTCCGTTTTCGGCTCATTTTGGAGCCAAACGGAGGCGAGGGAGGGCGGGCGGGCCCACCTGCACCGCAAAATTGTAAGTAAGGGGCATCGCGCGTCACCCCTATATGCGCGACGCCCCCCGGCGGCCCGCCCCCCCTCTTCCCCCCGTCGACGCCAGTGTCTCTCACTATTTGCGGGTTTGGCATCCACAGATTTTCCCCATCCACAGATGCCGAGCCACCTCTCCTGCATCACGCTGGGCACAACCCGCAACTAACGTCGTACTGGAATCCAGTACTGCATGCCAAAATTGTACTCACCGGGGGGCCTCTGGAGGCCCCTTCTGCATTGTGCCAGGTCTGCAACCCCTTCCATAGGCCTCCATGGGCCTCAGAAAGCCTCTCCGAAGTGACTGGAAGCTCTCTGGTGAGTACAATTTCGACACGTGGTGCTGGATTCCAGTATCCATCGATTTGCGATATCCGCAGGGGGCTGGAACCAATACCGATACTGAGGGACTGTAATAAATATCTCACTGGGCAACTAATGAATTCCCAGATGGCTAATTTTCTCCCCAGTAACTGGTGTGTCATTTGGTGTAAAATCACTATTGCCTGACTTAAGTTTGGCAAATGCATCCAGCAGCAGGCACACCCAGCCACAGGTATAGCACGCGATTGGTCGGTCCAACTGTAATAAGGAAGTTCTTTTTCCCCATGTTCTTTTGGCTCAGAATGTGGGGTTTTCCCCAAGCAAACCTACCCTTGCTGGAAACAGGGGAGTCTGTGATCTGCTGGATCTATGTGCTTTGTGCCAAAAAGAACAACCAGGTACAGTCTGTGTAGCTAAAGGAGCAGTGAGGAGCTGGATTAATCAGTGGCTCAAATAATGGGATGAGTTTATTGGAAAAATCAAAGCTTTTTTTTAAAGACAGTTCACTTCCATGTTACCTGTTAATAAGCATCCCAAAATAAATTTTAAATGGTGTTCTCTTGCATTCCAGTGCAAGAACAGTTAATTACAAATGCACAAAAAGAAAGTTGGACATTCCTCTAACAACAGATAATTAAACCACAAATATTTACAAATGCACACACAAATGTTGGCAAATGGGTTAACAGCCTCTCGGTGACGTGACGTGACCTCCCAGTGCTTCTCCCTCCTCCCAAGCTTGTGGAAGTTCATGCCTGGACAGGTAAGCCTCCATCACAGCAGTCTGCCTCTCCATGAAGACACTCCTCTTGTGCTGAGTGCCTTCAACAGCCCCAACCAGCATCCTAATGTCCTGGAACCTTTTCTGCAGCAAAGCCTCAAGACTGGTGGTCATATTGTCCAAGGCTCACTCCCAGCTGGCTGCTGACCTCTCTACGCTTGCATCTCATGCTGCAAGGTCTCTGACCTGGAGGCAGGTGAGGGTCTGTGCAAGGTTGTTGCTTAAATCCTGGTTGGCCTGTAGCAGCTCCCACATCCCCCGTCATTTGTAGTATCTGTGGATCTATTTCTGCAAAGAGGAGCCCTGTTTTAACTAGTACAGTAGCTGCCCAATCCTTACTGTAGTCAGTGCCAAAAAAAATTGTGGAAAACATTCCCTCCATTCCATCTCTCCCTGCTCGCACTGACTGTCCCCCCCTCCTCACTTTCCAAAGCATTTATTTTAAATAGTTCATACTTGTGCAATCCTTACTGCTATCTGCTGAAGGTGGGAAAGACATCAACCCCCTTCCAGTTCTCCCTGCTCTTGCTTCGTGGCTACCCCCCCCTTTCCAGAGTGTCCTCCACAGGAGATAGGGAGTACTTCCTTGATTCTGCAGACATGTGTTGCGGTAATTCAAACAGTGGGCTTTCAGCATTGCCCATGGCATGGAGCAATTAGCCCAACACTGAGAGTCCTGGCTGCAGGCAGGGAGATGCTTCTGGGTCAGTGGAAACCAGGTTCAAGAACCCTTTTTCGTCACCTTCTGCTTTTTCCCCATATCCCAGCACACTTCCTCTGCTGTACCATCCCTGAACCACTCACACAGGATACAACCATCCCATGATCCACACAGAGAAAGTTAAGGATGTCGAAGAAGGGCATCTTGTCCTGGAGCGCCATATTGCTCTCCTTACCCATTTGTAATTCCTCTAGAGTTCCTTGGATTTGCTCCTTCGTGGCTCAAGGGCTACACTCTGGTAGCCCATGTCCTTGAGCTCTGAAATGTAGCAAAACTGTTCCACATTTTATATTTTTTTGTGAGAGCTGCCCAGACTGCCTCCTACCACCAAATGTCTGTGAAGCCACTCCAACTCCTTGCTCTGCAAACGATTCCTTAGATGGTGAGGAAGCTCCTCGCTGTTGACAGGAGTAGCTGGAACAGTAGGAACCCCTGGTCGATCCAAAGATCCTGAGATTCAGTCACAATTCAAGCTATGTCAACTTTCACACCTTTCTGTCCTATTTACCACAAGCAAAGTGTGTGTGTGGGGTAAGATGGCTCCCCTTTACAGCCAGAAACGAGGACGTGGTGTGGTGAAGAGCCAGCCTAGGGGCACAATCTGATCTCCTCTGAGGACTTTAAACTCACGGATTTCAAAAACCATGTGAGTTTTCCTATCATATGTTCAAAACCCACATGGAAGATTCGGAACTCTCAGAATAAAAAGTGAAAAAGGTACTTGGATATTCTGTGGTAAAAATTCTAATGGATAAGGAAACCCACTATGAGATTGGCATCCCAAACTTGCACTTATTCCATAGCACCATGGCAAATGCCCATTTCCATGTGGGTTTTTTCATGTTCCGTTTGGGCCTAGGGGTGCTGGTAGGATGAGGAAGAAGATTTGGCAAACGTCAAAGTGAGTGATTAAATAATTAAGGCAGAAGGACTATAAGGACTGTATTCCTTGCTCCAAACACGCAGCAGTGCGGGTTTGGAAAAGGATTGTAAATATGCTGAGGGAGAGAAGTCTCCACTGAGGGAGAGAAATGTCCACAAGTTGTGGAATAACTTGTAGTATTGTGGAGCCATTTCAAATGTTCAAGACCTCATCTAGCTTAGCCCTCTCATAGAGCTATACCATTTCAGAATGCATGTTGGGGTGTGTGATTTGTTTCAAAGCACGCTCCATCTCAAAAATCTCAAAAAAAGGTAATATTACAAAGGTAATATTAATATATTCAAAAATATATTTTAATTTGGTAGTTCTAAGGTTATTGCATACCTGAACTTTAATTTTGCATTGGTATTTATTCAGCTAGTATTAAAGATCTCCAGAGTTTGGCAGATGCGGGAGGGATGTCCTCTACTACACAACCTTGGAGATGCCATCTGAAACTGGAGACACACAGCCTCCCCCACCCCCACCCCCGGCTGCCGTTTCCATGTCTGTAGTGGCTGGTTGGTATTGCCCCCAACTGCAGCATGTTATTTTTCCCCATAGGAATGAATTGAAGTTTTATATAGGAGGACGTAAACTGTTGCACTTGGAACCATGTTTCGACTGGCAGCTAAACCTGTCCCCTGCCCTTGTTAACCCCATGAGAATCAAGCCTGCTGCTCTCTACATAGCTCTATTCTGGGTTCTATTTCTTGATCACGCTATCGGCTTGTACAGGTGATGGAAATGTTGTGGGGTGAGATCTCCTGTCGCTTAGTAACGTGACTGTATGTACCATCCTGCCAATTGGTGAAGAGGTCTTTACCACATGTCACATTGCAAATGTGTGTTGTAAAGTTTGTTTGCCTAGGCTTTAAATCGAGATGGAGTGCAGGAGTTGGTGCCTGTAATACATATAAAGAACGTTTTGCCAGCTGACTGCTGTCATCTAAAGGCTCTTTAAAATGATGAGAGCAAAGCTTTAAAATACCTTCAGTTCGATACTGCAGATGATATTTTTTTCCACCACTGGTGCAGTTTTTTCTTTTTTTCATTTGCACCTACAGCAAATTCCACCACCATGAATCTTGTTAAAACGAAAGATCTCTTTTAGGCTTTTTAGACCTTGTACCTGCCTACGTTAATAACGTGTAAGATGAATTCTGAACACTTACGGCTATTTGCAGCAGGCATTTTTCTCATAAAATGTGTCCTGCTAGATTTTACTGCTGCATGTAGTTAGAGGCTTTTATTCAGTCTTGGTGAAGGAAAACGTCTCTTCAAGTGCAGTTCTCCCTGAATCTTCTCGGAGACTGTGTGTGACCGTTTTGGAGGCTTAGTGGAACAAGTTCAAGAACTTATTCAGGGAACACTGAGTGAAGCAGAAGGCTGCGTGTCGCCTACTGGGCTTTGCAGCACAGGCTCACTGCTGAATGTGATTGGCAGGGATGTGGATCAAGTCTCTGACTCCCAAGTTTCGAGTCAAGTCCCAAGTCTTTGGTTGTGAATTGCGAGTCCTTATCTATTTAATGGGGAAAACGGGTTTAAACCTGAATAAAATTGGACTCGTCGTAAAAGGCTCCAAGCCTCGAGTCAAGTCTTTCACAATTGCCAAGGCAAGTCATTGACGCGATTTGAGTCCGAGTCAATAGACTCAAGTCTACATCACTGGTGATTGGTGCAGTCAGATGGTGACTCTAGTAGTCACCTATTGGAAGGAGTGCCTGGACTGAACCAAGTGTCCACTTCTTCCTTCTCTTCCTTTCCCCGCCCATGACATCTGTTCTTCATACAGAAAGGGTGGCTGCCTTTTGTGCTGTGTCCCCACAAGATTGCTTCTCCTGGGTCTGGGTGATAATCTTTGAATTAACTTTTCCCCTGCCTCTTCTCTCATAATATAACTTCCAGCTTCCAAGACCCTCTCTTCCATTATTCAGCACATTGTGACAAACTTTGTATGAAGAGTCCGTTTCTTCTGTTGACTCCAGATGACTTTAATAATTATGGTGGTTATTCTCGCAGGTTCTCACAGAATCTCAGCGAAGCACAGATGTATTTCTGAACTTTTCCAGGTTATTGTCTCTTGTTGCTTTGAGTGTCCAAAACCAGTGTTGTTCGGAACAATTTTGTGCTGTGGTTGAAATCGTGTTCCTGGAGGATGCTTTCTACTGTTTTGGATGCTGCCGGATTGCAACTACTTTTTATTTTATGCATCCAGCTAGTCTTGACTGGGTGGAGTTCAACCCCATGACATGTTTGCCTGACCTGAAATCTGTTAAAATAAATATTTTAATATATCTGCTAAAACTTTCATGGCCAGTATTCACAGAATGATTCAAGTTAAAATTACTCAGGTTTAAAGGCCATGGTCTACAAAAAGCACTTACACCTGGCGTTTCGCTCGCTTCTGTGGTGGGCATTTTCAAGTTTGTAACTGTAACTCCCAAGACCTCTATATATACACTGTTGACACACTGGTACCTTCATTGGTATTCTTTTGGTTTTTTTAATTACAAATGGACTTGAGATCAGGCCTTTATTTGTGTCAGGAACCAGTTCTAATCCTCTTTATGGATTGAGCTAAATACCAAGGTGTATGTCTGAAAATTAGTGAAACATTACCTGAATGAACAAAGAATTTACAATTAAAAGGTCCGGGTTTTTAGGAAGTTTATTTAAGTTAAAACAGGACAAGTCCTGGAACTTAAACGGCCTAAAACCCCGGACCTTTTAATTGTAAATTCTTTGATCTGTACTGGCTGTGAAAACCTATGAAGCTGCATATCACCTGAATGGCCTGTGGGTTGATGAAATACGGATCAAATGATCACTGAATTATGTTATCAACAGATCTGAAATATGTTTCATAGCTATTCAGTTTGCAGCTAACATATCTGCTTTTTATGTTACAACTAGATGCTCAGCCTACAGATGGAGAACGGGAAGTATGGAACCAAGTCAATGCTGTCTTACAGGATTCAGAAAGCATGCTTTCAGATCTGCAGTCTTACAAAGGAGCCGGGCAAGAGATTAGAGATGTACGTTAGCCATGCTATGGCTTCAGCATCTTCTCGGGAAGAAAAATTAAATGGCAACATTGCAATCTGCAGTATTTCACATTTAGCTTTCCTGTGCCTGAGGAATGTATTCAAGCATTGTGGTGTGTTTTTGTTTTAATCATGTGTTCATAAGTTCATAAGGCAAGTTTATCGCTACAACCAGGTTACCGTATAAAGTCACCAAAACTATATTCTCACTGAAAACTGTAGCAACACTTCTGCCATTTCGAAATAAAAGCTGAGGCTTTCATCCAAATTTACCCCTTCTGTTGATGAAAGGAGAGTGCAGGACTGACCTTGATTTCAAGCCTGAGATTTCCTCTTTGTGAGTGAGTTAGTGTACACACACACGCAATTAGGTACATGACAGGAGGAGGTTCAGAGGTGTTCTGGGGTGGGGACAGAGGAGGGCTACGGCGGGGAGTGGGCTGGAGGGGCAAAGACACATGCTGGATCTTATCCCCAATTTTCTAGCGCCTTCTTCCGCAGAATTACATCAGTAAAATAGCTAGTGTTGGTCCAAAGAGTCCCATAGGTGGCCAGGAGGCCTACTCAGAGGTAAGTATGTTTTTTACTTACCTCTGGTTGGTCTTCTGGTCGTCTCCCCCCACCATTGAAATCGACACGTGCTCCATTGGTACAGCTGCATCATCGTCAATGCTAGGGGATAAGATTGGGCTATTAGTTTAGTTAGTTTGTAAATAGTTTATCACAAATAGTTCCTAAAACTATTCCATCCAACATGTTAATGACTTGGAGGATGGGTGATAAAATCTGCTCTTTATGCAGCTTTATGAGAGAGCACATACTGTTGGTAGAAAGGTTTCTAATGTACCTTTCAGGACTGCATGAAATAGTCTAACTCCAAAGCTAGATTTAACAAGCAGCATGGTTTGATCTGCTTTTTTTTTTTAAATTAACAAAAAAAGAATGTGACTACATTCCTAATTCATAGAGGGCCATCAATGTATGTGGTGTCTCGCAGAAAGTGAAATGCAGTTCAAGGAGGAACCCAAACAGATGCCTGTCCAAAGGAGCATACAAATTAAGAGAGGAGAGGGGAATGAGATGAGGGTAATAAACAACAATGAATCTACTGAAATTGTTGGAATCTACTAGGAAAAAGAACTACTAGGAAAAAGACCTATCTTTTAACACAGTTACCCGAAGGTAAAAGTTGCTATAAGTCTTTGCTACTCTGCGGTGCTGGCAGCAATGGCACTTGTAAGTAAAAGGGGGGGGGGGTTGGACTTACCCTATATACTCATGTATAAGTCTAAAAATGTATACCTTAAAATTGACCCTGAAAACTTGGGTCAACTTATACACGGGACTTCTAAGAACCCGCTCGGAAGCACTGCATGGCCGGAAAAAAGGTAAGGGACCGCAACGGGTGACGATTCCAGCCATGCGGCGCTGAAGCGGCGCATGGTCGAAAAAAGGACATTTTTCCCACTTTCGGGGGGGTGCACTTTTGGGGACGGGGTACGTGGGAGTACGCGGGGCTTGGGAAAATCGGAGTGTGCTTGGGGGGGCTGGGGTGGGGGTACGCGGGTGGGAAAAGGTTGAGAGACGCTGATTTATGCTGTATTATATTTTCTGCTGCTGTTGCCTGCACTTATTCACTGTTTACTTTTTATCCTTTTTATTGCGTTGTGTTTTCACTCTGTATTTTATCATTTTTATTGTGTTGTAAGCTATCTTGGATACTCCATTGCAGGGAAAAAGGTGGGGTAGAAACTGTAAAATATCACAAGTCAGTAATTTTTTCCCAGATATACATAAATATAGTGGATACTGGAACTAACATTTGTCTTTTTAGTGCTTTTGTCATGTATCTGACAAGTCAAATTCTGTGTTTTTTCAGGCAATACAAAACCCAAATGATATCCAACTCCAGGAGAGAGCCTGGAATTCGGTGTGCCCTCTAGTTGTAAGACTGAAGCGGTTCTACGAATTTTCTCTTAGGCTAGGTGAGGACCTTTCTGTTAGTTTCGATATAATTTGTTTGCAGTTGATCAATTGTTCTCTGCTCTTCTACTGTGACAACAGTTTTGGAGTTCCTTTGCTCTTTCAAGTGTGCACATCTGAACATTGTTTCCTTGTTCATAGAACAATGTAATGGTATATTCTTCTGTCCTTCATTTACTTGTCATTTACATTTACTTCTGTACTTCATTTACTCAATCAGCTTGTTGCTGATCTTAAAAAACGTGAACTTGATGGTGTCAGAGATATCTGTAAGCAAGTCAGTAATGTCCAAACAAGCCTCAGGCATCAATATGCATGTGGGCAAAAGAATGAGCTAGAGCTGCTAGAAAATACTTGAACCATATGCTTTGTCCACATATCTAAATTGCTCAGTGCAGTTAAACTGACCCCCACCCCTTCTCATTAAATTGGTGGGACTATCAATCCAATCCAATCCCCCAACAGACAAGGTATTGATTTTGACATACCTGGGTGCGGCCTCTCAATATACAGAAGTAGATACCTTTTCCTTTAATTTGAAAACTTAATCACCACCACCCCAAAAAACCAAGCCCAAAAAACACACACAGCCCCAGCCTAATGTGGACTGAACAGGTTCAGTGGCCCCCCAGGAGCTATATATTCCCCCTAAGGGGTCGATGCTGCTGCACAGTCCCCTTTGCCGGGTGCACAGCAGCTCGGCATTTCCAGACATATGGTGATGACATCATGTGTCATCGCTGGACTTCCAGGAACACCGAGCTCCAAGCTGCGTGGAGCTTGGCTTCAGAGGACTTTGAGCTGTGTGTCTGCGCATCTTAAAGAAAACAATGCCCAGGAGTCTTGAAATGTTGAGTATCAGTTGGAAAAAACAACAAGACATGGAGTATGGGCTATAAGGCAAGGAGAAGGAATTGTTCTGCTTAAGCCAATTGGGCGATAGGGTTCGGAAGATGCAACATTTTCAGCTCAATCCTACCCAGCTCCTCCACTGATGCAGCAGTGGTGGAGGGAGAACGGGAGGCTTTGGGAGGGAAAGGGGATTTCACTCCCCTTTAAAGGGGGATGTAAAGGGGATTTAAATCCCCTTTCCCTCCCAAAGCTTCCCGTTCTGCCCTCTACCACTGCTGCACCAGTGGAGGAGCTGGGTAGGATTGTGCTGTGAGTTATGCTTCATTTCACATTCCTCAATGTGGTTCAAAAGAAATAATGAAGGATGTTTATTAAGTTATAAGATATTTCACAATGAAGATAAGCTACTTCTTACTCCAGGTCCTTCAAAAGGCAGCTTTCATTGAGGTTTGTAATGTGCAAACATGCTTACACATGTAAGCACTTGAGTAAAATGAAGGCAATGTATTTTAAAAAAATCTTTAATGAGGTGACAACTCTGCTTAAGCAACACTCGACATGTTGGAGCTAGAAAGAGTCTTTAAAAAGAGAGAGAGGGGAATGTGATTTCGTATTCTTTTTTCAGAGAAAGCACTGCAGAGCTTGTTGGAGTCCTTGACCTGCCCTCCCTATACACCAACTCAGCACTTGGAGCGAGAGCAGGCCCTAGCAAAACAATTTGCGGAGATCTTGCATTTTACTCTCCGTTTTGATGAGCTCAAGGTGAGGAGGAGGAAGTGGTGGTCAGCTCATGCTGAAATGTTTCCTTTTCAGTTAAGAGTGTTAGAAGCTTCTCCACTAGTTTGTTTTATGTCTTCCTTTTTTCATTTCTTAAAATAAAGATGAGAAACCCAGCCATTCAGAATGACTTCAGCTATTATAGGAGGACAATAAGTCGCAACAGAATAAACAATATGCATGTAAGTAAAATGTTCTCTTCTGGAAATTGCATGTATCTTGCCCTAGAAGTTGCTGTGTTCCTCTTCACTCATTTGTATCAGCACAAACGGCAGGCTACACTACCATGTTTATACCATTGAATAATTATTTATAATTCACAAAAGAAATTAGTAGTGTGTGGCACTGCTTCTGATTTTATATTAGCCACAATAATAACGTTTACTCACCTGGATGAGTTCTTATTCATGATGAAAGTCATGAATAAGACTTTTATTTATTTCTTGATTACGGCCCAATCCTATCATGGGCCAGCCTGCATGGTGCAGGGCCTGCAGCATCCGCTGCATCCTGTGGGCTGGCTGGAGACCAGACTGGCCAGGAAAGATAAGTAAAGAAAAAAATTACTTGCCTCCTCAGCTGCTGACTGGTCCCCTATGGGCCTCCTCAAAGCTATGCCAGCTTTTTTGCTGGCTTAGCCTTGAGGAGCCTTCTGGGGACGTGTTCAGGCCAGGCCAGTTTCAGATAGGATGGGTGCCACTGCCACCAAGATCCGACCCAACCCTGCCCCAATCGGCCCTCACCGCCAGCAAAACCATGCCAGCAGCTGAACTGCGCTATTGATGGCTTAACGTCTTCTAGTACAATGGTGTACTGTGTGTGGATAGGATTGGGCCATTAGACCCCATTTTAGACACCGCTTGTTGTCATGGTTGTCTCTCTTCTAAGGTTTTCTCACATTAGTCTGAGAATGCTCAGAATCCTCCTCCAGTGTGAATTGCTGCTATGGAGCTGTGGGGCAATGTTCCCTTTAAGGCAGTGTTTCTCAAACTGTGGGTCGGGACCCACTTGTTGGGTCGCGACCTGATTTCTGGTGGGTCCCAGGTGATGGAAAGATCAGATAAGTAATTGCCATAAGCCCTGAGGCTATTCAAAAATCAGATAGCTGCTAATTGCCCTTCAAAAAGCTGAGCTCCTGCAGTTTGCAAGATAGCCACTACCCCGTATTTCTTCGAGTCTAAGGCGCCATCGATTCTAAGGCGCACCTTTACTTTCAGTACCACTAGCAGGGGAAAAAAATCCATCAATTGTAAGACTCGCCTCTCTTCATTAAATCTACCTGCTCAGCACTAACTCTCCCCAGCATGTCTCTTGCAGCTGAGGATGACTGAGTGCACTGCCTTTGCATAGCATTTCTGGCCCCGTCAGAAAGTGCCATTTCCTTCGTTACCTGGGCTTGGGGGAGCTTCAGGGAGGCCTGCGCAACCCTCTGCAGGCCTCCCTGATCTTCAGTTTGGCGAAAAACAGCGTTTTTTGGCCATTTCTGGTTTTCGCGAAAACCGGAAATGGCTGAAAATCACCGTTTTTTGCCGAACTGAAGATCAGGGAGGCCTGCAGAGGGTCACGCAGGTCTCCCTGAAGCTCCCCCAAGCCCCAGTAAGTAAGAAGATAGCATTTTGGGGTGCTTTTTGGAGACCTTCGATTCTAAGTCGCACCCCATTTTTTGAAATGCTTAATTGGGAAAACATGCGTCTTAGAATTGAAGAAATACAGTAATTACCCTGCAAACAGTTGAGCTCCTGCAGTTTGTAAGCTTGTGTAAATATAGGGAGATAAATGTTTGAGTGTCTCGTAAAGCTAGGTGGGTCCCAATAGAGTGTCATTTTAAAAAGTGGGTCCCGGTGCTAAAACGTTTGAGAACCATTGCTGTAAGGTGCATGATGGTGTAACTGCAGACCTCCCAGCCAAGCTCCGCACAACACTGAGCACGGCAAACTGGAGGTTTGGTGATGCCGTCATCACTGAATGTCTGGAGGCGGAGTTGCAATGCCATGAAGCTGCCAAAGGATTCTGTTCACTGGCACAGACCCCTCAGAGGGAATGCTGCTCTGGGTTTGTCATTTGTGGTTGTAACCATAGTGTGACCAGCATGGGAGCACAGCCACAAGAGCAGCAGCAACCACATTGCTAAGAACATAAAAAAAGAATACATTGTAATTGCATCCAGAGGCTTAATATAGGTGTGCTTAAGGGCTTGGGCATTTGGAACAGCAGAACCCCCACCCCTGCACAATGTTGTATTACGAACTTCCTTTGCAAGTTCCTCTCTGTTTCAAAAGCAATTAGTTTTGTGCCAAAGGGGGAGTACTATTTGAAGTAATGCAAGCCCGATTTCCCCTTTAGGCATACAAGTTACATGATTCTTTGGATCCTGACTGTTCTGTCGGGATCGTGTTATACTTCAAACACAAAGCCTTGCTCATTGATATGGCAGCCAGTGGGACAAAATGACTTAACAAGTGTTTCCTTGCTATTTTCATCAGCTTGACATTGAAAGTGAAGTGAACAACGAGATGGCCAATAGGATGTCCCTGTTTTATGCAGAAGCTACACCAGTGCTAAAAACACTGAGCAATGCTACAACACGTTTTGTTGCTGAAGTGAGTTATACTTGAACATAAAATAAAAATATATATGTATAAGGAAACATCAAATGACTAACTTGCTTTTTTTTTTAACGTTTGTAGAACAAAACTCTTCCAATTGAGAATACAACAGACTGTCTAAGTACAATGGCCAGTATATGTAAAGTAATGCTGGAAACACCGTAAGTTACTTATGAGAGAGGGAGATGTGTGGGATTTTTTTATGCTTTTTTTTTTTTTTTTGCTTAACGATCCAAAGAAATCTAGATTGCTTAAAGCTTGTAAATGTAGTCCATTTATAATCTTTGGAAGCACCTTCTCCCTAAGGCTGGAGACAAACAATGGTTATTTCAAAGGATTGAAGGTGATGTGGAAGAGAGATTATGGGCCATGGTATGTTCAGGCACTTTGCTGTCATCTTTGGCAAACAGGCTTGGCAAGTTTTTGTAATGCTTTAAAAACATCCTTGACTAGAGGCAGTGATGAGACAAAAGAAATGAGTGCATATGTCCGCAGTGGGTAAGCATGCTTCTGTTATACCACTTTCAACTTCATTAAAAACTACCGTATTTCTTCGAGTCTAAGGCGCCATCGATTCTAAGGCGCACTTTTACTGTCAGTACCACCAGCAGGGGAAAAAAAAATCAATTGACTGTAAGACTCACCTCCCTTCATGGAATCTACCCACTCAGCACCAACTCTCCCCAGCATGTCTCCTGCAGCTGAGGATGACTGAGTGCACTGCCTTTGCATAGCATTTCTGGCCCCGCCAGAAAGTGCCATTTCCTTCGTTACCTGGGCTTGGGGGAGCTTCAGGGAGGCCTGCGCAACCCTCTGCAGGCCTCCCTGATCTTCAGTTCGGCAAAAACCAGTGATTTTTGGCCATTTCTGGTTTTCACAAAAACCGGAAATGGCTGAAAATCACCTTTTTTTTGCCAAACTGAAGATCGGGGAGGCCTGCAGAGGGTCGCACAGGTCTCCCTGAAGCTCCCCCAAGCCCCAGTAAGTAAGAAGATAGCATTTTGGGGTGCTTTTTGGAGACCTTCGATTCTAAGACGCACCCCAGTTTTTGAAATGCTTAATTGGGGAAAAAACATGCGTCTTAGAATTGAAGAAATACAGTATTGTCTATCTCCAGCCATGCATGCATGCATGTTCGTTCACTCTTTTATCATTCTTGAAGATCTGCAGATGCAGCCTGACTCAACGTTCCTCAGGGCAGATCTAGACTGAAAACAGTTCTGTGTCATTGTCTTTCCTTTATAACATATTCAGTGTGTGGTGTGATACTGTAATGCTGCAAGTTTCCCTGTTGCTTCTCCGTTTGATTGGTTGGTGCTTGTGAGGCAGGGAAACTCACATTCTGACATCACATTGCTCATTTAATATCCCTACAAATTAGAGGAAGGGATTTCCTGGCCTGCTATTTTTGGTGATGGCCTGTGTCACCTGTAATGTTAGCCTTACCAGAGTCCCGAAAATGACTGGGATTGTCCCGGTAACAGGAATCATCCCGGGTTGCTGTCCCTAGAATCCCGGCTGCCGCGCGGCTTCCCAGCACTTCAAACGGCTCTAAAAAGTTAAAAAAATAACCTGATTCTCAGCAACTTTCGGATTCGCATTGTAACCAGAAGTCGCTGTGAATCAGGGTTTTTTTTTTTACTCTATAGAGCTCACGCGGCTTCCCAGGGTTTCAAACGGCTCTAAAATGTTTTTTAAAAAACCCGATTCACAGCAACTTCCAGTTTCGCGTTGTAACCAGAAGTTGCTTTGAATTGGTGTTTTCTTTAACTCTTTAGAGCCGTTTGAAGCCCTGGGAAGCCACGCAAGCTCTATAGAGTAAAAAAAAAAAAAAACCCAATTCACAGCGACTTCTGGTTACAACGCAAAACCGGAAGTTGCTGTGAATCGGGTTTTTTACTAGTATTGCAGCACTTTGAAGCAATGGGGAGCTGCGCAGGAGCCCAGGAGCAGGAGGCAGGTGTGTAAACTTGGTACAGGTCTTCTTGTTCCTTGTTAAAAACCAGGTGGGTCCCAATAGAGTTGCTTTTAGCTGTCTTGTTTTATCTGAAGCTTGCTTTATAATTTGTCCTGTTGTTTGACACTGAATCTGTAAGGGTGGGAAGCAAAAGGATGACAGAGAAGGAAGTTCTTGTAATATATTCTTGCTTGGGGGAAGGGAACTAAAACAGGTAGGGAGGGTGTGTGTGTGTGTGTGTGTGTGTGTGTGTGTGTGTGTGTGTGATTTGTAAGTTTGAGAGAAAAAAACAAACCCAGGACAGATGCTTACTGTAGGGTGATACTTGGAGATACATTAATTTAAAATGTTTAAAAACAGAACTAATAAAAAAAAAACATATATTTTATTTTTAAAAACACCCCCCTGGAGTGACGTCACTTGGACCCCTGGAGTGACGTCACTTGGTGCACCACAATCCTTCATGATGTCACTTCCGGTCGTGCTAACCAGACACGCCCCCTGTGACATCACCTGCTTACTTCCAGCGGACATGCCCACTTCCAGCGGAAGTGACATCATGGTTCCTTGACCCGCCTTCCGTGATGTCACTTCCGCCCCCCTCAGGGTGCCAGAAAATTTGGTAAGCCTATGTAATGTCTAATTCTGCCCTTATTTAGCACATGGCAGGGCCTTATCCATCTGACATAAGTTTTATGTAGTATCTTAATATTACTGTATTGGTTCTTACATTTGTATTGTTTTTGTAAGTCACTTTGAGTGTGCTTTTTTCACAGAAAAGAGGCTAAAAGATTTTATAAATATTTTTCTCTAAGCTCCAAAAGAAAATATTGCATAAGATTAATACCTAAATTGGATATGCAGGCCATGATTCATATGTATATTTAACATAAAAATCCATTCTAGTTAGAATACGTTTTGTACATTTTGCCATTCCAAGAAAGAAAAATGCCTGATTTATTTATTTTTTAACTTTCTCTTAAGAGCTGCCGCGTCCTGGCTTTGTCCTTCCTGACAAATATTTAAAGTTGGAGGGGAGAGAAAACAAAGATATGGGAGGACAAAAAGAGGGTCAAAGACCTTTAAAACAGGTCAATTTCCACATGACTTACCCTTAAAGTCAACTGTGTATTTTTACAAGCTTTGATGTTCAGAGATTGGTCATTCTGTCAGGGAAACCTAATGAATCTTACACCCATCACATGCTGACATGGTTGTCTGTAGACAACAGCAATATTTCCATTCTTGATTTTGTTCTGATTTTTTTTTAAAAAAAATGTGCCTTCCACTACCTCCCTTATGGATTTTATGGAGAGACACCCATGTTTTTGTGCCTTTAGTGTTATAAGATGGCCTAAAATAAACGTTCTGTAGCCCAAATTACTGAAGAGGTCCCATGCCTTCTACAAGTGGTGAGAAATTCTAAAGGCAGGATTTGTTTTTCTTTGGATCAGAGACCACTGGAGACTTAGGTGTCTACATACTTAATATTTCATTTATATGACCAGACCATAGTGGAGGCAAATGCATGTCTATAAACCAGCAATTTTAAAACCTTTTTCATCTCATGGCACACTGACAAGGCACTAAAATTGTCAAGGCACACCATCAGGGTTTTTTTTTTTTTACAATTGACAAGGCTCACTATGCTGCCACTATGCTCACATTCCTAATGGCCCTACTAATAAATGACCCTCCCCCAAGCTCCTGTGACACACCTGCAGACCATTCATGGCACACTGGTTGAGAATCGCTGCTATAAACGGATAGCATAGCTGTTAATCCTGCAACAAGATTCCTAAAGAGAACTGTACCCTAAGGATTCTTCTGCCAACTCACATTTTCAATCTCTCCAATCCAAACTGCAAATCTGGCTCCAAGCTGTTTCTGCTCTCACTAGATGTAAGGTAGTGGATATTGCCATGATAGATCTCCTCCTTGTCCCTTCCTCTGCCATCTACTTCTCATTTTGGCCTCTATGCTCACATAGCATATTTCTGACATAGCTCCAGCATCCGTCAGTGTACGTAGAGTATCTTGAGAATAAGATTGGCCATTTCCGTAACCCTACAGAAAGTATCTAATACCATCTCAGTATTGTATTTGCTAGTGTAATCAAGTTAGTTGTTCATGGGCATTTTATGATTGACCAAAAGACCTCAGCTTTTATTTCTCTTAATAAAATGAAATGGAAGGACCTTTCTTTGGAATAAAAAAATCGTATGCGTTCACTTTGTTGTTTGTTTTTTCCTCTTTGCAAACAAGTCTTCTGATTCTCCAGTAATTGTGCTGATTTCTTTGACAGCATTGTTCTTTAACTTTATACTGTTGTCTTGGATTCCTTATGCTGCTTTGAAAGTTAAGCATTTTAATATGAAATCAGGTCACAATAAAAGCAGTGATTGATTTTTTTTCTCTTTTTCAGAGAATACAGAAGTAGGTTCACCAGTGAAGAAACTCTTATGTTCTGTATGAGAGTAATGGTTGGCGTTATTATTCTCTATGATCATGTCCATCCTGTGGGAGCTTTCTCCAAGGCTTCAAAAATTGATGTAAGAATAACGAGTAGTGAGGTGTTCTTATGGCCAGCAAAAGGTTCATAGGTGTCATGAAAGGGAATGGTTTAGTTTGTTGCATCATCCATGAGCCATTTGTAGCCTTAGGACTCAGACAGCACAGAAATGCATGCTATCATGTAGTAGTGTGTCATCAGTCATCACCAGCCACTTCTGGTGGCACACAGCAGCCAGGAAGGGGTAGAGAACCCCTTCTACCTGTATATTACTGTGTCTCTTTATATAGGTAAACTTATAGGAGCCTGCAGGTAATGGGTTGTGTGGGAGTTCTTCATCTTGATCAGAGACTAAAGGCAGGTGGTGTGCGCAAAGTGGTGGTGTGCTCTAGATAAGCAATTGCCACCTCACCCCTCTGGAATCTTGGCATGCTTTATGGAGCTTCAGCCCTGTTTCATGTATCTAAATAGAATTAGACTTCACGGCAGGCAGCCAATGAGATTATTAACATATGTTATATAGTGTGTGAGAGTGAGAGAGATGAGGAGCATCTACCCATTGGAAAATACCTGAAATCCTTTGTATAATGAAAATGTAACATGCTGGGAATATCTGCCTAGTAAGGCCTGAACACAGCATGGTATGTTCAGGTTCTTGGCTTATTATGGGTATTGCTTTTTTGTCTCTTCCATCAGATTGCAGGCACAAAAGATGTTCTTCTAGCATAACTCACTTTCTTTTAATGTTTTCCCCTAAAAATCACAAGTTGTGACTATAGGATGCAACTTCTTTTTTCCCTTTCATGTACCTAAGTAGTAGTTTTTTATTCTTGCATGTTTTTTTCCTCAGATGAAGGGTTGCGTAAAAGTTTTAAGAGAACAGCCACCAGACACTGTTGAAGGGCTCTTGAATGCTCTCAGGTACCTACTTTATTTATCTAGCTTTATTTAATAGTGTAATTATTTTGTATTTGTAGTGTGTGATTGTCTTTCCCGTTTGTGCTGTATGTCTACTCAGAAGAAAGCACACGTGAGTTCAATGGAACTTACTCAGTGGCGTCACTAGAGGGATGCACCAAGTGACACCCTCCGGGGGGAGGGGTGACATCACTAGTGGCTAAAATTGTGGAAACCTTTTGGAAAAATTATGAATAATACCATAAAGATATATAGTCAGTTCTCTTTATATGTGAATTTGCTATCTGTGAATTCGCTATCTGCGAGGGGCAGAATTGCCTCCTATCTCTCTGTATCCGCGGTCCGTTCTCATTATCTACAATCTCATCAGGGCCATTGTTCTCTTAGCTTTTTTTCCCCCGCAGGTCTCCACATTGCTCTGGGATCAAATTTCCCTGCCTTGCTACATTTACTGTAAAGGGTAATCTGACTCTTCCAGAGTTGGTGTGTGTGTGTGTGTGTGTGTGTGTGTGTGTGTGTGTGTGTGTGTGTGTGTGTGTGTGTGTGTGTGTGTGTGTTTCTGTTGAATTCTATTTGCAACACAATGGGAACTGTTCTTTTTATGTTAGACTTCAAGGTAAGATTCAGGTTCACAAAGTTCAAACAGTGCATGGCGAAGAGGATCCCCTGGAACCTAACCCAATTTTTCCCATAGGCTCAATGATTTGGTATCTGCTAATTCGGTATCCACTAGGTTTTCCAGGAACCTAACACTAGCAGATATAATAAGAACTGACTGTATGTCATTGGAAAGGTAATTTGATGCAGAATGTAATGAAACAAACGTGTTGAATTATCTATATGCTATCAAAGGTTAAGGCCAAATAACCGTAAAAAGAAAACACAACTGCCTTAAGTAACAAAAAGTGGATTTCCTTAACTCAGAATTGACTGAGACTGTTCTGAGAGCCAACGAGGTGTTATGACATAGCATGGAACCAATAAGGTGTTGGTATGAGTCAACTCTCATTTCTATGTAGAAAGAGATATGTACCGTATTTTTCGCACTATAAGACGCACTTCCCCAAAAAATAGGGGGGAAAAAGCGTGCGTCCTATGGTGCGAAGTCTGGGCTTGGGGGCGCTTCGGGGAGGCCTGTGGGGGCTTCGGGGAGGCCTGCACGAGCCTCTGCAGGCCTTCCCGATGTTCAGTTCGGCCGAGAACAGTGATTTTCGGCCATTTCCGGAAATGGCCGAAAATCGCTGTTTTCAGCCGAACTGAACATCGCGGAGGCCTGTGGGGGCTTCGGGGAGGCCTGCGCGAGCCTCTGCAGGCCTCCCCAATGT
Organism: Plestiodon gilberti rubricaudatus; assembly: GCA_026170595.1. NCBI lineage: Eukaryota > Metazoa > Chordata > Lepidosauria > Squamata > Scincidae > Plestiodon > Plestiodon gilberti. Next base: position 122,281,533 of record JANXHW010000001.1, on the reverse strand, counting down.
TCAGTTTGGCCGAAAACAGCGTTTTTCGGCCGAACTGAACATTGGGGAGGCCTGCAGAGGCTCGCGCAGGCCTCCCCGAAGCCCCCACAGGCCTCCCCGAAGCTCCCCCAAGCCCAGGTAAGTAAAAACCTTTTTTTCTTTATTTTATGCTTTATAGGATGCATGCGTCCTATGGACTGATGCGTCCTATGGAGCGTAAAATATGGTATGTATGAGCTCTAAGAGCTCATACTAGAACTCTTATTCAGTTGTGTGAGTGTCATCAAGTTGGCCACTGGATTTTTGTTGGTTACTGATTTGTTGGGTGAGCTGTACTGTCCTATTTTAAAATAGTGTGGGTGACACAATGAGGGGGTGACACCATGCACTGAGTGACACCATTCCTAGTGACACCACTGGACTTACTCCCAGGTAAGTGTGCATCGGATTGCAGCTTTATAGTGCAATCCGATGCAGATTTACTCAGAATTACGTCCCACAAAATTGGGACAATGGAGCTTATTCCCAGGAAAGCGTATATAAAATTGTAGTGTTTGACTGTTGTTTTGTCAGGATAGCCAACAGCTCAGAGGTGGTTCCAGTTTCTACATTTAGTACACCCTTTTGACTGTGCCTTTGTCCCTTCTAGGTTCACCACCAAACACCTGAATGATGAATCTACTTCAAAACAAGTTCGAGCGATGCTTCAGTAGTATGCCTCCTTCGACAAATGGACTTTTGTATTATTTAGAGAAGATGTTTGTTGACTTAATTTAATAGTGTGTGGTGTTAATACGTATGCATATTTACATAACAACTGGTTTCTTCCTGTGCTGCAGTATGTGGACTTGTATCAATAACATGACTGACTCCCTATAGCACAGCAGCTGTTTATATGCTAGTCTGACCCTTACAGTTTAAAAACGTACCTTAATTTGAATATGTAAATAACAAAATTGTCAATGTGCCTTGGGTCTTTTGTCTTTTTGGAGTGTTTTTTTTTTTTTTTTTTAAATTGATGATGAATGTAGTAATTGTTTGTTGTGGTCTCTGGGCAGTTCTGCATATGGAAATGTTCCTGTGAGGCTCTTAGGATGGAATTTTCTAGAATTCTGAAAATAATTCTCTTGCTCTCCTCTCAGATCGTTTTTTATAGCATTGAATGTATGTACTAGAGAGGAGTAAGTATGTTCCAACAACTGGCACTAATCGATGCACTAAATCTGTGGGGTGCTGGTCTTCCTTTTTCTTTCTTTGAGAGGAGAGTCTCCTTTTCTTGACAGAGTTCTAGTTGATTTTACACAAGGCCTGTGCATGCACACTTAATTGCTTTTATATTGTTTTAAATTCATGCAGTTTTCTGTCTAGGATGCCTTTTGGCCGATAGGTGGGTTATAAATTATTGAATCGATAACTAATATGTGGAACAGCACAGAGAACCAATTGGAAGTAAGCAACGCTGTTATATTATATATTTGCCTGATTTTATCCGCTCTTGAACATACTGACAGCACTGAGAGTTGTTGTTGGTGTGTGTGTGTGTGTGTGTGTGTGTGTGTACATGTTTTGTTTACTTCTCTCTTAGTGCTTCTCCTCACTACTTAATAAGTTGTGCATGTCATGGGTGATATCACTCTTATTTTAACAAAACAAATGCTGAGGCTCAACTTTGTGCCATTTTGTCCACCATGAAAATCTATGGGTAGTTACTTGGATTTTGCCTAGGCATAGCTCATTCTGCGTGTAACTCTCAGTGAAGTAAATAGAAATTCACAAGGGAGAGATCTCCAAGGGGCTATTGATTTTAATACTATTTTTTAAAAGTTTATTTAGAACGAACTTTGCATTTTCAGGGCCACTTTGAACAATGTCAACCTCTCACTTAATATCTATTATTGTTTAACATGTGTTAATACTGTAAGCCTCCCTGAGGGCTCTGTTGAGCCACATGAAAGGATAAAATGTGTTTTAAAAAAATAAGTAAAAATAGCTTTCTGATTTTCAGTTACCATATTTGAGGGTAGGAGATTAATGGCACAATCCTATGGGCTCTTTATCATGGCAGAACTGTACACCATTGTAAGTGGTGCAGCACCGCCGTAAATAACTCACCACTGCCGAATGCATCAGAGCCGCCGGTACATAGGGCCGGGAGCTCCACGCACCACCGCCGGCAGACTTAGCCCACACCAGAGGTGGTGCCCACACCCGAGGTGGTGGTGGTGGGGCAAGCCATGGGTGGCTTGGGTGAGATTTGGAGTGGGGAGGGCAGGGGCCTGGAGGGGGTGGACCCTGGCAGCAAAAGCATGTGTCGGGATGCTGTCTTCTTTTTTGCAGCTTGACATATGCCCCCTTCCTCTTCTTGGACGTACGCCAGTAAAATAGCTGGTGTGGGTCTGAGGAGACCCATAGGCGATCAGGAGGTAAGTAAAAAAGTGTTTTACTTACCCCTCACTGACCATCTGATCACACACCCAGCCATAGCATGCAGCACACTCTCTGTTGGTGTAGCTGCATGCTATGGAGGATAGGATTAGGCTGCAAGTTCCAGTTATCTCCATGGCATCATTTCTACATGGAAAGGGAACTTCGTGAGTGGAAAACTGTGTGGATGCACACAGGCGTGTTTGAAGCTTCACACATGATTTGCAGGGATTTGTGTGTGTGTGTGACTGCACTTTTGTGGTTAAGCCCTCCCTCCAGTTTGTCCCAGTGGGAAGTAACGCAGGCAGTTACTTCCCATGTATTTCTTTTTCCTAGCAGTAACTGTGCTGCAATGATAACATAGTTCTGCAAGTCAAATTGAATACTTTTAACATAAAAATCATAAATAAATGTGGTCTGTGCTTGCTGCCATGGTACGCGTTTTGCTAGAAACAGATATGGTATCTCCCTTTATGCATACTGTGCCTCTGCATGATGGGGATAATCCAAGTGGAGAGAAAATAAGCCCCCAAAGCTTATATAAAGCTACACTCCATGGGTTCCAGATTGTATCTAGGTATAGCAATATGAGATGGTTCAAAATGTGTTGTAGTTGCTTTCTCTTTAAGATCTCATGTTTGTTCCCCAGTAACATGAGAGTGCATCTCCTACTGCTTTGTACAAAACGCACACTTTTTTAAGTTCAGAAACAAGATGCAGCTTACATCACTTGAACGCCTTGTGCAGCACTAACTTCCTTGACGTTTACATATTACGTGGCATGTTGTGTGGCATTTTGCCACACTGAAGTTGTAGGCGAGAACAGAAAAGATGGGAAAAAATGGCTCCATTGTGTGGGAGTTGAGCTGCTTATATGAAAGCCATTAAATTCCTTTTATTGCTGTGTTCAACAGTTGGCCACTGTATGAAATTGGAGAGTTACATTTTCAGTTCCTGGCTGGCCAGAGTTCCCAAATGTGACGCTTCCAAGAAGTAAAATTCCTCACTGAGCTGCATTTGTGTTTTTTCCCACTGGAGTCCCCAGTCAAAAAATACTGAGAACGGTTTGCCAGTTCTTCTTTTGAATGTATCCTCTGAGTGATCTGCAGCAGCTGGGAAGTGTTTGGCTTATAAGGTTTCTCAAAAGTATGGAATATGGTGTATGGAATGCGGTGTTCATATATTTAGACACTATAGAGTTTGCTGCACAATGACTGATTCTATTTCCTTTTTTAGGTCTGAATTAGTCAAGATTTGTGTTTTCTAGCTAGGTTGTACAGTACATCTATGAATTCATGGAAACTTGGGCCCATAACATTTTAGGGTCCAATCTATCCAACTTTCTAGCACTGATGCAGCTGCAATGCAGCCCCGAGGTAAGGGAACAAACGTTTCCTTACCTTGAGGAGGCCTCTGTGACTGTCCCTCACCACAGATTGCAGCGCACGCCCCATTGGCACAGCTTCATCAGTACTGGAACATTGGGTAGGATTGGGCCCTTAGAGAGGTAAGAATGTCTGGACTGGAAATCTCACTTCCTTGCTAGAAATCCAGAAACCAAGTATTTCAAAGTAATCTCACTGACCTTGTTTTGACCAAGAATAAATTATTCTGGATGCAGCCTGTTAAGCCTTATTGTAAGCTGCTTGGGGCAGGGATAGCTTCTATTTTTGTATCTGTAATAGGATTTTAGCATTGTGCAACTTGAATCTGAACAGGAGCCTCTTCTGAAATAATTGCTGCCATTACTTGATGATGATGCATGATAGACTTAACCTTATTATATGTAAAACACAACGTCTTTTGACATCCAACCTTGGATGTTCTCCAGTCTCACTGAGCAAAATGATGTTAGGATGAGGTTAGTCCAAATCATAGTGAGAGTGCATACAAATGTAAAAAGAAAACACCACATGAATCTCAGCCCTGCCATTTGTTCTCCATTTGGGGAACTACTGGCTTACTCTGACATTCAGAAGGCAAATGACAAAGGTGGTTGTTGTTGTTCAGTCGTTAAGTCGTGTCCGACCCTTCGTGATCCCGTGAACCATATCCCGCCAGGGCTTCCTGTCCTCCACTATCTTCCTGAGTTCGCTCATTTTCATGTTCGTTGCATCGGTGATGCTGTCTAACCATCTCATCCTTTGCCTTCCCCTTCTCCTTTTGCCTTCAATCTTTCCCAGCATCAGAGTCTTCTCCAGAGAGTCCTCTCTTCGCATTAGGTGGCCAAAATATTTGAGCTTCAGCCTCAGTACCTGTCCTTCCAGGGAACAGTGAGGGTTGCTTTCATTTAGGATTGACTGATTTGATCTAGCAGTCCACGGGACTCTTTAAATGACAAAGTTACTGATTGACAAAAACACTGATTTAATTCATTCTCTTCCCCCTCTCTCTATACTTAGATGGGCTATCAACCTTTTTATTTTTATGTTCAATGCAGGTATGTTTATTAAAATAAAAATACATTTGGCAGCTTTTTTTAGAAACCACAATCAGTTGGAAAAATAGTTGAAAAACAATTGTGGGGAGGAGGAGGTGGTTTTGTGACCACCACTGCTTATAGTCAGTGAAACTGGAACCAGATTCTTGGCAAGTGAACATAGAGCTTGTTTTCCCTGAGCTCCATCCAGGATAGAAGATGGTATGTTTGAATAACGCAAAGTTAGTGCACATCTATAGCAGACCCACTGCTCAAATTATGCACATCTGTACGTACCCAAACTTCCTTTTTTCTTGTCACATGAAAATTGATGGTCTACGGAAGTCTATACACGTGTAGTAAATGTGGCAAATAATTGAATCTCTGTTCATAGGTGAGTACTCGGATTTTAACTGTACTTGGAATTAATGTTTTAACAATGGAGTTCTGTTTATAAAAGCCAAAAAAAAGAAAGTTATTTGCCTTCTGTATAATAAAAAGTTCAAAGAACTTTTATGTGATAATTGCAAATTGTTCATACATTTCAAGGTGTTAGTTAAAAATAATTACGTAGACATTTTGAAATGATAATTTGGTGGGTTTTTAAAAGAAAGTTTTCTCAGTATTTGAATTGTTTCTTTATATTGTTTGGAATTAAAATATGTAAATTTGACTGGATAAACTACAAATGAAATGTAAGTAGTGGACTGAATCCAGAGCATGCTGCAGTCAAGGAACCACCTTTCTGAAGAGATCCACTTAGAACTATGTCCTTTAATTATTTTTAAAATTTCTAGACAACTGTTTTGTAGTGGCTTACAATAAAATCGATACAATTTTATATATTGTGATAAAATGACAATAAAAATAAGACAATTGAAACCATATAAAATAACAAATCATGGGAAAGTGACAAGAAATGGACTGTTGAAGTTTGTCTTATTGACGTTCACAGAACATGTCATTCATATGACATTAAACTCTTTCGACGAGAATTGCTGTTTTGGTCTTACTGCAAAAATGAGTTTGCAGAGGGAAAACAATGGTCTGAAACTACCAGATGTTACCAGTAAGCATTCTGGGTCAATTTTTTTTCCTAAAATGAAATGGACAAAAAATTACTCTGGTACTATAAGGTAAAATTTGCTAAAGGTAAAATGTAAAAAGCCTAGTCTAAAGAATGATAAAGTCAAATGACTCATTCTCTTGACATTTGTGATATTTGTGTATATCTGGAGCTAGATCCAGCAGAAGACTCAACAACCGTCTGTACGGCTACGGGTTATGTTTCATTTGGACAGAGATTGGAGTTTGATTCTTCAACTGTATGAATAGCCAAAATTCTTCAACTTAGCGTATCCAGGTTAAGGTGTTAATGTTTGAACGCATTTGTCCCAGATGTTGAGGAATATTTTCCTATTCCATTTTCCTAGTGTGGAGCTTTTTGTGTGTAGAACTACATATGGTAAGGGGATCGTGATTATTCCTCCTCCTGCCTTCAGCTCCTGCGTGTTTTCCATACATTGGCTTCCAGTTGATAGCGGCCTACTCATGTAAGCCAAATCCACATGATCATGACTCAAAATTTTGAGGGGTGGCAGTCACATGGATCAGGCCTACACACATTGGATTCTGTGTGCATAGGCCCATAGTTGATATGGCAGCTGAGATCTGAATCCCCTCACTGTGCATAGGATCTACAAAAGTAGAACAATGTGTAACTATGGCACTAGGCAGCCGATATATAACTCACACATACACTGTGAAGAGATGCAACCAGATCTGCATACCCCCAGTCATTATCTTGACATACATGTGTAGATTTTGACCCAGCAAAAGTATCTCAAAGTCCAGCTGACACTTCAGAAGGGCCAAATGTCATAAAATGAGGTCAGATCAACTGTGTTTAATATGATGTGTTCAAAGCTTATGCAATCTGAAAATGGTTTCATTCTCATCCAGTCACTTAAGGTTTTATCTTATAATCTTTGTATATTGGTTGTAGGCAGCATATTGGCTTGTCTGCATCAGTAAGCATCCAGTTATATTATCTTTATGGCATTAAGAAACTTTTTGTGTGGGCAACATACTTTGTTTGGAATACATACAATCAAGGAGATATATAGTGTATACTGTGTATATATGTTTGTAGCATATATTGTAAAAAAAAAAATCATGTACTGCTGGATCAGAACAGTATGTCATCCATTGTGTTATAGCAACATTTTCTTTAGAATTGTCCTACGTAACAAGTCATATGCAAGATATCCTGTATCACTTTTAACCGATCTAGTTCATTTCTCATCAAGCACAAGTTTTTCCTTTTTTTTTTTTTTGCTTAGTAGATGCAACCGCCTCAAAACTTCTCTCAAATTTGCATTTCTTAGGGACCAGAACAAATAGGTAACTTTTCAGTTTATCTCTGTTTCAGATTGGACCTTTCTAGTCTTTCCTGGGGGTGGGGGAAAAGGAAGTCCCACACGGTTGTTTTGCTTTTCAGCACAGCATAGGCTAATATTTATTTGCTGGGGGTGAGGGAGGAACTGGTTGAAGAAAAAAGGAAAATGTCAAAAATGAATAATAAAATGGTATATAAACAGAAGCAGATTTACTGTGATACGTTTCCCCTCGATAAACCTGATAATGTTTCCCAAATGTGTTGGTTGGATTCAGAGCCAAGATGACTGGTCAGGTTTTATGTGCTATTTTTAATTTGCCTGCTTAAGAAACTTGACATCATCCTGGAGGAATTCCCTCCTACTGCATAGCTGTATCTAGTTATTTGTAGGTTAAGATTCATCTTAATATAGATTCATATGAAACATATGTTACCACAGAAGCAGATATGGGTGGGTAAAACAACCAGGGCTTGTCATGAAACTATATTTCTGTTTTGGTATGTTTTGGTGTGTTTGTCGTCTTCCCTCCCCCCCCCCCCCATTTTCTTTCTCGTAAAGCAATGCGTTTTCTTTTGAGATCACCTCACTCTTTGGTATTGTAGACTCTAAGGTCTCTCTGTGCAGTAAACCTTTCTTGCCCTTTATGTAGTGAAGTCAAACTGTGAAATGGAAATACAGAACACTAAAGAAAGAAAGTGAAGGGATATTTTGGGATTCATGCAAAACTAGCCAGCGGACTGCCATGAAGTTCAAGAGATTTGAAAAATTATCAATCCTATCCTAGCCCAATCCTAGCCCCCATCGTTGGCGCTGATGCAGCCGCGCTGATGGAGCGCATGCTGCATCCCATGGTGGGGAGGGGCAATTGGACAGCCAATGGGAGGTAAGTACAAATATTTAGGCTGCCTATGAGTCTCCTCGAACCTATGCCAGCCATTTTGCTAGCGCAAGTCTGAGAGGAAAGAGGTAGAGCAGCCTGGGAAAGAGGGGATAGACCCTGGCGCAGGTTACTACCACTGGGATCCACTCCCTCCTACCCGACCCTCCCCACCCGCCACCCTGTCTCTGGCAGCTGGGCTATGATGCCATCAAGCTGTGGTCTAGGGAAGCAGAACACGGAACATTTTATCTGGATTCTTCAATGAGAAGTTCTCCCATGAGAAGATCAGTAATGGCAAGCAGGTCTCTTTGAAAGAAAGCTTGCTTGTTGCAGCTGATCTTCCCCTGGAATCTGCTATCTCAACATTGTGGTGCTTACATTCATGTCAATGAAGAAAGCCAATAGACCTGAATTCTGTCCTGCGTGAACCCTTATGAGAATGTGTTCTAGAACATCCCCAGAATCCTCTTCAGTATGTAGGGATTACATTGCAGATGCACAGTTCCTTAGCAGACAATGTGGAAATGGACTGCTGGAGAGAAAGAGGATGAAAATTACAGCTGTGTCATATAATCAACATTACTGCTCCTTTAGAGCAGGCCAAGTACCACCTCCTGCGCCATTATCATGCTGCGTAACACCGGAAGTGACTGGCGATGACATCATCACCAGTTCCGGGTTTTCAGGTTTTCGGAGGCCAGAAAACACAGGTAGGAGGCTCTGGGCAGGTAGGAGAGCCCTTCTCAGCGTTCCCGAGAGGCCAAAGGCAGGAGCCTCTCAGGACCAAAAACGTGCTGCCAAAAGCGCCGCGTCGGAGCAGTGCTCTGGTAGTCCAGCGGTCCAAGTACCACCAGCAGTCGGCCGAAGTACCACTGATGGTACTAGTACTACTGGGCTTTAGAGTAGTAATCCTCATTGCTTTTACTACACCTTGGTGAGGTGCTCTTATGCCCTTTGCCTTTTTTTGCTTTCATAAAGAGTAGTGGGACAGCCTTGTTTGTGTTTGGTAGTTAGTATTGAATAGTATTCTATAGTATTGAATAGCAATAAAGTTGAATCCCTGGGCTAGGATGATGCTTCCCAAATCCATGTAGTTGACTGATGGCCTAATCCTATCCTCAGCTGGCTTGCAGGGCACTGACACAGCCTTTGCTTTATCTTGCAGGCCAGCTGGGGATCCTTGCATGAAGGAGAGGCAAGTAAAAGAAATTTTTACTTAACTGCTCCACCATGTCATGGTCGCCAATGGGTCTACTTGGATCTCCTTCAGCTCTGGCTGGCGTAAGTCCGAGTGGACCCAAGTGGATGTGTCGAGGCCAGGCAGGAGGCATAGGATATCGGTGGTGCCATTTCCACTGATTTCTGCCCACTCCCCACCCCAACATGCCCCCGGTGTCCCCAATCCCCACCCTGATCCTCCCCCACCCACTGAACCAACTTACCGTAGCCAGAGGAGGCGCTATCACTCACCACTTGTGGCAGCGCATGACAGTGGCCTGGCTTATACACCATCGGACCATGCCCTGCACTGCCAGAACGTGTTCGGCAGCGCAGGGCAAGCATAAGATGGGGCTGTAATTCATGTTTTATCACTACAGTAATGCTATTGGGTACAATTCTTTGTTCATCTAGTTCCTAAAGCACCTTAGCCATGCCTTACCTCTTATCTGTTGTTGCCTGCCTTCCTCTCACCCATTTCTGCTCCCTGTTACTCAGTCCCTGGGCTTTTTTCCTTCACTTCTACCTTGTCTTTTTTTCTTTTTTCATGTTCGTAGCTGGCCATATTAGTGCTGTATGAATGAAAATATACTGAAGCTACATATTTATGAGATTGTTTTTATGTGTCTGTAGACTAAAACCAAAGACTCATGAGTGCCTGAAGGCAGAGGCTAAATGTTAATTCCATGCTTTTATCAGCCGTCTTTCAGAACCGGCATGCAAGCATACAAGGATTTTCTTTAGAGATGCTCATTACTCCTAGCTTGGGCTGATCTGTTGATGCATTCCTGTGGATTGTGGGCTACTTTGCAGGAGAGAGATGCTGTTCATTTGCAAAGTCGTGGGGCTTGAGCTCCAAGCTCTGCAACATCCTGCATGGAAGCCAGAGGGGGAAGTGAGTCACAGCAGCAATAAGTGTACAGGACAGCATGTGTGTGATTGTAAAAATAGATAGATAAATAACAGATCTGAAAGAGAACTAGGATAGTGGAGAACAAAATAGCTTTATTATACACCCAGTTCTGAAAGCAGGAAATAACTCGTACAGCTTGCAAAATGCTTTTCTCACTTTCGAGATATGCTTTTCATTGAGGGTGCAAGGGGTTCTGTGTTTGGATCTCAGACAAGAGTGATAGGGTAACTGTAAATATAGGGGGCAGGCAGAAGCTTAGCAGAAGAGCACATGCTTTGAATGCAGAAGGCCCCATGTTCAACCCCCTGGCATCTCCAACACACACACACACACACACACACACACACACACACACACACACACACACTGAAGCCCTGGGGAGCTGCTGCCAGCCAGCATTGATAGCGCTGAGCTTAGATGGACCAGTGATGCCACTCAGGATCAGGCAGTTTCAGATACAGACTCCTGTGCAAGCACAAATTTGTTTGCTCTTCAAAACCTTTACATCCACCAGGCTTAGTGCCATTACTGCTAACACATACAGCAGTTACAGTGCAAGCTGTGAGTCAGGAAGTTCTGGGTTCAAATATTGATCCAATCAAATTCAAAAACCTTTATTGGCATAAAGAAAACAGACAATAAAATCCCCACAACAGAAAATCGAAATATTGATGCAAAAATGAACTTGCCGTATGGCTTTAGACAAGCTACTATTTTTGTCAGCCATTTGATGCTAAGAATACTGGCCTACCTGACAGGGCGGTTGTAATTATTGCTGAGACAATGTTGGCCATGTGTTTTAAGCATATTTTCACAGGCCCTTTTTTGGATCGAGCAATGCGGAATATACGTGCAAGTGTCATTGTACAGTTTGCATCCAATGATATGAACCTTTGCAACAGGACAAGTTTAGGGAATGGCTTCAAGAGAATTCATTGGGCTCAGCCCATGCCCATTACTCCAATAGAGGACTGAGGTTATAGCCGCTGCTTCTACAACCCCAAACCTCTAGAGGTTTTTAAAGCAGGCATTGCTGTTATGGCTATGGCCATTCTCTGGGGGATAGGTTCTTTGCTCATAGTCACGTATTAAACCAGGGCTACACTAGTCAAAGACCCCACATCGCCGAAGCTGGTCTTCAAAACAGAATCAATTTACCGATTGTGTATCTCTGAATAGGTAGGCTTAATGTTATTACCAGTATCGTGTACAATATGCTTTCACTCAAGACATTGGGGGTTTTGATCGTAAAACAAAACAAGCTGACTAAAAGCTACAGGGGCAAGGAAGGTGACAAATTTTATAGCAAGCTTGACAGGCCAGGAAATATTCCACCTTTAATGTCTGGCTTTGCTTCTACTTAATTCACAAATGCCAGCACCATCTGCTGCGCCTTTGATGAATGAGAAAACTGGAGCAGCGTTTCAGTGAGACCTTGGAAAATGGACCTGGTTGGGACGCTTGAAGATAAATGAAGCAAGTCTTGTTCCACACAAGTTCTGCATTGAGCACATTTACACCTAAATGCTGTGGATTTCACAGCACCTAGTGTCGGATACCGCAGGGAGCATTTTAATGTAGCATACTCTTCTTGACTCTGCCAGCTGCTAAATATTTTATAAATATTGGGCAAAAACTTCAAACTCCGCTTCTTGAAGGCAAGCAATTCAGCTGTTTGGGATAATCTGCCTGCTAGAAAATGTGTGGGCACTCACAGATGCAAATAGAATAAAGGCATTCTGTCCGCTCGCTTGCTCTTAGAATAGGAATGGCACAGAAACCAGGAAAGGGTGGACCGCCACACATAAAATGTAATCACTTGGCTACCGCCCAGGATCATCAGCTGCTAGCTGACAAACCAGATATGCTGTTCACCTGTCTTTGCAGCTGTCTGCATTTGACTGGAAATTAGAGTAACGAGCTAACTGCTAGCTCATTGCTGCTGGCTTCTCCTGATGATGAGCCATTCAACATGGTTCAGTTAGCTGAACCATACACTGGGAGGTGAGATCCATGTGGATCCAGATGCTTGACACCATGGAGAAAAATGAAAATGTTTAATATGACACCTGAGGGAACGAGGGCTGCTTCCCACTAGGACTTGAGAAGAAAATCACATCACAAGAATGTGAAAAATGCAAAGGTCTCTTTTTCCATAATGATGTGTGTGGTTGGAAGCTGCAACGTGTAACCGTAATGCCCTTTTCATACATGGCTTTCCCACATGAAGATTTATTTGTGTAGGAAAGCTGTCGTGATGTGGTCCTGAAAAGTTCAAAGTTGGTGCTCAAACCTCAGTGTCTGTAGTGAACTCCCCTAACAAGCCAAGCCTCCATTTGTAAATGTATGGGTTATCATAGAAACTACATGGGAGCTGGGAAGCGGTTTCCTGCACTGGGCCTCTATGGCTTATCCCATATGCTGTTTGTGAGCTATGCCCTGCTGTGCCTCACAGCTGGCCAGGCTGGAAAGGGGAGCTATGGCGGCCAGTCTTCACAGTGTGATGCTCAATGGTGACATCATCATTGGGTGCCAATCAATTCCGAGGTGGTAGGAAGCCAAGAGATGCAAGCGGATCTCTAATTGCTGGTTGTTTGGCAAACAAGGGACATACCGGTGGTCCTTGGGGCACCTGGGTTGGAAGGGCAGGAAGGTAGAAAAGAGTCCAGGAGGGGAGGGGAGGGGAGCCCGGAAGGAGAAAGAGATGGTGACAGAAGGCGAGATGGAGGCCAAGACTGCGGAGTCTGGGGGGGGGGGGCTGAGGGGTGACTCTGAAGGCAGCAACCCAACCACTCCATCCACAGCAGGCAATGCTGCTGAGGAAGGTCTGGGGCAGGACTTTGGCCAGCTGGCCCTCTCACCTTCACGAGCCAGGGCAGAGCTTGGGCCAGGCCACCCACCCAGGAATTGAGAGGATCTGGCAAAATTAGACCCCATCTTTGTGGTTCAGAGGCAGATCAGTTGAGCTCTTCATTATCCCCACTGCCCCTTAATCAAGAGGGAGAGTCACGTGCCTCGACTTGACTTGGAGACCAAGCTTATCTGCAGATATTGGGCTAGGAGCGAGAGATGAAACAATTCTCCTTTTTTCCTTTTGTCAACATCAGGTGATGACATCCCTACCTTTGATTATGTGAAATAGCCTCCCAGTGGAGGCTCTGCACCTCATCTGGGCCATCTGTCTTGTTCAGGGCTATGCCTGCTAGCAACCCCTGTGAGGTAGAACTAGCCTCACGGGGGGGGGGGGGGGAGGAGAGGAGAAGTCACCCACGATCACACTCCCTCATGGTGCCTGGGCCCTACCTCTGCCACCACTACAGAGGGTTCATGGGTTGGTCTGGCCAGGTGGGCTCTGTAATGGGCATGGGCCAACCTGGCTGACCTCTGACACCACCACAATATAAGGAAGTACTTTATATTGAAGTTTCACTTCAGCTACAAACACGCTAGTTGGCCTTATATATATCAGGGACATACAGGCAGGAGGAGGCAGAACCTCACCGGACCCAACAAGTAAAAAAAAAAAAAAAGTACTTTGCCTTTCTGCTCTAGCACTTTGTGCAATTCTTGCCAAATTTTCTACTTGGGTATTTAAAAATGGTAACCAGCTTGAATTCTAGCTGCGTTTTAAGTATTAACATTCCCAGTTCTGAAAAGGGCTCCAGGGAATCATTTATATGAGCAGTCGTCATCAATAACTCTGCTTAAAAACTGAGCTGAGAGAAAGGATCTGTGCAGCACTTTGGCCCTTGTACCATACTAAAGAGTTACTACCCCCATTTTGCTTGCTCTAGCCACCAGGGCTCCATTATTCTCAGAAGACAAAGAAGTAAATAATACTTATGAAAATACGAAATTGCCTTGTTCAGGTCCTAAATTCTGAGTATGGCTCCACCTAGCCCAGCCCCAGTACTGCCAGTAACTCTGCAATATCTTGGTCAGAGGTCTTTCTCGACTCTGGTATCACCACCCCCCATAGGCGATGCCAGGTTTTGAACCTAGCTCTTTGGCATAAAGGATTGGTGCCCTTCCACTGACCTATGGCCCCTTCTAGGTGTAGATGCAGGGTAGTGACACCAGAGGATGTGCAGAGAAGAAGTTGTGGTTGCATTATTCTTTGTGGTTGCAGGAAACAAGACAGTTCTTGGGATTGTGACTCGGCAACAATCCTGTTTAGAATAGTGTTATCAGAGTCCTCATTTTCCTTTCCCCATTCATAGGAGGCAAAAATGGAGACATATGACAATTTGGGGGGTGGGGGGAAAGCTTTCCACTCATTAGTAGCAGGTGTCCTTTTTTACATTTAGCAGCAGCAGAAATGCACCTCTTAGCGCTCGCACACACGCACACACCCCTCTCTGCCCATAATGCCCTGGGAACTATGCAATGTCATGATGTAGTACTCTGAGGGCATTGAAGATAAAAACAACCCTTGAAAAATTAGTTCTTATTCCAATCTATGTTCTGAGCCATTCTGGACCCTATTGCGCCCCTCCTGATGTCACCAGGAGCGAAAGAGGGTCCAGTCTCTCCCCGCCCCCAATATCTGCTAGTGAATGCTGAGGCCCCCACCTGCCTTGCTGCTCCAGCGACGGCAGCACTAGAATGGAGCTCCAACTCAGAAGAACTTCGGAGGTTACCGTCCTAAAGCACAGCTTTCATGTGAGATGAGCTTTATGAGCTATCAGCATCCTGTTTCCAAGTATGAAATTGGTGACCTCATTAGTTGGCAGCTTTTCAACCAGCCTCTGTAGCTGTTCCTTTAAAGCATCTTGCTCTGCAGGAATTTGCTGGTGAATCTTTTCATGGAGGTACATGATATGCTGCTTAAAGCACAGGGAGCTTCATTCGTTTCAAGTTGGTGGCCCCTAGTGTAGACCTTTGTATATAGAAGTAGTTCTAATGCGTGTTCATTCAAACAACTTCCATGGATTTCTAGTACTGGGCTTCCCACGTCGAAAAAGTCTGACTAGAAAATGTAATGTGTAGGGAGTGTGTTACTCATTGTGATGACAATCCAGTTAGTGCCCACAATGGTCTATTATACCTATTTGGAATACCTTGGAGAAGAACATGACTTGGGGGGGGGCATTTTGAAGTAGCAAAGTGAAGGCCAGGGAAAGGATTAAAGACCTCTTTCCCCTTCCAGATGTATCCATTCTAAATCAACTCATCTGGAGTCATTTTCCTTCTTCAAAAAAAAAAAAAAAGACTGCTGGGTAGGTTTCATAATATGCATTTGTGGGATCCTTAACTTTGCCTTGGCAGAAGTAGGAATAGTAGGGAAATATATGCAAGGCATATCCATAGGGGTCAACAAAAGGTCAGGTTATTTACCAGTGTTTCCCCTGCCATGATTTTATGCCTCTTAATGTTTGGCTACAGGTGCGATGTACACATGACTGTGTGTTCCAAGGAAGGAAAAAAGGATGCTTTTGTAAATGATTTATTGCTAAGGTGAGGGAAAGAAAAAGGAGCCGTGCTCCTTAATTGAACTTTCAGGAAAAGCACACGGTGAGAATAATACATGCATTTTTCAAGAGCTTTGTAAAGAGGTTTTGTTACGATGTTTCAAGTGCCCAGAGAAACTCACATTAATTTCATATATTATTATACTGTATATATAGAATACACCAATGAAAATCTTCCCTTTAAAAACACTACTTTGGCATGTTCTAACACTAATTAATAGCTCCAAATGGGAACTGTCATCCCCATTCAGTCAGTTCAATTGGACCTGGGTCAAAAAACCCACTACCACATATATATCTCTTTTGCTGGATTGGGGAACTTGTCATTTACCTGCCTCCTCTGTACCAAATGGATTAACTTCTCTTTTATGTGGTGCTTTTGCTTGATGCTACCTGGTCTCCATCATGTGTAGAACATAGGCATCTATAAGCATACGTTTCTATAATCGCTTCTTTGGAAGCAAAAATATAATCCAGTCCAAATTAACGCTATGCCACCATGAGCTTGGGGGTATACAAATGTAATAAGTAGACAATAATAAACAGGCAACCTGCCCTTCATGCTTTGTTTTCTTACAGAACACACACACACACACACACACACACACACACACACACACACACACACACACACACACACCGTTGCTATTTGACCCAAACAAAATGGGAGAGGTGATTTTGGGTAGAAAAAAATGGCTCCAGGAATGGGTTTCTCAACCAGTGGCACCTGTACTACTACTGGAACTCCAGCCAACCAGAGGTGGTATGTGGACTGTCAGTCCGCCGGAACCCTACTCCGATACAGCGTTTTTGGCTGTGTTTTTGCGCCGCGTTTTTGCTCCTGAGAGGCTCCTGCCTTTGGCCAAGCCTCTCAGGAGCGCTGGAAAGGGCCTGTCCACCCTGCCCACTCTACCTGGCTCTGAAAATGCGCAAACCCGGAAGTAACACAGTGATGTCACTTCCAGTGCTACGTGGAGGACGAGCGGCACCAGAGGTGGTACTCGGCCAGTCAGGTTGAGAACCCCTGCTCTAGGGGAAATGGTTAATACCTCCCATTCTATGTGCTATGGTGCTGATCAGGTGTGTACACACGCGCACGCGCGCGCACACACACGCGCGCACGCACGCACACACACACACACACACACACACACACGTTATCAAGTAAGTATGCATAAGATTACAGCCTCCTTTCAATGTGAATACTGGCCCTTTAAATGGTTGTATAGGTGAGGGCATTTCAGCAGGTGCAGCTGCTTTAGCAGCACCATCAGCACTTGCAGCTGCCAAGATTCTGTCTTCTACACAACTCTTAAGAACACAGTAGCCCTAATGGTGGAAGGTTGGCCACCCCTGATTTAGACCATCTTTCTCCTTATATTGGCAAGACTCTTCTTTTCTCTAACCAGCTGTCTTCAAACTGACTTTTGAAATGCCAACCTGGCATCTCAGCTCTGTTGACAAACCACGTTCCATAAAATAAACCAATCTAAAAACTTCAACAAGCACCACCAATCCCAAAGGAGTTCTGTAATCTCCCTAGTTAATGGGAATAGTGGGTTCTGAATTCCTTCTACGTCTAACCTTTTTCTTTCACTCAAATTTTACTTTTTTATATATCAGTAAACCACATATAATATAAAATACGACCGATCAACATATGATAACATTACATTTTACATCCAAAAACTTCATCTATTGGTAGATGTCACAATACAGCAATTGCCCCTTTTCATCTTCCCTCATCCAACCGGCATGCTGAATACCAGTCAATGATATTCCCTTTTATTGATATCTGGATGGGTGGTGCTGTGGCTGCTGTATATATGGGGAAGAGACTGCACCATCTGTCAGCAGAAATGCAACTGGCTGGCACCAACAGCTGACATCGTCCCAACTGCGTGTTCGCGCACAGGCAGCCAAAGACAAAGGAAAGTGCCGAGAGCAACAGTGTTAGCAGAGGAGGACGCCCCAGCCTCCGTCTCCGCCTGAACAGCTTCTCTGGCGATTCATCTGCAATGCAGATCCTATCCATTTTCCTGCTGTGACAGCAGCCGGCTAGATGCTGATTAAGGGGATTCTGGAGGCCTTGGAGAGAGAGTGAAGGATAAACCAAGGAGAAGGAATCAGCAGCAGCAGCAGCAAGAGGAAAAGAGTCGGATTAGGGAAAGCAGGCCCCGTCAGAGGCAAAATAATGGCCACAGTGTGCCTGAAGATAAACCATACAGTGTTTCTATGAAGACATTAGGAAGTTGTGTTAGTTTCTGCTAATCCATCACCTGTCAAGGGGCTGTTTCAGCAGGCCCGAGATTAAAGAAAGCAGCATTGTCTATTGTCTTGATTACTGGTCACTCTGGAGCTGTTCCCACTTTGGAGCCTTGAAGTTAATCCCAGTTTAGTAGGGGGGCTGTCAAGAAAAAACATTCCTTTTAACTGCTGCAATTTTGTAAAAAGGAAAAAAAAACTCATTTCAGGGATAGATTCTTAGCTGAGTTATCTTCCCTATCATATTGCTCAGCGTCTCAGCCAGCAGCAGGCCTAATCTCTTCCCCATCAGCGGCAGGGCAGTGAGGGCAGGCTCTCTCCCTGTCCTTCCCTCGCACACAGGCACCCCCAATGGGATCGTTTAAATTATGGACTGTGAAAAAGCTTCACACAACTTCCTGAGAGGTTAGGGGGGAGCCGCTCTGAAGTTCCGAAGTCGTGTAGCAAAAGGGTCCATTTAGCACAGAGCTGAGAGACGTCTTGGAAACGTAAGCCATGTTCCGGCTCCATGACCCATGGAGCTTTTCCTCTTCCCCTTTATTATTTTAACCCAGGGTTTTTCCTCACCAGTAACTGACATGCAACATCTTTTGCCCAGGGGAACAATACAGGCAGCACGAAATCCTGTATGCTCTGAACTGCACGCCCCAAAAGTGGGGGGGGGGGCTGCCTCAGCCTTCCTACCTGCTATTTTGCAACATTAAAAGTACTGGGCTGAATAGACTTCCATGGAAGTAAGCCCAATTGAAATCCACGGTTCTTTCCAGCGTATGCAACTGCTCTTGGGATCCAGCTGTAAATGTGCTTTGTCTTCTACGTACTGCCGACAGTCAACTTGTTGAACTACTGTATACAGCAAATGTATGGCACTGGGGGGTGGGGGGGCAAGCACCATCCCAGACAAATTGCTGAATCATAATTTGGACATTGATATCAGGCCACAATCCCAATCACGTTTACTAGAAACTCCATCAAAATCAATAGGATTCACTTGAGAGAAAATGCGTTCCGAAATGGAACGTTATACCATGATTTTGCTTTCAGAAATCTTAATATGTGGGATAAAGTTCACACACCCCTCCATGCAGTTTGCCCCTTCTGTGCCTCCCCCATATTTTTTTTCCTGGTGCTACCACTGTGCACATGTGTTTTAGGTTGTAAACATCTTTCCTTAGGCTGCAATCCTATACACACTTTCCTGGGAGTAAGCCCCATTGAATACAATGGGACTTACTTCTGAGTAGACATGCATAGGATTGTGCTGACAATCACAATCCAGAAGGGGCATCTGGGTTATCTGGCAGATTCCTTGAGTGCTTTCAGGATTTCTGAAAAGTCAGGTCCTCAGATTCCATCACACTCCAAGGACTGTTCACATGTTATGCTGTAGCCAGGTACAGAATGTCTGTATCCAGGATCAATTGTCTGTTCCTGGGTATACTTTCCTGTGTGAATGCCTGCACCAGGATTCATTCTTACAGATCAACATCCATGTGTCTTGTGCACAGATTCTACCTGTATTGAATAGAATGTGTGAATAACTGTACCTAGGTACAGTAAAGACTAACAGCACAATCCTATCCAACTTACACCACCGATGTAACCAGCGGGGGAGGGCACGGTGGGAGGCTTTGGAGGAGAGGGGAGATTTAAATCCCCTTTGAATTCTCCTTTGGAGGGGATTTGAATCCCCTTTCCGTTCGGGGGCCTTCCATTCTTGCAGCACCGCTGGTTACACCGGTGGTGTAAGTTGGATAGGATTGCACTGTAACAATGATTGTACCTGGGTACAATCTAATGTGTGAACAGCTCTCATGTGTGGCCAAAAAACAAAACCTGGGTTAGGTCTATACAGATAAAAGGGCAGAGCAATGAAGAGAAGAGTAGATTTGTATCTCAAGGGCCTCTCCAATCCATTTGAGTTTGACAGAGACACGTCTGTTTTAGGTCAGGAAAAAAATTACAGGACCCCATTTAGGTATAAAAAATCCAAGCATCTCCCCACCCTCAATATTCTAGCTTTCCTGATTACCAAAATCTTTGCATAGCAACCCATGCGCTATTTTCAGAGCAAAGACATGAGATAGTAATATCCTGCTGTCTCCCAGGAAAGACAGATCTTGAATTCATTCTTTTCTTTGGCTGTCAGTTTCCTCCATGCATTGATCACACACCAAGCCAGGATGTATCTCTCTCCCTCAAATAGCTTGATAATTTGTTATTCTTTGTTAAGTAATGATCCACCTGGACTCTTGGGCAGCATAATAAATGCAAATAACGAGTAAAGCTCTTGTTCACTATAGAATTTGATTTACACAATGTATTTGGTTGTCTCCTTCGGATGAGATAGTGTGAGCTGAACTTGATTTATAGAGAGCCAGTGTGGGCAAGAGATAATTACTGACTTTTGACCTGGGTGAAAATTCCAGTTTAGCTATGGACTCCCTTGGTGGTCCTAAGCAAACCCCTACCTACTGTGACTTTCTAGGCCAATTCTGACAGTTATAGAATGGGCAGGGCTTATTTTTCCCACTGATATTTTTTTTCAGAAGCATTTCGCCCATGGTGAAGTAGCAGCAGGCTCACCTGCTTTTCCTCAGCAGAGAGGAATCAAGCAGATGTATTGCATGCTAGAAAATGTCACCTGTGGAATGCCTACCTGCCATGCAGTCATTAAAGCACCTTTTGTTGTTGTTCAGTCGTTAAGTCGTGTCCGACCCTTCATGATCCCATGAACCATATCCCACCAGGTCTTCCTGTCCTCCACTATCTTCCTGAGTTCGCTCATTTTCATGTTCGTTGCATCGGTGATGCTGTCTAACCATCTCATCCTTCCCCTTCCCCTTCTCCTTTTGCCTTCATTTTTTCCCAGCATCAGAGTCTTCTCCAGAGAGTCCTCTCTTCGCATTAGGTGGCCAAAATATTTGAGTTTCAGCCTTAGTATCTGTCCTTCCAGGGAACAGTCAGGGTTGATTTCATTTATTTATTTATTTTATTTATTTTTCACATTTTTATACCGCCCTTCCTCCAAGGAGCTCAGAGTGGTGTACATATTTCCTCCCCTCCTTTTTGTCCTCACAACAACCCTGTGAGGTAGGTGGGGCTGAGAGATAGTGACTGGCCCAAGGTCACCCAGGAAGCTTCGTGGCTGAGCGGGGATTTGAACCTGGATCTTCCAGGTCTAAGCCCGACTCCCAAACCACTACACCATCCTGGCTCTAGTATTTAGGATTGACTGATTTGATCTCCTAGCAGTCCAAGGGACTCTCAGGAGTCTTCTCCAGCACCACAGTTCAAAAGCATCTATTCTTCGGCGCTCAGCCTTCCTTATGGTCCAACTCTCACAACCATACATTGCTACTGGGAACACCATCGCCCTGACTATACGAACTTTTGTTGGCATGGTGATATCTCTGCTTTTTATTATGCTGTCTAAGTTTGCCATAGCTTTCCTTCCAAGGAGTAAGCGTCTTTTAATTTCATGGCTGCTGTCTCCGTCTGCAGTGATCTTGGAGCCCCTTTGCATATATCTAAAAAAAATTACCATTACAAGTTTTCACTAGTCAACCTACACTGTTCCTGCAACTCATCTGCCTGAATATAACAAAAAAAGGTGTTATGCAGAATTAATTTTGCCTTGTTGAGCACATGGGATCCCAAGGGCAAGCAGTCTCACCTGCAGAAAAGCAGCTATAAAAAGCCACTATACCACTAGAATGCGCCGCCCAGTGGCATAGTGTGCTTTATGGCGGTCACAAAATGCAACCTGCCATTCTGCACAGCTGGGCCACTGCTGCAAACAGTGAGGGACGTTGGCCAGGTGACATTGGCCTCCCTGAAGCCCCTACACCAGTAAGGCAGTGGCAGGGGCAGGACTTGGGCAGGGAGAGGGAGAGAGGGGGATAACCAGGGGCATTTCTGGGCAGGGAGGAAGTGGCAGGAGTGGGTGGATCCGGCAGCAATGGCGCATGCCAGATCTTATCCCCTTCTTTTAAAACCTCCCCGTTCCTTTTCTCTCCTTGGATATATGCCACCAAAAGAGATTGTGTATGTCCGAGGAGACCCAGTGGTGATCAGGGAGTCTACCTGGAGCCTACCAGAAGGTAAGTGAAAATATTTTCACTTACCTCCTGCAGGCTGTCCGATTGCGCAGCTGCATCGGCACTGGTGGTGGGGGATAGGATTGGGCTGTAAGGCTGCAATCTAAACACATTTACTAGGGAGTAAGCCCCATTGAACAAAATATGTAAATTTGTATAGAGTAAACATGTATAGAATTGTGCTGTAAGCAGAGGTGTCACTGTAGCGTGGCCCGTGGGGCGGAGCGCCCCAGGGTGATGCACGCAGAAGGGTGACGCGTGCGCGCATCACCTCCCCGGCGCGCGTCACCCGGGAGGCTCCGAGGCCGGGAGAAGGCCTCGGACCATCCTCCCGGGCCTGCGCTCCTGGGCCTTCTGAGGAAGGCCCGCTGCCCTCAGGAACGGTCTGCGCATGCGCTACACACGTTATAAATAACGTTCGCGCAGCGGGCCTTCCTCAGAAGGCCAAGGACAGCCAGCCGGGGAAGACGTCCCCGAGCCTGCTGCAACGATTGAGGGGGCGCCCGGAGCAGCGCCCATCGGATGCCCTCCTGAATTGCCAAAGATTAATAAAGGGTGTGTGTCCAGGGGGAGGGGTCACTAGGGTGAGACGCGCCCCGCCCTGGGGCAGCGCGCGCCCTAGTGACGTCTCTGACTGTAAGTGCTGTTCTATGAACTTTTGCACAACAGCTGGTGGAAGATTTCTTGTTGTGTAATGTATCAGAAATTCTATTGCAGTTCAAGAAGCATACAGTAGTTAAAACAGAAGACTTGAACATATAAACTCCAGTGCAGGGGTTCCCAAACCCTTCCCGGCCGAGTACCACCTCTGGCATCACTCTCCTGAGTACCACCAGAAGTGACTGGCAATGACATCATCACCAGTTACTACTGGGTTTTCAGGTTTTCAGCATCCAGAAAATGCAGGGAGGAGGCTCTGGGCAGGTGGGAGGGCCCTTCTCAGCGTTCCTGAGAGGCTTGGCCAAAGGCAGCGAAGCAGCCGACCAGCGGAGCTCTTTTGAGTTGTTTGGGATCTGCTCCACTAAGCTCCTTTAGCGAGTGAGTTGAAGTGCTCGACTGACCGCTGCAATGAGATTGCAAGGCACTTCGCAGATAAAATCGCTCAGATTCGCCATGACTTGGACTCTGGTTTAACAGTTCCGGAAGTTGTCCCTATGGCATCTGTCAATTCCACCATTATGGATTCTTTTCTCCTTATACAGCCTGAGGATTTGGATAGGGTCCTCTGTAGTTTGAGACCGTCTTCCTGCCCACTTGACCCTTGCCCAGCCTGTCTAATACGATCTGCACAGGTGGTCTGGCCAATTGGGTGGAACCCATTGTGAATTCATCTTTGTGGGAGGGAGTGATGCCTAGCATATTGAAGACCGCAATTGTACATTCCCTCCAGAAAAAACATATCTGGATTTCTCCAATTTAAACAACTATTGGCCAGTTTCCAGTCTTCCTTTCTTGGGTAAGGTGATTGAGCAGGTGGTGGCTTCTCAGGTTCAGGGGATACTAGATGAGACAGAGTATCTGGACCCTTTTCAGTCCAGCTTCAGGCTGGGCTTTGGGATGGAGACAGCCTGGATCGCCCTGCTGGATGATCTTCAATGAGGACTGGACAGGGGGAGTGCATCCCTGCTGGTCCTTTTGGACCTCTCAGTGGCTTTCAATACCATTGACCATGGTATCCTTCTGGGTTGACTGGCTGAGTTGGGACTTGGGGGCACTGCTTCGTGGTGGTTCCATTCCTACTTGGCTGACAGGTCCCAGATGGTGATGAGCAGCGAGGTGGCCAAGTTTGCGGATGACACTAAAATTTTCCGGGTGGTGAAAACCAGCAGGGATTGTGAAGAGCTCCAGAAGGATCTCTCCAAACTGGGAGAATGGGCAGCAAAATGGCAGATGTGCTTCAATGTAAGTAAATGCAAAGTGATGCACATTGGGGCAAGAAACCAACATTTCACATATACGCTAATGGGTTCTGAGTTGTCTGTGACGGATCAAGAGATAGATCTTGGGGTACTGGTGGACAGGTCGATGAAAGTGTCGACCCAGTGTGCGACGGCTGTAAAGAAGGACAATTCCATGCTCGGGATCATTAAAAAAGGGATTGAGAGTAAAACGGCCAATATGATTATGCCTTTGTACAAATCAGATGGTAAGGCCACATCTGGAGTATTGTGTCCAGTTCTGGTCACCACACCTCAAAAAGGATATAGTTGAATTGGAAAAGGTGCAGAAAAGAGCGACCAGAATGATTCGTGGGCTGGAGCACCTCCCTTATGAGGAAAGGCTACAGCGTTTGGGGCTTTTCAGTCTAGAAAAAAGGTATAAAATTATGCATTAAAATTATGCATAAAATATGCATAAGACGTATAAAATTATGCATGGGATGGAGAGAGTGGATAGAGGGAAATTCTTCTCCCTCTTACACAACACCAGAACCAGGGGACATGCACTAAAATTGAGTGGAGGGAGAGTTAGAACGGACAAAAGAAAATATTTCTTTACCCAGTGTGTAATTCATCTGTGGAACTCCTTGCCACAGGATGTGGTGATGGCACCTGGCCTAGATGCCTTTAAAAGGGGTTTGGACAGATTCATGGAGGAAAAGACCATCACAGGTTACAAGCCATAAACAACCTCCTGGTTTTAGAAGTAGGTTTTCTCTGTGCCAGGTGCAGGGGAGTGGCAGCAGGAAACAAGTTATCTTGTTATCTTCCTGAGGCATCTGGTTGTATTCTTTTATTGCTGCCAGGAGCAGACTAGCCCTGCTGACTGGAGGTTCCATTACTAGTTAGGCAATTGCAAGGCTGTGCTCTGTTGGTTGACTAGAGGGGAGGGAAGACAGTGTTCCTGCACCTTTAAACGTCATGTGAGAGTTGGGATTCCTGCAGGTACAATTTTTGTCACCTCTGCATGACAGTCTGCTGTGGCATCTCATAGATCTATCTATTAAAGTCATGAGTCCTGTCCTTCTGTGCAGCTAGTCACTTTACAGTAGTGTGAAAATGCTCCTAGGCATTATCTTCTCCAGTGTTTCCTATCTCTTTTTTCTGAATTAAAATTAGAGGCTTTTGCAGTCTAAAATATGTGTTCCGTGCCCCAGAGCTCATGACTTGAGACTTTTGATGATGGGGAGCCATGATAAGATACGGAACAACATTGCTTATGCTCTAGGTACACTCAGATGAAGCCATCGACTCATACCCTTGTTCAGACTGATAAATAGGGAAAGGATATAATTCTGAGGAATTACCTTTCAGTTTCTCGTCAGTTGTGGCTCAATGGCTTTTATAAATATGCTCAACTCAATACAATTTAAAAAATTCCACTGAAAATATATGGGTGAGCCCATACCAGGATCGTTCCTATTCTTCATGAAAGTGAGGAGGCTGCCTCGGGTAGCAGATCTGAGGCAATGTGAAAAGGCAGGAAATGGTTGGTTATTGAATGTATTGTATTTTGAAGAGGGCGCTGCAGTGGCTCAGTGGTTAAGACGCTGAACTGAAGAATGGAAAGTAGGCAGGACAGCAGTTCGAGACCCGGGTGCCGTGTGATGGAGTGAGCTCCTGTTTCCTGTTCCAGCTCCTGTCAACCTAGCAGTTTGAAAGCAAGAAATTGCAAGTAGTTTCCGCTGCGGCAGGAAGGTAAGAGCGTTCCGTGCGCCTCGGCATTGAGTCATGCCGGCCACATGACCACAGAAGTGTCCTCGGACATCGCTGGCTCTTCGACTTAGAAATGGGGATGAGCACTGCACCCTAGAGTCGGACAGGACTGGACTTAAATGTCAAGGGATACCTTTACCTACCTTTATTTTGAAGAGGGCTGGGGAGATGAGGCATTGGGCCATCCCTATTTAGAATTACACAACATTTAAATAGCTCACATCGAAAACTGACTCAGGATGGATGGCCAATGAATAAGTAATGAAAAGATTTACAAGCAGAAGCTGTTTCACCACCACAGACAATTCGTAGGCTCGGTTGATGAAAGGCTGGGCTGATGCTCTTTCTACTCAAACACCTGATATCGGCAGATCAGGAGGGCAATGGAAATCACTGTGGATGGTTTTTTTTGTTTAAGAACAACAAGCTAAGAAAATGTTTTATGACCTAGATTAGCAAAACCTAGTCTGAATTTTAACCTAAGGTGTCATGCGGAACCCTCTTTATGTCAACTAAATTGACTGCATATGGATCCCTGCCAGAAAGACCTGACGGAAGCAATGTCAGGAATGCTGGAGAGGTCAGCTGTGTGAAGACTGAACCTGAAAAAGTGAGACATAATCTGAGAGCTACGGTATATTTGATCAACAAGGGAGAACTGCTAGTTTCACCATCCATCAGGGACCTATTTAAGAAAGCTTAGGAGAGAGCTTAGAATGATGACGGCACCGCCTGCCACTGCTTGATAATTTTGAAATATGCTGTTTTGTTTGATAGGATAACACTGTTAAAATCATGTCCAGTGTTTGAAACACATCACATCTAATGCCCGATCCTCTCTCTGCCTTTAGGTGCGACGTTGCAAGCAGAAGTAAGTTTGTTCTGGAAGAGTTCAAGTGGAATAGAGCCTGAAGCTCCGCCCCGTTTACCTTGAACACCCACTTCGTAGACAATAATTTGCTGATGGAAAAACTCAGGTAGGTGAGGATGCTTC
Organism: Plestiodon gilberti rubricaudatus; assembly: GCA_026170595.1. Taxonomy (NCBI): domain Eukaryota; kingdom Metazoa; phylum Chordata; class Lepidosauria; order Squamata; family Scincidae; genus Plestiodon; species Plestiodon gilberti. The sequence goes on along the minus strand of JANXHW010000001.1, from coordinate 122,254,815 downwards.
AATGTATGAGGACTCGGCCTGGGTCTGAGGCAGGGTGCAGCCAGAGTGGTCTGACTGTGGTGCAGGCAGGTGACGGTCAAAGGGACCAAGGGCAAAGAATATGGTCTGGATAGGCTGCTATTATCAAGTGCTGGACTGAGTAAATAAGAATCAGAAAGGCCAGAGGCAGGAGACATGATTGGGCAGATGGTCAGCTACCGGTTTAAGCTAGTGAGGCTGTGCTGTTGCTCTACTGAATTACATTGCTCAGACTGCAGAACCAAACTAGGAGCATCTGTTACAGCCCAAACCCAACCAACTTTCCAGGGCCAATGCAGCTGTACCAACAGGGCTCACGCTGCATCCTGCAGTGGAGAGGCAGTCACAGAGGCCTCCTCAAGGTAAGGGAATGTTTGTTCCTTTACCTCAGGGCTGCATTGCAACTGCATCGGTGCTGGAAAATTGGTTAGGATTGCGCTGTTATTCAGGTTACAGTAAGGCCGAGTCACTTGGGCTGAATGACTGTAGTACCGACTCTGGCCATTATAACGGTGGTGCTGCAGGCTGATAACTCCTTTTACATGGAAGCTACTGTGGTAAAGGGTTTCAGGTCCCGGCCCTTAGCTCAATAGCAGTTATAGGTATGGCCCATAGAAACAGCATCTGAAATGGTAACATTGTTCCTGAGCCATATCATTTCAGACTGGAGGTGGGACATTCCTTCTGTATTTCAGTTTTTGATGCTTCTTTGGATGATTGGCAGCCCAATCCTATGGTGGGATGCAATGACAGATCTCGCAGTCTGTCATTCCATTCTGCGGAATGTGGAGCATGTAGCAACTTTTAGTTCAACATGGCTGAACGTGGGGGGGGGGCGGTGAATAAATACAAGGAAAAGAAGATCAGAGCCTATGAATTATTAAAACAATGAGAGATAATATAAAAATGAAATGATCTGAGAAATTGTGTTTGTCAAGACTTGTCTAAAAATACTTCAGTGCTAAATGTACATTTTGTTGTTTTGGATGCATTGTGTGCCCGTGTTTAGTAAAATGCCATTAAAAACACACAGACACAGAATCTCAGGTAACAGATGGAGATCAGATAAACAACAGGCAGATGGTGTGTGAGAAAATGTAGCCCTCTCTGCAGCTCCTCTTCAGGTGCATCTTCTTCTTGCTACAGTTAAGCAAGTCATAAGGCAAATAAATAAAATTAGAACGGCATGTGGCTACGTAACCCATCAAGTCCTCTTTTCCTCAGGTGATCTTTTGCTTTTGTTCTCTGGTCCATCATAGCCAAATGAGATGGAATGGGATGTACTGGGATCAGAGGCGTTGAAAGACTGGAGCGAGCGGAGCAGCGGCTCCAGGCGGCAGTGCGGCGCCGGGCGGCGCTGCTCCGCTCGCTCCAGTCTCACGGAGCGCTCGCCCGCCCGGTGATGCGGGCGGTCGCGCGCTGTGGACGCTCCGGGGCTTTCTCCGGCTCTGAGGCCAGGGGAGAAGGCCTCGCTGAGGCCTTCTCCCCCGGCCTCGGAACCGGAGAAAGCCCCGGAGCGTCCACCACGATCGGCGGGGCTTTCTGAAGGCAGCCGACTGCGTCTCCCGCTATTTATACTTTTTCTGCACATGCGCAGAACGTTTCGTTCGTTCGAAACGTTCTGCGCATGTGCAGAAAAAAAGTATAAATAGCGGGCGACGCAGTCGGCCGCCTTCAGAAAGCCCCGGCCACCAGTTGTGGTGGATGCTCCGGGGCTCTCTCCGGCTCCGAAGCTGGGGGAGAGGGCCTCAGAGTGCCCTGGTAAGCCGGGTCGCCCCCCCGGAGCACCGCGCGGCGCCGCAGCGAGTGCTCCAAGCAGCACTCGCTGCTGGTACGCCTCTGACTGGAATGTCTCAAGCCATGATATCGTGGACCACATGACCATCCTAAGAAACAGAACTGAGAATGAGTGATACAGATAAGAGCAGCCTTGACCGGTGGATGGGACTCTACATAGGGAAGAGGAGAAGAGCTAAAAATCCAGCTGCCTAATCAAGCCATTCCCATCAGCAGAACTTGGTGGCAGGGCCAGTCATAAGAACATAAGAAGAGCCTTGCTGGATCAGGCCAAAGGCCCATCTAGTCCAGCTTCCTGTATCTCACAATGGCCCCACCAGATGCCTCAGGGAGCACACAGCCAACAAAATAACCTGTTTCCTTTTGTCACTCCCTTGCACCTGGCACAGAGAAAACCTACTTCTAAAGCCAGGAGGTTGCTTATGGCTTGTAACCTGTAATGATCGTTTCCTCCATGAATCTATCCAAACCCCTTTTAAAGGCATCTAGGCCAGGTGCCTGCCATCACCACATCCTGTGGCAAGGAGTTCCACAGATGAATTACACGCTGGGTGAATATTTTCATCCATAAGGTAGTCATCTCAGGCAGCAGACAGACATGACCCAGTTCCGTCCACCTGCTCACCCCCAATGCTTCTCCTTCTCCCAGTCCCTGGATTAGAAAAGGAAGAGAAGAATGGAAGTGTAGTGGAGAGTGGAGTGGTGAGCTACAGTGGAGGCTGACACATCACCAGGTAAGGGGGGCAGCATTTGACCTCTGCCCCCTCAGGCACCAGGAGGTCTTGCCTGGTGGGTGGGTCAAGAGGTGGCGCCTTAAGACAATGATGAGTCAGGAGACACATGGAAAAGGCTATATTCATCTAAAATGTACAACTATTGCACAGTATATGCTTCCAAGTTCCCAAGAGATACCGTCCACACATGATACTGGGACACCACAAATCAATGTTACAGCTGTGCCGTGATCAGAAAGCAAGAAGTAACCTACATGCAGAGAAGATACTTCAAGAAAAAGAGCCACTGCACAGACGACAAGGCATCGTACATATGCATTAAATGATCAAGGAATTAAATATATAGAAGACTTTCTAGAAAAATATCTTTCCCATGTAGAGATGGGGAATATGATACAAAGTCAAACCATTCTTTTTTGCCACAGTATCCATTTTACAGAAGGTAAACCAATAAGACTGAGGGATAGTAACTTGCCAACAAACTGAATATAAGGCAGAGGTGAAGCGTGAGACCCAAAACAAGGAACTATTTTTTGACCCCACATTTATGTTGCAATGTAACAATCAGTTAATTTCCCTCAAAGATCCTGCCCAAAGCTGATTCGCCTTTTTGATCTCCCCAATTAACTTTCTACCTAGATTCTCTCAAATCAATGCTCTGCCAAATATTTTTCTTTTCAACTGATGCACTCACCCCAGTTAACTGCCCCGCAAGTGATTTACCTTAACCATTTCCTCCCAGCCCACGGTGTATGCATTTAACTCCAGATGCGTATATACACCCTTGAGTAAAATGCCTTAATTTCCCCTCTCGCATTCCCCCTCCCCATTAAGTTTCCTTTCTCCAGTTGTCCCTCCTCCATTCAATGTCTTCTTCACTCAGCCTTCTTCCACAATCTGGTCGGGGTCCCAGTATGCAAGCGCCCTTTGAGCACTAACTTATTGGGACCAGCAGAGAGCAGACCATGCAAATAACATTTGTGCTCCTGCATCAGTGTGCTGGTGTCAGAATCCCACAGCCGTAAATAATGCCCACCGTCTTAGAATAAAGAAAATACAGTAAAAATCAATCCATTCGTAGTAGGGTACCCCCCCACACACACAGCTGTATGGTAAGCTGTGTGAACTGAATGAGGGGCCATCACTGAGGTCTGATTCTTATTGGCTGGAGTCACCAAGCAAAGGGAACAAGTTTAGCCCCCAACCCACAAGGCTCCCTGAATGCACCCCTTTACTCTCATATAAGTGAAATACTGCATGGATCCTTGTGGGTTAAAGTAGGGTGCTGCATCTGGGAACAATGCTGTACTGGGGAAAAAAAAAAGCTGCCCAATACCCCTTGACAGCTGCCCCTCATTCACAGGTGGATGTACAGTACTATGTTGCCGCATGTAGATCACATACAGCTGCATTGCAGTCTCCAAAGTATTTGCAGTAAACAGGCCTCCTCCCCCCCCACCCCACACACACACACAAACTTCATGTCAGTAACAATAACAGACCTTTTGGTAAATGACCATGGGTTGTGAAACGCAGAGTTCCACTTGCTCAGTGTGGCATCCCCAGCCACATCTTCCCACTGCAGCCCCCTGAAAATCTGCTGTTGAGGGACCCCTCTTTCAGAACAGTGTAAGATTTATTTTATTTATTTATTTATTTTTAAAAAATTATATCCCGCCTTTTCCTATGCTGAAGGCAAATACCCAAGGCGGCTTAAAACAGATTAAAATACATAATTTAAAATACATAAAATACATAACAATACATAAACAAATTAAAAAAAACAATAAAATCCACTGGGGGGGGGCGACAGTATGGAGCAGAGAAGCAGCATGGCAGAGCATCTTGAGAAACAGGAGGCAGACCACAACCCATCACCCAAACGCTAGACGAAATAAAAACGTTTTGAGCCCTTGCCGAAAAGTCATGAGGGAGGGGGTGGTTCTCAGATCCCCTGGCAGGGAGTTCCATAGTTGTGGCGCCACAGCAGAGAAGGCTCGCCCACTTGTTGCCACTCCCCTAACTTGCGATAGAGGTGGCACCCGCAGGAGAGCCCCCTCAGATGACCTAAGAGAGTGTGCCGGAATGTATGGGAGAAGGCGGTCCCTCAGATATCCTGGACCCGAACTGTGAAGATGGGGCACAAACTAGAGTTGCAGTGGGAAAGGGGAACTGCCCGATGTCCGGATCACCTTGCTCAAGCAGAAGTGCCTTCCCACTTGTGCAAGGCACCTTTGGATACAACTCAATATATCTGTTTTTAGGCATTCACAAAATTAATCCAGGTTTGTCAGCTCTCACATAAGAATGTCAAACATATGCCAAATTTGGGCCATTGGCTGTAACATATATATCTCACTCAGCTCACACTTAATAAATGAAAGTTCTCATGCCAGCCAAAAGTTCATCCATGTTCCACTGAAGTTCACGTTATCTGCTGATCAATTATTATCAAAAGAATGGATCTAATCAAAATAAGTTCCCTAATTACTTCTTTGCTCTTTCTGGTGATCTTTCCAAGTTCATCTGAGCTCTTGAAATGAGACACATGAGATGTTAATTGTCATGTTCGAAGTTGTTCAAATAAACATTGAAATGATTTGTTAAAGCCAACTGAGGTTGTCAACCTCCCAATGCTAGGTTCATTAATTCCTGCTAAATGCAGAGAAATAAATTCAACCGCATAACTCGATTTAGCATATGTGGGAAGCTACACTAATAGTGGCTGCATGCTATGGTCTGGTGGGGGATAGGATTGGGCTGTAAATCCGTTACACCTGGGTGGTTGGACCAAGCACCTGAAGTGGTGCCCAAATTCCACCCCCCTTTTTTGTGCATACACCCTACCTCCCATTGCCATTGCCACCCCCTACCTCCTCTGTTGGCCAATGTTTCTTCAAAATTGGGAAAATGGGGAGGATCCTGGGAGCAGAATGGGTTCCTCCCCTATTCTACCATCATTGCTACTACATTGCTACCTGGGCTTCCAAGGATTGTCTCCATCCAGCCTGGTTTGAAGAAGTGCCTGGTGGCAGAGGGGGTAAGGAGACAGTGGTGCTCCCTCTGAGTGCTCAACCCACCAGGGTTTGTTACGCTGAGAGTCCCAGGCCACCAAGTGATCTTCATAGCTGACAGGGAATTTGAACCTGGATCTCTCTGGTCCTAGTGTGGCACTTGAATTATCACAATGGCATCACACTGGTCCTTGGAGTTCACTGGGTATGGACCCGATGATGAGTACTGGGAGCTGGACGGGAGACCACTGGGAACCCCATATAATAAGCTACTCTGAGTAGTCCACGGAATAGCAAATTCCTTGTGTGTGTGTGTGTGTGTGTGTGTGTGTACTGCCGAGGCAAAATAAGTACATGTACTGTTATTTAATTAATATAATAAGCATTCAGCTGCATTTTTTTTTTCTTGGTACAGAATCTGTGTGTGTGTGTGTGTGTGTGTGTGTGTGTGTGTGTGTGTGTGTGTGTGTGTGTGTGCAGAGTACACATAATGCTGAATTTAGCATATAGCAGCGCAAACCCTTGGACCACATGGAAAATGCTACGTAGTTCCTCCAAGGAGCTTTCTCGAAAGCTGGCAATACTTTGCTCATCTCTCTTATTCACTTTCCCCTTTAAATCTGAAGCAGTTACCTTGAAACCGTGTAAATAGAGAAGCCACATGGGCTGCAGTCCTGAATTAATTTCCCCTGATGATAAATTAAGCATATGTATTTCCATTGGGTGGGGAAGGAGATGATCACACCACCAATCTATCAGTCTTATTGAAGAAGCCGTAGTTTGATGGGGCTGCCTCCCTTTTATTCTGTTCCTCTGTCTGGCCAGGTGGTGGTGGTGGTGTCTGCGTTACATTCATCAACAAAGGGCCTTTTTTTTTTTTTTTTGAAAATGTGACAATCCACATTCTGCTGATAAGACAGAGAGGGTTGCTGAACTGTATACATCAGGCCAGTATTTAGTGCTGTCAGCCTATATTTCCTACCTAGTTAAAGCTTGGAATTGCTTGTTTAGTTATGCAATCTACACGCTTTGTGCACCTTGAACTGCAACAATGAATAACTGCAGTGGCAGACGCTTTGCATTTATGTAAGGAAAAAAAGTGGAGCTACAAGATTGGCGTGTACAGAAAAGATGAGCAAACTGTGGGGATGAAAATTGTTCAATTTTTTCATCCCTCTTTACTTTTGTTCCATCTTGTGACTACAGTATTATGAACAAAACAAGCATAGGGCAATTAGAAAAACAGCAGGAGTCTGATCCAGTCCAGAGGATCCCACGGGGCTCAGTAGAGTCCAGTATCCTCCTTCCTTCCACATGCACATACATGCACAGTCAGGCAGCACGAAAGGCTATTGCCGAGACTGGAAGGTCAATTCATGCCTCACATATCTCCATGTCACCCTCCCTCTATTTGCCATGCAAATTATTCATGTGCTCCTCTGGGAAACTTGCACGGATTCAGACGGAAGTATTGAATCAGGCTTTACAGAGAATGCTAGTTATTCCACAGCTCTTTTGATTATTTATTTATCTGTTGATCTATTTATTTAGATACAGAAAAGTAGAGATCTTCCCAAAGTAAGTTTGGAAAAAACTGAATAATGTTTGTATTTTGTAAGAATTTTGCACAGCAACATTTTGTTCTAAGGGATATCTTCCAAAGCATTTCTTATCTTATCTTGATAGTCACAGAGCAGAGGTTCCCAACCTATGGTACGCGTACCACTGGTGGTACTTTGAGCAACAGCCGGTGGTACGCAACAGGTTAGTCCTTATCTGGTTTTCCGATCTCCCCTCTGTCTTGCAATTCAGTGTTGGTGATTGTTGCTGCAATCTCGCCGGTGGAACCTGATCCCCTGAGGCCTCTTACCTGCAACAACAGTAATTAGCTGCTAGGAACAGTAATCAGCTGCTAGGAGGTCTCTTAGCTGCCATTCCGATCTCACTCTCAATCTCTTCTGCTCATCTCCGATCTGTTTCCTATCGCTTCCTGTATATATACCACTGAACCACGAGGTGGTTCAGGCAAGAAGAAGTAGGCAAGAACAAAGCAGGCAAGCCTTTTATTTCCTATTTCGTTTCTTTTATTTCCACTCCTTTTTTTTTGCTGTATTTGAGCAAGCTGATCAAATTGCTGTATTTGAGCTGCCTCTGAGCAAACTGCTGCCCATGCTGCTCATAAATATAGGCCAAAAAACAGAGAGACTGAAAACTGAGGATGCATGATATTCTACTCCTTAACTGAAGCCTATATATCTGCTCTTTTGGATAAGCTTCCAAAGCGGAAAGTGGATCTGTGAATACTATTGCTTGGGGGAAAAAAACCCACAGTGGCTTAATTGCTGCATTTGCTGACACTATCACCTAGCTAGTGCACATTTATTTAAATTAAATATTATAAATTTATTTATTTATTGGCACAGGTGGTACTTCAGACAATTTGACTGTGACAGGACAGGAGGCACACCTGATGACAAAGGTTGGGAAACTCTGTCATAGAGCATCCAATTCTACTGTTTGGTATCCCCTCACTGACTTTGCTTGTGGATTTATCTTGTGGTGATCACATCTGAGATCATTCCTGTTTATGCTAATCATGGGTGAACTCTTGTTAGCTCAATAATATTGCCTGCTACAACAGCATTGGCAGAGAACACTCATATTTCTAGAAGAAAGGTTGTTTTTGTCTCATAAACTATCAAATATCATGAAACAGAGGATTGGGGGATAGCTAGCAAAGGCTGTGATAATAGTATTTGTGTTAAGATCAGGGATGTGGATCAAGTCTCTGACTCCAAGTCTCAAGTCAAGTCCCAAGACTCTGGGTCCAAGTCTCAAGTCAAGTCCCAAGTCTTTGCCCCCAAGTCCCGAGTCTTTGGTTGCGAGTTGCGAGTCCCTATCTATTTAATGGGGGAAACTGGTTTAAACCTGAATAAAATTGGACTTGTCGTAAAAGTCTCCAAGTCTCGAGTTGAGTCTTTCAAGTCTTTTACAATCGCCGAGTCAAGTCATTGACGCAACTTGAGTCCGACTCAAGACCGAGTCAATAGACTCAAGTCTACAACATCACTGGTTAAGATAAAGATTATTTGGGCTTGATGGCCACGATCTCATAAAAACATTGTCTCCTGACGTTTCGATAATAGTTGACGCTGTGGTAATAACTGGTGCAAAAGCTTTTGCTGCTTGGATTGAGTAGCTTCCCAGGGGGTTGGTCAGACAAACTGGGAGACTACACACCTTCTTTGTCCCAAAGGCTTGGGAGTACCATTGGGTTTGCTCACCTACTGTAGTCCCTGGAACCCTATGGCCAAACTACAAACCACAGCCTATGAGTGGGCTGACATGCTTGGTTTTGACAACTTTAATAACAGTCCTGATCTGGATCCTCCTCCACAATGGCTATATCTTCCTGGAAGGAAGCTTCCATTAGCACAACTGTGGGGAAAGACAATTTACAGTGCAATCATAACCAACTTTCCAGCACCGATGCAGTCGCAATGCAGCCCCAAGGTAAAGGAACAAACGTTCCCTTACCTTGAGGAGGCATCCGTGACTGCCCCTCCCACCGCAGGATGCAGTGTGAGCCCTGTTGGTACAGCTGCATCGGCCCTGGAAAGTTGGTTAGGATTGGGCTGTTAAACTGGAACCATGATGGGGCAAAGTTAAAAGTCTCTCTCCCCATGTCATGGTCCCAATCCTGACCAGCACCCTCTCCCTGTGCAGCTGCTATTTATATTATAGAAATCAAACACATCAGAAGCCTTATATAATGTGTAGTTTAGCCCTTGACGTTGGTCTTTTGACGTATTTGCTCAGTTCTGCTTGAGCTGAGATTTGTGTTTAGGCATAAACAGATGAACTTTTAAACCAATCTAATGTAGTGAAATTACCGTATTTCTTCAATTCTAAGATGCACGTTTTTTCTAAATTTACCAATTTAAAAAAGGGGGTGCGTCTTAGGATCGATGATGTTCACATTGCACCCCCAAAACGCCACCTTCTTACTTACCGGGGCTGGTGGGAGCTTCGGGGAGGTCTGCACGACCCTCTGCAGGCCTCCCTGATCTTCAGTTCGGCGAAACACAGCTGTTTTCAGCCATTTCCGGTTTTTGGGAAAACAGGAAGTGCCCGAAAATAGCCGTTTTTTGCTGAACTGAAGATCAGGGAGGCCTGCAGAGGATCGCACAGGCCTCCCTGATGTTCAGTTCGGCAAAAAACGGCTATTTTCGGGCACTTCCGGTTTTCATGAAAACCGGAAATGGCCGAAAACAACTGTTTTTCACCGAACTGAAGATTGGGGAGGCCTGCAGAGGGTCATGCAGGCCTCCCCAAAGTCCCCACAAGCCCCAGTAATAAGTAAGAAGGTAGCGTTTTGGGGGTACAATTTGCACATAAATCCTTGGGGAATTTTTTTTTCCCTGCTGGTGGTAGCAAAAATAAAGGTGCGCCTTAGAATTGATGGCGCCTTAGAATGGAAGAAATACGGTAGTTAATTTAGAGCTCTGAGGAAAAAGCAAGATTTCCCCCCCAGAGTTCCCTAAAAATACTCAATCAAATAAAAATAATCCCTTCTAATAAAAAAAGTTTTTCAAGAATACCAGTTAAGCATTAGAGCTCTCTGAGAGTCTACACGTGCCTGTTCATCATTTGATAGTTACCACAAAGAAGTACCTTTTATGTGTGAAAAAGCCACCACAAATCAAGAGCTGCAAGCAGAGTTTTCATATCGCCTCCCACATCCTCCCAAGCAAAATACTTTTCAGTGGAAGGCAGTTTGCACATTAAGTCCTAAATCACTGAGTGTCACAGGCATTAAGTGATGTGCCTCCATGTATAAATGAGTTCTAAATGGTGCCAGCTGTAGAAGCTTCTCAAATACTGTTCCATATTTCTCGGAAGTCCCTAAGTGTGGAATGCCATCTTTACACCATCCTTTCAAATAAGTCTATAAAAGTGACTGGTTCACACAAGATTTATCTGCCCACTTGGGGTTAGGTAAGAGAGGGGACCCTCTTCACCATACACTATATGAACTTTGTGAACCAACCCAGTGGCGTTCCCAGCCCTCCCGGCGCCTGGGGGGGGGGGCGCAAAATCTATAATGGTGCAGAAAGCTTTCCTCTCAGAAAAGCTCTTGACCGCCGAACTAGGCGGTCACTTTGAGGAGGGCTTCTCCCCGGTCTCCGGAGGCTCCTCCGGAGGCCGGGGAAGCGCCGAGTGGACGCGCTGCTTCAGAGGGGCACGCCAGCCGGGCTCCGGTGTCGCGCCGCTCTGCGCAGCCCCGAGCCCGGCTGCCGCGCCCCTGCACCCACAGCGCCTGGGGTGGAGCACACCTGCTCCCCCCATATTAGAACGCCTCTGAACCAACCTACCTTGAAGCAGGGGCGTGGATCAAGTCTTTGCCTCCAAGTTGGTTTGGTTTGCAAGTTGCGAGTCCCTATCTATTTAATGGGGAAAACAGGTTTAAACCTGAATAAAATTCAACAAGTCACAAGTCGAGTCTTTCTAGTCTTTTACAATCGCCGAGCCAGGTCCGAGTGACTTGAGTTACATGACTTGAGTCTGACTCGGGTCCGAGTCAATAGATCACTGCAGACGGAGACAGCAGCCATGAAATTAAAAGACTTCTTGGAAGGCTTACTTCTTGGAAGGAAAGCTATGGCAAATTTAGATAGCATAATAAAAAACAGAGATATCACCATGCCAACAAAAGTTCATATAGTCAGGGTGATGGTGTTCCCAGTAGCAATGTATGGTTGTGAGAGTTGGACCATAAGGAAGGCTGAGCGCCGAAGAATAGATGCTTTTGAACTGTGGTGCTGGAGAAGACTCCTGAGAGTCCCTTGGACTGCTAGGAGATCAAATCAGTCAATCCTAAATGAAATCAACCCTGACTGTTCCCTGGAAGGACAGGTACTAAGGCTGAAACTCAAATATTTTGGCCACCTAATGCGAAGAGAGGACTCTCTGGAGAAGACTCTGAAGGCAAAGGATGAGATGGTTAGACAGCATCACCGATGCAACGAACATGAAAATGAGCGAACTCAGGAAGATAGTGGAGGACAGGAAGGCCTGGCGGCAACAACAACAACAACCTTGAAGTCTATGAGCTGGTTGATACGCAGGGGCAGCATCCAGTATACCACATTATACAGTATATCACACAGGCAAAAGCTGTCTGTCTACAGGGAAAGTATATCTCTGCGATCACAAGGATGATTTCTCCCCATGGTTTGCCTGTGCAGGCAAATGCTGTCCATAAGGACAGTGAGGAGTGGGGCTTGCTGGTAAACTCATCCTGCTCCTACCATGCAGTGAGGAGGGCTACTGTCTGAATTAATTTGGAATGGCTCAGATTGTCAAGCTATTTCTCTATTTCAGGGGTGGCCAACCTTCCACCATTAAGGCCTCTGCGATCTTAAGAGTTGTGTAGAAGACAGAATCTTGGCAGCTGCAAGTGCTGATGGTGCTGCTAAAGCAGCTGCACCTGCTGAAAGGCCCTCACCTGTACAACCATTAAAGGGTGGCCAGGAGAATTCGTATTGAAAGGTTGGCCACCCCTGCTCTATTTGAAGGGAAATAGCTTGGTTTATTCCAAATCAGTCTGATTCAAGCATCAGGATCTCACCCATCACTATCTGCAGGTGACAAAATCCAGGATTTTGCTCAGTTTCATAAACATAACTTCTGCAAATGTGTCTGGCAAAAGCCAACATTCCCCCCCCCCCCCCGCATCCACTGAAGATTTAGCAAAATTCCAAAATGGCCAGTTGCATTGAAATAGTTATTAAAGCTAGTCCTCTCATTGTATAGCTAGCAGGTATGCTATCCAGGTGATGGGGGAGTGCTGATCAATGTACTGATCAATCAGATTAATGTACTGTTTGTCATAGGGGGACAATTTGGAGCCTGAACATGAATTTAAAGTTTCTTCTCTTGGTCTCTTGTCCTATCTAGGGAGCAGAGATGCCATTTGCTGTCCTTTAAAAGCCACCAGTTTATACATCTTCAATAGACTTCTGCAATGACCCCTTCAATCAGCATTGCTTACCCTGCATTTTTCATGAGCATCCTGGCTAAGCAGTCAGAATTAATGGCATGTTCATTGTGCGCAGCGCAAGGCATGTGCCATAAAGTGGAACATATATTTTAGCTGCTTTGGAGAAAGTCAGTTTCCCCAAATGAAAGCCACTGATGTTTATCTGGGTCATTTTTATGAGTTTCTATTTCTGTGTTTTATGCCCAGTCTCTTAATTCTCAGGTTATTTCCTCTGACCCTGCAAAGCACAAGGGTGGCCCGAGAGGTGTACATTTGCTGAGATTAAAACTGACCAAAATCTGCAGTGTCAGGAAACACAGGCCGTTTTGGTTTTGCCAGCCACTGGTCTATTTATAGAAATATGCCCTGACGCTTACTTGGAAGCAGAGATATCAAGAAAGTGATATTAAGAGCGGAAGCCAATTTACTCGACAAAAACATCCATTAACTTTATCACCACTGGATGCTGCAAAGTAATCAATTAGCATGCTTCACTTGGGAATGGCTAATTGAATTGTTAAATATATACAGTCACTGAAGTCACTTGGGTAGGCTAAATATTAATACCTTTAAAAGGCAGGAAATGTGTTTTAGATAAATTGCTGATCCTTATGGCTTGCAAACCCCACCCCACCCCCCGCCTTTGGCCGGTAACTCACAGATAAGAGTGCCCTGTGGTGGTGTCAGTGTTTTTTTCTTTTTAAGCACTTGGTTCAGTTTGATTCAACGTCACATCTTGGCATGGACACGTCTCTGGTGTACGGTGCTGAGAATGGGCTCCATGGACTAGTCGCCATAAATAACTGCTTTGAAGTGTTGCAGTCCTCACTTTACTGAAGTTTGTGGAAATTTAACAATTCAAATAAGTCAGATTAAATGTGATGTTAAATGCCTTTTAAAGTTTTTTTAAAGCATAATTAAAGTACAAATGGCGGCTGCATAGAAGCCTGATCCAGGTCCATGGTGCATAGTATTTGGGAATTTTGAATAGTTGGGAGTATTTAATCTTTATTTCAATGTCATTTTCCTTCTGAAAATCTCCACTAAAACTACAGCTGCTCTGGGCCCCTGTAAATGCCATTGAAATACATGGCATCTTTGTGGGCCCATTGCAACTTCAGGAGGGATTTTCAGCAATAAAAAAGCCCAGAGGTAAAGGGTTAAACCTCCTACCTCTCCTCCATAGTCCCAGTACAGACTGAGCCCAAAACACACACACACACAGTTTTACCTTAAACTAGACTGTGAACGACGCGGTGGCTTAGTGGTTAAGACTGCAGACTGCAGTCTGGAACTGCAGACTGGAAGGTAGGCAGGACAGCAGTTCGAGACCTGGGCGCTGTGTGATGGAGTGAGCTCCCGACTTCTGTCCCAGCTCCTGCCAACCAAGCAGTTCGAAAGCAAGACATTGCAAGTAGATAAATAGGTACTGTCTCGGCAGGAAGGTAACAGTGTTCCGTGTGCCTCGGCATTGAGTCATGCCAGCCACATGACCATGGAAGCGTCTTCGGATAGCGCTGGCTCGTCGGCTTTGAAATGGAGATGAGCACCGCCCCTAGAGTTGGACACGACAGGCTTTTGAGCAAGGGGAACCTTTACTTTTGCCTTAGACCGTGAACTTGATGATAAATTTAACATTTAATCCAGTTTGGCCATCAGCCTTTTGTCACCTGGGGTAGGATGTTATGTGGGAGGTTGAATAAATAATTGTAGCCATTTTTTTGCTTTTTTAAATTAACTTACTGTTACTGACCCCAAGCCCTTGGGATGGGGGCAAGGCAACAGTCAGAGACACATACTGTATAGATACAGTACATGGAAATATCCCATGCCAACACATTCCGAAGGCCCTTCCCCCACTGACCACAGCTACAAGTGTTGTTCTTCTGGGCAGGTGCGTCACTGGAGTGTGGCGGGGGGCGGGCCTCTGGGGGGCAACGTGCGCAAAGTTGTGACGCGTGCACCCACGCGCGTCACCTCCGCTCCGCGCGTCATCCTTCCGGAGGCTCCGAGGCCGGGAGAAGGCCTTGGAGCGTCCGCCCCGGCCGGCGGTCCGCAGCCTTCTGATGAGGCCCAATGCGGTGACACGTCATTTATTAGGTTTCTTCGCGCCTGCGCAGAACATTTCTGAGGGCAAAAGGGCAGCCCTTGCCCTCAGAAACGTTGTGCGCATGTGCAAAAAACCTAAACGTTCATGTATTTCCGCAATGGGCCTCATCAGAAGGTCCCGGACCGCCGGAGGAGAACGACGGTTGGAGCCGGCAGCAGTGGGTGTAAGTCCTTTGTGCCGCCTTTGGCGGCGCAGCAAATTTTGGGGAGGGGGTGCACGGGGGCGGAGCACGCGCCCCCTGCTCAGGGCGGCGCACACAGTAGCGACACCAATGGCTTCAGGAACTATTTGGATCATTAATCTGACATTTTTAAAGTATGACAAGACTGATCCCTGGGCAGCCCCTTGTTAATCTATAAAACTGCAATAATATGATAATGATAACACTGTTTTTCACAGGGCATGTTCTGTAATATATTGTATATCTGCTAATTGGGGGAAAGAGGCTTTTATTTAAAAAAAATTCCTTTAAGTCTGAATGGATGTTCAGGATGAATTCAGTCTCTCTGCATATTTCTAACTCAACTTGTTCCAATATGACATTCATCCCTGGGCTTCATTTTTCTCAACTGCTTCTCAAAAGGAAATGTTTATTTATTTTATTTAAAGAATTTATACCCCACCTTTCTCCCAGCAAGGACACTCAAGGCGGCTTACAACAGACACAGACACAGACACAGACACAGACACAGACACAGACACAGACACAGACACAGACACAGACACAGACACAGACACAGACACACACTAAAATAATTAAAAACAAATAGTTAAAATAATTAAAAACAAATAGTTAAAACAATTAAAACAAACAACCCCAGTGGGTCACCTATATTTACATTTGTTAAAAGCCATTTGTTAAAAAGCCAGCCCACCATGTCAGACATCTTAAGGCCCCGCCAAAAGGTCTCTAAAGAGGGAGCCGTTCTTAATTCCAGGGGGAGCGAATTCCATAATTGGGGCGCCACTGCCGAGAAGGCCCTATTCCGTGCCGCCATCCCCCTCACCTCTGTGAATGGCAGCACGGTTAACAGGGGCCCCCCTGATGACCTCAGAGTACGGGTTGGATTATAAGGAAGGAGGCAGTCCCTCAAATACCCTGGACCCAAGCCATATAGGGCTTTAAAAGTCAAAACTAGCACTTTGAATTGTGCCCGGAAACGAACCGGCAGCCAGTGTAGCTGCCGAAGAAACGGTCTGACTGAGTCGAACCGACAGGTAATGGTAAAATGTTTTACCATTGGAATGTAACAGAGGTCTGACCTGATCCCGGTTAAAGTCAGTGGGAATCTCTGTACCAGTTTTCAGATACACCGAAGACACCCAGAAATGACTCACAGATTGGGAGCCCTGGAAGTATTTAAAAGTCAATGGCACCAGGCACAAAAGAGACAACCTTTTGCATACTGAAACATGAGTTTCAGAAATGTATAGCTCCATTTTCTATTTCCATGTGGTGATATCTGAAATGACTCGAAAGCCAAGAGGAAATTGGCTTTAACACCAAATTGAGTCTTATAAGTGTCTCATATCTTTGGATCTATAGCCACCACTTGAATGGCAAACCTGATTTTTGTTGGACAATGTGCAGTGGCTGGAATATGAATATTTTCCGCAATGAAATAATGAGCTATTTTTCATTCAAACCTAGACGTTTCTCCTCCATTTATGACCCAGTTAGGAGTGCAGGCTTTTGCATATGTGTCCTTAGCAAAAACAACTGAACAAAGAATCTTGTAGCATCTTAAGACTAACCAATTTATTTATTTTCATGTTTAGCAGCAGTAGGAAATGTGCATTCAGATGGGCTGGGCTCGTCCTGATCCAGGGCTGATCCAACTCTCTAGAAAAGTAACAATTGTATCTATCAAGTGTGGGAGTCCAGGGAACTAATTGTTGTTGCTGTTAAGTTCTCCATCCTGCCAAATTTTGGCATAATTACTGTTTTTCTAAAGGGGCTCCTGGCTGTTGCGGATAAATACAGTTGGGACCAGTCCATCCATAAAAGCATTTGTCTCAGGCATCAGATTGGTGGTGGGTCGGGGCAGACCAGCCTCCATCCGTCTGTCTGCCTCCACTAGTGTCACCAGTGAGATAGCCCACCATTCTCCTCCATCTCCCCCATACTTCCTCTTTTGCTCTATTTCCTCTTCTTCTTTGAATCCAACAAACAGGTGGAATGGCAGAGATGGAGGCTGGTGTGCCACCAGGTAAGTGGGGGGGGGAGAGCGCTATTTGGTGCTCTGCCTCAAGTCTGGGCCAGCCCTAGATACAGTTGGATTAGGGCTCCTCTTCTTAAGGTTTTAAGGGGCTTGTATATTCAGGTACTGAATGGGTGCACAGTAATGTTCACTATTAAAATAAAAAGTGGAAAAAGAAAAAAAACGTTTAAATTATGAAAGACAGTGCAAGATGCCTATCCAAATTAAAAACAACAACAACTTTGTAACTGTTTAGTAAGATATAAGATTTCCAATGGAAAAACTCTCAGAAAGTTGTTTAGTAGTCATTTGTTGCCATAGGAGGGGTAAGCCTAGGAATCTCTAACAAAGAATCTCAGTATTCTAACCAAACTATGCTTTCCAAGATGTAATTGGGGAAGCCATAACAATTAAACTGGTAGAAAACGAACATAAGATTCAGCCCTATCCTATGCTCATGATATGCTGGTGGTTCTCATGATCTGCCATCGTATCACACAGGCTGCCATCGCACGAGCCGCTCAGAGTGCTGCTGATGGCACAGCAGACAGTAAGCCCCACACCACCAGTGGTGGGCTGCAGAGCAGCCAGTGACAAAGGTAGGTTGGCAGCAGGGGTAGGCCACGGGCAGATCTGGGTGGGGATCTGGCCACGTTGGGGCGGGTTGGGGCAGATCAAGGGTGGATCTTGGTGGTGGCAACATCCGTGATGTATGGAAAAATACCTGGCATAGATCTGAGTAGGCCCATGGGGAACAGAGAGTGGCAAAGGAGGTGAGTAAAAACTTTACTTACTTCTCCTACTTACTTCTCCCAGCTGGTCTGGGCCCTGGCCAGCCCATGGGATGCAATGGAGGCTACGTTGGCATCCCTGCATTGTCCAGGCTGGCCCTGGATAGGATTGGTTCCTTATGGCACAATCCTATACTTTAGGAGTGCCAGTGACAGACCTCAGCGCCGACATTGAATGTCACAAATGTACCGTAAAGCACATTTGTGACCACTCGAGAGGAGGCGACGCTGGCGCCAAGGCCTGTGCTGCCTCCCCACCGACCACTGCTGGACCCCATGCCGTGGAGCGGGTAAGTGCCACTCCGAATGGCGCCTGGGGGGCATGGGGAGGGTGGAAAGGGGGCAACGAGGCAGGGTGGTGGGCGGATCGGGCCTGGGAGGGAGGATCAATGGTGAAGGTCTCCGCCATATCCTGTCCTCCCTCCTAGACCTGGAAACCCTACATGGGGTTTCTCAGGCCTGCGCCAATGACTTAGCTGGTGCAGATCAATGGGGCTACTCTGAGCAGGCTGGGGTTCGATGCAGGGTAAGAGACAGATTTTCTCTTACCCCGAGGAGACCTCCAGTCTGCTCAATCCCAGTGCTGGATACAGCGTGGGCCGTGTGGCCCCGCTGCGCAAGCGCTGGATAGGACTGGACTGTTAGTCATGTATTTATGCCCTTACAGAATGCAGGATGTGGGAAATGTGCCTATTTTTTGTGTGAATAAGCAGCCAAACTCCCTGACAATCTGGTCAGATCCCTAATCAAAGAGATTCTCTTGACTACACCACAGTGAAACTACAAGAATTAGAACGAAGTAGGAGTACATAATTTGAGGCTAGGATTTATCTTCTTTTTTCCGCAACAAATGGCACAGACGACAATGTAGCTTAAGTAATTCAGTTACGAATGACCTAATTAGAACAGTCAAAGATGATGATGAGGGATTAATATAAGCTTATTGTCACGCTAGACCGATAAATGTGGACTGTGGAGTAGGTTACCCTAAACATGGTTAATCAAATACACTAGCAGAGCTTGCTTGGTTTTGTTTGTTTTTATCATAAATTTCATTCTGTTTCAATCACTGCACAGACAGAAACAATCATTAGGATGTTTGAGAGATATTTTAGTATTTCTAAATTTCTGCTCCTTTAATAATGAGTGAAGTTAAATTCTGCTAAAAGATGCTGGTTGACATCTCTGGCAAAAGAAACCTTCCTCCTTTTTCACAAGAGCTTCTGCCACAGAAACAGAGACTCTCACACTGACTTCTCCACTTTGTCCTGCAAGCATAGCAAACTTTAATACAATACACATCCAGAAGGAGATCCTTTGGCAGCGAGGAAGGAGGTCATCTTCCACACTGACTTGCTCTTAGCTGAAGATCATTGATCTTCCTTCCCCTTGTCTACTTAGTCCCCTTGTCTCCTTAGTCATGAGAGAAAGCACCTTTTTATTTTACACGCATTTTCTACCTGCATTATGGGCACACACAGTTCCAGTTTGTAGATCAGTCTAGAGAAGCTTGATCTTGAAGGATTTCGTTTCCTCACATGCATAATCTCAGAACAGGATAGCGGCACGGCTTTCATGCCACCGTAAAGGACTTAGCTCTTCTGGAACACTAGTTCAGTAGTAACCACGTCAGTATAACCACTACTGAGAAGGCCCTTTTCATTGTAGCCATCTACCAAGCCTGAGAAGGCTGAATTCAATTACAGTACTTTAGTGGTCAGCACAGAGGTGAAAGACTTCTAACTGCGCAATCCGACTTAACTTTTGTGCCGGTGTAACCAGCGGCGCAGCGAGAACGGGAGGCCCCAGAACAGAAAAGGGATTCAAATCTCCTTTGAATTCCTCTTTTGGAGGGGATTTGAATCCCTTTGCCATTCTGAGGCCTCCCGTTATCGCTGTGCCGCTGGTTACACCGGCACAAAAGTTAAGTCGGATTGCGCTGTAAATGTAAGCTTAAACCTGACAAGTTATCATAGTAAGGATTTGCATCAGGTGCAGTTTACGAAGGTAGGGCTAATATGGAAAATGCTGATGAGACAAGTAGCGGGATTTGAAAGGACTTGGCTAAATGGGAAGGGGATGAGAAGGGAAGAGGAGAATCAAGCATTATTAGTACCATGAAGCTGATAGAAAAAAGACATTGACTCAGTCAATCTCATCTATTCCAAATCCTATCTGTTCAGCTGTTCATTCTTAGCCTTCAGTTAATTAACTGATTAATTAAAATTAAGGACTTAATCTGTACATGTATGACTCCCATTTTGAAAGCATTGTCCGTAGGCACTCATCAGAAGATTCCACCCTTTCCCAACCACTATTGGCTCCCAAACATATTACTTTGCAAACAGGAAATGACAGTGTTGGCTCGGTGCCCTCGTATTGTAGCAACATTGCCATATGCCAGTATCATGCTAAACGTAGTAAAGATGCAAGAATATAATTATTGAGGACATCTGTCAGCAGCCTAGACTACATCTGGGATTAGTATTTCCAAAGACCTCTGTTGAAGAAAAAAAGAAGGGGGAAAAACAGAAAGAGAGTCATATTTTGTTGACCAGGGTTTACAGGCTATGTGTCACATAAATAGTTTCAAACAACCCCACCTACTTGGTTGTTTCAGTAGTAGCTGAAGTTATAGTAGTTCAGCTGTAGCTGAACTTGATCGTATGAGCTGCTAACCTAGCCTCGCAACAATGTGCTTCCTGATGACCACTTCTAAGAACTAATACTAATAACTAAATACTAATATTAATAAGGTATATAATCTCTACATTGCAACAGTAGTTCTGGTTTTCATTCATGTGCGTACAAACAATAAATGAATTGTGTATTGTCACTTCAGTCAGTGGGCAATCCAAAGAGAAAATAAACACAACAGCCTTAACACTGCACTTCCTGACTTATTAAAATCCCACCTGAGGCCATCAAGCCCACCTTGATGTTGTGACAATCCAGATTCTGGACTCTAGTATAATTCAGTGCCAGTATATAGATGACTTCAAAGGCATATTAATTGAAACCTCACACATGCAGATGGGCATTCAGGAGGCAACATTCTGAGAGTTTTATGGGTGCTGTAAATTATTTTTTGAAAGGTTACTAAACGCTGAGAAGAAGTGAAAACACAGGAAGAAATCAATGTGCTGGGAAGTAGAGGTGGTGAAATATCATCACCCACATGTTACTTTTTATAAGAAATTGAGAAATTTCAAGCATGAATAACTGAGCAAATGATGTTGAAACGCAAAAAAATAGGGAACCATAAGAACAGTTCTGAAATTTTCATAATAGAAACATCATGATAAGGATAAAAGTGTTTTGCCTGGCTAATCCCTTTGGTTAACATTTCTAAATGGTCCAGTACTTGCATTTAGCAGAGACTAGCACCCCAAGCCTAACCAATTCCCCCACCCCGCTGATGCAGCTACGCCAATGGAGCTGCGCCTCCTTTACCTTGAGGAGACCTCTCACTCAGAGCCAACCTTGCAGAGCCTCTCTAGCACCTAGTCTCGCTGGAGGGGCCTGCAAGGAGGCTACACTAAAAGTAAGTGCCGGGGGGGGGGTGTCGCATCCACTATCCGCGGATAACCGAATCAGCGGATAGCGGATCAGTGGATATGGGGGGGCACCCTGAATTCAGATGGCCCATTGATAAGTACTGTACTGCTTGAGCTCGACTGTAGCACTGTCATAGACAGAGCCATAACATCTATGTTTTACTCACAATGAAACTATGATGTGGTTGTTTAAAATTTGTTATGCATTGACTCTCTTTGATAGTTCTTCCAACTTGCTCAGTTAGTACTCTTAATAATGCCAGTGTCATAATGATTGTGACAAATATTTACATGACACTTTTCAGCAACAACAAAAATACTCAAAGTGGTTTACATAGCATAGCTTTCAATGAGTGTACCCACAATTTGAATCAAAACATTTAATGCATGGTCTAATATAGAATCTCAGTTGATTCATTTTATTTGTTTTATTTAATCAAGTAATTCTCTAAGTCTCTACTAAATGAAAAAAAGAAAAATGGCAAAACTTAGGAGACAGTCAGGAGAAAAACTAGGACTTTTTTCCCTTAATTTTTTTTAAAGATATCCAATATTAATAAACGTTGCTTCCTTGCATTCTAGGCTAATAAATTCGATTTGCATTTGACACCTTAAAATAGAACTGGTTTTCTGTAACTCTGATTTCAATTACAGCACATATCTTTGATAAATTAACTGAGAAATTAATTGCATATAAAAATGATATAGTGATCGTATTTCCTAAATTTTATCATTCTAGAGGAGAGGCAGTCCAGGAGATTACAGCGTATAAGCAATTTCTAAAATAGTGAGTAGGGTGAATAGGTCATTAGAGACTGAGATTTTAAATATAGATGCTTGTTGTATTCTGCTTATGTTATGTACACAGCCCCAAATGCCTTGTTTGTTACACTGTCAGTGTTCTTACTGAAAGGGGGAGGGAGGAGAAGATGAGGAGACTGGAAAAACAACAACATAGTGCTACTACCAGATGATTCATGTAGACTTCTGTCTCCACTCTGCTCCTTTTTTAAACAACATCCCATTGAAGTTCATAATCAAATACTGTACTTACATATTTTTTAATGGTATTAGTAAGCAATGATCTTTTTGTCTGCTCTTTGAGAATATAAAGCCAACTGTTGTTCTACATTGCCTGCAGTATAGGTAGTAGTAGAAGGGTCTTTGTTTACTTTTATCCTGGTAGTTACTTATGACTAATTTTCTAAGTTCACGACATTTACATTGGCAAGGTGAGAGACTGCTGTTTGCCAGGAGAAAATTCATATTGGGGGGGGGGGGAGACATATTCCACATCCCTCCAAAGCTGATGAATACGCTTGATAAAATGAATGGGACATTGCTCAGGTTCTTTTCCAATATGCCTCTTTATTGAGAAGGAGGAGGAGGAGACTGGTGGTGAAACAACCCAGTGGCGTCATCAGCGGTGGGGGCCTTGGGGCGGTGGGCCCCCAGGCGTCGGGATCAGGCCCCAGGTAACAGGCAGGCGGGGGGGGGGTGCAACAGTGGCCGGCAGCAGTGCGGATTGTCCCATTTGCGGGGGTGAGCGAGGAGAGCCGTCGGCATGTTTGGCCCTCCCACCCGCCCTGCACCTCTGAGTGAGCGATAATGGCTGCTGCCATTACGTCACTTCCGGCGCGGTGGGGGCGGTCATAGGAATGCTGCTGAAACAACCTCTCCTGCCGTGAAAAACTGAGAGCGTAGGGATTAAGTCCATGCATAATGTAGCTGTGTATTTTTTTCCATGACCTCTGTTGGGCGAAACTTCCTATGGGCATTTCCCATTTGTAGAAACCTCAGCTACACCACCACTATTCTTTTGCCAAGGAGTAACTCTCTGTATATATGTTTCTTGAAAACAGACTGAGGCTTCTATCTGAGACAACCTTGTTCTCAGTGAGAGGAATTCTGGAAAAATAACAGACTGCTGATTCTGGCATTATATATTTCACTGAAATCAATGACACATTCCAATAGATAGTGCATAGTTGTTCAATGCCTAATGAAGCCATATTCTGAAGGCTGGTTCTTTTGCTCCAAAACATGACACGCAGAGTAGCCCTATGGCAGCTGCAACATATATGAAATACTGTGTGAGCTGGTGTGACCAATGGCAATTTGCAGGGCCTCTGAGAGGAATTTTATCAGGGGGTACAAAGATTCTTTTGGGCCCCTTCCCAAAGGGGAGGAGCGAAACAGGGTGGGGGTGGCGACGGGGTCTGGGGTGGGCAGATCAGGCTTGGAAGGGGTGAGATTGGCAGCCTTTAAATAAATAAATAAATAAATAAAAGCGGATTAGAGATAGGCTTACCAGATTTTCCCGGTTCTAAACCAGGACACCCACACACACACACAATTATTTATTTATTTATTTAACTAACTATTTAATTTAAATAAATTTTAAAAATCCTCTTTTTTGGGTGCAAAGTGCCCTTTTGCCGCCCAAAGGGCAGGCAGAAATTTTTATTTATTTATTTATTTTAGTTAGCCAAATTAATTAATTAAATTGACTTGCCTGTCCTGTCCCTCTGCCACCATCTTCACCGCCAGCCGCAGCCGCTGCCATCATCGCTGCCCCCGCCGTTGTCAGCAGCCCACAGCAGGTCCCAGGCCCCAGCAGCCCTCTCAGCAGCCTGTAGCAGCCTGCAGCCCCAGCCCCAGCAGCAGAAAGCATCATCAACAAATTTTAAAACTTACCTTTTTTGCTAGCTGTGGCCATCTTGGATCTCACAAAATCTTATAAGATCCAAGATGGCGGCGCCCAAATCTCATAAGGGCACATGAGGCAGTACTGTACTGCCTCAATGCCCTCATGAGATTTGGGTGCCGCCATCTTGGATCTCGCGAGATTTTGTGAGATCCAAGATGGCTACCACCTGCAAAAAGGGTTAGTTTTAAAATTTTACAAGCCTCAAAAGTGGCTGCGGAGGCTTGCACCGGCCCGGAAACGTTCCGGGACAAATCCTGGACCTGAGGTCGGGTTCTAGGACTGTCCTGGAATTTCCAGTACAGATGGTAAGCCTAATCAGAGATAAGAAAGCACATTTGATTTGAACATCTTTGTCAGCCTAGCTGTTGTTAATTAGTCCAGCCTGACATTGTAACTTGCCACACAAATTGTTTTTTCAAATGTTTAGGGCCCATCTTGCCACCAGAATGCCAGAAACCCCAGCAGGCCAGGGACAGAGTTCATACCCCTCCCTCACAGCTTGGCAGCAGGCCCACCGCCTGCCTCATGTACCAGGCCACCAATGGGACAGAGCTCATGCCCCTCCCTCATAGTGTGCAGGCCCCCATAGTAGTGCTGCGCTGCTTTGCCTTGTGGGACATGAAGGTCAGGACCAGGTCATCATTGTTGGAGAGCCAGCGAGGGCTGCCTGCAGCAGGGATCCAGTTTTTCACTACAGAGTGAGTGTGCTCACAGTGCGTGCCTCCTGCAGATATAGGCTTACCAGATTTCTTGCCGGGACAGAGTGCTAGACCTTTAGGAGAAGGAATGTGGGCAGGTGTAGCTTGTTCAACCTTAGACCACAATCCTAGGCATGCCTACTCAGAAGCAAGCCCCACTGTGTTCAGTGGAGCTTGCTTCTGAGTAGACATGCCTAGGATTGTGCTCTAAGGGTTTAACAAGCTACACCTGCCACATTCCTTCTCCTAAAGGTCTAGCACTCTGTCCCGGCAAGAAATCTGGTAAGCCTATGCAGATAGGAATATTTCTGGGGGCCCTTCTTTGCCTCCTGGCCCCCCTTTTGAATCCCAGGCCCAGGTACAAATTACCCCCCTCTCATTGGCCCTGGCAATTTGTGTGAGTGTGGCAACTGAGAAATGGATTGCCATGTTCCCATGAACTGCCACTGGGAAGCACAGTCTGTTCATACCATTTTACCAGAACAGGGCAGGGGCGGGCAAGGGAAGGGCGAAATGGGTCAGGGAGGGCGGCAACAGGAGTAGGGTGGGCGGATTGGGCCCGGGAAGGTGGCATGATTGGTGGCGCCAGCGCACACCATATCCTATCCCCTTCGAGGGCCCGATCTGCTAACACAGGGTGACGCGGACATGCACCAGATATTTAGCTTGCACAGGTCCAAGTTGCCTCATAGCGGTGGCTGGGGCTTTCCCTGGGGCAAGGAGACAAATGTCCCCTTACCTTGAGGAGAACTCCAGCCTGCTAAATTCCCCCATGGGATGCAGCATAGCCTGTGGCAGCACCACTGCATTGGTGTAGGGGAATTTAGGTAGGATTGGGCTGCCCATGTAACTCAGGCATTGTGCAGCAGGGAATTGATATTGTAGAGTACTTCCTACTGAAAGTCATGAGTAAGTGCTAGATATATTTAAACATATCAGAATAATTTCTTCCCTTAGTAGTAAGGTGGTAATATCCTTAGCGGAACTGAACCCTTGTATGCCTAAAGTGTGCCGATCACTTCCCTGCCTCAGAATGCTCTTGTGATTTTTCATTAGTAGGATGTCTGCCTTCTGCCACTAACAGGCTTAAGTTCTTTCCATCTGTTACAGGCCTAACTTAATTACAGATAGTGGTAAGGGAACAAGAAAAATACTTTGCACAGGCAAAAAGCAAACTTTTAAAAAGGAAGTATAATATGGAATAATTTATTTCAGAAAGCAATGCAATACACACACAACTAACTACCTCCAATAGATTTGTGAATTTTAAAGGTCAAACCATATACAATTGTATCACAGGCATTTATAACACGAGCCATTGAAAGATGTATGGGAAGCAATCTAAAAACATGAACCTTGACAATCTCTCCATACAATAGGCACAACACTATCAACAAAACAGTACCACAAATCTACAGTGAGATATTGAAATGGGTTATCTTGGGCAACCTAGTTTCCCACTGTTGACTAGTTTCTAAATATGACTATACATAATTTTAAAACATAACTCAAAATCCAATCAGCTCAAATGGAAAAGAATAGCAGGTCATCAGTGCCAAATATTTAAGGGGTTGTTTTTTTTCAAGATCAAAGTCTAAAACCTTCAACTATTTCCAATACTATTCCCCAGAAACTGTAAGCCACCTCCATTAGTTTCGTCTGACACCTGGACATTAGGCTTATGCTTAACAATTCCATTTTTCTTCCCAAAATAAGTTCCCCTCCACAGTTGTCCTATCATATATATGGCATTAGGCATTGAATATATCACCAGTTTGAAGGGCAACTCCTGTAATTAATTTGCTTCTGCTGACGTAAAGATTGACAAATGTCTAGAAAAGCCAGAATGGCATGAATTAATAACAGAATTAAAAGGAGGCGACTCATCATCTACCCAGATTCTATCAAACTTGTCTTCTGAAATTCTTTGCAAAATAATTACTTCTTAGCAAAGCATTTTGGGATCCAAGTTTGAATGGATGATGAATCTCCTCTTCTTATGACCCAGTCCTATACTGATGCTGTCCTGGCAGCACAGCAACAGTGCACCGTCAGTCGGGACAACTGCCATATCCAAAGCCTGTCAGGACAAAGAGAGAAGAGAAACACCAGAGCACAGGCAATGCCACCCTGGTACAGTCCTCCCAGTCACATTGCCAGCATCCATGGAAACTCCTACACAGACCAGCATGTATGGAGTGGTGGCCTGATATCCGCGTGACAGCCCAATGTGTAAGGAGCCAATCACCACATCTACCCCAGTGGCAGCGGAGACAGGGGAGGTTCAGGGGCATTCTGGGGTGGAGAACAGGCCAGAGGGGGAGGATCTTGGTAGCAAACATGCAAGCCAGAGTAGCATGGATATTTTCATGATCAGACATATTGTAAAAAATAGGTAGAGATTTTAGTATCCAGTGTTTCAGACTTACGGGTTCAGAAGCCATGTCTTGAAGAAACTTAGAATTTAATTTCCTTCGTTCCGCTTGCGGGTTTCCTCTGCTGGCAGCCGCAGACGGACAAATACCATTAAAATCCAAGGGATGTCTTGGTAGCCTACGTTTCGTTTCGTATCCCGAAACCTCAATGGGCATCTGCAATTGTTTAATTGCCCAGAAGAGGTTTCGGGATACGAAACGAAACGTAGGCTACCAAGACATCCCTTGGATTTTAATGGTATTTGTCCGTCTGCGGCTGCCAGCAGAGGAAACCCGCAAGCGGAACGAAGGAAATTAAATTCTAAGTTTCTTCAAGACATGGCTTCTGAACCCGTAAGTCTGAAACACTGGATACTAATTGCCGGCCATGAAAGCTTCCGCAGTAGAAAGGTAGAGATTTTTATGGGTTAAAAGATCATGTAAACATTTTTTATAATATCAAACAAGTAAGAGGAATTCCAGTTTAAAATATATAAAAATATAGAAAAACACAAAGAATCCACATCAATTGTCAATATCAGTCCCCTCTTTTAAAATCTCTACCTCTTAGGTAGGTAAAATCTCTACCTCTTTTTTACAATATGCAAGCCAGATCCTATCCCCATTTTTTGGCCCACCCCATCCCCTTTCTCTCTTCAAACTTATGCCAGCTACATAGCTGGTCTGGATCCCAGCAGACCCATAGGACACCAGGACTCAGGAGGCCTACACATAGGTAAGTAAAAATACTTTTACTTACCTCTGGTAAGCCTCTTGATTAACCCCCCCCCTCACCAATGCATGCAGCATGCGCTCCACCAGCGCAGCATCAGCATAAGTGTTGGACGGCGGGCGCCATGCAGTGGCAGGGAGTATACTTGCCTCCTGGATTCGCCGCCGGGCCGCCCCCTCCGCCGCTGCTCCTGCTGTCTTTTCACGCTGCTGGGCTGCGAGATCGGCCCTCCCGCCTGCCTTGGAGCTGTTTGGCTCCAAAAAGCCTTGAAAAGCGGCGGGGTGGTGGTGGTTTCACGCTGCGCCACCACCAAAATTCAGCGGTGCGCGAAAATGACATCATGCCCCCAGGGGGAATGGCGTGTGGTGTCACGTGGGGGTGTCGCATTGGCGCACCCTCATGGGCGGTGTAGGAATGCCTGTGCCTCCACAAGGTAAGGGAATGTTTGTTCCCTTACCTCGGGGCTGCATTGGGGTTGCACCAGCACTGGAAAAATTGGATAGGATCGGGCCCTCAGTTGCTTGTTTTATTTTCTTAGTTTTTTTCCTCTGAGAAAGCAATGAATCGTTGAGATAGATACTAGCATTGCCCTACATTCTGTACAAACAAAATAACAACAGATGTCTCATTTCACAGTGGCAACCCTGGATTTAGTCAATATAATCCACTCATCACAGGTGAAATTCAATTTCCATAGACTTACACTGACCTGTAATATGTCTTCTCAAAGGTAACCCCTCAGCTTTATTACCAGGCACAATAATTTTGATTTCAGAGAGATATATACACCGTGAGGGAATGCCTGTTCTGTCAATGCTAATGTGACAGCCATAGTAACCTCAGAGTGGGCTAACTGTGCCTCATTAAAATTGACTAGAAGACACCAAGGCACTCACCAGATTATGACCACCATCAACAGGGACCCCCAATTAACGTGGTCTGCATTTTATTTGAATAGCTGGGTCAGAAAAGATTTAGTTTTAATTAAGAAACTACAAATCCCTAATTATAGGCCAATCATCTTTCCAGGATCTAGTTTTAACTTTGACACCAGCAACAACTGTGACTTATTCTTAAGGAATATACTGGTAAGTGTCCTTACCCTTCTCTCGGGAGATGAGTTCTTTGTAGAAACTTAGGTGTGGAAATAGATACCATTAAAAAAAATTACCTAATATAGTGCGAGTACATATTTCATTCATAAGCTTTTCAATCGTAAGCAAATTATTTAGTATTTATTTACTAAATAAAAGACATCATTAAACATTCACATATGATTCTCAATAATTTATTAATTAGTGTTTATTTATTCTAAGATTGAATCAATGTTTTATGATTCAATAACTTCTTAGAGATTTGGGAGCTCCAGCGTATGAATGGGGGTCAAGAAGAAAAATCAGTTGTGAATGAATCTTCCACTGAAAGCAATGGAATGGACTTAGCCACAACAAGTGTCTTAAATCTCATTGACTTCATTTACGGTAAGTTCTATTTATTAAATTCCAGGATCTATGCTGGACTGTGCATACTGAGTTCACTGAGTGATTGACAGCCCAATCCTGTGCACCTCTACTCAGAAGGTGTAACGTATACAGTGGGCTTACTCCCTAGAAAGTGTGTATAGCATAGGGTTGCAGTCTTATACACAGATGATAGCAAACTCTACTTCTCTACCCCAGGCCATCCTCTGACACCCAAGCCTGAATTTCTAACTGCCTGTTTGAGCGTTTCATCACCATCTCAAATTTAATATTTCCAAATTTCTAACCTGCCCTCCCAAATCATCTTCCCCTTGTATAGCGTCCATATTCATTGATAAGGACATCACCCAACCACCATTCCCTCTAAGCTGGTGCATGGACCCTTTAACAGCTGCGCAGAATCACGACTCATCATGACACTGCCTCTGGATGTTTAGCAAGCAATGACGTCATCACGTCATCGCCAAACTTCCAGGTTGCTGAACTATGTGCTGCACAGAACGTGGCTGGGAGGTGTGCAGCTGCGCCACTGCACACCTTACAGGGAACACAGCACCCAACCTGTTAATCAGGCATGAAGTCTTGCTGTATCTTTGGTCCTTTAGTCAGCCTGTTTCCAAGCCATGTCACTTCTCAAATATGACCTTTGCTCTTAGCATCTCAGCAAAAATGTTGGTTTGTGCTCTGGTCGTATTTCACCTTGAGTGCTGGAAATGTTTCTTCTCCGGCCTTTTGCTTTTATACCTCAGCCCTTCCATTTCTGTCAAAACTCTGGTGCCAAAACCTCTCATTTTGTACAGAACATGTGACATCCCTCTTTCAATTTCTTTACTGGCTTCCTGTCTACTTGCAGATACAGCATAAACTCCTTGTCCTTACTTTCGGAGTCCACCATGGCCTTGCACTCTTATCTCCCTCCTATCCCAAGACATCCCTTGACTTGTCCAGCTCCTTCAACCTCAACTGTCCAAAGGCCTCCTCCTCTCTTTTGGCCCAATCCTATGCCCATTTGTAACAGTGGGACAAGCGTCCCCGGAGCACACTGCTGCCAGTCCAGTCCAAGCTGCTGCCACAAAGTGGCTGCAGCTCTGGAGCCACGCCCTGCGGACCCTGGGCTGCATCAGCCTTGGTAAGTCGGTGGCGGGGGCTTGTCATGAGCAGGGTGGGGAACAGCACAGGGAGTTTCAGGATAGGAGGGGATAGGGCAGGGGGTGGACTGGAGAAGGGAGTTCATCCCAGTGGCACCCTCTTTTTCAACCAGTCCCTCCCCTTTTCTCTCCTTAGACTTACACCAGCTATATAGCTGGCATTGATCCCATAGGCCATCAGGAGGATCCTATCAATATTTTTCCTTACCTCTCCCAGGCCTCCTGATCGCCTCGCCACCACCACCACCATAGCATGCAATGCACACCTCCATGGCATGGCTGCATGTTACAGTGTGGCGGGGGATAGAATTGGGCTCTTTACTCTTCCCTCGTGCTGCCTTTTCTGCCTAGAAATGGCTCCCAGAATACCCATGTGGTGCCGCTTCTCTCTCTCCCTTCAAATCCTTAATCAAAAAAGTGACCTTTTCAATGAAGCCTTTGGCTTATGCTCTTAGTTCTCATCCCATCTTGAAGGTAGGGCTAAGTAACTGAACTGAATGCATATTCTTCTCCTGTTAGCCTTGCCTCCATCTTCCTCCCATCTCCTTGTGTTAACTTGTAGACTATACCAGGGGTTCTCAACCTTTGGAGGCCCAGGTACCCCCTATCACGGTCCAATTTTCTGAAGTACCCCCTGCTAATTAATTGCTAATTAATTGGATTAATCAATCAATTAATTAGCTAATTAATTGTTAAATAAAAAGTACTACAACTATTTTAAATGTGAAAAATATCTTACTTAGCTCTGTGTGTGTGTGTGTGTGTGTGTGTGTGTGTGATTGAATTTAAGTTCTAATTAACAAGTAATTAACTACTGATTGATGCTGATAAGGGGCAGGCTCTGGCGTACCCCCTGCCGTTGGTCCACATACCCCTAGGGGTACCCGTACCACAGGTTGAGAACCCCTGTTGTAGACTATACGATTCACAGAGTAGGGGCCTATACTTCTGTATGTGAATTGCCACGCATGTTTGTGATGCTATAAATAATTTATTATAAATTCACTTAAGTTGAGATAGGAGATGCTCATGTGCAGTTCTTTCTTTGCATACATGGTCTTGATCCAGAGAGCTGCATGGAAAACTATATGAATGGAGCAAGTCCTCATCACATAACTATCTCCCCTTGAAACTCAAAAATAGCTTCTAAAAACACAGCACAAGAGGCAGCTGTCAGAGGGGGAAAGTGAGAAATCCTGTCATGTGTACCTGAATGTCACCCAAAGGGACTCTCTGGTTTGTGTTCATAGATTTGCTGCTTCCAATGAACTGAAGGGGGCAACCCACATGCTTAAGGGTTTGTGTGTACAGTGGACCACACACAGGGCTTTGAAGAAGAAGGGTACATGACAAAATAGCGTTCATTTTATACAGATTCAACAACATATTTGTTTCAAATGCAAAAAAGAAAAGTTTTAAGTATTCCTTTCACAGGCTGGCAGCTAGAAGTAAGGGTGCAATCATTTTTTTAAACTTAATTGTATGTCAAAAGTCTTCACGAAAGTGTGTAGCAGCAGGATAAAAACTGGAAGATGCATACAAATGTTGTTTTTAAACAACTGGAGATGGTTAAGCATGTATATTTGAATAAATTTAATTTTGGAACCTCTTTTGTTTTGTGGCATATAGTACATCTGCATTTGTTTTCTGACCCATTCGGAATGTCCTAACGGAATCCCCATTTGATTTGAGGTGTTGATTTTTTAAAATAAAAAGATGCTCACTTTTCATTTTGTTTTCACCACCATCTATCCCTTGAATATTGATAATACCCTGGCATACAGCATTATCCCCAAGAGGTATGGGTAAAAAATGGATACCGCCAGGATTAAAAAACCTGCCCATGATGAAAGAATTAAATACCCTGACCTCATGCACTCCCGTTCTGACCAGTTTATTTTGTTTATTTTATTTTGCACATTTTTATACCACCCTTCTTCCAAGGAGCTCAGGGTGGTGTACAGTACATACCGGTAGTTTCTTCCCTCCATTTATTCTCACGACAGCGCTGTGAGGTAGATGAAACTGAAGGACAGTGACTGGCCCAAGATCATCCAGGAAGCTTCATGGCTGACTAGGGATTTGAACTTGGACCACTACACCCATCCTCACTCTCCTGGATCAGTTATGTGATGAGGACTTGCTGCATTCATATAGTTTTCCATGCAGCTCTCTGGATCAAGACCATGCATGCAGTTCTGGTCCCCAGTTTTGTCTCCCACCCCCCTGCCTCCATGGAGCAGTTTTTAAGAAAAAAGAGGCTCTTCCTGTTGGAAGGACAAATTTGAGCCCATGTGTAGTTTGGTCCTTTAAAAAAACCTCAACAATAAAATATCAGCAAACTACATCCCCTGCTTCAACAGAAGCCTTCCTTGAGCTCTCCACTCCTTAAGTGTTAGGCTAGGAGATGATGAGGATGCAACTTAAGATGTACACACAAAAGAAATCCAAGTGCTGTAAAACCTAGTAAACTGTTCTAATTCAGATATGACAGTATGACTGCACAATCCTATCTACTAGTGGAAGTGCAAGGATGCTGATGGAAGTGACTTTCTGCCAGCGAGTGCAATGAGACCAACAGCACAGTGGCTGGTGGCTAAGCACACAGTCCGGTGGAGAGGCCACTGTCCGCAGGCGCTAGTGAGATGGGGGGGGAGTGAGTGGTGAGAGGAAGAGAGGGGTTTCTGGGCAGGGAGGGGGGAGGAACTCGGGCAAGGAGGAGGCAGGAGGGGGTGGATCCAGTGCCAGTGGCACACGTTTGATCTTTACCCCTCTTTCTCAGCCCTCCCCACCCATTTTACCTCCTTGGTCATATGCCACCAAAGTAGGTGGCATGTGTCCAAGGAGACTCATAAGCAGCCCCTAGGCTTATGCAAAGGTTATGCAGGGCTTATGTCCTTGGATCACTCATGCACACACACTCACTCACTCACTCACTCACTCACTCACACACACACACACACACACACACACACACACACACACACACACACACACACACACACACGAGGATACAGTGCACTCCTTTTTGACTCAGCTGCATTGGAGCTGATGGCAGGGGATCGGATTGGGCTGTGTGTAAACATTTCTGCTAGAACACAATACCTCGCCCCCCCCACACACACATACTACAGTTAGGAAGGGTAGAAGATATATTTGCAATCTTTTAAATCAGTGGTTCTCAAACTGTGGATCGCGACTGACCATTGAGAACTGCTGCTGTCCCCTGCCCCCTTAAAGGGTGGGGACAGCATGGCGGCGGAGACGGCAATCCGGGGGATCGCTGCCGCCACAAAACTGTCCCAAAAACGCCCCACTGTACTTACCGGGGCTTGGGGGGTTTCGGGGAGGCCTGCAGAAGGTCGTGCAGGCCTCCTCGAAGCCCCCCAAGCCCCAGTAAGTACAGTGAGGGTGGTATGGTGGCGGCGGCGGCGGTGATCCCCGCCGCTGTTGGCCCTACCCCCACAAATACTCAAAGTTCTTCCCACATTGCAGGGAGAACTTTGAGAACCGCTGTTTTAAATCAATCAATCAATCCTCTATGTATGTAGCTTGCAGATTAGTTTCTGTATCTTTTAAAGAATTTATCAGACTTGAGCACATTTTTGTTGTGAGTTAACTGACTTCTACCCTAATGAAAAAGGCATTGTCCTGTGAAGTAAGAGTTATGTGATGGGGAAACCATGTCTGCAAGAGACTAAGCTGTGGTCAGTTTATTCCCTGGACCCAAAGAAATAGAAAATGCTTTATTTAAAGAGTTTCCTTTCTTTTTTTTTCTTTTTACAAAATATAGATTTTTATGACTGATTGTTTGCTGGACCTGGCGGGGAAATTTGAATGAAGGAAGACATCCTTTCATTTAGTCGAGGAAAACCACGGTTCATAATTCTTTCACAAGCATACAAAGGCCAACCTTGTATTTTTTAAGCCATCTGAACACAAAGTCTGATTAGATTATAAAGTGCTTAGGTACTTTATATGAAGTCAGTACATCAGGGCATTTTTCTGGTAGTCTTGCAAAAGCAAACATGGTATTGTGAAAACACAGCTTCTAGTGGTCCCTCATTGTACCATCTGTATTGCCTATTCACCAAATACTGTACAGCACGTCCTCACTTAAAGTTGTTATAAGTAATTTCATTTTAAAGTTGTTGAGGAAAAAAAAATCAATTCCCATCCGGGGCCACTGTCTGTATGGAGTTTGAACATTTTCTTCATGTCTGCGTGGGTTTTCTCCAGCCCAGAAAGCTCACATTTATTTCAGTGTTTTATACTAGAAGTGTTTTGGGTCTTTTATCTAGAAGTTTGGTGATGTTTTTGTGACCAGAAATATGCCATAAACTCTTGTTTATGTATATCAATTAACTTATGGTAAAACTGGTTTCATTGTAAGTTGTTTTGCTTAAAGTTGCAGTTTCCAAGAACCTATCGCCAACTTTAAGGGAGGACTTGCTGCATATCTTTATTATGAATCTTGCTCTCTTTGAAATGTCTGTCTTGAAAAAGACTTAGTGAGGATGTGGCTGATTGATTTCAGTTAAAGATGGAGTGAAGCGATAGTTGTCGATCCATGCAATCACTTCTTTGAATAGATTAATTTAAACATGTACAGTATGTAGTATAAAATATCAGCTGTGCTAGGCTTGCACTAACAAGAGCGCTTTCTAACCGACTGACTATCCTCCACACTAAATCCTATTTGGATATTATGTGAACTACATATGGTGTACCCAGGGGAAAGGGAAACAGGAACGCATTGGTTAGCCCTGCCTCCTCAGCCAAACACAGCTCTCCCTGAGTACAGTGTTTGTTCACAGAGCCAGATGCTGAAACCAGGCAGGGTTCCCCCCCCCCCCCATTAGTTGGAATGTTGGTTGCTAAAAGTTCCAAATCATGGGGATAAACTCTGGGTATAGTACAGTGGTTCTCAAAGTGGTGGGTCGCGACCCACCATTGGAACCGAAAGCTTCCCCAGCCTACTTAAGGCGTGGGAACAGCACGGTGGCGGCGATCCTGGGGATCACTGCCGGCGCCAAGAAAAAAAGTTTTAAAAAGGTGATTTGTGCACTTACTGGGGGTCCTGGAGCCCTTTGGAGGGTTTGGGGAGGCCTGCACTACCCTCTGCAGGCCCCCCCAAGCTTCGCCGCAGTGCGGCAATTTACGACCACTTCCGGTTTCTGCACGAGGAAGCTGCTTGACTCACATAATGAGGTGGCAATGCCATACCCCCAAAACTATAGATGTGATAGGGCAAAAATGATGTAATTTTTTGAATCAGTGCCCCAAATTTATATAAAACCACCATACATTTTGAAAAACGTTTTTTGACCTTCAAATTTGTAAGCCTGTGTTATTTGCTTTATAAGCAAATAGTAGGTGGGACAAATGAAACAGCCTGCAACCACAGCTGGGAGAGTCGGGGGACTCTAGTACTAAGCCTTCGCCAAGGTTTGTAGGCTGATCACATGCCCTCCCATGCGTGATTTATGGGGGGGGGGGTTGCATGCATGTCTGAGTTTGCCTTAAGAGTTAGTTGTAAGTGGATTTAGCATTCAAATCCCAGTGTTTGTTGCACAGTATTAGATGTGCTGTTAGCCACACTAGGGAAATCCATTATCAGTTCTTTACAGCTGCAATCCTATGTTTAGTTCCCTGAATTGCACTGATTTCAGTGGAGCTTATTTCTGAGTAAACACAGGCATGATTAGACGGAATCAGTGGCGTCGCTCTAGGTGGGGTGGAACACTTAAGTTCTGCCGCGTTCTAACCCTCTGTTACACACAGGCACTAGGCGGTGTCTCCTGCGTGTTGCCTTCGCATGAGGCAGTTTCTCCTGCGCATTGCCTTTGCCGCCCTGAATGGCTCTGAAGGCGAGGGGGCGGGGCCGCCTCGTGCCAGTATGTAACGGAGAATCAGAGCGCGGCGGAACTTAGCGTTCCGTCCCACCTACAGCGATGCAACTGGATGGAATAGTTGCCAGTTCTGAGCATGGCTGCAGAGTAACTGTCCACACAGCAACATTGTGCTTGTACAGTGCTGATTACAGCACTCCCCTCCAACCTTTGCTACCTCCTGGTGTTGCCAGAATGTAAGGGCAGGAGTTCCCTGCCCACCTTGATCACCCTGCAGCAGCTGGCAGTGGTTTTGCCACCACTGGGATGAAATGCAGCAGGTCAGAGATGGGGGCGGAAGTCATTGCCAAGCTACCTTTTCTCCACTACAACAGGAAGACTTAAAGGTAGATGGACTTCTCCAGTTTTCTGACCTGGCAACTCTGTTGGGATCTGCTCTTGCCAGTGGCTGCACTGCAGCAGTCATTTACCATCACAAACACACCTGAAACCTCATGGAAGGGAATGTCCATTATTTATGCTGCAATACTGTATGCA
Organism: Plestiodon gilberti rubricaudatus; assembly: GCA_026170595.1. Classification (NCBI taxonomy): domain Eukaryota; kingdom Metazoa; phylum Chordata; class Lepidosauria; order Squamata; family Scincidae; genus Plestiodon; species Plestiodon gilberti. The sequence continues at coordinate 122,217,978 of JANXHW010000001.1, read as the reverse complement.
CTTCCCTGGGAGTCAGTCTCATAGAACCCAGTAGGACGTATTTCCAAGTAAACATGGTACATGCATAGGACAGCGCTGTTAGTTTATTAAATATTTGTATTTTAAAAAGTGGGAGGATGTCTATTGGATTTTCTGTCTCAGGCCTCAAAGTGTCTTGGGTCATCTCTAACTTCCAACTGCTACATCAACATCAATACTTTTATGTATTTATTTAGTTATTAATGAATTTCTGTCCCACCTCTCCAATTTCAAAGAAGCTCTCAAGGCAGCCATCATCAATAATTAAAAACAACAACTAGAAAGGACCATAAAATGTACATACGAGTGCATAACACACAAGAAAAAAAAATCACCATGAAAACAATCTAACAACAGTACAATCCTAACCAACTTTCCAGCACCAGTGCAGCCGCAATGCAACCCCAAGGTAAGGGAACAAATGTTCCCTCACCTTGAAGAGGCCTCCATGACTGCCCCTACACTGCAAAATGCAGTGTGTGCCCTGTTGGCATGTCTACACCGGTGCTGGAAAGTTGGTTAGGATTGCGCTGTAAAAAGCAGAAAATAAAACTATCAAAACCCTAGGATGCCAATAACAAATTTAGGTTCAAGCAGAAGACAAACCAAAAGCTTGCTTAATCTAAAGCATCTTCCGTCAGTCATAAAGACTGAGAGAATGGTCTCCACATGAATCTCCTAGGCCCAGGGTGGAAAGTTCCACATTTCAGTACCACTACTGAAAAGACCCTTTCATGACTTTCCACCAAGGAAACGTTAGAAAATGGCGGGATGTGATTGGTCCTCACCAACTGACTTCAGTGGACAAGCAGGTTCATGTGGGAGGAAATAGCTCTTTAGGTATTCTGGTTCTAAGTCATTAACAGCACAATCCGACTTAACTTTTGTGCCGGTTTAACCAGCGGCGCAGTGAGAACGGGAGGCCCCAGAACGGAAAAGGGATTAAAATCCCCTTTGTATTCCTCTTTTGGAAGGGATTTTAATCCCTTTTCTGTTCTGGGGCCTCCCGTTCTCACTGCGCCGGCACAAAAGTTAAGTCGGATTGCGCTGTTAAGGTTTTAAACATAATAGCCAGCACCTTCATTTGTCTCCCAAAATAGATGAGTAAGTTGATCTTATGATGGAATGATGTGTTCCCAAAAATTGGTGCTGATCAGAACTTTCAATATAGCAAAACCACGTGCTTACAAGCATCTGGACTTCACTAACTATATATCTGAAACTATGGCACTTTTTGAAATTTGAAATTAGTCCTGTCAGATGAACATTTCAAAAATAAAAGGCAGTGTAGTCCTCCCATGGTGTTGCTTTGGTGGAGCTCTATGAAGTGCTCATGTTTTGAAATAAGAGCTATCCATATGTGTCTATGATGTTCTGGAAGAAGGGTCATTACTTAAAATAAGAGACATCTGGCAACCCTATTAGACACATTCTTCTTGCACATGAAACATTATTACAAATCAGACAAAATCAAAGGGCAAATTCCAAGGAGTTCTGGTGGCTTCTCTGTTCCCCAAATTCCAGTTTCTACACTGATAACATCCAAGCTGCATTTTGAAGAGACATCTATGTTGCAACTAAATCCTATACTGGCCTCTGCCGGTGGGACTGGGCTCCGCGCTGTCGCAAACATGCTCTAAAGCACATTGAGACAGCGCAGAGGCCTGTCCCACTGGCGTGGAGACCAGCGCCAGCAGACCTCTGCCAAGGAAGGAGCTGCACCCACCGGAGGCAGGTGAGCTCCGTGCCGGGAGGTGGGGGGGAGGCAGGGAGTAGGTGTTCTGGGGCTGTGAGATGGTAAGGAGGAGGGCAAATCAGCCTCGGGAGGGAGGGACTCAGCGGAGAAGGCCTCCGCCGAATCCTATCCCCCATCCTGGGCTTGAAAGCCTAACACGGGGCTGCTCAGAGCTGCACCGGCCATTTTGCTGGTGTATCTCTGAGTAGCCCCATAGGGGCTGCTGGGGCTCGACATGGAGGAAGGGGACAATTGTCCCCTTCCCTCAAGGAGACCTCCAGCCCCACACTGGATGCAGCGGAGCCTGCCCTGGCGCCGCTGTATCGGAGCGCGGAGCTTTGAATAGGATTGGTCTGTAAGATATGAAAGCTTAGCAGTTGTGAAGAATGTTGACGCTTTTGCACAATTGATTTTTCTTATTGAATGTTCCATGGAATATACAGTATATATGGTGTTCTGAAGGCTGCTGGCTTAGATGACTTACAAAAAAAGCATGAGATAGATTCATGGAGAACAGATCTACTAGCCATGCTAGTAGACACCTGCTAGCCATGAAACCTGAACGGAACCTCCAGGCACAAAGCTGGTATACCTCTAAATACAAGGTACTGAGGATGAACAGCAAGGGGTTGCCTTCATGCCCTGGTAGCCAGCTTCCAGAAACACCTGACGACTGCTGTTTCACTTCAGCCTACTTGACCAACCAAGACTATTTTTATGTCCTTGATTTGGCAAGAGGCAGGAATATAGTGAAAGCAAGGAAAGCTGACATGGGTCACAGAAGTCCCAACAATAGCCACAGGAATCTATACTCAAGGTCTCATTCAGTTCTAATCCTTCAGGAGATATCCCCATTCACTATATTCTGTGATAAGTTAATGTGAATGATTTTTATATAACACAAGTTCTCACTTAAAGCCATTTCGTTATAAGTCATTTTGTTTTAAAGTTGTTGAGAAAATAAATAAATTCCTGGCTGAGTCTGGAAGGAGTTTGAACGTTCTCCCCATTTCTGTGTGAGTTTTTTTTCCTGGCCCGGAAAGTTTACATTTATTTCAGTGTTTAACATTAGAAGTGTTTTGGGTCTTTATTTAGAAGTTTGGTGATATTTTTGTGACCAGAAATATGCTGTAAGGTCTTGATTATGTATATCAATTAGCCTATGGTAAAATTGGTTTTGTTATAAGTTGTTTCGCTTAAAGTTGCAGTTTCCAAGAACCTATCAACAACTTTAAGTGAGGACTTACTGTATAAATAAAATATACTCGTGATAACTAGAGTCACACATCCCAGGTTTCTCTGCTGCATTTGTTTATCTGCCTGGACTGACAAAGAGAATTGTACTGTGGAACTGAGGAAGATTTCAAACATTCCTTGTGGCAAGCAAGAAGAGGAAGCTGCAACATGAGACAAATCAATGATAACTGTCAGTTGGGTACAGGCCACATTATTTTCTGTGCAGTGATATTTACATCACTCTGAGTGTATTCAAGTGTATTCAAATCTCCTTAGCTAGGCCTCCTTGTAAACTAGCTGTTTAAAGAAAATGCCAAGATATTCTTGAACAGGCCTTGTAAAAATAAATGAACCAATGAAATTAAGCTGAAAAGTAAGGAAAGGTGCTGAGTGTTAAACAAGCTAAGGAGGGGGGGGATCTGTTAATCATTTTATTAGTGTTTGCTTTCAGCAGAAGTCTTTGGAAATAGTGGTAATTTCTTACAGCTGACAAGCTGTCGATTTTGCGAGAAAGGAAAACTGTTATTCCCAGTCATGGTTCTGACTTGTTTTGACTTCTGGAGTTCTAGTTCAAAAGCCCCATGAATATGCTCCTGAGTATGAAAGTGAAAAGGTTTTACAGCTGTCCAAACTGTTTTTATTCAGACAAATGTTAAACTGAAGTGGAAATCTTTATTCTTTGAGATTTTGGGATGTCAAAGGCTGAGCTCACAATGACTGATAGATAGCCCATAACGTGCTTATCACCAAGCAGCTTTGTTCTCTTGGTGGCGGCGGGTGATTGGTTGACAGGCTAAGAAGCAATGTTCCATCATAGAGCTGATCACATGAGAACTAGCATTACTCTTCCTTGCTAGCCAGTGATGAAAAATCAGCATGTATTAACATATATCTATATCTATATCTATCTATCTATCTATCTATCTATCTATCTATCTATCTATCTATATATATATATATATATATATATATATATATATATATATATATATATATATATATATATATATGTTGCACTTGCACTCCGGCTTCTATCGCCCCTCCCCCCGCCTCCCTTAAGGGCAAAAAGGAACGTCCCGGTCAGCGATATGGTAAGCTTGTGTGTATATATATACACACAGGCTCATGAACATCTCCCTCTCCCTGCTACCCCACATGCTCTGATAGTATTCTTGTTCTTCTGGTTTGAGCAAACCAGTTTGCCATGACATCTGAATCGGGCGAATGTTGGCATTTATGCAAAACATAATAGTGGATGACTTGCACCAGGAACTAGGCAGGGGAGTGCATCACCATTATTTCTTCTTAAATATGATTTGAAAGATTCATGGTCAGCAATAATAGACACAGATTATAGTTGCATTACGGTTCTTCTTTGGTTCTTCTGCTGGCCTTCATTGTGGTCTCTGATACCATTGACCATGGTATTCTTCTGAATGGCCTGGCTGGGACTGTGAGGCACTCCTTTGCAGTGGTACCAGTCCACCAGTGGCACCAGGCACTCCTTTGCAGTGGCACCAGTGTAAGAAATTACCACTATTTCCAAAGACTTCTGCTGAAAGCAAACACTAATAAAATGATTAACAGATTCCCCCCCCCCTCCTTAGCTTGTTTAACACTCAACACCTTTCCTTACTTTTCAGCTTAATTTCATTGGTTCATTTATTTTTACAAAGCCTGTTCAAGAATATCTTGGCAGAATATCTTGGCAGGTTGTTTCCAAAAATTGGAACGGGGGGGGGGGTGTCATGTTCAACAACGTTGCCATTAGTGAATGATGTCCAGCAAAGTCCCCCATTTTGTTTTAATACCTGTTTGAAACCACTGGGGAAAGTTATCTGGGGAATTTGGCATGGGGGTGTCATCCATAAGTAGATGACTGCCAGCTTTACATCTCTTCGCCATCCCCAGTTGGGGAGATGGTGAATGTTCTTGACTTGGTGACTGGGGGCAGTGATGAGCTGGATGGCAGCTAATAAACCAAAATGAAATCTGGATAAGATAGAGGATCTTCTGGTTAGGAGACCTGTGAAGACAGTTTACAGCAGTGTGTCAGCCTGTTCTCTATGGAGTTGCACTCCCCTAGTGTGCTAGCTGCACTAGTTTTCTGTCTCAAACAGACCTAGCTACCATGATCCATGCCTTAGTTACCCCTAAGCCTTTAATGATCTGAACCTGTCTGATCAGATCTTTCAGAGAGGCCCTCTTGAGAGTCTTGATGTCCTCATAGGTTTATGGGTTTACTTGTGAGAGGGCTTTCTCGGTGGTGACCCAACCCCACTCTGTGGAGCTCTGTGCCCTGTGAGGCCAGCATTTTGTCAGGCTTAAAGTGATGTCTCATGGCTTTTTTTATTTTATTCCAGCAGCCCTTTTCTGGCTGCTTATGCTTAGAATGGTTGGTTATGTTTTTATATGCTGTTAAAATTATTTTTTGCTTTGCCCTGCTGTGTTTAAAGTGTTTTAGTGAGTGTTGTAAGGCACCTTGAATATATCTTTTTATAAGGTGAGGTACACATCTTTTTAAATAAATAGGTACATATAATTTGTAAATTAAAGAATTAGAACAAAATTAGAATTGTTTGAACTGAGTTCCCAGTTCTGGTTGGTTTGCAAACCATGGTTTGGCCATTACATCTGAACTGGGCTAATTAATTCAGTTCAGATGTAATAGCCACACTATGATTGAGCCATCATAAATGCCACAATGTATGCCAAAGTGAGAAGAGAAAAGCTGGCTGAAGTAACAATAAACAGGAACACTTCTTCTGTTATAAAGTATTTAGAAAAGGAAGCAATTAACTATTGATATTGATGGAGGAATGATTTTTTTTTTGGGGGGGGAGGGAAACCAATACAGTATAGAATTGTTAAGGTTAAAGATAAGACAGTTATGCAACAACACTCAGAAATTAACTGAAAAAGAGTATAGAGTTTTGCTGACTTGATTATTTTATTATTCACCCAAATAAGGGTACACAAAAAATAAGTTTATTAAGACCTAACACTGAAGAACTGGATAAAAGACCAATTCTTCAGATTTCAATGAATTCTACATACAATACAATCTCTTGGGACTGTACAACCCCAAGGAAAAAGGAAAGACCACTGGTAGAAAAATATGAGATTTTTGTTCATATTGGAGCATGTGGAGAAAATATATAGGAAAGGGTTTGGAAATTTCAGGATCTAATGTCAGGGTCAAACTTTAATATCAAATATTTAACAACAAAATTTGCAGACTACACTTTTGGAAAGAATGTATTAGAGCAATTCATTTCAGCTCTAGTACAGGTTGCAAGCAGTGAATTGTTAGTGTGTTGAGTCACTAGTGAGATAGTGCAAGGACTATGACAGTCTAGGAAGAAGCTGCTGAGTGGTGACTGAGTCGCCACAGTCCCCATACCCTTTCCAAGAAGAGACCTGAGGTGGCAATACTAGCTGTGGGCAACAGGAGTCAGACTTGTGACAGTGCAGAGCTGATCATTGGCTAGGAGCACAAAGTGTAGTTTTCTGATGTCAGAACCCATGCCTGTGTGGGCTGCTCCTCGTCAGTCAGCATCCATGCACTGGTAATGATAAGTCCACTCATCCCTCGTCTCCACCACCACCTCAGATTTCCGGCAACTACAGCCGGCCCTCGGCACCCACAGGGGTTCTGTTCCCAGAAGCCCCGCGGATGCAGAAAACCACGGATAGTCAAATCTGCTAAAACCTTTTTAAAAATAGTGTCCCTTTAAATCGTGGTTTAAAAAATGCTTTTCTTACCATTCTAGAGTAGCAGGTAGGCAGTCTCCGTCAATTAGAATGGCTATTTTCAAATTGCGTGGAAGCAAGCCTCCCCCTCCCTTGGCCCTGGCACACTGATGAATGTAATGTGGAAGTGATGAAATGCTTCCATGTTGCATTCTGGGGTGACAAAGAGCCAAAGGGGAGGGGGTTGCAACAAGGTCGCGACAAGGATTAGAACGGAAATAGCCATTCTAATCACCAGAGACTGCCTGCCTGCTGCTTTACAATGGTAAGAAAAGCGGTTTTTAAACCACGATTTAAAGCAGGGGTGGGGAACCGGCGGCCCGCGGTCCAGATCCGGCCCCAGGAGCGATCCGGTCCGGCCCACGCGAGACCGGACCCGAATCAATCAGGTCCGGCCCGCGCGAGCAGACCGGAGGCTCCGCCAGCCCCGCTGCCCCCCCCGCGCGCGCTCACCTTGGCGCGACTCCTTTCGAATCCGGCTGCTTCTCCGAGCAGAAGCAGCCGGATTCGAAAGGAGTCGCGCCGAGGGGAGAGCGCGCGGCGCGCTCACCTCGCGCGACTCCTTTGGAGCCCGGCTGCAGCCGGATTCGAAAGGAGTCGCGCCGAGGGGAGAGCACGCGGCGCGCTCACCTCGCGTGACTCCTTTGGAGCCCGGCTGTTTCTGTGCATGAGCAGAAACAGCCGGGTTCAAAAGGAGTCGCGCGAGCAGTGCGCGCGGGGCCGGCAGCGGCAGCGGCCGCCTGAAAAAGGTAAGGAGAGGGGGGGAGGTAAGGGGGAGGTAAAAGCAGGGGGGAGGTAAAAGCAAGGGGCGGTGGGTGGGTGTGCGCCCCCCCCGCGCCGGGGTGACAATTTGCGATGGAGGGGCACACGGCCCGCGGGACATTTTCCCCATGGGAAAATGGCCCTCCATCGCAAATAGGTTCCCCACCCCTGATTTAAAGGGACACTACTATTTTATTTAAAGGATTGGCAGGGCCCTTCTTGTCTGTAGTGGCCATCCTTGTTGAGTCAAATCCGCGGGTGGTTAATCCACAGATGAGAAGAGCTGACTGTATAATAGGGCATTTTCCCTTCTGTCAATACACAGTGGCCGTGACATCTTGTATCCCTTCCAATCTGTCACATTACCTCACGAGCTGCACTTGCTCTAGAGTTAGGCTTATCATATGTCCCGGAATGTCCGGGACCGTCCTGGGTGCTGGGCTCCGGTCCTGGGTCGGTTCCGGGCTTTCTGGGCGCTTCAAAAAAGGTAAAAAGTACCTTTTTCCAGGTGCCGATGGCAGCGCCCAGAATAAGGTACTTTTTATCTTTTTTGAAGCAGAGGCGGAGGCTGTGGGGGCACGACGGGCGGCAATGGCGGCGACACAACGGGCGGCAATGGTGACGACGACGGGCGGCAATGGTGGCGATGGCGGGCAGAAATGGCGGCTACGACGGGCGTTGGCGGCATGATGGGCAGCAATGGCAGCGGCGACGGGTGGCGGCAATTGTGGTGGGCGGCAATGGCGGCAACAGTGGCGGCGGCAATGGCAGTGGCAGCAGAATGGCGGCAGCGGGACAGGCAAGTCAATTTAATTAATTAATTGGCTAACTAAAAATAAATAAATAATTAAAATAGGGGTGAGAGGGAGACGGGATGGATGGCGATGGGGCAGGGAGGAGGGCAGATTGCGACTGGGAGCTGGGCAGGTTCGGCAGCAGCGTTGTTGCAACTCCAACACCCCCTTCCCAGGTTCAATCCGCCTTCACAGGTGCACACAGTCTTGCGCCAGCAATATCACTGGCACAGGTCCAAGTAGACCCACCAGGCTGACAGGGGCATACCACTGGAGAAGGGAACAAATGTTCTCTTGCCCCGAGGAGGCCTATAGAGGTTGAAACTCCCCCACACCATGCAGCAGTGGGTGCCACACTGGTGCTGCTACATCACTCCATGGTGGGTTACAGTGGATTGGGCTGTGTGTAATAACATCCGATTTTTACAATAAAAAAACACACAACACAAAATCCACAACAAAGCACCATCCTGGTATCTTTTTGATCAAGGGTGCTATTTAAATCCATCAAATACATTTAATTAATTAAGCTTCATGTGGTGGAAGCAGTCTTCAACATTGATTTGCTAACCCAAAACGGTTGTCTGCTTCATATCTTAAGTAAATCTTTCTGAAAGCAAAGATTTTGTAGCACTAAGCAGAATATAGTCATAATTTTCTTCCCAAAAGTACTTTTTTCATGGTATCAGAACAGGTAAAACGTTAATCATCGCCTTCTTCAGTGAAGGGTTCTCTATAAAAATGCTTATGTTTGCCAACGAGGGACACATACTGTATTGTTGCTGCTGGCCTGTGCTGCAATAAAGCACCCAGACTCTTAGTTTTATCAACTGCTAGTATGCCTTTAACAAATCACAATTAAACATTAACAGCCTAGGGAGCAATGTGGAAGGGTCTACAGGCCTTTGAAGGAGTATTTGCCAATTAAGCCAAGTCTGACATGATGAGAGTAAAGGTGGCAGGGATCCAAGCCAGAGAAATGAAAGTCAACCACTTCAGTGGCAGTCATTAGCTCAACAGACATTCTTTGTGTGGCCTGTTTCTTTACGATTGCCAAATCCACACCCTGTTCAGGAACTCACTAAGGCTCTGGGAAAGTTTGCTCAGATAAGCTTATTATGGAAATAACACTTTGTCACCCTTTACAATTTGCTTCTTGTTAAATTATCTTTTATCTGTTCTCTGGACTCTTCGCCACCTCTCTGTGTAGGTACCATTCTTGAGGTGGGGGGGAAGAAGGAAACACGGATGCCTTTGCTTTGGATTCCACGACTGACAATAGCATTGAAAGGGATGACAAGGCTGGGAGGGGGAAAGCAGCCTTTAGGTGTGCAACCATTGTATTTGTTCATAAATGTATTTGTATACACATCAGCAGGGCTGCCAAGCCACTAGGTGCCAGATCTCTGGCATACATGCACATGTACATAACCAACCTTTCTCTTTCATGCCTACATGCCTCCACCCACATGAATCCGTGCATGTTCTGCAATCTGCTTTGTTTATGTGAAGGCCCTGCAACTACTTACTATATGGCTCTCTACAGGTCCTTTGTTTCTCTAGAGCAGTGGTTCCCAACCTTCTACCCCTGGGGAGGCTGGGATCCAATGAGGGACCCGTCAGCGATGTCTGCGTGTCACTTCCAGGTCTCCCCACCGCCAAATCCTGGTAAGGAAAAAAAAAGTTTTGTCTTACCTGTTTGCAGCGGGGAGACCTGGAAGCGACATGCAGACATTGCCAACAGGTTAGCTATCCCCCTTAAAGATATAGTAATTTACGGACGCATAACGTGGGAGGGGTCGCGACCCCCAGGTTAGGAGCCACTGATCTAGAGGTCCTGCTTTGTTGTGCTATTAAAAACCATGTCCCCTTCATTTAGCATTAGTTGCTGGGGTGGATAAACGCATGAAGTTGCCTTCTCCTGATTCAGACCCAGTTGTCCGTCTTCAAGCTCAGTATTGTCTATATACTGATGGACAGCAGTCCTCCAGGAGCTCATAGAAGAAGTCTTTCCCAACCCAGCCTGCAGATGCTGGGGATTGAGCTTGTGACCTTCTGCATGCAAATCTGGTGGACTACCACTGAGCTATGGATCCTTCCTTAAGCACTATATGTTCTGCTACAAGGATCTGAAGCTAGACTGAGCAAGTGGCATCTTGTGCTGCCAAATGCTAACCTCTGTGCTCCTGCTGAATTGCATTGTAGATGCCGCTGAATTATTTGCATGCAGCAAGAGAACTTTGATTGCTTTGAGGAAAGACTCATCAAGCAGAGCACCATGGTTCTAATTTTTAAACGTACGTTGGTCCATTAAGGGGATCTCTTATTTCCATGTTTACAGTGTTAGACTATCCCTGAGGAGTATGTGGCTATTTTAGCTGCATGGAGCAAATCATGATCAAGGCTGCGATCCCAGTCAATGAGGCCCTGCCAGCATGTGTGTGTTTATTATTACAGTCCCAAGCATCAAAATGCAGAATGTGTTCATGATGTTAATAGCCCTTCCCTTCACTATATCTCAAAGCACACTTTGTGAATAAGAGGTAGGGTTAATTTGCACAATCTAGTCAGCAAGGCAGGTCTTAATTTATTGTTACATTTATAGCTAACCCTTATTTCAGTGAGAGTGGTATATGTTCCTAGCAGAATCTCATCTAGGGACTAGCCAGGCCCATGCTTACTGAGTTTCAAAGATGGAACTGCTGCATCAAGCACCTTCAAATAATATTATCTAGGAGCATTAGGTGCATGACAGGCAGACAAAGGATTTAGTTCAGGTAATACATTTACAGCGCAATCCTGTCTACAAATAGACCGGCAGCAGAGTAACTGCTCCGCCGGCCTAGGGTGTCGCAAATGTGCCATAAGGTACATTTGAAGCACCCGGAATGCAAACAGAGCTGGTTTAAAGGCTTGCACTGCTCCTCCGGCACTGCAGACCAGAACAGCGTCACGGCAGAGAAGTAAGGCCCTGTCGGACGGCAGAGAGACAGGGAGAGGGTGGAACGGGGCGTTCCGGGGTGTGTGTGTGGGATTGGAGGATTGGGCCCAGGAAGGGGGAGGAGTTGGCAGAGGCCTCCTCTACCGTATCGTATCCCCCTTCCCCGGTCTGTTGGGCTTTACACAGACCTTTAAGCCAGCAAAATTGCTGACATGCATTCGAGGAGGCCCATGGGAGTGGCTGAAGCATTACAAGCATCCCTTTACCCCAAGGAGGCCTCTGGCTGCGCCGGGGCAGGCCCAATCCTGCATAGGATGCGGCAGGTGCCTTATGTGCACCAACATGTCCTGCTAGACAGGATTGGGCTGCCCTTTTGTTATCAGGGCTGGCAACAAGTGTAGGGATTGCTGTAGGGCAGCTACCAAGAACCCATGTTCCCCATAAGGACCCACTGCTGATCCCTGAGACCACCACCATGCCTATAACCTTCAGGTGGTAGTAGGGGAGCAAATCTCTTGGGTTCCACTCAGGTGGGGGGGCATGGAGGTCAGTCTGTTGAGGTCCCCTGAAACGGACCCATGTCAGAATCTCTTGCTGGTTTTCTGTTCACAGCCTGTAAGGCTCCAATGTAGGAAAACCTTTACAATGCTGGTCATTGTAAACAGAGGATGAAGATCAATTTATGTCACGGTTTTCATTCAGCCTAACCTTTTTCCTGATGTAGGAAAAGGTAAAGGTATCCCCTGCTTGAAGTCCAGTCGTGTCTGACTCTAGGGTGCGGTGCTCATCTCTGTTTCGAAGAGCCAGCGCTCTGGCCGAAGATGCTTCTGTGTGGTGCCTATTTATCTACTTGACATTTCTTGCTTTCGAGCTGCTAGTTTGGCAGAAGCTGGGACAGGAGACAGGAGCTCACTCCGTCACCCAGCACTCGTGTCTCGAACTGCTGTCCTACCGACCTTCTGGTCTGCAGTTCAGCGTCTTAACCACTAAGCCACCATGGCCCCTTCTTCCTGATATACAGTACTACTTTATAAATAGATAGGGATAGATAGGGATGCTGCATTTCATTTATGTTTGACTCATAGTGACCTTTGACTATAACGTTTGAGGGTGTATCATGTATGTGTATATAGTTTTTCATTAATAGGGAATATTCAAATATGCATGCCCTTCCCCAGGTACAGCCTGAAGTAATACCATCTAGGAAACAAAAAAAAAATTACCCTACGTGTCTGCTGATCAGGTAAATTAGTCCTCAGCTGTTCTCAAATCAGAATAATCCTTTAAAATCATAGCCATCCCTAGAACAGCCAGCAAGTTGCGCAGGGAAAACCTGAAGGTAAGATAAATTAAATTGCGTTATGTACTTCCTACAGCTGATTATCTTTTGTCTATTACTACAAAACTGTTATTCGCATGAGATCATATGGCATGAAAATGCATATCTTTAAATAACTATATGTTTGCTTCTGAGCCATTGCACTCTGAAGAGTATGTGGAAAAGCAGAAAAAAACAGATAGCTGTAGCAACATTGTAAACACATTAGGCATCAAAGAAAAGGGCGGATTGAAATAGCTGTGGCAGCCATGTGTGCAGAGGTTATTTACATAAAGTCTATACAATTATCTTCTCTGCTGTTAAATAAAAATAGTTCTTTCCTTATAATGTAATATCAGCAGCAACACATGGGATTTTTGCTATCTCTGATATGCAGGCCTCTTGTTAAAGGACTACATCGCCCAATTTGTAATATGAACTTTTGACCTTTTATGTCTGGTGAAGAAGAAAATGTTTCACTGGTTCTATTTTGCCCACCCAGCATAAACAAGTGTAGACAGAAAAGAAATATGCGGTGTGTTGAATGTTCAGACTGGTTGTATTTCATCTTTGCTGGAATCTGAGAACTAGACAATGTATTTTTAAATTTCCTGACAGTTACAAATTCTCAGGCAAGTCAATTGCATGTTGGTTAGTTCCATCACCCATCTTCTAATTTACCTCCAGCTGTTTTCATCAGAATTAGGGGGAACGCTGAACCATGAGCTGTCGATCGAAAGGTCGGCAGTTCGAATCCGCGACGGGGTGAGCTCTCGTTGCTTGGCCAGCTCCTGCCAACCTAGCAGTTCCAAAGCATGTTAATGTGAGTAGATAAATAGGTACCGCTTGCGGGAAGGTAAACAGCGCTCCGTGTTCCAGCCGCATGCTACGTGCTGTGGCAAGGAGAGTCATGCCGGCCACATGACCACAGAGGCGTCTTCGGACAACGCTGGATCTTTGGCTTTGAAATGGGGATGAACACCACACCCTAGAGTCGGACACGACTGGACTTAATTGTCAGGGGTCACCTTTACCTTATTAAGGTATTAAGGAAAGTATTCTCTTCAGATGACTCAAACTTTCAAGCCAAGAAATACACTAAAGAAGCAGGTAATAAATGCCTTGGGGTGACTAACTAACTGAAACTGGAGGGTTTCACCTTCAGTGAAGTGACTGCTGCATTAGTTTGATTTCCTTCTATTAATCAGGAGACCCTACCTCAACTAGTTATGAGATGAGATGAAAGCATTACATGCTTCATAACAATCTATGAAGCTTCATAACAATCTAGTCAGGCTCTTACAATGACATTTCTAATGTGTACCTTGGTTTAGTGGTCTCGGTCATCCTTGGTCATAAATTCTCCTATGGCTACCTACCCCCACTCCCGTGTCCTTTCTTATTTCTCAAGTGCCATTCTCAGTAGCTCAACGTCATCATCCAACATCCAGTCCAGAGACTGTTAATGAAAATAGTCTGATGCATTATTTTCAGATCAAAGCACCACTTTTTGCCCTGGGTGAGCAGTGAAAAAATGCTTGAGGAATTGTTTACTATGGTTTGGATCAAACTCCACAACAAACTACAGTCAATTCTCGGTATCCGTGGGAAAGCCGAGCAGATACCAAATCCGTGGATACAGAATCATTGGTTCTACGGGATCAGTGGAGTTAGGGGGAATCAAATTGGCATGAATACCTTCAGAATGGCCGCAGATGGCTTCAGAATGGCTATGGATAACTTTAAAATGACTGCCGTGAGATTCAAAATGGCCACTGTGGATGCTGGGATCGCTTCAGAATGGTCTCAGATGCTGCAGATAGATTCAGAATGGCTCTGGATAGGCAAAAACAGACCCCAAATGGCATGAGGTAAGTTGCAGTCTTCATTCCCATGGATAAGCAGTCCACAGGAACAGAGTGCAGATATCAAAAATTGACTGTATTTTAAGCTTTCAATATAATTTACTTCAGCGGTTCTCAAACTACCCCCACTGCAACTCATCTGCTCCCCAGTGTAGGGTGCCACGACCCATTTCGTTCTCCCGTGGTGGGCCTCCAGTGGGCCTCTGCATGCCTCAGAAGGCCTCCAGAAGCAACCAGAAGTGACTTCTATGAACCTGGAAGTAAACCAGAAGTCACTTTCCGATTGCTTCCAGAGGCCTTCTGAGGCTTGCGGAGGCCCGGCGCAGCCCAGGAGCAGCTTCCAGTTACATCTGGAAGGCTCCAATTTGAAGCCAACTGGACACAAGGGGTGTGTGAGGGCCCAACTGGTGATCCACTAGATATCAGAATGCAACCCACCAAGTGGGTTGTGAGAAGTGCTTATTTATTTAATCAAAAACGGCCATTTAACCTGTATTTTAACCCCTTGTATTCCTATTCCAGTTGTATAGGGACCACTACAAACTCATATGGAATGGAGAAATTGAATGATACTCAACACATTTTCCATTTGGCTTTGATTTAAAGTTGCTTTCACAGTTTTCTTTTTAGTTGTATACCAACTAGTGCCAGAGTTATTCAAATTGCACAATGTCTGTGAGGGAATTGCTAGGGATCTCTAACATAAAAATTCTAAGCACTCTGACAAAACCACAATTTTGAGGGAAGCCATGATAGTTAATCTGGTTTCAGACACGTTTTGTTTGTCATGTAGATGCCCCTCATGTTTATTTTTAAGATAGGTTGATTGGAAGCTGTGGAAAATCTCTCTCATCTGGTCCTAATCTTTGCCTTAAGGATGCTTCACTAATACTTATGCTTCTTTGTGTTTCTGCTTTAAGAACCTAATATCACTTTGGAGAGGCAAGGAAGCATTAGCATACATTGAGACTGACATCAAATGGCTAGTAGTATTTCAGCTGTATGTGGATTTACAATGCAAGCTTTTATCTTATGGCCACCAGCAGCAGAAAATGCCATTTACTATTGGTAAGTACTATAACATAGTAAAATGGATCATTGTCGTTCATTTTGCAATTCCATCAGGATTGGGAGCCAGTGAGATTCCCAAGAATCTTGGGAGATTGGGAGATTCCCAAGGAAATTTCAAGCAGAAGCAGAAAAGTTAGATATTCCCCTAACAGCCTGATCCTACCTGTTGACTCAGAAGTTACGACATCACGTTGATGTCAGTGGGACTTACTGCCAAGTCAGTGAGCACAACTCAATATTATGCATATTTATTCAAGAGTAAGTCCCACTGAATTCAGTGGAACATGTGCCCAAGCAACTGTGTGTATGATTGCATCCCCTTTCCAAGCGGAAAGGAAACGCATCAATATCTGTTAATGTTAGATACGGGGCTCACATACCTTTAACACCCTGTCGGCTAGCACAATATTCTTTCAGCTTTGAGATCATGATAGACGTGGGTATGAGTAGCCTCGCTGCAGATGAACTTGGGGGCAGGAAAGGTTAGTTTTGCTGCAAGTGGATCACCTTACCCCTAGGTTTTGTTATTAAAAATCCAATGTACAGTGAGCCCTTGATTGAACAGACACTGTCTGCTTCTTTAAAAACTAGTCAGATATGTCTTGTGTAAGTGCATGATCATAAATGATTTTGGATTTCAACGAACTTTCGGCATTAACAAACATCCCTCCCCCTCATTAGTCTGTTAAATCAAGGGTTCACTGTTAATGTTTTCTGTCACTAGGCAGAGTGAACAAGGAAGCCAGAAATATTTTTATTTTTTAAAAGGGTGAAGCAGTGTGGAAGGTGAGAGGGTAGACCTACTAATGTTTAAAAAAAAGACTAGATGAACAGTCTTAGAGCCCAATCCTATCCTCCTCTCCCCCCTGCACTGATGCAGCTGCACCAAAAACAAGCACACTGCACACATCCAGCAAGGGGGAGGGGATTGAGAGACTTTGGAGGGAAAGGGGAATTATTTCCCCTTTACCCCTCCATAAGCCTCCACTCTGCAATGGGTCTCCTCAGACAGTGGCGTTCTTTGGGGGGGCCCCTGTGGCCTCGGGTCCCAGGCGCCATCTTCCGGGGGGCGCCATCTTCAGCCGGGGCGCCGCCGCCGCCACCAGCCCCGCGCTCACCTCGGCGCGGCTGTTTAAAAGTCGCGCCGAGGTGAGCGCGGGGCCGGCGGCGGTGAGGAGGCTGAAGAAGGTAGGGAGAGCCATTGCTCTCCTTACCTCCTTCTTCAGCCTCCGCCTCCCTCCTCCTCCTCCTCGCCGCCACCGCCGCTGGCCCCGTGCTCACCTCGGCGCGAGTCGGCTCCTTTTAAAATTGGCTGTTCTGCACGTGCACAGAACGCCTAAGAGGCCAAGAGAGGGCAAAATTGAGCGCGGGGGCGGAGGCGGCGGTGAGGAGGAGGTGGTAAGGAGACAGCAATGGTGCTCCCAGCCCCCGAGCGCCCACCCCCACCACTCTCCCTACCTTCTTCAGCCTCCTCGCTGCCGCCGCCGCCGCTGCGCTCACCTCGGCGCGACTTTTAAACAGCCCCGCCGAGGTGAGCGCGGGGCCGGCGGTGGCGGCGGCGAGGAGGCTGAAGAAGGTAAGGAGAGTGGTGGGGGTGGGCGCGGGGACCGGGTGGGAGCGCCCTTCTGGGGGGTGGGGGTGCTCAGGCCCTTCTGGGGGGCGCTCGGGCAACCCATGCCCCAGGCGCCCTGAGGGCTAGTGACGCCCCTGTCCTCAGACCTGCACCTGCTCTGTAGCTGGCACATGTCCAAGAAGAAAAAAGGAGTGAGGAGGCTGCTAAAAGAGGTGATAGGATCCAGTGTGTTCCATCGCTGATGGATCCACCCTCTCCCGCTGCATCCCCACCCCCTTCCCCACCCAGTTTTGCCCCCACCCCCACCTTACCTGGTCTGGCGAATTTTCTATTGTAAATGGAAAATATTGAAAATATTGAAAATATTGTAAATATTGAAAATATTCAATAGTAAATGGTCTGGCGGGCATGGCAGAAACCAGCAACAGATGCCAAGCACTGCTGCCTCTTGCAGCAGTGTTCCCCAAATGGCTGCTGACAGCATTGCATTGGCAGCCATTTTACGACAGCGGAAGCCCGGAAGGAAATTCCTCCCTCCGACAGCCCTGTCCTGGATAGGATTGGGCTATTACTTACATAGTACAAGAGTCCTGCTTATCACAGGCAGGGATCTTCTTTAAAAAAGAAACAGGGTTCAAAATGGTGCAGGCAGGGTATCACCAGTAACCTGTGAGGCACAGACACTAGCCAATAGGTGTCTATGAATGATACTAAGCAAACCATACAGCATCACTGGAGAAGGGTCAGAATGCATACCACATACAGAATGCAGACTGTACCAAAAAGTCTTTATTTTATTTTTTACTTTATGTGTGAAACTGTGGGGAAACATTCTGCCACCTGTTCATTAAAATTTGATAGTGCTGCCACAGGCCAGTAAAGAATACTCCAGATCACAGATCTGGTCCAGGAGCTGTCGGATGGCGACGTGTGTGATGCAGAAGGTAGATCTATTCATGGATAAGTATGTATTATTAAACATTGCATCCCACCCTTTCTATTCCCAGCACGGGGATCTCCAAGGCAGCGTAACAACAGTTTGATTGTGAAAATGAATACAATAAAAACACAGTAAAATCTAATCCTATAAAAGCAGCATGACAATTCCAGGGCAAAATAGGAGCAAACCACAGCCCAGGTTTCTAGGCAAGGCAGAACACAAAATGTGCATCTAAGACACAGGCAGTCAAACAAGGTTCATGGGGCAAAGCACTCCAAAGCCTGAGTGGCACAACCAAGCTTCGTTCTCCTGGTGGTAAGCTGAGGATTTGAGCAGGCAGGCCAGATAATGTTGGAGGAGGCAGGCCTTCAAGTACTCCAGCCCCGAGCTGTTTAAGGCTTTAAAAGTGATGACCGGTATTTTAGACTGGGTTCAGAACTGGGAGCCAATGAAGCTGGTACAACAGTGGCGTTTATAAAATCTGAAAAACTAGTCCTAGTCAGAACAATTACGGACACATTTGACACCAGCAGAACAATTTCCAAAGGCAGCCTTACCTGCATGGCATTACCATCCATAATCCAAGCTGGATGTGGGACATTGGCCAGTTTTTCCTTCAGCTGGAAAGGGCACAGCTGGTGTACTAGCCTAAGCCATGCAAAACCACTCCTGGGTAGGTCTGCCTCTTCAATATCCCGAAGCAATTCCAGATTTGGGAACACTCCCAGGTTGTAGACCTGGTGTTTCAAGGGGAGTACAAAGATGGGACTGTCATGTTCAAGTGAACATCTAAGACAGGGATAGTGAACAGATGACCCATGAGCTAGTTCCAGTCCCTGGAAGAATGTTAAAAAAGGTCCTTAGTCCATGGCCCAGCCCTACCCAATCTTAATCAAGGTATAGTTGAAATATGCCTGCAGGTTCACTCAGAAGGAAAATCAAAATGCTTCCATGCTGTAACTGTAATATTTCACAACTTGTCACATTTGTCTTGGATATGGCATGCAACATATAAATATATGCATTTGTTTGTAAAGTGCAATGTGTGTACTGTAACTACACATATATTGCTAAATGGTGCCAACTTTATTGTGGAAATTGACAGTTCACAGCACTTGTACAATTTGTCTGTGAAACAGAGTGCAAAGGCACAGAAGTGAGGTATCCTGATCAAAGAGGAGATTGTAAATATGTCAGTGCAAAGGTAGTTTTCTAACCCGTATCATTAAAAATTGTTGCAAGATTATTCTCCAAGTTTGGTTGAATCAGGGTGGTCAGATTATTTGAATCTTAACTCGTTTCCATTGATGTCAATATTTATTTTTATTTATTTTTCACATTTTTATACCGCCCTTCCTCCAAGGAGCTCAGAGTGGTGTACATATTTCCTCCCCTCCTTTTTGTCCTCACAACAACCCTGTGAGGTAGGTGGGGCTGAGAGATAGTGACTGGCCCAAGGTCACCCAGGAAGCTTCGTGGCTGAGCGGGGATTTGAACCTGGATCTTCCAGGTCTAAGTCCGACTCCCAAACCACTACACCATCCTGGATGCCTTCCAGGATGCCTTCAAAGAGAACTGCGTCAAACTCTTTGTGTTGTCAATAATTTGGCAATAATTAGCAGCCCAATCCTATTGTGCTTTAGCTCTGGCAGCCGCCAGCATTAACTGCCTTGCAGCAGTCACAAAACACACTCCAACAGCACACGAAGGTGTGCCTTGCTGAAGTTCCAGCAGGAAGACCAGAGCCTGGAGGATCACCATGGACCTGCCAACACAGGTAAAGCAGCAGGACACAACAATGGGGCAGGGGAAGAGTTGATCGGCTCGGGGAAGGGGACGGGTTCAGCAGCAGCGGTTGCTGCCGAATTCTAGCTCCCTTCCTGGACCTGATCTTGTGGCGCAGGTCCACGCAGACCTGCGCCAGCAATTTCGCTAGCGCAGGTCTGAGTAGATCCTTCCTCATAAAAGTTCCCTTACCCAGAGGATACCTCCACGACTGCCTCCTCACAGGATGCAGCGGTAACCTTTTTGGTTTCACTGCATCAACATGGGGGATAGGATTGGACCTCAAGGCAGATAAAAATGAGACATTAAATCTCTCTTATTTTGAGTGTGCCTGAGTACATGAACCTCTAATTTTACACATGTTTGATGTTAGACATTTTTGGAAGAAAATGCTTGTTTAATTAATACCAAAACCTAACTTACGCTCAGCAGTTTTTGAAATAACGTGGTCAAATGTCCTGCGCATTCCCGCATGTTTGGCCATGAAACTCTGTTTTCCCCATCAACCATATCTGGAAAAAGTCCACTTAACTTGTCTGGGAAGTCTAAAGCTAAAAAGGCATGAAAAACAGTCACAAATTGATGTGAAATTAGTTACGGTCAATTGCCTTCAGAGAGGACAGCATGTATTGGATATTGGCCACATGCTTGGTTTAAGTGGGAGCTGAGGAGATAAAGAGATGTACTCAGAGACATCTGCAAGTGCAAAGAAAACCTCTTATGCTTGGTGTTCTGTAATGGAACACATGGAGCAGATTCCCCTAACCTGTACCATTGACATGCGCTCTTATGGTAAAAATAATTTTAATTTATGTGTTTTTTGAGATACGCGGTACTTTTCAAAAATGGAATCCCCATGTAAAACAAGGGGTGCCTGTATAGGTAGGCAAGGCATGCCCCCGCTGAAAGCTTCAGTTAGACTGAGCAAGGCTTTGATGCTGTCCTTGCTGAGAATGAACCTATTCCAGTGAATTACACACCAACTTCTCTCGGAATATTTTCACAAATAAGTCCCCTAAACTACGTAACAGCGCATCATGAAAAATTAAGAAGTTCTCCATTTGCTGATCAGCTGGTTACCCACAAGACTCTTGTAAAAACAAGGAAGATAATCCCTCTTGAGAAAAACATATGAAATAATGGGTGCTAGAGGCAGTAAGGAGTGTGGAAATTATTTCTCTTACATAAAAAAACCCTCTGATTCTTGATTAAAGCCAAAATTTACATGCAATAAAAGGGGAAGCATGCAGTGTGTATTTGCCATGATTTCATTTAACATCCAGGTAGCTGAAGATACCCTTAAGCATTTATGCCTTGCTACCATTTTTTAACCTTTACCTAATTATAGGACAATCCCTTACAAGTCATAATTGTTGACATGAAAGGAACCACTAATAAGATGCCTATTTCTTCCCATTAAAATTGCCAGATGCAAGTTCTATTAAATCACTGTACAGAAGTTTAAAAGCAAAGTCATTTTATGGTTAAAAGGCCCTGGTCAAATTGTAGATTTTTTTCCCTTAGGTTTCAAAAAAAAAAAAAAATCCTCACTTGCAATAGTTAAAATAAATTTATGATGGATGTTAACATATGTTGTTTTAAAAGAATTAGAACTGTTGTACAAACATAAGTTAAGCTGTTAATTTGCTTCACTGTGGTTACTTTATGCCCTTTGGGTAGTTTTGGTTTTGGTTACTGAAACAACCCCTCGGACTGAATCCAAATACACAACTTCTTGCAAAATTATATCGCCATCTTAAATATGGCAATTGCATGAAATGGTAAAATGCATGTACATTCTGAATGTATGCCACTTGAAAATTCATGTACTGAAAAGGGAATAGATTAAGTCAATGGGACATAATATAAGTTTACAATAAACTTTGCTTTTGTGAATGAATGGATCATTGCCTTGGATCTCCTTCATGGATCATTGCCTTGTCGTGGCGAAGGGGCTTGCGTAACTCAATGAAGCCATGAGCTATGCCGTGCAGGGACACCCAAGACGGACAGGTCGTAGCAGAGAGTTCTGACTAAAAGTGATCCACTGGAGAAGGAAATGGCAACCCACTCCAGTAACCTTGCCAAGAAAATCCCATGAATGGTACCAAAAGGCTAAAAGATATGACGCCGGAAGATGAGCCCCTCAGGTCGGAAGGTGTCCAATATGCTACTGAGGAAGAGCGGAGGACTATTCCAAGTAGACCCAGAAAGAGTGAAGCGGTTGGGCCAAACCAATAGGACGTCCAACTGTGGATGTGTCTGAGGTTGAAAGGAAAATCCAATGCTGCAAGGAGCAATACTGCTTAGGAACATGGAATGTGAGGTCTATGAATCAAGGCAAGCTGGATGTGGTCAAAAATGAGATGATAAGATTGAACATTGACATCTTGGGAATCAGTGAACTAAAATGGACGGGCATGGGCGAATTTACGTCAGGTGACCATCATATCTACTACTGTGGGCATGAATTCCTTAGAAGAAATGGAGTAGCCCTCATAGTCAATAAAAGAGTGGGAAAGGCAGTACTGGGGTGCAACCTCAAAAACGACAGAATGATTTCAGTTCGAATCCAAGGCAAACCATTCAACATTACAGTAATCCAAGTGTATGCCCCAACCACTGATGCCGAAGAAGATGAAGTTGACCGGTTCTATGAAGACCTACAACACCTTCTAGAACTAGCACCCAAAAAAGATGTCCTTTACATCATAGGAGACTGGAATGCTAAAGTCGGAAATCAAGAAATAAACGGAACAACAGGCAAGTTTGGCCTTGGAGTGCAAAATGAAGCAGGGCAAAGGCTAACGGAGTTCTGTCAAGAGAACACGCTGGTCATAGCAAACACTCTTTTCCAACAACACAAGAGGCGACTCTACACATGGACATCACCAGATGGTCAATACCGAAACCAGATAGATTATGTGCTTTGCAGCCAAAGATGGAGAAGCTCTATACAGTCAGTAAAAACAAGACCTGGAGCTGACTGTGGCTCAGATCATGAGCTTCTTATTGCAAAATTCAGGCTTAAACTGAAGAATGTAGGGAACACCACTAGACCAGTCAGATATGACCTAAACCATATCCCTTATGAGTATACAGTGGAGGTGAAGAATAGATTTAGGGCATTAGACCTGGTAGACAGAGTGCCTGAAGAACTATGGACGGAAGTTCGTAACATTGTACAGGAGGCAGCAACGAAAACCATCCCAAAGAAAAAGAAATGCAAGAAAGCAAAGTGGCTGTCAGATGAGGCTTTACAAATAGCTGTGGAAAGAAGGAATGCAAAAAGCAAAGGTGAAAGGGAAAGATATAAACAACTGAATGCAGATTTCCAGAGAATATCAAGGAGAGATAAGAAGGCCTTCTTAAATGAACAATGCAAGGAAATCGAGGAAAACAACAGAATGGGGAGGACTAGAGATCTCTTCAAGAAAATTGGAGATATCAAGGGAACGTTTTGTGCAAAGATGGGCATGATAAAGGACAAAAAAGGCAAGGACCTAACAGAAGCAGAAGAGATTAAGAAGAGATGGCAAGAATACACAGAAGAACTATACAAGAAAGATCTTAATGTTCCTGATGACCACGCTGGTGTGGTCACTGACCCAGAGCCGGACATCCTAGAGAGTGAAGTCAAGTGGGCCTTAGGTAGCATCACTAACAACAAAGCTAGTGGAGATGATAATATCCCAGCTGAACTACTTAAAATCCTAAATGATGATGCTGTGAAAGTGCTGCACTCAATATGCCAACAAATTTGGAAAACTCAGCAGTGGCCAAAGGATTGGAAAAGGTCAGTTTACGTTCCAATTCCAAAGAAGGGCAGTGCCAAAGAGTGCTCAAACTATCGCACAATTGCACTCATTTCAAGCAAGGTTATGCTCAAAATCCTACAAGCTAGGCTTCAGCAGTACGTGGACCGAGAACTACCGGATGTACAAGCTGGGTTTCGAAGAGGCAGAGGAACTGGAGATCAAATTGCCAACATGCGCTGGATCATGGAGAAATCCCGAGAGTTCCAAACAACCACCTACTTCTGCTTCATTGACTACGCAAAAGCCTTTGATTGTGTGGATCACAACAAACTGTGGCAAATTCTTAAAGAGATGGGGATACCAGACCACCTTACCTGTCTCCTGAGAAACCTGTATGCGGGTCAAGAAGCAACAGTTCGGACCGGCCATGGAACAACCGACTGGTTCAAAATTGGGAAGGGAGTATGGCAAGGCTGTATATTGTTACCCTGCCTATTTAACTTATATGCAGAGTACATTATGAGAAATGCAGGGCTGAATGAATCTCAAGCTGGAATCAAGATTGCCGGGAGAAATATCAACAACCTCAGATATGCAGACGATACCACCCTAATGGCAGAAAGTGAAGAAGAACTAAAGAGCCTCTTGATGAGAGTGAAAGAGGAGAGTGCAAAAGTTGGCTTGAAACTCAACATTAATAAAACTAAGATCATGGCATCTGGGTCCATCAATTCCTGGCAAATAGAAGGGGCAGAAATGGAAGCAGTAACAGATTTTACTTTTCTGGGCTCCAAGATCACTGCAGACGGAGACAGCAGCCATGAAATTAAAAGATGCTTACTCCTTGGAAGGAAAGCTATGGCAAACTTAGACAGCATAATAAAAAGCAGAGATATCACCATGCCAACAAAAGTTCGCATAGTCAGGGCGATGGTGTTCCCAGTAGCAATGTATGGTTGCGAGAGTTGGACCATAAGGAAGGCTGAGCGCCGAAGAATAGATGCTTTTGAACTGTGGTGCTGGAGAAGACTCCTGAGAGTCCCTTGGACTGCTAGGAGATCAAATCAGTCAATCCTAAATGAAATCAACCCTGACTGTTCCCTGTAAGGACAGATACTAAGGCTGAAACTCAAATATTTTGGCCACCTAATGCGAAGAGAGGACTCTCTGGAGAAGACTCTGATGCTGGGAAAGATTGAAGGCAAAAGGAGAAGGGGAAGGCAAAGGATGAGATGGTTAGACAGCATCACCGATGCAACGAACATGAAAATGAGCGAACTCAGGAAGATAGTGGAGGACAGGAAGGCCTGGCAGGATATGGTTCATGGGATCACGAAGGGTCGGACACGACTTAACGACTGAACAACAACAAGACATGCAATTCTTTTTCGGCAAAACAAGTAAAACAGGCCACAATCCAACACAGATATCAACAAGGTAATCCAAATATTGAGCCCTGTTGGAGCTGGCCATACGTCTATCCAGTTCAACATCCTGTTCCCTATAGGGGCCGGCCAGATGCCTCTGGGAAGTAGAGTTGCCAGGTCAGAGGTGCCCTCAAGCCTGAGCTTCAGGAGGTGGGGCTTGAGGATGATACCAGTGGTGTGCTGACCAGCACGCTGTCGGGGTGGCTTTTGTGACTGGCGCTGACTGCTTTACAGCAATCAGCACCAGCGTGGGAGGCACGCCATCATTGGGTGGCTCGCTTAGGATTGGGCAGTGAGAGAGAGAGAGAGAGAGAGAGATCACCATGACGAGATGGCAAAGGGGTACAAAACATCCCCATCTGCCCCCAAGTTTCCATTTTGTCTCCCGTCTGCACGTGTTTCATTAGGATACAATCCAATGATTTCAGCAGGATGGTAGAAGGCTGCTGATCATTTCACGAAGTCAGGTAGGTACAATGAAAAATGTTAGTGGGACTTGGGTAAAGGAACCTTACCCCCCCCACACACACACACAGACAGCAGCCCCTTTATCCTGAATCCACAAGGTGTCTACAGAAGAGCAAATCTCCTCACATTGAAGCAAATCTCTTGTGCACCTCTTCAATGCCTCGTCCATTGTGCTGTCTGTAATTGCTGTTACCATGTGCTGTCAACTTCCTTCCCATTGCCCACCCCACTCCATGGTCGCTTTCCTGCTTCGGCAGCATGAAACACATTGTGCTTTTTCCTATGGGGGCAAGGAAGAAACTGAGGAGAGCAACCTGACCTCATCTCTCCTCTACTATTTCTGTGACCTGAAGCACTAGCGCAGACCACAGGGTGGTTGCTAAGGTAACTTGCCACCACATGGTACGTTCATTAGCTCTCTTCTTTTGCCTCTTTCTCTGTAAATACACATTGCTGGCAGTAAGACAGATCTCCGATGCTTGAGGATATAATTGTGGTAGGATCTACGTGTCATAGAAGCAGGGCTATTTTTCTACTTAAAAACGTATAAATATGGATTTTTACTTGTCTGGGTTTTTCCAGGGCTTGCTCCCAGCTTGCACCAATTCAAATTATAGATAACCCTGCACAGAGTTATTCAGTTACAGTATTATATCTGTTTGATGAATGATTTGGGGAACAAATGAATACATGGGGGCGATCCGCTTTTGGAACCTCCATTCATTGCCATTTGTTCTGGAGGGGTTAGGGAAAAATAGTTGCATTGCTACCTGTCACCGTAGCTCTCTGCAGGAGCTGCAGTGTGCAGATGCTTCCTTGATGATTCCATCCTTAAAGATCCATCCTGCTCCAGATTCCTACTGGAATGCAGTGATGTCACAGGGCAGTCTGGGTAAAACATGAGGACGGGTCACCATGGAAAATGATGGCCATTAAATGGTATGGCCATTTTTCATGACAGTGGTCATGTTTTTACCCATGCTATCCCATGCTGCTGCTGCATCCTAGGGCAGAATGGATATTGAAGATACACCTCACCAGGAGGAGGTCCTGCATTGGAGCTCCTTTAGAGAACTGCAGTTATAAGTAAAAGTTGAAGAGTATTAGCGCTTTCACCACTGGAAACTCTCCCCATGAACAGAAATGCCTTCCATTCACGGGAGATTCAATCGATAAAGGGAGTTTTTGCTGTCAGAAGTGCTCATCGCTCGGCCACCCTAACTTTTCTTCTTAAAACAATCAAACAAATGGGGTTATGAAAACAAAATGTTACCTTTTGAATGGGTCCTGAGATATAGAAACACTGGGCCTGAATGTACCTGAAACAAAAATGAACATAATGCCAATTTTTTTTAAAGTGCATATTCCCATCTTAAACCAAACACCCCTGTCACCCTCTTCTCAATTGATCTAACAGCTGTGCCTGGAGGGTGCTCCCATTGATAATGGACCCACCAAGCTCCACATTCAAATAAAATCTTAATCACTCCAAAATTCAAATGGAGTTCACTGGCTCCAAATCCTGATGGAATTGCAAAATTATGCCTTGTGACAAAAGCCATTGCCAAGTTGTTGTTAACTTTGGGAAGAAAAAAAAACAAGTTTAACAAAAGAAAAGAAGGATCCCTAACTCCTAAGGGTTAGAGGCTTGTTTAAGAGCCAGGCAGGACCCAGCAGAGGTCCTCAACTAGGAGAGCAGAGGAGGATCCCTTGACTGGCTCACCCCACAAAAGATCCCATAGGATTCTATGTGGAACAAGTCTATAAAAATACTGAGCACTAGAACTTCAAGTTCTTTGCTTTTTGCTCCCTGTCCTTTGTTCTTTGATCCCCATTCTTTGCCCACTGCTTGTTCCTGTTATCCTGCCTTGCCCTCGGTTGTGGGGCATTAATCCACCGGTGCTGCATCAAGTTGCCCCCATTCCAGCTGCATCCAAAGACCACCAAGCCATTTGGTACCCAGGATTGGTCTCCCCCTTTCCAATCTTTCTCTCCTTCTATCTCCCTGAACACAACTAAAGCTGCTGACCCAACATGGGCTGGTCAGCTAACTTTTGTGGGCTGCTTTTCAACACACCCCTTCCCTCTGGGAACGCAGTGTGGCTCCCTTGCCCTGCTTCTCCCTGTGATTAAGGCTAGTCCCTGAGTGCAAGCTCAGGCTTGCTTCTTAGCTCTCTTTTTATCTGCGAGACTCCACTGTACTCAGGAGGTTCGTTTGGTCTTGACTCTCTTGTCCTGTGGTGCCTGCAACGCAACACTCTAAAGCATCACAGAAATGGAAGGGTAACATTGGTTCTCGGCACAGCCCGAATTGACAGCACCCCTGGGCAGAGGTCCTATGCATGTGCCAATGGGTCACCCAGGCTGAACCGGAGCAAGTAAGGTGGTGGCGGGGGCAGGTCATGGACAGTTCTGAAGAGGATCAGGGTGGGCAAGGGGCAGTTCAAGAGCAGGAGGGGATGGCTCTTGGCAGCAGTTGTGCATGCCGGGATACTATCCTCCTTTACCTGGCCCAACACTACCCCTGAGGCTCCTCAGACTTAATAATAACTGATGTAGCTGAATAACTGAATAAATAGCTGATGTAGATCTCAGGAGACCCTTTTACGACCAGGCAGCTTACGGGGAGGTTTTACTTAACTCTTTCAGGCCGTCTGGTCACCACCCCCACACACACCACCACCACCACCACCCCACATACATAGGATGCAATGCACACTCTGTTGGCACCACAGCATCGCATAGGCTGGTGAGGGATAGGTTTGGAACAGTCTCTTTTTCAACGGTTTGCTCGGTGGGAGAGATTAGTCCTGCCATCGCAAGTGGGTGAAGACATTACTACTGCCTCATGTGCCCTCATGAGATTTGGGCGCCGCCATCTTGGATCTCGCAAAATCTTGTGAAATCCAAGATGGCAGCGTTGGAAAAAAAATTACATTTTGGAAGCGGCGGCAACGGCTTGAGGGGCAGTTGTTGGAGTCCTGGCTGGCACAGATGCAGCCAGCCAGGCTCCAGAGCAGTGGAGACAACAATGGTGACGGCGGCAAGTAGCAAGTGGGCAAATGACAGCGGTGGCAAAAATAAATAAATAAAATTTTCGGCTGCCCTTTGGGCGGAGAGCGGGCGCTTTGCGCCCACAATAATTAATTAATTAATTAAATCAAACAATTAATTAATTATTCCGGGGGTCCAAGTTTGGAACCAGGAAAATATGGTAACCCTAGTTACATATGTTTTAAAAAGCACTGGTAACGTGTGTGTGTGTGTGTGTGTGTGTGTGTGTGTGTGTGTGTGTGTGTGTGTGTGTGTGTGTGTGTGTGTAAAAACCACGGAAAAGTTTTCAAAGCCATTTACAAAGCAAGGGAATGATAACGCGGATACTCCTCCCCACCCAATAATTCCTTTGAAATAAGATATTATTGAATAGCCAGGAAGTAGGAAACAGATTATCACCAGTAGTCAAAATTCTTGTCTGTTCTTTTCCACATGCCTATAGACTATTTTTTGCAAAATTCTGAGCGGTGTTTTTCTACCAAAAGCATTTTTATACACCAAACCTTTTTATATACCGAATTACTTGCACTGAACCTTACATATACACGGAACATACATACATACATTACGTGCGTGCATGCGTGCGTGTACACACATATACACAGAAAAGATCACCACAAACATTGTGTGCATAGTCTAAGGCTGCAAATTCTATCTATATACGCTTACCACCTGGGAGTAAGTCCTATTAAACTCTATGGGGTTTACTTCTGCATAGACATGCTGCATTAGTCCTGGTGACATTTCTAAAAGCTATTTCCATACTTTTCAAAAGAAGTAAGTTAACTGGGTTATGACGTTACCTGCTGCACAGTAATAAGAGTCCCACCAATGGATATGCTCCTTTCCAATTGTTAATATGAGCGGTGGGGCTAACTGCATAAGTGTGTGCCTATGTACTATGACAGTGTTCCTTTGCCCCTGAATGATACTATCCTATGAATCACAATTGCATGTGCTCTACCACCACTAGTAGAGCACACGTATGGGGATTACTGTATAAGGATTACTCCAGATTACTGTATAAGGATATTAATACTTGACCATGTCTGCCCTCCCAATAGCATTTAACATGGTCATGTGAACGAAGCCACAGAGGTGTAAACTTCTATGGAAGCAAGTGTGACATACAGAAAATGTGTGGCTGTACTGACCTTTTTTTTTTTTTTTGCTTCAGTCATTGTTTAAAATACTATCTGCTTCCATGGCAACATCACATGCTACATTTGTTATCTCTAAGTGAGAATGTGTTGAAGGAAGATCAGTATGCCATGTGTGCTGTTTTCCTTTTTTTCTTGTTGGATTGTGTTCAAGGAAAAACATCTGTTCAGACATTTTTCCAGGTTTTATGCCTTCAGTTGAAGCATTTCTTTTTCCTTTTTGTTTTTCTTTTGTTCATTAGCCCTCTTTTTGAAAGTTGGGGCTTCAGCAGAAATAGTGGAAATGCATCTAATCTTTTGTGGTTGCGGAAAGAAAACAATGCTACACTAAAAAAAAAAAATTCAAATGCACAGTTTCTTGTAGTAACCTTCATGGCCCGCTATTACTATTAATTTAAACGGACTTGAGGTGAGGCTGGACAACTTCACCTACAATCTCTGTGATTGTTTTTACCCCTAGAAGATGTTCTAAGACTAGAACGAAACATTGGGTGTTTGTTTTCCTCGGATTTTTGATATTTTTATCTCGCATGCGGCTGCCTGTTCTGGAAACCCGCGGCGTGTTTTGGAAATCATTAAATATTTCGAGCTGACTACATGGCGTCAAATCCCGTATCCATGAAGCATTGGTGCAAATGCACAGTGATAGTGTGGGGAAAGGCGTGGGTACAGGAGTGCAAGCCCTTCTGTGCTGCTGATATTTAGATTTTGAACGAGAAAGTGTCCCGTGACACTGTAAAGATGGGCACATTTATTGTGATAAGCTTGCATGGATTAGAGTCCACTGCGTCAAATGCATGTTGGATGTGTCAAATGCATGAAGCATCATGTGTGTGCACACCAAGAGATTGTGTCTGTGCATATATGGATATATGCATGCACCAGGGATGTACGGTGCAGGGGCAGCAGGTGAGGCAGAACCACTTTGCTGTTGACCATGGAATATCGCCGCAGCCGAACCTGGAGATCGTGCACACGTGCCACCCGCTTTCCCGGGTGTAAGCAGGTGGCGCGCTCAATCTCCAGGTTCAGCTGTGGTGATTTTCTGAGGACAACAGCAGGGCGGTTCTGCCTCACCTGTCACCCCTGCACTGCACATCCCTGGTGCATGCATATATGCACAGACACAATCCTAGGCATGCTTACTCAAAAGCAAGACCCATTTAGTTCAATGGGACTTACTCCCACGAAGTGAGAACAAGATTGTAGCCTTAAGCTGCAATTCTATACACACTTACCTGAGTGTATTAAGTAGATGTACCCAAGTGTATTGAGTAGATATACATAGGATTGCGCTATTAATCAGTTAATCAGGAGAGCCAAGATGGTAATGGTTCTGGAGTTGGACCTGGACCTGGAAGGTCCAGGTTCAAATCTGCACTTGCCCATGAAGCTCCCTGGGAAGATTCCTAAAATGGTCCTTGGAACTTCCTTGGGCTGATCACTACCTCTCAGCCTCACCTACCTTGTTGTTGTGAGACCAAATGGAGGCAAGGAACTATGTACACACACCCCTGAGCTCCTTGGAAGACAGACAGTATGTATAAAAATTGCAACATTAGTCCCCTTCCCCCAGTGTAAGCGCCAGAGGCCCCAATGGACCTCATTAGATGCGTACCAGCTCTTTAGCTGCCTGCCGCACATCCGGGGAGGCTGTTTAAGGCGCCCGTCCGGGGAGGCTCTACGGGGGAGAAAGCGGGATATAAATTCAATAAATAATAATAATAAGGGGCATTGGATATAGGCGCAACTCAGCACCAATACTGCCCCCCGGCCGAGCCGGCCAATGGCCCCCTCCCTTGCCACTCCTGCCTGCCCTCCCCACGCCCCTGCACCAACTGACATGGGCCTTATATGCATCAGCTGGCGCAGGTCCGATTTGGTGGTGGAGTGAGCCATGCCAGCCTCTGCCGTGGCACTTACTCCAAAGGAGCTGCAAAAGTGCTTTATAGCACGTTTGTGACTCTGTAGGCCAATGGAACGCGTGCTCTGCCAGCCTAACTTTGCGCAGGATTGCGCTGGAAGACTAGTTCAGCAGTTTCACAATGGAGCTTCATTCTGAACTCTTTTTCTCAAAGTAGAACAACTTTGAGAACATTTGTGTTGAAAAGCTGTCTTTAAATATATGGCTAATCCTGAGTCTTCTGTGATAATATTTCTGTCTTGTCTTCTTCAGTTGTCCACATCATCCACCCAGTTGCACTTATTTCTACAGAGGTAAACACTAGAAAATCTCAACATCCCTCACTGTGCAAGCTCCATTTTCTCCTCCAAAGTCTGCTTATTTCTTTTTGTCCTCCAACTGATAATTTCTTATCACCTAAATACATCTTCCCCACAAAGGGATTAATGATGGTCCACTAGGACCGCTATAAAGTGCAGTTCAGAAACGGTTACACAGAAGCCTGTAGAAAGAGGAGATGTGATTTGTTATGGTTTTCCTTTGTCTCCATCATCTCTGAGCATTTAAAGAAATGAACTCCTATAAGTCTTAGAAATTCGACTTTGTATAGTTACAGCTCAAGCCCAGCCCTCCGTCAAAATATTATGTAATAAGACATTCATGCACATTCCTCCAACATGTAAACATCCAGTTTGTCCAAAAGACCTTGTGAATGTTGATTAAATATTTTTGGCTGGTGTGAAAATGTTACAACGTAACACCTAAAGAGCACTTCCTTTGAAAGATATGAATTTGTTGGCTGCCTGCCCTGCCACTAACTAGTGTGATAGTTTTAAGATTCTGCAAATACCATGTTTTGTTTGCAAAAAAAAACAGCACCCACCATCTTTTGACTTGAGCAGGTAAGTTAGCTATGGTGCTCAGAGGAATGCACGGCTCGCCTTTGTTTCAGGCCACTTAAAATGCTTTTATCTATAGATTTCCCTTGAACAAAATCCTGTTCAAATGGTATAAAAACCAAAGATAAATCTTTCCTTTCAGATTTGGGTTTTTCAACTGAACTGTGCACTGAAGAGAAAGCCCAGAATTCTTGTCTGCTTCAAGAAAAACGTCTTTGAGTAATCCCTTGAGCTAGCCTACAGGGCTTAGATTTCCTAATGGATGCTTTGATGACAGGAGATAAGAGCGAAAGGTACCTTATTCTCTTAGAAATTGCTCCAAATAAACAACCTTGATGATTAAGGCTAATAGAAATACCTGGAAGATTGATAGCTTGAAAGCGCTGCTGAGTGAATGAATAACTTCCCCCTTTAGTTTCAAGAGCTAATATTTGCCCACATTTGCTGCCTTTTTAAGAAAGTGCAATCTTTTCTCTTTGTGTGTGTGTGTGTGTGTGTGTGTGTGTGTGTGTGTGTGTGTGTGTGTGTGTGGAGTGTTGGTCAGGAACAAACAGACACCGTTCAGTTATTATCTGAATTTTAAACAAAGTTTGGCTGCTTGACTCATTGGCTCTGTGTGCAGGTCTTTTTATTGCAATTCAAACACAGCACGAACAAGTTTGTTCGGGGAACTACATCTAAGCCTGAACATGATACCATTGTAAAGTCGATCATGATATGAATGGGTATCGTTCTATGGGCATTCTATATGGAGGTTTTAAATTGCACAAAGGGCTTGGAGGAGTTTACAATTCTGTTCCCAAGCACATAGAAGCTGAAGTCTCCCCCTTTCCCACTCCCAAAAATGTTTTGGATTTTCAGTGCCAGAGTAGTCTAATATGGTATCTTTCAGTGGCAGTTCTTGACTTCTTGATGAAATCACTGCACATGAATGCCAAAGAAAATGTTCAACTGTAACCGTTTGGCAATAGAAGTTACCCTCCATGGAAACCTTGCCTTTTAAAACATCTGTGACGATGGAATTTGCCGCACCACCTATAAAAGAACTGAAGAGAGTGACATTCTCAGTAACACCTCATAACCCAAGTGGTGCACAGCGCCACCACCCTCCGGTCTCTGGAATGTCTGCTGCGTAAATGCCAGAGAAGGAGTTTCAGAAGGTGGAAGTCACATGGTTCACTGTGCCCTTTGGAGTACAAGATTGGAGTTATCAAATAACAAGCAGCTATTTTGCTGCAAACTATTTAACATTTGAGATTTGAAAGATATATCCAGCAGAGTCCCTCCCTGCCCCCCCCCCCAAAATACTCAGCTTCCTTCAGTTTAATGCTTTGGTTTTGCATAGAATGTTCTTTGCATAGAAGACTAAAGGAAAAGCATTCTGGATAACTGGATAAAGAAGAAAGGGAATCATTTTAAAAATAACTAAGGTGCCAGGATGAGTTCAATTTAATGCCCCCCTCCAAGGATAAGTGAGTATGGAAACATAAGAAGTCTCTGCCTTCATTCCAGCAAAGAGAAAGCAATTATCATTTTGGAGGGAAAAAAACTGTATACAAACAGGCCTCCTCAGAGTAAAGGGACGTAACACGCTGGCGCCCCATGTGGCTACGCGGATGTGTGCCAGCTATTTTGCTGGTGTACATTCGAGAGCCCTGTGTAATAGCAGCCAGGCCCAGGAAGGGGGAAAGAATTCAGCAAAGGAGGCCATCGACAATCCCTCCCCCTTCCCAGGCCTGGACGACCAATCCCACCCCCCCAGAATGCCCCATTCCACTCTCCCCTCACCCTCCACTGTCCAGCGGGGACTAGTCTCTGCCATGGTGGCAATCTGTCTCATGGTGCTGGAGGAGCGTTGTAAGCCTCTCCACTGGCACCACTTACTCATCAGGTGTCGCAAACGTGCTTTACGGCACATTTGCAACACCCTAGACCAGCGGATAAGTCGCTCCACCGGTCGAAGCCTAGACAGGATTGCACCGTTAGAGTGATAAATACTAAATACTGTACTATGAGATTGGCGTGACTGTGCTTTCTTCCTTCCTCATAAACTGCAGCTGGATCAGGCCCCTGAAGATCAGGACTGCAGCATTGGGAAAAAAGGCGCCTGAGGGGGGACATGATTGAGACGTATAAAATTATGCATGGGATGGAGAGAGTGGATAGAGGGAAATTCTTCTCCCTTTCGCACAACACCAGAACCAGGGGACATGCACTAAAATTGAGTGGAGGGAGAGTTAGAACGGACAAAAGAAAATATTTATTTACCCAGCATGTAATTCATCTGTGGAACTCCTTGCCACAGGATGTGGTGATGGCACCTGGCCTAGATGCCTTTAAAAGGGGTTTGGACAGATTCATGGAGGAAAAGACCATCACAGGTTACAAGCCATAAGCAACCTCCTGGCTTTAAAAGTAGGTTTTCTCTGTGCCAGGTGCAGGGGAGTGGCAGCAAGAAACAGGTTATCTTGTTGGCTGTGTGCTCCCTGAGGCATCTGGTGGGGCCACTGTGTGATACAGGAAGCTGGACTAGATGGGCCTTTGGCCTGATCCAGCAGGGCTCTTCTTATGTTCTTATGGGAGCAGGGTGACTTTGAGCCTAATTTCCACTGTGGTCTCAATCATGACGACTATTTTTTCCAGGGCAGGGCCATCCCAAGACCTCGTTAGCACAGGTCCAAGGAGATCCATTGCTTTAGGGATTTAGATTCCCTTTCCCTGCTGAAGCCTCCTGATCAGCCCCCCCCCCGATACAGTGCACCTGTTTTTGGCATGGCTGCACCAGCGGGGGGAGGGGTGAGGATAAGATTGGGATCTGAGAGTGCGTAAACCCCAGGATCAGGAAGAACGTGAAGGCCAAAACCAATGTAACACAGGAGATCTGCCATATCTCTAACTTTTGAAACAACTTAAAAACATGTTATTGAAAAGTTCCTTGTGCCATTTATCTGGCCAAATTTCATCCTTCCCCCCCCCCACACACACACAATTTCTAAGGAAAAAAGAGATATTGTGCCTGACTTTTTTCCCAGTGGAGCTATTAATAGCTTTGGAAGGACAATTTTGATCAGGAAAACGATGTAGAGGGGAAGGTTAACCACTCCCACAATGTCATTGCCCAAATCCAATCTACTCTCCCCAACCTCCCATGCCTGCTTTTGATTTTTTGAAAGAAGTTCGGAGACATAACAGATATTGCATGTGACATATTTTTTGTCCTTAAGTTTGTTTGTTGCTTTTGCTTTCTGATACTTGTTGGTTTCTGTAGTTTTATTTGGTTGTTTTCTTTTTAGTTGTGCTTTCTTTGTTGTTATAACTCAATTTTAGGATGGCATTTGTTATTTAAATCCAACACTAGTCTTTATTATCATTAAAATATAGTAAGTACCTCACTACAAAGTACTTTCACCATATCTAGCACCCACACTTTGGTTTCCTTCCACCACTCCCATACTGTTCTACAAACAACATGAATGACAACAGTTGACAGATTCAATAATTATCACATTTTAGCTGTTTTTGCTGTGTGAAATTAGGGGAAATCTGATGCTCAGGATGCCACAACCTCGGAGTCACGACAGCACAATCCTCACTAAAGTCTAGAGCGGCAGAGCATGCACTCCACTGCTCTAAGCCATCGCAAACGTGCCATAAAGCACATTTGCAACAACCTGTGAGTAAGGGCCACCGGTGCACAGACCAGCAGCCCTCACTCTGCTGCTCTCCGGACCCTGTGCCTGACAACGACAGTAAGTCCAGTGCCAGTGGGCGCAGGAGTGGGGGTGGGGTGGGGGAGGATGGGCAGGGGCAGCCAGGGGGTGGCCATTGGCCGGCCTGGACTGGGAGAGGGCGGGGATATCGGCGGCACACTCTGCCAATATCCTGAGCCCTTTTCGAGCCCACGCTGGCCTTACACCCCCACGCCGGATGTACGTCAGCTTCACAGCTGGTGTACATCCGAGGAGGCCCATTGCAGCCCACGCAGCTTACACTGGGGGAAGGAGACAAATGTCCCTTTCCCCCGAGTAGAGCCTAGGCCACGCTGGGGCAGGCCACAATAGGCCATAGGATACAGCAGCCGGACCTTTAGGCTAGCTGTGTATAGTTAGGCAGGACTGCGCTGTGAATTATCGAAATGGTTCCAAAAAGTGTTATCCAAAATGCTTAGGGGGATACAAAATGCAATCACAAGGTAGCCATTGGCCAGGCTCTCCTTCTTTCTACTCTCAGTACCTCCAGCACCAAGAAACAGGAAACATCTGTTCATGTTCATTTGAACACAAGTCCTCACCATATCTTAGAAGAACATCTGTTAAATGTGAAAGTAGAAAGTATGGCAGTGAAAGCTGCAGCCATGCCCAGGATGTGGTCTGTGGACTGCCACGAAGACTGCAAAGTTGCTTAATTTTGGAGCATGAGGCCTGAAACATGGAGGAAGTTGACAAAGATAGGGATTATTTATTGCACTTTGGTAGCAGTTGAGAAAGGGGGTGTTCATTTCTTATTATGGATCTCATTGAAACATCCCAGACCAAGTTCTCAACTTGAAGTAAGCCACTTTATCTAGTGCAGGGATGGCCAACCTTCCACTATTAGGGCCTCTGCATTCTTAAGAGTGTGTAGAACAACAGTCGCCAACCGATGGTCCGCAGACCACTGATGGTCTGCGAGAAAATTTCGGTGGACTGTGGAAAAATATGGACATCATCTCGGGGTGTGTGTGTCAGAGAGGTGTCTGGCTGCTGAAATTGGTGGCAATTTGGCGAAGAGGCTTTTTGCGCCGCTTCCGAATGCTTTGTGAGGCAGCTGTGGCGGCAGCGAGCTTTGAAACACCGCTGGGGAGGCTTCTGGAGGGCCGAATGTTTGGTCCCTGCCCTCCCACCTGCCCCCTGGACCTATTTTTGGCCACTGGCAGGCCGCTGACGTTACTTCAGGGGGCGGGGCTTCCGACCGATGACGTCACAGACCGCGGAATTCAAAATTGTGAGTTTAGTGGTCCGTGAAGTCCGAAAGGTTGGTGACCGCTGGTGTAGAACACAGGATCTTGGCAGCTGCAATTGCTGATGGTGCTGCTAAAGCAGCTGCACCTGCTGAGATACCCTCACCTGTACAATCATTCAAGGTCCAGGAACATTCTTGTTGAAAGGTTGGCCACCCCTGGTCTAGTGCCTAGTGTGTTGGACTTTAGCCATGGAAATCCGGACCCAAACTGAATGATCTTGGGCAAGTCACTGCCATTAATTTCTCCATCTGAGAGATCGGTCTCATATAAAAGCTACCATGTGGGAGGTTACTTACATGTGACAGCATTTGCAGGGCAGCAACTTCATGAAGTGGTTCATGAATGAACGTTATTCACCTGTGGATTACCCTGATCATTTGAAAGTTTCCATAAATACCAGTGCTGCCTACCGTGCAATGTTGGAATGAAAACTCTCCATGTAGTCAGGGCAAACCATTTGGTGAGACATTCTTACATATTATGACTGATACATGGAGCACCTGGCCAGATACAAATATTTTAGTGGGTGTTGTAATAGCCAGCACTCAATAAGGGCCAAGCTCCATGTGATGCAGTAGATCTTAATCATGTTATATTGTATTATTTAATCTGGATAATTTGCTGCTTGGTTTGAGTGTTTTTAATGATTTTTTTTTTTTGCCCATGAGAAAATGTATTTGCAAAGCAAAGATTATTTAAATTAGATAGAGCATTTATTTTTTCCCCCCAGATTCAGGTGTTTGAACAACATGGAATCTCTAATTTAGGATAGAGGTATTTTGTTCCTTGTCCCCCTTTAGGTTCAGAATTGTTGTTCCAGGCAATAAAAACACTATTCTGGGGTTGGGAGGGGTGAGGGCAGGGGGCGATTTGGGGAAGGGAGGGGGTGGATCCCTGTAGCAGCAACTTGCACCAGGATCCTATCCCCTCTTTCCTAGGCAGCCCCACCCCTTTCTCTCCTTGGATTTATGCCAGCTGCATAGCTGGTGTGGGTCCGAGGAGACCCATAGGAAGCCAGAAGGCTTTCCCAAAGGTAAGTAAAAGATTCCTGTGGTTGGCCTTCAAGTCATTCCCCCCACCATTGGATGCAGTGTGTGCTCTGTCAGCATTGCTACATTGTAGACAATGGTGGGAGATAGGATTGCATTGGGCTGTTAATGGCACAATCCTATTCAGAGTCCTCACTGACATCACACAGACGCTGGTGTGATGTCTGTCATATCCTAAGCCCATCCTGGCAACACCACACTGATGGCACACCAACACAGGGCCAAATGCCAAGCCTGTCTTAGCAAAGCACTGCTGGCACAGCCCTTCCCAGTAACACCCCCAATATCCATGGAAACACCGGCACAGCCTGTTATCTATTGAGAGGTGTCCTGATGGCAGCACATCATCACTATGACATCAGTGCATCATTTGAGTGACATCCGTGTGTCATTGGTGTGATGTCCAAGGATCAAATCACAGCATCCAATCAGCCCCAACACTGGCAGCCAGAGAAGCTCCACCAAAGTGGAACTGAGCAGGAGGTGGGGGAAGGTATAGGGCCAATGAGCACCCAATGCTGGGGGTACATCCCCTTCCCACCAGCCACTAGGAATGAGTAACACAGCCACAGGCACCACCTCAACCATGGGGAGATGCCCCAAGCAGAGGCGTCATTAGGGTTTGTGTCACCCGGTGCAAGAGCTCATCGCATCACCCCAGTGGTGTCACTAGGGTTGGTGTCATGGAGTTTGCAAAGCCACAGGGGTCTAACTGGAAGGAGCAGGTCAGAAGCACCAGTCACTTCAGGCAGGCTGTAGGCTTCCTTTGGGATCTGCACAGTCTCTTCATGTGTGAGTCAACTGCCTGTGGGGATCAAGGTGACACACAAAGAGAGTAACAGGGACTTGGCAACAGTGGCGTCCTAACATGGGGGGAGCAGGTGTGCTCCACCCCAAGCGCCGAGCTTCCGGGGGGCGCGGCAGCCAGGCTCGGGGCTGCGCGGCGCGGCGCGGCACCGGAGCCCAGCTGGCGCGCCCCTCGGAAGCGTCACCGGCTTCAGGAGGCTCCGCTCTGAAGCCGGGAGAAGCGCTACTCCGAGCGACCGCTCAGCTCGGCGGTCAGGGCCTTCTGAGAAGATTCTGCGCGTCGAAGCGCCTTTGCCCCTTTGCCCTCAGAAAGGTTCTGCGCATGAGCGAAAGGGAGTAAAAGGCGCTTCGACGCACAGAATCTTCTCAGAAGGCCCTGACCGCCGAGCTGAGCGGTCGCTTGGAGTAGCGCTTCTCCTGGCTTCGGAGCGGAGCCTCCTGAAGCCGGTGACGCTTCCGAGGGGCGCGCTGCTTCCGGGGGCTCCGCTCCAGTGGCGCGCTACTCAGCCCCGAGCCCGGCTGCTTGGGGGGCGCGGAGCGATGGGGGCGCTCCAACCCCCGCCCCCCCCAGGCGCTGGGAGGGCTGAGTACGCCACTGCTTGGCAACAGTATCAGTCACACCTGTTCTCTGGCTTGATTGATGTCAAAGACACTCAGAGCATACTGTGATTGATTTCGAGAATGGCCAATGAAAGGAGATATTGTTTGCTGAGCTAGAAGAAGAGCGAAGTTACCCAATAAGGGAGCAAGAACTATTCTGATGGGGGTCCTGTGTGCTTCCTTCTGTATCCGTAGTGGAGGAAAATAAGCAAAGGAGAGCCAGGCAAGATGAAAAATGTGAGTGCCTGTACTTTGCCTTATTTAAACCCTGTACTTTGTCCAATGGGGATCCATTTTGAGAAATGCCTCATTAGGCACTATGATGTTCGCACAACGGCAAAATCGCCTAACGACACATTTCTCAGAACGTATCCCCATTGTTAAGCAAGACATACCTGTACATCAACTCCTTCTCATTACTCCCATGTCCCTCCTACGTCCCTCCCACATCACTCCATTTTTGTCTCTCTGCTGGCGGCATTTCACTGGCTTCTGAGTGACGACCGAGCTGGGTTGACCTGGGACATTGCGCCACTGTCCACGGTGCATCTCTCCGGGCAGTCTTCTACACACTGTGCCAGAGTACGTGAAGATACATTGATGTATTTCCAGGCTAGGATTAAGCCTTAAGTTTCCCAGCCAAGTAGCTGAACATTCTCCCCACTGATTGAAATGAAATGCCTAAGCCATCTTAATGCTAATTTCTACTGTATCCCAAATGACCATAAGCCTGCTGTGTGGGGCTGAAACAGCATTACAAAATGCAATGAAATTAAAATGTAATGCATCAAAACATGACAGAATGCAGCTTTTAATTGTCTGTCACCTTAATTTTCCTTTTAATTTTAAACACAGCTCTAAACAAGAGCCCTTCATCACAGCACCGTCCACCCAGATTTCACTGCTTGGAAATCTCAGCATGACACACAAAACATATATATCAAAGATGCTGAGCCATTACCAAACATGTCATTCAAATACATAACGATGTACGACCCAGAAAGTTCTGAGTCATCCAACTGTGCAATGACGTTTGCAATGCTTCATCCTGAATATTGCCAGCAACGATGTTAAAGTTCAGTTCAGGCAATAACATACTTGAAAAGCAATTAAAAAAAATATCAGTCTGCTACTTTCTCCTCAAGCCACTTTATTATGCAAATACGAACGAACTGAGGAAAATCCCTACAGTGCAAGAGAATTAACACAATAGATTAATGCCAGAAACACTCCTCTCAGACCAGCTTACTTAGTGTAAATAACACTTACTGGTACATTAAAACATTGCACATACAGGTGGCAGAACGGGGTTTTTGGTAAATAATTAACACTTTTCAAAGCTGTCTCAGTTGCCATTAGTTGAAAAAAGTGTCAACACCTTAAGAAATGTTTAAAAGTGCTAATATAAAGGACAAATAATGAAATGATCATAATCAAGTGACAATGAGTATAGTCATCATCATAGATCATGGCATGATCTGAACTGTTTGATATAGAAAACCTACCTGAATTGCATTGCCCAAATCTTGGACAAAGAAGGAAATTCAACTTTGGATTTCCTTCCTCACCCTTATTAATGACAGTGAATGATGTAGAGCAGAAGTTCTCAACCGGTGGTACTTTAGCTGTTGGCTGGTGCGGTACACAACCGCTCCAGTGTTTGTCATGGCGCGATTCTGCAAAGGCTGATAGGAGGCTCCGCTTGCGGCCAGGCTCCAGCGCGCAGCTTTCACGCACTTGTAGCTGTGCTCATGGAAATGGCATTCTGGTTCTCATGTCTACAGTCAGGTTTGTGCAAGCCTTTCTTCTAGCAGTATGCTGCTGAGCCAGCTTTCACTATTGCCTTCTCCAGTGTAGGAAGATGACAGAAATATCTCCCATGTGGGTGTCTGCAAAGTGTGAGAGCTAGGGCTGGTTTGGCTGGTACATATGAGCTGGCCCCAGCTTCCACAGGCATGTCAAGCCTCAGATGGGTTCACAAGCTGTGATCCATTTATTGCCAGCTGATACCTCCACTATCTACCACTCTTCCACATTCCTTCAAAGCTCCATCAGCTCCAACACTCCATCAGCGGCATTCGTCACCCTTCCAAAGTGAAACCAGGGCTAACCCTGCTTAGCTTCTTCAGGCAAGGCAGCAAGGCAAGGCAGCTCAACCTCCAGACCACACCTCTTGCCCCGAAAGAGTTCTTCCTTCCTTGTGTTCTGCTCCTGTTTAATAGGA
This sequence comes from Plestiodon gilberti rubricaudatus, assembly GCA_026170595.1. Lineage (NCBI taxonomy): Eukaryota > Metazoa > Chordata > Lepidosauria > Squamata > Scincidae > Plestiodon > Plestiodon gilberti. The sequence goes on along the minus strand of JANXHW010000001.1, from coordinate 122,175,836 downwards.
GCAGGAGAATTGACAAAGTGGAATCTATAACTGGGCTTCAGGCTATGTCAACTACCTGTGGCATTCAGATACGAAAACATATTATAATCTGAAGATTTGAAGTCTTGAGAAGGAAAGAGGTGAGATGATGAAGACTCTCAATTAGACGTTTGTACAATATGGGCCCTGGCCTGCCTCTGAAGCTAAAATTCAACCTTGTGCCAATGCGGGTTAAATTATTAGGCCAATTTGGAGCTGTTGTTTTCAAAGCCCACTCGAAAGGGCTACAATTATTTTAGTCTGCTGACCCATATCTGAACTCTTTTGGCCTTTTAAAGTCCTGGCCCCGCACCAAGAGCAGCACATGCCTTGTTCCTATTATGAAGTAATAATAACTTGCATCATTTTGTTTTTAAATCAAAGTGTTTTTTGAATTAGAGAAACTAAAAAAAAACATGTTGGAAAATGTCAATGTCTACCATTTGAGTAGTTTTAAAAAAACGGGCCAACCCCATTTTTTCCTGCTCTGAAAATGTCTGAAACCGCAATGACTGTCTGCCAAGTTGAGGGCTGGAACCCATTTTTACTGCACTTTTAAGCCACTGAAAAACTAGAGTTACAATGGAGGCGCTGACAGACCTTTAACTCTCACAGCTATTCTAATAGCTCAGCTGTATTTATTTTTCATTATACTTAAATATAATTGGCAGAGGCTTAGCCATAGTTCAAACCGATGAGAACTTTTTCATTTCAGCATCACTTCTGGGAAACTGGTTCTTTTCGGGATGCCCTTTTATTATTGTGTCTTTACTTCTTGGCTGCCTTTCATATTTCTTTTCTTGTTAGCATGTCTGTATCGCTATATCTTTTTTAAAAAGCACCTCGAGCAAGTCTTCACCTTGTAAAAGCTGCATCTTGCTGATCTCTGGATGGAAGAACCTCATCTGGGAAAAATCTCAGTAGGCATGTTTAATTGGAGTCGGGGCTTGCCAAGGCGGTAATAGAGAAGACAGTGTCACTGAGCATATGCAGAAAGCTTTCTTTCTCTAATCTGTGAGTGAACACAGTCACCACCACATTCTTGGTCTAGCATTAAAGGATTCCTGGGCAGGAAATCTGATTTACAAGCCGGCTTGCCATTTTTTACATCTACAAGTGCTCCCTCTTCTTCCTGGCTGCATTGGTTGCTAAAACCCAATTGTGGATTAAAACAGCTTCACGTATTGAGCTAGCTGGGCTTTGGGAATTGTATCTGCTCTGCATTAGTTCTGATATAGGATTAGCACTGCATTGCCTGTGTTGGCTGCTGTAAAAAGAAGGGAATGGAGAAGCAATTCAACATGCTGTGCCTAAGGCCCCAATCCTACCCCCCTCCACATTATACTGTAGCATACAGGCCTCCACGTTATAGCATGCAGCCCAATTGAACAACCTGCAAAAGGCATTTTTTAATAACTTCCTGAACTAGGCAGTAGCGTTCCTATGACCGCCCACCCACCCCCCGTGCCGGAAGTGATGTAATGGCAGCAGCCGTTATCGCTCACACAGAGGCGCAGTGCAGGCGGGCCAAACACGCCGATGGCTCTCCTTGCTTGCCCCAGCGAACGGGACAATCTACGCTGCTGCTGGCTGCCGTTGCACCCCCCATCCCGACGCCCAGGGGCCCACTGCCCCAAGGTCCCCACTGCTGACAATCCCACTGGGACTAGGCTGCCCAATCTCCTATGGGTAGGCTTACCAGATTTTCCGGGGCGCAGGGGTGGCGGCGGCCAGGAATCGTGGCATCACAGGCCCCGGGAAAAATCAGTTTAAATAAATAAATAAATAAAATACAAAATAAATAAATAAATATCGTCTTCAGGCAGCACTCCTAGGTGCTCACACAAGAAGTGGGTGTCCACGCAGACAGCTGGAGGGAACCCTGAGCTCCCCTCTTCTGGGGCCGCTGTCTGAAGGAGGTGGCCAGGGTGCGTGCACCAAGTCGAAGAGGGGGTGAAGAGACAGCACCCACTCTCTGCGTATACTCAGAGGCACGCTTTAGGGAAGAGGCATTCCTGGCATGCGTGTCAGTCCACCTCACCTAGTAGTAGCAGCAGCAGCAGCAGCAGCAGCAGCAGCAGCAGCAGCAGGTTCTCTCCTTCCTCCGCTTCGTCTTTGAGCCTTGGCGCGACAATAGCAAGCCTGGAGGCAGGCAGGCCTCAGCCGCCATGGGCAGGCTGGAGAATGCAGGCCAGGCCGGAACCAGGAAATGGGTTTCTGGGTTTCACAAAGGAAGAGCTTGCAGCCGCATTCAACAGCACGTGAGCCTAGCAATGAGTGGCCAGCCGAGACTCATCGCGAGGCTCGCGCAGGCGCTGCTGAACGCGACTGCAAGTTCTTGAATACCCCCGTTCAGCAGTGCCTGCACAAGCCTAGCAATGAGCGGCTGGCCGAGACTCATCACGAGGCTCGTGCAGGCACTGCTGAAGCCTTGCGACGCGTCTCAGCCGGCCGCTCGTCCCAAAACCCACGCAGGTGCTGCTGAATGTGGCTGTTGCAGCAAGCTCTTCCTTCGCGAAGACACGGCGCATTAGCAAACGAAGACGCAGCGGGGGCAGTCCCAGTCGGCTGAGACAAAGAGGAGACTGGCCGGTAGCCTGGGATTTGGGCTCCCAAACCGAGATTTTCCCTACCGGATCCGGGACTATGGTAAGCCTACCTATGGTCCTCCTAGGACATATGACAGCCATTTTGGTGGTGTATGTCTGAGGAGAGAAAAGGGGAGAGAAGGTTTTAAAAGCAAGGGATAAGATCCGGCATGCATGACTGCTGCCGAATCCACCCCCCTCCTTCCCCGAAATGCCGTGTTACTCCCCTCCCCCTGCTGACGGCCTCCCCCCCACCGGCTTACTGGCACCCACCGGCACCCCCCCACCGGCTTACCTGCTCAGATACAGGCTGCTGGTTGTGACAGCGGCTCGGAAATGGCTGCCGCAATTCACTCTACTCTGCACATCCTTAGTCACCAACTTAAGACTGTGGGACAGTGTCCCGCTGCTGTAAATCCACAGATAGGATTGGGCAGTGAGAGTTATAAACTGGATTCTAGAAGCTTGGGTGGATGCTTCATTTAGAGCTTGAACAGTTTAGGTGATTGTTGCTAAATCTAACACCTGTTCATGTTATGCAAATAAACAATTATTCGCAAAAAGCACCATCTGCCAGGACGTTCTCTTGCTCAAGTCTCACTGAATGAACGGAAGCTATGGAAGAGCATTTTTGTGCTCTTGTGCAATGCCCATTCATTTTATTTGAACTTGAGCAAGAGAACTGACTGAAGATTCCAGGATTCACCATTTCAGAGGAAACCCACCCCTTCATGTCCCACCATACCATACTGAAGGAATGTGGTTTTTTTTTTTTTTTACTTGTCAGAATTCTCACTGACTTCAAATACTCGATGTTTGATTGTTTAGTCATTGTTATCACAGTTGTCCTTGTTAGGGCTGTGGATTAGGCAGGATCAGAGAATAATCCTTGGTAGAATTAATTAATTTGGGCTCTGTTTTGCTTCTTTGCTATTCAAATTCACACACACACACACACACACACACCATAACTACTGCAACATGACAAGAAGAGTACAGCTGTTATCAGTAATGATGTAGACTTGAGTCTATTGACTTGGATTCGAGTCAGACTCAAGTCGCATCAATGACTTGACTCGGACTTGACTCAGTGATTGTAAAAGACTCAAAAGACTGAACTCGAAATTTGGAACCTTTTACAAGAAGCTGAATTTTATTCAGGTTTAAACCTGTTTTCCCCATTAAATAGATAAGGACTCGCAACCAGACTCTTCACTTGGAGGCTAAGACTTGGGACTTGACTTGAGACTTGGACCCAGAGACTTGATCCACATCCCTGGTTATCAGGATGGAAGCATATTCCTGCTTTTATAGAATAAAATCTGCCTGAACCTGTTCACATAAGAACATAAAAGCAATATAAGATAAACAGCCACAAACAATCCAGCACTATAAAATTCATATCAGCTAAAACGGCCAAGTCAGTTAATGTCTGCGTGCATCCAAACTAACTAAGGCATTCTGTAGTATGTAGTTTCCAAAGTCTTACAGTTGATTTTCACCTGGATGCAGTTACTTGAGTATCATAGATGAAAGTGCAAATGGGCTCACCATGTGCATGGTCCACTCATCTGATTTAAGTCATAAATGCATGCAAACAGATCACCTACATGGCTGCTCAAAAGAAGTAATTTTAGCAGAATTTCAGTGAAATATTTACATCTGAAAACTGTTTTTTTTTCTGGCACCTTCTGTTAAATCTTGAAATGGTTCATTTCAACTGGAGTTTTTCTGTTACTCTGTTCTTCTTGCTATTGTTACTGACTCTAGGTTTGCCCATTCTTTTTTTATTATCTTGAGGGAAACACAGGATCACAATCCACCAGGAAGTGCTGTGATGCAAGCTTTATTAAAAGAATTGGAACTGTGAAAGAGCACAGTAGCTCTCTTGCAAAGCATTCATTCTTTTTAATGGGACATTTGCGAGAGGCCTTCCTAGTGGATTGTTGTGCCTCAACTGGCTAATTTCCAGGTTCTAGAAAATATGAAGGCTTGTTTTATTTTTATTTCTCCTGGTGAGCTCAGATTCTTCTAACCATGAGAAGAACTGACAATAGCTTATTATAACATGCTCCACCTTTCCTCCATGGAGTTCATGAAGGCCGGCACAGGCAACTCTGAATCCTGTGGGGGAATTTAGGAGGTGGGAGATCTCCTCGAGGTAAGGGGACTTTTCGGTGAGTCTCCATAGATCCATGGGCACGTGGGGAAAGGCTCTGGAGGGAGCGTGCTTTACAGCTGCTTTACAGCAGCCAATGCTGGTGGAACATGCATTCTGCAGTGTGGCAGCCCAATAGAATCGGGCTGTGTAAGTCCCAATTTAAATGCTGCACCACAACTCACTCTCTCTCTCTCTCTCTCTCTCTCTCTCTCTCTCTCTCTCTCTCTCTCTCTCTCTCTCTCTCTCTCTTCTAGAGTAGGGCTTGCTGGGCCAGCAACACACTGTTCAGAATGTTGCTTGTTCTGCTGAAACACTGCTTCTAATTAGCTCCTGCAAAACTTACAAGATCTGGACAATATAGATACAGGGAAATGTTGCCATAAATAGCCTCAAGCAAGGTCCATAATTGACAACCCATTTCCAACTAGGGCTAGGTTGCCATTTATGACAGCAGAACATGGTTCTGCAGGAGTCAACTGCATATGTGAACAAGCTCTTAGCCCTAACTTACAGCCATCATCATCATCATCATCATCATCATCATCATCATCATCATCATCATCATCATCGCATTCAGTGCCTCCGTGAGTCAGCAATTAAGGAAGTGTTTTGTTTCTGGTTAGGTTCACACAAAAGTTCACCATTTGCCTGAAACCTTTTAAGAGAAATATGGTACGTGCTCCTGGTCATGTGTTCACAGGTACCAAAGTCTTAAATGGAGGAAAAGGAGGCCTTTTATTGCTGGAACTATGGACACTCTAGCCAAGAGAAAGAAAGCAAAAAGAATTGAGATAAAAGATATCTTTTCCTTGCCGGCCTAAAGCCTTGTCAAATATTTCAGGAATGTTGCTCTCCTTCCAGCCGAGCTGATTCAGTTTCACTTATAGTGGTGTAGTTCCCACTGTCAACACTCTAGCAGTGACAGTTGCTATAGTGAATGAGAAAGTGCCTTGCCCGGTTTTGCCTGGAAACAAAAGGCGGCCTGTGTGCTCTCCAATCTGGCAGGAAGCCCTCGAGCACAGAATGATGTGTAGCTGTGCCCTGATTCCCTCCAGACCTCACTCGGTCGGCTTCCCGGCCACATTCTTGCCAAGAACAAGCAGGCACATGCAATGGCCACTGGTCATTTCCCTCAGCAAGGGCTGTGTTCACTCCATGTGTTTCGCCAGCTGTTCCCCAAACAGTTTATAGACTTCACACCTGTTTAGCAAAAAAGATGGAGGGGGGGGGGAAGTCTTACAGCCTGGACAGAGAGAAAGCTGACTCGGATGTTCATCCAACGACATTCCCTTATCAGAAAATGTGACCTTAAAATAAAAACTATGAATGTGAACTGCTTGTTTTCATGTCGTTAGATAAGTTATTCCCATGAGGACAGATGGCTTGGTGCTTTTCTTATACCACATACAAACTGCACATCAGTCACCCCTCAACTTATGCACAGCTGACTTGCGCGAATTTAACTACACGTGGTACGCAAACCAAAAATAAATAACAGTTTAAACAGTGAAGATGATTCCCCCTTACAAAATACGTGCCTGAGAATGAGCCTGAGACTGGAGAATGAAACTGCTGTTCCCTCAGTCCCTACCTGCATCTCGTAATTTTTAAAGAGACAGTATGTATTTTCCAGATGTCAGATATTTTCAATGTAAATTTGAGCATACTGTATGCGATTTTACTGTTATGTGCTTATGGAACATAACCCTTGCATAAGACAAAGGGCAATTATATTTCTTTTGTGTAACAAATTATGCAACCTGGCACAGGATGTGTCTGTGCTGAGGCTATGGAAGGATTCAGAAGAATATTGAAAGCACTTCCAAACCTGAAGAACATACACATGAATTGGTGTTCATATTGGTATTTGGTACAGGCATTTCCTTGGTCCTCTTTCCCCTGTATGTCCATGGCAGTCCATCGCTATAATAGCATGAGCCATATACCCTCTTACTGTTTCTGTCCCAAAGAAGCATAGACTCCAAAATATGCTTCCTGTATACTGTGTCCTCCTGGGCAGCTACCTACATTGCCTAATGGTTAGGCCAGGTTAGGCACAATCCTGACTAAGGATCTGGCCAGCGGCCCACTGCCACCCGCCGGATCCTGACCTGAGACTGACCACCAAGCGGCAGGTCTACTCGGGGAAGGGGACGCTCATCCCCTTCCCCGGGTGTAAACCGGGGCCAGCCCGATAGGCCTCCGCGGATTTCTGCCAGCTAAATAGCTGGCGGAAGTCAGAAGAGGCTGTGTAACGGCCTACCCGGCCCAGCGGGGACAGGGATATGGCCGACACCATCCCCCGCCCTCTCCCAGGCCGGCTAGGTCAATGGGCCCCCTCCCTTACCCGCTGAACCACCCCGGCCGGATCTGGACTCACCTCCTCTGGCGGCCGGCCGGGTGTTCCGGCAACAGAATGAAGCCGGCCGGCCTCTGCACTGGTCGCCCTTACTCCCGAGTAGTCACAAATATGCTTTCTGGCACGTTTGTGACTGCTGCCGGAAGTTAGTGTGGATTGCACTCTCAGGTTGCAATCTTATACACACTTTCCCAGGAAAGCCACATTGAACACAATGGGACTTGCTTCCAAGTAGACACGCATAGGATTGTGCTCTTAGGCTATAATGTCAAGCTGCAACATTCATTGTCCTGGCTATGTCAGCAACACTGATCCAGAGTAAGCAATGTGTGGCTGACGTTCCGTTTTGAACAAGGAAGGAGGAAGTAGAAAATAGTCAATCTTACAAATAAAATCATATTAGCTAAATACCATGTTTGTGAATAGATTTAAATCCTCCAAAGAATAATTGTGATTGAACTTCATAGTGAATGAATTTCAGTGAACAAATGTACTATATAAATAGTGTTCCTCTATATTGACATTCTAGAATTGATGGACTCTATTCCCTGAAGCTGAACCCTACAACACCTTCTAGAACTAGCACCCAAAAAAGATGTCCTTTACATCATAGGAGACTGGAATGCTAAAGTAGGAAATCAAGAAATAAACGGAACAACAGGCAAGTTTGGCCTTGGAGCGCAAAATGAAGCAAGGCAAAGGCTAACGGAGTTCTGTCAAGAGAACACGCTGGTCATAGCAAACACTCTTTTCCAACAACACAAGCGGCGACTCTACACATGGACATCACCAGATGGTCAATACCGTAACCAGATAGATTATGTGCTTTGCAGCCAAAGATGGAGAAGCTCTATACAGTCAGTAAAAACAAGACCTGGAGCTGACTGTGGCTCAGATCATGAGCTTCTTATTGCAAAATTCAGGCTTAAATTGAAGAATGTAGGGAACACCACTAGACCAGTCAGATATGACCTAAACCATATCCCTTATGAGTATACAGTGGAGGTGAAGAATAGATTTAGGGCATTAGACCTGGTAGACAGAGTGCCTGAAGAACTATGGACGGACGTTCGTAACATTGTACAGGAGGCAGCAACGAAAACCATCCCAAAGAAAAAGAAATGCAAGAAAGCAAAGTGGCTGTCAGATGAGGCTTTACAAATAGCTGTGGAAAGAAGGAATGCGAAAAGCAAGGGTGAAAGGGAAAGATATAAACAACTGAATGCAAATTTCCAGAGAACAGCAAGGAGAGATAAGAAGGCCTTCTTAAATGAACAATGCAAGGAAATCGAGGAAAACAACAGAATGGGGAGGACTAGAGATCTCTTCAAGAAAATTGGAGATATCAAGGGAACGTTTTGTGCAAAGATGGGCATGATAAAGGATAAAAAAGGCAGGGACCTAACAGAAGCAGAAGAGATTAAGAAGAGATGGCAAGAATATACAGAAGAACTATACAAGAAAGATCTTAATGTTCCTGATGATCACGCTGGTGTGGACCATGCTGGTGTGGTCACTGACCCAGAGCCGGACATCCTAGAGAGTGAAGTCAAGTGGGCCTTAGGTAGCATTACTAACAACAAAGCTAGCGGAGATGATAATATCCCAGCTGAGCTACTTAAAATCCTAAATGATGATGCTGTGAAAGTGCTGCACTCAATATGCCAACAAATTTGGAAAACTCAGCAGTGGCCAAAGGATTGGAAAAGGTCAGTTTACGTTCCAATTCCAAAGAAGGGCAGTGCCAAAGAGTGTTCAAACTACCGTACAATTGCACTCATTTCACATGCTAGCAAGGTTATGCTCAAAATCCTACAAGCTAGGCTTCAGCAGTACGTGGACCGAGAACTACCGGACGTACAAGCTGGGTTTCGAAGAGGCAGAGGAACTAGAGATCAAATTGCCAACATGCGCTGGATCATGGAGAAAGCACGAGAGTTCCAAAAAAACACCTACTTCTGCTTCATTGACTACGCAAAAGCCTTTGATTGTGTGGATCACAACAGACTGTGGCAAATTCTTAAAGAGATGGGGGTACCAGACCACCTTACCTGTCTCCTGAGAAACCTGTATGCGGGTCAGGAAGCAACAGTTCGGACCGGCCATGGAACAACTGACTGGTTTACAATTGGGAAGGGAGTACGGCAAGGCTGTATATTGTCACCCTGCCTATTTAACTTATATGCAGAGTACATTATGAGAAATGCAGGGCTGAATGAATCGCAAGCCAGAATCAAGATTGCCGGGAGAAATATCAACAACCTCATATATGCAGACGATACCACCCTAATGGCAGAAAGTGAAGAAGAACTAAAGAGCCTCTTGATGAGGGTGAAAGAGGAGAGTGCAAAAGTTGGCTTGAAACTCAACATTAATAAAACTAAGATCATGGCATCTGGGCCCATCAATTCCTGGCAAATAGAAGGGGCAGAAATGGAAGCAGTAACAGATTTTACTTTTCTGGGCTCCAAGATCACTGCAGACGGAGACAGCAGCCATGAAACTAAAAGACGCTTACTCCTTGGAAGGAAAGCTATGGCAAACTTAGACAGCATAATAAAAAGCAGAGATATCACCATGCCAACAAAAGTTCGCATAGTTAGGGCGATGGTGTTCCCAGTAGCAATGTATGGTTGCGAGAGTTGGACCATAAGGAAGGCTGAGCGCCGAAGAATAGATGCTTTTGAACTGTGGTGCTGGAGAAGACTCCTGAGAGTCCCTTGGACTGCTAGGAGATCAAATCAGTCAATCCTAAATGAAATCAACCCTGACTGTTCCCTGGAAGGACAGGTACTAAGGCTGAAACTCAAATATTTTGGCCACCTAATGCGAAGAGAGGACTCTCTGGAGAAGACTCTGATGCTGGGAAAGATTGAAGGCAAAAGGAGAAGGGGAAGGCAAAGGATGAGATGGTTAGACAGCATCACCGATGCAACGAACATGAAAATGAGTGAACTCAGGAAGCTAGTGGAGGACAGGAAGGCCTGGCGGGTTATGGTTCATGGGATCACGAAGGGTCGGACACGACTTAACGACTGAACAACAACAGCAATTCCCTGAAGCTATCACATTGGAGAAATTAATATTGGTTGTATTGGAATCCAAAGCGACAGACCTAAACACACTTACTAAGAAGTTAAATCTTACTAAAATAGGTGGAACTTACTTGTAAGTAAAATGGACGGTATCTGGATAAAAATTATTGTCCATCAGAATTACATCAAAGATTCTTTCTGTTCAGCTGCTTCTACATTAAGGTATCTCTGAGACCTAAATTGAGTGTCAGAAGAATTTGGAAGTAGAAATACGAAGTGCATGAACCCCCTTAGGACAAAACATATAGCTCAAACTTTCATCTCAAATAGACATAGCCATTGCCACACAGCGTTAAAGAGTACATCGGGGCAGGAGGGCAGATTTTCAAAGCCTAGGATTGTCAACAACAGATTCATATTGAAATCTTGAAAATGACGATGGGGTGTCACTTTATTTTCAGCATTTTATTTTATTTTTCACAAATGAAATACAGTACATGGCAAGACAGGGAATTTGCTTTACACCGTGTGCAGTGTAGAAGAGTGAATTGCTAAATGGAGTAGAGAAAGTGCATGGTTCTTCATTCTTCCTAATACTAATCTAAAATTACTTGCCTTTGAATCATCTAACAGAAATGTTACAGAACGATAGAATCTCCAGCCTAAATCTAAAAAGCAATCCATATTACAAAACACATGCTACAGACTTCTATTTCATAAATTATACTCTCTCTCTCAAGCTGTCATGATGGCCCTCATTGCTATTGCACAGCCCCATGTGGTAGCTCCAGTTGTCACAAAGGGCACTTCTGCATGGGCAAACTCAGCTCTGAGCCTGTCTACTGCCCCGTGCTCCCAAGTACTTGTACGAGGCCCATCAGCAACAGTGAACCAGTCCTTTTTCTTCTTCTAAAAACAACAACACACAAGGCAAGTTTAGATAGATGAACTTGCGGCTTTTGTTCATCAGAATAGATGTTCTGCCTGAGCTACAGTTCTATCCCATTAGTCACTAGAATAGATCCTATGCAGATACAGTACATAATGTATGCATGTACACTCTGTATTTGTGGTCAGCAGGGCCACATACAGTACATAATGTACGCATGTACACTCTGTATATGTGGTCAGCAGAGAGGGGGGTAAATTGTACCCAGGCCCAGGGTCAAAAAGGGGGCCCGGGAGCCAAAGGAGGTCCCCCAGAAATTTCCTGGGATCTCAGCTGGCCTCATGGAGAGTGAAAGATGGTGGCTGGGCCAACCGGAAGGCCAGGTCTACCGGGCAGATAGACCTAGATGCCACTCGGGAAGCCTGGTAAAGCTGGGCTCCAGAGACTTTTCCGGCCATTGCTGCCCTTCTCCTACCCCGCTTTGCCCCCTCCCCCTTTGAGAAGGGGCCCAAAAGAAATGTTGTACTCCCTGATAAAATTCCTCTCAGAGACCCTGTAGCATAATCCTCAACTGCATGGTCAAGTCTATGCACACATAGTTTGCGAATGTATAGGAGCTATTCAGGAGATCAACTGAATATGCACAGTTTGGAAGCAAGGCCACAGTGATCCCCTGTATACACATGTTCAGTTGTACGTTGTTTTGTTGTCTAAAGGAAACAGGATTCAGGAATAGACGGCCTGATACAACAGCAGAGTTTGTCTTTTGTTGTTAATATTTTAGCGATATAAAGCAGGCACACACATGATAAATACACAGGATATCTTCTTTTTTTAACCCTATTACTAGCTCTTTTATGAGGGCTCTTTAAAATGACCTTTTAAACTATTAAACCTCAAGCCTTATAGATAAAAATCTAAATGTGGCTACTCACTTCCTTCAGGGAAACGAATGACTGAACTAAACTGGAAGGACACAGGAGACAATTGTATACATGTATTAGCAAAATGGCTTCAACCATGGAAAAATACATTGCACTTCGTCCAGACCTTAAGACAAAATTTTCCCTACAAACGGAGAAAAACAAAACTGCAAACTAATATTTGTATTGCAGCAGTCTTCAGAATGCATTCTTTACCTGATGTGCTGCGTAAGACCCTCCTATCATAATCAAATCCAAACCCCTTGAAGACGTCTACTGAAAAAATCCATGGAATTTTAATCCTTGGGACTGAGCTGCATACATTTTCTTTGCTTGAACAGTTATTTACGATGTGATTAATGAGTTTCTAGGATGAGTTGTGCTTTTTAGGCTCTGGTTTCCATTCAATGGTTATGAGAACACCCACAACATAAAAGGGTTTCTAAGAACTGCATCTGCCTTAGTTACTCCAAATGTGCCCCTGCTTGGAACAGTAGTTTGAACACTCATTGCTGAAAAGTATATACTACCTATAATTGGCACTTATAGTGTGCCTAGGTAGTCCACATTACGTAAGCCTTGAAATTGCAGGTATTCTGGGTCCTCTTTCCAATAATGTACTGTATATAAATATATCATAAAATATTATTTTTAATTATGTTAAAAAGTTATTCTAAATATAAACATATATTTATACATTTACGGGAACTTGGGCTGCAATCCTATACACACTTACATGTGCATAAGTCCCATTGAATCCAAGGGGCTTACTTCTGAGTAGGATTGTGATGTTATTAGTTGGGATCTCTGCATTAGGAAAAAAGGTTTATGCTGTGGATAAATCTAGACAGTGTGGCACATGGAGCTGAAATATGCATAACTGTTCCGTCGTTAGTGAGAAAAAGTCATAAAAGTGAACAAAAGATGGGAGAGCATGAGTATTGGAGCAGAGTGCTGGATTTACGGCCCAATTCTATGAGGATCCTATGATTCTAGCATTACTGCAGAGTAAGGTCGTTTTATGGCTGTTGCAAAACATGACATGCCATTTTGTGCAGCTGGGCCGCCATGACAAGCGTCAAGCGGCTGGAGCAGCATGCCAACAGTCTGTCCACATACCCTAGCACTGGTAAGTCAGCACAGGGGGCAGGGCGGAGGTGGAGTGGGCAGAACAACAGGGAATGCAGGGGGAGGAATGGGGAGGAGATTGGGGCTGGGAGGAGGGTGGATCGAGGCTGGGAAGCGGCAATAATAGCAGCAGTGGTGCCACTGATATATCCCCCTTCCTGTCCTCGATCTGCCTTCCCAGGTCCAGTCTTAGACCCATGCAGGCGCTGGAAGCTTACCCCTGGGCAAGGGAACAAATGTTCTCTTACCCAGGGAAGACATCCAGGACTTCTCCCCCCCCCACCCCCACAGGATGCATTGTGTGCTCTGGTGGCATGGCTGCATCAGTGGGGGGGATTTGATAGGATTGGGCTGTTAGAGTGGAAATGCTAGCTTGTATCAAGCTTATTGGGTGAATTGCCTTAAATGATTTATTTTATACACTGCTCTTCCTCCAAGGAGTTCAGAACAACATACATCATGACTAAGGAGGACCTTGAACCTGGGTTTGCCCAGTAAAAGTGCAACAGTCACTACACCACATTCACTCTGATTAGTACTGGGACGGACCCCCCTCACAAGTGTGTTGTGAAAAAAAGTAAAATAAGTCAATTTATGCTATTCTAAGCTCCTTGAAAGAATGGCAGGACACAACTTAGATATGAAACAGTTATTTGTGTTGGTATATAAGGCAGTAGAGCAGGAGGCATTGGAAGAGAATATTTGTAGGGAATTTCCCTTTGTTCAATATCCAACCTCCACCATTCCCTTTGCGAACTGCCTTCCAAGTTAACTTCTGACTCTTTCTACAAAAGGAAAATGCTCTCTCTTTGTATGCGGATGGGGGACTTGGGCTGGTCCTAAAGTCATGGTGCTTAAGCTAGTAATAATGCATTTATTCTATTGATTCAATGAGACTCAAGTGTAACTACCTTCCTCTGGGTCCACATCTATATATAATGAATGTTCCTGCAGAGGGCTAATGCACATAGTGTGCACGGCTAGCTTATTTATTTTCCACCAGGTTGAGAAAATCAACTTCATCCACTCATGTTTGAGGTATTTGTAGGGGGGGGGGGGGAGGATCCAAACTAACCATTGTACTTGTGGAAACTCCTGCTGTGAATGGTGGAGAATTGTGCTCACGCTAGGACATCTTCCACGCTAGGACAAAACCGCAATCTCTCCTTGGCCCAAACAGATCACAGGAATGGTTCGCGATGAGCACATGATGAGTCCAGCAAACCACTCAGTTGTGTTAAGTGACCCTTCACGAGAGTGCAAGTTTTCTTGAAAGAGGAAGTGGGCAATCTAGGAGCTGTTTTGTCTATGGTTGAGGGAAGTGCCTATAGGAAAAGACTCATGACAAATGACTGTGTAAGTGTGTTGAGAGAAGGAAAATTTTCTCTCGAGAGAACGAGTATGAGAGAATGTTGAGAGAATGAGTATTTTCATGTGCATACATAAGAAACATGAAACTTTTATCTAGAGCAGTGATACATTTTTATTACACCTGAGGCCCCGTAAAACATTTCCTGCATGGAGACTGGCCCTCAGCAATTGCCAAGTGAATAGGGCTGGTAGCATAATCTTATTACCGAAGTCTTGCTCTGTCTTACCTCATCACCTCCTGAGTGTTCATTATCCCCCTCATATTACAGTCGCCACATTTAGAGCCCTGATTTTCTGCAGGGAATGAAGCCTTCTTCTGCCTTTGTCCTATAAAGCTTTGGGAGAACTATTGGAAGTGGAGTAAAAAATAATTATTGTAATTAGTAACACAATATTCTAAATGCTCCAGCAATAATCAGATGGAAGTGGCTGGTTAACTGCATTATAGTAATGTGATTATGGTAATGAGTTTCGGAAGCTATTCTAAATCATTTGATGCTAAGTACTTATAAACTGGAATAAAGATGTCTCCTCAATGGACTTTTTAAAGGAAGAAGCCAGGTGGTTTCGATTACAGAAAGACTCACCAAATCCTTTGATCCAAAATTCTGACTTGAACTCCCTTTGAAGTTTTAATGAGTTTGGTTAATTCCACCAACCCCTGTAACCATCTTGCACACCTCTGCATTTTCAAAAAAGCAAGCACCAAAATAATACAAGCATGGGCATTTGAGAAACCTGTTGAATCCAGTCTGGAAACAGCAAAGGTTGAGAATTCCCCGCACCAAGCAGACCAACCGCCTCTCAGAGCAAAGTGTGAATTCCAAGACATTTCTAAGCGTTGTCTTCTAGGCACATGGATGCTTTGACAAAAACCTTAAGCTAGTTTGGCTTTTGTTACCATGTTTGCATCTCATTGCAAAAGAATGTTACAGTAAGCAACTCCTAGAGAGTATGACACCTATTTTAAAGTTAAACTAATGAGAAGTGGGTCTGATATGACTTCTGCAGAGACTAAAATGTTCAATAATGTTAATAAAGGAAAAAGACCAACAGCCCAGTCCTATCAAATGCTCTGCTCAGTGATCCAGCAAATGCCAACGCCAGCAACAATGCTGTATTCTGAGCAGAGTAGGTGGGGATAGAAGTCTCTTCAGGGTAAGGGAATTTTTGTTGTAGAGCCCCAGTCCCCACAATGGGTCTCCTCGGATCTGCGCCTGCCATTTTGGTGGTGCAAATCAAGGCTACCCGTGTTGGGTGAAATGGGCCTGAGAGGGGGGATAGGATATGGCATGCACCGCTGCTGCCAATCCTGTCCCTCTCCCAGGCCCGATCCACCCTCCTAGGCCCTGAAATGCCCATAGAATGCCCTATGCCCGCCCCTGCACTGTGCAGCCCAGCCGCAGCTTACCCTGGGCCACACGCCATCGAGATCTGGCCCGCCGGGGCCGATGCAGGCCTCTGCACTGGCTTGGGGTCGATGCAACTGTCTTATGGCAGCTTATGCAATGAACCTGGGCCAGCGCAGAGGTCCTATGCCAGCCTAGCGGCCGGATAGAATTGCACCCCAAATTGCATTCTTTGAATTTTGCCCCAGAGCCCAGCACCACTCACTCTGCCGCCCTCCAGACAGCATGCCACTAGACACTGGTAAGTGCTGCGCTGGGCAACAGGAGGGCAGGCCGGGATGGCAGGGGAAAGGGCCATTGGCTGGGCCAGCCTAGGAAGGAGTGGGGATATTGGCGCTGGCTTGCACCGATATCTAACACCCCTTCCCAGGCCGGGCTGGCCTTACACGGCCTCCTTGGATGCGTGCCAGCTAAAGAGTTGGCGTGCATCTGAGGAGGTCCATTGGGCCCTCTGGCTCTTACACTGGGGAAGTGGACGAATGTCCCCTTCCCCCGAGATGAGCCCAGGCCGCACCAGCATTTCCCGCATCCAGCACAGGATGCAACGGCAGGCCCTTTAGGTCGCCCGCCACAATTTGTGCAGGATCAGGCTGCCCATCCTGCTGATTAAATGGAGAGTTTGAATATGAAAATTTAAATTCACAAATCCCTCTTCAGCCAGGAACGTCAGTGTGTGGCCTTAGACAAGTGACTGTCTCTTAGCATAAACTACCTCATAAAGTTGTTGTGATGTGTGACTAAATTGCCAGTCTGAGCAATTGGGAGGAAGAGTGGGACTCAAGTGCAATAAAAACTGTGACTTGAACATTATTTTATCCCCGGACTTCAGCAGTATTTTAGCAGCATTAAACTAGATGTGGGGAAAGGAACTTGGGCAATCGGGTCTAATCAGTAGTGTTAGTTATAATGGACTCAGTGTCCCTGCCCCTCATTTTACCACCCTGTTCACACCCTTTAGCAGTGGCTCAACTGAGATATGACAAAGAGCAGCAACAGGTCTTGGAGCTCTAGGGGGAGCTGTGGGAATGCATTGATTGTGTGTCAGATCATGTTAAGGACAGTCTAGGCCAATCTTCAAGTGGGAAGGGAGGGAGAAAATGTTATACAGTATACTGTTATTCAGTCACCTTAAACTTTAACAACCATATTTAACCAAATCAGACATTTCAGAGCTATGCTGGGCTAACCTGACATAGGTTCACTTCCAGAGAAGAGCTACACAAGCAATTAAAATTCATTATTGTAATTACAATTTACAATATGTACAGATTCGTAATCAGTAGCCATAGGCCTGATAGAAACCAAAGGATCTGTGTGACCTTTGTTCTTTTCCTGGCTGTTGTAAGTGAACCAGTCCCAAAGCCTTATTCATTTATATGATGTCATGTAGGATGTACATATACTAGAGTCATAACTAGACATAAATAGGCTTACCAGATTTCCCCGATCTTCAACCGGGACAACCCCCCCCCCAACTAATCAAATAGATAAATAAATAAATAAAATAATTTTCTGGTTTTTGTTTCTTTTTGGGGTGCATTTTTATTTATTTATTTATTTATTTAAACCAAGAATCAAATAAATAAATAATCAAATAAATAAAATATTTAAGGTGGCGCGAATCGCTCCTTTGCTACGTGAAGTGCGTCCGCATTTTAATGTATTTATTTATTTATTATTTACTTAATTAAATTAAATTAAAGAGACTTGCCGTGCTCCGCGCCGCCATGCCAAGCCTCTATGCCATGCCGCGCCGCCATGCCAAGCCTCCGTGAGCAGCCGTGCCAAGCCTCCGTGAGCCGCCATGTGCCAAGCCTCCGTGAGCTGCCATGTGCCAAGCTTCCGCAGAGCACCCAAAGCCGCCGCCACCGCCGAGCCCCACAAAAGCCGCCGCCGCCGCCTCCTTTTAAAAAATGAATAAACTTACCTTTTTCCTTCTTGGATCTCGCGAAATCTTGCGAGATCCAAAATGGCGGCACCTGGAAAAAGGTAAGTTTTTTTTAAACAGGCAGCGGCGGAGACTTGAATCCTGCCCAGAACAGTCCGGGACATTTCCGGGAACTGAGGCCGGTTTCCGGGACGAATGGTAAGCGTAGACATAAACAACTCTTTTTTTAAAAGCCTGTATTCAGTGCATTATTTCATGTACATGATTCTATAGACATGAATGAAATCATTTTAAAGAAAACAAACATAGAGCCCAATCCTATCCCCCACCAGGCTAGATTAAAACATGTTTACTTACATCTCTATAGGCCTCCTGGTCTCCAATGGGTCTCTTCAGACCTGACATAAGCCTGAGGAAACACTGAGGTGGGTCCAGGCCAGAAAGGGTGTATAGGATCCTGTGTGTGTTAGTGCCGCCAAGATCCACCCCCTCCTTCTCCTGGCCTGGCCCACTTTCCACTCCTTTCTGCCCATGATCCACCCCTGAACTACCCCCATCACAGACTTATTACCAGTGACAGTGGAGGATGGCAGAGGTTCTGCAGACTGGTGGCACCCATGCACGGCCTCCGGCCATTTGTGCTGGTGTGCCTGCCCACAGAACAGCAGAGCAGCTTTCGCACCATTGGCTGGGGACTTACAGTGGCAGATCGTGTGATCTACCACCATAAGACCTGCATAGGATTGGACCATTATTATTTTTTTAAATCATTCTTAAGATCATGATCAAAAAGATCATTTTTAAAATCAATTCTTTATGATACAAGGGAATCTAGTTCAATTGTTTGTAGGATGGGCAGGGCAAAGTGAACATACAAGGCTGAATTTTCCAGTTGATCTGATATACTCTTGATATAGTTCTAGTAGTACTGGTTAGCAATAGATTTTAGCTCTAATCCAACTTCACAGACATGTACAAAAACAAATGACTCTGAATAGGAATGCCTGTTTCCATTCACATCAAAAGCTGTATCCAGTCAGTTCAGTGGTACCACAGATGAGCACTGCAATGCAGATGTATATCCAGATGCTGTCTGCAGTGGCTGCATGTACAGAATATGCCAGAACAATCCAGAGTTGCTGGATCAAGGTATGTGTGGTAATTGTGTGGTAATGAGTGGCTACTAAGATACATACTGTATATGCTAAAAGTCACCCAAAACATTGCAGAGGAGATACAAACATTTTAATTAAATTTTAATAATAAATGAGGCTGCAACACTAAGCACACTTATGAGGGATATGTGGGGCATCAAGTCAGTGGGACTTACTGCCAAATAAGCAACTGTAGGTCTACGTTTCTGTCATGTCTTCCTTAGTCCCCTACCCATCTACCCTTAGCTCTGCCATGTGCAAGTTCCATTCATTTCAATTGCACTCATGCATAGGAAATGTCAGTTTCATTCTGCCTAGTATTTTCTCTACCTCATCTTATCTACTGCATGTGCTCAGTTTGGTTGGAATAGAAGGAAGCTAGCTATACCATAGACTCTATGGAATACAGTGATGCCTCGCAAGGTGAAATTAATTCGTTCCGCGAGTCGTGTTGTCTTGCGAATAATTTCGTCTTGCGAGTAACCTCCCCTGCCACGCCGGATGCACCGAGGCCTTCTCACGGCCTCTGAGCCTCCGGAGGATCCTCCTCCGGAGGCTCTGAGGCCGGGAGAAGGCCTCGGAGCGTCCGGCGTGGCAGGGGAGGTGACGCGGAGCATCCGGCGCAGCGCGGGGAGGATCCTCCGGAGGCTCCGAGGCCGGGAGAAGGCCTCGGAGCGTCTGGCGTGGGGAGGTGACGCATCCGGCGCGGGGAGGGGACAGTGATGCCTCGCAAGACGATTTTTTTCTCAAGAAAATCTGTCTTGCGAGTCACCAAAAAACTCGCAAAACACTTTCGTCTTGTGAGTTTTTCGTTGCGCAAGGCATTTGTCTTGCGAGGCATCACTGTAGCTTCCTTCTGTTCCAACCAAACTGAGCACATGCAGTAGATAAGATGACATAGAGAAAATACATTCACTTGATCACTTTTGTGTGAAATGCCAACTTGAACATGAAATACCAACTTGAAATGAATTATGATGATGATAATCAAACTGCGGCATTTTGATTAAAATATCTCTGCGGCATTTTGATTAAAATATCGTATAATTGCACATGTTTGGAGATTCATTTCACTATTACTTATCCTTGGAACAGAAAAGGTTCCACTAACTCCCTAGTACTCAATCTGCATTATTAAATGAGACATCAGATCTTAAGATCACTACTTATTTATTTAATGCTCCAAAGTGTTTATTGCACATGATGCAACGCACAATTACTGTTAATCATTTGTTTTGGCTTTATTCTTAGTAATCCCACTGCAATCAAAGTTACTACTGCTAATATAAAGTTAAAATTTGGACTAATCTGTCTTTCAGAATCTACATGGCCCAAACTCCAGCTCCTAGCAAATGTGATCTGCCATGAATGAATTACACACCATGCTTATCCTGTGGTGAGTTTCACCTGGAACTGAGAGGTCTTATTCATTTATCTAGGCAGGGAACTATTCAAATTGTGCAGATCTGAGCCTCAAAACAAAATGGTGGTGGCAGCACTGCCATGACTACCTGAGGTTGGGTCACAACCCACTTCTGGGTCACCCATTGAAGACCTTGGATGTGCAGACATTTATTTCTTCAGATACCTATTTGGTAACACTCAAAAATTGGGTTTGTTTGAGGTGTGGCACATTGCTGGGAATGGCAGCTTGGGTCTGCATTAGGCCCCATTCCATGTATGTCTCACCATTCACCTCATATTGACCTAAACTGGTCCCTTTCAGTCATGAGGACACTTGAGAGGAACAGGGTGAGCAGAAGCCATCCTAATGCAGTGGAGATACTGCAATCCCTAAAAATTATGAAATGAGGAAGAGTATGACCTTGTATCTTGAGTGAGAGAAGATCTTGAAAGAGATAATATCATGCCTGTAAAATTGCCTGTAATGGTCAGCATTGCTTTCCATGCGTTAGAGCGGCTTCAGACATTATACACAAGTGCAGTGGCGTCCTAACATGGGCGGAGCAGGTGTGCTCCACCCCAAGCGCCGAGCTTCCGGGGGGCGCGGCAGCCGGGCTCGGGGCTGAGTAGTGCGGCGCAGCACCAGAGCCCAGCTGGCGCACCCCTCGGAAGCGTCACCGGCTTCAGGAGGCTCCGCTCCGAAGCCGGGAGAAGCACTACTCCGAGCGACCGCTCAGCTTGGCGGTCCGGGCCTTCTGAGAAGGTTCTGCGTGTCGAAGCGCCTTTTACTCCCTTTCGCGCATGCGCAGAACGTTTCTGAGGGCAACGCAGAACATTTCTGAGTGGCGTCGTTGGAGCGTGGCGGGGGGGCGGACCGCCAGGGGGTGACCTCCGTGACGCGCGTCACCCGCGCGTCGCCGTCCCAACTCCAGACGCTCCGAGGCCAGGGAGCCAGCCTCGGAGCATCCGGCCCCGCCGGCGCTCCAGGGCCTTCTGAAGGCCCGATGGTTCAAAACGTAAAGTTTTACGTTTTTTCACGCATGCGCAGTACTTTTCTGAGGGCAAATGGGCAGCCCTTTTCCCTCAGAAAATGTACTGCGCATGCGCGAAAAACGTAAAACTTTATGTTTTGAACCATCGGGCTTTCAGAAGGCCCTGGAGCGCCGGCGGGGCCGTACGCTCCGAGGCCGGCTCCCCGGCCGGCTCCCCAGCCTTGAGTGCGGGGTGTTTTGGGGGGTCACCCTTAGGGCGAGGGGGTGACGCGCACCCCCCTGCTCTAGGGTGACGCACATCTAGTGACGCTATTGGCTGTCACTGCCTGTATAGTGTCTTCTGCAGTCAGCTAATGGTGCTTTGTTTTGTAAAATCCAAAGTGGAACTTGTGTTCTGGAAGTTGTGTTTACATCCGCCAGCTATGAATGCATACTATGAATGCACACACCAGCCTACTGTGGAAAACAACACCGAGCATGCAGCTTGAGGAGCGTATGTACAAGTCAAGTCATTCTTGGTACTGTATTTCTCATGTCTATAGAGAGATGGCTCTTATTTATATCATTCACTAATTTCTCCAGAAAACATAGTCAAGGTAGTTGCTTGTATAAGAAGGTATATATAATAATTTCATAATATATATAGATCATCATCATCATCATCATCATCATCATCATCATCATCATCATCATCATCATCAATTTTATGTACTGTATTTGCTTGCATTGGATGCTGACCTGTGTGCACACTGTATTGCATGTTTCTAAGGGCGCAATCCTGCCCTAAACTAGGGCAACGGAACAAGTGTTCCGCCGCCCAGAGTAGTCACAAACGTGCCATAAAGCACGCTTGCGGACTACTTTCGAGTCGGGAAGGCCGGCCTTCCCAGCTCCGCCGCTGGAGCCCTCGGCCCACCGCCGAACCCAAGTAGGTCAGGATCCAGTGGGTGGGTGGAGCGGGTTGGCGGAGGTGGGGGAGGGATGGCAGAGGCGGGGAGGGATGGCAGAGCCGGGAGGGCAGCCATAGGCCCAGCCGCCCCGGGTGGGGACAGGGGCATGACGTCCGCCATATCCCGGTCCCCGCCGGGTGGCTGGGCCATTACACGGCCGACTTCCGCTAGCAAAGTAGCTGGCGGAAATCCGAGGAGGTCTATCGGCCCCAGCCACCTTTACACTCAGGGAAGGGGATGAGTGTCCCCTTCCCCGAGTAGACTTTCCGCCAGGGTCTGCCTGCTGCAGGCTGCCCACGGCGGAGCACAGGATCGGGCGGACGGCCTCGGCCACCCACCTGATCTTTACATTGGATTGGGCTGCCCAGCAGGTTAATACTGATTATGTCACTGAGGACAAATGAGTGAAATTGAGACAAAGGCATATGACCAAAGGCAATTCAAATGAATAAAACATTTTCAAAAATGTTTTGTTAACTCCACAAGGAAAAATCACTTTAAAAAGGGAGCCATTGTGCTAAGTAGTAATTAGATTCAGCACAGTCCTAGTGACACTTTTTCAAGTTTATCTTCAGAGCCATGAAGGCTAGAACATGCTTACAACCCAATTTTATGCATGTCTACTCAGAAGTGAATTACTGTACATTGAATTCAATGGGACATACTCCCAGGTAAACATGTATAGGATTGCAGCCTTTTTTTTTTAAGGGTAAGTGGCAAAGGCCAAATTATTTGTCCAATATGCATGTGTTGTATTTGTATGGGTTTGTGAATTACCAGGATATGATATGATCTAGCAGAGACTGGAATGTAAAAAATGGTGCCATTTCAGAATGAGCATACATATCCAGCAAGTTAAATTTAACATGAAAACTTACATTATCGAGAATGGATTATTTTTAAATCTAAGTTTAGAGAGTAGAGCAAATACCATAGCTAGGCAAATACCTCAGTGCAGTAAACGTTAATGACATACTGTACACAGGATGCAGTCTTTTACATTTCATGTCCCACAGTCCCATGGAAAACTATTACAGAAAGTTATTCATGATTTTCTAAAAATCCAGTGTTTCCAAAAACATATCATGGCAAAAATGTAGCTCTAGCTGTAATCCTTCTGGAGAAGGAACACACAATCTATTAATCAGCTAACAGCGCAATCCTAACCAACTTCCCAGTACCGGTGCAGCTGCAACGCAGCCCCAAGGTAAGGGAACAAATGTTCCCTCACCTTCAAGAGGCCTCCATGACTGCCCCTGCACTGCAAAATGCAGTGTGTACCCTGTTGGCACGGCTACACCGGCGCTGGAAAGTTGGTTAGGATTGCGCTGTAAGCATGCTGAATTTCACTTACATCAGTGGACAGGCTATGCTATACCATCTTGTTTAACACTAAACACATGGATAGACTACAGTAAGCTTGACACAACTAAGCATTCATATTTCTGCTTGGTTAGAGGCTCAAAGCATCTGCTTTGAAACACTCAATAACATAAGAATCACACAACACCAACCCATTTGGATATATTATTATTAACAGTATTTATATACCGCTTTTCAACAAAATGTTCACAAAGCGGTTTACAGACAAAATTAAATGATTAAATGGCTCTCTGTCCCAAAAGGGCTCACAATCTAAACAATACTAAATATAATACTAAACTATGGTTTAGCACTATGAGAATGTGCCACTGACAGCCACAGTCTCTTCCTCCCCTGCAGTAGCGTAGCAAGGGCGAGGTGAGTGGGGTGGTTCACCCTGGGTGCAGGAGGTAAGAGGGTGCGTAAGGCTCAGGGGGGACAGCACCGCCACCCGAGTCTTCACCAAGGCCCGGAGCAGCAAGCAGAGCATTGTGGCTGAATGGCCTGCCAGCCCTTGGCTCAGTGCACTCCCAAATCACGGCAACCCAGAAGCAATTGGTGCAACATCATTGCGTCACCGCCAGCCTACTTCTGGGTCACCGTGCACACCCAGCACCATCAACCCTGGGCACATTCTCCCCAGGGACGTTGCTGCTCCCCTGCCCTCCTCTCTCATGCACAAGAGGCCTCATGGCATACTGTCTTCAAGAGAGTTTGTTTGGTGAGAGAGACGAGCTCCTCCACTGCAAGTGGGTGAAGTGCTTTAGGACCTGTTCAATCTTAGGCTCACCCCTTGCCTGTAGACAAGGCTACAGGCAATACAGATTGCCGCCCCTCTGTATCCATGGGGATACATTCCCACCCCCACCCCCAGCAGATACCAAAAACCGTGGATAAAGGAACCCCATTTAAAAAGGGGGGAGCCATTTTTAATTACCTAGCAGCAGTGGAGAGCAGCGGAGAGCCTCAGAACGGCATGGAGCCAGAATGGCCATGCAAGGCATTCTGGAGCACTAATGTTAATTGGCTAGTGAAATTGACTTGCTCTAAAATGGCCAGGGAGAGGTGTAAAATGGCAGCAGAGAGCTTCCGAATGTGCAGAGTGTGATGGCACGGAATGTATGTGTTTTTCTTTTGAATGCATTTTTCATCTGCAGATGCTGAAATCCGCGAATGCCGAACCCGTGAATAACGAGGGGTCACTGTACTGTGTTCATGCTACAGAGAACCATTTCCAGCTGCAGCATTCAGCCGGGTCAGAACTTCCTGCAACCTTCTTCTTTCCTCCCTACTATCCCTCTAGCCTTCTCCCGTTTCTTCCTTTCCTGTACATCAAAATCTTCCATTCCTTCTCACAGGTTCCTCTGGGAAGTCCAACTAATCTACCTACATCTGTTCCTCTACCCACGTTTTCCCCCTCTTTGTACTGCCCCTTCCCCTTTGAAAGAGTTCCTCTTCCTTCTCCTTTCTCTTCCCTAAAACTGCTGTCTCTATGGCTCCACTGTGTATGAGTGGTAGTGACAGAATTCCCCCCTCTATAGTTTAAGTCGTGAGCTTAAAGTATAGTGAGTTTAGTATAGTGAGTCCCAGTTCAAACCCCCTGTTTTGTTTTGGTTCTTTGTGCACTTTTCAGAAAACTTTGGTACACCTTAATTTTGGCTCAACCAGCTTTCACTGTTGAATTACGTAGCCTTGCCATGAGCTTCAACACAGGATCCCTGCACACAATTGTTTTCCCCCTCATGTGTACATCTTATATGTGTTTTTAAAAAGCACTGCCAGTAACATTCTTATGTCTACTACAGTATGTATGGGAATGTTGGCAACGCTGGTTGGCTCAATGGAGATTGGCTGCAGGTGGTGATGCAACACACTCACACTGCTAAAATGGTAACACCCATAGATGATCTGTGTGTCAGCACTTTCCCATACAAAACATGCATGTGTCAAAGAAAGATTTTTGAAATAGTAAACCATGATGAAAGGATAATGAAAATATTTCTCAATATTTCATAACATAAAATGGTTCTAATAACAGGACCAGAAAGATTTATTGAAGTGTTGTTCTTTTTCCTTAATGGTATCCCTTTCACTTTAATTTCCAGTCCAGCCAATTTTCTTTCATCCTCTTCTGTGGTTTGGGAGACTCAGTGAGCACCTCCTTTTTCAGTAATTAGTTTTTATAGCACTTTACAAACTTTTACTCATGTTTGCATCTGGAGACAATAAGATGGAGTCAGTTGGATCACCATTCAGTGCTAAGACTGGATCCTGAGCACCGCTGAGAAAGCCTTGCAGTGGAAGCAGAAGAACCAGGACTTTGCAGAATTAGACAGGCGGATAGGAGGCCTGGCCGTAAAGTTCATATTTGTGTTTGCTGCATCTTAAACATGCACTTCAGTTTCTTGAGCAAGTTGAGCTAAAGAAGAACATATTTTACAAACGCTAATTTCATGCTTGCTCTTAGTCATTCAGAAAAGTACTGTATTCCGTTTCACACAGCAGCATTGCTAGACCAGTGTGTGTGTGGGGGTGTGTGGGCTGCAGACTACACCCCCTTCCACAGTAGGGGTTGGAGCGCTCATCTCTCCAAGCAGTCGCAGTGGTGAGAGGAGGACCCTCCCACCTACCCTTGTCTCCGTATGGCTCCAAATCAGAGCCATTCTGGAAGTGGGGGGGGGGGGTTGATGCCAGGACGTGGGGGTGATACGATGATGTGCAGGGTGCATGCGGCATCATCACATCATCCCTGCACTAGGTGTTGGCCAGCCCAGCAATGCCTCTGCATTCACATTAAATACAGTATGTACTCAGTATTAAAGAATCCAATCCATGAAAGCTGCATTTACTGGCCACTTGTGGCTAGTGACCACTGATCATGAGTCTGGATGGCTTTTAAAGGGAATTAGAGGAATTTGTGGAGGACAAGTCTATCAATAGCTATTAGTAGTCATGATGGCTACATGCTACTTCCAGATTCAGAGTCACTGTGCTTCTGAACACCAGTTGTAGGGGAGCAATAAGGGAGAGGGCTACTTGCTTCCATGTCCAGCAAGGCCAGCTCCAACTGACCCGGGTCCAGGCCCTTTGCCACACCGATGAGGTAAGTCCCCGCCAGTCAACGGAGGGACAGGTGGAATGGGGCGTTCCGGGGGTTGGGACTGGTCAGCTGGGTCTGGAACAGGGGAGGGATCATCAGCGGTGCACTCTGCCGGATCCTATGCCGGATCTGGGCCTCTCGGATTTGCTCCGGCCATTTTGCCATCCCTTCATCCCAAGGAGGCCCCCACCTTCACCGGCTCTGGCCAAATCCTGGGTAGGGTCTGGTGCAGCGTGTGTTTGCAGGATTGAGCTGTTAATCCAACTTGTTCACTTTCATCCAGTCCATCACATACTCCAGTAATTGATTGAAGAGTTCCACAGCTCCCCCAGTAACAGATGGAATGGACATACAGAGCTGGATGTCATCCGCATACTGGTAGCACCCAGTCCCAAACTCCCTGATAACCTTTGCAGCAGTGTTGTGTAGATGTTGAACAACATGGGGAACAGGATTGAACCCTGTGGGATGCCATAAACCAAAGGTGATGGCACTGAGTAGGACTCTCCCCAGTACCACCATCTGGGACGTGCCCTCCAAAAAGGACAACCACTGCAAAACAGTGCCTCCAAACCCTATCCCAGCTAGGCACCTGAGGAGGATACCATGGTTTTTGGTATTGAAAGCCACTGAGAGATCCAGCAGACCAACAGGGATGCATTGCACCTGTCCTGTCCCCAGCATAGTCTACTAATCAGGTGACCAAAGCTGTTTCTGTCCCAAACCCCAGTCAGACGTCAGACCAGATAATCCATTTCATCCAGGAATGCCTAGAACTGAGTCTCCACTACATGCTCAAGCAACCTGTCCCCAGACTGGAGGTTAGAGACTGACTGGTAATTATCCAGTGCAATAGGATCCAGGGAAGGATTTTTTCAGGAGAGGGCAGACAACTACCACTTTAAGGCAGGACAGCATCATGCCATCCTCAAAAGATGTATCTGTTATTTTCCCTGCCCACTTGGCCAGTCCCCCAGGAAGCTCTTTTCTGGCACGGTGCAAGGGTCAAGAGTGCACATGGATGCTATCACTTCCAAGAATGCTGTCCGCATCCTCAGGCTATACAAAGTGAAAATAAACCATAGCAACAGGACAAGCAGGTGCAGCGGGTACCATGGAAATGGTCAATTATGTGGAGTTTCAGTCAAATTCACACCCAATTACAAACCAGGTCCCAAGCCCTAGACACTTGGGCCCTACTCATAATGGAGTTTACAGCTGCCTAATCCCTACCAGTCCTCTCCTCTCAAGAAAACGTGGCCCTGCAAAGGACTCAGGAAACCAGTGGTGGAGGGACTTTTAAGGCCTCTTGCCTTAATTGACCTGAACGTTACTAAGCAAACACAGTACCATCATTTCCAACATCAGCATGCACATGGAACCTGACATTTTCTAGACCTTCCATCCAAGGCATATAAAACTGCACGCTGGCAGGAAATGAGGCTCCTGAGCAGGTTCAGAAGCATCCAGACCAAGCAAGGAAAGATCCTAAGGCCCCTCCTGTGTGTTCACCAATTGTTCCCCACCACCAATTGCCTCCCTTTTCCTGTGATAAGTTTGACTAGAAGGGGAGGGTAGCAGGGAAGGCTGGGAGCAATCTCCTCCATGCTTGGTTTTTCTGAGCTTTCTTAGGAAGTCTCTCCCCCCCCCCCCCGATTCAAGAAAGTTTAGAAAAATGGAACACATTCTAAAGTGAACAACCGAGGATCTTGCTCATTATTAAATAGAAGGCATTTGTTGTTGTTTTTCGGGCTGCCACAAGGTAGTAATAATAAGGAATATGTTGACAATCAGATTAGTAACGATTTTTGTAGGCTCATTACTTTTGTGGATTATTTGTAAAACCGGTAGTGGGTTCTGGTGAGACCAAAAAGTCCTCTCCCTGGAACTTGTGTGACCCCACTGGACCACTTCCGAGCCAAGGGGGAAATTACTGCATAGAGTTCATCCTTACCCATTGCGACCCATAGGTTATGACATTGCACCCAGTCTAATCAATGTTGCCCCTTATAATTAGTGACATGTGGTAATCTTTGACATATAACTGAGATCCCAGTTGAAAGGCAGAAGAAAAATGTCTTCAGGGCCCTGTCACACACATCCTTGACCAAGGTGCTTCACGCAGACATTATGTGCCCTCACAAACATTATCTATGACCTTCTGGCCAGTCTTAAAGAGAATCTGGTTAGTGACAGCCACAGACAATGTGAGACCAGGAAAGCCTTGCTCTAATGGCTCCATGGCATTTGCTATGTCAGCCTGCTAGGGTCAACTTTAGCTTCCTTCTCTGAAGTTGAGGTACTATAAGTGTATTTAAAGCTACCCAGCCCGGGTGGTTTCTGTGTGGCAAGTATACAGGAGCAGAAGAAATGGTAGCATGCAACTATTGTTTTCTGCTCTGTGTTCATGCCGCTGCTAGAGACTGATGGTTTCTCATCTTCGAAAGCCTCCCTGCAGATGATCCCTAAGGAAACAGGCATTTCACCTGATCAAAAAAAAAGAGCCTGACCAATCCAAAAGCTCACAGGGAATTAAGTCACATCATGGTGGAAATGATAGCTGAGCTTTCTGCTACTCCCACAAGGCATACACTCCCAGCCTTTTTCATTCATTCTTCCAGGCAGTGCTGCCAAAAAGTGCTGATGAGTTCTCTAGGCAAGTTTTTTTTTTTAAGAATTGAGATTAAAAAGAAAGAAAGAAAGAAGATTCTAGAGATAACTCCACATATATTAAATGTTCTTTCTTTTTGTACACAGATGCAAAGTTTAAACAGTTTAACAAAGACCAGGTCAGTCGGTGCTTTTTTTTTTTTCCGCTGCAGTGTGAGAACTTCAATGTCCTGATACCTCTTAAAGTATTTGATGAGAGACTAATAGCCTGACAGGCTAACACTTCACTTCCTTCCAATTAGGAAACTTTAACATCAAAGCCAAGGTCCTCCACTCAACAAGGGCTTACTTGAATGAATTATTATAGCAGAGAATAAGTCCAGTAGTTCCTTGTTCCTCCCCCCCCCTTGTGGAAGCAGAGTCCAGCATAGGCTTTAATAAGATGTTTGAGGTCAAAAGGTTCAGGTCCCTCACTGCGAGCACTAGGAAACTGCCAGAGTGTTTCAATATGTGTGGTGTATGTAATGTAATCAGGCCGTGCCGAAAACTCCGTTACAGACCATCAGTGCAGCAGACTTCCTTTTGGAAAGCGTCCTGTGTGTTGTTAAAAGCAAAGAGAATATGGGAGTTTTTAGTACTCCATGAATCTTACCTGTTGCCATTTCAGTGTTTGCCACCATTTGGAGGCAAAATGAGGAAACGAGTAGAGAGGTCGTTTTAGTTGTCCACTGGCTGGTTCTGTATAGGCTGCCTGGCAACCTAATTCCAAATCTCAGAGGTACATGGAAATCAGAGATCTGTGTGTCTTATCATGTTTTATGCCTGTCTTGTAGAGGGCAGTCATGGTGAATATACTAGCAAGTCCTAATGTGATTTACCAAATCCAAAACCACATAACATGGAATATATTTGTAAAAAATACATCGCTCAACCCATATAAATTGGTGGGCAGCAGCATCAAGGCATAAATCAGTGGTTCCCAAACTGTGAGCCGTGGCTCCCTAGGGAGCCGCAGAAACCAGCCAGGGGAGCCGCGGAACCCCCATGAAAAACCCACCACCCTATACAATGTATAAGATTGTAACCCTGATGGGGAGCCGCGGTCAGTGGTCCAGTAGGTCAAGGGAGCCGCTGGCCCAAAAAGTTTGGGAACCACTGGTATAAATTGTCGTGTTGAAGAGCAATCCTTGCCAAGGGAAAATCTGCATGCCGTTTGTAAAGGAAGCTTTTTAAAAAATTGCCTCTTCAACCCAAAGCATATCATCCAACTGGGAAAGCAGGAAATATAGCAGCAGATGAGATTCAGTGTAAATAAAGGCACATTCTAGATGTCAGCGCAAAATAATCCTAATGTCATGTTTACGTGAATATACTGTGTATAAATCAATAGTGACTACCCAGGAGAAAGTCCTTGCGGTCACAGTAAAGGCTGATCTACATCGCATTTCTCCCAGCACGTCCCGGGCGCGTGCAGCATGTGCAGAGTAGTGAGGCTGCTTTTTTAACTGATTGCCATGGAATGCGGGAGAGCTATGCTCTCCCGAGTTCCGTTGCGATCGGCTGTGGACCATGCTCATGACTGAGAGAGGGCGGGACGTGGAGCAAACTGTTTGACCAATGGGATGAGAAGGGGCTTTCAGCCAATCGGAGCGCATGTGTTTCAGCCAATCAGCGTTGAGCATTATTACAAAGAGGGACAAGCGCATTGAAGAAACTGGTGGAGCCCAGGGCAGCGTTTCGGGGCAGGGCATCCTGTCCCCTACGCTCATGAGCCTCAAGACACAAACGCCACGCAACTGGAGTTGGTGGAGATCAGCCTTAAAAGGCAAGTTCAGAGAAAAATATCAGTATGCCTTGGCCATTGAGATGGTAAATGGAACCATACAGATGATTAATAATACCCCTCAAGGGCTGCTGCTGCTGTGCCAAACTTCAGGACCATGTTCCCCCCCAAAGCTACTTTCATATGTCAGGGGAATTCCTGAGTTGAGGTAGCTGATCTGCTGAGGTAGGTGAGCTCTTTAAATACTTGGATCATGGAAGTTTGCTTCTCCTTTCAGGGTTTATTTTTCCCATGCTCCAAGAATTCTCCTAGCCCAACCCTGGCATAATTTGCTGACATCTCTAGTCCTGAGTGATTTCCACTGCAGTGTGAGGATCAGCAGTTGGAACTGGAAATTGGTGAAGCTACAGCACCAAGAAAGAAAGGCATAGGTGCATGTCCTCTTCAGGATACCAGCAAGAAAGAGGAAAAGCTTTTGTGTGCCAGTTTCCTCTTGCCATCGTTCCATGTATGAAGAATAGCAATGTTTCTGCCTATGAGAAGGTATTCTTGTTTTAAGAGATAAAGTCCAGATTGGCTACTGCTGGTGTCCCCAAGATATAAAGCGGAACTGAGAACTCTAGATTCATCAAGAAATTCCTGTCTTCCCATCCTTATGATTTAACAATTAATGACATAGTTCTTAATTTTTTAAAATAATACCTGAATGTAACTGAGTGGTTCTGTCCAAATGAGAGGAATGTCACAGGCCAGATACTGAATTCAAAAATTTCCTGGGAAATTTCCCTCGTCAGGGAACAGAAGGGGGAGCACCTCGATCAGTGGACTTGCTTCACCTCTCTCTCTCTCTCTCTCTCTCTCTCTCTCTCTCTCTCTCTCAAACCCACACATTCCCATACAGTTCTGCAACACACTGAAACCTTCTCTGAGTACCTGGCTGAGGATAGCTACAGAGTTGGGAGGTAAATTAAAATTTCAAATTAAAAAATTAGGCAGATATATTTGAATCCAAACACAGAAAAGGTTTATTGCGAGTAAGCAGGGATAAAGGACAAAAGAATTCTGTATTTGAGATCCAGAGGCAAAGTTCAAAACTGATTCTAAATCAAACTCTCCCTGACTGAAAGAAGGTCCACTTGTAGACAGCATCCTCCTGGCACCACAGAGAAAGATCTTCTTAGGAATTAACCATGCCCTAGAAGGACAGTGTCCCAACTTCCACCATGACTTCTCACAATACATGTCTTGTAGTTTAACACAGCGATCATTTTACCCTATTTTGGGGAGAGTAGCTCCCCAAGCTTTGGTATGCTGGT
Source organism: Plestiodon gilberti rubricaudatus (assembly GCA_026170595.1). Classification (NCBI taxonomy): domain Eukaryota; kingdom Metazoa; phylum Chordata; class Lepidosauria; order Squamata; family Scincidae; genus Plestiodon; species Plestiodon gilberti. The sequence continues at coordinate 122,143,396 of JANXHW010000001.1, read as the reverse complement.
TTGAAATTAACAGACATTCAAATTTCCGGCTCTTGCGTCAGTTAAGTTGACTGGATGAGAGCTAAATGTAGCAGGGATCCAGGAAGGGTTTGGTCAAAGCTCTTGTTCCCTGGGGAAACCAGACAGCCACAAGACTCCAATATACAAATGAAGCAGGAATGCTATGTGTGATACCTGACCTGGAGCTCTGGATAGAACAAAGAATGTGACAGGCTGATCCCTATGTCAGCCTCAGTGTAGACAGAGTGCTGTCATTTAGGAGTAAAAATGACTTTCCTTGGGTGAGGGTTGCCTGTTCACGACATCTACTCAAAGTACTCACATCCAATATTCATTCGCACACACAACATGCACATGCCACTCATATATTACTTCCACAGCCCAATCCTGCGCAAGTTGCACCGGCCAGCCTAAATGACCAGCCACTGCATCCGCAGGTTGTGGCCCACACCAGCAGGACTGAGGCTTACCTCGGGGGGAAGGCGACATTCATCCTCTTCCCCCAGTGTAAGCCCCGGTGGTCCCAATGACTCCTTCGATGTGCGCCAAGGACTGCCCCCACCACCACAGAATGAAGTGCACGCCCCATTGGCACGGCTACATCAGTGCTGGAAATTTGGATTAAAAATGGCTTACTTTTTGAATCCCAGGTATTTGCTAGCTAACCAAATTAGTTTTCTTCCTACTGTAGAAGTACAATTATGATAACTTAATAACAAGTCAATCAGTGAGACCCAAATAGGATTTGCCAACCCTCCAGGATTAGCCTGGAACCTCCAGGAATCATTCAGAATTGATCTCCAGGTGACTACTGAAAGCAATCCTGGAGGTTTTAAAGGAGTCCCTATGGCTTAATGACATCACATTATATGGGGGGTGGGGAATCGCTAGGTATAGCTTTCATCAGAGTTGGCAGCCCTAGGCCCAATCATTTTATATACTGTACATGATTATCCTGTTTATATAAGATAACTCTTTACACAACGCTCTGTCCTGTATTCTCATTCTCTGGATGTGGTTCTAGGGGAAAAACACCACAGACTGGTTTTGCCACCCAAATACAGTACCTGTAACATTTCGTAACCAGACATAGCTCTAACCAAGATGAGTTCATTAGATATTAATGTGTCTGTCATAATTGCTTTAAGGAGATCAGTGCAATAATTCAGAATAAATTATCATTATTTTAAAGAGTTATCAGTAAATCTCCTTTGCATTCGCTTTTCATTAAGCCAATGAAACATACATAGAAATTGCAAAAAGGCATATACAGGTGGGCCCCCATATCTGCTGGGGATATGTTCCAGGCCCCTCTGTGGATACTTGAAACCGTGGATAAGAGCGAAACCCCTTCCATGGTTTCCTGAGGGCCCCCCCACCCTGCCTCCCCTGCAGGCAGGCATGCCACCTTGCTGAGCCTCTCTAGGACTTACAGCCCGGTCCAGCCCAAGGCAACTGCGGTACAATTCAGGCACAATTGCAGCCCAAGTGCTTTAGGCCCGAGTTGTGCCTGAATTGTGCCTGAGTTGGGCTGCAATTGTGACTGAATTGCAGCCCGGTCCAGCCCAAGGCAACTGCGGTACAATTCAGGCACAATTGCACAATTCAGGCACAATTGCAGCCTAAAAGTGGGTGTGTTGGGGGCGTGTCGGGGGTGTGACGGGGGCGGTTACGAATTTTGGTCCGGTTCCAGACACTGGAGAGCCACTGACACGCCCCCTCGAGCCCAACTCAGGCCCAAAATTTGGGCCAGCAAAAAGGGTGGACCCAAATGTGAGGAGACCCATAGGAGCCATTTTACCTTACCCACACCAGCCCTCTCCTGAAAAGTTCTAACACCCTGGGCCCGAGTTGGGCCTGAGTTAGGACCGAACAGGTGTGGCCTAACTCTGGACATGGACCCAAATAGTTACCCTATCAGCACCCAGCCCCACCCAGCCTCTTTCCCACAAAAGCCCAGCCCCAGCCCTCCACTCTCTCTCTCTCTCTCTCTGAGCACGTGGCGTGGGGTTCTGTCCCCCAGCAGCCACAAAGTGGGACTTTGAAAACTTTTCTAACACCCCACTTCTCTCTTCTCCTCTCTCCTCTCTGCCCCCCTCTAGGGCAGAGAGGGCTGTTCTGCCTGTGGCCAAACTGTTTACTGCTGTGCCTGGGCAGCTGTCTCCATGCGTTTGCTAACCCATGTCTTTCTCCCAGCCCCTCTCTCCCCCCCCCCCACAGGCAACAACACCAGCAGGTAAGTGCAGGGTTTGTTCTGACATGTGGTCTGACGTCTGCCTCTTTGCATAGAGAAATATAGGTAGGATACATGCCTCTATACCAATGTCTTGTCTCATAGCTGCCTGCATAGCCTGCCATGATATGCCTCTATACCAATGTCTTGTCTCATAGCTGCCTGCATAGCCTGCCATGATATGCCTCTATACCAATGTCTTGTCTCATAGCTGCCTGCATAGCCTGCCATGATATGCCTCTATACCAATGTCTTGTCTCATAGCTGCCTGTATTAATGTGAGCACACAACGCCATGAGTGTGGAACTGTAACCCATATGTAGACACCAGCTGTTCCCCCCCCCCTCTTTTCTCCACAGGGTCTACCGACAGGTCAGTATTGCTAGGATTGCCATGGTTGTGACCCCCAAGTTGTGTTGTTGTCTCTCTCTTTGACCCCTTTCCCTTACAGGATCATGCTCACCGTACACCCAGGGAAGGAGCGCAGACCAGGCTATGTGTCTCACACCACTCAGCTGTGTTTGATTTCTCTCCCTGCAGACCTTTGCAACTGGCACACTGGCTCCTCTTCAATGGCGATTGCTACCACGCAGCAGCTTCCATGGAACACCCCCATGTTGTTCGTCCCCCCAGGAATGCCCACTACCACAAACCGTCCGGGGAGCACCCCTGGGCCTGCAGTCTGGTTGCCCCACGGTCACCTGCCTTGATGCTGCCAGAGAGGTCTGGGAGCCTGCCCTGCAACCCACCTCAGCTGCTGCTGCTGCCCCACCACCCTGGCTGCCTACTTGCTGTCCCTCCCCTTTCTATGGAGCAGGCCGTGGTTCCACAGGGGAAGAGCCCGCATCTCCAGGTCCATGGGGCTCGCCTGATGCTGCTGCTGTGGTCCTAGAGGCTGCTGTGCCTACCCCTGGCAGCCACGCCCGGCCATCTCTGCCACTGTTCCAGAACAATAAAGATGCCCCTGGAAACACATGTCCCCAATGTTGCACAAGCACTGCCCCACACACCCACACAGGCAGGCCCCAGCACACAAGCCTCTGCATGAATCCCAGCCAGGGTCCACCACAGCCATCCCTGGGAGAACACAGCAGGGGGGCTGCCGGACCCTCTGGGACCAGAGGGGAGGGGGGAGTTGGGGGGCCTGTCAGGCAGGCAAACACTGACGGGCACTGTGGCGCACGTCCGCCACGTCCGTGAAGAGCCCTTTCAGCAACCGGGGCTCTCACCCACCCTCGGTCCGCCCATCACCGGCGTCCGTGTCCGCCCGTCACCGGCATCCATTTCCGCCCTCTGTCCGCCCGTCACCGGCGTCCGTTTCCGCCCATCAACGGCGTCCGTGTCCGCCCTCGGTCCGTCTGCATGAGAGGCGCCCGTTCCTGCGTTGCCTCCATCTGCGAAGTGCCCCCTGTGCCCCTATCGGTCTCTGCAGACCCCTCTCCCTGTATCCCTCTCCCACCAGCCGTGTTGTCTGTCTGTTTCTGACCCACCCGTGCCCCTCCCCAGCACCCCCTGTCAGTGTGCCTGCCTCCCCTCCCACTCCCTGATGATGGACGCTGGCACCCCCCATGCCGCCAGAGCGCCTGCCGCAAGGTGCCGACGTTGCCCCATCTGGGGGTGTGATGAGCTGCGTGAGCCCTTCCCTCTCGCAGCAGACAAGCCCACGGCATCTCTCGGTCTTGGCCGGGGCACGGAGCAGAAGGCATGCTGGGATGCCTTCTTTGTGGGCATTGCCACGGCCCTTGAGGCCCAGGGCTTCAGGCAGCGCACGGGCATGTCCTGGCGGAGGCGGTTCCAGACCTCATGAGACCCCCCCCCTTGTGCGTGCCGTTCCCACCCCCTCCTTCCCTTCTCTCCCCCGCTCACCCCCCCATGACTCCCACGTGCAGCCTCACCGTGGCTTGGGGGTGGCATCGCAGTCTGCAGGAGGGAGGGCAGTCGCACTCCCCCCTGCGGCAGGTGGCTGATGCCCAGGGTGCCCTGGGGCAGCTGGCACTGGCACAACCTCTGCCCTTCAGCTGACTGTCAAACGCGCAGTGCCTGCAGGCCCACCTGTGGCTGCCCATCTGCTGCGACCGCTGCAGCAGCTGTGGTAGGTGCACGCAGACGGGCTGAGGAGGGGGCTCTTCGCTTCCACAAGACTGACAGCTCCCCACAGGGGCCTGCCTGCCTCTGCGGTAAGTTTTGCCGCGATCCTGGCCCAATGCTGTTGCCTCCAGCCTAACTCAGGCACAGTTGCAGCCTAACTCGGTCCCAGTTTGGGCCACAATTGGGCCACAATTGGGCCTCAACTGTGCCTGAGTTAGGCTGGACTGAGCCCTTAGTCTCGTTCTACTTGCCTGTAATAAGCAGCCAGAGGCTGCTTCTCCTGTTTCTTTAAGGAAGAAACGAAGCTTACTGGGAAAAAAGTAAAAGCCTGGGGGGGTCCCCACCATCCGTGGATAACTGAAACCGTGGATAGCGAATCAGTGGATATGGGGGCCCACCTGTACTATAGAGGCGCCTGTGCTTGCAATAAAAATGTCATTGAGCTTTTGGATGTTTTTCTTGATTTCTTGCTGTAGCCACAGCAGAAAAGATCATTCTGAGAATTATTTTCAGAATGTCCCTGTTAGTGTTGTTAAGCCCAAACTCCATTTGCCAGTTTTCACTGGTAAAGAAAAACAATGTTTATCACACTGAAAATGTGTGTTGAGGTATCCTTTTTGGACTGAGTCTGACATAATTAAATAATATTGTATCATCTGAATTCTTAAATGATTTTTTGAAGAACTAAATGCTTGGTGGGGGGTTGCATCCACTCCGTAATGAAAAGGGACAGTTCCGATTGTCCCCTGCTGTGTTTGTTCCTCCCCTGGGTGTTCAGTTGTCTTCTCCCCTTTTATCTTCTTTTACCTCCTCCTCAAGGGCTTGGCAATATACAGGAGCAAACAAACTGGGTTGCGATCTCACATGTCCAGCTGGTGCTCAGTTTCAACAGATGAAAGATCAGATAACTTGGTCAAACTGCAGCTAGCATTACAGCCTCACAAATCCAAAAGGCAATGTCCTGAAAAGTTCCACTAATTACTGGATTATTAATGCAGATATCAAAACTGCTTGGTACCTAATCCCAGCTGACAACCATCATCAGAAAAAGTGCACGTGTGACACAGAATGAATTCTGATCACCGGAGACACAAGGCATCTAGTGGGGAGGGGGGGGGAGAGGAAAGCCCACTCTCAGGTGACAAACGAAACCTCTGCAAGGTAACATCTTTGTTTTAAAAGATTCCAGCTTTGGAACTGTGCAAAGGGGAAGATATTTGGGTTTGGCTCCGAGCTTCAGGGTTACGGATCTTTGAGGTGGTGTGGTGTGGCACTCTCCAGTCCCAGATGCTGTACCTGTTCTGCCTCTTGATCGCAGAACAAGTTGTCTCCCCTTGTGCCTCCATCCCATTGCTGCCCCTGGGCCCTGCCTCTGCTGCCATCCCTTTTCACCTCCAGCATTATTTTGGTTTTCATACATCCTACACCTGTGCTTCAGATGCAAATGGTGGCAGTGATAGTGACAGGGAGCAGGGGTATTGGAGATGTGCTGCAAAACACTCATGCTTTGTTTCCGCTTAACCGGTTGAATCTAATTTAAGCGTATGAAAATGATGTGTAGGGGCCATCATGGCTTAGTGGTTAAGATGCTGAATTGCAGACCGGAAGGTTGGTAGGATAGCAGTTTGAGACCCGAGTGCCGCGAGACGGAGTGAGCTCCCATCTGGTGTCCCAGCTCCTGCCAACCTAGCAGTTCGAAAGCAAGAAATTGTAAGTAGACAAATAGGTATCGCTGCGGTGGTAAGGTAACAGCATTCCATTAGTCATTCCGGCCACATGACCATGGAAGCGTCTTCGGACAGCGGTGGCTCTTTGGCCTTATAAACAGAGATGAGCACTGCACCCTAGAGTCAGACAGGACTGGCTTTCGAGCAGGGGATACCTTTACCTTAATGATGTGTAGATTGTAGACACAAAGGAGAGATCAGTAGAAAAAACAATAACCCCATCTGAGTAGCTCTGATAGCATTTTGTTTGGCCCTGCTTCTAAACAAACATACTCATAAGTAAGTACAATCGTATGTTTTAGCCCGGGAATGTGGTCATTTTCAGACCAACTCATCATGGCTAGCAGGGCGCATCAGAGCCTAGGTTGGAGGGCTGGTAGCAAGCTTGGCCATGACATGGTTTCCACTTTGAAATGCTGTCAAATCTTAATATTATTGCATGATCTCAAATACTGAAATCAGTTTTCTGATATCAAACATTCATTGGACCAATTTTTCTAATTCCAACATTTCAGTTTCAAATGAGAAATTTTGAATTAGGATTTCCCTTTTAGATATGGGTTTTTTTAATTCTAAAATTTGAATTATCTAGATTTGGTGGCATCTTTTTACTGCTTTTTGAATTTGGAAGATTTGATTATCACGTTTGAAATTCATAGGCTGTCAACTGTAATATTAATTACCATTGCATGTTATCCATCAAATGCTATTATAAAAAAACTACTTTGTGACTACTATAAAATGTAAAACATTGAATGCCTGTAATCGAATACTCTCATACTGATATTACAGTCATTTACAGTTATCCAGTGAAGAAATCAAGTAATGTCAATTATCAAAGAACTTTTTAATTTTATTTATCTGTTTTTTGCATTGCTAAATTTTGCATTGCTAAACTTTTAAAAAATCACTCTGGTGTCTAAAATGTAAATGATTTATTAATACATCTTGGCTGGCTGCTATAATGTACCTGGGCAGATAATTTAATGTTATTATAGCCCCCAAAATTCCTCTTGATGCAACTTAAAAAAAAAAAGAGAAATATACTGCCTCAATTTGTTATCTCCAAATATAGAAAAAGTCATTTATGGAGAAATTGACATCCAGTCACCCCCACATCTGTGGTGGTAACATCTGTGGTGGTAACATCTCACCACCACAGTGGGGGATGAAATAGCTGTCTAAATGGCAAGAGCTTGTTCAGACAGCATCAGATAAGGAAAACAATTGGTGTGTTCCTACCTGCTCACAATTAAGTTATCGGCTTTACTGCTGATGCACAAAATGCTGTCTTCACACCCTGACACCAAGACAAATGTTAGAGGAAATGGGCTATAAGGTAAAGAGCAGCAGGGTGGTGTTAAACTGAACTATCCCATTAGACTCAGTTCAACAGGAGAGACCAAGACAAACCCTTGGGGTAATCTGGATAGAAACTGAAATATTTACATACCTCTTTATCACCTGCCTTTTGTCTCTCGCATCCTTTCATTTCTCTTTTGCTTGTTCACTAGTGCATTTAAATTATCCTGAACCAAATGAATTGGCAATGAATATAAAAGGGATTAAATCTTCCAGCATTTTATGGTTTTTTTCTGTTTGCGTTAACAGAAAAAACAACACCACATCCATTGAGCAACCTCGGGAGTGTAAAAAAAGAAAACAGACTTAGGTGCAAATATTTTCCTTCTACATTTACAGATCCTTCCAAGCAGATATTTCTGGGGAGTTTCTAATTTTAATTGAGGGCCCAATCCTGCAAATGTGATTAACTTCCTTGCCTCTGCTGAGCAATCCTGCAGGTGTTTAGCCTTCCTCTCAAAAAACTAGAACATGAAGTCGTAGTTGCTGTGGCAACAGAATGCAAAAGAACAATAAAAAGCTGTGTCCTGATGAAACTTCACAGCAGGCCTCAACAGTGCTTCACAAAACTGTAATTAGGGTTGTGTTGAAACAGATCTCTATTTTTTCTGCTATGAACAGTAGGCTGTAATCTTTCTGATTTCTCTTTTATATTATCTCTGACATAAATTCCGCACGTGTGCGCAGACACGCACACCCACGCACACCAGATTCACACTGTTATAAAACAATGTTTTCACTAAAGACCACTGAGAAACACAATTGCAAGATAATATACAAATGTTGCCCTCTGAAAATTACACCAACAGACGTACATCCTCTGAGAATGCCAAAATCAACGACTGCAGCTAAGGCTTTGGCTTTTATATAACACACTGAAGAAAACTCAACAGAACTAAATAATGCAAGCGTGCGCGCACGCACACACACACACACTTGTGTGTGTATAAAGGTAAAGGTTCCCCTTGCTCGAAACCCAGTTGTTACCGGTTCTAGGGGTGATGCTCATCTCTGTTTCAAAGCTGAAGTGGCAGCGCTGTCCAAAGACGCTTCCGTGGTCATGTGGTCGGCATGACTCAATGCCGAGGCACACAGAACACTGTTACCTTCCCGCCAAGGTGGACCCCTATTACTGTAATCTTTTGCAATTTCTTGCTTTCAAACTGCTAGGTTGGCAGGAGCTTGGGGCCAAAGACAGTAGCTCACACTGATACGCGGCACTCGGGTCTCGAACGGCTATCCTGCCTACCTTTCGGTTTGCAGCTCAGCATCTTAACCCCATTTTGTGCGTGAGTGTGTATAAAGAGCCAGGGTTTTCCTGTCTTTGTTGTACTTGATTGAGTTTAAATTGACTGACGACAGGCTGAAAAGCGGCCAGTCAAAAAGGGATTGGGCTTCATTTCTAATCAGGTGTGAGCGGAGGTAGCAAGGGTTACACTGGATCCCTTCCAGCAATATTATTTTTTTTTATTTATAGAATTTGTACCCCGCCTTTCTCCCACAAGGGCAACCAAGGCGGCTTACAATAAAAACATTAAAATACATGTTTACATTTAAAATCAAGAATTAAAACAATTAAAACAATTAAAACAAACAACCCCAGTGGGTCATCCACATTTACATTTGTTAAAAGCAATTTGTTAAAAAGCCCGCCCGCCATGTCTGACATCAAATGCTGATCTAAATAAAAATGTCTTAAGGCCCCGCCAAAAGGTCTCTAAGGAGGGAGCCGTTCTCAATTCCAGGGGGAGGGAATTCCACAATTGGGGCGCCACTGCCGAGAAGGCCCTATTCCGCGCCGCCATCCTCCTCACCTCCGTCAGTGGCGGCACGGTTAAAAGGGCCCCCCAGATGCCCTCAGAGTACGGGTCGGATTATAAGGAAGGAGGCAGTCCCTCAAATACCCTGGACCCGAGCCGTATAGAGCTTTAAAAGTAAAAACTAGCACTCTGAATTGTGCCCGGAAACAAACCGGCAGCCAGTGTAGCCGCCGAAGCAACGGTCTGACTGAGTCGAACCGACAGGCCCCGGCAACCACCCGGGCCGCCGCATTCTGCACTAGTTGCAGTTTCCGAACAGTCTTCAAAAGCAGCCCCACGTAGAGCGCATTGCAGTAATCTAGTCTAGATGTCACTAGGGCATGGGACACTGTGGCCAGGTCTGCACGATCCAAGTACGGTCGCAGCTGGCACACCAGCCGAAGCTGGGCAAAAGCCCCCCTGGCCACAGCCGCCACCTGGGAATCCAGGAGCAGCTGCGCATCCAGGAGAACCCCCAAGCTGCGGACCTGCTCCTTCAGAGGGAGTACAACCCCATTCAGAGTAGGACGATGATCCAGTACCTGAGTCGCAGACTTCTGGACCAGAAGAACCTCTGTCTTATCAGGATTTAATTTCAGCTTGTTTGCCCCCATCCAGCTCCCAACTGCCTCCAGACAACGATTCAGGACATCGACCGCCCCCTTGGAGTCAGGTGGAAAGGAGAGAAAGAGCTGGGTGTCATCAGCATACTGATGACTCCCTACCCCAAACCCCCGGATGACCTCTCCCAGCGGCTTCATATAGATATTAAACAGCATGGGGGATAGAATTGACCCTTGTGGCACCCCACACCTCAAGGGCAAGGGTGCCGAACAAGCATCCCCCAGCACCACCTTCTGGGATCTATCAGCCAGGAAGGAGCGGAACCACCTCAGAACGGTGCCTCCAAGCCCCAACCCAGCCAACCGACCCAGAAGGACACCATGGTCAATGGTGTCAAAAGCTGCCGAGAGGTCCAGCAGGACCAACAGGGACGCACTCCCCCTGTCCAGTCCCCGGCGCAGGTCATCCACCAAGGCGACCAAGGCCGTCTCTGTCCTGAACCCTGGCCTGAAGCCAGACTGGAATGGATCCAGATAATCAGCTGGTAATATGATTCTATTACCCCAGCTGAACTATCACGGCAGGTTACTACCTAATCCCAATAATGAGTGGGCTTCCTCAGCTGATCCTATCTCCCTGCTTCAGCTGCCACCAAGCAGTGCAAGCAGCGACTTGTTCCACTACAGCTAAACAGCATCTTATGCAAGGCAAGCAGGCAGAATCTTAGAATACTTCCACGTGCCTTTAATAACTTTTCTTTCTACTTTTTGTCTTTTTTGGCTGACGATACAGGGATACGGGCAACTCTTACAATGAAGCACATATAGTTTGACCCGGTTCAATGCCAGACAGGCATCCTTCCTGTATATTTGATAGCTGTAAAGTAATGCAGGTTACGAGTGTTTTTTCTCTCCTCTCTTTTCTTTTTCCAGATACAATCTTATCATGCTGCAGAAATGACAAACATTGTACCTGTCAAAATTCCTTCTTCTATGAAAATATAAATAGTATATGAGCCTGTCATCTGTTGCATCTGGCCGGCCCGTCCTATACAGCAAAGCTGGAACATTTACCTCTTGGCAATCATGCCTGTTCTGCATGGATCCTCCTTACAACTGAAGGCCCATGCCATGCAGAGCAACCCCATTAGCAAGAGGGTGAGAAAAGGAGGAGCCCACATGAGACTCCCTCTTCTTTCTCCTATTTCCTAGGCAATCATGGATCCACACCCTGCCGGCCTGGTGGGTTGAGCAACACAGTCCACTGAGCAGTGGGCATTGAGGGGCTTCAGGGGCTCATGTCATGACCAGTGTCCAATCTGGCCCATCTCTGATGCTGGCCCTGCCCCTGCCGCATCCACTGCATATATATTGCATTCGCTTGGATATTAGCTTCCCTAAAAGGAGGTTTAGGGAAGCCATTTAGGTTGAGCCATTTCTGACAAAAATGAGAAAAACGTTCAACTCTAGGGTTGCCAGCACTGGCTGAAACTGTTCTTGGAGATTTATTTTTCAGATGAAATGTTGAAAATTCCCAGAGGCCTTATTTTCTCATCTCTTGCATTTCTCTCAGTAGGCACCTGGACATTGATACGACTTCCTGGACACTCCGGGCCAACCCTACTCAGCCCATTTCCAAACCAATCTGAATTCAGCTTGGCCTACCTCCCGTAAATTCCCAGAAACTCACATGTCTCCCAAGGACCACAGGGTCTGTGCAGCACATTAGCATCAGAGTGCTACTACTTGGGTTGCTGGTGCTGCTAAACTGGCCAACAAATGCAATTTAAAGGAAAAGGGATAATTTGGGGAATCTGGGTGAATGAGATGGACAGAGATAGGAAAGCCAGTTTTTAATTCATGCTGGACAAGAATTTGGGGCTCCTAATGCTTGACTCTTCTTTCATGGCATGTATGAGCTCCTGAACTCTAAAAATGTGTAGAAATAGTACCCAGAAGGTTTTTTTTGAATAACATCTAGATAAACAATGCCTTGCTCACTGTTGATCCTAAATAACTATAGACTATAGACCAGCGGGTGGCGCAGTGGGTTAAACCACTGAACCATGAGCTGTCGATCGAAAGGTCGGCAGTTCGAATCTGCAATGGGGTGAGCTCTCGTTGCTTGGCCAGCTCCTGCCAACCTAGCAGTTCCAAAGCATGTTAATGCGAGTAGATAAATAGGTACCGCATGCGGGAAGGTAAACAGCGCTCCGTGTTCCAGCTGCATGCTACGCGTTGCGGCAAGGACAGTCATGCCGGCCACATGACCATGGAGGCGTCTTCGGACAACGCTGGCTCTTCGGCTTTGAAATGGGGATGAGCACCACACCCTAGAGTCGGACACGACTGGACTTAATTGTCAGGGGTCACCTTTACCTTTTTAGTGACAGAAAATTATATTGGAATATTTTTAGTCCACTTTCCTATCAAGCAACTGAATTTTACTCACGTTATCTGGGAATGTACAAGATAATAGATATTAGGGTAGTATTGCTAGGATCAAGAGCATATACACAATGCAATTGCATTGGTAGATGGATAATATAATGCTATTATTTACACAATCTACAAGTTTAATTATTGCTTTTCTATTAAAATATTATCTAGTAATATTTCTTTTGGATGTTTTCATGCTGAAGAAAAATAGAATAAAAATTATAGCATTTCTATGTTGAAAATTAAAATGAGGTTTCCAAAGTCATTTTCTTTCTTTTTTCCTCCTAATTTTTTTAAAAGGTTTTGCAATTTTTTTAATAGGAGGCCTCTTGTTTAGCCAGCCCTGTTTTCAGTTTTAAACACAATCTGAAAACTATGCCTAGAACACAAAGATAAGGTGTTTTTAGGTTGAGGTCTTTTGAATGGAAAACTTGTAAAGTGAATTGATTTAGAAGAGCAAGAGTCCTTGTATTCACAAATTTCTAAGTAGTGCCACTGTTTGATCTGCTATCTAGCAGAGAGGCAGGAACTGGAAGAGATAGAAGATGAGCTGAGTATTTGAGTATTTGAGAAACAAGAGTATTGAAATTTGTAATGACAGTCTTTGCTAATTATCTGATGTAGGAAGTAAGATGTCTGCTGTGCCTCAGGTAGTCATTTTCACGGTTGCGATGAGCTAGGAAAGATAATGATATCAGATTCCTGTAATCATTTCTAATGTACTCTCATCTCCATCACTCACCTTTTGTAATCAGCAGGAAATCTCTGCATTCCTTCCCTAAAAGGACCGACTGCCTTGCTCGATTTCCAGAGAAAGCGAGCAAAAGAGAGATACCAATGCTCCTGAGTTACTGATTGATATACATTGCTTCACTGTCATTTCCAGACAGTGTGGAAAATGTGATGAATCTTAAAACAGATTACTGTGGACAAAGTATTTGGCTTTAGCCTTGATGCATGATTTAAACATAAATATGCTGTTCTTCATGTGAACATCTTTTTAAGTGTACGGGATGGGAATTTTTCTACTCAGTATACTACCTTCAGCAGTCAGACGTGTTTTGGATACAGGGAATGGCATTCCCAAGTTACTTTGCCTTGCTCCCCTTCGGAGCTTCTGGTTTCTTGATGCTGCACAAGAAAGTAGAAAAGAGCCTTAAGTGTATGTATTCTGCTGCACAGCCTGCCAAGATCTACTCTCAGTGTCATCAATTTCTTTGTTCTTCCTCCCTCATCCATATTCTTTCTGACAGGTTTATACACCTGCCAATGAAATGCAGATTGATCAACCTGATTTACTGGTGACCATTTGTGTTTCCTGTAGGTCAGCCTTCGATTTGGCAGATATGCAGGTTTGTGGTGTTACAGGAGGGCTAACTCCTTGAGATTTCACTCAGTATTCTCACAGGCCTTGCATTCCATTCCATCCAGCTGTTTAGTCATCAGATGCTCCACTTTGTAAGGAACTGGGATAGAGAGTTGACCTACTTGAAGACAAAATAGTCACCCACTTAGGTAGGCCTGAACATCAAGCACCCATTTCCTGTTACTTCCTGATCTCCCACGTGGCCTGGTTTGATAGACACAAGCTATCTACAATCACAGTAGATGGTCAAGCTACCCTGAATTATTAGATGCAGAATTACAGATCTTTATCCATTTCCCCTTCATGTATACATTCCCAGATTGGCCTAAATTCTCCAGGAATGAGTATCAATGTCCAGGTGACTCGTGAGAGCTAACCTGGAGATTTTAACAGGGTCTCCAGGAATTTCCAACATTACATCATGTGGGGGGGGGGGAAATCTGCAGGAATAGCTTCAGTCAGAGCTGGCAATTCTATAAGCTTTTTGGGCCTTCAGTGTTTATTTCCAGCAATAATGCCATTTGCGTACAGTGTAGACCAGGGGTTCTCAAAGCAATGGGTTGCAACTCGCCACTTGGAGAAGGGGCAGATTAAAACCCCCTTAAGGGGAGTTTTGACTTGCGATGGCGGCAGCAGCGATCCAGGGATCACGTCGCTGCCAGGGACAAGGGGCATTTTTAGACTTACTCTGGGTCGAGCCATTCTCCAGAGGGTGTGGGGGGTGTCCCCCCCAGCGGGCCTCCCCAAGCCTCTGAATGGCTCCTGGAGGCGATTAAAGCCCATTTCCGGTTTACTTCCTGGTTTCCTCCAAAATCGCACCCTCAGGAGGACGGTCCAGCCCTCAGTAAGTCTAAAATTATCCATTTTGTCCCCGCAATCCCCGGATCGCTGCCGCCGCCATCACAAGTCCACCCCTGCAAGCACTCAAAGTTCTCCCCTACTCATGGGGAGAACTTTGAGAACCACTGATGTAGACCATTCAATCTAAGCATTTTAAAAAGGATATTTTAAACGTCTTCTGAGATCATGCCTCTTAAGAATGCTTGGGGGAATCCATGAGTTTGAATGCATTGCCAAATTAATGTAAAATAGCATATTGAGAAGGGTTCTAGCCTTCTATCTGACATGCTAGATTTACATGGAGAAGTACTCATACCTGGGATCCTAGTACCTGCATTCTGAAGAGTTACAGTCCTTTGAATCATCTGTGCTTACATACTTAACTGTGCCATAGCCCCAGTTATCACCGATTTTCTGTGCAGCCGCCTGTTTAATCACTCTGAGTATTAACTATAATAATGATATTTTACATTAGCAACATGAGATCAGAAGAGCATTTCTGAGAAGCCAGGCAGTTGTTTTCTCATATGCTAGCTTTCCGCTGTAGGCCTTGGACGTTTGGAAGACTTAGTAGCTAAAGACATAGTGAACTAAGATCAAAACAAAACACCATTTAGTCGGTATTGGACAAAAAAAGATCCCTTGATTAAGATAAGAATAAAGCGCCTAGCATAAATGTCCATTTGCTTTTTTTAATAAAAGTGTCATGTGCATTTTGAAGTATGAGCCTACAGTGGTAAAGCTGATGAGATATTTGTAAGTCCCCACAAATGGATGCTAGGGAATGTCTTAAGGGAGAAATTACTCCATTGTTCTGAAACAGTTTGCTACATCAAAAAACAAAACAGATAGGACACTATAAAGCTTTCAAGTACACAGTCAACGTCTCAAAAACTGCATTCTGCTACTGAGGTCATGACCTGAATGGAGATATTGCCTTTGTGAACATGTGTGAACATGTGTGAACATGGAGACATTGTGACGTGTGAACGGAGACGTTGCCTTTGTTAACTCAGTATGGGTTAACAAGTGAATATGAACTCACTGTGCAGCTGTGTCAAGTTCCTCTGGACTCTTGCAGAAGTTGCAATCATTTCAAGGGAGTTTGTGTCCTTAAGTATTTTGTGTTGTGTATTGTCTCATTAAGCATTTGTTACACCGTCCACTATTTTTCTCTACACTACTTTTTTTTTAATAGAGGATATCATGTTGAAACAGCAAGGATGTTGTAAACTAAAATGTCAACATCATCATTATTAACATCAAAGACCCACCCCTATCTACCCTCCTTCAGGAAGTCAATCTTACCTGTTTGGCAGACCTCCAGATAAAGGTCTTCCAGCCTTGGAATCAATGCTAGATGTAATCTGATTCACAATTTCTACTTGCATTAAAATACTTTAATAAAGCCAATAAAGGCAGTAATGGGCTGGGCGAAGGCCAACAAACTGAAGCTCAGTCCTGATAAGATGGAGGCGCTGCTGGTGGGTGGTTCACTTGTCCAAGGAGATGGTACTCAATCTGTTCTGCATTGGGTTGCACTCCCCCTAAAGGAACAGGTTTGCAGTTTTGGGGGAAGGGATCGATCTAGCATGCTGTGCCGGATCCTATCCAGGATCGAGCTAGCACAGGCAGAAGCCTCCTCAGGGTAAAGGGATGTTCATCCCTTTACCCTGAGTAACAGCCCCAATGGGTCTCCTCAAATGTGTGCCAGCAAAATGGTTGACGCAAACCCAGGAGGCCTGTGTAAGGCCCAACAGGCCCTGGAAGGGGAATAGGATTTGGCGGAGTGTGCCGCCAATGATCTCTCCCCTCCCCAGTCCCAGCTACCCAATCCCTCCTCCTGTTCCACCTTTCACCATCTCCACGCCCCCCCCATGCCTCCCAGCGCATTCCTTGCCTACGTCCGCCAGCAGCGGGTGGCACCAGCCTCGGCACTGGTGCCACTTAGGTTCTGGGTGTTGAAAACATGCCTTACGGTGGCGCAGCGTAGATAGATAGATCTATCTATCATCAGCTTACCAGATTTTCACAAAGATTTGGGCTCCTCCGTCTTGGATCTCGCGAGATCCAAGACGGAAGCGCCCGGAAAAAGGTAAGTTGATTCACTTTTTTAAAAAGGTGGCGGTGGCAGTGGAGGCTTCCACCAGGCCTGGGACAGATCCGGGACCCGAGCCTGGGTTCCGGGATGGTCCTGAAAATTCCGGGACGGATGGCAAGCCTATCTATCTATCTATCTATCTATCTATCTATCTATCTATCTATCTATCTATCTATCTATCTATGATATAGATATAGATACAGATATAGATGATATAGATATAGATGATATAGATCAGGGTGGTCCAACTTCTCGTACCTCGAGGGCCGCATACTGACTTCGACACGAAACCCAGGGGCCGCACAATTAATTAAATTAATAATTAATTAATAATTAATATATAATTATAAATAATTCAAAGCAGAAGTGCAAGATGTTGTCCCCACCATTCTCCCTTTGACACCCCCAAAGGGTCTGTTCTTTTTTTAAAAAAGACAACCTCTCCAATGCAACACCCCCTTTCTACCCTCCCCAAATATAAATAGGAGCGACAGTGGGCTCCCTGTTGGCAAGTAAGTGGGGGGGTGTTAAAAGGCAACCCATGCCCAGGCAAATCAGGTGTGCGTTTTCAATTGGACGAGATATGGCTTAAAACTCAAGCCAGAAATCTTGGGGGTGGGGACTTGTAAAGGAAAAGGGAGATGGGTAGGAAAAACAACACAACAAAAGAGGACTGGATTAACTCCCCCACCCCGGAAAAGCCCAGCCCCTCAAAAGACTGGTCCCAACATTGCATCACCAGGAGAAGGGGGAGAGAGGCACCTTTCTTAAACTGTAGCCCTCTGCAGAGGGAAACCAAGTCTAACCAAACTCTGACCCAGAGATTCCTCATTCTGCAGCAAATATTGCTAAAAGTTAAGTCTATGGAACCACCTGAACAACCAAATCTCTCTCGCCCAGCTAAATGCACCTAGCAAAGCGAGAGGCCAACTGCCAGACAAACTTTCAAGGCTGCCTGCCTGCCGAAACCCCACAAGTTCACCCTGGGACTCCCCCCCCCGCAGACTTCTGCGGCACGCAGCAGCTCTCGAAGCCCCCTCCCTCCCCCAAGCCACAAAAGCACTCACTGGCGCGTTCCCCCGATGCTCAGCTCCTGCGGCCCCTGGAGGCTTCTCCTTCCCCCCTCCCTTCTCCCAGCAAAGGCGCTCAGCGCCGAGCTGTTCCGAGGCAGCCAGCTCAATCCACTCTCTTCCTGAACCTCAGGAAGAGAGACGGTCGGGATGGCTGTCTCAGAACAGGTCGCCCCCAACATGCCTCGCACTCCACTGACCTCAGAGAAGCGCTTTGCTCCTGAGCGCTTCTCCGAGCGTCAGCGAGGGCGCGCGGGGCATGCCGGTGAGAGTTCGTCGGCTGAAGCGCTTGCCCCGCGCCTTTCCGATCATCAGCTGGAGCGCGGGGCAAGCGCTTCAGCCGACAAACTCTCACCGGCATGCCCCGCGTGCCCTCGCTGACGCTCGGAGAAGCGCTCAGGAACAAAGCGCTTCTCTGAGGTCAGTTTCGATCGGAGCTGAGCACCTTTGCTGGGGGGAGGGTGGGGGGAGGGAGAAGCCTCCGGGGGCCGCAGGAGAAGCCTCCGGGGGCCGCTGGCGGACCACCCTGATATAGACATAGATCTGAATTGTTATAACCTACTTATAACCAAAGCATGTCAATGCGAGTAGATAAATAGGTACCGCTTGCGGGAAGGTAAACAGCGCTCCGTGTTCCAGCTGCATGCTACGTGCTGCGGCAAGGAGAGTCATGCCGGCCACATGACCACAGAGGCGTCTTCGGACAACGCTGGCTCTTCGGCTTTGAAATGGGGATGAGCACCACACCCTAGAGTCGGACACGACTGGACTTAATTGTCAGGGGATACCTTTATCTTTACCTTACTTTACACACTGGTTCTCAATCAGTTGTAAGCGTACCGCCATTTGGTGTTATTCAGCTCCTGGCTGACAAGGTGGTGGCCGCCAAGGCGCCCGTGCCGTGCCAGAGCCCTGGAAACGGTGGCTCGAGCTCTGCAGAGGCTGCAGAGCTCGAGCATGCGGGTTTCCAGGGCCAGAAAAGGCCCACCCACCTTTGCCCCCTAGTTTACTTTTACAGACCACCGGCGTGGCGAAAACGCAGAAGTGCTGATGACATCAACGGCACTTCCTTCCAGTGGTACGCTGCATGGCGGTCGCCCAGGAGGTGGTACACCGCACCACTGGGGTTGAGAACCCCTCTATTGAATGTTTGTCACAATAAGAGAAAAAAATAACAGTACAAAATTAGCGCTGCACTTGAAGGCACCATTTTGACATATATTTTGGCATAATATATACCCACATCCCTAATCTTTTTGGCACAGAAAAGGGTGAAAGAATTTCTAGGATTAAGTTTATGCATGACATGAAGCTCTACATGTACTGTGCATGCTCTGCTTTGCACATCACAGCATATTAGAGGTGTGCTGCTATTATACCTCTCCACACATATAGAAGTACCATTCTTGAGTGTGTGAACCAAACCTTATTCTCATCAAAACTACACAGGGCTATTATATTACTTATGCATTTTGAGATGAGCCTGCAAAAAACAACGGAAAACAAATATATCCTCCTTGGGTGTTGTTCTTACCTAACAATTTATGCCAGCAAAGAGCTCCTACTGTTCCTAGGCTTCCTAGGCTTTCTTACCTGTCTCTCTTCTCAGCTGTCCATGACCTGTTGCTTCTTAATGAATGCTGGAGCCTCATAGTTCCCCCAGGCACACATGCACAGAGAAAAAATGCTGAGATTTGTCAATTCCTCTAACATCCATTTAGGATTATTGTCAATGTTTATAAACCTATAAGCAAACTATTCTCTTGAGACTAATTCATTGTGATGGTTAGTGGAGCTAGGTCACCCAGCAGGGAGAAATCTTGCTGGTCTAGAGTCGAGATGTGCCAGCTTCAATGTATTCTTGGTATTAGTGATCCTACTGTCATTTGATTGCTGCTAGGACAACATTCTCCTTGACTTTGCATGTTGAAGAAGAAAAAGACATTGCATTTTTCTTTGTGTGACCCCCCCCCCCCCGGGCTTGTGTTCAAAATGCCATCATGACTCATGAGGCAATTGCAGAAATGACAAACTTATAGTTAACAGTTTAGACTTTAGGAATTGTTAATATCTCTTCTGCCACAAGGTTCATTCTGAAAGTCATATCAATCTCAAAAGAGAGTCAAAATGCAAATACTCAAAGTACGACATAGAAGAATGAATTTGAAAACCCCATCTTGCAAAATTTAACCTAAAAACATGCAAAATGATGAAGGCAGACATTTTATTTATTTATTTATTTATTTTTTAAAAAATTATACCCCGCCTTATCCTATGCCAAGGCAAACGGCCAAGGCGGCTTACAACAGAATTAAAATACATAATTTAAAAACAATACATAGGTAGAAACTTTCAGCCCGATCCTAACTCCCTGAGTGGCGATGCAGCGGTGCCAACACAGCGCCTGCTGTGTGTTTCATGGGGGCATCCTGAGCTGAGGGGGAGTTTCCTGAGGGGGAGTTTCAGCCTCCAGGGAACATTTGGTCTCTTGCCCCAGCGTAAGCCTCTGTCGTCCCAGTGGGTCAACTAAGACATGCACCAGCAATATTGCTGGTTCATGTCGGCATGGACCTATGAAGGCGGATCAAGCCTGGGAAGGGGGGTTGGATTCGGCGGATGCTGCTGCTGCCGCCTTCCAGGTCCCGATGCGCCCTCCTCCCTGCCCTCGTCACTGCCCCGTTCCACCCACCCCCCTACGCATACTTACCAGGGCCAACAAGCATCTGGCGTCCCTTTCCTAACACGCACAGGAGGGAATACCTCTTCTAAGATGGTACCTGCATGTGTGGCATCATCTAAAAAACAAAATATGATTTTTTCCCTATTCTTCAGAATTATGATTCTATTCCTAAGCAAATGTTTGCAGGTGTAATCAATTGATGAAGTGACTAAAATATCTCTGACTGGGTGATTACTCTATGCTCTATGTGTGTTCAGCAAAAGAGCTCTTCTGATGTGTGGCCACTGCAGGCAGAAGCAATAAGGTTGAAGCTTCTTAAATGTGTCTCACATGAGGACTCTTGGTGTGCCTGTTACTTCTATAAACACTTTAGTAATGCCTTGTCTAGCATAACGCTTTGAGTCAGTTATCAGCTACCCTAGTCCCAACTGCTCCCTTTGGAAAAAAAAACAACCCCAAAACCAGGAACAGTGTATTTGCTCTGTATCTTAAAACTCAAAATGGGCAGAAGGGGAGTGAGTGTGGGGAAGTCATAGACCTTTTAAAAAGCCTTGGGCCTTGTTTTTATAAGGGGCCTTTATAAAAGAGGTGATTCAAGTGGATCTGCTGCCTGAATTGGTGCTGCTCCACTGGCCGTGACAGTAATTTCCCCCCTTTGGGCTGTGTGTATGTGGTCTATTGCAGGGGTTCTGAACCAGTGGTAGGCGTACCACCAGTGGTACGTTTGGGTACCTCTGCTGGTACTCTGACTGCTGGGCCCTCCGGGACACCCGAACCCCTGTGAAAATGTGGCACTCAACAAAAACAACCCACCTGCCCACCCAGAGCCTCTTTCCAGCCTCCTACGTGGCCTCCAGTGGCCTCCAGTGGCCTCCAGCGCTGAAAAACAGGCCGAAAACCCAAACGTAAGCAAACCGTGGAAGATGCCATCACCGCTCACTTCCGACGGTACTCAGCATGTAGCAGTGGCCATGTAGGTGATGATACACCATGCTGAGTATGTTGAGAACCCCTGCTCTAATGCATGTGCACCTCACCAGCACTAATACTGCTACCATTGCCACCACTGTCTCCTCCTTCTCTCCACCTGCCCAGTTTTTAATGAAGCTGCTAGGGACACTGTGGGAGTGGAGCACAGCAGCAGCGTCACTGCAGGGGGGGCGGAGCTCCAAGTTCCGTCGGGCTCTGAGCCTCCGTTACACGACAGGAGAAAGCGGCCCCACCCCCTCGCCTTTGGAGCAAGTGCTTTCGTCGGCCGGAATGGCTCCAAAGGCGAGGGGGCAGGGCCGTTTTCTCCCGTCGTGTAACGGAGGCTCAGAGCCCGATGGAACTTGGAGCTCCGCCCCCCCTGCAGTGACGCCAGTGGAGCACAGTGCAGCACAGCAATCCCAGAGCGTCCCTATTGCTCCTCCTTTCCCTTGCTGCTCCTGCTGCTCCTCCCTTCCACTTCTTCCCACATGGCTGCATTGAAACAAACAGGCTCAGTGGAGCATGCTGAGGGAAGAGGAATCCTCTTCCTCTCCCAGCATGCTCTGCCTAGCCTGTTTCTTTCAACATAGCCAGCGAGAACAAGCAGGAGGATGCAGTGGCATAGCTAGCGCCCCCGAGGTTGGGGCGGCCCCCCCAATGCCCCCCCAAATTAACATAAATTAAGTTTCGTTTTCGTTTTTACATTTTTTTCACGGTTTTTTAAGTGTTTTTCGGGGGTTTTAGTGGTATCAGGGCTTCTATCGGGTGTGTGTATGCTTTCCCCCCACTTAGCTTGTGTATAGGAGGCTCCAGCGACGACGATCTCCAGCAACGATGATCTCTTCCTCTGCCTGCGACCGGGGGCGCGAACTCTGTAAAGCGCCCAGCAGCGCTTTCCACAGTTCACGCAGGCGCAGAACGTCGATTGGAAACATCGTCGTTCTGCGCCTGCGCGAACTGTGGAAAGCACTGCTAGGCGCTTTACAGAGTTCGCACCCAGGGCAGACAGAGGAACGATCAGCGCCCCCGGAAGAGATCGTCGTCGCTGGAGATCGTCGCTGGAGGCTCCTATACACAAGCTAAGTGGGGGCAAAGCATACACACACCCGATAGAAGCCCCAATACCACTAAAAAAACCACTTAAACACTTAAAAAAACGTGAAAAAAGCCGGACAAAACTGAAACTTAAGGAGGCCCGCGCCCCCCCCAGAGCCTCAGTGCCCTACACCCTGGGGCCCCCCGCCCCATATCAGCCGACGCCTCTGGGAGGATGGTGCTGGAGGAAGAGGTATGTTACTGAACCCTGATTGAAGCAGCTGAGTAGGTGGCAGGCTGGATAGGGCAAGATAGGGCATATGCAGTGGCATCGCTCTAGGTAGGGTGGAAAGCTAAGTTCTGCAGCATTCCGCCCCACCATTACTCTCCGGCACGAGGTGCCCCACCCCCTCGTCGTAGGAGCCCATCAGTAGAGAGAAGGCAACGCGCAGGGACTCTCCTGCGCGTTGCCTTCGATCCACTGACAGGCTCCGATGACGAGGGGGCGAGGCACCTTGTGCCGGAGAGTAATGGTGGGGCGGAACGCTGCAGAATTTAGCTTTCCACCCCACCTAGAGCGACGCCACTGGGCAGATGTGGAGTGTGGGTCATCCCTCATCAGTTTGCCACCCCCTGTAGCCAGCCAGTATGAAGCAGGGATGTGGATCATGTCTCTGACTCAAAATCTCATGTAAAATCTCAAGTCTCTGGATCCAAGTCTCAAGTCAAGTCCCAAGTCATTGCCCCCATGTCCCAAGTCTTTGGTTGCGAGTACCTATCTATTTAATGGGGTAAACGGGTTTAAATCTGAATAAAATTTGACTTGTCGTAAAAGGCTCCAAGTCTCGAGTCAAGTCTTTCGAGTCTTTTACCATTGCCGAGTCAAGTCTGAGTGGAGTCATTGACGCGACTTGAGTCCGACCTGAGACCGAGTCAATAGAATCAAGTCTACATCACTGGTACGAAGGCAGTTATAAAAAATAAACAACTTTGGACTTAAGATACCTAGAGAAGTTCCCTAATGCAATGCAATATACTGAGCAGGAAACTTCCTTGCCTTACTCTGAACATAATGCTCCTTGGTTCTGATGCTCCCAGTTCTGATGAATTACACATCTCTCTTGCATCCCTCATTGCAGAATCTATTGCAGACTCTTGGGTATTAGGATAAGTGAACACACAAAGAGGAGGAAAATCAATCCCACTCCATAGATAATGGGCTAGTGCAGATGGTCACCGAACACCAGGGGCTCAGTGACAGACTTTTGCTTGAATATGGCAGTGGATTCCCTCAGGAAAATGAACAAATAGAGAATGCTATTTTATTTGCATGAGGAATTAGCTGTTCTTGTTTCAACATTACTATGGTGGCCTGCTCTCTTTTTATTTGTTATTCATTTAAAATATATGATTCTTTACTGCCTTAAATGTGCCTGAAAAGTAGCGCATTTCAGAAGCTCCCTCCTGTCAACAGTAGCTCCCTCACAGGCCCAACCTCGCTTATGTTTATTTCTTGATGTATCGTCTACATAAGGTCTAGTGAAGGTGGGTTACCTAAGTGTGGGTAACATTTAATTTTCATTCAGAGATAGCAGAATGACACTGTGTTTAGGAAAGGATGAGGACCACCCCACTGTATGAGCAATTGCATTACGTTTACCTCAGAAACCGATTTTGAAGAGTCTGGGCTGTGAACAGATGGGAAGGGCCAAGAGGTTTAAGAGGCCCTTTATAGTTCAGGAGACTGCAATAATTAGCACGAGTCAAGGCTAAGGAGATGTGACCAAGGTCAAAGTGTTGTGATGACAGGGACCTATCTATCATCACTGAATAATCTGACCATGACTCAGCATCTTTGCATTGAGTTCTTCCTGGGGTGGAATTGAGGTGGAGAGTTACAATTTCTGTCCTTTATATGTCTCAATAGCTGTCAGGGCCCATCGGGGTCAAGCCTCGAAGTAGGAAATTTTCAGATTTGCACCTGGGAGTTGCTGCCAGATTCCCCCCCCCCCCCGTTACTGACACCTTATGGTAGCACAGTAAAGAGAAAAACCACCTGGTACCTCTACGTTCCAAGATTTGACCTTGATGACAGAGCTGACATCATCATAATCAGACGGTGATTTCCACTGTTTGACCCAGGTGCGGTGGTATCTGGGTCCATGTGGATGTAGCACCCTCACTGCAAGGGTAATGCAAGTTGCATACTTTAGGAAGAGGAACAGAAGCATACAGGAAAACAAAACGTTGACTATTCTGGGCACTTCATCTTGCCGAGAGACGAACTCTAACAGCTGTTGCACAATAAGAGTTGGAGAGAAGCTTGTCAAGAGAGGAAAAGTGATGACTGATTTTTCTGGCATGTGAGTTCCAAGCAACCAGATCAGGAAATGAGTTTACTTCTGTACAGCGTGACTTAGAAAGAACTGCTTGTCAGCTCACCAAAGTGTGCAGTACTATTCCCATGATACTGTTGTAGATTAATCTCCCAGGAAAGGGTCCATGAATACTTTCACATCTCTGGCAGTGGCCGAGGCAAGTTAATTAAAGCGATTTGCAGTGTAAGAACTGTTTTAGCTTCTCTTCGCCCCCTGCCTGCTCCTGGCTTCCCAAAGTGCACAGCAAGCAAAGTCTGAGCACTTACGAATCCGATCAATAAGCAAGTACAGTATACTGTATGTCAGGGACTCTAAAAGGTTGCTTTAGGGGGGAATAAAAACCAACAGGATGTGCTGCTAGTTTTATGTGACAAAGGTAGGATTTGGAGTGGATAATTCACAAGCTCTTGTTGTATAGTGGGATAACGATTGTTGCTGATACACTTAAGGACTGGCCCATCCATGAGACCAAGTGAAGTGGTTGTCTGAGGCATCAGATGGCGCCCACTTCCATCCACCTGCTCAGTTCTACTGATCCTCCTACTCCCATTCCCTCGATTAGAAAAGGAAAAGGGGGGCAAAACTGAAGTGTGGAGGAGAGGAGAGCCATGGAGGTAGGCTGGCACATCACCAGGTAAGGAGGCAGCATTTGGCAATGTCACCTCAGTTGCCAGGTGGTCTTGGGCCAGCCCTGCCACTGACTGAACATTATTGTGCTGCCTCTGATTTTCAATGCCCATAACCATATCCCTCTTCAGTCATTCACTCCCCCATGGAGAGTGAACGCATAAAGAGCTCCTCCAGAATGTATGCTAGCCTTGCCCCCTGCCAATTTCACATATGCTAGCCCAGGCCCCCCAATAGCAGAGCTACGACCGCCGCCGCCCCCGGCACCAGAACTGACATCACAGCCACCGCTGTTTTTATTAGGAAATGCTGAGCCTAGAGTGTTTGTCCCCAGCAGAGTGCAGCAGCACGCTTGCTCCAAGGTTGTTCCTCGCCGACGAGAGTAAAACTATGCTTTGGAATAGGAAAAGGCGGGGTATAATTTTTTTAATAATAATAATAATAATAATAATAATAATAATAATAATAATAATAATAATAAATAATTAAATAAATTAAATAAATAAAACAGACAAGGCAGATGTCCACCACCAAGACTGTATTTACAAATTTACAGATAAGCAGCTTCAGGAAAGCAATACCTTCTTATATACAAAACTCCAACTCCACGGCATAGACTCCAGCTCTCTCAAACTCCACACAACAACCCACACAGGTAGGTTCTGCCAGCCTCCTTATATAGTGCTTTCCACCAATCATAGTTGAGTTTGATGCATCTCATTACCCATTACATCAACTCCCTCCACAGGTGCTGTGTCATGGTGATTCAGCATTTTTCATGTCCCTTCATTTCCTTTTCTGCATTGCATTACTTTACAGAGAGATATACATAATACACGGAGTCTATGACAGCTATGCCTGCCCAAACATCAGGGCCCTGCACTATTCAGATTGGAAATTTCAGATCATTTGGTGAGCTAACCCTGACAGTTTCCCCATCCAACAGAGGCACAGGGCGAGCGGGAGGGCCAAACCCGTCACCGTTTCCATCGCGGCCGCCCACTCGCACCGCTGAAACAGCCCGATACGCGGCGGTGGACGCTTTGACCCCCCACCTGCCTACTGCCCAGGGCCCAACAAGCCCCCCATGTGTTGCTGGGGGCCCACCACCCCCTTCCCCCCGTTCCTACATTACTGCGGCCCCCTGCATCACAGGATCCTTTGGGAGGAAGCCCATTTGCCAATGGGTAGGGCAAAAGGCAAGTGCAAAGTGAGTCTCTTTGCCAAGAAACTCACATTGCAGCTGCTTTTTCACAGCACTCCATCTGCAAATGGGAGTGTCCTGGACACTGTCCACCAGAGATCCCATGATGTTGCAGGGATCCAGACACTCCCATTTGCAGGTAATGGGTACCTGGAGAAGGCAGTGGTAATGCAAGTCTTTCAGCTGAGAGATTCATGCCGCCGCCACTGACCAAAAGGGGACAGTGGGGTGAGAGCCAACAATCCGGTGAGCCCTCTGATGACTCAGTGCCCAACCTGACCAATCCCTGAAGGTACACGTTGAACGTACATCATTCAGGTACATCCATGAAGAGCCTGCCCACGTTGCAGGTTGTGTTAAAGGTGGGCATGAAAAAGTCGAAGGCTACTGATCTAGTGCATCATTGTCTTTTCAGATGCAATCATTCATGTGCCCCCTTGAAATCAGCACATTCACAGGTGTCCCCAATGGCTTCCATGCTGGTGCTTGTTGGCCACAATTGGAGTGCCTGCCTTGCATGGAAAGGAACAAAAACGTTTTAAGGACCAGGCTATGTTAATAGCAGCAAATTTCCTTTTGTTGCCTTCTATCATGATTAGCTTTTAACTAGAGTGACATTTGCTGGGAAAGCAAAGTGAAAATGACCCCACAAAAAGGCCCATATTTTGCAGAAGTTCACATTCAGTGCATCCAATCTGTAGTCCCCGGAGGGAGGAAGAGAGAGAAAGGGGGAAAAAAGAGCAAGTCTGTATTACAGCTGCCAGTTTTAGTGATCAAACTCATCAGAGAGCTGCCCAGCCAGATCTAGTGTCCAGATAAACATGGTATTCATGCTAACCATCTGCCTACGGGTCAATAGGGACAAAAATTTAAAATAATTACCCCTAATGAATGAATATACAATGACGCTCCTGTGTGAGGTAGAGTATCATCAGTGCACCATGTTTAAAAGAGTGGTTGTTCTTTAGCGTAGTCACTGTCAACTGCTTTTAAACATTACTAACATTTTGCCTTGGCTCTATTTTGAGCACATCAATCTTAGTGCTTGTTAAAAAATTGTTATGATGGATTTTTCTAATTACAATAATAATCAACATCAGAAATTCCACCTTGGTCTGAATAGTTTGCAGTTTCATTGTGGACTTCACTGAACAGTCTCAAAGACAACAAAAAATAAAGATACGTGTTATTAACACGTCATTAAAAGCCTGTTCAGTTTTACATCATCCCCTGTGACCACAATCTCCTAACACAACATCCAGAGTGGATTAAAAATGACGTTTGTTTTTTTAAATAGCATTTTTATTTCAATCAGAATTTAGAAAAAACTTAAATTGGGATTTAAAAAAACATCTTTTCTATTAGATACCCCTTATAATAACCTGGTTTAAAATGAATTCAGAATGTAGTACAAGCAAACATGTTGACGTCTACACTCACTGGATTGTTTTGTAAGAATTCTTCTATGAACTGAAAGCACTTTAATTTACTCAAATGGGGGTGGTTTTTGTCA
This sequence comes from Plestiodon gilberti rubricaudatus, assembly GCA_026170595.1. Taxonomy (NCBI): domain Eukaryota; kingdom Metazoa; phylum Chordata; class Lepidosauria; order Squamata; family Scincidae; genus Plestiodon; species Plestiodon gilberti. Next base: position 122,115,402 of record JANXHW010000001.1, on the reverse strand, counting down.
GTCCCTCTGCACCCCTCTGCACACCCCCCCCCCCGCTGCACTCTCCTGAAAATCTGCTTGTGAAGGTCGGGGACCCTCCAGAACAAGATGGCATGTGGCAGAGGGAGCTGCAGCAAGGGGGGGGGATAAACAAAAACAATCCCTCCCCTGTGTGCAATTGAAAGTGCCTTCCGTTCACGGAAGAAATAGGATCTCCTCAAACTGAATCTGTGACCCTGTATCAGATATATTGAACCAACAGTGGTTTTTATGCAAAAGAATGAACCAGAGGCAGAAACATCTGACTTTTGAGGGCACGCTTTACTTTATACATATGATACAATCTTCATGTATTGTATTTATTATTATATAAATGACTGTTTGAACTGTCCTCCAACCAAACTGCATGGATATTTCATTTCTATCTGATGGAGAATACTGTTCTGCCTGATAACTAGTGTAGCCCTGGTTTCTGGGAAATTCTGGGCAAGTAGGTCTTTTAATTTTTTTTTTTTTAAGGACAAAAAAAAGAGCAAGAAATGTGGTCTGACGTTTGATCTGTCGCCTTGCTAAGCAGGATCAGCCTGAGTCTCGCCTTGGATGGGGACTGGAAACCACTGGCAGAAGAGTGTGGAGTGTGAAAGAGTCAGCTGGCGAGAAAGAATTCCTCCAAAAGCGTGATTTGCAGCTGTTGCCTGTGGGAGCTTAGAAAGTGCAAGAGCTGTGCAGCCAGGATGACGACTGCACTATGAAGGGAAACATCTGGAGAAATGGAGGGCTCTCTGAGTTTCTCTCATAGAATAATACTTGTAAAAACCCCATTTGGGAAAAAAGGGGGGGGGCTTATGGTCAGCCTGCCTATGTAAACCACCTGGAGTCTACGAGAAAGGCGGTATATAAATACTGTAATAAATAAATAAATAAATAAATCCAACTAAAGATAAACACTATTAGTGTCCAAAATACCGGCAGATACGATGACTACAGATCTGCTAAACCCAAATCTGCCCCAATCACAAAGAAAACAGGCAGGGGGGAAATCAGATTTTGAGAGCAAAACAGGCACACTGGAGTCTCACCCTCTCTCTCCCTTAAACCCATCTGCCTCAGCACTTTTCTTCCATCCAGTTTATCTTTTAGTATTGGACGTTTACTAGGTGAACAAAAGGAATTGAGACAATAGGTTGTGGGGTAGAAAGCTGGAGGAGGTGGGGAGTGTTACACATACATATAATTAATCACCTACCTACCTAAATTTTACTTTTTAAAAGTGGACCCCACTCCTGCTACTTTTTATGTGCAACTATCACATTTTCTTTGATCCTGTGTTCCAGTGTCTTCAATAGGACAAAATTAAGCACGTTTAACTGAACCATTCAATTTAGAGACAGGAAGGGCAATCCTATTATACAGTATTAGTTTCAATGACACCATTTCCTTTAGTGCTGTTGAACTGCAGCACTCTTTGTCCAGTACTGATTGACAACTATTACAGTCAATGAGAGCAGTGCATTCTGGCCAATCAGCAGCAGCATCCTTCAATGACTTCTATAGCTCTATTTCCGACAGCGCTTGGCTTTTCAGGAATGCATCTTCAGTATTAATGGAGGTACAGTAATACTGTGCTCAGGTTAAGCCACCAGTCTTCTTACACAAGTATAATTGTACAGGTGGGCCCCCATATCCGCTGGTGATATGTTCCAGGCCCCTCCGTGGATACTTGAAACCGTGGATAAGAGCGAACACCCCCTCCATGGTTTCCTGAGGGCCCCCCCACCCTGCCTCCCCTGCAGGCAAGCATGCTTGCCCCCCCCCAGCTCTTATTTTTCTTTCAGCAAGCTTTCTTTCTTCCTTAAAACAAACAGAGAAGCAGCCTCCATTGCAGGCAAGTAGAACAAGACTAAGTCCTAGAGAGGCTCTGCAAGGTTTCTGTTAACTTTGCAGAGCCTCTCTAGTACTTAGTCTCGTTCTACTTGCCTGTAATAAGCAGCCAGAAGCTGCTTCTCCTGTTTCTTTAAGGAAGAAACGAAGCTTACTGGGAAAAAAGTAAAAGCCTGGGGGGGGGGGGAAGAGCTTTAAAAGCCTCAGAGGTATAACTTTGTCAGCCGATCCCCCAGCCCCTACAGCAATGCCTCCAGCATGCATCAACATTACCCCCATATGGGCAGAATACAGAAGGAATCAATCAGTCCCTGGCAGGAGCTGCCCTTAAGATGTCAACACACCACACACCATCTGACCCAAGGATGCCATAGTGCTTCCTGCTGCAGAACCTACTGTGGCACAGAGGACCAGGAAGCAAAGGACCAGAACCAGAGAACAACTAGGAAGCCCAAGACTCCGAGTTCAGGGTCATTATGCCGCTCACGCTAACACATACTTTTGCGTGCATCAAACCGAGGGAAGGAAGATAGGTCCCTTGGGAGAGAGCCGGCACAAAGAACAAAGACATGAGCCTTCCCAGGATAAAGGTTCGAGTCAGTGGCGTTCCTGGAGGGGGTGCAGCACCGGTTCCTAAACCATTTCTTAGGGTGAGGCACCGTTGCCTTCACCACCGGAATGGCTCCGGGGGCAGGTGGGAGGGGCCATGTTACACCAGTTTGCAAGGCACAGTGCAGCGCCTTGCACCACTTACGGCGCCGCACCCCCTCCAGGAACGCCACTGCTCTAGTGTAACTCTGGAGATACTGAAGTGTATCTCAAGACACACAAGTGTAGAAGACCTACACCAGATCCTATGTTGCTCCAGACATTTTTTCTTTAAGTCTAGAATTGGGCCTTTCAATATGCTTAGCTTTGGTTGGATTGTGGATTGAGTTCATAGTTTTAATAGGAGCCTTTAAGTCAGTTTTGCAAATCTATGTACCACAAATAATATTTCATTTGAAAAATGATAGTTTATGCTGTTTCTGAGGTTGCCATACTGTATATATTTATCTGTGTGGTACAAATATTCTAATTTAAATTCTTTTAAAAGACACTTGCCATGGTTTTGCTCTGCTGTATTCTGCATGTTTCTTAAAAGTCAATACAGAGACAATTAATAATTACCTATTTTTACAAAACTGAACTGCATCCAATCTATAACCAGTCATTTAGTTAAAGTCTGCTGAGTGCTTTGCATGTGCCTACTGCTCCCCCACCTATTTCATTTCCCTGCATAACATGATCACTTGAATTATCAATTACATGTGGGGTGATCTCCATTTTCAGCATAAGAATAAAGGCTACATTTAAACTCTCCCTGGGGTTTATTCCGCCATGTGTTCCATTGAGAAACTCAGCTGTTGAACTGTAAGGCTGCACTTCTTTGGACCTCTGCCCACTGTTTTGGAAAATGAAAAACATGTGCTCAGACTCCAGTAGCGGTAATCTTTATTCACATTGTGTATTCATCTAGTTAGTATTTTCTGAACAAACAGTGCTCATGGCCAACACTGACTTGTTGCACAATATCCAACAACCTGATGGTTTTCATGAATTTCTCATTCATTCTTTGCCATACAAGCTGTCGTCTTGACAGCCAGGAGTGATCTTAGCCTGGTTTTCCTTGCTATTTCAGGTATCTTTGTAATGAAAGGGATCTCTCTCTCTCTCTCTCTCTCTCTCTCTCTCTCTCTCTCCCCCCCCCCCCCAACACTGTCCGCACCAAACTGTGATTAAGCAGAATGGTGTATTTGTTTCCCAGCTGCTGGTATTCCTGTATTGGCACAGGACAGGATACAGAACACATTTCGCATAGTGTCATGCTGGCTGCCCGTCTAAAGCCTATTGTTGCCCAGTACTAATGCCCAGAACAAAAGGTTTGGCCAGTGTGTGCTTGGGCACCATTCCATCTCAACAGATGGGTATCAGTGTAGACAATCAAGAGAGTATATTTGTTCATCAAATAAGAGTGCGGGGACATTTTTTCCAACTGAGATGGTCAAAGCAGCTGTCTTTGAAGAGACATGTGTGTCTATGGTGAAATGTCTATGGTTTCAGTGATCTATGGATGCTTTCATACTTAGAACAGCAACATGGGTCAAGGGGGATCCACATCACACCCGTAACACCAAAAAGCCATCCACATATAATTATACAAGGAGCTGCTTTATACTGACTGAGGCCATTGGTGCATCTAGCCCAGTATAATCTCCTCAGAATGGCAGGTGCTATCCAGGGTCTCAGGCAAGGGTCTTTCCTATCAATGGCACTGAATTTAGCCCCAACCAGAATGTTGGCCAAATTCCTCTGCTCTGGTTGGGGCAACCCAGTTTTCAGATGGATCCATGATCCACTGACTTCTTGTTTCAGATAGTTCCATCTGTTCTCAATCCATTGGAGCTTTTTCTGTTTGTTTGGGTTTTGGGGGGCAGACTGGAACCAATTTGTACCAGTGTCCACCAAAACATTCTGGATTAGGACTGGGAGGTTCTTCCCATCTCAAAGGTTGCACTCCAACACACACTTTCCTGGTAGTAGGCCCCACTGAACACAGAGGAACTTACCGGCTGTAAGTAAACATGCACAGGATTGCGCTGTAATTCTTTTTCCAATTCTGCTGCCTGAGATCCTTTAATCAGAGATGCTAGAAACTGAACCTGGAAACTTAAGGATGCACATCATGGACTATTGCACTGTGGCTCCTTTTCAGCAGCCAGCACACTGATTCTATGCAGAAGTACCGTGTGCTGACCATGCATCTCTTGTCCCTCTGTACATTCCAATAGTTGAAAAGGACTCATTTGCCCAACTCCTTATTGCAAAGCACTGCCTATCAGTCCTCTATTGGCGTTGCTAGGAACGGTAAGTCTTGCACAGCGGTAACTGCTCCGTTCCATGGTGGCCCCGCCCACTCGCCGTCGGGACCAGTCCGAGCAGCGAAGGCAACATGCAGGGAGTCTCCTGCATGTTGCCTTCGCCGCTCTACTGGTTCCGACGGCGAGTGGGCGGGGCCACGATGGAACAGAGCGGTTACCGCTGTGCAAGACTTACCATTCCGCCCCACCTCTAGCTACGCCAGTGCTTCCAGCCCATATATGTGTCAAAAATGGAGGACTTCTCCTTCCACATGAAACTGCCCATCCTATGAGGTCATCTCAAGTGGTTCTGTTATGGTGAGCATCTTTGCCTTTCAATCTTCAGCTTACACTCACAGTGATGTGTGACATAACGTTTTCTGTTGTGCCTGGCCTGTGGAATTCTCTCCCTCTGGACCTGACGTTGTGTGACACAACATTGGTATACATGTGTTCATCATGGTGCTGAGTGTATGCCGCTTTGCTTTATGTCATTTTGCTTGGGCTGATGGCAAAGAAGTGTCAGGTCCTATAGGCCTTTAGGAAAAGGCCAAACATTGGTTCATCAGAGGAACATTCCTCACATTGCTAGCTGGCCTAGGAGAAGGCTTGTCCTTGGAAAATTCCATGAACAGCCACATCTTGCTTGGTCATCAAATGCAAACCTGTAAACAAGGCTGCATTCCTGCTCTCTCTCTCTCTCTCTCTCTCTCTCTCTCTCTCTCTCTCTCTCTCTCTCTCTCTCATATCCATCTTTCCCCCTCCTCCCCTGCTGCCTTCTAATAACCCTTGGTGTTTCAGTCCCTGTTCTCCCTGGGAAATCTCTCTGATTTCCCTAAGAAACTATCATTCTCCTCCCTCCCCCCCTTCTTCCCTCCTCTGTTTTGCACCATAACTGTCCTTGTAAGGATTCCTCTTTTACTTTCTTCCTGCCTAGAGGCTGCTGATGCTTTGGGACCAGGTGTGTGACTGTTTGTGAACAGTGCATTGCATTATATTTTGATTTCCCTTTCCAGTTATTTTCCTATTATCCCCGCAGTTAAGTTTAGATATTGTTGCACCGTTATCTTTGCCTCCCTCTTCATATCATGCTTCATGCCAGTCCATCTCGGTCAGGGTGACCAGATACAATGGAGGACAAAGTGCCTATACCTTTAAGCATTGTATAGAAGAGGGAATTTTGGCAGGTGCAGCTCATCATGGAAGGGTGCAAAAAGCTGCACCTGCCAAAATTCCCTCTTCTATACAATGCCTAAAGGTATAGGCACTTTGTCCTCCATTGTATCTAGTCACCCTGATCGAGATGTGCCATGACTCATGATGAGGCACCTGGTCTCTGCACATGCAATAGATTTCCCCCATGTGCGCATGTTACATGTGTAACACTGAGCATGCCCAGTGACTCTTAGGACTGCCCCCTCCTTGCTGGCATTCCACAGTGGATTTAAGACTTTTCTATTTTCCCTTGCTTTCAGTTAAGACTTTTTGGCTTATTTTATGGCTTTGTTTTATCGTAGGGTAGCATATTTGCTGCTTGTATTATTACTCTTATTGTATTGCTTTAGCAGAGCTCTTGTTTTATCTGTAGAATATAAGAAGAGCCCTGCTGCATCAGGCCAAGGGCCCATCTAGTCTAGCTTCTTGTATCTCACAGTAGCCCCACCAGAAGTCTCAGGGAGCACACAAGACAACAAGATACCCGTATCCTGTTGCCACTCCCTTGCATCTGGCATTCAGAGGTAGGCTACCTCTAAAACCCAGAGGTTGCATATAGTCATCATATAGTAGTAGCATATTGTAACCTGTGATGGACTTTTCCTCCATAAATCTGTCCAATCCCCTTTCAAAGGTAGGGATTTCAAAGGTAGGGATACCATAGTCCCGGAATAGAGCGCCGCCGTGGCCTGCTAAAGACACAAGCCCCTCCCAGAAGTGCACTGCAGCGGGCCAATGCAAGCCGCGGCTTCCGGCACTTCCGGCAAATGAGATGACCGCGTTGGTCCGCCGCGGTGCTCCAGATTACTTGAGGGAATGAACATGTTTCCAGAAAAGGGGGGAAAAGCAACCCATCATCTGCCAATCTGATCCTTCCCAAACCAACTAAATCAGACGCTAAGTATGGCCAAGTCAGGACATCCTTCAAGCATTCCAAACTTTTGCCTCACGGCTACCCTTTGGCCCTTGCTCAGACTTCCTCTATTTCCTAATGATTATAGCTGTGGCTCATTCACTGATTCTCTCTATCTAAAGGATACGCTGCTCATCATTTTATGATGCCACTGAGATCCCAGTTACCTCCTCGCACATGGCCTTTCCTTGCATCAGGCCCTCCTTCCTTCCTTCCTTCATCACTTGCTTTCCTTGAATAGAAGCTTGATGACTACAGCAGTAAGTCAGAAGAGGATGTTGCTTCCATCTGTCACTATAGCAAAAGAGCGGCTGCCCCCTGCAACGTTCTCTGTTAGAAGCCAACAACAATAATTGCCTAATAAGGCCAGCCAAGCTGTACCACAGAGGAAATTTCATCTCATTGTGGGTCTCTTGTAAAGCTTGGTTTTCAGCTCTCTGTTCCAAGATGCTGGAAACAGATGTACCGTTCTGCACATCAGAGCTATCTGGAGCCCTCAGTTCAACACCGGGCACCAGAGTTCAATGAGGTTGTTGACAAGTTACAAAGGCTTCAGTGGCGATTTATGAAGATGATAAAGGGTCTAAAAGACAAATAATAGGATGAAAGATGGAAGGAGCTGAGCATATTTATCCTGCAGAAAAGTGAACTCAAGAGGACAACTTGACAGTTTTAAATAGCTACTGTTTCTCAAGAAAAGAGGAAGCAATTGTTCATCTTATCTACTGTGGATGAGATGAGAAACAATGTCTTTTAAAACTACAGGATGATGCAAGCATATTAAAACTTCAGAGAAATATCCTAAATATGAACAAAAAAACACTGAAACAAGCTGCCCAAGTATAGTGAAGAAACTCACAGCCCAATCGTATTCAAAGCCCCGCACTCGGAGGTCTCCTCGAGGGAAGGGGACGATCATCCCCCTTCCCCCGTTTTGAGCCCCAGCAGCCCCTATGGGGCTACTTGGAGGCGCGCCAGCAAAACGGCTGGCACAGCTCCGAGAAGCCCCATGCTAGGCTTTCAGGCATGGAACGGGGGATCGAATTCAGCAGAAGCCTCCTCCGCTGAGCCCACCCCCTCCCAGGCCTGATTTGCCCTCCTCCCCACCCTCTCCCTGCCCAAGAACTCCTCCACCCGCTGCCCTCCCCCCGCCTCCCCGCCAACCGTTGGAGAACTTACCTGCCTCTGGCTGGTATAGCTCCTTCACCAGCGGAGGCCTGCCAGCGCTGGCCTCCATGCTGGCAGGACAGGCCCCCACACTGTTGCAACGTGCTTTACGGCATATTTGCGACAGTGCAGAGACCAATCCCACCAGCAAAGGGATAGGATTGGGCTCTCATTTTGTGTTCATTGTCAATAAAGGTTTGTCTTGCCTTGCATTGGGGGTGGGGGGTGGGGACGACGACATCATGACTTCACACTGCCACTCAAGGCTTAGGTACACTGAATTTTAAAATCAGCCTTGACTGTGGCTTCTTTGTGGTATAGTGAATGGGTCTAGTGAGTGTTCAATCCACAGACATGCACATCATCTGTTAAACTGGTCCTGTGGTAGAGGCCTCATGTGATTCCCTCGCCAAGAACAGGCTGTAATAAATATTGAACAAGAAAAGAAGCACTCAATGACAGAGATATCCCAAGACATGTTGATGCATGAGGCAGAAAATCCAAATGATATTGACCATTTGCTGTCCTTCAATACTGCATCAAACTTTGCCTGATGGCGGGAGAGGCCCTTTTCAGTAGTCATGTGGCTCAATATACAAGATGCCAGTTATGCCAAATATGTTACTTACATTGTTTATGCTTAATGCAAGGAGAGTCCTTATCTTGTTAGAGAGAACATCCATTATTTCTTCCTTCTTTATCAGTGGTCTAACAGTCAGATTTAAAGTAACAGAAACAAATTCAGCTGTGTTAAGTTCACAGCTAAATTTGCCAATGGTAGCTTCCCTCCAGGGAGGGAAACAGCAGATGCAGCGGGCACAGTTCGGAGTGGAATCATGGCAGGAGGAAAGGGCTAAAGCAAGCCCCTTTCTCCCCCGCTTCCATTATTCCAAATTGAGTCACTCCCCTGCCCATGGCTACTGTTTAGGGGAGAAAAACAAGCATCTAAGAGCCAAAAATGTGCTTAATATTATGTATAGTTTGGTCCACGGTAATGGTTTAGGACAGGGTTCCCAACCACCTCCGGCGCCACTCTCCTTCTGAGTACCACCGAAAGTGACTGACGATGACATCATCACCATTTACTTATGGGTTTTCAGAGGCCAGAAAACACAGGGAGGAGGATCTGGGCAGGTGGGAGGACCCTTCTCAGCATTCCTGAGAGGCTCGACCAAAGGCAGGAGCATCTTGGGAGCAAAAACATGCCACCAAAAGCACCATGTTGGAGTGGGGTTCCAGTGGTCCAGCGGTTCAAGTACCACCCACAGTTGGTTGAAGAACCACTGGTTGTACTAGTACCACAGGTTGGGAACCCCTGGTTTAGGAGATGTAACCTGCTACTGCTTTATTTCTGTGGAAAGCGCTCGCATAAGCAGAATGGGATATCACTGCTTTCCACGTGGATGTATAACAAGTGAGTTTTGTTAGAGCTTCGGATTAAGCGGATGTGTTGACCGTTTCCATGCAGGATTATATCAGAACGGTTTGGTATAAACTCCGGGGAGGGGGGCTGTGTTCAGGACAAGTAAGTGCCATCTGGATTTTTTTCTTAATATATGTTCGTTTACTAAACGTCAAAAATACATGAGACTTTATATTCAAACAGTGTATGAAAAAATAGCATTACAAGATATGATTGGTTTGAACTACAGAATTATGTTAAGCAGTTTCTTGGCCATGAATATTGTGCCGCCTTCTTCAGAAGCTGGATTTGCTCCCTTCCTTCCCTCCTTCCCCTCAAGTCCTTCATGCACTTATTTATTCTTAGGTTGCCATTCTGTCTTCTCCTAAGTACCGCTGTGCCCTTTCCCTCCTTTTCTGTCTGGACGTCTTCCTCCCTCAATCTGACTTTTACCTAAGCCAGCCTGATTGTTTGAATTTGCTTGGGTCTCAGAAGCAGGCAGAATATAGCCCTGTGATCTGGCATTTTCTCATCCTATCCAAGCAAGCAAAAGGAAATGCAATGCCACCACTCAGACCCACCCAGGAATCTAGAATTAAAGGAACATTCTACTCATCAAGAATCAAATGTTGAGGCCACCCACAGTGCTGGGTTTTCTCCCTCCCTCCACCCCGCATCTCACCGCATGAAAGAAAACAAGCAAATGAACACATCATTTCCCTTCTGATCTTTTCCTTTCTCCCAAGGTCACAAGGGTGAGAAGATGTTCCTTTGCCACCTATAGCCAGCCTCACCCTCTGAATAGCCTGATCTGGGTGAATCCAAAGTTGGAAGCCCTCAAAAAGATGGTGTTAAAACTTTTTTGCATGGTTTTTTTTTTCTGTTAGATTTTTAGTTTTATTCCTGGAAACTGTCACGGTATGAAGGAAAAGCACAGGGAGTTGGAGTAAAACTTGGACATGAAGCAAGCAGCCTCTGCAAAAAAAGGCACTCTGTTCCTGAGAAGGATCCTTCACAGCATGAACAGCATTAATCATAATTTGTCCCACGTTTAGACTCCTTGAGGACCCAAGCCTGGAGGCTGCCGAATCTAGATCAGGCCTTCCTTGCAACACCTATTGAAGGCTGTTCTGCTGTCTGTCGGTCTTTCCTGCTGTTTCTTCCCCTTTCACTTCATTGAAGGCCAAAGTAGACATTGCACAGCAAACACACTGTAACAGTTTTCCACTGTAACAGTCTCCCCATGGGGTGCTGCTGTTGTTGTTTTAATGAAAATCAAGCATGGGAGGCTGCATATTCGAGTGGAGACATGTGAAGTGTATATGTGGAAATGTCAGCCATTATTCTTTTCCCCTGAAGTGTTCAGAGCTGCTCACAATATAAAATAAAAGCAATGTATAAAACAATAAGTCTATTATTGTTGATAGTTGGTTTTCATCTTATTGTTGTATTTATTTTATATTTTTATTTTAAATTATGTTTTATTATGTTGTATGCTGCTTTGAGCTATGGAAGCGCAGGAAAAAATATTTTAAATAAATAAAATAGTCATCAATATACTGCTTTTCAACAAAAAGTTCTCAAATTCATTTGCATACAATTAAATCAATTTGGCCTATATTAACAAAAAACCCCACCCAAATTAAAACAAAACAAAACCAGAACAGAGATAACAACCAAGGCAGAACACATGCCTGTTTTAAAAGGCATTATTCCATACACTTGTGGAATGCAACGTGTGTGGCAGTCAAATGGACTTGTGAGTGAAGGGAGTTCAACAATTGTGGTTCCACCACCGAGAAGGCTCCGTCCTGTGTCACTGCTAGCTGTTGTTTTTCAGAAAGTGGGACAAAGAGAAGGCCCTGTTGAAGATCTTAACATGCAGGCAGGTTCATACTAGAGGGGATGGTCCCTAAGGTACCTTGGGTCCAAACCACAGAAGGCTTTAAAAAGGTCATAATGAGCATTTTGAATTGGGCTGGGAAACTAATCATGAGTCAATGCAGATCAATTGGCAAGAAAAAAAAACATGGTCCCAGCTATACTGAGCATCTGGCGGTAGCATTCTGCTGCAGTGCAGTTTCTGAGCACTCTTCAAAGGCAACTCCTCGGCTCGCAGAATGTTTCTGTAGTCAAGCCTAGATGTGACAAGGGCATCATTTCTAATTCCCTCTGAAGAATTTCCAGGGTAAAGGTGCAGCAGATTTAATGAAAGCATGGCAGGTTTTGGTAAGGCTGCCAAATTTCGGGGAGTCTTATTCAGAATGGATAGAACTGTGACCCACATTTTTCTGCTGAATTTTGGCAGCAGTGCTAATTGCAAAGCCTCAGGGCAAGAATGTTTTCACAGCTATATTCTGTACATTACCCAGCATACATCTGTCTCTTAATACATTCTGAGCAGCTTTCGTAGCCTGTATTATTAGTGGTAATTGCAGTGGTAGCAACAAAACCCTGCAAAAGAAAATCCAGAGGAGCCTGCTGGTCACCGGTTCAAGATAGTGATATCTGTCAGAAATATCCTTTCTTTGTGTGTATCATCTGCACTGTGTTGCAATCAGACAATTCTGTTAGTGACTGCATGCAAGTTTTCTTAGGCTGCAATCTTATGCCCTCTCGCTCGGGAGTAAATCTAATTGAATTTGGTGGGACTTACTTCTGAGAAACATATATACAGAAATGTTCACTCTCCAGAGATCGTGTCCCATCAGTATACAATAATACTGTATATGGGGATAAAAATAATACTGTATCAACACAACACCCCCTAGAAATGAATTGTGGGAGCAAATGCCACTCAACACAGCGAGTAGACAGACACGCATAGGGTTGCTCTGCCTGTGTGTATAACTGGATTTGTGCAAATTCCTCTTCCCCTGTTACCCTCGCCTCTGTTTCACCTCTTGACACTCTCTCTGAAAGCTTCTCAGGGCTGAAGCCTGGTGTTTGGCTTATATTGCTCTGTCGTGGTCTATGTTGTACCTGTATATCGGTGGTGCTGTAATAATCATCATTGCATCCTCTCTGAAGTATGAATCTCCTATCAAGGAGCATTTAAAAAGGCATCACTTGAGCGGGTTTTGATTCCTGTTCTCTGGATACTACTCCCTAGTTTCAATGCAATGCTACAGCTTCAAGCTTCTCTGGGTATGAGACGTGTGGTGCTCGTGCCGTCAAGTGTGGTACATGTGGAAGAATGCGGAGGTTTATTTGAAAAACAAACACAAGAACACTTCAAAGTCATGTTGCAAATCTCCACAAAGGTTTGGCTTCTGTTCAGTTCTAAGAGTGGAGGATGGTTCTCGTTAGTTTAATTGTACTTAAAACACATGTATAATTAGAGAGGCACCCAGGACACCACCGGAGTGATTATTTTAGAATTAAAACTCTATAGATTAGAGAGAGCATTTGCTGTATTTTTCATCGCTAACATGAAAAGGAGGGTGCAGCCACTAGTTTAAGAATACTGTACTGTGGATAAAGAGGAAGCCTAATCTTGTGGTAAGACATGGGTGTGGGATACAGGAGATATAAACCCATTTCCTGGCTCTGCCACAGATTTCCTGTCTGACCCAAGGTAAATCACTTAAATTATGTGCCTTTGTTCATGATATCTGCAAACTGCAGATTACAAAACTCGTTTGTCTCTCTTGTAGCCTGATCGGAAACGTATATACCTACAAGTAAGTGCCACTGAGTTCAACGGGGCTGTCCAAGTGATGTGCTTGACATTTGGGCCTTAGACATAATCCTATATACACTTAGCTGTGAGTTAGCCACATTGAACACAGTTACTTACTGAGTAAACATATTTAGGGCTAAATTACACTGTAAATGATATTATTTCCTCAATCTTAAAAAAAAGGAAGACTTCACTGTTCAAGGACAAAAATTGAATCCCATGGGAATAAATTGTGAGATACAGGAAGCTGGACTAGATGGTCCTTTGACCTGATCCAGCAGGGCTCTTCTTATGTTCTTATGGAATTCCCTATGGAATCTAAGGGAGTTTGAAAGCAGAGATCGAATGAGGTGTAACAACGGGATTAGTAGCCATGCTTAGGAAAGAAGAAGCCTTTATTGTTAAAGATCACATTAAAACAGTAAACATTGGCTTCAAAGGTCGACGTTTCGTCTGATTTCTTCGGACTTTTTCAAGAAAGGGGGCAGAAAATAATTACTTTTCAAGCAAGTAATTCATACTTGAGTTTGAAAGCATTTAGCTGTGACTGGATCATGGAATATCAAACAGAAAACGTGAACATCATAAGTGACAAAGCTCAAGCACATTTACTCTGAAGTAAATTCTATTATGTTCAGTGAGGCTTACTCCCATGCAAGCATAAACAGGCTGGGAATAAGCCCCACCAAACACAATAGGGCTTTCTTCTGAATAAACATGCATAGGATTGTGCTACAAGTAACACTGAAGTTAGAAAGCCAGTGTGCTGTAGTACCTAGAGTGGTGGGCCCTAATCACAGAGACCTGAATTCAAATTCCCATTCAGCCACAATGCTCACTGGGTGACCTTGGGTCACTCCTCTCTCTCTCTCTCAGCCTAACCCTCCTCACAAGGCTGTTGTGAAAATAAAAGGGGGGAAACATGTATGCCATTGCTACCCTGAATTCCCTGGAGGATAGATCGAGTGGCTGTTTGGTGCCCCTGTATCACTAGAAGTGACTAGATCATGCCACAATGCAAAATAGAATTCTGTTAATTATCCAACCAGATTTGGCATTTTCTGGCACTGTCAGCCTCCACTGGTGAGTAGAACAGGGAGGTACCGCTGTTAGTCAAGATGTCCTCTGGTTTCTCCCACCAGCCTTCTTCAACTTGGCTGTAAATAAATATCCCCTCACGTCTGCAGCCTATCCTTCCCTGGGCTCCTTCAGCTCTGACTCTCTTGGCTTGATACCAGTGGAACTTGGGGGAAGAAGCGATGCAATGTTGCTGGTGTGCTGCTGAGAGGAATCCGGATGTCCCTTTAATAAGTGACTACAGAAGATATGTGGGAGGTCTGTGCAGGTACGTTTCCTGGCTCTTCCCTAAAGACAGTTTCACTGGAGTCTTGGCCTTGGCTGGTGCTGCTGCAACCCAGCTGCTGTGACTGAAAGAGAGCCCTCTGCCTATCTCCAGCCTTGCTCCACCTGACCTTTACTTAATGTGCCTTTGAATGGATAGAAGAGAAACTGCCGGTGACCTCAGCAGCCTCTCTTGTCTTGTGTGAATGGGGGTTTGTTTCTTCCTTCCTCTGATTTAGCCGTGCAGCTGATTTCTGCCAGCTGCTGTCCTGCAGCTTCTGCGTCCATCATTCTGGACACAGCTGTAAAGTGTATTGGAAGGTGCTGCTTTTAGCTTCGGGGCTTTTGTTTTGGGAAACTGGAGCAAAGGCTAAGGGAGCCCCTTAAAGTGGGCCTGGGGTATAATGTCTGTAGCTGGCTTTCTGTTGCACTCCCATGCAGTTCTTACTATGCTTAGAAGGTCTGTCAGTGGAGAAGGGCTTGGGTTCAGGGTTGCTTCAGATGGGGGAGAGTGCAACTTGCATCCCCTCCACTTCATCTAATCCTAATGGCTGCCTCTCCCTCTGCACAACCCCTTTGCTGTGGGTCCTTGTATTCATATCTATGTCACCACCAATACTATCCCATGTCACTGGCTATTAAATACAGTACTGTATAGTGCAGGTGCATATACCTGTCTTTAAAGATGGCTACACTATGGCATCTACCATGGTGGAACTCTAAGGTAAGCCATATAAGCTGAAGAATCATTTGCTAGTCAGGAATTGGAAGAAGAATGTTTGTTGAGATCAGCCCAGATCAGGAGGGACCTCATCAAACCCAGCTGCAGCACTTGAGTCTCCACAGCACAGGATCCATTTGCCAGTGATTCAGTGGGATAATGTGAGTATACATTACCCACCATTGAAATAGCTCCAAAGACAATAATGAAGTATCATTTAGCTGAACAGTTTATTCCAAGGGTGGTAGTAATTTCCTCTTTGAAGTGTGTCTGGGACATTGCTGTTTGCAAAAACATGCGCTGCGCTAAGGTTGAGCTTGTGCCGTTCTGTATCTCTGCTCATTCTTGCTTATGCTTCCTTCTTAACCCATGACTTCTAGCCACTCCTCTGACACACCATTCCATCATCCATCCTCCCGTGAACCTCCTCTAGCTGATTCCCAAGCACAGGGGGCTTGATAGGTGCACCCAGTCTATCATCATCATCATCAGTATTTATATACCGCTTTTCAACAAAAAGTTCACAAAGTGGTTTACAGACAACATTAAATGATGAAATGGCTCCCTGTCCCAAAAGGGCTCACAATCTAAAAAAGATGCAGAACACCACCAGCAAACAGCCACCAGAAAGGCACTGTGCTGGGGTGAAAGGGGGGCAGTTACTCTCCTCCTGCTAAATATAAGAGGAGCACCCATTGAAAAAGTGCCTCTTGCCCAGTTAGCAGGGGGAGCTTGCAGGGAAGAGGCGCAGAGCAGGAAACAGGCGGTATAATGGAACTGCAGGAAGGATGCTTGCTTGGAAAACTTGAGTCTGCTTGTGGAGGATGCTGGTGTGGGGAGAAGCCATCACGTGGGCTACTCCCTGCTGGCCTGAGATAGCTCATGTTGAGTCAGCAGCGTGGGGAGAAATAGGCCTGTGGCAGTTCCCACACCACCAGGGTAATGTAAGACAGAACCCTAAGAGAGATGCTGTGAATCCTGAGGAACAGCGCAATCCTATCCAACTTACACCACACCAGTGTAACCAGCGGGGGAGGGCAGGGCGGGAGGCTTTGGAGGGGAGATTTAAATTCCCTTTGAATGGGATCTGAATCCCCTTTCCGTTCTGGGGTCTCCTCGCTGCACCACTTGGTTATACCAGTGGCGTAAGTTGGATAGGATTGCGCTGTTGGTCTCTCTATCCCCTTACAGCTAAGGGCTATGCAACTCCATAAGCTCCGGTACAAACCAGTACCACTCATTTTCATGCTACGGCAGCGCGAATTGTTCTTATCTTAGGACCTCCTGCTAAAGCTCTCTTTTTTCCTGATTTTTCCCATTGCAGCAGAGATCACAACATGATTTTTTTTTTCCCCTGTCCCTCTCTGGGAACCTTCCATCCTGTTTTACTATCACTGGAGAGTTCATGCCTAAGATATTCCCATTACTGCTGAGAGTAGATGCTCACACAACAGTGCATTACAGGTCCACCCACTTCCACAGGAAATGTCATGAGAAAAATGTTTTCTTAGGTCTTCTCCATTAAAATGCTGTGAGAATGCTAGCTATCAGTTCTGCATTTTTATAGCATTTTGGCTGGAAGTAATGTGAGAACGTTTGGTTTCTCCCCCTCCCCCTTTCTTCCACATTATTTCTAGTAGAAAAGCTCTGAGAATATTGGTAGATGTGATATTTCAGCAGTGGAAATAGTTCCAGAATTGATGTGGCCATGGAATACTAAAACATGCCTCTGGTTGACATTTGGGAGACATACAACCTGTTTTTGCTCGGATCTTAATGGCAATAGTTGAACACGAAATCGTTTTCCTTTTGAATTAACTGAAAACATGATTGATTGAAATGGCCAAATCATTCCCTCCATGCCTCACATATGCATGGTGAAACAATCTAGATTAGAGTCTGTTGCCATTATTATGGCATTTGTGCGATTTACTCGGAGTGATGACTTGTTCTGGCTGCCCTGCCTATGTTATAAGGGACCACATAGGGAGGTGGAACAAAGCTGTGGAGAAGCCCAGTTAGAACAATGAACATCTTATTATGTGCCACGCTGATTAAAAGCCAGGCTAGCAAAATCAGCAAAAGATAACACAAACACAGCCTTTCTTTGCAAGCAAGCAGTACAGAAAACCTATGCTTTTACATCTGATTTGGCAGCCCACAGATAATGGCTGGAATCCAAAGGTTTCTGAGGCTGCCCTCAACTCTTCAGCACATGCACGGGAGTTTCCCCATTTTCCCACTTCTTACTGCTGCTCTTGGAGCTGTGTTGGATGCTGTCCTAAGGGTCTTCTTACATTAAGGAGCAAATTTTCCCAGGTGCTGTTGTAGGAAGGAGGGTGGGGCCTCAGCAGCCAGAGAGAGAGAGAGACACACACAGGGGGGAGGTGCGGTGCGGGCGCAGCAGGTGAGGCTACCCTGCCCCCTCATAGTTCACAGAAAAGAGCCACAACCTGAGATTGCACGCGCTACCCGCTTACTCAGGTGCAAGCGGACAGCGCGTGCATCTCATGATTAGGCTGTGGATCTTTTCTGTGAACAATGAGGACGCAGGGTTGCCTCACCTGCCGCACCCACACTGCACGTCCCTGTTTTGTGTGTGTGTGTGTGTGTGTGTGTGTGTGTGTGTGTGTGCGCACATAAGTCTCTTGCGGGATTCTTGTGGGATTTATTTTGACCATAATAATTATTTTGACCAATAATATATAACACACATTTAAAACAAATTGACATGACTAAAACTAGCCTCTCTCTCAGACATTCTTTCCTGGCATGTTCCCTGTGATGCTGATGTTCAATTATGCCCTGGCCTAATGTCCTATGTGGGCCCTTGTGGTCAGGGTTGGCATGAGGTTCAGGGGGGGAGGCTCAACCAAATATCCTGTCCCTCCCCTCCTGTCATGTGTGCAGTACATTGCCTGACTATGGTGCCCAGCTGCTTGGGGAAGACAGAATGTGAAGTAACAGCAGACACTGGGGGTTTCAGTGCTTGTCCAGATAATCCCAAGTGGATGTGGTTCCTCAGGCCCATGGCTGACCTAACCAACTCCTGACAAGAGGGGGACAGAGAGGAAGAGGAAATGTGGAGGGGAGGAGAGTGCTGAGCTAGGACACTGGAGGAGAGTGGGAGGAGCAGAGGCTGGTACATCATTTGGGAAGGGGGGTAGCATTTGGCACACTGCCTCAGGTGTCAGGAGATCTTTGGAATGTATTATTATTCCTGATCTCTCTATAAATATTAATACTGATAATGCAACGAGGTTTAAATCCAATCTGGTTTTGGCATAATATGTAGCAGTTACTAGTTGTGGCTATGAAAAACAGAATTTCATGACAACATGACATTACATTACACCTTAGGAAGAGTGTGTGTGTGTGTGTGTGTGTGTGTGTGTGTGTAAGCAGTGAAACAACCTTTGCAACTGCAATTACAAAGAGTTCCTCCACAACCAGAAGATGGCACTGCACTGTAAATTAGTTAAAACCATAGCTAGCAGGAATGGTGCTTGGATAAGTAATTATTTCTAATATCTTCCATTAAAAAAAAATAAAGATGGAGGGAGATACTGTATGTAATCATCAGAGAAATGTACTTTGGGAATATAAATCAAAACAGCTGAAAAACATTGAGAATTTTGTCTCTTTCATATGTATGAATAATAAGTGGTACAAAGTAATCCATTGCTAAGAAGTGCTCTTGTGAGGGAGGACCTGTCCCTTTATAGCAATAGGATTTCTCAGCCACTTGTCATTTTCCTGGGAAAAGTGTGTGGTCGTCATCAGTTCACTCAGAGGACATCACTCCATAGTGGGGGGGGGACGAGAGAGAGAGAGAGACGGCTGTTTCACAGCACTCAAACTGCTATATGCAATTGCTGGTCACTTCAATAAGCATGATGACTATAGTGTTGTTGTTGTTTTCATATGGGAATGAATGGTGCTTGTGCTGGTGTCACAGGCAGCTGCTGGAGGAGATCCAAGCAGCACTGCAAGGTATTTCACATCTGTGATAGGGTAGGATATCTCTCCTACCTAATTACATGACTGCTTCTACCATTTTCCAGGGTTTTAAAAATTCTGAATTTGTATTGCTTTATTTTATTGTATGCCACCTTGGTTCCTGTGGGGAAAAGGTAGCATACAAGCTTCTTCAAAAACAAAAAAGTTTTGTCTTTAACTTTCCCCCCCTTTACAGCGCAATCCTATCCAACTTTCCAGTGCAGGTGCAGCTGCAATGCAGCCCCGAGGTAAGGGAACAAATGTCCCCTCACCTTGAAGAAGCCTCCATGACTGCCTCCACACCATAAATTGCAGTGCGCACCCTGTTGGCACGGCTGCATTGGTGTTGGAAAGTTGGTTAGGATTGTGCTGTGAGTCTAGAAGCTCTGTGCTCTTTCTACCCAGCACTTGTGTATGCAGCTTCTTTAGTATTAAACAAAAAAAAATCCACACATCAGCCTCTACACAAGTTTATCCTCACCTGTCAACCAGGCTATTGGGGGTATCAGTTTACCCTCCCAGTTTACCCAGGCTATCGGGGTATCAAATTAAAATGATGGTCTCGTGTGAAAAGGCTGGAATTGATCATGTGTTTTGCTAGAATTAGGATGTGTCTGGTTTGAAGCATTAAAGCATAACTATCTGCCATGCACAGCAATGTCATGACTTCCAGAGTGGGAGCTGTGTGGCACTTGGACAAGCCCATTTGTTTCATTTGAAGCTTTTGTGGACTATGGTTCACAAAATGCCTCTGATGCAGTGGACTGTAGCCAGCAAAAGCTTATACTGAAATAAATGGGCTTAGTCCAGGGGTTCTCAACCAATGGTACTAGTACCACCAGTGGTACTTCAGCCGAGTGCTGGTGGTACTTGGACTGCCAGACAATCGGAACCCTGCTCTGATGTGGCATGTTTTCGCCCCCGAGAGGCTCCAGCTTTGGGGCAAGCCTCTCCGGAACACTGAGAAAGTACCTCCCACATGCCTAGAGACTCCTACCTGAGTTTTCTGGCCTCTGAAAGCCCAGAAGTAACTGGCGATGATGTCATCACCAGTAACTTCCAGTGGTACACAGCAGGAGAGTGACGCTGGAGGTGTTACTCGGCCAGGAAGGGGTTAAAAACCCCTGGCTTACTCTTTAAGGTGCTACAAGACTCACTGTTGTTTTTCAAAATATCATAAAGCAACATGGCATCTGGGTCTGGACTACCAGTGGAGCAACTTGCTGAATGCCCCAGGCCATGTTACAGTTTTCCAAATAGTTTGGACCCCACATTGCTAAGACACTGCCCTTGCCCCATGCAGTAGTGTTCCTGTGTGGGGTGTGTGTGACTAGCACGGACCACAACAGACGTGATGCTCCGGGGGGGCAGCCGTGTCTTCGACCCTATGGAGCAGCGAGCAGAAGGGCCCTCCCACCCACCCTGGAGCCCGTTTGGCTCTAAATTGTGGCACTCTGGAAGCAATTGGCGGTGACGCAATGACGTGACGGCATCTTTGCGTCACCGCCAACCTACTTCTGGGTGCCACGCCCTGCACCTGCACACCAGGCGCCACCGACCCCGGGGCTGCCGCTGGGCCCATGTTCTGTCACAGTGCGGCCATGGAGAGTGAGAAGGCCTTTGATTTTATTTGCTTCAAGATTTGTATGGTGCTTTTCCAACAAAGTTGACCTCAAAGTGGATCACAGAAGAGAAGAAAATATTTTTAAAAGAGAGATGATGGAGGCAGAGACTCAGCATGCGAATCCGAGTGTCCCAGAGGATTGAGGCCAGTGCAGAATCACTAATGATATGATTCTGAAAGACAGGTTGCAGCTTTCTCATCCAGGTGGAGCTGGTAACAGGTGCTTCAAATGGCTGTTTTCAGGCATGACAATGGATTCACAAGAACTTCAACTTGGTTTCCTTCATTTGCGTAACATATTCAAATAAAGGAATAAAGGATTGGTTGATTCACATAATAGGGAAGTAGTTATTCAAGAATGTTCAAATTTGAGGTAAAAAATTATGAGACCCACAGATAAGTTGTGATGAGTTTGTATATAGTGACATTAATATCGCCGGAAACTGAAGAGAATGTGTGAAGTTGATTCAGTTCCACTCTTAAAGGTTATTCAGACACTAAACCGTACCCAAGTACTGTATAGCTGTGTATTGGGGTACAATCATTGTTACTCTGTACCTGGGTACCGTTATTGACACATTTAATTAAATGCAGGTACAATGTGTGTATAATATACATGGATCATTGATTTGTAAAAATGAACCCAGTCATTTCATTGTGAATATTTTTTCCCTGACTACTGAACTATCACTCTCTATTTCAATGGTTGTGATGCTCAGAGAGAATGCTTTTATGTATTCTGAAAAGTGTACTCTGCCTTTGGGAAGGAACACAAAAGACGCAAGAAGAGATAAGACCGCTTGTGAGTATTTTCATCTCCCCCCCCCTCGCAGCGCAATCCTGTGTAACCTTGCACCGGTGTAACAGCAGATGCACCGGTGCAAGGTTACACAGGATTGCGCTGTCAATAATATTGCTTACGCTGTCTAAACAAAAAGGATATTTAAGCAAAGAATTGCTGGTTTCTAAAACCGAAACACACAGGATTTCACATGAAATAATAATCTGCTGTTTTGATATTGGCATTAACGTACCTAATGAGATTTCCTGCATTAATATAATTGGCTATAAAATTAGACTGCATCTCAGTGAACGCTTTAAGTTCACCAGCTCAAAACTTCCCACTGGATTATTATTTGCAGGCTTGTCAATCAGGTGCTCACCGTTCCTTTAAAGTTTAAGCCTTATTAACCTACACACTGGATTTGACTGATGATAGGCCATAACAAACAAAGAGAACCCACTCTCAGGTTCCAAATCCTGTCATCCCAGTTCAGAGGGTCTCCACAATCCCCCCCCCCGGAAGAGATGAAAGGATCACTCAAATGTCTGATTATTCAAATATACACGCTATGAGGGGACATTGTTTTTTTAAGTTAACAGAGTTCCCTGAGGAATTGAATATTTAAAAAAAACTGCTCTGTATCAATCTCAGCACAAAGCTAGCATTGGTTTTCGAGCCCTGATCTTCACAGGTGGTGTCAAATGCATGATGGGAACACCATATGCAAAATCTGGATTTAACACACGTTGGCAGAAGCAGCAAAATTCAGACTGTACCATGCCAAGGTTGCCCAGATACAGATAGAAAACTGGAATGTTGTTGGCTGGTTAGTGAATCTCCAGAAATTGGCAATATTAAATATTTAAGACCACAAGGATTTTCATCTGACCATTCAAAGTTTCAGATATTTTCAGTGAGGTTTCTAGCATTATTTGCATTGTATTGCCAGCTTGGATCTAGAAGTTTGGACACTAGGTTTCTGGAATGTCCCCCGCCCCAAATCAGTTAGGATCAGACCCAGACTGTTCCCCATCCTCTGCACCCTCATTCCCTAGGGATGAGGAGTCCCGAACCGGATGCCCCTCGGTTCCTGTCGGCTTTCCCCCAGGAGTCAGTTTAAAACAGTCATAGAGGCCCAGCGGGAGTATATCCCACAAAGGAGGAAGGGCTCGACCAAGTCCAGGAGGGTGCCGGCATGGCTAACAAGCACAGTTAAGGAGGCTATAAAAGGCAAGGAAGCTTCCTTCCGTAAATGGAAGTCTTGCCCTAATGAGGAAAATAAACAGGAGCACAAACTGTGGCAAAAGAAATGTAAACAGATGATACGGGATGCCAAGCAAGACTTTGAGGAACGTATGGCAGGCAACATAAAAGGGAATAATAAAAGCTTCTTCAAATATGTTAGAAGCAGGAAACCTGCCAGGGAAACGGTGGGTCCGCTGGATGGTGAGGGAGAGAAAGGGGTGATAAAAGGGGACTTGGAGACTGCAGAGAAATTAAATGAGTTCTTTGCATCTGTCTTCACGGCAGAAGACCTCGGGCAAATACCGCTGCCGGAACGGTCTCCCCTGACTAAAGAATTAAGTCAAATAGAGGTTAAAAGAGAAGACGTCTCAGACTTAATTGACAAAATAAAGATCAGTAAATCACCAGGCCCGGATGGCATCCACCCAAGAGTTCTGAAGGAACTCAAGAATGAAGTTGCTGACCTATTGACCAAAATATGCAACTTCTCCCTTAAAACGGCCACTGTGCCAGAGGATTGGAGGATAGCTAATGTCACGCCAATCTTTAAAAAAGGAAGGAGGGGGGACCCGAGAAACTACAGGCCGGTCAGCCTAACATCTGTTCCAGGGAAGATGGTGGAAAGTCTCATTAAGGATAAAATCTTAAAATACATAGAAGAACAAGCTCTGCTGAGGGAGAGTCAGCATGGCTTCTGCAAGTGGAAGTCTTGCCTCACAAACCTGTTAGAATTTTTTGAAAAGGTCAACAGGTATGTGGATGCGAGCGAACCCGTGGATATTATATATCTGGATTTTCAGAAGGCGTTTGACACAGTCCCTCATGAAAGGCTCCTGAGAAAACTCCACAGTCAGGGAATAAGAGGGCAGATCCTCTTGTGGATTAGGAACTGGTTGAAGACCAGGAAACAGCGAGTGGGAGTCAATGGGCAATTTTCACAATGGCGAGAGGTGAAAAGCGGTGTGCACCAAGGATCGGTCTTGGGACCGGTGCTTTTCAACTTATTCATAAATGACCTGGAGTCGGGGATAGGCAGTGAGGTGGCCAAGTTTGCAGATGACACTAAACTTTTCTGGGTGGTGAAGACCAGCAGGGATTGTGAAGAGCTCCAGAAGGATCTCTCCAAACTGGGAGAATGGGCAGCAAAATGGCAGATGCGCTTCAATGTAAGTAAGTGCAAAGTGATGCACATTGGGGCAAGAAACCAAAATTTCACATATACGCTAATGGGTTCTGAGTTGTCTGTGACAGATCAAGAGAGAGATCTTGGGGTGCTGATGGACAGGTCGATGAAAGTGTCGACCCAGTGTGCGGCGGCTGTGAAGAAGGCCAATTCCATGCTCGGGATCATTAAAAAAGGGATTGAGAATAAAACGGCCAATATCATTCTGCCTTTGTACAAATCGATGGTAAGGCCACATCTGAAGTATTGTGTCCAGTTCTGGTCACCACACCTCAAAAAGGATATAGTTGAATTGGAAAAGGTGCAGAAAAGAGCGACCGGAATGATTCGTGGGCTGGAGCACCTCCCTTATGAGGAAAGCCTACAACGTCTGAGGCTTTTCAGCCTAGAAAAAAGGCGCCTGAGGGGGGACATGATTGAGACTTATAAAATTATGCATGGGATGGAGAGAGTGGATAGAGGGAAATTTTTCTCCCTCTCGCACAACACCAGAACCAGAGGACATGCACTAAAATTGAGTGGAGGGAGAGTTAGAACAGACAAAAGAAAATATTTCTTTACCCAGCGTGTAATTCATCTGTGGAACTCCTTGCCACAGGATGTGGTGATGGCACCTGGCCTAGATGCCTTTAAAAGGGGTTTGGACAGATTCATGGAGGAAAAGACCATCACAGGTTACAAGCCATAAGCAACCTCCTGGTTTTAGAAGTGGGTTTGTTCTGTGCCAGGTGCAAGGGAGTGTCAACGGGAAACAGGTTATCTTGTTGTCTTGTGCTCTCTGAGGCATCTGGTGGGGCCACTGTGTGATACAGGAAGCTGGACTAGATGGGCTTTTGGCCTGATCCAGCAGGGCTCTTCTTATGTTCTTATGTTCTTATGACTGTTCCAGTCTCCCATAGGAACACACCAAACCAACCATCCCCTATCATTCCTAACTGGCATTTCTCCTAGTGGCCAGCAACTTTGGACAATGATGTGCATGAGGGCCCTGTGTAGGGTTGCCAACTCTGACTGAAGATTCCCCCCTCCCCCCAAGCATGCTGTAATGTCATTTAGCCAAGGAAGTCCTGTTGAAATCTCCAGGATTGCTTTTATACTCACCTGGAGATTGATGATGATTCCTGAAGACTCCCGGTCAATCCTGGAGGGCGGGCAAACCTACTTGTACCCCATCAGTTACGTTAGAGATGGACATGCCGATGTCCAATCCCCTTGCCCAGCATGTATACAACCCTTTGTCTGAAGTGTCCTGAGATGTTTCCTTGATTTCCTACATTAAAAACAAACAAACATGGTATTATGACATTTACCTGGAGAATAGAGTTCAATGTACCATTTAACAGAGTAGAGATTTGAAAACTTTTCAGTCTGCTTTTATAGTTTGGATGTTTTATTGGCACTGGTAGTGTTCATGTGGGGATGAGGTACAAACTGTTCCGTCAATCAATTGTATAGAGATAAATGTCGGTATTTTGGTGCAGGACACAATTTTAAGCCCAGTTTATAACCTTGTGTTCTCAAGGTGTTCACTTTGCCTACATAATAGTCCAAATAATGGTAACACTTGTAAAAGCTTTTTCAAAATCCTCTCTCCTCTCTCTCTTTGTGTGTGTGTGTGTGTGTGTGTGTGTGTGTGTGTGTGTGTGTGTGTGTGTGTTTCACTGGTCATTTCCAAATTTCTTACCCTCAAGGAACTAATTTGACATATTGTATATTTGTCTGTTGAGAAACCTAACATCTTATGCATCAGCCATGAAACACCTCTAGATTGCAGAGGATTCTGGGATGTGTTCTAGAATATACCCTCAGTTTGTATGCAGCACTGGCCAGGCCATTCGGGCCTAGTTGTCTTCCTTTGTGAACTGATAGTGACTTTAAAATGTGCCTAACACTCCACAAGAAGTTGCAGGGAAAACTTAGTACAGTAATGGCAGACAAGCTATCTTTTAGGCAGCTTTTCTACTATTATTGATTTTTCTCGTCAAGTAACATCTGAGATCCCAGGCTTCCTAGGACTACAGTCTGACGGCCCAATCTTACTGATGGTTCCACTGGCGCACGGAGCCCTTTGCAATAATGGGAAGCACTTCCGCTGTCGCAAAATGAACAGAAACAACGTTTTTGCGGCATTGACATCATCTTGTATGACAGCTTTTGCAAGTACAAAAACTAAATGGAGTCCTGTAAAACGTATGCCTGGATTGCCAAGATTTTACCCTTCCTTTAGGCATGCCCTAACAGGTTCTGAAGAGAAAACTCGTCCACTTCAAAATCGTTACTGGACTTATGGTCAGGGTCTGTATCATTCTGGACATGAAGACATTTTAGTCAGGCTTGCTGCCAGTTGATTAAGTTTCCATTATCTGTTCTCAGTAAGTAGAAGTTGCTTACAAGTCTGCTGAGTACTAACCTGTCTCTGCTGAGTGCTAACCTGCGAGCAGGAGCTTTCAGGGTCTAGGAGCCTGAGTGAGCACCTCACTTCTGAAACCCATAGGAAAAGACAAGACAAAACATTGCACAAACTATGCTTAGGATAGGCTTACCAGATCTCCAACCGGGACAGAGTGCTAGACCTTTAGGAGAAGGAATGTGGGCAGGTG
Source organism: Plestiodon gilberti rubricaudatus (assembly GCA_026170595.1). Taxonomy (NCBI): domain Eukaryota; kingdom Metazoa; phylum Chordata; class Lepidosauria; order Squamata; family Scincidae; genus Plestiodon; species Plestiodon gilberti. The sequence goes on along the minus strand of JANXHW010000001.1, from coordinate 122,088,766 downwards.
CAGCTTGTTAAACCTTAGAGCACAATCCTGGGCATGTCTACCCAGAAGCAAGCCCCACTGAACACAATGGGGCTTGCTTCTGAGTAGACATGCCTAGGATTGTGCTCTAGGACTTAACAAGCTACACCTGCCCACATTCCTTCTCCTAAAGGTCTAGCATTCTGTCCCAGTTGGAGATCTGGTAAGCCTAGCTTAGGAAGAAGCATAAGCTGGAAAAGAGTGGGATATAAATGTAATACATACATTGTTATCCAAGTGATTTCCTTCCTATTCCTTCTTTGGAGAGTTACTGTGCAAGACCTGGACTCTGTACAGGACTTCTGGATCTGGCTAGAAAAGTCTCTGTGTGTCACAGGGAGGAGTCATGTAAATACCGGTGGTAGACATTGCAATGGAGAGACAGAAAATCTCCACAACAAGGAAGTGGAAAAGCAATGTATACACAGTATTTAAAGGAGGGTTGGTTCACACCACTTTTGTAGCGTCCCAGCAAGGTTTCAGCCTCCGTCCTGAGCAGTGGTCAGTCAGGGACGGGTAGGGGTTGGTTCAGCTCCTTCGAGCATCTGTTGACAGTTCTCCTTGCCCAACAAGAGAAGGAACATGTTTGGCTCTTGGGGGCTGGAAGTTCCCTCCTTTTTCCCATGGGTCTCCGCCCTCTGCATGCCCCCTAGATTTCCTTTGCAAATTCTGCCTCCATTTTTCTAAGTGCATAAGCCTAGAGTTCTCCCTTGGGCATGGTTGCCTATAGTTGTTCCACCCTCTCCCTGGTAAACACAGCATCTGATCATTGGCCAGTGGTATGGGAAGGTACTAAGCCCACTAGTTTTTCTGATAATGTTAAAGTAGACATCCATTTTCTTTAACAGCAGGTAGTTCTGTTTTCACTCCTTGTTTTCTATTTAGCGTAGAGGTCAATTCAGAAGCACGGGTTTTCTGAAACAGATTGCAATTTTATATTGGACAAAAAATTGTGGAAGAGCATTGAGCACTCTGATTATTCAGAGGAAAAGGCAGGATATAAATTGCTTGAATAAATAAAATTGTATTTTGATTAAGATTGTGTTTTAAGTCAAAAAGAATGTTAATTTTATCTTAAAGAACCGGATTTGGTAAAATTACTCTCATCCACATCCTAGATCACCAAGAATAACCCCAAAAAGGTAGTTAGGGAAATGATCCTTTTAGAGAGCATGGAATACAAAGCTTTTGTTGTTGAAAGGAGCAGGGTGTAATCAGCGAAGGAATGCTTGAGAAAGACCAAGGGCAGCAGATACTAAAACCTTGAACTTACTTCCTTGCTTCAGTGCATTTTTTGCATGCTTCCAAAGGAAAGGGGCAACCAGGGGAATTTATTAACTTTTAACTTAATTAGATAGATGCCAAACCACTATCTTGCCCTAAAATAGTCCTTTATAGTATAGATGATTCAGATTTAAATCTGAAGAAAAGAAAACCTTCCAATGATATAACTCCAGTGGGGATTTCCCACAGAGGTAATGTGAACCTCTTATCTTTTAAACTTCAGATCAAGAGGTTCTTTAAGGGAACTACTGTTCATGAGATTGGCCTGCAGATACATCTGGGAGAATAATTCTTGTGGAATGTATAGGCAGCATTGATATGTATTCCTTTGCTTCCCTTTTTCTCAGTGGTGGGAAGCTGAGAGGAGCCTTTTTAGGGTGAGTTTTTTTTTAAAAAAAAAGTCAGAGCAAACACTGGAGCTTTATGATGTCTTTTGTGAAAATATGTTTTTACACATGAACAGCTTGGGAAGCAGCCGTCAGCACAGGCCATGCTATTCCCAAGGCAGAATCAAGCCCACAGAACCCCCAAAACTGAGAATGCACTGAGTGGCTTCTAGGGTGAGCCTCTCCTTCCAGTACTTCTTTCAACAACCTTTCCTCACCTGCTCTGCAGGCTCATGTGCTTATACTGTATTTGAATCCTGGGAACTCTGCATATTCTATATGGCTAGCTAAAGTAGCAGATGTAGCCCAGTGGCTAAGAGACTGAACTACAAATGAAGATTCCCCTGCCATGAACTCACTAGGTGGCCTAAGGCAAGCCACTCCCTCTCAGTCTCACTTCCCCATCTGCAACAGGGATACTAATACTTACAGCCCAATCCTGCGTAACTCTTGCACTGGTGTACCAGTAGATTCCCCCGGTGCAAGAGCACTTGTGCCAGTGTAACATGCCTTGTGCCAAAGGACGCAGGACGGACACCGGCGTAACCCCCCTCAGACACCTGACATGCACAGTTCAGATGCGGAACGGATGCCAGCGCAACTGTGCCGGCGCAGGGGGCATTCCAGCGACGTCTGGATGCCCCCAGAATGCCCCCTGAGCCAGCGGAGTTGCGCCAGTGTCCAAACTGCACATGTGAGTTGTCTGTGTGAAAACACAAGACTGGATGGACTTGCCTGCGCGAACATGTGCAAAAGTCAGGGCATCCATAGGTCAGATGGACATATCTTGGGAATCCAGTGTAATAGGAGCACAACACCGGGGGTGGGGGAGTTGGGGTCTCCCTCTCTTTCCCTTTCACTTATTCTCTCATTCACTCTCTGTCTGTTCCCCTCTCCCTGGAACCTTGGGAAATGTAGTTTTTGCTGAGAACTAGCAACTAGTGCTCTTTGTAGATCAGACAGCATCGGGGCTAACCCCACTGGGTCCTAACAATTGGCTTTTGCATTTGCTTGTTAGTTTGACAAGTAAAAAATATAAAGCAAGGCTGATCAGGAATGACATGGCTTGCATAAGAGGACATTTTTAAAACTGGAGGTTCTAATATGGAACATTTAGGCAGACAAACCCAAATTACAGTGTATATATCATCATTTCATAAATGCCAAAATGTTTGACTCTGATTATAATGTAGTTGTTTCCAAACACCCACAAACTTTCATTACTTCTCAAGGCCCTGCCATGTTAAAATTTCATTCTACCCTCGGAAAAAAACAAACACCACAAATTGAAAATTTTGGAAAAGATCACAGAGGGTGGTTCAATGTACTGTTAGATTCACAGAGGATAGGTTACATGTTTTTTTAATTGTTGCCACAATAACTAAACCTGACAACTTGTGTCCTGGGAACATGTACCTCCTGGGAACATGTACCGTAAGTTAACGCATGTATGCTATGGACAAAGAACAGGAGGTGGCTATTTCCATTATGCCCTGAGTGTGAGATTCCAAGGTACCTGGTTGGCCACTGTTGTTGAAGTTCAAACACTAGGCTAGATTGGCCTTTGGTCTCATCCAGAAAGGAATTTGTCCTCTTGGGTTCACTGGTGGTTCTGATAATTTGAAAACAAAGAAACAACTAGGATTGCAAGCAATCACCTCATGGTGCAATCTTGTGTAATGTGAGCTCTGACAGGGTGTCGCAAAAGTGCCGTAAGGCACTTACGCGAAACCCTGAGAGCAAGCAGCGCCGGCGCTGCGGCCAGCACTGCTTGCCCCGCCATCGCCCCGGCCCTGTGTCAGCCGCCATAGGTAAGCCTTACGCCGGTTGGGGCGGGGGGGAGGGTGCACCGGGCGTCGAGGGAGGGTGGCCATTGGCCGCCCGGGGCCTGGAGGGGGCAAGGATACCGGGGGCTGAGATCCTTGGTATCCAACGCTCTCTCCAGGCCCCAGATACGCCGGTCATGTCAGCGTTATTGTGCGCGAGCTCTAGAGCTCACGCACATGCGAGTAGGCCCATTGGGCCTACCGACGACGACATGGTGAGAATCGTCCCCTTCTCCCGAGTTGTTCCCGGGCTGCCCAGGGGCAGCCCGGGAACTCAATAGGATACGGCCACCCGCCGTATTCTACACAGGATTGGGCTGCCCGTGTCAAACTACCGGTATATGTTATACATTAGGTCCATGTGTGTAACAAAAAACCCAGTAGCTACTTTTTGAAAAGAAAAGGTCCTCTGGGAGAGGACCATTTTGAACAGTGGTGGTGAGGTGGGGTGGGGTGTTTAGGTTTTCTCTGCCAGCCATTATTCTGCTTCAAATCCTCCCCCTGCTGTTTTTCCCTCAGCAGCATCTGCAACCCCACAGATGGAAATGCAGTTAGGTGGGATTGGATCAGATAAATGGCTGGTGAGGAGAGGGTTAAACTTAAAGCACATGCACACCGCTGCTTTAAATTGTCCCACCCTAGAGCTGTTTTTCATTTGATCAAAATAGCAATCAGAGCTTTATTTCATGCATTTCTGTGTAACACCTAGTCTCTCAGCTCTTCTGGGAACTAGGATTCTTCAAGGTCATAAATCAGGATACCTTAAGCAAGAAGCTATCAGTTTACAAAATAGCCTCTGCAGTATGTAGTTAAGAGAATCAGATTAGGCCTAGGAAGACCTGGGTACAAATCTCTACTCAGTCAAGAAGCTCACTGGGTAACTTGGGCCATTCACATCATCCTAACCTACCTCACAGGGTCGTTGTGAAGATAAAATGATAAAATGACGTGAGAATGGGACAAAGAGAACCATGCACTGTATACTACCCTGGAGGAAACACAAGATAAAAACATAAAATACATAAAAAATAAGGTGTACCTTATGCATTAATAAAAACTGGCACAATAAAATCTAGCCTGCAATGTAACAAGCCATTCTTTGTTGTAAGTTAATTTTCCATAACTACGTTTAAATAACCAAGTTCTCTGTTTACGTATTCTGTTCATCTGTGTCAGAGTCATTCAAATGTTTCAGTGGGTAAAATGTAGTTTTCCTTAGCTCCTATACTCTTTTGCCATTGATTGTGATGAAGCGTTGATCGTACACAAACTGTGCCTGTAGGTTTGATGTATTGATGAGAGACTGCCTCAGCCCCTTTTATTTCTGAAGGCTCTTCCGTGCCTGAGTGTCTGGATGAGGAAACGTACCCAAGACTGGCTCCAGGATTTATTCCATCCAGGCTTGAGGCCTGCACAGTTTCCTATTGCCACAATGCCTGGCTAAGGATTGATGAGGCCAAGATGTATGGCGCCAATGGGCCTGGTCTCCCAGGCAACAGCTGAGCGACTGTCACTATAAAATGCTCGTCCCAGGACTGGCAAAGGCAAGTAGCTCAGCATTGAGAACAACACATAAAAAAACAACTCCTAAGTCAAGATAACACTGAAATGCATGAAAACCATTGAAAACCATCACACATCCACAAGAAACATAAAACTGGACCTTGCGCATATGACTAAAGATGCCCAAGGTCCAGGGATATACCACTACAGGAAAAATACACAGGGGAAAAATATACTTATACAAAGCCAGTAAAAACATATCTAGCCTTATTAAAAAAAAAGGAATACAGTAAACAAAAATCAATACACCAACACCCATACATGCCTTGAAATAATTCAAACTCACAACACCCTCCAAAAAATTCCTTTTTGATGAGATTGTAGTTACAGTGTATATATTCAGTCATGATGACAGCGAAAAAAAAATAAGAAATTGTAAAATCACGACTTAACTCTCTCTAATCTAACTAGCTGCAAAGAATTTGGTTTGGCTACTGCATGAGGTCTTTGGTAAATTTTATCCAACATATCTGTTACAGTGAATGTCCAAAATTTTGAAAATGTTTACATTCACATGTGTAAGTTAAGAATCCCAGACAAATCCTGTGAATGTCTGAAAACTCAGTGATATACCAGTGAATGTTGACAATCGCCTAATTGTGAGTATTCACATATGTCTGAAAGGGGGGGGGGAGGAGAATTTGGGGGTTGCATCCTAATCTATATATGTGTGAATGATACTTCCATTCACACGTGTGTGTGTGTGTGTGTGTGTGTGTGCTTGTGTGCACCCCTGTGGGGAGGGGATTTTCGCCAATTCTCCCTCTTCCAGAAGTTCCCATGTTACATCCTATATTGCTCTAGGGCTCCCCAACTCTCAGGAGTGAATTTTCAGGGGCTGTGAAGAGCTGCTGTCAGAAGTAGGGAGTGGGAAGCTGCCCATCTCGAAACTTCCTTACACACACGGTAGGGTCAGGATACAACCCATATCTATCTTCAGACGTCCACAAAATTCATCTGGGATTGTCAACATTCACACAAAGGTGCCAACATGCACCAAATTGGGGCATTCACTGTAACATATATATCACTAAATGACGGGTTATATTTTATAGGGTTATTGATGACTTCCAAACCAGGGAGAATGCTAATTCTATCTAAGGGAAGGATTGTGAGCATTGTATCTCATTGGTTTGGGTCTAGTGTGACGGACTTTACTGTTTTTTGGTCCCGTCCCCCACAAATCTTTTGAAAAAGAAGCCTAGAGTGGCCTGTATTGTGAAGTTCATCGATCTCCACTCTGAAAAGGATGAGGCAGTGGAGACGATTAGTGTTCTAATCTCCATGTCCAAGCAATAACTGTGGAAGCTAAAAAAGGGCTTCTACTGACCATCTGTCAAACATGGACTGCAGCACCTGTCATCCAGATATTTAGAACTGGAATCGTGCCATTGCTGATGATACACATAGAACACATACCACATGCCTACTGCCTACATGAGGGAATATGGGTGGGACTATGTACAGTGCTAGCAGTTTAAAGCTGGAGGAGCAGCAGTTTAAAGCTGGAGGAGCATTTGAAAGCAGAAGAAATCAGGCATTTTTCTGCCACAGACTGCCAATAAGATTGGCCCCTTTTAAGACATTCTAACAAAGAGTGGGTGACTTTCAATCAAAACATGTACTACTAAAAATAGATTGTTTCATGCATGATTATATTCATTGTCCCAAACGTTCACATTCTGGCAATCAGCTCAAGAGGCTTCTCAATTGCTTGGATATTTATTCCTGGACCAGAGGACTCCCTCTGAACGAGCAGGTCCACAGCTTGGAGGTCCACCTGGATCCGCAGCTGCTCCTGGATTCCCAGGTGGCAGCTGTGGCCAGGGGTGCCTTTGCCCAGCTTCGGCTGGTGCGCCAGCTGCAACCGTACTTGGATCGCGCAGACCTGACCACGGTGATCCATGCCACGGTGACATCACAACTAGATTATTGTAACACACTCTACGTGGAGCTGCCCTTGAACACGGTTCGGAAACTGCAATTAGTGCAGAATGCGGCGGCCCGTGTAGTCACTGGAGGTAGGCGGTTCGACTCTGTTCGACGGCTGCACTGGCTGCCGATTTGTTTCCGGGCCCAATTTAAAGTACTGGTTTTGACCTTTAAAGCCCTATATGGCTTGGGGCCAGGATATTTGAGAGACCGCCTACTTCTATATAGTCCAGCTCGTCTCCTTAAGCATCAGATAAGGCCCTTTTGCGGGTGCCGTCGCCCAAGGAGGTGCGAGGGGCAGCGGCCAGAAATAGGGCCTTCTCAGTAGTGGCACCAACCTTATGGAATTCCCTCCCCTTTGATTTACGAACTGCTCTCTCCTTGGACACTTTCCGGTGAGGCCTAAAAACCTTCTTGTTCAAAGAAGCCTTCTGAGCTTTTGCCTTATTAACATCTTGCTGGTACGGGTGGGGTGCTGCTGTTTTTATGATCTTGTTTTAAATGTAATTTTTTAATCAATTTTTAGATGTTTTTATTAGTTTGTTAACTGTTTTTTATTGTTTAAAAAGTAATTATCTATCTGTATTTTTTTGTATTTTTCTTTTTGTTGTAAGCCGCCTTGGGTCCCTTTGGGGAGAAAGGTGGGATAGAAATATTGTAAACAAACAAACAAACAAACAAACCGACTTCAGGAGCTCTACTATGAGTATCAGAAGGCTGGCGTGACAACACTGCACACATGAGCCTGTGCTTGAATTATGAGAGGAAAGGTCAGTGAAAACTCCACAAGCCCTGCCTCCTGGCTGTCCCCAGTTTTCGCCAAATCATGCCTCACATGCAGACTTCTAAAAATAGTAGCTAATGGGGGCATTACAAATGGCAAGGGGGCTAGGATTCTTCTGCCTGCCCCCCCCCCCATAATTCTAGCACTCTGTAAGAAGGTCTTCTCTACTGCAAGGCCTATTGGAACTTCCTGCCCACAGTGTAGCCCTCTCTTTGATGTCATTCTTCTACTCCCTTTTAAAAGCTTTCTTGCTTATCAGGCTTTTGGCTTGCTTGACTACTTGTGGTCCTTAGCACTTGTACTGACCCGTTTGTAGTGTTAGCCCTGGTCAATCTGCCAGGCAGCGAGGGTCAGTAGCTCTTAGCCCTGGTTAGAAGAAACAGGGGAGTAACTTGTAAAAAAAAATAACATGGTCAGATTAGAGGCAAAATGAAAAATAATTAAACCTAATGCAACTAACAGCCCAGGCCTAACTAAATGTCCAACACCAGTGCAACAGTACCAACAGGTCAAAATGCTGCATCCTGCAGTGTGGAGGGGGGGCAGTTACAGACGCCTCCTCACGGTAAAGGAACATCCAACTCCTTGCCTCCAAGGCAAAAGTCGCATGGAGAAAGGCCATTGCCTTATTGTTTGCTTCTATCTGGATTTGTGATCCTCATCCATAGTTTCAAATTCTGAATGCCTGAGAACCAGGCCTCAAGAACTGCATGACCTCATGTCCTTTATCATCTCTCTCTCTCTCTCTCTCTCTCTCTCTCTCTCTCTCTCTCTCTCTCACACACACACACACACACACACACACACACACACACACACACACACCAGGTCACTGTGGTAAATGAAAAGACTCCCTCCAATTCCCTTGTTCATAAGAATTACCCAATGAGCAGTTTGAAAAGATTGCCTTCCCATTTGGAAATGTTGGTATTTGAATGATTTGAAAAGTCTGCCTCAATTAGAATAATCTTTAGGAACTTCCTTTCCTTTCATGCAGGTAAATCATGGATAATTTTAAAGTAAAGTACTTTTAGAAATGCAAGTCCAACTCTTTCATCTTCATGACCTCATAATTAACTTTCCATTGTGCGATCTCCTCGGGTTACAGCTACTGATTAAAAGGTTAAAGGTTGAGGAGAAAGTGAAGGACAGAGAATTTCTTGATGCTTTTCATTTTAAAGGCACTTCCTTTAGAGCAGGTATGATAAATTCCAAACCTTATTCATATTACAGGCCTGAATTAGTGCCATATGATGATGAATTCCAATACAAAGACAAGGCAGGACCTGATTAGAGGAAGATTTTTTGTAACCAAGGGAGGAAAAAAAATTGCTAACACAGATGGAGAGAGAAAAAAAGGGAAGATGGCAGAAACAGTTAGCATCATTATGTTTCCAATGAGCAAGATTTTTTTTTGGGGGGGGGGGAGAGGAAACTGTTCACTTAATCCCTAAAGCTGATGCTCCAGTCTTATGAAAAGATGAAAACTTGTTTTGATTTACTTTCAGGTAGTGTAACAAGGAAGAATCAATTGCGTGAAGCAAACTGTTTTGACTTCCAGGTCATCAAAATAGATGAGCCTTATTCCATCACTATGGCAGTGAATATAAACTGACAGGAGCCCAGCCTTTCAGCTCTGTATTGTATGTTTGCACAGGTCATTCCCCGGGAGCCGTCTGGCAAAGATCCCGCTTAGTTAGTGATGTGACTTACAGCAGAGTTGAAGATTTCAAACATAGTTTTTTTTCCTAACAGGAAGAAACTACAAGTAGTTGGGTGTGCACAACGCTCAACAAAGGACCGTGCTCTCATTCAGTTGTTACCTGGCCAGAATATTATTTTGTATGGCTGGGAAATGTCTGAATAAAAGCATAGCCTTTTGCTGAGCGTTATGGACCCCAACCACTAGTTTCAAAATGTTATGAGCAGGGGTAGTGTCAGGGGTCACCCAGATCAGGCACTGGGTGAAGGCCTGTGCTCACTGGAGGGACCACCAGGTGGGGCTGACCCCTGACCCCTTTGTACCAGAGGCAGTGGTAGTGCCTAATTTGCCATCATGCAAGATTTTTGCCCCAGGACCCCTAGCAACTTGGTGTTGACACTGACTATGAAATATATATTATGGTGGTGGAGGAGCAGGTGCTTACTGAGGTAGCACGATGCAGGCCTACCATGGTGAGGCTCATACATGTGATAGTCCAATTTGTGCAGTCTTCCCCCCCTTTTTTATTTGAGAAGGACAGATCAAGTGAGAGTTAGTGCAGCAGAGTGGCTAAACAACTGAGCTATGCACCAGGAAATCCCTGGGTCAAATTTTCCCTGTGCCACAATTTGATGGCTTTAGGCAAATCACTATCTCCAAGGCTTATCTGCCATATGGAAATAATGATATTGACCTAGCTTACCAGGTTATCATAAGGACTACTGAGATAATATCAGTGAAGAGCTCTGCAGAGTTGTAGTAAGTCACCCCGGTAGGCCACATTTGATGCCCCCCAGGAGACAATGCCCCCGCCGCATGACGTCGCCACGAAAGCCATGCCCCCTGCGGTGATGTCACACGGCCTGCGACAGGCCGCAAACGAGCCCAGGGACGAGTAGGGGGGCAGCAAATGCCTCCCCCGACCCCTGGAAACCTCGGCAGTGGTGCTGCGAGGCTCGCCGCCACTGCCAAGGGCAGCAAAAAATAATAATGCGGCCGGCCTGCAATTGAAGGAGCCACCGCCGGGAACATGGGGGCGAGCAGGAGGGCAGCAAATGCCTCCCCCGGCCCCCAAAAGCCTTGGCAGCGGCACTGTGAGGCTCACCGCCGCTGCCAATGGCAGCAAAAAGTAAAAAGCGGTGGGTGAAGGAGACGCTGCTGCTGCCATGAAAAGACGTAGGGGTTTGTTAGTAAATATTTACCAAGACGTTTCCAAATGAAAGAAGGTGGGTAGAGTGGAGACAAGGAGAATAAAATAACCCATAGGATATAGGAAGCAACCAAGGGCTTGCCAGATTAGCACTTCAAGAATGTGGCACTGGTTCATTGAGTAGTGCAGCACTGTAATATTCTGTAGTAAGGTGAGACATTCATGATAAAGATAAGGGACATCTGGCAGCACTAAAGCAAAAATAACGAAAGAATTCACTTGGAATCTGGAACTCACTGATTCCAGAAGAAGCGAGTTACAGTTTTCTTTCAGAAAGCTTTATGACTCATTCTCTGGGAATATTTCAGCATGCTGCTGTAGCCACTGGAGCCCCATCATTCATAACAAGAGTGCAAGGACCTCCCTGCAGCTTTACACAAGTCAGTAGCGACGAGCAGATGTGAAACGAGATGAAAATGCGCCCAGGGCAAGGCAGTATGCGGCACCCCACCTGGCGCTCCTAAGCCGGAAGTGAATGGCTCCCACTCACTTCCAGGTTCGGAGGCTCAACGCGAGCCTCAACATCACAGTAAGAAGCCTAGGGCGGGGGGGGGGGACTTTTCCCAGGGCTCAGTTTTCACACGCTGCAGCTCTGTCCGCCACGCCAAGTCTCCTGCAATATGGAGGCTCGCACTGTGGAAATTTTTTGCCCCCTTTGTCAGAGCACCCGGGGCAGGTGCCCCTCAGGCTCCACCATAGTTACGGCACTGGCAACAAGCAGGACTCTCTTGGATAAAATTGGAGGCAGCCAATGTGATGACTTTGGTTCTTGGATTAGAACTCCAGTTCTGTAGCTTTCTCCTTGTCCTAGACCTACTTTTCATTATTTTGAACAGTGGAAAAGCAGTATACAAATGTTTGAATAAATAAATCACTTGAAGTCTCATCATTCTGTCTATTACAGAGATTATGGCAAAGGGTCCTCACATGACTATGAGACAGGAAAAGGAGAGTTTCCTATCATCATCATGGCCTCATGTCTAACTTAAAGTGAAATACCTTGTACTCACAACATTACAAGATCAAGAAGAAGCAGGAAGCAGTGGGGATACTCTCATCGTGATAAGATTTCTATACCAGAATTGCTATTAAGATTTGAAAAGGGGGGAGGACGCCCTGAAAGTTTATTCAGAGCTAAGTGTGCATGACTGAGCGATAGTTGAGTTTATCAACATGCAGCCAGGCATCCAAATTCTGCATCCTGGTGAACAGAATGCGGCTTTTCAGTTAAGCACAGAACTTCAGTGTTCAGAAACTTAAATGATGCTGTTCCTTCAAGGTAGTGGTGCAGCAGATACCTTTCATAAAATACTGTACACTCCACAATGCCAGCAACCATTCAAGTTAAATGAACACAAGAAATGTTAGAGGTGGCTTTATTATACTGTTAATCCTAGCTGGAAGGCTTCCTGAATTGTTCAAGGGTAGTATTGGAACTGATGATAAACTAATTTGCCATGGTTCTTAAGTTCATGTTATCTTTTCTTATCAGCCTAAGGGTAGGTCAGGAAGGGGGGGGGGAATTAAAAACATTTGAGAAACCAGAGTGGGCAGAGGAGGTAATTTGCATGCTGCTGCAGAGTGTCACTTTAGCAATCACTCCCCAAAATGGATCATTTAATACTTAATTTAGTGTTTCAAAGCAATTTAATTTCCATCATTTGTATAACAATAAGATTACAGTATATCACACTAGGGTTGCTTGCCCCTTTTAATGCAAACATACCTTCCTTTGCAGAGACATGACCTTCTCAGGAAATCACAAACAGACAGATTGTGGCATGCAAGCAAACACCAATGGACATGCAATTTCTTCCAGGCTGTGATCTTGATCAGGTCAAGATTGGTGGGACATGTGCAGGAGTGAACTGTACTCTGAAAGACCTTTTAAAAAGATCCCATGGGCACAGGTTACAAACATTGGTTACTGTCCTGCCTTGGGTCTTTTGCAGCTGAGCATTGCTTTGATGGGGTCAGTAATCAAATCATTTGACATCTAGTTGACCATTCTGAGATAGCTCAGCAATAACAGCCAAGATCTGTGTGGGACTTTCTCACAAAAACACATCACTGAAAGCCTGCAGGCTGGAACTGTGGTGGAGAGCTGATGGAGAGTAGTGTCCTGGGTTCTGATTGCAAAGTGACACCCCACTTCAACCATCCGAATCCAGTTTTCCTCAACAGCTCATGAAAATGAAAGCAAAGAAGAAAGAAAAGAAAGAGCAAACCAGCGTGAACAGTGAAAGGAAAAAAAGAAAGTGTTATTAAGAATTTAACAGCCCAATCCTAATTAAATTCCCGTGCGGCAATGCACTGGCGCCAGCACGAGCTGCACCGCTGCATTTGTCCTATTTGTCCCTTTGCCCCAGGGTAAACCCAAGAGGTGCAACAGGTCAACTTGGACCTGTACCAGCGATATCACTGGCACAAGTCCACGTTGATCCGCATCAGCAGATGAGTAAAAGGACTCTTTGAGGGTTTGTTGTAGTTTATTCGTTCAGTCGCTTCCGACTCTTCGTGACTTCATGGACTAGCCCACGCCAGAGATTCCTGTCGGCCGTCACCACCCTCAGCTCCCCCAAGGTCGAATCCGTCACCTCCAGAATATCATCCATCCATCTTGCCCTTGGTTGGCCTCTCTTCCTTTTGCATTCTACTTTCCCTAGCATCAGCATCTTCGCCAGGGTATCATCTCATTATGTGGTCAAAGTACTTCAGTTTTGCCTTTAATATCATTCCCTCAAGTGAGCAGTCTGGCTTTATTTCCTGGAGTATGGACTGGTTTGATCTTCTTGCAGTCCAAGGCACTCTCAGAATTTTCCTCCAACACCACAGTTCAAAAGCATCTATCTTCCTTCACTCAGCCTTCCTTATGGCCCAGTGCTCGCAGCCATATGTTACTATGGGGAATACCATTGCTTTAACTATGCGAACCTTTGTTGTCAGTGTGATGTCTCTGCTCTTATTTAATTAATTAATATTTTTAATAATCAATGAATTAATAATTATTAATTATTATCTTTGAGGGTAGAAGATTTATAAACCCTGAGAAATAAACAATAAGGAATTGGGGTAGACTGAAAAAGAAACAAGTAAGGAACGATGCATACCTTCAAGATACTGAGTGAAACAAATGCTTTAGTTCTGTTTACTTTATATATGAGCCATACATGGCAAGAAAAGTTACAGAACTATCAGTTATGTACAGTATATTATGACTGTACATCTTTATGCGCTTAATTAGCAGTTGGCATCACTTTTACTTCCTCATTCTCATTTCGCCTCCCAATTGCTTTTTTTTTTTTTTTTTAACTTAAGTTCTTTAACAAATCCTTCTTTTCAGAGCCTCAAAGCTGATATGTTGTTCTGGGGAAGCACCAGCAAGATGTTAAAGAAGATTGGTGTGACTAGCTACTGTCCTTTTCACAAGACAATAGGATTTGAGCCACAGAGGGGTAAAGGGTTCTCCGGGCAGAATTTAGCCACTTTTAATCCAGCCTTGTAGGCTGGCACAATCTCAACAAAAGAAAAGAAACCAAATTACCCAGCTCTGCTTTTTTGGCAGGTTTAGCCATTGTCAGCAGGCCAGAAGTTAATTCCCTCATATTCCTTGTTTGCCACCAACTCTGGCAGGCCTTGCTGAGCCAGGTTTCCTGTGTAAATCTGTCAGCTGCAATGATGCACAGCATGAAACGGGACAGAAAAGGACATGCAAAGAGTGTGGTCCTTTCTCCAGATCAAGTGCCTAGAAGTCAGAGCCTGCCTGGCACTGGAGCTTTTACCTTCTTTCCCGTCAGCCTGACTGATGATTTTGATATGACATGAAAGAGATTTATGTTCATTCCCCGAATTTCCCCCTCCCCACCTCCTCTGCCCCGAAATGCAAATTCTTGCCAATCATTGAAGATTGCTGTTGCTCTGAAGATTGTTGTTATATTCAACTCTGTGTGTGGGAGCCTTTATCCCTTCTGGCAAACTACAGAAACTTCCAGCTGTTCAGCATCTCGCCTGAGAGAGAACACTGTTGTAAGGTATGATATGTTAATAAGGCAGCTGACTACTCAGTCATCGAAACTGCGCTGGGGAGACGGAAATGTGGCATCAATTTGCTAGGCCACAAACGCCTCTTTGACTAGTCACAGTCCATGATACTCTTCAAAACGTAGGCCCAACCTGAGCGCTTGGAATGGATCATGTGACATCAGGGGAAACATACCCACTAACAGTAGCATTATTAACACGTTAGGCATTTCTGTTTTCGGAACTGGAAAGGCAACAGCCCTGTGGGAGGGAATGATTAGCATGTAAAACATTTGCAACGGAAACGGCTTGAAAAGGTGAATGCCTCTCTCCAAAACGAACTGCTTTGGGCATGATCCAGCCAAAGTGAATCAGTCTCTGAACTTCTGTTGAGTTCAGTGGGCGGGTGACTGTTTTACGGGGGCACTTCTTCACACTATGCCAGCATTTGCAGGGAGAATTGGTGGGTGTAAGACAGGAGTGTTTATCCCAGTTCCTCTGCAAGCTGGATCTCTTCACCCAGGCCTTCTCCTTCCCTGCCAGACTTGGTTCCAGTGTCAGATCAGAAAAGCAGCAGACAGAGAAGGCTGCAGGGTAGAATCAGAAGATGGGGAAAGCGTCCCTCTCTGCCCCTCAATGTTCCGTTCTGTGTCCCCCCCCCCCACAGTGTCCTCTCCCCATCATTAGCTTTAGGAAAACAAAGCATGATGTTGAGAACCCTGTGATTGTTGTGTAATGTGCAAGTCACCCAAGGCCTGAACAGTTAGGGGAGGTGCCATAACTCAGTGGTAGAGCGTATGCTTCACATGTAGAAGGTCCCAGGGGTTCAACTCTGGTATCTATAGGTAGACTACCAGGAGAGCCAGTGCCAGTTAGTGTAGACAGCACTGAGCTACGGTGAGTCAATAGTAGCTTCATAGTCAGGTAAGAACATAAGAACATAAGAAGAGCCCTGCTGGATCAGGCCAAAAGCCCATCTAGTCCAGCTTCCTGTATGACACAGTGGCCCCACCAGATGCCTCAGGGAGCACAAGACAACAAGATACCTGTATCCTGTCGCCACCCCCTTGCACCTGGCACAAAGAAAACCCACTTCTAAAACCAGGAGGTTGCTTATGGCTTGTAACCTGTGATGGTCTTTTCCTCCATGAATCTGTCCAAACCCCTTTTAAAAGCATCTAGGCCAGATGCCGTCACCACATCCTGTGGCAAGGAGTTCCACAAACCAATTACACGCTGGGTAAAGAAATATTTTCTTTTGTCTGTTCTAACTCTCCCTCCACTCAATTTTAGTGTGTGTCCCCTGGTTCTGGTGTTGTGCGAGAGGGAGAAGAATTTCCCTCTATCCACTCTCTCCATCACATGCATAATTTTATAAGTCTCAATCATGTCCCCCCTCAGGCGCCTTTTTTCTAGACTGAAAAGCCCCAGATGCTGTAGCCTTTCGTCATAAGGGAGGTGCTCCAGCCCACGAATCAATCTGGTCACTCTTTTCTGCACCTTTTCCAATTCAACTATATCCTTTTTGAGGTGTGGTGACCAGAACTGGACACAATACTCCAGATGTGGCCTTACCATCGATTTGTACAGAGGCATAATGATATTGGCCATTTTATTCTCAATACCTTTTTTAATGATCCCGAGCATTGAATTGGCCTTCTTCACAGCCGCCGCACACTGGGTCGACACTTTCATCGACCTGTCCACCAGCACCCCAAGATCTCTCTCTTGATCCGTCACAGACAACTCAGAACCCATTAGCGTATATGTGAAATTTTGGTTTCTTGCCCCAATGTGCATCACTTTGCACTTACTTACATTGAAGCGCATCTGCCATTTTGCTGCCCATTCTCCCAGTTTGGAGAGATCCTTCTGGAGCTCTTAACAATTCCTGCTGGTCTTCACCACCCGGAAATGTTTAGTGTCATCTGCAAACTTGGCCACCTCACTGCCTATCCCCGACTCCAGGTTATTTATGAATAAGTTGAAAAGCACCGGTCCCAAGACCGATCCTTGGGGCACACCGCTTTTCACCTCTTGCCATTGTGAAAATTGCCCATTGACTCCCACTCGCTGTTTCCTGGTCTTCAACCAGTTCCTAATCCACAAGAGGACCTGCCCTCTTATTCCCTGACTGTGGAGTTTTCTCAGGAGCCTTTCATGAGGGACTGTGTCAAACGCCTTCTGAAAATCCAGCTATATAATATCCACGGGTTCGCTCCAATCCACATGCCTGTTGACCTTTTCAAAAAATTCTAACAGGTTTGTGAGGCAAGACTTCCCCTTGCAGAAGCCATGCTGACTCTCCCTCAGCAGAGCTTGTTCTTCTATGTATTTTAAGATTTTATCCTTAATGAGACTTTCCACCATCTTCCCTGGAACAGATGTTAGGCTGACCGGCCTGTAGATTCCCGGGTCCCCCCTCCTTCCTTTTTTAAAGATTGGCGTGACATTAGCTATCCTCCAATCCTCTGGCACAGTGGCCGTTTTAAGGGACAAGTTGCATATTTTGGTCAAGAGGTCAGCAACTTCATTCTTGAGTTCCTTCAGAACTCTTGGGTGGATGCCATCCGGGCCTGGTGATTTATTGATCTTTATTTTGTCAATTAAGTCTGAGACGTCTTCTCTTTTAACCTCTATTTGACTTAATTCTTTAGTCAGGGGAGACTGTTCCGGCAGCGGTATTTGCCCTAGGTCTTCTGCCGTGAAGACAGATGCAAAGAACTCATTTAATTTCTCTGCAGTCTCCAAGTCCCCTTTTATCACCCCTTTCTCTCCCTCACCATCCAGCGGACCAACTGTTTCCCTGGCAGGTTTCCTGCTTCTAACATATTTGAAGAAGCTTTTATTATTCCCTTTTATGTTGCCTGCCATACGTTCCTCAAAGTCTTTCTTGGCCTCCCGTATCATCTTTTTACATTTCTTTTGCCACAGTTTGTGCTCCTGTTTATTTTCCTCATTAGGGCAAGACTTCCATTTACGGAAGGAAGCTTCCTTGCCTTTTATAGCCTCCTTAACTGTGCTTGTTAGCCATGCCGGCACCCTCCTGGACTTAGTCGAGCCCTTCCTCCTTTGTGGGATACATTCCAGCTGGGCCTCTATGACTGTTATTTTAAACAGCCTCCATGCACTCTGGAGCGATTGGACTCTTTTTACCTTCCCTTTCAGCTTTCTTTTAACTAGTCTCCTCATTTTGGGGAAGTCTGCCCTTCAGAAGTCAAAGGTTTTTGTGTCAGATTTGCTAGGCACTCTCCCCCCGACATGCATGACGAAACAGATCGCAGCATGGTCACTGTTCCCCAATGGTTCGGTAACATTTACCTCCCTGACCAGATCTTGAGTGCCACACAATATCAAATCCAGAGTCACCTGTCCTCCGGTCGGTTCCGTGACAAGCTGCTCTAAGGCACAGTCATTCAACATATCCAGAAATCCAGTCTCTCTTTCATGACCTGAGCATGAATTGACCCAGTCGATGTGAGGATAATTGAAGTCCCCCATGACTACAACCCTGTCTCTCGTTGACACCTCCCTGATTTGCTACCTCATTTCAAGATCCCCTTCAGGTTTTTGATCTGGAGGACGGTAGCATGCCCCTACTATTACATCACTCTTTGAGCCTGGTAATCTAACCCACAGCGATTCTACGGAGGAGTCAGAGCCCCCCTCCAGCTCTACTCTGTCCCTCCTATAGAGTTTATATCCTGGAATTGCAGTATCCCACTGGTTCTCCGCATTCCACCAGGTTTCTGTTATACCTACTATGTCAATGTTTTCCCTAGCCACCAAACATTCCAGTTCTCCCATCTTTGCCCATAGACTTCGGGCATTTGCATAAAAGCACTTATATACCTGGTTCCCCAAGAAGGGCTGCATGTTTGCACCTTTATCCCTGCAGCCTTCTGTCCTGCTGGACTGGCTGTCATGTCCCATCTTCATAGTCAGCTTCATAGTCAGTTGAAATCAATGTTACAAATGCTTAGCTTGGGCTGGTTGGATGCCTGTTGTTTCCATGGAAAACTGTACCAGCTCTCCATTTCTTTAAAGAAAAAAGCCAGCTTCATTTTATTTGAAGTGGAACTTTTTCTAAGTGTGTTAGTATGAAATAATTAAACATCAATATTTTAAAAAATGAGGCTTTTGTATTAAAATAATCAAATCACCCTCATTCTAATCCAGATCCAGGCATCATTTTTCTTTGAAAGAACAAATCACAGTTTCAAGGAAAGCAATACAGTTTACTGGCTGAGTGCAATCACTAGCCATAAATGAGGACTCAATGTCTTCCCTCCCACATATCTACAACAGCTAAGAGAACAAAGATTGCAAGGTGACCATGGCAGACACCAGCAGCTGGTCTTATCTGTGGCCAAAGAATTCCACTAATTTTGCACTAATATTTGTCTTTGTTTCTCTTATCTAAGTGCTTGACTAGGAATGAAAAGCATTGCTAGACTTTTGCCCACTTGTTTTCATTGTATCTGGTTTTCTGCTTACTGTAGCTATTTCTGCTTTGAATAAAGACCAAATTAGAGATTCCTTTTCTTACCTAAATAGCACTTATGGGGGGGGGGGGCACACGCAGTTTGGATCAGTGTGGAAGGGTATAGGGAGGCTTTAAATCTACTCCCATCATAGTCCAGATCCAGATTCCTAGTCACCTATATATGCTATTTGCCCTGGAAATAGAGCTCCCACTGGACCCAGAGCAAAATCATGTGCGGGTGAGTCAGAACAGGATCATGATAAGGGGAGATATAAAGCCTCATGCCCTCCCCCCCCCCCCCCCGCAACAGTCCTGATATGGATCCTCTCCCATGTGTGCTATTTACTTATGAAAAGGCAAGTACTCAAGTGCCAGTGATGTGATTAAGATTGCATTTAATTTGGCTCTAAGAAATGCAATTTGTTCCTCCATTTTTATTTATTTATTTATTTGGAAACATGAAATCTAGCAGCCTCCAGCACTAATCAGAACACACAGGCATCTTGCAAGGCAGAGAAGATGTAAAAGAGTAATGTGATCATCTTTGTGATCATCATTAGCAAAGCTGGAGATTAGTTTTAGAGGATGCACTAGGTACTGAGGCTGAAACTCAAATATTTTGGCCACCTAATGCGAAGAAAGGACTCTCTGGAGAAGACTCTGATGCTGGGAAAGATTGAAGGCAAAAGGAGAAGGGGAAGGCAAAGGATGAGATGGTTAGACAGCATCACCGATGCAACGAACATGAAAATGAGCGAACTCAAGAAGATAGTGGAGGACAGGAAGGCCTGGAGAGATATGGTTCATGAGATCACGAAGGGTCGGACACGACTTAACGACTGAACAACAACACTAGGTAAAGAGGCAATAAAACCCAAATCTGTGTGACATACCCTGAGAAACAACAACAACAAAAGTCTACACATTTTAAAAGATTTCCTTCCTATCAGCAAAAGCTCACAGACATCAGAGACATGAATTCCTCTGTTTCTTTTTCATACTTCCTAATCAGATGTAATGACTGCTCACACTGTATAGCTGAACGTTCAGGGATGAGCATTACTGGCACTCTGAAGTCTGTCGAGTGTAAAAACAAACATGGCATTGTAAGCCTGTATCTCTAGGCCTTTCTGGAAGGCAGCAACATCATAACAGTAATATGACGACACAAACCAAGGATATAAGTGTGGCAGAATATCAAAGGAAACCACAGTTGGTCAATATCCAGTAATTATTGTTTTATGGGAATCTTGCCACATGCCACAGAAGAACCTAGGAAGCCAGACAAATGTACTGGAAAGATACTGGGGGGACTTTGTAGGGAGGTACAGACAACAGAAGGCTCCCTGTATAGTATCGCTGCTTTTCCTTTTTAACTCGTTCAGCGCCAACAGGTTGCAAAGCACTGTGAGGAACAAAATGACTTGTTATGTCTTGTTTGGAGGATTTAGGGTGCTTCCAGATGGCTCGTTTCTTCCAGTAGCGCTTTTGAGAGTGACAAACATGCTAAATAGGCACGCTTCACATTCACAATCCACACAGCGACTCTGCTGATCCCCTGTAAGTGGGACTAGCATAAGTGACACAACAATTATAGTGGAGAAAAGCAACAGTAACCTCAGCTCCCTATTCCCATTAGTCATGCCTGTGAGGTGCGCTGAAGACAGAAGTAATGAAAAATGAGAAGTTGCAACATGTTTTCACCTGGGGTGCCAGCCTAGCTTCTTTTCATGTTTCCAGTTTGCATGGCACACAGGCAATCCAGAAAATCAAACACTGGCTCGTCAATCTTATCCTTCAAGCTCCAGATAAGCTACTCACCTTTTTAAAAAAAAAAAAAATTAGAGAGCCCCATGTTTATTCATTTATTGATTTATCCTCCTCATTAAAAAGTAAACACACATATTTTTAAAAGAGTTTCAAAATTGTTCTGGTGTTTGCATTTGCTGCAGTGTGTTAGTGTTTGATTCTTAAGTTATTCCATTTGGTTGGAGTGATGTTAGAAATGGTTTTTATATCCATCAGTCAATGCCAATCAGAGCATTTTCAACACATTTTGAGAGAACAGGTCTAGAATGATGTTTTTTTCTTCCCTCAACTGGGCATTTTCCCTTCTCCTAAAAATTCAGTGCATTCAAGCTTTTCAGAAAAAATATTTGCTTTCCGGCCTGTGAGCAACTAAACAGTATTCTGGTCACGGCCACTTGCAGCTATACCATGCAGGGCAGCTTACCTTTTTTTTGTACGAACGGGCCTTCTATTCCAAAAGAGGAATGAGTGTCTCCTCCTAAAGTGCATAAAAACTGAGTCTGGCTTTGAAGGGTACCACACTTTCTTGCAACTTGCGTGTTCTTTTTTTTTTAAAGGCACCCCATAGAAAGTTGAAAGATAACAATTCTAAATAGCAATAGAAAATAGCTTTCTATTGTCTTGTTCAGACACTTGTCCAGGAGGATGAAATTCTGCCCAGTGAGTGACTCTAATCATCAGTCAACCTGAAAGGTCAGGTCAGAGTCAGGATGACTTGGATAGCAACTATGACAGCAATTTCTTATTTAACACCATCTCTGTATAAACAAAACAGATACAGTAGGTCTCTGTCCCAAAGGCTTGCAGTCAAAAAGGAGGTGCGCAAACGAGACAACACAGGAGGGTAGATGCAGGGAAACTCTGTAGAACAGGGGTTCTCAACCCCTTCCTGGCCGAGTACCACCTCCGGCGCCACTCTCCTGCTGCATACCATCAGAAGTGACTGGTGAACTGATGATATCATTGCCAGTTACTTCTGAGTTTTCGGAGGCCAGAAAATACAGGTGGGAGGGTGGGACCTTTTCAGCATTCCCGAGAGGCTTGGCCAGAGGCAGGAGCCTCTTGGGAGCAAAAACACGCCACTGAAAGCACCGCGTCGGAGCGGGGTTCTGGTGGTCTGGCAGTCCGAATACCACCAGCAGTCCCCCTTTTGGAGGGAATTTGAATCCCCTTTCCGTTCTGGGGCCTCCCATTCTCGCTGCACCGCTGGTTACACCGGTGACATAAGTTGGATAGGATTGAGCAGAGCTTAGCTGGTGGCATAAGTTGGATAGGATTGCGCTGTGTATAAGCAAAAAAATCTGTGGAACTTCAGGGAAATGTGTAATATGTGTGCCAACTATTAAAAAAAGTTATGTATTTCACTGAATAAATTATCTGCTGTTAATTATTTGCTCATTTCTAGCCAACGTGTATCATAGTTAATGTAAAATGTGACCAATTTTTTTTAGAAGTTCCTTGTGACTAAAACACCTTTTGATCATGAAAACAACTTGGACTACACTGGTTCTTTCACACAACAGATGCTAAATAACAGCTTGTAACTAAGAGAAATATTTTATCAAATCAGAGTTTCAAATAAATTCTTCTAACAAGATTAAGTCCTCACTGGACCCATGCCTTTAAAAATGTGTGTAGACAGTTGAAACATTTAAATATAATTTCTTTTTGCCCTTGTGAAAGTGGACTTGTAAAAAAAAAAACCCTCTAGAGAAGTTTTTAAAAATTCTATTCAGGTAATTCTGCTTGCTTAGCTTTAATTGTTAACTGTCATTATAAGACCAATGTGGCAAAGTCTCAGGGAAAATTAGATTTTGATAGTATTTTGGAAGATACGGGGGGGGGGGCGTATCCACGGATCCTCTATCCATGGATCCACTTATCCGCAGTTGACTGGGGCCCCCTGTGCCCATTACGTTTCTTTGTCTTTATAGAGCTGGCACCAAGCCCCTGCATTTCTTGCTTAACCAAAACACTATAAGCAGCATGCAGGATGCTTCCTATTTAACAGAGAATCTCTAGAATGCAGGCTGCTTGCCTGCTTCATCGCTATAAGCAGCAGCATGCTGATTATAGCGTTTTGGTTAAGCAAGAAATGCAGGGGCTTGGTGCCAGCTCTATGAAGGAAAAAAGGTACAGTAATGGGCGCACGGGCGAGCCATGGGGGATAGCATTCCCTCCTATCTGCGGGTTTCCAGTATCCGCGGGGGGGCCCAGGAACCAATCCCCCCACCGATATTGGAGCCCTACTGTATTTATTTCTGGTTATTTAAAGGATGTATACCCTGCTTTTCCACCGTTCTGGGAGCTCATTGGCTGTCTTTGAATGGTCACTGTATTGATATCCTGACTCACTTTTGAAACGACAGGTTGAGCATGCATGCCTGTCTCTTCATGCGCTGATACACAGGTATCCCCCCCACTGCTGTGGTAGCACACGTTGCTATGCTAGATGGAGGACCTGGGATGACTGGGTAGAAGGGTCAGTATCTGGAACATAACTGGTGCTAATATGATCAAAGCTGCCCAATTGTCACCTAGAAGTGTTCAAAATGTTGTGTTGTGGTTGTAGTGAAGATTTTCTCTTCCACCACCATGGTGCCTGCCAAATGCCATTCAGCAGAATTGTTTCGTGGAGGACAGTCTGCACCTTATGAAATCAATATGTGTTTGCCTAGAGCCAGAGTTCTGCTGAAAGAAATATGCCACTCATTTTGTAGACATAACCCTTCATATTTAGCAATGCTTGGAAACTTATGGTTTGACTGTAAAGCTAGAAGTCAGGGTAGAAGAGACTCTCTATTGACTTGCTGCAGTTGGTTTCAGATGTAATTATTCACCACCAGCAACAGAGGATATGCTAAAGGGAATTTAAAGATAATCAGCTGCAGGTTGAGTCTATGCCCATCATGGCTGGTAAAGAAAAACTGCAGATGTTTAACAGCACTGGCCTAAAGGGCTAGCTGCTGTATCCTAAGCCCATTGCAGGCTGCCCTGGGGCTGCTAGGCCGCACCATGGGAGAAGGGTACGTTTGTCCCCTTCCCAGGGTGTAAGTGAGCCCATGGACCTCCTCAGATGTACGCCAGGTTCAGAACTGGAGTACATTCGGGGAGGCTGTGTAAGGCTGGCCCAGGCTTGGAAGAGGCTTAGGATATCGGCGGAACACGTCACTGATATCCCCGCCTCCTCTCAGCCTTGGCCGGCCAATGGCCACCCCCCTGGCTGCCGCTGCCCGCCCTCCCCCCACCCCTGCACTGGCGCAGGACTTACCTCCATCGTTGGCCGTGGGGTCTGGAGGGCGGTGGAGTGAGGGCCGACGGCCCTTACTCCTGAGTCGTCACAAATGTGCTTTACAGCACGTTTGCGACACTTTAGAGTGGCGGAGTATGTGCTCTGCCGCTCTAAACTTAGTGAGGATTGTGCCACCAATCACTTTTGGCAGGAATGTTGGATATTATACACTGAGCACCTTTAAAACCACAATCAAACTTTGCACAAAAAACCCCATTCTTCATTTTGACTCCCTAATCAGCTACAACACAATTTCAAAATACCCTTATATAGGAGTGAAGACTGAGGCAGCTAACTTGTATCTTTTGGAATTCACAGAGGACATCAGATTTCAAGGGGTCATGCCTTATCTGGTTTATGGCCTGGATATGGGACTGAAACTTTGCTTGTGGCAAATTGCACCTGTTGATCTTACTTCCAAATTACCGTACGTTTTGAGTAAAACTGTGAAGGTGATGGTGACATTCAACAACATTCAGCTGAATCTGCCTGAAGATATGAGCTGAGATCTAACAAGCCGCATTAGGGATGCCTGAGGGCTTGGCATGTCCAGTGAGATTTTTGATGTGTTTCCTTTGAGAAACAGGAAAAAAAAACTCATGCCATATATAACAAATTGATTCTGAAACTCAGTTTCAGAAATGCACAAAAGTCATAGGTAGCTGTGTGGATCCATCTACTTTATATGATATTTTACTTGATTTTAATTACCCTAGTTTCAAAAATTATATGCACAGAGAAGCTGCAGTTTGAGGAAATCCATGTCTGGAGCTGCTATGAATGAGTGAAGTTCTCTTAGACTAAGTTAGACCATCCATCTCAAGTATTGTTTACTCTGACTGGTAGCAGCTCTCCAAGAGTTTAGGCCAGGGGTGCACAACATACGGCCCGCGGGCCGCATGCGGCCCCCCTGACGATTTCCCGTGGCCCGCGAAGAAATCGGGGATCCCCCAATTTCTTCGCGGGCCACGGGAAATTCTCCTGGACGCTCCGAGGCCGGCCTGGGAGCCGGCCTGGGAGCGTCCGACCCCGTCGGCGCTCCAGCGAGCGCGTTAATACGGGTATTTTTTATTTTCGCGCATGCGCAGAGACCATTTTGAGGGCCTCTTGCCCTCAAAATGGTCTGCACATGCGCGAAAATAAAAAATACCCATATTAACGCGCTCACATGGGTCTTCTTTCAGAAGGCCCTGGAGCGCCGACGGGGTCGGACGCTCCGAGGTCGGCCTCGGAGCGTCCGAAGGCCCCCCCGCCACGCTCCAGCGAGCGCGTTAATACAGGTATTTTTTTATTTTCGCGCATGCGCGAAAATAAAAAAATAGTCGTATTAACGCGCTCGCCTGGAAGCGCCGACAGGGTTGCAACCCCAGCAACCCCGACGCCTCTGACGGGCACAACCAGGCAAGCCCGTTCTCCCTCTCCCCCCCACCTTTCTCTCCCCTCCCACCGCCCAGTCAGCAGCAAACATGCGGAGCAAACAACGAAAACATTCTCTGTTGCGGAGAAGCACTGAAGTGGAGGGGAGCGCGGAGCCCGCGGCTGCCTATGTCCAGCCGGGCCTGGGAGTCGCTTTGCTTCGTAGGGCGGCTTCTTGCTCTCTCCTCTCTCCCCGCCCCGATTGTCTCCTCTCCTTTCCTCCCCTCCTTTTCTCACACAGAGGAACAGCAACTCACACGCCGTGCTGTGCGCGTTGCCGCTCAGCAGTCCCACCACCAGAGCATTTTGCACGGGGAAAATGGTTTTGCACGGGAGCCTGCCGCATTTTGCACGGGGAAAATGGTTCCTTGCAAGTGTTGTGTTGCGTGAGTGAGGATGGGGAGGGCAGCATTCTGAGTGGGCAGAACCGCAGCGTGAGCATCCCTCTCTCCTTCCCTTCCCCCACCCCGTGGTGTGTGTGTGAGAAAGGAGGGTACCTTTTCTTTTCCCCTCAGCAGGAGGAGGTTTGCTGGCTGCTGTACTCGTTTTTCATGCAGGCAATTCCCCTCTCTTCCCCTCCCCCTCAGCTCCATTTCATCCAGGGGCCTTTTTCTTGGTTATCGTGAAAGTGAGGACTGAGAAAGGCATGTGTGTGTGTGTGCGTGTGCGTTGAATGACAACAACAGGGATACTGCATAGCGTTTTGCTTCCAGCGGGTTATTTTTATTTATTTTATAAATAAATATTTTTATTTTATAAATTTATTTTATTTATTGTATAAATCACAGGACACGCCCCCTGTGATGTCACTTCCTGAGGAAGTGACATCATGTTCCTGGACACGCCCCTGTGCGGCCCCCGAGAAGTTTGGCCTATTCATTTTGGCCCCCGCCTACTTCCAAGTTGTGCACCCCTGGTTTAGGCAGAGACCTTCCCATCACTTGCTTGTTACATCATAAAAAGCCTAAAGTTCAATACCTTGTATTTCCAGGTAAAAGAGATGTCAGGTGTTGAACATGGCTGAGGCATCGGAATGCTGGGGTGGGGACGGGAGGGGGGTCAGTCCGTCCCCGGGTGGCAAGCGGGGGGGGGAACAACTGCACCGCAGCTGCGGCGAAAAAGACGCGAGCGGGCGGGATGCGGCGGCAAAAAAGGTTGGTGCTGTTTAGCCCGCCCGCCCACCCACCCAGAGATTTGGAGTCTTGAGTAGCAGCAGCTGCGGTGGAGGCCACAACATCACCTCTGGTGGGGGGGCAGCATTTCCATCCGTCCCCCCGCTGGGCATCGGTATGTCACTGGAACATGGGATGTTTTGTATGCGAAACATGTGCTCTCCCCCTGAGCTATGGTTGTTTCCATTGTTTGGGACAAAGGAACATGGAATTAGAACATTTCCAGCTGATTTCACAATCACTGTTATTTCCCCAAGACCCTTATCAGCTAATCAGCAGTCATGCCAGACTATTATAAAGCTAATCAAACCTTATCAGTATATAGTCATGCCAGACTATTGGATTTATTTATTTAGAACATTTATAAACTGCCTTTCTTGCCATAGCAACCCGGTATTAGTTATTGAGCCCTTGGACACATAGAACGAATTGTGAGGTTCTTTGGATCCAGGCATCTGGCTCTGTGCAGAACAGGAGTACAAGCAAACGTACATACAAATGTCAGAGCTGATAACAGCTTGAACAAGGAGGGGGGGAAATGAAGTTCCCTGCTTCAGAATCTACAAGGTGAACATCAGTAGTAACCATGACTTGTAACTCCACATCATTATGAAATATCTCTGTGATATTTCCCATGACATCTTCCCAAGCTGGAGGTGCCCTTGAAGAGCTCTTAGAGTAGGATGAATTTAAAATGCTCCTGCAGTGGGTGCAGTTTACCCACCACTACTTTCTTAGCCCCCATTGTATTTTTTTTATATGGGATTGTAATGTGTGAGCCAGAAATCTGCAAGATGCCTAAAGTCATGGCAGTGGCTTCCCAAGCACAATGGCATACCTACTGCAACAAGTAATTAATCTTGGGCTCAAGATTTCCTGATGGGAGCCTATTGACCCCAATACAATAGATGAAAGTATTTTATCCTGTGTGTTCCCCTCCTGACCCTTTGCCACTTTTTTCATGCACTGTCTCCTCTTGTACCATATTGAAGAATTCTTCCTTCATGCCAATATTTTAGGCCTCTTTGACTCTCTTACACCAGAAGGCTGGAATTTCTTGCATTTGGTTAAGAAGATTATCAGGATAATGAAGGTTGAGGAAAGACTCCCCCCCCCCATATGTTGAAATTGATGCAAAAGTTGTTCAATAAATGCAGGGGAGGGAGAAATGAGAGATAGCAAGAGCACTGTGTTAGGGCTCCCCCCCCCCCCCCAGCCATACGGCTGCACAAATATGGAACCACACAGCAGTAAAGGAAGAATACTGGTAGATTTCTTCTACAAATGGAAACATGGAAGTGAGGTCCTGTTTTTGAAAAACACACTGGAATAAAGGTGGGCTACTAACCAAGCTAGCAGTGCTGTAATGGAGAAGGCTTGTGTACTGTTCTCTGGTTCCTGGTACTCTCATGCCTGTTTGCATCTGGACCTTCATGACATAGAACATTTTCAAGATCTTTAATTTCTCTTGAATCAAATGTGTTCATATCATCACCCCAATCCTCTTTCAGCTGCAGCCTAAAACAACAACAACAACAACAACAACAATAATAATAATAATAATAAAGGATGACTGAGAACTGCAATGCTTGCTCAGGTTTAGATCTAACAAAAGCCAAGTTGTAGCGTGACCAATAGCAAAATACATCTGCCCATGATATGTAACCCTTAAAGCAGTGATTCCCAAACTGAGAGGCGCGACTCGGAAACCAGCCAGGGGAGCCACCGAGTGCCACAGGATCCTCTCGGAAAACAGTGCAATGCCAATTGGCAGGCATCAACATAATGTAATGGGGAGCCACGGCCAATGGTCGCAAATGGTCAAGGGAGCCGCAGGTCGAAAACGTTTGGGAAACACTGCCTTAAAGTAACACAGCCCAGGGGTGGCATGACCTGGAACGCTGCCTGATGCCATCTCGGGTCCACTGTCTCTGTGCTTCTTTAATTGTGTGTTTTGAGGTCAGAATAGCTTCATTTACAGTATTTTGTTCTGTTTCAACTATATTTTATTAGATTTGATTTAGTAATAATGTGACTTTTGTTCATCACAATTAGTTTCAGGGAGAAAAATGGAAGAACTACCAAGGCCGGACATACCCCACCTTCCCCCAAAATGTAACATAATGGGGAGTTGCAGCCAATGGCTAGTAGGTTAAGGGAGCTGCAGGTCAAAAACGTTTAGGAACTACTGTCTAATTATTCAATTGTGTGTTTAACGTTTTCATGGCAGATGATAAAAGACAAAGACTCCAGTTGGGACTAGGGGCTTGCAAAGGGTTGGCTTCTACCTATTGACTGCCTGTGCTGACTCCATGTTGCTCACTTCTTTAAGGTGACCCTGGGCAATGATCTCTGTAGTCTATCAACTTTTTTGCCTTGGTGCCCAACTGGTTGACTCGTCATTGGCTTAAGTAAGGGTAATTTTCTCCATGACAAATCCACAACCATTTTGTATCAAAACCTTGATGTACCCCATGTGCTGTCACATTTGTCTTAGCATTCAACCATTTATCTGCATGCTGAAGGCAAGGGGGAACAGTACTCACTGTTCACATGGTGAAACATTTAAGTATTGATTTGGAACACTTGTATTTCACCCTTCTTCCTGGCAAAGCACTCAAGGAAGTTCACAGTAGCTCATTAGAACATCATTATAATGGTCACAAAACCAAACTGACAGCAAAAAGAGCAGGAAAAAAAACCACAGTACAGCATGCAATTGCAAATACTATATAAAAATACTGTATGTACTACCAGCAAAACATTTTCAACAGAGTGCTGGTACAATCAAAACAGCACCAGGTGAAAACAATTCAAAACATTACTAACTACTCAATCCTAACCAGGCCAAGAGTTGAGCAATAGGTGCAGAGAGGCACCTGGATTGCAATCCAAACAGATATAAGTTCACGGAGATTGGAGGTGGTTCTTAGAACAAAGTCCAAGATGCTCAGTCCAATATGGCTCATGTTCGGTCTCAGTTCAAAAACCTCACAGTGGGTTTTTCCAGGCCAAAATAATAGGGCTTGATTGAGGTGGAGATGGGTTCTGGAGTCTAACAATAGAGCTAACATCAGGTGAAGACTAAGGTGTTGGTCAGAAACCAAAAACAACCCCACAATGATTGGGTTAAGACATCTCTCAGGTTGGCTTTGAGTTTGGCTATAACAGGCACCCATTTAGTTTCTGTGATGAAGCAATTGAATAAATGCTTAATCAAGATCCATGTAACAGGTAAACCAGGCTATTTGCATTAGAAGCAAGAAGGTCTCTACTTCCTTCCTATAATTTCCACCAGACACTTTCTTTGGCCAAGGACTGATCCTGCTTGACCACATTTTTAACATGACAGTCCATGCCAAGAGGGAGGGCAAACATGTGGGTGCTTGGCAACAACCAGCAGACTTTAATAAAACTGGCATCACCTGGTAGTAGGTACAAGTGGGCCCCCATATCCGCTGGGGAAATGTTCCAGGCCCCTCCGTGGATACTTGAAACCATGGATAAGAGCGAACGCCCCCTCCATGGTTTCCTGAGCCCCCCCCACCCTGCCTCCCCTGCAGGCAGGCATGCTTGCCCCCCCCCGCTCTTATTTTTCTTTCAGCAAGCTTTGTTTCTTCCTTAAAACAAACAGAGAAGCAGCCTCCATTGCAGGCAAGTAGAACGAGACTAAGTCCTAGAGAGGCTCTGCAAGGTTTCTGTTAACCTTGCAGAACCTCTCTAGTACTTAGTCTCGTTCTACTTGCCTGTAATAAGCAGCCAGAGGCTGCTTCTCCTGTTTCTTTAAGGAAGAAACAAAGCTTACTGGGAAAAAAGTAAAAGCCTGGGGGGGGTCCCCACAATCCATGGATAACTGAAACCATGGATAGCGAATCAGTGGATATGGGGGCCCACCTGTATCTGACAGGCATGGGGTTCCTGCATCCAAACATTACAAATTACATTAATCAAAGGCTGCCTTTTGTCAGAAAGAGTCCGTGTTGCTGTAGATACAACAGTGAGAACACAATCCTATGCACGTCTACTCATAAGTAAGCCCCATTATGTTCAGTGGGGCTTACTTCCAGGAAAGTGTATATAGAATTGTAGCCTGAATCTCACACATAGACATATATAGTGTTGTTGCCTTGTGAATGAACCGTTATGCATAGTAATAATGTTTCATTAAGCAGCTCTTAGCAAGTTGTCTTATCCCTAGTGTAAAATATTGAATGAGGGCTTAGCACATGGAAGTGGCTGCTACCAAGTCCCACCTTAGACCCCCAACCATGTCATACCTTCACTCCATCCATGATGTTCAGGAGGGTTTACAGTTGGTTTTTGCTCTTATGGAGAATCATGAAAGCCGCCTACGCACATAGCTGGACAGACAGATGTATAATGTGAGACTTGGTGGATGCAGTATTAGTTCTTTGCCCAGTACTGTGGCCAAAAGATGTTTGTTCAGACTGTGTTAACACTTGCAGAGTTCTGCCCATATGCTATACAGACAAACTTTTCCAGGTCTTTTTAAACTACCTCCTCTATCTCCCAAGATGATTCTAATCAAATGAAAATGTCTTGCAATTACTTATATTTGTTCATTAAATTATTCCATAGTTCTTTTCTTTTTCTGAAGAAAGAGAAAACATAATTATTTCCAGTAAAGGCATGCAGTTCCAACAATCCTTTCTTGATTGCATCTGGGAGGGTTGTACAGGTCAGATTAATCGGTTTCCTGGGTTTTCCATTACACTGCCCAGGAGGATGAGCATTTGGCTGATATCAGGAAAATGTGCTAATACAAGAATGATACCATCAGTATCACCAGATGAAGAATACGGAACCACTAGCCATTCTTTAGTTTTCCTTTAACAAATGTTTCTGCTAATTACCATGTGAATCAAGTGTACAGAAGAATATGACAAACCATTTCTGCCGTATGCTGTTGCAATAGGCAAAGGATGGGATTGCAAACTTGCCTGCCAGGTAAACCAAGTTATTTGGTGTTGGTAAATGGCTGGCAATGGCAGAGCAGCTTTAAACAACTGCAGAATATTTGTCCTCTATGTGTTAGCATACAGGATTGTTTCATCATACACAAGATGATGAGCCAGTTTATTCTAATACAAACTTGCTGACTACCATATTGGGCTTATTTTGCACAGCAGATGCAAATAAAATCATTCGCCATATTTTGAACTAGGTGTTTGAGTTTAAATCTTGTCTCCTAAGACTTAAGCCAGCAGTCTGTCACAATCACATTCTCGATGCATCTCTTTTTCAAGAGTATCACTTCTATGCCCCCGGGATTGGAAAAAGGGGGCGCCGTTGGCAGAATCGTGAGGAGCAGGTCAGGTGAGTTGAACTACAGTAACCCCCGGTTAATAAAAGAGGCGACTTACGTTTGGTCGTTTGCAGTCGGTTTAATCGGGAAATGCAGTGATGCCAAAATGGCTATTGCTGCATCCTGCAGAGGGCAGTTACAGTCAGAGGTCACCTCTGGGTAAGGAAACATTTGTTCTCTTACCCAGGGGTAAGCCTCTGCAGCACTGAGGGTCTACTTGGACCTGCACTAGTGAATATACTGGTGCAGGTCCACATGGACCCA
Organism: Plestiodon gilberti rubricaudatus; assembly: GCA_026170595.1. Lineage (NCBI taxonomy): Eukaryota > Metazoa > Chordata > Lepidosauria > Squamata > Scincidae > Plestiodon > Plestiodon gilberti. The sequence continues at coordinate 122,056,276 of JANXHW010000001.1, read as the reverse complement.
CGCCGTGGGATTGGGTCCTGAAAGGAGGCTAGGATTTGGTGGCCGCCACTGCCAGTGAACCTGCCTCCTTCCTGGACCCAATCCGCCCACCCCTATCGCTGCCCCATTCCTCACCCCCATCACCACCTCATTCTACCCTCCCCTGCCCCCATTTCGCCCACCCCATCCTGCCTCCCCCACCATCCTACCTGCTTTGGCAGATAGCTGGCAATCATCTGGCAGCCGTGGGAAGGCTCCGTCCTTCCTGCTGGTACTCCTGCAGCACACTACTCTGCACACTACTGGAGTGGGGTTTTTTTTTACGACTGCCATAAGGCAGTCGCCACCAGCAAACACACATTCCGCTGATAGCTTGCCCAGATAGGATTGGGCCATGATACACATTATTGAGAACACTATTGCAGATGGGGGAGCTTGTTTGAAGGTACATGGAGTTGCCATCTTGCGGTAGCTAGGCAAGTCTGGATTAGCTAGGCAGGTCTGTATCTGGCCAGTGCCTGGATAGGACATTGCCTGATAATCCCATGCCATATATTTTATTTATTTATTTATAGAATTTCTACCCCACCTTTTCCCACAAGGGCAACCAAGGCGGCTTACAATAAAAACATTAAAATACATGTATACATTTAAAATCAAAGATTAAAACAAACAATTAAAACAAACAATTAAAAACAAACAGCCCCAGTGGGTCATCCACATTTACATTTGTTAAAAGCGATTTGTTAAAAAGCCAGCCCGCCATGTCAGATATCAAATGCCGATCTAAATAAAAATGTCTTAAGGCCCCGCCGAAAGGTCTCTAAGGAGGGAGCCGTTCTCAATTCCAGGGGGAGGGAATTCCACAATTGGGGCGCCACTGCCGAGAAGGCCCTATTCCGCGCCGCCATCCCCCTCACCTCCGTCAGTGGCGGCACGGTTAACAGAGCCCCCCCTGATGACCTCAGAGTACGGGCCGGATTATAAGGAAGGAGGCGGTCCCTCAAATACCCTGGACCCGAGCCGTATAGGGCTTTAAAAGTCAAAACTAGCACTTTGAATTGTGCCCGGAAACGAACCGGCAGCCAGTGTAGCTGCTGAAGCAACGGTCCAACTGAGTCGAACCGACAGGCCCCGGCAACCACCCGGGCCGCCGCATTCTGCACTAGTTGCAGTTTCCGAACAGTCTTCAAAGGTAGCCCCACGTAGAGCGCATTGCAGTAATCTAGTCTAGATGTCACTAGGGCATGGGTCACTGTGGCCAGGTCTGCACGATCTGTACATACTGTATATACTGTACACTGCTTTGAGTGCCAGAATGGAAGAAAGGCAGTATATAAATAACATGTGTGCATCTTATTTGTAGGATCAGGATTACTAATATGCACAACTTGTCTACATATTCCTGCTTTCCAGCTGCACAGAAGAAGCTATTCTTGTTTTGTTTTTCTCACAATGAAAATCAAATCCGGACTCTCAAAGAAGGCTCATACGACAACAATTAAGGTCTTGAAGTGATTTTAGTTTTTTCAAAATATTTACTTTTTAAAAATAGCACCCGTTAATAAAGGCTGTAAACACTTGAAGAGCTCTTGAACATTCTTTCTATGTTCAGAAGGCCTCCGTCATCTTGGGCTGCTGTACCATCTCTTTCGTTGTATCCTCTTCTTTTTACCATTGATTTCCCTCCCTCAGTCAATCTCCTGGACAGTTCACCAGCAGTGGTCGCATTCATTTGCCACGATTGCTCCTCTGTTCACAGATAACATCTTTCCTTCTGTTGCACACTAGTGAGGAGTTTTGTTTTCAAGGCGCATCACAGAACAGATTGTCAAGAATCTTCCTTTTGCTGGAATCGCTTTTCTTTGGAGATAACATCTCAAGCCGAATTCCAGCGTCCGGATACAAAGCCTATTCCTGTTAAATGCCTCTTTGTTAATTATTTATAGTCATGAGTTCTCCCTTCTCTTTCCCCACCTTCAACTTTGCAAAATTACGCATGAATGCTACTCTAATCACATGACCACCATGCGTACTTTGGAAAAGACTTATTTTATTTTTTTTTTAAAAATGAAGAAGTTGCTTCTATGACTCCTAACCCTTAGGCCTGACTCTCTAACAGTGCAACCTGATGCAAGTCTTCTCAGAAATGAGTCAAATTGAGTTCAGTGGGACTTACTCCCATGTAAGCGTGTACACAGGAAGGATTGCAGCTAAACTGCCTGCCACATAAAACAGAGATCTATCATTCAGGCCAGGTGTGAGCAAGATGTTCAGTGTATAAAACTCTGTATTTCAGACCATTGGCCCACCCATTCTGGTATTATTTAAAACAGCCAATATCATTATGCCTTTGTACAAATCGATGGTAAGGCCACATCTGGAGTATTGTGTCCAGTTCTGGTCACCACACCTCAAAAAGGATATAGTTGAATTGGAAAAGGTGCAGAAAAGAGCGACCAGAATGATTCGTGGGCTGGAGCACCTCCCTTATGACGAAAGGCTACAGCGTCTGGGGCTTTTCAGCCTAGAAAAAAGGCGCCTGAGGGGGGACATGATTGAGACTTATAAAATTATGCATGGGATGGAGAGAGTGGATAGAGGGAAATTCTTCTCCCTCTCGCACAACACCAGAACCAGGGGACATGTACTAAAATTGAGTGGAGGGAGAGTTAGAACGGAAATATGAAATATTTCTTCACCCAGCGTGTAATTCATCTGTGGAACTCCTTGCCACAGGATGTGGTGATGGCACCTGGCCTAGATGCCTTTAAAAGGGATTTGGACAGATTCATGGAGGAAAAGACCATCACAGGTTACAAGCCATAAGCAACCTCCTGGTTTTAGAAGTGGGTTTTCTCTGTGCCAGGTGCAAGGGAGTGTCAACGGGAAACAGGTTATCTTGTTGTCTTGTGCTCCCTGAGGCATCTGGTGGGGCCACTGTGTGATACAGGAAGCTGGACTAGATGGGCTTTTGGCCTGATCCGGCAGCTGGGCTCTTCTTATGTTCTTATGTTAGATCCTTCACCAGAAATGCCAGGAATTGAACTGAAGAAGACCTCCCACATGCCAAACATACAGTATGCCATTGAGCCACAGCTGCTCCCAATACATCACAGACACTGCATAGGAAACACAGGGATTGAGTTGATCCTGTGCTCACCAGCAAAGAGCCTTGAAGTCTTTCTGCCAGGACTTAGAAACGTGTCAAACCAGAAGAATCTTAAAGCATACCTATCCCAGTGACTTTCCATCATCACTGATACCCACATTTAGGCCCTTCCCTCCAAGGATTAGGCAAAGGGCTTCAAGGTCAAGGGTCATGACTTCCAAGGAGACCTCAACCTAGCACCTCTCATTTAAGAAATGAAGCAGTGATGACAAGATCATCCTTGATCTCTAGAAAGAACTGTGCCTCTAACAAAACTGGAGGATATTTCACACATGCAAATTGATCTCTTGATGGACTTGAATGTATAAAAGAGACATCACAGGTAGCTCCTGAATGCAGCTAATTACTTTATTACATATTCTGTCTCACATTTTACTGCACATTTTTACCCAATGTGTGGCAAAAGTTCTTAAAAATAATAAAACCTTCCTTATGGCTCAGTCTAGCCCAACTCAGCACAAGTCAGGCACAACTGAGGCCCAAGTGTGGCATAACTGTGGCCTAAGATAGGGCTGAGTTAGGCTGCAACTATGCCTGAGGTAGGCAGGAGGCAAGAGCAGTGGGCCAGCACCAGCCCAGGATCGAGGCAAAACTTACCACAGAGGCAGGCAGGCTCCTGTGGTGAGGTGTCAGTCTTGTGGAAGCGAAGAGCCCCCTCCTGAGCTCGTCTGTGTACACCTACCACAGCTGCTGCAGCGTTCGCAGCAGATGGGCAGCCACAGGTGGGCCTGCAGGCACTGGGCGTGCGACAGTCAGCGGAAGGACAGAGGTTGTGCCAGTGCCAGCTTAGCCACCTGCTGCAGGGGGGAGTGCCACAGCCCTCCGACCTGCAACAGGTGTTGCCACACCCATGCCACATTGAGGCTGCACGTGGGATTCATGGGGGGGAGCGGGGGAGAGAAGGGAAGGAGGGGGGTGGGAACGTCACACACAAGGGGGGTCTCATGAAGTCTGGAACCGCCTCTGTCAGGACATGCCCGTGCGCTGCCTGGAGCCCTGGGCCTCCAGGGCCGTGGCTATGCCCACAAAGAAGGCATCCCAGCGTGCCTTCTGCTCTGTGCCCCGGCCAAGCCCGAGAGATGCCTTGGGCCTGTCTGCTGCGAGCGGGAAGGGCTCAAGCAGCTCATCACACCCCCAGATGGGGCAACGTCGGCCCCTCGCGGCAGGTGCTCTGGCGGGGTGGGGGGTGGCCAGCTTCCATCATCAGGGAGTGGGAGGGGAGGCAGACACACAGGCAGGCGGACAGGGGGTGCTGGGGAGGGACAGGGGTGGGTCAGAAACAGACAGACAACAAGGCTGGTGGGAGAGGGATACAGGGAGAGGGGTCTGCAGAGACCAATAGGGACACAGGGGTCACTTTGCAGATGAAGGCAATGCAGGAATGGGCGCCTCTTATGCAGACGGACCTTGGGCGGAACGGACGCCGTTGACGGGCGGACCGTGGGGGGGTGAGAGCCCCAGTTGCCGAAAGGGCTCTTCATGGACGTGGCGGACGCGAGAGGATCCAGTATGGGCCCCATGTCGCCTGTCAGTGTTTGCCTGCCTGAGAGGCCCCCCAACTCCCAACTCCCCTCTGAGCCCTGAGGGTCTGGCAGCCCCCCTGCTGTGGTCTCCCTGGGAAGGAAGTGGCAGTCCCTGGATGGGATTCATGCAGGGGCTTGTGTGCTGGGCGCTGTCTCTCTGTGTGTGGGGCAATGCTTGTGTAACACTGAGCACAAGGGGGCTCTGCCCGAGGGGCATCTTTATTGTTCTGGAACGGTAGCAGAGATGGCCAGGCGAGGCTGCCAGGGGTAGTCACAGCAGCCAATCTGAAAGCAGCAGCAGCAGCACATGTGCCCCATGGACCTGGAGACGCAGGCTCTTCCCCTGTGGAACCACAGCCTGCTCCATAGAAAGGGGAGGGACAGCAAGTACAACAGCCAGGGACGTGGAGCAGCAGCAGCAGCAGCAGAGGAGGGTTGCAGGGCTGGCACCCTGACCTCTGGCAGCATCGAGGCAGACGACAGTGGGGCACCCTGCCTGGAGCCCCAGGGGTGCTCCCAGGAAGGTAGGTGGTAGTGGACGTTCCTGGGGAGACAAAAAACAAGGGGGAGTTACATGTCAGCTGGTGTGTGGTAGCAGTTGCCACTGAAGACAAGCCAGTGTGACTGTTGCAAAAGCCTGCAGGGAGAGATCAGATTACACAGCTGCTAGGTATAACGAGCTTGTCACAGTGTGAGGAGCTTACCTGGACGGCAGAAGGGCATGATCCTGCAAAGGACAACAGTGAAGGAGAGAAAACACAGCACAACTACATACATGGCTAGCACATCATAACTGACCTGTTGTAGACCCTGTGGGGGCAAGGCTGCGGGTTAGTAAACACACCTTTGTTAACAGGCAAGTCACATTTACACAAACACATATTTGTCTGCTCACATGGCAACGGGCAGCTATCAGAGGACACACTGGTAAAGAGAAAGCTATCATATATATGTGTGCTGACAGGCAGAAGTACTACATAAAGGCAAACACAGGCAGAAGTCATACATATTGGCATGAAAAGGCAGAAGTCCAACATTATGGCAAACACAGGCAGAAGTCCTACGGTATGGCTTACATAGGCAGAAGTCCTACATATAGGCATGAACAGGCTAAAGTCAAACATATATTGGCATGAACAGGCAGAAGTCATAACACATGCCATCCCAGACCCTGCTCTTACCTGCTGGTGTTGTTGCCTGTGGGGGGGGGGGGAGAGAGGCTGGGAGAAAGACATGGGTTAGCAAATGCTTGCAAGGAGGCAGCTGCCCAGGCACAGCTGTAAACAGTTTGGCCACAGCCTGGACAGCCCTCTCTGCCCTAGAGTGGGGCAGAGAGGAGAGAGGAGAGGAGAAGAGAGAAGTGGGGTGTTTGTGAATTTTGCCCTCCACCAACAAAGTCCCACTTTGTGGCTGCTGGGGGACAGGACCCCACGCCACGTGCTCAGAGAGAGAGAGAGAGAGAGAGAGAGAGAGAGAGAATGGAGGCCTGGGGCTGGGCTTTTGTGGGAAAGAGGCTGGGTGCGGCTGAGTGCTGATAGGGTAACTATCTGTGTCCATGTCCAGAATTGTGCCACAGCTATTCCGTCCTAACTCAGGCATAACTCAGGAGTAGGGTGTTAGAACTTTTCAGGAGAGGGCTGGAGTGTGTAAGGTAAAATGGCTCCTATGGGTCTCCTCAAATTTGAGTCCACCTTTTTTGTCGACCTAAATTTTGTTCCGTAGCTGTGCTTGAGGGGGCGTGTCGGAGCTCTCCAGTGTCTGGACCTGGACCCAAATTCATAACCGCCCCATCACTCCCTCGACACGCCCCCGACACGCCCACTTTTAGGCCAAACTTAGGACGAAATAGCTCTTAGGCTGAACTTAGGATGGAATTGGTTAACTTTCCTTAACCCGTCCTATGTCTGTCACAACTGCAGCACAAATTCGGCCTCAACGGCACAATTCAGTCCTAACTGCAGCCTAAGGCACTTAGGCTGCTTTTGTGACTGAATTGTGCCGCTGAGGCCTTAGGCTGGACTGGGCTGTTAAGGCTGTTAAGGCTGTTAAGGAGTGGGTCGGTAAGGCTGCAGAAGCCCCATGGAGGCTTGAAAATGCACTGGTTTGGCTTTTTAAAGGTAAAATGGTGGTTTGGGGGCACTTTTTTTTTAAAAAAAGACTTTTTTGGCAGACCCCAGTATCCACAGATCATCGCTATCCGGGGGGGGGGGGTTTCCAGAACAGATCTCCCGTGGATAGCGAGGTCTGACTGTACCACCTTTTTCTTGTAGACTCATGGCAGTTTACATAGGCAGGCTGATCTAAACCCAATTTTTTTTTCAAATGGGGCTTTCACAGATATTATTCTATGAGAGAACTCATAGAATCCTTAATTTCCCAGATGTTTCCTGCTGAGTGCAGTCAACGTCCTGACTTCTGCCCTTATGCTCTGCCCTTTCTGCTTTACAGTAGCTGCAGTTCACCCTTGGATGATTATCAAGATGTTATCCATCTCTGACTGACTCCTCCACATTCCAGACATTCCAAACCCTCTCACAGTGTCTTCGCCGTGCTTTCGTGAGGTCCGTCAGCAGCTGCCATCTCCCATCCAGGCGAGAACCAAGGCTGATCCTGCTTACCTTCTTCAGGCAGGACATTGGCTCGACCTCCAGACCACACCTCATATGTTCCAATTTTGGATTGAAAACATGACTTCTGTACACCTGATATAATACATGAAAATCACATAAAGGATTGTTTGCATAGAAAGCTACGCATAAAAATAGAAGTTTGCATAGAATAGAACGTTATATCAGTAGAACACTGCTGTTATTCATGGCATTTGAGCTTGCAGCTCAAGCCAATAAGTAGTCAGTTATCAATGGCATAGTCGGATTGGATCATTCTATGTGTTTTTTTGCAGTGGTTGTTATTTTTGGATGAAATAACTTTTGATAGCTGACTCAAGAATACAATTACCTTGGATACTGTGACCTTGATAGATGTGAGCTCCATGCAATATTATTTATCAGTTCAACACGTAAAATCTGCTGGTTCTTTCACTTTAAACACACATGCTTCCAGATACTTTAATGATGCAAAACAAATTCATATTTGTAATGAGAGATTCAATGGTATTAAAAAATTGTGTGGGTTCAATCCACCTATAATTGCACTGTGGGAAATGAACAGAGGTGAAATTAAGCACTTTTGAGTCCCATTGATTTCAGCAGGAAACAGTTAAGCACTTGATAGTGATGGAACTTAAAACACACTTAACTTGGGCTGAATCTTACACCCAGATGCTATTATCAAAACTGCATTTCGAAGATTCATCTGTAAACCATAGCAGACATGTTTGCAAATACACACGAACACACTTCAATAAGCCAACATGATGAAGCCAAACTCATTTCCCACCAAAATGACCGAGAACATTTGTAGCAAAATTATAAGAATGGAAGCGTTTGCCCTTTCAAAAGAAGTCCACATATTGTTTGGGTTGAAGCAAATGGAAAATTAAGATGACCTGTCTGCCTCTGTCCATTAGAGGCTTTTTGAGAGTCATGATTGTCAAGAAAAATAATTGCTTCCCAAGAATTATCAGCTAAATTATTTTATTAGTGTGAACTGGATTAAGGTTATAAGAAGGTCCCGCTTGCTACTTACCCAATAATAATATTATCTGACTATGCATATCAAAGAGCGGAGGAGGCAAATTATTCATTATTTTGCCAGCATAATGAAAGCATAAGGGGAGGGGGGTTTAAAAGGACACTATCTGCAGCAGGAAACTGTCAAAGAACGTGGGAACACAGCCCTCCTGCATTTTTGTTTCAGCTCCGTTGATCAGAAGATTGAAAGGCCTGCTCTACCTACAGGGGTTCTCTGTTCAGACCCCACAGTGCAATTATAATCCATCCTCACCTCCTTTAGAATGACAGGCCAAAAAACAAAGCCGGGAGCTTTTATATGGCTTAGCATTCCTAAGAAACAAAAATCTTCATTCCTTTTTTTTTTTTATCCTGTTGTTCTCGTTAACTCTTAGGAATTAATTAAAATTGTTCTTATATAATATTGAGGGATAAAAAAAATAAAACAGCTTTAAACTAGTCAGTGCTTTGAAAAAGGTGGATTTTATTATTATTATTATTCCTCTGTATAGAAAACATGGAAGGATCAGTTGTTAAGTGCCACAAGGAAGAGTAGCAGAGAAACTTTGCCAGCATGTTATTGGCATGGAAAACAGAGGCTTGTTGGGCCAAATTTTGATTGGTTGTCAGTTCTGCTTCTTTAATCACGTTCCCTCTATTTTCTTCCTAATTTTCATACTCTAGAAGGATTTTTTTTAAATAACAAAGTGTTTCAATAATCACAGACATTTAAAATCAAATGTCAATCATAGGCCATAAGACAGCAATGCCTGCCAATAACAATCTTAAGTTTTTATTATATATCCTCCCTAGATCCCTGTGTTTAGGATTGAGACTTTGCCCAAATTAATGGTGTCTCCAGGACACTGCAGAAGGTTTTCTACAATAGCTTCGGTAGTATTCAGGCTTCAATCTTAGGTTCCCGTTATGCCTTAGACAATGCACCAGAAGAAAGGTGTGTGTTCGCAGTGGGTTTTAAAATGCTTACAGTAATCATTAGTCCTGATACAATTATCAGGATTAAAAGTTAGGGATGGGGACAAGTAGCCACACAGAAGGCAGATTGTGGGGGCCACACCATTTAGGCAGTTTCCCAACCCATGACGACCCTTTTATCTGGCCCTATTTAAGCTAGAAATTCGAATGGCTGGGTCTCCAAGGGTGCACAGTGGAAAAGCACTTGGCGTAGTAGAGGTTATAAGTGGCGTAGTGTAAAGCAATGTAAATGACACTATAAAGCACACATTCTTGCAGAGAAGTGCTTGAAAGCATAGTGGTAACCTGGGATTAACCAAGCCAAATGCAGCCCACCAGTCATGTATGGCAGCCCACAGCGGAGGGAGGCAGACCAGAAGGGGCTTAATAGCCTCCTGGTCTTTGCTGTGTATCTGGGATGAGTGATGGTACCAAAGTTCAAAAGGGGGTGGTGGTGGTCAATATGCAGTTTTCTGCAATGCAACCCCTCCATCTCAGCCTATGTTCAGTGAGGCCCAAACTCCTCAGAGTTCAAGGTTACCATGACATGGGCTCGTTTTACTCCCCCAAGAACCTTCTGCTGCCACTGTCCTCTTCTGGCTTTTCCAATGCCCAACCTTACCTGGCAAGAATGCAAAGGGCTCACAGCAGGCCCTCAGTTAGGACCTGGACACTTATGCGAACATATGTTGCAACATCTAGTGACCTCAGAATCAGGAACGATGAAATTGCATTTCTCATGGTTCCTGGTGGCCCTGGGATAGATAGTGCCAGGGTGGCACCAATAGTCAGCTCGGTTGAGCACTGGACAAGGGCCCATGCTCATCCAAGGACTCATCTTGCTGGGCTGACCTCTGAACCCTCAGAACCAGCAATGCACCATGAGGGTGTGACCAGGAGTGCTATGAGGGGCCCAGTGCAAGACTGTCCCAAGGCCCCCAGCAACCTGGTGTCAGCAATGGATGGCTGCGTTTCGAATGGCCTCCAAAAACTCCTACCTGCGTTTTCTGGCCTCCAAAAACCTGAAAACCCGGAAGTAACTGACAATGATGTCATCGCCAGTCACTTCCGGTGGTACGCAGCAGGAGAGTGGCACCAGAGGTGGTACTCGGCTGGGATTAGGTTGAGAACCCCTGATCTAAGACCTAATAGTGCCCTGCTACAAGTCTCCCCTTCTGCTGCCACCAGTTAAAGGTTTGGAAAGCGAAGTGGGTCTGGGCAGGACTTCGTGAAGGGTGTGGGGAGATTTCTAGACTTTATTGTGCTCTCAACGAGTGCAATCAAGAATCTGATAGGACCTAGCTCAGAACAGGCTCAAATGTAAAACAATTTAATTCGGTTTGAATGTAAAACAAACAATTGCCAAATTTTACAAAATCCAAATAGATTTTTTTTAACAATTTTTAATTTTTTACAAAATCCAAATAAAAAGTCACTCATCACTATTTGGCATTGCAAAAAAAGGAGGTTATCAAGTATGTGACAAACCCCAATTGGTGACTAGACTGTTGCATTCAGTTTGCTGGGTCACAAGCTGTGCAAGCATGCAAATGGTCCAATTAGAAGACATTTGTACACAGGGTTTACACAGGGTTTTAATGACCGAGCGTTTGGGTTTGCTGTTTTGGCTAAAAGTAAATTTGGGTATGACTTTTACTCTAGCAAAATGTACTAATATTTATGGTCAGATCATGCATCTAATCTAGCTTGTTCTTTATGCATTATAAGAAGCTCAGTTTATATTTATTGAGCCTTGGGATTTATTTTTGCCTTTGTATTTGTATGAGGAACTTACAATGCAATCCTGTCTAACTCTGTGCCCTGAGAATGCAGCCTCCTCTGCATCCAAAGCGCAGAGCAGGTAGCCCCAGCCTCCCAAACGGGTTTCCTCGGATTTGCGCCAGCTATTTTGCTGGCGCAAATCCGGGAGGCCCGTGTAATGGCGGCTAGGCCTGGGAAAGGGTATAGGATTTGGCAGAGGAGGCCTCCTCTGATCCCTCCCCCTGCCCAGGCATGACCGACCAATCCCACCCCCACCCCCGGAATACCCTGCTCTGCCCTCACCTCCGTCTCCCAGCGGGGAACTTACCTTCCTCAGCAGGTGTAGCTCCAGATTTGGCCTGGGAAGATCAACCGGCGTTGCTTACTCCCAGGATGCCGCAAACATGCACGTTTGCGTCACCCTAGACCGGTGCTGCGCCGGTCTAAACTGTAGACAGGATATCTACACTGTTATCATTAATGTGATAACTTGATCACATCAAGCAAAGCAATCTTGGTGAGTCCCAGCCCCCACTATTCAGACTCAACCGATAAAATCAAATAATGATTTGTCTAGTGCTTTCAAGTATCCAAAGCACTTTCATATATATTATTTTGTTGTAATCCATACAACAACCCTGTAAAGTGAGTAGTATTCTCATATTGCAGATGGCGGACTGAGGTTATGAGGGAGTGACCAATCCCAATCATGGTATGTGTCCCCATGCACTATTTTAATTGTTTAAAAAGCTTCCATTGAAAGGCAATGAGAGCTTTTGAAAAAGAAACAAAAACCAAAATAGCATGTGGCGGGTGCCTGATCAGGAGCAGAACCATGGTGGGAACTAAGGACCCCTACGCCCCTGCTACAGTTTTGTCCCATTTCAGGGTCCCTTTCCCTGCATTATTATTATTACTATTAAAAATAAAAAAGTAAACACACCACCAGGCCGCGTTACAGATTCCATGCAATGTGTTTTTTGGCCCTTAAGTGAAAAAAGCCAATCTTGTTCCTAGAAATCTGATCTTTTTGTCTGATTAGGAATAATTTCCTGCTCACCATGTCCTGAACAAAAGACTCTTTCAGCTACTATTTAAGCAACAAAAGAAGAAAAGAGGTTTTTATTACTACTTCCCTCTGTCTGAGTTTTGTTTTTTTGATGGCAATGGAGAAAACGGTAACCAAACTCCATTTGGAGGGTGAAGAAGATATCTTTTAAAATGCTTCATAACAGACTGGTGAATAGCACATTTCCAAGGCAGCTTCCCACTCTTTTGGTTCAGTGCATTACTGCAAAATTGGAAGTGCAATTTTGTGCAAGACACATAAGAGGTGAAAGTCAAGCATAATTCCCCCCACCCCGATAGAAGCATGTATCCTGCTCTGCAGATTGCCCTTGTTCCTATAACTCACCCTGCCTGTGGACTCATTTAAATGACAGGACAGCCATGTGGAACTTGCACAAGTGCAGACATTCCATGTAATTTGCATAAGTTTATGTGCCAGCCCACATGTATCTATCATCGATCATCCTTGTATCTCACCCTCCCTGAAAGGTGGAATATATCATTCCTGTTTTTATCACTGATGCTCCGAGATGAGCCCCCTTATCAAGTAAAGCTAAAAATATATTAAAACACTGTCAGCAGTGGCGTAGCTAAGAGGGGGCAGGGTGCTGTGCCCCCGGGTGCTGCACCAGAAGTGCCTCAGGGTGGTGGCATGAGCGGGGTCCATACATTTTTTCCGATCCCTGCCGCGGTCACGGTTCATCTCACCAGGCAGGGATTGCATCAAGGCCTACTGATGCGATCCCTTGGCATCAAGGGATCTTGAGACTTGGCAAATCACACAAGATGATTGGTTGCTGCAGGCAGAAGGCGTGGCCTCGGTGCAGCGTGGCTATTTTGAAATGAGGGAAGGAGCTTCAGTAGCGTGTTGCCCGTTGCCTTCGCGGCACGGAATGGCTCTGACGGCGGGGGGCGGGGCCTCCTCTTTCCGGTTTGTAAATGGGGACTAGGACGGGGTGCAACTTACGGTACTGCCCCTGCCCCTAAGCCACAGAGTAACACTGTTTGAAAATGAATTTACAGACTTATTTATTTATTTATTTTTATTTACAATATTTCTATCCCGCCTTTCTCCCCAAAGGGACCCAAGGCGGCTTACACAAAAATAAAATACAAAAATACAAAAAATACAAATAGATAATTACTTTTTAAACAGCAAAAAAGTTAATAAAAACATCTAAAAATTGATTAAAAATTACATTTAAAATAAGATCATAAAAACAGCAGCACTTCTCTAGGATTCTGTGTATATTTGCTTGTACATCAGGGATTATCGTATGTCCTGGTACTCTGAACAACACATGCCTGATATATTGAATGGCGGAAGACTATTTACCAAGGACCTACTGCATGATCAGTAAGGACCCTATGAAGACTGCAACATTTCGAACAGTATCTAGGATATTCATGTTATTATTATAATTATTTTTCTGTTGGGACATAAACAATGTCAATTTCAATAGCAATTTAATAAAAAAAAATACATGATGTATGATTTTAGTTATTTATCCTGCTCTCCCTTCAAGGTGACAAAGCAGCATACTTGGTTCTCTCTGTCCCTCCATTTTATCCTCACAACATTTACCATTTTATCCTCACAACAACCACCCTACAAGATGTGTTAGACTGGGAGACAGTGACCAGCCCAGAATCATCCAGTGAGCTCCATAACTTATGTTGGTTATTTGAAACCAGGTCCTCCTAGACTGACACTTGCCTGGGCCACTACGCCACTGAACATTGTGTTTGTAAGGTATGGTGGTGTCTGGTGATATGTCACAATCCCTCGATAAAGACCCCATTTGTAAATAGTTGTGGTGGGCTTATAGTGTCTCCTGGTCTAGGAAGTAGTCATTCTCCAGTCAACAGGCCCCATGTAAGCTAAAAGGATGAGTACTTTAATACACATTTAGATGTGGCTTGATACAGGGTATTACTGAGGACAGGAGTAAAGCAAAACAATATAGAGTTCTACTTTGGGCTGTTAACTTCCAGAGGTGTAGCCAGTCCATTGCAGTAAGAAGAACAAGAGTATTGTGGCACCCGAAGGCTAACATTTTATTATAGCGTAAAGTTCTCATGGACGGTAGGGCTCCCTTCATCAGATGCACAAAGCGTTATCCTCAGGCGGCAGGTATACATGGATCTATAGAAGAAAAACACACAGACCTGTAGGCACATGTGTTAAATAGCTAAGGAATCCAAGAGGTACAGTCTGTGACTAGTCTATGTAGAGCTGAAATGTATATAAGATGGCCCTTGTGAATTTTTTTAACACGCATGTTCATACAGTGGCACTAGCTTGCAAAGGGCCTGCAAACCTGTGGAAAGAATAGGAACCTCCTCACAAAACCTTGAAAATAACAGCACGAGCAAAAGCCAGAGAATGAGAATTTCTGGTCTCTCTCTGACTTTGATGCGATGTTCAGAATTGTTCATTTGATGTATCACTTCAATGGCCTCTCAGTCTCTAGACGTTTTTTCACCTCCCTTGGGTCCCTCTCTTTGCAGACCACTTTTTTTTCCTTTTGTCCCTGCCCATCTTTCCCTTTTCATCTTCCTTTTTGAGGTTCATTTGACTTTGACGAAAAGTCAAGCATCTGATTGTGGAGGAGAGACCACCACTGAAGTGGTCTTGTTTCCAGATCATGGAGTTTCAGAGACTTCCTTGCAAGGAACCGATGGAGAGTGCAGTGAGTGGACAGCTGAATGAGCTGCGATTGCTTTCAGTCCCCAGCCAGGCTGGAATTGGCAACACTTCCTTGTGTTGAGTCTGCTGAGAGTTTCTTCCAAGGCTGAAGTTGACAAGTAGCTGGCTGCCGATTCAGAGAGTCCCCTAATGAATCATTGCTTTGAAAGACAGCCGAAGGGGTCTAACTGATTGATGAACTGATAGCATTGGTTGATTGGATCTGTTGACTGATTGAGTGATTCTCTTTGATTAACTGATTGATTTGATTAATATTCAGTATTATTTGATTGAATCCTTTGATTTATTGATTGGTGCTTTGCACTCTTGATACATTAGACTGAGTAATGTTTTGTTTAGTTATTTAGCATTTCTATGGATTCCTGGAATTGGCACCTGATTTTTTTTTAGAATTGCTCAGAAAGTATTTAACTCTTTTATATTAGATTAATGATTCATTTAAATGCTAACTAATTTGACGGTTTTGTTAATGACCAATTCATTTGAGCATGAGAATATTATTTTGGGATAAAGGAAGGGGGAAAAGAAGTCATGCTGCCCTAACAAAATATTATCAAAATTTGACGCAGAATCAGATTCTGAAAATTCAGGATAGTGATTAGTTACTCTCATCATTATCTTTGGAATATTAAAAAGAGATATTTTCTGATTACATCATTCTTGAGTATTACATATGCAAATTGCTGTCAAAGCCAAGGTGTGGCACTTGGCATGTATATAATGGTAATGATTTTCCTAATACTGCCCAGGCAGTGTAATGGCTGAGCACTTGTTTTATTAACAGTATTAAGAATTTTTGTATTGCTTTTCAACAAAAGTGGTTTACATAACAAAATAAATCAACACTGACTTCTGAGATGCATACATGTGTTATTTGAGGAACAACAGTGGCAGGAAGCCAAGCTCATTCTGCAGCAGGAAAAACAACAACACCACCCCATACCAGCCACTGTTTGTATATCACCAGATCAACCCTTGGCATCTGACAGGTTGCTTAAAAAAAACACCCCAGGCCTGTTCAGGCAAAACTTACTCTGTCCAACTGACCCTTAACTGCATGGAGGGGATCCAAACTGCTCCCTTACATGCTGTGGTAAGAGTCCCTGGTTTTCTCCCTATTTTCACTCATTTTAGACCCTTCCAACTCCCCAGAGTCTTCTGTGATGTCTTGATATCTTAAGAGCTGCTGAGACATTCTCTTGCGGTACCCTGCTGGTCTTTTGAATTTCGGGCAATTATTAGGGAAGGGACACATGGCATCCCAGACAAGTCTTATGTGGATTGGTTGTCTTCCTGGCTAGATTTCCCTCAAACAAATGATATCAGTATTCCTCTGCTGAGATTGGCTGTGCCCACCAGCTGGGTAGCCAAGCCCACCTTGTTAGGTAAAGGGGTGAGAAGGAATACCCAGGAGGTCCTATCTCATCCAACCAGATTACCTGATGACATCAGCAAACCTAAGTTCACACAGAGGGATGTTCTGGGTTATTGCCTCTGGTTCGTCATTGGTGTGCCATTCCCATCCATTAGCAAAGAGCTCACCTACTCCTCGTAGGACCATGGAAACTGGACCCCCTCCCCTTCTCCTGGACAGTGAGAGTAGCTACTGGTAAGGGTAAGTACTGTATCTACCAATTTGCATTCAGGAGTTTGATTTCCTGCTTATCTTTTAAGCCAGTTGCGTTGCTAGCAGGGTCACGTGCGGGGAGGCCGATGATGCATTTCTTCATTTGAAGCCTTCCAAGAGCCAGGGTGGGTAGGAGGGCTGAAAAAATTCGGTGCGTTTCAAATCCATGAAACGCAAATTCGGTGCGTTTCAAATCCATGGCTCAGCAAACGCAGTCCACCTGCCGCAAAATAACCCGCCACGGAGCCCAAAAAACCCGCTGTGGTTCCTCCTCACGAGGAGACCGCTGTTGTCACCCGGGGGCATTGGTTCCCTGCCCTGCCCCATTATAGCAATGCCACTGTTTTAAGCTCTGTGCTAACTATTTGCCACATAGCCATTTTGGTCAGTCCAGTTTCATCTCTGATTCGAATTTTTCTTTTTGATCATCTGCACACCCTCCTCACTTATTTCATTTTGTATTGTTTGTTCAGTCCTTTTAATAAACTCCTATTTATTGTTTTTGATTGCCTGCCAGGTCTCAGGTCGGGAGCAAAGGGAGCAAGTTAGCTATGCTTCCCCGGATTGCTCATTTTTCGCTACTGTTTGTTTTGGTTTTTATGTAAGTGGAAATCCCTTGAATTTGAGGGGGGGGGTTCTTTTCAGATCAAGGAGAGAGGTTTTCCAAGGTCCTCTCTCTCTCTCTCTCTCTCTCTCTCTCTCTCTCTCTCTCTCTCTCTCTCTCACACACACACACACACACACACATACAGGTGTTCCAGTCATTATTATTAAGACCTCTATTGGCATATACAAATAAAATAAACACAAACAGAACAGAACAGAATTAAATAAACAGATCAAAATGAATTACACATTAAAAATCTACATTCCCCCACCATATATACATAAAAACTATATATCATCCTCAGATTGATTGTTGAAAAACGGCATGGTTAAGCGTTTCTGAACAAACAGACTTACAGCGCAATCCTAACCAACTTTCCAGTGCTGGTGTAGCTGTGCCAACAGGGCGCACACTGCATTTTGCAGTGCAGGGGCAGTCATAGAGGCCTCTTCAAGGTGAGGGAATATTTGTTCCCTTACCTCGGGGCTGCATTGCGGCTGCACCGGCATTGGAAAGTTGGTTAGGATTGCGCTGTTAGAAACTTGGCCACCTGTCTAGTATGTATCTCACCATCCCCTGCTAATAGGTATTGGATAGCAACATTATCTGACTGACACACGATACTCGAAAGCAATGGTTTAAGAAATTGGGCACGCAAATCATGAAAGTACAGTGAAGCAAGGAGTACAGTGAAGCAAGATATGGGGTATGGATTCCAGCCCCCCCCCCCCCAAATTACAATTGCAGCAGCGGTCCTCAGCAGACAGACCTCTAAATCTGCCCAATATAACTTTAGAGGGCTGGTTTTCCAGTCTTAGTGGTAGAAGTGGAGACCTATCAAATTCCCAAATACTCTCAGACTAACCAGTAAGGGGGGGACAGCAAGGGCAGGAAGGCTGTCACTAATCACTAGGTACTGCACCTGTTTTACCCTCCGCCCATGCTTCCTATGCATGCCTTCTTCCACAACACATATGCTGCAAAACCTGAATGTGCATGTCATTAACTGTGTGGGGATAGTCAGATGGGGTAAGGATTGTCCAAACCAACCCACATTTGATTACATGAATGAGTTTCAGTGGTCTTAACAGCCAAAACAGTTAAATGGTAAATATAACTAGTATGATCATTTATTATAGCATGCATCATGTATGCATATAATATACATTCAGAATAATATTCATGCAGAGCAATGGAGACTGCCTTTTGAAATGGAGTGAGCACCAACACACTGCCTGCCTCAAAAGGTCATCCTGCTTAGGGGCATAACTTGGGTGGGTTCTGAGGAGCAGCTGCCCCAGGTGCAAGCCTAGGGGGGGCTCAACCCTCAGGCCGCACCACCTAATAGCTGCCAAGGGCAGCTATTTGCATGCAGCCTCCACATTTGCCTCCACATTCCCTTCTCCTTTTCAAGAGCAGTGTGCAGAGAATGCAGGCAATCATTCAATCAATGGTCCGGTGTTGTGGGATTCTTTTCAGCTTGTACAGTCCGAGGATGTGGACAGGCTCCTCTGGAGTGTGAGGCTGACTGCCTGCCTGCTTGACCCTTGCCCGGCTTGGCTAATCAGATCTGCCCGGGAGGGGTTGGCCGAGTGGACGGGGAGGGTGGTTAACTCTTCTCTGATGAGGGCTAATAAGCTGAAACTAAACCTGGACAAGACAGAGGTTCTCCTGGTCCGGAAATCCACGATGCAGGTACTAGAGTATCGTCTTGCTCTGAATGGGGTTGCACTCCTTCTGAAGGAGCAGGTCTGCAGTTTGGGGGTCCGCCTCGATCCGCAGCTGCTCCTGGATTCCCAGGTGGCGGCTGTGGCCGGGGGGGAGGGTTGCCCAGCTTTGGCTGGTGCGCCAGCTGCGACCGTACTTGGATCGTGCAGACCTGACCACGGTGATCCATGCCACGGTGACATCACGACTACATTATTGTAACACGCTCTACGTGGGGCTGCCCTTGAAGACGGTTCAGAAACTGCAATTAGTGCAGAATGCGGCGGCCCGTGTAGTCACTGGAGGTAGGTGCTTCGACTCCATCGGGCCGCTCCTCCGACAGCTGCCCTGCACTGGCTGCCGATTCGTTTCTGGGCCCAATTCAAAGTGCTGGTTTTGACCTTTAAAGCCCTATACGGCTTGGGGCCAGGATATTTGAGAGACCGCCTACTTCTATATAGTCCGGCTCATCTCCTTAGATAATCAAAGAAGGCCCTTTTGCGGGTGCCGTCGCCCAGGGAGGTGCGTGGCGCGGCGGCCAGAAACAGGGCCTTCTCAGTAGTGGCACCAACCTTATGGAATTCCCTCCCCTTTGACTTACGAACTGCTTCCTCCTTGGACACTTTCTGGCGAGGCCTAAAAACCTTCTTGTTCAAAGAAGCCTTCTGTGCCCCTGCCTTTTTTTAACATCTCGCTGGTACAGGTGGGGGTGCTGCTGTTTTTATGCTCCTGTTTTAATTATGCTATGATCTTTTTAATCGATTTTTAGATATTGTTGTTATTAATTTTCATTAATTGTTTTTTACTGTTTTAAAATGTGATTATTTTTTGTATTGTATTTTTTGTATTGTATTTTCTTTTTTGTTGTAAGCCGCCTTGGGTCCCTTCGGGGAGAAAGGCGGGATAAAAATACTGTAAATAAATAAATAAATAAATAAATAAAATCAGCAGCTCGAGCATTCAGCAGAACACGAGGGCTGCCGATAGAACCGAACCAGGAAGTGACGTAACGTGACATCACTTCTGGGACACAGCAAGCTCCCGTGCCCCAGGCATCACGAGATCTTGTTACGCCCCTTCCTGATCCCCAAAATATCCCCTAAAGCCTGGCTTGCATCTCCATCTTTCCTCCCCCCCCCCCGGGATGTTGAGAAAAAGCCAGTTTCAACGTTACTTCATCTCTTGACTCCCTTGACTCAATCTCTGAGTTAGCAGGGTTTTCTCTTGCTCTTCTTCTTGCACCTTTTTCAGCAAAGACAGGAACCCTTCTTGATATTTGGAGAGCTTGTCACTCTGCTTAGAATGGCTGAGGGCCATACCCATAGGTGTACAACTGAGCCTTGTCTAATAACTTTGGGGGCTGGAAGAAGTAAGGAGCACCCTATTGTCACCCTATTGTCACCAAGGAATTTTGAAAATCATACAGCGCAATCCTATCTAACTTACACCACCGGTGTAACCAGCAGTGCAACGAGAATGGGAGGCCCCAGAATGGAACGAGGATTCAAATCCCCTTCAAAGGGGGATTCAAAGGGGATTTAAAACTCCCCTCCCCTCCAAAGCCTTCCACCCTGCCCTTCCCCACTGGTTACACCAGTGGTGTAAGTTGAATAGGATTGCGCTGATAGACATTTAGGAATGACATTGGTTCTTGGTTGTATCGGGTTCGTGATTTTCCTCAATCACTGAAGACCCTCAGTAAAATTTAGGAGCTAATATCCTTAACAGCACTTGAACTGCTTAACCAGCCATGAAAACAGTCCAAATTGAATATGTTGTTTTAATTGGTATTTGTGTTCCTATCTGTCCTTACAAAGACAAGTCGGGACAATCGCATTAACCCCTCTGCTGCCTTGATGTGCTAACTACTTTTTTCTCTGTCTTCTAATCATTAATAAAATTAGAGGAGTTGTCACTTTAACTTTAACACCACATAATTCTCCCAAGCAATACAGAAAATACACAGATGGTCAGATTGTATGGCATCCCAGCTCAGCAACTTGGAGCAGCTGGTGTTATCAGGCAGCAACTTAACCTTCAAATCCTAACTATAATTCAGTTTATCACAGTATTACTGCCATGGTTGCACACTATGGCTAGAACATATATATTTAATGATGAGTGCGACTGCAGCGGGGTTGACTAATTTAAAAAAAACCAGAACACATTTTATTCTGGGCCTGTTCCAGCATTTGGACTCAGTGTTGCTCCCAGTGACATCACTGGAAGTGTGATAGGATCCAGAGTCTTCCCTAACTTGCCCATGAGACTCTGAGACATTCCCTGCTGCCTGGTGGTTGCAGCAACAATCCTCAGATGAGACTGCCTCCATTCCTTCCTCCCTAGTGCCTTGAATGTTGAAACTTCAGTTTCCCAGGTTCCAAGGACCCTGGGAAACGTGGTTCTCCAGGTTGCCTGAGTACTTCATATGAGTCTTAGGCACCCTGGGAGGTATATGGCCCAGGGCTCCTTGTGACTGGGATGCTTTATGAGCACATGGGTCATCATGGGTACATTCATTCAATGCCCCAAGAAAAAATGGAAGATGCAAAGAGAGACCTCCAATGAGGCCTACATCACTGCCATTATCAGTGATAGCAGGAGCTCCAATGTGCAACTGCCTCTTGGTGGGCACCATCTTGAATACCCATTCTGCCCCCAGGATACAGAGTTGTCCTAGGATGACATAGGTATAAAAAAGACCATTGCCATAGAAAAAATGGTGATGGCCAATATAGTGGTCATCATTTTGTCATGCCAGTGGGTGTTTTTTTTTAACCCACATAACCCTGGGGCAGAATGAGTACTCAAAGTGGTACCTGCCATTACAGCTGCACATTGGTGTTCCCTCTGCCACCAATGCAGGTGATGGTGAAAACACTAAGAATTCTTTAAATTAAAGAGAAGGAAAACAAGTGGGCAACAAATGGGGATTCTGACAACAGAACCCTCTTCGTACCCTGACCCAATTTGTTTTAGGAGCAAATGGAATCACAACCAAAAGGGAACCATTTTGTTTAGTTTCCAGTCCTTCTGAAAATAAACTTGCATCTGGTTGACCGTCCACATGTATTTCCTACTGCAGAAGCAGTGAAGAAGCACTAGCTATCTGAGTGATGACTAGAGTGCTAGATCTACCAGCACTACTTTGACCATCTTAAGAACATAACATAGAAGAACTGAACCTACGTAAAAGACTTGAAAAGGACAGAACCACAGGTGGTACAAAGCTGCTGCCAAACACAGCACACTTGTGTTGATACCAATGGTGTGGAGCAGGGTGGAGAAACAAACGGTGTGATGATGTCATGGCATGGAATAAGTGGTGAAACACAAGGACTGTAAGCTCTCCATGAGGATTCCATTTTTAAGTGGCAGTCCAATATTACACAGAACATGTCATCCCATTCTAAATATAGTCTTAAAAGAGGACTTCAAGCTTGGAATAGCTATAAGGAGTGATTCTATGCCTATAAAGCAAGTCCCAGTGATGTAGACTTGAGTCTATTGACTCGGACTCAAGTCGGACTCAAGTCGTGTCAATGACTTGACTCGAACTTGACTCGGCGATTGTAAAAGACTCAAAAGACTAGACTCGAGACATGGAGCCTTTTACGACAAGTCGAATTTTATTCAGATTTAAACCAATTTTCCCATTAAATAAATAGGGACTCGCAACCAAAGACTCAGGACTTGGGGGCAAAGACGTGGGACTTGACTTGAGACTTGGAGTCAGAGACTTGATCCACATCCCTGGCAAGTCCTCACTTAAAGTTGTTTATAGGTTCTTGGAAACTGCCACTTTAAGCGAAACGACTTATAATGAAACCAATTTTACATAGGCTAATTGATGAACATAAACGTTCCTATGGCATTTTCCCAACAACTTTAAAACGAAATGACTTTAAACAAAGCTTTAAGTGAAGACTTAATATATTGACTTCTACTCCCATACTACTGTACTATTTCTCACATCCTGCACTGACATTTTCATCACAATTCAAGTTTGCTGTCAGTAGCCCACATCTTTTCCCCCTTTTGGTTTGACATTGAAATGTGTCTTGCAAAAAGCAAGAACTTTTTTAAATTAAAAACAACAACAGAGGTTTGACCTGCTAATTTTCCCCATGTGTAATGAGCTCTGTGCACAGAAAGTAACAGTAAAAAAAATGCACAAGATTTTGTATGAAAAGAATATTTGAATGAGTTTATCAGGTTAAAATCTGTTTTGTTTTGGTTTGCCACTGTTGTTGTTTTTTCTGGGTCCCACATGGAGAGCAAACATGGCCTGGAAGAGTGTTATGTCAAGTACCTCCCATCATGCATTGTCGCTGTTCAGTGAACTGGAGTCTCAAAAAAAGTAATTCCTCATTTTCATCTTGACTAGGATTCTCCTTTTCATTGCTGCGAAGCTGCACTAATCTTTCATTCAGTGCAACCCACACCCTCTGGTTCCACTCGGAATTCTCTCTTTCTCTCCAGCATTGTATTCTTTATCTGGGCCTTCTTCTCCCAATAGAACCCCTTGAAAGCTCTTTCACAGACAAGAAAGGGCCAGTTCCATAATGGCCAAGTTGGCCCTTTTCTTTTCTCTCCTTTTTTTTTTCCTGAGCTTCCGACTGAGCTTTGCTATTTAATCTTCTTGAGGCGTTCAAGATGTCACTTGCCTCTGATGACTGTAGACAAAAGGGAAATCCACCCAGCCTGAATGCCGCGTATTCTTGAATACATTGGGTCTGCTTTGAAGAGAGTTTCTTGAAGTCTCTGTGTTTCATTGGCTGTCCTGGTGGCCTTCATGGGGGTCTTTATGTGAAATCGCATGTCCCAATATCAAGAGTTGTGTGCGCTACCTGCTTTACATAGCCATGCATCTTAGCAAGGCAGTCGCCAGAAAGAGATGATGAGCTTCCCTGTTTTTGTGTTAGTCATGAAGAAAGGATTTGTGAAAACATTTCTTCTACATTGTAGACGATATATACAGTTACAGGATACCTAATTGTTGTATCTTTATAGTTGGAAGCGCCTTTCCTATTTGTTTCCCATAGGTTTGTTCATCCTGGTATGTAGGAGGACAGAGGGGAGGAAGAGGAGCAGTCAGAATGCGAGGAAAAGGGGGGGGGGTTGTAACAGAGTCTGTGAATAAAGAAACAGCTTTGGGTGTTTAAACCTTGCTTGCTGCATCCTACATGCTAGAGAAGAGTTACAAAACTGTTTTTTTATAGGAGTTGTACAGTCTCCTCTATGGCATTGATGCTGCTTCCCACTGCTACTTCCCATCAGTTGCATTGCTAGCAGGGTCACGTGGTCCCGACCCCTGTGCTCCTGGAAGGCTTCATTTGAAGCCTTCCAAGACCTAGGGCGGATGGGAGGGACAAATAAAGAGCCGATTTCAGTGCATTTAAGCTCCGTGGCTGCGACGCAGCCCTCCGGCTGCAAAAAAGCAACCACATGGAGCAAAAAACAAAACAAAACACCGCCATGACTCCTCACGAGGAGACCACAGTTGTCACACAGGGCATTGGCTTCCCCTGGCCCCATTATAGTGACACCACTGGTTCCCATAGCCATCAGAATATGATGAAATATTTCAAGACCCAGTTGTGTTGTCTCATTCTCTCCAATCTGCTTTATACGTTACAATATGTATTCAGGTATTAACAAATACAGTTAGGACTGCCAACCCTCCAGGTTTGGCCTGGAGTCTCCAGGAATCAGCATTGATCTTCAGGTAATCCTGGAGATGTTTAATGCACCTCCATGGCTTACGGCCCAATTCTGCATAAAGATAGGTCGGCAGAGCGCACACTCCACTGGCCTAAATGTGCCTTAAACATGTTTGCGGCTCCTTCTGAATAAGCGGCACCGGTACGGAGGCCGGCACCGCTCACTCCGCCACCGGACCTGTGCCGACCGACACAGGTAAGGCCTGCACTGGTTGGCGCAGGGGCGTGGGAGAGGGCTGGCAGGGGTGGCAAGGGAGGGGGCCATTGGCCGGCCCAGCCTGGGAAGGGACAGGGATATCAGCGCTGAGTTGCGCCAATATCCAGGTTCCCGTCCCAGGCTGGGCCGGCCTTACACAGCCTCCCTGACTGTGCGCCAGCTCCACAGTTGGCACACATCCAAGAAGGTCCATTGGGGTCTGTGGCACTTACACCGGGGGAAGGGGACGAATGTCCCCTTTCCCTGAGGTGAGCCCAGGCCACTCCGACGTGGCCCGCATTCTACCTAGGATGCAGCGGCCAGCTCTTTAGGCCAGCCAACGCATCATAGGCAGGATCAGGCTGCTCATGACATTTTATTTAATTAATTTACTTAAAGAATTTATACCCCGCCTTTCTCCCAGCAAGGGCACTCAAGGCGGCTTACAATAAAACATTAAAATACACATATACATTAAAATAATTAAAACAAATAATTAACACAATTAAAACAAACAACCCCAGTGGGTCACCTATATTTACATTTGTTAAAAGCCATTTGTTAAAAAGCCAGCCCACCATGTCAGACATCGAATGCTAACCTAAATAAAAACGTCTTAAGGCCCTGCCGAAAGGTCTCTAAAGAGGGAGCCGTTCTTAATTCCAGGGGGAGGGAATTCCATAATTGAGGCGCCACTGCCGAGAAGGCCCTATTCTTTGCCGCCATCCCCCTCACCTCCGTCAATGGCGGCACGGTTAACAGGGCCCCCCCTGATGACCTCAGAGTGCGGGTTGGATTGTAGGGAAGGAGGCGGTCCCTCAAATACATAATGTTGTGAAAAACAATCTCCAGGAATAGCTTCAGTCAGAGTTGGCAACCTTAAGTACAAAACATGCACACAGGGTGTTGTTTAAGAATGGTATGCCCATGTATAAAACAAGACTAAATGGGTCGTTGTTCATGTTTTGCATTTTCTCCTAAGTACAAAAAGTAATAAATGAACTGGTTCTTGGTTGTATCGCTAAGATTTATTTTGCCACACTACATCGTTGGCTTAAAAACCTCTTATTTCAAAGCAATTGCTCTCTTATTACCAAAAAATAAGGAAGAAGTGACTCAACAACATAGGTGCAAGGCATATGTAATATGTTTACATTCCTCCTTAGATGTGGCCTACATGTTCGAACATACACATGAAAAATACAGGCTGCCACAGGCACT
Source organism: Plestiodon gilberti rubricaudatus (assembly GCA_026170595.1). Lineage (NCBI taxonomy): Eukaryota > Metazoa > Chordata > Lepidosauria > Squamata > Scincidae > Plestiodon > Plestiodon gilberti. Next base: position 122,030,375 of record JANXHW010000001.1, on the reverse strand, counting down.
TGTGGAGAGGCAGGATGTCATCTGATCCTCCATGGACTTTTGTAAAGATCAGTCTAGACTGAAGAGAGAAAGCAGGCTTACACCAGCCAATCATAATGTCCCTGCTCTCTCTCTCTCTCTCTCTCTCTCTCTCTCTCTCTCTCTCTCTCTCTCTCTCTCTCAAATAGGATCAATATATTAATTAAAGGATCTGTTGGAGTGGTGGCTCTCCATGCTCTGTGTCCTCTTAGTTTCCTGACCTTATGTAAAAAATCCACTGGTCGAGAAAATGGAATGTCCTGTTTCATGCAAATCACACCCCTTCAGTGCCCTTGTGAAGTTGTTTCTTGAGTATTGCCCTCCTGGGTGTTGTTGATGGATTTTGGGATAAGAGCATTGAATTTGAAGCAATTTGTGATTTGCCGGTAATTGCCAATGCACATTCAAAATATTTAGCCTGAATATACAGTCATGAATTTAGCCAGCCTTGACAGGTGAATAGATAGTGTTTGGAGGATGTAGACCTGGAAGACCTGGGTTCAAATTCCTGCTCAGCCATGAAAACTCAGCAGATGGTCTCTGTCTCTGATCAAAAAACATTATATGGCTGACCCTGACCCTTCAGTACTTCAGTGAATCCAGCTTGGATCTTTAGTATAGAGAAAGATGGGTTAGGATGGAATGGAATGTATAAATAATATTCAGGGACCTGAAAATCCATATATGATGCTTGTAGGATCAAATATGTATTCATGAGCTGGATGTGTACAGAAATGTACAGTATGCTGGTACCCTGATTCTAAAGACGTGCCAATTTATGTGCCTGAAAAGCTGGCACTTGCATAGTGTTTTGTGATCTCGCACTGGCACTGATACCACTGTTGACACCCACTAAAGTAATTTATTTGCTGGGGGAAGCTAGCTTTAAGGCCAAGCATAAGGTTGCAAGCTTTACAGTACAGTACTTCTTTGATCCATGTTTCTAAGGATTTGTTTTCTAAGCACTAAATTACCACTAGATAATTTAAGAGCACATCAGATGAGCGTGGGTCATGATGAATGAAACTGGCAACAATTTTACAAAACACAATAAAATCGGCAGTGGACGCGTTTTTTAAAAGACCCAAACCTTCATCAAGAGACCGAAAACATGCCATCTTTGCTAGAGATATATACAACTTTTCATTTCCCATATCAATCATGAGAACAAGTTGAAGTTCAGATAATGGCCAGTTCAATTTACTCTAATTGTTAAGGACTTAGCCTGACTGTTTGCATTACAGACTGCGGCCAGTGGGTTCTCAGTAGGGGTTTGCGGCCTACTCCATCCCATAACAAACCCATGTTCATGCGTCAATTCAGATCCATCACCCTGAGATAAACTGTGAATATTGTCCTTTGTCCTGGGCTGCATTCTTTCCTACATTGTGTGCTGACTATTTAAGGATTTAAAGGCTCATTTGCACAATTCCTTTGTCAGCAGGCTCCATAGAGAATGAAACAGTGATGGGCTCCTCTGTCTGGGTTATGCCCAGGAGCTCTTGTGAGTGATATCTACATACATAAGTGTGGGGTTTTTTTAATCTTACACACACACACACACACACACACACACACACACACACACACACACACACACAATGTCAACACTTTTAAAAAAAACTGTTTCTGAACTATCGAAGGTTACAGGCTAATAGACTATTTATTTTCATCTTTTGTCCCTTAATAAAATGGAATCCCTGAAAAGAAACAGGTTTGTTTTGTTCTTGAAAAGATAAATATGAGGCAGATATGAAGCTTAGGTTGACAAGATTAGGCTTCACCACCGGCATTTACATCATTATCTGGAGGAGAGAAATGTTAATGAAACAACTGGAAGGGAGCCAAAAACTGCATGTCGAGGATTCTGTAGCCCAGAATTTCAAAAGGCACTGTCCTCCTTATTCAGGATTTCAATTTAATTTATTGTTATCAACACCCAAATTGTCTGCTGCTTGGAAAGACTGCCCCTTTTAATTTTCTTCAGCACCCAACAGGGCTGACTGAATGATTGCGAAAAGGATTAGTGTCCGATGATGAACTCGCTTCACTTGCATTCTAGTTCACATTAAGATCTAAGTCACTCTGACCTTTTTACCTGTCCACTCTGACCAGTGGCTCCTCTACCATGTAGGTGGGCGGCTGCCCTCTTCCTTCAGGCACAGGAATAGAATTCCAGTTGGACAGCAAAGTGCCGAGTTAATAATAATACCCTATTCAGAAAAGGCACCTTGGCTGCAACCCTGAGAGCCCAGTTAGTTAGACTGTGGCCATTCTCGTGCCTGCAATCTGTGGAATACCTGAACCATCAACTGCATCTTAAACTGTACCATCACCTGCCTTGTGACAGTCATGTAGATGAGATAACATGGACAGTGTGGCATCTTCTTCTAGTGGAACTAGGGGAAGAGAGACTCTGGGCCGGTTTGGATTACACTTGTCTAACCAGCCCCACCCACGTGGGATGCAGGATGTGAATGAACGCCCCCTCCCAGCATGCCCTGCAGTTTAGTAAGCTTTTGAACGTACCCCCCCCCATTATTGATACTGCAGGGCATGCTGGGAGGGGGAGCAGGGGTATGCATATTCATGTCCTGCATATAGCATCGCATGTGGGTAGGGCTAGTTGGACAACTATCACCCAAGCCAGCCCAACTTCTTCTGTGAAATTACAGACAGCATAGGAGCCCTGTTATGTATTGAATCTGGCATCCCTCTCTTTGGCCCTTCCGCATTTGAGAACCCTGACATATACAAGAGGTTACCAAAAGGATTCTTTTCACCTCTGTATGTGGATACACGACTCCTGAATTCTCCCCCTCCCCGTCCTCCTCTCCAGCCACAACTTATTGTTCTAAATCTAGTCCTTTGCAACAGCCACATATGACAGCTGTTCAGCTTAGCATTTTCAAAATTATTTTCAGGAAAATTCTGCCCATCTTGTACGTCACAGCCACAGCAGCGGAAGAGCGACATGTGTATCTGTATATGCATGAGTGTGCATGCATACAGAGCATAGCATTTCCAAGAGTTCTCCTGCTGGCACAGAAGAGGATGGCTCAGAGCCAGGTAGCCACACTCCATGGCAGAATGCACGCTCCAGCGTCTATTGTGAAGGGGAAGCTGTGAAGTTGTGTAACTCCGGCTTCTGCTCGCAGCAGACCCCAGCATGTGGGCGAACTAGCTAAGGAGGAGAGCTTGCCTCCTTGTCCTTGAAACTATACTATGTCAGTCACAGAGCAGTTCCTTCTCCTCTTCTGCAAACTTCTGTGTGGGAATCCTACCCTGCTGTGGATGAGAGGTTGAAGGTCTTGCCATATACCAGTGTATAAACACTTAACGGCTATGTAGCCAGGAAGGATGGATTTCAAAAGGGCTGGTGATTCAATCCACCATAGCTCCCATGAAAGGTTTTTTAAAGAGGCATTTGGTTCTCTGTTATGTTTTTGATATCTCTGGGATTTTACCTTTACCCATTCCATTTCTTATTCCTTGGTGGCATTTTTGCCTTTATGTTTTCTTCTAGGCAGAAAACAAAGCTCAATCCTCTAAAATAGTGTCCACTGACACTGAGAAACAGATAAAGGTAATAAGTCTCCCTGCCTGGGGGAGCAAATTCCACAGTGTTGGTGCTTCTGTTGAAAAGGCCCAGTCCCATTTCATCACCCTCCATACCTCTAGGGGCAACATTGAGCAGGACCCCCATACATAGATGATCTCTAAGTGCATGAGGAGATGCATCATTATAGAGAAGCAGTTCACAGAGCTGAGAAGAGTTATTCCACTAATCAATGAGGCTTGGTCTGCATTTTGAGGGAATCACCATTTCAGGGGCAAATAAATTCCTGCTTCTGAAGAGTAATTTTGGTGGGAAAAATAATGTGGGGAAAGAGTGAATCCTCCTCCTCCCCTCACAAGCTGGTTCCCCCCCCCCCCGGCCATTTTTGACAAAAAGGAGGCACTTACATTTGGAAGCACATATCTATCACACATTTGTATTCACATCTACTTTGGCCCTAACTTCAGTTGGTTTGGGGCCTATATATCTATTACCTAAAAAGCCACGATTCCAGAAATCCCTAACTCTACCTTATTTATTTGTTACCTCACAATGGCAATAAAGTATTTTTTGAAATGTTACTTGTTTCCCTACCACTGGGCCACCACCTTTTCCACAAAAAAACAATTAAAGTACTGATATGATATTCCTACTGTGCTGTCCCAGTTATAGAAGTCATATGCAATTGTTTGACAAGTCTCACATAAGATGATTTATGCAACTAGACAATGAGGTGCAAATTGTGTTATCCTCCTGGCTCATTGCTTTAATTAGCTCACTCTTCACTTTGCATTCAAGACTCACTCAACTGGGGCAAATCAATACTGTGCTATTGACTTCAGTGGAGCGGTGCTAATTTAGATCAGTTGGCGATCGGCGCACATATGCTCCTGCTGAAACCACACTGGATCCGCTCCACATTGCAATGGACTCTCTACTATCCTTGCCATAATATACACACATCCAGCCAACTCTGCTCTGCTCGGGTGCTAGATGTAAAGGATGACAGGGCTCCTGTATGTGGAATAACAGCTGTGTGGAAGAGGGGATTTGGGCAGAAGCAGTTGCCATGTCTTCCTGTTGTCAAAATGAGAACAGCTGATCCTGCCAGCCAGACTCAAGCATGAAAGGTACAGGAGTCCTGTCCTCTTTTATACTTCATTATGGGGTCAGGCAGAGCTGAGTTTGCACCAGCACAGCCTGGAACAGTATTAACATAGGATTCCACTGCTCCAAGGAGACTGCTTCCTCCCTACTCCAACCTTATTCCAAGGTGCAGTGCGAGGGTTGTAGATGGCAACTTATTGCTCCTAAGGACATGCATATACCAACTGGTGTTGTTGGTTCAGTGATGTGCAGTCACATTGACAGCATCCACAGTTTTGTTCCCCTTGTGAAGATGGCAGCAGTTTTGGAACTCCTGCTGCAAAACAACAGAGAAGCATTGAGTGGAACCACTCTGTACAGCTGAGGTTTTCCACTGTTTTCCACAGTGCCCGGAAGCTTCACTAGCCTGGGCAAAGGCTTTTAAGAGAGCCAGTGATGTCTTCAGCGCATAGAGATGCTCAGAGAGGCCTCTGCAAAGCATGGATTAGGTCTTCCCACCAACCTCTCAGGTTCTTCTGGGGAGGAGTGACAGGCAGCAGAGAGGACCTGAGGGGCATCATGCAAGCTGCATTCAGGGGGACCCTGTGAATTCATTTACTGTGAATGCTTTCAGCACATCCATTCTTTCAGGGTCACACTGTCGTCTACCATGGAAACTGGAGTTCTCAGGCCCAGCACAATTCTGCATATGCTGCCATATTTGATGCTGCTGTGCAGCAGACTGCATGTCAATGGATGAGCACTGCCTTTCTTTTCTCCACCCACAAAAATGACTCCAAGAGATGACAGCAGGAAAGGCCCACTTCATCTTGTGCCTGGGGCTACAGAGTTCAATCCAAGCAGAGAGAGGATCTACTAGAACCTGACCAGACCCACTGCACTGCAGATCCCCCTTTGTGGAGTGTAGCTGCTGAAGACAAGGCAAAAGTCAAGTCTAGATATTTCATGGACAGAGTTCCTGTCGTAGTTCTCTGTCAGAGCTGCAATGTGCTTCAGATCCTGCGGGGCACATTTTTGCAACGAAAACAGATTTTTATTAACCGTTTAGGTAATCAGGTATAAAAATTAGAAGCCTGCAGTCAGGTACTGCTTAGAGGATTATAAATCTTTCATCATTATCTGTGTTAAAATCTCACGACCTCTCGGGGGTATGCAGCTTAGTATGTGGCATGGGACATAAGCATCTTTTCTGACCCAGCCTCTGGGGAATTCCAGGATGTCTTATTCTCAAATATATGTGCCTGTTTGAAAAGCACTTTTTATTGCTCCTTCTCCTATATTACATTCTCTACCCTCAAGATACACACAATTCCCCTCTCCATAGAATGCATCCTTTCCGGGACATGCCAAAGGTCAAGAGGTGACCTCTGAACTATTATTTGCGGCATTCACATCTCTCTACCTTCTTCCTCTTTTATATTTTAAACTTCAGAGTTAGATAGCATAGGTCAGTGTGACTCAGCGCTGCTGTCTGCTTACCAGGCTGTACTGACTTCAGTCAAACTGTGCCATCTTACTTGAACATCTAGTTCAGCTTGTAAAGTGAAGCAAGTTTGTTCTCTGAAAATCTGAGGTAGCCAAGGATGTAGGTCAAGAATATATCACCACTCTAGTGAGGGATTACAGTATTTCTGCTATTGCGTATATCCATCAATATGTGAAATAGCTTATGGCAAGTGATGATAACCGAAGCCACAGACAGATCCAGATTTAAAATACTCTCTCTCTCTCTCTCTCTCTCTCTCTCTCTCTCACACACACACACACACACACACACACACACACACACACACACACACACACACACACTCACTCACTCACTCACTCACTCACACACACATATTTGCATTTTTTGCTAGACCCAGACAACACCTTCGTTACCTTGCTCTTTGATAATCTAAAGAGCACAGCACACAATATCCTATATATAGTAGAGGTATAATGTCATTTCAGGAAACTGGCACATCATAATTCATAATGCACTAACAAGAGCATGTGTGATAGGTATACACCACAGCAAAATAGCCAACCAAAGCTTCCACCATACATACACATGTGAAACAAACACACAAGCCTCTCCATGGCAAGGGGTTGAGTCCCTGTGGAGACGTCAGCCAGCTGGGATGCCCAGCTGGCACCCTTATGCCAGGAGGGGGACTGGAACAAGGGGAGCCTCCACAGCACTCAGGCAAAACAGGGTGTTGGTAGCCCCCTGCACAAAAACACAGGCTGGGAGGGAGCCAGGCAAGCTGTGTTCAAGCCCAGCCAAGGGACTTGCCCTCACAAGCAAGGCTCCTTTTGCATGACTGGTCAGAAACTCTTGTGGCAGGGACAAAAAGAAGAGGGGGAGGCAGATCTAGAATCCATACCAGCTACTCCACAGTGCTGCTCTCTAACCACTGAGCCACAGCAGGAGACAGACAGAAAGCACCTCATCCAACATTTAACACCTTGTATCACCACAAACAGGCACACCTGCCTGGGAGGCTGTAGCACATGGGCCTATCGGGGGGGGGGAGCATGGCATGGGCCAATCACTGGGCTGGCACGTGAGACAGGGCACCTAATGCAGTGGCCCACCTAGCAAGCCACACCCACAAACACCTTGTGCTCTTTGTTTCATCGCTGGCACATGTCGATGTGGCTTTTAGTATGCTGCACCCCTGTCACCTTACCTCTGCCCACCGTATACTATGGCAGTTGAGAACAGTGGGCTCATGATCAGTGAGGAGCGTCCTCCTCCTCCTCTCTGAGCCTAAGAAGTCATGAAGTGAGGATGCTGCAGACTTTGGGAGCAGAGAGACCCCTCCCCCTGCAGAGTCCCATCCTGAAGCCAGCAGAGGTAAGGAACAACTAAGATGGGAAAAGGGGGTCCCTGTCTGCTTACAAAGAGGCAACAAGTGTGATCCAGTCAAAGGTTTTATTGAACTATATCAGCAACTGAGCAGCATCTGAAAGAGAAACACACAAGTGGGGTTGCCAACCAACTCCTCCCAGCAGGGCTGTTGTGCCAATGCAAGTTATCCAACAGACAGCCAAATACCAGGTGCCAGTGAGGACTGGCTGCACCAGCTGGTTCACTGTCTGCCATGGAGTTTGCAAAGCCACAGGGGTCTGACTGGAAGGATTAGATCAGGAACCTCACTGAGTAGCAGCTAGTCATACCAGTCACTTCAGGCAGGATCGGGGGGGGGCTGCGACATGGGGGGGTGTTGGACCCCAGACGGCAGGCGGGCGGGGGTGTCAAAGCGGGCGTTTCGGCAGCATGAGCGAGCAGCGGCGACGGGTTTGGCCATCCTGCCTGCCCTGTGCCTCTGTGTGGTGGAAAACCGGCAGTGGCGGTGACATCACTTCTGGCGCACGGGGGGGGGGGGCGGTTGTTCACTTGGGATCTGCACGGTGTCTTCACCTGTGGGACAGCTGCCTATATGGGGAGCAAGGCGAAACACACAGAGAGTAACAAGGACTTGGCAACAGCATCAGCCACTCCTGTTCTCTGGCTTGAGATGCATGCTTGGTGTTAGTGAGGGAGAGTAGTGTCCCCAGAGTGTACATGCATGGTGCCCTGTAAAGGGCGAGATCATGGTGGCTTGGAATATTGCATTTCTGTCTCCTGCCCGGGGGGGGGGGGCTGCAACTCTGCAGCTGATCACTGTTCAATCTCCTGTGGCAAGCAATGTTGCAATCCTGAAAAACAAAAGGGATTCGCGTGAGTGCTTGGCCAGCAGTAGCAACGGTTGGAGTTCCTTGCATTCATGGAAAGGGAGCAAACAGTTTCCGCTCTTAGCTGTTGCAAAAGGAAGGGACGGTTAGGCAACACAGCTGATAGCGGAGACACACTTGATAATTCTGGAGGGTCAGAAGGGGAGGGGGTAGGGACATGACAGGAGATCAATACATTGCAGCATGAGATTCCCTTTCCCCTTTTGCCTACCTGTGTGGGGTGCATTATCCTTCGCCTGTTGGGGTGGTGGGGGGGAGGGTGTAGTGTGTGGAGACCTCCTGGGGCAGAATACCTGCAATATGAACTCTGAGAGGGTAAGAGTTAGTGAAATCTCTTGCCATACATGTTGTGAGGATAGGGGCTGTTTGTGCAAAGTGCTCCCTTTGTATGCCAAGTGTCCTTTCACCATGGTTCCCAACACCAAACGTGCTCTCTGTTAGTGGCGCTGCATGCTATGGACTGGAAGGGGATAAGATTGGTCTGCTATTAATGGTAGCAGCCCAATGGTATTAATTGGGTCTATTAATGGTAATAATAGACTATTATGGTAATGGTAATAATAATAGACTATTACCATTACCAATAAACTGTTCCTTATTTTATAATTGCTTTTCAAATTGCTTATCTTACTGTATAAGAAACAAAAAGACTATTATTTTTGGAAGATCGACTAAATCGACTACTCTCTTGCTCAGTTGAACTTTCTTCTTTTTGGACCTAAGCTGCCTGAACATTTTTCTTTTGCTTTACAGACTTCAGTGCCAAATAGAAATTGAACATTCTCATAGAACACTGACAAGGCAGACAAGGAGGGTCCCCACAACCTGGTTCCAGCACTGACTGGGGGAGATCTGGGTTCAAATCCCTGCTCAACCATGAAGGACACTAGGTGATCTGGGGTCAGACACTCTCTCAGCATTCCTCACAGGGCTGTTGCGAGAATAAAATGCATGGTGGGAGAAACATGTGTGCTTCTCTTACCTCTTTGGAGGAAGGGTGAGATAAAAATGTAATAAGAAACCCTGAAGCTTAATATTCCCACTGGAAATGAATGAGATGTCAGTGTGGGCTGGCTCCAGGGATGTGGATCAAGTCTCTGGGTCCAAGTCTCGAGTCAAGTCCCAAGTCTTTGCCCCCAAGTCCCGAGCCTTTGGTTGCGAATTGCGAGTCCCTATCTTTTTAATGGGGAAAATGGGTTTAAATCTGAATAAAATTCGACTTGTCGTAAAAGGCTCCAAGTCGAGTCTTTCGAGTCTTTTACAATCACCAAGTCAAGTCCGAGTGAAGTCACTGACGCGACTTGAGTCTGACTCGAGTCCAAGTCAATAGACTCAAGTCTACATCACTGGCTGGCTCACACCAAACGATATCATTGTCTCCAGAACTCTGCAATTGCTATTCATTTCAATGAGGCTGGTTTGGGACAGGATAGGGGGTTATGCTGCAGCAGCGGCTTGAGGAAGGCTCCCTGTGTTTATCCTGTTGCCTCTATGATGTAAATTTAATTCATCAGTGTCTGCTGCATAGAAGATACTAATTAAATGGTTTATTTTATTCAAATATATAATTAGAGGATATTATTTAATTTGCTTTGTTTTGGAGCGATTCCCACTCATGGGTCCTCAGAGAAATCTTTGGAAAAGCTGTCAAATTGATGACATTTGCATTTGATAATTTGTATAGCATAATTGCAGTAAATTCACATAAGCTACGGCTTGCAAACCCTAAAAATGCAGAGCTCAGCAGCAGTTAAGCAGACATGCACAAGAGCATCCTGATGATAAGGGATCTGACTTTTTAATAGCTGCCATAAAATCTCGCTCTTTAAGCCGCAAAACAAAGCTAATTAAGACAGAAAAATTCCAACACCAATTAAAAGTGATTTCCCCCTCAGCCATTAAAGACTTTCTGATTCCCCCCCCCAAAAAAAACAAAAAATAGAAAAAATGCATGTACTGTATAAAGCAGGCCATTTTGGATTTGTGCCAAGAAGAACTGTAAGCCACTTCAAGTATTCTGAAAAGCTGCGCAAGGATTAAGATCAACATGAAAGTCTTTACATCAAAAACACAGCGAGGAGTCAATAAATAAAAAGGTCCAATGCTTAATTTATGTTTATGTGAGAGAGATAATATTAGACATGAAGCTACCACTGATGAATGTTATGAAGTTGGACATAACACTTAGGAAGTGTGATTTCCGACGCCTCTGAGTAGATTTGGAGAAGTGAAAGCCAATTGTGGAATCCGCTTTAGACTCAACAAGGACTTCCCCACCTGGTTCCAGACACCTTGCGGTAAGCTCTTAAGTGCCCACCTTCGGCTTCCTAGTCATCTGACTCTGCTTATGGTTGCGGCACTCTTGGGAGGGGTAGTCTCCGTCCTTCACGTACTGTATGCTCCCGGAGTAGTCTACAGATCACTTAAGAAGCAGTGCCAGTTTCAGGCTGCTGGAGGCCCTCAGGCAAAGCCCAAGTATATGGGCAACAGCCGCCGCCAGGGGGCAGCTCCTCCCAATGTCCCTAGCAATGGGTGGGGGAAATCTGCAGTAACTGCCCAGTGCTGGATGGGTCAGGGGTCAGCTGATCGGTGTGGGCTCTCATCCAGCACCCAAGCTGGCCAGCCTCCAAGACTATCTTGGTTAAGAAGTCCCAAGAACAAGTACAGTATCAGGAGTTGCCGATTGGCACATTTGCAAACTTATCTATCTAGATCCGACCAAACCTTGAACACAAACATGGTTCCAATTCTGCAGGCTAGGCTAGCCTCAGCTTTAAAGGTGCACTTCAGCAATCTATTGACAGGTGTCTTCATTTTCTGAGAGGAGACTAAGGAAACTAATCAGATGGTTACCTTGGCTGATCTGTTGATGTTACTGAAATTCAAATGTCTGTCTGAAACTGTGAAAACATTTTGCAGAGATTCATCAGGTTCCATTAGCAGTCAAATCACTGGTTATTCTGGTATTCATCATTGGAGATGATTTCAGAAGAATTTCTAGGGCACTGTTCTTCAACCTTGGGGTCAGGACCCCAATGGGGTTGCGAAGTTTCATTTGTGCAGGACGTCTAGCTCAGTTGGTTAGAGCGTTCATCTCACAAATGCCTGAAGATCTACAGGACAGCAGTTCAAGACGGCCGGAAGTCTGTCGGAGAGGTGCTGGCACGTCAAGCTGATAAGATGCAGAGCCCTGTGGGGGAGTGGAGCAGCTGAAGCTGAAGCATGCTGAGGCGAATGCCAGAGAGAGAGAGAGAGAGAGAGAGAGAGAGAGAGAGAGAGAGAGAGAGAGGGACTGTGAAAGTAACATCTCGAATGAAGGATTCTATGAAAGATTAGAACGTTATTATATCGTAAAAACCCTTTGGGGTTTAGAACAGCCTGCCCATGTACACCGCCTTGAATAAAGTCGGAGGAGAAATCCAATGACCAGAAAGGCAGTATATAAATACGGTATATTATTATTATATTATTTGTGGGGTCACGGCAACTTATGGGAACCAAAATGGCCACTGGGGGTGATGCTGGTGGGTGGTGATGGGGAACCTGCTGGGGAGCTTCCACAGGGATTTCATCCCCCTCCTCCCCCACCCTCTTTTGATTTGCTGGGGAGGCAGTAGGGGAACCGCAGCTCACCTCTCCTGTTCTGGAATGACCATGCCACTGGTGGTGCGGGCCAGGCGAGTTCGGCAGGACGAGGCTGCTGGTGCCAGGCTAGGTGGACTGGGTCCCGGGAGGGGGCAGGATCAATGGTGGGTCCCCAAGTCTGTTTGTTTGTTTGTTTGTTTGTTTGGGGTCGTGGCACGAAAAAGGATGAAGACCACTGTTCTAGGGAAAACAGGTCTGGCCAATATCTAGGACTGCCAGGTTGCAATTTGACAATCACAGAGCAATGAGACAAGGCAGTCATGCCCCTCCTCACCCCAGGTTTGCTGCACAGCTGATGGAGGAGGGGATGCGCAAAAGGGAACCACTAGGAGAGAGAAAAGAGAGAAAAGCTGCAGATGCTCATTCTTTTTCTTTCCTCTGTGACCTATATCTTCTGGGTCACAACCTGGCAAGCACCACCCACTGCAGAGTTAAGTGAGTTGAATCCAATGTTTTACAGCGCAATCCTATCCAACTTACACCACCGGTGTAACCAGCGGGGGAGGGCAGGGCGGAAGGCTTTGGAGGGGCAGGGAGATTTAAATCCCCTTTGAATCCCCCTTTGGAGGGGATTTGAATCCCCTTTCCATTCTGGGGTCTACTGTTCTCGCCACGCCGCTGGTTACACTGGTGGTGTAAATTGGATAGCATTACGCTGGCAGTTTATGTTGGATTATATGGCCTTTATGTACAATGAAATGAAACCATGGTTTCTGAACCATGTTCAAAAGCACATGGCCATGAAGAATAGAGCCCCTTGGGTTTCAGCATCTAGGGTTACAACCTTATATGCATAATGACTTGGGAGTCAGTCCCCCTGAACAGTGAGTACTCAGCATGGCACTCAGCATGCTATTTAAGTACTTCACAACCATACAACACAGATGTTATGACAGGGCTACTTGTGTTCAAAACGCTTTATGGCTCTTATCACACTGAGATCAAAATTTTGCTTTGTAGATTACTGGGGTATCTTCTCTCCCCCCCCCCGCTAATGTGTGGTGTTGAAAACCCTATAATCACTGAAAATGACATCATCATTCTGAAGGGAAAAGAGTGTATACAACATGAATGAACTTAACTATCCTGTCAAGATATGTATTACAAAATGTAACAAGCAAGAGCGAACAAAACCATTTGGCTATTATGGATCATTACCAGTATTCGGAGAATCCTCTGTTATTTCAGAGGTTGAAGAGAGCATTTTTGTACTTGCCTTTCATAACGTGTTAGTTCAAATCCCGTTTGTTGTTGCTTAAAAAAAAAAACTCAACCACCATGAACAACCTAAGTGGTGTTCTTGGAAACACAAAAGCTGACATGAAATTCTGGATCATATTCAGAAATAGTATGTAGGACAGAAGTAACCCCAGAGGCCAGTTCATGCAGAGTGTGTTCTGCCCTGAAACCAAACAGCAGTAGAAACTCTCTAGTTGAAGGGAGCCCTTGTCAGAGCAATATAGTAAATCCTAGAAATAGCCTGACTGTGGCTGACTTGAATTTGTTGATTTATATGCTCTAGGACAATGGGCAGTTTCTCTGGTAATTACACATTCAGCTTTTAAGTGATACATTATATATTTCACGTATCTTGTTATGACCTGTTTTTGTGTGCAGAACGATTAAATGCAAACACCGTATGGTCGTCTTTTCCTTTATTTTATTTTTAAAGAAAAGGCAGCCACAGGTCCATCCATTTGAAGTGACATCTCTGAAATGATTAGAGACAGAGATCCAAGTTTATTTTTTTGATGTGCCTGCAAGAACTCTCAATACAAACATGGTATGTCTTACACTTTAAGATGAAGAGCATACACTTTAAACATGATTGCATTGAATGTATGCATTCAGTGATGTTGTCCTAACTACTGTATGTTGTTCTGGGCTGACAAAGTAGCAACCTGAGTCATCTTGACGATCTTGACTGAATGGCCTTATATACTGAAGAGTACCACCATGTTTACCTAACTCCTGAATGTTATTTGTTGTGCCATCTCCTTGGAAATAGGTTTGGAATAGGTGACATGGTTCTCTGGTAACATGGAGCCAAGAAAGGAGCTCTCCTGTCTCAAAAATTCATTGTGAAATGTGGTATATGTGCAAAAAAAAAAAAAAAAAGAACTTGGAAGGGAGATTTGATGGCGCACAAAAATACCCATTAAATACCTGGGCATCTCTATCCCTTCTCCGGTTTGTCCATGGCATCTCTTGTTTGGCAGAGTTAACTTCACACTTTTAAAATTCTATGGCATCACAGAAATGGATATACTGTCATTAATCAAAACTACACAGCTCTCAAACTGTAGATAGGTGCTTATAATGGCTCATTGGCTGAAACAAGTACTGCATGCAGTTTAACCGCTGTACAGTTGTGGCACAGTCTGTCAGTATATAGTTTTACACCTATCCCGGTGTGTTAGCATGAGTTCTTATAACTACTTTAAATGCTGTGTCATTCCTCCAGGCTAACTCTGAATGTTCATAGAGAAAGTACCATCGTACAGCACATAATGTGCCAGTGTCAGACTTCTGAACAACAACTGAGAAAATGTTATTCCTATCTAGGTTGTCAGTTGCAAATGTGTGTGCTGTGTGGATTGTGGCTGAATGACCAATTATCGGATAGTGCCTGAGATAACACCAGAGAAAAGTGACATGATGACCCACCCCACTTGCTTCCACACGCCTGTACCATTTCCAGATCATATCTAGAGGTTGTGTGCAACCCCAGGTCCAGGAGTCTTCATGTAGCTCTTCCAAAACAAAACAAAACAAAACAAAACAAAACTTGTCAGCATCATCAGCATATAACTAGGTCTGCCCTTGCAGCACAGTCCTACTATTTTGTATGTTCTCCATTTTCAGCACTGGTGAACACATCTCGTCTTGTTTAAAATGTGTTGAACACGTCTCACAACAATGTTATTAGCAGGATCATCAACTATTAGGACAAAGACCTAGCTCCAGAACCTCATTTGTCAAGGTTTTAAGTTTGCCCATAGCACTGAAGCGCAGAGAAAGGAGTGCATTCCTTTCTCCTCTCTTGCAGCTCATGTTTGTGCCTATGACCAGGGTCAGGAGGTGGTCACCTCAGGGCTGTGAAGTGATGGGAGGCACAGGACTGTCTCAGTCCACCGTTGGCTTTGCTGCTTCTCCTCGTCTTCTGAGCTGGCGTGGGTCTGAGGACATCCATTGACGGCCAGGTGGCCTATGGATAGGCTTACCAGATCTCCAACCGGGACAGAGTGCTAGACCTTTTGGGGAAGGAATGTGTGTAGGTGTAGCTTGTTAAACGTTAGAGCACAATCCTAGGCATGTCTACTCAGAAGCAAGTCTCACTGAACACAATGGGGCTTGTTTCTGAGTAGACATGCCTAGGATTGTGCTCTAAGGTTTAACAAGCTACACCTGCCTTCTCCTAAAGGTCTAGCACTCTGTCCCAGTTGGAGATCTGGTAAGCCTACCTATGGAGAGTTAAGTATAAAATATTTTTACTTACCTCTCCAGGCCATTTGGTTGTCTCCCTCACCACAGCATGCAACACGCACTCCGTCAGTGGCGCTGCACGCTATGGACTGGAAGGGGATAAGATTGGGCTGCTAGTCTATTACCATTACCAATAAACTGTTCCTTATTTTAAAATGGCTTTTCAAATTGCTTATCTTACCCTATAAGAAACAAAATGACTATAAACTTTGGAAGATCGACTAAATCGACTATTCTCTCGCTCAGTTGAACTTTCTTGTTTTTGGACCTAAGGTGCCTGAACATTTTTCTTTTGTTTTACAGACGTCAATGCCAAATAGAAACTGAAAATTCT
Organism: Plestiodon gilberti rubricaudatus; assembly: GCA_026170595.1. NCBI lineage: Eukaryota > Metazoa > Chordata > Lepidosauria > Squamata > Scincidae > Plestiodon > Plestiodon gilberti. The sequence continues at coordinate 122,014,503 of JANXHW010000001.1, read as the reverse complement.
CATAGAACACTGACAAGGCAGACTCCCTTGTGTCTGACACACTTCTGCTAAAATAATACCAGCACAGTTTTCTCTTCATTGCTTGCTTGGTAAAAGCAACCATGGTTGAAAACATCAGTGTGTACAGTCTTAATGTTAGTGCTGACAACCTCCCAGTTTGGGGTTTCTGTTTTTAAGCCACAAGAGGTTGTCAAGTTTAACTGCCCAACAAGAGGTATGAAGAATGTCAGTCCAGTTGCAGGATTTGTTAGAATTATTTGAGCAGGTCATGGTGATTCAAATGATCAGGTTGCCCATCTCTCTCTTTTATACATAATATCTAAATCTTAAGTATAATTTGATAAACTCAATCAAAAATATACAATCATCATATAAATATAAGTAAATACATTTATCACATCAGGTATAAAACATATTTCTTTAGAAAGAGGGGAGATATACAAAAATTACAGCAATGGTCAACACATATCCTCTAATACTGTACTATCATGAGGCCCGCCAATCTCTTGTTGTGTTGAATCCCGTACACAATGCCAATAGTACCCTATACATGTCCATTGTACGTTCCATTGTGTTTAATGGGGCTTATTCTCAGGAAAATGTACTGTATAGTATATACTAGATTGCAATCAAAGTCAGTCTCCTACTGATATCATTAGGGTTTTGTTTCCCTTCTTATTAATTCTGTTTTCATTAGACACAAATGGAACACGCATATACTGTACCATACTGAACACATTTTGTAGGCATTAATCTGCACCTGCTGCTTATATTTCATCTCAGTGTCTAATTATCAGATCATCTTTCTACGACATGTTTCAAAGAAGCTGCTATGTCAAAACATGAAAGGTTAAGGAATAAACAAAGGAGATGCAAACATATAATAAGCAACAGAGTACATTTTGTTCATATATTTGGCTGGCTTGATTAGCAGGAGTGAGCTTATTGCTGTGGTTCTGCCTAACGAACTTGATGGGTAATCAGGTCCAGAAAACATCAGTCCAGAAAAAAGACCGATGTTTCTAGCAGATTCTAGTCTTTGGCGTGAAGTCTCCAGTTGTGGAAAGGGCAGAATGGTGGCTGGAAGGAGTTCTGAATTTGGGCAGGGAGAGTGGGAGAGAGCTGTGAGTTGGCTGAGGTTAATGCAGTGCCTTGTTGGGGAATCTGAGGCATGGTAAGCAGATGTGCTGCCTACCTTAAGAGGCTGTTTGCAGTGATGTAGACTTGAGTCTGTTGACTCGGACTCAAGTCACGTCAATGACTTGACTCGGTGATTGTAAAAGACTCGAAGGACTTGACTCGAGAATTGGAGCCTTTTACGACAAGTCGAATTTTATTCAGGTTAAACCCGTTCCCCCCCCCATTAAATAGATAGGGACTCGCAACTTGCAACCAATGACTCGGGACTTGGGGGCAAAGACTTGATCCACATCCCTGGCTGTTTGCTTCCAGGGCACTCTCTGTTTGCAGATGTATAACTAAACAAAGACACTGGAAGCCTTCCTCAGGGGGCTGCTTCACAGGTGGGGCCTGGGCCCATGCCCTGTCACAGGGCCAGCTAAAGCTGCTGTGCTGCCCCAAACCTCTTACCTTCCTCCTTGAATCAAAGCAGGAAATGAAGAGCACCCTGGGAGCGCTTTTAAAGAGCCCTGTGGAGGAAGGAGCAAGGTGAGGGAGCTGGATCGCTGCACTTCAAGGGTTAGAATGCAGCCATTTCTCTCCATGTGCGCTCTTTACGTGAAGTAGGAAATGTGGAGTGCTCTGGGAGCAATCCCAGCATGCCCAGCATTTCCTGCTTTGATTAAAGAGCTGTGCGGAGGAAGGGGTTAGTAAGAAGGCTGCCTCTATCCGCAGAGGTTCACTACCTGTTTGCCACCACCCGCCTTCACTGGTGCCAATCTGTCACCTGATGCGAACAGGCTTGTTTGCCTCATGGATGCATCAACCCTGCCCAGCAACCCACAAGGGCCTGCTACTGCCACCGCTCCCCACCACCACCTGACAAGCCAGCCAGGGCCCAATGGAAAGCATTCCCAGGAGGTGATGGGACAGTGGGACACAGCCGGCAGCAGCAGTGGATGAGAGTCCTCTTTGGTGATGCTGCTATAGCATTGGCAGGAGAAGGATGGCTGTCATCACCTGCTCACTGCCCAGTTAGCTTACCTGGCCTGACACCATCAACGGTACCAAGCTGGGAAAAGCTAACCCAAAACCAGGAAGGGGACGAGTGAGTTTCCTCCATCATGCATGTGGCAGCATGAAGAATCTGTCTGCTGCCTGGTTCCTGGGCAGCACATGGGGGCAGCTCTCAGGCACACACATTTTCCAAAGCATGGGCAGAACATGCCTTTGGGAGGCCATCACTGGTGGCACTGTGGTAGAATGACACGAGGATTAATGTGTTCATTTGCATCCGTTTGGCACGTAAAAGATTTTGCAATGGGAAAATAATGACACTGCGTATAGAAGCACACCACACATGTTGCACGCCATAGATCCCCCGAGTTTTTACTATCCATATCCTGTACTCAAACTGGCTTGATTGAACAGTTGCCTCAATGCTGGAAAGTTGGTTAGGATATTGGGCTATTACTCTCAGATAAGAATGTATTGGATTGTAGTCATCTACAATGACATTACTCTGTAAAACTCTATTTTATTCCCAAATATACAGACTGAAAAGCAATTATACAGGTACAGCAGTAAGCAAAAGCTTGTTAGTTCCACCACACACATACTTGCCTTTCAAGCTAAGAAAGCTGCTTCTTTCTCCAGCCCCTCTTTTCAACATCTTTCCCCTTCAGGTGAGTATGACTTCCAGGACAATTGCATTCCAGGTGGTTGGCTGCCTGCTTAGACCAGTAGCGGAGCTACGACCGCCCCGCCCCCATGACGCAAGTGACGTAACGGCTGCAGCCGTTATGCACCATACCGAGGCGCAGGGCGGGCAGGAGGGCCAAACACGCCGCCGACGCTCCTCGCTCGCCCCGACGAAAGGAACGATTCACGCCTCCGCCGGTCACCGTGACATCCCCCCTGCCCACCTGCCGCCTCATCCTGCCACTCCGGGGCCCACTGCCCCAAGGCCCTCTCTGCTGACAACGCCACTGGCTTAGACTAGCTAATCTGGATTTCTTAATCTTGGTACCAGAGCTCCAAGATCAAGACCATGTGTTCCCATTCCACTCACTTGGCCATTACAGTGTACTTAATTTCAGGCAAAAGAAAAATCTTTTCTTTCTGCTGTACCTCCATCCGGACTGTGAATGAGGAGTTTAATTTTTTTTATTTAATATGTATCCTTCAGAGGAATAAGCAGGCACTCAAAAGAGTCAGTTGCATTGGCTGAGAGAACGTGGCAAAGCAGTGGAAGAATCTAGATCAGCAGAAGAACCGGTCACAATCTGTCAATTCTGTGAAATGCATCTCAGACCTCCCAGCTCTCACCCTATCCTTATCTCAAATGTGAAGGGGCTATTTTGAACTATACTTTGCACATGATCAGAGGTACCCAGTGTATTGCGATTTTAAATTTTCTGAGCGCTGGCACTTAAACCAGATTCTGAGTCTGATTCCAAATATGCCCTGGAAATTAAGCCCTGTTTCACAATCCCATAATAATAATAATAATAATAATAATAATAATAATAATAATAATAATAATAATAATAATAATAATAATAATAACAACAATAATAATAATAATAATAATAATAATTAGTATTCTCCAAAACAGAAAAAGGGTTCTGTCGCAGTTTATGTTGTGATCATTCCAGTGGAAAGCATTTAACGTATCTGACCTGGTTTTCAGTACAGTGAAAACTCCACAGTTCTATTTTTTTTTTTAAGTTGGTGGGGAGGGGGGAAGGCTGCTGGAACTAGGTGCTCTGGGACTTCCAAGATTAGACCACTGCTGCTGCACTTTAACAAACAGGATCAAGCTTGTCACGTCTAGTTAATACTTGGAAGAAATAGACACAATTTCTTCCATGGATTCCTTTTAGGCATTTAGAGAGGAAGGAGGGGTTAGAGCAGCACAATAGCACTCAACGGTTTCACAAGGCAATCCAGGCAGCAGCGGGTCATGTGACACAAACAATTGAGAGAATTACCTACTGGTTTCATGACACATTGTGCAGTGCAACTACAAACACACCAGCCAAAGGCTTGAAATCGACAGCTCTTGAATGACAGGCAAAGACGTGCTGATGGCATCCCAGCAGATCTGCAGCAGCCAGGGCGGGGAAAGGCAGTGGCTGCACTGCTTTGCTCCACTTTGTCACAGTGCAGTTGTTGTGGGTCCATCATCCTCCACTTCCCTGGCCTGCGCAGCTCTGCTCCCCCCAGAGCTTCAAGTGCTACTTGCCCTATCCACGTTTACACAGCCCGTACATTGTGTCAAGCACTGGCGTCGCTGGAGGTGGGGCGGAAAGCTAAGTTCTGCAGCTTTCTGCCCCACCGTTACTCTCCGGTACGAGGCGCCCCGCCCCCTCGTCATAGGAGCCAGTCAGCGGAGAGAAAGCAATGCGCAGGAGAGTCCCTGCGCGTTGCTTTCTCTCCGCTGACGGGTTCCTACGATGAGAGGGCAGGGCGCCTAGTACCGGAGAGTAACGGTGGGGCGGAAAGCTGCAGAACTTAGCTTTCCGCCCCACCTCCAGTGACGCCAGTGTGTCAATGTATGTTGGTTCTAATTTGAAGAAGCCACCAATTTCCAGAGCACTAGGTGGGTTGGCCCACTAATGAGGTTGGGTGGTTCAGGCAGCAGATTGGTGGTGAGCCCCATGCCCACCTCCAGTGGCCACTTCACCACACCTCTCTCACAATGCCTCTCTCTCCCTTCCTGGTGGTGTGCCAGCTGCCACTGCTAGTGCTCCTGCTCTCCAGCTTTAGGGCAGAAGGGAGCAGCTGGTGACGTTGAAGTCAGCCCCCATCTTTGCTCTAGCTCACCACCGTACTCTCCTCCACACTTTTTTCTTTCATTTCCTGACAACCACCTTTCGAAAAGTTGGGGAATGGAAAAAGGAGTGACAGCACTTGTGTGCCGCTGGGTAAAACAAGGGGGGGGGACGAGAGGGGACCATACCGCAGGGGTGTGGGAAAGAGTAGTGCACTCCACATGCTGTAAGGCTAGAGTGGTGCACTCTGCACACAGTAGGGGTGGGCTAGGGGCACTGCCTTGCCTCATTGGTTCAGACACTGGTGTGGCTCAGGCTGGCCCTGCTGATTTGCCATGCATGTATTTGAAGCCCTAGTTTGAAATGCAGTTGCCCCATCTAGCAAGGAAGGCTAGCTCCAGTCCTGCATCTAGCGGTGGCATCACAGGTGGCCTGGTGGGACACTGGTCGAGAGCCTATCAGGATGAACCCTCAGTACTGGCTACAGTAGTAGCATCCAATGTGCTGGGGGGGGGGGATGACCATGGGGCTCAGTGCAGAGTGCAGACCTTTGTCCCAGAGCTTCCAGTAACTTTGTGCAGGCACTGATAGCATCCATTTGGACTTACTTCCCTTGGGATATATGCCCCTCCTAAGACAATGAGATGTATGCCCTTCCTACTTTGTGGTGACCCTTGGAGGCAAAGTGCCCTGTTGCTGCCCCCAGGGAGATGGAGATGGAAGGCGACGAGCAGTCAGCAACAAGAAGAGACAGAGCACAGTGAAGACCAGTGGGAATACCTGGGGAGAAAGGGGGACAGAAGAGATTTAGGCAAAGGCAAAGAGTTGGGCAAAAATCCAAGGGCCAGGAGAAGAGGGAGAATAGAGGAAAATGGGCAGGAGCAGCAGCACCAAAGGAAGAAGGAAGCAGCTGTAAATAAATAAATAAAAACTCCAGATCTAGCCCTGAGCCTTAGGCCACAAGAGTCACCAGGCACCTGTAGGGCCTCCGGATTGCTCTACTGTAAGAGACCAGTAGCATTCCTAGTCACTGATCCCTCCTGGGGGAGGTATAGCCCAAAGAGCCTCAATTGGACACTTTCCTTGTCTCACTGGCGTGAAGAGAACATCCAGCTTGATCCACCAGGGCCCATGAGAGGGGGGTAAAGGAGGGGGTAAATTGTACCCGGGCCCAGGGTCAAAAAGGGGGCCCAGAAGCCAAAGGAGGGAAACCAGAAAATTCCTGGGATCTCAGCTGGCCTCATGGAGAGTGAAAGACAGTGGACGGGCCAGGTCTACTGGGGGGTGGGGAGTAGACCCAGGCGCAGCATCGGGAAGCCTGGAAGACCTGGGCTCCGAAGACTTTTCTGGCTATTGCTGCCCTCCCCTCACCCTGTTTTGTCCCCTCCCCCTTTGAGAATATTAGTTCCTCTGTGAGACATGTATTCTTTGTTACTGTTGCTGCTGTTCTCCCCCCCCCCCGCAGCCCCGCAATTGACCTATCACAGGGGGCCAGTAAGCGACCAATCAGGAGGGACAAGCGGATAGACAACACGTTGAACAAACTGGTGTAGTCAGGGCACCACCTCCGGGCGGGTCGTCGTCCTGTCCCCTACGTTCGCAACCCTCCAAATGCGAACGGAGTTGGTGCAGATCAGTTGGCATTTGGCAATCCTATACAGCTGGGAGTAATTCCCATTGAACTCAGTGGTACTTACTTCTGAGTAGACATGCCTAGGAGGATTGCACTGTAAATCCCTCACAACTGTGCAACAGCAGTTGCAAATGGGCCGTACGATTAAAAAGCAAATAAAACCACTTCAAAAGACTTCGAGATCCCCACAAACAAGATCTAGCGGATAGGCCAAAACCAGCACGTCAAAACGTGCCTGGAACCAGTGTGTGTGAGTAGTCAGCGCATTGCACTGCCCGCTATACAGACACTCTTGTTCCTCGCATCAATCCACAGAGCCCTTCATTGTCTTGCAACATCGTCAGCCTTTCGAGGAGGAGCCTGGCAGTCGCTTGCGGACATCCCCCCGCGAGCTCGGAGAAAGGCTTCGGAATAGGAGGAATAGGAATAAATTAAGCAGAAGAACGGGTTGCTAGAGGTCACTAATGGGAAGCAATGTTTGTCAATGGTCAGGTTCTTGAGAGAGCATGGATTATTATGAATACGGTGAGGCTGCAAGCTTTCGTCAGGACAGGAGAGAGTCAGTTGAAAACCCAACCCCACGTATATCCGGGTGAGCTTGGCAAGGAATACCTCGCCCCATGCTGACATTTGGAATTACAAAAGAGTAGACCCACGTCCCCCAATAATGGTGGCCCTTCGGGAAGGTCGCTACTCGCTTTGCGATCTCGCCAGGCCGATGGGAGAGAATCGCTGGGGGGAGGGATGATACGGAGGCGCTTCTGCTGGCAAGACGTATTCATCCAATAAATAATTTACATCAAAAAGGGAAAGGACAATGGAAGCCGCGCAGTCGCCATCGGAGGGGCTATTTTGATACAGTCTCTCGGTTCGGAGAGTGGGAACGATCAAAAGGGGTCCACGCGCTGAGCGCTCCCTCCCGCCCGCCTTCCGATATCTGTATCAAATAGACCCCGGGAGGGCACCTGCGAATTGCCTGGGAGAGCGAGCGGCCTCTGTAAAACCTCTCTGGCCGCAGGAAGGAACTGCTGCGCATTGAGAAGCAATAGCTCTGTAATGAAGCTATATAATTAGGTCAGGAGGACACGATGGCGGGGAATGTATAATGTATCCATCCTGACAGTTCCAGCGACGTTGTTTACAAACAGACATGAAACCGGCTGCTGGGGGGTGGGGAGAGAACCTCTGGTCTGTTACAGGAGGGATTACATTGCCCAACATTGTATGAAAACAAGGTGATTGCCAGCCACTAGGCTGAATAAGGTTGTACCCATTATCGAAATCTGTGATGAAATGGTGCTTTGCTGCTGTCAGTTTGGCACAGAGCCTTTACTACTTGATTATCTCTCTCAATTCCTTTTTAAGACTCTTCCAATTATTATTTTTTCCATGGTGCTGTGTAAGCTGCACATACTTACTTACAGAAGGCAATTTTGAAAGAAGTCTGCTAACCAGTGCTAAACAAATGTTGTCAACAGTATGTCCCACTGAGTTCAAAGGGATTTTGGTTTTGGACAGTGTTACTTGGAACTTCAAACAAGCCTTTGCTTGTTTACTTAGAAGTAAATCCTACAGAGTTCAGTAGGGTTTACTCCCTAAAGTGTGTGTAGGATGGCAGCCTTTAAGCACAAAGAACAACTGTGCTTTGGCTTGCAGTATGTAGGGATGCATTTTCACATCATATGCAGAAATGCAAATAAATGTCACAGGAAGAGGTTGAAAAACATGAAATGGGTGAATCAATGTGATTGAACAAATGCTTAATTGCATGGTTAACATGTTGACTTTTAATCATGTTTTAATTGGATGTGCCTGTGTGAAAGGCCAGTATTGTAATAGTCTGTACTATTTCTAAGTTCAAAGAATATCTTTCAAGTACTGTATCTTTGATTATGACCATTCCTCATCTGAAGCTAATTTTTAAAAAAAATTATGAACAAAATAACTTCTCACTTTGAATACCTTTCTGGAAGCCAGTAATCAATCATTAGGGCTGCAATCCTATACACACTTACTTGGGAGTAAGTCCCATTGAACACAATGGGACTTACTTCTGAGTAGACATGCACAGGCTTGTGCTGTAAGACTAAAATATCAACATCAGTGTCAAGTAAGATTAGCTTAAACATCAGTAACTTATTAAATAGTTTATGGTGAAATAATTGAAATGATCCAGCTAATTGTACAGGGTATCAGCTATAAAAGAGAAGGGAGCTGTGGAGACACACATGATGAAATTCTCCTGGGTTGCTGCTAAGTGGTACTATTGCCAATTTTCTAACAGGGTATTAACACAGCCTCAGCAGGTGAAATATGCCAGGAACTGCATGCATTTACACATGTGGTTCCTTCATCCACAGCCCAATCCTACATAAGAGTCATTGGTGGATCCAAAGCAGGATCAGGGCCATGCCGGCACACACCCCTTGCCTCCCACAACTGGTATTCAAAGGCATACTGTATCTGGACCTGGAAGCAGATGCGTAGCTAGCCACCAACCGGAGGGGGGGGCAGGTGCTATGACATCCCATGTGACATCACAAACCTCGCCCTCCATGCCAGAAAAAAAGTGAAAAAGCACACACCTCCGGTGGTTTTTCGGCCATTTTCAGGCCAGTAGTGGCATGGGCAGGCGGGTGACAGTGCCACTCACAAAAAGGCCACTTTTACCGTCGCCAATGCCCCCGTGCCGCTGAATTGCTGCCAAATTGGCGGCTCATGCACCCCCCACAGCGTGTTGCCCCCTGCCCCTAACAACGCCACTGACATGGGGGTGCTGTGACATCCTTGGGTCATGTGTGTGCAGAGTGTCATTGAGGTACAAATGCCCCCTTCTCCCGAAGTGTGCCCGGGTCATGCTGGGGAAGGCCGCAATGGGTCTAGGAGGATACAGCGGCCGGCCCTTTAGGCCAGCCACATACAATTATACAGGATTTGGCTGCTCGTATGTGTAACTCACTGAAACAATTGCATATGCTTCTCCTGCTTCCATCCCCTTCCCTTTCTTGACCCCTTTGTGTCAATATGTCGACTGTAAGCCCCCTGGGGCAGGGATCTGTCTTTTTCACTCTGCATAAAGTGCCATGCAAGACATGGTTCTTTGAGGGCAGGAGCTAAATGGCATTGGTCCTTGACAGATGACTGGAGGGGGCCTGGGGGTGTCTCCCTCGGCTGCAGCAAAGGAATCTAATGAAATTCAGATCAACAGCTAGATTTTCTGTGGAAATCTACTGCTTCAAACTGGGAAATATAAATATAAAGTAGAATCCCCCAGCAGTTTTTACATTACATACATGTGTTTACTGGTGATGAAAATGATATTTTCAACTCCCATTGAAGCCACTGAGAAATACACTGAAAATATTCCTGGTGGATTATGCCTGTGTCATCTTTTCCACAGCCTGACTGTACATGGCTCTTACAAGCAGTTTTAAAGCCAAACAAAGCATACTTTCTTACTGCTGTGGAATACATGTGACATCCACACTTTCCACCACATAGCAGTGTAGAAAATTAGCATTCCCTCCAAAATGGTACACTTTGTCCTTCTGGTACTGTAGGCAGAGTATTTCTAATTTGTATTTGCATTGGAAATTAAAGCACAAATGGGCAGAGGAACAATTATGCATCCTTGCTAATTAATGCTTCAAAAATGAATTATGAAAATGAGCCACAAGAGGCCCGTTTTAAGTTGCTTCCTGATATTCTTTATGGGTTTTCATGGGAATATTTTGAAAGGTTTCTGGCTTTCTGCTTCATAAATAGTGATGGCTCTTTAAAAACCACAAAGCCATAATAAAAAAGTCAGAATAATAGCGTATTTCTGCTGTCTAAAGAAATGCTTTATCTGAAGTATGCATTTTTAAATATTGGTAGTGGTAGTGGTGGCATTCTACATTTTAAGGGCAAGGCTAGTTTTTTTCCAACTTACAAATAACAGATTGAGTTGACAGGAAGTCTAGATGAAGATTGTCTTTTCAATCTTACAAAGGTAAAGTGCCTTAGGAACAGGCTTACCAGATCGTCGCCGGGACGGGAGCGGTCTACCCTTAAGGGGGTGCATCGCGTTCTGGCCCCCCCACGCCCCGCCCCCTTAAGGGTAGACCGCTCCCGTCCCGGCGACGATCTGGTAAGCCTGCTTAGGAAGCAACAGGCACTTTGCTTCAGTGACTGAACTATGCTAATACTTAAACACAGTGATAAAAGAGTGAGATTAGGTATTATTTGGAGATTAGGGTGCTGCTGTTTTTATGTTCTTGTTTTCATTGTAATCTTTTTAAAACTGATTTTTTTAGATACTGTTTTTATTAATTTTCGTTAACTGTTTTCACTGTTTTAAAATGTGACTATTTTTTGCATTATACTTTTTGCACTGTCTTTTCTTTTTGTTGTAAGCCGCCTTGGGTCCCTTTGGGGAGAAAGGCTGGGTAAAAATATTGCAAATAAATAAATAAATATTTCCAATGGGGAATCAGGAAACAGGTCAAATGTGACCCCCTTGGGCCTTGTGTCAAGGCGGTCTTATACATCATGATGAGAATGAATCAACTGGTGGCAACATCACCATATAGGATACATCGATCTAAGCCTAAAGGAGTTAGGCTGCAATCCTATGCATACTTCCCTGGGAGTAAGTCCCATTGAATACAATGGGACTTAGTTCTGAGTAGACATGCATAGGATTGCACTGCAAGAATGGAAGTTCCAATTACTTCTTCCTCTGTGCTTTTCTCAGCAACTACTAGTTAATTCTTAGAAAACATTTCCAATTAATGCATTAATTCAATGGATTATTTCTTTCTTTTGAAAGTTTGAAATATTTGATCATTCTAAAGAAGGGAAATTTAGAACTACATACAATAAAAACAAAGGGTCCAGTGGCACCTCAAAGACTAGCACATTTTATCTCGGCACAAGCTTTCATGGAGTACACTCTGGCTCAGTTGGTAGAGCGTTCGTCTCAGAAATGCCTTAAGATCTGCAGGACAGCAGTTCAAGATGGCCGGAAGTCTGTCGGAGAGCTGCTGGCACGCCGAGCTGATAAACTGCAGAGCCTCTGTGGGGAAGTGGAGCTGCAGCTGAAGCTGAAGCGTGCTGAGGCAAATGCCAGAGAGAGAGAGAGAGAGAGAGAGAGAGCTGGACTGTGAAAGCAACATCTCGAATGAAGGGTTCTATGAAGGCTTACCAGATCTCCAACCGGGACAGAGTGCTAGACCTTTAGGAGAAGGAATGTGGGCAGCTGTAGCTTGTTAAACCAGTGGTGGCCAACCTTTCAACATGAATGCTGGCCCTTTAAATGGTAGTATAGGCGAGGGCCTTTCAGCAGGTGCAGCTGCTTTAGCAGCACCATCAGCACTTACAGCTGCCAAGATTCTATCTTCTACACACCTCTTAAGAACACAGTAGCCTTAATGGTGGAAGGTTGGCCACCTCTGTGTTAAACCCTTAAAGCACAATCCTAGGCATGTCTACTCAGAAGCAAGCCCCATTGTGTTCACTGGGGCTTGCTTCTGAGTAGACATGCCTAGGATTGTGCTCTCAGGTTTAACAAGCTACACCTGCCCACATTCCTTCTTCTAAAGGTCTAGCACTCTGTCCCGGTTGGAGATCTGGTAAGCCTAGTTCTACGAAAGATTAGAACGTTATTATATTGTAAAAACCCCTTGGGGTTTAGAACAGCCTGCCCATGTACACCGCCTTGAATTAAAGTCGGAGGAGAAATCCAATGACCAGAAAGGCGGTACAGTACTCCCCCCATATCCGCTGGGGATATGTTCAAGGTCCCTCCGTGGATACTTGAAACCGTGGATAGGAGTGAACACCCCCTCCATGGTTTCCTGAGGGCCCACCGCCCTGCCTCCCCTGCGGGCAGGCATGCTTGCCCCCCCCCCCAGCTCTTATTTTTCTTTCAGCAAGCTTTGTTTCTTCCTTAAAACAAACAGAGAAGCAGCCTCCATTGCAGGCAAGTAGAACGAGACTAAGTCCTAGAGAGGCTCTGCAAGGTTTCTGTTAGGTTTCTGTTAACCTTGCAGAGCCTCTCTAGGACTTAGTCTCATTCTACTTGCCTGCAATAAGCAGCCAGAGGCTACGTCTCCTGTTTGTTTAAGGAAGAAACAAAGCTTACTGGGAAAAAAGGAAAAGCCTGGGGGGGGGGGGGTCCCCCGTGATTTGTGGATAACTGAAACCGTGGATAGTGAATCCATGGATATGGGGGCCCACCTGTATATAAATACTGTATATTTTATTATTATTATTATTAACAGTACAGTACAGTACAGTAATCCAGAAAATACAGTATGCTGAAATAGGTTTGATCATCTTCAGGTGTCACAGGACTCTCTGTGCCTGTTTTTTACAGACTAACATGTCTGCCTCCAGTGGCACTGCTGGAGGGGGTATGGCACTATAAGTGGAGCAAGGCGCTGCACAGTGGCTTGCAAACAGATGTTACGCGGCCCCTCCCACTCACCCACAAAGCCATTCCAACAGCAAAGGCAACGCGCAGTGTGTTGCTTTTGCTGCCAGAATGGGTCCGGGGGCGAATGGGAGGGGCCGCGTTACACCGGTTTGCAAGGCATGGTGCAGTGCCTTGCACCACTTATGGTGCCGCCGCCACCCCCCCAGCAATGCCGCTGGCTACTTCTCTGGAATAAAATCAAAATGTTATCAGTTGTTTCCCACTGCAGTTTCCCACAGGCACAGTTTTGCTTTCCCTCCATGCATCTACATAGGGTTTTTATTTCCCAGGAAATGATTGGAGGAGGAGAAGGGGGAGAAGATAGAGAGCTCTGGAAATGGTAGTACTTCAGGCTCCTGCATTTACTTTGACACTAACTATAAATGGCGTTTTCTTAAATGACAACAAAAATGTGACTCTCACAGCTCAATCCTATCCACCGCCACATTATAGCATGCAGCTGTGCCAAGAGAACACGCACTGCATGCTGGGGAGGGGGTGCTATTGGACAGCCAGCAGGAGACATAATTTTTTTACTTACTTCCTGGTAGGTTGGCCGTGCCGATCGTCTAAGGGTCTTCTCAGACTTGTGCCAGCCATTTTGCTGGTGTAGGTTCGAGGAGAGCCAGGGGGCGTGTTGGATTGCAAAATGGGGGATAGAATCTGGTGAATCCATTGAGTTCACAGGGACCAAGTAACTGTGATTGTGAATAGGATTGCAGTCTCTTAAAAAGTCATCTGAGGCCTTCGTAAAACATGAGGTGTAGTAGACTGTACCACTTCAGAATCAGAGGGATATAGTTTTTAATGTTCTTTCATTTTTTTTTTTTTTAAAATAGTTGCTAGTGAAAACTAGCACAAAAAAGGAGAAAACTTCTAGCCCAGTCCTCAATGTTGTACTGGTTTTCTATTTGCAGGGCATTTTTTTTAAGTTTAGGGAAAGATTCAAAAATGTGACTTTCAACTTTCCTGCCTGTAGTCTGGTGGTACAGACCAGTCTACTACCTCAGGGCTATTATCACCACACACTCCCATCTCATTCTGATGCCTGTGTGTAAAGCAAGCCTAAGCTAGTGACCATCACCACATTTTGTGATATTACAGTTTCATAACTTAATTCTGTGTGAAATACTTTCTTTGGTGTGTCCCAATTCTCCTGCCAATCAGCTTCACTGGGTGACTCAAGTTCTACTATTACAAGGGAGAAAAAAATACGGTATATCCACTTTCTCCACACAATTTATAATTTTATCCCATTCACCCTTAGTCATTTTTTTTTCTAAATTAAAATGCCTCAAATGTCTTACTTGTACAAAAGTGTTCCAGACCCTTGCCTTCATGTACCTTTTTTAGTTGTACGATATCATCTTTGTGATATGTTAAACCAGAACTGCGCACAGTATTCTAAATGTGGCCACACCACAGAATTATGTAAGCGCATTATATATGTTTTTTCACTGCTGTGAGAAATGAGCTAAATTTGTGTTTTCTGTTCCTGCTATTCCAGGCAGAGTAGAAAGAATATTTAATTTGAACATTGTGTCATCTCAATTATCAAATGTGATGGGCAGTTCTGGAGGATGTGGCATTAGTTAATGCAAAGACCATTTTTTGGGGTGGGGGTACAAGTTAATTTTTCTCAAATTAAGGGCGCAATCCTATCCAATTTATGCCACTGTTGGAACCAGCGGCACAGCGAGAACTGGAGGCCCCAGACTTTGAATTCCCCTTTTGGGGGAATTTGAATCCCCTTTCCGTTCTGGGGCCTCCCGTTCTCACTGCGCCGCTGCTTACAACGGTGGCATAAGTTGGATAGGATTGCTGTAAATACAGTATTCATCTTTGAAGTCATTTTATGAAGGGATTCCATTGTAATTGTAATAGTCTATGACATTAATCTGACATTAATCATATATCTGAACCAATTCAAAACCAGTTCAAGCCGGCCTTAGCCACCATTCTCAAAAGTGGCCTTCCACTGACAGTAACAGTGCAATCCTGTGTAACTCTTGCACGGGTGTACAGTAGATCCACCGGTGTAAGTGCACTTATGCCAGTGTAACTTGCCGTACGCTGACGGACACTATCGTAACCCCCCTTGGACACCGTACATACGTAGTTCGGATGCAGGATGGACAACAGTGCAACTCTGCCAGCGCAGGGGGCATTCTAGGGGGTGTCCGAACGCCCCTGGAATGCCCCCTGCACTGGTGGAGTTTCACTGACGTCTGTCCTGCATCTGAACTGCGCATGTGCGGTGTCCGAGGGGGGCTATGCTGGTGTCCATCCTGCGTCTGTCGGCATACGGCAAGTTACACTGGCATAAGTGCACTTACACTGGAGGATCTACTATTACACCGGTGCAAGAGTTACACAGGATTGCGCTGTAAGTCCTGTTACCACAGATTTCCCACACTTTTTCACATCTAGGTCAGCAACTTGTAGTAGGCCAGAGAAGGTAGCCGACCTGTCCAATCACCAACCTTTGCTAAAACTTAAAAATGCTCTTTCTTTGAAAGATTGAAACTCTTCTGCATTCAGCTGGAAATATGATTGCCTAGTTTTGTCATTAAGGTTGCTTATCTTTTAAAGTTGATCTCTTGTATGGCACCTTATTTTTTGTCATATCTCTCACAGAATGAGAATCATGGAATAAGAGCTAATTGGCTGCTCCATAGGAAAATATAACTTTTATGTTTCTCATTCATTCTGTGAAAACCTAGCAGCAAATAACCTAATCAGGTTTGTCAGATGCAGAATTGAAAATGTGGGTGACCAGTCACAAGGCCCCAAGTGAGTGCAAAATGCTAGCAATCTGCTCAGCTTTTAAGGAATTCTTGTCATGTTAATTTGAGTGCTTACAGCACAAGGACACAGTTAGTGTGTGATCAACCTCCCCCCCCCTTCCCCAGTTTAAAGGTAGTTGGTATTTTAAACGCTGTCTTTTACAAGTCAATAAAAAGTAGTGTCAGTGTGGCCATTTCCTTTGCTGATCATTACCTGACAGCTTTGTGTTGTTTTACCACCCAGCCTCCACTTTCATAGGAATAAAACAACAACCTCACATATCCCCTTCAAAAAGGAAGTCATTCATCCCATAATTGCCCTGGCCCCAAACAAGCCATGAGCATACAATAAAGGCAATCTGTCCCATGTTAGATGGAAGCTTAACCAGATGCCTTGAGTTTGTGCTGCATATTCAACCAAAGTATGGACAGAATTATTCACTTTTGAACTGAGATTTATTTACCTTATGAGAAGTGGGGAGGGGGATGCTCACCCCCCGCCCTTGAGCTGAAACAACCAAGCAGACGGAATATAGGACCACTTTGTTTCAAGCTTTGGGGTCAGTAGGGTATTCAGAAAGAAACTGGGATATTTGAAACATTTAGGAAACAAACATAATTGAAGGCGGATGGCATTTGGCTTCAGAAGCAGAGACTTTATTTCCGTAGCATGTAATTTTTCACATTGATTCGTAAAGGTTAGGGCACTGAAGTGTTACTTGCCAGACTCTGAGGACTATATATGAATACTTCCAAACTAAACGACAAGATATTTGCCAACAGCTTTCACAACACAATTCAGACTCCCTTTACCTTAGGCTGGTGGTGTGGGGGAACCAAAACAGTATGGCTCTTTCCTTCTCAGAGTTGCCAGATGATCTGCATTGTAACCCTCATCTTGAGTCTCAACATTCTCAGGATTGCTCAAGAATTATCATATCTGAGGTGGGTGGTGGTGGTGGTAGCTTTCCCCTGCATCCTCTCCTCTTTCTCTCACAACAGCCCCATATTTATACCACTTCACCACAAGAACACACCTTCTCACCTCTGATAGCTGTGTCCAAGGCATTTCATATCTGCTCCCCTCTCCTTTACACCTCACCTAGTTTAAAGAAGTGCAGTTGCAGGTTTCCATCTTCTCTGGTCTCTTGCCAAAAACAAAACAAAACAAAACAAAACAACACATGCATAACCTTACTTTTTCACTCTTTTTTCTGAGTAGTGCTGGCAGAGAGAAACAGACGTATTGAGAGAAAAGGAAGCTCCCATGCACTGTGTAGGTGGATGGAGTGAAAGTAATACTAGTTCATGCGGAGTTGTGGATCTGTGTAAGAGATGGAAATCATCATTGGAAGGAAATAGACAGGAAATAGTTGATAGCCCACTCTTTTCCACAGGCTTAGGGCAGTTTACAGAATATATACAGTACTGTATGTTCCATTGGGTTTTACATAATAGGAAGACTGTATAGAACCAAAATGTTCTGAAACGAAGCGTATTTTTCAAGAATGATGCATTCCTTAGGAAGATGGAAAACGTTGATGGGTTCAAAAGTATTTCAGTGATTGGAAAGCATCACAATGGTCTTTAGAAGTCGTCGCAAGCCATTTAAAAATAACAGCAGCAAATGGAAGATCAGTAGCATTGCCAGAGTAATAAAGAGAGAAAAAAGAGGGGGAAATGGAGACAGGCAGGCAGGCAGACAGACAGACAGACAGACAGACAAAAAAAGGTTAAAATCAGTAATGTTTATGACAGTCAGGTACACTTGACAGGTACCGTATGCTCATCTCTGCTACTAGCATTTTCCATCTGAAACAACTGACTTCTTCCTCCCTAACCTTTCATTTTCAGTTCTTCCTGCATCAACAAGCATTTTAAATCATTAAAGAGATTCTTTTCTTTAAAGTTTGCACCTCTCAAATCCTGATTCTTTTGTATTTCACTGGTATTCTTTTCTACCTGTGAAACATGAAATGAAAGTACCTCCAATATCGTATTTGATCCACTGTCAGATATTGTTTGATATGAAACATGGTTTTTTGTGAAGATGTAGTCAACAGAATCTATACTGTATTTAAAGAAAAAAAATATCCCGGCTATAACAGCCTTGGAAGCAGGCAAGCAACATCCTTTGCCCTGATCCAGTTGTAGTCATCATCAGGAACTAGCCATATGGAAGAACAGATGACACCAGATGCAGATGTGCATCCCCATTTGTATCCAAGAAGACATGCAGGCTTCAAAAGAGCTGGGATGAGCATGACCGTGTGGATGGAGATGTGTCTCCAGATAGACATCTACCTTCACATTAGCAAAGCTGTTCACATGTGTGAGTCTTCCTTGCTGGATCAAGAGGACTTTTGTCTATAGAAGTGAAGCACTGATATTATTCAGGTTCCTTCAAACCATGTCACTGAGGAGTTATAACCATAGGCTAGAAAGGCAAACTACAACCAAGATGGTTGTTTGTTCTGTACTTTTCAGCAATCACAATGCAATAGAGTTGAAATTATGAAATTACAAAACTGAAAAAATGGATGAGCTTAGACCCATTTCAATCTGGTTTCTGACCCATGCTGGGAACTAGACAGAGGGAGTGCGTCCCTGTTGGTTCTGCTGGATCTTTCAGTGGCACTTGATACCATTCATCTTGATATCCTTTTGGAACGGTAGCGTAGGACAGGGGGCCTAGGAGGGAGGAGGGGGTGGGGGGTGGACATCCCCCGGGCGGCGGAAGGCACATGGGGGGCATCTTACTGGCTCCAGTGGCGACAAAATGGTGGCGGCGGAGAACACAGCGGAGGCACAGGCAGCGGCAAAAACAGTGAAGGCAGCGGATCGGCTTGGGGAAGGCAGCAGAAGCCATCTCATGCCTCAGAACGCCGTTTGATGGTGCCCCCTCCCTCCTGCCCAGCCCTTGAGGGACATTTGGTTCTGGCTGACGTTGCTCGGGAGCGGGGTGACTGACGTTGCATACGGGCACGACATCACGAAAGGGGCGGCCTAGCGACACTACTGTTTTGGAATGTCTTTTGGGATTGTGGCTGGGTGGTTCCAGTCCTTCTTTGAACAGAGAGTTTAGAAGGGAGAATACAGAAGCTAGGGCAATACTAATCAGCCCTATTTCCATTGGTCTTTGAGGTTGTGCATGGTTCCATGTTGCCAGTTCTTGCTATTTAACATGAAACTACTGGGGAAGGTTGTCAGGAGATTTTGGCTGAAGTGTCATCAATATGCAGATAACACTCAGCTCTTAAGATTACTTCCTGCCAGTGTCTGTGGCAGTGCGTTGGTCAGCCCGCTGTCAGGGAGGCTTTTGCAACAGGCGCTGACTGCTTGGCAGCAGTCAGCACCAGCACGGGAGCAGAGGCGAATCTAGGGCGGAGCAAGCGGAGCACCCGCTCCGGGCGCCATCGCCCGAAGGGCGCCCCGCCTGCGAGTCGGACTCGGACTCGAGTCTCCGAGTCCGAGACTCGAGTCCGAGTCCGATTGAGGGGGAGGAGGGGGGTGCCGAGTCGCCCCTCCGGAGCGCCCCGCCCCGCCCCGCCCCTCCGGAGCGCGCCACGGCCGAGAGGCCGCAGCGATAGGGGCGGCAACCCCCCTTGCTCCGGGCTCCAACAGAGGCAGCGACGCCTCTGCACGGGAGGCATGTCGCCATCAGGCAGCGCGCTTAGGACTGAGCTGTGATCCACTTAAGTAAGTGCATGTACTGTACATGAAAGGGTATGAAGGAAGGCCTGAGTTTCGGACTTGGAGTTTAATGCAGAGGCCAACAAGAAACTACTGCAAAGACCTAATGAGCAAGAGTGGCATGATGCAAATAAAACATGACTTAACAGAAGCCATTTAAATCTAAATTGTCAATATTCACTTTACATTATTTGTAATAGAAGTGCTCTTCAGGATCGGCAGAATCATATGCTAAATTACTGTCGCTTAATAACTAGCTTCATCTGTATGCATTTTTCTAACAGCTTTTTCAACTATTTACTATTTAACTTGCGAACCATTTATGGGTTCCTTATTCTCCACCACCACCTTTTCTTTAAATCTCACAGCAGATGAACCAACAGCTTGGCAATAAACAAACACCTGTCAATTATGGACGCATTCTTCATTCCAAATGGCCCCTATGTTCTGTCATATAAAATGACAGACAAAGCTAATTCTTTTAAAATGTGGATTTTCATCCCTTCTTGAGTTGACAGCATTCTTAACAACATAAGAACCTTGCTGGATCAGGCCAAAGGTCCATTTAGTCCAGCTTCACTGTGTCTCACAGTAGGCCACCAGATGCCTCTGGGAGCACACAAGACAACAAACCTGTATCCTGTTGCAACTCCCTTGCATCTGGGATTTAGAGATAAACTACCCTTAAAACCCAGAGGTTGAACACAGTCATCATGACTTGTAAGCTATGATGGACTTTTCCTCCATGAATCTGTTCAGTTCCTCCATGAATCTGTTCAGTCCCCTTTTAACAGCATCTAGGCCAGGTGCCATCACAATGTCCTGTGGCAAGGAGTTCCACAGATTAATTACATGCTGGGTAAATAAATATTTGCTTTTATCTCTTCTAACTATCCCACCAGTCAATTTTAGTGGATGTCCCCTGGTTCTGGTGTTGTGCAAAAGAGAAAAGAACTTCCCTCCTCTATTCACTCTATCAAATCCATGCATAATTTTATATGTCTCAATCACGTCCCATCCAGTCCCCCTCAGGCACCTTCTTTTTACATTTTTGTCTCTTTGGCACCTTTTCCAGTCCCTCTATACCTAGGCTTACCAGATTTCTAGCACCCCCAAGGGGGACGGGAGTGACATCATGGGAAGGCGGGTCAAAAATTGTGATGTCACTTCCGCCGGAAGTGGGTGTGTCCACTGTAAAATAAGCGGTATTTTACCTTTTCCCGTGCCTCTGAGCATGTGCAGAGTGCCGTCGCTGTTTTTGTCCCAGCCAGCCAGGTGCATTGTAATGGCCAGTGCTGGCCATCACAACGCAGCCAGATGGCTGGGACAAAAAGAGCGATGGCACTCTGCACATGCTCAGAGGCACGGGAAAATGGTAAAATGCTGTATTTTATTTTCTGAGACTGTGCTATATTATTTTATTTGTGTATTTTAGTTTATTTGTGCATTTTATTTTATGTGCTGTTTGTGTACTTTAGTTTACTTTATGTTTATTTTATTTTATTTTATCCCCTGTCCCTCATAATCTCTTTTAGACCCGGCCCCGGCCCGCCGGCTGCATCGCAGCCGGTCGGAGCTCTTCCGAGACTGTGCTGCTGCCAGCTGCAGCACGTCTCTCTCTTGATCTCTGACTCTGCAGTCTCAGGCTCCTGCGCGAGACTGGAAGCGCTCTGAAGATGTCCGAGTGAGCTCGGACAAATTCGGAGACGTTCCAGCCTGGCGCGCATGTGCGCGAGGCTGGAACGTCTCTGAAGATGTCCGAGTGAACTCGGACAAACTCGGAGGCATTCCAGCCTGGCGCGCATGCGCGAGACGCTGGAACGTCTCTGAAGATGTCTGAGTGAACTCGGACATCTTCAGAGACGTTCCAGTCTCGCGCGCATGCGCGCCAGGCTGGAATGTCTCCGAATTTGTCCGAGCTCACTCGGACATCTTCAGAGCGCTTCCAGTCTCGCGCAGGAGCCTGAGACTGCAGAGTCAGAGATCAAGAGAGAGACGTGCTGCAGCTGGCAGCAGCACAGTCTCGGAAGAGCCCCGGCCGGCCGTGATGCAGCCGGCGGGCCGGGGCCGGGACTAAAACAGAGTTCGGGGGGGACAATGGGCGATACTGGGACTTTCCCGGTCAAAAATGGGACTCTGGTAAGCCTATCTATACCCCTTTTGAGATGTGGCAATCAAAATTGGACACAATACTACAGGTGTGGCCTTACTATCATTTGTACAATGGCATAATAATATTGGCCGTTTTATTCTCAATCCCTTTTTTAAATTATCCCAAGCATGGAATTGGCCTTCTTTACAGCTGCTGCACACTAGGTCAACACTTCCATCGAGCTTTTCATAGACACTTCCTTCCCCTTTTTCTCCCAGTTTAAAAGCCTTGTGGGTGTATACAGAATGATGGTAAGAGATGGATGCAGTGAGGAGAATGGAGCAAACAAATCCACAGAATCTGTGGTCATAAAATTATATCAAATGAAGAGCAATGGTAACCATGTAACATCAGTAGAGCTCCTAATATGTTAGCTTTATTTTGTGCTAATGCTCTGCACTGGAAGCCAACTAGTACATGCCATTAGCACTGGTTGATATTGCTGCATATACGCTTTCAAATGAGCATTTACTGAAGGCTCAATCCTATTTGGACACTGTCCCAACGTTGCACAGATGCCGGTGCAACATCCATCATAACCTAAGCTAAGCCCAGCCAGCAAAGGCAGGGGAGGAGGGGAGACAGTGGAGGCCAAGCCACAGCCCACCAGCACAGCAAGCTCAGCAACAATGCCAGTGTCCCCAGCAACCGCGCTCAGCTGCACTCTCGAAATGGTGACCACACAGCTCGGCACAGCTCCGCACGCGTCTGGACGCGCCGGAGCTCGTGCGGTGTGGGTCGAGCTTTAGGATGGCATGGATTTTCTTTACCCTTGCACTGGTGTCCACAGTGTGGCTGTCAGTGGAGGGGCTTCTGCGCCGGTGGGGCCGTCGTTACACTGGCACAGCACCATGTATGCAGGTAAATCTGGAGGCTAGGATATGTAAAATATCAAAATCTGGGGGCTTTTTTTTTAAAAAGCTGTACACTGTACACTGTAAATACACAGTTTTTGCACTAACCTATCCTCGAGATAGGGCCAGCGGGTGGCGCAGTGGGTTAAACCGCTGAACCATAAGCTGTCGATCAAAAGGTCAGCAGTTCGATTCCCGCGACGGGGTGAGCGCTCGTTGCTTGGCCCAGCTCCTGCCAACCTAGCAGTTCCAAAGCATGTCAATGCGAGTAGATAAATAGGTACCGCTTGCGGGAAGGTAAACAGCGCTCCGTGTTCCAGCCGCATGCTACGCGCTGCGGCAAGGAGAGTCATGCCGGCCACATGACCACAGAGGCGTCTTCGGACAACGCTGGCTCTTCGGCTTTGAAATGGAGATGAGCACCACACCCTAGAGTCGGACACGACTGGACTTAATTGTCAGGGGATACCTTTACCTTTATCCTTGAGATATACCGGCACAGCACCATGTACGCAAGCACAATGAAGTAAAGATATGTACAGGTGGGCCCCCATATCCACTGATTCGCTATCCACGGTTTCAGTTATCCACGGATCGTGGGGACCCCCCCAGACTTTTACTTTTTTCCCAGTAAGCTTAGTTTCTTCCTTAAACAAACAGGAGAAGCAGCCTCTGGCTGCTTATTGCAGGCAAGTAGAATGAGACTAAGTCCTAGAGAGGCTCTGCAAGGTTAACAGAAACCTAACAGAAACCTTGCAGAGCCTCTCTAGGACTTAGTCTCGTTCTACTTGCCTGCAATGGAGGCTGCTTCTCTGTTTGTTTTAAGGAAGAAACAAAGCTTGCTGAAAGAAAAACAAGAGCTGGGGGGCAAGCATGCCTGCTTGCAGGGGAGGCAGGGGGGCCCCTCAGGAAACCATGGAAACCATGTTCGCTCTTATCCACGATTTCAAGTATCCACGGAGGGGCCTGGAACATATCCCCAGCGGATATAGGGGCCCACCTGTATATAGCACACAGCAGGGCCTTTTCAGCAGTTTCCCCAATGTTGCAGAACGATCTGCCCCAGGTAGTTCACTTATGAACATTACACCTGGCCTTTAGAAAACAATGTAAAGGCCACCTAGCATGACTCTGAGGTAGTAATGTGTTGGGTTGCTAAAGTAGCTGGAGACTATTTAGCAATTGGGTTCTTTCTAAAGCTATTGCAGCTTGCATTCTTTGTACTTCAAGTTGCCAACTTCTGAAATAAAAAATTCTGGTACCTGGGTGGGGCCTGGGAGTGAAGACCCACAATGTGGAGCTCAGCAGTTTTCAGTGATTCCAGGTGCAGAGCCTAGTGCTTTTTAACAGGTTTTGAGGTCACGTCTAGTGTTTTTTGTCAGGTCTAGGGAAAGAGATTAGTGCAGTGTACAGCTTTTAAAAAATGGTTGAGGATAGGAAGGGAAAATATGTCATTGCCCCTAGCTTTTTCTCTCACACACGCACACACGCACGGACGGACGGGTGCGGTTTATTCTGGTTGTTTTGCTGGCTTTATAGGTTTTGACCAATTCTAATTAGATGGGTCCACTGAACCATATATGCAAAATTTCGTACTGTACTTAAGTAGACATCAAGACTGGCTGATCAAAAGAGCAGTTGTCACTCTGGCTGTCAGCAGCTTTGCCACAGCTAGTAACAATATCCGACAATGTTAAGAGCCAATTCACACTGCTCTTTGCTACTTGGTTACAGTCAACTTTAGTGAACCTCTGCTGTATTTCAGCATGCTGATCTGGTCTTTTGAATGCTCTTCAGGTGTCCCGATTGCTCCTCATTCATTGCAACCTGGTTTTACTCACAACATTTCTCTTTAGGATGTGATGATGACCTGTGCTTTAGGTGTACCTGTATGATGAGCATTCACATAAAAGTAGCCTTACCAAATCCCCCCCCCGACGCAGGGGGAGGGGCGGAAGCGATCATGGCCGGGATTGGGGGCATGGCCGTGGCCGTGGCTGGGACGAAACTACGCGACGAGGCTGTAAGCTCTCCGAATCGGAGTGTTTCTAGCCTCGTGCAAGTACGCAACAAGGCTGGAAGCACTTTGAAAATGTCCGAGTGAACTCGGACATTTTCAAAGTGCTTGCAGCCTCGCACAGCTGCGCGATGCTGGAAAAAGACGGGGGCAAGTCCCAGTTGGCCGGGACAATGACGGAGACTGGCCGGGAGCCCAGGATTGGGCTCCCGAACCGTGATTGTCCTGGCCAGAACCGAGACTATGGTAAGGCTACATAAAATAGCTGTGCTGTATTCACCATAGAAGATTGACTGTAGTACTGTACCAGCTCTCAGGTAGTCATGGAATAAAATCAAATTTCAAGGCATTTCTAAAGGTGTGAATAGCTGGAAGTTGGAAATCAGTTTCTCAGACATGTGACCTCATACACCTTATTATCTAGTCTAAAACATTTACCGCCAGTCACTGCAGGAGATACAAGGCAACCGGGTTGGTTGCATTGGTAGAGTGCTACACTTGTTTTTATCTACTTGTATTGATTTTGAATCTGTAGATTTTCAAAAGCTATACAAATCAAAATAGAGAAGGGAAAAAATGATAGCCAATTGCTGCAAAATATGTTTGCTTTGTACATATCACTGCCAGTTGCTTAGACTGTAATTGCTGTAATTGACTGGTGTCTGTTGACTGCCAAGCTGTGCAAACACTTTTAAATCAACTTAATTCTGCCTTAGTTTTAGAGCAGTGGTGGCCAACCTTTCAACATGAATGCTGCTGGCCCTTTAAATGGTTGTATTAAGTGAGGGCCTTTCAGCAGGTGCAGCTGCTTTAGCAGCACCATCAGCACTTGCAGCTGCCAAGATTCTGCCTTCTACACAACTCTTAAGAACGCAGAGGCCCTAATGGTGCAAGGTTGGCCACCCCTGTTTTAGAGCATTGCACTGATTCAGCAATCAATAAAGTTAAAACATGGCCTAACCTTCTTATAAAGGCTCAGCAGAATTCAGAGCACACACCTAAAGATAGCATCCAATATTGACTGCCTGATGACCTTTTTTTCCCAAATCACTGCAGAATTTCCACATGATACCAGTACAGTAGTTGTAAAGAGCTGAACTAGACAAAGAGAAAGGAGACACGTGATCTGGTCTCCCTTTTTAAATAATGAAGTTAAAAACAGCTTTTGGGGGTGGAGTGAGGGAAACCAGATGGGAAGACAGTACTCCCCCGGGAAGGGGATTTAATCCTTCGCACTGTTTTTCCAGTCTAACAGCCCAATCCTATCGAAAGCCCCGCACTTGGATGCAGTGGCGCCGGGGCATGCTCTGCTATAGCCAGCGCAGGGCTGGAGGTCTCCTCGAGGGAAGGGGATGATTGTCCTCTTCCCCTGTGTTGAGCCCCAGCAGCCCTATGGTGGGGCTACTCAGAGGCGTGCCAGCTAAATGGCCGGCACAGCTCCAAGCAGCCCTGTGTCGGGCTTTTAAGCCTGGGATGGGGATAGGACTTGCACCGATATCCCAAGCCCCTTCCCAGCCCAGGTTAGCCTTACACAGCCTCCAGGGTTGTGCACCAGCTTCAGAGCTAGTGCACATCTGAGGAGGCTCATTACGGCCCGTACTGCTTATACCGGAGGAAGGGGATGAACGTCCCCTTCTCCCAAGGTGCGCCTGGGCCGTGTCGGTGCAGGCCGCAATGAGCATAGGATACAGCGGCTGGCCCTTTAGGCTGCCCACTTAAAGTTACACAGGATTGGGTTGCCCATCTAGAAAGAGACCTGGGTTCAAAATATGTTTTTGGAGAAACACCATCATAAATATTTGAGAGTATGTCTTTTGAAGCATGTTGTGAACTTTTTCTCTCCTCCTCCTCCTCCCCCCACTGAAATGACTTTCTTCCCCCTTAATGAAATCTAAAATGGAACCTTAAGCAGCCACCATTGTTGCAAGAGGATAACTGTGGAAGGAGAAAAATATTCTGCCACAAGAGGACCTTGCCCAACCTAGAAGCTGTAGACCAAAATAATCTGTGCTCAGCCAATGTAGGCAAGCATGTAACCCTCTTGGTTATTACACAGGAAAACTGCTGGAAAATATTAAAGGAAATATAAGGCTAACTAAGGGGCCAAGCCTAGTGGTGGTTTAGCACAAACAAAACATTGTTGGCTGCCTGTTATGCCATAAGCTACATTTAATACACAGGTTGAAGGAACTGGAGTATGGGTGGAGGGTTGAACATGTGCTGAATGGGATAATTCCACAACAGGAGAAATAAACACTTTATATGCCAACAGTAGGGAGTAAAGGAAAAAAGACCCAGTTCTGAACAGAACAAGGTTTTCATAAAACACGTGTAATGGAAATGTTATGAAAAAGCTTTGGAATGTTACCATAATGGCCATCCATAAAGATGGCAAGCAATATGACTAACTTTCCTCAGAGTAGCTTTACTTTATTTTAAAAATAAATCCATAACTGCTGTAGTTGTGCTAGAGAGCATTTTTAAAAAAATACACTTAAAAGTATTATTCACTGAAATCATGCTTCATTAGTGCAATGTTTTGATAAAAAGGGATTTTTAAATTGTTACATGAATGGTTGCTACTGTTATTTGTCAAGGCTGTATTGCATGTATTTTGTGAAGGAAAAAGAACTTTCCTGATAACTGTTTTTAGTGAGTTGTTTTAAATTTCATATACAGTAGTGAAAAGTTTCAGAGTTACAGGATTTCATACCTGCAAAATTGTGGCACATAGACTCAGTCCTTGACTAATCCTATTTATGTTTTGAAGGTAATCCCATCTCCATCTCTTCCGTTTGGTGCCAAGCCAGTTAGTGTGATCTTCCCTCAGAAACCTGTCTATAATACCCTTCAAACTGAGAAGAATTTTGCTTCCTCTTGCTTCTCCAGAGTTATTTATATTTATATTAATTCATCATTCATCACAAGCAAGAAACAGAACAGTCAATTCTATAATACAAAAAAGAACCCTTTCAGAAGTTAATTGATACTGAGCGCAATCCTATCCAACTTACACCACCGGTGTAACCAGCGATGCAGTGAGAACAGGAGGCCCCAGAACGGAAAGGGGATTCAAATTCCCTCCAAAGGGATATTCAAAGGGGATTTAAATCTCCCCTCCCTTCCAAAGCCTCCCACCCTGCTCTCCCCCGCTGGTTACACCGGTGGGGAAAGTTGGACAAGATTGCACTGACTTTTAATTAAGATGCTGGATGGATTGCGGATTCTAGCATCTGATAGATGGACCCCATTTCCTCTGAAAATCATGAATTATTATTGCCCCTTTCATGCAACTGGGGGTGGATTTCAGCAGCAAGGGTGCATGCCAGATCCTATCCCCCTTTCCTGGCTTGGACCTGCCCCCTGACTCTTCTCGGACTTACAGGAGCAAAATAACTAGCATATATCCAAAGAGACCAAGTAGCAATTAGTGTCCCCCCTCCCTCGCTGCCCCATCCCACTGACCCCGACGTGGGACTTACCTCTGACAGTCAAAGACAGGTAAGTTACGTGATGGTAAGCGGTGCTGGCCTCTGCGCTGGCACTGCTTACAACCAAGTAGTCGAAAAGATGCCTTACGACACTTTTGCAACACTTTAGAGCGGCGGAGGGACAGAGGTGAACTATACTCCCATGGGGTGGGGGCCGCCGCCGCCACGCCCACCCCCTGGGGCGTGAGACGTCGGTGTACTGCGGTGCGGAAACGCCCTCCCCCGGCGCTTTTTGGCTTCTTTTTTTAGTCAAACGGCACCAGGGAGGGTGGGAGGGCCGAAACACGCAGTTGTTCTCACTGCGAAGAAGAAGCGAGAAGGGCTGCGGATCCTGAGGAGGACACGTGCCCTGGGGCCCACCGCCCCAACCGCCCCCAGTGCCATGACGTCTCTGGGTGGGTGCACTCCACCACTCTAAAGTTACGTGGGATTGCACTAAAAATGGCAAAATCTGGGAGTACACTTCATCTGGGTTCTTTTTCCTAGTTGATCATCACAAATAACATCTCTTTTTTGTCAGTTGACTTGGAGACACATTTGTGAAACATGAAACAGGGGCCTTCTGTGGCTGTATAGAGAATACAGTAGTAGCTTTACAGTGCCTTCTCCCAACTACTCTCAACATCAATTGAACCTCACATTGCAGTGCTAATTTGTCTCACACAGACCCATAGCTTGTAAATATACAGAAGCAGTAAGATTTTGTAATGCAAAGCATTCTTCCAAGAGTAGTGAAAGGTCTCCTTGGATTTTGTTGGCACGTTTTGACACTTAATTGGCACATACGCTATTTGAATTAAACACACACACACACACACACACACACACACACACACACACACACACACACACACACACACACACACACTTTCACAGTGCTAAAGTTGTGCCATAGGATCACACACCTAAAATATTTACTATTAGTTAATACTATTTACAATGTGTTAAAATAACACTGGTAAGTGATGGTAGCCCTTGATGCTTAGGAAGTGAATGAAACAAGACTTCAACAGGGTTAATTTTATTGATGCATTGTTACTATGACTCAATGGCATCATCGTAGATCCAATACTGAATGTTTGACATGAAAGACTCATCAAACAACTAAGGCTTAATGATCTAAAGAAAGCATGTTAAAAATGTGATAATTTCAGTGTCAGGTCTAATCTGAGAAAATGCAGCAAGTGGTACATATTGTGAAATATAATACTTGAATATAATTGCACAGCTACACAACATATTACCAAATGTTTCAACCAATTAAAATTAAAAAAGCAAATTATTAAATTAACACAGTATTAACACAGAAATTAACACGTGCTACTTTTCAAAGAAAATGAAATGAAATAAAAACACGTCCCTAATCCCCTTAAGTATTATATTCCTTTAATTTCACTTTATAATATTGTGGGGCATTCTTATGTAGTCTAACGAATACATTTGAGGTCTGGAGGTTGTCAGAAAATGAACACAATAACCAATGTTAGTCCAAGTAGTATTGATTATGTGTTTCAGGCAACAAATTCCACATCATCTCTATAATATTTTTTAATTGTTTTGCTTTCACTCTTACTCGTTTTTATGCTGTGTTTGTTATTTTAAAATTGTGGTCCAAGCCACTTTGGGGGTCCCCAATTGGTGCCAAAAGTCAGATAACAGTACTTAAAAATAATTAGAAACAATCCTATAATTTCATTGGCTATCAGTTTTAGTTCCCTGCTTGGAAAGTCATAACGACACTGATGTACCTTGTGCCACTGAGACTGTAGCCAAGGTTTAAAAAACAAGCATGATGAAGTACTGGCAATATAGTTACATATGTGCACCATGGAATCTCTGCCTGTGACACTTCGTCATAAGGTTGATGCAATCCTCTTGCAACAATATTGCACCCTTGATGCAAAAAAGATGCATCCCATCTTACACACTTATGTACTAGCACAGCACACCTAAAGACCAGCCCTTTCAGAACAACGGTGGCACCACATGGCAATCTCCATGCTGCCCAGGGAGGAGGAAAGGACAAAGTGATCATTTGCTGGGAACACAGGGAATGAAGAGCATTATGTTCTCTATGCTAATGCATGAAGTACATTAATACCTAGGAGAATCTGAAATAAAATAGGCAGGGATGTGGATCAAATCTCTGGGTCCAAGTCTCAAGTCAAATCCCAAGTCTTTGCCCCCAAGTCTCAAGTCAAATCCCAAGTCTTTGCCCCCAAGTCCCGAGTCTTTGGTTGCAAGTCCCTATCTATTTAATGGGGAAACCGGGTTTAAACCTGAATAAAATTCGACTTGTTGTAAAAGACACCAAGTCTCGAGTCGAGTCTTTCGAGTCTTTTACAATCGCCAAGTCAAGTCCAAGTCAGGTCATTGACACGACTTGAGTCCGACTCGAGTCTGAGTCAATATAACTGAAGATAGGTTATTCCCATACAGTGCCCATTACATTAGACAATGCTGTCTAGCAAGCAGCAGAATTGGGCAGGGCACGTGTGCATGAGAGGGAGAGAGAAAAGAGGCAGAATAGCAATGTAGAAACTATACTTAACCCGAGGTCATTTTTTTCCCTCTCTGAGGATCAAATTGCTTCCTCTAAACCAATGAACAGTTTCCTTTTAACTGTCTTTCGCTTGGAACAAAATCAAAAATGAACCTCAACAGCAGACATAATTATTTGCCCAAACATGTCTTGTAAAGGTATGTTTGGAACCACAAAAGATGTTTCTTAAGGGAGGTGAATTAAATACAAATACATCAAAATTGGTTCCTTCCTGTGCTTAAAGGGCTTCTAAGCGAACAGAGGAACCTTGAGGAGCAGAACAGGTTTGTTCAAAGACAGAGAGAAAAAAACAGTTTAGGAGATACTACAACGCAGCCTATGACAACCCTGATTGTCAAGCCGCAAAAAGGGGCGGGGCAGAGTAGGAGGAAACCATAAACATTCTTTCCAAGAACAATTCCTGGCATCCTGGGGTGCACTCCGTGGTTGCTCAGTCATGTGGCATAAAAAGACCTCCTCCTTTGTTGTGATTCACAGTTCCTTCTGGCTCAGCAGCCAAAAACCCAGAGAACAGTTGCTTAATTTTGACTACCAATACTAAAGTGGGCCACAGTGGACCACTCAAACCTTATTTTCAGTTCCAGATCTTCTTGAGTAACACACATCTAAAAGATAAATGAATCAGAAGGGGTTCTTATGTCAAATTGTGTACACATTAGCACCAGGTGGTTTTAAAGAAATAAAGTTTGTCCACATCCGCACTTCGTTGAGAATCTTAAATATGGAATTAAATACGGATGAGGAATGTTTCTAAACACCCATTGGAAAGACATTTCTATAGGGGCAGACAGAGAATTTCATATGTGATGGTGAACTCATATTTAACACAATGGGCTTAATGTGCAAGTAGACAGGAAATGGTCCTTTTATCTTTAAAAATTAGCAGATGGGGGGGGGACGGACTGATCCAGCTTGGGATCATAGCTTGCTGCAAGAGCGGGTTAACACTTCCCCCCTTCACTCTTTTTTATCATATATTTATATTTTATTAATATATTCAAACATAAAAAACAATACATATTTCATATAGTTATAGCAAGCGTGAAGCAATACATCCTACTAGCATACTATACACTATTTTCTACATATAATATCCAATTAAGCCGAAATAACACCCACATTCTAGTCATTAAATCCGCATATCATCACATCGTTCTTTTCTCTCTCTCTTAAAAAAATCAATAAATGGTTTCCAATTATTCATAAAAAGTTAACTGATTTTTCCTTAATTAAAATTGTAAGTTTATCCATTTCAGTATAGTCCAAAACTTTCAACCACCAATCTTCCAGTGAAGGTATCTCTGAATATTGTTATCTCTGAATATTATCTTCCAATATTGTGCGTATAAAATTCTTGCCACACTTATCATATATAAAAACAAAGTTTGAACCCCCTTCACTCTTTTTGTACTGAAATATGTGTGTGCATATATGTGTGTGTGTGTGTGTGTGTCCAAGTGGCTGTTTGCCCCCAAAGCACCAATTTGCTGCGAACAGCTGATCTAGGGCAACTATACGGCAAACTTGTACATTGCATTAGATGCGCTACATGTGTAGGTAGTTTGGACCAAGTTTTATTTTCTGGAACTCAAAAAGCAGCCTCAGGGCAGAGGAGAGGGTGATCAGAATCAGGACTATGTCATGGCAGGAGTGAGGCTCTTCACCCTTTGCCCCACCGTAGTCCTGATCCCTATTACCTTCCCCTCCACCTGACAACTGCTACCGAAGTTTGCGGGAAAAAATACAAAAACAGAGGACCAAACTCTGCATTTAGACTAGGTAAAGGTAAAGGTGACCCCTGACAATTATGTCCAGTCGTGTCCGACTCTAGGGTGTGGTGCTCATCCCCATTTCAAAGCCAACGAGCCAGCGTTGTCCGAAGACATCTCCGTGGTCATGTGGCCAGCATGACTCTCCTTGCCACAGCGCGTAGCATGCAGCTGGAACACGGAGTGCTGTTTAGGTACCGCTTGCGGGAAGGTATTTATCTACTCGCATTAACATGCTTTGGAACTGCTAGGTTGGCAGGAGCTGGCCAAGCAACGAGAGATCACCCCGTCGCGGGAATCGAACTGCTGACCTTTCAATCGACAGCTCATGGTTCAGAGGTTTAACCCACTGCGCCACCCACTGGCCTGTGCATTTAGACTAGTTTGGTGCTAAACACTCTTCACCTTGCCTCAGACTTAATGGAAATTATGTGGGTAAAGACTCTGGCCCTATTTAAACACAAGTTGTGGCTGTTTGAGTAGGATACAATGTCTGTGACTTTGGACTTCTGGGAGCTATTTTTACATGACATCTGCTCTTTCCCGCATGATACTCATGTGATTTTTTAAAAAATGCTTCTAAAAAAACCTCTATTCTCAGCTATGCAAAACAGAATAAGACCGTCCCATAAGACCCTCTTTATATCCTACAGAAAAAAGAATGCATTTAGAAATATCAGCCAGCCAGCTTACTGGAAAGGTAATTTTTGTTAGTCAGGCCAATTGACAGAATAAATACTACTGTGGGAAGGGGGAACACTTTATCTTTTTCAAACCATTTGTGTGTGTGTCCAGTTTGATTTTGGTAGCTTCCACACAAGGCTCATCTCTCCGAAATGAACAAATGATGTTTGTTCAGAGTTTAGACAAACTGCACCCCATGTATAATAGTGGGCATTTCCTCTTCGGAAGATCACCAGTGAATCGGGACATTCAGACAAACACCCAACATTAAAGCCATTCCCCGAGGCTAAGCTCAGTTTATCCAAAGCTATGCTTATTACATGTGCTTTGGTCAGCAGATATGCAAGAACAGACAATAATAGTGTCTTTTCTGAAAACAATAGCCAGTATTAAGAATGTCACCAGATATAATGGCTATGAGGGGGACAATTCTGCTTTCATATGAAAGCTTTCATAATGGAATAGTTGGAGTGTGTGTATGAGAGAGAAGAGAGAGAGAGAGAGAGAATTTTGTGGTGTATGCATGGGTTGTTGTTGTTTTTTTCAAAAAGAAAGATTCACCAGCATGCAGCAGGAACAGCCTGCTGGCTCATGAAAGGTACCATTTATAGTGGACGCCCAGTGCCCAAGAATGGAAATATTGGGTAATAGTAAAATCCCAGGGCTAGACTTACTAAACGTTGAAAACTTTCTCACATTGCTATATTTTATAGAGCACTGGGGACTTCATAACAACAAGCCTTGCAATTGCAGACTTTGTGTTTAATAATAATAATAAAAATAAATAGAAATGGTTACTCAAAAATTATCCTAAAGGCTGGTATTCCCTCGTTAGTCCACTTTAATAATTTTCACCATTCTCACTCTGTCCAGAAAATAAAAGGTTCATTCATGCACACAAAAAAGGGAGAGACCCTTGCTCTTTCAGAGAGGAGGGAAAAATTGGTTACACTTTGATAGTTTGAATCGACCAAAGCAATTCAAGGACTTGTCTAAAGAGGTAGGGAAAAGGTTAGCTGGTTTCTGCATTATTTTCGGTAGCTTTCTTCATTTGGACATAATTTTTTTTGACAGTGGCCACAGGGCTTGCCTGCCACTTCAGTTTCTCTACCATTTTTTAATGTGTGTGTGCACGTTTATAAATTAGGGGGAACAGTCACTTTTCCCCTTAATTTCATCAAATTACATACACTGTGATTTTAGATAAGTCAGGTCTCAATATTGTTTCTTTTAGCTTGCAATTAAAGTACATGGGGTTTTTTGTTTCTGTTTTAATGATTAATAAACTTTATTTTCATATGTGAGCAGTCATCAAAGAGGGCTACATTTTTAATGCTTATGTTATCTACTACCTTTGTTTTTCAAAATAATAATAATAAAAATCCAGACAGTTACATCCATGTAATGTTAAATTACAATTCAGTGCAATATATGTAAACTACATCCCCCAAAGCAAATTCCTGCAATAGCATCCTCAGTCACTATCTCACAGCCAAACCTACCTCACAGGGTTGTTGTGAAGACAAAAGGAGGGAAGGAACCATGCACACCATTAACAGCGCAATCCACCGTAAGGATCCGGCTGGTGGCCCAGGGCCGCCCGCCAGATCTTGTGCACCGGTGGCCGTGTCGCCGCTGGGCCGGAGGTCTACTCAGGGAAAGGGACGTTCGTCCCCTACCCTGGCTGTAATTTCAGGCCAGTCTGACCTGCCTCCTTGGATTTCCGCCAGAGGAGGCCATGTAACGGCCTAGCCAGCCCGGCGGGGACCAGGATATGGCCGAAGCCATCCCCTGCCCCCTCCCTCACCCAGTAAACCGCCCCCGCACGATCCCGGCTTACCTGGTCTGGCGGCTGCACGGGCACTCCGATGATGGATCAAGGGAGGGAGGCATCTGCGCTGGCCTCACTTGCTCTCGTCACAAACATACTTTATGGCATGTTCACAACGTCTCCTGGCGATGGAATGCTTGTCCCGTCACCGGCTTTTCAGTGAGGATTGCGCCGTTAGTCCCTTAGAGCAAGGTTTCTCAAACAATGGTACTAGTACCACCAGTGGTACTTCGGCTGACTGCTAGTGGTACTCAGACCACCAGACCCTCGCTTCGATGCGGCACTTTGGCAGCACATTTTTGTTTCGAAGAAGCTCCTGCCTTTGACCGAGCCTCTCAGGAGCACTGAGAAGGGCCCTCCCACCTGCCTAGAGCCTCCTACCTGTGTTTTCTGGCCTCCAATCTGAAATCCCAGAAGCAACTGGCGATGATGACATCACCAGTCACTTCCAGTGGTATGCAGCAGGAGAGTGGCACCAGAGGTGGTACTCGGCCAGGAAGGGGTTGAGAACCCCTTTCCAAGGCAGCTATAGACTTTGATCTTGGGATAAGAACAAGTCTGTCATGCAGCTGTTAAACTGTTAAATAACTTGTGTTATTGATATTTACGCTGCTAATTTTGCTGTTTGCTATTTTTTAAAAGCAATTTTATTGTATTTTTAATTTATTTATTCTTAATTTAATTTATGTTTTATTATCTTCTTATAAGTCGTTTGATGGCCCATAGTGAATGAAAAAGCAGCACAGAAATGCTAATTAATACATACATACAAAAGATTCAGGACTTTCAGCCACCACCCATGTCAAGTTCTCTGTAACATCTTGATCTGGCAGGTGCATAAAAGCAAGGTGGGTGCTGTCTCAAGGACACTGAGAATCTCTGGACAACCTCTTCCAGAGGTTTCATGTAGATGGTGAATAGTATGAGAGAGAAGATGGAACCTTGTGGGACCCTATAATAAGCCAAAGGTCATAGAGTCTCCCAATACCATTCACTGAGACATTCCCTCCAGGGAAGATGGGAACCACTGCAAAACAATGCATCCAGGCATCATCCTGGCCAGATAGGATAGGCCAGATAGGATAGCCCCATGATTGATAAGGTATCAAAAGCTGCTGAGAGGTCCAGCAAAGGCAAAGCCAATAAGGATGCAACCCCCCCCCCCCAGTTTCTGGAGAAGGTTGTTTACAAAGGTAACAAAAGCTGACCAAGTCTCAACATTGGGTTGGAGGCAAGGCTGAAAAAGAAATACCTGGAGCTAAGCTGCCACACATTCAATCATCTTCTTCCAAAATAAATCTGAGAGACCAGCCAATAGTTATTCAAATTGGTATTGTCTCATGAAGACCGCTTTAAGGCTGCCAAAAATATGCCCTCACAGGCAGCCCAATCCTGCATAAAGATATGCAGCCACCTAAAGGGCCGGCAGCAGTATCCAGCAACCTTCCCGGGCCACATTGACGTGGCCCAGGAACATCTCAGGAGAAGGGGACATTTGTCACCTTCCCTTGGCGTAGGGCTGCCTGGCCCCAATGGGCCTCCTCGGATGTACTTCAGCTCTGAAGCCGGCGTACATCTGGGGCGGCAGCCCAGGCTGGGAATGGGCGCAAGATATTGGAAGAGCTCGACAACGATATCCCCACCCCCTCCTGGCCCCGCCAACAGCCGCCCTCCCTCCCTGCACTGGTGGGTGCCAGGTCCCCAGGGGAGGCAGAGTAAGAGTTTGGCGGCCCTTACTCTCCGGGTGGTGGAAACGCTCTTTACTGCTAGTTGCGCCCTTAGTGAGGCATTAATCATGTCTCCCTCCAACTATCTGTTTTCTTTCTGATTGGCAAGAGGACCAATCTCTTGGGGGCTTTAGTTCTCTGGCCAATGGCAGAGATCAGACACACTTCCCTTTTGTTCTGCAGTATCTGAACAGTCCCATTCTGACTGCTCTAAAGCCAGTGAAGTCGAGTGCCAATACTTCTTGCCCTTAGAAGGAGTAGTACAGGCAGACAGATGCAAGCAAAACAACAAGGGGGGCAAGGAGAAAGGAAGACACCTGAAATGATGCAGATTGAGGGGATGAAAATGACAAATGAGGACGTGAACCAAAGAAATGGGGGCTTGATTGTGCATTTCTCCCTGTAGAAAATGGCTATGAGCCCTTTGGGGATGGGGCCATTTATTTAAATTATTTACACTGTAAAAATTCAATTAATTAATTAAATTAATTACACAATCCAATTAACATAAGAAGAGCCCTGCTGGATCAGGCCAAAGGCCCATCTAGTCCAGCTTCCTGTATCACACAGTGGCCCTGTCAGATGCCTCAGGGAGCACACAGCCAACAAGATAACCTGTTTCCTGCTGCCACTCCCCTGCACCTGGCACAGAGAAAACCTATTTCTAAAACCAGGAGGTTGCTTATGGCTTGTAACCTGTGATGGTCTTTTCCTCCATGAATCTGTCCAAACCCCTTTGAAAGGCATCTAGGCCAGGTGCCATCACCACATCCTGTGGCAAGGAGTTCCACAGATGAATTACACGCTGGGTAAAGAAATATTTTCTTTTATCCGTTCTAACTCTCCCTCCACTCAATTTTAGTGCATGTCCCCTGGTTCTGGTGTTGTGCGAGAGGGAGAAGAATTTCCCTCTATCCACTCTCTCCAACCCATGCATAATTTTATACGTCTCAATCATGTCCCCCCTCAGGCCCCTTTTTTCCAGACTGAAAAGCCCCAGACACTGTAGCCTTTCCTCATAAGGGAGGTGCCCAGCCCACGAATTATTCTGGTCGCTCTTTTCTGCACCTTTTCCAATTCAACTATATCCTTTTTGAGGTGTGGTGACCAGAACTGGACACAATACTCCAGATGCGGCCTTACCATCGATTTGTACAAAGGCATAATGATACTGGCCGTTTTATTCTCAATCCCTTTTTTAATGATCCCGAGCATGGAATTGGCCTTCTTCACAGCCGCCGCATTAAATATTTTACCCTGCAGGGAGTACTTCAGAAATTTTCACCGTGCCAGGGGGTACACCTGGCGACAAAGTTTGGGAACCTCTGCTCTAATTAACCAGGAAGAGCAAGTGTTGATGGCACAAGTGGGGGCTCTCACAGACCTGGTCCACACCTTCATACTGCACAGACTGAAAGGTGACACACAGTACCAGTATGAGAAGCCAACACCAAGGCAGCATCTATATCCAATTCTGCAACTATTGCAGAGTCCAAATTGAATTTTATCCACAAAGTGTGTCTTGCAAACTGATCACAGTGGGCTGTCAAGAGATCTTTCTCCGCTCCCTGAAGGCCAGGATGCATACAATCCATTGCTACTTGGAACAGCTCAACCAGGCATCACGGCATAAAATCCAAGAATCAAAAGCAACAGCAGAACAAAACAGCCAGAAGCAAAGAATATAGCTGCTCTTTGGCTGTTGACCATAGAGTTATGCTACTGATCCTTCCAATTGCTGGATGTTATGGTTTTCCGATATTTTGCTGTTAGCTATCTTATTTTATAGGATTTATATAGTCCTCAAAATGGCTACAATGGGTTGTGGAAATAATAATTTCAAAAACACCCGTCTTCATCTTTATCTATATCCCCCCCCCCCCCCCACACACACACACTTCAGCCTCTGGTCTAGTCAATAGGGCATTTCACTTTGCTAATTTCAAAAACACCCATCTTCATCTATATCTATATCTATATCTATATCCACACACACACACACACACACACACACACACACACACACACACACACACACAGAGAGAGAGAGAGAGAGAGAGAGAGAGAGAGCAACTGGCAATTGGTTGCAGAGTGTTCATTTTTTTTCCTGGTGGGAACCAGGATCATCACCTGCTAATGTCTGCAGAGCAAACTGCTGCTAAAAGCACAGAAGCAAGAGTTGGTGAAACTTTGGTAACACCGCCCTGGATACTTGGAATACATTATAGGCTTTGTTTTCATACTGTTAAAAGCTTCACCTGCTAATTTCTGCAGATAAAAATGTCAGGGTCATCACCAGTATGGCAGACTTTGATGGGAGAGTCCTAGGTTGAAAGGATAAAAGCTTTCATCCTTTCAGAGGGGAGGGGGCAAATTGTTGAAGCTTTATGGAGAATGGACAAAATAAGATTAGAACAACAAGTTGATCAATTCACTGTTAAAAACAGAGATCCTTTTTTTTTCCTGGTTAGTTGCAGGCTCTGGTCTAGAGTGCAGCTGGTTTCAGTTTAGGGTTTTAAAAGTAGTAAGCAGGACCTTGATATGGGCCTAAAAACAGATTATGCCTCAGTTAAAAATCCAGAACCAACAACATTCAGAGCGCAATCCATACTAAACGCCCAAACGGCGGAATGTGCGCTCTGCCGTTTGAAGCCATTGCAAACGTGTCATAAAGTACATTTGTGACAACTCACGAGTAAGGGTGATCGGTGCAGAGGCTGACCGCCTTTACTCCGCCGCTGGATCATCCGTCTGGACGCTGGAGAAGATATGGGATTCCCTCGGCAGGCGCAGGGGAGGTCTGGGCGACGAGGGAGGGGGCCATTGGCCGAGCCAGCCCCGGGGGGGGGGCGGGGATGGCGGCTGCCGTATCCCCATCCCATTCCAGGCTGGCGCGGCCATTACACGGCCTCCTCAGACTTGCACCAGCTAAATAGCTGGTGGAAATCTGAGAAGGCCCATTGGGGCCTCCCCACGTTAAACCAGGGGAAGGGGACAAATGTCCCCTTCCCCGAGTAGACCTCTGGGTCGATCGAACGGGGATAGGATCTGGTGGGCAGCCCAGGGCTGTCCGCCAGATACTTAGTAAGGATTGTGCTGTTCCTCATGACCCAGATAGCAGAAGAAATATGCTTTTAAGGCTGCTATCCTACGCACAATTACTTGGGAATAAGTCCCCTTGAAATCGGCATGACTTGCTCACACAGTGACGATACATAGGCTCACTCTGTATGTGTCATACACAAAAGCATCCTTTGAGCTGATCCTAACCAGGTTTTCTTGGATGTAAACCCCATTGCCTTCAATGTGATTAACTTCCCATAAAGGTGCTTTAAGACTGAAGTCTTAGGAAGCTGCCGTACACTAAGACTTTTGGTCCATCTAGTTCAGTACTGTTTACCCTGACAGACTGGCAGTCTCTTCAGACCAGATGGGATTTTTTTCTGTTTTACCTGGAGACTCTGGGACCTTGCACATAGTCCATCCCTGAGCCACAGACCTCTCCAAAATACTTGTTTTACAGCAATGAATTGTTCAGAAAAAAGAGACACCTGTGAGGTATTACATAAACAGAGTTGGTACTTTTCCTATATTCAGGAGATCATCAACACACACACACACACACACACACACCTTAAGTAATTTCTCCTTTTCCTCACTTGTATAGAATATTTGTGTTCATCTTTTACTTACATTTCTAAGTCCACTTTTGTCCATGATCATTGATGCTGTGCTTCTTCCTGAAAATTGGTCCTTTATTCTATAATCACACCAACCTAGCTTGATGACTGCTTTTATTCTGCACTCCTGCACCATATAATTATGTAAGTAATTAGCAGACAAGATTCTGTAATACCTGAACCTCAGGTTAATTGAAACTTAACACCTTCCTGAACTGGTAATGGATGCAATAATATAACAAGATCAGGTCCTATTGAATTGCATAAGCTTTTCAAGCTGGGAGGTTTTGATCTCTTCTTCAAATAGTTTTAGTACAGAGACTGAAGAACATATTATGCTTTTGTTGAACATATTTTTAAAAAACGAAGCTGAGACTGAAAAGAGCCTGGATTTCAATTCATAGTGAAAAAGAAGAAAATCAATGAACATGCACCTCTGATAGGGAGAAAAGGATGTCATATTGCCTAAAGCACTGTGACTGATAGATAGCACTAAGACACTTAAGCCTCTTAAAGGTAATCAAACTAACACCCTGATTTTAATCACTCTGTATGTTCAATGGAAATCATTGGCATCTGGGTTGTTGACTTTCTTCTGGTGTGGCTCCTCTGCCTCCTCTAACATACTTATAAAGCAAGCAGAAATTCAGCAAGAAAGCTTTTCTAGACCTGCAGATGAGGAGGTGGATAAAGGTTCACTGGTTGAATTTCCTCCTGCCAAAAAACTGATAAAGGTGCAGCTACCTACCAGAAAAAAAGTGGAAACTGTTAGTTGGTCTCAAGTATGATTACTTGAGACCAACTAACAGTTTCCACTTTTTTAGAATGACCAGATGCAAAGGAGGGCAACAGCACAACCCGATACACATCTCTACTTGAAAGCAAGTCCCATTGTGTTTAATGAGGCTTACTCCTAGGAAAGTGCACATAGGATTGCAGCCCAAATCATAAACAGTTATGTAGAGGAAGGAATTTTGGCAGGTGCAACATGCCATGAGGAACTGGAAAAGCAATGCTTGTGAAATGGCCAGTTCCACACAGCTGTTGGGACAGTAGCCTTGTCTTCCTTTGTAAATGCTCACTATAACCTGTGGGAGGGATGCACAATCAGTCTGGAGTTGAAGAAAAAGTCTTTACTTATGTAGGAGCTCAGAGTCCTTGTCTGCATGCAAGGGCTGGGATTACCACATTTATGATCATGGTATCCATACCCTTAAATCCGTTATCATATTACACAGTAGATAGGGCAGTTAGCTGTTAACCAGGAAGCTTACCTAAATTTCTCTTCCTCTACAGTTCTCCACAACCAGACCTGATACAGTGATATAAAACCTAAGAAGGATTCCATCAGTATGTTGCTGAAACTAGGAATTCAGGGAAGAAACTGTTTTAAACTGCTCAGAGATCGTGATGTATTAATACAACTCCAACAGTTCACTTAAGTTATTTCGTATCACCACATTAATTTATTACTTTCTAACCATTTACTTGGGGTAGTCTTCTAAACATTTAACTAGACTATTTTTAAAGCAAAACTAAGTGTGTGGTTTTAAATAAAATCACTAACTGCATTGTGGCATTCCTTTTATGATGAGGGTATATAAAATCACTTCTCTGATTGTAGTAGAAGTGGTCAGGTTGCAGCAGATTTGCAACAGTTTGCTGTCATATACACAAAGTGTTCATGATACTCTCTGTGTGTCTCACTCACGTACAGTAGAAATAGGGCTAGTAGGGGCTCACTGACTCCCTTCCAGTGTTATAGCAATGACTCAACAGGAGGGAGACTACAGCTAATTTGCATGCGTTGTACATATATAATCAGTTCAATCTGCATAAAATTTGCATGAATATAGAGGTCACTAGGCTATGGTGGATGGTGGGTAGCATTTCTCCAGTGACACTGACCCAAATGTGCCCAATTAGAAGGTTGATTTTAATTAAACAATTCCTGGAATGTGGGGAAGGAGGAGATGCCTGCTCTCACCAGCCTATCTCAAATAATCATGATGAGTCAGCTCTTTAAAAAAGTGTGAACTAAGTAGAAATAATTGTGGTTGGAAGGCCAGTCTCATTTGGAGCTTTTCAGGTACCTTGGCACCATATTTCCAAGTAGTACCTCCACAGTACTGAGACTGCCCTACATTTAAAAAAAACACTGAATATTGCAACTTTAACTGTCCTCATAATAACAACAGTCATTCAGGTTGAACTGAAATGCTGCATCATCTAGGGAGCTTTTCTTGTTTTAATTAGTAAATTATTCTAGCCACCTTTGTCAGGAAACACCACACACACCTTCCTACACTTTGGAATAATTATGTGTTCCTAGTAATTGTCCCTCATTTTCTCTCACCTTCCACCCCAGTGCTCATCTGATTTATTTAAACGAAGGGTGCTCAACCTTCCACCATTAGGGCCTCTGCGTTCTTAAGAGTTGTGTAGAAGAATCTTGGCAGCTGCAAGTGCTGATGGTGCTGCTAAAGCAGCTGCACCTGCTGAAATGCCCTCACCTAGACACCCATTAAAGGGCCAGGAGTATTCATGCTGAAAGGTTGGCCCACCCCTGCTTTAAACTAAGGGGAAGCTAAGGGGAAGAATTAAGTTATTATCTTATCTAATCAGGTAAAAGTGATATATACAGGTTTCTGCTCATGCACATCTGGAGGTAGGTGCACAGAACTGTGCCATCAGCTCTAACACCACTACTCACCTGACCAGGTGGGTGAGAGGAGGAGGAAGTGAGCAATGTACTCCATGTAAGGCTGACTACACTGTGCATATGTTCATTGCACAAGGAAGGGGGGTCATGTGTGTGAACACAGCAGTAGGTCTAAATCCTTCTGCTGTGTTTAAACTCTCTGAACTGGGGCTACTGTGTGCCCTTTAATTGTTCAATAATCTACATTTCAGGGACAGGTGTGCCTGTAGCATCAGTGACAGATGGGTATAACATTTTGGATGATGCAAGATTTTAAGCACTTTGGGACTATCAGTGGGGAGATATTAATTTAATAGTATATTTTCACTTGCAAAGGGATAACTCTTCTGCAGAATCAAAACTAAATGCCATGCATAGCAAAGCAGTTGGAGGCACCTGTGACTTTCCTACAATGCATGCAGCAAACGACAATTTAGAAAAGGCCCAGAAAGTAACTTATCAGATATTCAGCGATGAAATTGATCCACATGATTCCTAAGAAGCTTTCAAGAGGCAAGGTGACAGGCAGAGATGGCGGAAGAGAAAGAGAGGCAGACTCTGCCTTAGCTGGGTGAGAGCCATAGCTGTGTTTCAGTCAAATCTGACCTACTTTAAAGAAATCAGGTCATCTGTGAGCTCTTCATTACCCCCAGACTAAACAGTGCAAAACACAGCAGCCAGCGTCTCTGTCTTTTCAGCGTACCGCTAATTCTCATTACAACATTGTTATGTATTCCTTAATATATATTGACTTAGTCATCTGGCCACACCAAAGCTGGTAAACAGTACCGGGGAAGGAAGTAAAGTAAACATTATTACTGACTTTTAAAAAAATTGCAGGGTAAACAAAGCCATGCCTGCAGAACATTCCTCCAGGGAATGGAGAAACAAAAGAAGGCGCAACTGCCTGTCAACATTAGCCGTGACTGATGGAGGTTACCTCTTTAACACCAGCAAAATCTAAAATGCTACTACCAGCACTTTAAAGAGCTAGTGCTGAGACCAGAGCACGTGTGCACATGCATGCGCATGCGCACCCACACACACTCACACACAGATCAGGTAGGAAAAAACAACAACCCTGGTGTGAAGCATTTTCTGCATTTCATTTTCCAAGGAACCATGAAAACTGCATGATACGCATGGAAATCAGGGTGCGTGCCCTGCTACTTGCCAAAGATATGGGGTACACATGTATTCAGCATACAGCCTAATAATATTCTTTGGGCATATATTTTACATGTGACAT
This sequence comes from Plestiodon gilberti rubricaudatus, assembly GCA_026170595.1. Lineage (NCBI taxonomy): Eukaryota > Metazoa > Chordata > Lepidosauria > Squamata > Scincidae > Plestiodon > Plestiodon gilberti. The sequence continues at coordinate 121,970,321 of JANXHW010000001.1, read as the reverse complement.
TTCAAGGGTTGTATCCATGTCTTGCAAGAAGCCAGAAGACTACCCTGTCTCTCAACCTGGAGGATGCACTTCACACTCTGCAGAGCCTGCTCTCTGGACCTCAAGGAGAAAAAGATGAACATTTTAGCTATAGGGCCATTTCACACATCATTGCATTAATTATTATTATTATTATTATTATTATTATTATTATTATTATTATACCACCAGTGTGCTCGGCACTTTACATCTCTGCAACTAAACTATCCACACGCACAGCTGAATGCACGTGCATCTCTAAATGCGCACAAAGCAAGTACAGTTGCTTAACCTGTACAACGTTGTCCCCCCAAGATTGTATGGAGCCACACAGTCTTCTTGTTTGGGTCAATATCTTTTATCTGATCATGAGAAATAGATTCACAGTGTTTGGCAAGCTCTCTCAATTCTGTGTTTCCTCTAAGCTACTCCTGAGAAATGAACATGTAAAATGATGCTGAATTTCACAGTCATATGAATTCTGTAGTAGATAAAATTCATTCAACTTTTAAAGTTCATTCAACTTTTAAAGCAATCTGTTCTGAGGCAGATGCTCAGGGATTTGTTTTTTTCAAATTACAGTCATAGTAGGCAATGCGCAAAGAATGTGTATTTCATCTCTACTATGGTTCTCACTGAACAATATGAGTGTGCGTGTGTGAGTGAGAGAGAGAGAGGGGAGGGAGGGAGGGGGTTGGAAGAAGCAAGAGCCAGAGTGCAAGATCCTGCCAGGCGTTTTGGCAACACAGCTTTCGCTCTACTGTCTTTTCCTGCTGCAATAGAAAAGGAGCCGAGGAGAACTGAACTCTGCTCTTGCTAGGTTTGTAGCAGTGTGAAACTTTCTTCTCCCTAGTAGCTGTCTTCTTTACACATGGAGACAGAAAAGGGAGGGCACAGAGCTCCCTGCCAGCTGGAGACATATCAGGATGGAGCTTTTCCTCTTTCATCTCCTGTCTTCTCTCATGGGCCATGCTGGGTGCAGACTGTTTGTATTTCTTTTGTTTCAGAGTTGCAGGACATTGACCCAGTCCCGTGGTTTCCAGTTCTGATTTGGAGATGATCTATAGTTTGTAGTAACTGTAATTTTCCCCATTTGGACACAATTGCAAGCTATATAACTATTTTAAACTAGGACTTGACAGAGGGAATCAGACTGCAAAAGGAGGAAGCAGAGGAAGCATGCGAGCCTGAGACAACAGAACTCCAGTGGCCAAGCCACAATTTGGTTATGAACTTATATGATGATCACTGAATTAGGTCACAGTGTGTTCCCTAAGAAGCTCAACTTTTGCACCTTAACAGAGCACACAGTTACTAATTTTTACCGTATTTTTCGCTCCATAGGACGCATCGGACCATAGGACGCATGCATCCTATGGAGCAAAAAATAGGGGGGGGGAAAGGTTTGTATTTAAAAGGGAAAAAATGAAAAAATACTTACCGGGCTTTGGGGAGGCCTGCGCGACCCTCTGCAGGCCTCCCCGATCTTCATTTCGGCATTAAATGGCTATTTTCAGCCATTTCCGGAAAACCAGAAATGGCCGAAAATAGCCATTTAGTGCCGAAATGAAGATTGGGGAGGCCTGCAGAGGGTCGCGCAGGCCTCCCCAAAGCCCTGGTAAGTATTTTTTCCCTTTTGGTTTTTTGGATTCGCTCCATAAGACGCACACTGATTTTCCCCTATTTGGGGGGGGGGGCAAAGTGCGCCTTATGGAGCGAAAAATACGGTATTTCAAAATAAGATTCCTTTTGGCAATGTGTGAACATATCAGAGCACATTTGGCCTGCATTTTATTACAGATGAGGACTGAACTGAAAAAAAGCATACTATTCTAACAGTGCAATCCTATGGGTGTCTACTCAGAAGTAAGTTCCCCTGTTATGCCCCTAACCTTCCCGCGCCCCTGTGCTGCCTGACGGGCGCTTACTTGCTCTGGTGCACATCATGGCCTGCACTGGCGGTGTGGCACAGACCTTTGCGCTGGCAGGCCTACTTCATGCGCTGTTGTAATGTGTCTTACGGCACATTTGCAACAGCTTGCGCCGGTGCAGCGTGACGTTAGGAATGTGCCATTAGTTACTCCAAATTTCAAAAGTTAAATTATTTTTTAATAAAGTTCAGTGGCTTCATGTATTGGTTTATTGTTAATAATCTTGGGAAGATGGTTTTTTAAGGGTACATAGTGTATCAAATAAAATCAGTGTGTCATATCCATATGCATTGGTAGTTTAAATTACAAAAAGGGCAAGCAGTGTAAAAGCTACGGAGATTAAAAAAAAACCCTTAATGTTATGTTGGTTGCCAGATAGGAGATGCTATTCTGCAAACACAATAGCGAGGAAGGGTAAAAAATAAGGCACTCAGCCCAGCCTAAAGCTGTAGAAGTGCTCTGTATTGACAGTGTTTGGAATATGGCTGGAAATTAAAGGCATGGAGCTCAGAAAAAATGTGATATGTTGGATTCAGAATATGAAGGGAACCATTATTCCACTGCAAAATACAGCACCATGAAACAATAAAAAGCACCCTTGAGAACTGAAATGAATCACAGCTATGACGACGAACATTTTAAAATTTTCTTTGCTATAGATTAGAATACCTAGGAGTCTAATATCCATCCTTCATTCATATCTGAATATGAAGCTATCTTACACTATGTATGGGTTTATCTACTAGCCTATAACGGTCTACTTGAGCTTGCAGAGGCTTTTCTAGGTCTCAGACAGAGGCCCTTTCCCAGCTCTCCTACCTGAGATCCTTTCAATTACCAGGGACTGAATTTGGGGTGCTGTGCAAGCAAATCATGCACTCTACGAATGGGCCAATGGCTTCTCCCCACTTGCCACTTTCTAACTTTGTTACCAAGATGTCAGTCATATCTTACCTTGTCATTTAGGAATCTTGCCATCGATGTTACTTATAAGCTGCACAGCCAGATGGTTGTGCAGCTCTGAGCTGAATTCTACGCGGCATGGAGCTCAGCAACCCAGAAGTTCGGTGATGACGCATGATGTCATCGTCGAGCATCCAGGGATGGCATCATGATGCAGTTGCGATGCTGCACACCGGAAGAAAAAGTCTGTGCACTGGCATGGGCCTATTAGAGGGAGTATAGCTTGTCATAACTTGTCATATAGTGCAACTTTGCCATATAACCTTGTCACATAGTACAAAAGAGGGCAACCAAAATGCTCATAGGGCTGGAGCACATTCTTTATGAGCAAAGGTTAAAACGTTTGGGGTATTTTAGCTTGGAAAAAAGTGATTAAGGAGGGAAATGACGGGTAGCCCAATCCCGCGTAAGGATCCGGCAGGCGGCCTTGGCCGCCCGCCGGATCCTGATCTCCGCCACAGGCAGCCTGCGGCGGGCAGCCTGTGGCAGAAAGTCTACCCGGGGAAGGGGACACTCATCCCCTTCCCCAAGTGTAACAGCAGCTAGGGCCGATAGGCCTCCTCAGATTTCCACCAGCTATTTTGCTGGCGGAAGTCGGAGGAGGCCGTGAAATGGCCTAGCCACCTGGCAGAGACCGGAATATGGCGGGAGCCATGGCCCCGGCCCTGCCTGGGGCGGCTGGGCCTATGGGCACCCTCTTGGCTCCGCCGTCCCTCCCCCCATCTGCCGACCCTCCCCCCCGCCCGCTGGATCCAAACTTACCATGCTCCAGCGGCTACCCGAGGGCTCCGGCGGCGGAGCTGGGAAGGCTGGCCTTGCGCCGACCTTCCCGGCTCTAAAGTAGACACAAACGTGCTTCACGGTGACTATTACGGGTGGTGGAACGCTCGGTCTGCTGCCCGATAATAGAGCAGGATTGCGCTCTGAGACTTATAGCATTATGCGTGGCATGGAAAGAGTGGACAGAACTGTTTTTCTCCCTCTCTCACAATACGAGAACCAGAGGTCAACCAATGAAACTGATTGATGAGCTATTTACAGTGCAATCCTAACCAACTTTCCAGCGCCGGTGTAGCCGTGCCAACAGGGTGCACACTGCATTTTGCACTGCAGAGACAGTCATAGAGGCCTCTTCAAGGTGAGGGAACATTTGCTCCCTTACTTTGGGGCTGCATTGCAGCTGCTCTGGTGTTGGAAAGTTGGTTAGGATTGCACTGCCAGGATGGACAAAAGGAGTTACTTCTTCATTCAGCACATAATTCATTCAGCACATAATTAGTCTGCGGAATTCATTGCCACAAGTTGAGGTGATGGCCACTAGATTGGGTGGCTTTAAAAGGGGATTGGATAAGTTCATGGAATGACTACTAGTCATGATGTCTACAAAGGTCTACAATGGCTACTAGTCATGATGGCTGTGTACAACCTTCTAGCTCAGCAGCAGAATGCCTCAGAATTCCAGCTGCAGGGGACCAACGGCAGGAGTAAAGTATGCCTTTCTCTCCTGCTTGTGGGCTTCTCAGCTTGTGGGCTTCTCAGCAGCTGCAGGTACACCACTATGGGAAACAGGATGCTGGAGTAGATGGGCCTTTGGCCCAGAGGCGTTCTAACATGGGGGGAGCTGGTGTGCTCCCCCCCCAAGCACCGACTGGGCGCGGAGGCGCGGCAGCCCGTTTGCCCTCAGAAAGGTTCTGCACATGCGCAGACCCTATAAAAGCCGGTGTTGCGTTCATCCCTCTCAGAAAGCCCTCGACTGCCGAAATGGGCGGTCTCTTTGGAGGGCTTGTCCTCGGTCTCTGGAGCAGAGCCTCTGAAGGCCGGGGACGCGGCGAGTGGGCGCTCAGCCCCGAGCCCGGCTGCTTGTGGGGGCGCTCCAACCCCGCCCCCCCAGGCACCGGGAGGGCTGGGAACGCCACTGCTTTGGCCTAATCCAGTAACAACAGAGAAAAGGTAAACAACAGTAACACAAGTCTCATCCACAAACATAGGTGGATTTATCTACTTCCCTCTTAATAGGAGCCTGGGGCTGACACTCTTTTGACCTCTGCATGAACTACTAGATCAAAAGCCAGTCAAAATAATTCATGCTATGACTTCTCTTTTGCTTCTCTTCAGGCAATGATATACCATCACCTAACACCTTGAAATGATCAGTCTAAATAATACACATTTTTTTCAGATCACATTTTTTGGTCAAACAGTTTGCAAAAATTGTGAACATTAGCGCTGCTGGCATCAAGATTGAAACATTCAAAACTTCTCTCTGCCTCCCCATCCCATTTCCATGTGAACCTCATTTCTTTTCAGACAGGAAGTGGGCTGCAAAACTGTAACGCCACGTACAAAACATATAAGGAAATAAAATGAAAGACTGTTAAGAGCTTTTTCAATCCCATTGTATGTGAATAGCAGAATGGAAGAGTTCTGTTTTATGGAACTCCACTGAAGATGGAGGTCATCGAGTCCAACCATGTGCACTGATGCAAGATCCAGCTCAGCCAACTGTTCCTAGAGTATCTGCCCACTTCATATTTGCCCAGATTATAGTTTGCTACAAAGAAAAAGCAAGTAGGAACAAGGCGTCCAACTCAGCAACTTCTGCCCAATGATATATTTTTGAGGGGTTTGCATGAGGGGGGACCACCTCATCTGAACCAGACTATGGTGTATTCAGTTTTATGTACATGCTCTCAGCATTCTTAATTTAACAGCTACTGAACAACATTTTTAGTGGAGGCCTAAGATATAAATTTATACGTAAAGGTTTTTTTTTTTAGATAAACAAAAAACATTTTCTCACTTGCTTAATGCCAAAAGAAAATGTTAAATTATCAAGCTGGGAGACTAAAAATAAAAATCAATGTTTTAATTTTGGGCTTAATTTGTGTGTGAATTGATGCATCTTTTTCATTTTTTTTAAATTAAAAGCTTCATAGTCATAGCAAAATAAGATTGAGGCTGCAATCCTATTCACACTGACTTACCTGGGAGTAAGTTCTTACTTCCTGGGAGTAAGATCTTACTTCTGAGTAGACATGCACAGGATTGTACTGTTACTCTTTCCACCTTTAGTCTCTCTCTCTCTCTCTCTCTCACACACACACACACACACACACACACACACACACACACACACACACAGAGTTCCACTTCATCTAGCACTGCTGCAATACATCATTCCAATTAAATCCCAGCCAATAAGCACTAGGAGGACGTGTTAAGTAAAATTCATGAGCTCTGAATGCATGTGAATGAGTCTGCCAATCAGAATCAATGCCACCCATTCATCTGTTATAACTCCATGGTGATGACAATGAGCTTGAAACCAGGCTTTGTTGTCATCAGCTGTGCCATAGTTGCTTGGATCAAATGTGGGGGACATTTAAATCTTCAGCAGAGAAGCAACACAGAGAACATCTTATTCATGGCTCCCAGCAAAATAAAGAGGAGAGAGGTACCTTAATCAGCCTCAGAGTAAATAATTCCGGATAGGTTCCTTGTGAGAAGCACTGTTGTTTTCTCTTCCTAATATAAAAAAACAACAACAGTACAACTCCCCCCCCATACAGCTACATAGTCTTTCTTGCATACATACAGTATATGAAAAACAGTGATGACACACAAGTGCTGTGCTTTTGCAATACAGTATTTGTGTCCTTTCTTAAAGCATGCCTGTTAGCTAACTGCCAGGGTGCACCACCATTGGTATCATTGTTGCCGGAATCGCTTCACTGGGATGCTGTGTCTTGGCCTCTTTTCAGAGCTGCCGTGGCAGATGGCAGAGACTGACTTGCTTTCATGATGGCCATTTCATTTGTGATGCTTGACCTGTATCCCTTGCCTGGTGTAAATGTGATACAGAGAGTGTGTCAGTTGCTCAAACGAACATTCACAAACTCCCCGTGTCTCTACAAGTCACTGTTGTATTCCTGGTAAATTGTACTAAGGTGGGACTTGGAGAACCAAAGTTAATGAATTATGAGAAATTCATTTGTACAACGCCTTGCTTTGGATTCTTAATAAATGTAATAGCAGTAGCATTCGGGTCAGCAGAAATAATGCATACAGAAAGATACTAAATATTAATAATTATAATCCCACAGACATTTAGACTACCTAAATTCCACTGACTTCAATGGGGTTTTTAAGCAGCCTATATATAGTCAAGTTCATAGCTAAGAAGAAAAGTAATAATAATATACAGTAACATTTTCCGTCACCTGGCACTTTAGGGCACCTCACAAATAGCTAAGTCCAGCTCAATACTTTTCAATAATATATCCAGCTGCTTACGTGCACCGTTCTAGACTGAGGAACAAGTATACTAGAAAAAGCATGTTTCTGTCACTATTCATAGAAAATACACGTCGTTCTTCCAGTGCCTCGTCACCGTTAATTATCTGTTTTCATCATGAAACAAATCCTTTTTCTTTTCTGATGAAGAGAAAAATGCCTCATTTTCTTTTATTGGGGAACATATTTCTGTGGGATTTATTTTCCTGCAGCAAAATGTTGTTCCACCTCCTTTATTCCAGATCTGTTATAGATTGTGGGCCCTTCAGAGCAGACGTTGTGCCTGTTGTCTCTTAATTTACATTTTAATTGATTTTTGAATGACGAATTTAAGAGTAAGAGGTAGGAACTGTCATGAACAAAAATCTTCCCTCTCAATTAAAAAGAAAAGAAAGTAAAATAAACACCAAGGAAGTTGAGAAGGGGCAGGGAAGAATATGACAAGAGAGTAACAGTTATTAGTAAATGAATGACACCTCAAATGAATAACTAAAGGCCAGCTTGCTTAGTACATCACTTGATTTACTGTATCTGTGCTTGACTACTGCATACAGAAGCCCCTCTACACACACTACATATTTGTACTCTGTATACGAATACAGGGTGGGGCAGTGGCATTGTGCCCACTGGCCCAACCCCCTTTCACTGCACAATCCTGTGTAAGGATACATGTATCCCCTAAACCGGTCCTGGGCTGCCCCAGAGCACCTCGGGAGAAGGGAACATTTGTCCCCTTCCCCGGGTGTTGGTACCCCCAGCAAGAGGTCCGCGTACCCCTAGGGGTACCCGTGCCACAGGTTGAGAACCTCTGGTTTAAAGGTATAGGCACCCTGTCCCTTATTGAATCTGGGCACCCTAAGTCACATACATACATACATACATACATACATACATACATACATACATACATACATACATAGTTAGCTTTTCAAGCAAATTGGATAATTATCTCTGCTCCACAGCAGGAACAACTCTCACCCCCAGGTGATTTGGCAAAATTAAGGTGGTAATTCACTGCATACAAATAGCTCACTAACAACTTACTATGGGGCATTTACATGACTCCAGGGAAAGGCTACAGACTGTTAACCTCTGTAAACATTTCCTGTAAAGTTGTAGCAAAAAGCTTCTGATTTTTCAAGATGCTCTTTACTCCCAGGGCAAAGGACATTTCTGGAAGATTACCATTTCCTAGGAAGTTGTGTGCCATCTGAACAGTACTGAGTAGAAAGTGACATAAAGCAGTTCCTTGAGAAGTTGTGCTTTCTTTCTTTTCTGTTTCACATGAATAAATGCCTGAAGTGCCTGTTAAAAAAAATCACCCCTGATCTTGGAAAAGAAGATATTTTAATCCATTATTTAATCCATTATATAAATCCATTAATACAGACTCACTAAATCGTTATCAGGTCTGGCATGGATACAGAAAGAACACAATGCCTTGTTTGACCCCACAATGCACAATGTTTGACCCCAGGTCCCTGGGCACACAAGTCCCAGTAGTCAGAAACTGGTGAATGTCTCAATGGCTACTCCATAATAGTTATGGCCTCTCATTGGCCTCACAGTTTGTTACATTCATTTAGAAACATTTATATCCTGTCTTTCTTTCCTTAGGCAACTCCAAGACGCTCCTCTACAGGCAATATCAGGCAAAGTATACTAGAGAGCAGGGCCAAACGTGCTACATTTGTATGGACTGTCTCCCAAGAAACAAAGGACACTTCTTCCCAGAGGCATCGTTAAAAGGGGCCGGGGGCCCCAGGGAGCTGGGCGTGCAAGAAGTGAGGAGGTGTCAAATTTCCTCGAAATCCGTGCTGAAATCTGACCCTGCGAAATTCGGCGGCAAGACGAACTGAAGAAAAAAATAGTTAAAAGTGCAGCGCTGCGGCAGCCGCTGCGGGCAGGCGCTGCAATGACTGACACTGCTGGCGCTGCTACCGCTGCCATCCCAGGCCACTATGGCCGGACCTTGGGGCGCTGTCGCCGCCCCAAGGGTACTTACTACTACGACGGGGGGGGGGGGGTTCGCATCAGGACTTTACCGGTCTTTACCAGAGCAGTACTGGTCAGAAGTTACAATACGCAAAAACCCAACCACCCACCCCTGGTCATGCAACCTCCCCATACACTGGATCCTTCAACATTTTCAGTAGCTCAGAAATATAGCAGGAGAAAGGGGAAAAAAAACAGTAGAGGACAGCAGCTGTCAGTGATGCAGACTTGAATCTACTGACTCGGACTCAAGTCGCATCAGTGTCTTGACTCGGACTTGACTTGGCGATTGTAAAAGACTCGAAAGACTGGACTCGAGACTTGGAGCCTTTTACAACAAGTCGAATTTTATTCGGGTTTAAACCCGTTTTCTCCATTAAATAGATAGGGACTCGCAATTCGCAACGAAAGACTTGGGACTTGGGGGCAAAGACTTGGGATCAACAGTCTATCCAGGAGGGAGAAGATACCATCTGTATTATAGAAGGTGTCAAGTGCTGGCCAGGATGGGACAGACATGAGTGATGGTTCTTCATTTCTGGTGCTGTGTTTGCATTAATGGATCAAAGACAACTGGGGGCCCCTATTAAGCTTCCATATCCTTCAATATGGTTCAGCCCCACCAACACGATGGTTGCTGTTGATTCTCTCAGATTTCAGTAGAGTCTTCCAACTACCAAAAGGTAGTGGCATGTATATGTATTAGGTATAAACAGTATGTGGGCTCTGTTTTATGTCAGTAATTGATATTATGGTTTTAAAATTTTGTTGCAGTTTGGAAGCCACATAGGAAATTACGTGCAAGACTGAAAGACGGTAGAAAGATACACCCTAAATGGATAAATAAACCAACAGGTGCTCAAGGCAGCTTCCAGGAACATTTTTTTAAAGCATTAAAAGAATAATTGAACCATAAAAACCAACGAAACACTAGTCAAAAAGCAACACTGGGGGCAAAAAGTAACAGTGACACTAGGATAAAATCATAATCTCTTTCAGACAAAGTCCCTTGAAACTATTTTTTACCTGGTACTTAGAGGATAAATGTGCCAAGTGAACATTTCTGGGGAAGACACTACCACATAAAAACTCCTATCTTCCATAGCTACTCAATTAAATTTTGCTGGTGGAGACAACTGGAAAAGGCCCTCAGGTGATAATCTTAGTCAATGGGCAGGTTTAGATGGGACAATTAAATAATAGATTCATAGCGCACTTGTACCATTGACATCATCTATGTCAAGAGTAACAGAACCAACTTGACTCATAAACAAATATAAGCAAATTAAGTAGAGCTGGTGACCCATTATCCCTAGCCGCTGACAACAAAGCCATTTCAGTCAAGCAAGACATGTTCATTCTATGTAAATAGGAGCAGCTATTCAAATACAACCATCATTTATAACTGTAAGCTAAGGTTTAGGGTTCAGAGGACATCCTCTGGCATTTATAAAGCAGATAACTTGCAGGCATTTAAATTAGCTTGCTTTGACCGCCAGTTAAATCTAAGAATGGATAAAACTATGAGCCATAGGCTAAAATAAATTATCTAACAGCTTTCCTTTTCAGCTGCTGGTGCTAAGGCAATTTAGTTGAGAAGCCTGCACACGCTTTCCTGAAAAGTGTTGCAGAAACAGCTGGGCAAGATGAAGGATAAACTGAAGGGTGTGAGGGGGTATGCACAAGGAGCATTACAGGAGTGCTGATGTCCAAAGAATGGCTCACATTATTGATATGTGCAAGGCAATAATCTATGGCAAACCTGACTGTAGCACCTATTGAACTAATACTTTCAGAGACGTTGTGGTATCTTTTAAAATGCATATACAGTACAGAGAAATAGCCATCTATTTTTACATTAAAAATGAAGGTGTAAATAGAGGACAAAGATAAGAATATCATCTACAGACTATCACTCTTAAAGACTCAGAGTTACTCTCAAATTATAGCAAAAGCAAAAATTAGCTTGCACTTATCTCTGTCACAAAATAGCTTTGGCTTCAAATTAGTTCACAAATATGCTGCGTGGCGGTGGCTTAGTGGTTAAGATGCTGAACTACAGACCAGAAGGTTGGTAGGACAGCAGTTCGAGACCTGTGTGCAGCGTGATTGAGTGAGCTCCCATCTCCTGTCCCAACTCTTGCCAACCTAGCAGTTTGAAAGTAAGACGTTGCAAGTAGATAAATAGGTACCGCTGCAGCGGGAAGGTAACAGCGTTCCATTAGTCATGCCAGCCAAATGACCACGGAAGCGTCTTTGGACAGCGCTGGCTCTTCGGCCTTAGAAACGGAGATGAGCACCACACCCTAGAGTCGCACACGACTGGCTTTCGAGCAGGGGATACCTTTACCTTTATGCACAACTATCTTTTCTATAGGTTGTATCCAAAGGTGCCTATGGAAAAGCTGCTTTACATGCTGCACTAAAATGATGCGCAAGAAAAGTGAAACTACATCCAAAGACGCTCTTCTGTTTGTACAAAAGCTTGTGAAACCTCTTGCACAAGCAGAATCATGAAAACCACTATAGGACCTGCCTGTTATATTTATACAGTAGCACTGTGGGGGCTCTTGTACAAGTTCTTGCACAAGCACTTGCAGAATAAAATTCTGCCATTTTTCTTCCACTTCTGGTTCTTTGCATCCAACCCTATATATTTGTAACAGGTAGGATGATTTGCTTAATCATTCGCTTCAATGTGTGAACCCTTCAAAGATGACCGGTCATCCAAGGATGTTCCATACATTTATCATAAGCATGTTGGGGAAATCTGCTGTGTTCTATACGGACAATCAGATTGTAGGCTATTGACTTTGGGAGTTGTGGGTCTCATGGTCAGGGTCACAATCCTGGTTGTGGCTAGGTCCAGTGTCGCTGCTGGCACAGTCTGCACTTTTGGCTTTCTTGATTTCCTCCAAGTCAGTGTCCAAATCACTGCTCATAAGTCAGGGTCATTACCAGGGATGTGGATCAAGTCTCGGACTTGTCCCAAGTTTTTGCCCCCAAGTCCCGAGCCTTTGGTTGCGAGTTACGAGTCCCTATCTATTTAACGGGGAAAACGGGTTTAAACCTGAATAAAATTCGACTTGTCGTAAAAGGCTCCAAGTCTCGAGTCGAGTCTTTCGAGTCTTTTACAATCGCTGAGTCAAGTCCGAGTCAAGTCATTGACGCGGACTTGAGTCCAACTCAAGTTCGAATCAATAGACTCGTCTACATCACTGGTCATTACAGGTTTAATCTCTTATGATTTGTGTAATGTTTTATGACTGAGTTGCCTACTGTCAGCCATGTGTAGCATTGGCTTAGTGATGTCTTTCTTATTTGTAAAGAAAAGATACCCGCAATAATCTTCAAACTCTACCAACAGTTCATGACTACACTTGAATTCCACGGGATACTGCACTTGTAACTTGGAGCAGAATAATGCTTTAGGCATTTATATGCATTTGCTCACACAAATTGCACTGCCTAGCACAGCTCTCAGCCACGATATAAATCAGTCTACCAGCTCTCAAATTTAATCAGATCAAATCGCTTCCCTTTCTTTTCCTATGCAAGGCAAGAAATACTCCCTTTCACCAACACCTCTCCAAAATGCCACAAAAATAGACGCTGGATGCACCACAGCCTGACAAATCTGGACAGCTACAAGAAAAAATTACCTCCAACAGCCTGTCAATGGAGGCATTCTTCAATTGAGATGAAGTTTTCATATTAATACTGTATTTGATTTACTTATTAGAGAATATTATTTTTAAAAAAAAGAAGAAAAGAATACTCCAAGCAAGATGCTTGCCCTTGAACTGCATTTTAGTTGCCGTTGCAAAGATTCCTTTGTTTATTGTTAACTCATGTAACAATTCATATGAATATACCAGTACAAATGAAGCAGCACAGCCTAATACCCACTTCAGAAGACCTGCCACATCACTTAAGAGAAGGCGTCTTATTTCGTTCTAAGATGTGTAATGCCAGGCTGAAAAAAAAATCTAAGCCTTGTCATCACCACATTAACATTCACTTCAGTGTTTCCAAGCCCTTTAGCTGTGCCTCAAGGTCGTCTGCAATATTAACAAAAACACTGCTAAGCTCTGAGCCCCAGCAGCACAGAATAACTTCATCAGTGGAGGATCGTACTAAACAATGGGAAAGGGCATGCAGAAAGTCCAGGTTCAATCCCTGACATTTCCAGTTCAAGGATCTCTAGTAGCAGACCTGTGCCTTAAATCTTAGAGAGCCTCTGCCAATCAGAGTAAGCAATATTGAGCCAGAAGGACAGATGGTCCCCTGACTCGGTATAAGGCCGCTTCATATGCTCACAAAGGGCTAGGTTTTCTTATTTGGGGAGGGCTGAGTTATGGGTTGATAATAGCTTGTAATTTTTTTTTATTTTTAAAAAACCATAAACATGGGATATCAATCATCTTATTACCTGTCTGATATTGAGGATTCCTGGTGGCAGTTTAGAGACATCTACAGCTTGATCCTATGCATGCTTACTAAGAAAGGTCCCACACGATCAATAGGCAGTAGGGTTTATTCCCAATTAAATACACACAGGATTGCAGCCCTAAAGTCAATCATTATAGGACAAGCTGGTAACTCTGCAGGATAGCAGGGATGCCTGAAGAAAGCAGTAAGAGTGGGAACAAAACTGCCACGTTAATCTGAAGAATAGCAAAACTTCAGAAGTAGCAGTAAGTGTTAGAAGGTGGATGTGCAGTGAGAGAGGCCTTGGAAAAAGTATTTTTTTTTCGGCGCGGCGGCAGCACTCCCCAGGATTGGTGGCAGCAGCGATCCCCGGGATTGCCATGCTGTCCCCACCCCTTAAGGCAGCAGGGGACAGAATCCGGTTCTCCTGGTGGTTCGCGACCCACCAGTTTGAGAACTGGTGGTGTACAGCAGTGGTTCTCAACCATTTTTCACTATCATGCCCCTTGGTGGCCCAGTTCCATAAATTGTACCCCTCTTAACAGGGGTACAATTACCCCAATTACATTTTTTGTAATTACCCCAATTACAAAAAATGTTTGTAATTAATATAGTTGCTGTAGCACTGGGAACTGGGAAGAAGCATTTCAGGCATGCATGGCGACAAGCACCAAGCACGCTCTAAGGCAGGGGTGGGGAACCAGCGGCCCGCGGGCCGGATCTGGCCCCCAGAGCGATCCGGTCCGGCCCGCGCGAGACCGGACCCGAGTCAATCAGGTCCGGCCCGCGCGAGCAGACCGGAGGATCCGCCAGCCCCGCCGGTCCCACGCGCGCTCCCCTCGGCGCGACTCCTTTCAAATCCAGCTGTTTCTGCGCATGTGCAGAAGCAGCCGGGTTCAAAAGGAGTTGCGCCGAGGGGAGAGCGCGCGGCGCGCTCACCTCGCGTGACTCCTTTGGACCTGGCTGCTTTTGCACATGTGCAGAAGCAGCCAGATTTGAAAGGAGTAACGCCGAGGGGAGAGCGCGCAGCACGCTCATCTCGCGTGACTCCTTTGGAACCCGGCTGTTTCTGCACATGTGCAGAAACAGCCGGGTTCAAAAGGAGTCGCGTGAGCAGCGCGCGCGGGGCTGGCGGCGGCGGCTGCCTGAAAAAGGTAAGAAGAGCCTTGGGGGGGAGGTAAGGAGAGCATGGGGGCGGTGTGTGTGTGTGTGCGCCCCCCCCCCGGCGCGCGCCAGGGGACACATTTGCGATGGAGGGGCACACGGCCCTCCATCGCAAATAGGTTCCCCACCCCTGCTCTAAGGGTACAGGGCGCATAGCTCAGCCCCTTCTTTCCCTTCTCCTCCATCGGAGCCAGGCACAGGAGGTGCCAGGGCAGGGGAAGAGCTTGGGCTGCCTTGGGAAGAGGTCCTATGGAAGCTGCTGCTCACTCTTGTCTTCCTCCTGGTTCCTGTGGGGGAAGTGAACTCGCTTGGACTCGCAGCCTTCACTGTAGCTCATCCGTTGGCAACCTGAAGGTCCCAGGCTAAGGCGGTGCCTTCCTTCCCCATCTCATTTTCTCTTGACCCCTCAGTTCGTCTCTGCCGCCCTCCGCCTCCTGCCTCAGTGGGTCACGCATTTCATACCCTTTTTTTGAGGGATTTGGCTCGCATTTAAACCCGTCTTCTGCCAAGGTAATGACCTGCTCCTCTGCACATTGGGAAAGTGGTGAAGGTGACCTGGACTGGTAGAGCGTGAAGTTTGGGGGGGCGCAAGAAGCACATCTTGATGCTCCAACTCCTGGAAGCAGTGACTGTTGAGGCTGGCACTGAGTGCCAGTGGGGGGTCTCCATGCCTTGCTGGTGGCGACTGAACGGGTGCAGTGGGTTGGGGGTCCGAATAAAGGCACGACCTGCTTTTCAAGAGAGGGTGGGGGTGGAAAGAGGCCAGAATAACTGTCCCCCTCCCACTCGTTCTCAAGGTTACTAACAAATTCGGTGGGACATACTCCCAAGTAAACGGGAGCATAGGAATGGGAATGGGAGAAATGGGAGTAAATATGTATAGGAAATTACTAGAGTGTCATCTCTTCCCCGTTTCTGACTCATGCTGACAAAAAGCATTAATTCTGATACTCTTGTATGTGAAATAAAAATAACAGCTCCTTCCTTCCTTCACCTTTCTCTTGACCTCGATCTGCCTTGTCGGCTAACCCGTACTTCATGTGTTTTAGCAGCTAGCTGCCTTCTTTCCTGTCTTGCTAGCTCTGCAAGGCATTCTGGGGTGCTTCCTACCTTTTCCCACCATTACTCAATTTTTTCAATTGGCTATCCCGGCCTGGGAGGGGGCGGGGATATTGGTGCTGAGTTGCGCTGATATCCAATGTTCCTTCCCAGGCCAGGCCAACCTTACACAGCCTCCCCGGACACGCACCATCTAAAGACAGTGGCGTTGCTACCCCTAAATCTATAGTGGGCACATCCTGGAATTGGCGCCCCTCCCTTTCTCCTCCTGTTCAATCCAGGGCAACGACATGCTTCTGCTCGCTCGCAGTCGTCGTCGTAGGCGGCCGTTCGGGAGCCGCAGCAGCCTCCGCCAGCGAGCGAGAGAGAGACACAGGCGGCGGCACGGAGGGGAGGAGCGCGCTGGGGATGCATGGATGCTCACTTACAAAAGTGCAGTAAATGAAAGATTACCCAAACCAATCTGTTACTGAGCCTCCTAATAGCACTGCACAGAGGGGAAAGGAGAAAACTAACAGCTACCATTTATTTCTTTTCGGGAACCTACCAGGCAGTCAGCTTGTCAGCTGCAAGTACTCAGGAGAAATGTAATCTTGCAGGAAACAGCAAAGTAATCTTGCAATTTGAATATCTCACACTGTGACTCTAAAGTAAAAGTCCTTACATCCATTAACGTGAGTAAGGAACGAAATGTTTTACCCAGCCGACTGTGGATTGTCGCCTATCAGGGCCCCCGTTCCCTGAAAGGGAACGAGGCGCGTTACAAATCTCCTACACATGGGTTAAAAATCTGTGTTTTTCTCATTGGTCAGATAGATTACCCAGACCAATGAAAATCGACTCCTTGAATCAGCGAGAGTCTCCTCACCCCGGTGCAACCAAAGGGATGTTCGCAGAAAAAGATGTGATGGAGCAGAGATGGGGGCGGGACGTGCGGAGGCAGGCAGGCAGGGGCGCCTGAGTCGCAAAAAGGCAAGCCCTGCTCGGAGAGGGTGGGGCGCGGCTAGTGGCGGCCGGGCAGCTTCAGTGCGGAGCAAGGGAACAGCCCTCCTTGTGGAAAAAAGTGAGTCCCCGTTCTGAGTCGGCCAAGTCCGACTCAGGCGACTCGGGGTCGGGGTCCGAGTCCGAGTCGCCCCCTTTGGCGCCCGCGCCGCCCAGAAGCTGGCGCCGGGGGCCCTGGTCACCAGGGCCCCGTATGTAACGACGCTACTGTCTAAAGAGCTGGCACGCATCCAAGGAGGCCCATTGGGGCCTCAGCGCTTACACCAGGGGAAGGAGGTGAATGTCCCCTTCCCCCGAGGTGAGCCCTGCCTGCATCCTGACTAGGATGCAGCAGCCAGCCCTTTAGGTCGGTTGCCGCATCTTAGGCAGGATCGGACTGCCTGGAAAAGTTGTAAGCATTCCCAGATGTCTTATGGCTTAGCTTTCTATGTGTTGCTTCATGTCCTGCTCCTTTTCATGGTGGAGGGAGTAAACCCTCTTGCACCTGCTTAAGACACATTTTGGATGTAGCTTGTGTCTGAGCCCAAACCTGTAAAACAGCATAGGAAGCAGGAAAGATCTTCTGGGGAGCCAGGTATGTGTTCCGCTGATCTGACTCCTACCTAATAGATGCTGAATGGGGGCCAGCCTGATCAATGGGCTAGTCCAGTAAAGGAGGGAGCCCAGGCAGGAATGCCGGGCGGCGAGGTCCAGGCGCTTCCCCAGGCGTGACGGAACAGGTGCGCCCAGTCACGATCGCCACAAGCAACAACGGCTCGCGGGGCCTCAGCTGGCCGAGACATCCCAGCCTTGCAGCATGGCTATTTATAATGCTGCAGCAGGAGGGGCCAGGGAGATCTTGCGAGAGCGAGATATCCGAGGAGACACGTCCCCGGAAGGGACGGGGTCACGAGACGAGGGCGGCAAGTTCATAAGGAGCTCACCATGGGCTGAGAGAGGATACAGGCGAAGGGAGCTCTGGGGGGAGGAAGCCTCAGATGGACCCACTGGCCGGCAAACCCGACAATACCTGGTTGGAGGGAGAGTGGAGGAGTGGAAAGAGGATGACAAGGAGGAGAAACAGGGAATACCTCCCCCGGGGCAAGAGACCAATTCTGAATCTCGGTTGGGATGCCTATGGGAGTGGGGAACCTCCCTGATGTGGTCACCGACCCCTCCCCGACACAAGGAGATCCCCGGGGCTAGGCAAGGGGGAGCTGGACCCCGCAAGGAAGGCCCCAACTTACCATCCTCCAGGGAACGAGGGAAGGACTCCAAGTCCAAGAGTACCTGACTTGAAAGGAGAAAGAGACATTTATCTTGTTAGAACCTGTGGAACATCTCTCGTGGACCTGTGCTGTAACACGGTCCTATGAACGTCAAAGTACTGTCTCGATTAAACTGTCTGCAAAAGCCAAAATGCAAGTCACCTTTTTCATTCACCGGGGTTTACCGGGGGTCTACATACCTTGACGGTTCCGCTAGATTCTGCCAGAGATGCCCCCTTTCGACAACCCCAGGGGGCATGGACGTGACAGGCAGTCATGTTTATATACCCAGCTCTATGAAGCAGGATTTAAAAATTATAAAGTTAAATTATAAAAATTATAAAGTATTATAAAGTATAAATTATAAAAATTTATAAAATTTTTAAAAAAATATAAAGTATAAATTATAAAAATTATTTAAAAATAAATAAAGCATGGAAAAAGGACAAAATGAAATTCACTCCATACCCTCAAGAAAGAAAGACAAGGAAAGTGGGAGGACTGCTGGTCTTTTGTTTCTTGAAAATCATGCATTCATTTCTATATCAGCACAGCAGATCAGAAGAGCAATTTCCTTTGTGGAGCTAATTCAGTGTGTTCTCAAACAATGAACTCTGTAATACCATGTCATTAATGAAATTGATCAATTTCAATTTGTTCTACACAGGCAGAAAAAAAAAGAAATCAGACAATACACTTTTTGTACAGATTAGGCTTCTCGAGCTAAAATGTGCACTACAACATATAT
The DNA here is from genome assembly GCA_026170595.1 of Plestiodon gilberti rubricaudatus. Taxonomy (NCBI): domain Eukaryota; kingdom Metazoa; phylum Chordata; class Lepidosauria; order Squamata; family Scincidae; genus Plestiodon; species Plestiodon gilberti. Next base: position 121,951,470 of record JANXHW010000001.1, on the reverse strand, counting down.
AAAGTACTAGGTGTATTAGCTTCCTTTCCAATGAAGTAAAATACCGTTTTAGTTAAAATGGCAGGCATCTAGTGGGAAAAAATCTCTAATGATAATGTATATACAGTATTTACTTTTAGTAATGGATCTCTTGATATGCATGTAATAAAACCAGTATAGAAAGGGCTGCATGCTTACCTGACTGTAGTAATAGCCATCAGCATTTTTTTCCCTTCCTCATGCAACAAATACGGTAATTACGTAGCCATGAGATGCAGTCATGGTCACTAGTTTAGATGGCCTTAAAACGGGATTAGGCCAATCTGTAGAGGAGGAGAGATTTATCACTAGCAATTAAGCCACAGACACACCGCACGGGTTGTGTTGCGTTGCATCGAACAGTGTCCGCGTGCGGCTCAAAAATCTCGATGTGTCTTCATTTTTACAAGCTCGCACCACAACGCAGGAGAGCTGCATTCTGGTGCGAGCAGAGTTCAACAAATTGAACTTTGGCCGCGGTCAGCCAATGAGAGGAGCTGTGGAGGCGGGAGGCGGAGCGACGTGCTGGCCAATCAGACTCGAGTCTGAAAAGACTCGATTCTGATTGGCTAAAAGAGAGCAGGGGGCGGGGCAGGACATCTTACCCTATCCGGCTATCTTTGGTGTAAGCAACATGTGTGTGGTGTGTCTCCGGCTTTAATCATGATGGCTATGCATAGGCTTACCAGATCTCCAAGCGGGACAGAGTGCTAGACCTTTAGGAGAAGGAATGTGGGCAGGTGTAGCTTGTTAAACCTTAGAGCACAATGCTAGGCATGTCTACTCAGAAGCAAGCCCCGTTGTGTTCAGTGGGGCTTGCTTCTGGGTAGACATGCCCAGGATTGTGCTCTAAGGTTGAACAAGCTACACCTGCCCACATTCCTTCTCCTAAAGGTCTAGCACTCTGTCCCGCTTGGAGATCTGGTAAGCCTAGCTATGCAGAATGTCGATGTTCAGAGGCAGTACACCCCTGGATACCAGTTGCTGGGTTATGAGGACAACAGCAGAGGAGAGTTATTGCCTTCCCAGAGGGATCTGGTTGGCCACCATGGGAAACAGACTTGATGTAGCAAGGCTCTTTTTAAGGATTCCCAGGACTTTTTGTTTTTCCTGTACTGTTTTTCCTGCTGATGTACAACACGCTACATTTTGCCATTACCCCTAAAATACTATAACAGGCAATGTTTTAAATATATATAATATTTTTTTAATGGAAACAACAACTTATTCACAAAGTCTCTCAACAGAAACTCAGTGTCAGGACTGGTGGTCGGGTGAAATCCACCTCTATGGTGTCCTCAAGTGTAAACTTTCCTGTTTACCATGTTTATTATTATTGTTGCTGTTATTTTATTAAGGATGTAGAGTGGGGGGCTAAACCCAACCATTGCCCTGCTGCTGACCTTTGTTTTTTGGGGAAAGATATTGCCCCTCAAAGAACTGCCAACCATAGCCCATTTACTTTATTCCATACAATTTAAGGGTAGTAACTGAAAACTGGTTGGAACACAACCTTACGAAGTCCCACCCTTTCACCTGCATAGGTCCACCCCAGAGTACAAAATAGATGCGACTCAGACACTGGTTTTATACATGTACTAGGAAAATACCCATTATTATGGGGTATGTGGGGAGTGAGGGCTCGTACATTGTGAGGATTCCTCTCACACACACACACACACGCCCTTTTAAGGCACGCGCGCGCACACACACACACACACACACATGTGCCTTCTGTAAATGGAAACATATTGCATCCCTTGTCAAATTCTTGCCACTGAGGGCATCTTTAGACCACAACACAGTAAAGTTGTCCCCTAAGTGCTATGCTTTACCTTTCCTCATAGGAATGAGTGGCAGCCATCTGGAAAACAGTAAAGAGGTGCACCCAGGGACACCACTGTGGCAGTGGAGGTAAAACCTATTACCATATTGCCCCGAGTATAGGACGTTCCTGATTATAAGCCGCACCTTTAAAGTTTGGTGCTATTTTAAAAAAAATACATTTTTAACTTTTTTTAACTTAAAGAAAATATACACATTAGTAGAACAGTAAAACAGTACAGCTTTAGTACAGTTAAAGGCATAGGCACCCTGTCCCTTATTGACTCTGGGCACCCTAGTATAAGTAACCTTCCCAGATCCAAAGGGCCTACCTTTAACCTTTGGAATTTGGGCAGGTGCCGCTTGTTGCACCCTTCCATGATGATGAGCTGCACCTGCCCAAATTTCAATGGTTAACAGCAGAATCCTATGAATGTCTACTCAGAAGTAAGTCCATTGCATTCAATGGGGCTTACTCCCAGGAATGTGTGCATAGGATTGCAGCCTAAAGGTAGGCATTCTGTCCCCCCCTTGGATATGGTAAGCCTATGCAGGTGCTCTTACTCTCAACTTTCAAACTACACTCTCAACTTTCAAACTGCAGGATCAATAAATATCTTGGTTTCCACAGAGTCCTGAGGCTGGAACTTAAGGGTTAATTTTTTCAAATGCTTCTGGGCTAGAGCCTGCTAGAGAGATCCTGGCCATTTAGCAAGTAATTAAGAGCTGAAAACACAGGGCTTTGCAGTTTTAAAAAAGCAAAAGCGTTTTACCTTTGAAAGAGACTTGGAGAGGCTTGAAAAAGGGATGCTTTGCAGAAAACTCTAGGCAGAAACCGCTAGACTTTGATTGTAGGCTGCACCCCTACTTTAAAGACTTGCCTTAGGGGAAAAAAGTGAGTCTTATACTCAGGTCAATATGGTATTATTGCTTTTGGTGGCCCCACAGTCATCATGAATCAAGCCTACCTCTTCAACATCATTGCCATATTCTAGGTTCTGTTTCTTGGTCACATTAAATAGTGAAAAAATGTCTGAAACTGGCTTGTAGGTAGGTAAATACTGAAGTGTTTTACTATGTAAACCACTTTGTGAACTACTTTTTGTTGAAAAGAGGTATATAAATATTATTATTATTTATAATAAATATGTAGAGTGAGCACCCATGGTTCCCACCTATCTATAAACCAGTCAGTAATCACCTTAAAAACAAAGAAACCCATGAATTTATGATATTCATAATTAATAGTGAATTAGGTAATCTTGATTTTGGAACACCACAATCTTTGTAGATTAAAAATCTACAAAAAAAATTTGTAGATTAAAAATCTACAAATCTTTAAAATTGTAGATTTAGTATTAACACTGTTAAACGTTGACATTTTTAGTACTATATATCCCCACTGAAGGGTTTGAATATGGTTCCTAATAAGTGAAAAATATAAAATATTGAAAAATGCATTTTACTATATAGTCCTAAGCAACAAAATACAGAAATATTTCTTTTTAAAAAACAAACTAGGCAAGAGTATGGCTTGCCTCACCATTTTTTCAGCAACAAGAAAAATGGAGCATTAGAATATCACTTCAAACTGATACCTACAATCTGAATTAAAATGCTCCCAAATATTACATCCTACTCAAAAATAAAACCCTTTTCCTTTACTACTGTCAAGTTCTAGCATAGTAACTGAATCATCTAAAAAAATGCAAACTCATGAATAAAACAACAATCTTTCAAAAAACACAGCTTATAATGAATAATTTATTGCCTGTAAGTATAATCTTGGCTTCCTCCCCTCCGTTATCAGTTCTGGTTTATATTTTAATTACCTGTTCCACATTTCACAGATTGATATCCCTCACTGCTGGGATACTACTGGCCACTTACAAAAGAGAAACTGCAACAGCATTTGTGTAACCCCTTCAAGTTCTCACACATAGAGAAACCCAATCCTAATTTTTTTTTAAAGGTAAATGGACATTTCTTTCATCTAAAGAAACGTCTTTCATAATCACTGGTGGCAATTAAGAAAAACGGCACAGCTTGACAGTATGCTTAAACTGATTGAAGAAATACCCACCTCTGTTGTGGGTAATATCCATTCTATTTCTGGGTAATGGTTATACTTAAGTGACCACAGACCAGTCTTTTAAATCCATAAGAAAAAAAAATGCAGCGATCACGGGTTTTGTTACTCGAGTGTTTGTTACCTGAGCACCCCCCAATGATCACAACAGACAGAGACTTGGATTAAGGGTAACTTTATTAACTGAACAACATGTGAAAACTGCAGCAGGGAATATATATAACCCCCAAACAACGTGCGGGCCCTAGAATTGGGGGAAACGGCATCTAGCCGTCTGCCTCCCCCTGAGTTACCCTTGGGCGTAACATTCTGACTCCAAGCTATCCTCAATCATAGACTGAGAAAGCCTATCACAGCCGACCCGATGGGTCGAGGCAGCTGGACCGCGCAGACTCCCCCAGGCCAAGCCGTATGGTTGTCTTTGCTGATCCAATCAAGGGGCTTGCCAGCCAGCCTCACCGATCCAGTCCGGCACCATCTGAGCGGTCCTGGCTCACCCCTTGACCTTGCTTACCTCCGAATGTACACCAATTGCTTATCTTATCTACCCGGCCCGCACGTGACCTGCCACACGGGGGGGTTAGCCTAGAGCTTAACCCCCACCGCCCCACGAACCCAAAAGGCTCCTAATCCCCTGCTGCAAATCAAAAAGGAAAATGTTGGCCCCAGCCTCGGAAAGGTGCACTCCGTCCTCTAAAGAGGGTCGGGTCAGAAAATTATATTCGGGTGGAAGACGACTTCCCCACCCATTTCCCGTATATAGTCCTTCAAGTACCGGTTGGTCTTACGACGGGCTAAGTCCAACAAACGAGGTCAGACAGCCCCCCCTCCAAACCCTATGTGGGAACACGTCTGACCAGAGGATAACAATCCCTGGCTGCCAAGAGCTAATAATGGCAAGGTCCCTACGGACCTGTAGCCTCAAGGACTGATACGTCCTCTGGCCCAGGTCATTTTTGCCAAGGTGTAAAACCAGTATTTGAGGGGAAGGCCTGGAATCAAGAAATTCCTTAATAAGCGGCAACAGCTGACCCCACAGCATGCCCCTCTTGGCCGCCCACCACACCTGCGCAAGTGCACCTAAACCTAGCTGGGAGCCAAAGTCACAAACCGCTGCCCTCCTCCTCGCCCAAAAGACGATGGAATGGTCACAATGAGGATGCGCACAGGAAAAGACCAGCGACCTGAGGAAGAAACAAACAAATGGTTGGCACAACAACACCAGGCCAAAATAACCATATATAGCCACCCAATGGGTCCCAAGCAAGTCGCGCAGCAATGCCAGCCCCAAATAACAATATAAACAGCCAACGAATGGCTCCCTGCGAATGCCCATGGCATGAACGCAGCGATGACCGCTCCTTAAGCAAGTCACAGTTTGCGGATGTACCCCTGAAACACAGCGGATCGACATCAGCCGATCCGCTGAATGGAGGCGGACGGCAGGCCTGAATGGGCTGCCAAAGAGGCCGCACCGATTTTAAATGGATGCAAGCCGTAATCACTAGGGACATGCCCAGGTGAACTAGTCCCCTCCAAAAAGACCCGAAATTGAAATAGGGTCAGTGGTGAACCATCCAAATGACAGAACAAACCACCAGAAACTGGGGGGTTCATCCGAACATAACTCTCTAGGGCAGAAACCAGGCAAAGGACACCCACTTCTGCCCTACACAAACACACCTTCCGCCCTTTTGCCAACTGGTCAGTCTTGGATAGCCTTAAGGTCAACGTGACCGACTCCCTCGAATAGACCAGATCCGTGGCCGCAAAGACCCAGCTGAGGTATCCCACTTGAATCCTGCCAGGACTTCACTGGGGCGGAAAGCGCCAAAATTAGTGTGAAACTAACGGCCTAGAACATAACCGCATCAAACTGTAAGGCACACAAAACATTAAACACACCACAGAGCTGCTGGAGCAACCGTGTGGATATGGGTCTGCGCCGGTCAGGTAACTCTGGGTGAACCCTGCGCAAACCCTCCAGCATTTTCCGCACCCGAAAATCTGCAGAATAATCCAGTCACCCAGCTGCTCTAGACCCAAAGGCCAGGGCAGCCAAGAAGACTCACATGGATCTAACTGAGAAGCCCCAGATGCCCTAAATGCAGTATAAAGCACATGAAGTGCTCAGGCAGAATGGGCCAACTGCCAGGCAACCTTGCCCCTTACCAAAATTCCCCAAAAGGGCTGTAATTACCCGTATAAGTTGCCTGTGCACCTGGCACTAAAGCAGACCACACAAAGGTGTTGGTTGTCACACCAAAAAACGCGCCGTTGCATAGCGAAATTCCCGCCCCAGATGTGCACAGCCACCAAAAGCAGGAATAACTCCAGAAAGGTGAGGTCAGAAGTGACCCCAGCCCGGACCCCATACGCGGGCCATGTGGGAGCACAGAACCGTCCTCTAAAATAAGCCCCAGAACCAGTGCTGCCCGCCGCAACAGAGTGTACCTGAAGCTCAGCCTCCACCCGGAGCTCAGACCTCCAAATGACACTCCATTGTAACGTTCAAACTGGAATCCCAGCAGGCACAAAAATCATCTGGATGAACCGGAAGAAGCCGAAATGCCGACTCAATGTCCCCCTCACCATCAAGGCCCCCGTTCCACAGGAACGCAAAATTCCTATGGCATCATCCAGTGATATGTAACGTACAGAGCACCGCTCTGCTGTAATTGCATCAGTTCCATAAGCACCTTTTTGAAAAGGACAAATGGTGAATTGAACGACATTCACCAGGTGCTCTTATTTGGAGACCCCCCCCCAGGGGAGAAAACCCAAGGTTAAGCAATGGGCAACTAAGAAAAAAAAAGGGGGGCGGCCACTCGGCCTTCATCTATCTCTTTGGCTATCATTATTTTATTATAGCCTCCATCCCACGTACAAAGAGAAAAGCTCTCCTCAAGGTACCTTGCAGCCATCCTATCAGGGGACCACTGCAACCAGTAACGCAAGGGGGTCAACGTAATTGGGGTTGACCCCCCGTTAGTAGGGGTAGGGGCTGGTCCACCCCCACCCCGCTTCTTTCCTGGACCCTGCTGTCCCCCGCCTAGCAGCCTTCCCGCCCCCCAACGAGGACATGTGTAAGCCTGTCGATTGCAACGGCCAGGTATTCCCTTGACGCCCCCCAAAATGAGATCCATATACTTCAAAAGCGCAGGAGCACGCTTAAGCTGTATCTGGATCACCACCACATAGTAGAAAAGAAAACCACAAAGCCAGTTGTCCCTGTTTCTACCCACTCTACGTTTATGTACAGTCTCATGTTCCTTTGAGCAGGCACCTGTCTTAGCCACCAGTTCAGGCTCTGCTTGGAGCCGGCTGAACGCGTCTACATATTCGCTCCGCCAGATTCTGTCCATAACGGACCTGGCGAGGTGGCCGCCTAAAGGAAGAGCATAGACCCATAAGTAAGCTTGGGACGATCCTCAGGATCTTCCAAAACCAAACCCTGTTCAATGCCCTCCAGCGGACATCCTAGAAAAGTCGCCGGGGCAGGCATCAGTGCCCGATAGCCCGGCGTCTGCTGTGGAAGCCAATACTGCCATGTCTGTGGAGGCCAGCAGGGCGGCTGCGGGCCCCCAACACCCTCATCGCCTTGCATTATAGTCTGCCAAGGCTGAGAAAGCGGCACACCTCTGACAGGCAAGCCTGGCGCGCCTGCCAGGGGTGGCGCCCAACCCACATCGCCTTGCATTATAGTCTGCCAAGGCTGAGAAACCGGCACGCCTCCGACAGGCAAGCCTGCCAGGGGTTGCGCCCAACCCATGCCGTCCCACCCTCCCCATGGAGGGACTGGACCGAATCCAGAGGGTGTAAAGGTTCCTGGAACCTCTGACCCACCCACAGAGCTCTCTCTCCAAACATTGAAAAATCCAGCTACATCACTGGCCCCTTCCTCACCTGGAACCTCCCGCTCCAAATCCACAATGGAAGACTGCGCTGCAGGCAATTTGGCCACAGGTGGTGTTGCATCGTCCTTTTCCAGTTCTGCCAACCTGCTGGCAAACAATTCATACATCTTAGCACCCTTACGACGCCGAGCTGGCCGGCTGACCTTCACAGCTCTGGAGGCTTCACCCCCATCCCCTTTATCAGACGCCCTATTGGCTCTTTCCTTTTCCAGCGCTGCCAGCCGAGCAAAGGCCCCGTTCCAATCCACTGCCCCCTCACCCTCGTCAGATGAAGAATGAGACTGCGGCGGGGGTTGCCGCTTTGGAGCCTTCCCACCTGCCTTCTGCGCCTTTTTAGGCATCTTGTTAAATTCCCCTCTATGTAATATGCCCGCTTTCCTTACTTTCTTATATACCTATACGCCCTTATGAATCTGTATTTCGCTATGCAATTATTCAATTCTATATAATTAATAAACTATATTTATTTCGCTATGTAATTATTTATTTTGTTATATAACTGATGAACGATATTTAGTTCGCTAAGCAATTATTTATTTCGTTGTGTATTTATTTATTTCGTTATGTAAGTATTTGTTACATAACTGATGGACTATATTTCGCTATGTAATTATGTATTTCCTTGTGTATTTATTTATTTCGCCATGTAAGTATTTACTTGTTACATACTGGCAAACTATATTTATTTCGCTATGTAATTATTTCTTTGTGTAGTTATGACGTTGTGTAATTAATAAACGCAATCAATTAACAAAACTATGAATAACTGAATTTGTAATTAATCAATGTTATGTATTTATAATTAATCAACTTGATGTAGCCTGCCTGTTAAACAAAGAAAAGTAACAGCCACTAAATGGCAGTAGTTTCTATATACCTATATACCCCTTATAACTCTGTAGTTTGCTATGCTAGTATTTAATTCACTATACAATCAATAAACTAAATTTCTTTCGCTATGTAATTATTTAATTCATTATATAATTAATGAACTATTTGATTTCGCTATGTACGTATTTAATGTATTTTATTTCGTTCATTATTTATTTATTTAATTTATTCTTTACTTGTTAAAATAGTATTTCATGTATTTTCCTTTTTTATTTAATTATTTAATAAATTAGTATACACGTATAAACTCCTTTATAACCGTCGCTTATCATCCCTTATACTCTCAATTAATTACACTATATAATCAATTAACTTGCACGACAGACCTTATTCCGTTATGTAACTATACGTAAATATATAAACTTATTTATTTGTAATAAATCGAATTTATTTATTTATAAGTAATCCACTTATGCAACCTCCCTTTTAACAAGGGAAAAGTAACTGCCACAACCCTTGGCACTTGGCACTAACAGTAACTACAAACTCCTCCCCTTTAGGCTCGAACTGATCACTGGTATAAGGAAAATGGCTGCCAACCCCACAGGGGAAGAAGAGACCCACGAGGCTACCACTAAAATGGCCGCCACCCAGTCACAGTGGCAAAGGTGCCCTTACGCCCAAAGACCCGCAGAATGGACAATCCTCCCCCCGTGGTGTTCAGAATCCCCGTGTGTGTGTGCTTTGCGCCATAAACATGAAAGATAAGAAGAGGCGGGGGCTAGCAGCGCCCGCTCGCTGCGGGCTGCCTCTCCGGTAGCTGCTGCCCTTTCGACGATCCTCCGGCCCGTCCCACGACGATCGCTCTGACGGCCGAAATAAGAATGTGCTGACCAGCTGGGAAGCGGCAAAGAAGAAAGACGCGCCGCCCAGCTGATTCGCGGTCCGAAAACCGCGATGCTCCGCTCCTCCGCAGCTCAGAAGACAGAAGGGCCTACGCAGCAAGAGCTCGGACGTCCGTCCACGAGCTCACGAAGGCGCCGACTGAACACGCTCGGGCAGCATGACGCTCCCGAGCGCGCAGTCGGCCCCTCCCACCCCGACGCTCCCGGAAGGGACCGGGATAGAAAGCCTCAGTCTGCTGCTGCTGGACGGGGCCAGGCAACAGGGGGCGACGCTACGAGGTGCGTCACTCCCTTTTCCGTTCTATCCATTGATAAAACTAGTTTTAACCTCCAAATGCCATCTGCGTGTGCATACCCAAGGTTAGGCTTACCATCGTCCCGGAAATGACCGGGAAAGTCCTGGTAAGCCCCTTTTGTCCCCCCGCCCCCCCCAACTGTACTTTAGTCCCGGCCCCGGCCGGCCGGCTGCATTGCGGCCGGCCGGAGCACTTCTGAGACTGTGCTGCCTGCTGCAGCACGTCTCCGTCCCTAATCTTCCTAGTCTCGCGCGTTTGCGCGAGACTGGAAGCACTCAACGCTGGGAGCTCTCCGGAACAGCCCGAGTTCACTCGGGCCGTTCCGGAGAGCTCTCAGTCTCGTCGCGTATTTGCAAATACGCGACGAGCCTGGGAGCTCTCCGGAACGGACCGAGTGAACTCGGGCTGTTCCGGAGAGCTCCCAGCCTCAAGGGAGGAAATCCCCGCCCTCGGCCACGCCCCCGGCCACACCCCCCAGTCCCGGCCGAGTGCCAGGCATTTCTGGTAACCCTACCCAAGGTAATCTGGGAATTGTAGTCTTTGAAGGCTGTAAGACTACTGAAAGGTTTCTTAAAAGGCCATTTAAAGTACAGCAGCATCTTCAGGATTTGAACCTAGAAAGCCTTTTGTTAAACAAGCAAAAGACGTGATCCAGCCAGTGTTGAAAGCACTTTTACATCCCATTGGGAGAGAGCTGAGTATATGCATAGCTCTCCAACTGAAACCAGAGTGTCACTGCTGGTGATAGAGAATACTGACTGGTTAGGCCAGTGTGCAGTTATTTACAAAACGTTCTTCTTGAACATTCCTGCTGCTCAGGAAACACAACGATCAATTACTACATGCTCACAGTCAAGCTTCTGTGATAAGAGATAACTGGTCAGTTTGGCTAGCATTAAAACCTCAGGCAGGCACTATAGAAGTAAGGTGGAGCCATGTGGGGCAGGCTAAGAACTGCAAAGAAGAATTGAGGGAGGTCACAGAAGCTAGGAAGCCCACAGGTAGAGGGGTCAAGAGATAGGATGACTTTAAAAGTGGACCGAATAGGAGGCAGTGGAGTGAAATAGAGAAATCTGACTGAAGAACAAGCCGAAGAGATAGATGTATAAGGAAAACACTTTGGGAGTGGTCAGCTAGAGGGCAAAGGGAATGTTAAATGTGTGCAGGTCTAAACACTGACAGCCTGCTATGTTTTAGTTGCACAGGGGGAGTATTCTACTGACTCACTGAAGCTTTTCCCATACTGCAGCATTGTGAGTGGCAATTGGAAGGGGGGGACTGAGGGCAAAGAAGTAGTGAGGCTTCTCACTGGGGTGGAGTTCAGAATTTCAACCATTTGAACTAATCAGACAACTCCTTAGTTACAGGCATCCCATTAGATTCACACATGCTTAACTTTGGCTGAATTACTTTCCAAATAAAGGTCTTAAGATTATTAATTTTCAATGGGTGCTCATTACTCCCATGATAATCGTCACTCCATGTTAAACACTTTGGAAAATCTTAAGTCTTCAAGGTCTCTTTCAAACAGCTAAAGAGTTTACATCCTTTTTGTGTGTGTCAGTAGCTATACCTTGCCAATGATATGGTAATAAAAAGGTATATAAATGGCATTTAATGCAAGCTCTGTCTCACTTCCAGCTTAAGCAGAGTTCTCTTTTCCCAGATCAGTAGCTGAAGAGTTGAAGCAATAACAGGTAAGATCAAAGGGCCTGAATAACCTCTACCGTCAGAATGACAAAATGCTTTCAGTCTGGAAGAGGATGTAGTCATTAGACTGAGGAAATGAACGATTTTGCTGAATGGACACAATGGGGACTGATTTGGAGCGAAACAATGGGCCTTCACCTATTGTGAGATCAGGAGGATTTGCAAGGTACACTGGAACATTGCTGCTTCGTTTTGAAGTTAATATGGGATGAATAAAACAATGGAAGAAATGACCCAAGCAGGGCAACCGCAGAGCAAGAGCATTGATGGGGTCAGTGTGTGTTGACCTTTGGGGTTAAACAGATCAAAGTGGTTGCTGATTAGTGGAGTTGCTTTTTTAAAAATTACCGTAAAATTGGCATCTCCACAGTTATTTTGCAAAGTGCATTTGCAGGTAGCAGTTGCCCATGTGTAACAGGCAACATCATTAATTGCAAGTGTTTTGGAATTTTCCTTTGGATCTCCTAAAGTAAGAAGCGTGCTGCACCCGTCAAGAAATTAAATTCCCCCCTCAAAAAAAATTGATTTATTTTAGAGACAATTGTACTTCAACATTGTTGCATAGACTGAATGTTTTACCTGAAAAACACTGTGATCTCATGTATAGTAACCCAGTCCTAAGTAGGTTTATTTGAAGTCTGATTCTACATTCAGTATTACTTTTTTCCTAGTAAGTGTGTTTAAGATTATGGACTCAAGCTTTCAAGATTGTTTGCATTGTCTTAAGAAAAAAAAACCCGCACAAATATCATCTTTGTGACATTGAAAGAGAAATATGTCTCCAAAACATGATAAATGGGAGGCCTTTCAAGTTCTAAACATTATTTTTGTTTATATCTTTCCAGTATAATCAGCTCTATCCTCCCACTCAATCTTACCTGCTGTAAGGCAAGTTCATGCTCCCCCTTCAACAGCACTGACTATTTCTTACATTTGTATCCCACCTTTCATTAATTTTAAGCTGGCATGCTTAGTGTTTCCTGGTCATCATCACCCATCTAGGCACTGAGAAGACACAGACCTCCTTAGCTTCAGCAATGTGCCTTCTGACTATGACCTGATTTGCTGGCAAAAGCTGCACAGAGGTAGGGCAGTTCCACTGAGCTCTAGGAAAGAGTGCAAGGGACACTAGTATCCTCACTTCTTTGTTTCTTTTGAAGGGCCTTTTGCACAGTGCCAAAAGTCCACAGCTTTCCAGTGCAAAATAGCCAATGGTTGCTGCTGCCCACAGTGCAGACTGTGGGGCCACCTCCTCACACCTACTATGGAGCCAAGGGACAAGCTCTGTGCTCTGAACTTGGGATAAGAAGCCAAAAATTACTTCATCTTCTTCTCCATCAAAGGAAATAATACAGTCTCATGCTCTCCACTTCTACAAGCAGTAGAAAGTTCTAAGCCAGTCTTATAGGGTTGTTTTCCCTTTTCGTAAGAGAGCAGGGGAGGCTTATGTGCCTTTTGTGATAAACTGTCTATTTGCAAATATACAGGGTGAGCAAGCAGACACACAGACAGGCTAAAGCAGCACGAGCATTTCTGCCTGCCAGCTGCAAAAACAAAGCACTAATGTTACTACTACACCTCTCTCCTGCCTGCTGGGCTGTGTCTGTGCCTGGCTGCCACTGGCTAGGTGTGATAGTGGGCAGTGGTAACACCGTGTGGAGGTGGTCCAATGGGGGGGGGAGTGCTACTGTCTCCTATGTAGAGCATGGCCACATACTCTTCTGTGCATGAGGGCTGACCAGGTAGCTATACACTCTCTCTCTCTCTCTCTCTCTCTCTCTCTCTCTCTCTCTCTCTCTCTCTCTCTCTCTCAGCCTGGACAAATTAGTTTCACACTCTCCTCCTACCTTGCAAGTGGCTACTGTGAACTAGCCTTCCAAATGACTAGGGATCTGTTGCTTTTGACTTCCCCACTAATCAGCATTCATTGTCAATGGGCAATCCATGCCAAAGCAAAATAAGGCTTTGAATAACAGAACAGCATGACTATAACACTCATTTGACATAAACTAGGATAAAATCCCACATGGAAGTGAGCAAACATCTAAAGCAAGTCATTTCCATTAGCTGATTGCTCTTGCACACTAGGAGAAATCGGAATGTTGTGCACTGTCTTCACATCTAGAAAACATCTATTTTTTATTTAGACACCACCAGAAATCTGTCTTTTTTGGTGTTAGATTAATTCCCAGCAACTATATTTTTCAGAATTCCACATACTGGCACAGTCGTTAGATCAGCTGGGAACTGAATGATGGGCTCTAAAATAGCATTAATATGCAGCAAGTGGTATGCATAGATAGCATACCTTTTAAAAATGTACAGGTGAAATGCATGTTACAAATTTCAGTTATAGACAGTGAAAGACAATATTCTTTGCACTGCGTTGATCTTTCTATTATTAGGGTAGATTATTTAGTAAGGTTTGGAAATTGGAATCTCTATTCCAGTGGTTCCCAAACTTACCTGGCTCATGGCAACCCCACAGCCTCTTCTTCCCAGCAATCCTGGACGAAATCACACGAAATCTTGCGAGATCCAAGACGGCGGCGCCCAAATCTCTTGGATTGGCGGCAGCGCCTATTAGCATATGCGGGACCCACTCCAGAAGTGGAATTTCACATGGATCACCCTTATTGGAAGTGGGTGAGGGTGACATACCCCCCCCCTTTGTTTTGTTCATACCAATATCAAAGTTGTGCAATCTTCGATTTTACAGGGAAATTTACAAGGATTTCATCTCTTGAATAATGTTCCAGTCGTCAAAGGTATGTCTTGGCTAAACTACCTATTATAAGTGAACCATGATTGGCTCTCTTGACTTTTTAAAAAATTGAAATACATCCACTAAGGAAGCATAAATGTGTTTGCACCAGTCACAAGGGGGAAGAGGGTGCTAGCTTAATCCTTCCCTCCAATCTGATTTTCCTAATAAAAATTGCCCCACTCTCTTCTGGTTTTGATACCTATATATTCTTTTTTTCCCACCATCAGAACAATAGCAGCCTGAAGGAGTGATTTTTGATAGAAAAAGATGTGCACCCATCTGCATTAGAGAGAGAGAGAGAGAGAGAGAGAGAGAGAGAGATCGAGAGATCTGCTGCATAATTTGTAGTTTGGCCCTCATGCATAGGAGATAGGTACAGATTTCCTTTGGTAACCAGTACTTTAAGGTCTTCCTAGCAGTCATGTAAATTCTGTTAAAACATTTAAAATCTTGCATTTTAACATTTAAAACATAAAACATTTAAAATATAAATATTTACTGTATATGAATTCTAAATTATTTCTACTAAACATTTTTTAGTGTTTTGTAACATTTGAAATTAGACTGTACGTGGAAAGGTTTTTTCTTTGTGTATAATGTATTCTGTGGTGCCCAGGAGCACATGGTCAGAAAAATTCTTAGAGATCCTGAGATTGCTTTGAACGTTTCTAGAAAGCCACGTTTATAAAAAAAAAAATACCCCAGACTCCCTCAGACTGGCCCAATTTCAGACCTCATAGACCAAGAAGGCATTCAGAGTAAATTCCTAACTCCTGAAGGGATCATTTATATGGAAATTTAGCAGTTAGGGCTATTCAGGAGTCTGGATTCTATCCATGGCTAACTTTTTTCTCTTTTTCCTTACCCAGAAGGCTTGTAAAATGTTATGTGATTATGTAAGACCTAACCTTGGAAAGAAAAAGAACAACAACAACTTACAACTGGCAATCCTCTGCTTGGTTACAGATGGGCAAGCAGTGTTGAAATAAAAGAAATTTATGCAAGTATAACTCTCTATGCAAGACAGCAGCCATAAAACTTTATGAAAATATATATTCATGATAGAAATATGTTCCCAGCATGTTAGGTGATCCACAGAGCAGTCGTTGTTAAGCCTGGAATAGTGTTGGCTTTTTTAAATAACTGAAGCTGCAAGCCAGATCCACTAAAATCCAGGAGATCTTTGCCACTGGCATCAATGGGATATAGACCACACCAATCAAATGCACAGTATGTACAAGGTGACAAACTGAATTTAATGTTATGGTTCACCGCAGAACTGGCACCCATAATGTCAAACCATAAATCAGGCAGTAGACTTGACTAGGTCAGCAACTGGATGAACTACTGTGTGACTGGAAGAAACCTGGCTTCTTTTTTTAGCTCAGCTTTTAGCTTAGAATACTTTCCAAAGAAAATGTCCAAAATGAAATGTGTTTTTATTATTATTATTATTATTATTATTATTATTATTATTATTATTATTATATTAATACATTTTCTTTCTCTTCACCATCAAACCACCAACTGAGATCTCTTTCATTTAAGTTTAGATTTATTTTCTAGTCTTGTTTTAATTCACTAGAGAATGGTGAGCACAATGATCCACTAGGAGGTGAACATACTGCAGCTTCAGAGTGAGTTCATGATTATGCCAAGGATTTTAGTAAAATCCTTGATTCTAATTCTTAGAATGAACTTGTGCAAAATGTTCTATCATTAATAATAATACCATTTGTATAGCACTTTCTGACTGTCCAAAGTACTTTGCATATATTATCTTCATGTAGTCCTTACAACTTCAGGTTATTGCTTAATGTTATACAGTGAACCATTGATTTACTGTGAAGGCCAGCGGATTGAGTGCTCCACTGGCCTGGGGTGTTGCAAAAGTGCCATAAAGCACTTTTGCAGCACCTGTGGAGTAGGCAGCGCCAGCCGCTGGACACCCGCGCTGGAGGACGTAGGTAAGCCCTGCACCAGGGATATCGGTGGAGTGCACCACCAATATCCCTGCCCGCCTCCCTGGCCTGACTGGCCAATTGCCCCCTCCACCCCAGCCTGCCCTCCCCACACCCACTATCGACAGTAAGCCAGCAGGGTGAGAGAAACACGGCAGGGATCGGGGCCTCAGGGGGGCATGGGCGCGGGGGCGGGCGGAGGGTGGGTATTGGAGGTGATGGCGCAACCGATATCCTCTGCTCCATTTGAGCCCAGACATGCCCCTTTGCGCTTTTCCTGTACTTGGACTTGCACCAGCTAAAGAACTGGCGCAGGTCTGAGTAGACCCATAAGGACCCATGCAGGAGTAGAGTAAGGTAAGTAAAAGAAATGTTTTCTTTTTCAAAGTAAGTAAAGTAAGTACTTTTTGAAAGTACTTTTTCAAAGTAAGTTTCAAAGTAAGTAAAAGAAAAGTAAAAGAAAATTTCCATACTACAGTAAAAGAAATGTTTACTTACCTCTCCACCTCCAGACACATGGTCTCTGACCACCCACAGGATGTAACAGAGCTTGTGCCGGTGCTGCTGCACCCTGTGGGAACCCTTTAGATAGGATTGGGCCCTAAAAACTATACAATAATGTGGGAAGTCTCCCATACTGCTAGAGAAGACTGCTACACTTGCAAATGGTGGGTGAGAAATAGAAAAGCGTACAATATTTATGAAGTACAATTTAAAAATTAATTGCAAACTTATTTAAAGACAAATGGACAATATTCAGAGAAATCCAGGTTTGGAGCTCCTTGATTTCAATAAGGGTTATTCTTAATTTGCCCAGTGAAATCAATGGGATGGAAAAGTGCTTAACTTACCTACATTATGCCCAATGCAAGCTAGCTGTGAGTTATGCCTTTGAGACAGAATCTAATGCTTCTCAAAGTCATAAATCAAATCTATGCTTTTCCTTTTGACAAATCCTGAAGTGTACTTTTATACATTATGAATCTAAGACTATGACGGTTCCTTCACCTTTTACTTTATAAGAGCCTTTCCAGATGATCATTAGAAATAAAAACAAAATGTATTTCTTATAAATGTGTAATAAATTACAAGTACCAAAAAACAAAACAAATATACACACATTTGCAGATTCCGGGCAGCGGGCACTAAGAACATGTCATTACTGGGAACAAGCATTCTCCCTCACCCTGCAACCATGACATTCATTGCTATCCAAGAGTGCCATGTGGAATATACTGTATGTCACACACACCTATTGGACAGTAGCTGTGACCATTAGTGATGAATAACAAAATTATCCTTCCCATATCCAACTCATTATCCTGCAAATGTAAAAAAAATAATAAAAATGGCTGTCTACCCATGGTTGCAGGAGCTGGCCAAGCAACGAGAGCTCACCCCGTCGCAGATTCGAACTGCCGACCTTTCGATCGACAGCTCATGGTTCAGCGGTTTAACCCACTGCGCCATACCTGTTACAAATTGTGTTGCCTCCCTTTGGCCCCAGCAAAGCAACTTCCTATCTATTACATGGGAAAGGGGTAATCAATGTGAAACTGATTTGAGAGGTTTCAGATGGGATTTTAACGTTAAAAAGAAAATCAGAAAAATTCCAATTTTTTTTCCTCCTTACATTTGGTCCTATCTAAGGGGCTTAACATGATGCTGTCCAAGCAATGACTCTCCTCAGCATCGTTCTATGAGACAACCCTTTGTCACTTTGTAAACAAGTAGTCTGTCTTTGCCAAGAAGACATACAGGAATAAGATGTTCCAGAAATTAAAGCAAGGGCCATTTACAATGCTCTCACTGTAGTTAGCAGATCATAAAAACTATTTTATCTTGTTCTGCTTGCTTGTAAAATAAGCAGGGAGGGAGAGAACAAACCAAAAAGGTAGCTGGGATGGCTAGCTATCTGATTTATATAGTCATATATAGTAGTACCATTCACCTGGCAGAACGTTTTCTGCAGTTTTTAAGCTAACTCTTGGTTTGTTTTATTTCAAGGTAGTTATACTTATCTTTATAGCTTAAGAAAGAAGGTGGCTCTACCCCACCCATTTTCTCTCTCTCTCTCTTTTTAATGCACGCCATGAACCCTTTGAAATGTGCTTGCTCTTGTTGCCCACTAGAAGGAGAGGGTGAATGCCACATATCTAATTGTGTGTCTCCACAGAAACTTTCTTCTAATTCTTGGTTGCTAACCCACATTCTTTAAGTCCTCTGGCCCCTTTCCCAACACTCCTTCTCTGTCTCACAAAGAAAAGAATTTGCTTTCTTTTCCTCCACTCCCTCCCCCCCCCCATCCAAGGTCTTTTCTCATTTCAAAGCAAGCTACTTGAATGACTATTCAGTATGTGCCGAATGAGGCCTCTCCACAACACTATGCTATAGTAAAAGCCGTGTGTGCTTATAAAGGCAGCTTGAATGCCGCCCTGCCCTTGGTAGCCCAGGCAGCATACACAGTCCCCTGACCTAGCCATCTGTATGCAAATCTCTGCAGACTAAGTAAACTTTCATAAAAAAAAGTTCTTGCCTCTCTTTCTGTGTGTTTAGCAATTATTAGTGCACATTGGTCCTTTGTATTTTATTATTATGCTTTGTGTACAGAGGAGACTCCCTGGCACCTGCACTTGTAGGTGGCAGATGGCAGTTCTTGGCAGCCAGCGATGTGGAGGTTTCCTCAATGTAGCCTGCCTAAGCCACAAACTGGCATCTTTTATTTCTTTATGTGGCCACTGAGGAGAAAGGATTAGTAGTAGATTACCAGTAGCCTATCAGGGCATTTGCGAGCGAGCAAGCGCAAGAGAGAGAGAGAGAGAGAGAGAGAGAGAGAGAGAGAGAGAGAGAGAGAGAGAGAGAGAGAGAGAGAGAGAGAGAAATCTGAAGAATGTTTCACAAAAAGGGAGACTGAATCAAGAGGATCAGGACAGCAGTGCATGCACTAAATTTGCCAAGATATATCTTAAAAGTAAACAGAGTCTACATTTGCTTGGTTACACAAAAAGGAACAGTTCTGCTTTTGTGGCTTGCAAGAAAATCTGAGTCACATTGATAATAATAAAGTGTTGACCACTGACTTCATCCGCCCATATTGAAAAGGTGAAATATTAGTAATACATAATTGAATATCACTGTTAACATATTGGGTCATTTCTAAGCCCTTGTCCAATGATTATCTCTGTCATTACCTCAACGCTTTTAGTCACTATAGCAACTTCAGCCTCCAGCTAAGTCGCTCAAAATTCGTCCATTTCCTGAGGGAATAAAACACTTCCTGGCGCCTTTGTTTTCATTTCAACAAGGAGGCCCTAGCCTTCCTCCAACCTAAACTAAGTTATGGTCTCTGTCCCCATGTAATCACATGACACAGTGACTGTCTGCCCCATAGACAAATCCCTTCATGTGAAGAGGCAGGCTCATAATGCTATCTATGCTTCATGGTCCCATGCTCCAGGTCAACCTACCCTGTTCTTTTCATGTACCGTACTGTATGTATGTCAGGTCCCACTGACGTGCAAGCTGCAAGGAAGCGAAGCATCCAAGTGGACATACGATGTACTACATGTTGTACAACATACACATAAGAAAATGAAATCCCAACAGGGACAAACAATGGTATGAAATACTGAACTAAGAACTTCCTCTACGGCAAATTCAGACCTTCTAATGGCTAGTTCTATCAGGATCATGGGATTATGGATAGTTTGTATACAGTACACTGGTTTTGTGCCATGGGATGATGATACTCAAATCACAAGATGAAATCACCTGGATTTCTAAAGGTTCACAGAGTGTTTACATTATCAGAGCTGGGTTAACTTTAGTTTTCAAAAGGAGCAATAGACTAGTGCCCAAGGAGATTAAAAGTAACTTTCTCTGCTTACATCGGCATATTGTTTCCCAAGACATATCTAGATTTTTTAAGTAGGGGTGCCATTTGGAAATTACCTTTGCTTCAGCTGCTTTTCCCAATGAAAATTTTAATCTTAAAAGCAGACTTTAGTAATTCAATTTTTGTACATTTATGTTTTCCTTTGTACGTTTTTTAGTGCTCTGCTTTCCCCCTCTTCTAAAAATCATGTTAGTAAATACTACAGGTGGGCCCCCATATCCGCTGGGGATATGTTCCAGGCCCCTCCGTGGATACTTGAAACCGTGGATAAGAGCGAACATGGTTTCCATGGTTTCCTGAGGCCCCCCCCCTGCTTCCCCTGCAGGCAGGCATGCTTGCCCCCCCCCGCTCGTTTTTCTTTCAGCAAGCTTTGTTTCTTCCTTAAAACAGAGAAGCAGCCTCCATTTCAGGCAAGTAGAACGAGACTAAGTCCTAGTCCTAGAGGCTCTGCAAGGTTTCTGTTAGCCTTGCAGAACCTCCCTAGGACTTAGTCTCGTTCTACTTGCCTGTAATAAGCAGCCAGAGGCTGCTTCTCCTGTTACTTTAAGGAAGAAACGAAGCTTACTGGGAAAAAAGTAAAAGTCTGGGGGGATCCCCACGATCCGTGGATAACTGAAACCGTGGATAGCGAATCAGTGGATATGGGGGCCCACCTGTACTGTTTCATTTTATTGCATTGCAACACATTTCCAGAATGTCACAAAAAAGCATCTTACCTGAAAGAAACAGTTAGTATGGATGGAGATTTTTTTGACCCATTTACAAAGCAATCCTATGCATATTTGTTCAGAAATAAGTCCAATTTTGTTCAATGTGCTTTCCCTCAGGTACGTGTGCATAGGATTGCACTGTTAGTTGAGCCAGTGTGCTTAGTTAGTTGGTCTGCAGGCTGCTGAGCATAGGAGGAAACGCTTCATTTCAAAATTATTTCCACTAGATATAACCTTGTCCTGGGGGGGGGGGCTAAAGAACAGGGGAAACACTAAGGTGAGGAGTGGAATGGGAAGGGAGGGGCATTAGGCAAGGAAAAAATATAGCAGCTGAGGAAGAAATATTTTATTATACAATGTCAATCAAATACAATAATTATAAAGTAATATTTAAAAAAAAATCTGAATTAGTAGATTAGTGGTACAGAACACACAAAATCCAGATCCTTTAGGCAGCAATCCTATGTACACTTACAGCGCAATCCTACGGAAGTGTCTGCCTGCAGAGCGCATGCTCCGCAGGTGGAGAGTGCCATAAATGCACCATAAAGCATGTTTTCAGCACCCGTGGGGTAAGGGCCGCTGATGCACAGGCCGGCAGCCCATAATCTGCATCCCAGACGACTCTGCAGCCAGTGGTGCAGGTAAGATTTACACCGGTCGGTGCAGGGGCGGGAAGAGGGTGGGGCAGGCAGTGAGAGAGGGCGGCCATTGGGCGAGCCAGCCGGGGAGGGGATATTGACGGCCAGTGTCACCGATATCCTGCTCTCGTTCCCGGGCTTGGTGGTCCTTTCCCGGCCGCCCCGGATAAACGTTGGCTCAAGAGCCAACATATATCCAAGGAGGCCCATTGGGACCAGGTAGCCCTACACTGGGGGAAGGGGACAAATGTCACCTTCTCCCAAGGAGTCCCGGGGCCACACCGGGGCAGCCCAGGAAGGGCTGAGGATCCTGCGGCTGGCCCTATGGGCCAGCCACGGATCATTACACAGGATCAGGCTGCCCCTTAGGAAAGCCCCATTTAACATAGTGGGACTTACTTCTGAGAAAGCATGCAGAGGATTGAGCTGCCAGTACCCTACAATTCTACGAGGGCATATTCATGGGAAATTAAATTACAGTGAGACTGTAGCAACATGAAATAGAACACTGCATGAGAAGATCACCAAGCTATCCAGCTATAAAGCTGTTGTGCGAATTCAACTGTTCATGAATATAAGGTTGTGTTGTATTTATCAGGTGAAAAGTTTGTTAGCAGGCTATGCTTCTAAAAGCACAAGCCTATGTATGTCTGGTCAGAAGTATGTCCCACTTTGTTCAATGGATCTTACTCCCAAGAATGTATTATAGGATTGTAGCCTAAGGACCAGAAAGGTTTTAATTGCTGTCTTTATATAGGGTTGCTTTTGCATTGTAGTTTGTACGTAGAAATCCTGTCAACTATATTTTTGAATATGTATAAGAAAAGTCATCTAAACACAACACTTGAAAATCACTCAAGCCTCTTTCTAAATTGAGCCCTTAGGGCATGAGAGATTATCAGGAATTTGTGACCTGCATTAGAATATGCTGACATATATCCACCATGATCAAGCAGATGTTTAGCCATCTCAGAACAGCCTCAGGTATAGTATCCATCTAGGAACATATGGTAGAGACATTGGACTTGAGCTGCATGAAACTTCTCTCAGTTTAAATATTAAATCTTTCCTCCCAAGGATCCTGTAACAATTGTTCATAGCATCTGTCACAATATATTTGAGGGGCTTATATATTATTTTTCTGTTAATGTCCATTTTCACATGACAATAAAATAGCTTTGCAGTGCTGTCTATATGTTTATTAAATAAATATGCATTAGTATACTATATTAAATATTTAATAAATATTTATTAATAGGCTCATCATATGGAAGGTTCAGAAACAGTTGTACCACAGCAGTGTTAAGATTTCATTTGGAGTACTGTGTTCATTGCTGGACACCCCCATAGTTCAAGAAAGATGTTGGCAAATTGGACAGGATTCATGGCATGTTACAAGTTTAGTGGGTACATCAAGAATATAGCAAACTAGCATGATTGATGCCCGTGCTTCGCTACGGGATGCAAGTACTTTAAATCCATTTTGTTCCAAATAAACGTTCCTTTGATTGCCCACCGCCGAAATGACCCAGTTGCCGGATAAAAAAAATTGAAATTTCAAAAAACCGTGAAAACCGTTTCTAAAGATTATCTAAAGACACTCGCCTGCCAAAGGAATGTTATAGCTCCACAAACACAGGAGGTACGAAGGGTTCTATAATTGACCCCCGAATTGTGGTTCATCCCTTTCTGGGTAAATTAGGGCAAAACCAAGCCGATATCTCATCGGGCCTGAGAGATATCGAGGAATCCCTGAAAACACATTGTACCCCTTTTCACCCCCTTAGGGGTAGAATTTCTAAAAATCCCTTCTTAATGGGTGCTTACATCACAGACGGAATGTGCTCCCCAAATTTCACGTGTCTAGGCCTGGGGGTTTGGGCGGGGCAGTGATCAGTCAGTCAGTCAGTCAGTCAGTCAGTGAGTCAGGACTTGTTCTTTTATATACTGTATATAGATGTGTTTGCAGTGCAACTTGTAATATCTGAAATGGCAGCATTCCTTTTGAACACAAAGCAGGTTTCTATTACACATAGATAAGGAGTACACACAATGAAAACAAGTCTGTAGCTGCTTTAGTTATTAGTATTACAGAATACACCATGGGCACATGGGCAGCCCAATCCTGGCCGGTGCAGCCAATGCTGCATCCAGGGCGCAAAGAGGCGGGCTGGAGGTCACCTCAGGGGAAAGGAATGTTTGTTCCCTTACCCCGGATAAAGCCCCAGCCACCCAAACGGGTCTCCTCAGATCTGAGTCAGCTATTTCACTTGCACAAATCTGGGAGCCCTGTGTAGGACAAACCAGCTAGGGACGGGAAACAGGATTCGGTGTGCACCACTGCTGAAGATTCTGCCTCCTTCCCAGTCCAGTCCACCCTCATCACCACCCTCCCCTGTCCCGGAAGTCGAGTGGCACGGACTTGCTGGCTCCTTACCACCTGCCATGTGGATCCAGCGCTCTGGGGCCAACGTAGGCCTCTGCGCCGACCTGAAGCAAGTACAACTGCCTTAGGGCAGCTTTTGCAACAGCTCTGGGCCGGCACAAGACGTGCTATGCTGGCCCAGTGCTAAGTAGGATTGGGCCCTCAGTGTACTTTTGATGTACCAACTACATCTGGAGAGCTTACAAAGACATTTAGAGTCTAGATAGCACATATTTATGAAGAAATAAAGAAGTGGGTATATTTAGCAAAAGTGTTAAGGTGAAATATTTTGACAGTTAAATATTTTAAGGATAGTAGAAGAAGACAGAAAACAATTGAAGGCAGGACAAGAAATAATGGGGTTAGACTAAAGGATAATATATATAACTTACGCTAAGAGTGGGACAATTAAAGATGTCCTATAATAAGTCTGAAGAATTTCCTTCTCTGAAGGGTTTCAAGAAACATCTGGCATGCCTCTTTCAAGGATGGGTACACTGCTTTAGGGCAAGGTGTTGGATGGGATGATCCATTACAACTGGTGTACATGTTCCAAAACACATGAGCACTATTCAAGAACATTTGTTGTTGATCCAAGGAACAACAACAATCAGCACATCTCTGCCATATGGTCAAAATTAACAGCTTTTACTTTGTTAGCAGCTAAAATGCATCTTTAAAGTGTTTGTACAGTACTAGTAAAACCCATCAAACATTAGATTGGATTACTTAAAAAATAAACCCAAAACACCTTAATGGAGCCATATTAGATGGCTTGCAGTGATATATACATTCTTCTACTGTATATACATTCTATATACAATATAGAATTGTACTTTTATATACAATATACATTCTTCTGTATAGCCAGAACTTTCATTCTCATCAAAATCAAACACCTTAAAGAAAGCACTCACTGCACTGGACTCACAGCACAAAATATCAAAGACGGTAATTTACCGGTAGTTACGCAGTACTTCCCAGAAAAATGCACCTATTCTAGGGTTGTACTGCCCTACAATCCTATTGTTGCAAAACGCATTCCAGCAGTGCGCGGAGTCATGAGCTGCTAGAGTGCTGGCAGGGAGACTGGAGCCTCCTCTCACATGCCAGTGGACCATCGAAGGCCTGCTGATCCAGGTAAGACAGCAGGGGTGGCGGGATGGGGCAGGGGGAGGGCAAAATGGGGGTGGGGAATGGGTGGAACAGGGAGGTGATGGGGGCAGATTGGGTATGCAAAAGGGGTTGGTTCAGCTGCAGCAGTGGCCACCGGATCCTAACCCCCTTCCCGGGCTCGATCCACCTCCAAGGATCAACACGGACGTGCACCAGCAATATCACTGGCACAGGTCCGAGTTGACCCACAGGGCCGGTAGGGGCTTACCCTGAGGGAAGGGAACAAAGGTTCCCCTCCCCTGAGGAGGCCTCCCGAGGCCAAAACTTCCCTGCGGGATTCCACAGCATCGCCACATGGGGGGTTAGGATTGGGCCAAAAATATCCTCTTAAGAAGCTGAAATGTACTTGAAACCTTAAGTACACTTGAAACCTTGTCTAAAAACTTAGCATCAGCTACTGTATTAATGGTGCAACTGGATAAACTCAGATTGAGAGTCTTTATTTTTGCTCCCTCCTCCCAATTCATACTATGTTAATTTTTCTTCCCCAGGGTTAGACTGGATGCAACAGGAGGAGCATTTGTAACATAAGGGATCAGCAGTTGCATCAACAGTATTCTTAGGAATTGTTTCATTAAAAATATATATATTTTAATAAAACTTATGTCAATCTCCAAGCAAAGATCTTGGCTAAATGAGGTTTGTTCTTCTCCAACAGTTTGCCCACAGTAACATTGTACCACCTGTTAGCCTGCATGAAGAACCGCTTTCAAAATACACAATAAGCAGATTGTTACAGTTGTGCACAGACAACTGTATTAGTGTTCCTCACCCCATACGTCCTTCCAAACAGAGCTGCAGTAAGCTATTCACAAGAGAGCTGAACACTGTCTCAGAAGTTTCGCTTACACACAACTGTTACAAACCACAGTTCACCTGTTAGTCTGGATCGTGATTGCTAATGCTCAGTATCAAAGCAAAAATATTCCTTCTGATGTCTGTGTGGAGATATTGACATTAAAAACAAAAAAAAGCTTTGCAGGTTGACTTGGGGGATTTCTTTTCCTCCACAGACTTGTTGTGTTTACTATATCATTCTAAATTACCAACCCTCTGCACGTCTTCTCTCCCCACCCTTGTGTCATGTCTACACCAAAGCAGATTGTACTGGAGCTATCACATTATTTTAACTTTTGCTGAATTCTTGTACTGTATTCAGATAATGGAGGCCCAGGTTCAAATCTTTGCTCAGCCACAGAATGTATGTGCAGTGCAATCCTATGCATGCCCATTCAGAAATAAGTCCCACGGAGTTCAGGGGAGACTACTCCCAAGTAAGTGTGCATAGGGTTGCAACCTTGCAGACCCTGTGCCAGTCACAATCAGCCTAACCGCGTATCTGGCAGGGTTGTTGTGAAGGTAGAAGTGTGAGCTGCTGTGGGTTAAGCATGATGGCTTGAACTCCTTGGAGGAAGGTTTGGATATAAATGTAATAAATAAAATCAATAAATAACCCCTACTCATTTTAATGGAATACTGTGTCCATAAGATGCCTGAAGCCATACTATACACTTTTATGTGTCATAAGTGACATAAAGCTCTGTGATAAGTGATTCATAGCTCTCCTTGGAAAGCCAGGTGGCGGCTGTGGCCAGGGGTGCATTTGCCCAGCTTCGGCTGGTACGCCAGCTGCGGCCGTACTTGAGTCGATCGGACCTGACCACAGTGGTCCATGCCTTAGTAACTTCAAGACTGGATTACTGTAATGCGCTCTACGTGGGGCTGCCCTTGAAGACGGTTCAGAAGCTGCAATTAGTGCAGAATGCGGCGGCCAGGGTTCAGAGCTAGGCGATCCAGAGCTAGGCGGTTTGACTCTGTTGAGCTGTTGCTTCAGCGGCTGCACTGATTGCCCATTCGTTTCCGGGCCCAATTCAAGGTGCTGGTAATGACCTTTAAAGCCCTTCACGGTTCGGGTCCAGGATATCTGAGGGGACCGCCTTCTCCCATACATTCCGGCCCACTCAGGTCATCTGAGGGGGCTCTCCTGCAAGTGCCACCTCTATCGCAAGTTAGGGGAGTGGCAACACATGCGCAAGCCTTCTCTGCTGTGGCGCCACAACTGTGGAACTCCCTGCCAGGGGATCTGAGAACCACCCCCTCCCTCATGACTTTTCGGCGAGGGCTCAAAACATTTTTGTTTCGTCTAGCGTTTGGGTGATGGGTCATGGTCTGCCTCCTGTGTCTCAAGAAGCTCTGCCAAGCTGCTTCTCTGCTCCATACTGTCGCCCCCTCGCCTAGTGGATTTTATTGTTTTTAAATTTGTGTATGGCTATGTATTGTTTAGGCCAGTGGGTGGCGCAGCGGGTTAAACCGCTGAACCATAAGCTGTCGATCGAAAGGTCGGCAGTTCGATTCCCGCGACGGGGTGAGCGCTCGTTGCTTGGCCAGCTCCTGCCAACCTAGCAGTTCCAAAGCATGTCAATGCAAGTAGATAAATAGGTACCGCATGCGGGAAGGTAAACAGCGCCCCGTGTTCCAGCTGCATGCTACGCGCTGCGGCAAGGAGAGTCATGCCGGCCACATGACCACAGAGGCGTCTTCGGACAACGCTGGCTCTTCGGCTTTGAAATGGGGATGAGCACCACACCCTAGAGTCGGACACGACTGGACTTAATTGTCAGGGGTCACCTTTACCTTTATGTATTGTTTAAATTTATTTCACGTATTATTTTAAATTATGTATTTTAACCTTTGTTGTAAGCCGCCTTGGGCATTTGCCTTTCGGCATAGGAAAAGGCGGGATATAATTTTTTTAAAATAAATAAATAATAAAGTCAAGGGCAAATTAAAGATAGAAAAAAAAATGTGTTACAAGGCAACAACATTCTGTTGTACATTCCCTTCTACTCTGCCCAGGTGTTACAAAAGTCCAGAAGTTACAAAATGTGGGATGAAAAGAGGAAAATGGGGAGAGACTGGTTATTTTATTTTGTTTACTAGCATAACTCTTGGGACGTTCTTTCAATTCCTGTGAGTGACCAACATTTCTGGTCACATTGCCAGTCTGCTAATGAGGTGTAGTGAGCCAACCACCTTCAGTGGTGAATCGGTGGAGGCACCCTGAGCCTGCTGACTGCCTCATTGCTCTGGTATTACCAATCCAGGCTGCCCCCTGCCTTAACGCTGCAATGAAGAACATAAAAACAGCCCTGTTGGATCAGGCCAAAGGCCCATCTAGTTCAGCGTCCTTACAAGGAAAGGCTACAACATTTGAGGATCTTCAGTCTAGAAAGAAGGCTCCTGAAGTGGGACATGATGGGCAGCTCGATCCAGTGTAAACAGAGAGCAGCGGAGCGTGTAATCCGCCGCTCTAAGCCGTTGCAAACACTCCGTAAAGCGCATTTGCAACGACTTTAGAGTAAGAGCCACTGACAAGAAGACCGGCAGCCCTTACTCCTCCAGCAGACCGTCCCTGCACCTGCCAGTGAGTGAAGGTCCGCTGATATCCTCAGCCCGTTTCCGGGCCTTGGCCGGCCTTACTCCCCTGGTTCGGATGTACATCAGCTTCAGAGCTGATGTACATCCGAGGAGGCCCATAGGGCCCCGGCCGGCTTGCACCCAGGGAAGGGGATGAATGTCCCCTTCTCCCGAGGTGCTCCCAGGCTGCCCTGGGGCACCCTGGGAACAGGATAGGATGCGGTGGCCAACTATTTCGGCCGGCCGCCACATGTTACACAGGATTGCATCCTAAAATATCTAAAATTATGCAGACGGTGGATAGAGTGAATAGAGGGAAGTTCTTTTACCACTCGCACAACACCAGAACCAGGGGACATCCACTAAATTGACTGGCAGGAGCATTAGAACAGACAAAAGGAAATAGTTCTTCAGAGGCGTCGCTGCCTCTGTTGGCGCCCGGAGCAAGGGGGTTGGCGCCCCTATCCGGAGGGGCGGGGCGGCGCGCTCCGGAGGGGCGACCCGGCGACCCGGCACCCCCCTCCTCCCCCCCCATCAGGAGAGCCGGCTCGGGGACGTCTTCCCCGGCCGGCTGCCCGGGGCCTTCTAAGGAAGGCCCGCGCGAGAACGGTATTTATACCGTTCTTTTTGCGTATGCTCAGACTGTTACTGAGGGAAAAGGGCAGCCTTTTTCCCTCAGTAACAGTCTGAGCATGCGCAAAAAGAACGGTATAAATACCGTTCTCGCGCGGGCCTTCCTTAGAAGGCCCCGGGCAGCCGGCCGGGGAAGACGTCCCCGAGCCGGCTCTCCCGATTGAGGGGGCGGAGACTCGAGACTCGGACTCGGACTCGAGTCTCCGAGTCCGACTTGGACTCGAGTCTCCGACTCAGACTCGGACTCGGACTCGAGTCTCCGAGTCGGACTCGGAGACTCGAGTCCGAGTCCGACTCGCGGGCGGGGCGGGCGGGGCGCCCTTCGGGCGACGGCGCCCGGAGCGGGTGCTCCGCTTGCTCCGCCCTAGATTCGCCTCTGTAGTTCTTTACCCAGAGTGTAATTAATCTGTAGAACTCCATGCTGCAGGATATTGTGATGGCACCTGGCCTAGGTGCCTTTAAAAGGGGATTGGACAGATTTATGGAGGAGAAATTCAAAACATGTTACAAGTCATGAAGCCTGTATGTAACTTTCAGGTTTTAGGAGTAGCCTGTCTCTGAATTCCAGATGCAAGGGAGTGGCAACAGGATACAGGTATCTTGTTGTCATCTAGTGGACCATTGTGACATACAGGAAGCTGGACTAGATGGGCCCTTGGCTTGATCCAGCAAGGCTCTTCTTATGTTTATATCCTGTTTCCCACAGTGGCTTAAAAAGCCTCAAATGGTGTAGCCTTTCCTTGTAAGGAAGGTGCTCCGGTCCTCTAATTGTTTTAGTTGTCCTCTTATGCACTTTTTCCAGCTCTGCAATATCCTTCTTGAGGTTGGGTGACCAGAACTTTACACAGTATTCCAAACGTGGCCACATTCCACCCCCACCTCCAAACCTAGCATCAGTAACCTGGCATCAGCGCTGATTATAAAGATTCCCTATCCTTTCTGACATTAGTTATGTATATATTTGTGAGCAAACCTTCTTAGTGTCACAATGCAATCCTGCACAAGTTGCGGCAGCTGGCCTAAATGGCAGGCCACTGCATTCAGCGCAGGATGGCTCACCTCGGGGGAAGGCGACATTTGTCCCCTTCCCCCGGTATAAGCCCCAGAGGCCCCAATGGGCAACCTCAGATGCACACCAGCTCTGGAGCTGGCGCACGTCTGGGGAGGTCATGTATGGCCGGCCTAGTCCAGGAAGGGGATGGGGATATGACGGAGCGTGCTGCCAATATCCCCGCTCCTCTCCCAGGCCCAGCTGTCCAATGGTCCCCTCCCCTGCCACCCTGACCCTCCCTCCCCACGCCCCTGCGCCAACTGGCGTGGCCCTTACCTGTGTTGGCCAACGCAGGTCCAGGGAGGTGGCAAAGCGGTGTGGCCTCTGTGCCGGTGCCGCTTACTCCAAAGGAGCTGCAAAAGTGCCGTTAAGCACTTTTGCAACTCCTTAGGCTTAGCAAGAGCTCCACCAGCCTAAAGATAGGCAGGATTGGACTGTCAGTACCTTTTGACACTTAGGACAGGCCTAAGTTGCTTTAACATTAACCTTTTCCCCCCAGAATTGGCATTTCAGTTTCTTCATTCAGTTTTTACAGAGAATCCAACTTGCCTATCCATTGTGTTCCAGTGTTTGGAGTACTGTCCTCCTATCTATGTTAGCACTTGAATTCCACCAAGATTAACACCATATCACTTCACTTTACTTTCAGTGGACACAATCCAATTAGCTCACCTGGGCTTAACTCTAACTCTGCACTGCGTAATGGCCATTGATTCAAAAGGATCTAGGTGCATTTCTCTTGCACTGGATTGTGCTCCAATTATAAAATACTGTAAAGTTATTACATGTTCAGATATAAACTACACTCAAAACACGGAACATTACAAACCCATGTGTTGGTTTTGTATTTCAAATACAATATTCTGAACCATTCATTGAAGGTTTTTCGTTTTCCTTTTTAACGCTTTTACAGTGCAATCCTGTGTAACTTTGCACTGGTGTAACAGTAGATGCACCACTTACACCGGTGCATCTGCTGTCACACCGGTGCAAAGTTACACAGGATTGCGCTGTTACTTCAAGGTTAGTGATGCTACCTTTTTTCTTTTTGAAAATCACTACAAAAGTCCTTGCTCTATCTGTCTTCTTTCTGGGAATACAGTTCAATGCCTTTCAGTTTTACCCATTATGTCAGCTTCATTTTTAAACAATAACACTTGAAATTCATAATGAAAGCCTTGCTTTCCATATTCAAAATATTATGTGTTCTCAGCACAGATAATGTTAGAAATGGATTTCTTTGCATTTTAATCATTTAAATGGAGGCACCTTCTCATCTGGATTCATTTAAAATCAAACATAGTTATGTTCTCGAATTCAATCTCAAACCAGGATAAACTGGTAAACAGGGTAAATCAAGATGGGAGTGGCAGGAGAACCCAGTTTTCTGATTTTAATTTATTTAAATTTCATTATTCATACATGTTCAGAACAAGCATACTTGCTAACTGGTTGCTAGACTGGTTTCCAAACACAGAGCCTAGAACCAGGAACACACTCCAAAAAATTTGGTCATGCAGCTCACATGTTTTTTGAACAAAATAATTGTGAATTAATTTCACAACTGTGAGGCAATTAGGAAATTATTCAATTACTTTCTTTGACCACATGCAAAGATACTAATGGCAGAATCCTGCACAAAGTTAGGCCGTCAGAGCGCATGCTCCACCAGCCCAAGGAGTTGCAAATGTGACGTAAAAGCATGTTTGCGGCTCCTTTGGTATCAAGCTGTGCCGGCGCAGAGGCCGGCAATGCTCACTCCGTCACCAAACCGGACCTGCACTGGCTGACGCAGGTAAGGTTCGTGCCAGTGCACACAGGGGCGTGGGGAGAACGGGCAGGAGTGGCAAGGGAGGAAGCCATTGGCCGGCCCGGCCTGGGAGGGGGCGGGAATATCGGCGCTGCGTTGCACCAATATCCAGCGCCCATCCCAGGCTGGGCCAGCCTTACACTGCCTCCCCAGATGCGCGCCAGCTCCAGAGCATCCGAGGAGGCCTATTGGGGCCCGCGGCGCTAACACTGGGGGACGGGGACAAATGTCCCCTTCCCCCGAGTTGAGCCTGGGCCACACCAGCGTGGCCTGCATTCTGCCTAAGATGCAGCAGCCAGCCCATTAGGCCAGCCACCGCAACTTAGGCAGGATCGGGCTGCCCAGCTGCAGTCCTATGCATACTTTCCTGGGAATAGACCCCACTGAACATCAGGAACTTAGTCCTGAGTAAACATGTGTAGGTTTGGGCTCTCAGCAAGTTATTTATGTGAAGGCTAGGACCAGCGTCCAAAAATCATGAAACACTAGGACAGTGATGGCGAACCATTTGGGCTTGGTGTGTCAAAGATTTTGAAAACGCCTAACTTGACTCTGCTGGTGTGTCGCCACCCCCCTAACTTTTAATAGTACTTTGACTATTGCTACTTTTAATAGTAATTTTGAATTGAACTGAACTGAAAACAACCATAGAACACATTGCATTTAATTTAACATCAATTAGTGACTTTTTTTGCAAAAATATAAGGTGTGTCGGGGTCCTGGGGGAAACTCTGGCATGTCACCCAAAATAACCTCGCATGTCACCTGTGACACGCATGTCATAGGTTCGCCATCACGGCACTAGGAACTTAGGACTTTTAGCTCAAGCAGCAGCCTCCCTTAGGCTGCAAGGGAAACTGGTTTTGAAATTGAAGAGTTTCAAATGTAGCTCGTGAAATGGCACAAGCATCAGCTGTTTAAAAGGAAATACCGGTAAGTCAAAAAGTCCCCTTAGTGCAACACTCATATTTGAGCCTCCTAAGCGGCTCTTTAAATCCCAGAATTTTCCAAAGCCTGGGGGTGATAATTAATGAGCAGGACCAGGACAGTTTCTCTTATGAGGTAAAAAGTAAATGACCATACTGTTTGGTTGGTAGCAGAGTCATACATATTAATAATTTGCCATAATAATAAACATAGTACATGACCTGTTGTATCATTTTTATAATGATGGACCTCAAGTCATATATAGAGTAATCTTTTACATACAAAAGCAGGCTTTAACTCAATTTCTTTGACAGAGAATCATTGATCCAGTTTTAAGAGATTAAGCGTAGACGTTATGATTGTACTATATTCAATTTTATGTTAAACTAGATTTTTTTTAAATCCAAGAGCTGTATCAATTCACAGAAAAAACAGGAGAGAAACATATAAAGGTGCCATAGAAGACTGATTTATTTTTAACATTTGATCCAATGTGTTTCACGCTAACTCTTGAAAAATGGCAGCAACAAGCTCAAAATGCACTGAGACTGCAATCCTAAACACACTTACGGCGCAATCCTGCTCTATTATCGGGCGGCGGACCAAGCGTTCCGCTGCCCGTAATAGTAGCAAACTATTAGTAAAGCACGTTTGCGGACTACTTTAGAGCCGGGAAGGCCGGTGGAAGCCCGGCCTTCCCAGCTCCGCCGCCTAAAGACTCGGCCCGCCCCCAGACCCAAGCCTGGTAGAATCCAGCGGACGGGGGGAGGGTCGGCGGAGGGGGGGAGGGATGGCGGAGCCAGTAGGGCACCCATAGGCCAGCCGCTCCAGGCGGGGGCAGGGGCTTGGCATCCGCCATATCCTGGTCCCCGCCGGGCGGCTGGGCCGTTACACGGCCTCCTCCGACTTCCGCCAGCAAAATAGTTGGCAGAAATCTGAGGAGGCCTATCGGCCCCAGTCGCCATTACACACGGGGAAGGGGACAAGCGTCCCCTTCCCCGAGTAGACTTTCCGCCGCAGGCTGCCTGCTGGATTGGGCTGCCCCAGCGCAATCCTGTGCATCTGCTGTTACACCAGTGCATCTGCTGTTACATCCGTGCAAGGTTACACAGGATTGTGCTGTTACCTGGGAATAAGCCCCACTGAACAAAACAAAATTTACTCAAAATACTTTTGAATAAACATTTATAGGATTGTGCTGTGAATTTAAATTTCAAAAATTAATCTACTACGGCACATTTGTATGCTTTTGACCTATTTCTTCTGTTCTTAAAAATAAATACTATAAATGTTTTGTAATCATATGTTCTAATCCAATTGTTTTTAAATCACAGATTTTTTTTACCTACCCTGATCCAAACCAGTTTATTTAATTTTAGGTTTGCCTCTCCCAAACTAACCTAAATATGGAACTAAGCTGTTGGGGAGTATAATACTTTTAACACAGCAGTTACTACTCATAAATAATCTAAACTGAGATCAAGATCACAGTGAAAAGGGGTTCTACAGACAAGAGGCATACATTGAGAAAGAGGGTTTTTTTTTAATTTGAGACTGTGAAGCCTTGTTTACAACCTGGTACCTTCTATGCTCCAGCCAACTTTCAGTGCCTCCCAGCGTTTACCCTTCCAGTATCTCTGCCCTTCTGTCAAATTATAAGTGCTGTCTGATCTGGAAGCAACGTGAACAACCATGTTAGATTTAGATAAAGAATATAATCTATCTAAAATTATTTCACTCTAAAATGGACACATCACACTGTGGGGTATGTGTGTGTGAGATTATCTTTCCTGTCTCAAGTTCTCATGACTGGTCCAGAAAACATTTAATAAACGACGGAAATTCCCAGGAATATGTATGTTTTTAACTCTGATATCTTTCCTGTGTTCTGAATACATGTATCAAATTTCATTCTGACATCTGTGTTCAACAAATTTGTCACATTACAAACAAACTTGCAAACAAAGGGAATAAATGTGCAAGTTAAACCAAAGGACTCACTTTGTTTGGCCAGTTATCTGTGGAACTGTTCACAAGCTTGGAAATGAAGTTACACTGTTTCTATAGCGGCCACTGCACACACACACACAATATTATTAAGTGTGCATTGAGTGTATATGCATACATTAGTACATGTGAGAACCTGATGTTTATTATCTTTGTATAACTTCTCTGAGGCAGAAGGATTGCAAAAATCTGATGTACACAGAAGCCTGATAATCTAAAATGGAAGGTTCGTGGGCAGGTGCACACTCCACTGCATGTACAATATTTCTACTTTGCCAACTACGTGAGCCATTCTGACACTTAAAGGATGTAATTCAGGTTTTGAAATAGCCACTTGCCCAGTTGCTTGCAGTAAATAAGAACTGCCTGTCTGTGACCAGGCAGGGAAGTGTTACAAAAGTTGGTAGTAGTCAGTTTTTTGCCCACAAAAAATGAGTACCGGTAGTAGGTATGTGTAGTAGCCAGGCAGTGAGGCAAAAAAAAAAAAAAAAAAGCCAGTAACTTTTGAAGACTATGGTAGTTTTGCATGGCTAGATCACTGACTATCTGCCAATTATTGATTACTGGGAAAGTGTCATGCAAAAGAATGTTACATTTCTTTCACATATGATATGTTTTTGTAGTGACTCAAAAACAGAAATATCCTGGAGGGAGGGTTGTAAGTGAAATGATACAGTAACTGTACTAGAGTACTTAAAAGACCAGGTAAATTGCTCAGCATTTGGAAGCTAAAGGTAAAGGTAAAGGTGACCCCTGACAATTAAGTCCAGTCGTGTCCGACTCTAGGGTGTGGTGCTCATCCCCATTTCAAAGCCGAAGAGCCAGCGTTGTCCGAAGACGCCTCCATGGTCATGTGGCCGGCATGACTCTCCTTGCCGCAGCGCATAGCATGCGGCTGGAACATGGAGCGCTGTTTACCTTCCCGCAAGCGGTACCTATTTATCTACTTACATTAACATGCTTTGGAACTGCTAGGTTGGCAGGAGCTGGCCAAGCAACGAGAGCTCACCCCGTCGCGGATTCGAACTGCCGACCTTTCGATCGACAGCTCATGGTTCAGCGGTTTAACCCACTGCGCCACCCGCTGGCCTTTTGCCTGGAAGCTAGAAGCATTCAAAATGGCAAAACGAATGGTTGTGTAGGTAGGAGGTGGGAATTGGGAAAGACCCTATAGCTTCAGTTAAGGATTATTTTTTTTTAAAAAAAATAGGCTATTATTTGATAGTTAGGTTGACTTACACAGTCAGGAGGGAAGAGCACCAGGTTGCCAGAGGCCAATTGGCAAAGCCCTCCTCCGCATCCCTTGCTCATGCTTAGTAGTGGCACTGGCAGCAGATGGCAGCTCCTCCCACCCTGTCCCATCAGCAAATGTGGGGAGGAGTCTAAGGAGGATGCCCAGCCAGTACTAGGAGAGCCATGGGGGTGGTGGCCTGGGGGTCACCCCTGACTGCAGAAAACTGGTAGGGGGCATGGGTTACTGGAAAAGTGATATGCTTTTCATTCTTTACTATGTATTCTCTAACCATTGTGTGCTTTTTCTCTATGCATTTTTGCCCGTTTTTATGATGTAATCTAGGTATATAAAATAATCTATATGTAAGTTTAATATCTGTATATGTACTGACAAATGAAAAGAGCAAATAAAAATATAGTAAATTCCACAATGTTGTTGGGAGAGGAAACTATCTCCTATGGTAACATAATCTTGTGCTCTTGTTGTATTTGCATAGATATAGTTTAGTCTTTGCAAAAACAACTAACCACCGCCACCACCACCCAAAAACATTTTTAACGGTGGGGGCTGGGAGGGAGTCTGACCTTGCCTGGGTTGGGGAGTGAAGGACCTTTCAATAAAAGCTCACATGCTAGATTTCCAGCTCATTGTTCAGTTTCTAGTCGTCATGGCAACTGGAGCAGCTGCTAGATTCTAGGCTTTGGCTTGTGTTTCCTAGGTAGCTTTAGCTGCCTGTGTGTCCAGTTCATGTGGTCTGCCAGCCATTCACCCTCCCGCTGCTGATGGTGTCCTGCCAGACTGTGCGGGATAATGTTTACTAACATCAGCCACATGGCTCCCGTTTTACCACAGCTCAGCCCAAAATATGTCACTCATAGTCAATTGTCAGGCAGTAGGCCAACCTGCCTGCAACACGCTGAAAAATCTGTCACAGGGGATTTTGCCACCAGTGATTTTGCATCAACAATCTTCTTTCATAAGAAACGGGAATCAATGTAAGCCTCCACAGTTGCCCTTCTCCTGCATAAGCTACATTATGATTTAGGATGAATAACGAGTAATGTGGGTAGCTGTAGGAGCCACCGTGTACATTTATACAGTG
The DNA here is from genome assembly GCA_026170595.1 of Plestiodon gilberti rubricaudatus. Taxonomy (NCBI): domain Eukaryota; kingdom Metazoa; phylum Chordata; class Lepidosauria; order Squamata; family Scincidae; genus Plestiodon; species Plestiodon gilberti. The sequence goes on along the minus strand of JANXHW010000001.1, from coordinate 121,914,124 downwards.
CACAGTGTTCGGTTAGCACTGGAGCTCATTGTCTACACAGTGTGCATTTCCATTTCCTTTCTAGTACAAAGGTTTCCATGAATGTCGCATTTTGATTCTGTTGATAATGCTGACAAGGCAGAAAGAAAACGAGAGTGTCGGTGCCGACAATATTGTTAAATGCAGTCTACTTACTGGGACGCGGTTTCTCCAGCAAGTTTCTAGCAGGGAATTTCTTCAGGGGCTTCCCCTTTTGAAAACAACAACACAAAAACAGGTCAAGCAATGAATGTAGCAGTTTTAAAATGCTTTGCTTTTATAGCCACATGGGTGGAGAACTGTAATCAATAGCCTTTTTGTCACATTGCTCTAAACCAGCAGTGTAGAACACAAATACAGGAACTTTCAATTTAACAGACCTGAGTTCAACAGACTGCAGAAATAACAATTTCTGATGTCTGCAGAGTTTGTTAAACCCTACCTTACAGAGCTCCATCAGCAGCATCAAGGGAACTCTGTAAATTACGGGGTGTTGGTGGTGTTGGTGTTGGTATCCACGGGAATCTATTCCAGCCCCCCCCGCGGATACTGGAGAACCGCGGGTAGGGCCCCCCGCATGCCCCACCAGCCATTATTTTATCTTAGAAGATGGTCTGGGCCTTCCTTTAAACAAACGCTATAAGCAGCAGCAACACTATAAGCAGCAGCATGATGCTTATAGCGCTGAAGCTGAACCGGAACTGCTTCCTGTTCTTCGGCTGAGCCTCTCTAGCACTCAGTTGGCTTCAGCGCTATAATAAGCAGCATGCTGCTGCTTATAGTGTTTGTTTAAAAGAAGACACAGACCATCTACTAAGGTAAAATAACGACTAGTGGGGCGCACGGCGGGGGGCAGGGGGGCGGATCTGCAGATACAGGACCCCCTCTGTAATGAAATGTTGGAAAGTGCTTGGGGCAGGCTCACCTATTTTCCAGGACCCCCTCAGCGCTGGTGCTGGCGCTTTCCTTTTTGCCCTGCTGGAGCATGGCGCTCCAGGAATGGACAGTTCCTCAGGAAGTGAGTTCCAATGAGTTCCACTGCTTGAGGAACTCTGCATTGCTAGAACCACCTTAGGAATGGAGAAACATCTCCATCATCCCTAGAGTGTAGAAAGAAAGCACTGGCACTAGTGCTGAAGGAGTCCTGGAAAGTAGATGAGCCTGCCCCTGAGCACCCACCCAACACTTAAGTAGTTTAGGGCCCAATCCTATACCTGCAGTGGGGAACCACACATTCTCGGTTCCCTGCTTGCAATGGTGTTGACTGTCGTCCTGCCAACAACGACTTCGGTAAGTCATTCGGAGTCACATGATGCCCTCCCTTCGCTCTGGCTCGCCCCAGAATGCATCGCGCTGGACAAGCCAGGGCAAAGGGAGGCTGTCGTGCAACCTGGAAGTGGCTACTAGCAGCGCAGAAGACTGCTCTGCAGTCCTGCAAACAGCGCAATTTTGCCATGCAAAGGCAGGGAAGGTCATTTACTTACTTATTTTTTTACTTTTTACAGCGTTTTTAACATAGGTTCCCAGCATCCATGATTCCATGCTATTTGCGGGGTGTGTGTGTGTGTGTGTGTGTGTGTGTGTGTGTGTGTGTGTGTGTGTGTGTGTGTCTGAAATGGAACCACTGTATTACTACATCATGCATTTGGACAATCCCTCCGCTTACCAATCCCAACAGATATCAAAATCATTTTATTTCTACCTTTTTACCAGGAGAGTCAGGATCTGCCAAAGGGAACCCTGTTGGCCAAAACTTTGGACCATTTCCACACTTCCAAGTTACTGTATTTTTGTTTCCAGAAGCTCACAAATTTCTTAAATGTACCATGGCCTGAGAAAAGAGTTATATGACAATTGCCATGTAAATAAAAGGAACACTTCCTACATCGCAAAGGTTGTGTGTGTGTGTGTGTGCACGCACGCGCACGTGCGCTGAAGAATTCTCAAACTACTATAGCAACAAATGGTGGTCCAGTATCTAATGTTGACTTACGTTCCGTGAAAAGTAAATGTTAACTTTGAAGCGGTCCTTCTCATGACACAGTTCAGTGATAACTTCACATTGCAAGTCCATATCAGACTAGGTCATGATACAGAACCCCTTTTTGTTTGCCTTGGGAGAGGGGAAAGCAGATGGGGGTGGTGGTGATGGTGAAGTGACTTTGATTGCAAAAACATGATGGAGAGAAAAGGGTTAACACTTTGCCCCTTTGCCTGGCATTGGTCTCCTAATGGCTCCTTTAGATCACAGCCACTCCTGCTACATTCTGTGAAAGGAAAAAACACAGAGGACAAACCACACTTACACATGCAAGGTAGCCCTCAAGTTTATTTCAGAAAACTGGGGACTACTGCTCTCTCTTGCAGCAAGAGGAAAGCAGTAGTCCCCAATTTTCCGCCATGCTCCTGGGGCAGTGAAGTAGAAAAGACTACAGTTTTTAGAAAATAGCCATGAAAAGGGAACTGCATCCTTTTACATTCAGTGTGTCTGTTAGGTGTGAGGAATGGCATACACTCTTGAGACTGCTGGCTGAAGTGAGAAATTACAGCTTTATCCTGTGTAACTCTAGAGCGGCGGAGCACGCGCTCCGCTGCTCTAGAGTGTCGCGAACATTCCATAAAGTACATTTGTGAATCCTGGCAAGTAAGGGCCGCTGGGGAGAAGGCCGGCAGCCCTCACTCTGCCGGGAGACCGTCCCTACACCCGCCGGACTAGATAAGCCCTGCACCAGCTGGTGCAGGGGCAGGGCGGACCGGGCAGTGAGGGAGGGTGGCCATTGGGCGAACCAGGTGGGAGGAGGGCGGGGATATCGGCAGCGAGTTCTGCTGATATCCCAAGCCCTCTTCCGGCCTGGTTTAGCCTACCTTCCTAGCCTCGGCCGCCTTGCACGCGGGAAAAGGGACAGCCAAGGACGGCCACAGGATACCACGGCCGGCCATCCTTACACAGGATTGGGCTGTAAGCGAAGAGCACAGCAACTGTGTTCCTCCAAGGTACTTTCCTGAGGTGCTTTACAGTGCTGCTATGAAAAAGGAGACAGAGCCCAAGAACAAGCATAACTTCCATCGTTCCTGCAGTATTTGAAATGTCATATAGAAAGAACAGGGCTGTTAATCTCTGTACAGTTTCCAGAATACAATGAAGGTTTGGCAAGGACTACACAAACTACACAAGCAGGTTGTGTGGCAGGAGCAACGTAAAGCAAGAAATTGATACACAAACATGTACAAGATCTGTTGAGCTGCAAACAGCCCTTCAGTCTTCCAGCCTCCTCACACACACACACACACACACAAACAAACACACACACACACACACACACACACATTCATCCCTTTTATTTCGTATAAACTCATGAAATAAAATTGTAAATGTTTTATGCTGCTTTGGCAGATAATATGGGCTGGAAAGTCTAAAAGACTTATGGTGGTGGGTGGTTTGCATGACAAATCTGGTTGTATCTTTTCTCTGAGATGACCTTTGCACCTTTTTTATATATATAGTTTTAAGGCAGAGAGGAATTCTTATTTCCTTATTCACCAAGTTTGACTCCCCTGCATAGATTTTAAGCCTGGGGATGCTGCATTAAGCTTACTCATTAGAATGATAGATACTAAAAAGATATGCATGCCTCACTCTGGAACTGTTTGGGAGACTGGTTCTGCTCTTCTCCTCAGATCTTTTCTGATGCCAATGAATGAATTAAGTTCCACTGGGTTAACATAAGAATAGGGGAATGTGACAGTACTTTAAGGGCTGCCATTTACAGGAAGTTCATAAAACTTTTAGCTACAGGAAATTTAAACCTACCTCAGACAAATCACTATTCACTGAAGGGAATAACAACATCCTGTCTATACACCTACATTTAACAGGCCTTTCTCATCTTCAGATTTTCAGTTTCTCAGAGGGCATGAAAAACCAGCCTGCAAAATAAGAAATGTGTGTCAATGGATGGGGGAAAAAAAATCTAAAAATTTCCCTGCATGCATAAACTCTCCTTCCTAATTGCACCCTGATCTCTTGCAAGCCTCAAAGCATCAATGGGAGTGTTATGTGTGGTAAGGCTGCAGGGCTGAATATGTAGAAATATGTCTGGGTTTCACATTCCATCCATGGAATTGGATATGCTACTGTTAATCTCACCATTTTAAGATGGAAAATAAAGTTTCATCATAGACTGAAAATACAGTACTACAAAATGAGGCACATTCAGTTTAGTTCATGTGAAGATTTTTTTCCCAGTCCAAAAATGCATGGAAGGAAGCGAAACCAAGTCCTGCAGAGATGAATATACACAAGGAACCACAAGAAAGGAGCCACAGAAGTCCTGCCCAACCCTCTTCTTCTTCTTTCAACATCTTATAGCCTGGCCTGGATTGACTGACAGTTGCCCTAGTATTCTGCATTACCAAGAGGGCCCAATCCTATCCAACTTTTCAGTGCCAATGCAGCCGCAATGCAGCCCGAAGGTAAGGGAACAAATGTTCTCTTACCTTGAGGAGGCCTCTGTCACTGCCCTGCCCCCCCCCCCCCAGGCACAGCGGCATTGGCACTGGAAAGTTCATTAGGATTGGGTTGTAAAGTGAGAAATTTGACTCTAATGGAGCCTACTTCCATGAAAGGGACTGATGTTTAAGAAAAGTAACTTACTTACCTGTATGCCAATTTTTCAAATTGTATGGGTATTTTCCTACAAAACACAGCAATTTGGGTGCCAGAAAATGTATCATTGTCACTGGGTTGCCAAAAAATGACAGTAGAACAGAAAAAAATACACTCCACTTGCAAATAAATAAAAAAGAATGCCATTTTATAGAATGCCATTTTACCATTTGTTCATTTTAAAAAAAAAAAAACTTTCTCCCCACTATGTTATTTATCATCGTTTTTTTCTTGATGGAAAAATATCCACACCGTGCTGAATTTCAATGGAAACTGAGCAATGCTAGATTGCTTCAAGGAATGGACTTTCTCCAAATGATTCAGTGCTTTAAATATGATCCACGGCTTCAAATAGATACAGGGTTGACATTTCTCATGAATCCAACACTCCTAAAAATCGATGCATGTGACATAGCAGGAGTTTTTCAAAGTATTACACACCGTTGGGCGGCGGGCATCAAGAGACTGCTGATACTGTTAACAACTTGTTTATTTATATCCTTTAAAATCCTCACAGATTAAATGCCTGCAAATCATGCACATCACTGGGATGCATAACTAGGGAGCCTACACTGTTCATTCTCCACCCACTCTACTTATTCTGCCTAGATTTGGTTTATATATATGAATGGTTTCAAGATCCACATTCTTACAGAACATGACAGCAAGCCACACCTCAGAGAAGTGTTTCTTGAACAGTTTATACACAGGGTACAAGAGAATTTTTGGATTAAAACTGGAGGGACAGTTCATATACTATTCAAAAATACACACACACATATTTTCTCAATCAGCAGCCAAAAGAATGGGCAGGCAATTCCAGTCTTTATGACTACATAAGTGGTTCCCAATTTTTTTAGCACCGGGACCCACTTCTTAAAATGACACTCTATCGGGACCCACCTAGCTTTACGAGACTAAATCAGTCAATCATAAATAAAATCAACCCTGACTGTTCCCTGGAAGGACAGGTACTGAGTCTGAAGCTCAAATATTTTGGCCACCTAATGCGAAGAGAGGACTCTCTGGAGAAGACTCTGATGCTGGGAAAGATTGAAGGCAAAAGGAGAAGGGGAAGGCAAAGGATGAGATGGTTAGACAGCATCATCGATGCAACGAACATGAAAATGAGCGAACTCAGGAAGATAGTGGAAGACAGGAAGGCCTGGCAGGATACGGTTCATGGGATCACGAAGGGTCGGACACGACTTAATGACTGAACAACAATAATTGTTTGCAAAAAACTCAATCCATTTCTCATAATGAGGCAGCTCTAATGAATAGCCTCAAGGCTTGTGGGGCTTAGTTATGCGAACCAGCCTTCACCTGCCCCCACCTGTCATTAACAGACTTGGGGAAAAAAATACCAAAAATAAGATTCTCAAACATTCAACTCCCTATATTTACACAAGCTTGCAAACTGCAGGAGCTGACTGTTTGCAGGGCAATTAGCAGCTATCTGATTTTTTTAATAGCCTCAGGGCTTGAGGCAATTAGTTATCCATCACCTGTGTTTTCATTGGAGGCTCACTGAGACACACCAGAAATCAAGTCGTGACCCATCAAGTGGGTCCTGACCCACAGTATGAGAAACACTAGACTACATGATAGCCCAGCTATCATAGTAACTAGGCCCTGTAAGTCAGGGCTCAGAGACAGGACTATGGATCTGGGCAATGAAGATACTTCTGGGATTGCCCTGCTCCTATTGATACCTACAGGAGCAGCATCAAGAAATGCCAGTGCATCTCTAGTCTCCGCCCCCTAGTGATATTGACATACTGTCAGAGGGAGGAGATGAGGAAGGAAGGAAGGAATGTAACATAGTATCTCCCTACTGCCACCAGCAAAGAAACGGTGGATGAATCCAACATGGTAATTTAAGCTTTCAAGGCACACTTCAGTTCCTCTCACAGAGCACCATTTGCAAATGAATTCCTGCTTCCAGGCGCGTCACCAGGATGCGGGTCACCGGGGAGCGGGGCTTGCGCATCACCCTTAATGACGCGGCCCCGCCCCGCCCCCGTGCATGACGTCACGAGCATGCCCGGAACACACACACCCGCGCTGTTTTCGGCTCATTTCAGAGCCAAACGGACGCGAGGGCAGGCGGGCGGGCCCAGCTCCACTGGCAAAAAGTAAGTGGGGGGGTCGCGCGTCACCCCTATGCGCGCGACACCCCCCGCGCTTCCCCCCGTCAACGCCCATGCCTGCTTCAGAGACCAGAAGTTGTAGTTTGCTCATCTAGTGTCACTGCTCTCATGCACACATCACCATCTTGCGAAGATATGCTGAGTGGTTGCCACTCCCCACCCCAATCATACAATGAAGGAAAGTAGTACAGTAACTGCAGTTTAGATAAAGTATGTGCAAAATATGTGAATGGTCACCAGTGGCAGTAGAATAGCATTGGTGGCATTCTTTCCCCATAGGTTGTGAAAAGACCTGTAGCCTTTAGTGTGGGGGTGGAATATCCAAATAACAGGTGCTACACATCGAAGACAGAGTTGCACCTAGCTCTTTGCTCTGTGTTCTGAGATGCTAAAAAGATGGGCAAACTGGGGGCCACCTGAGTTTGCTTTTCAAGCCCTTTTATGTCTTTCTCCCCATGTGTGCAAACAGAGATTGCTGCGTCTTTCCCCACAAACTCTACAAAACTTCGTCTCAGCAGATATAGATAGGTAACCTTGTCATTAGCAACCTTGACCATTAACTCACAACCGCCTCCCTCTATTTTCTGTGTCTCATGTGCAGTCAACTGACAACACAGTGCCTCTACCTCTTCTTTCTTTTGTGTGAGCTGAGAGAGAGAGAGAGAGAGAGATATTACTAGCCTTAGCCAATCAATCATGGAATCCAAGAGTAGGGGGACTGCACATTGCTCATACACTCTCCTACGACATGGGGCATTGGTTGTGATCAAACTGTAGGAGGAGCAACCTTCTCCTCCTGCTGCAAGTGAGGAAAGTGATTTCACAGCCTGCCAAGAGGCCCAGTCCTTATCTGTAGCCCTGGTTCCCTCCACCTGGAATCTAGGTATTTTCCGGCTTCTTTCTCTTCTTTTCCTTGCCCAGTTTCCTCTCCCTCTTCCCTCACTACCGCCACTACTGCAGGGGGGAGGGCATGGTTAAGAGCACATCAGTGCTGGGAAGCATGGGTAGTCAGCAGCAAGCTCCTATTCTATCCAGATACCCAGACACAACAAATCAGGAACATAGCAACTGAACAGGACTTGTGTTTCATCACATTGTTGATGTGATATATATATCCACTATTAATTCCACTATTACTGTGAGGAGCAGGGTTCCTTCAAACAAATCCTAGAAAGCCTAAAAGAAAGCAATGCAACAGCAAATCAAACGTTGAGTCAGAGTTTAGGAAGCAGGAGGTCTAAGAGACAGACAATTGGTGCTCTTACTTGGTAAAGGAAATATCTTCATTCATAGCCCACTGTCCATAGTTACTTGATCTCCTCCTAGACTGCCTACAAAACATTCAGGTACAAACCCTTTCCACAGCATAAAATAAACAGATAAATGAGTGGTGGTGCAATCCTGACTAAGCTTGGAACGGCAAAGCGAGTGCCGTTCCAAGACGTCATGAACATGCTGTAAAGCACATTCGCGATGCCTCAGGAGTAAGGGAGACTGGTGCAAAGCCAGCCTCCCACACTCTGTCACCGGACCGAGGATGCAGCTGCAGGTCGAGGGAGGGGGGCCATTGGTCTAGCCGGCCTGGGAGGGGGGGCGGGTGATGGCGCCCACTATATCCCCGTCCCCGCCAGGCGCCTAGGCTGTTACACGGCCTCCTCCAACTTCTGCCAGTTATTTAGCTGGCGGAAATCTGAGGAGGCCTATCGTGCAGGCACCGGTTTACACTCAGGGAAGGGGACAAACATCCCCTTCCCCGAGTAGACCTCCGGCCCGCCAGTGCAATGGCAACCTGGGCTCAGGATCTGGCGGGCGGCCCTTGGCCGCCAGTCAGATCCTTAGTCAGGATTGCGCTGTGAATCATTTATTGCACAACATTAGGACATCCTTTGATGTAATAAGACATCAGGTGATGAGAGATTATTATTCATATTCTAAATAATAATTTTAGGTTCTCCAGCAATTTTGAATACTATGTAATTTTACTATTCTTCTGTTTAATCAGGTTGTTGATCATTTAATTAATAAATTATGAAGAAATAATGAAGAAATTGCATTGAGACCCTTTAAAGTAGTTTTCCATCCTGTTCTTGACGTGCATCCACAGAGTGATCTGTCTTTTACAGAAGGCATGGGCAAAAGATAGATCATACTCCACCAGTGGACTACTAGTCAGTTTCCAACAGAGCACCTAGCGCTTGCTAGTTCCTGGGATTCTTGCAAAGGATTCTCGATGGGGAGATAATGGGGAGACACTACAAGACACTTTAATGGCTCAGTCCTATGGGCCACATACTGCAGCAGAACTGCTGCCATAAGTCTGCTGCCATAAGTGCTGCTATGGTGTTGTAAAAGGTGCACCACTATCATGAACTTTGGGCCGCCAGTGCAAATGACTGAATGCCCCAAGCATGCAGCAGAGGCTGCCGGATCCACACCGGTGCAGGTAAGATGGTGGCAGGGGCAGTTCAAGGGCAGGTGGAGGTGGATCTCGGCAGCAGCAGTGCACACTGATGGTATCCCCATTTTCCTGGCCATACAAGCCCCTGACTCACCTTGGACTTATGCCAGCAAAATAGCTGGCATGGGACCAAGGAGAGTTATCATTGGCAACTTGGTGGCCTACCAAGAGGTAAATAACTGTTAAGAGATCCTGAATATGTACTCTCACTCACTCACTCACTCACTCTCATTAATATCATTTACTATTAGCTGAATTTCCTACCTTGTCAAGTTTAATTACTTATTATTATGTTCCATGTCTTCACACTTTAAAATTACTACCTGTGGACCCTAGTGTTCTAAATCCTTTGGTTATTACAGCAGGCTTACCAGATCCTTGCCGGGACGGGAGCAGTCTACCCTTAAGGGGGAGGGGCGTGGGGGGCCCAGAACACGATGCGTTCTGGGCCCCCCCCCCACGCCCCTCCCTCTTAAGGGTAGACTGCTCCTGTCCCGGCGAGGATCTGGTAAGCCTGAGTTTATCAGAGTCAGACTACACCAGAGTCTTTGAATGTGGAGTAGCACTAATAATAACACCATTCATTACAGTATTTAAACTCTCAATAATTATGAGAAGAGAAGGTTTGCTTCTTCACAAAACACATCACTTGTTAAGTTATGGAAATTCAGTATCACAAGATGCTGTGATGGCCACTAACCAATCTACACTTTACACAGAGCAAGGTGGTAGAATTCTAGACAGGCTGCAAGTGAGGAGTCATTTTTTAAATCTTTTCCTTGCCAAAAAACATGCCTGTAGTGAACCTGCAAATCAAGGAGAGGTCTGTGCTAAACATCTCACATGCGTATGTATCACATGCAGTGAGGGTTTTTTTTTTGGGGGGGGGGAATAAAGACACATTCTAAATCGAAAATATGACCTCACACCCACAGATTGAAATGAAACAGCCTAGAATTCTGCCTCTTCACTCTGTGTTATGTGTAGATTGAACAAAGTTTTTTTTTTTAAAGGATTAAGGAAATTCTTGGATGGGTCTATCAATGGCTATTAGCCAAGATTGCTAAGTGGAACTTCCATGTAGAGGCAGAATCTCTCTGCATTCCAAATGCCAAAGTCAAACAGGGAAAGGCCTCCATCCATGCCCAGCACATGAACACCCAGGGCTGTCATTTGGCTGGCAACAACTGCAAACACCATGCTTGACCCAACAGGGTAATTCTTAAGCTATAATAAAAGTAAAAACAAATTTGGCCAGGAATGAACTGATCATGTCAGGTATCTTCTTGGCTAGAACAGGAGCTTGTCAGGGACAGCTGTGAAGCAGGCTTCTGCTGGAGCATCAAGGCAGCCTCACCACCATGCAATCATATGCCACAGGAGGAAAAAGTTAAAATTACAGCACCACTATTAGTCTGGGTTGACACCTTCAGAGGGCTGTTAGTATACTCTGTGATCTAAGAACAGCTGTATAGCTTTAAAAGTACTATTTCTAACATTCCATGTTTTCACTGCTTAGATAGACTGTTCCTGATGCTTGTATGCTCATAGGGTGCAAAAAAACCAAAGAAGTAGCTGTTGGTGTGTTTCAGAAATAGCTGGCCACAATTATTTCACTGATTTCACACACCCCCTCCCCATCAACAGTAGTCAGTGGCTACATGTGCTTTAGAGCAGAGTAAGCCAGCGGGTGGCGCATGTACTCCGGGTTAAACCACTGAACCATGAGCTGTCGATCGAAAGGTCGGCAGTTCGAATCCGTGCGACAGCTCCTGCCAACCTAGCAGTTCGAAAGCAAGAACTTGCAAGTAGATTAATAGGTACCGCGTCAGCGGGACGGTAACAGCATTCCATGCGTCTTGGTGTTGAGTCATACTGGCCACATGACCATGGAAATGTCTTCGGACAGCGCTGGGTCTTCGGCTTTGAAATGGAGATGAGCACCGCTCCCTAGAGTAGGACACGACTGGACTTAATTGTTAAGGGATACCTTTACCTTTACTAAGTCCATGTTGGGGAATATCCCATTGTTTTCATGGGTCTTCTTATGCCTCTGGAAGTTTGCATAAAAAAAGAATGCAGGCTAACTGAGTTAGGCAAAGCTACAGGCATACTATTGTGCTTGACCTCCAAGAGATCTGATATCCAGTTTTTCACCTACAGTACTAGCTTTTAACATGTTAATTATTTAGAATTGCAAAACCCATTACATACAACATGATTTAAGTAATCACAAATACAGTATTACATGAGATGTAGAGTCTATTTAGCTTCCTTGGCACAGAGAAAAGGAGGCAGGTTTTTAATGTTCTTGAAAAACCAGTTACAAACAGAAGCAGCATAAAGTTAGGCCTACCAGAATCCTTAATGGCTTTTCTGTTCAGGTCTAACCTATGGGGAGAATGCACTATAAGTAAAACCTGGTTTGGAATTGCTCAAGAGATTCTGGTATACTACAGCTATTACAAAACAGAGAATGGACTTCCAACAGGGCTTGCATCTGGCCAGGTTATACCTGAGGCTGGCACCCCCTGTACTCCTACCATAGTTACACTGCTGTTCCACAGACCATGTTTCTAGCTCTCTTGATGAAGCTGCAAATATGAAATCCTGTTGAGTAGCAGACAACCAAGATATCTCTGCTAGAGTTATATACACAGCTCTAGGTAAGATTAAATGGATTAAACCATATTCCCCGCTCCAGGTCCATCATGACGTTTGTTTGGAGACCTTGAGCCAGTCAACTTGCAGCTTAAATTTACCTCACAGTGCTGTTATATGAGGATAAAATGCTGCTCTGAGCTGGATAAAAAAAAAAGTAACAGTAATAACCATAATTCGTAAAATTCCAAATAAACTGCCTAGTGTGTGTTGAGCAGCAGGCAGGTGTGCTTACACCTAGCTTTTCCTCTCCTAGTGGTAAGGGCTCCAGGTTAAAATTTGACACATTCGCTCCTAGACCTCTGCTTTGCAAGAATCTTCTCAAGTAATCCATTTCTGACACTGAACAGCTGAGCTCACCAAGCCAAGGGCACCCCACCTCTGTCATGTATTGTGGCCAGCCAGATGCCCAAGATGTTTTTTGCAGCCCACAGTAGGAATGCCTTTGTTATTCACATTTGTGCAGGCCAGACCTAGAACTTGCTATCTGCTTGACTAATGTCCCAGTCTTGAAGTGAGAGGCTCAGTCGAGAAGCTGCTCTCTTGTCAGTAGCTTGGACAATGTCCCCTTTTAAAATGTACAGGAGGGCTTGATTTGGGCCTGTGTGCTGCTCTCATGTATTTGCAAAAGGAACGCAGTGAAAAATAACACAGGCATCTTTTATATTTGATGGGCAGTCAAGTGTACAAATCACCTTTTTTAATTATGTCCCAATTAGCAATTTGACCCTATTAAAAGGTACCAGGGTGGCACAGCTGTATAAGGGGATTAATTTGTGCCTGTTCTTCTAACAGAAATTATATTTGCCCTGTGTCATGGCCCCCGGGCATATAACAGTTGACCTGTTTGTGATTTTGCTGTTTCCATTCTTTGGGAATCCTTCATGGTTTTGAGGCTGAGCGCCTACTTTCTATTATCTGAAACAGGTCATGAAATTTCAGCAGCTCTTCCCTCTGGATGATCTCTAGCCCACTTGACACCAAGCAAAGAAACAGCAGCAGCAGCAAAACTGTTTTTGATTCCTCCACTTCATCATGCTGACACAGGCTAGGCGGGAGTCAAAGGGGGATGGAGAATATCTTTATTCAGGATCAGAGACAGTCTTATTAGGCCCTGTAAAGCCCACTTAGAAAGCAGACATTTCCTGTTACAGAGGGTTTACGGACTAGGTGTTAAACAGGATATAACCAGAAGAGGATGAATAGGAGGAGGAGGAGGACTGCAGTGACAATAAAACAATCAAATGGCAGTATAAGAGCAGAAGGCCCAGCGTGTAATTTGCCTAATCAGTGCAAAATACAAATGATTTATACAGTCCTATGGGAGAAGAAAGATCTGCCAACAAACCACCTAGTAATGGTGGGAAGAGAAGAACAGAATGGTGTATATAACTAAAAGTCTAGTCTGTCTGATCTACAAAACAATAGTATGTTACACAGTGCTTCAACACAACCAAAGCTGATTTCCAGAGACCCAGCACATTTAGCAGATCACAGACTGGATTTTGTTGTTCTGCATCGATCTGGATACAAATGATCTTAAACAGGGATAGGATGTATTTCTTCCCCAGCTGGAACCTGGGCCAGATCCATGGATTACAGCTTAGGCAGAAACCTTTCCAAAACAACCCAGGACATGTGGACAGGTTTTAGTCCCATTCAAGATAGCATGCTAAGAGGACATACCCATTGTAAGGGTTAGGGAACTACTAGTGGGCTGAGGGGACAAGGTTGTCTCTTGGCACATTGAGAGCATATCAGCTGAGGCCAGAGACATCCCTGATGGTATTTTTAGGATATGCTCTTACTGATATTGAAATGTGTCAGGCTAATGTGTCATTGATTATTATTGTTTGTTATAATAACTATGATGTGAAAAAAAGTTCAGAACATTCATTGGATTCTATTTCTACTAGGGACCTAATCATTAAGAAGCTGCAGTATCCTTTTTTTTTTTTTAATAACCAAACTGGCTGAGGAATTCAAGTTCAAATTCATCAGCAAAGGGCTACTCCGGAACAATAAAGTATCATGCAATCTCTGCTACAACATGAATAATATAGATGTTTCTGTCATTTTGGTTTCAGCCGTGTAGCAAAACTGAGCACTCGGTGAAGGAGAAGCGCTAGTTGGAGAAAACAACTGAGGACCAGCTGTGCATTTACTGTCCTCTAGAACAGGCCTGCAGAGAAGAGCATTCAGGCTACTGAAGCAGTAATGCAAGCCCCATTGAAATGAAAGAGAACTACTGAGGACCAGTGTGCCTCTACCTGCACACTACCTGCCAGGGAGCATACTCTCTTGCTAACCTGGCAAAACTGATCGATCTCTCTCTCTCTCTCCTCCATGTGTGTGTGTGTGTGTGTGTGTGTGTGTGTGTGTGTGTGTGTGTGTGTGTGTGTGTGTGTGTGTGTGTGTGTGTGTGCGCTATCTTATCTACAACTTTAATTTCTCCTTTTCAAATGCCTTTTGTTTTCCAGAGGACATCCTGTTGAGCCCTTCAGGGACAGCCCCACTAACCCGGGGTTGGCCAAGGACACTCCCCAGGAAGGGGGTGGGGATGGCAACCCTGCAAGGCCAAAACCCAGGTCTGGGTTTCTCTTTGGCCCACACAGGTGCTGCAGACGGCGGTTGTAGAGCCAGCATTTCGCTTCAAAGTGCACCTGAGACCAAACACAGGGCAGATGAGTGCAGGTGAGGGAGAGATGTGTGAACTTGGGGGGGGGGGGAGGAGATAGTGGCAGGGGAGAGGTGTACAGCAGAGAAACAAGAATGAGAGTTGGGAGAATATTTCCTCACCATACGATTCACAGTTCTCCATGACTTGGGATATGTAGCAGCTCCCAGGGGTTCCAGGTCATCCCATGGGGTAGTTCCATATTGCAGAGGTGCGTTTTTGGTCATGGCCGGGGCCCCGGGGCATATGGGAGTACAAATAAGAGGCTTACCAGACTTGGTGATGCTAAACAGAAACAGGCTTCTTTTATTTTTCTGTAGTCCCAACCCTATTGGGGCCTTGCGCTGCCAGAACTACGGTAGCATTCCAGCAGCACAAGGTCCTTTACCGGTTACCCACAGCAAGTAAGAATCACCTCCAAGCAATGGTGGTGCGAAAGCCGGGGGGGGGGGGGTTAGGATTGGACAGTGTGTCTTGTTACATGGGGTCTCCTAGATACTTCTCGAGGGTCCTCTCAATTCCCTCTCTCCACTGACATTCCTTCCTTCTCAGCGGCAGAGTTCTACTCTTCCCCATTTGCAAGGGGAAGGCAAAGAATGAGATGGTTAGACAGCATCACCGATGCAACAAACATGAAAATGAGCGAACTCAGGAAGATAGTGGAGGACAGGAAGGCCTGGCAGGATATGGTTCCTGGGATCACGAAGGGTCGGACACGACTTAACGACTGAACAACAACAACACCATTTGGCATGAGGGCAATCCAAAATCTCCACACAAAAGTATAATAAAGGGCTATAGATAAGGAGAATAGGAGCTGGGAAAATTATCTTAGAAGCAAGATGCGTTGTGCTGAGTTGGTTTTCTTGCTACAAACTTTATATAGTCAGTAAAAGTGAATGGTTGTGCCTGGGCTGAATATGTATCATTTTCTGGGCAAAAGATTGTGTCTCCCAACTACTAGACCTGAAGAATGGTCTAGTCACAGTGTAAGGGTCCCCACACTACGGTCTGTGGACCACATCAACGCATTTTGATTGGCCCGTTGAACTCAGTGGCATTAAAATTGCATGCTCCCCCCCGCCCCCACCCAGCTACCACATGTCTTCCTCCTCCTGGATAAAGTGACTGCTGAGCTCAGTCACTCTCACTGAGACAAAAGACAGCAAGCAACCCTGCAGCTGCAAATATTTTTCTCTTATTGTGTACAAAATGTACATATTATTTTCTATTATTGACCCATGCCAGCCCACCATAAAAGACTGAGTGATGTGAACCTGGCAGCTGAAAGTTTGTGGACCTTGGTCTAGAGTCTACCATGTTTTCTTGACTGGCACACCATAACAGAATAAATTCTGTGGCCCAATTCAAACCACATTTAACCAGTGGAACAATGCCTTGGGCTTCCACTCCCCCCTCCTGCCTACTTGATTCTCTGCCTCACTTCCTGGTTTACAATAACTGATTTGTCATGAAATCTGAACAGGGCAAACTACTTTAGCACACAGTAATAGAATAGATTCATATTCATAGTTTGTCATGATGCCTGAAATGAATCGTCAGTTTGTCACCAAACTAGAATTGGACATCATATTTTAAACAAACTGACGATTCAGGCATCATGACAAACTATGAATCTATTCTATTACTGTGAATCCATGGGAAGCACACATTGATGGGAGGGAGAGTGTGCACTTAAGGCACAACCTCGAGGGCCAAACCAATTTGGACTATTAGGCCAATGTGTTTGATTTCTGTCTCAGGCTGCAATCCTATACACACTTACCTCGGACTAAATCCCATTGAACTCAATGGGGCTTACTTCTGAGCAGCCATGCCTAGAATTGCAGTATTCCTCAGTCACACGGTTTCAGAGAGAAAGGCATATCTAAAGAATTTTAAAAAGAAAAAAAATATTAATTTTTTAAAAAATACTCGTACTGTCTTAATCAGAGCTACTAAATGCCATCTATTCTTAAGCATTAAAGGGCGTGAAATGTCTTGGGTCGTAGTAAGCCTAGGCCCTAGGCCAAGAGATTTTCAAAACTGGAGCTACCAACATTATGTTCCTAGCATTCTCAGTTCGTGTCAAAATGGGAAGCGGTGTGTTTTCCTGTTATCAAATGGTGAACAGTTTGCAATGTGTCTCTGGATACTAGATGAAAAGGCAACAAAAGAAAGGACAAGAGTTTTGGTTGATAAGTGTTTTTACAGTCAAGATTCCAGGGGTTCTTAAAACAACTTCTGTCTACAAATTCTAGCCGTAGCCTTGCTGAAATTATGGTACTAGTGCTTCTTTACCAACTCTGCATAATTGGGCTGTTAGTTTATTTATTTCAACCAAAGATCATTGCAAAATAACATTCTGAGTTACATTCAACAAGGCGATATGGACGCAGGGGAATTATGAGTGAATATAACCACTATGATCATTATGGAAAAACTTGAGGACCATGATATACTGTATTCAGGGAAAATTTGAAGTTGCATTTAATGTGTAGAGTAAGAACCTGTTGGATTATACCCACTACATAATGCTGCATTTGAATGTGCAAACTTGCTTGTGATTTTCAAAAGCACTATCCTTTAGTTTAGGTGACAAGTTTGTCCAAATTAAACAGCAAGTATCAGATCTTTTGAGAAATCTCTACATCCCAGCAGACTTACCATATGAACCCTGACAAGAAACAGGCTCTGTAGGCTTTACACAGTGGACGGTAGTTATGACCTCAGCAAAACTTTGACCACATGTATATGGACATCGGTTTGGTGGAACTTCTGTATAACAAAGGCTGGTTAGTTTATTCTGAGCTGAAGACCCTCTGACCATCCCTGCACATGTAAACAAACCAGAGGTTGAGGACTTCAGGCCTGTATTCAATGGCAAAACGTTTTAGAAATAGGACCTCATTTAGGCTACAATTCTATACACACTTTCCCGGGAGTAACAGCGCAATCCTGTGTAAGAATCCGGCCGGCGGCCCAGGGCCACCCACCGGATCCTGAGCCCGAGGCTGCCCGTCGTATGGCGGGCTGGAGGTCTACTCAGGGAAGGGGATGTTCGTCCCCTTCCCCGGGTGTAAACCGGGGCCGGCCTGATAGGCCTCCTCAGATTTCCGCCAGCTAAATAACTGGCGGAAGTTGGAAGCTGTGTAATCGTCTAGCCGGCCCGGTGGGGATGGGGATATGGCAGTCACCATCCCTCACCGGCTAGTCCAATACCCCCCCTCACCTGCCGGACTGCCCACGCGGCCGCCGGCGGGAGAGTTTACCTTCCTCCGGCGGCCGCTTGACTGGTCCGGCGACGGAGGGAGGCCGGCACAAGGCCGGCTTCCCTTACTCGCAAGTCGGCACAAACATGCTTTATGGCACGTTTGCGACAACCAAGAACGAAGGAGCGCTCACTCCACCATTCTTAAGATCCCAGGATTGCACTGTCTGTCTCATTCAGCACAATGGGACTTACTTCTAACTAGATATGCATAGGATTGTGCTGTTAGAGAGGAACCATGGCTGGTTTGAATGATACATTCAGGGTGAGATTGCATGTGTCCTGCTCCCCATCCCCTGCTTCTGGGAGGGGATACGCCCAAACCTCCCACACATGCAATCTAGATGGTGTGTGAGGGGGAGCTTTGGAATATTCCCCCCTCATGGGATTAGAAGCAGGGGGAAAGCATGTCTGGAGCAGGAGGAGGACATGCCCCAAATCATAGGGCAGGCAGGCTGGCTTGGATATATCGTCCAAACAGGCCCCATTTCTTTATGACTGGACTTGGTGATATTGGATTCTCATTATGTACCTGAAACACTTGGGCCTGGATTCAAAGACCTACACAGGTAACACTGTGAACATAAAAACCGCTGTACTTCTGTTTTCAATCAGTACTCGCCCCACGTGTCATGGCAAACTTCTTCTGAGAGGAATTTCAAAAGCAGCTTGTGTTGTGGTGGGGAAGTGGGGGAGGGCGTTTGCTTGCCTGCTAGTCAAAGCAAGAAATCAAATCCCTCTGGGCATGCCCAAGCCTCAAGAAGCTGTTCCAGTTGCAGCCAAGACTAGAGCTGCAAACCTTAGTGAGAGATTTCCAAGTCAACATTTTTAGAACTGGGGTTTAAGGCTACAATCTTATGCCCTCCATCATACATGATCATACATATCATGATCAGGATACAATCCTTCTTGAGATGATGTGGCACAGTGGTGAGAGTGTTGGCCTTGAGTGAAGGAAATGCAGGTTCAAGTCTCCACTGAATTATGAAGTCATGGGAAAAAAGTTATGATGATCTCTCAGTTTAACCTCCCTCACAAGACTGTGTGAGGAAGGAAAAGATATGCATGAAATAACTAAAGTTCCTATTTATTTTTAATTTCATTCTAAAGGCCACATTCCTAGCTGATGAAAACCACATAAACCCATATTCCTGGCCTGCTCCAAAATCTAACTGAAGTCAGTAAGATACATAGCTTGGCAGACAGTTTAGCATAGGGCAAAACCCAAAACCAAGTTGAAAAGTGTCTCTTATGTTCTTGTGTGTATTATTTTCTCCCAGTGAAATTACAGAAAATAATATAAGAAAATGTGTACTATTAAAAAAAGATTAAGTAGCACATCATTTAATTGCTATTTATTTTCATAAACATGAGGTATTTCAAAGTGCTATAAAGATGCAGCACTAAATGTACATCGTTGGAAGAAATTAAACACAGAACTTTGCAATTACTCAGTTCTATGCAACAAACATTAACAAATACATTAACTGGAAGAAACAGGCTAGGAAAAAAGGCATATATAGTAAATTTCTTTACAAAAGTTTTCTTAGTTCAAAAAAGTGATAAAGTAATATCTACTCAAAACTTTCCACAACCATTTTCATACGAAAATATAAGTATCAAATTTAGTTATGTATCAGCATCATACTAAAGTATACAGGCAGTGTAAGAATTAGTACAGTACATAACAGAGATTAACAATATATTTGTATACAAAACATGCTCCTCAAACATTGAGGTATTACAGTACTTAGGTATGAACTTCCAGTCTAATATTGGTAGCAAAAGTCACCTCTCATAACCCAAGACATGTACAAAAGGCAAGTGTGTAATATGGTATTTACAGACGTGGGTGTCTTGTTTTGTTTTTCCCACAGGGGTACAAAATGGTTTTGCCCATCACACCTGGCAGAACATAAAGCACCATTAAAAAGGAATGAATGTTTCCAAACTCAACTGACTGTCATAAGCAGGTCCAAACGCTCACAACATTGAAAGAACATACACAGTTCTAAGAGGAAATACAAAAGCATTCCATCAGGGTTTGGCAGTCTGTTCAACTCCGTACAAGGACACCCATCTGCTCTCCATTCAGATAAAAGAGTTTTGTCAACTACTTCAGAGACTGGATTGAAAGGAAAACCAACATTCTTAACGTCAAAAAACACAACTCTCTTTAAGGAATCAAAAATGTGCAAAGTGGCAGTGGCTGTCCATATTAGACAATTTTAAAAAAAGAAAAAAAAAGAAAAGCATGTTTTAAAAAATTAGCAAGTCTGCATGTGTTCTAATTTTTTTATCAACTGCTGTTGTCGGACTTCCAATTTTTCCTTTTCTAGCAATAACTTGTCCTCCTCTGCCTGTAGGGAATGAACATATTCAGTGGCTTTTTTCAAGATGACAACTTTTGCAGCTTTCTCATTTTTAACCAGTTCTGGCACATGGTCCCTTAATGTAAGGAAACTTGACCTCAGGTCGTTACGTCGCTGGCGTTCCAGGATGTTGTGATTACGTCGACGCTCGCTGTCTTCCGAGTCAGAGTTTCGAGGACTTGAGCTTTTCGGCTTTGGCTGGGTCATGGGTTTGACTGGACGGGGGGCTTCATTTTTTAGCTTTTTCTGCGGGGGTGCATCTTCACTTTCCATATATGGCGAAGGCGCCGCATAGTTATGTTGCTGGTGGATAGGGGCACAGCGCTTCAGGATGACTTCATTTGGCTGAGTTCTCACAGAGGCAAAGGTGGTGGCATTTTTGGGGCGCACCGTAATAGTTAGGGTAGTAACGGATTTGTTGGATGAGGAGCGCCTCTTTTCCACTGTCACCACATCAATTTCTTCTTCATCATCCTCTTCTTCTTCGTCTTCATCTTTGAAAACATAGCAAGAGAAAAAAAAAGCAAGATGTTATTCTCTCAGGAAAACAGACCAGAAGGTTCTCAAGCATTTAGCATAAATTAGCATATATGAGTGCTAAATAAAAGCAATTCCCAGGGCAAATGGCAATGTATAAATATTTAAGCACCAAAAATATGCAGTGCGGGCAGGAAAACAGCATTTAAAAGGTAAAAAAAAAACCCGAGTTTGTATATCCAAGCCTTAGAGACTATACATGCTCCAGCAGGCCTTTAATAAGGCTGGTTGTATCTCCATGCAAAATAGTGAAAAGAATGGGATTTCAAGCTATGCAGTAAGAGGAAGAAATGAAATGAGATAAAATAATTAATAAGTACAAAGAGGCAAAAAGGATATTAAAAATACAATAATTTGCATTTTAAACAACCATTCTGTGCTCTAAATTTCATGCACAATACACACAGGCACACAATGTAAAGGACACGGGGACAGACACACACACACACACACACACACACACACACACACACTTTAGAACACATTTTGCTTGCTTGAAAAAGGGCTGAAAAACTGAACAATTGCTGGATTTGTTCTAATGGAAAATGGAAAGCTGTTCCAGTTGGTAGGTCCCTTTAAGCCAAAGTTTTGGTTTACTGCCAAGAAGACAGCTGTTGGGAGGAAGTGCTCCCTCACTCAAAGCTGTCAGGATATAGACATGAAGGGGGCAGCAAGTCTTTGAAACAGGAGGCTGACCGTCAAGTTTATGATTATGGTCATATGGATCCAGTCATTTACATAAGACAATCTGTGTTTATGGTCATACAGGATAAAGACTGTAGATGTTTCATGAAAGATAAAGCAAGCATTCTGTGTTTTGCTCTGCTAAAACAAAAAAATGAGATTTGTCTGATAGCCACCGCATCGCTGAATGTTTCACTATCGAAGCCTTGTGCAAAATGCAAAATCAACTTGCCCACCCCACAGAAAACATTCTTTTTGCACAATTCAAAGTCTGTTTGCACAATATGTTTTCTGTATGAGCAGCTCCTTTGAGGGAAGCAGAAACAAAATATGGAATAAATTGCATTGTAATATTTAACATAAGAGGATAAAAAAGGGGAGGATCTATTCCTTTCATCCAGCCTCAGCACTGAACCTATGAAGACCTACAACTACTGTATCTGGAAAAGAGCCCCCAAAGGAAAACTTTTTTGATACCATACTAACCTAAGAGAGGCAAGCACACTGCCACCTACTGATCAATGTTAGTAATACAGTATTGTATTTCCAATAGGGAGGGGAAAAGCTCACCTATCAATTTGGACAACTAGAGAATGTGCTAGCTAGTTTATTCTTTAGTAACCATTTTTTTTAAAAGCTAGCAGACTAGGATTTACAAAGTTTTTCTCCTTACAAAATAAGGTCAGTTGCACTATGTATCCTGTCTGATCTAGACAGCTCCTGCTAAATGTTCCTACAAGATTCACCTTAGCTCAGCCCCTCAATACCAGAGGTTTACACACACAACAATATGGCAATATACTATACAGCAAGGATCAAACAGTTTCTCTTCTTCGCACCCCTGGTCTCCTCTGTCACATTACTAATGCTACCTAATCTCTTTTTCCATCTTGCTAGTTCACAGCAAGAAGCTCTCTAAAGGTTCTGGTGATCACCTTTCTCTTGAGTTCTCAAACACAAGCCCAAAGAATATTGATGCCCATCATGTTGGTGTGTATGCAAGAGTGAAGAAAAGAAAGATCTTGTTTAATTTGGTTGCAGGATAATAAAGGTAGAACTTGGAAAAGAACCAAAGAAAAATCATCCCTTGCTCTTTGCCAGTGTCCAAGACCAAACGGCAGCTTGTCAAAATGAAGGAAATAAAACCATATAATGCCAGGTCAGTGCTACTGTGGATCTGCATTTCTGCCATTTCAGAACCACCCAACTTCCTGCTCCTAGTTGGGCTCAGAGAGACATTGACTGTGTTGAGGGGAGGGAAGGAGGGCATGAAGTCCTGTCATGATGACGCATGCACACAACAAAGGATGTCGTCATTTACCAGAATCACTGAGCATATCGTCTCCCGAACTGCTGTTGGCCCGACTGTCACTGGTTGCACTTGGGTGGCGGCCACTGCTGCTGCTGCTGCGTGGAGTGGGACCTACTGCCCCTTGCGCGATCCCACTGCTGTTCCTGTTAATATTCCCCCGGATCCCAGCCACTCCCCCTGCAGCTGAGACTGGAGCCGAAGCCACTGGCTCCCTCTTGTTAATGGGAAAAGGGAAAACCACCGCTGGATCCACACACTCCGAAACAGAGTTGTTGAGTTCTGCTGGGGTGCTGCTATTGTTCCCAGGGCTGGTGCTGGGGATGGCGGCGGCAGCAGCGATTGTGGCAGACCCAGCTGTGGAAGGAGCCACAGCTGTTCCTCCTTTGCACTGTAGCTTCTCATTCACTGCCCTTTCCAGCTTCTCACGGGCAGAGAAGCCACTCCACATACAGTCCTGGATGATGATGGAGTTGAGATTGTTGCTTTCTCCCAAGCCTGTCTCAAAGGAGTCCCCTCCATCTGCACTGCCCCACAGGTCACCTTCCGGGGGCAGCAGCAGCAATTCCGAAGCCCAATCAAGAGGGTCGCTGGTTCGGAACCCCCCTAGAGCCGCTCCGCCCCATGGCATTGGGGCTCCTCCTGGGGGGTTCTCCTGTAGACCTATTGGGCTTGGAGACAGAGGAGGTGTAGGCAGTAGCTCAAACTTTTTCCAGATGTCCTCCCCTGGGGGGGCAGAATCCGGCCCGCACAAATAAAAATCATCTTCATCTGGATAGAAACAAGGCTGCAAAGAGTCAAACTCAAGATCTGGGTTTTTACTGACCATCCCTGGCATCTCTGTGGTTTTCTTCAATAGAAGGAATCCTTACTGTGAATATTACAATTTAGAGGAAAATGTTGTGTTTGTTCTCCACTTGGTGGGAAAGGATATGCCCCCCTTTCCCAGCAGGACCTGAAACTAAACAGGGAAAAAACATACAAATTAGTTTTAAAAAATTCAGAAATATACAGCTATATTGTGATGCAATCATGCAATCATCTATTTTTTAAAAGCAACGTTCTGCCAACAATATTTCAATAAGGGGAATGGAGCAAAAATGCAGTTAGTAACCAAAAAAGAAGAGATAAAAATAAGACTGCGCTCATACGCAGCGCTTCCTGGTTTTCTACCTTCTGTAGGGAAACAGCAAGGCAAAATAATCTGAGCAGGACTGTAGTATGTGTGTGTACAGTATCTATGAATGTACAGGGCTTGTATTCAGTTCAGCAAGCTGCTGTCTCTCAAGGCTTGGGCGCACCCTCTTCCATCTCAGAAAAAACGTTCACAGATGCAGAGACTGAACTTCGTCCAGCGCTAAGCCCTGCAGAAAAGCCCTGTGGATATTCCAGCAAAGTAAGAGGAAGTTTCTTCCCTCTTTTGTCATCTGCAGGCTACACAGAGAGGGAAAAGGAGGGCGACGGATGTAAAAAAAAAAAAATGCGAGGGAGGGGAGAGGCGCTCACTGCTACTTGCAAATTGCCATTCCATTCACTTCCAAGACCGTTTCCAGAAACCCACACGCAGAGATAGTAGGAAGGGAGGGGGGAAGAAAAGGAAATCTCTCAAAGCGGCAGCATTATGCAATAGAATGAAATTCACAGACGCGCACTATCACCACGTAAACCTTTACAAAGGTAAAGCAACTGCAACTTTCTATACCCTGACACACAGACACACACACACACACACACACACAGAGGAGGGGGAAGGGAGAAACAGGATGTGATTTAAAAAAGGAGGGGTCTTCTTGTTGTCATTGCGTGCACACTAAATTGGTAAATACACGACAAGTTTCAATCACGTCTTTATTCATTTTCCAGGTTAACTTTCCACAGACCTGCGCTTTTTAAGGAATGGGGTGGGAACCCTAACCACACAGCGAACACGATCTACTGCAACGGCACCCGATCCTATGGCAGGCTTGCACTAGTACAAGGCATGTAAAATATTCCTCTCAAATAGGCTTCAGCAACCTTCCCAACTGCACACACGTCAGAGGAAAACAAAGTAAAATAATGGAGAGGAGGGGGAGAGGAAAGGAGAAGAGAGACAGGCAGGTTTCTGCATTTACCGAAATCGAGTCCGAGATCAATAACAATAACCGCTCAGAAATAAAAGCTTTCCCGATCAAGAAACACACAAATACACACACAGAGAGAGCGGCTACAACGAACCCATCCCAGCTGCTCTCGCCTGCCTGCCTGCCTGCCCCGCCCCCCTGATCGCTCCCACTATTGTACAATATTTTTACCATCGTCAAAATCTGATTAATTCCTTAGCACGAAATAGGGAAAAACAAAACAAAACCCAGCATTAAAAGGCACCTCACAAAAGCGATTTTACACATGCTTCCTTTCGGTGCCACAACAGTTTTTGCATGATTGGCTTCTGATGAATGAAAAACAGGAATCCTTAAAATGCCAACGTACATACAGATCTATTTTTTCCTCCTCTCTCTCAAATGAAGATGGGATTTATTTATTTGATCCTCCCCCCGCCTTTCCAGGGCTATTGCATCCCCGGCACTTCTTCTGCCTCGCCTTCTTACCTCTTGGCTGACGGTGGCGGTTGCAAAAGCAGGGGGTGGGGGGTAGAATTAAAGCAGATGCTGTTCTTGTATATCTAGCAGCACTTTAAAGAGCGCCAGCAGCCCGATCGGCCCCCCAAGCCTGCCTTAAGCTTCCACATTCACCCTTTGCTTGCAGACAGATGACTGTCACTGAGTGGGCTTTGAAGCTCTTGTATATTATTAACTTAAAAAAAAAGTCCTGACACACCCGGGGAGGGAAGGGAAGGGGGAAAAAAGCGAGCGAGCGAGCGAACGAAAGCGACTTAACCCCACCTCCCTGATTTCCATAAAAGCAGGGGAGGTGCCAGGCATTTGGCGCCAAAATCCCTTTTGCTGGCTCTTTATTCTTTGCAAGGAGCGCAAAGCAGCCGCAGATACGCTTGCAAAAGAAATGCAAAAGCCGTCGCGGCACTCCCGCTGCGTCTGCTCCACAGCCACCGGCTGATCACGGGTGGGTCACGCACTTTGCAAAAGAGAAAATAATGGGAGTGTGGTTTTTTTTGTAACGTAAAAAAATTATTTTTTTTGCTGCATTGCCAACTGTTGTGTATCGCCGAGATCGATCCTAAATTCATGTTTACTCGGAAGTAGTCTCACTAATGTCAATGAGTCTTGCTCCCCAGTAAGCGTGCATAGGATCGCAGCCTATGTGCCGTGTAAACACTCGCACCTTCCCTCTTCCCGTTCTTCTCCTTAAAACAAACAAAAAAAAATGGTTTCGGCTCACATTTGGGAGAGCGATTTTGCTGCAGATCGTTGAAAGGGAAGCGCGAGAGACGGGATGTTCTTTGTAAGTACACAGGACATGAAAAAATAGACAATAAAATTATCTAAGGCTTTGTCTAAGTCTTTGTTGCAAGTATTAATTGTCCTGGGATTGTGTGAAAAATGTAGCACCTTTGTCCTCATTCATAAGTACCCGGCGAACAAGGCTCACCCATCGGCTGCAGATCATAAGATAAAATAAATAAAGCCCGCTGTCCAGTCGTGTGCATCCTGCTCTGTTCCCTCTACACACACACACACACCCCTCCCTTCCTCCCCGGCTCCCGACACTGTATCTAAATAATGCACAACGGTTGCAGAACCTGCAAGCTTTGCTCTGCAAAAGGCGACACCTTGCGGATGCAGAAGGAAAACGAGGATTCTCATACTAAAAACCTAGTGTAGGCAATCGATCATGGATTAACCTGAGGTAGACACTGTGCGAGGTAGTCCTCTACTTTGAACTATCAGCTCTAATTCAAAATACCTCAGTTTTACTTGTATGGGGGGGTGGAGAAAAAGTCTGGCCTTGCTGGTGTGAGACTGAACAGGTGCCTCAGCTTATGTGGCTGGCTTTGTGCAAAGTCGCACAAATTGTAGGAACATTATGTGTGTAGGCTGCTGGTGGCAATGGCTTAGTACATTTGCCTTTTCACCAGGTTGAATTGTTTTTCTTTTTAAAGAGCATGTGTTGGATTCAATGTGTTTTGTAATCAAATGGCTTCCCTACTCCACCACTTGTTTCTTCCCTGCTCGGTACTACTATACGTGAAACAGGTCAGTACTACCTTGTATACACACGGAGTTTGTTTTATTTGCAACCACCTGCAGCTTCGAACATATTTCTTCCACCCACACACCGAGTTTTCTTTGTGAATCAGAAGGGAATTTTTTTTTGTCTCCTGGTCACATGCTGAATTGATTTTGTGTTTCCCCCCCTTTGTTGAACACACAAGGCTTTCCTTAATCATAGGCTCTCTAGGTACCATTGTCAAAACCATTATGTAGTTGGAGTAACTCACTCCATGCGTTCCAACTTCCACCACAGCACAAAAATGGCCTGTAAAAACCATCTGCATTCTGATTACAAAAGACTTGAGTTTAAACATTCGTATGCCTGAAGAAGAATACCCAGTACAGCTGCTTAGGAGAAAGATTCCTTAACACTGAGGTTCTGGTGTTATACTTTTCTCCGGAAACTTCTGTCGTCCTCTGTAGTTTGCAGATCTTCCATTTACAAACATTTCCTTTCCTGACGTCAATAAGGGGTGGTATATGTGTGGAGGCATGGATGGCATCAGATTTTGACTAGGTTAAGTCCATAAGAGGAGCCATCTGGCTAGACCAACCCCTCTACTGGTATCATACTAAAGTTTAAGTGGTAGCTCACAATGCACCATCAAGGGATAGGAGGGGAGGATTATAGGAAGCCCCCGGCAATCTGGCATTGGTACTGCAATGGTCATGGTCATGGAAGAAGGGCTTGTATGCTGGGAAGACTTTTGGAAGATGTGGCAGCACCTGTCTGTGTGTGTCGTATGTAAAGCCGTATTGCATCAGCCTGGACAATCGCTGTCAGTGAGGGTGGAGTAATCCGTTATCAGGAATGGAGGATGAGATTTGGCCTCCCCCTGCAATAGTGTATTCAAGTGCAGCACTGTTTGGGGAGGGGCTGTAGCTCAGGGGTAGTGCATCTGGAAAGTCCCAATAATCTTTGGCATCTCCAGTAAGGGTTGGAAAGTCCTGGAGAACCACTTCTAGTGATCTAAATGGACGACTCCATAGTCTGTTTATATGGCATCCACCAACTTATACAGGACAAAGTTAAGAGGTGCAACTGACATCAAGTCACCTTTACTGCTTATTGCCATAGGTAGAGGTGTTTGAAAATGGTGTTATTTATTTTATTCAGAAGTAAGCCCATTGTGTTCAGTAAGACTGAGGTTGTAATCCTCTCGTATTCACCAAAAACAAATACCTCTAGCCATAGGCCATTAAAATGAAATTCATATTCTACAGATAAAACATAGAACAAAATTATCATCAATACATAATAGGTATATTATAGACAATTCCTATATATTATGCAAATAGGTATATATATCTAGCCATCACCTAGGCAGTTGACTTCCTCATTATTCAAGATTTTTGTCTGAATTTTTTTCATAGCTACTGCATAAAGGACCACTCAGCACCATGATATAAGTACCGGTACCTTCTTCAAACAGTAAGCCGCAAATCACTTCAGATGTAAGTCAACCTGAAGATATGACAGAAATTTTCCTCTTAGTCCATCAGCTAGCAGGAGCCACATCTTCCACTCACCCAGTGCCACAAATGCAATACCAAGAGGCCATAGGAATTTGATGGTATCATCCATCTAAATATGCAGAAGACCATAGTTCTTCAAAATACAGCCTAAGTGGGGGGAAAAGTAAGTTCTTGAAAGTGAAGAGGTGCAATTCAGGGACACTGTTTGGCTGACGCCTGAGCCTGCTCCCTGCCCCTGGTGACTCCAGCCATTGAGAATCAAGCATCCTCTGTCCTGTCTGCCCATCCACCAGTGCATTCCATGTTGGATTCTGTTTGTTGGTCACACTAGACTCTTGGAATGTTGAGACCTCGCTTTTGTATAACGGGTGTAACAAGGATGGAGCCTGAGGGACAGCTGCTCCGGGTGCAGCGCCATGGGGGGCGCAACCCTCAGGCTCCACCATTTGCCTGCTGACTTCTTACACCGCCCCTTCTCACACAATCATGCAGAGAAAGTACGGGCACGCAGAGGCAGCAGGCAATCGGCAGCCATCGCACTCCGAATGCGATGGCTGCTGAGTCCTCCTGTCTCTGTGCGCACGCCCATTCTCCGCATGATTGTGCAGAGGAGCGGCGCATGGAGGCTGCCGATAGCGCCCAAACCTGGAAGTGACGTCACATGGCGTCACTTCCGGGGCACAGCAAGCTCCCGTGTCCCGGGTGTCACAGGAGCTTGTTTTGCTCCTGTACATATATTATGATGGAGCTTATAACGTTCATAAGTCGGATTCTTCTGATCTTCCACATGGACCTCACTGGAAGCCACTTCCTTGTATATTCCAGTAACTGGAGTATGAAAGTTAGTGCCAGAATGATGTAGTGTCAGGTTTGGCTAGAGGAAATATCGGTCCAAATCCCCACTTAGCAATGATGCACGAATGAGTCACCTTGGTCAAATCACACTGCTCTTGGGGCTGGGGTGGGATATAAATGCCACAAACAAATTCGAGCAGGATATGCCAATCTTGTAAGTAAGTCCAAAAAACAAAGTTATTAGCCCACACAAATTTTTAGTAGCCCAACTGTTTATTTCAAGAATTTGTACCTGACCTTTCAGTGAATGATTCTCCAGGTTGTTGTTCAGTCATTAAGTCGTGTCCAACCCTTCGTGATCCCATGAACCATATCCCGCCAGGCCTTCCTGTCCTCCACTATCTTCCTGAGTTCGCTCATTTTCATGTTCGTTGCATCGGTGATGCTGTCTAACCATCTCATCCTTTGCCTTCCCCTTCTCCTTTTGCCTTCAATCTTTCCCAGCATCAGAGTCTTCTCCAGAGAGTCCTCTCTTCGCATTAGATGGCCAAAATATTTGAGCTTCAGCGTCAGTATCTGTCCTTCCAGGGAACAGTCAGGGTTGATTTCAGTTAGGATTGACTAATTTGATCTTCTAGCAGTCCAAGGGACTCTCAGGAGTCTTCTCCAGCACCACAGTTCGAAAGCATCTATTCTTCGGCGCTCAGCCTTCCTCATGGTCCAACTCTCGCAACCATACATTGCTACTAGGAACACCATCGCCCTGACTATACGAACTTTTGTTCGTATATCTCTGCTTTTTATTATGCTGTCTAAGTTTGCCATAGCTTTCCTTCCAAGGTAGCTTACAACAATTGCAGTAATAATAGTACTTTAAACCCCCCCCCCCCACACACACACACGGTTATGAGGTGCTGACCCTGGCATGTGTAGCGGAATTTTAAGCAGATGATTAATAATGGAGGACCAGGAAGACTGGTGAACAAGGAAAAAGTATGGGTTTATTTGTTATGCAGCGCAGTGGACAGCACCCCAGGAAGGGATGCTGGCCCTTTGCTACAAGTGAGCACAGTTTTTATACACTTCCAAGCAAGCAGAACATCACATGCCTACAAGATATGTGCAGGCTTGGGAGGGTATGTGATTACAGATTTACATTTCTTAGGGACAATGGGGCAAGGTGTGTGTACAATAGATTCTGATGACTCAGGATGGTCCCAACCAGTCTTGTGGGGCTTAATTGAGTTAGCCCAAGGGAGTTCCTGGCTCCAGGAGCCAGCCTAATGTGTGTGCCATTCCGAAGAGGAGGGATGAAGTTGTTTATGCAAGAGTTCTCCCCATGCTAATAGGCAAACAGGCATGATTAAAACAGTACCTAAAAATTCTGCTTCACATGCAAAGTGTGTTGCGACTGCCGCCTCAATGTTTTCCCTTTCTTCCTATCCCTTGGCACACAAAGCATTCCACAATTGAAAGCCCCACTCACAAGTTTCCCCCTCCTAATCTGCCTCCATTACCGTTGGCAGCTGCCACTGCTCTGGCCACAGGAGAGTAGCTAGGTGGCCCCCGGTAAATGATGCCTACCCGGGAAGCCACGCCCCCGCTGTGTGACATATCCCAGAAGCCACACCCCAGGGTGACATCACGTGGCCCGTCAGAGAGCCGGAAACAGACCCAGGGGCAGGTGGGAGGGCTGGAAACACCTCCCCCGGCCTTGTGGAGCCTCAGCAGTGACACTACAAGGCTCGCTGCCGAGGCCCCCCAAACCAGAAAAAAGCGGCATGAACGCCACCGCCGAACTGGGGGTGAGTGATCCCCCCCGGGCCTATTGCCCGGGAGAGGACCGCCCCCCCATTCCTACACCACTGTCTGGCCACTCCAGTGGTGGCGGCCACCATGCTGGCTGATCCAGGCATTCCGAGGGTGGTGGCGGTGGCGGCAGCTGCTCTGGCTTCTCCCCAGCCTCATGCTGCAGGCCAGTAAAGGGAGTCTGGGAGTCCTCCCTGCTTCTTTTTTCTGGCTGCAGACAGAGGCAGCCCACACGGCAAACCTGCCTCTCCTCAACCTGCTGCTCAGCCAATATGTCACGGTGGACCACTGGTCTCACTGGGGTTTATTGGCGAGCCAGCCCTGCTTGATGTGTTAATGAAGACTCAGAGCGAGGGGATCACCTTCTGGTTGCTTTTGTAGTACCAAAGCAGGAGCAAAACAATCACATCTTTTTGATTTGATATCTTATGAGCTCAGACTACTGTACAAGCATCTAGGAATTTAATTCCAGTCACGTCTTGATTATTATTTATATATTGCCATCCATGAACACAACCCTTTGCATATAGAGCTATATTGTGATGCAATTGTGCTATAATCTATTTTCTAAGAGCAAAGCTCTGCCAATATTTCAATAAGGGGAATGGAGCAAAAATGCAGTTAGTAACCAAAAAAGAAGAGATAAAAATCAGATTGTGCTCATACGCAGCGCTTCCTGGTTTTCTACCTTCTGTAGGGAAACAGCAAGGCAAAATAATCTGAGCAGGACTGTAGTATGTGTGTGTACAGTATCTATGAATGTACAGGGCTTGTATTCAGTTCAGCAAGCTGCTGTCTCTCAAGGCTTGGGCGCACCCTCTTCCATCTCAGAAAAAACGTTCACAGATGCAGAGACTGAACTTCGTCCAGCGCTAAGCCCTGCAGAAAAGCCCTGTGGATATTCCAGCAAAGTAAGAGGAAGTTTCTTCCCTCTTTTGTCATCAGCAGGCTACACAGAGAGGGAAAAGGTCCCGTCTTTATTATTGTTCATGTAGTGCCATCCATGAACATGACACTTTATGTAGGTCCCGGTACCAAAAGTTACAAGAGACACCAAGGAATGGGATGTAGATGCATGGAAAGAATGGGGCGAAGAGAGGTGACGCAATCCAGAATGCTGCCTGACGCTGTCTTGGGTCCGCTGCTTCTGCGCTACAAAATGACCTGAAAATCCTTACTGTGCTCCTCATGTGCTGTCATCAAACCCCAAAGTGCGGGACTTCCAGTTTTATTTACAGGGATAGCGGAAAATAGCGGCTTGTATCAGCAGTAGGTTGGAGGGAGTGGTAGATTTGGGTTGAAAGTGAACCCCAAATCCACCACCCCCTTGGAACCCTTGCAATCTGCCACTGAGGCAGCCCTCATCACCTGGCCTCAAGGATGGGCCTGTCCTGGGGAAGAATATGTGATCGTTTATCATTGTAGACTTACTTGGGCTTACATAATGTGTAGTAATGGGTCTTGTCTCAAATCCCATGTTTGTAAATAAAAGAAAGTACTGCAGCAACTGCGGTGACTTAGTGGTTAAGACGCTGAACTGCAGACCGGAAGGTCAGTAGGACAGCAGTTCGAGACCTGAGTGCCGCAGCTCCTGCCAACCTAGCAGTTCGAAAGTAAGAAATTGCAAGTAGATAAATAGCTACCGCTGCGGTGGAAAGGTAACAGCGTTCTGTTAGTCATGCCGGCCACATGACCACAGAAACATCTTCGGACAGCGCTGGCTCTTCGGCCTTAGAAACGGAGATGAGCACCCGCACCCTAGAATTGGACACAACTGGCTTTTGAGCAGGGGATACCTTTACTGCAATAAAAATGAAACTATGCTGGATGTGCACAATCAGTTCTTGCACAGTTATGACTGAGATCCCTGAACAGATTTTTCCCTCCTGTTGCCATGGGACTTATGCACGCAAAAGAGTGAAATAATCAGATAATAGAAAAATAACCACAGAGCCTTCTATATCTAGTAGTTATAGTGAGCTACCCAAAAGCTTTCAGTGACTGTTCAGCTACTTTTGCATCAGTTGGGTGCATCAGTTGTCTCTTTGTTGTCTCTTCTTCAAACAGTGGCCTTCAGCTGTTGTACTGCCATCTTTTCATTTCTTTATTATTATGTTCTATCTTGTTCACAATTCTAACTCTCTTTCCAGCATAGATGATCAATTGGTACCCCTAATCGGATTGGGGGGGGGTTTAAGTCTCAACACATGGTCACAGACCATGTACACCCCCCCTCCAAATAATTTTGGACCCTCAGTGTTGGGAGAAGTAGCAGTAACAGCATGTCAAGAATTGAGATAACCACATATTGAGTTTGTTTCTCCAGATCAACACTGCTTTTTTTTTTTTTACTGCCCAGATTAATTTGCATTTGATAAACCAGTTATATGAACGGCCTGAGCACAAATTGCCAATGTACCTGTGATGAGCTATGCAGTTTACACAGTTTGTTGCAGGACACTGGAGTCAATGCAAATTAAAAGCACCATTTACACAGCACAATCCGACGTAACTTTTGTGCCGGTGTAACCAGTGGCGCAGCGAGAACAGGAGGCACCAGAATGGAAAAGGGATTCAAATCTCCAAAAGAGGAATTCAAAGGAGATTTGAATCCCTTTTCCGTTCTGGGGCCTCCCGTTCTCGCTGTGCTGCTGGTTAACCAGCTCAAAAGTTAAGTCGGATTGCGCTGTCAGTCATCTAAGTATTCTGACACAGTAGCCTGTCATAGATGCGAGACCATTTCCATTCTTTCGAACAGGGAAGGTCACGAAGAAGATCCTTCTTGCATGTTTCCCATGAATTCACTTCCGTAGAAGATAGTCTCCAAACATTTTTCTAAAAATAGTTTTCTATATAACATATGCCTCCTAAAAATGTTCTATATAACATATGCCTCCAAAAAAGCCTCCTAATCACAAGAGATGTTTCAAATATTATGCAATATTACTTATGCTGATGAGTCGGCGGCAGGGGAGTGTCATTGGTGGGGTGGGGAGTTTCGGGAGAGGGAGGGAGGGAGCGACTTGCTTGGGATGCTATCCACCCTCTCCCAGTCTGTCCCACCCCTTTCCTACATACCTGGCTTGGGTCTGAGAAGGCCTACCCTGAGATAGGTAAAAAAAGTTTTACTTTTTTACAGGTAAAAATGTTTACCTGCCGAGGCAGGTAAGGGCCAGTTGGCGCAGGGGCGTGGGGAGGGTGGGCTGGGGTGGCAAGGGAGGGGCCATTGACCAGCCTGGCCTGGGAGGGGGCGGGGATATTGGCACCGCACTGCATCGATATCCAACGGCCCTTCCCAGGCTGGGCCGACCTTACACAGCCTCTCCGGACATGTGCCAGCTAAAGAGCTGGTACGCATCTGAGGAGGCCCATTGGGGCCTCTGGCGCATACACGGGGGAAGGGGACAAACGTCCACTTCCCCCAAGGTGAGCCTGAGCCACGCTGGCGCAGCCTGCAGCCTGCGCAGGCCGCCACAACTTGCACAAGATTTAGGCCGGCTGCAACAACTTGCGCAAGATTGCGCTGTAAGCTATAGAAATCAATGCATTTTTTTAATATATATATATATATATATATATATATATATATACAAATTACAGAATTCACAAATATTTTTAAAACCCTTATGAGAGTTCTAATTTGCTTACTTAATGACTATAGAAATCTGAAAGATTCATATATATGATTCTAGTCCTCAGGCTCTGCTACAACTGTTTGAAAATGTAACCCCTAAAGTTTTAATAACTGAAAACCTTTATTATTACATTGCTCTCATCCCTCCCCCAATTTTTCTTTCCTCAAAAGTAAACCTGTCTACATCATTTTCTTTCATGGTAAAATGGTTGCCAAATGGATGAGCCATTTAAAAATGTTTATTATAATTGACATACAGATGACAATTTCAGAAGATGTTTCCAAGTAAAAGTAGGCACACCACACCCATTTTACTTTGTTTTGCTTCAGCCCTTATCTTGGAAAAGAATGTTTTTATGTTTCCTGAATGTACGTATATATGCAGGGTCTTTTTTCTGCCCTCAATAAGTGTTGAATTTGTGCAATTGCAGAAATTGTGCAATGTATGATGAACCCCATACATACATGCCTAATAAATGTGATGCAGTATATCCCAAAGGGATAAGGGGGGGGGGGAGTCTTTTAGATGGGACCATAAACGAAACCAGGCAAATACAAGGTAAAATTAGCAAAGCAAATTAAGTGCACAGACGGAATCCTGCAAATTCACCACAACGGTTTTTAAAGGCTCTTACAATGGTAAATGTGTGATGGTGTGTGATCTGGGCCCAGATCAAGGGCAGAAAAAATTGCATTGCTTCAGTGGGATGGGGAGACAACATTTCACACAAGAAAATGTAGAAGTGGAGTTGCTACTCCAGAACAAAGGGTAATAGGTCTCAAAATGCAGTGAGGTTAAGATTTTATGTAGCTCTTTGTGTGAAAAATGTATGGTCTGGACACATGTTATAAGAAGGCTAACACGTTCATTGGCTTCAGTGATTTACTTAATATTATCCCATGAGTTTCCATAATGTTTGGCTGTTTTTGTCTTTTTTACTAAGTTGCTGCCCTGATCAGTTCAAATGCTGCCCTAGTTTTTAAAAAGACAATTCACCTTTCATGACCCCTTTTAAAGGGCCACAATCCTGTGAAATATTTTACCAGATAATATAATGAGGTTAAAAAAAGCAAAAAGCACAGTTGCAAATGCAAAATTATAACCAGACATATAAACCTGTCTTCATTAGCCCCTGTCTCAAATATCTCCAAATGGTATCAATAGAAAAAGACGTTCACATAGCGAGTGGGTTTGAAGCGTGAATCCTTTAGCTTTCATTTGGAATCTGCTTTATGTTTAAGGGGAAGACTTTCATTTCCTGCATCTGATACTCATTTTCAAGCGTAAGCTAAAAGGAGGATTAACCCTGAAAGGATTCGTAGCTCTGGACATTTATGACGGTAGTCAGTAGCACAATGGACAGAGCATTTGTCACAGACTTGGGAAACCTGGGTTCAGATACAACAACCATAGCCATGGAAACTCAGGACATGCTAGGCTGTACACCATCATGTGATTGGGAGCTGCATGCTTGATTTTACAAATGTATATGCAGCAGCCCTGATCTGGATTGGAACCGAGGCATGGAGACTTTAACCCTTTGCTCCCTACCCCCCCACACCTTATTGGCTGCTATTTTACAAGGGGGAAAAACCTCTCATTGATACCAGTGGGAATTATTATTCCCCTGTCAAATAACAGTTGTAGACCATGGAGGGATCCGGATTGGGACTGTGGGAGCAAAAGGTTAAAGGCCCCCATCCCCACACCACAGTCCCAGTCGGGATTGGGCTCCATGCATATGCTATTGAAAGTGCCACTTTGAAAAAGTGGAACATGCAGGCCCCAATTACATGCTTGTTTCCATGGCTATGTTGTTTCCATGGCTAGGTTGTTGTATCTGAACCCAGGTTCAGGTACAACAATATTGTCTCGTTCTACCTCACAGGATCTGGCAAGCACAGGTGGTAGAAAGGGGGGAAATGAGATTGTAGAGTCCTGGGGCAGGAGTGTACACCACACACCACTTTGCAACTAGACCCTTTCTCCCTGCTAGTTGTTGTTGTTGATTGGCAGGCTGTTTTTACATTCAAAAATGGCATTACCCCACCTGCAACCTGAAGTGATACAATCCATTCTCTCTCTTCATTCCACTGCAGACGTAGACCAGGCCCCTCTGGATTGTCTGGCAGGCCGACATCTCTGAGCTTCAGTTTGTGCCATGGCATAGCTCTTTGCCTTGTTTTCAGTGTAGAGGTCAGCTATGAAGCATGGGAAGTAACAAGAAAGATGAATGCCTCTGAGCATATGCAAAGGTCCTTGCCCTTACCACTGAATTAACAACAGCTAAACTCCACCTTAGGCTGCGGGATGGCGCAGTGGGTTAAACCACTGAACCATGAGCTGTCGATCAAAAGGTTGGCAGTTCGAACCTGCGCGGCTGGTTGAGCTCTCATTGCTCGGCCCAGCTCCTGCCAACCTAGCAGTTCGAAAGCATGTTAATGCGAGTAGATAAATAGGTACCACTTGCGGGAAGGTAAACAGCGTTCCATGTTCCAACTGCACGCTTCGCACTGCGGCAAGGAGAGTCATGCCGGCAACATGACCACGGAAGCGTCTTTGAACAGCGCTGGCTCTTCAGCTTCGAAACGAAGATGAACACCGCACCCTAGAGTCGGTCACGACTGGAATTAAATGTCAAGGGACACCTTTACCTTTACCTAAACTCCACCTACACATTAGGCATGACAGCGGGTGTCAGTTCTGCACACTGTTCAACCCAGGACTTTTCTTTTTAGAGATTAAACATTGCTGCTCCGCGGGTTCTCATGGGGTGATAAGACAGTGATCCTACGCATGTTTTCTGGGAAGCCAGTTCAAATGAAATGGATAGAACCTTACTTCCAAGTAAATGTGCTCCAAGCCCCAGTGTAAGGTCTGCCAGAAAGGGGAAAGGAGAACTACTTTGGAACAATGTGTGCTGGTTAATGTAAGCAGATGTTGATCCCTTGAAACTAATCAAGGTTTTCTCGCTTAGGCTGATCTTGGTTCAGTGTTCAGTCTGAATTCTATCAGCAACCATGGGCCAGAACTTGAAAGTTATTCCTCTGTTTGTTCTCGTTTTACATGTGGCAGATAGAGCTGTGCTGATAAGCTCTGGAACATTCTTCAAAGGTTTGCCATAAAAACTGTTAACAGCAAAGGAAACAGCTTCACACTTATTGCAGCAATGAAAGTACCTTTAGACCCTTTAAAGTCCTTTATGGACTATTGATGGTTTTATTATTGCCAGCCCAGCTTCAGTAAATCAGTGTAAAACATTTGTTTATTTCTGTGTCACATAAATAATTGGGCTATCTCTGGCTGGAGCAATCATAGAAGTCACTGATGTCTGATTGCCTCTTTCTTTTACACACATACACAAACGTACACACAGCTATCCACTCACAGTCACCTTTAGAAAACACCATTGTTTTATAGAACATGAAAGAAATTCACTCTTCTCTCTTTTAAAGCTCCTAACTGCTATCACCACGTCATTTGAAGCTCGCAATATGGAAAGGAAGGCCAACAGGCACTTGTAAAGTTGGTTTGATCCTAAGGAATGCTCAGTTTTAACCACACAAACCAAGGGGCTCAAGCAAGGAAATGATCAGATTGAGTGCGTATTGTTCTGCCATTATAGACTGTACACCAGAGCAGCGGCCAACTGCTGGCCTATGATGAGGCAGCCCTGGCCTCCTCCGCGGCAATTTATTTAGCTCAATGGCCCTACCAGATCTCTCTCATAGCACCAAATTGGGAAGGGGTAGCTGTGTTTGTCTGTTGCAGCAAAAAGCAATACCAGAGTCCTGTAGCACTGTCAAAAATAACAGATCAATTACAGCAGCGTAAGCTTTCATTTCATCAAGTGCCAAGTAAGTATGGTAAATGCTATCAAAGTGTTGCCCACAGTTTCCCTCGTGTTTTAGAAAAAAATGTTTTAAAGCAGCAACAATTTGAAGAGTTTCATAGTATATGTGCATATTGTATGTAATCCAATGCCTCAGTGCATATCCTCCATAACTGACATGACCCTTCCACCAAATGGGTTCAATTTTTATTATAAATATTATATTATAAATTCCATCCAACTACAGAATATTTCTCCAGATAATGGTCTGGTCTGGAAGCCAGAAACATATTGTTACTCCAGGGCCAGGCCCTCCATGAGGCCAATTGAGGCAGTTGCCTCAGGCAGCAGATTGGGGGGCACCCATCTCTTTCTCCTTTCACTCCCTGCTCCTCATCTTCCCACTCCCTAGACTGGAAAAGTAAGAGCAGGATGGAATGGAAGAGGAAGTGTGGAGGAGAGGAGAGTGGTGGGCTAGAGCACTTCTGACTTCCCACTTCCTCTTCTGCTCCATCCCCCTCTTTCCAGTTCAGGAAGTTCAAATTGACTTCCGCAGCATAGGGACCCCTTGAAACATGACCCTGCCTACACTGGAGCTACTTCACTGTGAGTGGCTCTGCATAGCTGAGGTTACATTTAAGTGACTCACAGCGCAATCCGACTTAACTTTTCTGCCAGTGTAACCAGCGGCGCAGCGAGAACAGGAGGCTCCAAAATGGAAAGGGGATTCAAATCCCCTTTGAATTCCTCTTTTGGAGGGGACTTGAATCCCTTTTCTGTTCTGGGGCCTCCCGTTCTCGCTGCACCACTGGTTAAACCGGCACAAAAGTTAAGTCGGATTGCGCCCTCAAACTCATGATTGTGCAGTCTTTCCTGTGATTGCAAAGGTTGACCATCACTATTTTACACCAATTGAGGGTGCAATCCACCCTAACTATAGGCCAGCGGAGCGAGCGCTCCACCGGCCTAAGGTGTTGTGAGAGTGCCATGAGGATAGCATCAGCTGCTAGAAAGCTTCTGCTTTAGAAGGTATCCAAGCACTATGAATACTATTGATGTTTCCCTATTATTTGAAAAGTGAATAAAGCCCAGGACATCTGCTACAGAACCCAATAGAGATGTGACAGAATGGACAATTGCTTCAGTTTCCTTTCTAGAGCTGATTAGGGGGGTTTAGGTGCCAGCTTTTCAGATCTCCCATTCAAGTATGCCTGAACTGCTAATTTATGTCTAGAAATTAGACATTAATTTCAGTGAGGGGACTTAAAGTAATGCTTTGCAAGCAGAAGGTCCCAGATTTAATGGGACCATCCAGTAGAACTGGGAATACCCTGCCACAAACCCTGGACAACTGCGGCCAGTCGGACAACTCTGAGCTAATTCAAGGGACCAAGGATTCAGAATAAGGCAGCTCCAGAGAGTCATATAAAAATCTTATGAATCAGAAGCAGAACAAGTAAATCAAAATAGGACTGCCCCGTCAGTTACTGCATAATGCATTTAAATATATTCAGCCATGGTACCTTTCCATCAAAGCTACAGATGCCCTGGGGAACATGGATCACTTGAAATGTTTTTCTAAATGACAGTGCTTTCCTGATAAATTCTCCCCACAGCCACCCCTGCATTAGATGTTACCAGTTTATGGATTACAATGAACTTGTGCTGCACTTTTGTTTAGGCGATGGCACAGCCTTTTTGCATTGAGCACGATCGAACTTTACACTTTCACTGTTTTATTCAGATGTGGTGTACATCGGAAGCTGCTTTACACAGACCATTGATCCATGAGACCATCAGAGTCAGACCATTGATCCATCTAATACAGTATAGTTGACACTGATAGTGCATCTCCAGGGTTTTGGACAGGATTTCCCCCCCTCAGCCCTACCTGGAGATACCAGCAATGCAATGGGGGGCCTTCTGCACGCAAAGCAGTTGCCCTGCCACTGAGTTACAGCCCCTCCCAGGGCCAGCAGCCCACCCATGAAGCCAATAATGTGGTTCACATTGACTGGTAGGGGGCAGGGGAGCAGCAATTCGGGGTGCCCTTCATACCAAGTCTTTCCCTGCCTCCCTCCTGCCCACTGTGAATGGATCCACATTGATTCACTTCGGAACCAGCTGGGCTGACCCTGGCCCCTCCTCCCTCATAGCAAGGCAGACGCTCTACCAGTGAACTACAGCCTTTCCCGAAGTGCCACAAAAAAAATCTGACTATGCTCTTGCTCTTAAATCACGAAGCAGGGAAGTTTTGGTCTGCCAAAAGCACAGCATAGAGATAATAAGCCTTGTGATCTGCTAACGTCTACAGATCAAGTTACTGTTAAAGGCACAGGAACTGGGGTCACTTTGTTTTAAGCAGCTGGCAATCCCTCCTTGACATATGGCATTTTCCTCAGGGTCAATGTATCAACCCTAAATGACGAAATGCCTAGTAAGCCGAGCATCCCAGATCACTTTCGTTTTTGCAAGTACCAGTGTTTGCAGGTACCACTATTGCTATCAAAGCTGGCAGCTGTGGACAGGAGTAGGCGGCTTCCCCATGCTTGGTTCGTTGTTCTGCACCCTCCCTCCCCAAACCATGCCTCCTTTGAAAGACCAGGCAGCTGCACAGATTTTGCCTACAAGTGGGCCACTGCTCTGCCATCTCCACTTCCAGTGGGGTTAGGCCAGGTAGGGCAGTACCGTGTAGCCAGGGGCCAAGTGCCACCTGCCACACTGTGAAGTACCTCTAGGGGCACTAGTCCCACTGGTTGAAATGCACTGCCTAAACCAGGGGTGGCCAACCTTTCAACATGAATGCTCCTGGCCCTGTAATGGTTGTATAGGTGAGGGCGTTTCTGCAGGTGCAGCTGCTTTAGCAGCACCGTCAGCATTTGCAGCTGCCAAGATTCTGCCTTTTACACAACTCTTAAGAATGCAGAGGCCCTAGTGGTGGAAGGTTGGCCACCCCTGGCCTAAACAATATGGCTCTCACACATCTCCCACGAACCTACAATCTGCGGAGCTAGAGTCTACAATTCTGCTACCTCTATCTACCACATGAACAAAAGGGCTCTACATTTTGCATTACCCTTCCACGTTTACTCTGAAAAGGAAGAGAACGTCCACAAGGCAAAGGAAAGCATGTGAAGCAGAGAGAGATTCTATGCCAAAACTTCCCCTCCCAAGAGGTGACTACTGTTAGTGTGGAATTTCTCAATGCAAGGCACTGGAATGATGGGACAAGATGACTAGCAAAGAAATGTCTGAATAAACACGCTGTGGATGAATTACCGGTACTTTATAAGAACAGCTAGGGTGGCCATATGGAAAGGGAGACTGGGCCCCTGTACCTTTAACAGTTACAGATCAAGAAGAATACCAGCATGTGCAATTTTTCTCCACTCCATGATAAGCTGCACCTGCCAATAATTGACTTGACATAAGGATTAAAGGCACAGCAGCCCTTCTTGGCTCTGCAGCATTGCAGCAGGTGTACTTTGACACGCCAGAGTGAGAAAAACAGTACCTGTTGAGAGTCCTCTTTCTACACAAGTACTGAAAGAAGAGAGACCAGGTCTTCTGCTGCATCTGATCACTCAAAAAGTGACACAAGGTCAGTCAGTCATCTCGTCTCTCGTCCCATAATCAAGCAATCAAAACAGACTGATACACATGACAGTAAACATGTCACTGTAGTTCTTTGTGTTTTTCCCTTTAAAAAAAGAAGAAGTTGTGGGGCTTCTGATCCAGAC
This sequence comes from Plestiodon gilberti rubricaudatus, assembly GCA_026170595.1. Classification (NCBI taxonomy): domain Eukaryota; kingdom Metazoa; phylum Chordata; class Lepidosauria; order Squamata; family Scincidae; genus Plestiodon; species Plestiodon gilberti. Next base: position 121,871,859 of record JANXHW010000001.1, on the reverse strand, counting down.
TGGGATCATGCACAGGGAGTTTTTTTTTTTAACCCTTTCCCCAGTGCCAGTTTTCTGAAGAACACCAACACACCCCACTCCCAAGGAAAGATAGCTGCTATTGGTACTCATTTTTGTCAGAAAAACAGCATGGGGGGAAAGGGTGTTTGAAAAACAAAAACACCCACGTGCTCTGTAGTTCTGGATTGGCCTCTCCCCCTGCAGCTTATATTTAATTAAAAAAAAAAACCTACAATGGCATATTTGATGTCATGTGTAGTTTGACCCTGGTATATTTCCCTTCTGAAATTTTGTCCCTATGCTGGGAAAAGTTTGCCCTGCTGGATTCCTGCCTGTTATGAAGCTATTAATGGCACATACATACATACATACATACATACATACATACATACATACATACATACATACATACATACATAAAAGGTAAAGGTATACATACATACATACATACATACATACATACATACATACATACATACATACATACATACATACATACGGTAATGCTCCCTTGTACTCTGGGTCAGAATTGTGGGAATTCTCACTTACTGCCTTGAAATACAAATGACCTTCTTAGTAATAAACCACGGAGAACGCTGCTGAACAAGATGATTTATCATGCCTTGATGTACCTTCCTTAACTGATTTTGTGCCAGAAGCTGAAGTGCTGTAATCACAGCTGCCAAAGGAGAGTGGGGTTTGGATGGAGATAAAGGAAATGATAAAAATAATTGTCTAAACTTATTTAAGCCAATGGTAACATTCTCTGAAAGCTAGCCACTTCCAGGAAGTCTGCAAAGCTCCAACAAATCATTTAGCTCTCTTTTATACTGACAAAGACTACTCTCAAGGATAGCTCATATTATTGTACAGTAGCAATACACTGAAATACAATTACGCTGATTTTTTTTTAACGAAACCCTATATGCACACACCAGTTTGTGTGTGCATATATACAACAGGCTACATCTTCATATGAACCCAAAGCCTGCATACGCTTAACTCTAGTGATTTTACTTTGAGATGCGTATGGTATTGCTCACATAAACATCAATAGGTTCAAAAATTTGATGCAAAGGAATGGTCCAGTTGGGAAGATAATTTCTGAGAATATAAAGACTTGTATCTTTTCCTGCAGGAGTTTTGTCTTCCAGAGGGCTGACATGCAGATTGTCACGTGCAACCAAAGGCTTATTTACACACAACTGAGACTCATAGATTGTTATCCAGTACAGCAGTGTTTCCCAAACGTTTTCGACCTGCGGCTCCCTTGACCATTGGTGACCATTATTACATTATGCTGATGCCTGCCAATTGGCATTGCACTGTTTTCCCGAGAGGATTCCGTGGCACTCCACAGCTCCCCTGGCTGGTTTTCCAGCTCCCCTGGGAGCCACGTCTCCAGTTTGGGAACTACTGCAGTATAGGAACAAATGCCCTAGAACTTTCCACCCATGGTCGTAGACTGACATTGTGCCAGTGTGATAACTTTATTATGATTGTTGAAGTAGATGGTCATTGTCGGTTTCCTAGGGGATTTTATCGAAAAGGCTGGAATGATTGCTGTAAACATGCTGAATATTTATTGATCACGGGAACTGTTTACACTTGCTGAGCCCTATTACTAGAAGAATAAAAGGCCGTTTGGTTTCTTCTTCACTTGTAACTTGATGTTGAAATCAGCACCTCTAAGCACAGCACTCTTAAAGTTGCAGCGTGTTTTCAAAGTTATGAGCTTGCACTACCTCAACGGTTGGGGAATGTTGTGTATGTGGCACAGTCCAGTGTGGATCAGGCTGAAGGCCAAGAAGCACGACAAGCCCCTTTTCATCAGCCGATTATTTCAGCTAGTTTGGGGATAATTCTTATTTTGGCAATTTGTCATTTCATCATGAGGCAATTTCTCCCACAGAAGCCTACATTTGTATGAAAGCTGTTTATTTACAGAATGTTTTCTGAAAGCATGGGGGTCTTGTGGTATCCCCTTTAGCAATCCTCTGTCTCTGACCCATACTTGCTTTTCTCCTCTTTCCTTTAATTTTTTAAAAGAGCTATTTGTGTGTATAGAACAGCATTAAAGTATTTGCTTCTATTTTCTAGGTGAGAAGGGAAGAAAAGAAATTTAGCCATTATTATGAGATACTTGTAGTCAACAGCATAGGACTGGGATACCTCAAGGACTGCCTTCCCCCATATAATCCTGCATGTCCCCTACAATCATCAGATAGGGCCCTGCTTAGGATACTGCCGCGGTCTGAAGGGGATGGTGGCAAGGTGCAGGGCCTTTTCTGTTGTGGCACCACGTTTCTGGAATCAGTTACTAGAAGACTTGAGAACAGCCCCCTTGTTATATGGTTTCCAGCAGGGATTAAAGACTTATTTTTTCACTTGGCTTTTGAGGAGGGAGGAACCTCCTAGCGACCCCTTTTGCTGCTTTTATGTTATGTTATAGTTTTATATTTTAATCTGCTCTTGTAACGTTTTAATTTTTTAAACCATTTTAATGGTTTTCTTCTAATGGTTTTCTTCAGACGTTTTATCTTTGGTACATTTTACTTCTATGTTGTACACTGCTTTGAGTACCAGAAAAGTGGTAAATAAATCTTTTAATTAAATAAAATGTAATAAAACATGTAACTACTAGTAGAAAAATCAGTACAGTATGTGCAGTCCAGCCTTCTCCCCTTTTGCCTTCCTGTCTTCTTGGCTGCTAGCAAGCATCAGAGTTCCCAATGCACAAAAGCACACACAGTTGGAAGAAATAAGGTTGTTCCATAGCTTCCTCTCTTCTTAGCCCATCTTATCTTCAACTCCCTGGCACTTCTTCAGTCACCTTGTCTCTGGACCCTCTGCCCTTTCTTCATGAGCACCCCCTCCTTTCATGCCAAAGCACGGATTTTCCTCCTGAACCTGTTCCCTTTACTTTCCTCTCAAAGCCCTAGTCAGGCATTCTGAAACTGCATCCAGTGAATGCAGAGAAAGTTTCTCCAGGTGTTCTAGAACCCTGACCATTCAGGGTTTTCAGAACACAGAGAGAAACCCTGGTTCTGCAGAGAAGGACTGAACACAGAGAGAGCCAGGAGGCATAGCCATGGAGGGCACTGGAAGCATAGTGAGCCAGCTTGCTCATGCCCACTTTGTCCACACTTTCATTTGAACACCTGGGCAGGGCTATCGTGAGCTGCACCGTTTGCCAACACTGCATGAACAATACCTCTCAGTAGTGAGCGTGAACATTCCATGACACCGCAGCAGTTTAGCCAATACAAGTCAGGCTAGTAGGCAAGGCCTATATAGATGATTGTCTAAAGACACATAGTATTTATGTCATTGGATCCTTAAAAAAAAACCTCACAATCCTCTTCTAAACAAAAAGGAATTTCCTACCTGATGATAACACTGGGGGGGGCGGAGCTGGAACTTAGAAGTTTATCTTGGCAGAACATCACACCACTGAGAGAAGATTAGGAGTATCCTGTCCAAATTTCTTGCTGTGTGTAGGAGTGCTTAAGGCTATAGCCTTCCAGATACTGACACTACTTGCACACTAGCAGAAGCTAACATGTGGAACAATAAAACCTCTTGTGACAACAGACATAAGAGGAATCCTGATGTGCTTTCCAAAAATAGTTGATCTAATGACATGCAAACAATGAAGGGTAACTGTAGGAAAACTGAAAGAACAAAAGAGATATTTCAATGTAAAGATGTGGGTGATGGAGTGCAGATGAAAAAGCAGAATGATTGGTTCAAAGGACTATACAGAACTCAAGTCTTACATTTATATCTTCATACATTGTTATGATCTGTGTGCTGCAGCCACAGCAGGATAATACATTAACAATTGCTTTCAGTTTTTGATCTGGCTGAAATTGCTGTGATGTCATGGAATGTTCACAGTCTCTCAGACACCACACAATGATTTATCTATAACAAATAGCAGGGATGTGGATCAAGTCTCTGACTCCAAGTCTCCAGTCAAGTCTCTGACTCCAAGTCTCTGGGTCCAAGTCCCGAGGCTTTGGTTGCGAGTTGTGAGTCCCTATCTATTTAATGGGGAAACCAGGTTTAAACCTGAATACAATTCAATTTGTTGTAAAAGGCTCCAAGTCTCGAATCGAGTCTTTCGAGTCTTTTACAATTGCCGAGTCAAGTCCAAGTCGAGTCATTGATGCAACTTGATTCAGAGTCAAGTCCGAGTCAATAGACTCAAGTCTACATCACTGCTGAATAGTTCAAGGAGACCTATGCCTAGAACAAAAAGCTTTTCCATATGATCAGTTTAAACAGTCCTCATCAGAGATTTATGGCAACAATGCACACAATTTATGGTAACAATGCACCAGGGGAGCGCACGCTCTCCTGGCGCAGGGTGTCGTGAAAGTATCATAAAGTACTTTCACGGCACCTGGCGAATAAGGGCCACCAGCACAACGGCTGGTGGCCCTTACCCCGGCTCCACCGGAGCAGGTAAGCCGGGGCAGGGACGGGGGGAGGGCAGACTGGGTGGTGAGGGAGGGCGGCCATAGCCATGGCAGGCCTGGAATATCGGTGGCGAGATACACTGATATCCAAAGCCCTCTACTGGCCCGACCTTACACAGAGGGCTAAGATGTATGCAAGCTCCAGAGCTGGCATACATTCGAGTAGGCCCATAGGGCCTCCTGCCGCTTACACCTGGGGTAGGGGACTATTGTCCCCTTCCTCGAGGTGCACCCGGGCTGCCCCTGGGCAGCCCAGGACCTGGATAGGATACGACAGCCAGCCCTTTAGGCTGGCCGCCATATCTTACATAGGGTTGGACTGTTAGAAGTACATAAAATGTGTTGTATTCTCAGCACCTAATAGGAGTGCTTCTGTTCAGGATTCCAGTTAGCCTGGAGGTTTTGGGAGGGGATGGGAAAAGAAAACTTCCTTGCCACATAATGTTAAAGAATTCAGGTTTTGAGCTGGCTATTAGTGCCACCCTGAACCTCGGTACCACCTTATTGCTATATAGTGGGCAAGTAGAAAGGAGGGAAGACTTCTGGATAGTGGGAAAGGAAAATGGTATTCCTTTTCCTTCTCCCCCCCCCCCCCTTGAAACCATAATGGGGCAGAGTTCCCTCTTTTGTCTCGCAGTGTGGTTTCAGGCAAGTCAGTATCTCTCACTTCAACAGACAGGAACAGTATCAACAGTATCTCTCACTTCACCACAGAGAAACCAGAAAGCTCCTTTGACTCCTCAACTCCTTTCCCTCCTCAACTTCCTTTAGAGCAGAGGTGGCCAACCTTTCAACATGAATGCTCCTGGCCCTTTAATGGTTGTATAGGTGTGTGGTTTTTTTTTAGGTGTAACTTATTGTGTAGGAATGATATCCAAGTAAGTCTGTCTCTCTGCTCTTTAAAAAGAAACCCAAATAAAAAGGAAAGAAAATGTACAGTAGATGATTCCACTAGTGCAACCCATCTTTGGTCACTATGTGTCCAATTTGTGAGTCCCAACTCACCAGTAAAAACACCAATGGGCAATCAGAGGATTGTTGTAAAGCTAAAATGCTGATCCAAGCTCCTTGGTGGAAGAATGCGATATCAAGATATTAGGTTGGATCCCAAGAACTAGCTATATTGTATGAATGAAAGATTTCAGCAATCCCCTGTTCCCCTTGCAGGTAACTGCACCTCATAACATTTTGTTCCAGTGTCTCCTGACCCCCAGAAGCAAGTTTTTGGGGGACACAGGAGAACGATTGTGCTGAGGAGGGGGCAAGGTTGCTTGTGCAAACTTTCTTCTGCTTACACTCCTTGACCTTCCCCAATCCATCCCTTCTCTTTCTTCACAGTCTTGTTTGCATGGTGGTTTTTTTTTTTTTTTGTAACAAAACTGGTTTTGTAACAAAACCAGTGGGTGGCGCAGCGGGTTAAACCGTCGGCAGTTCGATTCCCGCAACGGGGTGAGCGCTCGTTGCTTGTCCAGCTCCTGCCAACCTAGCAGTTCCAAAGCATGTCAATGCGAGTAGATAAATAGGTACCGCTTGCGGGAAGGTAAACAGTGCTCCGTGTTCCAGCTGCATGCTACGCGCTGTGGCAAGGAGAGTCATGCCGGCCACATGACCACGGAGGCGTCTTCGGACTACGCTGGTTCTTCGGCCTTGAAATGGAGATGAGCACCACACCCTAGAGTCGGACACGACTGGACTTAATTGTCAGGGGATACCTTTACCTAACAAAACTGGGAACATCAGTACTGTACTTCACAAGTAGGTTTTAAGGTCACCAAAACAAGCATCTTAAAAAGAACACCCCATCAGGAATAACATTTCCTGCAATGGTGTGCTATTCCCTGAACAACTATTGTCTATTGCCTTACAATTTAAAGGAGGCACAGTCCTGAGGAAGTAATTAGGGTATGGAGGAGGAGACATATCACATTTACAACTGAGGAGAGGCTTATGATCGAATTTGGCAGAGCTCACAATGCAGAACGTGGATGTAGCAATAGGAAAATACACACAAAATATTCAGCTTTGTTTACCAGATCATTATAATGCAATTTCAAAAAGAAAACAGAAAATTACTACTTAAAATGTGCTCCTAACTTCCTTTTTCACTGTACATTAATTTCTATTCATCTTTCTCCCCCCCCCCAAAAAAAAATACAATATCCGGTGGCATCAACATATGCTTGAAAGTAGCCACATAATTGCAAATTTAGAAAGGTCATGTGTAGAGCAGTGGGACTAGGTACTCCAAGCTGGAAAATGTATTAACATACTTTAATCAGTCAGGCCAAATTCCACTGTGACATATTTCCTCAACAAATTAATTAAGTGGATTCTGGGTTCTGTCACAGAGAAGATGAAAGAGTGGGAACAAAGATTTTGTTTGCAAAGAAAGAGTCAAATGCCCAAAATATATTTGGAAGAAGTTTGACATCACCTTACAATCTGGCATCTTGGAGAAATATATTTGTCCCCACAGTGGAAAAGTATTCAGACAAGAAAGGGACAAAAGAGAAAGCATGGTCGGTAATCTTTCTGAGAGAACTTAAGGAAAACAATGCTTTGGGGAAAGCAATACTGTACTCATCTCTTAGACAGAGAGTTAGGAGTGAAAATGACACTGGCAACAAAGTCCACTGGGCAGGTCTACATGACTGGGGCTTAAGATTTCATTTACTTTCTCCTCTCAAGGCTCAGTTTACATATTATAAAACATTTTAGTACACTCACAGCCCAATCCAATCCTTCCCCCCTGATGCAGCAAAACCATATAAAATGGCTACTGCTGCATCTGGGAGGGGGGCAGTTATGGAGGACTCCTCTGGGTAAGGGGAACATTAGTTCCCTTACCTGGGGTAAGCCTCCATGGTGCAGATAGGTCTAATTGGACTTGCGCTAGCAAAAATCGCTGGCACAGTTCCATGTGCTAGGATTCTGCGTCCACTGCTGCCAACAAATCCTCCCCCTTCCCAGAGCTGATCTGCCCATTCCCTGCCCCATTGCCTCCCCGTTCCACCCCCACCCCATTCCATCCCACTTCACCCATCCTGCCTTCCCTGCCAACTTACCAGCCTTGGCGGGTCCTGTCAGAGCCACTGCCATGTACAGCGTGGTTGTGGCCTTCCCACTGGTGCTCTGGTAGCATGCAACTCTGTGTGCCGTCAGAGTGCTTTTCGCGACTGCCACAAGGCAGTTAACGCTGGTGGGACGCTTGTTCCGCCAGCATTAAATCCTAATAAGGTTAGGCTGCCACAAACATATACATGTGTACCTCCCTCTTTAGTCCTGTTCAAGCATTCCCTCCCTATTCCCATGGAGAAGGAATATGTGATGGGACTTGGGATTATGCTTGCCCTGACCTGGAGGTGTTTGTTTTTGTTGATAACCAAATAAAAACACAAAACACCATAATGCGATATTTTTAAAGCATTGAAGACTGCAATGTAATATTAAACCTGATATTGATGGTTAAGAATTCACACCTGTGACTAAAAACACAAAACAGCACATTTTGCATTTTAATTCAACAATTTTTCAAAAAAATCCCACAATTTTCAAATATCTCTACCCTGACCTTACTCTCCTCACATTCAGGGTTTGTCTGCAGAGGCAAATGTTAAACCTGGAGAGAGTTCCTTCTTGTGACTGGAACTCTGAACTGTTTCATGGATTTTACCTTCTGAAACACATCAGTCTTAGAACCTCTGAATGTTACTTTTCACTATATTGCTGGTTTTTTCACTATGCTTTTTTTTTTTTACACTAGTGCAGGACTATTTATTCCAATGTTATTAGGGTTGGCTCTCAGGAGTATCCCATTACTAATCAGCCAAGCAGCAAAAAAGAAAAAAAAGGGGGGAATGCAAATGAGGCTTTAAAAATATTTGTAGGCACTTTTCTTTGAGCAATATTCCACGTTTCTCTACACTAGACTTCACTTTACTGGTATTGCATTGCCAGTTGCATTGCCACTTCTTTCAATAGTTTACCTGTGAAAGGAGATTGAGAGCACAATCCTATGCATGCTTACTCAGAAGTAAGTCCCATTGTGTTCAATGGGACTTACTCCCAGGAAAGTGTGCATAGGATTGCAGCCTGAGGCTCTTTCTTGGGAGTAAGCACCATTGGACACCATGGGACATACTCCTGAGTAGATGTGCAAAGGCTTGTGCTGTGAGCGTTTTTGAATTTAATCATAAAGATACACCAGTGTATTTGCATCCAAAGCTATGTTAGCATCTCTGCAACACCCCTGTAACATCATGAATAGGAACTGATATACTCTGAGTTATTGTTGGCTGATGTATCAGATATAGCAGGAATGGGCTGTCAGAAGAGCCAAATATGGTGGATTCGTCAGAAAAATTGCAATTGGTAGATACATGCTGCAAGCAAAAAGGGAATATCTGGATCTTTCTTTATTAACTCCTCAAATCCTATTGAAAGATGATGACTAAAAAAAAAAAGATGGAAAAGACAATACAGTTTAGAGAGCAAGAACTGTCTAGATGGAGAACTGTCAAGCCCCCTCAAATGTTCTTATATTCCTCATCATTACCCCTCATCATATTCCTTATTACCCCAGTGTACCAAATTTAATTTCCCTCATGTGTTTGAAAGAATTTGCCTACAGCCACACTGTTATGGAGACATAATAACTATTATTTCTCATGTATATATTTTTTTTAAGAATAGGGCTGAGGTACATTGCAGCAGCTTGGCTTTGCACTGCCCTATTCTTGAAGTGGGTGGGGGATGAATAGGTATTCATCTACTACTGTCTCCCTGAAGTTATCCACACACGTTCACACCATACACAAGTCCCAAAGCCCACCACCTTACTTGTTCTCCTCACCTACACGAATGTGATAATATATGGACTGGATATTATACAATTTGTAACTAACTTGCATGAGGAATGTGTGGTTGACCACCTGGAAAAGCCCAAGGATGAGCTGAGATTTAAACCCAGGCCCAAGCAACTCTCTAGGCTGCTCTGTGGCAACAGAATTGGGGACATTTTCTGTGGAGAAAACATTGGTAGTCCACTAACAACCTACGAGCCTTACATAGCCTTCAGATCAGACCAATACCTGGATTGTCAACCCTTGATCCTAAAAAATTACAGTCAAGAAAGTGTGTTCACTTTTTGATCCAAAAATCTCCTTATGTGTAAGCAAGACTTCTGTACATACACTCAGAGCTCTAGGTCTGAACAGCTTTTAGTAGGCTTATCATATTTCCCTGGTCTGAAACCGGGACACTCCCCAACTATTTTAATTATTTATTTATTTAAGCAAAGAATTAATCATTTAATCATTTGATTTTTGTCTGTAAACCGCTTTGTGAACTTTTGGTTGAAAAGCGGTATATAAATACTGTTAATAATAATAATAATAATAATAATAATAATAACAACAACAACAACAACAAATAATTAAATAAGTAAAATAAATGTTAAAATAATAAGGGCCTATGCTGCATGTAAGCACGCCTGAAAATTTTAATTAATTAATTATTTTTACAGTCAGACAGAGCTGAGTTAGCTCGCGAGCCAGCTGCCCGGCCGGCATGCAAGCCAGCCGCCTGGCTGGCATGCAAGCCAGCTGCCTGGCCAGCTTGCAAGCCAGCCGCCCGGCCGGCTCGCGAGCCCCACTCCGAGTCAGCTCGCGAGCCAGCCGCCCAGCTGGCATGCAAGCTGGCTGTCCGCCCGGCCAGCACACGAGCACCGCTCCGGGCCGGCTCGTGAGCCGGCCGCTCTTGCCGCTCCAAGCCAGAGAGAGCGGCCAGGCTGGCGAGAGGCTCTTGTCAGCCTGGCCGCTCTCCCCCGCTCAGCTTACCCCCTCACCGATGTTGTCGCCGCCGCCATCTTGATTGAAGAACTTACCCGGGTGCTGGCATCATCTTGGCTTGCGAAATCCAAGATGTCGGCGCCCAAATCTCATGAGGGCATCATGGTAAGTTCTTCAATTTTCAAAATGGAGGCGGCGGTGATGGCGGCGCTTACCAACCAGCCCGGAACCATTCTGGGACGATTCCAGGGACGGAGGGCCGTTTCCAGGACCATCCCAGAAATTCCAGGACCGTCCCGGAAATTCCGGGACGAATGGTAAGCGTAGCTTTTAGTACTACACGAGAGACACTTCCCAAAGTTCTTTAAGGTTTGTGGGGGGGGGGGCAGCGACATGTTCAGTGGCCTTCAGAAGCCATAGAATGTTGAAAGTGTCACTTGGAAACAAACAGAAAAATGAGGAGAGGAAATTGACCTGTGTGAGGCCCTTACAGTTTATAGCATTCTGGAGAAGAAGATTAACGGCCCAATCCTATCTAAAACTAGTGCTGGCATAATGCATGTTCCGCTGCTGCAGACTGCTGCAAAACAGCCATAAAGCACATTGCGGCAGCACAAGTGGGAAGGCCAGAGCCTTCCCATGCATGCTGGTGGATGCCAGAAGGACCACCAGAGCAGGTACGTCCAGTGCAGGGGGGTGGAACAGGGTGGGGTGGGTGGAATGGGGAGGAGATGAGGCGGGGATGGGTGGACTGGGCCCAGGAGGGGGTGGCTTCAGCGGCGGCAGTGCATACTGAATCTAACCCCCCTTCCTGGACCTGATCTGTCTGCACGGGTCAACTCAAGAGGTGGGGTTAAGGTACAATCATACCCGGGTCCAGGCCCAAAAATGGGTCAAAAAGGGGGGCCCAGGAGCCAAATTCACATGAAGGGAAGGTGCCCAAAAGAAACTTTGTACCCCCTGGTAAAATTCCTCTGAGTGGCCCTGGACTTATGTCAGTGATATCACTGGCACAGGTCCGAATTGAACTTTTACGGCTGCTGGGGCTTACCCCCGAGCAAGAGGACAAATATCTCTTTACCCTGAGGATATCTCCAGCAGCCAAAACTCCCCCAAGGGATGCAGCGTAGCTGACACCAGCGCTACTGCATCACAGCGCAGGGATTCTGGTAGGATTGGGCTGTCCATTGAAGATGTGTGCCATGATGTCACTGCACTGTAAGAGGAGGTTGCAGAAGATAGGAAAAAGAAGACCTTTTACCTTTTTCAGAAATCTGTGTCCTTTAGAATTATATAGGACAGGACTTTTTCAGGAAGTTGGGAAAGGTGAAAAGGTGTCTTTTTCCTTTCCTCCTTTGTGAAATTCCTCCTTCCACCCAAGATACCCCAAATAGTGGTACAAGTCTCCTGTTCCAGACTAAATAGAAGCACTCCTTATAGGGGCTGGGGATCTACAACAACAGTTTATTGCAGATCCCCACTTGTGGTATTTTAAAATTTAACTACATACATGTATTAGCTTGCTAAGATATTTTAGTTGAAAGCAAGTCCTGTTGATTCAAAATTATGTATAACACCCGTTTAGAAATGTGCTACTATTCCCCAGAGCCCTTGATGACATCGTCAATTTATTTTCATTTCTGGAACAAACAACATCTTATTCAAGAGATGTTGTAAAACTGCCGAACTGCATATTTAGTGATGGAACTAAAGCAGTACCTTCAGAGATTTGTTAAGTAACTGATCTGCGTTTTAGAAAGCCCCCAGGAATTAAAAATAAATAATATTTTTCTCTTTTAAACCAACATTAACTGAACATGTGATATTTGTGGGGGGCCTTCATGTAGTTTTCCAGTGTGACTCTTGTACAAAGAAACAGACTCAAGGGCATTAAAAGCTGACCCAATGGTCCTGAAAATGTTTTATAAGCCAATGAGAGACTTGCAACCCAATCCTAACTAGGATTGGACTGGTGTGTGGGTGGTTTTGCGACAACAGAACAGTGTTCCACAGTCATAAAATGGCTGTTGATGGCGCACACAGTGTGCTGCCGGTGGCGATTTTGCAAGTGCCGCCACAAGAGGTGGCGGCACCACAGCCTTACCAGTAGAGCCTGCTGCCCTCACAGGAGCCAGTAAGCCAGCAATGGGGGGTGGAACAGGGCGGGGAGAGAGAGAACAGGGGAGTGTCCAGGAGGGGAGGGGAGCAGATAGCAGCAGCAGTGACTTGCGCAGATATACTCCTCCCGTTTTTCCCTTATTCCCTATCCTTTACTCACCTTGGACCTGTGCCATCAAAGTAGCTGGCGCAGATCCAAGTTGACCCATTGGGCTAACAGAGGCTTACCCCCTGGGGGTTACCCCTACGAATTCCCCCCCCCCGAAGGATGCAGCATTTGCATCGGTGGGGTGGGATTTAGTTAGGATTGGGCTGCAAAACTATAATCAGAATCTCTCTGCAGCCAGTCAATCCATACATGTGATATGTATTCCATGCGATATGGGATGGTCAATCCATACCCATGGTGAGGGAAAGGGATCATGCCAGATTGCTCTGCCTGACATTTGCACATTGGACTTAGTATTTGTAGTGAGGGCTACTCATGTACACTCTTGATACATCTGTACAAGGCATCTGTACAAGGCATACAGATTGCGCTGACAGGCCTATTTTCTTGGGATTTGCAAGCCTTTACACACATATTAAATCCAATGTATGAAGGTTTTGCAGAGGCAAGTGCATCATGGTGGGTGGGACAGGCTAGCATGGTCTTGATCCCCCTACATGCGCATGGTTTTGAATGTCTCCATTCAATAGATGCTGGGTTCAATTAAAGCAGGGGTAGGATCCTAGGAGTGTGCTTGAGGGTGACAATGTACTAAAATATACAGTTTATACAGGTATATTACCTGGATCTTATTTCAAATGTAACATCTATCAGTAGAAGTTATATAACTTGGCCCTTAGTCAGGACAAGTTGTACTATTCTCCTTCATACTTCAAAGCAGTATTCAAACTTGCATGATTAGTCTTCATTTCACCCACCTAAGCACAAATATTTTGAAACAAGTCACTATAGTATAGCTGGAAGCAAATTCAGTATGTAAATAATGAAGTATTGCAAATCATTTGTATAATAAAGGGTTGAGCTTCCAAAAGAATGCATAGCAGTCAAATAATACTTCGCAAAACCTGCTGAAGTTTCTGTTTTCCTGTTGGAATAGATAAGTCTGATTGGCTGAGCTCCCATGTCTGGAAACGCAGGAATGCATGAGTAAAACCATCCTAATGTAGGAAGAGCATTTAATTATGTGCTCGAGGGCCTCTTTATATGTTCCTTCTTCCCCTCCCTCACTTTGCAACATAAGACAAGGACGATAAGGCTGCCATTCAAATGTCACCCATGCTCTCCTGTTGGCTCGCCAGAATACCATATTTTCCCTTTGAGGACTTGAGGCTACAAAGAACAGTAGAACAGCTCTGGCTTCATGATGGTGTCTCCTGAATCACTGCCACATAGTCAGTCAGGGGGCCCCAATCCTATCCCCCACCAGTCCAGACCATGTAGCACTACCAATGGAGTGTGTGCTATGTGCTGTGGGTTGGTTGGGGGACCAGACAGCCTAAGAGAGGCAAGTTAAAATCTTTACTTACCTCTCCATAGGCCACCTGTCTCCAGTGGGTCTCCTCGAACCTATGCCAGCTGTTAAGCTGGCGAAAGTCTAAGGAGACTCCTGGGGGAGGGTTCAGGCCAGGAAGGGGGGGATAGGATCTTGGCCACCCCTGCCACTGACTTAACAGCGATGATGGAGGACAGAAGAGGCTCAGTAGGCTGCCGTTGCCTAAACACAACCTCTGGCCATTTGCCTTGGCCTGCTTTCCTGCCACCCTGTCCAGGACTTACACTGGCAGTTTGTGAGATCCGTCAATGTAAGCCCCCAATAGGATTTGGCTGTTAGGTGGTGCTTAGCTGCCTTAAACCCCTGGGCAATTCTTTCTTGTTTGGAGGTGAGGCACAGGATGGCATCTTCTTCCAAAATAATCCCATTTTATCAGCGTTAATAAACCATTTCTGCCCACGGGTGTATAAACGCAACAGGAGTTAAATGTGTACACCTGTGGGCCAGGAAGAAATGGGATTTATTAAAGTCCTGTTCTCTCTTCTCGTTGATTAGCTTATTTAAACTGTACCAGGAATCTTTCTGCTTCTTCATGGTCTACCCATTCTGCTTTCCTTGCTAAATTTGTGTTACAGAGACTGCAACTGTAACTAGCCCTTGCTGGTTTGAAAACTGGGGGGAGGCCTGGCTGAAGCGGCACTGGTGCCTCAAGACTCTTCATAATCATAGAAATGGCTGTAGAGCTGCAATGCTTTTTCACATATCACAGGTCCACCGGGTTGCACTTTTTTCCTCAGTCCAAACATTGAAGGCTTTTCCCATTTATTCAGTGTGAGAATCCCAAGATTGCAAAGGCAAATACAATTGCTGCTGCAAGTACTTCCCCAGATATTCTTTTCACTCTTTTGGATATACTGCACAGACAATTCATTTATCCCATAATGGGATCCCAAAAGGTGCTGCACTTTCCCTGTGAGCTAACAAATCCACTTTTTCACTCAAGGTTATGACTTTTTGCTCCCTTTTAGCACCACAGTCACTTTTATCTACTGGTTTTCACTTGGGTGACATCATTATGGGTGAAAACAAAAGCACTACTTTAAACACTGTACCACAAAATGACAAAAAAATGTTAGGAAGGAACTGCTTCAGCTTTGAACCATGTGCTGCCTCATGGAAGTGACAAAAACTTGAGATGCTTCTGAGCAACATACTGTATGTATTCTCTGTGAAAGGCCAAAACTACCCCATAATAACTAAATACTGAGAGGCTGCCTGCAAAAGATCAAAATCACAAAAGCTAAATCCGTGATATCTGTGGGTCTGCTATAAAAGAATGTGAAGAATCCTTAGAAATATCTATAAACACCTCTTTTCTTGTCAGCAACCTTTGTCAAACCAGGTAAAACCCCCACTAAGAATGAACATATGATTACTGTGATAACAAAAAGTTTAATTAGCATTTCTAGGGAGCAGAAGAAAACAATGTAGATATTCCCCAAATGCTTTAATGTCTCCTTATCTGATTGTGTAAAGATTTTTATGACAACACTGAAGCCTTCTTAAACAAGGAGATTCCATTCTTCATGTTTGCTAAATCATTTATTTGGTTTCACTTCTGCCAACCATGATGAGCCTATAGTTTAGATTTCCCTAAGGAGGTATAAATGATTCCTAGCAAATGTCTTGATGCAAACCATTTTCTAACATCAGACTAACAGCGCAATCCTATCCAACTTACACCACCAGTGCAACCAGCGGCGCAGCTAGAACAGGAAGCCCCAGAACAGAAAGGGGATTCAAATCCCCTCCAAAGGGGGATTCAAAGGGGATTTGAATCCACTTTCCGTTCTGGGGCCTCCTGTTCTCGCTGCACTGCTGGTTACACCGGTGGTGTAAGTGGGATAGGATAGCACTGTAAAATATGTATTTAAACTTTTCTTAGAGCCCAATCCTATCCTTCCCCCCACCGATACAGCCATGCCAAATGAACTTGCTTTAGCAGGGGGGGGGGGGAAGGATCAGGACGCTTCAGAGGTGAAAGGGGATACTTTCCCTTACTCCTCTGCACTGGCATCACTACGGGGGTGTGGCCCACACCAGGTGGTGCACATTTGAGAGGTGACACGGCAGAGAAACCTGCTGCAGACCCACCATGCCGCCCAGTCTCGGTCCCTTTCTGCCGCCCAGTCTCGGCCTGCTTGGCTCGAAGCCGAGCAGGCTGAGTCCGAACAGAAAGTAATTGGCAGTGATGTGATGACATCGTTATGTCACTGCCAGTTACTTCCAGGTCTTCACACTGATTGTTCCCTTACCCAGGGGTAAGCCTCTGTGGCACGGGGGGGGGGGGATCTACTTGGACCTGCACTAGCTAAATTAGGTCAGGGAAGGGGGATACGATTTGGCAACAGCTGTTGCTGCTGAACCCTTCCTGGACCCAATCCACCTATCCCCCACCCCATTTTGCCCCCTCCCTGCCGGCGTCCCCCCTCCTGCCTCTTGCTGACTTACCTGCTCCAGTGAGCGGTGGGGGCGCGGGACACGTGGGTAGGAAGGCACAAGCCTTCCCGGCCGTGTGCTAAGTAGTGCACTGTCAGAGAGCGCCTTTTACAACTGGCTAACTGCTTCACAGCAGTCAGTGCTAGCGGAAGAGGAGGACCAATGTCAGCCAGTAAGTATAGGATTGGGCTCTTAGTTGCTCACTGTGAATATTATAAATCAGGGAATTGTTATATGAGTATTGCTGTCTCCAATCCTATGTAAAAAGGGCTCAGACATTTTTACATTTTATACTACCACATTGTAAAAGAAGAATGTAGATTCCAGGCCCAGTCAACTGGTGTAGTCTAGATGAGGTGTTGAAATAACAGGTGATGGTCATCCCCTTTGATACCTGGTGGTTTGTGAACTTCCAGAAGCACCTGGATGGCAGGGGCTGGAAGAGAGCCAGAAACTACTATATGGATCCAGCTAAATGGTTTTTAGGTTCTTAACCCAGTTTTGTTCAATGGAAGTTCTGACCCTTTACATATCTGCACCTAGTTTTTTCCTAGTCTTTTTCCCCCCTAGCAACAAATAGATCAGTGAAATTGCGTATCTGATTTTTCTACCACAGAGCTCATAATTCTCTCACGCACTTAGCAAACATGCTAACTGCTAAATAATTAACGTTGCAATTATCAAATGTGCTAACAATGCATTGTCCCTCAAAAACAATGCATGGGAGGGGGGGAAGGGCGCATCCATGTTAAAAAAAAAGAGTTACATTTAACTAAAAAAAAGATAATGAAAAAGACTCTTTAAATGTAATTTGGTTGTGACAGCCTGGAACCTTTTTGAAGAACAGTCTATTAAAAGAGCTCGGTATTTTTCTTGTTATAGCTCGTTGACTAGAACTTCATTTTGACTCTTAATGAATCCCTTCAAATGTTAATTATGTTCCATGCTACAGAGTCTTAGAAGTGATCCTTTAGGTGTTGTAATAATTAGTACTTTCATTTTCAAAGCACTTTACAGAAATCATTCTTCCATGTTTCCTGTGAAAAACTAAATTTGTATGATTAAGCTAATTTATATAAAAAATGAGGCAGAGATGCCTGTCCTCCACCCTAGAAATGCTTGGGAACAGATTCTTATAACCTCTTCCCGCCACCAGGCATGCTACGTTCCAGTCACTGATGCCTATGTTATGTAGGATGGCAGTTGTGCAAAACCACACACAGGTTTGCATGGCTCTCAGATTGGGAGGACATCATGAACTGAATATACTATGCATTTGGTAGTGAGGTTATGAATATGATTAGAAACGTGGTAGTAGAATTTTCTCTTTTGTTGAAATTTACACTGTCTCCAAGGTAGGCATAGGAGGACAAAGCAAATATTTTTTAAAAAAAGTTTATGTTCTATTGGCCAGTCTAAGCATAAGGCAAAGTATAAGATATGCGTGAGGTTCAGCTGATCAGCTGGCTGGCTGTGTAGCCCCTGTTGTAGTCCTGTACCCAACCAAGGGATCACTGAATCACTCTTCAGTCCTGTACCCAACCAAGGGATCACTGAATCACTGATCACTCTTACTTCAGGTGCCCCACTCTCAAAACAAAATAGGATAAATAGCTAGGCTAGGTTTTAAGGAGCACTCAGTTCCTCCACAAACAAAACCTCTACACAGGGTTATATAAATATAATTCAATTTATTAGAGTATTGTAGTTTCAGACCAAACTTAATACCGTGCAAGAAAGGCAACCAGGGCCTCTGAGAGGGGGGGGGGATAATGTGTACCCAGGCCCAGGGCAAAAAAAATGGGTTAAAAGGGGGGCCCTGGAGCAAAAAAAGGGGGCAGGAGCCAAATTCTTATGTAGAGAAGGGGCCCAAAATAAACTTTGTACCCCTGATAAAATTCCTCTGAAAAGCCCTGAAGGCAACTAAACATTAAACAGAGAGTACTATATACAAATCACATGCAATATAAAACAAAACGGCCAAAAAACAAACTAGCTTACTCAGCCAGATAACCAGGAGAAATATGAAGAGCTCCTCTCCCAACTCCAGAACTCCTTCATATCATCAAATCCTCAAGGCCAATCAGCTGAACAGTTTTTCCCCCTCTTGACTAATCAAGTTGATTGCCCCCAGTTGGTACAAGGATAGTTACAATATTACAAGAATAGGATCAAACTGAAGCCTTAAAGGGACCCATACATTACAGTCTCTTTCAAAGATCAAGGCCATCAGGGATGGCCAACCTTCCACCAGTAGGGCCTCTGTGTTCTTAAGAATTGTGTAGAAGACAGAATCTTGGCAGCTGCAAGTGCTGATAGTGCTGCTAAAGCAGCTGCACCTGCTGAAATGCCCTCACTTGTACAACCATTAAAGGGCCAGGAGCAGTCATGTTGAAAGGTTGGCCACCCGTGGGCTAGATACTGTACGCTACACTCTAATAACACAGCCCAACAAAAAAAGATTTTTATTCTGCTGCTTTGGAAGTTATACCTATCCTTGGGTATATTTGAGGCACTGATTCCAAAAATGGCATTGGTTTTGCCCTATCAGCTCTATTTTTGAAGATACAGCATAGCCATCTTATAGGCTGATTCAAGCAGCTTCCTTGTGAGGAAGCCATGGTATCGGCTTCCTCATTGATACCTGCTTGAATCAGCCCATAAGGTGGCCATGCCGTATCCACTGGTGTACCTAGACTGGGGCAGTGGCAAGTAGTTCTCAAGACTCCGTTACACCGGAGTCAGCGCCCTCGGAGCCATTCCGGCAGTGATGGCAATGTGCGGGACACTCCCCCGTCGCCGCTGGAATGGCTCTGATGGCGAGGGGGAGGGACTGCAGACTCTGGTGTAATGGACTCTAGCAGAACTACTTGCCGTCACCCCAGTGGTGTCACGGCAGGGGGGCGGAGCTCTAAGTTCCGCTGTGATCGGAGCCTCCGTTACACAGAGGAACGAAGCAGCCCCGCCCCTCGCCTTTGGAGCCTGTCAGGGTAGCGAAAGCAACGCGCAGGGAGTCTCCTGCGCATTGCTTTCGCTACCCTGACAAGCTCCGAAGGCGAGGGGGTGGGGCCGCTTCGTTCGTGTAATGGAGGCTCCAATCACAGCAGAACTTAGAGCTCCGCCCCCCCTGCCGTGACGCCACTGCGTCACCCCGGTCTAGCTATGTCACTGGCCGTATCTCCAAAACTAACTGATAGGGCAAAACTGATGCCATTTTTGGAATCAGCACCTCAAATATACTGAAGAATATGTCTAACTTTTAAGGCATCAAAATCTGTGTTTGGTTGTGTAATTTCAGGCTGGGTTTTTGCAATTCACTTGGTGTGGGACTGCCTCTAAAGATGGTGGCTGGCCAGGATCTCAATCACAATGCTCCTTGTGTTCAGTGCTTCCCTCTGCAGCCAAGCACTGAATGTGGGGATGTCCGGGGGCATGACCAAGGAGTGTGTCAGCATGGGGGCATGACTAGCGAGTGCTCTCCCATTCTCCCCCCCCCCCCCCCGTTCAGGCTGAAATGTCTGAACAATGCTTATAGTTCTTTAAAAACTGGCAAGGTCTGTTCTCTAGTACCACTACCGGTCAACAGCCTTGCGGCTGTATTTTGAACCAAATAAAGTTTTTGGATAATCTTCAAAGGCAGTGAATTATCAACATTAGCAAAGCCAGGGGGCGGTGGCGTAGTAAGTGCTGCACAGCATTACACGGAGGTTGCCTTCGCTGCCAGAATGACTCTGAGGGTGAGGGGCCACTTTGCACCTCCGTGTAACGCCGTGCAGCACTTACCACACCGCCCTCCCCCTGGCTACGCTGCTGGTTTTCAGGCATTGAGGAAGATGGTGGCTGGCACCCATCTGCCCA
This sequence comes from Plestiodon gilberti rubricaudatus, assembly GCA_026170595.1. NCBI lineage: Eukaryota > Metazoa > Chordata > Lepidosauria > Squamata > Scincidae > Plestiodon > Plestiodon gilberti. The sequence continues at coordinate 121,851,609 of JANXHW010000001.1, read as the reverse complement.
CTGCTGCGCCTCCCTAGCCTGCCTGCTCTCCACCTCTGCTGCATGGCTTGTAGCAGGGTGCAAAGATGCACCTTCATTCTCTTCTTCATCAAGTCACTCTGTTCTCCTCCTAGGCATGCTGTATTTGAAAAGAAGGAAGGGAAAGGAAGAGGAAATGTGGAGGAGTGGAGAGGAGAGTGGTGCACTCGAGTGTCAATGGAGGCAGAGGGCTTGTGGACAGAGCAGGGGACGGGTGGCAGGCAAGGTGGCAGCAGCTTTTGGCATCTTGCCTTAGGCTTGGGCTGGCCCTGAAGTCTGCCCCATCTATTTATTTTGTCGACAAAAATCATACTAGCAAAGCTTATGTAATGTGCTTAGTGTTTTCCAGGCTGTAGGGAAATGAATTGATTGAAACAGGTTATCTTGTTGGCTGTGTGCTCCCTGAGGCATCTGGTGGGGCCACTGTGTGATACAGGAAGCTGGACTAGATGGGCCTTTGGCCTGATCCAGCGGGGCTCTTCTTATGTTCTTATGAAGCAAATGTCTCCAAATGTCCTTGGCAAAGCACGCTACCAAATGTTTTGCAAATGCTATGCAAGTGACTTGTCCATGAGCATTTAATGAAGACCAATGAACCTGGTTCTCTCTCTCTCTCTCTCTCTCTCTCTCTCTCTCTCTCTCTCGAGAGAGAGAGAGAGAGAGAGAGAGAGAGAGAGAGAGAGAGAGAAGTACATTTACCAGAGTCTGTACATTTCCATCCCACCTAGAAAACAGGTTTGTACATTTACAGGCAAAATATGTGCAAATATATGCATATATTTAAGGTTTCCTAGCAAACCTAGCTTCAAAATATTATTGTGATAAGAATTTGAAACTTCGTAGTATATTAGGCAGAGTTATTAGATCCCATGCCAGTTCAAGGAAACTGGTGCTATAGCCAGCCAGTTAAGAATAGTTGGATGGTGTGTTTCAGTACTGGGCTCACCTACACTTGCTTGAGGTACATACCAGCACCAAGTACATGGAATGTGAAAATCGATGTGCCTTTGAAATAGATGTGCTTGGATTTTGCTGCCGTAGCCAAGCACCTGGCTGCCTGCCATGTATGTAGCCCAGAGCTACATGTTATACAAGCCTAGATGAGGTCATAATTGATCCAGAAGGCATAAACGCCTGTTGATTGGAAGCCCTAAATATGGGCACATTCCAGGCAAAGTAAGAGCATCTTTTCTTTATTTATGTGAAACACAAAAACATTCATTAGACACAAAAACACAGCAATGTCAGCGCACCTCTATAGATTTGAAACAGGCAGCTACAGACATTCCAAACCATTTCTGCCCATGGGTGTATATACACAACAGGAGTTAAATGTGTACACCTGTGGGCCAGGAAGAAATGGGTTCCAAAGATAAATGGGGGAAGTGTGGCACTTACAACCCCTCCAGAAAGATAATAATGAGGATGCTGTTTGTCCTCAGCTCTTTCCATAATTTGGGGGCAACCACTGAGAAAACTCAGGTCTTGGCTGTTGTAGTGTGAACCTGTCCAAGCTGAACATGTGTTTGGGTATCGCATTGAAACCAAAGATGCTTACATGCAATAGTGTATGAAGGGGGCGGGGGGCGGTCTGCCCCAGGTGCCAGCCATAAGGGAGGTGCCAGCGTTGTGTGCCTGTTGCGTCGCATGTCACTGGCTGGCATGAAAATCATAGCACCACATTGGTGCGTTGTGGTGCCTGCAATGGGGGGGGGGGAGTTGTTGATTGCCTGTAAATTGATCCTCCTAGCAGACTGATACTGCTGCCCCCATCTGGCCCCACCCCTTCCAGCCACAACATGCTCAGGAGCAGAGGTGTTCTAGCTGGGTATGGGTATTTGAATGTTGGGTAGACCTGGCCTCCACTGGAGGAAAATCCCAGGTAGAGGCCAGGTCCATTCATGACTTCCAGTAAGCAAGGGTGCGGTGGTGGGAGCAGTCCGTCCCAAGTACCAGTGGTGCTAGTTATGCCAATGTTTACATGTTCTTTATAGAGACATTCTCCCCACTCAGTTATCCTCTCCCTTTAAGAAGCTTAGTTTTGACAATGTTAAAAGTAGGGACCAAATGACACATCATTGAATCTTAATTTTTTTTCAGGGAAAAGTAATTCCAACTTATTGTAAGTATTATTATTGATTACAAGTTCTGTTTCCTGCTGCAGCAGACTTTCAGTTTAGCTAGTGTGTGCATATAATGAATGCAGCTTATAGCCTGCTGTGATCAGAGATCTTCCTCTCTGGCTTCCAACTTGTTTCTGCTATATAAATGGCACCAGCACTTACAGTAAATACTGTAAGGAAAAACTAGATGACCACTCTGTGCGAGGCATCAACAATGTTTCCCACATTTAGCATTGTCATGTTCTGTGTTGACTTGAAACAGCTCACTACCACTTCATACTCATGATGTATAAACAGAGGGGTCTTGTTTACATGCCAAAATGGCAGGACTCACATTGATGGAGATAATGTTGGAAATGGAACTATGTGACTAGTGAATGATTCCCATCCCTTCTTTGATTAATTTTCTGTCTTGCCATTGATTAGGGGGATAATCTTGTCATCCATTAGTGCGGTAGCTCTATTTTGTAAATCAGAAAGGGGATTAAACTAGAATGTGACACGAAAGTCAGCCCTTTTCCAACTTTTGAGTCTTGTGCTTTCAAGAATTTCAGTGATAAAGTACCGGTACTGCAGCCGAGAACACTCATTTTTGCTACAGTACTAGGACCAAACTTGTCCATTCTGTATTTAAACACTCAGCCAAACAGGGAGAAAGACAGGCAAGTGTTGCCTTCGCCCCACTGAATGGCTCCGAAGGCAAGGGGGCGAGGCCACCTCATGCCGGTGAGTAACGGAGGTTCAGCGCGGTGCGGAACTTAGCGTTCCACCCCACCTCCAGCTACGCCACTGGGGGTAAGCCAGTGATGGGCAGCTGGGTCTATTTCGACCTGTGCCAGCTCTATAGCTGGTGCAAGTCCACATGGACCCAGGTCAGGGGATTGAGGCTGGGAAGGCACCGCTGCCACCAATACTGCCCCCTTCCCAGGCCTGATCCATCCTCCTCCACAACCCCTCTCCATTCTGCCCTTCACCACCTCCCTCCAACTCCCTGTGCTAACTTACCGGCGCTGGCGGGCATTCTCGGTCCACTGGCGTACGGACCGGGCTGCTCGCCGCTTGCTGTGGCAGCCAGGCCGCACTGAATGGCTTGTTGCCTTTTGTGACAGCCATAAAGGGCCTTACACTGCCAGAATGAGTGTTCCGGGGTGCAAGGCCTGCTTAGGATTGGGCCATCAGTCATTGATATAACCTACTTCCGTGTAATGTGTTTAGGATTTGGATGTTAGGGAGTCTACACACTAACATCTTATTGCTGGTTCATTGCTGTCAAATTCTGTGGGAGGTTCCCTGCAACTGCAGAATTTGCTTTGCTAGTGGTATATTAGAATTCCCAGTTCCAATTCCTGCTGATTTAGATTTGCCAGCAGTTCCAAATGTCAAAAGAAGAGACAGGAATAATAGCTCGAGCATTCTGAATAGCTTTGCCTGTTCTCCTTGGAGTAGCTGCCATGTACTGGTTGTGACATATAATCTATTCTTTTTTCTTGTCGGAAGACACACACCGATCATGTTGCATGGGACCAATTCTTTTGTAACCTAAAGCAGTATAGCTAAACTAAAGTCAGCATCGTGATCTTCGTTTTACAATAAGCTCACAGTAATTGGATTTATAGACATGGGTGAAAATTGGGCCTTATATATGAGCTAATAGCTTGGACCCTGAGATATAATTTACAAACCTTTATTATGCTACATTTGCAAAACCAAATTTTTGCTTAATAGTGAAGCAAAGATAGAGCCCTCAAAACAAGGATATAATTTTGGAAGTCGGCAGACACCCAATTAAAGAAATCCAAGTCAATTAATGGGTTACATTAATTTTCATTAAAGGAAAAATAATAGCTCTAAGGAAAAACTACACAGTACTGGGTTGAATTGTAACTTGCACAAACAGAAGGAAACTCATGCAAGTTAATTTCTCTACCCTGTGTCCAACCCACCGCATCCCCTGCAAGGCCATTCCTGAAGGTCAGGAGACCCTCCAGAACAACGTGGAATGAAGTTAGGGGGCTTCAGGGGTAGGCGGAATTGGCCCAAATTGAGTGGAAGCACATTTGAGTATGTATTTGGATCAATTCAACTTCCTCTGCAGGCCCTGCACCCCATTCCACATGAAATGTCCGCTACTTTGTAGGAGCAGATTTTCCAGGGGCTGTGATGGCGTGGAGGAAGTGGGATTTTTTGTTCTTGTGCAAGCTTCCTTCCCCTCACTCAAGTATGGATCCAACTCACTTTAATTTTAGATGATGTACAGATGTGTTGTCATTTTCTTAAAAGAAGACATTTCCACCAGATGTGGCATGATGCCATTTTAGAAGAGGCATTCTTCCCTACCACACATGAGGAAATCTCATGAGGTCCCAACACTCCCATTCCCAACCTCTCCAAGCCATGTGATGATGAATAACTTATAATTGATCCTTAAGTCGCCTTAGTTGTCATTGAGTCAATTAGCTTATTCCAGCACACTGAAAGGTTGTGATGATATGAGCCAGCTGATGAGTAAAGAATCAAATTACAATCCACGCAGCATGTTGATTATTTTTTCTCTCAATATATCTCCCTGAGCCAGAAAGGATGCTGTTCCTCTGAGCGGAAGAATGGTTTGTTTTATTTAGCATTGTCATTAGGAAGATCACAAAGGTGATGAATGACAAACACATACGGTATTTGGCTTCAGCAGGCAGCACAGACCACAAAAAAATAGTACCTGCAAGCTGACTTCACATTTTCTCAAACTGGACATAAAAAAACGCCTCTTGCACAGGCTTGATATATAAACAATACTATTCATCAACACTTCCTTCACTGTGTAAGGAATACCTTATCTTCTGAGGATGAAAAGTGGAAACAGGCGAGTGAGAAGGAAGTGGAAATATCACATCCTCTCATGTCTGGAGGGGAGTGTGGGAGAATATGTTGCATAATCTCGATTATCCAAACCACAGTTGCCAACTCTCCTGATTATCCAAATTCATTGGCATATAGCATTATTAGCGTTTTCAGATGTGCGTGTGTGTGTGTGTGTGGGGGGGGGGGAATTCATATGGATTCATAAAATGTTTATTGAAAGAGCAGCAGAAGCTCTTGGCATGTTTTCAGCAACCCTAGTTTTCCACAACAAGAATCTCTCTCTAGGAAAATATATATGTAATAAGATAGAGAATCTCCAACACAGCGCAATCCTATCCAATTTACACCACCAGTGTAACCAGCAGGTGAGGGCAGGGCGGGAGGCTTTGGAGGGGGAGGGGGATTTAAATCCCCTTTGAGAGGGAATTTGAATCCCCTTTCTGTTCTGGGGCCTCCCATTCTCGCTGCACTGCTGGTTACACTGGTGGTGTAAGTTGGATAGGATTGCGCTGACAGAAAGTTAGAGTGATCTGCTCTTAAGATCCTTCAGTGATCCTGGACTACCATTAAAGCTCATTAAAATGTTTGAGGCCGAATTGACGATACAAAAAGTAAAATAAAATATATGGCTGAACTTAATCATTGAAATTTATATTCCAATGAGAAATTAAAAAATGCAGGTATTTCTGTTAAAATTAAAATTATTCGGGCTTGATGGCCATAGTACATACATCAAAGAAAATACAGCTTTCTACAGATGTGCCCATTGTGTTTTCCATTGTGTATCTGTATTAAATGTGGTCAAAAATGCAATAATACAGATTTATACCAACCAATCTCAGCCAGTGCCAGTGGTGCTTTCATGATGCAAAGCCTGGCAGCCTTTAATAAACAAGTTATCAGTTATAGGATGACATCCTGTAAGTACTGTATTATTGAGGAGATGTTTGCTAAATATCTTCTCCTGGTGAGTTACTGTTGGTCAAAATGTGTTGCAATTTCTTGCTGACATTATTACTATTATTAGCATTATTATTTTACAGCACCATCAATTTTTGTGGCAATTTACAGGGCAGAATATTTTTTTAAGGCAGGCTCCTGCCTCCAAGGAATTTATAGACTCTAAAAAATAGTGAGAACAGGCAGAACAGAGAGAAGGAAAGGGCAAGAAGCCAGTCTAATAAGAGACAAAATAAGAGACAAAAGTGAGCAAATACACGATTACACTATGTTGAGGTTTGTGCTGGGTGAGCAAAGACTATAAAATTGGTGAGCTTTGAGCAGGGCTAGTATACGGAGCCAATGAGTTTGCCCATCAAAGAGCCCATCCAGGGCTGAGTCCTGAACCATCCATACTTGTGGAGTAGCACCCTAAAAAGTTATAAAACAGTGTTATTTTGGGCAAGGTCGGACATGACTTAACGACTGAACAACAACAAAGTCCAAGTGGTATTTGAGATAAAGTGGAATCTTCACACTAATGTTGCTTTCAGAGGTAAGCTTTTGCCCACACTCTTCTTTATATAATATTAGTGTAAACCTTTACAAAGTTCTGCTGAAGAATAATGCTGAAGACAGAAATAATGATGGCCACATAATATGTGCAACATGTTACACATTTGCCATTTGCATTCTAGATATGTGATATTACTTACTAAATCTGAAATCAGACCTTACAAAGAAATGCAGCAGCTGTGAAGAATAATTTCTTCTTATTACTTTATTGAAAAGTATCTGTGTACCATGAACCAGGTTTGCGTTCTTTTTTACGGAAAAGGAAAGGTTAAGTATTGAAAAGGGCACGTTGCAGGATGCAGCTTCCCACACCCAAATATATACATACATCAGTCCCTCCAACCCAGACCCTTAATTCATTATGTACCCCAGAATTACCTTGCTTTTCTTAAACAGAAACAGTTCGAGGAAGAGCTGGAATAAGAAGCTGCGGAGGTGGAATCCGCTAACAAATTTGACAAATTGCTCATTGTGATTCCACATGTGTGCTGCAGATCATGAATGAAGAAAATCCCCTCATTTTCCTGGTGAACAGCTTGCAAGTGAATGACCTGCTACCACATGGAGTGGTTTAATGTGGAGTCAACATACATAGCAGTCATTTTACATGCACTGACGCTGACCCAATATCTGGGGTATTTTGGGAGGCACTGATAGAGCACATGCTTTGTAAGCCAAGGTCCAAGATTCAATTGGTGAGGTCTCCTGTTGAAGAATCTTTGGTAGCATGTTGGAAAAGACTGCAGTCATTGCCACCCTCAGTGTACAGTACTGGACTAAACAGATCTGATTAAGTATGTTCATCTCATGAAAGAGTCTAGATCAGAGGATCCCAACCTTTTCGGGAACAAAAAGGAACAACCTTTTCGGGAACAAAAACAACCACTGTGATGGCCTGGGAAGGGGGCGGGTTTGGCAGCAATAGCACCCACTGAATCCTAACCACCTTCCCAGGCCTGATCTGCCTGCATGGCTCATCAACACAGACTTGCACCAGCTATTGAGCTGGCAAAGGTCCAAGTTACAAGTTCTGGCAATGCGGGAAGACCATAAGATTGGGCTCTTAATGAATTTCTTATCCATTTGCTTAAAGAAAGCAGTACAAGATTTACACACACACACACACACACACACACACACACACACACACACAGAGAGAGAGAGAGAGAGAGAGAGAGAGAGAGAGAGAGAGAGAGAGAGAGAGCCTTGTATATAAGTTAAAAAAACCTCTTTCAGTTAAATAAGTGATAGCACTGAGCTGTAAACATTCTAGAAAATTCTAGAAAGTTGTGGGATTAGCTGTGCAGCAGAAATCAAACATCTTCCAGTTTACCAAAATGCTTTCCTAGAAGCAATGCAGTCTGAGGGGCAGGGACAAAATACAGATTTGGGTGTGCATATTTGTAAGATTACTTCAATTACATTCCTTTATAAAAAGCCAGAAGGCATGAATGTTATTCCCTTGTCATTCACTGAAAGCCATAATAATAAATTGGCTGTAGGCTGATATCGTGGCTGTGTGCCATTGCCTTCATCAAAGGTATATCAAAGAGCAGGCAACCACATAGTCAAGTGTACCCCATCATTGATTGTGGGGGGGGGGGCAGGGGGGAACCATACATTACCTGGAGTTCTGTGTAAATTTTCCTTGACTTTTAAAGTGAAAAATTCCCACTAGAGGTTATAATCAGGAGCAGAGGAAGAATATTTCTTCTTACTATTTTTCTTTTCAAAACCACCCCTAGCTCCTTTTCTCCTCATATAGAGGAATAACAAACAGAACCCGACATGGGTTGATCCATCCTGTCCAGATCAACCCATTGAATGCTCAGTACTGGTGGTGGTAGGCATAGCGCCCAGAGCCACTTCATGGGGTGGGCAATGGGAGCCATAGTGAGCCCAGTGCAGTGCTTTACCCAGGGCTCCCAGCATCTTAGTGCCAGCACTGGTGAGGGGAGCAATTTTGAGAGCAAAAATTGCCCTCCCTCCCACCCTTCCTTTCTTCCTGGTTAACAAAAACCATTGGGGGGATGGTACACAGAGCTCCATATTTTATGGAGTCTTTTCCAAACTGAGCAACAAGATCAAGAAATACTAACAGTGCACATTTTCTCCTCCCATCACTACTACTGTAAATGTTTAAGCTGATAGCCTCAGTTCTGCTCTTTGTGATTTTTAAATTGTTTTGGCGCTTGCTATTTGAAAAGCAGAATGGGGTCCATTAACTGAAACCAAGATGCGTACAGCCTGCCTTCCACTCAACCCTGACCATTTGACTAGACTGCCCCAGTGCTGATGTCAGGCATAGACAGGGGCCCATCCAACACATTCCCATCTGACACAAGTGTGTGTGTGTGTGTGTGTGTGTGTGTGTGTGTGTGTGTGTGTGTGTGTGTGTGTAAAGTAAATAACACATATTTTATTACTTTGTGGGTTTTGGTCTTGAAGCTGCTCAGAGAGTTCAGGATTGTTGTCACCAGCTGGTCTGAATTTAAAATGGCGTGTAAAAAGAAGACTTACTATTTCCAAACAGAGGAGGTTTGTGCATTGATTTTTCTTTATAGCTTCTGTCTCAGCAGCATTGTTTGCCTTTTGGGTTTTCTATACTCACAATTCACTGTGTATGCTAGTTTGTTCGTTGGATTTTTTACTAAATAAAATTTGATTTACAGCCCAATCCTATTTGGGGCTGCCGCCAGTGGAACGTGCATTCTGCGGGAGGCGACTGCCTTATGGCTGTTGTAAAACACACTCTGGCGATGCGGGAACTCGCGTGCTGCTGGGGCACCACCAGCAGGAAGGCCAGAGGTTTTCCCCGCATGCCAGAGGATTGCTGGCCACCCGCTGAGGCAGGTAGGACAGCGGGAAGGCAGGATAGGGTGAGAGGGGAGTGGAAGTGCAGAAGGAGGCAGCAATGGGACACGGGCAGGGGAGGGAAGATCAGGTCCAGAAAGTGGGTCGGTTCAGCAGCAGCAGTGCCAGCTTCCGAATACTAGCCCCTTTCCTGACCCAATCCTGCAGTGCAGGTCCATGCGGACCTGAGCTAACAAATAGTCGCGTAGGTCCGAGTAGACCTCTCCATGCTGCAGAGGTTTATCCCTGGGTAAGGGAACTAATGTTTTCTTAACCAGAGGAGACCTCCATAACTGCCCCCTCCACAGGTTGCAGCAGTAGCCATTTTGACATCACTGCATCGGCAGGGGAGGGGAGAGAATAGGATTGGGCTGTTAGCAGTTGCGTCACTGCGCGCGCATCACCCGATTGCGGGGCGTGCACGTGTCACTTCCCGCCACCCTCCCTCCCGCGCGTCACCTATCTCCAAGTCTAGGCATCTTCGGCCTTGCCCTCGGCCAGGGGCGTGCGCTGAGTGGTGCCCTGGTGCGGAGGGCCCCAGGGCGCAAGGGTGGGAGGTGGTGCGGGGGGGGCGGGAGGCTCTGGAGGAGAGCGGGAAAAATTTGAATTTTTCCCGCTTTTTTGGGACGATTTTCGGCGATTTTAAGGGGTTTTTAAAGGGGTTTTTAAAGTATGTATGCTTTGCGGCACTTAACTTGTGTATAGGAGCCTCCAGCGAAGCGATCAGCTCTCAGTCTCTCCAGCGACGTTCTCTTCCAGGGGCGCAGATCGGCGATCTGAGATCGCTCCTCTGCAGCCCCTGACCAGAACTGCTCATCGTAAGCTCTTCCTTTGAGTTCGCGCATGCGTGAATGGCTGTTTGCTATGCGCATGCGCGAACTCAAAGGAAGAGCTTACGATGAGCAGTTCTGGTCAGGGGCTGCAGAGGAGCGATCTCAGATCGCCGATCTGCGCCCCTGGAAGAGAACGTCGTCGCTGGAGAGAGTCAGCCGATCGCTTCGCTGGAGGCTCCTATACACAAGTTAAGTGCCGCAAAGCATACATACTTTAAAAAACCCTTTAAAAACCCCTTAAAATCGCCAAAAATCGGCCCAAAAATCGGCAAAAAATCGGCAAAAAATTAGCATAGTTTATGCTAATTAGTTTTGGGGCGGGGCGGGGAGGACCGGGCCCCACCCGCAAAATCGGCTGGGTACGCCACTGCCCTCGGCTCGTTGTGCGCATGTGCGGAATTTCTGCGCACGCGCACTCCGTCGCTGAGGGCAAAAGCCTGCCCGGTTGCCCTCAGCTGCGGATCCGCCATTTTGGCGCATGCGCAGACTGCCGCTGAGGGTACAAGGTTGCCCGGTTGCCCTCAGTTGCGGTCTGCGCATGCGCAAACATGGCGGACCCGCAGCTGAGGGCAACCGGGCAGGCTTTTGCCCTCAGCAACGGAGTGCGCGTGAGCGGAAAATCCACGCAATATTCTGAAAGGTGGAGGGAGAAAAAGAGGATGTGAAGCACGACAGAGAGCAGAGGGAGTGCTGTAGCAGGGAGAGTAGGCAGATGGGTAGAAGACTGAGGTGGCCCACTGAAGAAAGCAACCTCTCTAAAAGCCAACATCTCCAGCAGGATTTATTCATCTAGGATTCCTAACCCTAGCTACTGTTCAAATGGTGCAGCCCTGAGCTTCAAAACAAAATGGAACAACAGTACATCTGGATTCCAACCACCTGTTGATGCCATTTACAGCCCGGTCCAGCCCAAGGCAACTGCGGTACAATTCAGGCACAATTGCAGCCCAAGTGCTTTAGGCCCGAGTTGTGCCTGAATTGTGCCTGAGTTGGGCTGCAATTGGGACTGAATTGGGTTCAGGCACAATTCAGGCACAACTGCACAATTCAGGCACAATTGCAGCCTAAAAGTGGGCGTGTCGGGGGCGTGTCAGGGGTGTGACGGGGGCGGTTACGAAATTTGGTCCGGTTCCAGACACTGGAGAGCCCCTGACACGCCCCCTCGAGCCCAACTCAGGCCCAAAATTTGGGCCAGCAAAAAGGGTGGACCCAAATGTGAGGAGACCCATAGGAGCCATTTTACCTTACCCACACCAGCCCTCTCCTGAAAAGTTCTAACACCCTGGGCCCGAGTTGGGCCTGAGTTAGGACCGAACAGTTGTGGCCTAACTCTGGACACGGACCCAAATAGTTACCCTATCAGCACCCAGCCCCACCCAGCCTCTTTCCCACAAAAGCCCAGCCCCAGCCCTCCACTCACTCTCTCTCTCTCTCTCTCTGAGCACGTGGCGTGGGGTTCTGTCCCCCAGCAGCCACAAAGTGGGACTTTGAAAACTTTTCTAACACCCCACTTCTCTCTTCTCTTCTTCTCTCTCCTCTCTGCCCCCCTCTACGGCAGAGAGGGCTGTTCTGCCTGTGGCCAAACTGTGTACTCCTGTGCCTGGGCAGCTGTCTCCATGCAAGTGTTTGCTAACCCATGTCTTTCTCCCAGCCCCTCTCCCCCCCCCACAGGCAACAACACCAGCAGGTAAGTGCAGGTAAGTGCAGGGTTCATGCTGACATGTGGTCTGACATCTGCCTCTTTGCATAGAGAAATATAGGTAGGATACATGCCTCTATACCAATGTCTTGTCTCATAGCTGCCTGCAATGCCTGCCATGATATGCCTCTATACCAATGTCTTGTCTCATAGCTGCCTGCATAGCCTGCCATGATATGCCTCTATACCAATGTCTTGTCACATAGCTGCCTGCAATGCCTGCCATGATATGCCTCTATACCAATGTCTTGTCTCATAGCTGCCTGCATAGCCTGCCATGATATGCCTCTCTACCAATGTGTTGTCTCATAGCTGCCTGCAATGCCTGCCATGATATGCCTCTATACCAATGTCTTGTCTCATAGCTGCCTGCATAGCCTGCCATGATATGCCTCTATACCAATGTCTTGTCTCATAGCTGCCTGTATGAATGTGAGCACACAATGCCATGAGTGTGGAACTGTAATCCATATGTAGACACCAGCTGTTCCCCCCCCTCTTTTCTCCACAGGGTCTACTGACAGGTCAGTATTGCTAGGATTGCCATGGTTGTGACCCCCAAGTTGTGTTGTTGTCTCTCTCTTTGACCCCTTTCCCTTACAGGATCATGCTCACCTTACACCCAGGGAAGGAGCGCAGACCAGGCTATGTGTGTCACACCACTCAACTGTGTTTGATTTCTCTCCCTGCAGGCCTTTGCAACCGGCACACTGGCATTTCTTCAATGGGGATTGCTACCACACAGCAGCTGCCATGGAACACCCCTGTGATTTATGTCTCCCCAGGAATGTCCACCACCACCTACCTTCTGGGGAGCACCTCTGGGCCCGCAGTCTGGTTGCCCCATGGTCGTCTGCCTCGATGCTGCCAGAGGTCTGGGAGCCTGCCCTGCAACCCTCCTTAGCTGCTGCTGCTACATTCTGAGTGGCTGCTGTGCCTACCCCTGGCAGCCTCGCCTGGCCATCCCTGCCAATGTTCCAGAACAATAAAGATGCCCCTTGGGCAAAGGCCCCTTGAACACCGTGACCCCAATGTTACACAAGCACTGCCCCACACACAGAGAGACAGCGCCCACCACACAAGGCCCTGCATGAATCCCAGCCAGGGCCTGCCACAGCCAGCTCAGGGAGAACACAGCAGGGGGGCTGCCAGACCCTCAGGGCTCAGAGGGGAGGGGGGAGTAGGGGGGCCTCTCAGGCAGGCAAACAGTGACAGGTGACATGGCGCACGTCCCCCATGTCCGTGAAGAGCCCTTTCAGCAACCGGGGCTCTCACCCACCCTCGGTCCACCCGTCAACGGCGTCCGTGTCCGCCCGTCAACGGCGTCCGTTTCCGTCCTCAGTCCGCCCGTCAACAGCGTCCGTTTCCGCCCTCGGTCCGTCTGCATGAGAGGCGCCCGTTCCTGCATTGCCTCCATCTGCGAAGTGACCCCTGTGTCCCTATTGGTCTCTGCAGACCCCTCTCCCTGTATTCCTCTCCCACCAGCCTTGTTGTCTGTCTGTTTCTGACCCACCCGTGTCCCTCCCCAGCACCCCCTGTCCGCCTGCCTGTGTGCCTGCCTCCCCTCCCACTCCCTGATGATGGATGCTGGCACCCCCCACCCCGCTGGAGCGCCTGCCGCGAGGCGCCTACGTTGCCCCATCTGGGGAGTGATGAGCTGCGTGAGCCCTTCCCGCTCACAGCAGACAAGCCCAAGGCATCTCTCGGTCTTGGCCGGGGCACGGAGCAGAAGGCATACCGGGATGCCTTCTTTGTGGGCATAGCCACGGCCCTGGTGGCCCAGGGCTTCAGGCAGCGCACAGGCATGTCATGGCGGAGGCGGTTCCAGACCTCATGAGACCCCCCTTGTGCGTGCCGTTCCCACCCCCTCCTTCCCTTCTCTCCCCCACTCACCCCCCATGACTCCCACGTGCAGACTCACCGTGGCTTGGGGGTGGCATCGCAGTCTGCAGGAGGGAGGGCAGTGGCACTCCCCCCTGCGGCAGGTGGCTAATGCCCAGGGTGCCCTGGGGCAGCTGGCACTGGCACAACCTCTGCCCTTCAGCTGACTGTCGCACGCCCAGTGCCTGCGGGCCCACCTGTGGCTGCCCATCTGCTGCGACCGCTGCAGCAGCTGTGGTAGGTGCACGCAGACGGGCTGAGGAGGGGGCTCTTCGCTTCCACAAGACTGACAGCTCCCCACAGGGGCCTGCCTGCCTCTGCGGTAAGTTTTGCCTCGATCCTGGCCCACTGCTCTTGCCTCCTGCCTAACTCAGGCACAGTTGCAGCCTAACTCGGTCCTATTTTGGGCCCCAATTGTGCCACAATTGGGCCTCAACTGTGCCTGAGTTGGGCTGGACTGAGGCCTTAGACTTCCAGTTGGTCTCATGGGCAGACTGGCCTTGTCTTCCCCAGACTTAAGTACATGTAACTGGATGAGCTCACATTCACCTTTTATTAACCTGGCCACTTACCCTTCTCCTTGCTACCCAGTGTTTGTTACTCCTGTCGCTCTGTTCCTTCTTCCACTTCTAAGTTCCCTCCCACTGTTACAGAGGTGTGGAAAGACTGGAGCGAGCGGAGCAGTGGCTCCGGGCGGCACAGCGGCGCCGGGCAGCGCAGCTCCGCTCGCTCCAGACTTTCCACAGAGCGAGAGAGCAAGCGCCCGCCCACCCGTCCGTCCGGTGATGCGGGCGGGCGCTCCGAGTCCTTCTCCCCCGGCCTCGGAGCCGGAGAAAGCCCCGGAGCGTCCACCACGACCGGTGGACAGGGCTTTCTGAAGGCGGCGCGCTATTTATTCTTTTTTGCACATGCGCAGAACGTTAATGTTACGTAAACGTTCTGCGCATGTGCAAAAAAGAATAAATAGCGCGCCGCCTTCAGAAAGCTCTGTCCACCGGTCGTGGTGGACGCTCCGGGGCTTTCTCCGGCTCCGAGGCCGGGGGAGAAGGACTCGGAGCGTCCCGGTAAGCCGGGCCGCCCCCCCTGGAGCGGGGGGGGGGCATATCAGCGAGTGGTGCTCCAGGCAGCATCCGCTCCTGATACACCTCTGCACTGTTAAGTGTTAGAAAGTAAGTAAGTAAGTTCTCTGGGGCAAGAATTTGTCTTTTTGTTTGTTTTTGCTCTGACCATATCTTGCATTGATTGCACTATATAAATAATTAAAAATCAGGTAAGGATATGTATTGATTCGATATAAATGTCTGATCTACAGCATTCCTCTCCATCAATCTTATATAAAATGCATCGACATAGGTAAAAACAGACAACTGATCTACAGAATTTCTTTCGTTCATTTTGGTTTTAAGCTTTTTTTTTTTGGAAAAGGATCATAATTTCTCAGCAAACAGGGACATTTCTTTACTGTTTTTACTTGCACACAGTAAGTAATTTCAAGTAAAATAGCTTTCTGCCATAATTTTATCTCCCTTATTGACAATACCTTACTGTCTCAACAAGGCTGAGCTATAAGATCTTGTCATAATCAGAATATTCATTATTAATTCCATCAACAGCCCAATCCTGCATAACTGTAGGCCGGTGGCCCTAGCGCACCACCAGCCTAGGGTGTTGTAAACATGTCAGAAAGCACGTTTTCGACACCCGGAGAGTAAGCGGTGCAGGCGTGGAGGCCGACACCGCTTATTCCACCACCTATCTGGACCCGCATCAGCCGCCGCGAGTGAGTCCCGTGCCGCTTGGTGCAGGGATGGGGGGGAGGGGCAGTGAGGGAGGGGGCCATTGACCAGCCCGGCTTGAGACGGGGCGTGGATATTGGCACCAATATCCTGAGCCCCGTCGCAGCCCACACTGGCCTTACATGGCCTCCCTGGAACACACCAGCTTCAGGCCTGACATGCATCTGAGGAGGCCCATTGCAGCCTGTGTCATTTACACTGGGAGAAGGGGACGAATGTCCCCTTTTTCCAAGGTACGCTCTAGCAACTCCGGGGCAGGTCGCAATGGCCATAGGATACAGCTGCCGACCCTTTAGGTCGGCTGCTTAAAGTTACACAGGATTGCACTGCTAATTACCCATTTTTCTAAGCAATCCAGTAAAACACATAGATGATTTAATGGAATTGCCAGGACATCATATCAAATATTAAGTCCTTAACTCATATCCAGACCATTTGTTGTATGGAGAATCCCCAGCAGAGATCTTTAAAATCTCTCACTTGCCAGAATATCTCACATTTGTTCCTTTCTTATACAATGGTTGTGGTGTTAAGTAACAGACGTATATACTTTAAAAAGGTTATTTTCTTGTAATATTATACAATAGAATGAAAAATATCCATTATGCTACCTCTACAAATTTATGTCGTAACAACCAGGTATATCTTCAGTTTGAAGTTTCGGTATGTCCATATTTATTAATTCAGCAGCTGATACAAATCCATGGACTGGATGAACTCTGAGACCCTCACAATGACCTATATAAAGAGATGTAATTGAGCTTTCATGAGAGATGGACTCCTAAGCCACTGCTATGCCTTTGAAAATCCCAATCTAAATAGTTATTGCCTGTTTTAAAACAAAACACACACAATCTATGCTGAGGAAAGACATTACTCACAACTCATTATTCTTGTACAAACACCGTTTTGACCTCCAAATGGTGGGTTTAAACAAATGGTATATGAGTGCTGCGGGGGGATCGTTTATAACAGGGTGGCTTTAGGAAATGCTGCCCTTCTGTTTGATCAATAACCATGCAAATGTCCTGACTTTACTAAAGAGGTCAGACTGGCTGCATGCACCAGAACAGATATCATTGCCATTCCATCAGTTATAGCATGTGGATTTTACTCTTAGGATAAGGCTGACCCAGTTCATTTCATATGGCTTGTCATTTTCTCACAAGCTATTTTAGAAATGGTCTGAAGGCAGTGGCATCACTATGGGGGGCCGGGGGGGGATGCAATGGTCCTGGGTGACAACCACCATCTCACGAGGAGGAGCTGCGGTGGGATTTTTTTGCTTCGCAGCTGCTTTTTTTAAGGCCAGCTGCATTTGCAGCCGCGGAGCATAAACGCGCTGAAATTGGTGCGTTTTGTGGACCCTCCCACCCGCCCTGTGTCCTGGGAGGCTTGAAATGAAGCCTTCCAGGAGTGCAGGGGGGTGGGGCGATGATGGGAAATGCGTCATCACCCCCCCTTCGACCGATGCAAGCAACGCAACTATCTGAAGGCACATGATGTGGCCACCTTGCTAAAGCCACTAAACAGGTATGGGTCTGGTCAGTGGCGTCGCTACGCCCCCGTGGGGGGGAGTGATGCGGCGCCGCCCCCGCGCGTGACATCACGCACAGGCGCAGAACACACACTCCCGCGCGCCGTTTTCGGCTCATTTCGGAGCCAAACGGACACAGGGGAGGGCGGGCGGGCCCAACTAAGGCCGGTGGCAACCTGTAAGTACTGGGCCTCCCCGCTCTTCCCTCGGGGGTGCGCGCGTCACCCCCGTACGCGCATCACCCCCGGCGGCCCACCCCGCGTGCTTCTTTACAGCGACGCCCATGGGTCTGGTCAGTACCTGGATGGGAGGCTGCAACTCTGTATGCACTGCCTTCAATAAGCGAAGAAAGATGGGATACAAATAATTTAACTCTTACTGTCCTGCTTTGAACTGGTGCTCTTCCAGTGTCCTCTCATTCAGGTTGTTTTTCAGGCCTGTGCTCGCTTAGCTTCCAGACCATTGACTGACACCCTTAATAATAACTGTTGTAAACAGTAATCAACAAGATGATTTTATACAGAAAGATCTTTAGTAATTCTGAGCTGAAAACAGAAAGGAAGGGTTATTTAAGAAACCAAAATGAAAGAAATTATGATGTCTACCTGTGACCTGCCATGTGAGAGTTCTCTATTATTTTGGCACAACAAAATGCCCTTCCTGTAAGAAGATTTTAAAATAAATTTGAATGGGTAGGATCCTGCGTCTGGGACAGTGTCTGTATTGGAGAAGCAGTCCATGACTATAATATCCATATTGTAGAGGCAAATACCTCCATCTCCTGATTTTTAATACCCTTCCTTGCATTTCACTTAAGGTCAAAGCAGGCATACAAATAAATGTGTGCTATAGAGGTGTGCTCTGCACTAGTAGTATGTCTCTCTAAAAACAGCCAGGGTGTTGGACCAATGGGAACAACTATGGTTAAAACAGTTGAAATTTACGTTAAATGTTAATATTAAAGAAAATATGTATAAAATGATATATAGATGGTATATAACCCCAAGCAAATTAGCAAAAATGTATGAGAAGGTAACGAATAGATGTTGGAAATGTAAAAAGCAAGAAGGAACTTTTTACCATATGTGGTGGACATGCCCCCAAGCAAAGAAGTACTGGACTCAGATTCATAAACAGATTGAGTTGATTTTAAAGATTAAGGTTCAAATGAAACCGGAAACATTTTTGTTGGGTATGTGGGAGGATCATGTAGGCGAAAAATTTCAAACTTTGTTTTTATATATGATAGCTGCGGCAAGAATTTTATATGCACAATATTGGAAGAATTCGGAGATACCTTCGCTGGAAGATTGGTGGCTGAAAGTTTTGGACTATGCTGAAATGGATAAACTTACAATTTTAATTAAGGAAAAGTCAGTTAACTTTTTCGTGAATAATTGGAAACCATTTATTGACTTTTTAAGAGAGAGAGAGAGAGGAATGATGTGATGATATGCGGATTTAATGAATAGAATGTGGGTCTTGTTTTGGCTTAGTTGGAAATTATATGTAGAAAATAGTGAACAGTATGCTAGTAGGATGTATTGCTTCGCGCTTGCTATAACTTTATGAAATATGTATTGTTTTTATGTTTTAATATATCAATGATATATATATATATATATATATATATATATATATATATATATATATATATATATATATATATATATATATATAAAACAGCCAGGGTGTGTGTGTGTCTGGAACATGGTATGCAGGGAGGGAAGGTTATCTCTTTCGCTTGCACTGTTCAGTCAGTTTCAAATATTCATGAAAAAGGAGAAACTGCGCCATGTTTCATCACATTTTTATCTTGTGCTAGAGCTGTCTCTTGGGCTGCAATCCTGAGCACACTTACCTGGAGTAAACCCCACTGAACACAGTGGGAGTTACTTCCAAGTAAATATGCAATGGATTGAGCTGTTAGGGCTCAGTCCAGCCCAACTCAGCACAAGTCAGGCACAACTGAGGCCCAAGTGTGGCATAACTGTGGCCTAAGATAGGGCTGAGATAGGCTGCAACTATGCCTGAGGTAGGCAGGAGGCAAGAGCAGTGGGCCAGCACCAGCCCAGGATCGAGGCAAAACTTACCACAGAGGCAGGCAGGCTCCTGTGGTGAGGTGTCAGTCTTGTGGAAGCGAAGAGCCCCCTCTTGAGCTCGTCTGTGTGCACCTACCACAGCTGCTGCAGCATTCGCAGCAGATGGGCAGCCACAGGTGGGCCTGCAGGCACTGGGCGTGCGACAGTCAGCTGAAGGGCAGAGGTTGTGCCAGTGCCAGCTGCCCCAGGGCACCCTGGGCATTAGCCACCTGCTGCAGGGGGGAGTGCCACAGCCCTCCTACCTGCAACAGGTGTTGCCACCCCCAAGCCACGTTGAGGCTGCACGTGGGATTCATGGGGGGGGGAGCGGGGGAGAGAAGGGAAGGAGGGGGTTGGAACGTCACACACAAGGGGGTCTCATGATGGCTGGAACTGTCTCTGACATGACTTGCCCGTGCGCTGCCTGAAGCCCTGGGCCTCCAGGGCCGTGGCTGTGCCGACAAAGAAGGCATCCCGGCATGCCTTCTGCTCTGTGCCCCGGCCAAGACCGAGAGATGCCTTGGGCCTGTCTGCTGCGAGCAGGAAGGGCTCACGCAGCTCATCACACCCCCAGATGGGGCGACGTCGGCGCCTCGCGGCAGGCGCTCCGGCAGGGTGGGGGGTGGCCAGCTTCCATCATCAGGGAGTGGGAGGGGAGGCAGACACACAGGCAGGCGGACAGGGGGTGCTGGGGAGGGACACGGGTGAGTCAAAAAGAGACAGACAACAAGGCTGGTGGGAGAGGGATACAGGGAGAGGGGTCTGCAGAGACCAATAGGGACACAGGGGTCACTTCGCAGATGAAGGCAATGCAGGAATGGGCGCCTCTTATGTAGACGGACCTTGGGCGGAATGGACGCCGTTGACAGGCGGACCGTGGGTGGAACGGATGCCATTGACGGGCGGACCGTGGGCGGGTGAGAGCCCCGGTTGCCGAAAGGGCTCTTCATGGACGTGGCGGATGCGAGCGGATCCAGTATGGGCCCCATGTCGCCTGTCAGTGTTTGCCTGCCTGAGAGGCCCCCCAACTCCCCACTCCCCTCTGAGCCCTGAGGGTCTGGAAGCCCCCCTGCTGTGGTCTCCCTGGGAAGGAAGTGGCAGTCCCTGGATGGGATTCATGCAGGGGCTTGTGTGCTGGGCGCTGTCTCTCTGTGTGGGGGGCAATGCTTGTGTAACACTGAGCACAACGGGGCTCTGCCCGAGGGGCATCTTTATTGTTCTGGAACGGTAGCAGAGATGGCCAGGCGAGGCTGCCAGGGGTAGTCACAGCAGCCAATCTGAAAGCAGCAGCAGCAGCAGCAGCACACGTGCCCCATGGACCTGGAGACGCAGGCTCTTCCCCTGTGGAACCACAGCATGCTCCATAGAAAGGGGAGGGACAGCAAGTAGGCAGCCAGGGAGGTGGAGCAGCAGCAGCAGCAGCTGAGGAGGGTTGCAGGGCTGGCACCCTGACCTCTGGCAGCATCGAGGCAGATGACAGTGGGGCACCCTGCCTGCAGCCCCAGGGGTGCTCCCAGGAAGGTAGGTGGTAGTGGACGTTCTTGGGGAGACAAAAACAAGGGGGAGTTACATGTCAGCTGGTGTGTGGTAGCAGTCGCCATTGAAGACAAGCCAGTGTGTCGCTTGCAAAAGCCTGCATTGAGAGATCAGATTACACAGCTGCTAGGTATAACGAGCTTGTCACAGTGTGAGGAGCTTACCTGGACGGCAGAAGGGCATGATCCTGCAAAGGACAACAGTGAAGGAGAGAAAACACAGCACAACTACATACATGGCTAGCACATCATAACTGACCTGTTGTAGACCCTGTGGGGGCAAGGCTGCGGGTTAGTAAACACACCTTTGTTAACAGGCAAGTCACATTTACACAAACACATATTTGTCTGCTCACATGGCAACGGGCAGCTATCAGAGGACACATTGGTAAAGAGACAGCTATCATATATATGTGTGCTGACAGGCAGAAGTACTACATAAAGGCATGAACAGGCTAAAGTCAAACATATATTGGCATGAACAGGCAGAAGTCATAACACAAGCCATCCCAGACCCTGCTCTTACCTGCTGGTGTTGTTGCCTGTGGAGGGGGGGAAGAGAGGCTGGGAGAAAGACATTGGTTAGCAAATGCTTGCAAGGAGGCAGCTGCCCAGGCACAGCTGTAAACAGTTTGGCCACAGCCTGAACAGCCCTCTCTGCCCTAGAGGGGGGCAGAGAGGAGAGAGGAGAGGAGAAGAGAGAAGTGGGGTGTTTGTGAATTTTGCCCTCCACCAACAAAGTCCCACTTTGTGGATGCTGGGGGACAGGACCCCACGCCACGTGCTCAGAGAGAGAGAGAGAGAGAGAGACAATGGAGGCCTGGGGCTGGGCTTTTGTGGGAAAGAGGCTGGGTGCGGCTGGCTTCGGATAGGGTAACTATCTGTGTCCATGTCCAGAGTTATGCCACAGCTATTCCGTCCTAACTCAGGCATAACTCAGGAGTAGGGTGTTAGAACTTTTCAGGAGAGGGCTAGAGTGTGTAAGGTAAAATGGCTCCTATGGGTCTCCTCAAATTTGAGTCCACCTTTTTTGTCGACCTAAATTTTGTTCCGTAGCTGTGCTTGAGGGGGCGTGTCGGAGCTCTCCAGTGTCTGTACCTGGACCCAAATTCGTAACCGCCCCCGTCACTCCCCCGACACGCCCCCGACACGCCCACTTTTAGGCCAAACTTAGGACGGAATAGCTCCTAGGCCGAACTTAGGACGGAATTGGTCAACTTTCCTTAACCCGTCCTATGTCTGTCACAATTGCAGCACAAATTCGGCCTCAACGGCACAATTCAGTCCTAACTTCAGCCTAAGGCACTTAGGCTGCTTTTGTGACTGAATTGTGCCACTGAGGCCTTAGGCTGGACTGGGCTGTTAGTTGCTTTTAATACATTATATGGGCAGAAAAGAAGCACTAGTTTTTGTTCAGTTGCAAGATTAGTACTGTGAATGGTACACCAAAGTATAGGTTGAGGCCACTTATGTTCTTGAAATGTTTACTTTGCAGAGCTTAAATAGACGCCATTCATTATGCCAAGCCTGTACTCTTCCATAGTACAACAAAACCAAGAGGTCGAACAAGTACATTCTTTTCCCACCCATCCCCACCATAAATAAATAAACACAACAAAGCAACCCTCCCAAGTTTCTCTTGATGTTTTTGACTGAAGATGCAAGAGGAAAAGAAAACAGAATTTCAACAGATGGTCAGGACAGAGTGAAAGTTCTTTAGAACATCCATGGTGCCCTTGCCAGAACTATTCATTAAGATGGAATGTTATGCTTACTCTTTAGACTGATTTACACATTATGTTCAACGTGTGTACAATCTGCGTGCACAGGTTGAACATAATGTACACAGAATTGTTGTGCACAGAATTGTTGATCTGTATGCGGATATAGTTTTTTAGATACGGTATTAAGTTCAAGAAACATAAATGTGATTGGGATCCTATATTTGTGAGAGTCCAGTCCCCATGGTGACGTTTAACATGAATACATGTACAGTTATCATTCCCATGAAAATATCTCCGTATGTACACACAGATGTACATGTGTATGACGTGCATGCACACAAAGCCTCTTGTAATTTCTTTAAAGTATTACAATACTATTTTCATATATGAAAGCCTTAGCAAATTAACTTTTTATTAGAGAATGTTTCATGTTTACAAATAAAGAACCAGTAAAGTAGCAAATATAAGAAAACCGGAAACATGGTTACATACATTGGGAAGATATTGGTGATCACAGGTATGGAGCATTCAGGCATAGTATGCAGTTCTATTTCAGGGGGTGAGATAGTGGTGGATTTAAAGTCCATAGTAGCTAACTTTACACTCTTCACCTATAATTCAACTCTCTCTCCTTAATTCATGTGTAAACTATGTATTAAAGCAATACAAAATCCAGTATAACCTTAACAGCGCAATCCTGTGTAACTCTTGCACCGGTGTAACAGTAGATCCACCAGCGTAAGTATGCCAGTGAAACTTTCCGTACGTCGATGAAAGCAGGATGGATACCGGCGTAACCCCTCTCAGATGCCGCACTTGCGCATTTCGGACGCAGGACAGATGCCAGCGCAACTCCACCCCCGGACACCCCCGGAATGCCCCCTGCATTGGCGGAATTGTGCTGGCATCCGTCCTGCATCAGAATTGCGCATGCGCGGTGTCCAAGTGGAGTTACGCCGGTATCCATCCTGCTTTCGTCGATGTACGGAATGTAACACTGGCATAAGTGCACTTACACCAGTGGATCTTCTGTTACACCGGTGCAAGAGTTACACAGGATTGCGCTGTAAGTCATGGAGCATGAAGAGGAAACTCTGTGGGCTACTACAATAGGACTGGGCTGATATATCTGTCACCCAAAAATGGAGTGAAATGGGGAAAACTGTAGCAGTGTGAAATACCCCTCACAACCACCATCACCCCATCTCCCTTCTATCTTTACTTTGTTTTTGTGTTTATTTTGCAACCATGTTAACAATATACCGTATTGTCCCGAGTATAAGACGCACCTGATTATAAGATGCACCCTTAAAGTTTGGTGCTATAAAAAAATGTAATTAAATCACTGGCATTAAATTGCAACAGCCTGATTATAAGACACACCCCTAGTTTAAAAACTTAAATTAGGAGAAAAAAGTGAGTCTTATGCTCAGACCAATACGATACCTCACAGGTGTTCCGCACCATTTTGTCTCAGTATGGAGGAGTTTCTGACACTGAGTTTCTCTGACGTTGCAGCACTTTGCTGGAAACTAGGGAAGTATGCTTGCCTTGCCTTGACAATTGGGCAACACCTGTTCTTTTCTGCAGCCTAGCACTGAAAGCCAGGCAAGCAGTCCTGTATAGCCAGGTAATTGGACATTTGCTTTCTTACTGTATTGTGTTGCTGAAGTGGTAAACCCATCTCTGGGTTATTGCCTAGGAAACACACAGGTCTGCTTCCTTCTCCCTGCATAATGAATTAACAGGCTTTGGAAGCCCCCCTTTGCAAGCATTGAGAAAAGGGTGGGCTTTCCACCCTCATAGTCCATGAAAGAGGCTGCAAAGTTATAGGGTTGTTTTGACTCAGCCCTACAATGAATTAAGCCTGGTTTGTGCACAGATGACCCCGTGTCAACAGCCAGTGTGTGGTGGATATGAGAAATCAAGTTTCAAATCTCTGTCAAGCTATGATGTTTGCTGGGTAATCTTGGGCAAGTCACACACTCACAGGGTTGTTATAAGGTTAACAGCCTAATCCTATGCAGGATTGGGCTGTTGCAGGAAGCCTAATGACAGTGGAAGACACTTCCGCTGTCATAAAATGGCTGCTGACGGAGTGTGCAGTGTGCCGTCAGCAGCCATTTTGTGCACACGTTGCAACTCCACTGCTGGACCCCGTCATGCCTGCCGGACCAGATAAGGTAGCAATGGGAGGGGGGGTAGGTAGGTGGGAAGGGGGTGAAACTAGGCAGGGATGGGTGACGAACAGGGGTGGGGAGGCAGCAGGAGGGGATGTGTCTGGCGGCAAAGGCACATGCCGGATCCTATCCCCTCTATTTGGGAGTTCCCCGCCCCTTTCTTCTCCTCAGACGTGCACCAGCTAAAGAGCTGGCACAGGTTCAAGGGACCCATTGGCAAGTAGGAGGCTTATGTAGGCATAAGAGGAAATAATTCCCCTTTCCCCTCCCAAGCCTCCTGACACCCCCCCCCCCCAGATACAGTGCATGCCTTTTTGATGCAGCTGCATTGGCGGTGAGGGGGGAGGATAAGATTGGGCTCTAAATTAATTATCTGTGGTACTTGGGGGAAGGGTTAGATATACCAGTGGGCAGCCTGAATCAGACAGAGACCATAGTGCTGGGGGGAGGGGATTAACCCTTCCCCTCCCCTCAACATATTTCTGATCAAAATTCCCCAGAAGGTGTTTGCCCCATGGAGAAAACCAAACAGCTACCCATATGGGAAAAGGAAGGGGAAAGGCTTAACACCACCACCCATGCCATGGTCTGGATCTGATTCACATTCACCCACAGCTGCTATTAACTTAAAAACAAACAAACAGAAGAAGAACTTCTGCATCATGTGCATGTGGCCATTACTGACCTATTTCTGGGCTGTACCACTTCAGAAAAGTATCACATTTCCTTGACTGTTTTCATTGTATATCAGAAAAATGATTAAAACCAACAAAATCATAATTAAAAAGTGCTCCCCCCCACACCTGTAGTCATGATCTAGGTTTACCTTCTCAGTGAATAGGCCTAAATTGATCTCTAACTTCACAAAAATAACTGGAGTCTGATTTGGATGCAGACGGAAGGCATGTATTTACCTTCCCCATCCTTTACCTTAACTTACCTTCAATAACCCTGAGAAACAAATACATAATGTCGCTCTGACTTCCTTAGCTTGTGTGGGTCTGAGCGAGACACTTAAAATTATTATGAGAATATAGCATTTCTAAGTGTGATCCAATGCCAACTGAAAAGCTCTATTAACTAAATTGGCCATCAACCAGTTTGTCTGTGCCACATAATGGAGTTTTGTACAAAATGAATATTTTTCAGTGCGTTAGAAATGTCATGTTTTAATCAATGCCTATTTAAATGTTAAATCTAATGAAAGCTTTAAGTAAGAGAATAGACATGAGCACAGAAGGGTTGCCATGGAAACTACAGTGGTATCTGTTTAGAGACACTGGGAACACTTAAAAGCACAGCCCAACCTCAGTCTTGAGTTCTCAAGATATTGCTCTCCTGAGGTAGTGTTACCAGACAGATGAAAGGATAGAAGGAGTTCAGGAAAACGAATACCTCTAGGCTGATCCTACCATAGAAAAGATGGAAGGCTGGAGAGGATGGCTGGAGAGGAAAGGGGTGAAACAGGAGGGAATGTGTTGATGATGCGGGGTGACAAGTGAGATTTACAGCCCGGTCCAGCCCAAGGCAACTGCGGTACAATTCAGGCACAATTGCAGCCCAAGTGCTTTAGGCCCGAGTTGTGCCTGAATTGTGCCTGAGTTGGGCTGCAATTGTGACTGAATTGCAGCTCGGTCCAGCCCAAGGCAACTGCGGTACAATTCAGGCACAATTGCACAATTCAGGCACAATTGCAGCCTAAAAGTGGGTGTGTTGGGGGCGTGTCGGGGGTGTGACGGGGGCGGTTACGAATTTTGGTCCGGTTCCAGACACTGGAGAGCCACTGACACGCCCCCTCGAGCCCAACTCAGGCCCAAAATTTGGGCCAGCAAAAAGGGTGGACCCAAATGTGAGGAGACCCATAGGAGCCATTTTACCTTACCCACACCAGCCCTCTCCTGAAAAGTTCTAACACCCTGGGCCCGAGTTGGGCCTGAGTTAGGACCGAACAGGTGTGGCCTAACTCTGGACATGGACCCAAATAGTTACCCTATCAGCACCCAGCCCCACCCAGCCTCTTTCCCACAAAAGCCCAGCCCCAGCCCTCCACTCTCTCTCTCTCTCTCTGAGCATGTGGCGTGGGGTTCTGTCCCCCAGCAGCCACAAAGTGGGACTTTGAAAACTTTTCTAACACCCCACTTCTCTCTTCTCCTCTCTCCTCTCTGCCCCCCTCTAGGGCAGAGAGGGCTGTTCTGCCTGTGGCCAAACTGTTTACTGCTGTGCCTGGGCAGCTGTCTCCATGCAAGTGTTTGCTAACCCATGTCTTTCTCCCAGCCCCTCTCTCCCCCCCCCCCATACAGGCAACAACACCAGCAGGTAAGTGCAGGGTTTGTGCTGACATGTGGTCTGACGTCTGCCTCTTTGCATAGAGAAATATAGGTAGGATACATGCCTCTATACCAATGTCTTGTCTCATAGCTGCCTGCATAGCCTGCCATGATATGCCTCTATACCAATGTCTTGTCTCATAGCTGCCTGCATAGCCTGCCATGATATGCCTCTATACCAATGTCCTGTCTCATAGCTGCCTGCATAGCCTGCCATGATATGCCTCTATACCAATGTCTTGTCTCATAGCTGCCTGTATTAATGTGAGCACACAATGCCATGAGTGTGGAACTGTAACCCATATGTAGACACCAGCTGTTCCCCCCCTCTTTTCTCCACAGGGTCTACCGACAGGTCAGTATTGCTAGGATTGCCATGGTTGTGACCCCCAAGTTGTGTTGTTGTCTCTCTCTTTGACCCCTTTCCCTTACAGGATCATGCTCACCGTACACCCAGGGAAGGAGCGCAGACCAGGCTATGTGTCTCACACCACTCAGCTGTGTTTGATTTCTCTCCCTGCAGACCTTTGCAACTGGCACACTGGCTCCTCTTCAATGGCGATTGCTACCATGCAGCAGCTGCCATGGAACACCCCCATGTTGTTCGTCCCCCCAGGAATGCCCACTACCACAAACTGTCCGGGGAGCACCCCTGGGCCTGCAGTCTGGTTGCCCCATGGTCACCTGCCTTGATGCTGCCAGAGAGGTCTGGGAGCCTGCCCTGCAACCCACCTCAGCTGCTGCTGCTGCCCCACTGCCCTGGCTGCCTACTTGCTGTCCCTCCCCTTTCTATGGAGCAGGCCGTGGTTCCACAGGGGAAGAGCCCGCATCTCCAGGTCCATGGGGCTCGCCTGATGCTGCTGCTGTGGTCCTAGAGGCTGCTGTGCCTACCCCTGGCAGCCACGCCCGGCCATCTCTGCCACTGTTCCAGAACAATAAAGATGCCCCTGGAAACACATGTCCCCAATGTTGCACAAGCACTGCCCCACACACCCACACAGGCAGGCCCCAGCACACAAGCCTCTGCATGAATCCCAGCCAGGGTCCGCCACAGCCATCCCTGGGAGAACACAGCAGGGGGGCTGCCGGACCCTCTGGGACCAGAGGGGAGGGGGGAGTTGGGGGGCCTGTCAGGCAGGCAAACACTGACGGGCACTGTGGCGCACGTCCGCCACGTCCGTGAAGAGCCCTTTCAGCAACCGGGGCTCTCACCCACCCTCGGTCCGCCCATCACCGGCGTCCGTTTCCGCCCTCTGTCCGCCCGTCACCGGCGTCCGTTTCCGCCCATCAACGGCGTCCGTGTCCGCCCTCGGTCCGTCTGCATGAGAGGCGCCCGTTCCTGCATTGCCTCCATCTGCGAAGTGCCCCCTGTGCCCCTATCGGTCTCTGCAGACCCCTCTCCCTGTATCCCTCTCCCACCAGCCGTGTTGTCTGTCTGTTTCTGACCCACCCGTGCCCCTCCCCAGCACCCCCTGTCAGTGTGCCTGCCTCCCCTCCCACTCCCTGATGATGGACGCTGGCACCCCCCATGCCGCCAGAGCGCCTGCCGCAAGGTGCCGACGTTGCCCCATCTGGGGGTGTGATGAGCTGCGTGAGCCCTTCCCGCTCGCAGCAGACAAGCCCACGGCATCTCTCGGTCTTGGCCGGGGCACGGAGCAGAAGACATGCTGGGATGCCTTCTTTGTGGGCATTGCCACGGCCCTTGAGGCCCAGGGCTTCAGGCAGCGCACGGGCATGTCCTGGCGGAGGCGGTTCCAGACCTCATGAGACCCCCCCCTTGTGCGTGCCGTTCCCACCCCCTCCTTCCCTTCTCTCCCCCGCTCACCCCCCCCCATGACTCCCACGTGCAGCCTCACCGTGGCTTGGGGGTGGCATCGCAGTCTGCAGGAGGGAGGGCAGTCGCACTCCCCCCTGCGGCAGGTGGCTGATGCCCAGGGTGCCCTGGGGCAGCTGGCACTGGCACAACCTCTGCCCTTCAGCTGACTGTCAAACGCGCAGTGCCTGCAGGCCCGCCTGTGGCTGCCCATCTGCTGCGACTGCTGCAGCAGCTGTGGTAGGTGCACGCAGACGGGCTGAGGAGGGGGCTCTTCGCTTCCACAAGACTGACAGCTCCCCACAGGAGCCTGCCTGCCTCTGCGGTAAGTTTTGCCGTGATCCTGGCCCAATGCTGTTGCCTCCAGCCTAACTCAGGCACAGTTGCAGCCTAACTTGGTCCTAGTTTGGGCCACAATTGGGCCTCAACTGTGCCTGAGTTAGGCTGGACTGAGCCCTTAGTGGGCTAGGTGGAGGAAGTCTGTTAATTTAATTGTGTTTATCTTGCTTGTATTCAACCCTTCTCCCACCTTCTCCAAGAGGTTGTGGGAGATCATCCTCCTACCTATAGGACGGGAAGTGCATATAGATATGCAGATGCCATTGCCAATATCCACAGCAGCAGAGGCCCCTCCTTCCACCATCCCCACAAGCCAATGAGAGACACTCTGCATGGGGATTCCCCCATTTGTAGATGGGGATGAAGTACAGCAGTGGCACAAATCTCTTGGCGGACTCGTGTCATTGCTACCACTGGTAGTGTGGGGTTCAGGGATAAGCTTGGGTGGGCTCTTCAAGGGGCATGTGCCGTTGGCTGCTGCCCAACACGGTCGATCCCTGAGGCTGCCTCTGGGTCCCAAGTTCAATCTCCAGATAAATGTCCCATATAAGAATTCTATGCCAACTATTCCACTAGTATCAATATTTGTTAGTATCAACAAACATCATGCATATTTAAATAGCATGCTTATATAGGGACCCTTGAAACCAATCCCTCAAACACAAAAAATGTACATCCTATGCTTAAAGTGCACTTGTATGGCAAATTTCAGGTACATATCAATATCCAAATACTATTCCTGCAACTAGACTACATAATTGTCCAAAGTACTGTATTCCCCAACTGAATTTTCCTCCATATCACAATTCTAATCCAGCTATGAACTGCAATATATACAAAACTCACCTTCCTGTTAGAATTGAGCAGAATCACCTTTTCCTTCCATATGAACCTGCACAAGCCTTAAGATTAGGCTTACCATATTTTCCCGGTTTCCAACTGGGACACCCCCCATTTTAATCAATGAGTTAATTAAATGAATAAATTTTAAAAAATTGTGGGCGCAATTTTATTTATTTTAGGCCATGAAAATGGCCGTTTTGCAGCTGCTGCCACTTAACTGTCCTGCCGCAATTGCCGCCGCCGTCCTTCCTTGCTGCCGCCATCCTCCCCGCCGCCATCTACCTGCGGCCACCATCCTCGCTGTCGCCATCTTGGCGCCGTTCTTGTCCCTCGTCATCGCCGCCACCCTCGTCGTTGCTGCTGCCGCTTGGAGCCTGGCCGACTGCATCCGAGCCGGCCAGGACTCCTGCCCCCTCCAGAGCCTCCACCACCGCTTCCAAAAGTAGTAGTGCCTCATGTGCCCTCACAAGATTTGGGTGCCGCCATCTTCGATCTCACGATATTTCACGAGATCCAAGATGGCGCCGCCGGAAAAAGGCGCCTTTTTCACCTTTTTGAAGCGGCAGCAGCGGCAGCTTCACTGGGCCCGGAAAGCCCAGAACTGATTTGGGACCGGAGCCTGGAACCTGGGACAGTTCCAGGTTTTCTGGGATGGATGGCAAGCCTAGCATATATTAAAAATGAAACATTTTGTTGTTTCACAGATGCTGCAATTTGTTTTTTATATATTTTAATTATTTTAATTACAGTTCATGTTTTATATATTTTTTTACATGATGTTTGTTCTCTAGAGATGTAAAATTTCAGGAAATTTTGAAGGTTGAGAAGGGAGGCTACTGAGAGAGGGAGTGGCTACTGATGTTGATGACAGAAAGCAATGAGAAAAACAAAAATGCTGGTAAGGAAACTCTTTTTTATCTTCTGGCTTTAGAGGAGCCACCCCCCCCAAGAGGAAGCTGACAGCATGTAATGGGGTTGCTTGTTAGCAACTAATTAGTAGCCAATTGACCACATTATTTTGAAAATTGCCAGCATAAATTAGACTTCAGGTATTAATTTTCAAATAGTGCTATTTTAAAAATGTGCAAATTGAAACCTGTTAATTGAGAGCTGCTTGTATATGAAATGTTAATGTATAAAGCTGTAATCCCATACACACGTTCCTGGGAGTAATCACTATTGAACACAATTCGATTTGAATGTTGCATTCTGTCTGTTTTGTCTACAGTATTCAGAGTAATATAATTCTGTACTTCTGTAGACTGTCTTACAAGGCCATCTTTCCAGGCCATCACATCTCTACTACTGTTACTCCCCTTAAGTTTAAAAAGAAAAGTGGGATACAAATATTTTGAAATAAGTAAAAAATATCTCATCTGCACTATCATAATACAGGCACAATAGATTGTTCCTGTTGAGGGACAAATAGTCTTGCTTCAAGGTTACCACTCGTGTGTGTGTGTGTGTGTGTGTGTGTGTGTGTGTGTGTGTGTGTGTGTGTGTGTGTGCGCGCGCGCGCAGTGGCGTTGCAAGCCCTCCCGGCGCCTGGGGGGCGGGGGTTGGCCGAGCACCCCCGTCACAGCGTCTGCCCCGTCAACCGCGCCCCCTGGAAGCAGTGCGCCCACTCGGCGCGTCACCGGCTTCCAAAGGCTCTGAGGCCGGGACGCGTCACCCAGGCTACCGGAGGGTGAGGCTCCGAGGCCAGGACAAGGCCTCAGAGCAACCGCCTAGTTCGGCGGTCCAGGGCTTTCTGAGAAGGCCCAATGCGTCGACGTGGCTTTTATTCGTTTTTTCACGCATGCGCAGAACCTTTCTGAGGGCAAACGGGTGCTGCGCCCGCCGGAAACACTGCGCCCACTCGGCACCTGGGGTGCAGTGCACCAGATCCCCCCATTATAGGATGCCACTGTGTGTGTGTGTGTGTGTGTGTGTGTGTGTGTGTGTGTGTGTGTGTTTACAAAATCCTGAAAGAAGTGTGTTCCCTCGCATGGTATTTCACAAACATACATAGAAATATACATGATATGAAACTGTTTATACCGAAGCTAACCACTGGGCCATCTAGCTCACAGCCCAATCCTACAGAACTATCCGGCGGGCGGCCCAGGGCCACCCACCGGATCCCATGCTCACTTCGGGCCGCTCTGCAGCGACCTGGAGGTCTACTCAGGGAAAGGGGATGTTCATCCCCTTCCCCCGGTGTAGAGCTGGGAAGGGCCAATGGGCCTTCTCAGATTTCCGCCTTAGCTGGCGGAAGTAAGAGGAGGCAGTCTAATGGCTGAATTGGCCCGGTGGGAGACAGGGATATCCCTGCCCCCCTGGGCCGGCTTAGCCAATGGCCCCCCTCCCTCGCTTCTCGGACCACCCCCGCTGGGGGATCTCTTACCTGCCTCCAGCAGCAGAGGGGACATCCTGCCGGCGGAGTGAGGGCAGCCGGCCTTGTGCCGGCCGCCCTTACTCCCGAGTCGTCACAAACGTGCTATACGGCACTTTTTCCCGCTGGATTGCACTGTCAATTTTGTTTAACGTGACTAGCAGTGCCTTTCCAGGATTTCAGATAGGAATTTTGTGCTGCCTTACTTGGAGGTGCCAACAATTGAACTTCAGACCTTCTGCATGCAAAATAACTGCTCTATCACCGAGTTGTGCCACCTGAGGCATTTGAAAATGTGCTTTAGCTCACTACATACTAAAATAATTCTAAGCAATGCCTGGGATAATGGAATGCTGACGAGTACAAGCCCACAATTGTGTATAAAAAATTCACATCACTACAGTTGGATCATGGTGCATGTGTGGGATAATTGGGGAGGGGGCATTTGAAAATGCACCTTAACACGCTAAATAATGAGGCTACAGAAGCAATGCCTGGAGAACAGAATGTTTGAGTCGTGCTATGTTTGTGACGCTTGATACAGCTGGGTTAAGCAAGGGTCTGCTGTCTTCCTCACTGTCAAACTGTAGAGTTTAGTAATGAGTTCATGGCTGAGCTGAGGTTTGAAATGCTGAAAACAAAATAGAAAAAACAAGACGTGAACTCCAAGGGTGCTGAAAACTGTGTACTATTAAAAAAGCAAACTTGTCCATTTATGTTGTAGTAGCTTACATATTTCAAGAAAAAATGACAGCCTCAGAGGTGATGATTCTTTCTCTCTCCTGAAGGTCAGACCAGACATGGGAGCAGGTAGTACTTTAGATATACCAATCACAGTCGCTGTGCAGGGATTTAAGTAGGATTGGGCTGTTAGTGCATCTCAGTGTTTCTCAAACTGTGGGTCGGGACCCACTTGGTGGGTCACGACCCGATTTCTGGTGGGTCCCAGGTGATGGAAAGATCAGATAAGGTAATTGCCACAAGCCCCGAGGCCAGTGTTTCCCAAACTTTTTTGACCTGTGGCTCCCTGGACCATTGGAGACCATTGTCCGTGGCTCCCCACTACATTATGTTGATGCCCGCCAAATGGCATTGCATGGTATTCCAAGAGGATTCCGTGGCAATCCGCGGCTCCCCTGGCTGGTTTCCATGGCTCCCCTGGGAGCCGTGCCTCCCACTTTGGGAACTGCTGCCAGAGGCTATTCAAAAATCAGATATCTGCTAACTGCCCTTCAAAGAGCTGAGCTCCTGCAGTTTGCAAGATAGCTGCTAATTACCCTGCAAGCAGCTGCGCTCTTTACTTGTAAATACATATATTTATTTATTTCTATATCACTTTTTTTTAAAGTCTCGTAAAGCTAGATGGGTCTCGACAGAGTGTAATTTAAAAAAGTGGGTCCCGGTGCAAAAACGTTTGAGAACCACTGGTGTATCTTACGTTATGAAAACTACTTTGGGAATGCTGTTGGACTAAATGGCAGAGTAGAAAAACGAGTGAAATAAATAAATGATAAACAAAACCTACATTTTAGGCCCTCATATCAGAAACTATGAGGAGTCATGTCATTGTGGAATGTCGATGTTGATCCATGACTGGTCTCTGCATGTGCAACAAAAATTCAAAAGAGAATTAAAAGAAATGGCAGCAGCAGTACTGTTACTTATGTCTGTCTGTCTCTCTTGTTGCTTGGTACTAAATTTTCCTTTGATCCTCTTCTCTTCTGTGTTTTGATTCTGATTTGGATGGTTTATCTTTCTATACTCCACCCACATAACACTCCCTATTGCCCCCCCCCCCATTCAAAACATTTATCTCTGCTATCCTAAAGTAACATAGGCATTTCCCCTGGAACATACATTTCATTTCTGCTTAATAGAAAATGTGACCTGATCATCCAGCTGTTCCCCTGCTCTACACACACTGTACTGTAAAGGCATAGAGGGAAGGTGGGGGATAAAAAAAATTGTACATAATTTTTTTGGTACATAGAAATTCTCTCTCTCTCTCTCTCTCTCTCTCTCTCTCTCTCTCTCTCTCTCTCTGCTGGCTCTTGGCCACAGTTTGACAGTATTTTCCCCTAACCTGCCATATGGTTTTCTTTCCTTGCATTTTACAAAACGACAGGGCTGAGTGAATGCGTCTGTCTTTACATCAGCGACGTAGGACTGATTTAATTTGGACTTTAGTGGTAACAAATGAAATCAAGTCTGCAAGGGGAGCTGCAGTGCTACATTCAACTGGACCTGTAAGCAGTTTTCAGGCTGCGCAGCCTGGCCTTCTGCTCAACTTGACCTGATGCTTCAGTAGTAGTGAGCGGTTGTTGTATTAGCAGTACATTCAGAGGTCAAAGCAAGAGTCACTTCCCTTGACATGTGACTCCCGAATCAAATCAGGCCGCCAGCTGAGCATTCTTCAAGCCTGAAGTCACTTCCATACTGCGGACATTCTTTCGAGATTTGATTCATCAAGTGAATGATCTATACAATGGCTATATATGAAATGCATTTAAGAAGGGTTCCGTCTGAGACTTCCAGTACACATGGCAGTGATTCCTTGTATTTAAGAAAAAGCACATGCAGTATGGATCCAGATCTTGCTGGGAGAGCTCTCTGTTGGAGCTTGTTTTATTTTATCACTTCTTAACTTTGAAGCTGGAATGGTGACTACATAAAATTTAGTTTCCTTCTACTGAGTCAGACCACAAATCCATCTAGCTCAGGCTAGACCTCATCCGCTGTTTGTGAAAACTAGGCCTGTCTTCTAATGTAGGTCAGTATTATTATTCCCATATTGTAGATAGTGGAGTTGAAGTTAGGAGACGGTCGGCACAATTCTCTGGATCTTTGGAATGGCGGAGCGAGTGCTATGCTGTTCCAAGATGTTGCGAACATGCCGTAAAGCACGTTCGTGACGCCTCGGGCATAAGGGAGGCTGGCGCAGAGGCCAGCCTCCGTCACTCCATCATCGGAATGCCCAGGCGGCCGCTGGAGGAGATAGGTCAGGATCCAGCGGGTGCGAGTGCGGTTTGTCGGGCGAGGGAGGGGGGCCATTGGCCTAGCCGGCCCGGGAGGGGACGGGGTATGGCTTCTGCCATATCCCCGTCCCTACCGGGCCGGCTATGCCATTACACGGCCTCCTCTACGTCCGCCAGCTATATTGTAGTAACGGGGGTCCCGGGGTGGGCCCAAATAATATAATAAGGCCTAAAAGAACTAAAGATTAGCTCAGGTCTCTGAGCCAAAGTAGAAAAAAGGGAAGTACAGTGTACGCTTGCTAAGTACACCCCCAGCTCATACCTAGCTTGGCAGAAACCACAAAATGTACAGATGGTCCTAGGAACATCACCCACAGGAAAAGGAGGGTGAAGGGTATGACCAAATAAGGCATGATTGCTTGCAACACATTGCAGAAATATTTGCAACACTCAATACATCTCTATGGAGTTCAGGTGGAAAGTCCCCAGATGTCCCTTGTTGGTTACACAAGCCTCACCTGATCGCAAACGGAGGAGGAACGATAAAGGGGAGGAACAAGGAGGAGGGATGAGTTGGCATTTTGGGGATGAATACTATAAATACTGCTGTTTTTCTGTATTTCTTTATGCCTTGCCCCATAAGGGCAAGTGCATCCTATGCACATAGTATCTCTAATAAAATCATCAATTTGGTCTCAGTGTTTTTTCGGCTATCGAACTCAGGTCACGGACCTCAACCGCCACCCTTTTGGGGGGGTGCGCACAACAGTTCAGCTGGCAGAAATCTGAGGAGGCCTATTGGGCCAGCCCCGGTTTAAACCCGGGGAAGGGGATGAGCATCCCCTTCCCCGAGTAGACCTCCGGCCTGCCATCGGACAGGCAGCCTAGGCGCAGAATACAGCCGGCTGGATCCTTACACAGGATTGCACTGTGTATCAGACTGTGTATCAGACTTAGGCCACCTAGTGAGTTCTTAGGAAAGATGATACCGTATTGCCCCGAGTATAGGACGCTCCTGATTATAAGCCGCACCCTAAACGTTTGGTGCTATTTTTTAAAAAATACATTTTTAACTTTTTTTTAACTTAAAGAAAATATACACATTAGTAGAATAGTAAAACAGTACAGCTTTAGTACAGTTAAAGGCATAGGCACCCTGTCTCTTATTGAATCTGGGCACCCTAGTATAAGTAGCCTTCCCAGATCCAAAGAGGGACAGAGTGCCTACCTTTAACCTTTGGAATTTAGGCAGGTGCAGCTTGTTGCACACTTCCATGATGATGAGCTGCACCTGCCCAAATTTCAATGGTTAACAACACAATCCTATGCATGTCTACTTAGAAGTAAGTCCTATTGCATTCAATGGGGCTTACTCCCAGGAATGTGTGCATAGGATTGCAGCCTAAAGGTTGGCACTCTGTCCCCCTTTGGATATGATAAGCCTATGCAGGAGCTCTTACTCTCAACTTTCAAACTACACTCTCAACTTTCAAACTGCAGGATCAATAAATATCTTGGTTTCCACAGAGTCCTGAGGCTGGAACTTAAGGGTTAATTTTTTCAAATGCCTCTAAGGCTAGAGGTTGCTAGAGAGATTGTGGCCATTTAGCAAGTGATTAAGAGCTGAAAACACAGCTTTTGCCGTTTAAAAAAAGAAAAAGTGTTTTACCTTTGAAAGAGACTTGGAGAGGCATTAAAAAGGGACACTTTGCAGAAAGCTCTAGGCAAAAAAAGCTAGACTTTGATTGTAGGCCGCACCCCTACTTTAAAGACTTGCCTTAGGGGACAAAAGTGAGTCTTATACTCAGGTCAATACGGTATTTGATTCGTCTGCTTCCTAGTCCACAGCCCACACTACACTACCAGCTTCAAGGTAAGACATGATGTTTATTCCTAGGTTTAGTTCGCTCTCACTTTATGCTTTGGACCAAAGTGTGCACATGTGTGTGCGCGCACGCATACAACATTGCACAGCAGCTGCTTTCTTCTTAAAGTGTGGATTGAAGAACCAGTACAACATTTAATGCATGTTCAATGCATGGTAAATAAGTAACAGCACAATCCTACTGGGCTCTAATGCTGGCAGAATGAGAGTTCTGTTAGTGCACTGCCTTACGGCAGTGGTGAAAAACACTCTGACAGTATGTGAAGTCGCATGCTGCCAGAACACCGACAGGAAGGCCAGAGCCTTCCCGCATGTGTTGGAGGATCCTCCTGGATGCGTCGAGTCAGGCGGGGAGGGCTGGAGGGGTGGAGAGAGGGCAGATCAGGGGTGGGGAGGGTGTAAGAAGGTGACAATGGGGGCAGGGGAGGGTGTAAGGGGGTGGAGATAGGGGCAGGGGAGGGAGGATCGGGTCCGAGAAGGGGGCAGGTTTGGAGGCAGCGACTGCTGCTAAATCTTAGGCCCCTTCTTGGACCTGATCCTGTGATGCAGGTCCACACAGATCTGCACCAGCAAATTTTCTAGCTCAGGTCCAAGTAGACCACCGGCCCACATTGTGGAGACTTACCCTCCCAGAGAAGACCTCCACAACTGCCCCCCCTTGCAGGATGCAGCGGTAACTATTTTGGTGTTGCTACATCAGTGGGGGGAGAGAGAATAGAATTGGGCTGTTAGACACATTAATTGCAATCACTGTGGGCACCAGGAACAACTAAAATGGCCATTGCAAGCTGAGAGATTGTGTTTTTCAAGCTGTTGTTGTTTACCAAAGTATGAAAGAGGGTTGCCTTGTTTTTGTAGCTCTGTACCTGTGTTTTTAAGAGCCTTTTAATGCACAGAAATTAAGTAGATAGGTAGATAGAACAAATGAACCTTTAGTGGCATAAACAGGAAATTAAGTTGGTGAAGGTTTTCCCATCATGCCAGGAAAACCTTCACCTACTAAATTTGCATGTCAGCCTGCTGTTAAAGGAGCAGGCACAAGGCCAGGAAAAAAAGGTGGCTGCTGTAGCACCAAAATTAATAGATGTCTGAAAATCACATAATGTACATCCAAAATACTTTGCTAAATCATACATTTGAAAGAGATTGAGGAGATTAATATATATACAGTACATTTATTCAAATGTGACTGATAGAATGTGATTGATAGATCCACATGAACAACATTCAGAAATCCTATAATTAATTATTTGGTTAAACATGGATATAGTGCCAGGGATTCATTGGCCCCACAGAAGAGGGAAGAAGGTGTGTGAATGAATATATACCGTATATTCTCATTTGGCCAGAGCGACACTGGCACAGCCTCTGTTGCATGCTATGGGCTGGCAGGAGATCATGCCATGACAGAGAGGTAAGTAAAATAACTTTTTACTTACCTAGTCCACTGCACCATGGTCCCCAATGGGCCTTCTCAGATCTGCACCAGCCCTTTGGCTGGTGCAAGTCCAAGTGGGCCCAAGGGGGCATGACAAGGCATGGAAGGGGGCATTGGATAACAGCACCGCTGCTGCTGCTGCTGCTGCTGCTGCTGCTGCTGCTGTTGATATCCGCCCCTGCCCTCCCCTGACACACATTTGGCCAGCCCTGGTTCCAGCCCTGATCCTCCCCCTCCCTGTCCATGGTGCAACCCTGCCGCCAATTTACCGGTGCTGGTGGTAGCTGACCACGCCTGTGGTCAGGTCACCATGTGTGTGGTCTCCAGCCGTTCATGCTGGCAGTCCCATTCTGTGCCAGTGACCCGGGTGCCAGTGTTTTGACAGAATGCAAATTCTATCAGCAGAAGGCCCGGATAGGAATGGGCCATAAATTTCCCAATGCAGAAGAAGACAAGGCAGCCAGAACTTATGCTGCTCCTAGCTCCTTTGTTTCCTATACCTGTCATCTGGCCACCCTCCCCACCTTTTCTGTGATATACCTAAAGTCCAGTCCTGCTCATTTCAGAAGATGGGGATGGTGGCAAGAGATGGCTACATTAGGAGATGTCTGATTTTTTATTTAGAACCTGGCAAACCTTCCTGGATACATAATAGCACATACTACGGATTGGTATCAATACAGTATATCCAAAACAAGAATTTGACAGCCCATTCCAACCCAAGTGCTAAGCAGCCCAAGTCAGACCTAAAGTCAGCCTAAGTCATTTAGGTCGAAGTTAGGTCTGGAATGCAACCATTTAGGGCGAAGTTAGGTCAAAGTTAGGTCAAAGTTAGGTCAAAGTTACGACCAACGGACTAAGAACAGCCCATTCCAACCCAAGGGCTAAGCAGCACAAGTCAGACCTAAAGTTGACCTAAAAGTGGGCGGAACATGGGCGGACCGTGGGTGTAACGGGGGCGGCAACCAATTAACGTTGGATTCCAGACCCTGGCAAGCACAGACACGCCCCCTCCAACACAAATGCTGACACAAAATTTAGGTCGACCAAAAAGGTGGACCCAAATTCGAGGAGACCCATAGGAGCCATTTTACCTTACCTAAGCCAGCCCTCTCCTGAAAATTTCTAACACCCTACTCCTGAGTTAGGTCAGAGTTAGGACGGAGTTGGGCCTGCTAAGTCTGGAAACCTACAGAGTTATGCCTAAGATAGGGAGCCTATCATCACCCAGCCCCACCCAGCCTCATTCCCACAAAAGCCCAGCCCCAGACCTCCAGTCACTCTCTCTCTCTCTGAGCACGTGGCATGGGGTTCTGTCCCTCACAGCCACAAAGTGGGACTTTGTCGGTGGAGGGCAAAATTCACAAACACCCCACTTCTCTCTTCTCTTCTCTGCCTCCCTCTAGGGCAGAGAGGGCTGTTCTGGCTGTGGCCAACCTGTTTACAGCTGTGCCTGGGCAGCTGCCTCCATGCAAGTGTTTGCTAACCCATGTCTTTCTCCCAGCCCCTCTTTCCCCCCCCCACAGGCAACAACACCAGCAGGTAAGAGCAGGTAAGAGCAGGGTTTGTGCTGACATGTGGTCTGACTGCTGCCTCTTTGCATTTAGAAATATAGGAAG
The DNA here is from genome assembly GCA_026170595.1 of Plestiodon gilberti rubricaudatus. Taxonomy (NCBI): domain Eukaryota; kingdom Metazoa; phylum Chordata; class Lepidosauria; order Squamata; family Scincidae; genus Plestiodon; species Plestiodon gilberti. Next base: position 121,811,365 of record JANXHW010000001.1, on the reverse strand, counting down.
GATACATGCCTCATTACCAATGTGTTGTCTCATAGCTGTCTGCATAGCCTGCCATGATATGCCTCTCTACCAATGTGTTGTCTCATAGCTGCCTGCATAGCCTGCTATGATATATAGGATACATGCCTCTTTACCACTGTTGTGTCTGATTGCTGCCTGTAGTCATGTGAGCAGACAATGCCACAAGTGTGGAACTGTTAGCCTTATGTAGACACCAGCTGTTCCCCCCCCCCCCCGTTTCTCCACAGGGTCTACTGAAAGGTCAGTAGTGCTAGGTTTGCCATGGTTGTGACCCCCAAGTTGTGTTGTTGTCTCTCTCTTTGACCTTTTCCCCTTACAGGATCATGCTCTCCTTACACCCAGGTAAGCAGCTCAGACCATGCTATGTGTGTCACACCAGCTCAGACCATGCTATGTGTGTCACACCTATCAGCTGTGTTTTATTTCTCTCCCTGCAGGCTTTTGCAACCGGCACACTGGCTTGTCGTCAATGGTGACTGCTTCCACATACCAGCTGACATGTAACTCCCCCTTGTTTTTTGTCTCCCCAGGAACGTCCACTATCACCTACCTTCCTGGGAGCACCCCTGGGCCTGCAGTCTGGTTGCCCCACTGTCGTCTGCATGGATGCTGCCAGAGGTCAGGGAGCCAGCCCTGCAACCCTCCTCAGCTGCTGGCGCTGCTGCTGCTCCACCTCCCTGGCTGCCTACTTGCTGCCCCTCCCCTTTCTATGGAGCAGGCTGTGGTTCCACAGGGGAAGAGCCTGCATGTCCAGGTCCATGGGGCATGTGTGCTGCTGCTGCTGCTTTCAGATTGGCTGCTGTGACTACCCCTGCCAGCCTCGCCTGGCCATCTCTGCTAACGTTCCAGAACAATAAAGATGCCCCTCGGGCAGAGCCCCAGTGAAACATATGTGCCCAGTGTTTACACAAGCATTGCCCCACACACACACAGACAGCCCCCAGCACTGAAGCCCCTACACGAGTCCCATCCAGGGACTGCCACGGCCTTCCCTGGGAGAACTCAGCAGGGGCGCTGCGCGACCCCCATGGCACAGAGGGGAGGGGGGAGTCAGGGGGGCCTCTCAGGCAGGCAAACAGTGACAGCCAGGGCGTCCGCCCGTAATGAAGGCGCTTCCGTCGAAGGTCCACCCGTAATGCAGGCGCCTCCGTCGAAGGTCTGCCCGTAATGAAGGCGCTTCCGTCGAAGGTCCGCCCGTAATGCAGGCGCCTCCGTTGAAGGTCCGCCCGTAATGCAGCCACTTCCGCCCAAAGTCTGTCTGCATAAGAGGCGCCTGTTTATGCATCACTTTCATCTGCGGAGCGCCCCCTGTGTCCCTATCGGTCTCTGCAGACCCCTCTCTCAGAATCTGTCTCCCACCAGCCTTGTTGTCTGTCTGTCTGTCTCTGACCCACCCATGCCCCTCCCCAGCACCCCCTGTCTGCCTTACTGTGTGTCTGCCTCTCCTCCCACTCCCTGATGATGGCTGCTGGCCACCCCCCACCCTGCTAGAGCGCCTGCCGTGAGGCGCCGTCGTTGCCCCATCTGGGGGTGTGATGAGCTGTGTGAGCCCTTCACGCTCGCAGCAGACAAGCCCAAGGCATCTCTTGGTCTTGGCCGGGGCACAGAGCAGCAGGCACGCCGGGATGCCTTCTTTGTGGGCATTGCCCCGGCCTTGGAGGCCCAGGGCTTCAGGCAACGCACGGGCGAGTCATGTTAGAGGCAGTTCCGGTCCTCATGAGACCCCCCTTGTGTGTGACGTTCCCACCCCCCTCCCCTTCCCTCCCCCGCTCACCCCCCAGTGCAGCCTCAACGTGGCTTGGGGGTGGCATCGCCTTCTGCAGGAGGGAGGGGACGGCCACTCTCCCCTGCAGCAGGTGGCTGATGCACAGGGTGCCCTGTGGCGGCTGGGCTCAGGCACCTCGCTCACCTGTCACCTGCCCTGCGCCCACCACATGACTGGCGCAACCCCCCTGCCTGCGGTCAGCCCCTTTGCGACCGGGCTGCGACAGACCCTGTGGCAGCTGCCATGGATGGACAGAGGCCTGCACATGCCTGCACATGCCTAGACAGAGGCCTGCACATGCCTGAGCCAGACACGGAGCCTGGAGAAGAGTCTGCCTGCCTGGGAGGTAAGTGTTGCCTGGATCCTGGGGTGGTGCTGGGCCACAGAAACTGCAGCCTGCCTAACTCAGGCATAACTCTGACCTACCTCAGGCATAACTTCTGCCTAACTTAGGCTGCACTTAGGCCACACTTATGCCTGACTTGGAGAGGAGTTGGGTTGGAATGGGCTGTAAGAGTACTGCTTTCAAGCATTCTGGAAAACAACGTTAGTAGGAGAACAATGGGTTTTCGTTGGAAAATTTGTGGTATAATACTAGGGCATGGTTTCCCTTATTTATAATCGCACAGCAATAATTTATGACTCAAATTAAATGCAATTTAGGGTAACTTTTCAAGTTCTAGGATTGGATTGATAAAAACAGTTCTTAATATGCTACGTGCACAACCCCCCCCCCCCCCAACTCTGAGGATCCATGTTTTGGCAATGCTTCTTTATAAATAGTACCTCAGTGATGGCCTCAACCAAAATTTGTGAGGAACCATTATTGTAGAAATACTATAGAAATTAGAAATATTTAGAAATATCCTAGAATAAGAAATTTATTGTAGAAATTGCTATTATTTGAGGTATCCAAGAGTCAATAAGCAATATATATTTTCTTTTCTTTATTCAGTTAATCACCAGTATGAGTTATTGATAAGTCATTGACTTGAGGACCCAATTCTAACTTAATCCCTCTCTACTGATACAGCTGCACCAGTGGAGCGTGTGCCGTTTCCTGCGGAGGGGGGCAGTCACAGAGGTCTCCTTGAGTTAAGGGAACTTTTGTTCTCTTACCTTGGAGCAAGCTTCTATTGTTCCAATGGTTCTCCTTGTATCTACGCCAGCTCTTTGCTGGTGCAAGTCTGAAGAGAGTGAGAGGGAATGGGGCATGGAAGGGGGTTAGGGTCTGGTACATGCTGGTGCCACCAAGATCTGCCCCCTTCCTGTCCCATTTTACCTCCCATCCAGCAAGCTGCCCATTCCTCCCTTCCCTGCCCCATTCTGCCTACCCCCAGCAGCTCAGTTTACCTTCACTGTGGAGGTAGCTAGCAGCAAGAGTAGGCCTCTGACCCCGTTGCTGTTTGATGCAGTGGACCCAGAATACTGTATAGGCTGAAACTCAAATATCTTGACCACCTAATGCGAAAAGAGGACTCTCTGGAGAAGACTCTGATGCTGGGAAAGATTGAAGGCAAAAGGAGAAGAGGAAGGCAAAGGATGAGATGGTTAGACAGCATCACCGATGCAACGAACACGAAAATGAGCGAACTCAGGAAGATAGTGGAGGACAGGAAGGCCTGGCGGGATGTGGTTCATGGGATCACGAAGGGTCGGACACGACTTAACGACTGAACAACAACAACTATACATATTCATATACATATACCTATACATACATAGAGATAGATAGAGATAGATAACTATTGTATTCATCAAACAATAGTAATTTTACATTTCGAAGTATTGGGTCCTGGCTAAATTTTAATTGGGGCGAATGCTATTTATAAATAAATGTTACCAAAACAGGGATTCCTACTACTTTTTTTTCCCCACTTAGCATCTTAAGAACTGTTTTAAGAATCCAGTCTTAGACCAAAGTAATAGGATATAAAACTGCAGTTTTGATTATATATAAGAGAGATATTGTCAATTTTCTGGACAAGGTTGTAGACATTTTCAATGTGCCCCTCCCCATTATAGAACCACAAATTTTTCATGGAACCCACAAATCTTAACAACTGATCGTCTACTATGTGTTAGATCACCATTCTTTTTGTAGAAACCACCATTTTTATGTAATTTCTCCAAATGTTTTCCCATCTGCTTGATTAAAAGTGATAATTAGAAATTTATGTTGTCAGTGTGGAAAAACAATTGTTTTGGCTTTTTAGAAAAAGCGGGGCCGAGTATTTCACTTCAGAGGCAAGGACAGAGAATGAGATTAGGATGTTAAGGATCTTACAGCGCAATCCTGTTTACTCTTGCCAGTCTAGGGTGTTGCAAACATCGTAAAGCATGTTTACGGCACTCGGAGAGTAAGCGGTGCTGAGGCCAGCGCTACTCTCCCTGCCCCAGATCCGGAGTTGTGCCCACTGGGGAAGGTGAGTTCTCCACAAGGCAGCAGAGGGATGTGGGGAGGGCGGAATGGGGCATTCCGGGGGGTGGGAGGGGGGATTGGTTGACTGGGCTCTAGTTGGGGGAGGGATTGTCAGAGGCCTCTTCCTCCGTATCCTATTCTTCTTCCCAGGCCTGGCCGCTGTTACACGGGGCTCTCAGATGTGCGCCAGCAAAATGGCTGGCGCACATTCAAGTAGACACATAGGGACAGCTGGGGCTCTTCTTGGAGTATGGGGACAAACGTCCCTTTACCTTGAGGAGGCGTCCAGCTGCGCTGGGGCAGGCCCCATGCTGCTCAGGATGAGGCAGGCACCTTATGTGCGCCATAGGATTGGGCTGTTAGGCAGGCTTAGGATTCAAAATTCAAATAGTGTAGCACTCAGTTTGGTTTGGCAGCAGGACAGCTTGTATGACCACACACAGTAGCATTGTTCCGGGGGGGGGGGGCGGAGCTCTAAGTTCTGCACCACTCTGACACTCCGTTACTCCAGTGCACGAGGCGACCCCGCCCCCTCACCTTCGGAGCTATTCAAGGCGGTGAAAGCAACGCGCAGGGAGTCTCCTGCGTGTTGTTTTCACGGCCTTGAATGGCTCCGAAGGCGAGGGGGCGGGGCTGCCTCGTGCACCGGAGTAATGGAGGGTCAGAGTGGTGCGGAACTTAGAGCTCCGCCCCACCTTCAGCAACGCCAGTGATCACACAGGACTGCTTGTAAAAAAAATGCAACAGGAGAGCAACACATTAGTTAGCTTAAGGAGGAGTGTGCTATTTACAGAGAGAGAGAGAGAGAGAGAGAGAGAGAGAGAGAGAGAGAGAGAGAGAGAGAGAGCCAACAATCATCCAAGACACAAGACTGTGATATGCATCTCATGTCTGCCTAGTTTGGCCCAAAGAGAATTATTTAGCAGCAGCAGTAGGTCTTGTGGTCTGGCAGCCATGTGCTTTGGTGCTGAGCCCGGCCCCCAGTTCCTGCATGCTGCCCAATTACCTGGATGCAAAGGGTCTGCTTGCACACAGGAATTCACTGGCCGCTAGTAGTGACTCAAATGGGACAGATGTTGCAGTGGGGTGGGGGGGAGGAGCTCTATGTTGTACAGCTATATGAAGTATCTGGATTTGGACCATGATCCATAAGATATTATGAAATGTAGCCTTATTAGATTGTTTTACTGAGCCTCAGCATGACCAGTTATGAAAACCACTAATGGTCATTTTGCCCATTTTCTGCCTCCGCTTTAAACACACTCTTCCTGCTTGCATGCACGCGGAAGTGAGTGAAGTACTTTAAGTGCACAGAAACATTATATAAATGTATAAATATAATAAATATATAATATAAATTATATTATTCTTTATACCAGCGGTTCTCAAAGTTCTCACCCGCGAGTTGGGGAGAACCGTGAATAGCTGCAGGGACATAGGTGACACGCCCAGGATCGCGGCACCACTCCTGGGATTGTGCTGCCATCAGTGATAAAAGGGGCTATTTTTAACTTACAATGGTCGTGCCAGCCCTCTGTGGTGGTGGTGGTGCAGGCCTCCCTGTGCTTCCAATTGGCTCTCCACGGCGATTTTTGGACAGAAACCGGAAGTGGGTTGCAATCGCTGCAGAGAGGTGATCAGAAGTGCGGGGACGCCCACAGAGGGGGCCGCGGGCCTCCCCATCCCCCCCCAGAGGCCCAGCGTGACCATTGTAAGTTAAAAATATCCCTTTTTGCCACCCTAAAAGCATGTTAGGAAGGATTGGGCTGTCAGTGTGATAAGTGACACAGATCCACTGACACAGATCAATTCGGATTTGCATCAGTGATATTGCTGCCATGGCTGGGGCTTTCCCTGGGACAAAGGGACAAATGTCCTTTTACCTCAAGGAGACCTCCAGCCTACTAAATTTCCCCGCAGGATGCAGTGGAAGTCGCGCCAGCACCACAGCATCAGCACAAGGGAATTAGGTAGGATTGGGTTGCCCATCAGTGATTTAGCCTAGGTCACACAGAAATCTTTGATTGATTTAATGCAAGTAACAGCGCAATCCTGTGTAACCTTGCACCGGTGAATCCACCGGTGAAGTGGATTCAACAAGCATTTGCTGTCTAATAATTTAGAAAAAAGACAAGTCCAGTAAGAGAGCTTATAAAATTATGCATGGGGTAGAGAAAGTCCTACAGATTCCCCCCCCCCCCATAAATACTAGAACTTGGGTTCATCCAATGAAACGGATTGACAAAGATTCAGGAACCACAAGGAGCCCTTCACAGGGTGCATCATTCATTCATTGACTGCCACAAGGTGTGGTCATTAGGTCAGATGGCTTTAAATGGGGTTTAAACAAATTCATGGAGGATAGGTCTGTCTAGACTACTAGACATGAGAGTTCTTCTGTTCTTATTTATTTATTTATTTATTTTTCACATTTTTATACCACCCTTCCTCCAAGGAGCTCAGAGTAGTGTACATATTTCCTCCCCTCCTTTTTGTCCTCACAACAACCCTGTGAGGTAGGTGGGGCTGAGAGATAGTGACTGGCCCAAGGTCACCCAGGAAGCTTCATGGTTGAGCAGGGATTTGAACCTGGATCTTCCAGGTCTAAGTCCGACTCCCAAACCACTACACCATCCCCTCTCTCTGGACTCTTGGGTTGAGCTTTCACAGTATTTCACTCCCCACACTCACAACTTTTTATTCAAAATCTGAAATCAACTTTTATCCACTAGATACTGCAATTCTATTTTATCCAAAGCCGGAATATTAAAAAGGGACTTAAGTCTGCCCTTTAGGGCAGACCCTTCCCAGCTTTTAAAACAGATTGATTGTGGTGTGTTGCCATACATACTCTGCTGAGATAGTACTAAAATCTTCAGGGGTCAGGGCCAAGGGACAGCAGAAAGATAAAACTGTATGGACAGCTGTTAAATCCATAACATTGTGTTACTGAGCTTTTGGTCAGCAATTCACAGGAGGCAGCTATACCCCACAAGATAGTGTTTATGAGGAAACAAGGACATTTGCAAGATGTTTCCGTCATACCGTATGGGAAACAATGACAATGTTGTTCATACATCTAAGCAACGTTCTTGCAGCATGAAATCTAGATTCTGAATGCTGAGAATCTCTTCCATATGTGCATGTAAGGCGTGCTGGTAGTAATAGCTTCCCATGCTCTGTTATCTTTTTGACACATGAAGCCAAAGCAGGAGGACAAGAAATCAGTCTCTATTAAGCAGGAACAATGAGGCTAAAGGGAAACCCATCCCTGCATTATTTCTCCTTATGATCTTTGGTTGGCGAAAAGGAAAATGTAAAAAGGAAAATCTTGTTTGTTGAGGTCTAGAAACTTGAGACTTCCGCCTGCTTGGAATTTCCCTCACCAGGTAAAACACCCCATACTCAGATTATACCTCAACGTAATAACTATTGCAAAGTTGAGAACAGTCACACTGTTTTTTTTTAAGCAAAGGGTTTTGTGCCTTTGATATGCCTACCAAGCAATATTCACAATAGTCAGTTTTGGCCATAGATATAGATGCTTCTAATGAACAATCAAGCCAGTGGGTGGCGCAGTGGGTTAAACCGCTGAACCATGAGCTGTCGATCGAAAGGTCGGCAGTTAAAATCCGCGACGGGGTGAGCTCTCGTTGCTTGGCCAGCTCCTTTCAACCTAGGAGTTCCAAAGCATGTTAATGCGAGTAGATAAATAGGTACCGCTTGCGGGAAGGTAAACAGCGCTCCGTGTTCCACCTGCATGCTACGCGCTGCGGCAAGGAGAGTCATGCCGGCCACATGACCACGGAGGCGTCTTCGGACTACGCTGGCTCTTCGGCTTTGAAATGGCAATGAGCACCATACCCTAGAGTCGGACACGACTGGACCTAATTGTCAGGGGTCACCTTTACCTTTACCTAATGAACAATCACATGGGGGACTGACCTTGCTAAATAGTTCCATGTGCAAACTTACACATCACCCTGTAGTGACACCCAAGGCTTAATGTGAATTATGGTTTAGCTTCAAAACCTGTATCATGGCCAGGTCTCATCTGATAGATGAGACATGAATAGGACTGAGCTAAAAGCAGGGAATTTCACAAAAGTGTTAATCAGCACTGAAAGGCACCTTCCTTTTACTGATGTTTCAATGTCACTGCAAAAGAGCTGTGAAGAAATGTTTTGGTTTTTATAGTTATCCCTAATTGGCTAGGCACATCAGTGTGATCAGTACAGGCTGTATTGCCTTCACTCAAAAAGAGCTTCGTTTGCTTTTAATGATACAAGCACTTGGACAATTCTGATTGGGAATGTAGTGTTGTGACACGATTACATCCAATACATGATCTCCGACAGGCTTGCATTGCACAAACAAGAATGAAAAAGTTGCTTTGAAGCAAGAGCCAAGGGAGGGATCCAGGGCTATGAACAGTTGCGAACAGCCACAACAAACATAGAAAGAAGGGGCAAAAAGAGAACATTTAGCACAGCCCTAATAAATAATTTTAAAAATTGAGTGACTCTGTACATGTACAAAGTGCATTACCCTGATCTCTGAGTAACTGGAACTTTCCTTCATACCTGGGATTAGGCAGAGAGGCTTGCAAGTTAGAAGATGTGTTTTCATGACAGACTTGTCATTTCCTGGCAATTTCCATTTCATTTTCACAATTAAGGATTGATGAACCCAACTGACAGTGCAGACAGAAGCAGATCAGACATGGATTATGCTGGTTACAGAATACAAAGGTTGAGTAAACATAAAAAAGAATCCAAGGTGGATCAGGCAGACTTTTGGAATTCATGCAGTGTCGACAACAACAGAGCTCAGGATAACTGTTATTTTCCTTTAGAAGTTCAGGATAGTTTTTTTTCTGAGTTAAGAAAACTAGAATTAGCGGCCCAATCCTGTGTAACTCTTGCACCAGTGTAACAGTAAATCCCCCAGTGTAAGAGCGCTTCTGCCAGTGTAACTTGTCGTACGCCGACGGACACAGGACAGACATTGGCGTAACCTCCCTTGGATGCCGTGCAGGCACAGTTCAGATGCAGGACGGACGCCGGCGGAACTCCGCTGGAGCAGGGGGCATTCCAGAGGCGTTCGGATGCCCCCAGAACGCCCCCTGCACCTGCGGAGTTGCACCTGCATCCGTCCTGCATCCGAACTGTGCCTGCACAGCATCCGAGGGGGGTTACGCCAGTGTTCGTCCTGCGTCCGTCAGCATACGGCAAGTTACACTGGCATAAGTGCTCTTACACCAGGGGATCTACTGTTACACCCGTGCAAGAGTTACACAGGATTGAGCCCTTAATCTTGTTTTACTTACTATTCCTGATCTTAAACTTCCACTGATATAAATCCCCATATTCCTCTCAGCTTTAGCAGTGCTATGTTGTCCCAGTTGAGAATTAAACTTGCAATATTGATTTCCTGTGCTAATCGACAAACACGGTTATTTTTGCTAAATGCACATGGCCTATCCTCTATGAGAGAAGCGTCTAACTATAGATCTGCTTCTGCATTGTTTCACTGAAGAATAAGTCTGTCCATTCAAGCACCTGCTCCTGTTGATGAAGAAGTCATAATTTCCAGATAATTTTAACTTAGAAAACAGGAAGCAGCATACTCTTGCTGCTATTTGGAGGTTTGTTATCTCTTTTTGTAAATTCTGTGTTGATGTCATAATTTACAAAATGTCTTACAGTGCAGGATGTAAATATGAAGAAAAAAAAAACACTGTGAAAAATTCATTGGGGAATCCCTTGCTCTCACTGTAACTCTTTGAGTGCATGAGTGTTCCTGACATGTGCATAGATTTGGCTTTTAATATGGAGATGAATTCATTAATTTTAGTGGAACTTACGGCTGAATTATATCCAAGGCCTGCGCCAGTTGAACGTGTGTTCCGCCAGTGCAGGCTGCTGCAAAAATGCCGTAAAGCGCTTTGTGGTAGTGCAGGGAGTCTTCCCGCGTGCGCCAGCAGAGTGACAGAGGCCCGTCAGAGCAGGTAAGTCTGGTGCCGGGGGCGGAATGGGGCAGGCAGAGGGCGGGGTCCCCTTAACCCCCCCCCCCCCGTGGGATGCAGCATAACCAGTGCCAGCACTGCTGGATCGCCCCAGGGGTGTTTAGGTTGGATTGGGCTGGGCTGCCAATCCCATCAGGTGTTTTCAGGCTCTGAGTACGTTTACTTAAGGCTGAAACAACTTATTCCAAAACAGTTTTCAGTGGAGGTGTTTCTATATTGTATTGTCTTTGTGGCAGTGAAGACTTACTGCAAACAGTGCATGTCTCAGGGGAGACTTGAGGAGGAGAGACAAATGAATGTGAGAGGTGACCGGTGATATGGTGTCATGAGCAAGCTCCCTTCTCTTGAGAAAACATTTTTCCCCTAAAAGACAAATTTCTGTGTATGGAGGCTGACCTAGGAAGCAGCCTGTCACATTCTCCATTTGGACCAGAGCTCTTGGTCTCTTATACACAGCTTTCCTCTTTCCAATGTAAGAGTCCCATGAGTGCCTGGTATCGCAAGAGAACAATAGCCTTGCCCAAAATCACACCTGGCCTTTGCAAGCTCCCCTGACTTGGGAATGAGATATTTAAGCATCAGTTAATTTAAAACCAGCTTATCAGAACATTTTTTGTGTGGGGGGCTGCGGTAGGCTTCTAAAGAAAGCTGTCTAGCTGGATTGAGAGACTGAGAGCATGATGCCTGGAAGATGCAAGAAAGGCTTTTCAGGATGCCCATCATGATGCTGTCCAGCTAGGAAAGAGTTAAGTCCTAGGAAAATCTTTCTCTCTGGTGCCAGGAAGATGCTGAGTTATAAGTGGATGCTTAAGTCAGGGAAGTCTCAGTTAGGCGCTGTGTTTATTTTGAACTTTTGCCTATTGATCTCAAGTATCACATTTGCTTGTCTGTTTTTTTTCTTTGTTCCATTTTAATCCCCAATAAATGTTTTCCTTTGATTTGATTAAAACAAACTTACCTAATGCTTTAACCCACAGAGCAGTTGGCCTCCTGCCTCTGATGCCTGGCTCAGCCTTGCAGGCTACTCAGAGAAGGTGTGTATGTGTGTGTGTGTGTGTGTGTGTGTGTGTGTGTGTGTGTGTGTGTGTTTGTATGGGAAGTAAGGATGAGAGAGGGAGATAATTGACGCAATGAAGTCAGTCAAGATGCAGTGGCATCACTAGGGGGATGAGGGGTGGGGTGGGGGTTGAACTGCACCAGGTGACACCATCAGGGGGTTGACACAAAAATGACTTGCCCAGTTACATTCACTTCCACGGAGCTCAGCTGCAGGATTTCAAGGTGGAGGCCAGGTCTCCCCTTCACTTTGAGTGTCCATTCAAAGCCATGGGGAGACCTGGCCTTTGCTTCAAGATCCCCTGGTGGAGTCCAGGTCTACCAACTGCTTGAACCAAAGGGTAGACCTGGTCTCTCTGGATGAGATCTCAAGGCAGAGGCCACGTCTACTTGTTACACCTATAACACCTGTATCTACATCACAGCCAATTTGCTTCCGGATTGTCCTGATTTTGGGCGAATCAGATGCGAGGGAGGGCGGGATGCAAAGAGCACCCAAAGCTTCATGAACTGCCAAGAGCCCCTTAGCCTCGCGGGGCCCAATTGGACCAATTAGGTCCAATCGCTCTAAAGCCAGCCCTGTATTTGTGGACATTTGGAAACCTTCCTAGACTTGTAGTGAGTAGTGACTTGTAGTGAGTTAAGTACACCATAGTATAATTTCTCCAATATCTTTATAATACATTTTTCTCTTTTTTTTCTTTTTTCCCTCCTGCTTTGTTTGTATTTGTATTTTGTTCTGTTTGTATTGTGTTTCAATGTATTTTTTCTCTCACTAAAATAAAAATAATAATAAAGATGCTTTACAGCCCGATTCTATGCAAGTCTGTTCAGAAGAAAATTCTATTGTATCCATTGGGGCTTATCCCCAAGTAACTGTGCATAAAATTGCATCCTCCATTCATTTTTATGACACAGGGATTGTTAGACTTGGAAGGGACATTGGAGGCCATCTAGTTCAACTCTCTCCTCGGTGCACACAACTGTTGCAGTATCCTTGTGTGATCCCCAGACAGGGTTCACCCCACAGCACCCAGTCCCCAAGCCCACATCAGGACCCATGAGTACTTACAGGAGCTGCGCTGGCAGAGCCTAGAGTACCACCAGGATCAGCCCCAAGGGAGGGATGAGTACCGACAGGGACCGGGGCCCTGAGAGAACCCAATTAGGGCTAAGGGATGGCAACTGCTGGAGAAGGGTAGGGCAGAGGCCACAAAAAGCACTCTTAAGGAGAGAGGTTAGAGAAGCAGTGGGGAGGAGGGATATCTGAGAACCTAGGTGGCCTCAGACAAGGGGCAGCTCCAAACCCACTTGATGGCATCAAGTCCAGATCCTTGCCCTCGCTCTGGGGCCTGGCTGAGGAAAGACCACCCTGGCCCATAAAGCTCTTGCCAATTGGCAGGGCCATCTGACCTGCTCGCCCCAAGGTGGTAAAGACCCCCTGCAGCCAGACCTGCTGCCCTGCTGGGATGTCCCTGAGAGGGAAAAGAAGCCAAGAGACCCCTGGAGGAGCTCTCCCTGCCCGTGCTTCTGAGCAACCCCGCAACCCCCCTTGAGACAAGGCGCAGAAGAAGGAGGCATCGGTGCCCTGCTTCTCCGGACGTGAAATTGCTACACACACACACACCCTTCTAATTTCTTGGACATGAAGGTGTCCATGAAGGCTACAGAAGGTGTGGCTCAATCTCTCGATCATCTGATGAGGTCCATGGTCCATGGTCTTCGACGAAACGTAATGAAGTAATCCACACTTCTCTAGAATGTTTTTTATTTTAATTATGTTTTTAAGGTGTTTTTAAATGTGCTTTTAAAGCGATAAATATTTTATCTTACACATGGCTTTTAAACCTGTTTCTGTGATTCGTTCTGTATACAAAAGTGGGAATTATTTCTTATTGTGATCTGGGCTCTATACTTCTGCTAATGCAGTCCTATATTGTACTAAAGGTTTTTGCAGCTGCATCACACTGTGGTCTCGCGTTCAGTTTGTGGTCCACTAAGACACTATCTCCTTTTCACACGTGCTGCTGCCAGGACTCCCCCATCCTGTACGTGGGCCTCCTGAATTTTTTTTTTGTACCTACATGCAGGACTTTACATTTATCTCCACCATTGACCTTCATCTTGTTAGTATGAACTCAGTGATCGAGTCTCTCACAATTGTCTTGAATCCTGATTCTGTCTTCCAAGGTGTTAGCTATCCCCTTACCAACCCCCTTAGCCTTGTGTCATCTGCAAATTCAATACGCATCCACCTGTCCAGGTCATCTATCAAAATTTTGAACAGCACAGGGTCTAAGACAGACTGCTGTGATATTCCACTCGAAACCTCTCTCCAAGTTGATGTGGAGTTATTAATTAGCACTCATTGGGAATAGGTTTTTCAATGCCTCTTGAAACTGGTCTTTGATAAGCTCAACACATGCTTCTCATGAGTAATTCACTAGTCAAAAACAGTTTATAGAGATGGCCCTGCCTGTGGCCCACTGAGGTAGCCACTTCATTTGACTGATTTTGGATCCTATTAATAATGGCAATGCAATGGAGAAAAAGACAGATCTGGTCCACTCAGAAACTCTCTTTTGCAAAAGTCCAACAGAAACCACTCAAGCAAGTGGAAGTGTCCCATGTTTATTAGCGAAGTTTACCGGTAATTACATTGAATTTTCTACCTCAAGCACCAAACTATCTTGGGGTAGTCCTGTGTACAGATGCAGCATTTGGCTCTTACAATATAGGGTGGCAGGATATATACCATATTATATATATACCATATATTTGTTATATACCATATTGACCTGAGTATAAGACTCACTTTTCCCCCCTAAGGCAAGTCTTTAAAGTAGGGGTGCAGCCTACAATCAAAGTCTAACCTTTTCTGCCTAGAGTTTTCTGCAAAGCGTCCCTTTTTCAAGCCTCTCCAAGTCTCTTTCAAAGGTTAAACACTTTTTCTTTTTTTAAACTGCAAAGCGCTGTTTTCAGCTCTTAATCACTTGCTAAATGGCCACAATCTCTCTAGCAGGCTCTAGCCCAGAAGCATTTGAAAAAATTAACCCTTAAGTTCCAGGCCCAGGACTCTGTGGAAACTAAGATATTTATTGATCCTGCAGTTTGAAAGTTGAGAGCAAGAGCTCCTGCATAGGCTTACCATATCCAAAGGGAGCAGTAGCGTCACTAGGACGCGCGTCACCCTGGGGCAGGGGGCGCGCATCACCCTAGTGACGCTACGATATTGCGGTGCGGGGGGCGACCCGGCTCCCCCCCGCGTGGCCCTCCGGACGCTCCGAGGCCGGCCCGGGAGCCAGCCTCGGAGCGTCCGACCCCGTCGGCGCTCCAGGGCCTTCTGAAAGAAGGCCCAGGCAGCGCGTCCATCTGGGTATTTTCCGGATTTTCGCGCATGCGCAGACCCGTTTTGAGGGCTTTTTGCAAGCGCGGGGTGCGCGCGTCACCCGGGGCGCCCCGCCCACCCCGCCATGCTCCAGCGACGACCCTGAAAGGGAGACAGAGTGCCAACTTTTAGGCTGCAATCCTATGCACACTTTCCTGGGAGTAAGCCCCATTGAATGCAATTGGACTTACTTCTGAGTAGAGAAGCGTAGGATTGTGCTGTTAACCATTGAAATTTGGGCAGGTGCAGCTCATCATCATGGAAGGGTGCAACAAGCTACACCTGGCCAAATTCCAAAGGTTAAAGGTAGGCACTCTGTCACCCTTTGGATCTAGGAAGGTTACTTATACTAGGGTGCCCAGATTCAATAAGGGACAGGGTGCCTGTGCCTTTAACTGTACTAAAGCTGTACTGTTTTACTGTTCTACTAATGTGTATATTTTCTTTAAGTTAAAAAAGTTAAAATGTATTTTTAAAAAAATAAGCACCAAACTTTAAGGGTGCGGCTTATAATCAGGACCATCCTATACTCGGGGCAATACAGTATTTACATAATATATAACATTCCTAAATATGAATATTTATAAATATAAGCTACAGCGCAATCCTGTGTAACTCTTGCACTGGTGTAACTGTAGATCCCCTGGTGTAAGTGCACTTATGCCAGTGTAACTTGCCGTACGCCGACGTACACAGGACGGACACCAGCGTAACCCCTCTTGGACGCTGCGCATGCGAAGTTTGGATGCAAGATAGATGCCAGCGCAACTCCACCGGTGCAGGGGGCATTATGGGGGCATTCAGACACCCCTGGGTTGTCCCCTGCACTGGCGGAGTTGCGATGGAATCCGTCTTACAGCCAAACTACGCATACTCGGCGTCCGAGGGGAGTTAGGCTGGTGTTCATCCTGTGTCTGTCGGCGTATGGCAAGTTACACTGGTCTGGCATGTGCACTTACACCGGTGGATCTACTGTTACACCGGTGCAAGAGTTACACAGGATTGCGCTGCTAAACTGTTATTTTTGTTATATATTTACAAAAAGACTGTAAAACCTGCTCTGTGATTGAAGCAAGATTGTTTCCATTTCCAAGTGCATCACCTCTCTGAGAACATAGACGTTGCATTTTATTAAATGTGAGACATCAGAGAGCTAGATGGGCAGAGCTTTCTCAGCCAAAGAGATAATATATTTAACATTTATAAAATTCTTTGAAGATGAAAGGACTGTATTAATACAATATACTGTTATATTATTATTTTTACAGCTAGTGGACTGATACCAGTTAGGACTGTTTTGTTTTAAAACTGTGCCAGCATGTCCATTATGAACCACTGCATTTTTGTAAATGCTCATGATAGAACTGGCTTGGATAATCATAGCTCTGAGAACAAAGACCGTTATCATTAGCTTGTTAAATTTCAGATATTTCTTTTGGACATGCATGGTGTGTAACTAGTTCAGGATCTGGCTGATTTAAATTGTGTTGAATCACTGCTGCATATCCCCAGAATGAAATCGACCATTTCTACACAGGTGTGTGCAGAGTAAGGATTGAAGCTGCAGTAAATGAACTAGCTACTCACATTAACCACAATGGGAGGCCATTTAGATTCTAGTTCTAAAGCAATGCATTTAGCTGCCTAGAAACTGTTTTGAATGGAAACCCTGTAAAAAAGTAGATCAGTAAGGTGAAGACTGCAAGGAGCAGGTTTCTGAACTGCTCAAGAAGTAAGCTGCAGACCTTGTGGTTTTATCCACTAACAGCCCAATCCTACTCAAACCACCATGCCGGTGGAATGCACATTCAGCTGGTGGACGCGTCAGGATCCAGGTGAAAGTGCCTGTTTCCAGCATGCGTTACTCTCCTTGCCTTGGTTCTGCACCAGCAAAATAGCTGGTGCAGAACTAAGGATACTCACAAGGAAAGCGGAGGCTTCCTCAAAGTTAAGGGAAAAAAACTTACCTTACCCTGCTGAGGAGACCCAGTTCAACCCACATTGACCACACCATTGCTCTGCCCACCCTTGGTCTACTCGACCCATATCTTCAACATGCTAATTGGATTTGTGTACATTCATTGGCTCTTTGTCTTTCACAAACTGGGAGGCATCGAACTATGCATAAGAAGACCAGCATTTTTCCTGAGTCAGACCAACAGTCTCTCAGGCCTAGACCTCTCAATCCTGTCTGGTTGAAGGTTTTGAATGCAGTTATCCAGAATATCAGGAAGAGATTTCCCATTTCTGCTACCTATAGCATGCCCTGAAAACTGGAGCATCATATATATGCATTCTGCCACTGAACTATCCATGATCGCAAACAATTCCAGTATATCAAATTCAATTCCAGTATACCAATTCCTATAAAACTGGCATGTTTAGATTGACACTTTGGACTGTTTTGGTTGCTGCATCTCAAGACGGATATTGTAAAGCTGGAAAAGGTGCAACAGAGGGCAACCAATCAGAGGTCTGGAGCACCTTCCTTATGAGGAAAAGTTACAATGTTTGGGGCTTTTTAGCTGGGAGAAAAGTCAATTAAGGATAGGAACATGATTTTGACTTATGCATGCTGTGGAGAGTTTTTCTCTCTCTCACCATAGTGGAGTCAAACCATCCAATGAAACCGATTGGTAGAAGATTTAAGACAGACAAAAGATGGACACAGTGCATAATTAATCTGTGGAATTTGTTGCTATAGGATGTGGCAATGGCCACTAGCTTGGTTGGCTTTAAGGGGATTAGGCAAATTAATGGAGGACAGGTCTATCAATGGCTACCAGGCATGATGGCTCTGTGCTAGCTCCAGGTCCAACAACAGTATGTCTGGAATGGATAACATTTGCAAGGAAACAGTGGTGGGAGTGAAGTATGCCTGTCTCTGCTGCTTATGGGGATCATTGAGGGAGACAGGATGCTGGACTATATGGGCCTTTGGCTTGATCCGGTTGGGCCTTTCTAATGTTCTTATGACAGATGAATGCAGAAATCCATTCCTAATTGCTCTTGGAGAAAGAAGTATTGAATTAGATGTACTTTGGAATATATTGCGCCCAAAGTCTCTTTTCTTGTGGCTGTTGCTGGTGGTGTTCTGCATCGTTTTTAGATTGTGAGCCCTTTTGGGACAAGGAGCCGTTTAATCATTTGATTTTGTCTGTAAACCACTTTGTGAACTTTTTGTTGAAAAGCAGTATTTTTGATGTACTTTGAATACAAGTATTAGGAAGGTGACTGTTTTCATTTGAGTTGCAATAGAAACTTTGCCTTTGAAATCTTCTAGGCAGATTTTGAAATCTGTGTGTGTGTGTGTGTGTGTGTGTGTGTGTGTGTGCGCATGCCAACACATCAATAACAGTACAGTCCTCAAATAAGTAGGCCTAATGTAATAATACTTTTCTAGATTGAGAATGAAGGGATTTTATTTTTATTTTTTTGGTAGTAGACATTCTCCCATGATGAAAATAAACAGTTAAAACCTAATGGTGCCAAATACACCATATATCAGTTCCATCTATGGGCCCCTTGGGACTCCTTTGCAGAGTCAGGGAATGCTTTAAGCATTGCTGCGGCAATGATGAAGGAAAAAGATGCAGGACTCATTGTTTCTCTAGAAGGAAACCTGAGACAGAAGTCCTGCTGAGCACAACACTAGTATTGGACCATAAAGAGGAGATTCTCTGTTACTGAAACAGCGAAATGTTTCCAATAAGCCCAGGGAACTAGAGAGGCAAACTCGTTTAAAATGGGAACAACGTATAAAATATAATTGTAGTAGTTGTTCTTGTGGTGTGGTCCTATTGTCCCAGAGTTCCTAGTGATAAGCTTGAATTTAAGAGTTCAGAAATAGGAAGGTGGTTAGAGATGACTGCAGGCAGTTTACCTAAAGAGCAAGTGGCCAGGTGCACAAGAAAGAAAGAGGAGGCAGAGGGAGGGCGATCCTGTTCTGATGGCACTTTTGGTTCGCTGCTTTCTCCAGCTCTGCAGTTGTGATGGCTTGTTGTTGTGGCAGTGGCACTGGAGGAAGAAGTGGGTTGCCATTGCTGCCCCAATCCTCCTCTTTCTGACTCTCAGGGAGTGAGAAGGGGATTGGAGCACATTGCGAACCAGGAGGGTGGATGGCAGCTCAGGGGGAGGCAGTGGGCAGGTGTGGGGTACAGGCAGGGGCGTTCTTAGGGTTTGCATCACTCGGTGCGGGAGGTCAGTGCATCACCCCCATGATGGACCTCCTCCCATGCAGTGGGCGGGGCAATGCATCATCGCCCCACCCCCGCATAATCAAAATTACACCTTTAAATTACAATATTATACGCACAGCCTAAATGTATGTTTGCAGCCTACAGGGCATCTTTCATCAGCACACTGTTGCCTTTAGCTCCCTGTTCGAAGCAGCCATTTTGGCTCGTGGATGGGCTGGTCCTCTTAGCTCATGGCCGTTGCATGGAATGCTTTGAACCATCGCTATAGATATGATTAATGCGACTGTCTCTGCAGTATTCCATTAAATTGCAATTGGCATTGGCAGTTCCTAGCTACTTCTTTTTGCAAATTGATTCCTTGCTGTCCAAAGCTTGGATAATTGTAGGAGCTGAACCTTGGCATCATAGGAAAGGGATTAATATCCTGTTATCCTGAGCTATTAGACAACAAGAGCCATGCTGGAATTCAAGAGAATGAAGCTGCACCTGATCAACACATGTGCAGCTTGTTTCTTTGCTTTTCGGGGTTTTTTTTTTTGTGATTTTATACTGCCTATCTGATTTGGTTTTTTTGAATAGTAGAAGTATATCAAAATGGCCGAATGTACTAATGAGTCATCTCAAGACTTTAGTGAAGAAATTGCTCTACTGAACATGGGTACCACACATGGCAACATTTATTAAAACAGCTACACGTTGTTATATTCTTTTGCCAGTTAACCACATTTTACTTGTCACTACTTTATAATCCTTTTTTTTTTTTTTTTGCAGTGCCACCAAACCACAGACATCCCACATCCACTACTCTGGATGCATTTTGGGGAAGGGTGGGCGGGTGCATGGATATGCACTTTTCAAATAGAAGTGGGATTAAACATGTTAGCTCGACTATTTTTGCTGAAACAGTTTCAACCAAATTAAAAACACTGAGTGCAGTCCTGAGAAAGTTAGGTAGTTCCCAAGGTACTGAACTTTTTTTCACTTGTTGTAACCCATTTGTTTAGCTTTTCACCAGCAATTAAAATCTATAGGATACTAAAGTGTCTATATACAAAAATCAGATACAAGAATATACATACAAATTGTATAAAATACCCTGTCACTGGATATATGAACACCGGATATATCTAACTGAAAGCTTTAAGGAAGAAGACATAGATCCAAGTTTCCATATCTCTGATCCACAGTCCCAGGTGTGCACTGAGCAGAGGCGTACCAGCAGCGGATGCTGCCTGGAGCACCGCTCGCTGCAGCGGCGCCGCCCCTTTGGGGCAGCGCCACTCTGGGGGGGGGACCCAGCTTACCAGGGCGCTCCAAGGCCTTCTCCCTCGGCCTCGGAGCAGGAGAAAACCGCGGAGCGTCCACCACGACCGGTGGACGCTCCGGGGTCTGCGCATGTGCAAAAAAGGATAAATAGCGCAGCGCCGCAGTCAGCCACCGTCAGAAAGCCCTGGCCGCCGGTCGTGGTGGACGCTCCGGGGCTTTCTCCGGCTCCGAGGCCGGGGGAGAAGGCCTCGGAGCGCCCGCCTGCGTCACCGGGCGGGTGCGCGCTCCGTGGAAAGACTGGAGCGAGCGGAGCAGCGCCGCCCAGAGCCGCTGCTCCGCTCGCTCCAGTCTTTCCACGCCTCTGGCACTGAGGTGTATGCAGAGCAGCCAAATGAGCAAGCTCTTCAGTGAAGTGAATCTCCTTGCAATGGAGCATCTCCCTCTTCTGAATGTGCATTCCATTGTACATTTGGAGCTGGTCCTTCTCTTGAAGTGAGATGGGAGCTTGTACGTAGGACGTTCTTTCTATATTGGAGCAATTGCACCCATACGCAGTGCCCAAGCATAATTTCTCAAGGCCCAATGCAAATGTGAAAGGTAGTTAAGGATCCGGCAGGTGTGGGGGCGTTTTGGCAGGTGAGGGAGTGGGTCATTGGTGTAGACAGCCCGGGAGGGGGCAGGGGATGGCGTCGGCCATATCCCTGTCCCCGCCGGGCCGGCTAGGCCATTACATGGCCTCCTTTACTGGAAGTCCGAGGAGGCCAATAGGGTTGGTCCTGGTTTATACTCGGGGAAGGGGATGAGCGTCCCTTTCCACGAGTAGACCTCCAGTCCGCCGGTCGACGGGCGGCTCAGAATCCGACTGGTGGCCTGGGCCACCGGCCAGATCCTTAGTCAGGATTGCGCTGTTTGTTTTATATTCCTAGCTGCCTGATTACACACGTATATCAGTGCAACACTAGGCATATCTACTCAGACGTCCCATTATATTCAGTGTGGCTTACTCTCAGGTAAGTGTGTCTAGGATTGCAGCCTATGTGTACAGACATCTATACATAGATATAGTGCAATGTATGTATATTCCTAATATTGCACCAATAATGAGACAGGGTTGGGACTCAGTGCTTTCCAAAGGTTTCCTATTCATGATGAGCCAGCATATTAGTGCTGCAGCTTACAGAACCAGGCAAGTTGACTTACAAGAAACTACTGTGGATTGCAGTGGTGTCCTGCATATATGCTTGGTGTGTCCACCGGTTTCCTCCATGTCCTTATCTACCCTTTTATCATTCTAAGGAAAAAGGGGCTGATTGACTATACAAAGAGCGATGTATGTTCTGGACAAGGGTAGCCAAGCATAAAATAGAAAAGGAATTCAATGTTAGAGCCAGTGAAATTTTACCAAGGCAGATCTCTTAACAACTTATCTACCCAATGATGACCACGAGCATGGTATTAGGGTTTCAGTGATAAGAATTTGGTAAACAAATGTAAGCTTTTTGCTATGGCCAGTATGAGTATATCAGTGTAAGTATATATAGTATAATAATGAATTCATTGTTTTTATTAAGGTATTACTTAAATATTTTGGCTTCCACTTGCCCCTGTAAAAATACTTGTTACGGATTCAATGAAAGAATACAGCACTAGTCATGCAATTATTCACAGTATTTTAGATCATCGAGCAGCACGGTCTTATGCATGTCTCACAATCTTGGTGCAAAGATAAAATACAGTATAGCGCTGTATTTGCTAATCAATATTGCAGGTGTGCTAAATAATATTTAATAATGGGGCTGCCTTTTATACATGGGGTAAATGAAACATTTGTTTTGAGAAATGTGCGCTGTTGCATTAACAGTGTGCACAGTTTTGAATCAGTCAGATTCTGTGAACATTTTGTTCTTGCTGGGAACAGATTGAGTCGTTCTTTTAATCACTGTTAGCCAGCTCAGCATGAGTGTTAGAATGACACTCTTTTTCGTTTTTTGTTCTAACTAAAAAAATCCTAATTTGCCCTGCAATGCAAAGCACATGTGGACACATTGGATGTATTGTGGGGCTCACACTCAGATCACTAGAAGGGTAGTAAGCTGTGTATGATATGAGGCTAGTAAGGGCTAGCAGCGCAATCCTATCCAGCTCCCCCACTGGTACAGCCAGTGGGGGAGGACAGAACAGGATGTTTTGGAAGGGAAAGGGGATTTAAATCCTCTTTAAAGGGGGATGTAAAAGGGGGGATGTGTAAAGGGGGGATGTTTAAATGTAAAAGGGGGATGTTTAAAGGGGATTTAAATCCCCTTTTCCTTCCAAAACCTCCCGTTCTGCCCTCCCCCACCGGCTGCACCAGTGGTGGAGCCGGATAGGATTGTGCTGTAAACCAGACAAGATGGCAGGGGAGCCATGAGTGGATCTCCCACATTAAACAAACAAACCCAGAGAATGCAGTTGCTGGTTGCATTCAAACTTCCAATCCAGACCTTGGCACTTGGGGAGAAGAATTTTAACTCCTCCCCTTTATGCTATTTTCCTGGTTGATTGAATTATCTGCCACCCACCTCTGACCCTAACTGCTATTTGCCTCACTGTGCAAAATATATTGGTAGCAGTAAACAGGTACTTGCTTGTTTCATTGGAAAAGGGAGATTCTAGTAGGCAGAGCAATCAGTGGAAGAACCTTTTTTTCCTATAGTTAATGCTGCCACCTGGCTAGTATGCTGCTATCAATAAATATAGAGGAGCAGTTAGGGTTTCAAAAGAAAATACTTTGCATGTTCACAATCACATGCATCTTCAGAGGTATCAGAGGTTTCTACAACTTAGAGAACAGAGAACCCTGAATGCTGTTCTCTTTGTGTGGAAGTGAGGTGAGTGAAGAGCCCCAGCAAAGACTGTAGCCTCATTGCTGCTGTTGATTTTTTCCCTTCTTAATGATACCCTCAGAGGTGTTGCTACGGTGGGGTAGGTACCGTAAGTTTCGCACCATGCTAATCCCTGCTCTCTGGTACAAGGTGGTCCCGCCCCCTCGCCATCACAGCCATTCTGTGCGGCGAAGGCAATGGGCAGGGAGTCTCTTGCCCATTGCCTTTGGTGCACTGAATGGCTCTGATGGCGAGGGGGCGGGACCACCTCGTACCAGAGAGTTAGCGGAGATTAGCATGGTGCGAAACGTATGGTACCGCCCCGACTGTAGCGATGCCTCTGGATACCCTCCAGCACCTGTGGCCTGGGTGACAAGTTGCATAGATTGTATTGTATTGGGAGCAATCTGCAAAAGTAATGTAGACTAAGCCTTCAGTCAGTGTTTAGATAACAGGAAATAATTTTGGTGGTGTCTTGAGATACATAACTGAGAGCAGACTGGCCTTTTAAAACCTACTTTTTATCAGCTACTCTAATTTCATAATGAAAAAATATATCTCATTTTTATGGCTCCCTCATTTCCAGAAGCATAATTGTGTGTGGGCTTTCCCCCCCTCTGCTTATGCAACCCATTCTTGCAATTCCCATATGCAAACGATGATGTACCTTTCTTTAGCCTAAGGAACTGTCTTTTTGACAGGTAGATTTATTTGCAAAGAACAGCTAGCCCAAGATAAAACTCAGATGTGAAACAAGACAACTCCAATGAAACAGCTCTTTTACGTCATTGATCAAGGACAAATTTTGCTAGCGATTGCAGTGTTTGCTTAAGCAATTTAAATAACCGTTTAGTTCCTCACTTGATCAGAAGCTTTCGGCATGACCTTGGGCAATTTCACTAGTAATTGCTACAGCAAACATAATCATGTTTTGACACTGCACACGAGCAAGCATGAATCTTCCAATACCAGAGTACATATGTCTGGGAAACCTGAGAACCTGTTGCCAACCCTATTTAGGGAGCCCTCGTATGAACAGTTGTACACGTTGTACAACTGTTGTACAGTTGTGGAGTCAATGAATGAAAAGGTTAATTGTACCTTAATGAACATCTGAAAAGGACTGATGTGTGAAGAGGTTTTCAACTCATTCTTTCAGTGCAGCTATTTCCTGTTTGTTTAGCTCTTTGACAATTGAATGTCAAACCTGCCATTTCAAAATTGCAGTGTAACACTTACTTGAATCAGATTCCATTCTTAAGGATGACTCTTCTTATAAATGACTGTTGCTTTGCTTTGAAAGCATGGACTGGATAGAGTAGTCAAGGCTACTGTATACCCTCGGGAACTTCCATGAAACGCTGGATGTAGCGAGCTCTTGAGGGAAGGTTATATCTCCATTTAGTACGAAGGATGATAAAAGATGAGTTCTGTTCTCAGAGGAGCCATTGCTAAAGGCTGCAGTACAGAAAGGCCCCAGGGACTGCTGGGTGCCGTCTTTGTACAGTGAAGTAGCTAAAAGTAATAGGTTTGCTTCTGAGGATTCGATGTCTCAAAGGTGGATTATGAAGTGCCTGATGAGGAAGTTATGGTTCAGATAAAGGTTACAAAAACAACGGCAGCCATCCTAAACCTATCTTCAAGATTTACAAGAACGTCTGCTGCAATGTGTGGGTTTTGACCTGCAGGAACTGTAAATTTTCTTCACATTCTGCTGCCGAAGAAAACAGGCTCAGCTCATTAAATCAATTTCATTTCTACATTTGGGATTTGAAGTGAAAAGTTAGATTTTAAGGAGATTGCTGTCAAGTGTAAGGCATAATTAACAGCCCAGTCTTAACCAACTTTCCAGCGCCAATGCAGCTGCAATGCAACCCCGAGGTAAGGGAACAAATGTTTCCTTACCTTGAGGAGGCCTCCATGACTGCCTCCCTCCACCGCAGGATGCAGTGCACGCCCCACTGGCACAGCTGCATTGCTGGTTCAGATGTAATGGCAAACAATGGTTTGCTGTAAACCAAGAAGGGATGGAGGGAATCACAGCATGGGAGGAGAAGAAGGAAGGAAGGAAGCCTGAGACTAATTCCAGAGTTTTTCACATAATGTCAAACTATGGCTTGGTGTTGCATTTGAACCCAGCCTAAGTGACTTGTCTTAGGCCTGTGCACTGTGTGTGTGTTTGTGTGTGTGTGTGTGTGTGTGTGTGTGTGTGTGTGTGTGTGTGTGTGTGTGTGTGTGTGTGTGTGCGCGCACGTGTGCCAAAGATGCAAATGAAAGGGCTGATGTCTTGTTCTAATATATTTGCTATTGCTGTTATACAATGACTGCTTTTACAATAGTAATACCTATAACTACTGCTTCTTATAATACTGTTTCATTATCTCAGTCTTTGTCCTGAGTACAGTCGGACCTCTCTATCTGCGGATCCTGGATCCGTGGATTTGTATCCACGCAGATATGGGGGTCACTTTAAAAATGCTTTTAAAAAAGGTTAAACATAGCATTCCTTACCTTTTGGCTGGCAAATCGCTCTGCTTGCAGGGCTGTAGAGAGTGTAATCACGCTCCTGCAGCCTCTTCCAGGTCACGCAACATCCCCCCTCCTTTCCCCAGGCTTGCAGTCTGGGGCGACCTTGGTGAAGGGAGGGGAAAGTTGCATGACCCGGAAGAGGCTGTAGCAATGTGATTTCACTCTCTACAGCCCTGCAAACAGAGCGGTTTGCCAGCCAAAAGGAACGCTATTTTTAACCTTTTTTCTTTTTAAAAGCATTTTTAAAGTGACCTCTGTATCTGTGAAAAAGGGGGGTTCACTTAACGCGGATTTCAGTATCCGCAGGGTTTCTAGGAAGGGAACCCCCATGGATACCAAGGTCTGACTATATAATTTTTATAAAAAAATAAAGATTAGAAGATCCACAAACCTGTTCAAAAGTTTGGTTCATAAAAGTCCATCTGTCTGCACCGTGTTTTTATTGTATTCTAGCTAGTGATGTGACAATGAGAGCACTATTCTGGCTAGCATATTCTGGCCAGGAAATGCTTTGGGAGAGGAAACAGTGGGCAAGGCAACCTACCCTAGATACCTTCTTCAACAAGAAGCCTGTAGTTCCTAAGGCTGAGTCACAACCTGCCTCATCCTCCTGGGAGTATCTCCTCCCATCATCTTCCATTGCTACCATGTAGGAGGAGCGACAGTAGCGATGGTCAATTACACAGCAGGCTCTGACCTATTGCACTGGTGAGTACTGTTCTGTGAACACATCTACATTAGAATAGTGTTACTATTGCCTCCTATAGTGCTGTTTCACACAGCACTATGTCTTCCAGGAACATATCCACAGAGTTATAGGAGGTTTTACTGCTTTTGGGGATGTTCATCCTTGAACATGTTGAAGAGGAGACTAGACCATCAAAATCCATTGATTCTCCTACTTGCCCTACATTGAAATCTGAAATGGTATCCTTGTTTTAATTTAATTAAGATCCCAAACCTATTCTCCCTCCCCCCTGCTGATGCAGCGGCGCCAAAATGGGGTGGTAGTTGCAGAGGTCTCCTCTGGGTAAGGGAACAATCATTCCCCCCCTTACCCAGTGTAAAGCTCCATGGTGCGGGGTCTACTCAGACCTGTGTGAACTCGCGACACGGGATCGGGTTTGGTAAGGGGGTTGGGATTTGACGGCTGCCACTGCCGCCAAACCCGCCCCTTCCTGGACATGATCCACCCACCCCTGTCACCACCCCATTCCACTCTCTCCTACTCCCTGTCACCTCCCCTGCCACCTTACCTCCATCGTCGCTGTCTTCGTGCTGCTCTGGAGCACGTGGGAAGGCTCCGGCCTTCCTGCTGGCGCATCAGCAGCACGTAGCTTTGTTCACTGCCAGGTTGCATTTTAAGACTGCCACTGACTGCTTTACGGCAGACAGCGCCAGCAGAAGAGGCGCACTGACATCACCTGGTCTGGATAGGATTGGGCCATTAGGATTCTTCCTTCAGTCTGGTTTGCTCAGTGCAATAATTGAGCTGTTGGTTGTTGTTTTCTTTTAAAAAATAGAGACAGAAGGTGTGTGGGTGACTGTGGGAGGAACCTGCTTCCTGTAGAATCTGCAGAAGGCATGGAAAAGAAATGTGCAAGTCACATATTAAAAAGAGAGAACCAACAAATAATATGTGACCTGTCGCCTAGGATTAAAAAAATATTTCAAGGGGGGGGGGCTGGATAGAGGTATACAATTTCATATATCACTAAGATGACAAGTTATGTCATATATAGAGGATGCAGATGTAGACAAACAGAGACTGTGCAAGCTTAAAAAAATTCCATTGATCTCCACAAGTTTTCAGTGACAGCCTATATATTAATGGATAGGTCACCAGCTGGTCTTTTATGAATTCTGGAGAATTGGCTCTGATGAATTTCTGCTATTAGACAGATGTGCAAACCTGAGCCCATGGCCATGTTCAGGATATAACTTGTGCCCCAAGAATAGCTATAACAATGCAGCTCCAAGTCCTGAATATATATTTGTACACAGATGCATCCTTTTTGCTTGACCCACCACAGTCAAGCCTACTGTCAGCGCAATCCTGTGTAACCTTGCACCGGTGTAACAGTAGATGCACCAGTTTAAGTGCACTTATGCCAGTGTAATTGCACTTACACTGGTGCATCTGCTGTTACACCGGTGCAAGGTTACACAGGATTGAGCTGTTAGAGTACTTCTGAACCCAGCACTGCTTCTGAAGACCCAGATTATAGCTGTGGTTCAGGGTGCCTTTTACTTTAGTTTTGAAGTTTTGACTGCTTTGTCACCTACTCCCACTACTGAAACTCAGAAACTCAGCTGACATTTGTGCCTTGGGGCTGGTTTAGATTATATGACTGACTGGTCCTGCTCAACATGTGAGAAGGGACACATGACTATGCAATTCTGCTCTTTCTCCTGGTGCACCATTTCACTTTACTCGTAGGGCAATTTGTCTGAGGTGTGCCCCCCCCACGCAATGTAAGTGACATTAAAGTAGTACTTAAATTGTGTGTGAAGGGTCAGTTCAGATAACCCATCCATGCGATTATGCAAATTAGAACAGTGTGTTGTAAGGGGGTGTGTTGTCCAAACTGGCCCTTGGTGACTTCCAGATTACATTTCCTATTGTAAGGTGCTCTACATGGAGCTGCACTAGAAGACTGCCTCCCGTCTTTTGCCTGGGACAAGCCAATGGGTACATTTTAAACCTTTTCAACAAGTGCTTTGGTTTGCAGTATGTTTCTTGGCCCAATTCAAGGTGCTACCTGTGACCTATAAAGCCCCATGTAATCTGGATCCAGAGCAGCATTCCCTCTAAGGAGTCCACATTGGTGTGTGGTCCCTTTCGGCAGCTGTGTGGTGTCGTGACTATGTGGCAACACAACCTCTGGGCATTCAGCAATGGTGTCATCACGTCATCATAAAAATTCTGGGTTGCCGAGCTCTGCACTGCGCAGAGCTCGGCTGGGAGGTACATGGCCATGCAACCCTTGCCTTACAGGAACCACTGGTCCAGAGCATCTCAGGGGTCTTCTCCCATATGAATCCCCTTCCCATGCTTTGAGCTCTGCCAGGGAGCCCCTTTTCAGAGATCTCTCTTTCAGTGATGCTAGACTGGCATCTCCTAGAAAAAGCAGAGTCCTCTTTGTCACTCCAACCTATCTATGAGGCTGGTTGAGGTAGTCAACTCAGGCAGCAAATGGGCAGGGAGTACCTCCTCCTTCCTCCCACTCACCTCTACTCTCCTCCTTTCAATCACTGCAACCCGTACACCTATCCCAAAACAAAAACATAGTTGGGGAACATTTGCTAGTAATATACACAGTTGAATAAATATACAATTACAGTGTCTCCATGTATTAATTTTAAGTATACACCAGAAAGCAAGACATGTCTGCAGGTTCCCTGTAGCCCTTCTTTATGAGAGACAATACTACACACCCTCCACCCTAGAATATGTCATGACGTTTTATTCCTTCACTATTGATGGTTTCTTGATTTTTGTCAGGCAATTTTCTCTCTTTGTGTGAACCTGACTCATTATACTGCTCTCCTTAAATTTTGATTGCTCTTTTAATACTTGTCTTCCAGTATCTTCTTTTACTCCTGCATCTTTTTCTATTATTTTAATACAATGCAGATTGCCAACACTTTTTATTTCATTTATTACTGACTTTTCTTTCACGATGGAACTCAAAAGGGCATGGTGGTCTCCCATCCAGCCAATGGTCAGACTCAGACCTGCTTAGTTTCAGCAAGATCATTGCAGCATGTGCTTTCACCATGCAGGGAACACTTTTGGTGTAGAAGCAGAGAAGATGACAAAACCTGTTGCAAACCTCACAGTAGTTGAGGCATCTGCAGTTTCTTAGCAGTTCCCACTTTTGTTCTCTGATTACTATCAGAGCAGAACACTATACTGTATATTTTATTGATATGTGCTGTTGTTTCCCACAGGAGAAGAAGTACAGGGAGAATGGGCCAGCATTAAGGGGCATTTTATAGAACAAAGCTGTGATTTCCTTAGTCGCTGCACATCCACAGGGAAGAGCAATTTTGCGGAAACAGAGAGATGGTGGGATAATGGATTTCTCTGACAGAATGATGAGTGAAAGAAAGAAGTAATTACCATTAATGCACTTCAATTATGGCTCAACTTTCTTTCATTTTTTAAAGCAGTATGTTCACGGTTAAATTTCTATTTAAAACAAAACAGTTGCCACAGAGCCACAGCTAAAAACAGAAATCCCTCCCAGCTACTGGCAAATTAGCAGTAATGTCCTTATTATACAAAGAGCGGGATGATTGGTTTCTTCCAGGCAAACACAGGAAGTGCTTGTTTGTTTCAAGTGCTACTCCTTCCTCCCTGAAAATTCACAGTTGAACTTTGCTTCCAATGTTATAATCGGCTAAGCATGATAATACTTTCTTCTGGTTCCTATTTAACTTTCAAAGCCCTCACAGGATTTCTGTCATGGATCAGTGGCACCTTCCAGCAGGGAGTGAGGTCAGTGGACAGCCTTGGTACACAGGAAGACATGTCCTATTAGAAAAGGGAAATGTTTTCAAATCCTTCAGATCTTGAGCAACTAAAAATAAACTAATGAGCCCTAAATTAACTCCTTTTCTTCACCATGGCATTTTTAAGCTGAGAGAAAGGTATTTATTATCTGGGAAGGACACACAGGAAATGAGGCTTATATGGTGTGCTTTAAATGGCTGGACTTCCCCAAACGCTAATATGTTGTGTGGTGTGTGAGCTGTGTAATTGTTTTTTAATCATGATTGCATTGCACCACATGAAACATTTTATGGGGAGCGTCAGGTTGTTCTCATGTTGCCAGAATCGCATTTGCAAACCGCTAGCCGGTCCTTTTCAACTGTCTCTCCTGAACTGTAGCAAATATTTGTGTCAACACTCAACCTTTTCCTCCAAAACCCAGGGAGAACCCAAACACTAGCCAAGACTTTTCACCTGCACAAGTGAGTTTAAGACCTAATGATAGGACAACTACAATGGCACAAACAGTCCCTGGCCCAAATTTTCTGTCAAGTCCTTTTACTCTCATATCCCTACCTGTTTAATGGAACTACAGGTAGTATACAGTAACACATAACAAGTATGGGATGCTAAGCAATAGAACATGTTTCAGTAGGTATCAAATTCTGTTTGCCTTTCATCATACACTTTAATCATGAGTACAGTATGCGTAATAAGAAAATGAACACCAAGGAACACACATATATCCCATTCCCTAGCTATTTAGTTATTTATATCATGTGTATGCTGCCATTTCAAAGAATCGCCCAAGGTGGCATAACAATAGAAAATAAAATATACAATCAAAAACGTCAAGAAGATCCATTAAAAGATCTACATCTACAGAGAGAGAGAGAGAGAGAGAGAGAGAGAGAGAGAGAGAGAGAGAGTTTGATGGGCTTCCTGGGGGAGATGATTCCATATTACAGGTGCCACACTGTGTCTGTGAGAAGACCTCTACACTATGTAGAAAGAGAGATGAAGCAGTGCCTCTTCATATAATCTGAGAGGATGCAGATGATTCTGTGGGAGAAAACACTCTCTAAGGGGCACTGGGCCTGAGCAATGCTGCCTTCGTTGCCAGAATTTTTTTCCCCACATTTTTTTTATACCGCCCTTCCTCCAAGGAGCTCAGAGTGGTGTACATATTTCCTCCCCTCTTTTTGTCCTCACAGCAACCCTGTGAGGTAGGTGGGGCTGAGAGATAGTGACTGGCCCAAGGTCACCCAGGAAGCTTCGTGGCTGAGCGGTGATTTGAACCTGGATCTTCCAGGTCTAAGTCCGACTCCCAAACCACTACACCATCCTGGCTCCAACGGATTTTTCCCATTGAAATTAATGTAATAATTGTACTCATTCTCCAGATTTTCACTATAAGGTTCTGTTTTCAGGAACAGGTTAGGTATGCACAAAGAGGGAAAGGTGTAGAAAAACATCCCCCACTCTGAAGTTTATCCAAATAATGAAAGCAAAAAACTGATGTGATCAAAACACTGATAATTCAGGCAAACCCCCACAACATTCTTTATATCACAAGACTATGTAAAGCAGTAAAGGGCATTCCATAAATTAGTATCAGTAATATGAACAGAATCAAAATATCTGATATTTCCATAAAGCAGCATGCAAACTACAAAAGTAAAAAAGAAAATAAAACCTCCAGGACATGATGCAGTCAAAGTTAAGCACTTCTGCAAGTTCTTGATTTCAACAGTAGTGTTAAACCCATTGAAATCAATGGGGCACAGAAGTGCTTCATTTTTGCTGGATTGTCCCCCTAGAGCTCTAAAGTTCAAAAAAACATGCACATCTGACAGAAATCTAGAGTCCAAGATGTCAGGAAAGCTGGAATGTTTAAATTAATGGCAAAATATTCAGAGTCTAAATAGTTTCAGAAAGTGCTGCACTACCTTCCTCTAAAAGTACTGGAATAAGCAAGTTCCAGTGGGAAGTTGGTCCGATAATTTATTCATGGGGAGCGGGAACTGATTTCCAATAGAGGTCTCTTTGTTGTATTCACCCATTCTTTCTGTATTCCCTCACTGCTCCTTCTGGAGCATTATATAGATATTATACCGGTATATATTTCCAAAATAAAGAAGCATACTTTTCAACTCATTTGTTTTTTCAAAGCTTGTCTATCTACACACACAATTGTTCTAATGAAGGGCCATTTATGGCTCAAAATGCATTAAGATTTTTGACGTGATTTGTCTGCTTTTTGAATTATGGGAGGAGAATCTGTTTCCACACCCTTTTGTGCAGGTTTCTTGTGCCACATTTACAGCGCAATCCTAACCAACTTTCCAGCGACGGAGTAGCCATGCCAACAGGGCGCACACTGCATTTTGCAGTGCAGGGGCAGTCATAGAAGCCTCTTCAAGCTGAGGGAACATTTGTTCCCTTACCTTGGGGTTGCATTGCGCCTGCACTGCCACTGGAAAGTTGGTTAGTATTGCACCGTCATTCTGAGAGCAGCCATCTTGCTTGGCATTCCCCCCCCCATATGACTCACTTTAGGATGTGTCATAGGCCGCACAAACCAGCTCAGTTGTTGCCTCACATAACTGTAGAGAAGCAAACTGGAAGGTGATGAGCCTCTTACATGAGCCGATAGTACTACTATTCACTGGAGTGAATGTGATCACATAAAGAATACTGATGATGATAGTCAGTGAGTTCCAATAATTTCACTAACATGAGTTTAAATCTCTATAAATAGGCATGATGATGATAACAGATTGTACCTCTTAGATTTCATGAGCATTTGGGCCCACTGTTCACATTTTTTCTCTTTATACCTGAATATACATACCAAGAAATAGAGTAGAGGGTCGACATTTCAGGCATTGGAATGCTTAACCTACAAAAACGGTGCTAGCTAAAGAGCAAGTGCAGGTCCACAGTGACACATTGGTGGTTGAGGGGCTTATGGAGGGGTAAGGGAATTTTTTTCCCCTTTCTCCTCCCAAGCTTCCCGATGGCCCCCCCACCCCCATTGGCATGCATCAAAGCCTGTTTGGCACAGCTGCATGCTATGGCAGGGCAAAGGATAGGATTGGACTGTAAATAAAACATCAAAACACTTAGCTTCAAGAAGGGTACATAATATCCTTCCTGTAACATAACATAAATTGCCATCATTTCCCTGCATATTCTCTGTGTACAGGGACATGCACACTTTTCATGAAGTCCATAGTAAAGAGACAAAAACATTGACTTTGCCAGATCAAAGTGCTGAGCCTTGCACATTGCAAAGACAGAGTGTATGGAAGCATCCTATGTACACAGTATCGAGCTTTTCCCTTTCTCTTTTCACCTTGCATTCTGGAGATTGCTAAGTTTCCTCCATCTGCAAGGGTTTCTGGAGGAAGCAGTCTATATTTCATACAAGATCCAAACACTCTCTGCCGTTACTCCACAGTTTATTTATGTTCCTTGATTACTGACTTTTTTTGGTCCATTTCCTTTGTTTTATTCTTACAAGTGAATGCTTGTGCAGTTTAAATGTGGGTCAAAATAGCAGGAACCATTCTAAAATGAAATATATTCAAGCCTCCTTTGCAGTCATATCCTCTGTACTGGAAATCCTGTTCCCTGTTCCCAGATATGTTCAGTGATGATGGAAAGGCACTCTGCATAGGCTTACCAGATTTTCCGGAATCCGAAGGGGGGCGGAAGTGACATCACGGGGGCGAGCCAAGGAACTGTGATGTCACATCCGCTGGAAGTGATGTCACAGGGGCATGTCCGGCTGGCGTCCCAGGAAGTGATGTCACAAAGGGGCGTGTCCGCCTGCTGCCCAGGACGCAGTCGGCCAGGCTCGTGCAGGCGCACAAGGAGCCTGTGCCAAAAAAAATGACTTGTTGAGAAGAGCTGTGCTGAATCAGCCAAGGGGTCCGTCTAGTCCAGTGTCCTGTTTACAATAGTGGCCACCCAGATGCCTCTGGAAGAGGCTAAGAGGCAATAGACCCCCCCCCCATTGATTGTCCCGTCCCCAGTATCTGGTATTCAAAGGTACACTGCCTCTGAATCTGCAGGTTCCATTCAAATGTTTTTATTTATTATTATTTTTTTAGACGCAGGCTCCTTGTGCGCCTGCGTGAGCCTGGGCCGGAACACAGCTGGCCAGGCTCGCACAGGCGCACAAGGCGCCTGTGCTTAAAAGAAACAAATAATAATTTTCCGGGACTATGGTAAGCCTAACTCTGCATATGTTCAGAGATTGGTGACCCAATCCTATCCTGAGTCAGCCTGCACGGTGCAGGGCCACTGACGCAGCAGCCACTGAATCTTGCAGGCTGGCTGTAGATCAGGCCAGCTGGGAGAGGTAAGTAAAGAAAAGTTTTCCTTCCTCCTCCGCCGCTGACTGGTCTCCTATGGGACTTCTCAAGGCTACACCAGTTCTCTTGCTGGTGTAGCCTTGAGGCGTCTGCAGTGCTGGGGATGTATCCCTTGGGTCCTGTTGTTCACCCATCACAGATATCCTCCAATAGTTTACATACTAGCATGGAAGTTTGCAGGTCAGATTTACTGAACAGAGAGGTCAGTGTCACATTAACATTATAAAAATGCATCAGATACAGGCGGCTTCATTGTTGTGTGTGAGGAATGCAGTTCATGTGATCAGGAAATGCGGTGAAGCATAGGATCTGGTGGGTGCTGCTGCCACTGAGATACACTGTTATCCCGCCCCTGTCCTGGCCTGAATCGTCTTGCTCCCCATCCCAATCCACCTCTGTCACCAGCAGACACCTTCTGGGAGCCGGTCTACAGGGCGCTGCTGGCAAAGTGCAGCCCTCTGGGCCTTACACTGGCGGGAGCCAGTGGCGTCACTGTGACGCGCGTCACCCCAGAGCGGGTGACGCGCGTCACCCCCCACTCACCCCCCCGACACCCCCCCGAATCACCCCCCCCAACCTACAGAAACTTACCTTTTCCGGCGCTCGTCACCGGCCCGGCCGGCGCTCCAGGGCCTTCTGAAAAGAAGAGGCCCTGGAGCGCTTGCGTTAAAACGCGAATTTTGCCGATTTTCACGCATGCGCAAACCCTTTTCTGAGGGCAAGGGCCTGGAAAATCAGCAAAATTTGCATTTTAACGCAAGCGCATTGGGCCTTCTGGCCCAATGCGCTTGCGTTAAAACGCATTTTAACGCACTTTAACGCAAGCGCATTGGGCCTTCTGAAAAGAAGAGGCCCTGGAGCGCTTGCGTTAAAACGCGAATTTTGCCGATTTTCGCGCATGCGCAAACCCTCCTGAGGGCAAGAGGGCAGGCCCTTGCCCTCAGAAAAGGGTTTGCGCATGCGCGAAAATCGGCAAAATTCGCGTTTTAACGCAAGCGCTCCAGGGCCTCTTCTTTTCAGAAGGCCCTGGAGCGCCGGCCGGGCCGGACGCTCCCCGGCCTCGGAGCGTCCGGCCTCCGGAGGGTGACGCGCGTCACCCCTTGGCGCGCGTCACCCCCCGGCGGCCCGTCCCGCCCGCCACGCTACAGTGACGCCAGTGGCGGGAGCGCTCCACAGACTGGCAGGGAGGTTGCTGTGATGGCAGCCCATGCAATACACTGGTGGACTGCCAGTGTATCATGTGGATAGAATTAGGCCATAGTGTTGTCAACTTTGATTGTTGTCAACCCTCCCAACATGATGTAATGTTGGAAATTGTTAGATTCCCAACTAAAATCTCCATGATTTTATTCAGTAGTCACTTGGCTTTTAATGCTGATTCTTGAAGACTTCAAGCCAATCCTGGAGGATTGGCAACCCTACCAGCGATGATAATCTGGCCCATTCTTAAAGAGGCCCTTCATTGGGAGGCATTTATGCGGCCCATCTTCCCTTGGGTCCTGTTGTTCACCCATCACAGATATCCTCCAATAGTTTACATACTAGCATGGAAGTTTGCAGGTCAGATTTACTGAACAGAGAGGTCAGTGTCACATTAACATTATAAAAATGCATCAGATACAGGCGGCTTCATTGTTGTGTGTGAGGAATGCAGTTCATGTGATCAGGAAATGCAGGGAGGCTTGTGCTGAATGTCAATGAGCTGGTATTGATACTAAGATCCCTCTAGAGAAGGAACCATCAGTGGAAGAAAACAAGCATATGCAGCTGACCAGATCGAACAGATTTCATTTGTATATCATTTGTTAATATTCTCCTTTGAACATTAATATTCTCCTAATATTCTCCTTCACAATGCACTGTAGTTATCTGGGTATAAGTATTTTTCTTTTATTATCCCTTCCTTCCTAGAGCTCAAACTGGTGATTAATTTCACATCAATCCTGTGAGGTTGGCTAGGTTGAAAGATAATGAGTTATCCAAGACTTACAAGCTTTCTTCAGACTTTTTTTTTTAAGTATGGAGAATGTCCACAGTTAGCACATCGGCAAACCCCACCCCCGCACTCCATGACTCTGGTCTCCCCCACATACACACACACACCTGTACTCCTTAATGTTTCAGTGTTTGTCTGAAGTGACAAATGTTGTCAGGGATTCTCCCCAGGATTAGGGACACCCCAGTGCTCCCAATCACAGGGAGGAGCTCTCCCTGAGTCAGCACTTGAAGCTGGGAAAATGAGAGCCAGCGTAGTAGTGGTTAGAGCGCTGGACCAGAAAGACCCACATTCAAGTCCTGCTCAGCCCTAAGTTACCTTCCACAATTGTTGTCAGGGTAAACAGAGTGGGAAGAGCTATTGACACTACCCTGAGCTGTATGGAGGGGGGTATAAATGTGGAAAAATAAATAAGAAATATTGCTTGGAAAATGTGATCTCCATGTAATGTGGAAGGAAGGCATGTGTAATAAACACATCGTTATTGCAGAAGAAGCCTCCAAATGTCATATCTACACTACAACCTGGCTTTCTAGTTATTTTGGTCATTTCTGCACTAGAGCTCTTTCGTACTGCTGAGTCATTGTTTTTCCACAATTAACTGGAAGGGGAATTAAAATAGAGGTTTTATACAGGACTAAATATAAAGTTATATTACTTAGCACAGAGTTTCTCAAAGTTCTCTCCCTGAGTAGGAGGAGTCATAAGTGTTGGCAGGGGTGGGCGGTGGTGGAGCTCCTGGGATTGCGCCACCACCATGGAGAAAAGGTAATGTTTAAATTTACTGAAGTTCGCTCCGGCCCTCTGGAGGGTACAGGGAGGCCTGCTGCCTCCTTTGCAGACCTACCCACACTTCAGATCATCACTCCAATGCGAAACCAGAAGTGGGTCTCGATCGCATTGGAGTGACAATCTGAAACGCAGGGGGGGGGGGTCCCCACACCTTCCAGATGGCCAAAGCAACCCTCAGTAAATTTAAAAAATGACGCTTTTTCCCTGGCGCCATGATCCTGGGAGCACCGCCGCCGAGGTTGCCACGCCCCTTAAGCAGCCGTTTCTGGTTCTCCTGGTGGGTTGTGACCCACCAGTTTGAGAACCACTAACTTAGCATATAGCATGCAGTCATTAAATCTTGATTGTATATAAAAAATAGGCCTTTGAATCTTGCTGTAAAAAAAATCTTCTCCCACACTGCTGAAGTTTCTTTGGTTTACCCTGTCCTACTGACCCTGGAAATGGGGCCTCCCCTTTCAGGTAGATTCTGCAGATAATGAACACTTCACAATAGGGCTGGCCCAAGACCTCCTGATGCCTGAGGCAGCAGGCCAAATGCTACTCCTCCCTTACCTGATGATGTGCCTGCCAGCCGCTGCTCCTCCCACTCTCCAATGCTCTAGTTGCCTGCTCAGCACTCTCCTCCCAGCCACCTTTCCTTCTTCCTCTCTGCCCCTCTTCCTTTTCCAATCCAAAGAATGGAAGGAGAAGGAGGAGCAGTAGAGGCAAGTTGGGGGACAGAGATGGGAGCTCCCCACTAATCTGCTGCCTGAAGCAACCACTTCAATTGGCCTTATTATGGCTAACCTAGCCCTGCTTCCCAGTGAGTTTCCCTGAGTGTTCAGTTCACCTCTTTCCAGTGATGTAGACTTGAGTCTATTGACTCGGACTCGAGTTGGAATCAAGTCGTGCCAATGACTTGACTCAGACTTGACTCGGCAATTGTAGAAGACTCAAAAGACACGACTCGAGACTTGGAGCCTTTTACAAGAAGTCCAATTTTATTCAGGTTTAAACCAATTTTCCCCATTAAATAGATAGGAACTCGCAACTCACAACCAAAGATTCGGGACTTGGGAGGAAAGACTTGGGACTTGACTTAAGACCTGGACGCAGAGACTTGGGACCTGACTCGAGACTTGGAGTCAAAGACTTGATCCACATCCCTGCCTCTTTCCTGTGTGTCACGTATGTATTTTCACATGTTGCACAGGATTATTGTTTAATGCGCAGCAGTGCCCCTATACAATTTGTTCCGGTTCTTCAACTTAACCATTATGGAAATGTTTACTGTTGGAGGACACTAAGCTACGTTAGTTAATGCACGGTTCTGCTGAGCAAGGTGATAGGGAAGCAAGAGAGCCGGTCAACTTTCTGACGTCACTCGGGGACACAGCATTTTTTCCCCCTGGCATTTAAGCATCAGAATTTGACTGAAAGGTTCTTGACGGGGATTTTTTTTTTTTTTATGCTGAACTATGCGAAGAGAAATGAAATAAAAGCCCAAACTGTCACAGATTCCTCCTGTGCAGGGAGGCCAATCTGCAACTGTTCAGACATCTGCTACCACTCAGTAGAAGGATCAAACTGGTATTAGCAAACAGGAGACTAGTGTCTACAAAGCAGTGTTATGAATGCTGTTCTGGTAATAGTGCTAACAGAGGAACTTCATGAAAAGGAAGCTCTTTTAGTGTGACCTGAAGGTCATCACATTCCAGATAAATGTCATCCTTGCTGCTGGTAGTTTCTTCACTGGCAGATGGTTGAGAGAGCCACGAGTGCTCACTCTTCCCTTGTTGACTTTGTGACATCGCTTTTTCTAAAAGGAAAACCAGCATCCTGGTGGTTTAGTAGCACACCAGTCTGTCAGGGTGAAAATGGAACTTTCAGCCTCAACCCGCCCCCCAAACAATCCCCCCCTCAAGGTTCCTTTTTCACACCTGTTCACTGCTGTTTCCTTGCTTCAGAGTCCATTTAAAAAACAAAAACACACTTTTTGTCTTGCTGGCTGTGAGATCCCAGCCAATCAGGCATCATCACATAGTCAGTGTGATCACATGAAAGCCCACATAGGCAATCAGATTTGATTGTGCTTGCAGCATCATTTGTTTATGGGTGGCATCGTGACATAATCATTCTTTCTCTTGTCCCATGCAAACATTTTACCATAGGCTAATTGATATACATAAACAAGACTTTACGGCATATTTCTGGCCACAAAAACATCACCAAACTCTAAATAAAGACGCAAAGCATTTCTAAGGTTAAACACTGAAATAAATGTGAGCTTTCCGGGCCAGAGAAAACCTATGCAGACATGGGGATACTGTTCAAACTCCACACAGACAGTGGCCCTGGCCGGAAATTGATTTATTTTTTCTCATCAACTTTAAAACGAAATGACTTATAACAAAACGACTTTAAGTGAGAACTTGTTGTACATAAAAATCACAGGAAACAAAATAAAAACACACAGTAAACAGTTAATACACTTACCGGTAATACTTAAAATACTTAATAAAAACAAGAGGTAACAATATGAACAGGCCACACCATATATAACCAAACAACAGCATAAAACACAACCAAACAGAATGTGGTAAAAGCAGTTTTAAAATAGACACAGTGTAGATAAAACAGTAAAAAAATGAAACCATAATACCATAGGAACAGCTAAAACAGCAGCAAACAAAATAGCAGTATAAATCTCCCCACGGTAAACAGACACACACACACACACACACACACACACACACACACACACACACACACACACTTGAAAAAGCCAAATGAAACTAAAAAGGGTTTAAACCCTGCAGGAAGATCCCCAGGGAGGGGGCAGATCCCAGTTCATACAGGGAGTTCCATAATTGCAGTGCCACCACAGAGGAGGCCGTTCCTCTTGTTGCTACCCAGTTGGCCTCATTCAAAGGTGGTGCGCATAGAGTTCCCTTCAGAGAACCCCATGGGCAAGCCCATATATATATAGAAGAAGGTGGTCCCTCAGATGCCCTGGTCCTGACCTGATCCCTAGCTGTAAAGAGCTTTAAAGCGGTCAAAACCAGCACCTTAAACTGTGCCCGGAAATGAAAGTATTAGCCCAATTATTAGCCTTTCCAACAGAAGAAGTGGCAGCAATGATCTTATCAGATTTTATAATAGTCTGGAAGTGTAGCTTCAGGATGTGGGTCAGTTAATAGAGGAGGAAGTCAGAGTAGCTGTGCATGGTCAATAAAACCTGAGTCACTGAAAGTAGGCCTGTGTATTCTTTGAAGAAACAAGGGCACAATTAGAACAGTGGTGACAATCAGATGCTATTAGCAACTGAGAGAACATTCTGGCTCAGTATCTTGCTTTAAACGTGCTGGTGCTTTCTTGCCAATGGAAGAGATTTCATTTGATTTGGTCATCCTCAAAGGAAATATTACACTTTCACTTTCATTGGAATGATCGGATTTGCTTTGATTTTCATGTCAGGTTTGATTCTATTTTCTTATTTCTGAAGAAATAGTTTATCCCCAGTTTATGAGCCCACATTCACTATCAATAAGCAGGGTGACGATGAATTTGATTCAATCAAATTGTTAGCTAACTGGCCAAGTTAATTTACAGCTCAATCCTAAGTACACCCCCTCCCCCGCGCACGCTGATGCAGCCATGCCAATAGACCATGTGCTGTATCCTGTGGGAGAGGGACAGAGGTCTACGTGAGGTTAAGGAACATTTGTTCCCTTGTCGTGGGATAAGCCTCTGCTTCCCGAATGGGTCTCCTCGGATCTGCGCCAGCCATTTTGCTGGTGCAGAACCAAGAAGAGTAAGGGAGGGGGAAGAGGAGAGAGAACAGGGATAGGATCCTGGTGCATGCTGGTGCTGCTGGGATCCACGCCCTCCCTCCCCCGTTCCACCTCCCGGATGATGAGACATTGTATTACAGTATTTTGATTGTATGAAATGGATATAAGCAGATTTAACAATATAATGATCATATGGAGCCAGGATGGTGTAGTGGTTTGGGAGTCGGACTTAGACCTGGAAGATCCAGGTTCAAATCCCCACTCAGCCACGAAGCTTCCTGGGTGACCTTGGGCCAGTCACTATCTCTCAGCCCCACCTACCTCACAGGGTTGTTGTGAGGACAAAAAGGAGGAGAGGAAACCACTCTGAGCTTCTTGGAGGAAGGGTGGTATAAAAATGTGAAAAATAAAATAATATAGTTTTGGGTTATGATAGTATAATCCTTAATGAGAATGTTTGTATTGTTTGTGTATTACTATATTGGATTTTCTCTTATTTTTAATTTTTCATATTAATAATAAAAAACCTAACCACATTCCTTTGCATGTTTACTCAGAATTACATCTCACTGTGTTCAGTGGGGCTTACTTCCTAGTCAGGATGTTTAGGATTGCAGCCTAAGGCATTAGAGTGAAAGTGAATGTACGTTCTTATTTTAAAACATTTCATATAACAACAACAACAACAACAACAACAACAACAACAACAACAACAACAACAACAACAACAACAACAACAACAATAACAATAACAATAACAATAATAATAATAATAATATACAGTATTTATATACCGCGTTTCTTGGTCATTGGATTTCTCCTCTGACTTTAATCCAAGGTACATGGGCAGGCTTTCCTAACCCCTCTAATGTTTTTTTTTTAACAATATATAAATGTCCAATATTTCGTGAATAGCTACATTCCAGATGGTATCCTTTTGCAGAGTGGCTTCTCCACTGGCCGTCGTCTCCCACACTCGACCGACGCAGCTGGCAGCTCTTATCTCTCCTCACAGAGGCTTTCAGAGCTTTTTGTCGGTGGCATGTCTCGAGCCTGCCATTCATTGATCTTCAGGATTGCAAGGCGGCGGCTCTACCGACTGAGCTAGACCCCTCTGCCACCTGAGAGGGGCTAGCAGAGCAATTTATGACATATTAAATAAGTCAATAATTAAAAACAAATGTTAAAAACATCCAATACAGCCAGGCAACCAAAATAGTAGAAGAGACAAGACATAACTAACAGAAAGCCAATCAGAACAGCCCTAAGTCCATCCTCCTAAGTCCATCCTTATCAGATGACCCAGAAGGATACCATAGTCAATGCCAAGAGGTCTAAGAGAACCAACCCACAAAGATGTACTCCATCTGTCCAGCTCCCAGCATAGATCATCACTCAGGATGAACAAGGCAGGTTCAGTTCTAAAAGTCAGCTTGAACCCAGATTGAAAAGGATCAAAATAATCAGTATCATCCAGGAAAACTTGGAGCTGACTGCCTGCTTGATCACCTTGATCAAGAATGGCACATTAGAGACAGGCCGTCTAGGGTGGAGGGATCCTGAGATGTTTATTTT
This sequence comes from Plestiodon gilberti rubricaudatus, assembly GCA_026170595.1. Classification (NCBI taxonomy): domain Eukaryota; kingdom Metazoa; phylum Chordata; class Lepidosauria; order Squamata; family Scincidae; genus Plestiodon; species Plestiodon gilberti. The sequence continues at coordinate 121,768,811 of JANXHW010000001.1, read as the reverse complement.
AAGCAGAGTTCTAACAATAGCTTCTTTTAATAGAGATGGAATCTCCCCCCCCCCTTTTTAGGGAGGCACTCCTGACTCATCATCACTACCACCTAACTGGCCAGTCCCTTCCTCCTGGCCATTTTGATCAGTCTGGATGGGCAAGGATGGAGCAATCAATCTCAGAGCTCTAAGCAATTTGTCCATGAGTTGAAACATATCCATTAATGAGATAGGGCAAGCAGGTACTGCAGACACACCCTCAGCTACATTCAAAGAGGAGTCCAAATCAGATGGATGCAGGTAACTTTATCAGCAAAATGTCTTGCAAAGTAGTCACAGCAGGGCACTGATACCATCTTCCCATTCTCACAGTGACCAAAATATTATGGGTCTGCACCAGACGTAAAAGCTCCTCCACTCGATGACTCTGTGCTGATGTCACATAGTAGGGAATGTCCTTCAACAAAGGCCACATTCTGAGTTTCAAGTAGAAATTGAAACCTATTTGTTTCAATTTGTAGTTCAAGTAGCACCTATTTTTAAGGTGGGCCGGAAAGATATAAATAACACGCAACGCAGTATCTTCTTTGTGAACAGAGACATCAGACCGAACGTTCCTCTGTACGCTTCGGACAACGTTCTTCATGTTAAGGGCCATGTCAAGTTCAGCCAAACCTCCCCCCACAATATTGTAAAAATGTTGCCCCATGATACCTGCCTTTTAGACTGAAATATCAGGATGAAATATCAGGAAGACTCTGATGCTGGGAAAGATTGAAGGCAAAAGGAGAAGGGGAAGGCAAAGGATGAGATGGTTAGACAGCATCACCGATGCAACGAACATGAAAATGAGCAAACTCAGGAAGATAGTGGAGGACAGGAAGGCCTGGCGGGATATGGTTCATGGGATCACGAAGGGTCGGACATGACTTAACGACTGAACAACAACAACAACAACAATCAGGATGAATATCAGAACGAGTGTTTGGGGCAACATTCTACATTTTCAGGTATGAATCCTAGCTCAACTCCCACATGAATTTCTGAGGACACCAGAAAAAATTTACAGCATGCCTCAATGCAATACCTGACTTCAAAATTGAGATATGACAGTGAAATATGGTGTGTGTGTTTATGACACACTTCTCTGTTTGAAGTTCAAGCACCTGCTTGACCCTACACCCATTTTTAAAGTGGTGCAGAAAAATGAAAAAATAAAAGACACAGGTAACATGATATGTGCCTTGGAGATGGGGATACAAGAATGAAAACTAGTGTGCACAGTCAAGAAACAACTATAAATGTCATGTTCAAACCCAAGCTCAGTCCCCATTATATTTGAGAGAGTCAGGAGTGAGCAAGGCTTCTCAAACAGTGTGCTTTACAAGTAAAATCAATATTCTGTGACTGAAGGCAAGTCTCATTATATACGTAGCCTGGCATGGCCGTTGCCTAATAAGTGACATTTATTTCAGTTATTTTGTGACCTGCTCTATATTTTTGACACATTCTATCATTAAAATATATTTTATCTATCTATCATGGGCCTGCAGAAGACGTAGTGGGAATGTAGCCTTAGCTCAGGCTCTATTCAGCTATCAGATCTTACGTAGACACAATCCACACATTGTGGACTGTCGCCATATGCTGACCTGCTTTTGAAGCCCTCACTCTTCTGGAGTGACAAATACTGAACATGAGGACAGAATGTTCAAGATCAGTCGTTCTCAAAGTTCTCCCCATGAGGTGGGGAAGTTGTAAGTGTTGGCGGGGATGGGACGGCAGCGGTGGCGGCGCTCCCGGTATTGTGCCGTTGGAGAAAAGGTCTTTTTTTAACTCATGAGGGCTCTCTGGCTCTCCAGAGGGTGCGGGGAGGCCCGTGGCCCCCTCTGCGGGTCTCCCCGTGCATCAGAACGTCCTCCGATGCCCACTTGATGAAAAACAGAAGTGGGTCTCAATTGCATAGGAGTGATGATCTGAAGAGCGGGGAGGCCTGCAGGGGGAATTGTGAGGGGGGGTTGTGGGCCTCCCTGCACCCGCCGGAGAGCTGGAGTGACCGCTGTGAGTTAAAAAAAATACATTTTTTCCCCACCAGTGGCGCAAACCCTGGAGCACCATCGCCAAGGTCACCACGCCCCTTAAGGGGGTAGCTGCTGTTTCTGGTTCTCCTGGTGGGTCGCGACCCACCAGTTTGAGAACCACTGTTCTAAATTACCAATGATGGGAGGGGGGCAGAGCTTTGGGACGTGTGAGCATGGGATGGAGGTAAGTGGTTCACTCTCACTCTCCACGATGTGTAGACTCTAACCATGTGAAGTCTAATGTTTGATTAGTGGTATGTGGTAGACCATCTGTTTTGCATGCAGCAGGTCCTAGGCTCAGTCCCTTGCATCTTCATGTAAAGCTGGGAAAGATGGATGTCTGCAGCCCTGGGGAGTGTCTGCCAGTCTGTTAGAAGACAATACTGAACTAGGCATACCAATAGACTGACTTGGCATAAGGCAGCTTCATATAGTGATGCTGTCTGATGAAGTGATATCTGTGAGATTCCTTGAATGTCCTCCCCACTGCCCAAGTCAGAAATTCTCAATATAGTGTGGTGGCGACAACTGATAACCTTCTTCTGTGATACTAAAGTGACAGCATTTTCGATTCTGCTGAGATAGGAACAAAGGCCTTGTATAAACAGCCTGGTTTAGAAAGTCGTTATACTGCTTGTATTTCAGCAATAGGTCAACCCTTTTTAGGTTTCTCCCAAGTTATGTTTAATAATAAGGCCTCACTATCAGGATACTATCTCGAGTTCTTTCCTTTGACCAAAGGCTCATATGCACATGATGACCCTCTGTGGGTAATGTTTATCCAGTCAACAGGACTTCAACACCTCCAATGTTATTCTACTGTTATTAACTCCTGAAACTACTTTTAAGGGAAGGCCACTGAGCAGTGGAGGGAAGGAACTGGACCACCTCACCATCCCTCCAAATCCTGTTGACATTGACACATCTCCCTTTAGCACACTGTTCTTGTCTGTACATTGGCAACTGAAGGGCCAGCCGGCCCTCTTCAGGGTGCAAGACAAGGTCCTAGGCCCCCGTAGGGCATCCAGTTGCAGATGCTTAATATAGGCTTAAAAGGAAGAAAAAGAAGTGGAGGCATTCCATTTTCCATGGGCATAAGAACTAGTCTTTTCAAGCTACAAGAGAAGGGGAAATACATAGACGGGCTGTAAATCAGATTAAGGAAAATCAATAAACTAAAAAGTCTGTGGAGAAAAGACCCCCTTCTTTGTTCAAAGTTGCATCACAGTGAAGTATTTCACCGGGAAGGGAGGTGTTGAGTGCTATGCTTGAGGCGACAGCATGATAATAGAAACTGTTTCTATTTATACAGGGCTATTTTTGAGGCCTCTGGTACTAGAATAGTTATCCTGGGTTACTGAGGGCTGTTGACCCGGATACTTATGAAAGCCATTTCTGTTTGAACAGTCATTTGGAGAGGTTGCTCAAATTAGTTGCCATTTCTGTGAAACAAGCAGTTGCTGTGTGCAAAGAGGGAGAAATACCTTGCTTTTCAGATGACAGCTCTGTACTTTCTCATGGGAAAAAAAACCCAGGCATGAGTACAGCAGATACAGACAGAAGCATTTGGCTCTGCCTGCCTCAGCGGGGCAAGGCAAGCAGTTAGGGGGCCTCATTCCTTAGCAAAGCAAAAGAAAAAAAAAGTTTAGGAAGCTAATTACTGTTTAATATTTCAAACAGGATGTTTGAAAGGGGCATTTAATTATCCTGCCAACATCTATTCAAATAAACACAAGGGATTTGTGGAGTTTTCTTTTTCTTTCTTTCTTCTTTTTTTGGGGGGAGGGGATGTGGGTTTAAAAGGGATGCCAGACATTCTCGGGCACTAAACCTCTTAGATCTCCTGCGTAATGTGGCATAATAATAACGGTGCTTCTGTTGACACTTTGCCTTGCATTTGAAGAGGTGTTTGCCCTAGTCAGCAGCGCCACAGTAAAGCAGCCTATGAGAAATGGAGCAGCTCTGCTCCTTCTCTCCCTCCCATTATGCTGCTGAAATTGCATTCCTGAATTTTAAGTTCAGGAGGAGAACCACATTCAAAATGGATATTATCCATACATACGAATGTTTAAAACTCCAAAATATAAAGGCATACTTAGAACTTCCTGGTGGAATTTGTGCCCATTACGGGAACAAATGGATTTTGGCAGACCACTAAGAGAATTTATAGAGGCTCCATTGCACAACTGCTGACAAATGGTCAACACCCTGAGTGACCAAAGGAGTTGTGGTCCCAAATTTTGACCAGAAGCAAGAGTGAAATGGATATAGAAAATCAATTTCCCCTAGTACAAAGAGCTCTGCTTGAAATGACCACCTTGCTAGGAAAGCAGATTAGAAACTGACCGGTAGGTATTTAGTTCAGAAGGATCCTTGGACGGTTTGTTTGTTTGTTTGTTTTATAAAAAGGTCAAACTAGTTTCCTTTAATACTGATGGGAAAACAGTCTCACTTGAAGAAGCATCAATGATCTTCTGAATCCCCACCAAGGATCTCCTGTGACAAACAACCAAGAGGCATGGATCAAGAGGACATAAAGTCTTGTAGACTTAACAAAACACACAGTTTGCATCCTTAGATATCAACAACTGAAATTCATTGCCAGGTGTGTGTGACGTGTGTGTGTGACGGGAGGTGTAACTGGAAAACATGCCTTTTCTGTGGTGGCACCTTGTCTGGCATCCACTCTTGAAACTTTTCAGTGTCAAGTAAAATTGGTTTTGTTTTCCCAGACTTTTTAATTCTGTGTTTATTGCTGCTGCGTTTAGATTTGAAATGTTATCTGGATTGTTTTATTTGCTGTTGTGCTGTTTTTATTCTTCTTGCTATTGCTGTTGTAGTTTTTATCTTTTTCATTATTTATTGGTTGCTTGGTTTCTTAATTATTTTATCATTCAGCTGCTTTAATTTTTTTTAGAGGCAGGATATAAATTTATTAAATAAATAGGCTGCCCAGTGACAGAAAGTATTGGATGCTTCTACTATTGATGTTCCTTCAATTGCACAGCAACGGTGGAACCTGAGCAGATATATGTAATTTTATGTTCAAAAACCTCTACAAAACAGTTGAAACAAGAACTGTCCTCAAATTTGTCATGGTAAATCACTGCGGGTTCTAGATTCTCCATCATGTGAGAACCTGGATATAACAACTCTTGTATAATTCTAAATAGCTTTGGTGGATGAAAGTGAACAGATGCAATAGTGGTGGAAATAAATACTCACTTTGTCATCCTCACTGTTTTGTAATAGCTCTTTAAGTGCACAAGCCTATGTATGTCTACACAGAAGTCCCATTACATTCAATGAGACTTATTCCCAGGAAAGGGCGTATAGGATTGCAGCCTAAACCTTGTTCAGTGAAATGCATAGCAAACTTTCCTCCACGCTCCACCCATGCTGTAGCCATCAGCCCATTTGCCTTTATTGCTCTCAACTCCCTGGGAAATCTGGGAGAAACCCAAGCTCTGGCAAGTGGGAGAAGACACCAAGGATCTGTCTACTGTTCTAACCACCACCCTGTCCTAGGAGGTTACTAGATTTTACGAGTCAAGTCAGTTGGCAGAGATGCTCCCTAAGGCAGATTAGCTACCACCTGGATCTATGAGCATTGAGACCATAGCTCAGTGACAACTTCTCAGGTTCAATCCCTGACACCTCAAGGTAGGGTGGGGTGGAGGGCAAATTGAGCATGGGAAGGGGGTGGGTTCAGTGGCAGCAGTGCCCGCCAAATCCTAACCCCCTTCCCAGGCCTGATCCACCTTCACAGGTCAACACTTGGTTGCAGTGGATTGGGCTGTAAGTCTCATTAAACTCAGTGGGCTTACTTCTCAGAAGACACGCATAGGTTGGCACTGCACTGCCAGAGGACTTTGATCAGGAAGATCTTGGTTCAAATCTTCCTTCAGCCATGAAAACCACTGAGTAACCCTGGATCATTGATCATCTCTGAAGCTAAACTATTTTACAGTGTTGTTGTGTACTCTCTGAGCTTCATTGAGGAAGGGAAAGATACACATATGTAAGCATGGAAGCAAGCATAATCCATCCCCTCCTGTACACAGGTTCAGTGTTATCTTTCTTGCACTCTCCCATCCAAGACTTTGACTGAGCACATATAATGCCAAACGCATTGCACTAGACGGGAGACATTACCTGGAATAGGACATCCACACACTCCTTCCACTTCAGAGTGGCTTGCATAGGTTATTTATGCTCAAAGTATGAGTAGCTTGCTCACAGTGTTTGGGAGGGACAAGGTGGCTGGAAGGATCACTCAATGGAAAGCATGGATGGACCTCCATTCTATCTAGATGATGCCCAGTGTGCTTGGTACTACCTGTGACCAGCCAAGTAGGTCTACCAGATCCCCCCCCAATGCAGGGGGGGACAGAAGCGATACTGCCTGGCACTCGGCCGGGACTGGGGGCGTGGCCAGGGGCATGGCCGGGGGCAGGGACTTCCTCCCTCGAGGCTGGGAGCTCTCCGGAACAGCCCGAGTGAACTCGGGCTGTTTCGGAGAGCTCCTAGTCTCGCGCAAATACGCGATGAGGCCGGAGAGCACCTAAAAAAGTCCCAGCTGGCCGGGACAATGAGAAGACCGGCCGGGAGCCTGGGATTGGGCTCCCGAACCGGGATTGTCCCGGTCATTTCCGGGACTATGGTAAGCCTAAGCCAAGGCATAGCATAGGGGAGTTGGGGGCATAGATTTAAAATAACCTATTGAGCTTCATGGTGGTCCCATCCCATGGGCACAGAAGTTCCCATGGAAAGAGCCATGTAGTGTTGGTTTGCACAACATTCAAAGAATTCTGACATTCAGAGATATCACTAAAATGGGATTGCTATAGTTTATCTAGGATTAAAGTGACATATAAAAACAACTACATTGAAAGGATGAATGGGGAGCAGCATGAATCCAAAAAATCTAAACATTTTTGAATTCAAATGACTATAGTACCACTGAAATGATTAAATCATAAGGCATCAATTCAGTTGCATATTAGCTTTTTTAAAAACTGTATTATTGGTAGGTTTAATATGAGTCTTGGCTTCACAATTGTAAAGATTTTCCAACACCTTTTTAAATCTTTTATTTTATGATGATGAAATGAAATGCTATTTGACATGGTAAATGGAGACACAGTCTGCAACTTTTGTGTCCTTTGAAATGTGGCATGTGGTTTGAATTTTAAAGCTTATTTCCTCCCGGCCTAATGAGCTTCTGAAAGTGATTAAACAGAAGAAAGGCAGGTTAAGCCAATGACATTTTATCAGAGGAAACACTATCAAATCTCTTTGGCTAAAAATAAATAAATAAATAAATAAATAAATAAATAAATAAATAAACCCTTTCCCAAGTTTTTGTAGGTTCCTAAGATTTCTCCAAACAAAATATTGATTTGTTTCTGTTGCAGTTATCGGGCACCTATGGTATGATGTCACTCAATATGGGAAATGCAAAACCAATAGGTCGAAACCACCAATATGGACCAATCAAAGTATTTGTGCTTTAGCACCTTATTTCTTTTCTGTTTTATGTTCAGCTATAGATTATGGAGTATGCCAAGCTGTCCTCTCAGCTCCCAAGTATCCACACCAAATGTTCTGCTTTTGTTTGGATAACCTTCTTCAAAAAGTGTGTTAAGTGTGCATTCAAGATGCTTTATCATTCAATCCCAAATCTTTAGGGCAGGCTGAAGATTAAAAGAAGTTCAAAGTCAATCCATGTTTTAGGAAGATCGAGAGATGAGTGACAAGTGAATGAAGAATGTTTGAGCAAATCCAGTCTGTGTGTCTGTCAAAAAAGCCGTGAGGCCATTTGTGGCACTGCAAGGGCCAAACTACATGTTACATTGAAGCTGCTTGTGACATTAGCCTGATGGCTCATTCTCTGTGGCAAAGTGTCCTCAAGAGAAGGTGCTTTGCCGTGAAGAAGAGGAAGGGGGTCTGTTTCTAAGATATGGAAGATAGACAGATGAATAAATAAACCTGGGGGTGCTGCTGTTTTTATGCTCCTGCTCTGATTGAAGCCATGATCTTTTAAATTGTTTTTAGACACTGTTTTTATTAATTTTCATTAATTGTTTTAAAATGTGATATTTTTTATACTGTGTTTTTTGTATGTTTTTTTTTTCCTGTTGTAAGCCGCCTTGGGTCCCTTTGGGGAGAAAGGTGGGATATAAATACTGTAAATAAATAAATAAATAAATAAATAAATAAAATAAACCTACAGTAAGTGGAATCAAGGCAGCTAATGCAGGAGGAACTCATTGCCAAACTACATACTGTTTTATACTGCGGTCAGGGGCGTTCCTAGGGTTTGCGTCACTCGGTGCGGAAGGTAAGTGCGTCACCCCATGATGAACCTTCTCCCGTGCAGTGGGTGGGGAAACGCATCATCACCCCGCCCCCATGCCATTGCCCCACCTCCTGCTTCATCAAAATTACACCTTTAAATTTACAATATTATACTCACAGCCTAATGTATGTTTGTAGCCTAAACAGAGGCATCACAAGGGTTTGCGTCACTCAGTATGAGAGCATTAACTTTATTTTTTTTTAAATATATAACAGTACAGGTAACGGTAACAGTAACCAACTCGGCTCTCAGAACAATCTCAGAACAATCAGTCTCATTGGTCTGTTTTGAGTTAAGGAAATCCACTTTTTGTTACACAAGGAAGTTGTGTTTTCTGTTTCCGGTTATTTGGTCATAACGTTTGATAGGATACAGATATTTCGAAACTGTTTGTTTCATTGCATTCTACATGTGATTACGCAAGACAAAGGTTTTCACGATTTTGGCCACTAGTGATGTCACCCCTCCTGAGGATGTCACATGGTGCGGTCCGCACACACACACACGCATCAGTGTTGGGACACCACTGACTGCAGTCACATTGAACGTGAGCTCGATTACCCCTTCTATGTTGTAAACTGTCCTCCATTGGGGCAGGGTGTGTGTGTGTGTGTGAAGGAAATGTTTAACCCTTCCCATGCCAGCCACTTTCTTCCTGAAACTTCTCCCTGACCAATTGACTCCCATGTTTGCGTAACACTCCTGTGTTGTGAAATAATTTTGTTTCATGGCATTGTCAGAATTAAAAAAGCATTTGAGAAAGATTTGAAGTGGAAGACAGCTGGCATGGAAAGGGTTAATTGAGGGGAGAGATTTCCTGGACCTTTGGGATTCCATTTTACCCTTTTAAGAAAGTTGTCTAGACTTGAGCATGCCAGTCAGAAATATTTTTAAAGGGCTTAAAAATCTTCACTATCGTTCTTCCCACTATTTTCTTGAGATTTTAATACTGTTATACAATACAAAACAAAGACCTTTATTGGTATACATACATAAGACAATACACTACCCAATACACTACCCACTATCCATAACTACCCAATCCTACCCCCCACCATTGGCGCCAATGGAGCTGCGCTGATGGAGCGTGTACTGCATCCAATGGGGGTGGGGTGAGAATCAGTAAAAATATTTTAACTTACCCCCTGGTAGGCTTACAGGATTTTTACTGACAGGAGGTAAGTAAATATTTTTACTTCCCCCCACCCGTGGGCTGCCCGATTGTTACCCCCCCCCCCCTCCACAGGCCTATGAGTCTCCTCGGGCTTTTTGCTGGAGTATGTCTGAAGAAAGGGGGCAGGGAAGCCAGGGAAAGAGGGGATAGGATCTTGGTGCAGATTGGTGCTACCAAGAGTGCACATCAGTGCTACCCCCTCCCTCCTGCTCCCTACTCTCTGCCCCCAAACTCCCCCTGTCCTCCCCCTCCCTGCCCAAAGCACAACTCTGTCGCCAACTTACCAATGGAGGCTTTGGAAGCTGCTGCTATGCACACCTTGCTGCTGCCCAGTTTGTGGCCCTGGGAGCGCGTGACAGAGGTCTGGCTGAGTTTAATGGAACTTACTCACAGGTAGGCATGTATAGGACTGAAGCTAATAAAGGCCTTTATTGCACTACAGTCAGGGTGAACGACTGTATAAAGCAGAAGCCAACTCACTTTCAATGACTTTGAGTATGTGCTCTTACTAGAGGGAATGATCTAAGCCAGTGGTTTTCAAAGCATATTCTACCCCAGTGGTCCCTGGTGTTGCTCAGAAGCTTATCAGGGGTTCCTCAGTGAGAAGATCAGTCATGGCAGACAAATTTCCCTTAATGATAGAGTACCTTCTGTTACAAATATAGGGATAGGGAAGATGGGATATGGCTGCACTAGGGATAATGTGAATGGAGCATACATTCTAAAATGCATCCCAGGATCCTTGGCAATGCACAGAGGCTCTGAAGCAGCTATGTAAAAATTCTCTGGGAGGAGACAACTCAATGTGGAAAGGGTCCCTTGAAGGAAGAACATTTAAAAAGCATTGATAATATCAGGGATAGGTTCGTATGAACCATGGGGTAAGTAGGAGTCTCTGAAGAAATATTTAAAAAGGAGGCAAATCAGACCAAGGAGATGGGGGGGGGGGTATAGCAGGAAAAGTGGGGAGGCAAAGAGAGAGGGGAAAAGAGGGACAGAAAGTTGGGAATTAAGGCAAAGAGAGATAAAGCGAGGGAGAAAATCAGAGAAGAATGGAACCTATGGGAGGAGTGGGATGAAAGGGTGGTAGGAGAGAGATATACAGTAGGGGAGACTTAGACGAACAGGCTAAAAGAGAAGTACACAGAGAAAGGATCTGAAGGAGTGGAGGGATGGCCAACTGGGATCTAACAAGTTATGGAAACACGAGGACAGAAGCTGGAAGGAAATGTAGAAAGGGGAGAGCCATGGAGTGGAATACTTCTCATACCCTACGTGTAGCAACACATCAGCCCCAATCCAATTAGTGTTACTAAGGGCTAAACTAGTCATGACATTGAGCGATGAGTTATTGTTTTTCCTTCCCCCCCAAAAAAGTATTTATTTATTTTATTTACAATATTTCTATCCCGCCTTTCTCCCCAAAGGGACCCAAGGCGGCTTACAACAAGAATATATACAAAAAATACAATAAAAAATAGTCACATTTTAAAAGCATTAAAAAACAATTAATGAGAATTAATAAAACCAGTATCTAAGAATTGATTAAAAAGATTACTACAATTAAAACAGAAGCATAAAAACAGGAGCACTTCACCTGTACCAGCAAGATGTTAAAAGAGGCAAGGACTCAGAAGGCTTCTTTGAACAAGAAGGTTTTTAGGCCTCGCCGGAAAGTGTCCAAGGAGGGAGCAGTTCATAAGTCAAAGGGGAGGGAATTCCATAAGGTTGGTGCCACTACTGAGAAGGCCCTGTTTCTGGCCGCCGCCCCTCACCCCTCCCTGGGCGACGGCACCCGCAAGGGGGCCTTCTCCAATGACCTAATGAGACGAGCCGGACTATATAGAAGTAGGCGGTCTCTCCAATATCCTGGCCCCAAGCCGTATAGGGCTTTAAAGGTCAAAACCAGCATTTTGAATTGGGCCCGGAAATGAATCGGCAGCCAGTTCAGCCGTCGGAGGAGCGGCCCGACAGAATCCAACCGCCTACCTCCAGTGACCACATGGGCCGCCGCATTCTGCACTAATTGCACTTTCCGAACCGTCTTCAAGGAGCCGAACCTTCAAGAAACCGAACCTCAAGTACAAGGAGCCATGAGGTTCCTCCCCCCCCCCATGAGATTGGGGCTGCAGCACGGATGGGGTGTGGGTGATTAAGCCTTTCTGCCCTTGCAGTTTTACCGCCTCTTCTCTCAAAGCTGCTAATTTATCTATGTAGGGTATCTGTATATTTTCCAATATGGGGCAAATTATAACATCAGAGGGGTAATTTAAATCAGAAAAAATATGGGGGGAAAGGTGAACCCCCTTCCTCAGTCCAGTGGCCCTGATCCAAATACCTCCCACAGTTTCATTTGCCTTTAAAAAAAAAAAGTCCAGGTATGGATCTCCTGATATCTCATTAATTTGGCCCAGTACCATTGAAAGCAATGGGCCTTAAGCTGCCTTGTTCCAATTAATACAATCGTATTTAGATACAACTAACTTTTGTTGTCTTAGCTCCTAAAAGTGTTGTGAAAAAAAAAGAACTTCATAAATGGTGCCCTGAGCTCTGGGGAAGAAGGCAAGAGTACAAAAGACAACAAATAAATACAGTACATGTCAAGAGATAGTAAACAAGCTGTAATGATACAAAAAAACCATGTATCCTTTGTAATATATGAATTGTACTCATGTTGTGGCCATTTTAGGCAAATTAGAGAAATGTATTTTTAATATATATTTTAATTGTAGCTGCAATTATTTTCATTGCATTGCCTCTTATTTATGTATTTTCACAGATCCTGCTCTTTTAGTTTTTAAATAAAGCAAAACAGTGGAAGGGTGGAAAAAAAATCCTCTTTTTCCCCTTCACAGTCCAGTAAAAACTGTGTTTCTCATTTATAGAGACTTCAGGACCAGAATTTGTAGTGCCTCTCTTGAAAAAGACGCAACCCACTCGGAGTACACTGTAGGAAATAATTTATCATTCCACCTATTGTATACAATCAGTAACACTAAAAGACTTTCTTGTCATCTTATCAGGCTACATGGGTTTTAGCAGTTCCTTTGTTAAGCCTGGAAAAAGAAAGCAATGAGGGAAGGAATCTTTGAACATCCAAACACAGTGTCACACTGAGTGTGATTCTGACACTGCCCAGGGAACCTGCTTACTCCTTTGTTTACAGATGGGCCCTGTGATAACCTGAAAACTCCCAAGAGAAGGTTACCCCTGAGAGGACAAGCAGAGGATTCTTTTCCATCATCTCTGAGTTCTTCTGGAAGTGGCTCTTCTCTGACTACCCTCAGTATCCGGGCTTTTTGATTACATCCTACTTTTACTGCTGATAGAAGTTTGTGGAATGTGATTGAGAGACATTCTTGCATTTGTCTTCTATGATCCAAAAAAAAAAAAAAAAGAGAGAGAGAGATGACATTCCTCACAGCTACCTTCTGGCTGCAATCTGTTGGAAGAGGACAACTGCTTTAGTTTCCCAGTTCCCTTTAAAGTACAATAGTTTATAAAGAAAAAAAGGCTAGATTGTTGAGTAAGCATACTCCTACCTCAGTGGCAGCCATCTTTTAAAACCCACAACACAGTGTTCCCATCCACATTACTACATCACACAATGATGATGCTGGGGCATTGCATTATCTGTGAAAAACAAGTGGACGCTGCTGAGGAAATTCTGGACCACAGCTGCTCCTGCCACTAGTGGTGTCGCTCTAGGTGGGGCGGAACGCTAAGTTTCGCGCTACCCAGAGCCTCATTACTCTCCTTGCATGAAGCGGCCCCGACCCCTCACCTCTGGAACCATTCAAGGTTCCGAAGGCGAGGGGGTGGGGCCGCTTCGTGCTCAGGAGGGTCTGAGTCGTGGCGGAACTTAGAGATCCACCCCCCTGCAATGATGCCAGTGCCTGCCACCAAGGCAAATCCATACTTCCATCATGCCTGTCTGTTCTGAAGAAGTGACTGGGAGGTGGAGGAGGAAGGAGGCAGAGGGTGATTGTTGATTGTTGGTCTGTACAGGAAATGTGAATGCTATTTTTGACATGTATATCGCAGGCCATGTGAACTGTACATTTTTGAGGGGTCCAGTCTCCATGTTGATTTTTAACATGAATGCATGTACAGTACGTTCATTCATATGAAAATATGCGTGCACATACAGACATCTATATGTGTATACAATGTAGCCCTCCTAGGGAGACCATCAACCATGGGTCTCTCTTCTCCTCCTGTATTGCAATACATCCTGTAATCCCCCCCAATAGCTTCTCCACTGTCCCAAAGCTGCTTTCCGCTATGAGCAGCAGCTGTCAAAGCTCAAATACAGATGGTGTGCAGTTTGACCCTGTTACAGTACCAGAATAGCCAGTGTCATGAATGGGAGGGAAAGTGAGCAAATCCCACCTGTTTGTCGTCTCTGAACCCCCTACTCCTATGATCTTTCCTGCTCCCCCAAATGGAGATTTGTTTTTGCTTTTTTAAAAAATAAAATAAATAAAGCTGCCTCCACAAACCAGCTTTTGACCTTGGGAATACTCATGTGGTTTAGTATCCAGAAACCTTTCTGGTAGAGTGAAACTGGCTACTTGGCATGGGGTGGAAACTCCACACACACACACACACAAAAGATGGCTCAGAAGCCAAGGTTAAATAAGCAACACAAATATACTTTACTAAGGGTGCAATCTGATCCTACTTATGCCACCGTTGTAACCAGCGGCGCAGCAAAAACAGGAGGCCCCAGACCGGAAAGGGGATTCAAATCCCCTCCAAAAGAGGAATTCAAAGGGGATTTGAATCCCCTTTCCGTTCTGGGGCCTCCCGCTTTCGCTGCGCCGCTGGTTACAACGTTGGCATACGTAGGATTGGATTGCGCCCTGAATACTTTAAACTAGCTTCTGATAAAGAAATAGAGAAAACACAGTTTGAACAACAACAAAAAGAACACTACCCAAGGCAGCATAAAAAGAACAGAAAATAGAGATAACCACATCCAGCTGGCCCCAACTAGCCTGTTTCCCTGCCAGCCAAGATTCAGAAAGTGGCAAAGTCCATCCAGCTTTGAGTCCAGTTAATTCTCCCCAAGCAGCATCAGTTTCCTCTGGTTCTCACACTCTTCTCTTCCTAGCTTCCTAGATTACCTCTACCTGTCCCTTATGAAGAAGAGTTGAGCCTCCGTCCCAGATCTGGACCAAACTGGTGGTTAATGGTAAGTTTCTATTTCCCCAGAAATAGTTTTTAGTTCCCCATTTCCTGTCTTCCGTTTCTTTTTTCTTAATACTTTTACAGTGTAATCCTCTACACGTTTACGCAGAAGACATTGAAGACTGTAGACATTGACCCATTGTGTTCAATGCTCAATCCAGTTTAGGCTGGTTTTATTTCCCCCTTTTCTTCCACCATTTTAGAACACAGCATATATATAACATACTTACAATACCAAACAAGAAAATGGAGAGAAGCAAGAGCTTCACAGGCCCTTTTCGCCTCAAACCAAGGCCTAAAGCAAAATGGAAAAGGGTTGGGAAAAGATGTGCCACTGAGGAATACCTGGAATTGTCTAATTGCTGGAGGGATCACACATCAACAGCCTCTTCAAAATAAGACAGACCCTCAGCAGTTGTTCCTAGATAACCGATCAGCCATGTTGGTACCATTATCTTGGTCCTATGTCTGCACTTTGTAATTTGCTATGATGCAGTCTGCGGTGATGTAGTTTACTGGCCTTCTCATGAATGAGGGGGTGGGTAGAAGTTAATTTGGCCCTGCCATCCGAACTGTAATATGAATGACATTTCTTCATGAATGCTGTACTACAGTGAGAAAAATGAAGGTGGAAGGTGAAAAAGTTACACAGCCCAATCCTATGTAACTCCAGTAATGCAGCTGCGCCAATGATGGGGCATGCACTGTATCCCAAGGGGGAGTTTCAGGACAAATAGAGGCTGGGAAGGGGGATAGGATACCAGCTGCCGCCAGTACCACCCCCTTCCCAGCCTCAATCCACTCTCCTCTCCGCCCCATTCTGCCCACACCTGCCTGCATCCTCCCTCCTGCCCCTGCGCTGGTTTACCTGCACTGGGGCTCCTTCTGTCTGCTAGCGCATGGACCTGGCTGTTTGCAGCGGTGGCCAGGCTGTGCGAAATGGTATGCCACGCTTTGCCATAAATTTAGGACCTTACTCTGCCAGAACACTAGGGCTGCATAAGGCCCTATTAGGATTGGGCCAACAATTTACACCCCCCCTGGGATATTTAAAGAAGTGCAGCTATACTGTGGTAGTTGCTGTAAAATCTGCAAGTACTTGTGTTTTCTTTTCATGTACCTTGTGTGCTTATTGCAATACCTCTGTGCCTTCATAATTTTAATTTAGTTGTAGCCATGATACTTAAGGGACTGATCTCAGTTTCTGGTACTGTACATAGTTTACTCATGTGCAGTGCAACCTCTTTTATCCTCTCGTGTTTACTTGTTTCAACCAATGCTCAGATTATGCAGGGTCTACTTTGGTCTGTGTCTGTTTGCACCTTGTCTCTGTAACATAACATGGTGCTATCATTTCCAGGGTTCACAGGACCATGTCAGCACTTTTCAGTCAAAGGTCAGCCAGCCTAGTAATGAAGGATTAAACAGGACAATGACATTCTCCCATACAAAGTGACATCTGAGTAGCAGATTTAATATTTTTAAATCACTGGGCTGTGCAAAGTTCAGCAAGCTGGTCACTATTACATTATCAAAGTCATGAGGATGAGTAATTTTGGCCTGATGAATGCCATTTTTTGTCCTCCTGAGAAGAGCTGATTTATGGGATGCTTTGTTCTTTATCTGTTTGTGTGTATCCAGCAGTGTCATCCCATTTACGCATATTTTGCTATCTCCCTTTCATCTGTCCAGTTTTCTGTGATCAGTTCATCTTTCCTTGATGTTATCTCTGTGTCCTGGGAGTCTTTCAAAGTTGTAAATTTCATACTCGCTCATCGGACTTTTGCAACACTTACCAGTCAAAGGGCAGCAAACAGGCCTTAATAGCAAGGGGATAAATAAATGTGCCTGTTCTTTCCTAACAAATGAACTGAATGAAATAATTAGGGCTGTCACTCCATTATGAAAAATATAGTTTTTACCAGAGTTTTAGCTCACGATTCAGGTAATTAATTGATTGAATGTGCATGTTAATAATACATTCTATGTATTAATTATACATTCTATGATTAATGTTAATGAAAAAAATGTGCTTTGTTTTTAGGCATATTTTCTTGTCCTTCCACTAGAGAGCAACAGTACATTCTTTGTAAAGGCTAAAATATACAAAAATGAGATATAATGCTTCTGTACATGGAGGTCCATCTGATAAACATGAGAAATACCTTGCAGGATCACACCAAATGTTGATTAGCCGTTGTATCTTGTAGTCAGTCAGATGCAATGGTCCACACACACATCCCAACGTCTCTTAGAAGTAAAAGGTGAGTCAATGGGAACTTTTTTCCCCCACAGTAAATAGTAGCCATATTGGGGACCCCCATGGATTGGGACTGCAGGAGGGGGTAGGTTGAAAGTCCTTTAACATGATTTGCTGTGCTTCTAATCTGTCAGGGCCCCAATCCAACAGCTATTGAGTAAAGAAAATCTTTACTCAGGGCTAATAACAACACTCATTGCATGTAGTTTGGCCCTCAGACCTGGAGATATGGAATTTGTCTGACCTTAGCCAAGAATGTAGCGGGGAGCTAGCTTTAAATAACTTGCATTTGATCAGCCCAGATCTGAGATCTCCTGTCTATAAAATGGGGACTAAAATGACCTGTCACCAGGTTTTCCTAAGGACGAACACAGTGAGACTGTAAAGTATGTGACTAGGTTCCAGGGTGTTATTTGGTTGGCCAGGCTGGGCACTGGCCGAAGATTCCTACCTATCAGAGGGCTCACTCAGCTGGACCAACCCCTGAACTCTCACTACCGATGGCAGGGATAGTGCTCTTTATTTAGTCGTAAACAGCGTGCTCTGTAGAATGCTATGATTTCACTGCAAAAGAGGTTTTCGTCATGTGTATAAATTAGTTGCAGCCTGGCACTTCACTGAGCCAGTGCCTCAATTACAAAGACTTTCAAAGCGCATTCTCCCCTTGCTTGACTTTGGCAGCCTTATCTAGTCTCACAGCTGCTTTCAATGTAACTCCTACTTACTGCTTGTGCCTAACTGGCACTTGACACACTTGCCTGAATATCCTGTTGGCATCTGAAAGTATCATTCCCTTCCAAACGACTCATAAATGATCCCTGAGAAGCCCTGTTGATATTTATTAGTTAAAACAGGGGGCTGTCGAAGTCCCTATTTGGAGGATGACTTATGAGAGGACATATCTATGCAGAGCATAGTGTGGGTCCCCCTATGGGGGAGAAAAGCATGATAGAAATCCAATTACTACTATTACTACTACTACTACAACCACCACCACCACCTAGGGTTAATTACCAAGGGCTGAAATGTTACAATGGTAACTTCTGTGTTGTGCCCTCTGTGTTGCTCACCGACTTTTCCCCAGATGCTCTGTGTTCCTTCAACCCCCCCCCCCCAAAGTCCTTCGGTTGCCAACTCTTATTTTGGAGAACTTACCTTGGCTGAACGTAACAGAGAGAGCAAGTGGAGTGTTTATATAAGTGTTTATATAAGGATTTATATCCCACCTATTCGCTTAGGTATTCAAGATGGCTAACAGCCATTTAAAACAACAAAAAAGTTAAAGATGTAACCTACAATGCAATCAATTAAAAAAGCACAACTTAAAAAAAGGACAAAATTAAGGAACAAAAATAGACCAAAACCAAAGCAGATAAAGCAGAAAACAATCAAAGCATACTACTAACTGAGATCAAATGACTGCCTAAAGAAATATTGTTTAAAACGTTTATTTATTTAAAAGATTTATGTCTCGCCCTTTGACATGTAAGGGTTCTCAGGGTGGCACACAGGTTTTAAAATCAAACTATAAAACAGATGATTAGGGGGTTTTCCCCAGGAAAGGTCCTGGGTGAGGACACCTGGGAGTAAACCCTATTAAAAACAACTGCACCTTCTTCTAGGTAAACATGCATAGATTTGTGCTGCGCAAGAAAGTAGACATGATCCAGCATAGAGGTAGGCATGCTTAAGGACATTCATTTACCGTATTGGCCTGAGTATAAGACGCACTTTTATCTCCTAAGGCAGTGGTTCCCAAACTCCTGGGAAGGCCGTTTGCTGCTCTAAGTGGCAGCGGGGCCTTCCCAGGGATCATGATGGCGTGTCCGGGATCGCGCCGCCGCTGCCACCGCCGCGGACGATAAGGTCCGTTTTACCTGCATTGGTGGGCAGTGGGAGTCTGGCGGTGTGTGTGGGGAGCCTGCGGACCCCTCCGCAGACCTCCCCAAGCGTTGGAGCAGCGCTCCGACGCGATCGCAACCCATTTCCGGTTTCGCGTAAAACCGGAAGTGAGTTGCGATCGCATTGGAGTGCTGCTCCGACACTTGGGGAGGCCTGTGGAAGGGTCCGCAGGCTCCCCACACCCTCCGCCGGACACCCACTGCCCACCAATGCAGGTAAAACGGACCTTATCGTCCGCGGCGGTGGCGGTGGCGCGGTGACGCGCCGTCGTCATCACTGCAGGTTGCCATACACCTTAAGGGTGTAGCAACCCTTTGTTCCCAGCTGGGGTGTTGCGACGCCCCAGTTTGGGTAGCACTGCCCTAAGGCAAGTCTTTCAAGTAGGGGTGCGACCTACAATCAAAGCCTAGTGTTTTCTGCCTCTTTCAAAGGTAAAACAGGGGCTTTTTTAATCACTTAATCACTTGCTAAATGGTCGACAATCTCTCTAGCAGCCTTTAGCCTCAGGATGGAAGCATTTGAAAAAATTAACCCTTAAGCTCCAGCCCCAGGACTCTGGAAACGAATATATTTATTGATCTTGCAGTTTGAAAGTCGAGAGTGCAGTTTGAAAGTTGAGAGCAAGAGCTCCTGCATAGGCTTACCATATCCAAGGGGGGACAGAGTGCCAACCTTTAGGCTGCAATCCTATGCACACTTTCCTGGGAGTAAACCCCATTGAATGCAATGGGACTTACTTCTGAGTAGACATGCATAGGATTGTGCTGTTAACCATTGAAATTTGGGCAGGTGCAGCTCATCATGGAAGGGTGCAACAAGCTGCACCTGCCCAAATTCCAAAGGTTAAAAGGTAGGCACTCTGTCCCCCTTTAGATCTGGGAAGGCTAGGGAGCCCAGATTCAATAAGGGACAGGGTGCCTATGCCTTTAACTGTACTAAAGCTGTACTGTTTTACTGTTCTACTAATGTGTATATTTTCTTTAAGTTAAAAAAAGTTAAAAATGTATTTTTTTAAAAAATAGCACCTAACTTTAATGATGCGTCTTATAATCAGGTGTGTCTTATACTCAGGACGATACGGTATTTGATTTTAATTGACGTGGCTTGTGTGGTTTGACTTCTAGCTCACCAGTAAGACTCAGAGCAGGTAATAAAATGCCAATTAAAAATGAAGAGTCTGTAAAATCTCATCTTCAGGGCTATTTTGAACTTGGGTATGGACATCCAAATACAAAACATACAAGCTTCTCATCAGATCTGAAGGTGCCATGTGTCTATAATCTGGTGCATATCACTAACAGCCCAAACCTATCCTCCACCATCCTACAGCATGCTATGGTGGGGAGCAACTAGATAGCCTGCAAGAGGTAAGTAAAAACTTACCTCCCGGTAGGTTGCCTATTCACCAAAAGGTCTCCTCAGACCTATGCCAGCTCTTTTGTTGGCATAAGTCCAAGAAGCCTCAGAGAGTGGGTCCAGGCCAGGAAAGGGTAAGTGCATGTGACTGCCACCGAGAACCACCCCTTCCTGCCTTCAATCCACCACCCCCAGTTCGGCCTACACCCTGCCCTGAACCGCCCATGAACTTCACCCTCTAGCACCTTACCTGCACTGTTCTGGTGCAGGCAGTTCTGGTCCAGGCAGTTCTGGTGCATGAATGATGCCTCTGGCAATTTCTGCTGGCAGCTCCATAGCATGCACCTGATAACAGGTTCTTGTATTTTATAACCATACCTAAGTAAGTGCAATGTGTAAAGTGACTATTACACTTCATCACCAAAAACTAGCCTCGAAAGGAAGGGGCTGAGGTTTCAGTGTGTCTTCAAGAGAATGAAGTTCCATAGGTGTTGGACAGCCACAGATAATATTAATTAATGTGTACAGATATAATAATTAAGAGGTCACTCCAAAACTATCTTCCCAGAGGGCTTCCCAGAAACCAAGGGTATTGGAAACCACTCTTTGAAGGAAAGAGGATGAAAGAATGTCTAATTCTCCATCCCCTAAAAACATTTGCATTGACCACCATCCCTCTGGGTGAAAATTTAAAGGAAAAGAAACAATCATGAGTACTTGATATGGGCAGCTGGGCTTCATGGCTTGATGCTCTTTGTGGTTGGAAATAGCAAGCTCTCCTGATTTGACCTTGAGAATACTCTCTAATTTATGTTGTCTGTCCTGTCGTCGTCGTCGTCCCCATCTTTTCATCTGCAACAACTGGCTCCAGTACTCCTTTCCAGTTTGGGAAGCTCAAACACACAAATAACTGGTTGAAAGGCTGTGTCCCTGATCTACAGTTAGGATCCAGCGATCGATGAATATTTATTTATTTATTTATACACATTCAAAAATGCAAAGTTTAAAATGTGTTACCAGTTAAAACAAATAAACGTGCAGTACAGCTGGGTTGAAAATGCCAATATGGTACTGGTTCAGACATATAGCAGCACCCACAAAAGTGCCTTTGGAAGCTACTGGTCTTACAGGTTGTCTGAATTTGTGACCAAGCCAGGCGTGTTTGTGAAATTTCTGTCAAATGGCATCTTCATGTGTTTTGTCATTTGTCTGTATACAGAAATGTCTCACTTTCTGTGACATCAGCTGCTCGAAAAGGTGCTGCAGGCAGGCATGATGGGAATGGAGACATTTGCATTTAGACAATGGAGAAGACATACTGTCTCACAGAAAACTTGGAGTTTGGAGAAGACATACTGGAGAGTATGTCCACTTGTAAAAGACATACTGTCTCACAGAAAACAGTGCCTCCAGGAGAGCCCAGCCTGGCCTTGATACCTGCAACAGCTCTGTGCACTCCTGAGATGCTTACACGTGGATGTCCACATCTCTGAACTGGACCTAAGTCCACAGAGATTTGCAAATGTGTGCAGAGAGGCAACTTATACATTCAAAGCCATTTAGCAAATGTCTATGGAATGAATGGGACGCTAACATCAACTTAATGCTCATATCCTGTAAAAACAAAAAAGCATGACTGCTTAAACCTACCATTACTGTAATCTTCAATACTCCCTTAGTCCTTTGCCCTTCTTGTACCATCTCAATTGAACTTGTAGCCATGATCTCTTAGTTATGATACAAGTGCTATACAATAATACTGTACATACACTACCAGAATCAATCAACATGGACCACATAATAAAGACAACAGCAAGCACTGCAATGGCCTCTGCATTTATTTATTTATTTTTCACATTTTTATACCGCCCTTCCTCCAAGGAGCTCAGAGTGGTGTACATATTTCCTCCCCTCCTTTTTCTCCTCACAACAACCCTGTGAGGTAGGTGGGGCTGAGAGATAGTGACTGGCCCAAGGTCATCCAGGAAGCTTCGTGGCTGAGCGAGGATTTGAACCTGGATCTTCCAGGTCTAAGTCTGACTCCCAAACCACTACACCATCCTGGCAACAATTTACCTTTTGTTCTACAGCTCAAATGAATTCTCTGCCGCTGACTGGTGGTTGGATTTTGGCCTCTTTCTGCCCCCTGGAGTCCTGAAAAGAAGTCAGTTCTGGGAAGAGAAAGAACCTTTTATTCTCCACTGTCCTCTCGGATCTAGGAAATGCACCACTATTGCATACATTCCTCTGCCTTCCTCAGGGAATCAGAGCCTCAAGGCTGAAACTTGTAGAAGGCAAACTGAAATGTGTGCGAAGCATATATATCCAGGCAGCACATGGCAAAAGGAAGATCATGAGAAGAAATATTCCAAATAATGATGTGCATTGCAGAGCTTGCTGCTAAAGAAGTACAGTACTGCTGAATAACTGCCCAGTGCTCAGGGTCACCTAGGTGTAATTGCATGAAAACACCATGTGCTTTTAAAGCATTTCTATAATACATTCTTAAATATCTTGCCTTGCATTCCTCAAAGCATTCATGTTACAGCTGGCTTCCTGGCCTGTGTAAGCCTTCGGAACTGGTTGCTCCTCTAGATAGTAGAGTGAAGGTCGTCCCCCTTACCTCTGCATCAAGTCTCCTTGGTTGGGGGGGGGTCATTCATAAAGCAGGTCATAGATCAAGGAGAAGGCAGGGCAGGGGTAGCAGTGTGGTGATAAGGGATTCACTGAACAGAGTGAAGCCTGAAGCACACCGGCCGCGTTCTGCGTGCGTGCAGCCCATTGTGGCTGGCTGCGTCTGCGTTCTTTCTGGCCGGAGGCAAGTCCCACTGAACGCCGAGAGCCACCGGGAGCCGCAAAGAGGTCCGTTTGCGTTTGACGCTTCACCTGGAGAATTCTCAACTTTGGCTGCGTTTCCCGCACAGCACACGCCGCACGCAGAATGCGGCCGGTGTGCTTCCGCCTTGATGCTGTCATCCAAACATGTGCTTGCTTCTCTGGTGCATGGAAGGAGAAAGAGACTCCTGTAGCTGTGGACAGAGCTTTGTCTAGTACTAGGGGTCTGCACAGCTCCTCCTTGCCTATATTAAGGAACACATTTAATTGGGCTCCATAGAATTCATTTCATGTTCTGACAGGGGCAACCTCAGATCTAGGATGGAGTTCCACTTTGGGCAGAATTAGACAATGGAATTCTCCAACCTTATTTTTCGCACTTTTATGGGTGCAACAACATGTCCTAAAGCAAATGTACAAAGCTTTGGAGGTATTATTTGTAAACCAGCGATGCTTTTGAAATTATTATTTGAAAAAAAAGCCTTGCTCTTTGTTGGCAGTAGAAATAGTTTCTTATATGAGCAGAATAGCCATTTTTAACTCCAAAGATGTAACTTTCTAACTCCAAAGGTCTCTTCATCCTTGCCTCAAGGGCAAGCCTTAAAGGGGTTATGATGGGGCATGGATCTGGGTCGGAGAGGAGTAAGCAGGTCAGACTCAAGTGATAATGCTTTACAATCAGTTTTACTGGCAGCCAAATTATACACAAAAAGGAGGGTTGGTCCCTTCAACAGAAAGCAGGGTGGTTCCCTAACCCTGGTGGGTCCCCCGCCCCATGATTGTCCCTGGCCCTTGGACCAACCGTTAACATTGGAACCTATGTGGATGCTCACTGCCTCCCTTGGGGTAGGTCAGTGTGGGTACTGCAAGGCCCAGCTAAGTTCCGGCTGCAGGAGCAGGGCAGGGTAGCCCAGTATTGGGTCTTCCCAATTGGTGGACTGGGGGCATCCAAATACCCAGCCCCTGATGCAGTTGGTGGTGTGCTGTCCCGACTCTTTTTTTGAGATTATAGCTGGGAGAATGGTCCCTTGGAGGCATCCCCTTTCCTATGGCCACTGGGGGGAGGTGTTGCTCGGACTGGCTTGCTCGGGGGTCTGTCCTGCTGGCAAGTATTCCTTCTTCCTCTTGTCTCTCTTGCCCCTTCCTCAAATACCACGGCTCTCCTCCCAGTCTTCTACCCTTTCTTCTCTGTCTCTCCTTGGCTCTCCTCCTCCACTCCTTTATCCTCTCCTTGGTTCTTCTGCCCTTGTACTCATTCCTGTCTCTCCTCACATCTGCCCTCCCTTGTGCCTTCTTTAAGGACTGGTACCAGCTGCCCAGCCCCTCATTAGCAAGAGAGCTGGCAACTAGTGTCTCAACAGCTCCTCCTGCTCCGTCCTTCCCACAGTTGGCTGGTGCCTGGCAGTGACATCACTGCCACAGGCCATGGTAATCGGCTTTGCGCTGTGTCCAGCTGTTCCTGCATGCGCGGCTGGTGCAGGAGCTGTGGCCCACACTTTCTCATTCTTGTAATTCTGGAACTACAGGTGAATGCAAGTGACTTGGCCAACCCCAATGGATCTATGGAAAAGGTGGCATTTGAACCCTGGGTTAAACCGCTGAACCATGAGCTGTTGATCGAAAGGTCGGCAGTTCGAATCCGCGACGGGGTGAGCTCTCGTTGCTTGGCCAGTTCCTGCCAACCTAGCAGTTCCAAAGCATGTTAATGCGAGTAGATAAATAGGTACCGCTTGTGGGAAGGTAAACAGCACTCTGTGTTCCAGCCGCATGCTATGCGCTGCAGCAAGGAGAGTCATGCCGGCCACATGACCACGGAGGCGTCTTCGGACAACGCTGGCTCTTCGGCTTTGAAATGGTGATGAGCACCACACCCTAGAGTCGGACACGACTGGACTTAATTGTCAGGGGTCACCTTTACCTTACTATTGGACCACAATGGCTATCCAGTAAACTAGCTGGGGACTTTTCAAAAAATAATGCAAAAGCAGGACACAGCAGTCAGGTTCTCATAAATCTTTGCATAGGATGAGGCTTAGGAGTTAACTGCACACATGAAGTTGCTCCAGCTGGTGCTGCTGCTCTTCTTCATCATTGTTGTCTTCATCTTCTTGCAGGGGCATTTGTGTGGAGAATTGAGAGGGAAGGGTGTGTGCAATCTTTTCCCCACCAGCCACTTCTCCACTCCGAAACACTGTCTAAGGGGCTCCCCACCACCACAGGGTTCAAAATGCACCTCTTTCTATTTTCCTGTGCGGGCCCCATGTTCTGCTAATCCATATTACACAATCAGCCTCTCTTCTCACAACTGGTGTTGCTAAGTCCCATCTTTTTCACCTCCCAGTTTGGTTGTTGCAATAGTCACCTTCTTGGCCTTTCTGTTGATCAATTAAGCCCATTTCACACATTTGCTACCAATGTGGAAATCACTTCACCTGTGTGGAGATGCTAATGTATGTTTATGAATACTGGAACCAACTAGTGGGCAGGACAAACCATAGAGGGGTGTTTTTCAGCCAACCAAGAGTGAAAACAACAATTAGGGGAGAAGGACCCAGCACCCTTTTCCATCCCCACTTTGCAAAGGAGACGTATGGCTAGGCTTTGAAGGCACATAGCAAGGGCAAAACATGTAAATGTGGCTTAGAAATCACCACCACCATCATCATAGATGCATGTTGTTTCTGCAAAAAGTTCAACAATGCAAAACATCCAGGTCACACAGTCCTGAAATATCTGCCATGTTTTGAACGACATACTCCGATAGATAGGGAATAGGAGGAAACTCTTTGGAATTTCAGAAAGGACTGAAGCGAGAACTAATCCAGCAGTGAATTGTACTCCCACACGTGCAGCCGCGTCACTGATACAAACAATAGGCTGATTGAAGACAATGAATGCACAAGACAAAAAGTCACCATTCTTCCATCTCTATCTGCAATGCTAATTCTTTTTCCCAAACTGAATGCCTGCTAAACAGATTCTGTTCTGAAATCCCCTTTTCTTACATCTCTTAGATAATATCTCGTAAACTGAGATGCCCTTTTGGTTTTATCTTAATTGCCTCCATAGCCTTTTTCCTTCTTCCATTTTTAATAAAGACATTCTGTTTTGCTAGCTATAAAGAAAAATATGCCATAAATTCTGCTCGACAAAGATCACTGTTTTCATTGCATTGTTGTGCATTTCAGGGAAACTGGAATGACAGTATCTAATATAGCAGAATATAATTATGAATGTTAATGAAATTATCTAATGTGTTGAATGCAGCGCTAATTGACTACAAATTAATGTACTGTTAGATCATAATTTGCATTAATGTTTATTTACTTAACTTTTAGACCGTTTTTCCCAGAGAACTACAACCCAATCCTACATTTCAGAATGTCATTCTGAGCACAATCGGCGCACTCTCTCAGGCACTGGTGCAACAGCAACCCCACTGGCACAGTTCCACTTCTGCTGGTGAATGCTCTCTGGATGCCAGTGGATGGTTACTCTGGCATACCCTCACTGCCAATGCAACTCCAGTTGGCAAAAGCTCCAAAAGGGGTGCAGAGATGTAGGTTAGACAGAGTCAGGATAGGGAGGAGCTGGCGAATGCCATATCCTATCCCCCCTCCAGATGATGGACAAATCAGCACAACACCATGTCTGCATAGGAGTTGGCATACAATTTAAACCATAGAAACCAACAATGGCGTCACTAGACGCGTGTCAACCCAGGGCAGGGGGGGCGCGCGTCACCCCCCTGCCCTAGGGTGACCCCCCAAACACCCCCCCAAGCGCGGCTGTACTTGCCGCTGCGGAGGCTCCTCTCTTCGTCCGGCTCGGCCAGCGCTCCAGGGCCTTCTGAGAAAGGCCCAATGGCTCAAAACATGAAGATTTACGTTTTTCGCGCATGCGCAGTACATTTTCTGAGGGCAAAGGGCTGCCCATTTGCCCTCAGAAAAGTACTGCGCATGCGCGAAAACGTAAAACTTCACGTTTTGAGCCATTGGGCTTTCAGAAGGCCCTGGAGCGCTGGCGGGGCCGGACGCTCCGAGGCTGGCTGCCCGGCCTCGGAGCCTCCGGAGGGTGACGCACGGGGGTGCGTGCGTTACCCCTTTGTGCGTGTTATGCGCGCGTCACCCCTTGGCGGTCCGCCCCCCCGTCACGCTCCAACGACGCCCATGGAAACCAATGGGGAGGGAGAAAACACCGGAGAATTCCATCTCCCACCTTCACCCCATATACTTTTCCACGGTGAAGCATAGAACACTGGCTACTTTCTGCAGCCAATCACAGCATTCCAAAACAAGTAGTTAAACCCCTGCCAGGGAGATAAGACATCAGATGAGAGGGTGCATGGCACAGACCTATATTCCTCTAGACTGTGTACACTTAGAATACATACACAGGAATTTTGATGATGGGAACTGAAGAGAAAGGGTACTTTGTACACAAAGGGAGTGCTTTACACAGTTTGTTGCCCTCAGAATATTTCTGTCAGGATAAACTTTGTCTTCTCAGAATTCTTATTGCAGTTACTCTGCCCCAAGAGTTCAAATACAAATATATACAAATACATACATCACATACAAATACCCAAGTGGAATGTCCACTTCAGGGGAGCAAGGGCAATGCATTCCATACAAGTAAGCAAGGGTGGGAGAGAATCCCATGCCACAATACAATGCATATCTGTCCCATGACTCTACCCCCACCTTCAGTGTTGCCAAATGTTCCTGCATCATAAACTGTGTTACCCAACCATCCATTCCATTTGCAATGGAATGCGAGGACTCCAACCATCGACCAGATGAGTGTTTGGCCATCAGGTCCCCACTTCTGGAGGCCATTTGCTTTTCAGGACTGTGACTGCAGCATTGCCACATGGGGCAGAACACTCATTGCCTGCAGAGTTCCAGTTTAACCCAAGCAGGGGAGGGAAAGGTAATGCCTCAGGTACTGTGCTCCCCCCCTACGGTACATTTGCATGTGCACTCAGGTGGCACCACCACTCTTACAGATACTGAGTAGGCATCTTGATTCAGAGACTGTGTATTGCTGATGCTACTGTCTATTCCTTACTATGTTGTTTGTTTCTCTTTGCTCTCCACAGGCAGCTTTCCAAGAAGGGAAGAAGACACAGGGCCCTCCACACAGCCAGGCAGGCAGGCCACAGGAAATCCCACAGCATGTCGGGCAGCAGTGACCACTGTGATCCCAGCTGTTCCTCTGTGGAGTTGACCTACTTGTTCCAGACAGGCCCCTGTTGCTTTGCAAATCCTATGGCAGACAGTGAATAAAGGGTGTAGCCAGTCCTCACTGACACCTGCTACTTTGCTGTCTGCATTACAGCATGTAAAAGACACAAGAACCCTGCTGGGACTATATAGTTGGCAACTCCACTTGTTTGTTTCTCTTTCAGATGTTGCCCTATCATTAGGCTGACCATGTCCCAAAAGGGACAGGGTGCCTCTACCTTTAACCATTGGAATTTGGGCAGGTGCAAATCATCATGGAAGGATGCAACAAGCTACACCTGCCCAAATTCCCTCTTCCTACAATGGTTAAATGTATAGACACCCTGTCCCTTTTTGGATATGGTCAGCCTACCTATCATAGATACACTATAATAAAAACTTTGACTTGATCACACCTGTTGTCACATTCTAAGCAAGTAGGAATCCCTTCTTGCCACCTCAGCTGGTTGATTTCACCAGGGGGCTCTGCAGTGGAGGGAAGTAGCCTCTGTGTTATCAGGCCTCAGGCCTGCATTGTCCTCACGTTCTGACTTGTTTGGCTTTGGGATGGAGGCAAGCACCCTGCCTATCACAATCCGCCTGTTTGCTGATGTATGAGGAAGACAATTGGGAAGGAGCGGGAGGGCAGCATAATGATAGCTATGCTGGGGGCAACTGCAGAGGTGTCGTTATGTGGGGGCGGTCAGTGGGCCCAAGCGGCGGGTGACGAAGCGGTGGGAGGGGTGGACTTGCAGCTGGATCCGTCGCCCCTCCACCGCTTGTTCCTCTCCATGCAGCCGCCCACGGCTGCAAGTTTGGCCCGCCCGCCCCGGGCGCTGTTTGGCTCCAAAAAGGGCCCAAAAAGTACTGGGGTGTGTGTGTTTCCGCACCTTGTGAAATTGACGTCATGCCCCCCCCAGGGGCGGAGTATGTGGCATCCCGTGGGGGGCATATGGTGTCCTGTGGGGGTTGTCGCAGTGGCGGCGCCCCCCCCCCCATGGGGGGTGTAGGACTGCTACTGGGCAAGTGCTTGGCAGGTGCCTGCAATGATGGAAAGGGCATGTTGTTAGATAGGTGGGCCACTACAACAGGGTCCCTGTGTCACATACAAGCCCAATGATTGGCCCATGCAGTGCTCCTTCTGATTGGTCCATGTGCTACTTTCTCCCATCCAGTTGTGCCTGTTTGTAGTGCTGCAGCAAGTGAAATGCCCCATGGGATGATTTTTGTGTATCTCCTGCTATGGTTGGGGGGTTAGAGAGCAGCCTTGTGAACCAGTCAGTGGGGATTCAAGTCTCTCTGCTAAGGTGTTTCTGGCCAGTCATGTTAAAGGTGAGTGTAATATTGGTTACAGTATTATTAACAGCGCTGTACTTTTGATCACAGTTTGTGACATACTACTCTGCCATTTCAATCTCATACTTTCTCTCGCCTCCCACACTGACAAGTACTTTATAGTTGCTGCCTGTTGAATTACATGCTCCCTACAGATTAGCTGCACGATAAATAACATCCACGCCTACCCATTGCATGTAACATCATCTATTGCGCTCTAAATTATTGCTTGGGTAAAACAATGACAAATGAAAACTTTAGTCTGTAGTATATTAAGGTCTGGGGATGGTGTTTTCCTTTTTTGATGATTTATTGTGGTGTGTACCAAGATAGGGCCTGAAATGTGCATTTAGTAACATCATCTTGTACAAATGCAAAGTAAATCTTTTTTTTTGCATAATTAATTTGCAGAATTTTGCATAATTATGACTAGTGTAGCACTTTTAATGATGCTGCAATTCCTACACAACACTGGAGATAAACACATAGTTGTGTCGTCTGCAGTTTGGTTCAGGCCAGGCCAAGGTAAGAAACCTGTGGCACTAGGAGTGGAGCTAAGATAGAATCTGATGGTTAGGAATGGATGCTGGGAGGAATCCGGTGGGTTGGGACTGAGCTTAACAAACTCTAGCAGGGCATGGGTGGATCCTGAAACAGAGAGAGATGAGATCTCAACACTACATTTGACCCAGTGCATTTAAAGTTGCATGACTCTTCTTCAAAAGCAATTGATGGTCAAACTAGATGTTACTGCATGCTTGGTTTTCATTCTGTAAATCGCATCCAGATCAGGGACCCTGTGGACGGGGACTCTGGTATGGGGAGGAGAGGAGCTTTAGCCCTCTGCTAGCATCGTGGTCTTGATTGCCCCCCCCCCGTCACTATTTGCCCTGTGGGAAAAAGCTCCCATTGGTGTCAATGAGAGCATTTATTCTGGGTCAAATAGTAGTCATGGGGGGGGCAGGAGCAGAGGATTAAAACCCTCTTCTCATGCCATGGTCTTGATACATGCGGACCCAATCCAGCTGCCTTGTCATTTAAAATTAACATATTTTTTTTAAAGCATGCTAGCCCCAATCACAAGTTTAAAGCAACATCTGGCCCTCATAATAATGCCTAATCCTGACCATCTCTGCAAGGGATCAGTGGAACAGGTTCGCTTTCTCACAGCCCAATCCAATGTAAATCCTCCACCTGTAGAGAACGCATTCCACTGGCAGAGCTGGCAGGATCTAGGTGGAAGTGACTGGATTCTGCAGGAAGTTGCGCGACATGGTTGCACTCTGGTTTAACCAGCCTATGCAGCGAGGCCACCTGTGCAATCATTGGGAATTGCATGTGTGGTCCAGCAGCCAGGCCACCATCTGCTGGTGTGAGATAAGGTGGCTGAGGGAGTGAGTGGAATGGGGCATATAAAGGGAGAGGAGTAGAGTGGAGACAGGGGCAGAGAGGGGGGTGTAGAGGGCAGTAAGGGAGTGGTTAGTAGCAGCAGTGGTTCAGCCGATATCCCCCTTCCTGGCCTCAATCCACCTACCTATAAGAACATAAGAAGAGCCCTGCTGGATCAGGCCAAAGGCCCATCTAGTCCAGCTTCCTGTATCACACAGTGGCCCCACCAGATACCTCAGGGAGCACACAGCCAACAAAATAACCTGTTTCCTGCTGCCACTCCCCTGCACCTGGCACCTGTGTCCACTTGGACTTGTGACAGCAAAATAGCTGGTGCAGATCTGATTAGATCCATTGGGGCAGCAGTGGAGGCTTGTCTGGGCAAGGGAACTAATGTTCCCTTGCCTTGAGGAGGCCTCTGGGGTTCAAAGGTCCCCCATGGGATGCAGCGCATGTCCCATTGGCGCAGTTGCATTGGCGAGGACACGTTATGTAGGATTGGGCTGCCCAACTATCATAGTTATTTCTCTGTTTTTTTACTGGTGCCTTCCCTTCATTCCTTCCATGGCAAATCTGAGGCGAGGGGACCAACAGCAAAAAAGTATCTTTTGTGGACCAACTCTGCTGTTTGCTGACTTCTTGCACCCTACACTACAGCACATCACCAGCCAGGACCAATGCTACTGTCTAAAGATGTTCTAAGATTATGTGGGATTTGGTTCTGTTTAATGAAAAAGATTTACGTATTGGATTCATTGGGCACTGGACCAAGGCTTCTTACTGGAAAAAGGCTGAGGGAAATGACTACTTCAGCCCTTATTTTTATTTCATCATGTTTATTATGTGTGTCTGAGTTCGAGTTAGTCAGTCCCTGGTTTTGTTTCCTACTTTATGGGTTTGCTTTGTTGTCAGCCAATCACTTAGTCAGTTCCCCACAGTCTTTCACACAAAAACCAGGGAGAGGAAAAGCATCTTTAAAAGTCAGCAACTGGAGAGTTATAAAACCCACACAGCTTGGCAAGGGACCCGAACAATTATGAACGCTTTGTGTCTAATAAGAAAGGTGATGCAGCCTTGAAATGCAAAACATGCTGTTAACTCGCTACGGTGCCATCTGTTCACCGCGGCTTCGCCACACATCTTCCTAATCGACACAATTTTGCATATTATCTTTGTAACATTCTTCCGATCCCTTGGTAGGGATGTTTGCTTTCTTGGAGCTCGTGGTGTTGGACCTGTGCATTCGTCTCCGGTTTGTTTTGAAAAAATACAAACCATTCAGAAAATTATCAGTGTGTGTAGCAAATGTCTCCTTCAACGGCTTGGAGGAGGAGAGACTTGGGTGGAATTAAAAGCTCCTTATGTTCCACTGAAGTGCAATTTATTGCAGGCTCATCACAGCCAGCAGGCAGACAGCTCCTCCCTGGCAATATTGTTTTAGAGTCCCTCACAAGCTATGTTGACTGAGCCATGGAATAATCTTCCTGCTTTCTGATTGGCCTTTGCTGCCTACACATCCATTTGACAGCACATGACCTTTTCTTCATCAGAAGAGTCCCACTGGATCAGACCGAGTGTCCATCTAGTCCAGGATTCTGTCTCCCACAGCGGCCCATCAGTTGCCTCCAAGAAGCCCACAGAAAGGCTTAAAGGCAATAGACCTCTCCGCTGTTGCTTCCCTGACAACCAGCATCCAGGAACATATTATTTCTGAACCTGGAGCGTCCATGAAGACGTCGTGATAGACATGTTATAATCCCCTTTTAAAGCTATCTAAGCTAGTGGCCTTCACCACAGTAATCACAGGCTGCCCAACCTGAACAAGTGGTAGACTGTAACATAAAGAGGTTGTGAGTATAAAAGTTAAAGTCTTTGCCCAGGTACCTCACCAGAAAAGACACGAGACAATGCAACTTTGGAATGAAATCGGGCCATACAAAGCAATCAACTGATGACTGTGGCGGATCCTGTCTAGGACACTCCACTGCCCAAAGTGCAGGAGGAGACAGCCAACCTGCCAAGACCTCCTTGGGCGAAACCACCCTGGCTCCAAACTCAGGATCACCTCTTGGTGACCCAAGCTTTTTCACCACCAACCCCTGGAAAGGGGGTCAGGGAAGATGAATTGTTCCATTTACCCCAAGCCAGACGGCCTGTAAGGTAGACAGCACAATTCAAGCCTGATAGATAACCAGCCTGCATTCCCTGAGCCAGACAGCCTATACCTGCCAGGTGTGGCCATCCTGGCTAAACACACCTTAGGAACAGTCCAGTTTAGGCAACAACAACAAAAAAACCCCACAAAACCCTCAACTTCAGAGGTTCCCAACCTGTGGTATGTGGACCACAGACTGGTGGTACGCGATCCGCCGGCAGCCAAGATGCTGCACGGTGCTGCATTGGAGCTCGAAAAGTGGCACCTTGAGCTCTGCTGAGGCAGCAGAGCTCGAGTGCGGGGGCTCTAGGTGCTGCTGAAGGCCCTCCCGCCCTCCCCTGCATCTTACCTGCCTTTTCCAAGCACCGGCATGGTCGCGAACCCAGAAGAAAGTGCCGATGACGTCATCAACACTTTTGTCCGGTGGTATGCAGTCGACCGGAGGTCGGTGTAGGTGGTACGCAGGCCGAGAAGGTTGAGTACTGCTGCTCTACATCACTAGCTAATAAGGTGTGAAGCCAAAAATTCTTACTTGGCCCCTCAAGGCAACCAGCTAATAATACCAGACTATTCCAATGGATGGGTAAGTTGGGGCACCTGCTCCTCCAGCAAGGGATGATCAGGGAGTTGGCCAGGCACCTCGCACGCAGTCTCTGCCCCCTCCCAAAGCCTATGGCTGTTATCCTGTCACCTGCCTCATGTGGATGGAGACCTGGCAAGGAGCATCCACACACACAAACACATTCCTGGGCAGGGCATTCTTAAGCATAACTGTTTTCAGATGGTGCAACGCAGGAACCATCTTAGAAGAGGCATTCCCTTAGGTGTGAGAGCACCTAAGATTCATTTATTTAAGATGCTGCCTTCCCTGCCACCAACAGTTTTCATAAGATCTCATAAGTAATTAACATTTTTTCAAAATATGTTTCATGATTACTTGGTGATGCCTTTTCAGTCAGTTGAAAGGATTTTTAATTGATTCATTGAAGCTGTTGATTGATCAAACGTTTCAGCCCTAAAAGACATTCTATCTATTCTATTACCTATATAAACCCAAGAGCTGATTGGTGGAGAGGTATTCTTACTGCCATGCTATTACTCTTTCTCCTTCCCCTGCCCCTCATCCCTTGAATGAATGGTCACACTCCTCTGACTTCCTCTCCAGCATCCTGTGGCTGGTGGTATACAACTGTGTGTTTTTGTTTTGTTTTTCCGAACTGAGACCAAGGCCAGGCACTGTACAGAGCTTCAAGCTGCCTGCTCGGGTGCGGTTCAAGATGATCTATAGGCTTGGGGTGCCAGGAAGTTTTTGAGCACACTATATCTGTCACACTGATTGAAGATTATCTCAGCCCTCACGCTAGCTTTTTAAGGAAGACTTGGAGAAAGTCACTTGCTAGCTAGGCAGAGGTCTCATATTTTCAGTGGCACTCACATGGCATTGTCTACACTCCATCTTCCAAAGTTGATTTTGGGATGTTATGCTAATGGGAGGAAGAGAACAAAAATGTTATTCCACTGAGTGCTTTCTGGTGTACAGCATAAATCCATCACAAGGGCATGAATGGGCTCCACTGTTCGCTGATGACAGAGAGCCTTACCTTAACGCCATGACCTCTGCGCTTCTAAGGAGCATAACTTTCAAAGGGTTAATCTTTCCCACCTGTTGTTGACCATAGAGCAAGCAACTCTGGTAGCTTTCTTAACATGAGAATGTGACCTCTGGCCTTTGAGCAGGAGTGGTCCCAGTTATAGTAAAAAATAGTCATTGCTAACAAGCACAGTTATGTAGGCTCCGTCTTACAGAAATATTTGACCGTGTTTTAGGCAAAGCTAGAACAAGCTGTTAACAACTAGCAAAAGGGTGTGGGGAAAATATAAGCAAAAACAACCATCCTATAACTTTCAATTCAGGAAGGTTTTTAAGAAGAATATGGTGTGTGTTTTTAATCCCATCTCTCTGTCCATTAAAATGAATTCTCTATTCATATCCAGTTTTAGTTTCTTGTCTATCATACATTAAAATATGGTTTATATATGACAGCGAGTGTACAATGGTTGAGCTGGGGATCCAGAGTGTGAGCTGCCATCTGGGAAGTCCCTGGAAAATCACCTCAGGTATGTATATAGGATTAGGCAAGCCTCTCTTTTTCTGGTTTAGTTCCTCTCCCAAATTTGAGTTCAGGGACAACAATACTGACCTGCCTTACTAGGGTCAGCCCAAGACTCACAGCACCTGAGGTGGCATGCCAAATGCTGCCTCCCCCTCCCACTTTACCATGACAACCTCGGCTCCTCCCACTCCTTGGACTGAAAAGGGATGAGGGGGACAAAGCAAAAAGGGGTGTGTGGAGGGGAGGAGAATGGTGTGGGCTAGAGCAATGTGCTACATTCTCTCTTCTAGTCTTTTGTACCCATCCTTTTTTAATCCTGGGAGTGAGAGAGGGACAACAAGGAGCAGTGGAGGCAATGGATGGATGAATGTTGGTGCCCCCCTTTCCATCTGCTGCCTGGGTAGGCTTGCCATCCATCCCGGAATGCCCAGGACGGTCCCGGGTTCCAGGCTCCAGTCCCGGACGTTCTGGGCCTGGTGGAAGCCTCCGCCACTGATTTAAAAGTGTCCTTTTTCTCCCTTTTCTTTGGTCAAGATCCAAGATGGCGGAGCCTGAAGAAAAGGAAAAAAAGGACACTTTTAAATCGGTAGTGGCGGAGGAGGCTGCGGGGGGCATGACGGACGGCGAAATCGGCAGGGGCACGATAAGCGGCAAAATCAGCAGCGGCACGACGGGTGGCAAAATCGACGGCAGCAGCACAACGGGTGGCGGCGACATGGGCACGACGACAGGTCGATGGGTGGCGAAATCAGTGGAGGCCCAACAGGCGGCGGAGGCCTGATGGGCGGCGGCGGCAGCAGCACGATGGGCACGGTGGCAGGCAATGGCGGCGGCGGCGACGGGCGGCAGGCAATGGTACTGACGACGGGTGGCAGGCAATGGCGGTGGCGACAGAAGAAAGGCGGCGGCAGGACAGGCAAGTCAATTTAATTAATTAATTTGCTAGCTATAAATAAATAAATAAAAATTCACTCAGCCAATTTAACTGTAGGACAGGATCACCCCTCTAGGCCTCAACAGGGAAAAGAAAGAATGCTTATTAAAAGCAAGCTGCTTTGACCTGCCTTTCTGAGAAGAAAAAACAACTTTTGCAATCAAGCAAAATATATTTAAATAATAAGACAGAATGTGAGATCAAAGGAGGGCACAAGAGTTTTATAATCCATGAAATATGAAGCTGGAAATGAGAGAGTATTGCCAGTTGATCCATTTACGTTATGCCAAAAGTCTCCTGCACATGTCCCATTGACATAAGAAGAAGCTGTACTAATCCATTTCAAATGGAACTTGTGCCGGCAAACGTCCTGCTGTGCGGTATGAATTCAATTCAGAATAAATGGGAAAATGACCAAATGCGCCCATTTGGTCCATTTTTACTTCAGTCCAACTCAAATGTAGAGAGAGTGTGAATGGACTGAATGACATGTGTGCCACTTATGACTTTGATTTCTTATGGGATGCAATTCATTCGTGAGAAGGGGTTGGGGACTTACCTGGCAGTGTGACAGGCTTTTCCTCTTTCTTTTAACAGTTTGATACTGCCCCCCCCCCGCAAAGTTCCTTTTGCCAACCACCTGTAGTGATAGCCATGTTTCCCCCCCACAATTCCCTGGACATTGTAATGTTCCAAAGGTGCCTGGCTAGGCCAACGTGCAGGACAAACATGGATGTTGCAACAAAATCACTGTGGCCCCAATTGCCATGTTTTTCCTCACAATGCCCAAACTGAAGCAATGTTTGGGGAATGAGAAGGGGGCGGGGAATTATAGTTGCTGCCAGACATAGTTGCCTAAAGGAGTTCTGCCTCTCCTTTAAATTTTAAATGTTTAACAGTGCTATCCGACTTAACTTTTGTGCTGGTGTAACCAGCAGCGCAGCGATTCAAATCCCCTTCAAAAGAGGAATTCAAAATTCACCGATTTAAAAGTGAACATTTGAATCCCTTTTCCGTTCTGGGGCCTCCCGTTCTCGCTGCACCGCTGGTTACACTGGCACAAAAGTTAAGTTGAATTGCGCTGTAAAAGAAAGGAAGAAATGGGGGGGGGGCATCACTCTGCCAGGCTCCCATTCCAAAAACAAGTTCCAACAAAAAATGTCCACCATTCGTCACGAAGCAAATGGTGGCTGCAGTGGAGCAACACCACAGTGAGCCAAATTTTAAACAATGAAAACAAACAGAGCAACAAAACACAAATTCTTGCACAGCCCTGCCCACAAGCAGCAAGGGTGAGCACTGGAGCTTCTGGTAGATGCCGGACATTCCTGACACCTGCAAATCATTTGGCAGCCACTGTTTATTTAAGTCTCCTATCAAGCTACCAGTTTTTCTCTGCTTGTTTTCACTTGGAAACTCAGCCCGTTGGGACCAAAAGAGATGGAGGGAAAATAAGTGTGATCCTCCTGCTATGCGCACATCAAATTAGCATAATCACACTCTGTTTTATTTTCATTTTCTTTGCCGTTCTCAGAAGATAAGTCAATAAACAACCCCTGACATATTAGCAGAGGGCTTACTGTTTCCCCATTTAATCAGCTGAGGATATTTTTCAGAGTCAATCAAGCTCTAAATTATAGCACAAGGTGTAAAACATGGGGAATACTTGAGAAATGAGTGTATATTGCTTGGGTAAAATTCTTGTCTGCCTATGCACAGATTTATCTTCATAAAGAGGTAATTTCAAATTTGTTACTACTTAAGGATTCATCCTGTAAACAAAACAGCTGCCAAAATTACAGTAAACAGAAAATGAAAAAGAGGCCAATTTTGCAAAATAGAAACAATTGAATTGTATAATTCATTGTATCACAGCTAGGTCTGCTCCAAATATTTTCTAGATTTATTTTCAGAATGAAAATAGTGATTTCAATAGGCTGAACATTTTTCCTGTGTGAACATGCACCACATTTAAAATCCTGTTTAATGCCGTTTTTGGCCCTGGATACTGCTTCTGACTTTCTGCATTAGTCACATGGATGATCCCACCCAATGAGGAATCACTGTACACAGTTAGCAGGATGACATATTGATGTTCTGTAACCAATGAGACTTGTTTGCATGATGACATCACTGAGGGCAACTGAGAGTGAGGGGAAGCGAGAGCATTTCAAAAAATGCTCCTAGGGGTGATTAATGGCCCAATGCTATCCAGGATTGAGCCAGCACATGCAGGGGTTTACCACAGCAGAACAGAGTTCTGCTATCATAAAATGGTTTCTGGCAGAGCACACAGCTTGCCGCTGGTGGCCATTTTGCATGCACTGCCGCAACCGACAGCAGCGCAGGAGGCCCACCACTGGACCGGCAAAGTTGAGTCCAACAGCGGTGAGGGGGGGAATGGTGTGAGGAGAGGGCGCAATGAAGGTGTTCCCAGGTGGGGAGGAGGGCAGGGAGGGAGGCAGACCGGGGTGCGATTAGCGGGACTCGTGTGCACCAATACCTTAACCCCTTCCATCTCCCTTTGTGCTACCATTACACTCCTCCAGACTTACACCTGTTAAATAGCAGGCATAGATCCAAGAAGTCACATGGCAGTGGTGGAGACTTTTCCTGAGGTAAATGAACAAAAGAAGACCAGTGACTGGAAGGAGTAGGTCAGCAATCTCATCGAACAGCAGCTGGGCTCACACACTTCAGGTACACTGTAGTCTGCCCTTGGGGTCTGCATGGTGTCTTCACCTGTGTGGGACAGCTGCATGTGGGGAACAAGAGCAACACCTGTTCTCTGGCTTGGGATGTATGCTCAGTGTTACTCTTACCCACATCAACTCTGTTGTTGGCTTAATGCTTTTCCAGCATCGGGAACATATCTGTCATCTAATTTGGGGATTAGGATATGGTGTGCATTGACTTCTCATCCATTGCATGTCCCATCCCAATCTCCTCCCTGTTTTGGCCTCTCTGTCGGCAGAGTTGTCCTGGTGTCCATGCTGTATCCAGGTTACAACAGCACAGTGTTTTTCCAACATCCATGGTAAGCCCATTGGTGGGTGTACTTATACACCAGTGGGGCTATCATTGCACCATCTTATGTAGGGATACCCTGGGTAATCATAGGGTTGGAATAGCAGTTTAATAGTTAATCAGATTAAAGGGGTTATCATTCCAATCAAAACCTTTTGTTAAGATTTGCTACTCCAGTGGTCTTCGTTTGCTACTGTACTAATTTACACTATCTGTTAATTGTTGGTTCTGAAATAGGGTTGCAGTGAAGAATAATTGTGAGCACCTTTTTCTTTCTAACAGTTCTCAAAGATAATTATAGGATTACCATCCACCCAGATGTTGTGCTTACATAGAATGCTTTAAGAAAGTGCCAAAGGCAAAATTCTGGCTAGATAAATCCTTTAAAACTAGCTTAATTTTCAGCACTAATGATTTCTGAAGTCAGAGAAAAGAACTATTTAAGAAAAAAACACCCTAAGAGCATTATAATTGCTTTTAAATGAACTTTCATCTTAATGACTTCAAAACAGTATCCACCTTATTTGAATACCGAATATACTCGCATATAAGACGATCTCACTGATAAGATGAAGGCAAGTTTTGAGCCAAAAATTCTGGAATTTGCTATTACCCTTTGATAAGGAGGGTAAAACGTATGGACTTGTGGGGTCAGATCCTGGAAAAGCTCAAATGACTTTACCAGTAATCGTTACCTAAGAACTCTACATTCAAATGTATTGAATAGTAAAAGAGTGGAGAAATGTTTGGTAGAAGTTGAGTGATGTCATTTTACTACTGTAAATAAATTACTCTTTTTAGGAAATCACAGGTTTTATTAAATCAGGAATCATAAATAAATAGGGGGAGGTGATGCTAACATTGCAACTCATATCTGGAATGAGGCACAGTAGCCATAAAAGCAAATAAGCTCCAACAGACCATATTAACAGAGATGCATTGAGGTGGATTGAACATTGCAACTGCAGACCATATGAAGAGAGCATGTTAATATGGCAGAGCATATGACAGAACACCATTAACAAAAAAATGACTGAGAACCATTGGGAAAAAAGTCACAACTTAGAAAAAAACAGACAGAGAACCATTGGGGACAATGCACACATTGTACCTGCTGACAAAATGTTGATTCAGACGATGATCAGAAGAAATCGGGCTGCTAAGGACAGAAGACATGCAAGCTCTGCAATCATGCAAGCTCTGCAAAGACATGCAAGCACTTTATTAACTGCTATGAGCAGGACCAGCTTTCACCATTGTCAATTGCTGGTCTTGCAAAGGGCACAGTTTTTCTCTTTCCCTCAGGGCAGCACTTCCTACCAACAATATTTGTAATACAAAAGGTTGTGTACTGAGCTATTGCAATCTTTTAAAGGCAGAGAAATAACCCTCACTGCTTCAGCTCTGCAGCTTGAGTTTTTTCTTCTTCTGCAAAGTGCTTAACCATTCAAGTGCTAATTGCCTGATATTCTGTTCTTTGACTAAGATAAACCAGGATCTGCTGCTCAGATTGGTTAAAGAGAAAATGTGGAAGTTCATGAAGTTTTAGCAGTACCGCATAGTGGTTTATAGCCTTAGACCAGTGGTGGCCAACCTTTCAACATGAATGCTGGCCCTTTAAATGGTTGCATAGGTGAGGGCATTTCAGCAGGTGCAGCTGCTTTAGCAGCACCATCAGCACTTGCAGCTGCCAAGATTCTGTCTTCTACACAATTCTTAAGAACACAGTAGCCCTAACGGTGGAAGGTTGGCCACCTTAGACACTAATTTGCTCCTGCTCCTGAGTGGCATGGGGCAGGGCTGGAGAGGGGAGTGATGGGGAGAGAAAGAGTGAGAGAAGGGGGAGGGGAAGCAGGGACATGCCTGAGCTCAGTAAGCTGACTGCAAACCTGCAGTCTTTTGAAGTGAATGTGAGTGACCCGATGTCAAGACAAGACAGCTTTTCCAGGTCTTTGTTTTTGCCTAAATTTCTTGTCTTGCAAGTGAGTATCTATGTTAAGTTAAAGCCCCACTTTAATGCAGTGCTATCTCTAGTTAGAAAACCTCAGATTTCAAGGAATAATAGATACCAGTTTCAACCAGTGATGTAGACTTATTGACTTGGACTCATGTCACGTCAATGACTCGACTTGGACAAGTTGACTCGGCGATTGTAAACGACTCAACTTGAGACGGAGCCTTTTATGACAAGTCAAATTTTATTCAGGTTTAAACCCGTTTCCCCCATTAAATAGATAGGGACTCACAACTTGCAACCAAAGACTCGGGACTTGGGGGCAACGACTTGGGACTTAGACCCAGAGACTTGGGACTTGACTCAAGACTTGGAGTCAGAGACTTGATCCACATCCCTGCTTTCAACAATGTGTTAAGTCAATTTATGTACCCATGACTACAATCCTGGTCATCATTCAGACACTCATCTCCAAATATTATGGTAATTTTCTTCAGAAGAAAGGGAGAGTTATAAAAAGATGGTTACAGCCTGAGATATTCAACTGAGGTTACTGCTAAGGATTCAGTTTCAATGGCATATTTGTTGAAACAATGTCAAAAAGGTAAGACATGAGAACATTTCAAAATAGTAAGTTGAATATGGGCAACTTACTGCCTTGTGGCAGTTGTG
The DNA here is from genome assembly GCA_026170595.1 of Plestiodon gilberti rubricaudatus. Lineage (NCBI taxonomy): Eukaryota > Metazoa > Chordata > Lepidosauria > Squamata > Scincidae > Plestiodon > Plestiodon gilberti. Next base: position 121,726,862 of record JANXHW010000001.1, on the reverse strand, counting down.
AAGGGCACTCAGAAGTCGCATGTTGCCGGAGCACCAGTGGGAACCAGCGTTGCCGGAACACCACACACGATCAGAGAATCCTCCTGGATGTGCCATGGTAGGAGAGGCAGGACAGGGTGGAGAGAAGATTGGGGGCAGGGGAGGGCAGAACGGGGTGGTGACAGGGGAGGGGGAGAGCAGAACAGGTTTGGGAAGGGGGTGGGTTTTGCAGCAGCAGTGGCCACCCAATACTAGCCCACTTCCCAGTCCCAATCCCATAGTGTGGGTCCACGCGAACATACTCCACCAAATTCACTAGCACAGGTCTGAGTAGACAACCCCCCCTGCACTGCGGAGGCTTACCCCTGGGTAAGGGAACAAATGTTACCCAGAGGAGGCCTCTGCAACTCCCCCCCCCCCCAAGATACAGTGGTAGCCATTTTGACATTGCTGGATTGGCGGGAGGAGGAGAATAGGATTCGGCTGTAAAATTATCAGGGAGTTGCAGCAGTTTCCATACAAGAACTGTTTAAGTATTTGGGGCTCTTACGTATAGAAAAGAAAAGGTAAGTGAGAAAGGACATGATAGTGGATTTTAAAACATGATGCATGTTGTGGAGAACGTTATTTTGGTATATGAATGACTTATGTGCATATCTTATTTTTAAAGTCTAAAGCAAAAGACATATTGCACTAATTCTCTCTCTCTCTCTCTCTCTCTCTCTCTCTCTCTCTCTCTCTCTCTCTCTGTGTGTGTGTGTGTGTGTGTGTGTGTGTGTGTGTGTGTGTGCGCGCGTGCTTATATCAGGTCTGTTATGTGATTTTAGCATACTTGACATTCTACATCTTTTGCATGGAAAATGTTGTCTAATTATATTTAATTGCATCCTTGTAGTCCTTTGGACCTTCCCCAAGGGACAGCCACATTAAATCTTGATCTTTTTTGCAGCACTTTCAAATATTTATCATGTTCTTCTTCTTTGCCAATAAATCAATTATTTCAAGTGCTTAATCATTTTTGTTGTGTTGCCTTCATCAACATGTCATACTCACAACTGAGATCTCCTTATTCCATATGGTCTGGGGATATTTATTCCCACTATTACAGTAGAAAACCACAAGGGCATTTTTGATAAACTGGATGATAACAGGTACTGTAATTTGAAGGCTCCTACGTCTTCTTGTAACTGATTTGAAAGAGGCTCCCTTTCAGTTAAGCAAGGATGGCTATTATATTCTTGAGAAGCAACTCACAATGCTCCAGCGAGTTGTATTTTGCCACACAAAACCAAGCCATAAAGGAACGTAAGGCAGATCCCTTTTTACTTCTAGTCCTCAGCTCAGCCTGCTTGAAAGTACAACGTCTTTTGGTTCCCACTCTTGATAATACCAAAACAAAACAAATACCGAAACAAAAGAAAAAGGACAGTAAGCTGACTCCAAAAATATATGCCCAAACACCCAAAATTAAGATCAACAATAAACCACACTGCAGTACCTCATGCAGCAAAATGATTTTGATGGGCATGTGCATTGGTGTTACTTGGAACATTCATGTATTGTATAGAAACGTTGGCACCAATGATAACAGTCAAACCAGACTCAGCAATTTGATTCTACATTCTGAAGGAACAGTGTCCTGCTGAGTTGCAAAATGCTATTGAATAGGTAGAATGTACTTTCCTTCATCAGTCAGGTGGTCCCGCCGGCATGGTGCAGTCTTTTGGAGGGGAAAGGGGATTTAAACCCCAAGGACAGAGAAGTCTTTTAAAGTGGAAGGTGCTAGATGTGGCATGGGAGAACTCTGCACCTATACCTGAACTTTAGTTGTGCAGCCACTGGTATTAGGATCTTGCTTTTATTTCCATCTGCTAAGATGTGGGATGTAGCATTTCAGGATGATATGCATTTGCTTACTAGCATTTCTGTAAAACGTTTCCTGAGTGCTTGGAGCACACAACTCTTTATGTTGTACAGTAGTACAGGCACCTCTTGATTTATTTGATCTTGATTTACACATTTTTGAAATGGCGCACTTTGTAAATTAATACCACAAGTCAAATTTACACGGGTAATTTTTGAAATAATGTGGTCAATCATTTCCTTGCAAAGCCACTCCAGAAGACACAAATATGTTTTGTGATGTTTGCCAGCTTTTAAATGTAATCAATTAGCAACTACATTAGCTAAATTAGCTGCTAATAAGCTACACTATAAGATTGGGAAGGGAGGGGGAGGAATGTGCGTGGGGTGGATCCAGTGGTGATGGTGTGCACCAGATCATATCCCCTCCGGTAGCAACCTCCCCGCCCCCTTTTTCTCCTCGGACTTGTGCTAGCAAAATCACTGGCGCAGGTCTGAGGAGACCTATTGCAGGGGGGGAGGCTTACGGAGGGGAAAGGGGTTTAATTCCCCTTTCCCCTCCAGAGCCTCCTGCTCTGCCCCCTCCCACTGGATACAGTGTGCGCCTCTTTGGTATGGCTGCACCGGGGGGGGGGGAGGATAGGATTGGGCTGCTAATTCAGTATGGTCTACAGTGACTGGCAAGAGTTCCCCAGGCTTGCAAACAAGGGTTTTTTTGTAACTCTACCTGGCGATACCAAGAATTGAACGGAGCACCTTCAGCGTGCAAAGCAGGCACTCTGCCGCTAAATTATGGCCCATCCCTCTCCCAATAAAAACAACAAAGAGTCTTGTGGCACCTTAAATGTTAAGGATTGGGGCCTTGCGCTCCCGAAACTTGTGTTCCAGCAGCACAAGATCCTTTATGGCTGTCGTAAATGGTGACATGCCATTTGTGCAACCAGGCCGCCACTGCAAGTAGTGAGTGGCCGCACACCAGCGACCTTGCAACAAGCACCGGTAAGTGAGCACAGGGGTTGGGTGGGGTGGGGGTGTGGATGAAACAGAACTGGGAGGGGGAGGAATGGGTCAGAGACCGGGGTGAGGAGGGGACGGATTGAGGCCGAAAAGGGAGAGGTATCAGTGGCAGGGTTACCGCCGATATCCTATCCCCCTTCCCGGGTTTGATCCACCTTCTCGGGTCCACTTGGACTTGCACGAGCAAAGTTGCTGATACAGGTCCAAGTAGACCCATTTGGGTGTCAGAGGCTTACTCCCGGGCAAGGGAACAAATTACCCAGAGGAGACCCCCAGGACTGCTCCCCCCCCCAGGATGAAGTATATGCTCCTGTGGCGCAACTGCATTAGAGGGGAGGGGGTTTGATAGGATTGGGCTGTCCCACATTTATTTCCGCATAAACGTCCATGGACTATGGCAAGCATCTAATGAAGGAGACTGTGATTCACAAAAGCTTGTGCTGAAATTAATCTGTTGCTCTTTAAGGCAGCCTATCTGGAAGTTGTTCTTGAGAATTATCTGTCGATCACATCTATCTATCCATTTATTTATTTATTTATTCACATTTTTATACCGCCCTTCCTCCAAGGAGCTCAGAATGGTGTACATATTTCCTCCCCTCCTTTTTGTCCTCACAACAACCCTGTGAGGTAGGTGGGGCTGAGAGATAGTGACTGGCCCAAGGTCACCCAGGAAGCTTCGTGGCTGAGCGGGGATTTGAACCTGGATCTTCCAGGCCTAAGTCTGACTCCCAAACCACTACACCATCCTGGCTCACAGTTCTTTGATCTGTCAGTTCTTTGAGTTACATGAGCATGGTGAGCCAGATGCTCATGCCAATTGTCTGTCTGGGCTCTTTTTTTCCTTGCTCTCGTCCTTTCAGGAATGTTAAGAATTCTCTGCCCTTGCCTGGCACTGTCCCACAGACCTTCCTCATTTTTCCTCAAAGATATTAATCATCAGCTCCTTTAAGTGCATTCTTGTTCAGAGCACTGCATGCTACCTGCTTTAGCTGGCAATCATACAGGAAGAGGCAGCTAATCCCTCTCAGCAATTTATCAAGTGTTCCTGAGAAAAAATTCAAAAGCACACAAAGCATTTGGTAGAAGCTGGCAGAAGTCTTTGAAGACAAGTAGCATATTACAAACGCACACCCGCGTCAACTACGTGAAATCCTTCTTGCATGTCTGCAGTAGAGTCTACATATTGTAAGAAGAAAACAAAAAACCAAATATTTTGCAGAAAAGTACGTTTGTTTCTTTAACACATTCTTCTCATTCAAGCTGGATCCATCTCCTCCTGCAGCCTCCCTGCCCCCTGTTGCTCCCCCTCCCTGCCCAGTTTCGCCTCCTCCCCACGCCACTGCCTTACCTGCTCCGGTGGCCACGGCAGGTGATGGACAAGGAGCACTGCTGAACAAGGAGCACGGCCATGATAGAGCGCTCCGTGTGCTGTTGGTGGCCATTTTGTGACAGCGGAACTCTGTCAAACATTGATGTAATCAAAACAGTAATGTAATCAATATGCTCCGATTTTCTATATACAGGTTGTCCCCCTCAACTGAAACTTGCTGTCAAACTCTGTTCCGCTGTCGCAAAGTGCTCCAGCTGGCTGCCCAATCCTGCATGGGATTGGGCTGTTAGTCCCGTTCTCCTCTGTTTCTGCTGCAAAACTGAATTGCTTAAAGTCACAATGGCAATATCCACATAATGCCAGTCGTATATGTTCTGACATTCTGGGCTTTCCAGACTGTAGCCCAAATACATTATATTAAACTCTGGAGCCCCCCCCCCCCCCTGGAGTAAGAAGTCATGCTAAATGTTACCCGTCCAATCCAACATAGATACAGAGCTGGTGTCAAGGGTCCTTGACCGATTAGAGGGTCCGGCTGGGTCAGTCCCTGAACATTCAGTAGCAGTGATAGCACCCAATGCACCATAGGGGAGTAGGCAGGTGGGGGTTCCAGGGCCTTCAGAAATCTGGCACCTCCCACTGAGTAGGTGACCAAAGGCTATGGGCTAACAGTCCTCCCAAATGTCACCTGCTAATTGATAACCTATACAGATGGTCAGTGGTTGTTACTGAATTGAATATGCATGCTAGGCATTTTGATGCATTTCACAATCATCTTTTTGAAGAAACTTCGCAACAGCCTGCTGGTGAATGGCCATAAAAAAAGTGTTTGAGGAATAATCTGTCGTTTCTTGCCAATGCATCCTTCATAAGTCTCTCTTTGTCCTTCAGCCCTTTGTCAGGCCTGCTGAGCAATGTTGCCAGGACAATGGCATTATTTCTCAACTGGCCCTGTAAAATAGGAGCAGAGATATCTCCCAGGATGCACAGAGAATCGGGAAAATGCAGCTACTGCTGTTGAGCTCCTTGGTCAGTCCAAGCATTATGTAGTAGCACTGTCTGTTCCTTTTTGGAAGAATTTAGCGCACAGCTATGAAAGCCACTAATTGTGTACTTGATTCACAGCTGATTTGCTGATTTGAGTTTGCATAACGGGAACTACAGCCAATATTCTTGTACCTTTCCCAGAGCAGGTGTTGCACTGACTCTTGGAACTGACCATAGTCCCATGTTCAGGAAAGGTTTAATCGCACATCTGAAGTTGAACACCACTCTCGTTGAGGAGCAGGGACAGGGAAGGTGGTCAGATGAGAGAGAGAGGGAGGAGTAGGAGGAGAAGATATGGTGGTGCTGTCCCTGCTTACCTTTATTCAGAGTGCAGTGACATCACATGATATGTCACATCATGTCACCTCTACTGTTGTATTCACTATTACCTGGGAAACGATGAATGGCTGCTGTCTTTGGTGTTAGCCATGCGTTCCCCACAATATGTAGTTCTTCTGGCTTAACTCTCCTGGATTGTGGCTAAAATGTGCTTTTCAAGACAGCCATGTTTATCATGGTAAAAACACTGATGTAATCAATATGCTCAGGAGGATTTCTATATACAGGGTTTTTTTTTTTTCCTCAAGTGAAGCTTGCTGTAAAACGGCTAGACAGTTAAAAACAAAACATTGTTATAAAAAAGACTTTGAGGAGCGCTTTTTCGTTCAAATCCACGAAATGCCATAAAACCATGTTTGGGCAATTCCAGTGCTGGCGAAGAATGCAGGAAGGGTGGAAGAGCTTTCTGCTGGAGTAATTTTAGATTTTATTGTCATGCCTGCCAGTGGATATTCCACATGCAGAGATTACTAAAGCAAGCTGTGAAAGGCCAGAGCCTGCCCTGTAACCCTAAAAGGATGTTGGGTTTGGCTGTCTTCCAGGGCAGCAGGATGTGTGGCCTGGATTAGAAGACAGGAATATTCCTCTCATTCATTGCTTTTTAATGCTGTCATGCTTCTTGCTAGCCAGTTCAAGCTTTTCTGCTTTCCCTTGTAGAAGCTTTTAACACTATCAACACTTCCTGATGGGAAAAGGATTTCAAAACAAGGGCTGTGAGCATCCTATCTTTGCAAAGATAAAAGTGTAGTCGCACAAATAGATACGATTTATGGAAAATAGAAATCTGTCTTAAGTGGCTCGTTTGATTATACTATGTGCCAAGAGAACCCAAACTGAGTCCCAAAGAGGAGGAAAGTGGTTCATTGCAGCTTGTAACTTAAGGTAACCCCCCCCCCCCATAAAATATATGCTTTAAAAAAGGTTGTGTGTTACTTCTAATGTAGAACAGAGTTCATAGTCAATTTCATCTTTATTTTTATGATGTCATTGGCAAAGCATGCAGTTATTGGAGGATAAAATGGGATTAATTCACAAAATATACACTGACCACCCATTGCTGCGACACTTGAACTCTCCCTGCCGAGCAGAAGAAATGCTATTCATTAGCAAATTACATCCAGCGTAATAAGAGACCAAAGCATAGCCAATACTAAAATATATTCCAGGGGTGGCCATCAGAGCTTTTAATGATGCTATTAAACTGCTTCTCCAAAGAAGGCCCGGACTCTAAAATGACTCCGGGGTCACTTAAGTCACAGCTGCTGGAACCAGGTTTCGGACCTCAAAGGATAAAATCAGAAAGGTAAACAGTTCCAGGTGCTAATGTGAAGTACAACCCCAAAGAGCTTGGATTTTCTGGCATTTGATGGCAAAAATGAATTGTTGCTTGCCTATGAGTCTTGAGGAGGCAAATGCTAGGTGAGGTCATCATGGCAGCACGTTAACTTGAAGACAGACCCTAGATCTGATTGTATCGGATCAACTGAATGTGCTACGTGTTTGCTTTCCACTTCTCTTATAGAAGCAATATTTTCATGGGTGGCACTACAGCATTTCATTGCCTTCCGATGACAGAGCACTGGAAGCTTGTGGTGTCTGTGATAACTGTTTCCTTTACCATTTATACAAGGGGAGAAGAAGCAAGGAGGTCCCTGCTGCAAGTGGTAAGACAGCGATCTTGCCTCGGAAACAGATAATGGCACCTCTTCAGCCAGTCCCAAGGCTGTACCCCAGTTTTAGCGAATTCCAGCTAAAAGTCCATGATGTACGGTCAATCCTAACTAGAAGAAAAACTGGCTTAAACTCTGCTCCTGCCACTAGCTTGAGGTGTCAACTTCTGACGGCTGGAGAGAGATCCCAGGGCATCAAGGAAAGCATCCCCAGTTTTTAAGGAACCTGAAGGTTCTTTTGCATTGTGAAATCTCTCTGATATTTGAGGTGGTCTTTTGACTTAGAAGTCCATGTGCGAGGTAGAATGTGCCCAGACCCAAATATTTTACTCAGTTTCTGGAAACTCAAGATAAAACTCTCAGAACTGGGAACATCTCTGTCTGAAGCCCTGGAGAGCTTCTGCTTATCAATGTCAACTGAGGAGTTAGATCAATTTGAGATAAATGCTTGCCACCTATATGTGTTCATTCTTGGAACAGGTAACATTATACTAAATACATTAACATTTCTCTTTAAAATGAAGTAAAATAGAACATAACGTATTAAGTTCTAAAGGTAAAGGTATCCCTTGACAATTAAGTCCAGTCGTGTCCAACTCTAGGGAGCGGTGCTCATCACCGTTTCAAAGCCGAAGAGCCAGCGCTGTCCGAAGACGTTTCCATGGTCATGTGGCCGGCATGACTCAACACTGAGGCGCATGGAACGCTGTTACCGTCCCGCTGACGCGGTACCTATTAATCTACTTGCAATTTCTTGGTTTCGAACTGCTAGGTTGGCAGGAGCCGTCGCACGGATTCGAACTGCCGACCTTTCGATTGACAGCTCATGGTTCAGTGGTTACCACTACCACATAGCAGTTTAACCATAACCTTCTTCAGATATTATTCATATGTAGAGAATGCATGGCTGGGGGAAGTGGGGAAAATGCACTGGTGGGTCCTGCCCCCACATCTATGTGCTGATGTAACCCTGCCCCTACAAGTGGTACCCTGTAATGTTCCTGGGTGGTGAACATGGGAAGAAACTTTGCCTGAGTTCAGCATTTAGCTTGCTCTTGTGTGTGTGTTGTAGCTCTTTTCTCATTTTAGATTTATTTTTTATCTTGTTAACGTTCTATGTTGCCTTTATTGCATTGTCTTTATGTTCTTTACGTTTCTCATTGACTGTTTTATTATAATTATATTTTGTTTTGTTTTACTGACAAGTTGCAAGCTGCCCTGGGCACCCCATGGGGGTGGGGGAGACTGGATATGTCTTTTGAATAAATACATTTTGCACTGCAGACAATCACAAAGTGCATGGGGATAGAAGTGGGACTTTGGGAGCACACTGGTGTGGGGTGGGTATTGTTGGGAAAAGTGGTCTAAATCAAGCTGAGTCATATAACGGAAGACCCTTTTTTGAATTGCTTCCTACTAACCCCCACCAGTTTGCTGCCAACAATAAAAGGTGCAGAGGCAGTAAACAGGTTTCAAAGAAAAATTACGGACAATTTCCAAGTATGTACATCACTGTTGGCTGCACAGATCCTAGGCTTTGGAACAGGGAATCCTGGAGCTATTCCCTTTGCATGGGTGTGTGAGACATGGCTTGGTGGACTCCATGTGGCTAGTCAGAGAGAGAGAGAGAGAGAGAGAGAGAGAGAGAGAGAGAGAGAGAGAGAGAGAGAGAGAGGCGCAGACAGGCAGAGGAAGGAAGCCAGATAGAGACATACCCCACAGGTCAAGGAGGACAAAAGTAAGAATCTGAGACAGGTAGCCTCTACGTTATCTGCTTCCTGGACAATATATTGCCCCCTAGTGTCCTGCAGGTGGTGTTGTACCTACTTTCCAACAGGGATCACTGGTATGCTCTTCCTGCCCCCCTCAACCATGCATTCATTATCTATGAATGTAATATCTATATAGGGATCCTGTCTACCATAAAGCCAACTCAATGTTTCCTTACCATGTCTAGACTTGAACTTAGGTATGGCTTCAACTGAATGGAATTCCATTGAGGCAAGCCATGGAAAACGCCCCTGTTCTTCTTGGCTGTCTTGGCTTAGTACACAGATGCCAACCTCCAGAGGCATCATGGATCCATCCCTTACAGATCACTTTACAATGGGATGTAGAAAACAAGTTAATGCCTTGGGTATGGAGCATCCTGGGCTGGACGCTGTATCCTAGTCAGGATGTGGGCCACGCTAGCACAACTGGAGCTCACCTTGGGGGAAGAGGATGTTTGTCCCTTTCCCCTGGTGTAAGCACTGGAGGCCCCAATGGGCCTCCTCAAATGCACACCAGCTCTTTAGCTGGTGCGCGTCTAAGGAGACCGTGTAAGACTAACCTGGCCTGGGAAGGGGCGTTGGACATTGGCCAACCCAGCACCAATATCCCCGCCACCCACCCAGGCTTGGCTGGCCAATGGACCCCTCCCTCGCCACCCCTGCTCGCCCTCCCCATGCCCTCCCACCACCTGGCGTAGCACTCAGCTGAGTCCGGCGGCATGGAGTCCATTCGGCATTGGTGTGAGCGGTGCCAGCCTCCATGCCAGCACTGTTTACAGTAGAGGAGCCACAAAAGTGCCTTACAGCACTTTTGCAACTCCTTAGGCCAGTGGAGCATGTGCTCCGCTGGTCTAGAGAGGTGGAGAATTGCGCTCTGAGTGTGTGGAAGAACAAAAGCACAGATCAAGGCAACATTTGAGGTTTGAGACTCTGTGCCTTAAACAATATACAACATTGCACATCATTAAATGATATTTATTTATTTATTTTATTTACAATATTTCTATCCCGCCTTTCTCCCCAAAGGGACCCAAGGCGGCTTACACAAAAATAAAATATAAAAATACAAAAATACAAAAAATACAAATAGATACAGTAATTACTTTTTAAACAGCAAAAAAAGTTAATAAAAACATCTAAAAAATGATTAAAAAATTACATTTAAAACAAGATCATAAAAACAGCAGCACCCCACCTGTACCAGCAATATTGTTAAAAAGGCAAAGGCTCAGAAGGCTTCTTTGAACAAGAAGGATTTTAGGCCTCGCCGGAAAGTGTCCAAGGAGGGAGCAGTTCGTAAGTCAAAGGGGAGGGAATTCCATAAGGTTGGTGCCACTACTGAGAAGGCCCTATTTCTGGCTGCCGCCCCTCGCACCTCCCTGGGCGACGGCACCCGCAAAAGGGCCTTCTCTGATGATCTAAGGAGACGGGCCGGACTATATAGAAGTAGGCGGTCTCTCCAATATCCTGGCCCCAAGCCGTATAGGGCTTTAAAGGTCAAAACCAGCATTTTGAATTGGGCCCGGAAATGAATCGGCAGCCAGTTCAGCCGTCGGAGGAGCGGCCCGACAGAATCCAACCGCCTACCTCCAGTGACCACATGGGCCGCCGCATTCTGCACTAATTGCAGTTTCCGAACCGTCTTCAAGGGCAGCCCCACGTAGAGCACGTTACAATAATCTAGTCGCGACGTCACCGTGGCATGGATCACCGTGGTCAGGTCTGCACGATCCAGGTACGGTCGCCTGGATCCAGGTACGGTCGCAGCTGGCGCACCAGCCGAAGCTGGGCAAAGGCAAACCTCTGTCTTGTCTGGGTTTAGTTTTGGCTTATTAGCCCTCATCCAGGTCCCAACCGCCTCCAGGCAGCGCTCCAGAACCTCAACAGCCACCCTGGAATCAGGTGGAAAGGAGAGATGGAGCTGGGTGTCATCAGTATATTGATAGCACCCAACTCCAAATCCCCGGATGACCTCTCCCAGCGGTTTCATGTAGATGTTAAATAGCATGGGGGACAGGATGGAACCCTTTGGCACCCCACACCTCAAGGGCCAGGGTGCCGAACAGGCATCCCCCAGCACCACCATCTGGGACCTATCTGCCAAGTAGGAGCGGAACCACCGCAGAACGGTGCCCCCAACCCCCAGCTCAGCCAGTCGGCCCAGAAGGACACCATGGTCGATGGTGTTGAAAGCCGCTGAGAGGTCCAGCAGAACCAACAGGGACGCACTCCCCCTGTCCAGATATCATTTAGGATTTGTAGCAGTAGCTATCAATTTCATAGTCTCAACATGGCTAGATGAGATGCCAGTTTTCCATATCAAGGTTCCTAACTCTTTGTGGTTCACTAATATAAAGACAGAAGATATCCAGATATTTTCTGGATTAGATATTTTCTGATTTTCTGGATCAGCATTAGTATCTTATTGTGTGTGAAGTGAGCTTATTCCTTCAGTGCCAAACGGGAGAGGACTATTTCTGGGCGGCAAGAATGCCAGCTTAGATAGCTTTTCTCCACCCACTCCTGGCATCCTTGCCACAACAGCCATGCCAGGGACAGGACTAGAACATACTGTGCTTTTGTGATTGTTGACTGGCAAGACCACCCTTAGGGAACACATTCAGGTAGCACATGTGTTTACAGCAGTTCAGAGAAGCTGCTGTAACTTGCCCCATGCGGCTTGCAGACTTGAGGGGGAACGGGATGAAATGGGACAGACGTTTGTAAATCATCTGTTGACTTCACACCTCTATCACATGCTCCATGACCGTGCATCTGATGATGTACTTCACAATGCTTAATGAGTGCATATTTATTGTTGTTGTTGCTAAGTCTTAATGTTAAGGGATGATGTGGTTGAAATACCTTTTCTCTTCATTACGTAAATCAGATCCAAGGGTGGTGAATGCGGAGTTGACAGAGAGTCTGGAATGGATACCACGTTGAGGCAAAGGCAGGGATGTGGATCAAGTCTCTGACTCCAAGTCTCAAGTCAAGTCCCGAGTCTCTGGGTCCAAGTCTCAAGTCAAGCCCCAAGTCTTTGCCCCCAAGTCCCGAGTCTTTGGTTGTGAGTTGTCCCCATTTCTTTACATTTCTGGCATATTGTGTCTTGAACTAGGCACTCTCTTGTCCCTAGAGTGGAGTGACGTGGAGTGACTTGCCAGTGCCACACCACTGGCATCCTTTTGCATCTCTGCTGTGTTTGTTTCCTTTGCTCTCTATCCAGATTTGTGCCTGTACATTTCTTTGTGGGAGGCTGGGTGTGCAGCGTCTCTCTCACTCTCGGAGTGTCTTACTCACATAGTCAACAGCATCAGCTGTAGTCTCCAGTGCAAAGTTGTTTCTAAGGTGAGCCTACTGTTCCTTTATATATGAGCTCCGGGAGACTTTGGCCTTGGCTAGTTCAAGTGTGAGATTCAGGTCATTTTGCAGTGATTCAGAAAGTTAGCTACCTTGAAGGGCTGCTCCTAGCCTGTCTCTGATGAGTTACTTGGTAATTTCCCAAAATACTAATCCTAATATTGAATCGATTAGGCAGACAGGGCAGTATTAAAGTTATGCGGCCCAATCCTATTGAGCATTTCTGATGGCAGATCTTGTGATCCATTGCCGTAAGTGCCACAGCAGCGCTGTAAATGTCGTGCCACTGTTGTGCACGTTGGAGCCATTGCTGCAAACGGCCGGATGCTCACCGCATTCACCCGAGATGGAGCCAGCCCGCATCGGAGCAGGTAACGTGCCAGTGGAGGTAGTTCAGGGAATGTTTGGGGTGGCGAGTGGAGGAAGGCACGGGCCAGTTCAGGGGCGAGAGGGGGTGGCATGCTGGGATCCGATCCCCATTTTCCTCGCCTGACACACACCCTGCCTCTCCTTGGACTTAGGCCAGCAAAATATCTGGCATAGGTCTGTGGAGACCCACCATTCATTAATGCCTAAGCAGCCTATGGAGAGGTAAGTAGAACATATTTTTACTTACCTCTCACAGGCCATCTGGTGTCCCCTCCCCCACTGCATAGCATAACATGGTGGGGGATAGGATTGGGCGCTTGGAAACGGATTATCTTTGTTCTTGGGCCTGTGGAATTATATTGCAGTGAGGTAAGAAGCTTTATCTCGCTCCTTTTTGACTGTTTTGAAGTGTTTTGTCTGGGAAGCTGTGAATGCCGAGAGGTGGGTGGTATCCTCTGCTGCTGGGCCCATTGTAGACAAAGGGGTGTTCACTTGCTTTTCACCTGGTTGTTGATCCAGGCCAGAGTTTGGAGATAAACTTTGGCATCTGCTTACCCAGAGTGGCCCAGCTTTCAGGGTGCTGGAAATCAAGTTCTGCAGGGGGTGCAACTTAGAAGCAGACTGAGTTGGCTATGGCTGCAGTGCACAGTACATAAACCTTGCTTGCACTCATCCTTGGACCTTGGGTCTAAACTACATGAGTGTGTAAACTCTGGAGTAATGTTTCCAAAACACTTCCTTTTCCTTTTAAAACAGCTCTGTAAGGTAGAAATCCCAGTTAGATGTGTGGGGAGTGGGAGGTTCATTCTCCTCCCCCCACACTTGCTGCTTTCCTCCCCCCCCAATATCCCTTTAAAAAAAAAACAAATAGCAGTGGGGGCAAACTACTGATGCCTCCCTGCCCTTCTGCCATGGTTTTGCCCTATTTAACAGCCCTCCTATACCATTTAACAGTAATATACCCCCACCCCAAATATGGTCAGGTTGCACAATTACCGGTAAGTACACATCTGATTTGGCCTTTGCTCATTTTGATGTGCACCTTCATTTTTCTGAGAGAGAGAGAGAGAGAGAGAGAGAGAGAGAGAGAGAGAGAGAGAGAGAGAGAGAGAGAGAGAGAGAGAGAGACCTTTCTCCTGTGCTGCTGCTTCAAACAGCATTTGTCATCTGTGTTCTTGCATCCTAATATCCACACTACATTTCTAGTCTGGTCTTCTACCCTGTTAGATCCAGACAGGTGCAGTGGACCTCTTTTGACAGCTGCTTTGGTTCTCTGTGAAGGAAATTGGCAGGTTGCCTGGAATACCTGCGAATGGTTGTGTATGCTTCATATGTTGGGGAAATTGGTTCGTCTAAACCAAAGACTCCTCTCATTCCACCCGCACTATGTCATGCTGCTGTTGTGTTGATAAAGAGAAGGGTGTGCCTGATTTCATTTTGGAGATGGAATGGTGGACAGCTGTATACAGCTTCCCTTTATTATATACTTCTGCAATAACTAGCCATGACTACAGCCACTATTAAGTATAGAAGATGTTTTAGTCAAACATTTTCACACATCTCATGATGTTTCCTGAATCAAGAAATATTGGTTGCAGATGTAACATTTTAAAAGCCTTGTAGGTGGTTTGATGGCAATGTCATTGCTCACAATACAATGGTGTGTATGTGTGTGTATCTGTATCTGTATCATCTGTATCTGTATCTATATCTATATTTGCAGCAACCAAAATGAAGAGTCAGACACAAAGAGTTGAGATTCCACTTTGTTGATGAATATGACTGTAAAACATCCAAGCCAGTATATCCCATAATGAAAGGAGTCTAGCAGCACAATCCTATCTGGCACTAGCACCAGCTGAGCGCGCACTCCGTCAGTGCAGACCGTCACAAACGTGCCATAAAGCACATTGTGACAGAACGCCAGATTGAGGCACCAGTGCTGGCACATCCAGGGATGTGCACTGGGGTGGGGGGAGGGCAGCGACGGGAGCAGGTGTGAGCAGATCAGAACTGGAAGGGAGGTGGGATCAGCGGTGCTGGTGCGTGTTGTATCCTATCCCCCTTCCCAGGCTCAATCCAATTGCATGGAACAATGAAGCCTTGCACCAGCCATATAGCAGGCGCAGGTATGAGTAGACCCATTGCACAGGCTGGGGGTTTCCCTGGGGCAAGGGACCAGATGTCCTCTTACCACAAGGAGACTGCCCACCTCCTAAATTCCTCCGCAGGATGCATCGTAGCCTGTGCCAGCCTCACTGCATCAGCATGGGGAATGTTTGTTAGGATTAGGCTGCTCCTAATCCAGTCTGGTGACCTCTTTCAACTTGATAGTCTAGCACAGAGGTTCTCAACCTGTGGTATGCGTACCCCTGGGGGTACACAGACCGCGGGCTGGGGGTACATGGGATGGTCCCCGTTATCAGCTGCTGCAATCAGCAGTTGATAGAGGGGAGCGCAAGAACAGGGAAATTGCCGGCGCTTGCTTCCCTTACCTTGAAACCCGGCTGCCTCCATCTTGA
Organism: Plestiodon gilberti rubricaudatus; assembly: GCA_026170595.1. Lineage (NCBI taxonomy): Eukaryota > Metazoa > Chordata > Lepidosauria > Squamata > Scincidae > Plestiodon > Plestiodon gilberti. Next base: position 121,711,591 of record JANXHW010000001.1, on the reverse strand, counting down.
ATATCGTGAAAATCTCTCGAGATTCAAGGTGGCGGCGGCCAAATCTCGTAAGGACACATGAGGCAGTCTCATGCCTCATATGCCCTTACGAGATTTGGCCACCGCCATCTTGAATCTCGTGAGATTTTCATGATATTCAAGTTGGAGGCAGCCGGGATTCAAGGTAAGGGAAGCTAGTGCCAGCTTTTTCACTGATTTTCCAGGGCTGCGGCACGGCCGGGCAGGTTCTCCCGCTTGCGCCACAACTCGGAGGATAAAGCTACAGCCCTGCCAATTTACGTGCTGTAAAGTGTGTTTATGGCACCTGGCAAGTAAGCACCACTGACACAGCGGCCGGCAGCCCTTACCCAGGCTCTTGCCCAGCCTTGCACCCACTGGAGCAGGTAAGTCCTACCCCAGCTAGGGCAGGGGCGGGGGGAGGGTGGACCGGGCAGGCAGGGATGGCGGCCATTGGCTGCCCCAGGGCCTGGAGAAGGCGGGGATATTGGTGACGAGATATGCCATATCCTAGGCCCTCTCCAGGCCCGGCACGGTCTTACATGTCCAGTGCGAATGTACGCAAGCTCCAGAGCTCATGTACATTCGAGGAGGCCCATTGGACCTCCCACCGCTTACACCTGGGGAAGGGGACAATTGTCCCCTTCCTTCATTGTGCACCGCCCTGAACCTGCATAGGCTATGGCAGCTGGCCCTTTAGGCTGGCCACCGTATCTTACACAGGATTGGGCTGCCCATCACCCTCACCTTTAGACTACAGGCTTGTTTTGGATGAACCTAGAAATTCCTTCCTGAGTGTTGAATCTAGTACTTAAGAACATTTTCTTGGTACTTGGACCACCAGTTTCTTATGGACTAAAAACAACCCAACCCTGCAGTCAATCTGTTTCTTATGGGATAAAAGCATCCCAACTCTTGGTCTAGTTCCTGGAATGCCGCCAACGTTCATGGCACCTGCAAGTCCCTGCTTTGCCCATTAACAGAAAGCCATTCAAATAGTGTAACATTGTACTACTTCTAGCATTCATTCTTCTCCATTCCAAAACCATACTAAATTTTTCTAAAGCAGAACAAGAAATTGAATAACCCATGAGGATAGTGTTGTCAAAATAAAGGTTATGTCCAGCGCAAAACCCAGCAGCTCATAAAAATCTAGATGAATACATGAAATTGTGAGGACAAAGTTTATATTGTAACTGGCTAGCTGAACATTGCAGTATAAGTTCCTTGATATGGCTACTACTGAGTCCAGTCATTTCAAGATAGGCCGATGTACACCTTGGTATCAGGGTATATGGGTTATTATTAAGGATGTAATTAATGTAAGATTGGTGGGGGTAGGCAAACTACGTAGTTTTTTAAAAGTACTGTGGTCTCCTTTGAAAGTCACTAGAAGAAAAAAAATTCCAAGGAAGTGATGCAATAAGATAATGTTAAGAGGCAAAGTAAATAGACGTTCCATATAGCATTTCTGAGAACATTTTCTGTATAGCTTTTGCATGTGGATTTTTTTTTTACCTTAACACTACAACATAAATGCTTGATCTCATTTTCATTCCTGAGAAGGAAGCTGTCATGTCTAACTATTTCAGAATGTTAATTCTCCAAACCATGGGGCTTCCCTAAGTCCTGCTACAACAATGGCCAGCTTATTCTGGGGTGGTTTTGGAATTGCCTCTGACTCCTGCTCATTTCCCAATAATTACTGATAATTGCTCCACTCCAAACAAAAAAGAAAAAGAAAAAAAAAAGAAGCACAACAGACTCTTTCAAAAGCCATGGAAATCAAGTTTGCCCAGCAGCAGACCTTTCCCTCTAGAGGTGAGAGGAGGTTGGCGTGGAATTCTGCTGGGCTCATGAGTTGCTTTCTAACTGATTTTGATAGACATAAAAAAGAAACAGGCAAGACAATAACCAAGGACATGTTCTTAAGGAGCCCACTGTGTGCAGACTTCATGCATGTGGTGGCTTTCAAAGTGGCAGCTCCTCTTACCTGAACAAACTGCAACAACTGTGGCCATCGACTCAGAATACTGTTGGGCCCATTCAGTGGCTCTTTGTTCATATGGGATCTCCAATGTGATCTCGGGGGGGGGGTTGCTGCTCTCTTTAGCATGCACTTCTACATTGTCTGTGCAGTCCAATTCCTCACATTGAAGTGAATAGGGATGCTGTCATTTACACAACAGCTCGCAAGTCTGCATTGACTTTGAATCAGGCTGTATGGGCAAAATCCAGGGAAAGCTACTTAAACCCCCATTGGAATCCACGAGAGTTTAAACCACACACGTAAGCACTTAACATTAGCAATTTTCAAGCGCAGTGCCATGGTCCCCTATCTTGCCTGAGACAATCGTTACTGAGTAGCAAGAAACAAACTAGAATTTCTTCTTCTGAGCTCCAAAATATCAGAGGAGGGTGACTGATGTATTCCTGCATGATTCACTTCTTCGGGCTTTCCTATTTCCAGTTAGGAGACATGTCCAAAACAGTGTTTCACATGGAAACTCAGGGGTGGTGTGGTGTCTTCTGTAGGTGGGCAGTTATTGCTCATTTGGACAATGGCCATAGCTCGTGGTATAGAGAGCACATACTTTGCATGCAGATGGTCCCAGACTGTTATCTCCAGATAACAGTTATCTCCCCTGCCTGGAAGCCCTGGAGAGCCACTGCCAGCCAATGAAGACACCATTGAGCTAGATGGACCAGTGCTGTGAAGGCAGCTTCAGATTCCAGAAGAAAATATTTTCAGGTACTGTATAATTGTGAACTGTGCCTTGAGTTTTCATTCAGAGAAAGTATGCCTGAACTACCAAAAGTATGAGGAACATTGGCTCAAGTCCCATCAATTTCAGCAGATCTTAAGCACACATCATTTTCTCTTTCTCCAAATTGTACCCTTTGGTTTTAATATGAACTTCCTTTGACCATTTTAGAGAAAGTGCATCCCTAGTCATTAATTAACAGTCTTTGAGGCTTCTTATATTTCAGTGCAAAGAAGGAGGGGAGTGAAGAAGATCTGATCTAGAATGGATTTGAACAGTGGAATGGAAAATGTAGGAAGAGCCCTGCTAGATCAGATCAAAGACCTGTCCAGTCCAACATCCTGTTTTGCAGTGGCCAACCAGATGCCTCTAGGAAACCTGCAGAGCATGGAGGTGATAGCTGTTGTGCACCAGAAACTGGTATTTGGAGGTATATTGCCTTTGAATGTGTTAGACCTGTCCTCCATGAATCTAACTAATCTCCATCTAAAGCTATCTAACATCCCAATCCCGCACAACTCCCTCAGCACTGATGCAGCCACAACAATGTGGCGTGCATGCACTGCATCTCACGGGGAAGTTTTGATCCGTGAAAGTCTCCTTGAGGTAAGGGAACATTTGTTCCCTTACCCCAGGGTCAGCCTTCGCTATTTGCTTGGTCTGCTGAGACCTGCTCCAGCTATTTTGCTGGCACAAGTCTGAGTGTACCTGGGTAGGTGGATTGAGGACTGGGAAGGGGAGGATATCGGCAGACCTGCTGCTGCCAATACCGCCCCCTTCTTGACCTTGATACACACCCCTCCCTGCCCTGGTCTTTACCTTGTTCCTCCCTTCCCCATTCCTCTCGCCCCCTGCTCTGACTTACTGATGCCAGGGGCTTCTCCAGAAGTTGCTAGTGCTCAAGGCCAGGCTGCGCAGAATGGCGAGTTGCATTTTGTTTGCAACCGCTGTGAAGCACATTGCACCACTGGAACATGTGTTCTGGTGGCGCAGTGACTCAATAGGATTGGGCCCTAAGTCTGTGGTCATCACCAGCAGTGCTAAATCAATTATTTGCTGTGCTAACAAATTCTTTTTTGTTTGTTTGTCCTGAATCAATGGAGATTGTCAGTGTCAAGGGGACTTGTTCACAGCATATGAACCTTCTTAGTCTCAATAATTCTGGTTTCTTAGCATCTTCTCTCCACGCACAGGAAAGGCCTTGAAACCATAGTTCTGCAGCTCATGCACAGAGAGACCTCATTTTTCGGAGTTTGTGCATCAGCAGAAGAGACACACAAGGACCTTGGATCTATGATGATGCCTTTGTTTCAAGGTAAACACTGACAGACTTTAGATTTATGATACTGGGCCACAGAGTTTTTGTATTCTAATTGCATCAGTAAAAAAGCAAAAACACCAGGTAACCTTGAATCTAAAATTATGCTACTTATTGGAACAGGAAGGAAGGCTTACTTCAAATGAGTACATGTATCATGTCCAGTGCAATAGTTTCAGATTTCCACCTCTTATAGAAGAGACGGGAAGTGATCACCTTTGATATGTAAATTGGAACTCCTTTTAAATGAACATTTTAAATGCATGAAAACTTTAAATTCTCTAAATCCCAGGAAAGCAACAACCCAAACCAGTTACTCTCATTCAAAACTGGCCACGTGTACAACCTTGTACAGTTCATGGGAACGTAATGCTTTGAAAATTTCTGCTTCTGTTTAAATTTAAAGGAATATTGTTTTCACTTTTTAACCATGTTTCTATGACAATGGCAATAAAATAAATCCTGAATATGCCATTTGTGGTTTTTTTTTTTTAAACAAGAAGCAACAACCCAATATGCCACAGCTGGATGGATTCATTTTCTTTCTCCTTGACTTTTCATTTGTGATCAGCTGCTCCAGGCAAGAACCCCCTAGAACTCTGTAGTTCTTGTTATTATTTATCAACTGTTAAGCACTTGTGATGGGATCTCTCTTAGCTTGTCATACAGGGAACAGATGGTTTATCTCAGAGTTGAGATTCTGGGATTTCAAAGATATAGTCTACATTTCCTCTCTGCATTGCTTCTGTGAATCATAGCCAGGAAGAGGCCAGTGTTCTGCTGCCTTATTCAAATTAAGTGCTCCAGATCAGATACTGATATAAATTAGGCTGTACTGAGTATAATCTACACTTTCTTTTTCAGTAAAAGGGGGGAATTCTCCCCCAATACCTAAACAGTTCAAAATTTACCTTTTAAAATTCTGTTGGGTGCCATTCGTTTCCTAATCATTTCTTTCTCCTACTTCTAAAATTAGCTACATGGGTGACCCCACCCAATCAAGGTTCACCTAGTAAACAGAATGCTAGTACGGTGCTTGTCATAGCCTATCGGATATGACTGCATAATGATGTCACAGGGGGTAAGAATGAGGACAAGGGATGGCAGTTTAAAAATTAATCTTCAAAAACTCATTGATAAGGAGAAAAAAGTATTTTTCGCTACATAACACGCACCGGACCATAGGATGCACATGTATTTTGGAGTTAAAAATAGGGAGAAAAAATGACTTTCTTTTAACTGTTTTCCGCATTGTTGTTTTGCAGCTCCAATCTTCGTCCCACGTTGCCAGCTGCATTGCGGCCCCGCCGGGACTGCCCCCAGTCAGCAGCTCCAAGACGCAAGCCTCCCAGACGCTGGACACAACCAGGAAGGTCTGCGCAAACATCGTAGTAACTGCGATGTTTGCGGAGAGCAACGCCTGGGAACTTCGCAGGCGCTGAACACGACAGCCAGCTCTGCGCAAACATCGCAGTTACTACGATGTTTGCACAGACCTTCCTGGTCGTGTCCAGCACCTGGGAACTTTGCACAGGTACTGAACGCGACTGCCAGCTCTGCACAAACTTCACAGTTACTACAATGTTTGCGCAGAGCTTCCTGGTCGCGTCCAGTGTCTGGGAACTTTGCGCAGGCGCTTAACACGACTGCCAGCTCTGCGCAAACATTGTATTTGCTATGATGTTTGCGCAGAGCTTCCTGGTCGCGTCCAGCACCTGGGAGGCTTGCATCTTGGAGCTGCTGACTGGGGGCAGTCCCGGCGGGGCCGCAATGCAGCCGGCAACATGGGATGAAGGTTGGAGCTGCAAAACAACAACGTGGTAAGCGGCCAAGCGGCCGGGAAACTGTTAAAAGAAAGACATTTTTTACAGCATTCAGTCCGTAAGACGTACAGACATTTCCCCTTATTTTTTTGGGGGGGGGAAGTGCATCTTATTGAGCGAAAAATACGGTACATTTTAGCACTGTTGGAAATACTGAAATGCCAGTTATACACAATTTAAAATAAAGATCCACCAGATTGTCAACGCAATCCTATGGATCTTTCGAATGGCAGAGCGTGTGCTCTGCCGTTCGAAAGTGTCGCAAATGTGCCGTAAAACACGTTTGCGACTACTCGGGAGTAAGGGAGGCTGGCCTCCCTCACTCCGTCGCTGGACCGGGCAAGTGGCCACCGGAGGAAGGAAGCGTTCCCCTGGCGGCCGCGTGGGTGATCTGGCGAGCGAGGGAGGGGGGCTACTGTCTAGCTGGCCCGGAAGGGGGCAGGGGATGGCCCCCACCATTTCCCCCTTCCCCGCCGGGTGGCCAGGCCGTTACATGGCCTCCTCCGATAGCTGGTGGAAATCTGAGGAGGCCCATTGGGACGGCCCTGGTTTACACCCGGGAAAGGGGACAAACGTCCCCTTTCCCAAGTAGACCTCCGGCCCGCTGCATGGTGGGCATCTGGCAGCACGGGATCCAGCGAGTGGGCCTGGGCCGTCATCTGGATCCTTACACAGGATTGCACCCTGTGAGAGCTTCACATGAGCAGATTGTCTAAATGGATCATAAGAACCACTTGAATTGTGTCCAGCTACAAAAGTATCAATTTAAGGTTAGGAGAAATAGATGCCCCTGAACTGAGACTTCCATGTCTTTAATTTGAAGCTGCACACTACACAGAAAACATTGTGGGATCACTGACCTATGTCTTCGTGTCAATATTTGAGGAACCCTAGCAGATGAAGCAAGCCTGTTTCAAAAGCCCATGATTTTAATTTAGACAATAATATCGGTTTATAAAGCAGCGGTTGCGAAACATTTGGTAGAAAATGTGGCAATACTGTTGTGAAAAGAAAGTGCATTATAGGTTAATATCATATGATGTAGCTCAGTGGTGGAGCACAAGTTTTGTATGCAGACTGAGAGTCCTAGGTTCAATCCCCGTCATCTCCAGGTCGGGCTGAGAAAGACCGCTGGTTGAACTCAAAGAGCATCCGTCAGTCAGTGTCAATAATATTAAGCTGGAAGGATCTGATTCGGTATAATGCAGCAACATATGGTATGATCATATAACATGGACATTCTGACATTATGAGACCTGCATAGGAAGGATGTACACAGCACCAGCTCCCATAATGCATAGGTAATATCAGGAAGGACTCACTACCTGGAAGTCATCTCCTTTCAATACTTTTGTGTTCCGTCAGTAGTGGATTTAATATTCCCTCCTAAGAGACAAAATGCAGAGAAAGGTATGCTACATCTCTCTGCCCTAAGAACAAAGCAGCATGGCCGTGCGATTATTCTCTAGCAAAATGGGCAGAGGCAATTGTATTAGGTCCCTCTCACAGGAGAACACAGAAGTCAGGAAACCTCAAGAAATACTGTGTGCCTTTTTCTCCACACAATGGCTCACAGACTGCACATCATTCACAGTTCTTCCGCCTTCTCCGCCTGCGCGCTCATGCATGCGTCGCAGAGTAGCCCCCGGGATAAAAATGCCAAAAGATCATATTGAATCACTGCTGCTCTTTTCTCACACAGTTCAACCTTCTGGGGTCTGACATGCTGTAAACTCCACTGAACAAGTGCCAAACCACAAAAATCTGCTCCTGCTGGAGTGGTGACATTTTGCTCTGAACTCTTTAACCATCCACAGCTCATGGCTGGGAGCGCAATTGCAGAGCTCTTTCCTGACTTTGCGTTTTGTTCTTGTTTTCCTGGATTACTTGGGCAGGTGTGTGTGTGTGTGTGTGTGTGTGTGTGTGTGTGTGTGTGTGTGTGTGTGTGTGTGTGTGTGTGTGTGTGTGTGTTCAGGCCAGGGGAACTTTCATTTGGCACTGCCCTGTGCTGTTAAATATAACATGCCACCTATAGCCAGGATGGTGTAGTGGTTTGGGAGTCGGACTTAGACCTGGAAGATCCAGGTTCAAATCCCCACTCAGCCACGAAGCTTCCTGGGTGACCTTGGGCCAGTCACTAACTCTCAGCCCCACCTACCTCACAGGGTTGTTGTGAGGACAAAAAGGAGGAGAGGAAATATGTACACCACTCTGAGCTCCTTGGAGGAAGGGCGGTATAAAAATGTGAAAAATAAATAAATAAAATAAATATGAATAGAAGGCATTTCTCTAGTCTAGAACAAAAGGAGCAGATGGGAATATGGGGGGAAGGTTTTTCTCCTTCCATTTCCTTCATTACATTCTTCCTCAAGATATTAATAGAACCACCTATTGAATCATCCCAAACATACCTGCACCATCTGATTCTCCCCTACTCCATCTATTTTACTTGTCTTTCAGTATTCTGGAACCCTCCCCCCCCCCCGCCATCCCTGCATGCCTGTTTAAAGTCAACCTCAGTCAGAAATTGTGTCACTTCTCTATTCTTAGCCACAGTTAGGGGTGCCAACTGACCCATACAAATGATCTGGCCTGCTCCTGTGTCTTTTTAACAGCAGCTTGGCATGAAGGAGTCAACTGGTGAAACTTTTCGTAGCATGGAACCGGTATAATGGTCTGCCAATGCCTGCAGATGGCACTGCTGTTAAAGGCCAGATGCGGCATTAGAGGATGGCCAGGTCAAGCACCCATGCCCATCAGAAGACCCATCTGACCAGGCTAACCCCTGGAAACCTCAGTATTGGTGGCAGTGGTAGAGTCCAATGTGCCAGTAGGGGGCTCTGTGGGGGGCTTTGTCCCAGAGATGCCTGCAATTTGGTACCAGCACTGCTAAAGGCAAATGACAGAAACAGGTAACAACATTTGGCAATCCTAGCTTGATTAGCTGCCCAATCCTATTCAAGGGTGCAGGCTGCGTGCAGGGAGGCAGTGTGCCAGCGGGAAGCCCAGAACCTTCCCATGCACACTGACGGAGTGACGGAGGCCCACTGGAGCAGGTAATCCCTGCTCAGAGGTGGAATATGGTGGTGGGAGGGCAGGGAGGGGGTTGAATGGGGTGGGTGGAGGGTGGAACGGGGAGGAGATGGGGTGGATCGGTCTCAGGAGAGGGGTGGGTTCAGCGGCGGTGCATGCCAAATCCAAACCCCTTCCTAGACCTGACCCGCCTGCATGGATCAACACAGACTTGTGCCAGTGATTTTGCTGGTGCAGGTCTGAGTTGACCCATTGCAGCTGCTGGGGCTTACCCCAGGCAAGGGTACAAATGTCCCCTTACCCCAAGGAGACCTCTAGCAGCCACAAATCCCCTGCAAATCCTAGTGGCCAAGAAATAGATTTATTTGTTTAGACAAGTTAGTACTGAGCACATAGAACTTGCAGGATACACACACCAGGCTTAGACCTGTGTGAACAGAGAACAAAATCAAATCAAATCCAGTTGTTACTTAATTTTACTGTCAAAGCCTCTGTACGTTATAACTTCCGTGCCTGGATGAGCCAGTATAGATCATAGATAAAGCATTTATAGCCTCTCACATGACATCAAGCACACTGTATTTCAGAGGATTGAGTTCACATTTTTCCCTGCGAGCTATCAAGTGCTGAAAAATATAGTCATGCAAAATCAAGAGATGTACATATCCATTTGAACTACCCCAGTTGTAACTAGCCAGTCTGTTCAGGAAGCTCCTTCCTGATTCTACATGTGAACATCAGATCGGTGGCACCATGAGAGTCACAAAAAAGCACGCTGGTCTTTGTCACAATTTCCCTTCTTTTGTTCAGGGAAAAAATGCTGATTTTAGCTGTTACTATTGCATACCACCTATTCAAATATTTGGCAGAAAAGGTACTGAGAAATTCAGGTTTGGACAGTAATAAATGTTGCCACCGCTGCTGCTTTCAGCACCGCATTTTCGCTCCCGAGAGGCTTCTGCCTTTGGCTGAGCCTCTCGGGAGTCAAGAAAACAGTCCGCCTGCCCACCCGGAGCCTCTTACCAGCCTCTGGTGGCCTCCTGTGCCGAAAACCAGGCCAAAAACCTGGCCTACCCCTGGAAGTAAGTAGCGATGACATCATCGGTGGTACTCAGCATGGCAGCAGCCATGTAGGTGGTATGCCGTACCGAGTTCATTGAGAACCCCTGTTCTAGATGGGGGGGGGGAGAGAGAGAGAGAGAGAGAGAGAGAGAGAGAGAGAGAGAGAGAGAGAGATCTCAGGGTTTCTGGTGCCTGGTTTGCTAACTTTTCAGCAGTATAAGGAAGAAAGGAGGAGGGATGACAGAGGTTTTTAGGCCTCTAGATCTCTACTGCTGCTGCTATTTCTGTTGGGCCAAGTAAGTAGGAAAGGGAAGTGGGACAGGGCTAGAGAGTTCTTCTCTGGCTTGGTTTATGATTTGCGACAACTTGACGGAACTGTGATTGGTTCAGGACACTGCGCCCTCCATTCAGCAGCACCACTACTAATGTGGTAATGAGAAAAAGAGTGGTGACATCACATTTCTTGGTTTTTACACATACACACACACTTTCCAACATTTCACAGATGAATATAGATACACACTCATGTAGCTATATAACACACCTACTGTATTGTCACAGCAGTGTTCACTTCCTAAGACACACATGCATACAATGACACGTTGTTACAGGCTCCTTTCCTCCTTCTGTACGTAACAGAACACAACAATGCTGGGTTTTGTGTTTTGTTTCTTAGTCTTAAGGATGCTTTAACTCCATAATCAGAAATGTTGATTAACTCTACAGATGCTTATGGTGGATGGGAGGCAGGAGCTTGTGCACTGGCATTTGGGGTCTATGCATCTACCCTCTACTCAGGGAGTTACCTTTTCGAGACCCAGGGGTTAGGGGGATGCTGCTGCTTAAATGTCTGCATACTAACTATCTTTAACCAACTCAAAATTGAAATGAAAAAAGAGACAGTTTATGGGGCACAGGCCCTAGTAAATATGGACAATTTGATGTGTGTGTGTGTGTGTGTGTGTGTGTGTGTGTGTGTGTGTGTGTGTGTATATATATATATATATATATATATATATACATACATACATACATACACACACACACACACACACACACACACACACACACACACACACCTGGATTAGAGTTAGTCCTGACTGTTGGATTGGATTTAGTCCTGGATTGTTCAATTTTCACAATGGCGAGAGGTGAAAAGCGGTGTGCCCTAAGGATCGGTCTTGGGACCGGTGCTTTTCAACTTATTCATAAATGACCTGGAGTCGGGGATAGGCAGTGAGGTGGCCAAGTTTGCAGATGACACTAAACTTTTCCGGGTGGTGAAGACCAGCAGGGATTGTGAAGAGCTCCAGAAGGATCTCTCCAAACTGGGAGAATGGGCAGCAAAATGGCAGATGCGCTTCAATGTAAGTAAGTGCAAAGTGATGCACATTGGGGCAAGAAACCAAAATTTCACATATACGCTAATGGGTTCTGAGTTGTCTGTGACGGATCAAGAGAGAGATCTTGGGGTGCTGGTGGACAGGTCGATGAAAGTGTCGACCCAGTGTGCGGCGGCTGTGAAGAAGGCCAATTCCATGCTCGGGATCATTAAAAAAGGGATTGAGAATAAAACGGCCAATATCATTCTGCCTTTGTACAAATCGATGGTAAGGCCACATCTGGAGTATTGTGTCCAGTTCTGGTCACCACACCTCAAAAAGGATATAGTTGAATTGGAAAAGGTGCAGAAAAGAGCGACCAGAATGATTCGTGGGCTGGAGCACCTCCCTTATGAGGAAAGGCTACAGCGTCTGGGGCTTTTCAGCCTAGAAAAAAGGCGCCTGAGGGGGGACATGATTGAGACTTATAAAATTATGCATGGGATGGAGAGAGTGGATAGAGGGAAATTCTTCTCCCTCTCGCACAACACCAGAACCAGGGGACATGCACTAAAATTGAGTGGAGGGAGAGTTAGAACAGACAAAAGAAAATATTTCTTTACCCAGCATGTAATTCATCTGTGGAACTCCTTGCCACAGGATGTGGTGATGGCATCTGGCCTAGATGCCTTTAAAAGGGGTTTGGACAGATTCATGGAGGAAAAGACCATCACAGGTTACAAGCCATAAGCAACCTCCTGTTTTGTTTTTTTTGTTTGTTTTTTTGTTTGTTTTTTAGAAGTGGGTTTTCTCTGTGCCAGGTGCAAGGGAGTGTCAACGGGAAACAGGTTATCTTGTTGTCTTGTGCTCCCTGAGGCATCTGGTGGGGCCACTGTGTGACATAGGAAGCTGGACTAGATGGGCTTTTGGCCTGATCCAGCAGGGCTCTTCTTATGTTCTTATTGGAGTTAGTCCTGACTGTTGATAGGGTTATGCAGGTAGAAAATGAAATGTAAGCCCACTATTAGAGAAGTTGAACTGTTTTCAACTAGTGCTGAACTTATTTGTAAGATCAGAGGGATCATTATGGAGTGAACTCCTTCCATATATTCATAATAAAAATTATGACTGTGAACTCAGCTTTCCTGGTTTTATATAACCATGAGTTTACTTCAAAGGTGGAGAGGAACAGCTGAAGGTGGCTACATGCATACTACTTTATGTCCCAATTAGTGATGCATGAACCCTAAAATGTTTTGGGTTTCACCTTGCACCCTTTCTTGTAATTTTTGCCCAGGTGCTGGTATGAATGACTTTAGTGTCTTTTTAGAAGTGCTTGGAAGCCTGTCTGGGAATCCCATGGATACTGTACTGAATTCGTTGGCAACAAAGCAGGATAGAAGAAACGTAACAGGCCATTTTCACGATCCTTCCAGAATCGAGTATTTATATGGATGTGCTGAAGATCAATGCATGCAGAGTTCTGTGCACACAAATAAAATTCCAAGTTAGATGTGACTCACAGCCCAGTCCTACTCAGGATTGGGCTGTCGCGTGGAGCCTCTTATGACAGTGGAAGTCACTTCCACTATTGTAAAATGGCTGCCAATGGCATGCACAGTGCTCCATCGGCAGCATTTTGCGTGCGCTGCCACAAGAGGCGGCAGCACCATAACTCTGCTAATGGACCTCACCATTCCCACTGGACCAGGTAAAGTAGCAGTGGGGGTGGGTGGAGAAGAGGTAGATTGGGGCAAAACTGGGGGGAGGGGGAGGAATGGTGGTGAGGAGGTAGCAGGAAGTGGTGGGTCCGGTGGCAATGGTGCACACTGGATCCTATCCCCTCCATTTGGAAGCTTCCTGCCCCTTTCTTCTCTTCAGACTTGAACAAGCTAAAGAGCTGGCGCAGGTTCGAAGACACCTACTGGCAAGTGGGAGGCTTACAGAGGGGTAATGGAAAGTGAAACTAATTTCCCTTTCCCCTCCCAATCTGTCCTCCCTGCTGGATGCAGCATGCACCTTTTTGGCACAGCTGCATCGTTGGGGGACAAGGATAGGTTGTCAGTCACATGCATCTTTCCCCTGACTCTTGTTCATAAGTAAAAATAGTAGAATTGCCAGGTCAGCTGCATCCCCAAACCTAGATTTCTGAAACCTAGCCTGGCAATCTCACCAGACTCCTAACCTTTGAAAAATGGGGAAACAATGTGGTAGTAGCCCAGCGGTAAAGAAGTGAAGCCCAGCAGTGACCCTCAAATGACCTGACATTAACCTCTGCCATCCATCTGCCTAAGGAAAAAGAAAAAAAACACCCTGAAGAAACAGGATTATTTTTGGCAAACTGGCAACTCTAAAAAGCAGCGTAGGAAGGGTCTGACTTTTAGTAGAAAAATGGAAGATGGAGGGATTGCTTAGCCCTCAACTGTTGAGCAATTTTCTTCCTCAAAATTACCTCACTACACACAGCTGTTTTTCTTCCCACAGGGGAAATGATACAGGTACTCATATTTTAGTCTCTGTCAGTGGAAAAGCAGTAGGAACGTGGCCAGAGGAGAGACATTACATCTCCTTTTCAGTCATTCTAACCACTTCGGCATTCTTTGAATAGCAATATAAAAATCTAGTCTACAAATAAATAAAATTCCCCTGCTCACACGTGTCGCTTCTTGAAATGGACTTTGGTTAAAAAACAAAGGTCAGGGAAAGATGTACACAACATGTTTGGGTTCAGATACAACTCAAAATCATGGTTCGTTTAGCTAAATCAATTCAGCATTATGATTACTGCACCATGGAGGCAGGAGGGAACTTATGGCTATATGAGGCCGAGTCCTGAGCCAATGGGAAGTAAGAGCCCACAATCAGTAGTAAGCTGTTGTTTGCATATGGTCAACACAAACCATGGTTTCACAGTGTGTCTGAACCCAGCCTATATGTCAAATCTACTAAGATTTGATATGCCCTCAATCTTTTTCTAGCTGTGATCCGAAATGAATTACATTCCTGACTTGAACATGTTTACTGAGCTTGTGAACATGACAACACTGTTGAGATCTTGCAAGCAGCTTTCATCACATTCATGATTCAAACCAGGAGTGGTACAGGTTTGAGCACGAGTTGTGTGTCAGGGGTAGGCCAGGTGAGGCTCTGGCCAGGGGTGCATACCCATCAGAAGGTCCCACCTGGGCAAGCTGTCTCCTAAACCCTCAGTGCAGTGGTAATGCCCAAAATGCATCATTGCCCACATTGGGTGTCTACCAAGTGGAGGAAAAGTGGGGTAGTGTGATGTCCATCTGGCTGAGGTGGGCTAACTGGGGTCTCCTGCTGGAGAATTTATCACTTAAGGTAGGTAGGGGTAGGTTCCCAGGGCCCCGAGGAACAACAAGCGAAGACTTACGTGTGGTTTTCTGGATGCGGTTTAATTTCAACAACACCTTACATTCATCAGGGACCGTGTTTCTGCACAGGCTCCCTGAGCTGTGTTCCAGGCATACTATACAGATTGCCTTCTTTTCCCTCCACCAGGTACAGAAATCCCGAATGCTGGAGCCGCACGCCTTCTCTGGTCCTCAGGTAAGTAGCCACCTTTCGTTGGCTTCAGGGGACCTCCGACTGAGAGAATGGGAGGGGCCTGGATTGGGGTAAGGCTGACTGGGGTTGGCCACACTCTCGCCTTCCCCCACTCCCAGAGTCTTCCCAGGCGAGAGGGGTTATGAGATCCTGCAGGCAGGAGGTCTCCTGGCCTGGCCTGGCCTGGCCTGGCCTTCCCTTCTCTTTGTTCCCCAGGCTGGGAGGTTTCTCCCCTCCCTTTAGGTGCTTTGGGAGCAGGCAGGCTAGTTCCAGTTGGGAGCTTCCCCAACCAGCCCCCTTTGTCAGCAGCTGGTCCTCCCCTTATGAGCTTCCTGCCGGCCCCACCTTGTCCCGCCTCTTCCGGGGGCGGGCCTTCCTGGAAGTCTCCTTCACGCGAGACTTCCCTTGTTACAGCTGCTACAGGGCTATAAAGCAACCTGCCACGCCCAGGCCCATTCCCTGTGCTGGCAGTGAGACTGCTAGTTCTTGCCCTCAGAGGCCCAGACCTCCGCTGCCTGCTTCCCCCAAACCCCTGAGCTGTCCCAGGGTAAGGACTTATCGGTTGTTGTCACTCCTTCCCCTGCCTTCCCCCAGGCGAGGGTTCCCTCGCATCCATGTGGCCCTTTTTGGTTTCTTGCTGCTCTGGCCTGGTCTCCCACTGTCCATCCTTCCTCCCCCGGCGTGGCGGGGTGACAGGTAGAAATATAGAAAATAAAATAAAATAAAATCATGGGGTGGACAGGGGCACTATTGGGCTTAGTACATGGATTTGCCCCAGAACTCGTAGCAACTTGATGCCAGCATTGGACTTGTGTTCTCAAAGTTTGACCCACTTACCTCACTAACATGATGAACAATTGCAAGTGATTTCAAAGTGATTTGAAACATTTGCAATGAAAAGCCAGCCTATCTTTTAAATTACCAGTATACAGTCTCCCCTCGTCTTTTGCGAGGGTTACGTTCCAGAGTCAGCGGGTAAACCTAAAATTGTGTATACTGTACTCAAAATTGCCTTGAAAATCCATTACATCCAGAAAATACATACTGTCTCTTTAAAAATTACAGACAGGAACTGAAACCAATGGAGGGAACAGCAGCTTCATTCTCAATCTCATGCTCACTCTTGCACTCAGGGCGCAATCCCGACTAAGCTCCCGGCGCCAGAGCAAGCGCTCTGGCTCCGGAAGCCGTCGCAAATGTGCCAGAAAAGCACATTTGCAACTACTCAGGAGTAAAGGAGGCCGGCCTCCCTCACTCTGTCGCCAGAACGCCCGGGCAGCCGTTACGTGGTCAATATTTTATTTCTGTTTATTTCTGCTTAATTCAAGATGTGCAGGAGACATTTAATACTTGATGCTAGGTGCTGCCTGGAGAACAGAGGGCAGGACAGTAGCATGGCTGTTAGCAGGACTGCTGGCAGGAGACCACAGATCCACAGGCCAGGAAGGCCACATTCCTGATTTTGCATTTGAACCATGTAATAACCTCCGATATTGAATTTCCACTGTATAATTTAAGAGTGTGTGTGTTAGGATAGCAAGTCCCAGTTCAAACCTCCTATTTTGTTTCTTGGGCACTTTCAGTAAAATTTGGTGTACTTTTACTCTTGCCTCAGTGATCCTTTCACCACTAAATTGCATACACATTGCATTGTTCCCCACATACAATTGTTCCCCCACCACATGTATCCACATGTTACTTGAGCTTTAAAAAAGCCCTGCCTGTAGTGTTACAGACCTCTCATGCTAACATCATTCATAGTACAAGGTAGGTTTAAGTTTTTGTGGGTTTGCAATACCGTTGGGATGGTTGTCATATTAACTGAAAGGTTTTGTTCATTGATTTCAGTGGCCTACATCAAACTTGCAAAAAACCTCTTTATTCTTGACCAGCAAATTAAATTAAATTATATACAGGGTAGACCCATATGATGGTGGGTTCATCATACCTATGGGGTTCTCTCTCTGTCTTTGACACTCACATATGCTAGTGATATAAATAACTTCCATCATGACCTAGAATATACAAAAGGAGCTTTTTTCTTTATTACACAAGAAAAGAGACCCTCGCACCCGCTTAACATTCATTGTCATAACAGTAATCATGATGAATTCATTTGCTGTGGATGTGGATGTATCAGAGACTCAGAAAGAGTTTAGTCATTATTGATATAAATGCATACCATCACAAGCCCCATATGTTTGAGGAGATGAATGCAGGCTTCCTGGCTTATTTTCAACCTAATTGTTTGTGACTGAATGGTGGTGACAGCAATGTTTATGGCTAATTATGGCAACTGTGTTTATGAAGCCAATTAAAGTCCCCAGGTCTCCCCTAAGCTTCGAGCTGCGCGGAAATGCCAGGAAATCCATCTTTTAAAAGTGATTGCATCTTCTGGTGCTCCAAAGAGGAAACAAACTGATTTGATCAAAGCAGCCTGCTATGTTGGTGGTGGTGCTTGTAACAACTATATGACTCAATAATGCCTCATTGACAAAGGAACAATCTTTAACCCTGGGACGTTTATACAAAAGAGTTTTAATAGCTTTTCGGTCTGAATCAGTAGTACTCTCTCTTTTAAATTATTGGTCATCTGTTCTGCATGATTCTTTTCTGTTTTACTGCTTTACACTATCATGGCTAAAGTTAAAATGCAGACCTTTGGAGGGATGACATGGAAGGACAGAGATATGAGCATGAAAAACAGAGTTTGGTATTGTGCATCAGCAGCGTCACACATACAGCATGCCGCTCAAAGCCACTGGTAAATAATTGTACCCAAAAAGTGAAGCAAGGATCTGCTAAATGATAAAACCAAAAAGAGAGCCATTGTAAAAAGATGACTTGGAATCCTATCTGTGCTCTGATGATATATAATGCCTTCTCCAGCCTTTCAAGGGCCTCTAACTGTATCCAGGGTCACAGGCTGGAAAAGGAACAATAATGATCCAGAATAAAGAAACCCTACAGGAGATGAATCAAAGTTGCACATGTTCATAAAGAAACACTTGTATGACAGCTCAAAGGGGAACTTTTCCCATAACCTATGCTTGGGGTGCCTATCTTTTTTTTTTTATTATTCAGGATCACCAGAACTATATGCTCCTAGAGTGACTCAGTCAATCGGTGTCTGTTGATGACCAGAATAGTATGTTATTGTGAAGTGATTTCAAACATAGATCTTTTGTTCGAGACTGTCTCTCTAAACTTTGAAAATCTTTGTTCTGTTTCTCAGTTCATTTTCTTCCTGTTGGTTTCAGCGCCTCAGTGTGTCTTTCCTATGCCCCGAGCCTTCATCTGCTACTTTCTAATTGTTAGGCAAGGCAGACAAGGTGCCCCACAGGGAACAGATGGCATTCTGGAATCTGCCAGCAAGGATCACTCCTGGAATAGATTTTCACCTTCGGGCTCCTCGTAGAGGTAATAAATGTTTCCTACCAATAGAAATTCAAAAGGTATACCAAGTAACACAAATTACAGCTTTTCCTGGAACACTAATCAGAAAAGCAACTTGTTAATATGATGTTGAACACACCAAAGAAAATACTATACATTATGGGAATTAACTTTCTAAAATTTGTACTTGTTACCTTTGGAACAATATTGGATCTAGCTTGTATGATGTTTTATAATATCTTATACATAATAATAACAATAATAGCAAAAATAATAGCAACAAAAATACCTTAAACATTTTCTTTCTGGAGATTTTCAACAAATACAAAGGTAAAAACCGCGTATCCACATACACTTATAAAGATATCACATACACACACACACACACAGTAGTGCAATGATAGGAAATGAAGATTACTGGGCAAATTAAGCAAATTAAGCAAATTAAACATTAAGGTATGAGCACATAAAATATATATTTAGCCAAACATGTCTTTCTGAGAAGACTGAACTAACAGACCAATCCTGTCCCCCACCACAGTATATCACTGTGATTTACCCTCACCCCCTTTTAACACACTCCTCACCCCCTAACCTCCCCCTCCTCACCCCAAATCTCTCCCGAACCGCCCAAGGCCCACCCATGGTCCACACCCACTGCCACCTTACCTGGGACAGTGGAGCATCTGGGTGAGTTTGGCATGCATGCGACACCACTGGCCATTTCCGCCACCAGCACCATCATGTGCAATAGTGGGGCCTATGGCAGCGGATCATGAGATAATGAGATCCACTGCCATAAGCCCTTAATAAGGTTGGGCTTTAAGGGTAACTTAGGAAGGGATGGGTCATATGATATAAAACAGATTATAATAATAATAATAATAATAATAATAATAATAATAATAATAATAATATCACTTTTCAAAAAAAATGTTCACAAAGCAATTTACGCAGAATAAATGAAAAGGTGATTCCCTGTCCCAAAAGGGCTCACGGTCTTAAAAGAGGCACTAGCAAACAGCCACTGGAGAAGACAATGTGCTAGAGTGAACAGAGATAATTGCTCTTCCCGTGCTAAACAGAAGAAATGCATTACTTTGAGAAGTGATTCCTTGCCCAGTTAGCAGGAATAATACATACACCTCTTGGTACTGTCTTCTTTTCATGGCATCCCAGGGGTCAAGGGTTGAGAGAGGCCTGGGGTGATTCTGATCAAAATGATGATGATTTTCTTTCCTTATCATTGTTTATAACTTGTATCTGTTGGTTGTGCTATTCTGATCACTCATCTTTCATCAGAGCAGTCAGAATAACACGAACAAACCATGAGAATGTAACAACATTTATCTTTTTAAAGGATGTCTTGAAACAGCATTGAACACACACACACACACACACACACACACACACACACACACACACACACACACACACACACACAAATTCTAGTTAGTTATTATTTATCTCAAATCATTGACTCCCTATCACAAAACATTATCAAAGTTCGAAGGATTTTTCCTTTAAATGGATTAGAGTTCTCTGTGATGGGCTCAGCTGAACTTTCATGAGATGAAAATATATTTCAGACAAGTAGAACAGAGAAATAAGTTGCAACGTCGCCTTTTTTAGTGGCAAACTGTTCAGACCTTCATCATCTACACATATAACAAATGTACTGGGGAGGGGGGAGACGAGAGCACACCAGCAAGTCTGCCTCCTCACCAATGCACTCCTGAAGGGTTTGGTATATGCTTGTGCCACTGTGACCTGACTCCATCCCGCCCTGATCCACCCCCGTTCCAGCCTGATCCCTGCCCCTCTGCTGGCAGAAACCTGATCTACACTGTGCTGCTGGCAGTATGTGGCGTTCCGGCTGCCGCACCACTGTGCAGATCAGCAGAGAGGCTACCGGCAGACCTTGTGGTACGCCGGCGTACCATGAGAATAGTAGGGCAGCCCAATCCTACTTACTGGTAACTCCTCCTGCAGTGATGCAGCCGTGCCATCGGGGCACATGCTGTATCCCACAGTGGAGCTTTGGGCCCTGCAGGTCTCCTCAGGGTAAGTAGAACAATTGTTCCCTTGCTCCGGGATAAGCCCGCACCGGCCCACTGGGTCTATTCAGACCTATGCCAGCAATTTCGCTGGTGCAAGTCTGCATGGAGCCAAGTTGGGGGACCGAGACTGGGAAGTGGGATAGGATATCAGCAGCACCACTGCCGCAGATACCGCCTCCTTCCCAGCCTCGATCAGGGGTTCACCGTTGCTGCCAGGTCCAGCCCCTCCCCCCTCCTCCCCGTCCCTAGATCCTCCCCCCTCCCTGCCCATGAAAGCTCCCAGTCCTCCCACTCCCTCCCTATCCCTGCCCAAGGCCTACCCCTGCCTCTCCTTTGATGATTTTAAAAGGCTTCTTCCATGTGTTTTTGTGTCCAATTTACATGAAACTCACTAACAGAGAAATACATGAAACTCACAGACAGAGAAATAGGAAAGGTCCTTATGAAATGTCAGAAAGACAAGTGTAAATGTTTTAGAGCCCAATCCTAATCCTTTCCATCCCCCCGCAATGTAGCTGTGCCAGTGGAGCATGCCCTGCATCCGGGAAGGGGGGGGCAGTCCTGGAGGTCTCCAACAGGGAAGGAAGCCTGGAACTCAAAACTTGCTTGCCTCTGCTGATAATGTCAGAGTCAGGTATGGGGCGGGGGGGGGGAGAAATAACCTATAATACTGAGCAAATCGGAACATTTGTTCCCTTACCTGGGGTAAGCCTCCACTGCCTTCTTTGGTCTACTTCAGTGGTGGCCAACCTTTTTATGACATGTGCCACTTTTAGTTTTTTTGTATCTTGGGCGTGCCACAAAAATAAATAAATAAATAAATAAAGTAAATAAAGTAAATAAATAACCGTGTTTTTATTTTATTAAATAACCATGTTTAAATAAAAACAAAATCACCTTCAGTTACCGGTACTTAAGGTTTATTATTATATCATTCTTAGAGCACGTAACAATGAACCATAAATATTAGCAATCCTATCCTGCTTATGCCACCGTTGTAACCAGCAGCGCAGCAAAAATGGGAGGCCCCAGAACGGAAAGGGGATTCAAATCCTCTCCAAAAGGAGAACTCAAACACTCTGTTGCACCTGGCACAGAGAAAACCCACTTCTAAAACCAGGAGGTTGCTTATGGCTTGTAACCTGTGATGGTCTTTTCCTCCATAAATCTGTCCAAACCCCTTTTAAAGGCATCTAGGCCAGGTGCCATCACCACATCCTGTGGCAAGGAGTTCCACAGATGAATTACACGCTGGGTATAAGAACATAAGACAAACAGATAGACAAGGCACTCTCCCCCAAATCCCCTCCCTCTTCTCTCTCCAGGCCCATTCAAAGGTCCTGGGATTTGCCTTCTAGGTATGCTAAGGGCTTGGCTGTGCAAGATCTGCCAAAGTCTCTCTGTACATGTACCACAGGCGTAGCTCCCTGGTTTGAATTTCACCTCTGCCATTCCCTCTCAGACTCTGTCTTCCCCATCTGCAAAATGGGGATAATACTTCTCGCTTAACTTTGTTGTGTTGTAATCCTTACTATATGAAGCACTTTGAACAACGGAAAACGATATACACATGCTAAGTATTATTAAATCACTTCTCCCCCCCCCAAAAAAAAAAGATTTCAAAGCAGCTTACAACCATTAAAAAGAACACACAGTATTTATTGTTTTATATTTCCCCCTGTACACCCAGAAGACAGACACAAGGTAAAGACTTTCCCAAAAGTATGGGGAATCACTACAAAGCTTCCCATATCTCCTGGACTGACTTAATTTAAGATTTTTTCCCCCATGGTGTGGGATAGAGCCAGTCAATATTCAGCACTTTTAAGCTCACTGGTAGTCCCAGTGGGAGAGATTTTGGCATATACTTAATCCTTCCATTGAATTTAACAGGGGCTGAGAAGTGCTGAGCATTGGATGAATTGTACTATGATTTTTTTCTTTTCTAATATTCAAGCAAAACACACCAAAAAAGCTGATTTTTGCCCAACGTGCTGTAACAGGTCTCTCTCTCTCTCTCTCTCTCTCTCTCTCTCTCTCTCTCTCTCTCTCTCTCTAAGGGAGGAGAGAAGGAAGGATAAGGGTGCCCATCACCCAGACAAGGGAAGGGAGGCATGAGAGTGAGGGAGGGAGAGTTTACCAACCAAGAGTGGTTGTAAGATGGCTGTGGAATACAATTTGTCTCTTTAATCCTCATGTGCTTCTGTAGTTTGCTCACACACACACTCACTCACTCACTCACTCACTCACTCTCCTCATGTGCTTCTGTAGTTTGCCCTCTCTCTCTCTCTCTCTCTCTCTTTTCTGTGGCCGCCCCTGACCTAGATATACAATACAGGTTACCACCATTTCTTGTTTGGCAGTATCCTTCAGGGAACTAGAACCTACCGGTATTTGTTGTCGGCTGCACTGTTTGGTGGCTTTTGTGAGCGAGTGTGGGCACACACACACGTGCACATACACGTGATAATTTTAAAAGCACTCCAACCAGCGTATGCAAAAAAGTGCTTCCGTAAAATATCACAGAGCAGGGGGAACCTGGCACCGCCAATAAATTCTGCCCCTCCTCCCTCCCTAATTCCAAACTAAACTGCTCAGGACGCTCCCAAATCTTGCCATTTTCACCGTCCCCGTCCCTCCTGCGAGGAGGGGTGATTGATTCTCCACTTTTCCATTGTTCTAGCGGCCACACACGCGCTCCCCTCCTGCCGCTCACCTCGGGTCTTGGCGCTGCCGCCGCCGAGGCTCCCCCCGGCCTGCATGTCTCGGAAATGAGCTGGTCAAAGAGAAGGTGGAGCTCGGTGCGACGGCCGCTGTCACCCTCCGGAGCCTGGCTGGCATCAGGCCCGAGCCGTAGAGCGCCGAGCCAGGTAACGTTATAAAAAAGCCCCCGACTCCAGCCCTGCCGTCGCTGCTGAAGCCGCGTCTCCTGCTACCGCCGAGGCCTCAGCCGCCATTTCCCCACGCGTGCCGCGGGTTGGCCACCTCTGGTCTACTTAGACCTTCGCCAGCAATTTCACTGGTGCAAGTCTGAGTGAATTCTGCCCCCCATTCTGCCCGTCTCTTCCATATTCCTCCCCCTCTCCACCCTATTCTGCCCCTCCCTCTCCCGCCTACCCCCACCCTGACTTACTAATGCCAGGGGCTGTGGAGGGTCTGCTGGTGGGCCACTGCCATTGCTTGCCACTTGTGGCAGTGGCCTGGCTGCTCCCAATGGCATGTCATGGTAGTGTTCCTTATGCCGCCAGAACAAGGGCACCCTATGATTAGGCTGCCTGAGTTATTCATATAAAACAGTATTCAAGATTTGAACTTATTATTTTGTTTATATTTTGTTTTCTTCCCAATTTGCACCAAAATTATAGGAACTGTAGACCTGACTCCAGGAAAGTTCCCTGCAAAATTTTAGAAAGCTGGGTAGAGGGGTTTTCAAGGAAAGTACTAGTAAATTTACTTTACTTAAAGCCTGAGTCAAAGCAAAACTAACATAAGCACAGAGGTGGGGGGTGGTCTGTGGTTGGGTTGAAGTAGAAATATGAGGCCACATTTGGAGTATTGTGTCCAGTTCTGGTCATCACATCTCAAAAAGGATATAGTAGAACTAGAAAAGGTGCAGAAGAAAGTGACCAAAATGATTAGTGGACTAGGGTACTTCCTTTACAAGGAAAGGCTACAGTGTTTGTGGCTCTTCACTCTAGAAAGAAGGTGCCTGAGGCGGAACATGATTGAGGCTGCAATCCTGTATGTACTTACCTGAGTAAGTCCCATTGAATACAATGAGACTTACTACTATAAATATGTATAGGATTGTGGTTCGAGACGTATAAAATTATGCATGGGATGGATAGAGGGAAGTTCTTTTCCCTCTCACATAACACCCTAACCAGGGGACATCCACTAAAATTGACTGGTGGGAGAGTTAGAAGTTGTTGTTGTTCAGTCGTTAAGTCGTGTCCGACCCTTCGTGATCCCATGAACCATATTCCGCCAGGCCTTCCTATCCTCCACTATCTTCCTGAGTTCGCTCATTTTCATGTTCGTTGCATCAGTGATGCTGTCTAACCATCTCATCCTTTGCCTTCCCCTTCTCCTTTTGCCTTCAATTTTTCCCAGCATCAGAGTCTTCTCCAGGGAGTCCTCTCTTCGCATTAGGTGGCCAAAATATTTGAGTTAGAAGAGACAATAGGAAATATTTATTTACCCAGCATGTAATTAATCTGTGGAACTCCTTGCCACAGGGCATTGTGATGGCACCTGGCCTAGATGCCTTTAAAAAGAGATTGGACAGATTTACGGAGGAAAAGTCCATCATAGGTTACAAGCCATGATGACTACATGCAACCTCCGGGTTTTATCTCTGAATGCTAGATGGAAGGGAGCGGCAACAGGATACAGGTATCTTGTTGACTTGAGTGCTCCCTGAGGCATCTGGTAGGCCACTGTGAGATATAGGAAGCTGGACTAGATGGGCCTTTGGCCTGATCCATCAGGGCTCTTCTTATGTTTGTAGAATGGGAGCAAGCTAACAGTAATAGAAAAAGGGGGATTTTTTCAATATTATGGAAAATGCTCCCAAAGACTGGTGAGTAGTTTCAGTTCAGCCCTGCAGATATACAGAAACTATTAACTATAGTGCCAAACCAAGTATGTTTTAATATAACAGTATCACTGATTTTTTTTACTGTATTTCACTCCTCTCATGAAATGTCAGCACAGTTCCTCCACATAGATGCCAACATTTTTGTAATAAATTGTTTTTTTACAGCTCTACTTATGGTTCAGGCTTTGTTTTAAAATATATAAGTGTTGTCACCAGGCAATATATAACATTCCCTAATGGTTTCTGGAGGTACTTTGTACTTCTCTATAATTAATATTAAAAATAACTTAAACTTGATTTAGGAATCTAAGACAGTTGACGTTTTACAGTTGAAAACAATTAAATAAAGAGCTTAAAATAGAGATAATTTCCTATGAACCATAAATGAAGAAATCAAACTTCCTTGAATTGACTAAAGCCTCCTAGGTGGTATTTTATTAATAGAAAAAGGATTTTTTTTCAGGTCAGTGTTGCGCTAAGAGTGTTTTAACACATTACATTACAGCCCTATTTTCTCTTTCTCCATGTATGTATATTGAATAATAATAATAAATTCTAAATAATAATATTATAATAATATATTATAATATTATCATTATTATATAATAATAATAAATAATAAATTTCTCCTTCTCCATGCATGTACTGTATATTGAATGCATGGAGGGTGAGCAGATATTGCCCACAGCCCTTTTTCCATATGGTTTTGGCTGAAGATGAACCTTATACACCTGCATACACTACCAGCACAACCATATGCAACCATATGCAACTTACTACTCAGAAGTAAGTCGCATTGTGTTCAGTGGGGCTTACTCTCTAGTAAAGAGTGTTTGGGGCTCTTCAGTCTAGAGAAAAGGTGGCTGAGGTGGGACATGATTGAGACGTATAAAATTATGCATGGGATGAAGACAGTGGATAGAGAGAAGTTGTTTTCCCTCTCACACAACACTAGAACTAGGGGACATCCACTCAAATTGAGCAGAGGGAGTATTAAAACAGACAAAAGAAAATGTTTATTTACCCAGCGTGTAATTGGTTTGTGGAACTCCTTGCCACAGGATGTGGTGATGGCACCTGGCCTGGATGCCTTTAATAGGGGATTGGACAGATTTAAAAGTCCATCACAGCTTACAAGCCATGATGGGGAAAAGCAACCTCCTGGTTGTAGGAGGAGTAGGTTTTCTCTGTGCCAGGTGCAAGGGAGTGGCGACAGGATACAGGTATCTTGTTATCTTGTGTGCTCCCTGAAGAATCTGGCGGGGCCACTGTGTGATATACGAAGCTGGACTTGATGGGCCTTTGGCCTGATCCAGCAGGGCTCTTCTTATGTTCTTATGTTTATGATTGCAGCCATAGAGTCCACACTTATGATTGCAAACCTTGATCATGCCAGGCTTCCTAATTGCATGCCTAGACACATGTCCAGCAGCCCATTCGCAGCTTCGGCAGAATGTGTGGTGGTCAGAGGTGGGTCAGCAGATTTGTGGAGGTCAGGGTAGGGAAACTGGATGTGCTCCCACTTGCCCTCGAATTGTTCAGTTTATGGATGGAAGAGGAAGCAAGAATAGCGCTTAGAGGTGAGAAAATGGAAGAGAGCATGTATGCGCTAGTAAATGTAGCTTGTACATACATATTACAGAAGTAGAAATGGGAAAAGCAACTGTTTGTGATGTTGCTTGATGTGCTAAATTTGTTCAAAACTTTGAAAATGCAATTAATGAATACTCTCTAGAGATCAAGATACAAAAAAGTTAGAAAATTATCAATTAACCTTAAGAGCAAAAGAAATGATCAAGCACAATTACTGTAGAATTGGATTTTTTTTATTATTATTCAGCATGGCATCTTGTGTTGCTGAGATGGAATTGAGATATTGAGCGCCAGAAAAAGTTTATCAGGTCACATCAACGTGTGTCTCCCCGCATCAAGTTAATTTAGTTTTAAATTACTCACACGAGCAAGTCTTTCCCTTTCCCTAATCTAAGATATTTTTACCCAATCTCTGTATCTCAGTATTATACAGATATATATATATATATATTTAATTAACCTAAGATTTCCTTTTGGTCATGTCAGTGCTATATGGCTCTTCTTCACTTGTGAAACTTAAATATTTCAAAATGCTTCAGGCCAATATCCCTGCCCTCTCCAGGCCCCAGGGCGACCAATGGTCACGCCCCCTCACTGCCTGGTCCACCCTCTCTCTGCCCCTGCACTGGCTGGTGCTGGACTTACCCAGTCCGGTGGGTGCGGGGATGCTGCGCCAGGGGCGAGTGGGCATGGGCCTTTGCCCCGGCGGCCCTTACTCGCCGGGTGTCGCACAAGTGCTTTACTGCACTTTCACAACACCCAGTGCCAGGGGAGCACGCGCTCCCCCTGCGCTTATTTACACAGGATTGCGCCGTAACAGTCCAATCCTATCCTCCAGATACACCAGTGTATTTCCATGTATGGTGGTGCAACGATAGTCCCGCTAGTGTAGAAACCCGCCTGCCAATGGACACACCATGGACACCAGTGCAACACTGTAAAAACACCATGGCGACGTAGCTCAGATGTCACTCGGATGCCACTCCCCCAACAGAGTTGCCAAAACAGGGTGGAAATTGGGGCATGATGTGGGAGGGATGTGGGAGGAATGAGGAGGAATCAATGTACACTCTATCCTAACCCCCCTTGGCACACAATGGAAGCACTTTGCACAAACAACTTCTTGTCCCTCACAACATGTGGGCACTTGCCTTCTCAGAATTCTTGTTGCAGGGACTTTGACCCAGGAGGTCTCCACACACAAACACCCAACTGGAACCTCTACCACTCCAACAGGGAAAGCAAGCGCAATGCACCCCACACAGTTAAGCAAAGAGGGGTGGGAGGAAATTCCATGCTGCAATGTGTTGATGCAGCATCTCTGTCTCATGTCTTTAACCCCCCTCCCCCACCCTTATGATTCTTCAGGACAATCAAATGTGTCTCTGCTATCAACTGTGTTGCCTAACTTCTCCTTCCTTTGCAAGGATGAGCAGGGAGTGTCTGTTCCCTGTCAAAGAATATCAGGGACTCAGATTATTGCGTGCTACTGCTATCCAAACACTCATTTGAACCCCTTTTTTATTTTCAGGACTGCACCATTGCCACAGGGGGTTGAACATTGATCCTTTGAAGAGTTCCACTGAAGTTCCTCCCAGGAGAGGGAAAGGTAATGTTCCAAGCCACAGTGCTCTCACCCCTTATAGGGTACAGCTGCATGTACACTCTGGGGGCTTGACTCTGCCTCACAAATACTGAGTAGGGCAGCACAATCCTATCCAGCATCTGTGCATTGTGGGCATCAGGCCCACACTGTATCCAGTGCTGGAGAGGAGCAGGCTGGGGATCTCCTCGGAGTAAGGGGATGTTCTCCCCTTATCCCAAGTAATGCTCCAGCCTCTGCTATGGGGCTACTCAGGTCAGCGCCACCTTATGATGGCACTGACCCAAGAAGCCTCTTGTCGTGGCTAGAGTCCTAGAGTCCGGGGCTAGGGGATAGGATATGGTGTCTGATGAGGATGCCGATTCCACCCCCTCCCAGGCCTGATCTACCCCCTCTCTGCCCTGCCCCCCCCTTAATGCCCCCTCCCCACCCCACCCCTCCCCAGCACCACTCGGAGTGGGACTTGCCCGTTCCACGCCGCTGGCCCCCATTTCTCCGCCTACTCGATGGGTGCCGCAAACGTGCTTTACACACGTTTGTGACACCCTAGGCCGGTGCCGAGGCTGTAGTTCCAGCGCCACCCAAAGTCAGGATTGCACCATGCATCTCAAGCCAGAGAACAAGCATGGCTGATGCTGTTGTCAAGTCCTTGGCATCTCTGTGATTCTCCTTGCTCCCCACAGGCTGCTGTCCGTCCCATAGGTGAGAACATCGTGCAGACCCCAAGGGATGCCTATAGCCTGCTTTCTGCAGTGACCAGTGTGAGACCAGCTACTGCTCAGCCGAATTGCTGACATACTCATTCCAGTAGGCTACCATGTTGTTGTTCAGTCGTTAAGTCGTGTCCGACCCTTCGTGATCCCATGAACCATATCCCGCCAGGCCTTCCTGTCCTCCACTATCTTCCTGAGTTCGCTCATTTTCATGTTCGTGCATCGGTGATGCATCGTTTCATGCATCGGTGATGCTGTCTAACCATCTCATCCTTTGCCTTCCCCTTCTCCTTTTGCCTTCAATCTTTCCCAGCATCAGAGTCTTCTCCAGAGAGTCCTCTCTTCGCATTAGGTGGCCAAAATATTTGAGTTTCAGCCTTAGTATCTGTCCTTCCAGGGAACAGTCAGGGTTGATTTCATTTAGGATTGACTGATTTGATCTCCTAGCAGTCCAAGGGACTCTCAGGAGTCTTCTCTAGCACCACAGTTCGAAAGCATCTATTCTTCGGCGCTCAGCCTTCCTTGTGGTCCAACTCTCGCAACCATACATTGCTACTGGGAACACCATCGCCCTGACTATACGAACGTTTGTTGGCATGGTGATATCTCTGCTTTTTATTATGCTGTCTAAGTTTGCCATAGCTTTCCTTCCAAGGAGTAAGCGTCTTTTAATTTCATGGCTGCTGTCTCCGTCTGCAGTGATCTTGGAGCCCAGAAAAGTAAAATCTGTTACTGCTTCCATTTCTGCCCCTTCTATTTGCCAGGAATTGATGGACCCAGATGCCATGATCTTAGTTTTATTAATGTTGAGTTTCAAGCCAACTTTTGCACTCTCCTCTTTCACCCTCATCAAGAGGCTCTTTAGTTCTTCTTCACTTTCTGCCATTAGGGTGGTATCGTCTGCATATCTGAGGTTGTTGATATTTCTCCCGGCAATCTTGATTCCGGCTTGCGATTCATTCAGCCCTGCATTTCTCATAATGTACTCTGCATATAAGTTAAATAGGCAGGGTGACAATATACAGCCTTGCCGTACTCCCTTCCCAATTTTGAACCAGTCGGTTGTTCCATGGCCGGTCCGAACTGTTGCTTCTTGACCTGCATACAGGTTTCTCAGGAGACAGGTAAGGTGGTCTGGTATCCCCATCTCTTTAAGAATTTGCCACAGTTTGTTGTGATCCACACAATCAAAGGCTTTTGCATAGTCAATGAAGCAGAAGTAGGTGGTTTTTTGGAACTCTTGTGCTTTCTCCATGATCCAGCGCATGTTGGCAATTTGATCTCTAGTTCCTCTGCCTCTTCGAAACCCAGCTTGTACATCCGGTAGTTCTCGGTCCACGTACTGCTGAAGCCTAGCTTGTAGGATTTTGTGCATAACCTTGCTAGCATGTGAAATGAGTGCAATTGTGCGATAGTTTGAGGACTCTTTGGCACTGCCCTTCTTTGGAATTGGAACGTAAACTGACCTTTTCCAATCCTTTGGCCACTGCTGAGTTTTCCAAATTTGTTGACATATTGAGTGCAGCACTTTCACAGCATCATCATTTAGGATTTTAAGTAGCTCAGCTGGGATATTATCATCTCCACTAGCTTTGTTGTTAGTGATGCTACCTAAGGCCCACTTGACTTCACTCTCTAGGATGTCCGGCTCTGGGTCAGTGACCACACCAGCGTGGTCATCAGGAACATTAAGATCTTTCTTGTATAGTTCTTCTGTGTATTCTTGCCATCTCTTCTTAATCGCTTCTGCTTCTGTTAGGTCTCTGCCTTTTTTGTCCTTTATGCCCATCTTTGCACAAAATGTTCCCTTGATATCTCCAATTTTCTTGAAGAGATCTCTAGTCCTCCCCATTCTGTTGTTTTCCTCGATTTCCTTGCATTGTTCATTTAAGAAGGCCTTCTTATCTCTCCTTGCTATTCGCTGGAAATCTGCATTCAGTTGTTTATATCTTTCCCTTTCACCTTTGCTTTTTGCATTCCTTCTTTCCACAGCTATTTGTAAAGCCTCATCTGACAGCCACTTTGCTTTCTTGCATTTCTTTTTCTTTGGGATGGTTTTAGTTGCTGCCTCCTGTAAAATGTTACGAACTTCCGTCCATAGTTCTTCAGGCACTCTGTCTACCAGGTCTAATGCCCTAAATCTATTCTTCACCTCCACTGTATACTCATAAGGGATATGGTTTAGGTCATATCTGACTGGTCTAGTGGTGTTCCTTACATTCTTCAGTTTAAGTCTGAATTTTGCAATAAGAAGCTCATGATCTGAGCCACAGTCAGTTCCAGGTCTTGTTTTTACTGACTGTATAGAGCTTCTCCATCTTTGGCTGCAAAGCACATAATCTATCTGGTTTCGGTATTGACCATCTGGTGATGTCCATGTGTAGAGTCGCCTCTTGTGTTGTTGGAAAAGAGTGTTTGCTATGACCAGCGTGTTCTCTTGACAGAACTCCGTTAGCCTTTGCCCTGCTTCATTTTGCGCTCCAAGGCCAAACTTGCCTGTTGTTCCGTTTATTTCTTGATTTCCTACTTTAGCATTCCAGTCTCCTATGATGTAAAGGACATCTTTTTTGGGTGCTAGTTCTAGAAGGTGTTGTAGGTCTTCATAGAACCGGTCAACTTCATCTTCTTTGGCATCAGTGGTTGGGGCATACACTTGGATTACTGTAATGTTGAATGGTTTGAACTGAAATGTTCGAACTGAAATCATACTGTCGTTTTTGAGGTTGCACCCCAGTACAGCCTTTCCCACTCTTTTATTGACTATGAGGGCTACTCCATTTCTTCTAAGGGATTCATGCCCACAGTAGTAGATATGATGGTCACCTGACTACCATAGTAGACAGTAAGTCATGCCAAGGCAAGGCATCTATAGCAGAGTTACTGTTTTTTTTAATCCTAAGTGTGTGGGCATCTCCATGTGATGATGTGGAAAAACACTCTGCACATGTTGAAAGGCTGTTTTCTATAGTTTCACGTATTTCAGGATATTTCAAAAAGCAAGGAACCTGAATTCTAGCAGAAATAAATAATGGTGCACAGACTCGCATTCCTTTGAACTTAAATTCTCCTCCAAGGCAGGAGTTTGGCACTATCAAACCTGACTACACCAACCATCTGTTAGGAGACATGTGTATAGACTTGATTGACTGTACAGAGATAAGATTTGTGGGATTAAAACTCATGTAAAAATCTAAAAAATTGTAATGTCTTCTTCATGTTTAAAAACAGTAAAACACATTAAAAACCACGTAAACACAGTTCCCAACATGATAAAAATCATTAAAAACACAATCTTTCGTCCACTAGCTGTGGACCTCTTCAGGTGTCAGCGCAGCAGTCTGGCAAGATGTTAAGGAACTGGGGTAGCAGATCTGCTCTTTAAAGAAGGATTGGTGCCAAAAACAGGAAAGTGCGTGAAGATCGGGGCAAGCAATTAGTGCCGGAAGTCTGGCCGTGCGGTCATGACCACTAGTATCCTCTAGCGAGTGCTCCATCGGGAGGCTGTTAGTCCCGGACTGTTTTTAAACATAAAGAAGACATTACAATTTTTTAGATTTTTACATGGCTTTTTATCCTGCAAATCTTACCTCTTTGTACCTTGTAGCAGGCCATGAAAGTTTTTGACTTGATTGACTGTTGATCTTCGTACCCACGGCTCCAGCTAACAGGTTTGTATTCCACTCAGCACCTTTTCATGCTCAGAATCCTGTTCAGAGAGTTATCTATGCACAGATTTCCCTTCCTGGATCAGGGCATAAATCTGGAAATTATGCACACTGGATTTTATGAAAGGATGCAGTATGAAATGGCTTCAATTCTATATGCAACCCACAAGAGGTTAATGTATGAGAGAGTCAAAAAGGAATAATACTTGAGGACTTTGGAGTGGCATTTCTAGACATCCTGAAACTAGATGACTCTGGGAACTTATGAAACCATTCATGGTTATTGCGAAGGATAATTGAAATTGGTGTACAGTTCATGGCTCAAATATGATACCCACATAATTCTCTGTCTCAATCCAGCATGAAATGTTTATTTAGTATATGTATACAATATATTGTCAGATTCTTTCTTTCTGATGTCATCCGAGGTACCTGCTTTGTTGTTGGCTTGGGTTGATGTGATAAATGAAATTGTTTAATTGGAAAATTCTGTTTTCAACACATTGGAAAGACTTGTATCCAGTAATACTTCATAAGAAAATAGTCAAAATTAAAAGTTTAATACTGATATATAAACTTAATAATATGTTGCATAGTGATATAATGCATATACTATAAATATTTCTAAACTAAGAATAAAAAACATAAAAAGTAGTATAATTTAGTGCAAGTAATGGGATGACAGCTGCATTTTAGATGCCCATGAATCCTCAAATAGATATGTATAATTCACATTATACATGAAGTAGCTATACTGTACAAAAAAGATTTGGTCCCAAGTTCAAACAAACACAAAAATAGTGGCAGTTGGATTTTTTAAAGGACTTCTGGATCATCCAGTGGTACATTTCATGGGCAGCCCAATCCTATCCAGCACTGGTGCAGCGGAAGCATTTAAAAAGACCCTCTCCGCCTCCACCTCATTACATACCCTTCCCACCCTCCCCAGGCCTTGCGCTGCTCAGAGCAGCACTTACCCAATCCATGGCTCAGGGTCTAGTGGCGGCCAGCAAGGAGGCAGCCCAGGCCTCGGCGCCAGCATCTCCTCCTACCAAGTAGTCTCAAACATGCCTTAAGGCATGTTTGCAACACTTGGCATTAGTACTGAGGCCCGACATTGGTGCTGAGGCCCAGCACCAGCGCCCCAAACCAGATAGGATTGCGCCGTATTAATATGCAACCCTCTAATGCAGTGGTTCCCAAACTGGGAGGTGTGGCTCCCAGGGGGTCCACAGAAACCAGCCAGGGGAGCCACGGAGTGCCACGGAATCCTCTTGGAAAACAGCGCAATGTCAGTTGGCAGGAAGCAACATAATGTAATGGGGAGCCACGGCCAATGGTCGCCAATGGTCAAGGGAGCCGCAGGTCAAAAAAGTTTGGGAAACACTGCTTTAATGCATTCACATCAAAACATTATTATTTCATGCTTCCATATGCCAGACAAACAAAAACTGGACATGATCCAGCCAAGGTGCTTAACTTTGCTTCAATTGCAACCAGCAGCAAAAAATCTGAAAGAAGAAAGGAAATGGGTAAAATGAAGTCCATAGCTGGCAAGATGGTAAAATGCATGACATAACTTTTTGTCAACAGACAGATTCTGTTGTGGCTGATAAAAGGACATGTAGTGCAGTGTTATGCTGTGAATGTAAATGAAGTGTGAAGTGATGGATTACGCCATTCTGATTACACATCAAAAATAACATCCTTTATCTGAGTTACTAATGCCAAGAATATGGCTTGTGCAACAGGAAGGGTTGGAGGGAAACAGAGGAAATACAGTAGAGGTACAGTATAATTAAAATCCATATGCAGCATGGCCCATGTATACAACACTAGACATTGTATTATAAAATGATTTGTCAAATACTGATAAGAAATGTTATGAAATCTAATTTGACAATGGCTGTATATTCAATTGGTGTTTTGTTTTGTTTTTAAATTCTATATTTTTCTTTGAATCTTTGGTTTCCTTTTCCTTTGCAACAGCTGGAAAGAGAGGAGAACGAATATCAGTCCCAGAACATTAAAACATAACAGGTTTAAAGCCCCAGTCCACAACATTCTGTGTTTGCCATTGTGATGAGTTGTAATGACGGCTGTTATGGAATTACAACGCCACTTGTATTATACTTCCGAAATCAAGCACAGGAGTTATGTGCTGTTGGTGATGCTGCGTGAGGCTTTCATTTCTGAAGAAAATTTGCAACAGCTGCCAAATTGTGAAAACAATTCATGGCTGTGGAAGCATGGAAGCCAAAAAGCCTCCTTTGACTATTTTATTCATTTATTTATTTATTTATTTATTTATGTACAGTATTTTTATCCTGGCTTTCTCCCTGAAGAGACCCAAGGCGGCTTACAACAACAACAAAAAAGAAAATACAATACAAAAAATACAATACAAAAATAATCACATTTTAAAACAGTAAAAAACAATTAATGAAAATTAATAAAAACATTTATCTAACAATCGATTAAAAAGATCATTGCTACAATTAAAACAAGAGCATAAAAACAGCAGTACCCCCACCTGTACCAGCAAGATGTTAAAAAAGGCAAGGGCTCAGAAGGCTTCTTTGAACAAGAAGGTTTTTAGGCCTTGCCGGAAAGTGTCCAAGGAGGAAGCAGTTCATAAGTCAAAGGGGAGGGAATTCCATAAGGTTGGTGCCACTACTGAGAAGGCCCTGTTTCTGGCCGCCACCCCTCGCACCTCCCTAGGCGACGGCACCCGCAAAAGGGCCTTCTCTGATGATCTAAGGAGATGAGCCAGACTATATAGAAGTAGGCGGTCTCTCAAATATCCTGGCCCCAAGCCGTATAGGGCTTTAAAGGTCAAAACCAGCACTTTGAATTGGGCCCGGAAACGAATCAGCAGCCAGTGCAGCCGTCGGAGCAGCGGCCCGACAGAGTCAAACCGCCTACCTCCAGTGACCACTCGGGCCGCCGCATTCTGCACTAATTGCAGTTTCCGAACCATCTTCAAGGGCAGCCCCATGTAGAGCATGTTACAATAATCTAGTCGTGACGTCACCGTGGCATGGATCACCGTGGTCAGGTCTGCACGATCCAACTACGGTCACAGCTGGCGCACCAGCCGAAGCTGGACAAAGGCCCCCCTGGCCACAGCTGCCACCTGGGAATCCAGGAGCAGCTGCGGATCCAGGCGGACCCCCAAGCTGTGGACCTGCTCCTTCAGAGGGAGTGCAACCCCCTTCAGAGCAGGACGATACTCTAGTACCTGCATCGTGGATTTCCGGACCAGGAGAACCTCTGTCTTGTCTGGGTTTAGTTTTAGCTTATTAGCCCTCATCCAGGTCCCAACCGCCTCCAGGCAGTGCTCCAGAACCTCAACAGCCACCCTGGAATCAGGTGGAAAGGAGAGATGGAGCTGGGTGTCATCAGCATATTGATAGCACCCAACTCCAAATCCCCGGATGACCTCTCCCAGCGGTTTCATGTAGATGTTAAATAGCATGGGGGACAAGATGGAACCCTGTGGCACTCCACACCTCAAGGGCCAGGATGCCGAACAGGCGTCCCCCAGCACCACCATCTGGGACCTATCTGCCAAGTAGGAGCGGAACCACCGCAGAACGGTGTCCCCGACCCCCAGCTCGGCCAGTCGGCCCAGAAGGACACCATGGTTGATGGTGTCGAAAGCCACTGAGAGGTCCAGCAGAACCAACAGGGACGCACTCCCCCTGTCCAGTCCTCGGCGTAGATCATCCACCAAGGTGACCAAGGCCGTTTCCATCCCAAAGCCCGGCCTGAAACCAAAGGGATCTAGATAATCTGCTTCATCCAGGACCCTCTGGAGTTGAGACGCCACCACCCGTTCAATCACCTTGCCCAAGAACGGGAGGTTTGAAAATGCAGTATTTAAAAGTTATCTCACTGTATTTCCACTAGGTTTTTTTTCCAGAATCCCATTGATTTTGAGGGGACTACTCAGAATATGTTATTTGAGAACTCTTGCTCTAGTGGGTGTTGCTTAAGTCATAAGTCTGATTTTTTAATCATTCATCTTTTTAAATGTTTCCTGGTAAGTCTTCATTCAGGTTCAAAAGTAAGTCTGTTGGAACTGGAATCCCAAATCTAACCCACATTTTTCTTGGAAGGATTTCAATGGCATACCTATGTACATCAAGGACATGCAGTGCGGGGGCGGCAGGTGAGGCGGAATCGGCCTGCCATAGTCTGTGGGAAAGAGCTGTAGCCTAATCCTGAGATTTCGTGTGCGAGCCATCCGCTTACTCACGTGAAAGCGGGTGGCATGTGCGCGCAATCTCAGGGTTAGGCTGCAGTTATTTTCTGCGGACCGCGACAGGGCGATTCTGCCTCACCTGCCACCCTCGCACCGCACCTCCCTGATGTACATGATCATAAAGGAGCTGGGAAGTGTTCGCCCTCAGGCCTGAAGACTTCTAGTTGTTCCAGACCTCTAAGAATCTAAAATTCCAATATTCTTATCTCTAAGTTACATTTAGCAACTAGTAAGTAGTTTATTCTCCAACAGTTTACAACTTCCATTGCTGTATTAAAAAACTTGCTTTCCTTCTCGAAAATTTAGGCAATAATTGCCACATGTTCCTGCACAGTGTTAAGAAGGGGGGAAAAAAGAAACATGCATAGATTATTTCCAATACATTGCACATAAGGAAATCCTTTAACAATAGAACAAAGTCCAAACTAAACAGACAAGAATTGTTTTGAAGGATGGCTCATTTCCTACTGCTGCCTTTTTGCTGTTGATTATTTAAGCACTCATTTCACTATATAAATGGAAACTGAATCATGGTTTGCCAGGATGGAAAGTTATTGAAAATCAGAGTCCATCCGAGTTACTGACAGGGCCATTTCCTCCCTGGACAGGAAGCCCACACTCAAATGGTCCTTTCGGGAGCTCAGAGTGATAAAAAGCCTGTTTCACTCCCCCACTGGAAAAGTATCTGCATGATGTTTTCAAATTTCACTTGGAAAAAAAAGGGTCTCAGGATGTCCCTCTCCAAACATGGGTATTAAAGCAGGAAAAAGGAAAGGTGTAAATGCATTTTTTGCTTGTCTAGACAGCATGAATCTTGCTTTAAACACTAGCGCAATCTGGATCCTGCAGATCCATTGTGAGTTGCATATTTTACACCACAATTCACCATGGCTACAATTTTATTTGCATTTGTTTATTTTCATTGACCAACACAAAGGAGGCATGATAAGGAGGAACCTCCTGCCCAGACCTCCAGGCAAACATGTTAACATTTCAGAAACTGATTATTCATCTACAACTCCCTCTGGTACACTCAACTACTGTGACGAACAATTGCCAGATAAAAACAAACACTAGGTAAACAAAATCTTGTGCCTACCAAACTCTGACATTTGGAGCCCTCTTCAAATGTCAGAGGAATAGGAATATATCTTAAAAGCAGGTGGATGTTATGAAAACTAAGGTGATAGAGACTGAATTTCAGAATAGAGTAGACTTCCAGTCAGAAGTCACTTTAAATCGAGCCGGAGAGGCTCACAGAGGCCCATGGAGGCCTCTGCAGTCCTTTCCAAGCCAGTGTGCCAATGTGGAACGGGCCTCCGGAGGCCTCTGCAATGAGTAAATGGGTCATTGGGTACTGGACTTTGGGTACTGGATAACGAGTGGGGCCTCGTTATCTGCGGATTCTGCTTCTGTGGATCCCAGTATCCGCGGAAACAGCATGTGAATAATGGGGTGCGGTCCAGTACCCAATGACCCATTTACTCATTGCGGAGCCGAGGCCTCCGGAGGCCTGTTCCACGTTGGCGGTATTGGCCATGGAACGCTCTCATTCTTATTGACAAATAAAATAAAAGGAAATCAGGTACTGAAGGATGCTTCTGGCTTGGCTTTATTTATTTTGCTATGTAAACTGCTTTGTGAATTACTTTTTGTTGAAAAGTAGTATATAAATATTCTTGATAATCTTAATTAATATTCTTACTAATAATAAATAACACCACCCTAGGATAGATGGAGTTCATGGGTAAGTTCCGTTCTCAAGGCCGCGCAACATATTATTGTGTACCAGGAGTTCATTGATACCGGATCAACTCCTGTCCAATGAAGGGCAACTTCCAGTCTGGCTGCCATCAATAGGAAAATAATCATACTTTTGTGAAGTGTGGGGCGGGAGAGTATTTCTCTTTATTTTGGTTTTGCACACATTCACATGTGTTATATAGTTAATTGTTTATGTTTTTCGCAGGTCAAAATAAAATTGCAAGCTAAATAAGGCTATTCTTTGGCATTCTTCCATTTTTGACTTTCATCCATGCTCTGGTCCCTAACCAGTCAAAAGCAGTGGCGTCACTACCATTTGGCGGGGGGGGGGGGGACACCAGAGGTGATGCATCAGGAAGGGGGACGCGCGCGCTAGGGGTCACCTGGGAGAGAGTGATGCGCCTGGTAGAGGGTGACATGCCAGCAGGCCGAGCCGAGTCTTCCTCAGTGGCTCAGCCACTTTTAAGTAGGCCCAGGCAAGGCTTCAAGCAGCGTTGTGCACATGCACCACTTTCAGCCTTGTCCGGCCTACTTAGAAGCGGTCGAGCCACCGAGGAAGACGGGGTGAGTACCAGGGGGTGAAACGGTAGTTGGGGGGATGACGCGGTAGTGAGGTGGTTGGGGTGATGCGCCGAAGAAGACGCGCTCGGCCTGCCGGCGCAAGGATGGAAGACGCGGCTTGACCTGCTGGCGCGTCACCCTCTCCCGGTGCATGGGGTGAGACGGGTGACACGGCAGTGGGTTGGTGGTGGGGTGATGTGTATGGGGGTGGTGCGCCGAGCCAGCCGACCCCTCACCCGGGGTGACGAGCCAGCTCGTGACGCCGCTGGTCAAAAGCGCAAGGTATTTCTGTGTTTTGTTTGGCTGGAAGTTTTTGGTTGGTTCAAGTGGTTTCTGTTCAGTGTTTTCTGTTCTTTCGTTGTCTTTGCTTTTCAGTTTGCTTTTTAGATTTCCTTATTATTGTATTATGATGTTCTGTTTTAATGCTATCTGCTTCTCCAGACTTTCCAGTTGGGTAAGGAAAGTTGAAATAAATAAATTTACAATACATACTTTAGATAGAAAGGGAGGCGTACGGAGGTATTTATGCATGTATTCGTGTTATTTATACTCTGCTCTTCTTCCAAGTCACTCTGAGTGGGTTATATATGATTCTCAGGTAGTCTTCCAT
The DNA here is from genome assembly GCA_026170595.1 of Plestiodon gilberti rubricaudatus. NCBI lineage: Eukaryota > Metazoa > Chordata > Lepidosauria > Squamata > Scincidae > Plestiodon > Plestiodon gilberti. Next base: position 121,671,869 of record JANXHW010000001.1, on the reverse strand, counting down.
CCAGACATTGCTCAAGGCCAGAATCCCTTAGCTCCAGCTGTTGGCTTTTATCATGTCTGTTGAGACATCCTCTGATATATCTCATTCACTCCATCATAAGCTACCCCTGAAATAGGGTGGCATAATCTCCTTACTGTGGTGGAAGGGTCCTTGCTCTGGAGGAAGGGAAACTGTAGATGCTACCTATACTCTCAGTTTTTTGGACAGTCAGTTTTTTGCTCCTACTGCTGACCAAAGTTATACTAGGCTACATGTCACTATAGCTGTGACACAGCTTTGCTAATTTTTCTAGGCAGGGCTCCTGTGCTTTCTTTTATACCTCCCCAACACTCCAAAACATAGCTGCAAAGTGTTTTCCATCAACTCAATTTCATCTCTACATTTCTGTCAGCCCAATCCTGTTCTACAGGTCTGCCGGGCGGCCAAGGCCACCCGCCGGATCCTGAGCTCCGCCACGGGCAGGCACCCCGCAGCAGAAAGTCTACTCGGGGAAGGGGATGCTCGTCCCCTTCCCAGGGTGTAACTGAGGCTGGGGCCGATCGGCCTCCTCAGAATTCCACCAGCTATTTTGCTGGTGGAAGTCGGAGGAGGCCGTGTAACTGCTCAGCCTATTGGCGGGGGGCAGGATTTGGCTGAGGGCAATCCCCGCCCCCTCGCCGATTGGCTGGGCCTATGGCCGGTCTCCGTTTGCTCCCGAACCGGCCCCCTCCGCTGGATCCTTACCTGGGTCTGGCGGCAGGTGGGAGACGGTCCAGGCGGCGGTGCAGGGCAGGCCGACCTTACGCCGGCCTTCCCTGCTCGTGAGTCATCGCGTAAGTGCGTTACGGCACTTTTGCGACAACTTGGGGTGGTGGAACGCTCATTCCGCCGCCCCAGGGTACAACAGGATTGTGCCATGAATGTGGGGCAGTTGTAAAAGGGAGAGGGAGGAAATGCTGGTAGTCCAGATATGAACCTAACCACTGCCCTGTTGGGTTATGATGAGTTTGAGGTGCTCAAGCTGCTTGAGTTCACTGCTCGTGCAGGGAAATTCAACTTTAGTCAACTACCGGCCTAAATTGGCTGATGTTCTACTGTATCATTTGCTTAGCATAATAGTTAAACCATCTGACTGTGGCCACAATGTGGACGGTGATTAGCTGCCGTGGGGATGTGGCTGATGAACTCATTTCCCAAGGACAGGCAAGATTTCATTGGTGCATAAAAGGTTTGGGAACCACGGTGACAGAATCAAAGAGTCCTTGTACATGTAAGCTTCCATACCTGTGTAAAACATCATTCAAGGGGGAAATATACCACTGCCAACACAGGTTTGATTGTTAGTATCGCTAATAAACTCCAGCCCCGTATCTTTGTGGTACAGGCTCAAGCATGGAGTGTGACACCAGATACTTGCTAGAACATGTGCAGAAATACTTTTATCTCCCCTGTTTTAGAAGTTTGTTGTCAAATATAGTAGGGATTAGTTTCACATATCAAAAACAGATGTGGGGCTAAGAGCAAAGTTTGGGGTATAAATTCTTTTCTCTCTCTTCTTTTTAAAGACCTTCCTCCTTTTTGTAGACACCTCTGATAAAAGAAACATGATGAAGCCTTTCAAACAATATCTATTTTTCTAGTGCCGTTTAATATTCTAGACTCCAGGTCTGCAGACACCCACATGGAATGCTAATGATTCATTCTCCCCACCCTGCCCCAGTTAAAAACATTGCCAAAGCCAACACAGGGAAAGGCGGTAGACTGGAGAACAACAATGCTATGCTTTCAGTGGGAAAGGCAACTATAAAATGTTTCCTGGAGCCAATGTTTTCCAGCATCAGCTGATCTTTGACTAGTTCCTACTTGACACCAATTAATCTCTCTTCTTCAGCCTATTATCCCCTGTGGCCTTGCCTGCTACTCTCTCAATTCATGTTTAAAAAGCAGAGGTGTAAGACAGGAAAAACCGATGGGATTCTCAACTGTATTTTTCCAGTTGTTTCTTGCTTGATAATCTAGCATCTCCCTTCTTCACACATCCCCTGTTCTTTAAAATTGGACAGCCCCCATTTCTCCAGCATTAATATTTCAGTCCTAATTCTTGTCTTCAGATCGGAAATCAAAGATGGTTTGTGGTGCTGACAGTGGGGGCAGGAGGATGCGATCCCATCACTGCCTGTCACTTGGGCTGGCGGCCAGCGCTTCCATCAGCTGATGCCGCCTACGATGATAATATTGCCTCTGAGCTGAGCAGCAGAACCCTTTTTATCCATTAGCAGCTATTTTGAACTGTGGGAAAAGAAGATCACTTAGGATCATTACATACTCAGATAATCAGAGGCCATTTACTCTGTAAACGACATTTTCCTCTAATACCCCTAGTATTTTAGGGACTCTGCTCTGCAGAACCTTACCCTCTCACATGATCTCTCTTCATTAAGATCATCCTCTGGAGCTCTCCTTAAAGTGTTTTATAGGATGAATGAGAGAATTATGGAGAGCAAAACAGGATTTTCATGATCAGCACGCAGCTCCAAACCTTTGGAAATCCATTTCTGAAGTGTGCCAGTCTGCTTGCTTTTGGAACAGAGGGTAAGGGCCTTGTCACATGTCATGTTTTTAAGTGCATTCCGAAGGCTTTTTAACTGGGCCAACAAGATGTGACCCTCCCTCGAGTTCTCCTGCTTCCCTGCCCTCTGCCCCATTTCCCCCCTCCCCCGAACACTGCCCATAGGGGCTGCCAGATGCTGCCCTTTCCTGTTGTCTGCCCGGGCTCTGTACTCATGTAGTCACTTCCGCCCGCTGCTGCTGGTATCCGGATCTGCTGGCTGGAGGGCTCCAGCCTTCCTCCAAGAGAAGCACTCTCCTCCCAGGTCTGCCTTGGCACTAGGGCTTTTGCCGCAGCCGTACCTGTGGGGCTTTTCAGCTCTTACCCATGGGAACTAGGTTGGGGTCCCACTGTTGGCTGCCTGCTGGCTTGCGGCTGCTCCTTACCTGCTCCCTTAGGTCATCCTGCTGGCTCCTGCCTCCCTCAGTAAGCTTGGCCCCTGATCTCATATCAAGGAACAAGGAAGTATTGCCCAGGTCTCCAGAAGCCTTATAGGTCTTTGAATGTTTATAGCCCAAACACACCTACATATTTGTCTATTGTCTCATTTCTGAACACATTTCTGAGTTCACCTGTCGTATATGTGATGAAATAGGCAAAGGAAGTGGGAGCAGGGAATAATGGCATATGGCAAAAGGTTTAAAAATTTACCCATTTCCAACACCATCCTCCAATATCAGGAAAAGGACTTTTAAAGTAATGTCAGAGTGGCATCATACCACTATAAAAATGCATTATATTAGTATATTGGAAGAGGTGTGGTAGGTAACGGCGGGACAGATTTATATATCTTTGGTGGTCATGTCCAGATGTAATCTGATGGTGGGCAAGGATCCTCACTTCTGTGAAGTCCATTACAGGATATACAGTCTCCTTGAACCCATTTATGATTTTATTGGGCACCTATTCCAAGTACGCTCTGTGAATTGGTAGCAATTTTGTTAATGGCAGTCAAGTTTCAATTGACTTCATGACAGAAATGTGCCAGTTACCACCTATTAAGAGTTGGTTTGGCAAAGTATGGGAATTAGTTATAATGGTTATAATGGACAAAATATCCCCGTGAATCAGGGCTGCTTTGCACTCTGATTTCAGAGATAATTTCTTAGAAAAATGCTTCCCACTTCTTGAATATGCTGACAGTAAAAAGGGGAAGTGTGGAAGGAATGCTAGACTTTAGTCCTATACCTATACTGTCATATTGATAAGGACAAACTGTTCTCTTTATAAGTGACGTTTTCTGATGTTGGGGAAGCTCATTCACATTTGCAATATGATGTATATTATACTCGTAATAAATTTAAATAACTCTGAAAAGAAAACAGTAACTGAAAAGTGGCTGTGTCAGAAAAGAGAATATGAAATGTTGATAAATATATTGCTCTTTTATAAATGAAAAAAAAAACACCTTTAAATAACATGGTGGGGGAGAAGAAACAACAACTCTTAATAGAAAAAGAAAAGTAACTATGGGTCCCTCAGCCATGATGTAAGCCCAGCTTCTTCCTGGTTTCCAATTTGAATGGCATATATACAGTACTAACAAGTCAAACATGCTTAACAGACAAATCCTATCCAAATCCCCCCCGCCGCCGCCGCTGCCGCTGTAGCCGCACCACCAGAGCGCACGCTGCATCCTGCAGAGTGGAGGCGGCAGTCCTGGAGGTCTCCTCCAGGTAAGGGAACATTTTTTCTTTTGTCCGGCTGCTGCTCTGATGGGTCTAGTCAGACCTGCACCTGCAATTTTGCTGGCGCAAGTCCGAGAGGTCCTAGGTGGATCACGGCTGGGGGGATATACTATCAGCCGCTGCCGATACCGCCCCCTTCCTGGCCTTGATCTGCCCCCCTTCCCACCCCAGTCTCCATCTCCTCCCCATTCAGCCTGCCCACCCCCACCTGGACGTTTCTGGAGGCCACTGGTGAGTGGCTGCTTACCACTTGCACGACTTGCAGTGACAACCTGGCTATGCAGAATGGCCGGTTGAAGTTTGCGACTGCTGTAAAGCACACTGCGCCACCGAATCTCAAGTTCCAGCAGTGCAGCAGGCCCATGGGATTGGGCTGTGAGCTCTGTCTTACCTTGTTCTCCATGGCTCGGGTAAACTGTCTACCTTTTTGTTTGTTTTTTAATAGCACCACATAGGCATTTATCCATTGTCTATTAATTTATTGCCTTAATTAAAAAAATACCCCTTTTTAATAGTGCAAAAGTGCTGTGGAAAGGGAGGGAGATTTCTTGGTGACATCATATACATCAGTCAATCAATATTGGCTACAGATTTTTTTGTTTAATGCTTGATCCTGTATTGTAAAAATTACTTTTGGACTGATTACAGGAGTTGGTTCCGAATCAGCACCGCCGCTTTAGAAATGCGACACAGTTCTTCACCTTCAACTGCAGGACCACTTCAGCCTTAGGAGCAGTACTGCTGCCTCTGGCAGGACACATAAATGAGCTACATTTTAACTAATTGAGGTAGCTTAACTGATGGCATTTCCTACCTGGCAGAGAAAGATCTCATCCTTGGGAACAAAAATTTAAATTTGCAACCAAGTTATATAAAGGGCCTCGACAGCAACTGGGCAAGTCTGTGTTTGCTCCACAGCCAAAACAGCACACGCAAATGTTTCAAGGCAGCAGCTGAGGAGCTGTGTGGTTTTGTTTTGCGGCCAATGAGAACACATGTAGCAGACATTGAGAAGTTGCTGCTTTATTTCCTTTCTTTTTCAGAGGAATCTCTGGTATCTTTCCAGCAATGTTTTTCAATACCTTGTATTTCTGGAAATCAATAAACAAAGGATGAATGGGCAGGAGTTTTTTTCTCTGCGCAAGAATAAACCCTAATCCTTCCTTACTACGGCGATCCAACAGGACGCTTCTTCTTTTCTATTGTAAAGTTTCATGTACAATGATGATATATTATTAATCGATAAAAACTATAAATAACTATTAATATTATTAATTGATAATAATAACTGTTTTAAAAATCTGGATCTAAGATAGTGATAAATTGATTCTGCAGTAATAAAACTGCTTTTATGTGAAAGTTATCCATTTTCCAATAGTCATAAAATGCAAAAAGAGCAAAGAAGAGGACACCTGAAATAAAAATAAAACATGGAAACAGAAGCCCTGCTAAGATGTTTAATAGCTATAGCTGATTAAACTACACAATATACAGTAGATGTTCATCCCTAAACTACTAATAACCTGTAACTTATTTTTCTTATATATTCACTGATAAAGTCAGAGACCTCTAGTTAAAGCATTCATGTCACTGTTGTAATTTTTGTAACTGGATGTAGTGTTTAGACTTGTGTAAAAAAAAGTTATACTCTATAGTCCATGTAGCCTCAGATTCCTTTACTGAGTAAGACATTTCCCATCATAATATGGAAAACATGCAAAAATGTATAACGTGGACACTGCTTTGTTCTCAGTTTCTGCAGGCGCAGAATCCACCATCACTTACCACAGATGGGCTGCTAAGAGCTATCAATTCCATGCATTCCTATAGCATCCAGCTGTGGTCTTTCAATAACTTGCCCTGGATTCTAAATAACTTATATCCTTAAAACATTGTCCAGATTGACACCAAATGCTCAGACTTCAGCCAAGAGCGATATCAGCAGTAGGAGGAATTGCATGGAGCTGAATCAACATGTTGATTCCTCCAAAGCAGTTATGAGAAACTTCTTTCAAACCTGAAAATCTGATGTTTATAGAATGTCTTCAAATGAAAGTGATTCCATCCATAATCATTATTGTTAGTTGTTTTTTTTTGTTAGTTTTGTCAATTGATTGGTAGAACTCAAGTTGGATGTAGTCATGGTATATCTTTTGATTACATTGCAAAAGGAAGGAAGCAAAACTACAGGAAGTTCCTGTCCTCTTGTTTCTTAAATTGTAATAATGGTCTTTTTAAAATCATTTTTAGATTGTTGTTTATGAGTTTTTAATAAACTGTTTTATTGCTTTTAAAGGTGATTGTTTTTTGTAAAAAAAAATTCCTGTTTTTGTAAGCTGCCTTGGGTCCCTTTGGGGAGAAAGGCGGGATAAAAATATTGTAAGTAAGTAAGTAAGTAAATAAATAAATAAATAAATAAATAAATTGAGGTGGTATCTTTGATTGTGGAAGGACAGAAGGGAACAGTAGTCATTGTTGGAGGGGACTTTTTCTTGGAGGAAGCTAAAAACCAAAGCGACTTTTATTCATATGTAATTAATGGTAGTGTTGATGCGTAGCACTGTTTTGGGAAGAAATGCTACTGAGGGTACAATCCTGACTAATTATTCGGCACCAGAGCATGCGCTATAGCAGCAGTCGCAAACGTGCCAGAAAGCACGTTTGCAACTACTCGGGAGCAAGGAAGGCCAGCGAGGAGGCCGGCCTCCCTTGCTCTGTCACCGGAACGCCTGTGTGGCTGCTGGAGAAGAAAGGTAAGGATCCGGCAGGCGTGGGGACAGTTCGGCGGGCAAGGGCAAGGGCAAGGGCGAGGGAGGGGGGCCAATGGTGTAGCTGGCCCAGGAGGGGGAGGGGGATGGTGTCGGCCATATCTCCATCCCCGCCGGGCCGGCTAGGCCGCTACACGACTTCCTCTATTTCCGCCAGCTATTTAGGAGATACATGAGGTGTATCTCTGGCACGTGATTGAGGAAACTTCAACTGTGCATTTTTGCCTAGACGCCCCCCTCCCCCAACCCAATGTTGAGTTGAACGGTGAAGACAAAGTGTGGGTGCATGGAGTCTACTTTGTAAGGCTGCATAATATATTAGACCAGTGATGGCGAACTATTTGGGCTTGGTGTGTCAACATTTTTGAAAATGCCTAACTTGATTCTGCTGGTGTGTCACCCCGCCCCCCCCAAAAAAACTTTTAATAGTACTTTGACTATTGCTACTTTTAATAGTAATGTTGAATTGAGCTGAACTGAAAACAACTATAGAACACATTGCATTTTATTTAACATCAATTAAAAAGGTAAAGGTATCCCCTGACAATTAAGTCCAGTCGTGTCCGACTCTAGGGTGTGGTGCTCATCTCCATTTCAAAGCCGAAGAGCCAGCGTTGTCCGAAGACGCCTCCGTGGTCATGTGGCCGGCATGACTCTCCTTGCCGCAGCGCGTAGCATGCAGCTGGAATACGGAGCGCTGTTTAACATCAATTAGTGACTTGAATAATTTGAAAGAGGTCTGCCAAAATCCCTGCCCTGAATGTTCAAGACAAGCCTGTAAAACTTTTGCAAAAATGTAAGGTGTGTCAGGGCTCTGGGGGAAACGCTGGCATGTCACCCAAAATGACCTTGCGTGTCACCTGTGACATGCGTGTCATAGGTTCGCCATCACAGTATTAGACTGTACCAAGTCCTTACTGCTTACATGGCACAGATACTGAGGTGACTGCTTTAAAGTGCAATTTCCTATGCTTTTTGGAGCATGAATGAACCTGGAAAGTGTCTGAACTCTCATCATCATTAACCAAAGGTGTTTTTTAAAAAAACATTTGGATATATATTTCAGTATAGGAGGATGGATATGTGGCCTTTCCAGGATTTCCTTCCCTAAAAGTGTATGATGCTACAAACAGATTTCCTCACGCTGTGATTTGATCCAGTTAATGGCAAGCTATGAAATACGGCTGTGAAACAAAGTAATCGTTGCCCTTGTGCAGCAGACCATTAGAAAAATAATATGTTTACACGCTGGGGAGAAATGTTCTCAGTTTATTTTTTGTTTTTCTTTACTCCCTTTCGCTTAAATTTGGAGATCAGTCAAACCTTCGTGAACTTTTTTTTTTCTCAGCTGAGTGACCACATTCTAAACATAACATGGCACATCATAAACTGCTGGAATTAACCTCCTTAGAAAAAACTGTTGCATCCTCTCTGCTGCCTTGGCACATACACATACCTCACATGAGGAAGTCCCAATGTGGAAGTATCAGTTAGCACCACGAGACCAGCTCAGTGACAAGTCGCTTTGTTGTGAATGAAAAATGGTTACTCTTGACGGTGGAAGCCCATTAATGTGGATGTTACCAGCACTCTTGCCGACAAACATCTGCTCTGAGTTAGACACTAATTCTAACACTTTGGCTAGTATTTAGAGACACGGCAAGTATTGGCAAGTTACCAATATTACTTACTTGACAGACAGCGCTTTGTTTTGCTAAAATACACGGTTATCCGTTGACTCTTTATATGTAATCACATTTGCAGGATTAGTAAGTACACGTTCGATTAATCCTCATCCTCACGTCACTATGCATTCAAGGTTTAATATTATGAATGCATAAAGAGTGTTTGAAAATATTTAAGGTGCCATTATGACCAGAGAATTAGAAATTCCTGCAGACCTGTATAAAATATGAACTAAGAGCAAATGAGAGGTGATGTGATTGGAACTCCCAAATCCTTTTTCAAAAAGTGGAGAGGGGGATGGCAATTGGAATTGGGTCTACCGTGTGTGTGTGGGGGTGGGTGGGTGGGGTTGGTGGGTGGGTGGTTAGTCTAACTCCATCCCCCATATACATTGCAGCCCTAAGCCAAATCACTCCCCATAGCTTGTATTAGTCACATAGGGGGGAAATTGTGCCTGTAACTCTTCTGCAGCTAATATCAATGTCAGGGTGGTTTAAGGTTGTGCTGTAGCCCCAATATATGCAACTACACAAGGGCAATAGTCAGAATCCTGGGTTTTCCAGACAGAGGATCAGGAGGCAGCAATATAGTGGCTTGCAGTTATGGGTTTAAGGGATTATGCTTAGTTTAGAGGACAGTGCAGCAAGCTGGTAGCTAGGTGTGACAGGGTGAAACTGGAGGGCAGGCAGGAATCAGCAAAGTCTCTCTTACTGGATATTCACTTGGGACAAGCTTTACTCACCACAAGCAGTACAATTCCATTGTTTCCTCATCCAGCATAGCTGATTGTTATTGGTTGTTTATTTATTCATTTGAACATTTTATTCTGCTTTTTTTGGCATGCAAGGAGCCCCCAAAGCCATTAACAACAGTAAAATCTGTAGGACGTCCATAAAACATTCAAAAGTAAACACTAATTATAATAACAAAATACTTTATACTTTAAAATATACTTTATTAGTATAAAGATGCCAATTTTCAAGAAAACCTTTGGCGAACCCAAGTTCAGGCCAGGAACAGAATGCCACAATGGCATCCTCCTCCTCCTCCTCCTCCTCAGTGCTTGGCAGTACCCTGTTTCCCTGAAAAGAAGACCTCCCCCGAAAGTAAGACATACCGTTATTTTTGCGTGATTTTTGCTGGCACTCATAAATATAAGACCTTCCCTGACAATAAGACCTAGCTAGGATCATCAACCAGACGGACGCGATCCCCCCCCGGCACCCCCCGTGATCCCCCCGGCACTTACTTTGCCCGATTTAAGCTTCGTTCTTTCCCAAGGGTACAAGGCTCTGGAAGGCCTGCACTTGAGTCCTCCACCATAGAGACGACATGCTAGAGAGGTCAGCAAGGCCTGCAAGGAGGCTGCAACCTTGCAGAGTCTCTCTAGCATGTCGTCTCCATGGTGGAGGACTCAAGTGCAGGCCTTGCAGAGCCTTGTACCCTCGCACTGGTGTCACTGCAGGGGAGGGCAGAGCTCTAGGTTCCGCCGCGATCCGACCCTCCGTTACATGGGTGAATGAAGCGGCCCCGCCCCCTCGCCTTCTGAACCATTCAGGGCGGTGAAAACAATGCACAGACTCCCTGTGCGTTGTTTTCACTGCCTTGAATGGTTCCGAAGGCGAGGGGGCGGGGCCGCTTCGTTCACCTGTGTAATGAAAGGTCGGATCGCGGCGGAACTTAGAGCTCCGCCTCCCCAGCAGTGACGCCAGTGAACCCTCGGGAAAGAATGAAGCTTTAATCGGTCAAAGTAAGTGCTGGGGGGGGTCGCGCCACAGTTTGGGAAAATAAGACCTCCCTGAAAATAAGACCTACTGCATTTTTTGGAGCCAAAATTAATATAAGACACTGTCTTATTTTGGGGAAAACACGGTAGCTGGCAGAGTGTGGAAGCAAAGCTGATCCAACATCTCCCTTGGCCTATTTTGATGTTCTCAGAGCATATGCATGTGCATGGAGAGGGGAGAGGGCGTGCAGTGGCAGGATCTGACCTTCACGTGTTCACTAGACCAGTGGAGTAGTGGTAGTTTTTAAAGTGCAGGAGTTCAACATGATGTTCCCCATAGCCACACCCCATTAAAACTATAACCAAAACAACAACCCCACAACCTAAAATTTCTTCATTAGAGTGTTTTCTTCTTCTGCCACTTATTTCAACTTTGACTCTTATTATACTTCATTATCAGCCCAATCCTAACCAACTTTCCAGAGCCGATGCAGCTGCAGTGCAGCCCTGGTGTAAGGGAACAAATGTTCCCTTACCCTGAAGAGGCCTCCGTGACTGCCCCTCCACCACAGAATGCAGCGCTTGCCCCATTGGCACAGCTGCATTGGCACTGGAAAGTTGGTTAGGATTGGGCTGTTAACAATATAGTTTCATTCCAAACTCGTATGGCCCAATCCTATGGACCTTTTACCACAGCTTATCTCCTGATATGCTGCTATAAAAGGCCCAGTGACAGCACAAACATTGCGCTGCTGCCAGGCCATTCGGAGCTGCCAACGCAAAGCTTTGACAGCTCCACACACCCTCCGCCAACGAGCTTGGCCTGCACTGACCCCAGAGAGTGAACAGAGGGGGCATGTCATGGGAAGGGAGGGGAAGGTTCAGGGAAATGTTGGAAAGGAGAGGGCAGGGGGGCAGTTCAGGAGAAGTAGGGGTAGATCCAGGCAGCAGCAATTTGCAAGGGTTGTTATGTCCCTTTCCTCTCAGACGTATGGCAGCTACATAGGAGGAGGAAAGCTACATAAGAGATATGGATCCAAAGAGACCTATAGGTGGCCAGGAGGCCTACCCAAATGCATATTATAGCATGGGTGGGGGGATAGGATTGGGCTGTTAGAATAGCTGTAATACTTTTTAAAACAAATTGCATAAATATTGAAAATGCGATGAAAAAATATGCTAAATAAATATAAAATTGTATTAGAGTGCTAGACTATGTATGTTCACTTCGAACTAAGTTCCACTGTATTCAACAGGATTTACTCAACAGGTGGTACTAGTACCACCAGTGGTACTATAGCTGAATGCTGGTGGTACTCGGACTGCTGGAACCCTGCTCCAATGCAGCTCTTTCAGCGGCATGTTTTCGGTCCCAACAGGCCTTTGGCCAAGCCTCTTGGGAACGCTGAGAAGGGCCCTCCCACCAGTCCAGAGCCTCCTACCTGCCTTTTCTGGCCTGCGAAAACCTGAAAACCCAGAAGTAATTGGCAATGATGTCACCAGTCACTTCTGGTGGTACGCAGCAGGAAAGTGGTGCAGGAGGTGGTACTCGGTCGGGAAGGGGTTAAGAACCCCTGGTTTAGACTGTGTCTAACCTATACTGTTTACTGACTGACGCTTCATAGGCAATATGGGGGGGGGGGTGAAAGGAGATAAAGCACTTCCCTGACAAGTAGCTCACTTCATGCACCCATCACCCTTAATTGAATCATAAAATGGAAATTAAAATAAGGCTGCAATCCTCCTAAGCATACCCATTGGAAAGTTAACCCCATCAAAATATACAATCCTAGGCATGTCTACTCAGAATTAAGTCCCATTGTGTTCAATGGGATTTACTCCCAGGAAAGTGTATATAGGATTACAACCTTATTGTGAAATATGCTATCCCCCCCCGGAAATCTCACTTGTGGAACAAGCTTCACCCTGATATGCACTTCTCCTTTTCTGTGTGCATCTCCCATGATATATTTTTCTGGTGCCATTGCAGCAATACATTTTCTTTCTAAAATGAATTTAATAACTTTTTAAAAGATGTCTTAAAAACAGAGGGAGATAATACAATGAAAACACAACCATAAATTAACACACACCAAGGAAACGTGATATGGTGGTGATTGCTTTCTTAAAATTATAGGCAGCTAAAAACTAAGCTAACAAAAGAATAACAAAAGATAATACAGCAAACTCACACTGCAGCTTCCATCATTTCACTAAACAATGACATGTATTTAAACATTCATTACTTCAAAAATAATCCTTTCCCTGCTTGCTATGGAGTTCCTTTGAAAAGCATTTTAAAAATACATGATTTTTCATATATATCTCAGAGGGCCACTCTTTCATTTCCAATAAAATGGTGGGCGGACAGCAAGAAAGAAGAAAGATGATTCTAATAAAGAGAAGATAGGTGTGTGGAAAAAAAAGTTCTCCACTGATAACTATTCATATACGTTGAGTGACATTTGCTAATGTCTAGCTTTTGTCCCAAATATCTTATCCTTTAAAAAGTTCGAAAGATTGTATACTTAATGTAAAGATTTGAAAGCTAAATAGATACTGCCAACTATTCTAACTTTCTCCAGAAAGAAATGATGGGTGGTTCTTTCCAGGACAGGAAAATGACTTACAGCCCGGTCCAGCCCAAGGCAACTGCGGTACAATTCAGGCACAATTGCAGCCCAAGTGCTTTAGGCCCGAGTTGTGCCTGAATTGTGCCTGAGTTGGGCTGCAATTGTGACTGAATTGCAGCCCGGTCCAGCCCAAGGCAACTGCGGTACAATTCAGGCACAATTGCACAATTCAGGCACAATTGCAGCCTAAAAGTGGGTGTGTTGGGGGCGTGTCGGGGGTGTGACGGGGGCGGTTACGAATTTTGGTCCGGTTCCAGACACTGGAGAGCCACTGACACGCCCCCTCGAGCCCAACTCAGGCCCAAAATTTGGGCCAGCAAAAAGGGTGGACCCAAATGTGAGGAGACCCATAGGAGCCATTTTACCTTACCCACACCAGCCCTCTCCTGAAAAGTTCTAACACCCTGGGCCCGAGTTGGGCCTGAGTTAGGACCGAACAGGTGTGGCCTAACTCTGGACATGGACCCAAATAGTTACCCTATCAGCACCCAGCCCCACCCAGCCTCTTTCCCACAAAAGCCCAGCCCCAGCCCTCCACTCTCTCTCTCTCTCTCTCTGAGCACGTGGCGTGGGGTTCTGTCCCCCAGCAGCCACAAAGTGGGACTTTGAAAACTTTTCTAACACCCCACTTCTCTCTTCTCCTCTCTGCCCCCCTCTAGGGCAGAGAGGGCTGTTCTGCCTGTGGCCAAACTGTTTACTGCTGTGCCTGGGCAGCTGTCTCCATGCAAGTGTTTGCTAACCCATGTCTTTCTCCCAGCCCCTCTCTCCCCCCCCCCATACAGGCAACAACACCAGCAGGTAAGTGCAGGGTTTGTGCTGACATGTGGTCTGACGTCTGCCTCTTTGCATAGAGAAATATAGGTAGGATACATGCCTCTATACCAATGTCTTGTCTCATAGCTGCCTGCATAGCCTGCCATGATATGCCTCTATACCAATGTCTTGTCTCATAGCTGCCTGCATAGCCTGCCATGATATGCCTCTATACCAATGTCTTGTCTCATAGCTGCCTGCATAGCCTGCCATGATATGCCTCTATACCAATGTCTTGTCTCATAGCTGCCTGTATTAATGTGAGCACACAATGCCATGAGTGTGGAACTGTAACCCATATGTAGACACCAGCTGTTCCCCCCCCCTCTTTTCTCCACAGGGTCTACTGACAGGTCAGTATTGCTAGGATTGCCATGGTTGTGACCCCCAAGTTGTGTTGTTGTCTCTCTCTTTGACCCCTTTCCCTTACAGGATCATGCTCACCGTACACCCAGGGAAGGAGCGCAGACCAGGCTATGTGTCTCACACCACTCAGCTGTGTTTGATTTCTCTCCCTGCAGACCTTTGCAACTGGCACACTGGCTCCTCTTCAATGGCGATTGCTACCACGCAGCAGCTGCCATGGAACACCCCCATGTTGTTCGTCCCCCCAGGAATGCCCACTACCACAAACCATCCGGGGAGCACCCCTGGGTCTGCAGTCTGGTTGCCCCACGGTCACCTGCCTTGATGCTGCCAGAGAGGTCTGGGAGCCTGCCCTGCAACCCACCTCAGCTGCTGCTGCTGCCCCACCGCCCTGGCTGCCTACTTGCTGTCCCTCCCCTTTCTATGGAGCAGGCCGTGGTTCCACAGGGGAAGAGCCCGCATCTCCAGGTCCATGGGGCTCGCCTGATGCTGCTGCTGTGGTCCTAGAGGCTGCTGTGCCTACCCCTGGCAGCCACGCCCGGCCATCTCTGCCACTGTTCCAGAACAATAAAGATGCCCCTGGAAACACATGTCCCCAATGTTGCACAAGCACTGCCCCACACACCCACACAGGTAGGCCCCAGCACACAAGCCTCTGCATGAATCCCAGCCAGGGTCCGCCACAGCCATCCCTGGAAGAACACAGCAGGGGGGCTGCCGGACCCTCTGGGACCAGAGGGGAGGGGGGAGTTGGGGGGCCTGTCAGGCAGGCAAACACTGACGGGCACTGTGGCGCACGTCCGCCACGTCCGTGAAGAGCCCTTTCAGCAACTGGGGCTCTCACCCACCCTCGGTCCGCCCATCACCGGCGTCCGTGTCCGCCCGTCACCGGCGTCCGTTTCCGCCCTCTGTCCGCCCATCACCGGCGTCCGTTTCCGCCCATCAACGGCGTCCGTGTCCGCCCTCGGTCCGTCTGCATGAGAGGCGCCCGTTCCTGCATTGCCTCCATCTGCGAAGTGCCCCCTGTGCCCCTATCGGTCTCTGCAGACCCCTCTCCCTGTATCCCTCTCCCACCAGCCGTGTTGTCTGTCTGTTTCTGACCCACCCGTGCCCCTCCCCAGCACCCCCTGTCAGTGTGCCTGCCTCCCCTCCCACTCCCTGATGATGGACGCTGGCACCCCCCATGCCGCCAGAGCGCCTGCCGCAAGGTGCCGACATTGCCCCATCTGGGGGTGTGATGAGCTGCGTGAGCCCTTCCCGCTCGCAGCAGACAAGCCCACGGCATCTCTCGGTCTTGGCCGGGGCACGGAGCAGAAGGCATGCTGGGATGCCTTCTTTGTGGGCATTGCCACGGCCCTTGAGGCCCAGGGCTTCAGGCAGCGCACGGGCATGTCCTGGTGGAGGCGGTTCCAGACCTCATGAGACCCCCCCCTTGTGCGTGCCGTTCCCACCCCCTCCTTCCCTTCTCTCCCCCGCTCACCCCCCCATGACTCCCACGTGCAGCCTCACCGTGGCTTGGGGGTGGCATCGCAGTCTGCAGGAGGGAGGGCAGTGGCACTCCCCCCTGCGGCAGGTGGCTGATGCCCAGGGTGCCCTGGGGCAGCTGGCACTGGCACAACCTCTGCCCTTCAGCTGACTGTCAAACGCGCAGTGCCTGCAGGCCCGCCTGTGGCTGCCCATCTGCTGCGACCGCTGCAGCAGCTGTGGTAGGTGCACGCAGACGGGCTGAGGAGGGGGCTCTTCGCTTCCACAAGACTGACAGCTCCCCACAGGAGCCTGCCTGCCTCTGCGGTAAGTTTTGCCGCGATCCTGGCCCAATGCTGTTGCCTCCAGCCTAACTCAGGCACAGTTGCAGCCTAACTCGGTCCTAGTTTGGGCCACAATTGGGCCACAATTGGGCCTCAACTGTGCCTGAGTTAGGCTGGACTGAGCCCTTAGATTTTAAGGGTATATAAAGGCAAACGTAAAAAAAAAAAAAGTGATGTGAATACTTTTGGGAAAGATTGCTCATGCACATTTATTTATTTTATTCTTATTTTTCACATTTTTACACCGCCCTTCTTCCAAGGAGCTCAGAGTGCTGTACATATTTCCTCTCCTCCTTTTTGTTCTCACAACAACCCTGTGAGGTAGGTGGGGCTGAGAGATAGTGACTGGCCCAAGGTCACCCAGGAAGCTTCATGGCTGAGCGGGGATTTGAACCTAGATCTTCCAGGTCTAAGTCCGACTCCCAAACCACTACACCATCCTGGCACACAATGCACACATGCACACAAGCCATGCTCAGCAGGTTCCAGTGAAAGCAGGTGCCCTCATTTGTTTCAACTCTGTGCACGAATGCCAGGACCAGCCCAAGGTTTCTTGGTACCTGAGGCAGCATGGCAAGTGCTTACCTGGTGTCACACCAACCTTTGCTCCTCTTGTCTCTGGATTGGAAAAGGAAGAGGGAGACAGAGCAAAATAGGAAGTGTGGAGGAGAAGAGAGTGGTGGGCTAGATCCTCCACATTTCCTCTTCCATACAATCCCCTTCTATCTTTTCCAAACTTGGAGGAGAAGAAGCAATTGAGGTGACTGTGTGAGTGAAGATGGGCAAACCTGCTGTCAGAGTTGGCCTCCTGGATGAGCTGGCCGTGATGAATGCCATTGGGAAGTAATACTGGGTGACATGGGAGACACAAGCAGCACCCACAGCATATGAAGTTCTCCTGGAGTTTTCACTGCTGCAGAGACACAAAGGAGAATTCTCCTCCATCTCCTGCCCAGTTTCTAATTGACAGAACTCACTGTCACAAGATGGTGATGATGGCCATTGGTTTAGATTTAATCCCAGTTTCAAATCCTGACGTGTTCATAAACTGCGGTTAGTAGTACAAGCCGGGATTTGTTGTGTTCTGTTTGGACATCATGACTAACCCTAATGTAACTTCTAAACAGGGTTTTATTTCACAAACAGAAACTGAAAACTTTTTCCCCTCATACACAAAAAGGGGAATGTATCAGTGCACGGCTTGCAACTATCATGCTAAACTATGATGAAACCCTGGCTCCATGAGATGTCTAAACCAGATCAGAGAAGAGCTATGGCTGTCATAGTAAGCACAAAAACACAAATTTGGCAAGGTTTGGACAAAGTAGTTTGTGATGTAAAGTAAAATGGTAAAGGTGTCCCTTGACATTTAAGTCCAGTCGTGTCTGACTCTAGGGTGCGGTGCTCATCCCCGTTTCAAAGCCAAAGAGCCAGCGCTGTCCGAAGACGCTTCCATGGTCATGTGGCCAGCATGACAATATGGAACGCTGTTTACCTTCCCGCAAGCAGTACCTATTTATCTACTGGCATTAACATGTTTTCGAACTGCTAGGTTGGCAGGAGCTGGGCCAAGCGATGAGAGCTCACCCCGTCACGCGGATTCAAACTGCCGACCTTTCGATCGACAGCTCATGGTTCAGTGGTTTAACCCACTGCTCCACCCCTCATAGCTAATAATATCCATGTTGTTGATGAAATAACTACTGAATAGGCTGTCATTTGTCCCACAGGTTTACCTCATGTAGATACCCTTGGTACTGAGGAGGGCATTTGCTGTCAGCAAGATCAGTCCTACCAATAACCAGAGTGAGGCAGGATGCCATTGACTGGCGGCACATTTTCCATTATTTACTGCTATTTTTAATAGCATAAGGGGAAACCATTTGGCTTTTCTGACCAGACAACACATTTCTTGGACTGTTTTTGGCCATCAAAGATTGTTGCTGAAGAAAAAAGTGGGCGACATGTATCTATATATTGGATCATGCCCTCTGTAGGACTATTCATAGGCTAATCACCGTGTTGCTCTGAAGCATGCATTACAAACCTGTGTCCATGAAGTGCATTTGTGTAGCAAGAAGTACTTTCCTCACCGCGACCTGTGTAATAGGTGGTCTAGAGCTGGAATGCAGATGTGAAAAGCAGATGTGGCGAGTGTACCTGAAAGAGGCTGAATGTGTGACAGCAGGGGCCTGGGAAAGAAGCCGTGTAATGACTGTGTTAAGATGTTTTAATAAAGAAGTTACCTATTGTAAATAAATCCATATGTCTTATAACCCGTAGCTCCGTTCTTTCTTAGGCATCTGGCAGCGTGGGGGATTTAGAAGTCCAAGCATTAATGCTATGTTTAAGAGAAAGTTGGATGGAAATTAATGACTCCTTTTAAATTAAAGTCCTGAGGAAGGACCGTAGGTCCTCTATTAAAAGAGAAAAGTATTTTGTCTGAAGGAAACTGAACTCACCAACAAGAGGGTAATTAGCAGGAAACAAGCAGACTTCCATATGTACATACAAATAATGTTGCCTTGGTAAGGAAGGATAATAGAGATGGTTGTGCTCAGGCAGACATCACTATCGCTAAGTGAGAGATCATGCAGCATAGCGATTAAGAGACTGACAGCCCAATCTGTTGGGCTTTAACGTTGGCAGAACAAGTGTTCCGCCAGCAGTTTCTGCCTTATGGCATTTGTAAAAAATGCTCCAATAGCATGCGAAGGCGCACACTGACGGACCACCAGTGGGAAGGCCAGAGCCTTCCCTCTTGTGCCAGAGGAGTATCGCAGAACTGCCAGTGCAGGTAAAGGCAACAGGGGGAGGTGGGACGGGGTGGGGGAGGGTGGAAACACACAGAGGGGGCGGGGGAAGGCAGAATGGGGAGGGGCGGGAGGTTGGCTCTGGGAAGCAGCTGCTGAATCCTAACCCCCTTCTCGGACCCGGTCCCACAGTCCAGGTCCATGTGGACCTGCACCAGCGATTTCAGCACAGGATCGAGTAGACCCCTTTGTGCCATGGAGGCTTACCCCTAGGTAAGGGAATGAATGTTCGCTTATCCAGAGGAGACCTCCACAACTGCCTCCCCCCCTACATGATGCAGTGCTAGCCATTTTGGCGTCACTGCATTGGTGGGGGTGGGGATAGGATTGGAACCTTAGTTGTGATCTGAGACCCAGCTTCAAATCTCATTTCTTGATATAGGCAAGTTACCGTTTCCTTAGCCTCGACCCCCTCAACTGCAATATGGGGATAATAGCAGCGACCAACTTTGCAGGTTTGTTATAGAGACATGAGGTAATAGGTTACTGTATATCCAAAGCCGCAGTGGCAGAAGTCTTCTCATACAATAGGGCTTTTCCATAGTGTTGCCTCTCTAGACTCTAGTCTAGTCTAGAGGGTTCAATAGCTCCTCTGGAAGGGACTAGGCTGAGCTCCTGGTGGCTGCTATGGGGTGAAGGGAAGAGGAAATCTCTGTTGTATACGCAGATTTCTACTTATGCCACTCTAGATACAACCCATTTTAGGTGAAGCAGTTGAAGTAGTTGATAGCCCTATAGAAATGCTGCATTATTATTATTATTATTATTATTATTATTATTATTATTATTATTATTATTATATAATCAGTGAATCATGGTTACTCAAAAGGATAGATTCTTTGAGAGGTGTGGCTCTAAATTGAGTCACGATGCATGAGTGCTTAAGGGGTTGGAGGTACTGAAAGATAAAATATAAGCTATATTTCAGTGGCTTCTTGTACCTTTCTACTGAAGCCCTTCAAGATGGTAAACCAATGTTTTATTTTTTCAGTCAGTATTTGAAGCACAGGGATGAAAATGGTCCCAAATTTTCATTTTCAAGTTAATGATTTACACAGCATTTTTTTTTAAAAAAAAAAAACCTTCACAATATTTACCTCCTTTTGTACCTATTTACCAACCCCAGAATTATGGTCTGGCATGATGTTCCAGGACTCTTGATGTTCCCCCTCTTGTCATCTCGTGCACAGCAATCTCCTCCCTTCTTTCCTGGTTTAAGTGAATCCAGGATTTGCCATCTCATGTAAAATTATGGTGAAACCAGGTTTTGAGGAGGTGGCAAAATTAAATTTGAGGCCCACAAAAAAATAAGGGCTGGTTTTGTAGCCTCCACATTCCTCTTGATCCCAAAGAATTCATGTCAAAAGTTATCACCGGACAACCTTTGCCTCGGCTCGGCAATCGTTTTCCTAGCGCCTCTATCTGACTGCATGGCCTCATAGCAGGATAGGAGAATGCCAGAGACAGAGACATGCTTTCTACATCAGAATTAGTTTCTCCTCATTTTTCCTTTTCTGCTAGCTGGCCAGAAGAAATATAGCCAGGTCTGGTCATGTGTTTTTGATATAGGCAGAGGCATCACTAGGGTTTGTGTCACCTAGTGCGAGAGCTCATCGCATCACCCTAGTGATGTCACTAGGGTTGGTGTCACCTGGTGCGGTAACTCATGGTGTCACTCCCATTAACTTTATTTATTTTAATAAAGAACAGTACAGGTCACCCAACAAATCAGTAACCAACAAAAACCCAGTGGCCAACTTGATGACACTCACACAACTGAATAAGAATTCTAGTATTAGCTCTGATAACTAGAACTGAGAGCTCATACTAACACCTTATTGGCTCCATGTTGTGACATAACAACTCCTCAGTGGCTCTTGGAGCAATCAGTCTCATTGGTCAGATTTGAGTTAAGGAAATCCACTTTTTGTTACATAAAGCAGTTGTTTTCTTCTTCTTCCAGTTATTTGGCCATAACCTTTGATAGAATACAGATAATACAACATGGTTTCTTTTATTACATTCTGCATTAAATTACCTTTCCAGTGATGATAGTATTATTATAACATTATATTATAATGTTATAGTATTATTCATAAATACAGTTTTTCCAAAAGGTTTCCAAAATTTTGGCCACTAGTGGTGTCAAACCCGCCCCCCGAAGGTGTCACCTGGTGTGGTCTGCACCCCCACCCCCGTGACGTCACTCTCAAACCTCTCTGCCATCTGAGATGAAGCCCTGTGCTGGTATCACACAAAACACACCATGCAATTTTTTTTCCCACCTGCCCTCACCAGCAACCCCCCATGGCGGCTTCTTTAGATAGAAAAAACATGAGAAATTTCAACCATGGAACTTCATTTCACATAATGATAGATAAATTATCTAACATCTACTTAGAAAATTCAATTTCTTTATCAACAAATATATTATACCTTAGGATCTTGTTGAAAGTGTCAATATAAAGAAAAATAAGAAATTTGCGCTAGGACTGCCTCTGCCTATGCAAGATTGGTTGCCAATGGCGCGCACAGGTGACCCTTTGGTGGCCATTTTGCATGCTCTGCTGCAAGAGGCTGCAACGCTGCAGCTCTGCTGCCGGATCCTGCTGCACCCGCCATATCTGGTAAGTAAACACTGGGGGTGGGCAGGGAAGGAGAGGACTGGGGCTGTAACTGGGCAGGGAGGGGGAGGAACGGGGGGGGCCCTGCAGTAATGGCACACACTGGACCCTATCCCCTCAGTTGTGATGCTCCCCACCCCTTTTCTCTCCATTGACATATGCCACCAAAAGTGGTGGCATATGTCCGAGGAGATCCACAGGTGGCTCCACAGGCGGCCCCAGGGCTTATAGGGAGGTAAGTATAACGCCATCTCATTTGCCCTCGGGTCACTCCCCACCGCTGGATGCAGCACATGCTTTTTTGGCATGGCTGCATTGGTGGAGGGAAGTGGATAGGATTGGGCCCCTACGTTTCTCAAAGGGTACTGGGACTGAAACTTTGTCTCCATGAAGAACTTGTTGAAATGGAATTTTTGAAGCAATTGTATTCAATAACTGCACAAATGATGGTTTGGTTCAGGTCAGTCACTTGCCATTGTCAATTAGAAAAACTTCTGCATATACAGTCACTTTAATTGAAAAATAAGATATGGAAACTGAACAATTCCAATGATTATTTGTAACTTTCATATATACAGTAGTTCTGCGGAGTATTATTGGAAGTATATATATAAATTATCAGTGTGGCCTTCTGTCCCTTCTCTGACCTATAACTCTGGGTTAAAGGTCGAAGAAAGGGCAGAAAGTCATATTAGCATTTAACTTTCTGTTAATTCATTTTATGTTTAATGTAGAGAAACGATAGCAATGAGGTCAGTCGTGTTGAAGGGGTCCCTGCAGAATACATAAGCTTCATTTCTGAAATTAAGTGTACAGGCTCGACATTTCTTTTGGATCAAAAAACAACAGAACGGAGTCTTACTGTGGTACACCAGAGATTTCAGTAGATACAAAATGCATTATAATGTGGAATCACAGTGATGAGAATTTTCACTTCATAAAGAATGTGTCTACAAGTTCCAAAGGAATGATTTATATTCAGTTGAACATAGAATAGAGAATTTTGGTTAGATTCTCTGCTGAGACAAAGGTTCTCTGCTTTGATTACGGCCTTGACATCCTCACTGGTCTTCCTTTGGGCCATCTTAGTCTCTTCATCTGATCCAACATCTTAGACCTCTCCATCCAAAACTCTGTTGCTAAGGTCACTCATCTCACCTATCACACTGATCATGTCTCCTTAAAACTCTCCATTGCCTTCCTGTCCATTCCCAGATCTGCCACAAATTTGTTGTCCTTACCTTCAGAGCCCCCCATGCCTTCGCCCCTCCCTACCTCTCACCCCTTCCATGCTAAACTCATGCATATGCTCTTCTTTCTTCTTCTTGCCTATGCCTTGGGTACCACTCTCAACCATCCAAAGGCCTCCTATTCACTCAAACAAATCTATCCTTTCTTCCTTGCTATCCCCTGCTAGGGATAGCAAGCATTGGTAGCAATAGCAAGCAAGCATTGCTAGGGGATGCTTTCTCACTTGCTTCCTTCAAAATTCTTGTTCAAATCCACCTTTCCACAACACCTCTAGCACCATACTTTAGTCCTCTTACCTTCTGTATGTATAATTTAAACCAGGGGTGCACAACATACGGCCCGCGGTCCGCATGCGGACCGCCTGACGATTTCCCGTGGCCCGCGAAGAACTTGGGGATCCCAGAGAGCGGGCGCTCTCTTGGATCCCCAAGTTCTTCGCGGGCCACGGGAAATCCTCCGTGCCCGCTCTTTCATCTTTCTCCGTGACCGTTCTTTCTCTGCTCTGCTCGCACGCGCGGCTCCAGGCGGCGCTAGGAGACTCCAGGCGGCGCTTTGATCACCGCCAAACAGCTGAGTCTCCTGGCGTTCAGCCAGGAGCCGAATGAGCCGCGTGCGCGCGTTGGAGGAGGTCCTGGAGGAGGATAAATGGGCGCCAAACAAGGGAGTGAGAAGGCGCGAAGGAAGGGCTCTTCGCCTTGCTGTGTTGCTCTTCGCTGGATTGTACTTCGCTCGCAATCTGCGAGCAGATTCTTCATTCGCAATCTTCGCTCGCTCACCTCGGCGCGACTCTTTTTCAACCCGGCTATTTCTGAAACAGCTGGGTTGAAAAGGAGTCGCGCGAGGTGAGCGCGCCTACTGGCATTTGCAGAATTGTGCCGAGGTCTCCATGACTGGTGGGGGGGGTTGCAAATGTACTGTGCTTTGAGTTTGAACCAAATTTCTTGTAATGTGCTGCCAATGATAGGAATCCATTCAGACCTCTTTTTTTACACAGGACCACAGCTGTATGTAATCACAGACACATATCACAGACACATGTAATCACAGACACAGAGTTGATATGGTTTTAAAAAAAAAAATAGATTTTTTTAAAATATGTTGCTTTTCGTGATATTTTCTGGCCCATGGACACGCCCCCTGTGATGTCACTTCCTGAGGAAGTGACATCACGGTTCCTGGACACGCCCCCTGTGATGTCACTTCCTGAAGTGACATCACGGTTCCTGGACACACACCCCGTGCGGCCCCGGAGAAGTTTGGCCTGTTCATTTCGGCCCCCACATACTTCCAAGTTGTGCACCCCTGATTTAAACAATTATATGCTTCCACTGCTTGCCCCAAATCATCCCCTCCCCCCCTCCGTTGCCTCCCTTGTGTATACCAGTCTCTAGACCAGTGGTGGCCAACCTTTTTATGGCATGTGCCACCTTTAGATTTTTTGTATCTTGGGCGTGCCACAAAAATAAATAAATTAAACAAAGTGTTTAAATAAAAACACAATTACGTTCAGTTTAGTATCATATTCTTAGAGCACATAACAATGAACATGTTCGTAACTCACAATGAAAATGTAATTTATAAAATTTTAATGCCACTTTTGAATTTGCAGGTTGCAAATTGTCCTTATGTACAAAGTGTATAAAGTCTTTGCAACATAGCACAGCAGACAACATAGTACAGCAGACACAAACATGAGAGAGAGAGAGAGAGAGAGAGAGAGAGAGAGAGAGAGAGAGAGAGGGAGGGAGAGAGCTGAGTGCTCCGTTTTACACCCTGTGTAGTTTCTAGGTGGGGAGGTGGAAAACTGTGTGCAGCTCTGCTGGGGCAAAGGCAGGAGGAGAAAGACGTGCTTCTTGAAAGGAGGGAGAGGAGAGGAGGAATGGAGTGCATCACATGCCCAGGATTGGGCTCTTGCAACAACGAGGCTGGCCAGTGCACTTCTGTAGGAAAACGTTTGCCTCTCCAGACAGCACACACACACAAACATGAGAGAGAGGGGGGGGGAGTGCTCCATTTTTACACCCTGTGTAGTTTCTAGGCGGGGAGCGGGAAAACTGTGTGCCGCTCTGCTGGGGCAAAGGCAGGAGGAGAAAGACGTGCTTCTTGAAAGGAGGGAGAGGAGAGGAGGAAAGACGTGCTTCTTAACCGGGTCAGACAAAACTCCAGGCAAGAAGGAAGAGGAGGAACGGAATTGGGCTGTTGCAAGTACCTGTAACCAAGAAGCTGGTCAGCTCACTTCTGCAGACAAAAGTTGCTCTTTTACCTTGCCTCTCTCTCTCCACACACATATCCGAGCTCCATTTGTTCAGAGCCGCTAATTTCCACCCGGTCTGCAATTCAGGCTGAGCTCCACGTGAGCTACCTACTCCACGCAGTCCCTCTCTCCCCACAGCGCCTGCGCGGTCCAAGCCAATGCTCGATTACTTTGATGCTGGGCTGCGCACAGGGCAAGTTACTAACAACTTTCAGCCTCCGCTCCGCTTCAGTACGTTTTATTTCCACCCGGTCTGAAACTCCACTCCGTCTTTTCCAGACAATCGGAGAGGGGAGCTGCATGCTGGGCTGCGCACAGGGCAAGTTACAAACAGCTTTCAGCCTCCGCTCCACCTCAGTACATTTTATTTCCACCCGGTCTGAAATTCCACTCCGTCTTTTCCAGACGATCGGAGAGGCGCTCAGGAGCTGAGTGCCTTCCGATCATCAGCTGGAGAACGGGGCATGCTGGAGTCTTCGAGTGCCACCTGACAGACCTTCGCGTGCCACTCTGTGGCACGCGTGCCGCGGGTTGGCCACCTATGCTCTAGACAGTATACCTCTCTTGGGGCAGGGTCCTGTGTTTTACTCATGAAAACTATGCACATTGATGGCGCCATATAAGTATATAATATTCCTAATTCTCAGGAACAAACTCTGCTAGTTCTAGTTTCACTGCAATATAAAAAGTAAAATAGTCACATGGTTAGTAGTTATGATGTTAGAGTGACAAAAGGATGGCTACAAAATTAGATTATGATTCATATGACCTTTCATTTTGGCGTTCCAGCTCCCTGTCTAGGTCCACATGTCAGGCCCAACAACAGTAGGGCCAAGATGATGCATCTCCCTGGTTCCAGAACACATGGCCCACTTCCACTTTATGACTTTCCACAGTTAAAGAATCCTGTATTGCAGGGGTTCTCAACCTTTGGAGGCCCGGGTACCCCCTATCACGGTCCAATTTTCTGACGTATCCCCTGCTGATTAATTGATAATTAATTGGATTAACCAATTAATTAATTAGCTAATTAATCATTTTAAAATAAAAAGTATTAAAACAATTTTATATGTGAAAAAAATCTTATTTAACTCTGTGTGTGTGTGTGTGTGTGTGTGTGTGTGTGAGTGGAAGGCCCAACACAAAATCAAAGAGAAAGAAGGGGGGAGCTTGGGGCGGGGCATTTTTTAAAAAAAATTAAAACTCCTCTGGTCGCCGACAATCAGCTGATCTTAGCTGATAAGGGGAAGCCTCTCGGGTACCCCTGCCTGATGGTCCGCGTACCCCTAGGGGTACTTGTACAGTTTGAGAACCCCTGCTGTATTGGCATTAACATGCCCATTTTAGTGTGTGGAATCAGCGGCTGGAAGATGAAATTGCCTCAAAAATGTGACTGCCACACATGCAGATGATCTTGAGAATCAACCCACTGTATGGTGTTAACGAAATTGGTTTGTTAAGAATACAGATTGAGTAAATCTATGCCAGCTCGGGTATAACATGTTTCCACCCCCTTCCTGTGCCCTGCTAGCAACCGTACCCACCAATTCACCACATTGAACTCACCACAATCTCAACATATTAATTTTATGAATTAGCTATAATCTTTTAGAATACAAACCACAAGTTACACTTATCACATCATTTCATCTGGAAGAAATGGACTCCAATTTACAAAAGTTAATAGATCAAAAATTACACCTTTTCTATCCTATTTCTGCCCTATCAGAAATTATCATGAGGAAATATAAAATATATATTTTCCATCCTACAATGGAAGCATTCCTTCTACATTTGGTTTCAAATGATACATCTAATCATTTCATATAGTGTGTGTGTATAACTGTGCCAGTTAATGTTGGATTATTTGCTGATTATGCTTTGGGTGTTAGAAACTTGGATAGCATTAAGGAAGGCAAGACTTTGGAAGGCAGGAACCATGGTCTGGAAGGAAAGCCTTACTAATGAGACAGCCACACGATGAAAGGATAAAAAGCAAAGCTTTTCCACAGATATAGCTTTTTCTGACATTGTTACAACTAAAGCTCTAGGGATGATCACCCTCCTTTATTCTTTTCTTTAATTCATTATTATGTAGCCACAATAGACACTTCTGAAGTTTCAGCTGAATATCTCTAAATGACTCTTACAGGAGTGAAGTTGAGCACAGTCATTCAGTACAAGGGAGAAATAATTAAAAATAAATACATCAGTAATTGCAAGGTACTGCAATTAAAGTTAGAAAGACAATTATGATTGCGCTTGACAGTCACATTTCATTGGTACAAAGTACATTTCAATAAGATCTGCTTGGGAACAGGCACAAGATTTCCAGGTTGCGAGCGCCACATTGAAAACTGGAGCAATGAACATCTTGCATTTCAACCTTGCTTTATCTTCACAGAACAGCTAGTGATGATACTGTTATCTAATTTTCAACAGATGCTTCACTTGAAATTTCAACAGAACTCTTTCCCACTGCAGCTATGAAGCCAGATTTCAAGCAGCCTACATTCATTATAGCCATATGCAGAAAGAGAACATGACAGTTTCATACAGCAACGGCAAAGATTAGACACAAAAAAACAAAACAAAACAAAACCCCATAAGGCAAGGAAGGGATGATTACTATTTAATGTGCTTCCAAAATCACAGTTCTTGATCAAGGCTCTACAGACGGTACAACTGGCGACTAAGAAAGACACAAACCTGCCTCGAAGGGGTTTAAGAAAGAATAAAGGAAGTGGATATGCAATAAGATAATGTGTCCTTCCCCAAGCCTGTGGCTTAGCCTTATACAGCCACCACATATTGGTGCACATTGGACCAAGAGGCACCTTTAAAGTGGTGGTCCTTTTGAGGGCCACTCAGAGGAATTTTATCAGGTGGTACAAAGTTTCTTTTGGGCCCCTTTCCTTCATGTGAATTTGGCTCCTGGGCCCCCTTTTTTTGCTCCCAGCCCCCTTTTTGATCCCTTTTTGGGACTGGGCCCAGGTACGATTGTACCCCATTAACCCCCCTCTCAGAGGTCCTGATGCTTTTATATTTAGTGGGGGGGGGGAAGCAACCACCTCTATTTGCCCCAGCATAGTGTCTTTTCCAGCAACTGTTTGCTGGTGTTTCTTCCACATCTTTTTTAGATAGTGAGCCCTCTTTGGGGCAGGGGACTATTTATCTACTTATTTAGCTCTGTAAATCTCTCTGTGAACTTTTCTGTTGAAAAGCAGTATATAGATATTGCTAATCATCATCATCATCATTATATTCACAGTGACAAGAAGGAGCTCAAGTGCAAGGTGCACATCATCTGCCGTAATAACCCACCTATTTTTTCAGTGGTACTTTCAAAACAGTCTTTTAGAGTCCAAGCTCATCATCATAGACTTGCAATATAAAAAATATATAAGATAGTTAGCTGTCAATAAATGCTAAGCAAGTAAATAAATGCGATGTGAGGAAAATAGCCAGAATTCTTCAGCACCTGCAAAACGTTCACTTTTAAAGTTCAAAGTCCCAGTGTGACATCCCTTGTGTCTCAGCTTCTTGGTAGTGACAAATTCCTTAACTGAAAGGAGGGGTGAGTACTGTATCTGAAAAGTCCAAGCCTCATCTCAATCCACTTTGAAAACACAGTATACCACACACCATTCTGCAAAATCAAAACATACAAAGAGACAGAACACAATCTTACACACAACCCTCATCACACTTCTGTTTCAAGAGGCACTTAAAATTCACTACTGTTATTCCTTATTATGTTTTTCTCCTCTTCTTCTTTCCATTACCTCAAATGCAGGTGGAACTTTTAGGAAAGGTGCACCCACAATGCACTGCCCCTTCTCTAACAGATAAAATAGATGAACAGAACAACATGTGATGTGTTTGTTGACAGGTGGAACCATTTCAGAGTGCAAGTGGGGAAGTCAAATGTTTGCATCCCCCCCCCCCCCAACACTCTTTACACATACAAAACTACCATGTCCATGAAAAGGCTAGGCTAGTCTAGAACCTTTTCCATAACATGCTCGTTTGGGATGTGTAAGGAGTCAAAGAAGGAAAAACAGCAAGGTAAGAATCACCATTGCCACCTGTACTTGCTTTGCTCTTTAAAGCTGAATAGTGTAAACCAGAGGTTCTCAACCGGTGGTATGTGTACCACTGGTAGTACACAAAGTGGGTGTCAGTGGTACGCGTGGCACCCATGGATACCCACCTCGTGTCATGGAGACCTCGGCACAAGTCTGCAAATGCCAGTAGGAGTCTGAGCTCTGCAGGCAAAGCTCCAGCACACAGGTTTCATGTGCTTGAAAAAGCTTGCCCCCCACCCCGAGCCTCTTATTGACGTTTGCAGACTTGCGCCAAGGTCTCCAACCTGGAAGTAACTGATGATGATGTCATTGCGAGTTACCTTTGGTGGTACGTCAAGAGGTCCACGTTGCAGGAGGTGGTATGACGCGCCGCAGACCTTGAGAACCCCTGGTGTAAACTATTTTTGACTTCCTGTGAGTTGCCTTGATTGTCTCTTAGGAAGCAGAAAGGCAGCATACAAATGCCTAAATAATTTTTTATAAAAATCCACACCTGTAGTCTGAAATGGTATAACCCAGCAACCTGGTATGCAGCCCAGTACTTCAAGTGTGGCTTCTGCTCATTGGTTTAAGAGCTGATTTAGATAAGGAAGTTCATTGTGTGAAAACCACTAACGGTTAGTGACTAACCTATTTTGTGTTCCATTCCATGCAGTTGATCTCAAATTTAAACTGAGTAGTCGCTGGCCTGTTTGCATGCCTCAGACGCATGTTTGCCACATTTGCATACAGCCATTCTATGGACCCCCTGGCATCTCATGCTGCAGGTAGAACTGACACAAATTTTCCTTCAACAATGCTCCTTTGAGTTTTCATACGTGGCTTTTGCTGGAGCGCCGAAGAATACATGCTTTCGAACTGTGGTGCTGGAGAAGACTCCTGAGAGTCCCTTGGACGGCTAGGAGATCAAATCAGTCAATCCTAAATGAAATCAACCCTGACTGTTCCCTGGAAGGACAGGTACTGAGGCTGAAACTCAAATATTTTGGCCACCTAATGCGAAGAGAGGACTCTCTGGAGAAGACTCTGATGCTGGGAAAGATTGAAGGCAAAAGGAGAAGGGGAAGGCCAAGGATGAGATGGTTAGACAGCATCACCGATGCAACAAACATGAATTTGAGCAAACTCCAGGAGGCAGTGGAGGACAGGAAGGCCTGGCGTGATATGGTTCATGGGGTCACGAAGGGTCGGACACGACTTAATGACTGAACAACAACAACAAATTCTCTGGTTGAGTGACTATTCCGTGACTATTCTCCAGCTGTTATCCAGCATCAGCATTTTACAGCACCTGGCAACTACTGCACAGTACCAGCCAGCATTTGACAAAAGGCAAATAGCAGCATCAGTCTTGTAGCAACTTTGGCAATCTTTGACAGCTGACATGCAATGCCAGTATTTGACGCTGTGTGACATGATGTAGCAGCCATCATTTTGCAGCATCTAAAAGCTGGCATGCAGCAGCATTAAATATTTGATGGTATCTGACATGTTGCCGTGGCTATTTGACAAGATTTGAGAGCCAGCATGCAATAACAGTCAACATTTGACATGTGAAGCAGTTAGTGTTTATGTTTAGTGATATTTGACAGTGTATTTGTAGAATGTGTAGTAGATGTCAACCTTTGACAGTATCTCACAGGTGACATGCAGTAGCAATCAGTATTTGACAGTATTTTTCAACATCATTAATTTAGTAAATTTTGTACTACAGTACTTCATTCATTCATCCATCATTCAGTCAACCAGAGCAGAAGAACTTTGACAGCAAATTTGAGTTCAACATTCAGCTGCTGATTTTCAGAGTAAAAAAAATCTTGACATCAAAACCCCAAATTTTGAATCTGAAAATGATTTTGATTTTCATTTCATCTCCAAGGAGAAACTCAAATGAAACAGGCAAGCCAGCCACATGCAACACTGTAGATTAGAACATTCCATGTAACCAGCTTCTTGACTAAATTGGGCCCAACCTCTGAGCCTCAGAGGATATTACCTTTCTTCCAACACAATCCTATCCCTGTCTATTCAGAAGTAACTCTCATTTAACCCATGGGATTTACTCTCAGGTATATCTGCATAGGACTTCAGCCTTAGGCCCCACCAGTCTCCTATCTCCCACCAGTTTGCACGATGCAGTGGGGCCAACGGAATGCATACTGCATCCTATGGGGGGGGGGGAGGCGACCGGACAGTGTGGGAGATAGAAGTAAAAGTACTGTATTTTTTATTTGCCTCCTGGTAGGCTGCCTAGCCACCAGTGCCTATTTAGCTGGCATAAATCTGAGGAGCCTCAGGGGGAATGGGTCCAAGCAGGGAAAGGGAGATAGGATTCCGGCATGTGCCATTGCTGCTGACATCCACCCCCTCCTGCCCCCAATTTTCCCCAGCTTGGGCCACTCCCCACCCTGATCCTCCCCTGACCCTCTCCTGAACTACCCACAACCTGCCCCCTGCAGTCTTACATTCTCTGGCACAGCCTGGGTGGGCCATTTGTTCTTGTGGTTCCACAGCGCAAGACAGCAGTGCGCCTTTTGCGGCACCCCACCAGCACTTACGGCGGCAGATCTGGAGCTCTGCTGTTGTAAGTGTCCAACAAGACTGGGCTGTTAGTGGCATACAAATTATAGCACAAACAGTATTGGATTTTCCTGTTATTAGCAGCCCAATCCTGTGTAACACTTGTACCGTGTAACAGTAGATCCAATGGTGTAAGAGCACTTATGCCAGTGTAACTTGCTGTATGCCAACGGATGCAGAACGGACACCGGCATAACCCCTCTCGGACACTTCACATCCGCAGTTCGGACACGCAATGGACACCAGCACAGCTCGGCATTCAGATGCCCCCAGAATTCCCCCTGCACTGGCAGAGTTGTGCCAGTGTCCCTTCCGCATCCGAACTGCGCATGTGAGGTGTCCGAGAGGGGTTACGCCGGTGTCCGTCGGCGTATGGCAAGTTATACTGGCATAAGTGCTATTACACCAGGGGATCTACTTTGGGGGAGGTTTAGGGTGGGGAGAGGGAAGCGCAGGGGCAGGAAGCAGGTTGGAGGGAGTGGATCTCTTCAGCAAAGGCACATACCAGATCTTATCCCCAATTTTCTAGCCAACCCTGCACCCTTCCTCTCCTTGCACTTACACCAGCAAAATAGCTGATGTGGGTCCAAGGACACCCATAGGTGGCCAGAAGGACTATCCAGAGGTATGTTAAAAA
Organism: Plestiodon gilberti rubricaudatus; assembly: GCA_026170595.1. Taxonomy (NCBI): domain Eukaryota; kingdom Metazoa; phylum Chordata; class Lepidosauria; order Squamata; family Scincidae; genus Plestiodon; species Plestiodon gilberti. The sequence continues at coordinate 121,639,547 of JANXHW010000001.1, read as the reverse complement.
GTTTTTTTTTAATGTACAACTGGTAGCCCCCCCCCCCCCCTAGCATGCAGTGTGAGCTCCATTGGTGCTGCAGCATGCTATAGCATGGTGGGGGATAGGATTGTGCTGTGAGTCTTATTAATATTTTGGATGCAGCTGCTAAACCTAGACTTACCATTCATCCTGGAAAAACCGGGACAGTCCCGGAAATGGGCCTCCGTTCCCAGAATTGTCCCGGAAGGCTTCCGGGCTGATCAGTAATCTACCGCGCCACCACCGCCATTTTAATTTTTAAAACTTATCTTTTTCTGGGATCCGGCTTCTTGGCTCGCGAAATCTTGCATGATCCAAGATGTCGGCGCCCAAATCTCATAAGGGCATGATGCCCTCACGAGATTTGGGCGCTGAAATCTTAGATCTCGTGAGATTTCGCGATCCAAGAGCTGCCGGTGCCGAGGTAATTTCCTAGTCTATGGCGGTGACAAGCGGCGAGCGACGAGCAGGTGAGTAGGCCGTTCACCCGCTCTCTCACCGGCACGGAGCCAGCGAGACAGCGGGAGAACGACAGCCTGTCCCGGGCCGCGCAACCCTCCGGGAAGCTCACGCAACCTGGGGCTGGCTGTCGTTTGCCCACTCTCTCGCCGGCACGGAGCCAGCAAGAGAGCAGGTGAACCCTCCGGATCAGCAGCACGATGAGGAGCAGCACGACGGCAATGATGGGGTAAGTAAATTTAATTAATTATTTAATTGCATAAATAAATAAATAAATTTGCAGGTGCGCTTCGTGCGGCAATAGGGGGCACTTTGCTCCCCCTTCGGTTTTTAAACTTAAATTGATTTTTTATTTTTTTATTTTTAAAATCAATCAATTAATTAATTGTGGGGGGTGTCCCAGTTTGAGGGGGGAAATATGGTAAGCCTAGCTAAATCCATCTCTGCATGAATGCTCAATACTTTGATGTAATAGTAGAGAGGTGCTCTTGGAGATCGCAAGGGGGGAAAATGGCAGTTTCTTAGGTATCTTTGTGTTGGAATTTGGATGCAACGCCTCCTGCAGGACTCTGGAGGGCAGTGTAATGTCCAGTCACTTGAGACCTCTTTACCTGCCCTTCTGTGGTACTTAGTTCCTATTTCCTTCCTCCACACAATCCCTTACTTCCAGACCATTGAAGGAGGAGGATGTGCTCTGCCTGGGCTCATGCCCCCCATAGCTCTCTGCTCCAAAGTAGTAGGGCCTCTATGCAATCAGAAGATGCATGTATACAATACAACTATGAACTGTGAGTAAAGTATTTCTTACGAAACCTTAACCAGCCTCTGCTCCTCCTGTGTACGTTTATTGATAGCAACTAGCCTAGGTGGTGGAATACCTTACCATAGGAAGGGGTTGCTCACACTGATTACTCTGATTTCCCTCCTCCCTTCCAACATTTTGAATCTTCAGTAGCCGTATGACTTTTAAAAAGACCTCAGCCTCTCAATCGGCACTATATTGCGCTTTATTCCTTTCAGAAATTGAACACCCTTAACCATCCATGCAATCATGTAGCCATTCTTGGCACAATGTCAAAAACCCTCAGTGAAAGCATTACATTCCCACTCTCTCTGTCCCTTGTTGCTCAAAGGTAGGATTGCTTACCAGATCTCCAACAGAGTGACAGAGTGCTAGTCCTTTAGGAGAAGAAGTGTGGGCAGATGTAGCTTGTTAAACCCTTAGAGCACAATCCTAGGCATGTCTACTCAGAAGCAAGCTCCACTGAGCACTCTGTCCCGCTATGGATCTCCCCTACTCAAAGAAGCAATTTGTCTAGGTCTACTTTTAACACTCTTAGAGCCCAATCCTAGGTATGTCTACTCAGAAGTAAGTCCCATTATAGTCAATGGAGCTTACCCTCAAGTAAGTGTGGATAGGATTGTAGTCTTAATTGCCTAATTATCTTCCTCAGTGCAGTAGTTGAAACTTTAACATATTGTTGCCTTCTGGCCCCAAGAGAAAAAGAAACCTTTTTTATAATCTGAAGGTCATAAGTCAAACTGACAGAAGCAGTTCTAATTTTGGCCTCCCTGTTGGGTTTTCTTCTCTCACAGGCTCTAGTTTAACTTAAGAATTCTTTCTTTCAATCTATCCTCATTGTTTAATTTTTCTCTTTCAGATGAAAGTTCCATATTGAACCTAGAGGGAACTTACCATTCTGTACTATCGTAACACATACGGCATTTTCCCTGTACATTATGGATTCCCAATGTGGAAAAGTAGGTACAGGTAGGTTCTTTCCATATGCTACATACTACTTCCTACATAGAAGATATGTAGCTATAAATACCAGTTTTGCCAGTTCATTGGAAGTACTCAAGGTATGAAAGACAGTACCTTGTGACCCAAAAGGTATAGTCAAATTCGTAGTTACCAGGTGTGCCTCAATAATTCCATATAATTCCATAATAATTCCATAATAACAATGTTTGGCAAAAAAACCCCACACACACAAAAAATTGTTGCTTTGACATTTTGCCCTGTGTAAGAGCCATGATACTGTTATTACACAGAACCATGATACTGTTATCAAATAACACAGTTTGGATTTAATTTTGACTAGACTGATAATTCAACTTCAACTACCTTTATTGGCATAACAATTAACATAATAATTGGCATAACAATTTATTGGCATAACAATAAACATAGTAATTCTAAATTTAACCAAAGATACATTTCATAGTGTTCTTCTAATGAAGTGCAATAATTTGCAATAGGTCACAAACACATTGTTTCTAGTAACTAGTAGTAGAAAGTTCGGAAAACTATGCTTTGGAGACCATGCTTTCCTCACGCCCCATGCCCTCCTCCCCATTCACTGATACCAAACCTGAGCAGCTATTAGGTGTAGGATACCTAAACAGCATTAAGGCTTCATCCATACACAATTACAAATGCACATACAGTACCTATATTTTTCTGGTAGCTGTTGCTGGTGTTCTTCTGCATCATTTTTAGATTGTGAGCTCTTCTGGGACAGGGAGCCATTTAATTATTTGATGTTGTCCGTAAACAGCTTTGTTAACTTTTTGTTGAAAAGCGGTATATAATTTTTTTTACATAATTTTATATAATTTTAATTTTTAAATAAATAAATCTTGTAGAGGCTCAAGATGGTGGCCATTTGGGTGGTGTATTTCACATTGTACTCTGCACTGACAGACAAAGCATTCTCCTTTTTAAGCACGCTTGTAACTGATTGCATTTCTTTGCTGTTGGAAGAGTAAATCCAGGATAGTCTCATATGTGACAATTCCGTTAAAACAGTTGTTATGGATGTTAAATCCTAGGGTCATGTTGGGCAAGAGGTTGGGATTCCTATTGATCTCATGCTTTAGATAATATAAGGTATATGAACAAGAGTTGCTATCTGATAAAATAATTTGTGGCTGATCAATCAAGTAATTGTGTAAATGTAAATAAATAAATGCATGTAATCAAGTTACCGGTAAATGAATTCATTTAAATTTACTCTATTAGTTGTATGGTGACAGACTGGAAATAACCTCTTGCTCTGTTTTTTGCATCATTTTAATTGTCTTTATATAAATAACAATAAAACGTTTATATTAAAAATGAAATCAAGTGATTGATTACCGTACATTTAAATACAAAACCTGAAGATTGCCAAAACTTTGGAACACATGCTTTTTTAGGATAGTGGAGGTGAACGCAAGAAATGTTTTTGTATTAAATTGTAACAACACATTGTTGATGGGGGGGGAGTGTTGGTCAACCATTCCTTTGCTTGTCAGAATTATTAGGCTTTATTTAAATAACACCACCAGTGTGTGTGGTGTTTGTAGAAAGGTACAGCGAAATGCCTTGATTAACTTACAATAAAGGTATTGACGCAAGGAGAATGGGGGGGGGAGGTGGGTGGACTGTATCTCAGTGGCCTGTATCCACCAGATGCCTCAGGGGGCACACAAGGAACAAGATACCTGTATCTTGGTGGTGTGCCCTTTCCCCAAGTCTGTTGCTGCCACCTCCCTCCAGCCCACCACAGATGGAACCATATTGATCTACTTTCCTCCTACCCACTCACCTTTCTTTTCCTGACTTGTTTAAAGGGACCATGTAAGGAAGGAGTGAGGTGACTGGGTAGGGAAGCAAATTGCCACTACCCATGTGAGTTTTAAGGTGCAGGCAGCAACGATCTGCTTCCCTATCCACTCACCTTGCTCCTTCCTTGTGTTTCCTTTAAATAAAACAGAAAGTTCAGGAAACACACTTCCTGTTTCATCAAAAAGGATCATGTGGAAAGAGCAAGGTAAGTGGCTTGATTCTTCTTCCCAGATTTATTTATTTTTTTTTGGGGGGGGACAGCATGCAGCACCAGCAATGGTGGTTCAGGGGTGGCATCAGGTGGTGGATATGGTTGGATGTCCATTTGGATGATCTCTCCAACTCCTTGGATGACCTCTCTCCGTGATTTCATGTGGATGCTGAATACGATGGGTGATAAAAACAGAACCTGTGGTGCCCCATAGGCCAGCCCAAGACTTCCCAGCACCTGAAGCAACATGCTATAAATGCTACCTCCTTACCTGGTGATGTGCCAGTGTATGTTCCTCCCACTTCCCTGGATTGAAAAAGCAAGGGAGGACAGAATGAAAGAGGAAGTGTGGAAGAGAGGAGAGTGGTGGGCTTGACCACTTTCCTTTCCAATCCAGGAAGTGGGAGGAGGAATAGTGGAAGTGAGGGAGCAAATGGAGGGGGCGGTTTCCCCGCTAATCTGCTGCCTGAGGCAACAGTTTGAGTCAGTCTCATGGATCGGCTGGCCCTGCCCTTAGGGATAGGCTGGTGCAGAAAAAATGAAATGGGTCACAACAAACATTTAATGGATGTATGTCATGTTTGAATTTAGGCTACAAAGAACATAAGATACTATGGATCTAAGCATACAGCCAAGGATGGATAATTTTGGGGAAAACATACATAGGCCATTACAACAGAGACTTCATTATTGCAATCTCAGTTAGATATTTGAATTCTATGAACGTGTGTGCATTGTTGTATATATTTTTGTCCTGTCCCTTCAATAGTGACACTATTTCTCAAAAGTCAGTAGGTGGCTTTTGCACAACCTCCAAAAAAAAAAAAAACCTAGAAAGTGATGCAGAGATGACATATGGGACCTCTGGGTTTTAGAGGTACCCTATCTCTGAATGCCAGATGCAAGGGAGTGGCAACAGGATACAGGTATGTTGTTGTCTCTAGTGCTCCCAGAGACATATGGTGAGCCACTGTGAAATACAGAAAGCTGGACCAGATGGGCCCTTGGTCTGATCCAGCAGGGCTCTTCTTATGCTCTTATGAGCGACAGAGGTAATTCCACAGTTTTTTCTAACTTTGCTGTGTGTTGGTCCTGTAGTCCCAAAGCAACGCCTTTCCCACATCCGCCATTTTTTAATGATCCAAGCAATCAGGATGCCCATCCATGCCATTTGGATAAATAAAGTTGTGTTACACAGCCAGTAGTTCAACTAGCAGAAGAAAGGCAGTGTGAAAGGAAAAAGTCAAAATAACACCGCATTATTAAGAACAGATGACACAGCTTCTTGTTCCTCTAGAAGGCACCTTATTCAATTAATTAACATTAAAATATGAATCTCGCACATATTTTCAAAGCATGTTCACAAAATCAGCCTCCCTCCACCCCTATCAAAGTATATCCTTTACACATTCCTGGCACTACATCAAGGTTAAGTTAAAAGCAGCCCTTGAAGGCAGTTGAATGTGGCGGAGGGCACAACAAGGCTCATTAGCCAATGGTAAGTCTTATGGGAAGGTCTTTAATGTGGTACAATGGCTTTTTTATCCCAGTCTTCTATTAAAAGGGGACAAAGTTAATAATGTGAAAGTTTTATTGCTTTTTTTTTCTTTTAAAGAAATGCCCCCCCCCCTCTTTTTGTAGCAAAATACTGCGCCTAGTTAGGGCAAAAGCTCAGGGATTTCCTTCACTCTAGGAATGACTGTAATAATACACAGGGACAGGGCTACAGCAGTAAACTGGCAATGCATCGGGGTCTTAACCTCTGAGGCAGGAGGTGGAGAAATAGGCGTTAGCCATCCTGCCCAAGTCCTTAAAAGCATAAACATGTGGTGAATCCATTACCTAAACTACAAAGAATGGGACCTCCCCAATAAACCTAGTTACTAGGTTAAGTAAATACTGGAAGTGTTTTTTTTTTTTTAAGGCTAGCAGTGTGACTTAAAAAAAATCACAAGCATTTTTCAGTGTCAAGACTCAACATTTGGAATCTATGAAACGGGATGGCCCAAGCCTCAGGAAAGCTCTCGTCTCCCTGGCTATTGGATAGGCGATACTTCCGTCACAAATGCCCTCTTTGCTGGTTGGCCCCAAGAGGCGCTTCCATTTGCCTGTCTGTCTCAAACAATCTGTTTTAGCCACTGGATCTAGCAACTGCATTTAATGAGCTGAAGACTTATGGGAATTAGGATGTTGCAATTTTATGATGCAGAACATTACTGCAAATGTCATTTCCACAGAGACATGGAATATGATACTCTGAGTGTATACTGCTTCTTTGTGTAAGCTGAAATGGATGGGCATTCTTACTACATTGTCAATGATTAAAAACAAAATAGACCTATAGGGAGGTTATAAATATGTTTGCATCTAGCAAAAGTAAGTGGAATTCCTAGGCAAATCAAATCTGCCAAAGAATGGAATCCTGCTAGTAATATACTATATATTATAGCTATGAAATATTTAATGTGCTCCATGCACACAGGAAGAAGGAGAACAGATAAGAGACTTAGCTCTCCAACCCATTTGAGTTTGATAACTCCGGTATAATTAATTGAGCGGATTTATAGATTTCATGAAAAAAAAAACTTATAATGTACCCCAAATTTAGCTAAGATGAACACCACTAACAAATCAACGCAGAACCTTTTCCAGCCCCAAATAATTTTCTGAAACGGATTCAATGGACAAGATCTAGGAGGATGTTCATGAGCAGGATTTCTTATTTAACGTATACATACAGCTGCCATCTCCATTGTTTTCCCAGAGTGCCAGAGTGTCTGAGAGCAGAACTTTGTTAGGAGGCAAACGGGATCCCCAATCCTGTATTTGCTTCTGATGTACAAAGCAACATCAGGGATTGAGCTTGCATGGATGGCAGAAGTGGCGGGTGCAGAACCTTCCTCCATCCACCCATTTTTCTCCGCCCCCACAGCTGCAGGTTCAGTCTATTTGGATAGGTGGAGAAAAGCAGTCAGAAGGATTGCAGAAGAAAGCAGATTCTCACTTACAAATGCTATCTCCCCCCCCCATCCTGTACTTTGCAGATCGATGACAAACACAGAATGGTGTGCCGCCAATGGTATCCTCTTCCATGACCTACTACAGAATGGTCACTGGCAATCATATGGATCAATGTGAGCACCTTCTTGACTGGCTCCACCCCTAGCAGTGGGGGCAAAAGGGGCCAGGAGACCAGACCAGGCAGGGGTGAGGACTCACAGAGGGGTCATCTTAGCCTCTCCAGGGCTGTTGAGGTTGGAGCCACAATGTGCATTCCCTCCTATTCTCATGATGGCCCTCTGGGAAGGGGTTTAGATTGGTACCTCTTTCCTCCCCTGGGCCAGGCAGGGTTGAGGGGTCTCTTCCTCAGGTCAGGATCAGCCACTTTCTCTGCAGAGGCCCGCTCCCTTCCCTCAGCCTCCACTGCATTGCCCCATCTTTGGCCTCTTGAGCTGCTTTTGAAGGCTGTTCAGACTCCACCCACCACCCACTTCCTGTCCCCCTTCCCCTCTAATCCCCCCCCTCTCTCTCTCAGGTATCTGCCTACTACTTCCCCTGGTGCTGACCATCTTGGGAACACTTCCCATCCCCTTTGCCAATCATGGGGCTGCCCCATGTCCACTGGTAACAACAGGGGCACTTCCCCCGCTAGGGGCTCAGCTGACTGTGCTGACACTGCAGATTATTATTATTATTATTATTAACTTTTATTTCTAAAGCGCTGTAACTATACACAGCGCTGTAGATACACAACTATACACAACTGCAGATGCCAGTTGCCCTCTTGGAACGAGAGGGGTTGGCACTCAGAGAGGCCCAGCCTCCATTGGGCACCCAAATAAGTGTGCAGGCACCATCAAGCTCTCTTGTAGCTCAGCAGTAGCTGGAGCTACATGGGGGGGGGTCCTTTGGCTCAATCTGTGCTGAGCCACATCCCCCACAGTCCCCTCATCGCCAACCTGCCCTGGCAAGTCTGCACCTGGACATCCACTATATTTTCAGGACATCTGCCACCTTTCCTGCTCTAGGAATACCGCAGCACTGACAGCCATGGAATTGCCATGGTCTGATGTGCTTTGCACACGCATGCACATTGCACTTGTAATTCTCATATCTGACTTCAACCCAAGGATCTTGACGTGTGAGGTGAGCCTCCCTAGAGAGGGTGGGGCCAGCAGAAGATGAAGACAGAGACAGTCAGACAGCAGCGGACAGAATCTTTTATGAAGGCAGTAGCCTGTCGTCAGACACCCACGACCCAATCCCACCTAAATCCTCACAAAGTGATGCAGCAGTGCCAGTCCCACGGGGAGATTTTTGGCTGCTGGAGGTCTCCTCGGAGTAAGCCCCAGCAGCTGCAACGGGTCAACTCAGACCTGTGCCAGCAATATTGCTGGCACAAGTCCACATTGACCCATGCAGGTGGATCAGGCCCAGGAAAGAGGGTGGATAATCCACCCTCTAGGGGGTGATGTGCCACACTACCAATTCTTGTCCTACTAAGGAGGTTTGCCACCAGTAGTTTACCTGATCCGCACTAAGCATGGGAATAGAAGCAGTAGACATGACTAGGAGCAAGGGAAGAACCTCAGAGAAAGCACCCACCATGCTACGTCAGGTGACATATAAACAAGACCTTCGGGATCTCTCATCTCACACAGCTCATGTTAATAAAGAACATCTGTTTGATAACACTCTGAAAAATTCCATACCATTGTGAAGCCAGGAGTCTCCTTTTTCTTGGCAGAGAGTTGTGTCCAGGCTCTTGTGAGCTGAAGGAAGCTTGCACAAGAGATATTGCCTACCCACTCCTTCCCTTAGAAGTCCCCTTATCCCCAATCAACTTCTCCTGAGGGTCCAGGGACCCTCCAAAAGTGGGTGGGATGGCGGTACTGAAGTTTGGGGGTGGTGGTGGTAAAGGCTGGAATCGGGCAAGAAATTTCAACTTCCTCTTGAAATCCTACGCCATTCTCATGCTGTTTCGGAGGGTCTGCTGACCCATAGGAGCGTTTTTTGAGGGGACTGCTTGAGGGGGGGGAGGGGACAGGACAGTTCCTTTGCATGAGCTCCTTTCCACTTTGAGCTCCCTTCCATTAACACAAGTCTGGATACAATCCACTGTCACTAGGAGATTTTTTCCCCCTTCTGATGAAAGAGTTTTTTCCTGCTCTGTGATAAGAAATAAACTATGCTGATTCTAGGAGATAGTGAGGCATCCTTCATCAGCACTTCCCTTTTCATACTGACTGCACAGTCACAAATCAACAGTACATTTCCCTACATTTGTCCACTCCTTGAATGCATATTTTAAGCTCCTGCTAAGTCAGCCTAGGTTCCATACTTTCTCCAACTTCTTAAACAGATAGACCATGTCACTCCATCTTCACTGTCACTGCATGATATATAAAGCACATCATCTATGAAACTGGTAAGATAGCTTAGTGTCGGCATTAAAAAGCAAACGTTTGACATTTCATATTACTTTACTTTTGGTTTCCTTGTTCTTTTAGGTGATGCTCATTCCTATGAACCCAATTAAGCAGTGGCATCCCTGGGGGGGGGGTGCGGCGGGGTGACACCCTTGGGAGATGACACCACTAGTAGCCAAAATTGTGAAAGCTTTGTCTTTATGAATATCATCATCATGGTATATATCATTCGATGTGTAATTCAACGCAGAATGTAATGACAAGAACCGTGTTGACCTATCTGTATTCTATCAAATGTAATGGCCAAATAACCGGAAACAGAAAACACAACTGCCTTATGTAACAAAAAGTGGATTTCCTTAACTCAAAACAGACCAATGAGATTGATTGTTCTGAGAGTTGAGTTGGTTACTGATTTGTTGGGTGACCTGTACTGTTATATGTTAAAATAAAGTTAATGGGGAGCGACACCATGAGTTACAGGACCGGGTGACACGAAACCTAGTGACATCACTGACCAGGAGTAATCTGTAGAAATACATAGATGCATGATGGGCATCTTTTGTAGAACCCAGCTCAGCCCAACCTTGTTTCTCCCTAAAGATAAACCATGTATATCATGGTCCATCATGGGGGTGACGTGCTGAGCTCTCACAACAGGTGACACAAACCATAGTGACACCTCTGTTTAGGCTGCAAACATACGTTTAGGCTGTGCATATAATATTGTAATTTAAAGGTGTAGTTTTGATTATGCAGGAGGTGGAGCAATGACACAGGCGGTGGGATGATGATGTTTTGCCCCGCCCACTGCATGGGAGGAAGTTCATCATGGGGGTGACGCACTGACCTCCCGCATTGGGTGACACAAACCCTAGGAACGCCCCTGGGACCCTAGGTTGACTGGGATGGCTGTTGGAATAGGTTGTATAGTGTCCCTTCTTGGATTTGGAAAGCCAAAGGGATAGAGTGGGTGGAAGTATCGTTTAAATAGTTTACATAAGGTGCAATATGGGCCAGGCCATAATTTATCCAGAAAATCCACAGATGATCATATACAGGAAAATGCAGGTGTGTATTTTCTTGTACATGATCCAGAACCATGCATACAGTCACTGGTTTTACCTTAGCCATAATGGGCTTACATTAATTCTGGCGATTCAAGCAGGCACAAGTGGCAGTTCACAACACAGTTAATCCAGAGTTAATCCTAATAAAGTCAATGGGACTTATCTGGTAAATATGGTTGTGGTAAATATGATAGTACCCAATGGGAAAATTGCTGATCCATTCTCCATTCTGTTTCTCTCTCTAAAGAAGCTAATTTTTTTTAGCTATGTATGGTTCCAGTTGCATTCCGTGCAACATCAAGTTTGGCCTTTAGAATGAAATATACATGGTTTGTCTTTAGGATAGCCATGAAAACAATGTAAATAGCTCCCAGTCCTCACATTTTGGCCAGTGTTATCTAATTAGTATATAATAAAACAATTTTCCATATACCCTAGTTTTAGGTATGTTTATTGACATTCAGAATAGCCACAGTTGTAAATGGAATGTTTCACTGATTTTGTAATTACGAGTCCAAATTTGGAATACCGCATTAACTATTAATTTATGTGCTGTGAAATCTGTTAGATCATTTGCTAGTCAGTAGGTTGTCTAGAATAAAGGGACTTCTACAAAAGGATTTCAGGGTGAGGGTCACTCACATAATCAGAAACATACCCAGCTGGCCTCCAGCTAAACATTACATGCTTCTAAATGTATTTCTGTTTTTGCAAAAGCAATCTCTTGAAGGCATAACCATTTAACTTATATATTTTTGTGTGTACGCACGCGTGCACCCATGCATACACATGTATTTGTGGAATGAGTGTGTGCGCACAGCGCACACACATTTCAGCAATTATTTTGCACTACTATTTGATAAGTTTAAACAAAACATCTAGAAGCCCCAGTTGATCAAGTGTGAGAAATATGTAGCACGCTGGATTGACTTGTCTGAACCTCTGGAATGAAATCTTCAAAGCTGCAGCAACTGTTGGCATTAGTGCTAAGTAGGAAGGCTAGAGCAGGAGGCTGATTAAAGATTTTTGACTTACCCACACAATGAACTGAGCCAAATCGCTGCTTGTCTCCAACACAAAGGCACTCTTATGTTCTCTACCGTTTAGGGAAGGAAATGACGTGGCCTGGGCTTTGAATAGCAATTTATTGTGTACATCCTTACTGAAACATACACTTTATTGGAACAGCCTCTGCTAATGCTGCTGCGAGGAGGGATCTGTCAGCATTGCCATTATAGTCATGGGGGGGGGGGGAGAGAGAGTCAGGGAAAATGCAGCTGTTGCAAATGGACTATGGCAGTGGTTCTCAAACTTTTTAGCACCGGGACCCACTTTTTAAAATGACACTCTATCGAGACCCACCTAGCTTTACGAGACTTAAAAAAAAAAAGGTGATCTAGAAATAAATAAATAAATTTTGTTTACAAGTAAAGAGCTCAGCTGCTTGCAGGGTAATTAGCAGCTATCTTGCAAACTGCAAGAGCTCAGCTCTTTGAAGGGCAATTAGCAGCTATCTGATTTTTGAATAGCCTCAGGGCTTGTGGCAATTACTTTGCTGCTCTTTCCATCACCTGGGACCCACCAGAAATCAGGTCCCGACCCACCAAGTGGGTCCCGACCCACAGTTTGAGAAACACTGGACTATGGCATAAAATGGAGCTCATCAGTTGCCAGCTTGGACATGCTTCTGCTGGAACTAAAAACGAACCATCCTTTGAATGTTTTCAGAGACCTACTGTACATTACTTAGACTTAAGAAGAGAACTGTCAAGGTGGAAGGAACAGAAAGTAATACAGGGGAAACAGTCACATCTGCTTGAACCTGCTGGCCACTCATCCAAAACCAGATTAAGGTGGTAGTGATGGTGGTGCAGCTCTGGTCGGTAATTAACTTGTTTCAGGTAACATGATGGCAGCCCCATTTTTCATGACAGACATGCATCATCCACCCAGTTCCCAAAGCCCTGATCTCTCTACTTCTGTACTCTCTTTAAACCAAAGGTGCTACAGACCTCTCTTGGATGTTGATGTTCCCACCCCACTCTTCCCTTGGGAAGGTGCAGCACTGGTATGGAGACTTTGCACTCACCTGTGCCTATCTATGGGTTGAACCCTTCACATGTGTTACAGCTGTGATGGTGCACCTGGCATGCAGAAGCACTGCCAGGTAGTAACCATGCCACTGCAGTAATGTATTAAGCAGCCCAGACCTCACCATAATGGATTCCTCTCAAAACAGGACAAAGTCTACCTCTTTGTTCTGTCTACCCAGTAAAATATCCCTTCTGTCCCGTAGAGCAAAAACTACGGAGGTATATCTCTTTCAGTATTAAAAAGCAACCTTCAGTACTATAACCATTCAGCCAATAACCATTTGGGATAATTACCATACTGTATTTATATAAAGAAAAAAAGCACAAATAAACTTGCAACATCCCGCCAACTTCCACTTTATTCAACAAAGGGGATAAAAACTGAGGATTCCCAACAAAAACAAGGGTCCACCATGACCCTCCCACGCCCACCACGATGCAGTTCAGCTTCGTAACCCACCACGCAGTACCTGTGTCATGCAGGGACGTGCAGTGCAGGGGCGGCAGAACTGCCCTGTCGTCGTCCATGAAAAAGAGCCACAGGCTAACCCTGAGAATGTGCATGAGCACCATGCACTTTCACCTGAGAAAGTGGGTTTTCTTGGGTGAAAGTGCATGGTGCACATGCACATTCTCAGGGTTAGGCTGTGGCTCTTTTCCAAGGACAGTGGCAGGGTGGTTCTACCACACCTGCCGCCCCCGCGCCACATGTCCCTGGTGTCATAACCATCTTAGCACAGGCTGAAGTGACACTGAAGTGACACTTTTCCTAAGTCTGCCCAAATGCTGAAATACATTCTGAGAGTATATCCTTATTTTTTGAGGGTTAAGCAGATACAGCCAGCATGCTTTCAGGTATTTTTCTCTTGGACCATGAGCATCATGGGTACAAGATCCAATATGCAAAAAATCTTTTCCACTTAGACTGCAATCCGATTCAAACTTACCTGGGAGTAAGCCCCATTGACTATAACGGGACATACTTCTGAGTAGACATGCAGAGGACTGGGCTCCTAGTAACTTGAATGGATTGTTGCATGTATCTTTCACAGAGCCAATAAGATACTTTGTATATTAAAGCAGGATGAGAGCACAATTGATTCTAAGTGATGTCTGAGTATGTGTATTATTCATTGTTTTCCTTTATTCTTAGTTAATTTTTTTATCGCAAGGATTTTGAGGCTTGACAGTCCATCATAAAATGATGCTGTAAAAATCCACAAGTAAAATGTTCCAAATGCCATCGTATTCCAGGAAATCATTTTATTAGCACCGTAAAACATGCACACACGCATAAACACACACACAACTGTGAATTGTGCTAGATATATCTTTTATTAGATGCTATTATTCAAATGTGAATTTAAACATTTTTACATGTGTGTTTTTTCTTGAAATGACCCCGACACTTATGAATATTTTGCCAGAATTGGGCTTATTACATTTCATCTTAGAGGATAACATTCACAGCAAACTCACCCCAAAACAGAACCAATCCAAATAGGCTTCTCTGTGTCAAAAGACCCTGTATCAAAAGTCAAGGGCTTTGGCCCAGTTAAAATTACCTGTGACTATGTGCCTCTGAAACCAATGAGCAAGTTAGTTGCAAGTCCCTCTGATTTCAATAGGCTTCAGGCCTGATCTACCCAGACATCAGAATACTGAGGTGCTGAGCAGCCCAATCCTACCTAACTCCTGTGCCAATGGTGTAGGGACACCAGTACAACCTAAGCCATATCCTACGCTGACAGCTCTGCCATATCCCAAGGGTATATGGGGCCACCAGCGCAGGTAAACAGGGCAGGAACAAGAGAAACAAGGCACGGAAGAAAAAGACACTGCACTGGCGTAGTGACCAAGCCATGTGTGCGCAGTGACCACCTGGCAACTGAGTCCGTGTGTGGCTGGCAACTGAGCCGTGCGTGTGCAGTGACCAACTAACAACCGAGCCAAGCATGCCCAGTGAGGCTATACAGCGTCATTCCATGCATGCCTACACACAAGTAAGTCCCACAGTGGCCAGCCAAGCCCCCACCCCTATAATGGTGCGTTGTAGGCTGCAGCCAGAGGAGGCATCCCCAGGCAGCCTACCCTGGGCACCAGCACCAGCAATCCCAGGAGGGCAGCCACCCAAGGGGACATGCCAAGCATGCTACTAACAATGACACTTGCTGCGAGGCCACCAGCATATGGTGCAATCCCACATAGATGCTCCTAGCCGAGAGTCCCAGGCCAGAGCCCTAGCTAATGCATGTCGACCCAGGAGTAAGTCCCATTACAGTCAATTACAGACCCAGGAGTAAGTCCCATTACCCCCAGGTAAGTGTGCATAGGATTCTAGCCCTGTGGAATGCGATCAGATGTGACCATCCAAGTAGACATGCACAGGAGCATGCGGACAGCACCGCACCAGATCCATGGATTGCATGGCAGTCCACACCCACAGGCACCACAGCACAACTGGGCACCACCCACATAGCGCCCAGGCTGTGCCAAAGAGCTGCGTGGGCAGACACAGCAGTGCAAGCAGATGAGCTGTGCCAACCAGGCACACCCACAAGGCACCCTGTGCCTCAGCCACATGCTGCAGGGAGGGTTGCAGGGCAGCTATTCATGGCACCCACCCCCAAGTAAGTGCCAATGCTGGCTTCAGCCTGCCACACCACTACGCTCCCAGCAGCAGGCATAGCCACCCCCATGCCACAGTGAGGCTGCACATGGGATTCGGGGGGAACACGGAGGAGGGAGGGGGACATCCACAGTGCTGTCTTGCCCTGAAAATCCATCCTGGTCTTAGCCAGGCCAAGCCTTGCATCCATGGCAGCTTACCAGTATGATGGTGGTCCCAGAAGGTGGCCGCCCCACCTGCTCCAAGAGCCGCAGCTTCTGGGGATACAGGGTGGGGGTATGTGGCTCAGGTGCCCTTGTGAGCCCCAGAAGACCCACTCTTTATGGATAGATGCCTCGATGACCTTCCATCTGCCCCTTAGGTGGCCAACAGTTTGGCCGAGGACATGGAGCCCCAGGGCCTGGTCCACTGCCCTCCAGGCAGTAAGTTTGGGGCAGCGGCAGAGCCCATGAGGCTGCACAAGTGGGGGCTTAACCCCATTCTCCTGACTAGCACCCCCACAGCCACAGGAGCCCAATGTTGACATGGAACTGCTGCCTCTGCCATGTTGTGTGGGAATGTCATAGATATCATGGAGAACCAGGATGGTGTAGTTGTTCTGGAGTTGGACTGATCTGGGTTCAAATCCCAGAGCTGGATGATCTGGATTCAAATCCCCACCCAGCCACGAAACTTCCTGGGTGACCTTGGGTCAGTCACTATCTCTCAGCCTGACCTACCTCTCAGGGATGTTGTGAGGACAAAAGGAAGGAAGGAACCATGTACACCACTCTGAGCTCCATGGAGGAAGGGTGGAATAGAAATGTGAAAAATAAACAAACCTTGTGAGATTTCAATGTCACCAGATGTGGCTGCAGCTCCGACACAGGGTGCATGCGCAAAAGATGCTAGCCTGATGTGATGAGACCTCCTGACATCGGGTTAACATCTGGTCCACATCTACGCATGACACCCCATTTTCTGCCTATCTACGTGATGGGCACATGGCACATGGTTCATTCCACCTGGCAGCCTGGCCGGGGCTCCCAGCTACCACCTGGCTATGTGAGCCCTCCCTTTATGGTGAACCACCCTGGGACTTGCTGGGGAAAGGGAGGCAGGGTCCCTATCTCCCAAGGACAAGACCACACATGTGTATTGTGTTTCATTTCTTGTTGTTATTGTGTATCCAGGTTTTATTGCACTGGATCCATGGGGCCATCGTATTTTAAAGCAGCATCTGAAAGGGAAACATGAAAGAGTGGGATGGCCAACCTTCTCTTCCCAACAGGGCGGTCGTGCCATTGCAAGCTATCCAACATACATCCACATCACATGTGCCAGTGTGGTCCGTCCGGCAGCACCTGCCGGTTTGCTGTGTCCCATGGGGTTTTCAAAGCCACAGGGGCAGAGGTGGGAGCAGTAGGTCAGTGACTGGACTGGGGACGGCAGGGCTCCACTGCCCTCTTTGGTGAGGCTGTATTTATACTTCCTGGTGTCCTCAACTGTGGGGCAACAGCCTGCAGAAAACAAGCGGGAGACACAGAGCAGAGGCAGCAAGGCATTGACAATAGCAACAGCATTTTCTCACCTGTCTCTCCTTAATTTGGGGCAGAGTCCTCTGCTTGTCTACCTTGAAGTAGGTCCCACTGGATTCAATGAGGGGGGTTGCTCTCAGGGAAGTGTGCATAGGTTTATAGCCTGGGAGGGAGTTAGGCAGCATTGATGAGGGATGGGAGACACCTGTGTCCAGGCAGGAACTGCTTGCTTAGTATCAGTGAGGGAGGATGGTGCCACAGGGTTTTTCCTGCAGTGGTGCTTCAGGGGAGTGTGGGTATGAATGCGAGGGTCCTGACCTGTCCTTTCTGGGGGGCTGCAGTGGCCCTGTGCAGCCAGGGATTGTGGTGAGTAGTGTGAAGTCCCCCACCCATTTGCCTTACCTGTGTGGAGCTACTGGGAAGGGTAACCTGTAAAGAGAGAACTGAGAAGAGTAGTGTGAAGTCCCCCACCCATTTGCCTTACCTGTGTGGAGCTACTGGGAAGGGTAACCTGTAAAGAGAGAACTGAGAAGATAAGTGTTAGCAATCACCTTGTCTTGTGCAAGGTGGGTGTTTGGTGCAGAGTGGGGTGTTTGCATGCCCCACAGGAGTGGGGGGGGGTTGACTCAGCAGTGGAGGGTGATGCGCTGAGCCAGTCAACCTCCCGCTGGGGGTGATGGGCTGGCTCGTGATACCACTGACTGGTGTAGTGATTTTACAAAAGGGTGTGTGTCTGCCCTGCAGTTTGGGGATAGGCTTTGGTGTACCTGTGCCAGTGATGCTCTGCCCATGAAATGCCCAGGGTACTGCCACAGAATGCCCCCTGTGCCAGTGGAGTTGCACTGGTGTGCAAGCTACGCCCAGTTTACACATGTGCAGGATTTCAGACAGGTTGCACTGGCATCCAATTCGCGTCCATCAGTGTAGGCTGTCTTCCCAGGGCAGATGCTGTTGCACTGGAGTATCGTGTCTTGCACCAGCATTTCCCATGTATATCATTGTGCCAAAAGTATATTAGGCTGTACCACTTCAGACTGTAGGTGCAGGCATTTTTTGAAATGTTCCCCTGTGTGAAAAGCTCCCTACAAATAGGAAACAAAAACAGCAAGAAACAGGCTAGGGTAGAATCTTTCTCCCTGGTGTTTAGAATGTTCTAAAAGGAACTTTTAGTATGGGGAGCATTCAAACGTTATATTCCCCCCCCCACCAGTAATTTGCAGTGGCACAGTCTGTTCTACCTCCTCATCTTGCGGTTCGTGTAGACTCTGCCTTAGTAACAATTACCGTATTTATCGGCGTATAAGACGCACCTTCCTTTTGGCCCTGGGTTTCAAGAAAAAAAGATTTAAAGCATTTTTGGGCCACTTGTCCACTTACTGCTTGGCTGCTTAATTAGCTAATTTACATAAATTGCACAAAAATACCAGGATCTCTTTTAAAACACACAGCAATAAGACACATTAACAAAATGCACCAGAACATAAATGTACAAGTACAAAAAAAACCCAGACTAAACTCTTTCACCCCACCCCATCCATGCACAGTTTCCAAAGTAAAAAACATAAAAGTACACAAAAAAAACCCCAGACTCAACCCTTACCCCACCCCACCTATGCAAAGTTTCCAAAGCCTCCCAACTAGGCCCAGTTCAGAAGCTTACCAAAGCTGATTCAGCATCGGAGGAAAGGCCCTTTGCAGCTCAGCTGAACTGAACTGAGCACAGCGCCCTCTGCTGGCTGCTGAGAAGCTCAACTCATGCACGTGCATAAATTAAACCCGACAAACAGCTGTAGATCGGATAGATTAGTCAGGGAAGAAAGCACAAGGGAGCTCTCCTGCTCCGGAAAAACCCCGGTAAGCCCAAAAATGCTTTAAAACGGGCGGGGGAGGGAGGGATTTTTTTAGTATTGGCGTATAAGACGCACCCTACTATTTTGGGTCACAAATTTAAACAAAACAGTGCGTCTTATACGCCAATAAATACGGTAACTTTCATTGTGTTGGAGTCATAGACAACATTAATTTCTTTTAATACTTTTCTTTTAATTTCTTTTGAATACTTGCTTCCATCTCAGCTTGCCATTTCCTCCAACCCCCACATCCCCATTTTACTAACACATTACCTATTTTTCCCAGCAGTTTCCAGACCTAAGTCTATGATCCTCGCTAGCCAGGGAACCTTCTGGGGGAAGAAGGGTGTTGTATGTCTGTGAGAACCTTTGCAGTTGGTTGCCAGCGAGTGAATGGGAACGTTTTCTCTTTGAGGAAGTGATTTATGTCCTTACATCCATCAAGTATAACCTGCTCTGCTCCGTCAACTTCCTGTTTGATCTCTTGAGGGTTGAGTACATTAGGGGAGGGTCTTCACAGTCTCTCAAGTTAACCTGTTATGACTCCTGTTTGGAGAAGATGGTTGCAAGCAGGGGGTGTCCGATAGGTATGCTTTCGAAATCAGCAGGAAAATAAATGATGTTCTGGTATCCCGGCTATTTCCTACTTTCAGCACAATATTCTCGCAGTATTCAAAAGGAAATCCTGTTATTGTTGGGCATAACATTTTGGTTATAACAATTTCCTAGGGCATTGCTTGTAAGGGTGGTACCGAAAGGTGCATTAAAAATTAAGTCATGGCAGTAAAGCGGGACTTGTCAGCTCAACTGTGTACCAAGTATCTCCCAACCTCTTTCAATGCTGTGGGCATTAGAATACATTTTATTGTGATAGGGAATGCAGGCCAGCTGGACAGTGAGGTTACTACTACACTTTTAAAATACTGCCAGAGAATGAATGGAACTCTCTTTAACATCTGCTCAGCAGGGGATTACCACAAAAAGGACAGTGCACTGCCCAAACCTTACTATGCGGCTTTGGACTCGCATGAGAAATCTAAGTCCAAGCATGACCCTTGAACCCAAACATTTTGGTAGAAGGAGAGCTTGCAAGAAGGCGAGCTACAAAGGAAGAATACAGCTTAAGTAAAGCTTTTGGCTGCAATCCTGTGCACACTTTCCTGAGAGTAAGCCTCATTGAAGACAATGGGACTTACTTCTAAGTAGTCAAGCATAGGATTGGGCTGCTAATGTTTCAAGTCTTCCTCTGACATGCCACGTCTTGGATAAATATCTCTTCGCTACTTAGTTTGTAGCTGTACATATAACTCACTTTGCATAATATCTGTTTTTAAGACTATTAATGTTTCTCGGTTTGGGGCTTTCAGGTAGTTGAAATGCCCATTCTGATACATGTTCATGAAGGGTAATTAGATGACCCACATCTATGGTCCACATTTATTTGTGGATGGAGCTACTAAAGTCTCTATTCTGTGACTGGAAAGGTGAACACCTAAGGACAGAGAAGATGGAATGACTGTACTGTTCAATTTGCTGTTGGTACAATTGTTACAGTCCTGTCAATGGCGTTGTGGGTAACCAGCAACCATTTCCTGTTTAAAATTACATTTAAAACTTTCCAAATCTGGAGATGTTTATAATGCATTTAGATGAATTAAATTCCACAATGCCCCAACTCCCAGTGTTGACCAAAGACGTTAAAAGTTTAGTCATTGACTATTAATATTGGAGTGAGCATATAACTCTGGGACCCAGATTTTCCAGCCAATTGTACATCCAAAATGACATCATTTAGTATGTGGCCTACGGCAGTCCAGTATATAACTATGATCTATCCTTTAGATCTAAAAGCAACAGTTTGCATCGTTTGGTCATGGTTTACAATTCTGTGTTCCATGATGCTGGTAGCACATCCATCATGACTTCCATATCATGAGAAGGATAATCTAAAAACAAGATTCTGAAGTTCTATATGTCCTATTCTTTAAAAATAAGAAAAATACTCAATACAGTATTTGACTGAACACACAACTACCATTTCTATGCATAGCAGTACACATGAATTATAAACTTCCATCATTTTTTACCAGGCTAAGTTCACATTTTTAAGAATGAAGTGAAGGAGAAAGTACAAATGTTTCAAAAACATAGGGAAAAGCAGGTAAGGGCTATGACAGGTTTTTTTAATCACCTCGACCATGAGAAAATTGAACATTTTTATGCATGATGTTTGACTTGACCAGTTCCACCATAACAATATCACAGAAGATATGCACCATAAACTCCAGCTGCGGTTTTACAGCCGCTATATTCATGAAAATATATTCAAATTAAGCTATTTGCATGCAACCAGATATGCAAGTTAGCTGCAAACCCTCCCACTGCTAGTATGAATCTTAATGTTGAACAAATCTACCTCTTTATTAGTCAAACTTAAAAACAGTATTTTTTTTTTAAACTGGAAACTTGATCTGAAAAAAATCTCTCTATATATTTGCCTTGAGAACCCATATCATCAGAAAATGACATGGTAACCTCTTGGCAACAGTAAGACAGCTTATGTGGCACTGTTCTTGTTTATTACAGTGATTATCTTATGTTACCTTCTGCTATGGGCAGTCTCTTTGTTTCATCCATCTGTTATCATTTGTCTCATACTTACTCATTTTCAGGATCTCTGGGCCATGGAACATCTTCTCATTACAAGTTGTTATGCTATTTAAAAAGGCCTACATAATTCTTAATCCCTGATAGCTAACAATTCTCAGCATCCTTCCTAAATTTGAATGTTTAAATGGTTTTTCCCATGACTTTCTATTAAACCATGGCATTTCAGTCTGGTCAACAAGACTCTTCAAAGTGTTCTGTGCTATTCAGAATCTATCAGCCTATGTACATTGTTCTAAATACACTGGTGGCCCCTGCATTATAATCCTTAAAAGCCTATGCTGTGAACAAAAGTACCAATGTAGTTTGATCAATACTTCCCAAGTTTCATCTAGCCCAGGGGTGGCCAACCTTCCAGCATTAGGGTCTCTGCGTTCTTAAGAGTTGTGTAGAAGGCAGAATCTTGGCAGCTGTAAGTGCTGATGGTGCTGCTAAAGCAGCTGCGCCTGCTGAAATGCCCCCACCTAGACAACCATTAAAGGGCCAGGAGCATTCAAGTTGAAAGGTTGGCCACCCCTGATCTGGCATAACATTTGGGTGCTTACCAAAGTCAAGCAAGTAGTGCTGGCTTTAGAAGCTCTGTTCAGCAGTTATGCCCTCATGTGTTCCTGGACACATGAGGATTTCCTGGTAGTGTGCCTGCTTAGCCCTGTCCCCAGGGCCGGCCCAGTCATGAAGCAAATGATGCAGCTCGCATCAGGGCAGGTGGCAAGTGGAGTAATAGATTGTGGTACTCTTCTCTTCACCCCAGGTCAGCCGCCACCACTTCCCTCCATCCCACCATGGACAACTCATCCATTTCCCTCCCCTCATTCTGTCCCCACAAAGAGTTTAAAGGGAACACATCAGGGATGTGCGTGGGGGGTGATGACAAAGAACCAGCCTGCCAGAGTCCTTAGAAGATTGTGCAGCCTACCCCGGCAATCACGCACATGTTCCACCCGCTTACTCGGGTTCTGGGTTAGAAGAAATCTTCTGAGGACTCCGGCAGGCTGGTTCTGCCTCACCTGCTGCTCCCACACCACCAGGGTGAGTTTTGCGGGCAATAGCGGGGTGCAAAAATGGGGGGCGGGAGGGGGTGCCCCCCTGAAAATTGGCTGGCTCCGCCTCTGCACACAGCATGTCCCTGGAACACATCCCTTCAAACTTTAAATGCCACACAAGGAAGGAGCACTTTGCTCCTCCCTCTCCTTGCTTCATCTTCATGTAGCATTTAAAGGGATGCATTCCTTTAAAGTTTAAAACCTGTGTGAGGACAAAGCATGCTGGGGAGGAAAGGAGATTTTTTTGGGGGGGGGGAAGGGTGGTGTGCCTGTGTAAGCGCATGTGCACCAGCAAAGGCAGCAGTGGCAAGTCGGGAGCGGTTTCAGGCAGTGGGGCCGGTTGGGTTGTCGTTGCCAGTGATGTGCTGACAAAGCCCTGCCTTCACTGTCCTCCTGATCAGTGTGTGTCCTACAGTAAAAAGCTGACCGCAAAGAGAGATCATCCCTGTGATTGCCACCCTGGAACGTTCCATCCAAGTGGCAGCTTTCTACTCAGTCAGAAGTAACTCCCATTATAGACAGTGGGGTTTACTCCTAGGTAAATGTGGGTAGGGTTACAGTCTGGGGCAGCCCAATCCTATCTAACCCCCCTCTGCCAATGCAGTTGCACCACCAGAATGCGGAAGGAGCAGTCCCAGAGGTCTCCTTCTGGGTAAGGGAACATTTGTTCCCTTGCTAGGGGATAAGCCTCTGCTGCCTAAATGAATCTACTCGGACCTGTAGCAGCAATTGCTGGCGCAAGTCCAAGTGGACCGGGGGGGGGGGAGAATAGGAGATCGATGGCACTAGTGCCACCAATACTGCTCCCTTCCTGGAATTGACACACACACCTCCACACCCCGGGCTCCACTCTTTTCTTTCCCCTGCCCACCCCCTTCCCACCCACCCCCCATGCTGATTTACCAGTGCCAGGGCTTTTCCTGGGGCTGCTGGTACACGACAGCGGTCGCTCACCCCTTGCGGTGACCCAGCTGTGCGGAATGGCATGTTGCCTTTTGTGACCCCTTGAAGCATGCTGCGCCACCGGAACACACATTCTGGTAGCGCAGAGTACCCTTAGAATTGGGTCCTGAGACTCTGTGTTATGCTTGTCTCTCCCTTTGAGTCTGATGTAAGGACTTCCTGATAAGATGGGGTTTTCCCTTATGTGTTTAAGTCACAGAATTAATTGTATTCAAACATAGTTGTGATTGCAGCTATAAAATACTTCAGCATTAAATATATACAGAATCATTATCTAATAATAGGAGGAACATAAAAGGGCATGAAAGTAATAGCTTTGTAGTCATACAGGAGGATGAATATTTATGAACTAGAGGGGTCTTCAGTGCTTTGGGATGCTTTCATTTTGTAGGGAGGGAAAAAAAACTAGATTTATAGGGAGGGAAAATACTTCACCCATTATCAACAACTCAAGGAGCCTGATAAGTAAACAAGATGTCTGTGTGGTCCCTGAGCCACCTCGTGCTGTTAAAGGTTGAGAGGAAGATCATCAAAGAGTGATTCATTCCTCAGCTAAAAGACCATGTTACTTTGCACTATTTAGATCAAGGAATTTGTTTTAATGTCATTTCGGGAAGTTGTGTTTCATGATGTTCCAAACCTGGCATAATGTTGGCTTAGTTAGAAAATCAGTCTGGCAGTTTCATTTGGATTTGATCTGTCTGCATTCTCCTTTACAGAATGCTTAGTTGAATTTATTGAGAGATTGTGCAAAGTGTTCCACATACAGCAGCTCCATGAGCCTTGCAACCAGATACCCGTAAGTAAGGTAAAGGTATCCCCTGCTTGAAAGCCAGTCGTGGTGCCCGACTCTAGGGTGTGGTGCTCATCTCCATTTCTACGGCCGAAGAGCCAGCGTTGTTCGTAGACGCTTCCGTGGTCATGTGGCTGGCATGACTAATGGAACGCTGTTATCTTCCCGTCGCAGCGGTACCTATTTATCTACTTGCAGTTTCTTGCTTTTGAACTGCTAGATGGGCAGGAGACCTGTAAGTAGGTCACTATTTTATACCCACATTTTTGTATGGGGCGCCGAGTCTTTCTCAAGCCATCTAGGCAGCTTTGAGAAAAAGTGAACCTGGAACCAGGTACTTTCAGCTCACAGCTGAGCACCTTAGGCTACACATTACACACAAATCCATGTAAGGGTAGCCTGACAGGCCTTTTACGTCTGGACAAACTGCTTCTTATGGGGATACCTTTGCGTGGGGAGATGGGGGGCACTGAAGCCTCTCCCTGCCTGACATATCCTTACTCCCGCTTGCCTCCTCCCAGCGGCACTCCAAACAGTTCTGTTCCTCCACTTAAAACCCTATAGGGCAGAAAGCTGCTTTGGAGAGAGTGATTTGGAGGAGGGGAAAAGCAGGGTAGAAGCAGCTTTCCCCACAGTTAAAAGGCCTGTTGGGATACTGTTGGGATACATTTGAATGAATGTGTAATTTGAGCCTTGGCCATTGTGCTACTGTAGCTAACTGAGCCTTATGTTTCAGAGTAGGCTTGACGGAGGCCTGATCCAGCAGTTCTTTAGGGATGCTGGGGGTGGGAAATGGTGGTGATGGCGGCAGGTGGAGGGAAAGGATATAAAATCTGTTGGCTCTAGGATCACAAGGAGGGAGATTTGCAGGGAAAACTAACTCGTGACAGCGGTGACCAACTAGTCATAAGAACATAAGAAGAGCCCTGCTGGATCAGGCCAAAGGCCCATCTAGTCCAGCTTCCTGTATCACACAGTGGCCCCACCAGATGCCTCAGGGAGCACACAGCCAACAAGATAACCTGTTTCCTGCTGCCACTCCCTTGCACCTGGCACAGAGAACCTACTTCTAAAACCTATTTCTAAAAACCAGGAGGTTGCTTATGGCTTGTAACCTGTGATGGTCTTTTCCTCCATGAATCTGTCCAAACCCCTTTGAAAGGCATCTAGGCCAGGTGCCATCACCACATCCTGTGGCAAAGAGTTCCACAGATGAATTACACACTGGGTAAAGAAATATTTTCTTTTGTCCATTCTAACTCTCCCTCCACTCAATTTTAGTGCATGCCCCCTGGTTCTGGTGTTGTGCGAGAGGGAGAAGAATTTCCCTCTATTCACTCTCTCCATCCCATGCATAATTTTATACGTCTCAATCATGTCCCCCCTCAGGCGCCTTTTTTCTAGACTGAAAAGCCCCAAACGCTGTAGCCTTTCCTCATAAGGGAGGTGCTCCAGCCCACAAATCATTCTGGTCGCTCTTTTCTGCACCTTTTCCAATTCAACTATATCCTTTTTGAGGTATGGTGACCAGAACTGGACACAATACTTCAGATGTGGCCTTACCATTGATTTGTACAAAGGCATAATGATATTGGCCGTTTTATTCTCAATCCCCTTTTTAATGATCCCGAGCATGGAATTGGCCTTCTTCACAGCCGCCGCACACTGGGTCGACACTTTCATCGACCTGTCCACCAGCACCCCAAGATCTCTCTCTTCATCCGTCACAGACAACTCAGAACCCATTAGCGTATATATGTGAAATTTTGGTTTCTTGCCCCAATGTGCATCACTTTGCACTTACTTACATTGAAGCGCCTCTGCCATTTTGCTGCCCATTCTCCCATTTTGGAAAGATCCTTCTGGAGCTCTTCACAATCCCTGCTGGTCTTCACCACCCGGAAAAGTTTAGTGTCATCCGCAAACTTGGCCACCTCGCTGCTTATCCCCAACTCCAGGTCATTTATGAATAAGATGAAAAGCACCAGTCCCAAGACCGTTCCTTGGGGCACACCGCTTTTCACCTCTCGCCATTGTGAAAATTGCCCATTGACTCCCACTTGCTGTTTCCTGGTCTTCAACCAGTTCCTAATCCACAAGAGGACCTGCCCTTTTATTCCCTGACTGTGGAGTTTTCTCAGGAGCCTTTCATGAGGGAACGTGTCAAACGCCTTCTGAAAATCCAGATATATAATATCCAGATATAATAGTCTAGAAGTGAAGTGGTGTTGGGGAAATACCTCTAAGACTTCTAGTGACATTTCCACTAAATGAGAAGGCTGGACTGGTGTGGAGAATGACAGAATAGCTGCCTAGAGAAAGCTCAGACCAGCTGACAAGATGCTCCCAACTGGTTTCTCCTCAAAGTCCTGGTTAGGTCACACCCTCTTTACTTCAACGATGTTGCAGCACCAGGTGCTCCCAGATAATGCACCTCATTCTCCGAATATACCAACCTGCTCAGTCGTTCTGTCCATCACAAATGGATGACTGCCCTTGTACTGTTAAAATACTGTTTACTGGCCGATCAGAAGTGCTTTTTTTTACCCCCAAATTTACTCTTCAATTGAAATGAAATTAGTGTGGAGCAGGGATACAATGCCCTGTGCATTGAGTGCTAGTTAGTGAGCCACACAAACGTTCGCTGCCCATAACTATGAACGTTAGTATAATGACATTCCCAGACAATGTTGTTTAGAACAATTTGTTGTTATGTTTCTCAGGCCATGCTCCGCTCCTCCTGGCTAGGCTGTAATGTCGCCCTCAGTTGAGCATATGGTAACAGTCAACAGCATAATCTACCTGAGGGCCTGGGTGGCCGGACCAACAGACACCTCCTCCCCATGCCCTTTAAGGACATATCGGTATGCATTTGGGTTAATTAAGATCAACATTCTTTCAATTTCACCCCTTATAAAATGTCTGGGAGATTTTTATTCAGCGTGAAGCGTGACCCTGGTACAGCCCAATGCTGGCTGTTCTCTTGTACCTCATCTATAAAACAAAACCTCCTGGTGCATTCCATCCTCAGCTGTTTGCTTTGAGCTCCAGACCAACACAAAGTGTGAAAAAACAGCAGCCAATAAGTGGCAGGGATAGGTTTACCAGAATCCTAATGCCGTCAAGAGCAGAAGTCAGGCCGATCAGATTACTTTCCTATGGCCTTGGACACAGTTGCCTGTGACTTTGTTCTTTTGAGCATTTAACAGGTTTTCAAGCAGGGCTAATGTTCAGTGACTAAAGAAAAAGTGACTTTCAAAGCACTTATATTTTGGTACCAATCTTTGGAAAGTCATTGGCTGATTTTGAGCTGAAGTTCACCCTATCACACACTTTCAGAGCAGGTAACAGCATCGCACCCAGGCGATGATGAAAAGATGTATTCTTGCTCCCCCCCAAAAGTTATGGAGAACAAAAAAGAGAGAACCGGAGGAAATGACAATACACAAAGAGACCGAGAGAGAAATTGCACAACTAGAAATGCTGCAGTTATTTCAAGGGTATGTTTGTATTGGGATCAGGAAAACATCAAGGGTCTCTCCTAGATCAAATTTATCAGATTTTTGTCTCTGGAAATGACGAGCTAATGGCTTGCCAGAAGGGCAAGGAAAAAGGTGGAGGATAACAATGAACAATATGATGCCTTCTCATCAAGGATGTGGATCAAGTCTCTGACTCCAAGTCTCGAGTCAAGCCCCAAGTCTCTGGGTTCAAGTCCCAAGTCTTTGGCTGCGAGTTGCGAGTCCCTATCTATTTAATGGGGAAAAGGGGTTTAAACCTGAATAAAATTGGACTTGTCATAAAAGGCTCCAAGTCTCGAGTCTTTTACAATTGTCAAGTCATTGATACGACTTGAGTCCAACTCAAGTCCGAGTCAATAGACTCGAGTCTATATTACTGCTTCTCATTAATGTATTTCCTCTGTTGGGAAATGTTGCAGAGGCTGTTCATGCTTTGGGCACAACTAGCCTATGCACACAGTCCTGGGAAAGAGCAGGGCTGCTGGACTATGCTCTTTGAACACCCACGTTGCGCAATGATTGGGCATGTCACAGTGCACCAGCAGTGTGTGCGCGCACACCTGAGGGCTAGCAGTGAAAGGAGGGCAGAGAGAGTTAACAGGTTCCATTGAGACCTCTGATGAACCCTTTCCATGTATGCTATTCTGTGTGCATGTAGAACTCTGCACACAAGAGGAGCTAGATCATGCTGTAAGCATTATATTATGGAATAATAGCACTATACTGTATTATGAAGAATGCAGGCATTTTGGATACAGACTCTTAGAGTATTATGTGAAAAGCCACCAATTATTTGTGTTGAATGTACAGGCCTTAGGTTTTGAGATATCCATAACCCTTTAAATTTGGAATCAGTACTTGTAGTATACCTATGTCATTTCATGCTGGTTTGATTTACAGGTTTATTGCAGGCAGCTAAACAACACAAAGGAACACCACATTTGTCAATGAGTCAGTCTGCACACAGAAGTTCGTAAAATATTTAAGCGCAATTCTCTTGTAAGCATTCTTCTTTTCCCTTGGAAATATTTGTTTCACAGTTATTCTTTTTTCATCTGCAAAGGAAATGGCCTGCATGAATTGATGCTGGTTGCAGAGTTAAGAGAGATGATGGAACAAAGTGTAACAGTTCTTTCTCAGCTAGGTCTTGTTCCAATATGTACATTGCACTAAAGAGCAGTGCCTTGCTTCATAGTATGGTGGGTGGTATTTGGTCTATTGCCATTTGGTCACACTGCCCCACCTGACCTGCCTCTGCTGGAAGTGAAGAGGACTGGGGCAGTGGTGCACCAGGTGGTGCAATATGTGACTGTGCTGCTTTGACACTTTAAGAGGCAAGGTTTGGGAAAGGATGGTGTAGTTCCAAATGTGGGGCAGGTTGAGCACTCCTGTGCACAGCTACCACCTGGTAGCAATGGTGATACAGCAACTCCTCACTTAAAGTTGTTGATAGGGTCTTGGAAACTGCAACTTTAAGTGAAATGACTTAACAAAACCAATTTTACCGTAGGCTAATTGATATACATAGAGTTTACGGCATATTTCTGGTCATAAAAACATCACCAAACTTCTAAATAAAGACCTGAAACACTTCTAATATATAAAACATTGAAATAAATGTGAGCATTCTGGGCCAGAAAAAACCCCACGCAGACATGGGGAGAACGTTCAAGCTCCACACAGACAGTGGCCCCAACTAGGAATTGATTTTTTTCCAACAACTTTAAAACAAAACAACTTTAAAGGAGGACATGCTGTACTCTCAAAAGGTGGCACTTGGAAAAGTGGTGCTTTGAAAAAGGAAGATCGAAAAGTTCTGCTCTGGAGACAATGCTTGTTAGACAACAACGTTAGTTTGAAGCCAACATGTTTGTGATTATTCTAATCCAACCCAGTGTTTTGCATTATATCTACGTAAGAGCTAGTCCCACGGATTGTGTGGAACATACTTCTCATAAGTGTCATTATGATTCCAGCCCATGACATGTAAAATTAGATTTGTGGGGTCCAATGGTGGAGAAAACTAATTGCTTCTAAAGGCTGATTCATACTACAGGAATCCAGGCGTGTTACGGATCTCCGGAGCGTAACGCGGAGCTCTTTGACAGCATTTCGGAAGCTTGCGGAGCAGCTGCGAGCTCTGCAATGCAGAGGCTGGAAAAATGGCTTCCCCTCATCTTTTGAGGGGTCGGGCTTCGTGGAGCTGGGCGGGTTCGCGGAGCTACTGCAGCTTACCAATCGGATGAGAGGGAGGGAGAGTGGCTGCATGCCAATCAGAACTACCTTCATAAGAAGGCGGGACAGCAGGTGGGCTTCCGGCCAGCTCTGCGTACTGGGGCAGGGGCATCCGCGCCTGGAAAAGTGTAGTGTGAATCACCCTCGTCTTCGTTCAGGGAAAAGTCAAAGTCAAAGGGCTGATGCCACCTCTAGTTCCCCAGAATAGCAGGGTAGAACTATGTCAGACAACAATGCTTTATTTGCAAATAATGGGATACTAACCACATTGTCAGCCTCTTCCACTTGATCTCCTCCATTCTAATATTATCAGAATTATAAGGCAAGAACCTGTACCATTCAGGTTTGCAGAAACAATGTGTGCTTTCCTCAAACATCACTATGACACATTCTTGAAAGCAACAGCATGTTTTGTGAGACATAATTGGCTTAAGGATGAGTGGCTTGGGAAGGCCTGGTACTATGTTAATGCTGATGCATCTGCATTATTTTAAGAACTTGGGTCATGGGATCCTTATAGGTCTCTTTGCAGAAAGGGTGATGTGATTTCCCCCCAATTTTAAGGTGAATTTAGATATGTCAGAATTCATATAGGGCACATAATATGGATTTCTTGCGATAGGTCTCACCCTAGACTTGTCAAATACTAAAGGCAAAAGGGGGTGGGTGGGTAGCTCAACTGTAGCGTTTGAGTAGGGAAATAGAGATGTATAACCTACTCCCACAGGAAGAAACACTCTTCTCCCCTCCCCCCCCACCTGTGGCTATGCAGAGGATGGAGAATTGAATAAGAAATTTCCCTCTACTTCTGTCCCAATCATCGGTGCTTAGACGCAAAAGACATTAGGCATGTTCACAAAAATGTCTTGTTTGAAGAGCACAGTGTTCCTTATTTTTCATAACAGTATTTCACAAAGCTTACCCCCTTTCAGCCATGTTCACTCTTAGAGCTGAAGGAAAAACGAGCAGAAACTGATATCAAGGGTGCTTACTATAATGGCTCAAGAAAGCGAAAATCTTGGCAGGGGTCTAAGGGTCCACTTGCATCACAGGATAAGTGGTAGGGTTGCCAGCCCTCCAGGACTGCCCAGCCCTGGAGTCTCCAGGAATTAGCATCGATATCCAGGGGACTACTGAAAGCAATGGGAGGGGGGGTTAACAGGGGCTCCCTGACTTATCATTATGGCACACTGGAAAAAAAATCTCTACATGAATTGCTTTGGTGCTTTGACTAAATTGTCATTTCTTCTTTTCAGGAATCTCTTTAAACTGTAGTTCTGTATGGGAAGCTAGGGATCTAGGAGGGCTGAAAATTGTCAAAGTAACATTCCCAGGACTCATTGAGGAAAGCTATGGCTGGTATAAAACTGACATAGGTTTGCAATGTAGCTATGTTTTAATAAATCACAAAACAAATAACACAATTGGTGAACTAAAGTCTCACTTAATATGATATCCGGTCTTGCAGCTTCTGTAGTAAGCACAAATGCCTCTGAGATCATTTAAAATAGGGAGTTAATAGTCAGCAAACCAACTATAGCATGCCGACGGTGAACCAATGGATGATTTCAATCTCAACTAAAGATCTCTTATCAACATAGTCTTGTAGCCGGGGTGGAGCGAGCTGGAGCTCTGCATCACATGGGACCTGGGGACCTGCATCCACCTCTGTTCCAGCGCTCT
This sequence comes from Plestiodon gilberti rubricaudatus, assembly GCA_026170595.1. NCBI lineage: Eukaryota > Metazoa > Chordata > Lepidosauria > Squamata > Scincidae > Plestiodon > Plestiodon gilberti. Next base: position 121,607,759 of record JANXHW010000001.1, on the reverse strand, counting down.
AGTAAAGAAAAGGAAAACACTTCTTACTGTGCTTCTCGCACAGTTTCATCAAACTGGCAGTTAAGACTTCTGGTTTTATTTAAGCGATGGCACGAACTAAGGCTCTCCTTGGTTTGCACTGTCCCTGTAAATAATACTAGAAGTCCAGTACTTCTGACTTTAAGAAACTGTGCAAGGTGCAAGGGAGGGGGGGAATGATCCACTTCTCACTTGGGAGAGTGGGAAGCAGATCTTTGCAACAGGCAGCAGGCAGGAGGGAGGGAGACAGCGGTGGCAGACTCGAGGTGAAGTGCATCCTGAATCCACCATCACCTTGGATTGTTTTCCAAGAGGATTCTGTGGCTCTCCGCGGCTCCCCTGGCTGGTTTCCATGGCTCCACTAGGAGCCACACCTCCCAGTTTGGGAACCACTGATTTAAAGTATTTCTAGGCTGCCTTTCAGGCTGCAATCCTATTGACACTTACCTGGGAGTAAGTTCCATTGACTATAATAGGACTTACGAGTAGACATGCATAGGATTGTGCTCAGTGACTGACCTAGCTTGAGAAATTCTTATACTGCTCCTGAAAGGACAGCAACAAAATGCTGCCAATAAAATTGTTATTAATCATGCACTGAAAACTTCAATGGTGGGTTGAATGCTGACATTTCTGGCAAGTGCATGTGCGCTCTCTCTCTCTCTCTCTCTCTCTCTCTCTCTCTCTCATATATTCCTAAGGGGATGCTGTTGCACATGAAACAACGTGGGTTTAAACACCAAAAAAACAAACAGCACTGTAGCCTGGCTGCTGTCCTTTTCAGAAGACAAAAAAGTTGGGGGGGGGGGAAAGAGTCTTCATTTAGAGTTCATGCATACTTTCTGCATACAGCACAAGCTTCCTGTTGTCAACACAGTGTTATTCCCTCTGCTATTCGCTTAACAAGTGCAGGTATGAAAAAAAAAACACCCTTATTCTGACAACTGATTTTGAAGCATGTGAGTAAAGCTAGAGCCCTCCATGGAAACAGATTTTCATCGGGAAGTGGCCTGAACTAAAATTACACTTTGAAGTTCAGCAGACACATCTATTTGCATGTAAGATTCCATCAACATGAGAACATTGAAGCAATGTGCGGTATTGCCAGAAGCAAGTTTTCATTTTTTTTCCACAGTAGTAAAACAAACCATACTTGAAAGCAGGGAAGAGACCACTGAACTCTTGCTCTTGGAGTACGCTGAAAGTGCCCTCCCCCCTCGGTTTGGACCTCAAGTGGCAAACACCATCTGTATCCTTTTTCCGTCCATAAAGGCAGCCTTTGTTTTTCACTCAAAAAGAGAAAACTACTAGTAGTTCTCTAACTACTCAACTGGGCAGTTCGTCACCAATCAGTTCTGCTCCGTTAATTTGACTATATTAGTGTCTAGATTTTTTTGTCTTGGGTTTGTTCGGTCAGTCTATAAGGGTAAGATCCCAATACATTCTATGCATTACAATATTATTAAAGTAATAAAATTCTACTTTGTCCAGGTCTAAGAGGTAAAATAGACAAGTTGCCTCAGAATTTTTACAGATTCAGTAGAAAGATGCAATATTAAATAGGAACGGGGGGGGGGGAGGAAATGCATAGTTCGAATACATTCTGTTTCCCATCAAATACAATGAAGGTGGTAAATACTTAAGACAGGTAGATCCAAGAAATGTCAGTGCAAGGATTTGACCACCCTTACATGCCCAGCACTTGGGATAGGCTCTGCTTCCTCCCCCCTAGAAATAACAGGCATCTCCTCTCACTTAAGAAGAGACACGACTTATGATGTTTCCAGTTGTAAGAACTGGATGAAAATGGTAGACTTGACTCTCACCCCCTAAACACTGGGAAGGTAAGCGTACTGGGGGGGAAAAGGGAAATTAAACTTCCAGAGCACTCTCCCTGCCCTCTGAAGTTGCTAGAAACACCAGTGATTTTCTCTCTTCTGCCCCAGCTGTGCCCTGACACAGACAACCTTCTCTCCCTCAGTGGGTGGGATAGAGGACCCCAGAAGGTGGGGGGGGGGGGAGAAAGGAAATGCTCCATTATCTGGTGGGACAGAGATTGATCATGCATCAGAAAGCTTGTAGAGAGCATAGCTGCAGTTGCTCTCCTCATCCTGCTTCTTCTGTCCTCGCCCACTCATCTCACTTGCTGACAGTGCAGCAGAGAATTTAGCTTATTCTTCCAGCCATAGCGCGCTTAACTCTGCGCAGGTGCAGATATTTCTTGAAAGCCTTCCCCTTCATTTTGGCCAGTTTGAATTGCTGGGCCCTACAAACTGACCTTGGGAGGAGTACTGTACTCCCTGACTGGCAGCTTCAAATTGTTCAGTCGACTTGTGGCTTTTGAGGTCATTGTTAACAAGCTTCTGGGGCTGGATCCTCATGTCAAGCTCTGAAGTACCTATTTTTCCCCCTAAAGGAAATACCTAATTCACTTACCAACCATTGACCTTGAAAATATTTTATTTGGAGTATTTATACCCCACTTTTAAGCCTGATGGATAACTCAAAGTAGATTACAGAATACCGTATTGGTCTGAGTATAAGACTCACTTTTTTCTCCTAATTTAAGTTTTTAAACTAGGGGTGCGTCTTATAATCAGGCTGTTGCAATTTAATGCCAGTGATTTAATTAAAAAATTTTTAATAGCACCAAACTTTAAGGGTGCGTCTTATAATCAGGTGTGTCTTATACTCGGGACAATACGGTAGTTTTTTAAAAGCACATATAGAAACCTCTCTCTCCACACACACACACACACACACACACACACACACACAAAATATACCAGTTCTACATAATAAACATATTAAAGGACTAAGATAAAAAGGGAGGATAAAAACCGAACCAATAATCAAAGAGCAGACAGATGGTAACCAACCAGAACTCCTAACAACCTGAGGGGAAGGCCATAAAATTTCGTCCATAAAACCCAAGGACTTCCTAAAAGCCTACTGAAATAAATGGGTCTCGAGACCCAGCCTGAATACCATCAAAGGAGAGGCAGTTGGCAAATCCTCAGGAAGGGCATTCCAAAGACTAGGTGCCACCACCGAGAAAGCCTTTCCTCTAGAGCAGCAGTTCTCAAACTTTTAGTAGGGAGTAGGGCACACTTTAAGTCGTTGCACGGGGATGGGGTGGGGCGGGTGGCACTCCTGGGATCGCACCACTGCTGGGAGAGAAAAAAGGGGATTCTGGACTCACCAGAGGTCATGCCGGCCCTGCAAGGCTGTGGGGCGCCCTGTTGCCCCTCTGTGGGACTCCCTGAGCCTCAGATCGGCTTCCTAAAGCGGACACCCACTTCTCATTTTCAGTAAAACCCGGAAGTGGGTCTCGATTGCTTCAGGGAGCCAATCTGAGGCTTGGGAAGGCCCAGAGGGGGCCCATGGCCCCCACTCTCTGGAGGGCCAGCGTGACCCAGGTGAGTCCAGAATCCCCTTTCTCCTGGCAGCAGTGCGATCCCAGGAGTGGTTGCTACGCCAGTGGTTGCTATGCCAGTGCATGCCCCCACGCCCCTTAAGGGGGTAGCGACTGCTTCCAGCTGACTTGGTGGGTCACGACCCATCAGTTTGAGAACCACTGCTCTAGAGATATAGATGGCTGTAAGCAGGCAGCAGCTAGTGCTGAGGTGAATGCAAAGTCCAAAGAGGCCAGCAGAAGAGATTTTTGCCATTTCTCCCTCCCTTTCCAACAGCTTCAAGGTGGAATCGGCACTGATGTCAAGTACTCAAATGGAAGCTGGTCCCAACAAGAATGGTAGCTTTATTAATGAAAATGTGCTACCTACCTGTGCTAATTCTAGAAGTCCACTTAATAGCTTGCTGCTACTTGTGGTAGCATAGACATGCACAGAATGCTTTTCACTAACCAAGGCAACATCAAAAGATAGACCTGTCAAAAAAGCTTGAGATAAAGGTTTAAATACAATTCTCCAAAATGACACATCAAGGCATTTTTACCCAAGGGTGTATATATGCAACAGGAGTTAAATTCATACACCTGTGGGCTGGGATCTATAATTTAAGAAATTACATTTGATGGGCTACTTGAAAGATCGCTGCAAACAGGCGATAAGGATAGGATCTTTGCCAGTAACTGCAGCAGCCAGCCAATTCAAGTGTTACTGTAACTACCGTATGTCAACATTGGGAAGAAAACATACCCCCAAAATAAGGCACATGGTTTCTATGTCAACTGCTAAAAGGTGGCGATAGTTAGATAAAATAGTTGACTAGATTAAATAGCAGGCAGCTACAACATGATTCAACGAGTCAGTTATTAAATTCAAATTTTATTGTTAACATTACAATTTTTTTTTGCTCTGAACATACCAGAAGGCCTTTAATAATAAAAAATAAAATATAGCTTGAAGGTATAATTTTATTATACATGAGCAAAAGCATGAAAAACTGTTACCAAGTGTGAGCAACTATCAAGTCTAAGGCCCCTTCCTCTTAAGAAAAATGAAACATTAGTGCCCTCAAGAGGCAGCTGACAGATTGCAAGAAGGCAGAAAATTAAAAGGGTAGGTAGATACCTGGAATTTTTTATTTATATGCTCCAATCCCAAACCAGAGTACTTGTACTACTTAAACCAGCTTGGTTTAATAATATCAACTTTAAATGAACTAAGCTGATTAAAAAAAAAACCTAGGAATTTCATTCCTAGTTAATTAGTTGTAATTCATGCTGTCTTCCCATTTCCTAATACTTCACCCACAGGTTCCTTGGCATACACAAATAGGCAGTCTTGAGCCACAGAGAGCAGTGAACTGCAACTCAGATAAGTATGGTTGCTTGGTCTCTTATGTAGGCTTGCCAATATTCTGCTAGCATTGTACCACTACAAAAACTGGCATTGGGCACATGCTCTGCAACCTCTAGCTTGACCTTTTTTCCTTTTTTTTTTTTTAAGGCATATTCTAGCCCTAAAACCTGCCCAGGTAGCCTCATGAAGTTTCAGAAGCCAAGGGATGCAGTTGTGGTGGACTGGGTAGGACTTCCTGTGGTGAGGATGGGGCGTCAGGATGGGGCACAGCACTCCCCCCTTCTCCATTAATACAATGATACATTGTATCATTTCTAGGAATCATTCAGCAATTTCTGTAATGGAATTTTGATTCCCCCACCCCCACTACATTTACATTACTGCCTTTTCATAAAGACAGTTTTATAATTTTAATAGTAAAACAAATGGCAACTACAAAAAGGATAAAACACCACAAGAGCAGAATTGCCTCAGATGATCTCTTCAGGGCTTTTGCCATGAGCTCCTTTGGCCTGGGGCTCTTTTCTTTTGCCCCTCTGGGCACACAGGTCTTCAAGTAGCCCTGAGGAAGGGCTGCCTCCTACAGTTCTCTCAGACGACGACTGGTGATCTCATCAGAAGCAAATGGCACAAGCCCCCAATTGGGCTTCACCTCTCCTTTTTAATGCCTCTTATATAGATCAGTCCCATACTTTTGTCAAATCCATGCTGCAAAGGCATGAAGCAGCATGTTCTTAGTGGCGCTCCACTATTAAGGAATTATCTGCTTCACAAGAGCCAACGTCTACATCCGAATAGCTCTAGCCTCAAGGAGCATTGGATGAAATGCATCCTGTGGAATGCATTTAAAAACCAGCACAATTTGGTTTAGTCTGCGTTTTCTTTTTGCCTTTACCCACTTGGCAGGAACTGCTACTAATTTTAACCACCACCACCTTTATTTCTGAATTGTGTAGATGGTCTCTATAATTCAAGTTTGTTTAGATGACATTCATTTACTTTTTCCTTACCTTTCCCCAAGAGCATTACAGGCCGACGACAAAGGACAGATCTCGCAGCCAAATCCCTCTGCGTAATACTAAAATCTTTTCTTTTCTTAGTTTAGAGACAAAGAAAAGCCTTTTGAAGGAACACACCTTCCTATCAAAAGTTGACCATTTAACTTCCTTTAGTGGCAGTTAAGCCAGGTTCTAGAAAATCAAGCCAGGTGTCTCCCACCCAAATTGGAGAGATGAAAGAAGTCCTGTAAAGTTTAGCCCATTCATGCATTTTATCATGATAGGCTCATATGTGAACACTCTTCTGCATGGAACTGTTTCTGCCTGGAAGTCAATATTTTTAGTTTGGAGGAGAGTCTGAAGTGGTATAGTCCACACAGCAATTTACCATATTATCCTTTCTGCGTGAGAACTAGGCCTTCTCAGTCACTATTAAGGTATTACTTAAAGCAATAATCATTCTCATTGTAGAAACAAATTTAAATTATTGCTCATATTTTATGTAATATGAGAACAAGAGCTGCTCATAATTTAGCTGCAATCTGGGCTTCCATTAAGATTCTATTTCTAGCACACTCTGCACTCAGTCTGGGCAAGCAAGGACACTGAAGCAAAATCCTCTATAGAACATTTTTAAGCAAAGCAGTCACATTTTACAGCTCACAGCATTTTTGAATGCTGTGAGTTGGTCAAAGAGGCTTTGACCTGTTTGAGATGACAAGTTTTGAGAAGCAAATTTGTAATTTGCTCAATATAAAAAAGGGAGGCTACAGTTTTTAGAAATCTAGGTTTACAGAACTGCTCTATACAAATTTGCGGGGGGGGGGGAAGGGGGGGAAGAGAAGGGGAAGAACAAAAATGCCACCACAACACAAACATAGTTTTGAACAGCTCACTTTATTTAGGTTCATGCTAATACTTAATTCATTAGGGTTTACATTTTCAAAGGCTACACAACATGCAAGATTGGTGTGTTTAACTAAACAAAGTACTGTACCGCTGCTCTAAGATAGTCAAGGAAAGTTAGCATTTTCAGCTTTCAACCAAGTCTTGCCAAAGGCACAATCAAAACGTTCTAAACAGCTGGTTAGGAAGGTAGCCAAGATGCAAGAAAGATGTCTGAGCCTCCTTTTCAAGGGAAGCCAACTCTTGTACTGTAGGTGCCAAAATATCCACATGGCCTTTATAGTTTCCACCTGTCAAAAGAACCAGAGTCTACATTATCCTTGCCTTCTCAATTTACAGTTCAGCTGTAACGGCTCAGAGTATATACTGTAAACGATTCTTGCCATATTTATCCTGCTACTGAGCAACTTGCCACTCATGGGCTATAATCTAGATACCTACTTTAGGCTCCTATTATGTTCAGCAAGGTTTCTGGAATAGCAAACACCTGTACTATATCAAACCACTTTTAGAAATATAGAGCTTCAAAATAGGTTTGTTGCTTCACTGGGTGGGCAATCCTTTGGATTATCGCTGCCTCCAATGGCAGGAATGTTAGGAGACCAGCATTCCCTCCATGACCATTAGAGGAGGTGGGGGCTGCACTGACACCAAGGGAGAGAGAAGCCAGCCCTCCCCACCCTCCGCTTGTGCACTGCAGCAAGTCAACCTGCTACCCTGCCAACTTGCCATCTCCTCCAATTTGCTGCCTGACTTGAAATTCTCAACTCATGCCATGGGTGACCTGCCCATGTGGGGGACATACTGGTTTATATATGTTCAGGATTGCATGCCACTCTGTACAGTCTCCTATCCCTATCTTATCCCATTGTTTCTTGTGGGATAAAACCCCCCTTTTTAAGTCCAGTGAAGGGTATGGATATGTACAGTCCACATGTTAACCCTATTTACATTTCTTATGGAGTAAAATCCCCCATATAGTTTTGCTATAGGTCCAATCTTTCCAGTCCTTAACCCCCTTTATAAAGGGGACCACCTGTAGAAAAATCAGATCATAAGGAAGATGATTTCGAAGTATATGGTAGAGAGAATTCCAGGCAACATGGTGCCTATTGGTATACTGAACATAAATTAGAGACAACACTGTAATTCTTTCTCATACAAATACTACAGGTAACCAGAAAGATTCACCTCTAGGGAATTTGAATTATTTAGTAGTTTAACTTACCCCCAGCAGCTCTCCTTTGCCCATAGGTGACTTTGCCGTCAAAATCATCCACTGGGACTTTAATATCTGGCTCAACCTGGGAAATGGTACAGTTCAAGTGCTCTTCTATCTCTCCTAGCAGCTAACAGAAGACAAAACAACCAGACATCCTCATAAGATACAGTATTTGTTAGGGCACAAACTGTTGTGTACATTTGAAAACACTGGTGCTCCATGCTTTGCTCTAGCCATTAATATACCAGAATACCATGAAAAAAAATCTAGACTTCTCTTTAAGATGCTCAGGGTTATGCACAATACTTTATTCACACCAAGTTGCTCCTGGTGTTGGCACACAAGAATAATCTGGAATATTTTAAGATGTGCATATTATTATAATTTCAGTACAGAATTAAGAGCAATTTTAAAATATGCTGTCTACACAACAGATGAAATTAACTTGAGGACGTACTCTGTGCAAGAGGAAATATACTATACAGTGTACATGCTGATCCAGAGACATGTCCCAATGGACACAGACGCTTCCACATTTGCTTTAAAGCGAGGAGCAGGTCTCTGTATATGACCGCCACATATCATCTGCTTGTTTCTTTGAAGCGACTGATGAACTCTGGGCACAGTGGAGCACCTGCGACTACAGTATATGGGAGCAGGGGAAGCTAGGTTCTCGCATAGTTCCCTATGGCAGGGGAAATGATTAGAAAGTACCAGGAACTCCATTTACCAACACAATGAAGAAAGGCTCTGCATTACAGTTTTAGCACAAGACCATACAAGTGAAATTGTAGACCACGGTATTGGAGGGGCCGCCGACTCCCATATAAATCCTGCCCGTTCTCTTAGGTCATCAGAGAGGGCCCTGTTGGGTTTCACCACTGGTAGAAGTCAAGGGTGCAGCAGCAAGGAACAGGGCTCTCTCAGTTGTGGCACCCGTTTTATGGAATTCATTACTGGAAAATTTAAGATCTGCCCCCTCAGTGGAGTTTCCGGCGAGACCTAAAAACATTTCTATTCATACTGGCTCAGTGGGGCCGCCCCCCCCGACGCCCCCCAATAAAACTGTCAAAAATTTTAGGTTTCGGTTTCGAAACCTATTTTTGACAGTTTTTTTGTTTTTTTTATGTTTTCCTGTGGATGTAAGTGTTAAAACGTGTATGTGAAAGTGTATGTGTGCTTTCCCGACACTTATCTGTAATATGGGGCATTCCAGGACATTCCAGCAACGATCTTCTTCCTGTGCCCGGGCACAGCTTCTCCCTGGGCCCGGGTGCAGACTCCGTAACGCCCCCAGCAGCGGTTTCCGGAGTTTGCGCATGCGCAGAACCACGGAGTTTCCAGGGACATTCTGCGCATGCGCAAACTCCAGAAAGCGCTGCTGGGGGCGTTACAAAAAAATGCAAAAAAAAAAAATTAAGGAGGCCCGCGCCCCCCCAGCACCTCAGTGCCCCTACGCCCTGGGGCCCACCGTCCCATATCAGCCAACGCCTCTGTACTGGCTTTTTGGGTTAAGTAGGGGTGGGATCTCTCTGGCTGCTTCCATCTGGTCTGTTTCTTTTATTGCATATCTGCCTGCTTTTTTTTGCTGCCTCGGTATTCTTAGCTTGTTATGTGCTGCTGCCTTAGGGGTTCTTATCGAGATGTTGCTGCTTTTTAAAATCAAATCATTCATTTGTTGCTCTGGCCCTACAAGTACTTTTTTCAAATTTGTATTCTCAAAACTTATTTGTATGCAATTTTGCATTTTTGATTGGTTTTTATTAAGCATTGTAAGCTGCCTTGAGCTTTTGGAAAGGTAGGGTACAAATGTTTGAAATAAAATTGCATGTCAGGATTTCCAGCAATTTTCATGGCTGCAGTTTGAAGATTTAATCTCCCCTTGTATTCAGTGTTAAATGCTTGTCTTATTTTCAAAATGCAAACAAAAATACAAGACTTTAGAAGTCCTAGTAAAAAGGTTACCTGCATTTCATTGTACCAAATGGTGCAACCACCCTCATCTTTCAGTCTAGTATTATAACAACTTTTTCCACGACTGGGGCACGAATGATACCAAACCTAGGCAAGAAGATTGAACATGCTATGAGACAAAAACCAACTGGAGTCTAAACATTATTTAAGCTATAAATAAAAAAATGGATGCTTCTTAAAGCAAACAGCTATTGGAAAACAGGAACTTGTGTTGCTGTATATTCATAAAGGTTACCTTTTCTTTGTCTGAAGCCACAAGGGAAATAGCCAGACCCATTCTGAAAGCACACACACACATTTATCTTTGTTAATAATCAAATATGACCATATGAAAACACCTCACCACAAATGATCAGAAAAACAGTTCCAAACATACCGCTCAGCTCTTCCCACCCTGCCAATCCGATGAACATAGTTCTGTTTTTCATCCGGAAGTGTGACGTTGATTACTGTTAATAAAATAATAATAGTTGTTAGGGTAAATAAAGTCTTATACTTTATGCCCCAGATATTAACAGTTTCCAGATGTTAAAATTAGGAGTTATGCAAAAGTCTGCTGCACTCAGATAGCGATACCAGTATTTCTCACGTAATGTTTCCTGTTTTGACCTCCCTATCAATACCGCAGTCATTTGAGTGTTCGCACATAGGACTGGATCATAAGTAGTGCACGAGGAAGGAAGTTTCCACAAGTAAACTTCCCTTCTTCCCCACAGCAGCGCCCCCCCCATCCACTCCTGAGGCAAGGGAGTGTGGTGAGTTGCAGGAGAAAGGTGGAAATCTTCAAGAACTGGATGGAGCACCCACTTGCAGAAGGTTCTTCTGCTTGGTTTTGGTAGAGCCTCCCAGCTCCCCATTCCATTCCTGAGAGACCCGACAATTAGGAGAGACTTTGTAAGCAGCTGTGCGGGGGGGGGGGGGAGGATGGAAGTCCTTTGCGATAACCTCCATCTACATGCAGTACTTGGGATCTAATCCAACTACATTTTGTTGAAAAGTGGTATACACATATTTAATTCATAAAATATACATGACATGATCCAGCCAGGATTAAGTACTTTTAGTCCGGTTCATTTTAATTAGAATCTCTGTTCAAAAGTACACAACATTGAAACCTATAGAACTTAATGCTTAGTTTTGGCTTAATTGTGCCCATAATTTGTTTTTAAGAATGTACATTCAAAACAGTGGATCAAACAGGTTTATAGATTTGTTACCAATAAGTAATTGACCAATTATAGTTCTTACCATAAGGAACACCACTGATATCAATTCCTCTAGCGGCTACATCGGTGCAAATCAAGAACCTGACATCTCCTTTCTAAATAGAGAAATTAAATACACATGTATTTTGAGTTCATTTTTATGCAACAAGTCTAGTTCAATACTAAACTTAAATCAAAGAGAATGACAACATCCTCTCATCTCTTTACTGCTGTGGCCCTGTCTCTTGGCCCCTTAGCAGGGGCTGTCACTGGGCCATGACTGGCTATGGGAGCAGGCGTGGTCCAAGCTACCATATTGTTAGGAAGCTGCATGCCTTAATTGATTTGTCTACTCAAGCTTGCGGCTCTAATAATTACCTTAAAGCGCTCCAAATTCTGTTTTCTTTCATGAGGTTTTCTGTCACCATGTAGGCAGACACATGAGAACTGATGCCCTTTCCTGTCTGGGCCTTCAGAAAGAACACCACACAAAAACAAGGGGTATTAGGATTCTCATACATATAGCTACCAAATTCCAAAACACCTAGGCTGCAATCCTATACATATTTGCTTAGGAGTAAGCCACACTGAACACAGTGGAACATACTTCTGTGTAACCACATATAAGGACTGACAAGCAAGTGATGAAATTCATTGATGATAAAAGTGCGAAAGAAGAATTTAGAGATGTATTAACTTGCATCTTAAATGATGTATATATTGTTTTTGCACTGTTTTCACTCAAATTATAGTTTTTAATGTACAGTTACATCTAAAAAATGTAGTATTTGTACATTTTTTAAAACTTATGTGGAATTCAAGTCAACAAATTCATTCCATCAATGACTCTCCAAGCACTCAGCATTTTTCTCCTTTTCTATTACTGGGATTATTAAGAAGAACCCCACTGACAAGTTCTGCTACTGTTAGAATTATCTGAATGTTCTACTGGTCTGTTAGAGGCATGGTCACACTGTCTTTTTCAGGCCTGTCACCAGACTAATTTCTCTCCTGTTCACAGATTGTGGAAGGGGGTGTCTTTGTCCCATCCTATGTTGGGATAAATACTGGGAAGGCAGCAGTGCCATTGGTCTGCTGCTTGGCCAATCAAGCGGTAGGTCTTGAAGATGTTGATACTACCCTTCCTTTTTAGCGGTTTGTGGCGGCAGCCCATCTACCCAACCATTGCCTTGCAGTGTGGGATGCATTTTATAGAGCCAAGTAAGAATTTCCCTGATGGCCTCTCAGGCACACCTGTGCACTGTGGTAATTCGGGGGTGAAGTAGCATGGTATCTGACTGGTATGAAGTAGCATGGTATCTGGTCTGGCTTGCACACATGCTCATAGGTCACAATGGGCAGGTGTATTGTAGGAAGAGCAGAATGTAAGCATTAGGCTAGGTTAGCAATGATCCTGAAGAATTCTAAGTGTTAGACCCTAGCAACCTTGTCAAATCTTAGGTTTATCAGCTGGGTTGTGGTAATGCTGTTGGGGAGCTTCTTTGGCACATCCTTAAGGTGAACTGGCAATGAGACGCATACATCAGTTTAGGGACTGATCCAATGCTTGGAACAAGGGCAGAGTTGTGCCTTCTCAGCTATCACCTTAAGAGGTAGGCAACCTGCATTGGAGTGGTAGTGCAGAATAGAAATGGTTGCTATAACTATTTGTTGCACATCCTTGAGATACTAATAAAGTTGTGACCTTGGTCGTCTCATCTTTATTCCAGGGATGTGAAGGCAATACCACCACCACCACCAACACCTCCAGCTCTTTGAAGATATCTGCATGCAGCTTAAGCAATACAAAACTGGCCACTGATAAAGACTAACAGGTATGAAGTTACTACCTCCTCCTTGCTGCATGAAGTACTGCTCCATGTTATCACAATCTATTTTAGTTCTACAGAAGACAATTGCTTGATCCATTTTGTGTTCCTTGATGGCGCGAACGGTGTATTCTCCTTTTAAAATCTTAATTGCTTCTGACCACATTTCTAAAGAACAAAATTTCATATTTGTATAAGTATGTTAAACATGACGTATACATCCAAGAACAGTAACGGTTTATTCTGACAGGCAAGTATGAATTATGATTTTGGTAACTAACCCTAAAACATATTGCTATCAGGATTTCCTGCTTTGGTATTGCTCATCTTGGGAGCTGGGGGGGGGGTCCCTTTTGTCATGGTAAAGAGAATATTTCAGTAATTTTTGAACCAACAATGTGGGTTTGCATGGAGTTTCCCCCTAATTCAAGAATTTTTCTAAAGCCATTTGTTTAAATCCCCCCCCCCCTTTTACCCAAAAGATTGGTTACCTGCAGTATTGGCACCAGGTCTTGTATTGTCTTTTGCATGAACCTCATCAGTCTGAAAAGGTAAAGTCATTCATTTCGGCAACAAGGCTTATACAAAAGAATGCAGGATAAACAGGAGGCACATAGTCATTTGCGCATGAAACTGTCTTGGCAATGGCCCATGAAAGGTGCATATAAGGCCAGATTTAAATTATTTAAAAATTGGAATAAAACTTGGATTGATGTACATCCTAAAAAAACCAATTAAGAGTTCTTTAGATCAAGTGACAGCACTAAAAATAACTTGACACAATACAGTCAAGAAATAGCTCAGCTGCTGAGAACTAGAGAATAGCATGGCTCCAGGCAAAAAGTGCTATGACACACATAAAACGTTTTATGCAAGGTTGCTCCAGAACACTTAACAATGGGTTGTATCTTTAAAACTGTCGTTCTGTGAACAGAAGGCATCTCTGTTAGCACAAGGGAGACAGAAGAAAAGCCCTGCTGGATCAGGTCAAAGGTCCATCTAGGCCAGCATCCCATTTCCCAGTGACCCACCAGCTGCACCTGGGAAGCCTACAAGCAGGAAAGACAGACATATTTCTCTCCTGCCATTACACCCTTGCAACTGGTATTTAGAGATATACTGTTGCTGAACCTGGTGGTAGTAGATAGATTTGTCCGATCCAAGTCTAAACACAAAATTCATTTATCTAATATTCACCTTATAAAATAGTCTGGAGGTATTTATATAATATTTTTAATAGTTTTGTGCCCCAGCATGCCTTGCGCTATGCCAGCCAGGTGCTGGAAAAGTTTTTTTAAAAGTCACAGTCCCAAAAACGTCTGGATTTTGGATGTCCGGATTAGGGGTAATTAACCTGTACATGCCTTAGAATCCTTATCTGGAAAGTTAAAATAGCCCTTCAGCTCCAACACAATATTTCACTTCAAATTTTGTTCTTTACTGTTTTTTTTCTTATGTTGTATGCCACCTGGAGTGCTATGTTTACTCAGAGGGGAAGGCAGGATACAAATCATTTAAATAAAACAGTTTATGCACTACTTACCCTGATGTGATTTTTAAGCCTTTCCCACTGTTTGTCATTTTTTGGGTTCACAGGAACAACAACATGGTGCACAGTATCTGGAACAGAATCTTCCCCTTTCAAATCAACCCAAGTGGGGAAGTGCATAATCTTCTCGGATAATTTCTTCACATCAAACGAATGCAGAGTTGCAGAACATACAATTACCTAAAGACAGAGACTTTAGACTGAGTAAGGTGTTATCAGAGTTTGTGCAATGCAAGGAAGAAGCCACCCTGCAGTTACGTATCGTTTTGCCTCGTCAGCCCACATGCACACACAGACACTCTTTACCCTAGAAATGAGCCCCTAAATTTTTGCAAAAACAATTTGTTCAACTTCTGCCCAACATCAGCTATTAAGTCATTTATATCTGGTGAATTGGCAGTGATGCGTCAAAGCTACCTGTAAGCCTAGTTTCAGTATTAAGTAGCAAGGCATGCAGCAGTCCCACAAGGCTTAAATAAAAGTCATTTAAGGTATAGACAGTGCAATCCTATCCTCCCACTGGTGCAGCCAGTGGGGGAGGGCAGAACGGGAGGCTTTGGAAGGGAAAGAGGATTTAAATCCCCTTTAAAGGAAAATCCCCATTCCCTTCCAAAGCCTCCCGTTCTGCCCTCCCCCACTGGCTGCACCAGTAGGGGAGAAGGATAGGATTGCGCTGAGAGATTCAGAACCACACCTCTGGGACCTCTATTCATTTAACCTGTTTGACTGGAATACTTACAAATAAATGATAAAGGGTCAAATCATATAGTTTTTGAACTTTGTTTACATTTTCCCATCCAAACAGGATAGTCTTCTGGGGGGGCTAGTGGGAGATAGAAATGGGGAACCAGCAAGACCTCTGACAATCTCTTTCTTCTCTGGGTAAGGTAGACCAGCTTCTTGCCAGGGCCATTCTCTTTGCTATTGCAACTTCCAGCAGCAAGCACTTCTGTTTTCCACTAGTTCATAAGGACTAGATGTCCTGCGAGTAGCTGCCCAAGGCTGGCAACTGGATGCCAGCAGTTGGGGAGCCACTTCTGCATGCTCTTGGGGGGAAGGAAGCATTACTTCCCGTTACAGTCATTTCATTTATGATCATAAAAATAGTTTATTAGAAGACAAGGTTGTGAATATTAATATTTCACAATGGCTCTGCAAGTTTGCTTAAGAGGCATAAGTGACGAGTATTTGCTAGGTACAGCAGCTATATTAATATTTAAAGCTCATTTAAAAGTAGTAAGTAGATCTCATACCTGCAGCCTTTTTCCATCTGAAGTTACCTGAGGAATCTGAGAATGAATTCTGTTTATAAAATCTGAATAACCTTGGCTGAGGAGGCCATCCTGTATAGGGAACAGATGTATTATATAATCTCAATAGGTGTTTTACCCATGTATTCTCAAATCAAGACACAAGCATTACAGGTTTGGTATTTCCATTAAAAATCCTCCCTTCAACTAAGTTAAACTGATCGCATGAATCTCCTACCTCTTCTCCTTGGCTGACATGCCCTGTAAAGATGGTGACAAGGGAATTTGACACATGCAAATTATTTACCCTGGGGGTAATCACAATTGCTTGCTTCATACCACACTTAAGATGAGTCAGTGTAACCAAAGCTGCAAAATGAACATTTGTTGAGCATCTTTTTGATGATGGAATCTTATTGTCCATAGCCACATGATCTGACCAGAAAAGGCAAGGACCCAAAGCTCAAGTAATTGCTTGCATGACCCTTTATTCATCACAGCTACAGAAAAAGAAATTGTTTGGTCATGGTAACCTATTTTTTTTAATGTGTCACGGAAGCCAAAGTATCCACCTTATGCTCTACAGTAGTGGTTCCCAACATGGTCATGACCCCCCAGGTTTCGCATTTAAAAACTCCCACCACCTGGGGGGGGGGCAGAGATTCAATGCAACCCGACGGACATCAGACTTTGCTGTTGGGTCCTCGGAACCACTGCTGAATGCCGCCAACCCCGGTAAGGAAAGAGTTTTTTAAACTTGCCAGGATGGGTGTGTGTCCCCCAGCTGCTGCCTTTTTCATGTGGGGGTTTCCCCCGTTTTCAGCGTCGGCTGGAACCCGTAAGCAACGGGGCAGTTGCTTATGGGTGTCACATAGGTTCCCAACCTCCCCTTAAGGGGATGGAAGATTGGCAACCACTGCTCTACAGTATACATTTTTCTTAATTATGATGTACAACAAAGTTCTGTATACTTTAGCCATCTTGAAAGCCTACAATTGGATAGGAAAATGCCAGGTATAGGTATTTTAAATAAAATACACTTACAGCCTCATCAAGAACCAGGAACCTAACTTGAGATAAACTCAATTTTCCAGTTGACACAAGATCATCCAATCTTCCAGGAGTTCCCACAATTATGTCTACCTGTAAAATGTCACAGTATGCAAGTACATTTTATTTTCCAAAATGAAAAGCAAAGCAGTAACATTTACTTTGTCTAGACATGAACAGCAGTCCTTCAAACATTTTTAGATTGGATATCTAATTCACAAGTTTTAGACAGATTGAGTAAATGTTCTTCTGAGTGGTACACATATTTCAATAGATGCATTATACAGCACTTTGTACAATCCTTGTCTCATTTTTGACAGTCAGAAGGTCAGAGTGCCTCTTCTTAAACAGCTAAATTAGTGACTTGAAATTTTGGCTCCCTACTGATAACTATGAAGTCATAATTCTTATCTGTTCAAGGTTCTTATCTGTTTTGAGTTATTAGCATTTGCAGCGTGGAATTATTTGTGTCTTTTTGTTGTATTTTTCTATAACCAGGAATAACTCAAACTCACCCCTTGCTCCAAAATGGAGAGTTGCTCTCTTGCAGCAACCCCACCAATAATTAGGAGTTCCCTAAAAGGAAACATGGCATTAGAGGACATTTTCTTCATGCAATAATCTTACCCAGCAGAGCAAGCAAAACAGTAGCATCATTTTATCAGGAAGAATGAGGTAGGATGTCATTTGCTCTTTTGTGTAAATTAGGCTGCTAATTGCCTTGTCTGCAGTGTATGTAAATGCTGAACTGAGGATACTCTACTGAAGTAGAAGAGCATAGGCATCTAATGGTTCATAAGATGGTCTTTTTGCTAAAACAGTTATTTTCAGTACTATAGCTCCCGAGTGATTTTGAGTACTATAGCTCCAGAGTGACTTGTTTCTATACTCCTCAGCATCAAAATCCTGAAAGGCATGATCTAGTCCCCTGATGGCGAACCTATGACACGCCTGTCACTGGTGACACGTGAGGTCATTTTGGGTGACACACCAGTGTTTCCCCCAGGGCCCCAACTCACCTTATATTTTCGCAAGTTTTATAGGATTTAGGGCAGAGACGTTTGGCAGACCTCTTTTATTGTAAAATTCAGCAACAAAAAAGTCACTAATTGATGTTAAATAAAATGCAATGTGTTCTATAGTTTTCAGTTCAGTTCAATTCAAAATTACTATTAAAAGTAGCAATAGTCAATTAAAATACTATTAAAAGTTCCGGGGGGGGGGCGCGATGCGACACACCAGCAGAGTCAAGTTAGGCATTTTCAAAAATTTGGGTACACCAAGCCCAAATGGTTCGCCATCACTGATCTAGTCTATCAAAATCAACAGCACCTGAACTGAGAACAGTTACAGTTGTTTTTAAGACTGAGTCCATTGGGGGTAAGTGTACCAATGTGTTTTTTTTTGGGGGGGGGGCAACCACCACCTTAAGCACATGCAATATAAATAAATAAGTTACCTTAATTTAGGATTGTCAACGTATTTCCTGAATTGTTTCACATTGTTCAAAGTTTGCTCTGCTAGCTCTCTGGATGGCTCCACAATCAAGGCTTTGGGAGCATTTGGCATGCTCTTTGTTTGGGCTACCTGTGCGGTTCCTAAAATAGGAAACATTGAGAAGTTTCAAAGGGTGGTATCCCAACTAGTGCTTCCGCTATCGAGAGCTTCCTCCACAGACAGAAGCTCCCTCCATGTGCGGTTTGACACGGTCCCTCATGAAAGGCTCCTGAGAAAACTCCACAGTCAGGGAATAAGAGGGCAGGTCCTCTTGTGGATTAGGAACTGGTTGAAGACCAGGAAACAGCGAGTGGGAGTCAATGGGCAATTTTCACAATGGCAAGAGGTGAAAAGTGGTGTGCCCCAAGGACCAGTCATAAGAACATAAGAAGAGCCCTGCTGGATCAGGCCAAAAGCCCATCTAGTCCAGCTTCCTGTGTCACACAGTGGCCCCACCAGATGCCTCAGGGAGCACACGAGACAACAAGATACCTGTGTCCAGTTGCCACTCCCTTGCACCTGGCACAGAGAAAACCCACTTGTAAAAAAAACCAGGAGGTTGCTTATGGCTTGTAACCTGTGATGGTCTTTTCCTCCATGAATTTGTCCAAACCCCTTTTAAAGGCATCTAGGTCAGGTGCCATCACCACATCCTGTGGCAAGGAGTTCCACAGATGAATCACACGCTGGGTAAAGAAATATTTTCTTTTGTCTGTTCTAACTCTCCCTCCACTCAATTTTAGTGCGTGTCCCCTGGTTCTGGTGTTGTGCGAGAGGGAGAAGAATTTCCCTCTATCCACTCTCTCCATCCCATGCATAATTTTATAAGTCTCAATCATGTCCCCCCTCAGGCGCCTTTTTTCTAGGCTGAAAAGCCCCAGACGCTGTAGCCTTTCCTCGTAAGGGAGGTGCTCCAGCCCACAAATCATTCTGGTCGCTCTTTTCTGCACCTTTTCCAATTCAACTATATCCTTTTTGAGGTATGGTGACCAGAACTGGACACAACACTCCAGATGTGGCCTTACCATCGATTTGTACAAAGGCATAATGATATTGGCCGTTTTATTCTCAATCCCCTTTTTAATGATCCCGAGCATGGAATTGGCCTTCTTCACAGCCGCCGCACACTGGGTCGACACTTTCATCGACCTGTCCACCAGCACCCCAAGTCTTGGGGATCCAGTCTTGGGACCGGTGCTTTTCAACGTATTCATAAATGACCTGGAGTTGGGGATAAGCAGCGAGGTGGCCAAGTTTGCGGATGACACTAAACTTTTCCAGGTGGTGAAGACCAGCAGGGATTGTGAAGAGCTCCAGAAGGATCTTTCCAAACTGGGAGAATGGGCAGCAAAATGGCAGATGCGCTTCAATGTAAGTAAGTGCAAAGTGATGCACATTGGGGCAAGAAACCAAAATTTCACATATACGCTCATGGGTTCTGAGTTGTCTGTGACGGATCAAGAGAGATCTTGGGGTGCTGGTGGACACGCCGATGAAAGTGTCGACCCAGTGTGCGGCGGCTGTGAACAGGGCCAATTCCATGCTCGGGATCATTAAAAAAGGGATTGAGAATAAAACTGCCAATATCATTATGCCTGGTAAGGCTACAGTGTTTGGGGCTTTTCAGTCTAGAAAAAAGGCGCCTGAGGGGGGACATGATTGAGACGTATAAAATTATGCATGGGATGGAGAGAGTGGATAGAGGGAAATTCTTCTCCCTCTCGCACAACACCAGAACCAGGGGACATGCACTAAAATTGAGTGGAGGGAGAGTTAGAACGGATAAAAGAAAATATTTCTTTACCCAGCGTGTAATTCTTCTGTAGAACTCCTTGCCATGGGATGTGGTGACGGCATCTGGCCTAGATGCTTTTAAAAGGGGTTTGGACAGATTCATGGAGAAAAAGACCATCACAGGTTACAAGCCATAAGTAACCTCCTGGTTTTAGAAGTAGGTTCTCTCTGTGCCAGGTACAGGGAAGTGACAGCAGGAAACAGGTTATCTTGTTGGCTGTGTGCTCCCTGAGGCATCTGGTGGGGCCACTGTGAGATGCAGGAAGCTGGACTAGATGGGTCTTTGGACTGATCCAGCAGGGCTCTTCTTATGTTCTTATGAGCATTCTGCTCATGCAAGGACAAATGGAATGCTCCATCCATTCATAGAGGGAGCTCCTGGTGGCAGATGCACTAGCTGGGATGATATCCACTGTATTTAGTGGATAACTGGAAGTCACATTTTTGTGGCAGAGGAAAGTCTCAAACATTTCCCAAGGCTTTAATTGTACATTATACAAACATTCCTTCTTGAGTCTCCTGCTCTGAAATGTGCCCCCAATGTACCTGAGTGTTGAGACTTTGCAATGTTGCCCTCAGGAGCCTTATCAAGAGCAATATAGCCATCTTTGGGTGGAAATTTGAAGTCTTCTTCACCAAAGTTGAATTTTAATTCAGCATTCTAAAAAAAATATGCAACAGAAAGTCTGTGTAAGATTTTAACAAGCTGTGGTATAAGACATGTGCTAAATTTTGCTGCAATAACATTTTTCATAAATAAGAGGAACTCCTTTGAGAGTCTGTTAGCAAAGTTGCTTGCTACTTGGGATGGGAGCTTCAGGTGCTTAATTTGTTTCTCTTAACACTCTAAGGCTGCAATCCTAAACTTAGACTGCTGTTCCACTCTCTGGACTTCGGCTTTCGGGGTACCACAAGGTTCCATCTAGTCTCCCATAATTTCATCTACATGAAATTTCTGGGAGAGTTAATCCAAAGTGACTTGGACTGAGGTGTTATGCAGCTTGACTTCTCCTTTTCCAACATCTCATCCTTAGAAAATAGTGGAAGTCTTGAATTGGCATTTTGGGCCACTCTTTGCATAGATGGAGGTAAAACACACTCAAAACGTAATCCCAAAGACAGATGTGCTTCTGGGTTCTTAATCTGGATGGGAGGTGTACAGTCTGAAACAGGGTTACAAGTTCTCTGACTGCACTTTAGTAGTGCTACTGAACGCAGCAATATCCCTGGATAGCCAGAAAATGTCAGTAGCTAGAAGTGCTTTTGCTAGCTCTGTCTGGTTTTCCAGGTGTGGTATTACTTGGAGAAAAACAGACCTGGCCTCAGTTATTCACGCCCCTGTTAGATGAGTCCCTTTAAAAACACTTTGGAAACTACAACTGGTACAATGATGCAGTTGCCAGAACGTTGGTTGGTGCACATAAATTAGAGAATGAACTGCAGTGGTTGCCTAGTCATTTCCAGGCTCTGTTTAAAAGTACTAGTACTGATTTTTAGAGCCCCTAACAGCCTGGGACCAGGTTACTTCAAAGGAGGACTTCATTCATCAGAACCTGACGGGCAGTCCAATCCTACCTAACTCCCCAGGCAGCAATGGAGAGGCGCCAACGCAGCGTCCGCTGTATCTCACAGGGGGAAGTTTTGGCTTCCAGAGGTCTCTTTAGGATAAGCCTACAGCAGACCGTCCGGTCTACTCAGAACTGTGCCAATATCGCTGGTGCAAGTCTGAGTGGACCCACTCCCTTCCCAGGCCTAATCTGCTCTTCTCTTTGCCTGTTGCCTCTAGGTTTCACCCACCCCCGCCCCTTGTGCGGTCTTACCTGCGGCAGCAGGCATCCCTGGTCCGTCACCGGGAATGTGTTCGCTGCTTCCGGTGGCAGCCAGGCCAAGCACTCTGCCGTGTTGTGTTTGCAACAGTCGGAAAGCATGTTACGTCGCTGGAACACACGTTCCGGTGGCATAACTGGAGGATAAGATTGGGCTGCAAGTCCTATGATTAGAGGTCTGCCCTTGGGCACATCTTCAGTGGGAACAGGGCCACAGCTATAGAATGCTCCTTGTGGGTAGAATCAATAGGCTCCTTCTCTTCCTGCTTATAGACAGGCTATACCAACATTTTCATTCAGACAAGGATGTAATGTTTTCTGCTGTTCTGCTGGTTATAATTAATACTTATGAGTTTATATGCCATTTAGAATATTTTTTTGAGTATGTGGGAAAATGGGACAGGAATGAAATAATTGAATCAGTATAGATGTGAAATGCTTTGGGGATGGGTAGACATTACCTTTAGAACACAGGCAGCAAAGAGTGCTTGGTTCTTTAGATGTGGTGGGATTTCAAATGCAAGCCCAAGGTCTTTTCCTGGAAGAAAAAACACACTATGTATTTTCAGATGTAAACCATTTCTCAGTCTAATTGAATACGTAATGGGGAAGAGTAGAATACCCACCATTTTTGGAAAATTTTATTTGCCCTTTATCAACATCTAGATAGCATCCTATTGTGTCATGCATAGTGAATTCCTACAAAAAAAACAAAACACAATTGTTTGAAAGTGACATCTTATAGGAAGCAGCAACTGTGCTGACCACATTATCTAGGATAACATTTAGGGCCCAATCCTATCCAAATTCCCATGCCAATACAGTCGTACCATGTGCTGCATCCTGCAGTAGGGGGTAGTCATGGAGGCCTCCTCAAGGTAAGGGGATGTTTGTTCCCTTGCCTTGGGGCTGCTCTGCAGCTTCATCGGTGCTGGAAACTTGGTTAGGATTGGGTCCTTAGTATCTTTGCTTATGAATAGTGATTAGTCAGAAACATTTCACATTCAGTAAACATAAAAGTACAACTCAATCGATCTAATTTTGGCAATTATAGTAAAGTTATCTAGAACGGATCTTATCATTAACTCTTTTTTTTTAGTTTTATTGCATTCCCTGATGGTGTGTGTTTGACTTTATTGTTGGCTGTGACAGATATCATTTTAGAAAGGCAGGCAAGATATTTGTTGTTGTTGTTCAGTCGTTAAGTCGTGTCCGACCCTTCGTGATCCCATGAACCATATCCCGCCAGGCCTTCCTGTCCTCCACTATCTTCCTGAGTTCGCTCATTTTCATGTTCGTTGCATTGGTGATGCTGTCTAACCATCTCATCCTTGGCCTTCCCCTTCTCCTTTTGCCTTCAATCTTTCCCAGCATCAGAGTCTTCTCCAGAGAGTCCTCTCTTCGCATTAGGTGGCCAAAATATTTGAGTTTCAGCCTTAGTACCTGTCCTTCCAGGGAACAGTCAGGCTTGATTTCATTTAGAATTGACTGATTTGATCTCCTAGCAGTCCAAGGGACTCTCAGGAGTCTTCTCCAGCACCACAGTTCAAAAGCATCTATTCTTCGGCGCTCAGCCTTCTTTATGGTCCAACTCTCGCAACCATACATTGCTACTGGGAACACCATCGCCCTGACTATACGAACTTTTGTTGGCATGGTGATATCTCTGCTTTTTATTATGCTGTCTAAGTTTGCCATAGCTTTCCTTCCAAGGAGTAAGCGTCTTTTAATTTCATGGCTGCTGTCTCCGTCTGCAGTGATCTTGGAACCCAAAAAAGTAAAATCTGTTACTGCTTCCATTTCTGCCCCTTCTATTTCCCAGGAATTGATGGGACCAGATGCCATGATCTTAGTTTTATTAATGTTGAGTTTCAAGCCAACTTTTGCACTCTCCTCTTTCACTCTCATCAAGAGGCTCTTTAGTTCTTCTTCACTTTCTGCCATTAGGGTGGTATCGTCTGCATATCTGAGGTTGTTGATATTTCTCCCGGCAATCATGATTCCGGCTTGTGATTCATTTAGCCCTGCATTTCTCATAATGTACTCTGCATATAAGTTAAATAAGCAGGGTGACAATATACAGCCTTGTCGTACTCCCTTCCCAATTTTGAACCAATCAGTTGTTCCATGGCCGGTTCGAACTGTTGCTTCTTGACCCGCATACAGGTTTCTCAGGAGACAGGTAAGGTGGTCTGGTACCCCCATCTCTTTAAGAATTTGCCACAGTTTGTTGTGATCCACACAATCAAAGGCTTTTGCGTAGTCAATGAAGCAGAAGTAGGTGTTTTTTTGGAACTCTCGTGCTTTCTCCATGATCCACCGCATGTTGGCAATTTGATCTCTAGTTCCTCTGCCTCTTCGAAACCCAGCTTGTACTTCCGGTAGTTCTCGGTCCACGTACTGCTGAAGCCTAGCTTGTAGGATTTTGAGTATAACCTTGCTAGCATGTGAAATGAGTGCAATTGTACGGTAGTTTGAACACTCTTTGGCACTGCCCTTCTTTGGAATTGGAACGTAAACTGACCTTTTCCAATCCTTTGGCCACTGCTGAGTTTTCCAAATTTGTTGGCATATTGAGTGCAGCACTTTCACAGCATCATCATTTAGGATTTTAAGTAGCTCAGCTGGGATATTATCATCTCCACTAGCTTTGTTGTTAGTAATGCTACCTAAGGCCCACTTGACTTCACTCTCTAGGATGTCCGGCTCTGGGTCAGTGACCACACCAGCGTGGTCATCAGGAACATTAAGATCTTTCTTGTATAGTTCTTCTGTGTATTCTTGCCATCTCTTCTTAATCTCTTCTGCTTCTGTTAGGTCTCTGCCTTTTTTGTCCTTTATCATGCCCATCTTTGCACAAAACGTTCCCTTGATATCTCCAATTTTCTTGAAGAGATCTCTAGTCCTCCCCATTCTGTTGTTTTCCTCGATTTCCTTGCATTGTTCATTTAAGAAGGCCTTCTTATCTCTCCTTGCTATTCTCTGGAAATCTGCATTCAGTTGTTTATATCTTTCCCTTTCACCCTTGCTTTTTGCATTCCTTCTTTCCATAGCTATTTGTAAAGCCTCATCTGACAGCCACTTTGCTTTCTTGCATTTCTTTTTCTTTGGGATGGTTTTCGTTGCTGCCTCCTGTACAATGTTACGAACTTCCGTCCATAGTTCTTCAGGCACTCTGTCTACCAGGTCTAATGCCCGAAATCTATTCTTCACCTCCACTGTATACTCATAAGGGATATGGTTTAGGTCATATCTGACTGGTCTAGTGGTGTTCCCTACATTCTTCAGTTTAAGTCTGAATTTTGCAATAAGAAGCTCATGATCTGAGCCACAGTCAGCTCCAGGTCTTGTTTTTACTGATTGTATAGAGCTTCTCCATCTTTGGCTGCAAAGCACATAATCTATCTGGTTTCGGTATTGACCATCTGGTGATGTCCATGTGTAGAGTCGCCTCTTGTGTTGTTGGAAAAGAGTGTTTGCTATGACCAGCGTGTTCTCTTGACAGAACTCCGTTAGCCTTTGCCCTGCTTCATTTTGCGCTCCAAGGCCAAACTTGCCTGTTATTCCGTTTATTTCTTGATTTCCTACTTTAGCATTCCAGTCTCCTATGATGTAAAGGACATCTTTTTTGGGTGCTAGTTCTAGAAGGTGTTGTAGGTCTTCATAGAACTGGTCAACTTCATCTTCTTCGGCATCAGTGGTTGGGGCATACACTTGGATTACTGTAATGTTGAATGGTTTGCCTTGGATTCGAACTGAAATCATTCTGTCGTTTTTGAGGTTGCACCCCAGTACTGCCTTTCCCACTCTTTTATTGACTATGAGGGCTACTCCATTTCTTCTAAGGGATTCATGCCCACAGTAGTAGATATGATGGTCACCTGACTTAAATTCGCCCATGCCCGTCCATTTTAGTTCGCTGATTCCCAAGATGTCAATGTTCAATCTTATCATCTCATTTTTGACCACATCCAGCTTGCCTTGATTCATAGACCTCACATTCCATGTTCCTAAGCAGTATTGCTCCTTGCAGCATTGGATTTTCCTTTCAACCTCAGACACATCCACAGCTGGACGTCCTATTGGCTTTGGCCCAGCCGCTTCACTCTTTCTGGGTCTACTTGGAATAGTCCTCCGCTCTTCCTCAGTAGCATATTGGACACCTTCCGACCTGAGGGGCTCATCTTCCGGCGTCATATCTTTTAGCCTTTTGGTACTGTTCATGGGATTTTCTTGGCAAGGTTACTGGAGTGGGTTGCCATTTCCTTCTCCAGTGGATCACTTTTAGTCAGAACTCTCTGCTACGACCTGTCCGTCTTGGGTGTCCCTGCACGGCATAGCTCATGGCTTCATTGAGTTACGCAAGCCCCTTCGCCACGACAAGGCAATGATCCATGAAGGAGAGGCAAGATATACATTCTTCAATAGATAAAATATTGGTAAGTATCTGAATTTTGTTAGAGCTAGAAATAAGTCAAAAAGGAGATTTCAAATGGGTAATCCACAAGATCTCAGGTAGTTTCAATAAATTAGCTAAACAAATGGAGACAGATTCCTCACATTACTATTCAGTCACATCACATGACTACTATCTCACCACTGTTGACTCGCAGCTGTTTCACCCACAGCAAGACAACCAGAGACATGCATATGCTGCCATAGTTTTAGCACACTATTGCAAATGCTCCAAAGGCGTATTTGCAGTGGTATGCTGAATCCCGCAAGCAACAGTAGATACACACAGCCAAGTAACAAATCATCATGGGCAGACTTTTCCCCATAACTACCACATGCCCAAACGGCTGTGCACGCCCAAACACTGATAGAAGTTAGCTTTTACACAACTAAAGTTCAAAGTTACTTTCCTCACAAAACATCCTAGTAAAGCTGAATTCTGACAGGATTTTACATGCATAGAATGGATTCTGAAAGGATTCTTATGGGTGTATTCAGGCATACACAGCAAGTCAGACAAAGTCATTAATGCAAACTTCATAAAGCTAGAGATGCATTCAAGTTATACAAAGATACTGAGATAGCTGTACAGATAACGCATTCCAGTTGAAACTTTGCTCCACAAGCTATCCTGTGGACAATGAAAGACAATAGTTCCTCTAAGTACTGTGGCCAAAGTACAGGTGAGACATTCAGGAAGTAATTTACCACACAGAAGACTACTAGAAATGCATTAGAGCAGGGGTTCCCAATCTTGGCGTGGCTGGGACCCAACTTGTTCCCTGCTGGTGGAGTTGTGACCCACCTCCTGCAGCTGCTCCTGGCCCAGCACAGCCTCCAAGAGGCCTCTGTGGGACTCAGAGAGGCCTCCCAATGTGACCAGAAACCGCATTGGTGAAACCGGAAGGGACCAGGAAATCACTTCTGAAGGTCTTCTGAGGCTGTGCCAGGAGCAGTTGCAGGTGAATCATGACCTGGGCGTTGCCTCAGGATGCTTTCAATTGGCTCCAATTTGGAGCCAAACAGAGGCAAGGGTGGGCCCAACTCACGACCCACCTCCACATTGGGCCGCGACTCACCAAGTGGGTCATGATCCAGTTTGAGAAGCCCTGCATTAGAGCCAAGCTATACCTCTAACTGCACATGAGTATGATGTATCTTAGCAACTGGTTGGATCAGAACAAGAGACTTTGAAGTATTATTATTATTATTATTATTATTATTATTAATATACCGCTTTTCAACAAAAAGTTCAAAGCGGTTTACAGACAAAATCAAATGACTAAAAAGTATGCCCATAATGTTTTGTTTGGTTGGATTAGCACTAGCACTTTGAAAGAACAACACCAACACATTCTCAGAGACCTACAAACATAGCTGATTCATGAGTATAAATTTGTCTTCTTGGCATTCAAAGCATTTAATCATTCTACACATCATCATGGAAAGAAAACACTGTACCTCTCCATAGCTGTCAAACTGTTTATTATGGGATTTCTTCCCTGTTCCGCCATAGCCAAAGCCAAATTTGTCAGTGCCTGAAACAAAAATACATGTTTTTCAGTATACAGTTCTCAGAACGAACTTTGCCAAATGACATACAACATAATTATGCATTCGTTTTGATTGCTATGGTTCCAAAAATCAACATTTCCTAATTGGAAATACAAGGCACGAATAGCACATCCTTTTTGCTCAGTGTATTGATGACGAGTGCCCAATCAAAACAGGGAAGACATTTTTGTGAACTCCTTCATAAAGACGCCCCTTTTTGGCAATTTATACACTCCTTTGTGAAACATTTACAAATGGATGGTGTCAAGGAAAAAAAATGGAAAATGCCCGTTACCAGGGCAACAGGCACATGGTCTTGGCTCAATCCCATCATGCATAGTATGGATGTGCATTCATCCACAATCTGCTGAGACTACACACACGCAAGAAGAACTAAATCAAGCAAAACATTTTATTGAGCAGTGTTGGCAGGCAGTACGATTGCCAGCATGACAAGCATGTAGATCCAATTTCCTAATTCAGGGTGAAGACAACAAATGGGCTTTGTTTGACCTCAGTGACATTAATTACTCAAATCCAATTGGCTACTCTTACAGTGGCATCACCATTTTTACTGCATTAACCCAGCCAAAGTACAGTAGTCTCAAGAATGCAACCTCAGTGCGTTGGGAGCAAACAGGTACAAAAGTCTACTAAGTTGGGGAATTTTCACATCCTGCAAAAGCCTATTCTTTGCAAGTGTGAAAATGTGATGCAGCACTGCTGTTCATCACCCAGAATTTAGCTTATGGCAATTTAAGCAAATCGTATTTCCTATGAGAGGTCTTCCTGCTCAGTTTGAACAGAGGTCCCTCCCACCCCCCACCCCAGTGCAACTGTTTTGTTGTACCAGAAGAGAGGAACTATGTACACCACCCTGAGCTCTTTGGAGGAAGGGTGGTATAAAAATGTGAAAAATAAATAAATAAAAATAAAATAATGTGTAAAAATGTGTACTGTTAGTGGAAATCTAGTGGCAAGCAACCCAATCCTGCCTAAGATGCACTGGCCAGCCTAAACGGGATTAAACACGGGTGGGACTCACCTTGGGGGAAGGGGACGTTCCTCTCCTTCCCCAAGTGTAAGCCCTGGTGGCCCCAATGGGCCTCCTCAGATGTGTGCCAGCTATTTAGCTGGTACACAACTGGGAAGGCCGTGTAAGTTTGGCCTGGCCCGGGAAGGGGGTTGGGATATCAGCGCACTATGCTGCCGATAATCCCAGCCCCCTCCCTGGCCTGGCTGGCCAATCGCCCCCTCCCCTTCCACCCCGGCCCGCCCTCCCGCCGCAGCACCTACCTGCAGCCGGCAGCACGGGAAGCGGAGGACGGCGGTGTAAGCGGTGCCGGCCTCCGCGCCGGCACCGCTTACACCCTTGTTCTGCCTGCCTAAGTTTAGGCTGGATTGCGCCGTCAGTCACAGTTCTTTTTACATACTCACCCAAGTCTAATGAAGCTTGCATGGAGGCCCATCCAACTCTGCACAACCCCTGGTCATGACAGGACACTTCATAATAATATTTTCCTAGAATGTTTTAAGAAAAGCATATATGTAGGTAATGCAATCTTCACTCATACGGCTCAATTTGATTACATCATGATTAGGACTTTAATGAAGTCAAAGTAGCCGTCGCAACAGGAAGAGACAGCAGTGTCTTAATTTTCAAAGCTACATCAGCCAACCTCATTCACTAGGGTGAGCATACTTTTGTCTACATCTGTACCCACTATCCAGACAGCAGTCTGTGTCTAGTTCAATTATTGTCCAGTTCAATTTTATTTTAAAGACTTTGGTTAGCTTTACAAATGCACACAACCACGATTATTATTTTTTCATACCTTTAGTTACACCTTTAGTTGATCGGCATCCATGCCATTCCTTTACCTCTCTGCTCTGGCAGCACAGACCATCAGACCCAATAGCTAGACAGGAAAAAGAACAAACCTTAACAACCTTTGGAAGTTTCCCTTTTTATTTTACAAAATAATATCATCAAGTTGAAGCACAACTCAAGCTATTGTTAAACATAATAGGTTGATACCTACACTTGGTTTGTGCTACGGATATACTGTGGGAACAAATTTCCCTCTCTCTTATGGCTGGATGCACTTTTGGGATTCAAATTCAGTAATATTTAATTTCTAGTGACTTCAGTGGGGCAACATTTAATTGTGTTAGTGACATTTACATGATGCTGTCTTTCCAGATTATACAAGGTTAATTTCCAGGTACAGGTGGGCCCCCATATCCACGGATTCACTATCCATGGTTTCAGTTATCCACGGATTGCGGGGAAACCCCCCCCCCCCATGGCTTTTACTTTTTCTCCAGTAAGCTTCGTTTCTTCCTTAAACAAACAGGAGAAGCAGCCTCTGGCTGCTTATTGCAGGCAAGTAGAACAAGACTAAGTCCTAGAGAGGCTCTGCAAGGTTAACAGAAACCTTGTAGAGCCTCTCTAGGACTTAGTCTCGTTCTACTTTCCTGCAATGGAGGCTGCTTCTCTGTTTTAAGGAAGAAACAATGCTTGCTGAAAGAAAAATAAGAGCTGGGGGGGGAGGGCGTGCACGCCTGCCTGCAGGGGAGGCAGGACAGGGGGCCCTCAGGAAACCATGGAGGGGGGTGTTCGCTCCTATCCACGGTTTCAAGTATCCACGGAGGGGCCTGGAACATATCCCCAGCAGATATGGGGGGGGGGGGAGTACTGTATATAAACACAAGGCAAATTTCTATTTGAACAATAGACGGGCTAATATAACTTACCAAATGCAGATCCTCTGTCATATGGATTCATTTGCCATTTGTTGAGCACTGTCAAGAAGAAAAACATAGCAGTATTACCTTATAGCAAAAAGATCACCCCATTTCTATTACTCGAAATATATTAACAGCATTTGGGAGCGTATAATATGACATGAAAAATGCCAATTCAAATTTAGATACTTAGTCTTACATAAAAATTTCCATACAGGCAGTTATGAATATATGCTCATGACATATGGAAGTTTCTGGGCGATTTCCATTTGCCTGCATCTTGGCTCTCTACATTATTTTTTCCCCAGGCGATTTAGGCTGCAATTCTACATGCACTAATCTGAGAGTAAGTTCCATTAAACTCAATGGGGTTTACTTCTAAATAGACATGCACAGGATTGCACTGTCATTCAAACCGCAGACAAACAACTGTGTAACTGCAATTAGCTATTTTAGTACTACAAAAGTGTTCTGCTAGCACATGTCCTAGGCAGATACTCTTTTTGCATGCCTGAGGATAAGATACAAGCGGCACAAATAAGCAAAACTTGAACAGCTGCTGAATTTACCCTTGAAGTATCTTATTCTGATGGGACTGAGTAGACTTGGATGTACAAATAAATTTCATTAAGATTCCAGTTAACACAATGTGTATTTTAGCAATCCTAAAAAGGCTCACCTCCCCCACCAGTTTTTATAGTGGTTTTCCCCTTTTTGCCTTCTTGTTGGTCCTTCAAAGTTTCATAAACTATTTGAATAACTGGGATGCTGAATGCCTGAAATACAAAGTTGCTTGCTTAAGCTACAAATTTTGAACAGATTATGGTCTTCTAGATTCAAGTTACAAAGTGCTGGAGTAAAAAGTAGCAAGACAAGTGTTCTATGTTTGGGTGTAACATATAATGCCTATGTATGCCGACCTCCAAAAATTTGGCACTTGCAAACAGAACATTTGAAAAACCTTGTTACATAAAACTGTTCACAATACAAATGTGTATCTCAAAATTATTTTACACACAACAATGAAAATGTCACTTACACCAGTTTTTCCACTTCCAGTTTCTGCAGCCTGTGTGGGAAATAAGGTTTAATACGGCTGTTAAGATATTATGTCTGCAGCAGGTACATTACAAATTTATTCCTTTATGATTAATGAAGTACTGGATAAAACAAAGGTACAAGATGAAGTTTGTTTGAAAGATTGATACCAAGTTTGACACAGGGCAGAAAATAAAGAATGCAAAGCACTCAACCTAACACTGTATAGGAAAATGCTATACAGAGCTGTATACAATCATGAAAGCTGATACCCTAAGCATACTTACTAGGCTAGAGAATTGGTCTACTGAACAAAGCAAGTTTTACTCCCAAGTAAGCATGGTGCACAAATAAGACAGAGGGTCATAGCACATAATAGTTTATACAACAGATAGTAGTACATACCATAAGGACATCACCACCTCCTAAAATCAATGGGATGGATTCTGCTTGAATATCTGTGGGAAGGCTACAAAAAACATACATAACGTAAGCTTTACCAGGCATCTAAAACAAGTAGACCCTATTTTTCATGTTTTTAAAAAGGAAACAGTGTTGTTGAAACACACAATTTGCAGCCAAACCCTTGAATGTTGCAGAGCTGTATTACAACAATTTCATCTAGTTGTGTGTGTTCATTGAAGAAATTTGAGCTTTATTTTTATATATCTTGCCATACAAGCTTGGTAACCTCACACTCTCCAGGTTTCCTTCCATGAAATGCGGCAGGATTTCCCGAACTGCTGTTTGTGGCAAAATTGTCAGTGAAAATATCTTGACTTATTGATCTGAACAACTACAGATAAAACTAGTAATACTCACAGCCAGTCCAACTCTTCCACAGCCTGAGCTATCTCTGGCATAACACCCATCTCTGCAAACAAAACAAAGGAAGAATGTTAGCCTCTGTGTTCAAGACAAGAAAATATTTCAAAGGAAAAAAAAATACAAAAAATAAAGCAGTTTCTCACCCTCACCCTTTAAAGCCCTAAACTTCATATATATTTTTTTGCATGTATATAATTTGCAAAGCCATGGATTTTATTTTATTTATTTATTTAAGAAATTTATACCCCACCTTTTCTTATGCTGAGGCAAATGCCCAAGGCGGCTTACAACAAGTTAAAATACATACTTTGCGTTTGGGTGATGGGTTGTAGTCTGCCTCCTGTGTCTCAAGATGCTCTGCCATGCTGCTTTTGTGCTCCATACTGTTGCCCCCCCCAGTGGATTTTATTGTTTTTAAATTAAGCATGTATTGTTTAAACTTATTTTCTGTATTTTAAACTATGTTTTTTAATTTTTGTTGTAAGGCGCCTTGGGCATTTGCCTTGGCATAGGATAAGGCGGGATATAATTTTTTAAATAAAAAAAATACTTTAAAAACAATACATAAGGTAAATTAAAAAAACAATAAAATCCACTGGGAGGTGACAATGTAGAGCAGAAAAAAACAACAAGGCAGAACATACTGAGGCACTGGGGACAGACAACAACCCATCACCCAAACGCCAGACGAAACAAAAACATTTTGAGCCCCCGCAGAAAAGTCATGAGGGAGGGGGTTGTTCTCAAATCCCCTGGCAAGGAGTTCCACAATTGTGGCGCCACAGCAGAGAAGGCTCGCCCACGAGCTGCCATTCCCCTAACTTGAGACAGAGGTGGCACTCGCAGGAGAGCCCCCTCAGAAGACCTAAGAGAGCGGGCTGGAATGTATGGAAGAAGGCGGCCCCTCAGATACCCTGGACCCAAACTGTGAAGGGCTTTAAAAGGTCATTACCAGCACCTTAAATTGGGCTTGGAAACGAATGGGCAGTCAGTGCAGCCGCTGAAGCAGCGGTCCAACAGAGTCAAACCGCCTAGCTCCAGTGACCACCCAGGCTGCCGCATTCTGCACTAGTTGCAGCTTCTGAACCGTCTTCAAGGGCAGCCCCACGTA
This sequence comes from Plestiodon gilberti rubricaudatus, assembly GCA_026170595.1. Lineage (NCBI taxonomy): Eukaryota > Metazoa > Chordata > Lepidosauria > Squamata > Scincidae > Plestiodon > Plestiodon gilberti. Next base: position 121,574,141 of record JANXHW010000001.1, on the reverse strand, counting down.
GAGCGCATTACAGTAGTCCAGTCTTGAAGTCACTAAGGCGTGGACCACCGTGGTCAGGTCCGATCGACTGAAGTACGGCCGTAGCTGGCGCACCAACCGAAGCTGGGCAAACGCACCCCTGGCCACAGCCGCCACCTGGCTTTCCAGGGAGAGCTGTAAATCCAGAAGTACTCCCAAACTGCACACCCGTTCCTGCAGGGGGAGTGCAACCCCATTCAGAATGGGCAGATGACTCAGTACCTGCATCGAAGCTTTCCTGACCAGTAGGACCTCTGTCTTTTCTGGATTCAGAAATGATGAGGTTCTCGTCTGATACTATAAAATTCTATCTCTAATCTTCCATTAAGAAAATTGGTTTAACATTATTACAGTTACCATTACATGCTATGTCCTCATAGCTTCCTCTTATTTACAGGCACCATTTTATCAGTCACCTGTTGTTAGTGTGGTGTAGAGCATAGGATCAGGCTGCACAGCATATCACAACATCTTCCTGCTTCACTAAGGAGACCCAGATCTTACATGAAGTGACAGCAAACATGCAGTAAAGTCTTTACTTATAATCCAAGAGATTATTTCTGTAAATCTCTTGTTTTAAACTAGGTTTCACTTGATCCAGGCAGACATGCATAGCATATTTCTTAAGTTAAAAATGTATATAAAAAACTTAAGATCTTTGTTTTAAATTCTTTCAGGTTGTTTGTTCAAACTTATAACTAGCCTTCATTTCTTCAGTATGCAAGCCTTACAGAATTCTACCAGCGATATCTAAGATGACTGAGTTGGGAACAACTCAATACAGTAATAGTGATCTTTGCTATCAACGTGATTCTTTTTAAATGATTTATCAAAATTTCCACTTTTGCTTAGAAAAAACCAGCAGCTCTTAACACAGAAACATAATGCTTCTAAGTTTAAAAAAAGGTCTATTTCTTTAGCTTGCAGCAAATGCAAGACTAACCATATTCCCAGATGAATTTTATTCGCTTCCGCTACAGATGATGAAGTATGTAAAGCAACACCAGAACACTGACAAATGAGAACACACTCGGGTCCCAAAGAAAATAAATGTACCAACACTTAATACAGATTAGCTACCATTTTATACATTTTCAAAAGGCACACTCCCAAGGGATGCAAGCTTAATCAACTCATCTAGCAAAGGGGGTGATAACTAATCAACTAAAAGTGAACCTTCTTTAAAACCCTTTAGTTTAGTTTCAGGCTACAATTCTATAAATATTTAGAAGAAACTAAACTCCACTGAACAGAACTTGCTTCCAAGAGAACATGCATTGGATTGTAAGCAACTGTGCAGATGCAACTTTAAAGGCTACTATCCTAGGTATGCACGTTTAACCTGGGAATAAACCTACCAAGCTCAATGGGACTTCTGAGTTAACATACAGGTGGTAAATATACTTAGTCGATATTAAATCCGATTGAACACAATAGGATTTACTTTCAAATACGGAACGGACATACATGCATATGGTCGGGCAGAAAAACTGCACTACTGTACCCCAACCAGCACACCCCCTCAAGGCAATGAGTGACCCTCAAGTCAAATGACAGCCGCGTCATTTACTAACTGCAGCCAATCTCCTTTTAAAGACTTAGAGCACAATCCAACGCATGCCTACTTAGAAGTCCCATTGTGTTCAATGGAGCTTACTCTGAAGTAAGTGTGTATAGGATTTCAGCCTTCTTAGAAGCATTTAATGCGGGCTGAGACCTAGCAAACTGAGGCCCAATATTGCCCCCTCTTTGCCAACAAGAGCTCATTCACTCCAGCTTCATGGCAGCCACGCCAGCTGCATCTTCCCACCCCAAACGCTCCCGGATCTCTTCTCCGACTGGACTAAGTCCTCTTCTATCGGAGGAACAAGGAAAGGGGAGATCTCGCTCCACTCGAGTCACGTACCTGAGAAAGCCGCCATGCTGGCACTCCGGGCAACAAGCCAACCCGCAGACTCTAGCGTCGCCGATACAACGCCCGCGGGTCACCAGCCTCAAGACGCATGCGTGCGTCGAAGTCCCTCCGTTTTATTCTTCCGGTTCGCACAGCAACCAAGTCGCTACTATTCCGGCAGGCCTTGAAACTGACGCCGCGTTAAGTTACAAAGACTTTATTGAACAATAATATTGTTTCAGTTTTCAGCCGAACGTAATAGGGCTTATTTTACCATAGGCTCAATCCACACACCCCCATTTCCACAGTGTGCAGTATGAAAAAAGTTTTGAAAAGAACTTGCCGATTAACTGCAGTGCGGTTTTCTGTCCGAGCCTATGCAGTCTCCAGGATACAGCATCGACGTCCTGGTGTCAGCTGAAAATAGTCCTGGAGATTTTAACGGGGGCCCATTGCCTTAGTTACACGCAATCCTAGGCATATTTACTCGGAAGTAAATCCCACTCTATTCGACTGAGCTTACTCCAAGATAAGTGCATGTAGAATTGCAGTCTTCTTACAGTACAATCCTGTGCAGGTTTCTTCAGAAGTCAGTCTTAGTATGTTCAGTGGGGCTTACTCAAAGTGTGTTTAGCATTGCAGCCTTAATAACTTTATGTTATGTTGGGAAACAAAATTTCTAGGAATAGTTTGTCAGAGTTGGTAAGCCTACGATATTCATGCTGTGCAGTGCATGCAGTTACTCGGAAGTAAATCCCATTGAGTTCAGTAGAATTTAATTTCAGGTAAGAATGCTTACTTACTGCCTTATTCTAGTCATATTTACTCCGAAGTTTTGTTGAGCTTTAGTGGATCAGGTAATCATGCACATGATTGCAGACTTCAAGGTGCACACAAACACAATGAAAATACAACCCTGGCCCGATGTATGCATGCACGTTTGTTTAGAAGGCCCACTGATGGCAGAATCCAAGGGATACCATCATCCGAGACATTTCTCTGCAGTCTGCCCCCACGCCCGTGTTTTCTGAGTGCTTCTTGGGCTTTTGATTCACGGACGAGTTTAGGAGCACAACATTCCTCGTGGGTATCACTACTAGCTTCCCACAGTATGCGCAGGGAGAAAAATGGGTCGTGGGAGAAAAATGGGTCAAAAAGGGCCCTGGAGCAAAAAAAGGGGGGCCCAGAAGCGAAATTCATATGTAGGGAAGGGGCCCAAAAGAAACTTTGTACCCCTTGATAACATTCCTTTGAATGGCCCTGGTGCCGTTAACACCCACCAGAAAGCAATCTGCAATGAATGACCCCCTACTAATCCACATGATGTGTCCCTATTCATGTTTACCCAGAACTAAGACAAACTCTCCCACCTAAGTACAGTATGCGTTAGGACAAGGAGGTTCCCCCTGACGTCACCGAAAGCCTTTCGCTTGCTGTCAGAGTCGAAAGGGTTAAAGTTTTTCTGGGAGGGTTGGAGGGCGGGTCTGTTGCCAGCCTTCGTAGCAGGCCTGGCTGCGTGCGAGCATGGCTGCTGCTGGAGAAGAGAAGCCGGGGACGGGTAGTGACGAAGAGGTGGAAGAAGAGAACATTCTCTATGACTTGCTGATCAACACCGAGTGGCCGCCAGAGACCGAGGTGCAGGTGTGGCCCTTTTTTCTTCTTCGCCCCCTCTCCCCCCGTAGCGATTGCAGGTAGACTGGCAGTGCAGTGGGTAGCTGCTGGGCAAACCAGCCACGTAGGAGGGAGGTCAGGTCGTAGGTCGTGAATGCGAGTTGCTAACTTCTGATGGGCTGCTCCATGCAGCGTAGGCACAGTAGCCACGCTCGCTTCTTTGCCTTCTTGCAAAGGGGTGTGCTCTTGGGCAGCAGCGGCGGCCAGAGGGGGGGTGCGAAGCAACCAGACGCTGTAACGCGCAGTGTAAGCGCCCCCACCCGCTGAGCCATTTGGGGCAGACGACGGCAACGCTCAGGAGACTCCCTTGAGCTCTTCCGAGAGCACTGCTCCTCTCTGCACAATCTTTGGCGACGCCGCTGCTGGGCAGGTCTGGATTTCAGTGTGAAATGTAGACTGTTGTTGTCCTGAATGTGAGCACCAACTTTCATTCTGATGTCTCTCAGTCGTTATGGGAGGCATCATATAATGCAGTAAAAAAGCACAAACTCCCAGGAATGGTGTGGTAGTGTTCTTGTATTATTATTTTTTTTTTGGTAACTGAAATGTGGAATTAGTTTCTGAATGCCTGTGCCAAATTTATTCTGATACCGTATTTCAGTAATCAGTGCAGTAAGCATGGATTGAATTGAATAAGATTATTCCATTTTTAAGATGTTTCTTCTAATTATGCAGCAGTTGGCTGCAATCCAATTTGTTTACTGTTGTCCATGCACAGAATGGCCAGATTTCTACATGGTTTCTGACTAGCCTAGGCTGCCCATCACTGTTTTAAGGTAATCACAAAAGGAACTATAGTACTTTGCAATAAAAGTTTTGCGAAAGCCTCCTCATTTCTAGCAAATATACAGAATCTACAGTAACAACAATTCAAATCACATGCTTTATTCTCAAAACTGTAAGAGTGTTATCTCCAATTCTGTTTCACCAGACACACAGGGACTTGAATTATTCCCTTTTTTTAACTACCCACATCTTAAAAGGCATTTCCTAGTACTTAAACCTTTGACCTGAATTGGTATGAAGATTTCAGTGATGTTTTGTAATGCAGTGGGATTCATTCAATACACTTCAGCATCTGCTGATTAAAGGACTGGACATATAGGCCTTCATGCACATAGGACACATAACCCTAAATAGCTTTCCAGCAGATACACTAAACACACACAAGGCTACAGGTGTTACCAGAGTACAGAATCCCCACACAGGTTACTTGGTCACATTAAGAGAGCCATGTGGTTTAACATTTGGCTGTAATTAGGCTTACCAGATCTCCAACCAGGACAGACTGCTAGACCCTTAGGAGAAGGAATGTGGGCAGGTATAGCTTGTTAAACCCTTAGAGCAGAATCCTAGGCATATCTACTCAGAAGCAAGCCCCATTGTTTTCAGTGGGGCTTGCTTCTGAGTAGACATGCCTGCTCTAAGGTTTAACAAGCTATACCTGCCCACATTCCTTCTCCTAAAGGTCTAGCACTCTGTCCCGGTTGGAGATCTGGTAAGCCTACAGGCTGTAACGTTACAAGGGACAGAGCATGTTCTGACTAATGCCACTAGGTTTGTACTGAGATTGTATTGGTGACTGTAGCAGTAAATTGCAGGGGGTGGGGAGGAAGGTACCCCAAGGAAGATGTAGTAATTGAGGGGGGGGGGCTTCATGGCAGTTGTCAATTGGAATGTTCCCGCATGAATTGATTCTGCTAGTTTTTTTGGACTTGTGGCCATTGGCACATGGATTTGTGCAATCCCTGTGCGTCTTCGGAGTGTCCAACTTGCTGGATTTCTCATTTGCATGGCTGTTGGGAGTTTTTTGTCCAGGATAAATAGCAACTGTGGGGAGAGAGTTAAAGCCCCTACGCACATGCTGTGCTCCTGTTTCATAGAGTATTATGTGAAATTTAGTTAAAAATGACAACAGCCAACCATACAGATTAACTTTAAGCATGTGCTTAATGGAACCTATAGTTTGACCTGAAAATGCCCTTAAAGTTGAGATGAAACTAGATTTTTAAATCATTGCTTAGAGATCAATAGGGAATTCAGAAAACAGATTTACTTGGTGAATAAAGGGTTTGGCTGGTGCAAACTAACTCTGTTGTAATTGCAGGCAAGAGGCAACCGGAAACATGGTGCATCATTTATCATCTCGAGAGCGATTGCAGGTAAATACTTGTGGCTTACACTGATGGATTGTTTGGCCCTTGTGTGGCTGAAATGAATGGAGTGTGAATCCATTTGTTTATGTAGCTTGTTTTCTGACATTGTGATATTATACATAATGTGTAGGAGACCAAGCGCAACATGCATTGCATAGCAATTGTGGGATGCATGCCCCTTAGCCCCCCCCTTTTTGATAAGATTATGGGCTGGTTTAGGTGGTACTTCCTTTATCCACCTTGCCGCACATGTTTAATGATGTGTGTGCTTGTGTGCCCTGGCCCCTCCCCTTCAGCGGTTCCCAAACAGTGGGTCGTGACCCGAGTTTTGGTGAGTTGCGAACAGCCCGCCACCTGACTCTCAACTTCTGGGTTGCTGAGCTTTCACATTTCTTTACGTGAACATTTGGCTGCCTGAGCCTCTGTCCTCTCGGTAAGAGACGCGACGACTGTTTGTGTAAAAACAATGCAAAAGCTCAGCATCCTGGAAGTTTAGTCGTCATGTCACTGCCAAAACTTCTGGGTTGCAAAGCTCTGCGCTGAAAGTGGGTCACGGGGCAAAAAAGATTGGGAATCACTGCCTTAATTGCATTCTGGTGGTTCACTATTTGCAGCTTGATGCAAGTGGCCTTGCTTTGCATTTGCGTTGTTATGGACCAGGCCTAATTGTCATTATTGATGGTTTCTGTTGCTCTTGATCTCACTCCTGATGCAATGCCTGGCGTTCTGGAATGTTTCAGTGTTAAAGCCCTTTGTGCCCAGTTCTGCATTGCTGCACTCTTTCTCGTCCTAGAACACACGGAACTAGGTTCTAAGGCTGCTTTTTATACTGTCTCGTGTTGGACAAAAGTAAATGTTATGTCATAGAACTGGAAGATGAAGATAAATCTGCTGCATTGAATTAGAAATCAAAATACTATTGTATTAATGTCAGAGACAAATGGTTGCAGGGAATGTTGACGTGAGGAGATAAGTCATGTTGTATTTATTTGAACAGGAGAGTAGCACTAAAATGTGGAGGGTGGGATAGGAAAACTAAGATAACAATTAATCTTTTGAGGAAGGACAGAAAGATAGAAGATGTGGGTAAATTTAAAAAATAGATAAAATCAATAACTTGGAGGAGATCAAGGGAACAATGAGGATGGTGAACATAAGGCCCCATTAAACCTTAAAAAAGTAATCTACAGAATGTAATAGAATTAGCTTTTTGTCTCGCATCTCTTTTTTCTTCAGGATCTGAACAGGCAATTTTGTGTCTGATTGTGTATTTTCTTTTATAGGTCCTGTCTTATTTTTGCTTCGATATTTGGGGTACAGGTAAGTTACTTTTTAAAGTAGAAACTAGCCAAAGTACTGCCATAGGCTAGCTTAGAAGGGTGTATTACATGTTCTGTAGCATTGTGTTACCCAGTTGGTGCTTGTCATGGCCTCTGACTGCTGCAGTGAAACTCTGAACTGCTCTGAAGTGATTGTTTTTGAAAAGAACTAAATAAAAGGGCACTGATTGATTTATATGCATTTATCTAAGGTACAGTGGACCCTCCTTATCCGTGGGGATCCATTCCCGAATCCTCCGTGGTCAAGGCAAATCCACAGATGTTTAAATCCACGGATTGGGCCTTTAAAAAGTAAAAAAGGGTTAAAAGCTTGCTTTTACCTTTTGCGACTTCGCGAATGTGATGCATCCTGGGCAAAAGGAGGGGGGAGTTGAGTAACCTGGAAGAGGCTTCAGGAGCGCGATTTCCCCTTCTTAAAGTCTTATTAAATTCTGAAAGCAGAGCGGTTTGGTGTGCGAAGGTAAAGACAAGTTTTTTTTAACCCTTTTAAAAACTTTTTTCCCAGTCCCTTTTGCCATCCACGGGCATCTGCAGATGGTCAGATCCGCAGGTGTGAAATCTGCAGATGGCAAGGGCCCACTGTATATTTAACTGTGTCAGGTCATCACTGGCAAAAACAATTCAGTTTTTGTTTTTTTTAAAGAATTAAACTAAACTGCATGAAAATATAGATCTGATCTGAGGAGTTGTAGAAGGCTGAGAACATTATTGTACAAATAAAAAAATCTACTATTTTAGGTATTTTAAAAGTGATATTTGTTAATTAGTATTTATGGAGGAGTGGCCTGGTTTATTCAAAAACTAACTCCATGACCCTTGGTCCATTTGCCAGTTTTTAACTTCATCTGTTGTGCCTATCTTAACATTCATATGTATGGGCTTTTCATATTCCAATGTAAGCATGTTTGTCCTTCCAGTCCTGCAAAGTTTTCTCTCCCTCCTGGACTTGTCCGCCTGGTCAGTAAGCAGATCAACTGGCATTTAGTGCTTGCTAGGTAAGTGACTTCATTTTTTCTTTGAAAGTGGGAATCACTTGATATTGATGGTGGGAGATTGCTCTCAGATGGGCGTCACTGGGGGGGGTGAGGGGGGGGCTGTCCCAGGTGTCACCCCAGGGAGGGGTGACACCAACATGATTATCTCTTCTATTTGTTACCTGTGGTGCGAAAATGGGTTTTCCCCCTGATCCCTGCTGCAACTCGTGTGGGGATCGCATTTCCAGGAGGCCTCCACATCGTGTGGTCCGGTATGGGAAGAGGTCCATGGAGGTGACACCATGAGATCTTGCCCTGGGTGTCACCAACCCTAGTGACATCCTAGCTCTCAGATGTCTAAGAAGAAGAATTGTTTTCTTCTAATAGAACTTTTTTTGGTGTGTAGTAGTCCAGATTTGTTGAATTCCATAGTGGATTTTTGTTTTCATCAGACATAAAGCAATAGTGGCCAGCAATAGCTTGTGCGGCATCATTGGTGTGTCAGGGTTCCAGTCCCCATTCTGGGCCGATTACTATCTTTTATTTTTATTATGTTTATAAACTGCCTTTCTTGTCTTGTGGAATTCAAGACAGTGTACATGGTGTTTCCATGCAGTCACCCATCCAGGCACTGACCAGACCTAGATCTTGGTTTAGCCTACCTCACAGGTGTGTGTGTGTGTGTGTGTGTGTGTGGGGGGGGCACATATATCTATGGAAGGGATTGGCAGGTGTCAGTGAGATTTTCTGGCTGGTACAGCCTTTTTTCAATTGATTTTTCCAGCAAATTTCCCCACAAGAAAGAGAGAGAATTAGATGCTGACAATTCCTGTGGGAAATCTAGGATTAAAGAAATATCTTGACTTGTTGGAGGATATTTGCCAGGAACAAAATATTAAGTTTAACTTTATCATATCTGAAATGAGGTACACACTTCTATCAGATACATGGTGCTTAGGATGGATTTTGGCAAAGCTGAAGAGTTTGTAATTTTGTGAGTTTTCTATCCTACCGATCCATTTGAGTGGTTGTAAGTTTCAGCCGTGTTCTCCATTCCCTGCCTAAATATATTGCTGTTGGCAATTGAATTCCAAATTGGGTAGCTACGAAGATAAGTTTCTTTTAAGTATCTGAGCTGTTGCCTGTCAAGCTACAACCGGAATGCGCTAACTACAGGAAGATTCCTTCTCTTGACATGTACACTTGGGTCTCCATTGCTCCGCTCCACTCCACTGAGCTGACTCCAAGCTCTGTCAAAATTGTTTGACCACCACTTTATGTCATTGTTTATACCATAGCATAGATTATATGTTGTCTATATCCTGGTTTAGATAGTACGTTCCTTAAGTTCCCCCTTGGCTTATGTTGTGTTACTCTGTAAAATGCCATGTATACAGATGTTGTCAATTTTATATTCATATGTATATATTGATAAGTTTTTATAAGATGGGCAGCCCAATCCTGTCTAGCAGGACGTGGCAGCGCACATAAGGCGCCTGCCACATCTTGAGCAGGATTGGGCCTGCCCCAGCACAGCTGGCTGCCTCAGGGACGTTTGTCCCTTTACCCTGAGTAACATGCCAGCTGCCCCAATGGGTCCTCTCAAATGCATGTTGGCAATTTTGCTGGCGTGCATTCGAGAGGCCTGTGTAAGGACCAACAGGCTCAGGAAGGGGGATAGGATATCAAAGGAGGCCTCCGCCGATCCCTCCCCCTTCCCAGGTCCAGCTGACCAATCCCTCCCCCCCCCCCCCGGAATGCCCCTGTTCTGCCCTCCCTCTGCTGCCCGACGAGGCCTTACATTCCTGCGACGGCGCTGCTCCGTTTTGCGGTGCCGGAGGAGTAGCACAAGCCTCACTGCCGGCGCCGCTTACTCACTGGGTGCTGCAAAGTGCTTTATGGCTCTGCTTGAATGGAGTTAGCGTTTACGCTCCACTTGTCTGGTATTAGACAGGATTGTGCTGTTGTTTTCCAAACAATATTTTGTTAGGGTTGGAAGAACTTCATTCAGAACCAGAAAGAGGAGATGCATTGTTCAAGTCAAGCTGCAATGACCTGGTTTTATGCTGGGATGTCCTCCGGGGCAACTGGGTTGAGAGTATACATTGGTTTAGGTTTCCATCACTAAACCTCTGTGCACAAGGGGTATGTTGGAACTTTTTATTTCCCACAGGCTTTGAGTTCAAGCAATGACTAATGGCAGTTAGTTTTGACAAGACTGTAGGGATGAGGATTGTGGGTAACTTGTCAAATATTGTTTTATTGAAAAGAACCTCAAACCTATAAAGGAGGCTGTTTCTCCTCAAGTTTCCCTTTTTCACTGCATGTTGAGTGTCAATCTGCTTCCAGAAGGTCCTTGGTACATTGTGTGACTTGCCATTTGTAAGGCAAATACTGGAATCCAAAGGGTGTTGCATGGATGCACCAGGGCTTTTCCAAATTCCCTTACTGTCACAGTTCCTTGTACCCCTGAAGCGTTTCTCCTGCGGGGCCCTCCAGAGTTGTATGTATGATGTGACTTTGGGGAGGGCAACTGATTGAAGGGAGTAGGATTCACAGTTACTCTGTGCTTTTGTGGAGATAATTTCCATTCATGCCAGGGTCTTTTTAGATCTTGGCCTAAGTGCTATGCCAGTGGTTCTCAAACTTTTTAACACCGGGACCCACTTTTTAAAATGACACTCTATCGGGACCTACCTAGCTTTACGAGACTTAAAAAAGGTGATCTAGAAATAATTTGTTTTTTTTTTTTTTACAAGTAAAGAGCTCAGCTGCTTACAGGGTAATTAGCAGCTATCTTGCAAACTGCAGGAGCTCAGCTCTTTGAAGGGCAATTAGTAGCTTTCTAATTTTTGAATAGCCTCGGGGCTTGTGACAATTACTTATCTGAACTTTCCATCACCTGGGACCCACCAGAAATCAGGTCGCGAAACACTGTGCTATGCTATTGGTGGTGTGGAGGAGGTGAAGGAAGTCCTTTTTTTTAATGTTGACAAAAAATGTTTTGGCAGATGGGCACCCAGTAATAGCACAAACACTTTGCCACTGTTCATACATGAAATAATCAACTGGTAGCAATAAGTAGTCTATTACTTCCTCATCTTGTGCATGGTAGTGCGCTACTTTGTGAACACTACCATTTTGGTGTACACCCAAAAACATAATTCAACATGGGTTTGCAAACACGTGTATTGCAGTGAACCCTTGGTTTAACAGACTTCAGGAACCATGAATGTATGTGACTAGCTTTTAATGAAGCAGAAAACATTTTGCACATCTGTGTCTCCAGTTTCTTCAGTCCATTCGATTTAATGGACTTGGGTGTTAATGGACACCCTTTCACCTCATTAGGCCATGGGCAGCCCCCCCCCCCCAGGCCATACAACATGGGCCGCGCGACCCACGCTGAATTCTATCCCTGGCAGCAGCCTGCTGGAGGCCTCCTCGGGGTAAGGGGATGTTTATGTGAAACCTTTGTAGCTTTTAATAAGCATTTTATTAAATGCTTATGGCTACAGCCTGAAGTGCTGTCCTGGCACTCACCTGCTAGGTCTCTTTGGATCTCATCGTCTTTTTGATCCATGTGTGAATGACAGTTGTTAGCACTATTTGGTGCAGTCTGGCCTGTGACTCACAGTGGTTATTTTATGATACAGCTCAGGTTTCTATAGCTTACCGATGCTGTCTCATGCTCGCTCATGTGATGGTCTTGAGTGTGTATATATTGCTGTTATTGGAAAACCTGCAAATATGAGCTACTATCTTGGGATTTTCACAAGACCCCTTTTTTTTTTTTTAGCAATGGGAAACTGTTAGCAGCCGTTCAAGACCAGTGTATAGAAATAAGGTAAGGTAAATAGAAATATGATTGAATGTGCTTGCTACTTTATCATTTTTGTCTTAGCTGTCAGAGTTTGCCAAGTCATAAAATGCATTTGGGTTTTAGTCACAATATTGTTCTCGCCAGCTGAGAGAAACTGAGCGAGACCATGGGGGAAAAAATTCTAGCGTTCTTGCATGTTCAACCAGTGAAGTTTAAAATCCAAACCTTTGGTTGCAGTGTCCCCTTTATGCTGCGTGTCCTTGCAGCCAAAGCCTCGGGAAGGCAAGCTCCATGCAGCTTGGAGCTCGGTGTTCTTGGAAGTCCAGCGATGTTGTATAACTCCATCGCTGTGCATCCAGAAATGCTGCTGGGGTCTGGTGTGGGAGCCGAAGGGGTCTGTGCACTGGTAAAGAACCCTTGAGGAATTATTGCTTGGTTGCCTGGCAGGGTTGTTTTGAGGTTATGAGCCCATTCTGTAAAGTGGACCCTGGTTTTTGGTAACAAAGCAGCTCCACTGGTTAAATGTCTGCCAGCCAGCCGCTTGGTATACACCAATTAGTATCCTGCAAATATGCTATTCTTCAGACATGTGAATCTCAGAACTTCCTGCTCAGTGCTTTAGCACTGACTGAACCAGTATTCTGCTATTTTTCCTTGGTGAGGAAAAGAGAGGTGTCATGTGACAGCATATTGAGTAACATCCCCCTTATGGACCTATGCCTCTTGAGCAGACACTGAGCTACCCATTAGTCAGTACTGTCGCCTAGAATACCTGCACAGTTGCTTTGTGGCATGCAGGAACTAAACAGACTGGATGCAGGAACTAGATAGGCAAGCAAGCAGGCTTGCAAATCCATTGTGCGAGCCAGCCCTTATTACTCTCCCTCCGTTCTGTGTCCAAAACTCTTATGAGTTTCTCTACTCCCGCTTTGATCCTCTTTTCCATGTTCCTTATTTAATACATCGCAGCATCTTAGGAGCAAACCACCAGTTTTGATAAAGCCTGTTTACCTGAATTTGCAAGAATTTGTTTGAGGTACTCTAACTTGATGTTAATGTGCAAAAGTTATATGTGAGATTTTCATTTTTTAAACTGACAATATGCAACAGAGCTGCGAATCATGACAAGCATGTCTAGCATACATTGATGCATGAAATTCAAATGTTGCAGGTCTGCAAAGGATGAGTTTGGGTCTGTTATTGGAAAATGTCAAGGTATGTAGCTTTTCATTTACTCTTAACCACTGGGCTGATTGGGAATGTTAAATAAGGGTAATGTGTCATATTAAATGGGTGATAAATGAAGGCTGCCATTAAATAAATGATAAATATTATGGTTGCCATTTGGAGGTGATTTTAATTCTTCCAAGTGGTAGCTTATATGTGATCAGCTATGTGTGTAGATCAATTAATCTTATGGCTGATTGCAAGCCAGCACAGAGATATGAAAATAAAGGCTTGTGCTGATGAGAACAAAATTTTCCCAATTGCGTTATGCATGATTGACTTTCCACGTGGCACTGCTATGTGACGTCTATTGTCCTATAGGTAGGGGCCTCTGTTTAAGTTGGTTTTAAGAAGTATTCTTTTAATCCTGGCTATGGGTTCCCATTTGTTCACTGTGATTCGGATGCTATGAGGCAAATGACGTCGAGAACGGCATGTTATCATTGTAGCTTTCTCAAGAGATAAGACCGAGAAGTCCCTAAATGCTGTCCTAGTGAGCCCCTTTAATATGGCAATGCTAAAACTCTTTGTTCAGAAGTGAATTCCACTGTGTTGGGTAAGGTAACTGTTCATAGAATTGCAACCCAAGTCAAAACGTACCCATTGTTAGTTGATATGAAGCATAAACCAGCAGCACTGGCGTTGCTAGAGGTGGGGTGGAACGGTAAGTCTTGCGCAATGTTAACCACTCCATTCCATGGTGTCCCCGGCCACTCGCCATTGGAACCAGTTGAGCGGCGAAGGCAACGCGCAGGAGACTCCCTGTGCATTGCCTTTGTCGCTTGGACTGGTTCCAATGGCGAGGGGTGGGGCTACCATGGAATGGAGCGGTTATCGCTGTGCAAGACTTACCGTTCCGCCCCACCTCTAGCAATGCCAGTGACCAGCAGGTTGGCTGGTGGTCTGCAGTGTCATCCCAGATTCCGAGATGTGGAAACCCACAGATTAAAATAATGGAAGGGAGTGGGACCATCTGAGGCTGTATAATTCCTGAAGGCTCATGGGCCAACTCAGGGAAGCCAAAGTCCTTATCTTGCTGGTGGTTCTATTGTTCAGAAGCGTTGTCAATTAAAAATAATAGGTACAGGGTTGCAGGAAGTACAGAATTGCACTCACTCCTAGTGAAAGTCGAGGTCCCCTTGCAAACTCTAGTGGGGGAATAGCAGATGGTTGATGCTTCCTTTGGAGACTTGCCTTGCACTTTAAGAATGCAGGAGTAGAGCAACAGTATGTACGTAATAGTATCTTCTGATTTTCAAGAAAAATGTGTTTGGAGGGTGACCTGAAAGCTACTGAAGAGACAGTACATGGTGTGCAAAATGTAAATACACTATTTTCCCCCCTCCAGTAAGCTTCTCTTTCAGTCAGTGTAACATTACATCCACACGGATGCTAGCCATGGTCTCCTCTGTCAATGTTTAAAACAACTATAATGAAACCAAGTACTGTACTGCCTTCATATCAGCCTGCCCTGATATAAAGATTATTTTCGGAGGCCTTCTCCGGGTTTCCCTCCTTCAGCTGTGAGGTGGGTAGTGACTGGGATAGGCCTTTTTTTGTTCTGGCTCTCTGGCTTTGGAATGTTTTTCCCAGCAAAGACTGCCTGGCTCTGCTGTTGGAAAGAGAACCTCTGCCAAGAAGTGGTGGCAACTTTACCTGTTTGTTTAATGAAAGCAGTGTTAAAATATGCATCTTTTCCCTCCTGTCTCGACTTGGATAGTTCCAAAGGACCCCAACCCGCAGTGGAGACGTGTGGCGTGGAGTCACGATTGCACTTTGCTTGCCTACGGTGAAAGCACAGGAACCGTGAGAGTGTTTGACTTGGTTGGCAGTGAACTCTTGGTCATTTCACCGGTATTTACTTTTATTTTCCATATTTTACAAGTTCAATTTGCATGCAAATGAAAGCTTCTTAACCATTATAGTTTTAATATTATGTACTTGTATTGAGAGCTTACATTGGGAACACTTTATTGCTCATTTTGTTGAATAGTTTTGCATTTTTATTGGTTAATTTTGCATTCAGTGTTTTGCATAGTGGTTAAACAATGTACACTAATTTTATTTATGCCAACAAATCCACTAATTCTTTGGCCGGAATTGCTGCTTTTCCCCTCCAGAAATGGCAGTTCCAAAAAGTAGGTGCCTGAACCAATAGACACCATTTTGTGAGCTGTGCAGTCTTGCCTGCTACATGACTTTTTTGTAGGCAGATTTCCCCCCTGATCGTACTTGCCTGAAAGTTCACAAAAGGACAATTTCTAGACAAACTTGTATAACTCTTTGGAAGAGCTTCCTGCTGTTCACTTGTTACATGTAGAGTAGCACATACATCATTGAACAAATATTTGTGTGATTAGTTGTTGTTGTTTTTTTGTCCTGATCTTGCTCTGGTAAAATCCTTTCTAATTAGCAGTGCTCCCGGATAAGCAGTCTGCGTAATGTTGTTATGGCCAACTGCTTTTTTTATGACCATTTAGTTGTCACACATGTTGCTGATTGGAAGCAATATGCTGTTTGAGGTATTGGTTAAGATCTGACTCTTCATAACACTTGGTTTAGTATCAGAAAAGATGAGGGTGCCCTCGGGGATTGCCCAGGTTGAGCAGTGGCCGAGGGCCTGTATCCATCGCCAGGCCCACTCATCCAGATTCACTACCAGTGACAGCAGTAGCTCCCAATGCTCCATCATGGAGTGGGTAGGGATGCCATGTGGAGAGGCCTTGATGCAGGGCCCCTGTATGCCCTAGCTGTGGGCTTGGCCGGTCCACCATCCTAGATCATGCAGTGTCCTCCCCTTGAATCTAAACACACATCAAGTCTCTTGACATCCTGTTTGTGATGCCAATTGTATGTCCTGGCTGTGGGCTTGCAGGTTTTTTGGGATGCCAAAGAAAAGATATGACAGACTCATGGTTTGCTTACGAGGAGTTCTTTATTTTAAGTGCTGCAAGCACTGGAATTGGGCTCTACATCGAGTGTGAGTGTGTGAGTGACTTTGCAGCTGCCCGTTTCAGTGCTTGAGGCACTTAAAATAAAGAACTCCTCATAAGTAAACCATGAGTCTGTCGTATCTTTTTCCTTGGCATCCCCCCAAAACAGCAAACCCACGCAATCTGACACTGGCACTACAAACATTTTCTAGTTCTTGAAGTTTGTATATGGGTGGTTTTTTGTTTTTTTTAAATTCCCTTGTTAAAGGACTCTTGATTTTATTTTTAAACTTTTGTTTATCTTGGTATAGGGCACTAGCGTTCCAGGAGACTTGACATATGCTATTGCCGGATTGATCTTTCTAGAATACAAAGCAAGCGCTCAGTGGTCGGCTGAACTGCTAGTCATCAGTTACCGTGGTGAACTAAAAAGCTATCTTGTGAGGTAAATATAACTGTTGATGCTGAGTGTACCCACCATTATTAAACTGGGGATCCCTTTTAAGTGCAATAAACTCTGAACTCTTTTTGATCTAGTGTCGGCACAAATCAGAGCTTCCAAGAGAGCCATAGTTTCAGCTTCAGCAGCCATTATATCCATGAAATTACTGCAGTAATCTGGGGATCCCTTTTAAGTGCAATAAACTCTGAACTCTTTTTGATCTAGTGTCGGCACAAATCAGAGCTTCCAAGAGAGCCATAGTTTCAGCTTCAGCAGCCATTATATCCATGAAATTACTGCAGTAATCTATCATCCTGCTCACCGGTAAGCTTGTTTAGTATAAAGAACTTTGTACGGATGAATACCTATCTTACAGCCGCATGTGTTTATTTTGCAATAAGTTCTCAGAATGTCTGGGTTCTCCTGAATTACAAATGACTGACTGATAGAAGGTACCATTCTGTGATATTTACGGGATCAGGTGAAATTTGGTTACTTTTTGATTGGGTTTGGTCAGTCATAATTGCTTTTCCACTAAATAAAGCTAAATAAATCAGTAAATTGTTCCCTGTCCCCAAAGGGCTCACAGTCTAAAAAAGATACAGAAGAGGCACCAGCAACAGCCACTGGAAAAGACTGGTGGGGTGAAGACAGACAGTTGCTCTCCCCCACTTAATATAAGAGGCCACCACTTTAAAAGATGCCTCTTTGCCTAGTTAGCAGCGGGTAGCCCACTTGAGCTCACAGCTTGCTATAGCCTGTGTCATTCGCCATTTTTCTCATACTTTGATGCAACCCCCAGTTCAATATTGCTGTGCACTGTGAGAACTCTTCTATCGCCATTTGTGAAATAGTTCACTGAAGTAACAGCACAATCCTATGCATGTCACATCGGAAGTGAGCTGTATTGAAATCGGTGGGAGTTGCTCCCAAGTAACAGGGTAATCATATCCTACTTTGATAATCCTCACAACTGCAGCAAGAACAGGAGGCCCCAGAATGGAAAGGGGATTCAAATCCCCTTCAAAGGGGATTTGAATTCCCTTTGCGTTCTGGGGCCTCCTGTTCTCGCTGCACCGCTGGTTACACCGGTGGTGTAAGTTGGATAGGATTGCACTGTAAAAGTGTATAGGACTGCGGCCCAAGTCATTTTCTTCCTCTCGCTTTTAGTTGAATCCAAGTTTTTGGGGTAGGAACCATTGGAGGAAGAGGATATTTGAAGCCAATTCATAATTTTGAATACCACTGGTACTGTTGGTGGAATTTTTTCCCCTTCAGTTGCAACTTTTGCAAGCACAGAATAAGCCAAATGAAAGAGCATGATGGATTGGTCTCTGTACATTTGCAAGTACATTAACACTTTGGAATAACATCATTGTGTTTCTGTCAGCCCTGAAACGTATTTATTTTTAAGCCCAGCTTGGCTTCGGATTTGGAATGTTGCCCATTGCTTAGACAGAACTGCCAGACTTTGATAACCAAAGCTCTCTGTTCTCCTCTTTTTCCTAATATGTCAGGCTGAGATAGTGGATATGAAAGACAGGCTAATCTACTGCTTTATGACTGTACTGCTTAGAGGTGGGACCCAAGTTCTGTGTTTCACGGTTTCTTTTGTTTCCCTTCCTGCCTTGAATATTTGTAACTGTACTGCAAATACTCCCTTCGTGTTCCATTTCTTTAACAAGGCTGTCTATCCCCATAGATTTCTTTGGTGATGGTAGCTGACAGCAAATTGATGGCTTTATCTCTTTTCTGAGGGAATACAGATTATTTCTTTTCCTGCAGAATGATATTGTTGATATTCTGTGTAATGGAAGTATGCTGCTATAATTGTTACAGCCTCCAGAGAGGAAAGCTACCTTCCCAGCCCACAATTGTATGGATTTTTTTCCTGTGATTGCACACATACTTTGCCGAACACCTTTTGATATGGCACAAACAAAGCATTTTCTATTTTCCCCCCACACCTAACGAATGGGATCTCACTTTTTAATTATACTGATCTAGCCATAGAATATCTGTAAAGTTGACTTGTGGGATTCTTTCCCATTCATGTGTTGCGCCAAGAAACGAAGCCTACAGTACTGCTAGCATGCGGGTGACTGCTATAGATAGGGGTTCACTCAGCCCTCAATAGCTCCTCTTGAACCTAGGAAGCTGCCTTATATTAAAGTCAGAATTTCGATCCAGCTAGCCAATATTTTCTGCTCCTACTGTGGCTGGCAGAAGCTCTCCAGGGTGTCTCAGTAAGAGACCTGCTATCTGATTCTAATGGAAATTGAACCTTGTAAAGTACGTTCTTTACTTCTGAGCAATGTGTTGTTAACAGTTACAGAGTTGAGAGAGGTTAACAGGACAGAGTTGAGAGAGGGTCACACCTGCCCCTCATTCCAGAAACAGGATTCATTTAAAAGAGGTAAGTTTAGCCTGATGTTCTTGAGTTGACTTAAGAACATAAGAGCCCTGCTGGATCAGGCCAAAGGCCCATCTATTCCAGCTTCCTGTATCACACAGTGGCCCCCACCAGATGCCTCAGGGAGTACACAGCCAACAAGATATCCTGTCGCCACTCCCTTGCACCTGGCACAAAGAAAATCTACTCCTATAACCAGGAGGTTGCTTATCCCCATCATGGTTTGTAAGCTGTGATGGACTTTTCCTCCATAAATCTGTCCAATCCCCTTTTAAAGGCATCCAGGCCAGGTGCCATCACCACATCCTGTGGCAAGGAGTTCCACAAACCAATTACATGCCGTTATAAATGTATCCGTTACCCCTGCTAACTACTGGGCAAGAGGCACTTTTTCAATTGGTGCTCCTCTTATATTTAGCAGGGGGAGAGTAACTGCCCCCCTTTCACCCCAGCACAGTGTCTTTTCTGGTGGCTGTTTGCTGGTGCTGTTCTGCAGCTTTTTAGATTGTGAGCCCTTTTGGGACAAGGGAGCCATTTAATCTTTTGATTTTGTCTGTAAACCGCTTTGTGAACTTTTTGTTCAAAAGCGGTATATAAATATTATTGATGATAATAATA
Source organism: Plestiodon gilberti rubricaudatus (assembly GCA_026170595.1). Taxonomy (NCBI): domain Eukaryota; kingdom Metazoa; phylum Chordata; class Lepidosauria; order Squamata; family Scincidae; genus Plestiodon; species Plestiodon gilberti. Next base: position 121,554,632 of record JANXHW010000001.1, on the reverse strand, counting down.
ATAATAATAATAATAGTAATATGGGACTAGCTCTGTCCTCACATTTCTATATTGGTCCTTTTTTGTTAGGGACTAATCATAAAAATCCTATTTTATAAATCGCGGGGTCATCTCTCCCTGTTCATTCTTGACATCTTGGCTCTGGTAAAAGGTTGGGCAATCTCTTGGACCGTCTACTCCTTGAAAGGTGAAGAGCAAGTTTTTAAGAGTTTTCCATGGAGACCTAATGAAACATGCTCCCAAAATATGTGGGGATTCTGGGCCGAGCACATGCTTTAAGAAAAAGTACAGGTGTATATACTCTTCAGAAGCAGGGATGTGGGGGTTCTGAGTAGATCTGCTACTCAGTATAGTACTTGAATTACTCGCACTGTCCAGTGTGACTCTCTTGCCATATATTTAGGAGAAGTTTATTTAAAACATCGCACAACATGTATACAGTCTTCTTTTGGGGTCATTTTATAAGACCTGAAAGCATCCTGAAGAATAGAATGATAGCGGAATCCGACTTAACTTTTGTGCCGGTGTAACCAGCAGCACAGCAAGAACGGGAGGCCCCAGAATGGAAAAGGGATTCAAATCCCCTTTCAGTTCCCTCTTTTGAAGGGGATTTGAATCCCTTTTCCATTCTGGGGCCTCCCGTTCTCGCTGCGCCGCTGGTTACACCGGCACAAAAGTTAAGTCGGATTGCGCTGTCAATCTCTTTTTCTTCAGCTATGTATTCTTATAAAGGTCAAGCGTAACATTTTACAAAGCCGTCTTGGCAAACTTGTGAATTCCTGTTAAGAATGGATTTTACATATTATGAAGAATACTCTGAACATTCCGGTGCATGAAACAGGCTTATTATATTGTCACTTGTATACTGTTCCTTTCTTAACTGTGTAAGATTAACTGTTTGATGAGATAATGTGATTTGCCATTACAGTTTGAACTTGCTAATAATTTCTGTAGAAATAAACAAATTGGGGATCACTCTAGACAGGTGGATAATAATTCTAAAAAAGGTCAAGGTGTTATGTAGTTAAACAAGAATTAGTGGGGGAAGACACTAGGGGAAATTAACTTTTGCTTTACTAAAATAGATTTTGTTTCCTGCATTTGATCAAAGGATTTAATTTGATGGATGTTGGTAAATTAAAACCGTGAAGGCTTGGTTCAGACGTAATGCCAGTCCAACATTGACACCATGAGAACAAGTCTGAAAAGGATTCTCGCGCTTGCATGCTACCTTCCCTCCCCTTGCATGCTCAGAGTAACTATCGTAGTTACTTCCTGATTTTCAGCAAACCATAGTTTGTATCCAGACTGGCAAGCTGTGGTTAACACCAGAAAGCAAAACATGAAGGCTTGATTGCAGATTAAAATTAGGGTTTATTTCATTGATAATCAGGATTGTTCCCTGTGGAAGAGTGATCAATTTTCTGGACGATGGTTGTATAAAAATGATTGATTAGTGTGGTTTCAGAAGCGTTGGTGGATCTGGATGCAAACTAGGGAATCCATTTATTTGTGGCCTAGACTGGATTACTGTAGAGCAGGGGTGTTTACAGTATGGCAGTAAGACCTGCGGAAGCTCTTTATCTGTTCCACATAATAATTGGACACTTCCAGCACCGCCCTTTCAGCAGTGCTGCTTCTGCTGAGGCTCTGGGAGGGAGAGATGGAAAGAGACCTCAGAAGGGGCAGACTAAGAAGGGTGAGAGAGGGAGACGGTACCGAGGTGCTGAGTGAGCCCAATTATCATGTGGACCACCTTTTCAGCAGCGCTGCATCTGCTGAGGCATTGCTTATCAGTGCAACCTCTCAACTGCTGAGCTGTGAAGTAGTGCCTTGGCAGAACCAGTGCTGCTGAAAGGGCAGCCTGAATGGTAATTGGGCTATCCCATACCTTGAAAATATGATCAAGATGTGCATACTGTACTGTATTTTCCCTTCTGTCATTTGCAGCTAATAGAGTTCCTACATGAGAATAAAGTGCTTATTACTGGCCATCATCTGCTTTATTACATTACTTCCTGCTTAACATTGTCACTTCCTACCTCAGCAGGTGCCATGAAACCATTTGACACCTCTGCTGTAGACTATAGAGTGGGATCTGCTGTGTCCCAAAAAGAAAATCATGGATGTGTGCATGATTCTTCACATGACTTTGAATTGCAATCATTAATACAAATAAAGAAAAATGTAATATTTATGTGGGAACAGCAGTGAAATAGAAATCTGAAAGGATAGCCATTTTTGCTTGATTCAGCAAAACCTCATAGATTGATCAATGATCCTCATAGTTGAGAAATTTGATAGGAAGAAAAATGGGGTCAAATTAACTGATAGCTGACATAATGAGTCTGGGTAGGAATTCAAATACAAAATCCCGAATTTCTTATTAAATACTATATCTGAGTATATAATATCAAGTTGAGAAAACCAATGAGTGTTTATGTTGTGTTTGTATTTTATGGTTCAGTTCAAATAACATTTCTGGTATAAATTTTGATTCTTTTGTGGGAGCAGGGAAAGGGAGAATGAATAAATATATGTATTGCATTGCACTATTTTTTTCCCCATTGGCTCAGCTATCGCTTGCGGAAATCTCAGCGTATCTGGATTGTTGATGGTCTCAGGTTACCTATCAAAAATTTGGTTCTCTTGTCCAGTTCTAAAAAACAAGTTAATCATTTATGAGATGAGTCCACATCTTTTCGTTTTCTCTCAGTGGAGCTTTAAGGCTCTTTTGATAGCCGTGTCTGTGTTCATCTTTAATATAGCTCCTTCAGAACTATGCTGCACTTTGCCAGCTCTGTGAAGAGTTGTTCAGAATTTGAAGTGTGTGCTGCAATGATACATACCGTATTTCTTCGAGTCTAAGGCGCATCGATTCTAAGGCGCACCTTTACTTTCAGTACCACCAGCAGGGAAAAAAAATCCATCAATTGTAAGACTCGCCTCCCTTCATTAAATCTACCCTGCTCAGCACCAACTCTCCCCAGCATGTCTCCTGCAGCTGAGGATGACTGAGTGCACTGCCTTTGCATAGCATTTCTGGCCCCATCGGAAAGTGCCATTTCCTTCGTTACCTGGGCTTGGGGGAGCTTCAGGGAGGCCTGCGCAACCCTCTGCAGACCTCCCTGATCTTCAGTTCGGCGAAAAACAGCGATTTTTGGCCATTTCTGGTTTTCGCGAAAACCGGAAATGGCTGAAAATCACCGTTTTTTGCCAAACTGAAGATCAGGGAGGCCTGCAGAGGGTTGCGCAGGCCTCCCTGAAGCTCCTGCAAGCCCCAGTAAGTAAGAAGATAGCATTTTGGGGTGCTTTTTGGAGACCTTCGATTCTAAGACGCACCCCATTTTTTGAAATGCTTAATTGGGAAAAAACATGCGTCTTAGAATTGAAGAAATACAGTATGTATTCTTTAGTTGCGTGAGAATAGGGGTTTGGTTTTTTTAGGTCTAACTTGATGTGGCAGCTTTACCCTAGCTGTCATGAAATTTTATCCAGCCCGAGGAGAGCTGTGTAAATTATAAATCACATGGGGGGGGGGGCTATATGGCAGTGTTGTCAAAGCAGATGTGTTGATCTTGGCCTGCCTCCTGAATTTGCTGTACCTCTCAAGCCCTCCTGTCCCTTGGCAGTCCTCCCTTTTGGAAGAAAATGTGCAGAATCCTCTCACACGGGTGCAGTTTATGCAGCCTGCTGCTGCCTGTGAGTTGGGGCATTAATCCTATACTGGCATTGGAGATCAGAAGTGATAATCTTTGACTCCCTGCTAAAACCAGCCAGGGAAGGAGGAGAACGGGTGGGAAGGAAGGTCCAATGTGTTCTCAGCCTATCTGCAGCTGGTTAACATTGAGATGTGTATCCTGAGGGGAAGGAAGCAGAGAAAGTGCCCAGGCCAGAGAGAGCTTACCAGCCTCTCATAGAGACCAGCACAGACCTGAGAGTTTTATTGCTGTACTGTATTTTTTTAAATGTTGTAAGCTGCCTTGGGGGGGGGGTCTCTTTGGCGTTAAAAAGGTGGGTTATGAATACCTAGATAATTAAACAAATACATTGCAGTTTGGGTGGATGTGATGCAAAGTCTCTGTTGCTGAAAGGAAAGTGTCTTTGGGCCTTTTGTGCTCAGGATCCTCTTTGTTCCTGGAACGTTACCTGTCTCCTGGTATTTTGTGCTCCCTCCAGGGGGATCTGCCCCACAGGGTGAGAGCCACTGGTATCTGTGATAGATACTCCAAGCTTCCTAGGAAAAGATTTGTGTTGGCAGAGGCTTATAGAAAGGTAGTACTTGTTGAAGCTAGAGGTTCTACTGCCACCATTGCTGCTAATAGGAGTATGTTCACAGTGTCTGTTGTGGATTTTTCCTTCTGGCTATAGTGTTCAGCCTTGACTAGTGCTTAAATTTATTGCTTGAAAACATGGCAGCAGTTTATTGCCGATCATTCTAGGCAGCCTGAAAGAGACAGGCTGGATAATTCTGGAGGAGAATAGAACTTCTGTCATGAACAGAAATAGTTGGCGCAGAGCCTCTTTTTGAAGGTGGTGTGCACATTGCAGTGGCAATGTGGGATAGCTATTGTGCTGCTTGGTGTACGCATGAAGCAGAGAGGCGGCAGTAGAATTGCCACTAAGGAGGCCGAGAAAACAACATAGAAGTGAAGTACAGTACTTTGCAGCTGAAGTTAGTGTGAGGATATGCTACTACTGTTGAGTTTTTTTTTCTTCTTCTATACAACAAAAACAGAATATGCATTGGATAAAGGCCTTAGTCTTCAGCCACAATCTAATGCTATTGAATTCAGTTGGCTTTTAACCCTATTTGGATGTTAATCATGGACAGGAATGTGTAGGGGAAAGCAGTAAGAACATGCTGACAAGTTAAACCCATGTGTTGACATGCTCTTGAAAGCCCACTGTCCTGTCCTAGAACACTCTGCGTTTGCAGTGATGAGCGCTGTACTTGGGGAGAGACCCTCCCTGTGATTAGGAATGGGCACCCAGGATCTCTTTTCATGGGGATAATCCTCCCAAAGTACAGCGTTTGTCAGTGCAGACAAACGCTGTGTATGTAGACAAGGGGCAGGGCTTGCTGGTGCCCTCTCCACGCCTTTCTATCCCATGATTAAGGTTCAAACAGGGCTTGTGTGTGCATTGACTGAGGCCTCTGTGCTCTCACTTAATAGAATTTCAAAGCTTAAGCTTTTTAATTCTATGACTGTCTAGTCTGCCACATTCTGAACTTGATACCAAAGTGGTGGTTGTTGTTGTTCACTATTCACTTCATTTTGTGCAGCTTTCTTCGGTACAGTATTATTCTGAGCTTGGAAACATGTATTTTTTTCCCCACAGAGTTTATAAATATCAGAGGAGTGGTGCTGGTGTTAAGCCTGTTGGCATAAAAATAGGTTGGTGAATGGAGTGTGAATTCTGTACTGGCATTCCCCGCCTTGATTGATCCCAGCTACGCTATAGATGATGCAGAGAGAATTTTCTCTCTGACCAGATTCAAGACAAAGTACCGAGAAATCTCTTGCCACTTTCAGAATTGTGACATAGGTAGAGAACTCTTCAGATTTGGCCTTGGACCAGGCTTAGGTCATACAGTACATTCATCTATGTCAGTTCATATATTCTCCCTTTGGTGATTGGCAGTTGAATGTCTGAACAGATTGCATTGAGAAGTGATGTGTTGGATCCTATGTACTGTACCATGTGCAAGAGGAAGTTCCTGCATGGGACCTTTGCTGCTCCCACAGCATCTCCCTGTGCCCCCCTCCCAATGGTTTCCTCTGATAGTCGGGGGTGTGTGAAGTCTCTTGGGAACAGAATTGGGTGGAGGTTGGGAACAGAATGAAGTGGTGGTGCAGGGAGAGGTATGAATTGGGTGGAGGTTCCTTGCACAAATGGAAGATGCCTCTACCTGGTTTTGGCTGATTCCTGCTTCCCTTTATGAGGTGCCCCCCCCCATTGCCAAGGACCCCCAACCCTCATGAGAGACTTCTTTGGAGAGGTGCAGGGGGCTGCTATGAGGAACAGCAGCATGAAAGTTCTCTTGTGGAAACATTGTGATAAGGAATCCGACCCACGATTGGGCCGTTGGATAATCTGAATGTCTGTGTCTGGTGTTAGATCTTTGGCTCATTCAGTCATGCATGGTTTTTTTGTTAAGTCTGTACTTGGCAAGTGATGAACATGCATGTGAAACCATGGGTTTACCATTCTGTGCAAGCTGTCTTATACAAAATGGAATTATTTAAATCCAAATTTTCCAGTTAGTGTGTTAGATTTTTCCTAAATATTGCTAATATACAAAGGTGTATATTACCTGCTCCTGCTGCCTCCACGCCGCGTTTGTTTTGGCCCCCTCCCTCTCACCCAACCCCCGAGGGACGTTTGGCCCCGGCTGACGTCACTCGGGGGCAGGGCGAGTGACGTCAGCCATGACGGGGGGGGGGCGGTGTTCCTACGCCACTGCAGCTATGAAATGTTTCTGTAGGCAGGTGTTGGTTGGCATAAACACTCAAAGGTTGTTTCCAGGATTTCTTTCTGTTTCCGTCTGCCCCTTTTCCTTTGTCGTATAACTGTTCTGCCATGCCCCAACCCATCCCACCCTCAACTGACCAAAGAAGTAGTTTTGGGGCAGATCAATATTCCTTATGAGGTGGAAGGTAAATCTTTCTTTACAAAGGAACGTATTGAGACATTGCATGCTTGCCTTGTCAGTTTTTGTTTTAAACCAGTTTATTTTTAAAATGAGAAATTTCTGACAGCTGCTTTTTTTTCAAATTTACCGTATTGTCCCGAGTATAAGACACACCTGATTATAAGACGCACCCTTAAAGTTTGGTGCTATTAAAAAAAAATTAATTAAATCACTGGCATTAAATTGCAACAGCCAGATTATAAGACGCACCCCTAGTTTAAAAACTTAGATTAGGAGAAAAAAGTGAGTCTTATACTCAGACCAATACGGTAATTATTTTTTTGGCATCGCCTATTTTATCAACCTTGCTACCACTGTCCTTCTTGCACAGTGGAGCACATATCACCTTGCTTTCGCAAGAAGAAAGGGAGAGTAAAAACCGTTTCAAGCATTACAATAATTGTCCTGGGCAGAAATGGCCTTAAACAAAATTCTTACAAGAGCTTTTGGATGACCCATTAAATCCTTCAGGATCAGCTTGCTTTCTACCAGTCTCTTCTTGAACCACTATGTCTAATTTAAATGACTTAAGTTCTATGTCGTGCAATTATGTGTTCCAAACAGGGATGCAGCTCTTTTTATGATAACTTCCAATATGGTAACTGGAACTACCGGTACCTAAGCTAAGTATGCTGCTTTGCACTGACTGCGATCAACAACGTTTTGGTTATTTTGATCTCTATACTTAAGAGTGACTCTGGGAAAACCATTTATTTTTTTGATTGAAAAAAAAAAGAATTTCATTGATAATTTAGCCACTAGGTGGCAATATGCTGCTAAATGAAATCAAAGATGAGTAATCTAGCCTTTCCTTTCATCTTTTTACTTGGGTTGCTTGTTTATTGAATGCCATCTCTCCCTGATGCATTTTTTTTTTCTAAATTGAAGATGAGTTCTTGGAAAAAAATATAACAGGTAATTACTTTGAAAAATAGCCTGCTAGGTGAATTAGATGCTTAAAAGTAAACTTGGTAATTTCTTTTCCCTTCTCTAGGCAACGGTTTTTGCATCTTTAATAGTAAATGTGTAATGGGATTTGTTATGTCTAAGTGACAGAATTATTAAATGTAGTATAAATAATTTGGTGTGTGTCAAATTACCACAGGTGGGGAAACATTGAGGTTCTTTTTACTAGGAGAATTGCTCATTGCTACAAGGAAACTTTGTGAATTGGAGAGCGTTAAAACTAAATTTGGCGTAATCTTGTTGTGACAGACTTTTGATTATTGGTGGCTGTGAAACGGAGGAAGATGGAACTGGAGCATCTAAAGCAAGTAGTTGCGGCCTGTCGGCGTGGAGAGTTCTTTCGGGTTCACCCTATTATAAGCAGGTTACCAGCTACGAAGATGATATTGGGACAGTAAGTAACATTTGAATGCATGTTCATTTGTTATATGATGATGAAATATGCATATAACCATTTTAAAATTCCCCCAATTCACTGCTGTTAAGTTTTCTTGTTCTGATTTTTTTTTAATCAAACGTTTCATGCACACTGAGTTCCGCTGATGCACAGTATGATTACAGACATGTGGTGGTCATTTGTGATTATGAGCCAGAAGGAGAAAAGTCAACACGTTCTTCTGAGGTTTGTTGACTGGTGAAAATTGCCCCCCCCCACTTTCCCAAGCAAGGCTTCTTCCAATGGAAGAATGCAACCTGGTGACTTCTTATACTTCTTTCTCTCTCTCTCTCTCTCTCCTCCCCCCCCCCCTTTCCTGCTCCTGGACAATGACTTTTTGCCCGTGTAGCATAAGTAAAGTATACCGAGTGTAACTGATATAACTCTGACTTTAGAGTCCAACGGACTCCAGAGCTTGTTCATAGTCCTAGTCACCATCTCAAGTAAAACAGTTTAAGGACTGCATGACCTGTCCTGCACAGATTAGGACAGAATGCATGTGCCTTTTGATTATTGTCTTGTGTAAAAAATTGCCTTAGTGCTGATGAATACTATGGCTTCCAAACTGTACACAGGAAAAAAGAGATGCTTGCATGGTTTTTTCATTACACCTATTCAGGAAAAATGCCATATATAAAGACCCTTTTAGAATGCCTTTATGAAATATTGGGACTCACTTCAGGCCAAAGGGAGTCCAATTGGGAAATAGCATTTAAATGTGCTCTTCTACATACCCTTGCTGTCTCGCCTTGCCACATGAACGGCAAACTTGGGTCTTTGCTTTTTACTTTTGCTCACATTTGCTCTTTGGTGGCCCTGTGATAGTGTCTGGAAGAGACAGTCTGTAAGAGATGCTAGATCAAGTCGGAAAGGGTTAAATAGGTTAAAATTGGCACTGCGAATTGTGCTGTGAAAGCAGTCTACCAGCACAGTTGGTGGAGAATTGCCTTTCTGTGCCCTACTCTGTCTCCATTTTTACTAGATCTTCCTTTTTACCCACCTGTCAGCTCAAAAAACGCAAAGTAGCAGAGAAGTCCACATGATATTCTAGCTGTTCAGAGGAGACTAGAGTGCTTCTGGGAGGATCACTGTGACAAATACTCAAAATCTAGCATCTGCATATAAATGAGCAACATTGAAATGTTGACACCCGTTGTAGAGAATCATTGCTGCTTTTCTGCTACTTCCATAGTTTGTCAGCTTTTGAGAGAAGAATTAAAAGTGATTTTTATATGGTTTATTTTTAATAGGCCAAGAGAAGATCATTGTTCAAGTTTGTGAATCTCAAACTTTACAGCAGACAAGGAAGGGAGCAGGTAAGGAAGGGAGCAGTGTGTGTGTGTGTGTGTGTGTGTGTGTGTGTGTGGAGAGAGAGAGATTACTATGTACTTTTTATGCAACAACTGTCACAAACAGCTTCAGTTCTATGGAGTGTCCTATGGTAATCTATCATGGGGCATTCGAACCATGCTAACTCCAGGTTCAGAGGCAATGTGCCTCTGAAAACTAGATGCAGAGGAGCAATGATGGGAAATTCAAGACATGCTGGAGACACCACTTTTAATTCAACCATATAATCACCCCCCCCTCCCAATCTACCCATTTAACTGAACACTCCAAATTTTGAACTGAGCTTCTTTAATCCTTACATTTAAATGGAGTTTTCACGTCTCCAGAATGCAGAAGAACAGCATATTTGGTATCTTGTGAACATGGCCATCTCCCTAGACCAGGGGTGGCCAACCTTCCAACATGAATGCTCCTGGCCCTTTAATGGTTTGTATAGGTGAGGGCATTTCAGCAGGTGCTGATCATGTTTTTAACGGATGCCTAAAGCCCTTTGCTCCAGGGAAAGCCACTTCACTAGGTAAAGCTATGCATTTTTGGTTCGTGCTATTGCTAACCGAAATTCAAGGTGTGAAAGACCACCTACTTGACCAACTAAAATGTGGGTGGGTGTCATCAATGCTACTCCTGCAGAACTGAAGGATTTTTTTTCCCCAGGCATGGTCATTCAGTTCTAATTATGAATGTATTTTAGTATTTTCTCCAACAATTGGGTCCAAGCTGACCTTTCCCAGCAAGGAGTGACGGGGGGATTAGGAGGAGTAGGAAAAACTGTATACATTTGATAAGTTGGGTAGCTAGCCTGCCCCGAGGGGGGGGATGATGTGTTTTGCATCATTGCCCTGCCCTCTGCACTCCCGGAAGGGTTCATTTCAAGCTTCCAGGACCTGGGGTGGGTGGGAGGGCCCCCAAAACATGCTGTTTCTGGCACGTTTATACTCTGCAGCTGCAAATGCAGCCCTTCGGCTGCAAAAAAGAAGCCGCGGAGCACAAAAATCCTGCCTCGGCTCCTCCTCACGGGGAGACTGCGGCTGTCGACTGAGGCACAGCAACACCCCCCCCCCCCCAGCTACTCTACTGCATTTGATAGGGAGATAGAGCTGGCAGATCAGTCTGTCCCTTAGGCTTGAGAACTGTGGATGTCACTGATGACTGTATGTTGTACTGACGTGAATGATCATTGCATACCGTGCACATGTTATAAAACTGAAAAGGGGAACCATGCAATGGAAAGATGCATTGAACATGAAAGGAAACATTGCTGATGACTGGTGAGGTTTAATACTAAAGGCATTCATTTTTGTTTTCCTTGCTTACTGAAATATTGGGCAGGATGGCATTTTCAAGCTGAGCCTTTCTCCAGATGGCACTCGCCTAGCAGCTGTTCACTTCTCTGGAAAATTAACTATCTGGGGAATACCGTCCCTCAGACAACAAGGGGAATGGGACCAAAGTGACCAGGTTTGTGATTGTTAATAGTTTGTAAAAACTAAGTTCTACTTATAACCTGTATATACAGGTTATGGCATGGAAATTTGTATGGAATCTCATGCCACCTTTAATATTTTGTGTGTGTAAATGATGTATGAATTGTGTCTGACACATGCATGTACCACCAAGAAACAAAGTATGACTTTCTAATTCAGAACTGTTTAATTCATATGCAGATTTTTGATGAATTAATCACATGTATTTGAATCAAAGAACTGAAATGGCTTTAACTGAGGGACAGCCCTAAGTTTGTTGCTTTGGCATACGTAGTTATCTGTGTTAAACAGCTAAAATTTAAAAGGATGGTGGTGTGCTAAGTGAAAGAATACTAACGAAGGTCCATCCATCCATTCATCCCACGCACACTCAGCTGACCTAGCAACAATATTTCTCTATAGATGATTGCATTCAAATGCTTTTTCTGAAGCCATGATCTGAAGTTGATTCAACCTTGAGTTCAGAGTGTGGTTTCTTTTGAAAAATGTGGTTAGAATGAGACGGGATTGGTCAGTTCACATGACACAGCTGATTCTGGCATATAAAACTATTATCAGAAGTACAGTAGGGCCCTGGTATATGAGGGGGGTTGGTTCCTGCCCCCCCACAGATACCGGGAACCTGCGGATGGGCGTGAGTGGTATCTTCTGTGGCCCCCCTATGCCCCCTGCCATTACCTTATTGTCAGCTCTAAATGGGCCAATGCGGCAGAAATGCAACAATGGCTCGAAAGCAGAGTCTCAAGCTCTCTCCCCCCCCCCCCCCCATGCGCTCCCCTGGTGATTCTTTTACCTTAAAATGGTGTTCGTGTCTTGCTTTCAACGAACGCTATAAGTAGCATACTGCTGCTTTATAGTACAGATGCAGGCTCAGTCGAAGACCAGGAAACAGATACTGAAACTGCTTCCTGGTCTTCGGCTGAGCCTGCTTCTGTGCTATAAGCAGTAGCATGCTACTTATAGCGTTCGTTGAAAGCAAGACACGAACACCATTTTAAAATTGCCAGGGGAGTCCTTGAGGGGGGCTCCCGCCATCCATAGATAAGTGAATCCGTGGGTAGCAGCCCCCCCTGTAGTAGAATTCCTCCCCTCACCCACTGTTTCAGGGCTAAGAGGGCGCTACACAAAGCTATGGTGTAATCCTGGCTTCACATGACTTCCAAACTGACCTATTAAGTTTCTCATTATGTTGTAAGCTGCATTGTGCACATTTTAACATGAAAAAGTGGGGAAGAAATTATTAAAATATATAAACATGGTTATATATAAAAAAATCTCCAGAAAAAGCACAAAGGATCCTCTGTGACAGCCCCCCTCCCCAAGATGCAGGTGCACGGCCTGTTGGCACAGCTGCATCAGCACTGGAAAGTTGGATAGGATTGGCCCTTGGTTTGATGTTTTTTACAGGGGATAAATTGAAAGTACCCTGTAGTAGATTTGTGGTTAGATTAATGACTTTGAGTTGTACCTAAGGTCATGTTCTCTGACCAGATGCTCTGTTTGTATCAGAGGGGAGGGTGACATTGGCTGATTCCCCCCCCCTTTCCCTCTACAGCCCCTGGTAGGCTCCCCACAAATTGTTCTTAAGTATTGTGAGACCCTCAAAAGTAGATACTTGTGGATCACAGGGACCTTTGGTGAAAGTTGCCCTTTCCCTTTGTGCATATGGGTCTTTTCTGTGCATATGGGTCTTTTTCTGTACATGGAATAAGACCTTAGGATACAACCCTTTCCCCTACCCCAAATTTTCTCACGCAATATGTCTTTTGTTGTACCAGTCTTGCTTTCTGCAGTGTTTGTAGCAGAAATACAACAATTGAGTTTTTAATAATACAAGAACCTATTGAAAGCTGTGGGCAGTTTGGAACTGTGCAACTAAAAAATAAGATAGCATTATTCTTGTGACATGACTGGAAAAGTAATAGACCACTGCTTAATGACTAAGCATTGTTGGTGGTATATGTGGTTAGATTTTGGGTACTTCTGCTGATACTCAGACTGCTGGAAACCCCTGAACCCTGCTTTTGGTGCCACGTTATTGCTCCTGAGAGGCTTCTACCTTTGGCTGAGCCTCTTGGGAACTCAGAAAACAAGTACCGGGGGGTGCCCTTATCCGTGGATCCGCTATCCACTGATTCAGTTATCCGCAGATAGCAGATGGCCCCCTTCCCCCGCAACCCTTCCCAGGCACTTACTTTTAGCGTTGTTTTAGCGACCCCTGGGTGCCAGTTGCATGCTTCCCCTCTAAATATGCCCCATTCAAAATTTATTCAGTACCAAAGTTCCATCCTTGCAGGCAGGCAAATGCAAAACAAGATTCTTCTCCAAAATAAATGCTTGTCGGCAGAGCAATGCACTAATTGGCTAGCAGCTCTGCCAATCAATCTGAAAGGGGCGTGCACAGACCCTGTTTGAGTCTTTTCGTCTGCTGTCCAGTTGGAAGCGGAATTTGGGTGAAGGTGGCACGCTAGTTGGTCACTGAGAGGAGATAAAATGTGTGGAGAAAGAGAAAAAGGCTTGTTGTATAGAGGAGGGGAATGTTAAAAATTATCTGCCCTGGGTGTCAAATACACTAGGTACGCCTCTTCATGACAGTGTAAATTGCTGGGGACTGGGTCAGTTTTACTATGCCTGCCGAGTGCCTGTGCTCACAATATAGAAGATGTAAAAGTAGTCTTTTTTCTCATGGCTCTGCCATCTTGTGTGATATGCTGTTCTGTGGAACCCAGCAGCCTTCACCCCCACATGTGCATGTGCGTATTTTTTTCTTCCTTATGTTCTTTCCGACAAAAGCTATTCTAATACCCCAAACAACATGTTACTAATACTGTTGCTAATTGTTCTGACCTGTGCCTGACAGGGAGGCCCAGATTAGAAGGCATAAGTCTCCAATAGAGCTCCACCAGTGGCATATAGAATACAGGTGGGCCCCCATATCCACAGATTCGCTATCCACTGTTTCAGTTACCCACGGATCCCCCCCCCAGGCTTTTACTTTTTCCCCAGTAAGCTTTGTTTCTTCCTTAAACAGGAGAAGCAGCCTCTGGCTGCTTATTTCAGGCAAGTAGAACGAGACTAAGTCCTAGAGAGGTTCTGCAAGGTTAACAGAAACCTTGCAGAGCTTCTCTAGGACTTAGTCTCATTCTACTTGCCTGCAATGGAGGCTGCTTCTCTGTTTTAAGGAAGAAACAAAGCTTGTTGAAAGAAAATAAGTGCTGGGGGCACACGCACGCCTGCCCCGCAGAGGAGGCAGGGCGGGGGTCCCTCAGGAACCCATGGAGGGGGTGTTCTCTCCTATCCACGGTTTCCAGTATCCACGGAGGGTCCTGGAACATATTCCCAGCAGATATGGGGGGGGGGAGTACTGTACTAGCGCTGGAGGGGCCCAGCCCAGACTCCAATGCTGAAGTAGGATCTTCTTTTACAAAAACTAACTTGTTAGACCCTAGTAACAGTGCCACATCTGGGAATTGGCAGCAGAACAGATGAGCCATCTAGAGATGCTTGCAGGTAAAGGTTTCACCGAGCCAAATCAATAACTTCAGCTATGTATTCTGCTACAGGATAAGATTTGCGGGAAGGCGAAGGGGAGCACAGAGCAGTGTCAGCTGCACTAATCTGTAAGAAACCAGCCTTCCGTCTGACTTGCGAGATAATCTAGGATATTGTGCACTGTTCGTGTATAGTGAAATATCTGAGTTGTTCTCGCACTGTTAAGGGTTGAATGTACAGTGGTGAAGGGTGTAAGCAGGACTAATGTTAATGCAGCATAGTCGTGTTGGTGTGAAGGAGTTGGTGCAAAAGGAAGGAGAGATGTGCTTACATGAAAATTATGCTGAAGAATTCCAGATGTTAGAATGTTCTTCTAATACCTCCATGTATTTTGTGGGGGATATGTGCATACAGGTGTGTGTGTGTGTGGGCGGGTGGGTGGGTGTGGGTGTTTTTGTAGAAGGTTCCTGTTTTATCAATCTAGTTCAAATATTTTAATATCCTAAACTAACCATGGTTGTGTTGGAGCAACGTACATTTCTCTTTTATCATTGTTTTAAATGAAGGAAGTTGTCTTAAATATTGCCTGGATGAATGAATGAGCTTCCTTCTTGGATCGGCTTGGTTTAGTGGAGGTAATCATTCAGTAGAACAGCTTGTCTTGAACAATTAATGCCGTGTAGGATCTTTCCATTGCATTTTATACAGGTTGCTTTTGGTGGACATTTACCTTCCATTATGTAATACTAACATGACACAACTAAAAAGTGGTATCTTTTTTTCTGAAAGACTGGCATAAGAGGGGAATATGTACTATACCTTCTAGATACTTATGGCTCAAATAACTAATTAGAATATTGTCTCTTTGTTTTAGCCAGGTTATGATGAAATCAAGCCAGAATGGAGACTCTCTCTTGAAAAACGAAAGAAAATTAAAGGTTGGTGCCATAGTCCAGGTACTTTTTTTTTTGGGGGGGGGAAAGAGTGAGAGTGGAGAATTGAGGTACTGTAGTTATGATGTTGTCAGCACAGTGTCTTAAATTTGGCAAAGAATATAAAGGCTAATAGAACGGAAACTGTCCGTTTTAACATCTTCCTCCCAGCACAGGCTATATTCTTTGCATCTGAAGAAGTTCAAGGCTAGTGAATGAAACGTAATGCCAGTTTTACTGTTTTTAAAGTGGTTTTATTGTATTTTACAACAAGGTTTTAAAGTATTTTATTACACAGTGGTGTATTTTAAAAGACTTATAAAGTCTCCATCTGCAGATATTTTAAAAACAGTTTTTAGTGTGTTTTTTATGACAATCCCGAAGATGATACGATCGTATTACAATATAAAGGCTAACATTAAAATGCTGCCAAATATAATTGCCGAAATGGTGACTCTTAGAGTTGCTTTGTACATTCTGTGAAAGCAATGCTAGATAATACGTTGGTGACTTGCTCATCCTCTTTCCACCTTGGAGTATTATGAAAAGGGAGACAGGCTCATTGTCCTTTATTTTGAAAAGTATGAGTAATGCCTGCGTATCCCTGTTTACTTCGTACTTCTATGTACAGCAAAACTGAGTATCAGTTACCATGTTAAAGTTATATATGCACATGTCATGATTGTGTACACAGAAATGTGTTTAATAATGTGGGAATGACTGCAAATAACGTAACAACGTTACAGGTGCACCACCCTTTAAAGTAAGACAACGGGCTAACATTCTCGGGAGATTCAGTGTGTTGAGGAATTCAACAGGGTAGTTCACTGTCTGATCTGTGTTTATCTCTGTATCAACTGAACACCGTGTGGGTGGTTTTACTGCCTTCTACATAAAATACAGTCTGTCTCATGATATAGTGATCCATAAGCCAGAACCATGCCAAATCTCAGTTTTCTAGCGGGAAAATAGGAGATAAATTGAGTCAGCAAGTCGAAGCTTTTGTCTGTTCTGTCTGTCTGTCTGTCGAGAGAGGTAACAATTTTTTTTCTTACAATCTTGAATGTATTTGTCTTTATGAGCAAGTCACCCCTTTAAGGAAGGCGAGTATTGCACCATTATTCTTACTTTATAGATAGGATAGTGAAAGTGAAAAATGGACAGCTTGGCTAGGGCCATAAAATGAGTCCATGGAAAAGGAGTGGCTGAGCTTAGATCTCTGGAATCTATGCTGTACCTAACTCTGTTGAAACATGCTCTGAATTTGGTTCCTGAGTGAAATGGTTATGTGGGAATCCTCCTTAAAGTTGCGATCCTATACATGCTTTCTAGGAGTGAGCCCCACTGAACACAATGCAACTTACTTCTGAGTAGATATGCATAGGATTGCACTGTAAATCGCGTGTCCGAGCCAAATTTCAGGACATGGGAGTAGAGGCTTCTTTCCTGAAAAGAAAACCTTCATTTTAACCTTCACTTAAGCACATTTTTCCAAACCACGCAAATTCTACAATCTAAGCAGAAGTCACTTTCCCAGAGCAGCTTTATGGATATTATTCCTCTTGGGTGCAGGCATATCACCTTTTTTTTCTTCACCCTTAGTTATGACATTCTCCCAGCTGATTATAGCTTCATCTAGATTCTATGAATAATGTTCCGAGCATGTGCCAGGGAGGTTGCCTCACAGTTGGCCTGAGGAGCGATAAGACCATATCTCTCATCCATTTTTAAAAATCCATCCTACTTTGTATGAGTAGATCTGCCTAATACACTTGAGCTGCATCATTTTTAAAATAATTGCCTGAAAAAGTCTTTGGCTGGAATCTTTTAATTATTCAGTTTTGCTTTTGTTAATTCAGAGATGACTTTAATTAAAATACTACCATAAAAACTTAGTGGAGCGAAGCTCTATGTGATGCTGATATATTGTTGGTAAAGTTGGACTCCCAAGTGAATTTTGTTAAATAATTGAAGCTACTCTAGTTCTTGTGGTACTGCTTGAAATCCTTCCTCTTCCCCCTCCAGACAAGGAATCTTTCTACCCGCTGATAGACATAAACTGGTGGGCAGACCATGCCGTCATTTTGGCTCGGTGTTCAGGTGCTTTGACTGTGTCATCGGTGAAGACGTTGAAAAACCTGCTAGGGAAATCCTGTGAGTGGTTTGAAAGTTCTCCTCAGGTCACTTCAGCTCATGATGGAGGATTTCTAAGTTTGGAGGTAGGAAGCACTTGCAAAATTAAGAAATACCTTATTTGTAGATGTGTGAAATGTCATCTCTCTATCCTACAAGTGCCATGCTGTTTAAGGCTCCTGTGCTTATAGTAAGCATTTTACTATACTGATCCTGGGGTCAAACAGACCAGTTGTGTCGGTTAAAAAAGACAATATGTTTGACAATGGGTCTGATTTAATGGGGAAATTGAATAAAGGATGATTGTTCATAGTATGGAATGCATATACAGGCGCCCCCCCCATATCCATGGATTCCTCTTCCGTGGTTTCAGTTATCCACGGTTGAGAATTCCCCCCCTCCCCGCATGACCCCCCCAGGCACTTACTTTTACAGAAGAAACCTCAGTTTTTTCTTCAAAAGGACCGGAGTGAGCAACCTCTTTTCAGGCCTCACCAACAAGACTTAGGTGTTAGCTAGAGTCTGAGCAAGGTTGCAGAGACTCTAGCTAGCACCTAAGCCTCATTGGTGAGGCCTGCAAGGAGGCTGCTCACTCTGGTCCTTTTGAAGAAAAAACGGAGGTTTCTCCTGTAAAAGTGCCTGGGGGTGTTGTGGAGGGCGTGGGGGGTCGCGCCTGCCCCCCACGACCTCCCAGGCACTTACTTTTACAGGAGAAACCTCTGTGTTTTTTCTTCAGAACGCCGAGTGAGCAGCTTCCTTGCAGGCCTCCTCACCAACAAAATTTCTGTGCTAGAGGGTCTCAGCAACCTTGCTGAGAGGTTGCTGAGACTCTCTAGCACTGAAGTCTTGTTGGTGAGGAGGCCTGCAAGGAAGCTGCTCACTCGGCGTTTTGAAGAAAAAACAGAGGTTTCTCCTGTAAAAGTAAGTGCCTGGTGGGGGTGTGGAGGGGGGTGTCTTGTGTACCTGCGGGGATAGCACCTGTCCGCGGTGGGGCGCGGGGGGCTCAGAAAACCGTGGAGGGGTCGTTTGCCCCTTTCCGTGGTTTCAAGTATCCACGGTGGGGGCTGGAACGTATCCCCCGCGGATACGGCGGCCCCCCCTGTATGTAGTATAGGATGATGTCTATATAGGACGATGTCTAGGCTTTGTAATGACCCCCAACGTTGAATCTGATGTTTCACAGACCTCTTGATTACTGCCAAGAAGTACGTTTTCATTACATTGGAGGTCATTTAGTCCCCTGATATTTATTTATTTATTTATTTATTTAAAGAATTTGTAGCCCGCCTTTCACCCGAGGGCACTCAAGGCGGCTTACAAGGCGGCTTACTGATACCTTGGATATAGAGTAGTTTCGTTCCCCCTCAGTTTTGATATCGTTTTAGGGATATCCTCAAACGTCAAAACAATACAGACAGTGGGAAAGGACTGAAACTCCAAAGAACAATTGATCTCTTTAATACCGTACAGCAGAATATTTGCAGTATGAAGTAGCATGGGTTAGGGAAAGAGTTTAATGTTTTAAAAAATCCTCGTGTTAGGTTTGTTTATATGTAGAAGGGTTAATTGGAACGTCAGTAGCTTTCTTGGTGATCTAGTTATGGGATTTTTAAAGTTAAACTAAATGAGCATTGGCATTGTTTCTGCATAAAGAAATGTGGTGGTGGTGCTGATTATATTATCACATATAGTGTCGTATACTATTGTTCAGAGGGACCTTACGATGATCCTACAGCAATATGCCACATGATAGATATTTTTCTCCTCTTAGTCCTCTCTTTAGAACCAGGATCAATATTTGAAGTTATGGCAAAAGTGATATGCTCATAAACAGTCAAATGACTATGACACTTTTAAACAGTAATAAAAGAAATATGTGATCATATGAATTCTTAGTAGAATATTGGCATGCCCCAGCAACATGTCTTTTCTAATGACTGTATGCTTGTGCTGGTCTGCATCTTTTTAGATTGTGAGCTCTTTTGGATCAGGGAGCCATTAAATTATGTGATTTTGTCGGTAAAACAGCTTTGAAATTTTTTTGTTGAACAGTGGTATATACCGTATTGGTCTGAGTATAAGACTCACTTTTTTCTCCTAATTTAAGTTTTTAAACTAGGGGTGCGTCTTATAATCTGGCTGTTGCAATTTAATGCCAGTGATTTAATTAATTTTTTTTAATAGCACCAAACTTTAAGGGTGCGTCTTATAATCAGGTGCGTCTTATACTCGGGACAATACGGTAAATATTCTTAATAATAAGTGTTTATGGTGAGATTGTGGTAATGGTCCATCTGGCTTTGGATGTAGCCGCTTCTGGACGTGTTCAGAGAAAATTCATTTTCTGGTGATGGTTTTCGCTCCCAGCTCCATCGAGATTTGTGGTTGCTTACTGCCTCTTTGTGTTCTGAAGCCTGACAGACCTAAGTGTGATACATTGTTCTGCTTGTTAAGAATTGCTTTCCTTGTAGTGTGAGGTGAAGTTGGCTCCAAAGAGGTTGCGCTTGGAGAGCAGACCTGGTGATGAAGATGAAGGAGAAGATGACTCTGATTCGGATGATGAAACTTCTGCCAAGGCCCGGTATTTTGGCTATCTCAAGCAAGGCCTGTATTTTGTCACAGAAATGGAGCGGTTTGCTCCCCCACGGAAACGTCCCCGCACTATTATAAAGAATTATCGTCTTGTGAACCTGAGATCTACGACTCCGGAGGAGCTGTACCAGAGAAAGGTAAGAGACATTCTTGATTCTCCCCCCCCCCCCCACACACCTATCTCTCAGTATGAGCACTTAATTACTCTTGATAACAGGGCAAAGTTGCACCTTTTAAAGTAGTACTTTGAATGTAGCACCACTTTAGCAAGGGGAGAGCAACTGGCCCTGTTCATCTCAGCATAGCATCTCTTCTAGTGTTTGTTTGCTAGTGTTTCTTCTGCATCCTTTTTAGATTGTGAGCCCCTTTGCAGACAGGGGGCCCTTTATTTATTTTGCTAGGTGAGCTGCTTTGTTTGAAATAAAAGTATATAAATAGTCCTAAAATAATTAAAAACTCCAAATTTCTTAGAATAACACACATGAGTGTCTTTTTTTTTTTTTTTTGCATCTACACTTTCAGAGAAATTGGGTTTGGAGTGCAAGTCACACTGATTTAAAGAGAATCTCCTTTCAGCCAACTAAATGTGTTTAGGATTTGGTAGTTAGAAATTTGTGTTAATTAGTTTTGTCTTCACACCAGGAGTACACTTGTATTTCTAAGGGAATTGGAAGTTGTAAATAATGTACCATGAATAGCAGCTTGCAAGTCATTATACAGGAACAGCAAATGCTTTCACAATTGAGGAAGTCTGGCATGGGCTTCTTCCACACAATTGGTTTTTTTTCAATCAATAAATGTGCAGATGTTGCTCATTTGTTACATGTGATCCAAATATCCTTTTTCTCAAAATAAAACACCTACTGTGGGGAGACCATATTTTTCTGAACATTCAAAGCACATTATGTTGTGCCTTGAAAAATGAGACAACCCCCCCCCCCCCGACGATTCAGCCTTTGCTATTGAGATTTAGTATCTTGGGCACCTGTTTATATATTGTTTGCACTGTATCCTTGTCCATTATGTGTAGATCTCATATTGCACAATTGTGTTTTTTACTTGGAACTGTCTCACAAAGGATGAAATAATGGCTGGAACATGCATTTATTGATTCATTGAAATCTGTTGTGTAGAATTGAACATGAATGTTGCTGGTTTTTATATTGTGTTGACTTGTAACAGCACCCATATGGATCGCTTTAATTTCTATGCCCTTTATTTTTTAGATTGATAATGAAGAATACGGAGAAGCCTTGTCACTAGCTCAAACATATGACCTTGATTCTGACCTTGTCTATCAGAGGCAATGGAGGAAATCGGCTGTTAGCATTGCTTCAATTCAAGATTATCTGGTGTGTGTGTGTGTGTGTGTGTGTGTGTGTGTGTGTGTGTGTGTGTGTCTGTGTCTGTGTCTTTTTTTTGGGGGGGGAGGGGAAGCTAGTGTTTATCTAATGTGTTCTAGCTTGTGAAACAAAGTTATCCAGTGTATGATGTGGAATGAATGATGTGAAATGAACTGTGTTAACCCCTTCATCCAATAGTCCAGTTGTTCTCAAACTTTTGGACCGCTTGTGTTTCCGGGGTGGTCGTTGCAGCTATGGCAGCAATGGCGCTTCCAGTTTTTAGTAGTAGTTTTTAGCCCTATCTGCAGACCTGTCCGCAGGCCTCCCTGCAACTCAAAACGGCTCTAGATCACAATCGCCACCCGTTTCCAATTTTTGGACGAAACTGGAAGTGGGTCACGATCTGGAGCTGTTTTGAGGTGCGGGGAGGCCTGTGGCAGGGTCTGCAGGCTTGCCGCACCTCCTAGAGCCCTGGCAAGACCCACAGGGCTAAAAAACCACTTCTCCGCCAGCAGCGACAGTGCGATCCCCAGAAGCTACACCCTTAAGGGAGTAGCGACCCATTGTTTGCAGCTGGGACTTCATGATGCCCAAGTTTGAGAACCACTGCAATAGTCTGTTGGCATATTCTATTATGATCAGTAGATTGAGTCTCCTGGTAAGAATAAGTGGATAAGAAAGGATAACTGCCGTTTTTAATCTTTAAAGCCCTCTACAGCTTGGGCTCAGCTGTGTAAAAGACTGCCTACTCCCATGTGAATATGCCTGAATGTTGAGGTTGTGTTTGGAAGTCCTTATTTGGTTGCCTCTGCCTTCCAAGATTAGGTGGACTGGGGCTAGGACCTTGTTACCTTGTTTGAGGAATGGTCCCACCCCTACATATGCTCACCTAGCACTAAATGTCATCTGTCTAATACTGGGCAAAGATCCAGCTCTTTTCTAAATATTGTTTAGATCTGTTTTAATGCTGGTGGTATGCCCTCTTCTCTCCCCCCCCCCCCAAACTCTGTCATCTTTTGGTAACATTTTATACATTTTTTATCTCTATGTTTTAATTTGTTCTGAATGCGGGGGGGGGGGAGCATCAAGCATTCTAAATAAATCAAGCAAGGAAGTGCAATTATATTTACAGGATGATGCTGTTAAACATTGCACTTAAGCTTATTTAACATGTCATCCTGTAACTATAATTGTACTTCCTTGCTTGATAATCGGAAAGCTTTAATGATTTGCTTGCAATTTTGTTTTTGTTTTCTTTTCTTTTCTCTTTCTTTGGGCAGAGCAAAATTAATAAGCGTTCTTGGGTTCTTCATGAGTGCCTGGAAAGAGTTCCTGAGAATGTGGATGCTGCTAAAGAATTGCTGCAATACGGTTTAAAGGGGACAGACCTGGAGGCTCTCGTAGCCATAGGGAAAGGAGAAGATGGTGGCAGGTTTGTGAGAGTGGATCATCGGTTCTGCCCACTCCTGTTAAAGAGATAACTAGTTGAGAACTAGTGTGGTGTTGTGGTTAGACTTGGTCCAGGAAAGGCCAGATTCAAATCCCTACTCAGCCATGAAGCTTAGTGGGTAACCTTGGGCCAGTCACTGTCTCTCAACCTGATCCTATGTTACATAGTTGTTGTGAGAATGAAAACAATGAGAAGAGCCATATACACCACTGTGAGCTCCTTGAAGGAAGGGTGGCATATACATGTAAAAAACTGAAATATTTTTCAAAGAAACAGGGTATATGGGTTTGTAAGTCTCTGTTTGCATTTGACAAAATTTGGAGGTGATAGCAATTTCTCAGAGGAAATCCTTTAACTTACTTAACATGCAGCAAGAACTCTCCTTTGTAAATAAGATTTGGTTCCCAATATTAAACAGAACAGGCATTCGTTCAGTAACCCAGCAGACGACCACGAGGTTACCTCCGGTCAATAGGGAGATTGACACTTCCACTTCTAATCAACAGCTCCAGCAACTGCCTTCCACAGTAGTTGAATAAATCTCGTGACGTTCTTCTCTTTGGGCAGTGTCATCTAACAGCTCATTGTGCTGTGTTCACCTTGACAAACTCCCGTGAGAGGGATGAAACGTTGGTGGGAGTTTTAAGGTGTAAAGGTCCTTACTTCTCCTTTTAATAAAAATTTGTACATGGCTTACAAACCCATATACCCTGTTTCTTTGAAAATTATACCAAGCCATGAAAACTTCCATAATACATTGAAATAAATATGATTTATAGTAAGTAAATATTGCAATAATCCCATGCATAAATCAACAAGGGGAAGAGGAAAAAACATCTTATGTGAGTTTAGACTTTCATGGCCAGCGACAATGGTAGAAGAAAGACGGGTTTAAAAGCCATGATGAAAAATTCCTACAAAGCAAAAACCAAGAACTGGTGCGGACCAAGGACTGGGTTTGAGCAGAATAAAATTCTTTAATTAAAATGCTACGTTTCAATTATCATATGATGATCTTCTTCAGGCAAACATACGAGCCAGCAGGATGTAATTGAGAACCCCTGGTATAAAGTAAATTGTGAACAGTGTCCTTGTAACTTGAAAAAAAGTATTGCTGGATTTTATGGCACTTTTAAGCTAGCTCAAAGAAGGATGGAATGCCATTATAACATACACAGCCACTCAGTGCCTTGGTGTGATTTTTCTCTAAACCCACTGAGAAATAGACAGGCAAGAGTGCAAATCTTGCTCTCTACCATAGCTAGGCCCAGAGCCACTCCCTCACATACAGATTGTGACACCCATGGCACAACTTCATCATCCATGTTTTGTTTGTTTAAAAATAGTTGCTTTAAGTCACACCACTTTTGTTTTGTAATGTTTTGTCAAAGACAAATTTTGTCAAAGGCAAGATAGATAGATTTTAAGTAAATATCTAAAACTAGATGACTATCGAATTGAGGGCTGCATTTTGCTTTTAGGTCTTGAATTATGGAAGCAAACAATTCTAAGAAATACTGCGTGCTTACATATTCTGACTTCAGATGGACAAATTGTTTTGATGTTTTTATTGTTTGTTGGCTGGTTCACATTTCATTAAAAGCATGCCCCCTGCTTTTCTGTAATTCAAAATGAATGAATTTTTTTTCATCTGCCAAACTTGGCTGTAAATATATTCTTTTTTTTAAAGTGTTGTTTTATGAAATGTAAAATACGGCACAGTGTGTTTCCAATGATGGGTTGGATCCAGACCTTGCATGAGTAGAATCTGCCTTGTCTTGCCTTGCCTTCCCCAAGCCGCCACCTGCGGTCCTCCAAAAGCTGCTTTTGAGAGTTAGAGATCTCCTGAAAGGGGTGGGATGGGGCAGGGTGCTGGAGAGGAGGAGGGTTGCCAATAAGGCAGAGGAACTTTCTTCCCCAAGTTTCACCCCATCTCACCCTCCTTCTGGAATGCCCTCAATCCTTCAGGTGAGGGGGAGGTTTCAAGGTGCTGCTATGGAGAGAAAGGGGTGAGGAAGTTCCCTTGTGCGAACTTTCTTCTTCTCGTGTAAAAACTAGATCCAGCCTAAGGTATTTGCAGGCTGCTTCTCAAAGTTTACTTTGTAAGCTTAACACTAAAAATATTTATACAAGGTATTTCATATTCCTTGTAGAATGTCTATGTTTTAACTAAAGAAAATCATTGTATGTACAAAGAAGCAATGTTTATGGGATTTCCAGCCATGTACAGTTTTAAAAATTGAAGAAACTTTAAATGTCACTTTAAATCATTGTATATTCATAAAAAATGTCATTTATAAAACAGGCAGAAAGATTTTCAGAAGCCTAAGAGCTTTATGCTGCTTGAGTACTATTTCAGTTAAAAACCACCACCACCACCTAGTGTAATCTAAAAGCGAGAGAGCTTTAAAAAAAACACCCAGTTCTTGACCAGATAACCAATTCCTCATTTATTGATTTCTTTCTTCTCTCAGATTTATTTTGCCAGGCGATCTGGACATTGATGAACTACTTTATGAAGAGTTTTTAACTCCCGAGGAAGAAGCAGAGAGTAGGAAGGAACGGGAAGCCATGAAGCGTCAAGAACTTCTTCGATCAGTAAACTTTTCCAAGTAAGTGAAATGTCCTCTTGTTTTATTGCCAGCCTATATACATGGGTGTCTCATGGGAAGAATATTTTAAATACTTTTCACTTCTAATTCAATCAGGGTATAAATTTTTAACTGGCAATGCAGTTTGAAAATGGTCAGACTCCATGTGAGATACTGGGACCTGTTCTGGGCCTTGCAGTTTAAGAGGGATATTGAGAAACTGGAGCAGGTCCAGAGGAGGGCTACTAGATTGGTGAAGGGCTAGAATCTATGTCCTATGAGGTAAGTTTGGAGGAGTTGTGCATGTTTAGTTTGGAGAAGAGGCGGTTAAGAGGTGGCATGCTAACTATCTACAAATATCTGAGAAGCTGTCATGCAGAAGATGGAGCAGATTTGTCCTTGTTTGCTCAAGAAGGTAGGACCTGAACAAATGGGCTTAAATTACTGTTGAGGGTTCTATCTCACTTGTAATTTCTTTGGGCAAATTTGGGAAGAACTCTCTGATGGTAAGAACTGTTCAGCCGTGGAACAATCTATCTGAGAAGGTGGGTAGACTCTCCATCAGTGGAAGTCTTTAAGCAGAGACTGGATAACCATCTGTTGGAGATGCTGTAGTTGTGGACTGCCTGCAGTGGCAGGGGGTTGGGCTCCATCTTGTAGACCCATTTTGGTCCTGATTCTTGAATTTCTTGTTGGAACTTAAAATGTGGAGACAGTGTGGGTAACTTTACATGATTGGAACTGGATCAGTGTGCATGTGGCTACTTTTGAATATGTAGCAAATTGAAAATAATGCTGTGTAGATAGACACCAAGTACATTTGAATGCACATCCCAATCTATGCCTGTGCTTTCACACTTGAATGGATGTCCTCAATTGAATGTGCATTTGGAAGGATATTCTGGTACAACCAGTTATGGGTTGCACCGTTAGCGCTGGGTCTCAGTGTGGAAGATGGTTATTTTGTTTTCCTTAAAAAAAAAAAGTACGCAAGATGAAAAAGAGAACCCCACAAATATTGTGCGTTTAGCGACTGTGCTCTTTGAGCCATCTTTAAAAAAATGTACCCCTTTTTCTTTTTTAAAAAAAACAGGTTAACTTTGGAACAGAAAGAACTTTGCCGTAGCAGGTTGAAGCTACTAACTTATTTGGATCGACTAGCAACGTATGAGGTACAGAAGATAGTTTTTAAATATGGACTGCATATGTTGGCTTTTATAAGATGACCTTGAAGGGATGGTTTTGTTGTGTGTTCAACCATTTTAGCATTTCAGTTGTTTGCTATTTGTATTTCACTACTTTCTCTCCCTTTTCCCCGTCTCCGTTGACCTGATGAATCATATTTTCTTTGTCTTTGGACTTGATTTTGCTCTGGAGAGAGAGCTGCGCATGAGTGGCTGGTTGGGTTTAAACGTAACAAGAAACTATGAAAGCTTCTGCTTTTACTCCTAAGAACCAACCACAGTTTCATGAGCCTGCATATGAACACAGGAAGCTGCGGCTTGTTAACAAACTAGAGTTATAAGTACGAGAGAGGCCATCGGACCAGGAATGAACCATTAAAGCTAGCCTTTTCTTTAAATTCTAGTTAGTTAACAAACCACGGTTCCCTGCATTTTTATGTAGGCTTGTGGAACTGTGACTGGTTTAAAGTGAAAAAATGTTCCATGTTTCCTTGTTGAGGAAGGAGGGAAAGGAGAAGGAGGGAAAGGGACATTTTGAGTTTGCAGCTACCTTTGTCTTGTTCCCGTAGTGAGAAGCCACCTGT
The DNA here is from genome assembly GCA_026170595.1 of Plestiodon gilberti rubricaudatus. Taxonomy (NCBI): domain Eukaryota; kingdom Metazoa; phylum Chordata; class Lepidosauria; order Squamata; family Scincidae; genus Plestiodon; species Plestiodon gilberti. The sequence continues at coordinate 121,527,398 of JANXHW010000001.1, read as the reverse complement.
GTGTGGAGAGCCCACTTGCTCAGATCACTTCATTAGTCTTGGCATGTAACATCACAGCTCGCTTTTGGGGTGCTTAAAATTGCAGATAGTTTACAGAAGGCAATGGCATGTATAATGGGGGGGGGGGAGCTGGACTTTGCCTGAGAAAGAAGCAGAGTTTTTCTTCTCTTTCCAGTTGATTGTCTCCCCTTGCACAGGACATGAATGAAATGGCAAGTTTCAATTACTTTGTAGTACATTTCAGGTTGTTCTCCGTGTTATGTGATGAGGACTTCTGAGAAACTTCAGAACAATTGTGAAACATTTTGTAATGTGTGTGTGTGTGTGTGTGTGTGTGTGTTTTTCTCTTCAGGAAATCCTTGGAGGACCACATATTGCTGAGCAGCGGTATGATGCGGAGTTCTTCAAAAAGTTCCGAAATCAGAATATTATTCTTTCTGCAAGAACGTATGCTCGGGTATCAGTGTGTTTGAAATATTCCCATCATGTGAATTGCATTCCTTTTATTCAGTAGTGTCTGGCAGAAAAAATGGGTCCCATTTTGGTACAGACATTAATAAAACTGCTACTTTTACCATCTAACCTTTAGGTAAAGGTGACCCCTGACAATTAAGTCCAGTCGTGTCCGACTCTAGGGTGTGGTGCTGATCCCCATTTCAAAGCCGAAGAGCCAGCGTTGTCCAAAGACGCCTCCATGGTCATGTGGCCGGCATGACTCTCCTTGCCGCAGCGCGTAGCATGCGGCTGGAACACGGAGCGCTGTTTACCTTCCCGCAAGCGGTACCTATTTATCTACTCGCATTGACATGCTTTGGAACTGCTAGGTTGGCAGGAGCTGTCCAAGCAACGAGAGCTCACCCCGTCGCGGATTCGAGCTGCCGACCTTTCGATCGACAGCTCATGGTTCAGCGGTTTAACCCTTTGATAAAGGGTTAAAATGAGGACTCCTTCATACACTACCTTTTTAACATAGCTTCATTCAGTGTTTGAAGACCCAGAGCCACATGGGTGGGGCTGGTTGCCTGGCTTCTTCCTTCACACTTTTGCCTGCCTTCTGCAGGGCTCTGAGATTTAGCTGTCAAGCATTTATCTCCAGCCTTCTGATGAACTCAGACTGTATATGAATTTCCCCCTTTTTATCCCTGCAACAACCTTGTGAGGTAGATAAGGCAAGAGTCACTGGCCCAAGGTCACTCAGTGAGCTCTATGGCTAAGTGGGGATTGAATCCAGGGTCCCCACAGTCCTATTCCACTTTAACCTCAGTGCCATGTGGCCCTCAGTAAGAGGTATCTGTGTTGACTCAGTTAGTTATTGGTAATCCCCCCCCCCCGGATATCAATGAGGAATCTTAAGCTCCTGAGTACAGCAAGAATCAAGTGTTTTCACAATTAGTTTCTGTAAATAAAAAAAGGCTTGTAATTAATACACAGCTTTTGTCTTTTTAAGAACAGACAACTGTTCAGTCTCTAATTTTGCGATAATAAGTGAAATGGTCCAGAAGCTGTTTTCTGAATATTAAAACTCAACTGTTTGTACAGGAAAGCAATGTGAGAGCCCTGGAGATCTTGTTCACATACCATGGATCAGACTTGCTTCCACACCGCTTGGCAATTCTCTCTAACTTCCCAGAGACCACCTCTCCGCATGAATATTCCTTTTTGCTGCCTGAAGCTTGGTAAGTGCATACTTGCTGAATAACAATGCAGAACTATACTTTTTTCTTTGAAAACTTTGGGATTTTAGGAATTTGTTTTGGTTTAAAACAATTACTATTCCTAATTAACGTCAAATTAAGAGTTATGCAGAAAGAGAGATAGAAAGGAGAGACCCAGTAAATACATCTGCAGCCAAGTTTTGCTCCAATTCTAGAGGATTGCACCTAATTGAAAGGGCCAGTGTTGATATAATTACGGCTGTGTCCATTTTAATGTTGCTTGTATGATTTGTTTTATTGCTTAAATTGTTTGTTTTGGATTCTCCATGCTTTATTTTATTTTAATTCTGTAAGCTGCCTTGAGCTTCTGCTTTTGGGGTGTGGGGCTCCCTGGCCCAGATTGAGGGCGAGAGCTCCTCACTTGTCATACTTGCAGTACTACTGTGCTGGGCCTCACCAATTCATCCTCTTCATCCATCCGAGAAGGATCCTGCTGCCTGGCCTGGAGAGCCTTCCCCTGTTGTCCAGTTTGGCTTGGAGAGAGGAGCGGGTTATCAGCAAAGACTTCTTCTTCTTCCTCCTCCTCCTCCTCCTCCTCTCCCCAGGACAGCCAGCTCAGTTGCGTGTTGCAACCTCCAGTTGCATTTGTTGCCGCTGCTGCTACATTGGGCTGTGTGTGTGTGTGTGTGTGTGTGTGTGTGTGTGTGCTGGAAAACGTCTGCCCTCCCTGAGTGGGTAAGGGGTCTGCCCCCCCGAAGAGGAGATCCTTGCCCCCTGCTGCACAAAGAGAGGGGGTGGTGAGAGGCACAAAGAGAGGCTGGAGCCCAGACACATCAAGCCATACAAATGGAGAGACAGCCTCTCGCAAGAATGGCTTTCCCTCCCACAAGAACAAGATCAAGATCATCTTGTCTTCACCAAGGCTTCTGAAATCCCGAGCCATCCCACTTTGCACAGCGTGCTGCTGGGTAATGTAGTGAGCATCACTAACTAGATGGGGCTTCAGAGCTGCGAAATGCCGCAAAGCCTTCCTTTCCTTTGAGTTGCTGCGAGCCGGATGAAACCTTGTGGCGGGTTGAATGTGGCTTGTGGGCTGTAGCTGGGAGATCCCTGGTTTAGGTGATTCTGGTATGGGGCTCCCTGGTCATCAGGGGTGGCAGCCTCTCCCATGGGACTTGGTGGGCATAAGGACAGGGGCAGCATTGCTTCCCCCAGACATTGGGGTTGGAAAAGGGGGGTTTAATGAATGCCCCCCCCATTTTTTGGACACGTTTAACCTTCTAGAAGCCCCTGTGAAGGTCAGCACCTAAAAACTGCTGAGACGTCACTTTGTAGGCAACCTTTCTCTCACTGTGTGAAACTCCGTTATTGGAGAGCGAGAGTGCGCGCTCATGGGTTTGTGGATTCAACTTCTCTTCCTTTCTGTGATGGAAACAATTCCTCCCACCCCCCCTGGATTGGCGTGCACTTAACAATTGGGCATCCAAACCTTTCCACCTAGGAGGTCAAGAGGATGGGATGGCGTGGCCAGCTGCGTTCTACTCCAAACGTGCAACCTGATGACACCATTAGAGCAACGTTATACATTTCCGAGCCCACAGGAAGTGGGGTTGTTCTCTACCAGTCTCCTGGGTGACCCATTTGTTTGGGAGCTCAGAAAGGAGCAGCCACTTGCGCAACCGCAAGTGCAATGACTGGGGATTCGTTGAGCAATGTAAGTAGCTTAAGCTAGGGACCGTCTAGCTAGATTGCGATCAGGAATCTTTCTGTTGCTTCTGTCTGCTTGTCATTCTGGGTTTGATGCACTGTGGCGGGAGGGGGGGGGCTGAGAATTTGAGTAGCATCCCAGATCCATTTGCTAATAATATCAATGGTTATTGCATCCCTTTGGTGAAAACGTTACTTTATGCTTTCCAGCCTGGCTCAGGCATTTTCCATCCGCCTGCTTGTATTTTTCTCTTTCTTGTATAAACTTTTATGTTTTGACCCTTTGACCGCCAGGTCCATGCTCATGGGTAAATCAGTGGGTTGTTACCTCTCTTCACCCTGCAGTAATTTTTAGAGTTTGATTGATTAGTGTGGGCTTAGTTTTTTTAATAAGGATCATTGGGGTTCCGTGTTCTCCTGGTGAGTGTGTGAGTGAGAGAGAGAGGTGAGATTTCCATGTGGCCCTCCTCTTCCTGGTCTCTGTAGCCTGGGGGTTGTAGCAGATACCAGCTACCAAGCCCCCCCCCCCCCCCCCGTTCAGCTGCTGGTCCAATAAAGAGAATGTAAGGAGCATAAAGCTGCGGTGGCTTATTGGTTAAGATGCAGACCAGAAGGTTGGTAGGACAGCAGTTCAAGACCCGATTGCCGCAGCTCCTGCCAACCTCCTGCTGTGGTGGGAAGGTAACAGTGTTCCGTTAGTCACGCCGGCCACATGACCATGGAAACGTCTTCGGACAGCGATGGCTCTTCGGCCAGAAATGGGGATGAGCACCTGCACCCTAGAGTAGGACACGACTGACTTTCGAGCAGGGGCTGTCTTTACCTTTAAGGAGTAGAAAGGGATGCGTGCATGCTAACCACTAGGCACTACTCCCCTTGTTCAGCCTGCCTTCTACCAGAGTTCTTTCCCTGACATGGGATATTAAATTTCCTATATAAACAATGTTAGCTTTTTCTTAACTATGGTTAAAAGATTAGGCACTTGCCTCAAGAATGCATGTTCCTAATCTTGGGAGCACATCGCCCCTTTATTAATAAAAATGTTGACCACACTTATTGCTAACCAATGCTCCAATTTAAGCCAGATGTGAAATTGCAGTTTAATATGGTTGTTCAGATTTTGGTTAAATATGCACCCGGTTAGAGTTAACCACAGTAAAAAAAATATCAGGGGAAAGCCTGAGCCAAATTAAGATTAAGGCTGGAGGGGAGAATTCATTCGGAACCAGGAGGAAGCCTGCATTCTTGAGAGAGGCTACTGATCTCTTAACACAGACTTTTCATGGATAGAAAAGCATTTCGGAAGTCTGCTTCTTAAACTTCAGGCAGTCTGAATCATTTCACTGCGAAAGATAAATGTAGGTGCTTTGATGGGAGAGCATCTCTCCCTGAAAGGCGTCTACTATGCTAAAATTAGAACACTTTTTATTTGAAATTGTTTCATGTTCACATATTAGTTCTAGAAGCAGACTCTTAGCACCTTACTGGAAGCCTGTAATCGGAAGTGGATAGACTTCAAAGCCTTTGGCATAATCACTAAATGTTGAGCGCTTATCTTTAAGATACAGTTTGGAGGCAAACATGAAGTTCTCTTGTATTTCAGCACATTATCCTGTTACAGAAAAGGACTAATGGCTGAGTTCGAAAGAGATGATTGAGTGTGATATTTTCTGCGTATGGCTTCATTGCTGTGAAAGTGCAGTGCTTTGTCAGCAATGGTCTGTAGGCTGTACATGAGTACATGAGTACAGAGCTTGCATGAGTCCTGGCAGCATTAGGACTGGACGTGGAGGGAGTTCTGGAGCAGAGCCGCAGGAGGATCATTTCAGAGGCAGGCCACAATCTGAGTCAAGAGATCTGTCCAGGCGAGGGTTGGATCCAGGGGGTGGAAAAGCTGATAATCTGTGAGGGGAGCAGGTTGTTGTGGAGATATAACAGGCAGACTGTCCTGAATAACAGGCAGACTGTCCTGGAGTAAAACTACAATGCCACAGTCTGACTGTTGCACATCCAGGCACAGATCCAGGCCTGATCTTGAGTATGTGCAAGGCTAACCATGGTGAAGAGGAACCAGTAGTCTGCATTGGGGTCTGTAGTGGGACTTGAAAGAGCATTATCGTTGTTGTTGTTGTTATCAATAACATCATTGGCAATTGAATTTCTATCCCGTCTTTCTCCCCCATAGGGGGAACCCAAAGCCAATAGTACTCCTTCCCCTCTGAAGCATGGAGTGGTTCATCATATAGGGCACCAGTGCACAGACCTGGAAGTTCTTGGTTTGAATCCCATTGCTGTTGAGTTTAGTAAGATGTGATGTTTTAAGTGTTCAAGGTTTCTTCAAAACACACCCCAAATTAATATGTGGTCCTTGAATGCAAAAATGGGTGCCTGTCAGGTGAAAGAGTTGGGGTTGCTAGCTGACTGAGGGAGGAAAGTGCCGTCTGTGCCTTCAAGGGGGATTTGATAGGCAGAAACCAGCCGGTGAAACTTCTCATGGCATGTTTCTCTAGCTAATTGTTGCAGCTAGAGATGTGTATGTGGTTAAAGAGGCCAAAATTGGGCAACCAGTGGTGGATTAAAACCATCTGCTTCCTTTTCCCAGGAGATACAGGAGATGTGTATTTTAACACTTCTTTCATGCTTTGAAAGCATTTTGTGCATCCATAGAAGGGTTTGATGTGTGCAACAGGTTTAATGTGCTTGAATTGGCTGCGACGGTGCCAAAGAAAATGGGACCTGTTTGGGTCATCCTTTTAATTTGATAGCTTGGTATATTGCTGAAGATACCAGTAGAAATGAGGAGAGATGTGGTTATCTCTTGGTTGTCCTAGGGCCCTGATGGCGAACCTATGACACGCGTGTCACTGGTGACACGCGAGGTCATTTTGGGTGACACGCCTTACATTTTCGCAAAGCAAAAAGTTTTACTGGCTTGTCTTGAACATTTAGGGCAGAGATTTTGGGCAGACCTTTTATTATCTAGTAAAACTCAGCAACAAAAAAGTCACTAATTGATGTTAAATAAAATGCAATGTGTTCTATAGTTGTTTTCAGTTCAGTTCAATTCAAAATTACTTTTAAAAGTAGCAATAGTCAAAGTACTATTAAAAGTTTGGGGGGGGGGGCGCGACACACCAGCAGAGTCAAGTTAGGCATTTTCAAAAATTTTGACGCACCAAGCCCAAATGGTTCGCCATCACTGTCCTAGGGGTTGCTTTTTAGAGTTTTTACTTACCGTAAGTATGGACCATGCTGGCTTGCCCATATTTCTAGAAGTGCTCTTCTTCCTGAGTTTAGCTTATCTTTGAAGGGGTTTCTGCTTTATTGGAAGGCAAAGGCAAATTAAAAATCAGCATTAGTAATGCTTTGGCTCCCAGAATTGAACCTTACAAAAATCCGACATGTTAACAATTGTGAGGGTGATTTTCAAGGGAGGAATAGCGATAGTAATACAGAAAGGTACTGTGCAGCTTTAACATCTGTCTGCAGGCAGGTAATTGACACTACGTAGATAATGAGGACCACCTGTGAAGCAGCTGCTTCTGCTTCAAGAACTAGTTAAGAGTGCTCATTCACTGTGGAGACCAGGATGAAGGTTTTGGATCTCCGTACCTTTTGATAATGTTTCCCACAGGTGGCAGCGAAATGTCCAGAGATTTACGAGACTTTTTTTTTTTTTTAAAGGGTGATCTAGAAATATATTTATTTACAAATAAAGAGCTTAGCTGCTTGCAGGGTAAGTAGTAGCTATCTTGCAAACTGCGGGAGCTCAGCTCTTTTGAAGGGTGATTAGTAGCTACTGTATCTGATTTTTGAATAGCCTCAGGGCTTGTGGCAATTACTTACCTGATCTTTCTATCACCTGGGACCCACCAGAAATCAGGCCGCGACCCACCGAGTGGGTCCCAACCCACAGTTTGAGAAACACTGGCCTAGGAGAACTCTTTTGGACCATGGTTTGATTACCTGAACAATGCTTTTAATTAGGCTTACCAGATCTCCAACTGGGACAGAGTGCTAGACCTTTAGGAGAAGGAATGTGGGCAGGTGTAGCTTGTTAAACCCTTAAAGCACAATCCTAGGCAGGTCTACTCAGAAGCAAGCCCCATTGTGTTCAGTGGGGCTTGCTTCTGAGTAGACATGCCTAGGATTGTGCTCTAGGACTTAACAAGCTACACCTGTCCACATTCCTTCTCCTAAAGGTCTAGCACTCCGTCCCGGTTGGAGATCTGGTAAGCCTACTTTTAACTTTGGTTCAAAATTAAAAAATCCTTTATAGTCAGAGGCGTCTCTCCGGTAGGGGCGGGGCTGTAAGTATCGCTGCGGTCATAGTCTCTTTACCGAGCGAGGAGGAGGCAGCCCCGCCCCCTCACTGTCCGAGCCAGTCCCCTACGGAGAAACCGGCAGGGAAGAGACCCTGCCTGCTGCTTTCTCCGTAGGGGACTGGCTCGGACAGTGAGGGGGCGGGGCTGCCTCCTCCTCGCTCGGTAAAGAGACTATGACCGCAGCGATACTTACAGCCCCGCCCCTACCGGAGAGACGCTAGTGTTTATAGTTCATAGGAGTTGCTATGTAGGACTAAAACACTTGGTCTAGAACTGTTTTCTCTGCAGTTCTAGAAATCTCTGTGTGTAGCTGGGATGTCCAAAGCTTCTGCTGCATCCCTCTCACAGTTGAACAGGAAAGCAATTTTTTTTTAAAATGGAAGAAGTATTTTACTGTATTTTACTGGTATTTTACTGTCAGTATTTATGATACTGTCGAGCATTGTGAATGGCTGATTGCCATAAAAAAATTCAAAGGTATTCCAGCTGCTTATGTATTTCTCCTCCCACATGTTTGGTGGGAGGCACAAGCCTGGTTCAGATACTTCCCCAGGTGGTAGGAATGGAATCTTTGTGTGATGGCAGAAAAGGTCTTGTGTTTCTTCCCTTCCCTTCATTGTACAAATAACCCTCCGTTGCTCCACATGGCTGCCCAATTAGCTGATCCTCTTTTTCTCACATGGCTTTTTTCATCACAAGAACACTGTTGCCACCTGGGGGAAGTGCCTGAACCAGGCAATAGCTTTTTAGGGTTGCAGCTTTTGTCTGATTTTTGAGAAGGTAGTTTACTTCCAGTAGAATAGGGGGCTGATCAGCCTCGCTGTACTTTATATTGCGGTTTGGTATTCAGGGTATCGGAAGGTGCAATGCTAATGTGAAACTTGCTGCTTCCCGAAAACGATTCTTTTTGCAGCTTCCTTTTTCTCAAAAGAATGGAGACGCTGTGTGGTTGAAAGAGAACTCATTCTTCAATGGACCATTCTTAACTGGAGATTAGTGTTAACAACTAATATACTTTCAGTGTCTGACATGAAAGCGTAATGCAGTATCAAACTCCACAATAGTAGTTATAGAGACAGCAGTAATGAGGGAGGTCACTTCTGAATGTGACCTGGTTCAGTAGTCTCAAATTCAATACCTGGCGGTGCATAATTATTTTACTGATACAATGTGTTCCATTCAAACCATTCACATGTCGGGTAGATGCATTTCCTTAAATCTAAACTAAAAGGCATAAGAGGCATCCCAAAACGCCATGGGGCAGGAACACAAAGTTCTGTACAAGGAGGCATCTTCATTATTGGGATGTGTTCTGCATGTGCATGTCTAGGCCTGCCATATTTTCCCCACCCCCAACCGGGACACCCCCCCAGTCAATTAATTTAATTAATTAATTAAAAATTTAAAATAAAAATTGTAATAAAAATAATTTTAAAACTAAAGGGGGCGCGAAGCGCGGTCGGATTTTTTAATTATTTAATTAATTTCCCCATAAACTTACCCCATCCGTTGTGCTGGTCGCCCTCTCGCTGCTCCTCGTCCTCGCACTGCTCCACAGGCAAGCAGCTGTCGTTCGCCCGGTCTCCCACCGGCTCCGTGCCACAAATAGAATTGTGGCAGCTATTGGCATCAGTAAAAGAACAAGGTAGATTAAAAACTCTATCACAGTTTTCTTGCTTGGAAGTAGAACATAATTTTAGGAAGAAGCAGGGATATGGGGGGAGGGGAAGGAGGAAAGATTGTCATTTTTCTTGGATGGTAGTCTGCTTGGGCTAGGCAGCAATCTGGTTAAGACAATGGGGTAGAACATGGAGTAAGAGTAGGTTGGCACAGCAAGGTAAAAAATAATACTGTATTCCTACTGGTCTATGGTTAATGCTGGTGAAATCCCACTAGTATGTAGTGAAAGTGGCCTGGAGAAGTTATGGTTAAATCTTCAAGTAAACAGTAGATTTAATGTTACTAAACCTGTGGGAATGTGTATATGTATACTGTACAGGGGCGTTGCAAGCACCGTGACACCCCCTGTGATGTCACAAGCTCCGCCCCTTTCAACGGCAATGCGGGAAAAATACACCCGTCGGTTTTTCAGCCTCTTTTAGGCCATATGCGGGTGGGCCAATTCTGTTGCCGCAAATGGTCTAAAAGCGACCGAAAATGCAGGTGTGTGTGTGCATTTTCGCCACATTGCCGCTGAATCCGGCGGCAAGTGCACCCCGGCGCATGTTGCCCTCTGCACCTGGAGGCCCATAGTCCCCACCCCCACCCCCAACAACACCTCTGATACTGTATGAATGTGTATACATGTATAATAATTGGTGGTCATTTTGTCTGTGAAGTACTATCAGCTCAGGTTCTAGGAGATGTGTATTTTAACTGTACAATTTAGTTGTTGTCAAAACTATCACATGTCTTCATTTTTAGCAAGGAGTTGGAATACCTGCCTGATTTGTCAAACTGTTTTCTGGGCCTGTATCAGCATTTTTTGTAAACAGGGGGACTCCCATATCCGTGGAGCCGCTATCCGCAGATTCACTTATTTGCGGTTTGCCGGGGACCTCCCACACCCGTTACCTTAGTTAGGCTTCCAGTGCTGGTGCCAAGCAAGCTCGTCTCTTTCTTTACAGAAACGCAAGGCAGCATGCTGGCTTATATCACAGAGCAGGCGAGCAGCCTGCATTCTAGAGAGGCTCCTGAACTTTAAACAGGAAGCAGGACGAACACCCTGCTTCCTGTTTAATCTTTGGGAGCCTCTCTAGCATGCAGGCTGCTTGCCTGCTCTGTGCTATAAGCCAGCATGCTGCCTTATAGGGTTTTTGTAAAGAAAGAGATGGACTTGCTTGGCACCAGCGCTGGAAGCTTACGTAAGGGAATGGGCGCGGGGAATAATATTCCCCCTATCCGTGGATTCCTGGTATCCGTGGAGGGGGGCAGGAACCTATCACCCATGAATATGAGGGTCATACTTTCATTTACTTTGCAGAGTTCCTGAATGAGCCTTAAGAGGTAATTATTGGAAGCCCCACAACCTCTACAACACTCAAAATCCATATGTGGGCTGCTCTTCTTTTCTCCTGAAAATTCTGCCTTGTTGAAAGGGCAACTTATGATGGGAAATGGTGGAAATTTTAGCTGGGCCCTCATTCAAACAAAACCTAAAATAGCTTCTCTTCCTTACACTAGAAAAATGCATTTATACCAGTACCTATGGTATAGGTGCAGTGTTGAGCTCCAACAAACCTGGTTGCGTCGTCTCCTATGGAGATGGGGAGGTACTTTCTGGCAGGTGAAAAATTCCTCTTCTTGTTGCTGGATGGAAGTTTATGTTTTGGGAAAAGGAAGGGAATCCATCCTGTTGCAAGAATGGGGGCGGCCAGGCCGGGGGGGGGGGATGACAACACCCATCTCTCCTTTCCTTTGCAGATAACTTGGAGAGAGAAAAGAGGAAGTGCTTCTCTCTTTCAGCAGATCTGATTTTTTTTTGTTCCATTTGTTTGTGTGTGCGCATGCTGTTTGTCTTCATATTAGCCCCTGCTTGATGTGAGTGCCAAGACCTATGGCTCCTGTGTATGCCAGCACAATTCTGTTTCTTGCTTGGGCTGCCTCAGTCAGCCCTGGGACATCAAATCAGCAGGAAGGTTGCTTCCAGGATGTGTGAGTAAGCTAATGTTTAGTGTTCTTCTCACTTTCACCTTGGTATTGCCAGGCAATCCTAATCTCCCCCCACACACACACACACTCACACACTTCCATTCCAAATATGCCCATCAGTTGTGGGGGGGGGGGGAATGACAAAAGCAAAGCAAGTGGGTAAAACATTTTCATAGAAAGTCAAACTTAACTGCATGGCAAGATTTCTTCTTGTGGATGGGATCATGTGTACTTCCCTGTTCCCTGTGTTGATGTAAGATAATTGGATCCTGTGCAGCAATGTTTCCAACCCAGAAAGGGGGGGAGGGAACCCCAAATTCTTCACAAACTCCCACCATGTTTTCTACCCAAGGCTTATTAAAGAAACGGGAATTGGGGAGACCTCCAAAGTACTGATCTGCTTTGCAGGGTTGGGATGGAACAAGAACCCTGGAGTGGACTTATTTGGTGGAGGGAAAGATTGTGCTCACTATTCATTTTAACACTGGTGATGAGGAACAGACTTGTGTTGGATTGTGCTGTAGCAAATGAAGCCCTGTGTCTGGGTGGATAGAAAAAATGAAGAACTTGCCTATGGTAAGAGTTAAAGGAGGGAAAAAGCAGCACTGTATTTCAATTGTGAAGACCTATTTGATGAGAATTGGGGGGGGGGGGAGAGGGGGAACCAGGGGTACAGTACACTTTATTGTGTTGGGACTCAGGCTTGTGGAGGGAGCGTTCCCATATGTTGTAAGCTCTTCTCCTTAACTCTGTGGGGAGAGACGGGCTACACTTGCTCAATAGAGATGGAATTGCACTCTTTATGCACTCTGAGGCATTTCTGCTGGAATGAATTGCATATTATTTCACCCTGGGTGTTGGGAGCATGCTTTGGGCTTTGGAGGGTGTGTGTGTTTGTGTTTGGAGTGGAGACAGATCCATGCTTGGTTAGTAAACTGGTAACATATTTGTGGACCCTTGTGCAGTGTGTTGTAATCTTTAGTACTTCTGATGGCTCAAAATAACGTTCTTATTTTCCATTCAGTTCCCCCTTCCAAACAATATGAACTCTTTAAAAGCTATCAGGCTGTAAAAGATTATTAACCTTCTGTAGAAAGTGGCATTTTCCAGTCTAAATTATCAGAATTTTATTAGATTTTTTATTGTCCAATTCAAGCCATGATAGCTTCTTGCTTCTATTGTGTCAGAGTCTTTTAAAGTAAGTTTATAGGACCTTTTTTATGGCATATTTTTAGATCTTGGAATGCAGTATTGTCACATATGAGAGCACTAGTGTGCAGTTTTGGATAGAGAAAGAAGATTACAGCAGTTCAGCCAACTTCGTCAGTCTTGCGAGAAGCGTAATATGATTTCCTTTTCTCCTATAAAAGTGGGAAGCTGATTAGACAACCTAATCAAAATCTAACTCATGAATGTGTGGTTCATTCTGCGGTAGCTTTTGAAGTAATATGGCACATAAAATGCGCTTTGGCGTTTGTACTTCTCAGGCAGCGAGGGGGATTTTCACGCTTTTTTTTTTTACGACAGCTCTTTACTAATGAAGGTCCTTGACACTTCAGTGCAATATGAAAGTTTCCTTGCTAACTTCTTAAAATGCTGTGTGTATAAGCTGTGCTATATGGCACCTGGCCTAGATGCCTTTCAAAGGGGTTTGGATAGATCATGGAGGAAAAGACCATCACAGGTTACAAGCCATAAGCAACCTCCTGGCTTTAGAAGTAGGTTTTCTCTGTGCCAGGTGCAAGGGAGTGACAACAGGAAAGAGGTTATCTTGTTGGCTGTGTGCTCCCTGAGGCATCTGGTGGGGCCATTGTGAGATACAGGAAGCTGGACTAGATGGGCCTTTGGCCTGATCCAACAAGGCTCTTCTTATGTTCTTCTATAGAATCGGACCATTGCTCCATCTAGGTCAGTATTGCCCAGAATGACTGGCAGGAGCTCTTCAGGGTTGCAGACAGGGGGTCTTTCTTTGTCCTTCCGGGAGACATTGGTGATTGAACCCTGGGCTTTGTGCATGCAAAGCATGTATACTACCACTAAGCCAGTGGGTGGCCATTGTAATCTGGCTGCAAATAATTGTGGGTAGTTGCACTTCCATTTTCATAACGATGGATTTTTGGCTTAAAAATGAGACTTTTGATAAGTGTGTTGAAAATGTGGTCAATACACAGAGTGCTTCTGCTCCCACCTCCAATCATTCTTACCTGAAAAGAAAACTTGACACATGTTTTTGTATGGCAATTTTTCATCATGCTCCATGTCCTTATTCGTGTTAAGCAACATCACATCATGATAGGCTCTCATGGGAATACTGTCCCGTGTATTTAGGTGCTACCCCTCTCTTCTGCTGTTGCAGCAGCCACCGAAGGAGCTACTGCTGTAGAACTGTTTGCTTCCCCAGCTGAATATTCAGTAGTAATTTGCCTAACTCAGAGCACACACATGTTCAGTGTTCGCAGTATGATGTTGTGTGTTATGGTGCTGCATGAAGTGGGTTTATGACTTTGGTCAGCATCCTATTTTGCCAGAATGCTACCTCAAGGATGGTGCGGCACTTAGTTGGCTATACCTGCTACTTGGAAAATGGCCTGCTGGTAAGCCCTATTGCTACACACAATATATACCCCCCTTTGGACGACAGGAGAAATGTATTTTTTTTCTTCTCCTTTAAAGTAGCAACAATTGGATTTTTTTGGTTATTGTGAGAAATATTGCTTATTTGACTTTAAGAAGTAATCTCTCTGGAAAATTATGCCCTTCATCAGCATTAGAAATGTACACAGCCAAAGCTTTGTAATTTTTAATAGTTTTTTTTAATGCATTAAGTGAAATATAGCTGTGTTATGGCCAACATATTAATCTAACAAAAGGCAGGAGTTTTAAATAAATGACGCCCTTAACAGTTGTAACTTTGCTGAACAGCACATTATGGTTGCAATTAAACAAAATCCCACACATCTACATTTAAGACAGCGTTTTTATGCTTGCCTTCACTGAAATGTTCCCAAATTTCCTTCTTAGGCTGAATATTTTCATGCTTGGTCTCATCCTGATAGTGACTCTCTTATTGTGAAGTCTGAATTAAATCCATGCAGCTAATTATGGAGTGAAGAATGAACAGTGGAAATGACAGCCTAGTACAGCCCACTTAAATTGGGCTTATTGGTGCGTTCGATATTTAAATGACGTTGCAGAAGCCTGTTTTTAAATGGGACTCTCATACTAGAGCTGATGATCCCTTCTTAACCCTTCCTCCCAGTAGATTTCAGGATTCTCTACTACAGGGGTGGGGAACCCATTTGCTGTGGAGGTCCATATTCCCATGGGGAAAATTTGTTGGGGGCTGGCCGTTAGGCCGTCCGAAATTTTTGCCCCCACAGCAAATTTGGCGCCCCCTGGCGCGAATTTGGGGCCCCTCACCTCTTTCCCTCCTAGTAGAGCAGGCATGGGGAACCTCCGGCCCGCGGGCTGTTTACAGCCCCTCAGGCCACCCGAGACTGGACCCGAGTGCATCAGGTCTGGCCCGCGCGAAACCCAGACCGGAGGTTCCGTGGCGCGCTCACCTTAAGCCGCCGCCGCGCATCGCTTCTCCTTGGCCAGCTGGTCGACCCCTTCTGGTCGACCCGCTCTCAGCAGCATTCTGCGCATGTGTGCTTTCAGAAGGGGTCAACCAGCCGGCCAAAGAGGACTGACGCGCGGCGGCGGGTCAAGGTGAGGACGCCGCGGAACCTCTGGTCTGGGTCCCGCGTGGGACGGACCTGATGCACTCGGGTCCGTTCTCGCGCGGGTCGGACTGGATGGCCTGGGGGGCAGTAAACGGCCTGCGGGCTGGAGGTTCCCTCGCCTGCTCTACTATGTGGGAAGTGATCTCTGGATTAGTAATGTAATTTTCTCTTTGAATGTAGTGCAGAATGGAACGTTACCTACATTCACTCCATTTCAGACACACAGGCTACAATAATCCTATACACACTTTCCTAGGAGTAAAACCCATCATTGGTCACTGAGGTTTATTTCTGAGTAGACATGCATGGGATTGTGCTGTCAGTCTAGTAACAATACATTTGGGCTTTTTAGATTCAAGGAATGTTCAGCTTCGCTCCTAATCTTTTTTTATCTTCCTTTTCTCTCTTGTCTTTTAAATCCCTTCCCATTTTGTCTTGTTCTTCTTGAAAGTTATCATGCTTACGAGCAAGTTGCGACCCGTGCTCCCAGTCCTATGATTTTCAGTTCATCAAGGCACAATGGCTTCCAGGCCCAGTACTGGCAACAGCTGTGTGGAGGTGCTTATCCCCATTACTTGCCGGACAGTGATATGAGCACGGCAATGGCTGTGCACCCCTGAAAACTGTTGCCGTCCTGAGAATATATGTATTCTTCGGAAGAAGGTGCAGTTTTCTGTTGCTTATTTGTGGATACCTACCCGCTGTTTGTGATGCCACTACAACCCACTTGCCCAATTGAGTTGCCCGCTGCCTTTATTACCGTAAATGCTGTGGAACGTTTTAAACACAACGCATACATTGAGTAAAAAATCAGGTTGTTGCCAGAGTAAATGGCTGTCACAAGCTACTTTTTTTCAAAACGTTGAAATACTGTATATCCTAATCTGCATAGCGTGAAATGCCTGTATTTTTAATTTTATCTACATATGCAAATGAAATGAAATTCTAAAGCCTGTGGCTGGAAACTTGTCCTGTTCAATTGGTTGCGACATGCTTTCTCCACCTTTCCCCTTTGGGTAAATTCTCCTTTGCAATGGAAGGCATTTTTCCTCCATACATGAACATGAAATGTTGTTGATGTCTGAAAGTATTTGATGCTTCAGCCCTATAATTAAAGGTGCCTTTCTTCCAGAATGCCATATTTGACTGAACTTTTTTTTCCCCTTTTGTATAAATCTTTCCCTGCGAGCAGAGTTCTCTTTCAAAGGGCCTGTCGGGAAAGTTCGCACAGCAGGGTTTTTGGAAATGGCAGCCAAGGCTGACAACCTCAAGTGTCTGAGAGTCTTTTAAATGGAGAACTTATTTTCATTTCTCATCTTCCCCCCTCCCCCCACCCGATAATGCATTTATCTTCGGAAAGGATTGCTTAAGAAAAAGGCAGAAACCAAACTTTATGAAATGGTAGATACTTTTCTTTGTCTGATCGCTTTCTCATAGCAGAAAAAGAAAGCGTTTAAAATACAGCCATGTTGCCAGAAATATCCCCCTCCCATACAGCTACTAAATGAAGAAAGACTACAAGATAGAGGTCCCTCCTCAATTTGTTACGCTTCAGAAACCTGTCTCAAAATGTAAGGGAGGAGGGGAAATGGAAACTTTAAAAGATGATATAAAGTTTATTTCGAATGAAACTTCTTGTTGAGCTGCATCCTGAGTAGTGTTATCAATGAAAAAAATGAGGAACTATCCAAGAAGGCGTGCAGTGCAGTCCTACACAGTTCTACTCAGAAGTCAGCCCCACTGAGTCCCTATGGACTTACTCCCAGGTAACTGTGGATTGCAGCCTTTATGCTCTGCCTGCTCGGCACCTCTTCTCTTTATCACCCTAGTGTGGCTGATAGGGTCTTCCTGTCTTCATCTGGGGCATGGTTATGTGGAAGTAAATCTTACTTACATCAGCAGCATTTGTTCCTAAATAAATACAGTTAAGATTGAGCTGTAAGTTTAACTTCACCACCACCACCACCACCACCACCACTTGTTTGTATTTGCCTATTACCAGAGGTGGCATCAGAGGTTTGCCAGGTTGGGCACTGGTAGTGATTCCATGTCCATTAGAGGACCCCCAGACTGCCCTGACCTTTGGCAGTGGTACCACCCAATGTACCACCTGGGGGGTAAGTGGTTGGTGCTAGGTAACCCACTGCAGCCCTTTGACCCCAAACCCTCTAGTCTAGCCACGTGGCACTGACATTACTTATTGTTACAATGGCATTGTAGAAAAATTAAATAGCTACAGGCCTGTATACCTGTTTAGATGTGTGCCTCCTGCATCCCTTGAATTAAGAAAATAAGAGGAAATAAAATATTCGGCATGTAGCACCAATTTCAAACATTATGGCAAACCACGTTGACATGCAAGAGCAAGGCCTGAGTCTTGTGCATTCCCTCTCTTTTCTGCATGTATGTTGGGGGTAAAGGGGTAATGCATCAACCCTTCTGTATCTACCAAGGAAAAGTGTTGTTTCTCTTTCAGCAGTATTTTCCAGAGAGGTCACTTATCATTGGGAACTTCTAGAGCACCATGGGATTCCAAACACACAAATGTCTGTTTAGTGGGAGTAGCACAGTGTTATTGGTGAGATTTTGGAGACCAAAATATCAGCAAAAACCAAGGAGTCATAAGAACATAAGAAGAGCTCTGCTGGATCAGGCCAAAAGCCCATCTAGTCCAGCTGTATCTCACAATGGCCCCACCAGATGCCTCCGGGAGCACAGAGCCAACAAGATACCCTGTTTCCCGTTGTCACTCCCTGGCACCTGGCACAGAGTCCTTTTTGCCACGTAGAAGGAGCCGTTTCTTGAGATCAGGGCATATTTATGCTATGAACATAAGTTGTTGGTTTTTATACCAGTTTAACTCCTATGCCTTTCCACTATGAATCCTGGGAAGTGTAGTTTGGTGAAGAGGTTAAGAATGCTCTGCTAGAGATCCCTGACCCACTTTATAGAGCTACAGTCCCAAGGTTCCCCAGCTAGAGAAACTGACAGTTAAACCACTTTTAAGGTTGTGATATAGATGTACCCTGCAAGAGTTCATTATTCCAACTTACTACAAAATTATAGGATCTTTCAACTAGTTTTGCAATTTCAGCATTGATCCTGAGAGCTACATTTTCTTGCTGCTCTCTTGAGCACCAGTGGTACAATTACTAGTTTGACAGAGGGAAAAATTAATATGCCCATCCCTCACTGCAGCATTTATAGTTCAAAGAACTGGATTTTATTTTTACATTGGGTACTGAGGCACAATGAGTGGAGAAGGAGGACTTTCTAGAAAACATTTCAGTTTACCAGCTTTAAAAAAAAATCTATTTGTAACTAGAATCACATACTATCACTAAAATATTAGGGGTTTTTTGTGGCTGCACAATAATAGCTGTCAATTCCATGTCGCACTTGGAGTTTCTCTACAGAGGCAGAACCATTTTTACTTTTTGACAGATCTGAAAATAAATTAGCATGATTGACTGTATGAGACCACACAGAGCTTCATTTTCTGTACATTACCTCAGAAGGCAATACTGTTTAGAATTAAAATTGTAAGCAATATGCTGCAATCCCAAGAATAGTTATTTTATTGATTTTTAAGAGAGCCATCATGGTGGCGGAAGTATAGAATACATAATAGCCTTGTTAAAAACTATATGCTAGCAACCATTGTAAAATACAGCTTAGACTCTAGAGATTTTCAAGTGTATGCCTAAAGTCACCCTTATCGCTAGATTCTAAATCTTGCCTCAGCAGAAAGATTTTTCAGATACTTTTTGGAAAATACTGAGGGCAGATTCGAAAACTCAGCAAATGTTCCTAGAAATGTACTTTGGAATGGTGTGTGGAAGTTTGTGCGTAGGGATACTCTGCGTATCAAGATCTCTGCAAATGGAACTCTATTGTGTCAGGGGAAAAGTGTCATGGAATAGCCTCCCTAGTGTTATAGCAATATTGTGCCATCAGTGATATCTGCTGAAAAACGGTGATGTCTGCTGAATTTTTTATGACCTATACAAGGTAGACATGAAGTACCTGGGGCCCCGCCAAAAAGTGTTTCCTTTTGGGCCTCGCGGCTCCTAAGGCCGGCTCTGTATTAAGCCAATGGCTAGTAGTGCATTTAGTAGATTGATCTGTTTCCTACTTTTCTCAAGTGGAGATATTCAGACTGATGTATGCAAATTACATATTTTTGATGCTTTGTTTGAACAGTTCTTTTTGTATCCCCTTCTATATTGGCTTTATTTTGTGATGGAATACTCCCCCACTGAAAAATGGGGGGGGGAGTTCGGAGACGGGCAGCCCAATCCTATCCAGCGCTGGTGCAGTTGGGCTGCATGGCCCATGCTGTATCCATTGCTGGGATTGAGCAGGCTGGAGGTCTCCTTAGGGTAAGATGACATTTGTCCCCTTACCCCATATCAAGCCCCAGCCTGCTCAATGGGGCTACTCGGATCTCCGCCAGCGAAATCGCTGGGACAGAACCGAGAAGTTCCGTGTAGGGCTTCCTGGCCTGGGAGGGGGGATTGGATATGGCAGAGGCCTTCTCTGCTGATCCCTCCCCCTCCCAGGCCCTCTCTGCCCCCCAGCCCATTACGCCCCCTCCCTGCCCTCCCCACATACCCCTGACCCTGCACCACTCAGAGTGGCACTTACTAGCTCCACAGCACGGGCCGGTGGGGAGGCAGCGCCTCCTCTGTGCCAGCGCCTCCTTCTCCCAAGTAGTCACAAACTTGCCTTACAGCACGTTTGCAATACTCGGTGCCCTAGCCAAATGGGATTGCGCCATAAGTTGTTTTTGTTAAACCTCCTTGCCTTTTTGATTTTCTGTGGGGAGTGAAAATGTGTGAGGGAGTAGGCTAACCCAGAGCCTTTTCCCCGACACTTAGTTTTCTTTTTGTGGGTGTTCTTTACCATCCTCATACAGTCTCCCACCTGCAGTCCGAAATGATATGCTCCTGGAAGTTTTATCTTGTGATCTGCTGTTTAAGAAGACTGGGCCTACCTTATTTGGAAACATATTTCTCTGTATACCATTGAAATTTTAAGTTGTTGCAGTTCCAGAACTTTTTTTAAAATTTCTATCTGTTTTAGCTGCTTTGCACATTGCCCAAAGGAAGCATGCACATAGTGGGGAATTGTGAATTTCACCTAGGGGTGCCTGTGCCTGTGTATACCTTTTTGTTTTGCCTGCCGATGTGAAACACTGTGTACTTTAAACGTGATGGAAAAAATGGTGCGCATCCAGAAGTGCGTGAGTAGAATGTCACTTGCTAAACGGGCCTTTCCTGCCCACCCCTTTCCACTGCAGCCCCCTCCAATCTTCTCCTGGGGTCGCAGGACCTTGTGGAACATCTCACAAGATACTACTGGCCAATTTTCACTGCTTCCTTTGTCCCATTG
This sequence comes from Plestiodon gilberti rubricaudatus, assembly GCA_026170595.1. Classification (NCBI taxonomy): domain Eukaryota; kingdom Metazoa; phylum Chordata; class Lepidosauria; order Squamata; family Scincidae; genus Plestiodon; species Plestiodon gilberti. The sequence continues at coordinate 121,506,941 of JANXHW010000001.1, read as the reverse complement.
CAGTCCCCATGCTATATCTTGCATAATTTCAGAGGATTCCTCAACTCTTAGATAGAGGGAAATTCTTCTCCCTCTCGCATAACACCAGAACCAGGGGACATGCACTAAAATTGAGTGGAGGGAGAGTTAGAACAGACAAAAGAAAATATTTCTTTACCCAGCGTGTAATTCATCTGTGGAACTCCTTGCCACAGGATGTGGTGATGGCACCTGGCCTAGATGCCTTTAAAAGGGGTTTAGACAGATTCATGGAGGAAAAGACCATCGCAGGTTACAAGCCATAAGCAACCTCCTGGTTTTAGAAGTGGGTTTTCTCTGTGCCAAGGAGTGACAACGGGAAACAGGTTATCTTGTTGTCTTTTGTGCTCCCTGAGGCATCTGGTGGGGCCACTGTATGATACAGGAAGCTGGACTAGATGGGCTTTTGGCCTGATCCAGCAGGGCTCTTCTTATGTTCTCTTAGGGACAGCTCTTGGGGTGTGTGTGTGCAAAAGGCTGCAGTGAGAGTAGTTGGGAGAATGTTCTTGACCGATGTTCTGTTTGCCCAATGGTAGATTCAAGCTTTTACGTAAATAGGACTGTTTTGTGTGGTTTGTTTTAGAGCTGAAAAATGATTGCAAATTCCCTTAGTTCGAGGTGTACCTTTTTAAAGTCTGCACAGGAGTGAAAAAAAATTCCAATTCCTGGCAAATGTCTTGATACCCAGGGGCTTAGGAGTTTTGCAACCCAGCTATGTGCTTTTTGTTTTAACTTGAAAAACATCAAAGAATGACGACAACGACAACAAAATGTTCATGATGAGGCATGTTTTGGTGCTTGAGAGTGTGGTTTTTTCTCGCTTTCAAGTGCCTGAGGTATATTTAATCTACTATTTCGTATGCTCCCTAGTTGGTACTTTAGAATATTCTGCTTAATTTTAGCAGCAGAATTGTCTTGCAGAGCACAGATATAAATTTCTTGGTTATTTTGAAGCTTCGGACCCTCAAGGACAGACTATAAAATGAATTCTTTACAGGGAGGAGGAGGAGGAGGAGAAAATGTTGTAAATGGTTCATTTTAGAGAACTGCGGTTCCTTATAAGGGGACCGGGGCCTAGCATTCATTGACTTAAAATTATAACAATCAGTAGAATTATGAGTTTAGGTTGACTAGGTGGTTCCTTGCCTTAATTAAAAGATAAGAAAACTTCAGTAGCTTCATTCCAGAGGCTACGGAAAAGGCAGCTAATGATATTATGGAACATTTTAAAGGGGAAAAAAGTGGCAGCTGCCTCAGCTTCATGGATGGACTGCATTTGTGTTAGCCAGTTGCGTTTCTGCTTTAATTACTGCATACGTGGTTTCCGTGAGACCTGTTTCTCATAGCCATTTGTCATCCTTAGTTACAAATAGCCATGAAAATCTTCAAACTTCATTTCTGATTTTTGTATTGAAATTGTGTACATGGCTGCATGTATCTGCATGCATTGTCGTGCATAGCTTGGTTAGCTTTCTCACAGATTTAGAATAAAGCAAGGTTTACCAACATGCATCATTGCCATTTAAAACTGCAATGATACAAACACACAACGCGTGTGTGTACACGTGTACACACACACACACACACACACACACACACACACACACACACACACACACACACACACACACACACACACGAGATTTATTTTTGTTATTGGCTACTGTTGTTTGTTATAAGACTCGTGTTGTTGAGAAGCAGTCTTAGGCTTGTTGAGTTCGTATATTAATAGTAAAACGAAGATGCTCCAACTTAAATTTCTAAAACCCAAAGTGGATTTGTCATGCTTCAGCAATTCTACAATAATGCTTGACAAGCACTTAATACCCTTCTTTCAACCCGTTCACGTTAAAAGTACTGCCAGCTGCTATCTCTTATACTCAGGCAGCATGGAGTAAAGCAGGAGTTGTCCAAAAAAGTAAGTGTAAAACAACACATTCGCAGGATTAAAATTATTCCTAGAACTCTACGTTGAGGATTAACTCCGCAGACAATATTGCATATTTATTTTGGGATGCCTAACTTGCAGAAACAAACCCAGTGATCTGTATGGCATTGTGAAGTAGGTCATGCTAAAATTGCAATGAAGGATGCATTGGACAAAGGCAATTGGATCTGTCCTGTGTGACTTAGAGACTTGTTCCTCTCTTGCTCCAAATTAGGAAAATCCTCACTATGTCAATAGGTGGCTTGAATGTCTACCCACGTGCTGCTCTTCACCACCCCAACAACTGTAATCCTGATAAGTGGGAGATGGACAGCATTGATGTATGATCATGACTTGGCTACAAAGCACTGTTGTGCGCTTGAGCAAGAGCTTGGGCATGCCTAATGAAATGTTTGATGACTTTGCCCTTTTACACACCAGAGCCTTATATCATACATCGCAAACTCCTTTTGAAATTCTGCTCACTTTCAAAAGAAGAGTGTCAGTTGTTGCATGTGTATATGGTGCTGAGCCAGGCCAGTTTTGTGTTGCTTTGACTTGGGCTGATGGCAAGAGAGCCTCAGATCTCATATAGACCTTCAGGTAAAAAGACCAATGTTGGTTCATTGGAACAAGACACATGCACATGCATGCGCGCACATGCACGCACCACTGGCTTGTGATAGTTTCTTTGGAAAATCCCACACCAGCTGCACTTTGCTTGGGCCATCCTATTTAGACTTACAAACAGTGCCACTTCCTGGGAGCTTCATGGCTCTGAGATACAGGACCATCTCGACTGGGGATTTGCAATAGGAAACTCATCAAAGACCATCTCAGAACAGCAGAGACGTATTCTTGTCCAGTTTTCCATTCATGTGCTGAGCTTAGAACTGACAACAAGTTTTAGTTTGAGCCCTAATAAACCGTAACTTGGCTTAAGCCCTAGGATGTCCCATGTTATCAGTGTGACTAAACTTGGCTGATATGAATGGGTTGCAAGGGGGGGGGGGAGTTGTGTGCGTGCCTTTCTTCTTTTTTATGTGTTAGACTCAATTGTATAACAGCATTATTGAGCTAGTCATAAAATGCATGACACTGATCAAAAGAACAGAAAACTTGTCAAAGTGGTTCGCGCCCTTGTCTGTCTTTCTTGTAAAGTCGAGTCTTTTTTTAAACAAGCTTTTTATGACTTTAAACACTCAACAAATGCTATGAAAATTATTCTTCAAAACCACAACTAATCGGTCTTGTACTTTTCTTCTTGTGAATATGCATCTTAGTTGGAAAGCTCAAGTTCTGTTTGCAGATTATTTTTATTACCACAGGAAATATTGTATCCTGGACGCCTGCAGCTTAGAAAGCCATATCTAACTTAATTGAGAGAATCAATGCAGCAGGGATGTCTTGACTCACTGGAAGAATTTGTTCACAAGTTATACAAAATCCTATTACTTCAAAGAATCTACAGCTGTCATTTTGTCTTTTGCTATTAATTTCAAGGATTTGCACCCGTGAAGTCGAAATCTTACTCTGAAAGCAAGAAAATATGTGCGTTCTTAAGCTAAAATGGGTACAAATGTACAAAATAACTGCTGTCACAGATATCCAAATAGGTCTGGTACAATCATGCAGCTTGTTGTTTGTTTATGGCAGTCCTTGGCAAACAGCAAAGACTTTCTTCTTCCCCCTTCCAAGAAATCTGTTGTCTGCCTGCTTGCCTTCTGGCACATTCAGAATAGTCTCTCCTACCATTTAAAGCCAGGATTGGTGGTGCAACTTGTTGAATTGTGATCCACCAGCCATATGCTGACTACAAGCCTGCTAGGGACTAGATGCCCCTTGCATGTTGTCTGGAAAACCAGGGCTTGGATGGGATGTTGTATGTAGCTGGAGAGCTGCATAATGGTTCTGTTATATGAAAGCCACCTTGAGTGCCTCTATTTTGGAGGTGGAAAAGTGGAATGTAATTATATAAGGATATAGTAAATAAAACCACTGTCTCCTGGAAGGACTAGGGCAGTGGAAAATGCTGTAACTGCCTAACACACAGTATGCATTTAATTAAAAAATCTGTACTGTGCATTTAATGAGAAGACTCATTTTCAGTACATTGTATTTGTAACAGCTACAGAGAAGATGCACTGAAGATTCTTCCTTGGAATGAACAGAAACACAGAGAAGAAGACTGGTGTGAAAAGCCCCCATGCAAGTAAGTAAATATGTACATAGTGATCCACATGGGCCAGATCCAAAAATCCCAGCTATGAATGGGGAATACTGCATGTGCAGGACTGCTTCTCTTGTAGGAAAGGAAGCGCATGGCATATGTAGAACATCCCCCCCCCCCCCGGGAAGTCCTAAGATGCTCAGTGCTTTGGGCTGTAGTCACTGAGGTGCCTTCCAATGTCTTGAAGCTATATACAGTTGACCTGCATCTTACACATACTTCACTTGAGCAAATTCAAGTATGTGCGCTCAGCAACACAAAAAAGTTTAAATATTGCCCCGCCATTCCACTCACAGAGTGTGTGCCCTGAAGTGAGCGTGAGATGGGAGAATCTACTGTTCCCTCAGTCATTCTCAGTTCCTGTGTGCCTCTCGTAGTTTTTAAAGAGATGGTATGTATTTTTTTTTAATTTAAGGGATTTTTGAGGTAATTGAGTATACGTGATTTTAGCCTTGGGTGCTAACTTCAGAAACTAACAAGATGTGGGACGACTGTATTGATAAGCCTGTAACAATGAACAGCGGAATGGTGAGAGCATATATGGTGCTGCGGAGTAACACAAACTGCTCTACAGCAGCTTGGCAGTAGCTTTGGATTGTGCTTTTTCAGAAGCAGACTTCCAGCTATCACCCTCACTATAAGTTACACTGATGTGAAATAAGCTGCCCTCCCCACGCCCGGTCTTTTCTGGAGGCCAGGGAATAAGTCAGCCCAGTGTGTTTGACATAGCCTTTTCTGCATATGAGAACAGGTGTTCATGCCCACAAATGATTTTTTTACATTTTTTTAAAATGTTGTGCTTAGTCATGTTTATTCACCTAAAGGATCTTAATAAAATGTGTACCCGGTCTTCAGGTATTTATGGAAGCACTTGTTGAAGCAATAATAAGATTAATTAACCAGGAATAGTAGGGATAATTAATTCTGCATATATAGATTTTTATAATGTTAAAATGTCTTCCTGTACTAGAAATAGCAATGGTGAGATTTGAACTATGATCATCCTACAGGGTTTTTTTAAGGCACCAGTTTATAATAATAGAGCTCTTAATCATTTTAACTGTATTTTAAAAGGTAAAGCTTGAATGTGTCTGGCTAAGATTGGCCTACATGTTTATGATGAGAACATTTTTGCTTAAAAATGTGTTTTTGACTCAACCTTCTTGCTCATATCCTATATGAACCTTTCACTGATACCTATAGACTTCAGTTCATTCAATACATTTTTTTGTAATAAACATAGGTTTTGCTTGCTGTCATTATGAAGTAGTATTTTCACATTTTAGTAACATACATGTTAGTAAATTGCTTTTTTTTTATCTGTGACACTCAGACTGACTGTTGAACCAGCTCATCAAGATGAAGGTGCTTTCTTGTACGACTCTCAACCTGAATTGATGAAGTACAGGACTACAGAGCTTTCAATAAACTTGGCCACCGATTGGTATTTGAACAGAGCAGAGGAGATTGAAAACTACTCTATGCAGGTAAATGCGTAATTCCAAGCATGTTCCTGTTGTTGTGTGTTTTCTTTTAATGGAGCCCTAAGCGCATGTGTTCATACAAACCCATTCTGAGTCTGTGGTTGCTTACTGAAATTTGTGGTGCACGTCTTTGGGGGGGGGGGGGTAGAGGTCTGTGTAACTTGCATGCAATATGTACATGTATTTGCTTGTAACAGTATGCATGAGCTCATGCAGTCACTGATGGAAGCCCTTGTTGAAAAAATGGCAGCATGTATCTAAGTTGCAGGTGTTACCGATAGTACTTTTTTAAAAAGCAATTCGGCGGTGAAAGAATTACTGAGGCAAGAGTTAAGGTGCACCAAATTTGTACTGAAAGTGCTTAAGAACTAAAATGGGGTTTGAACTGGGACTCTCTATATTGGCGCACTCGCTCTTGAACTACACAGGGGGGATTCTGTCACTAACATGCATGTACAATGAAGCCCTAAGGCAGTGTTTCCCAAACATTTTTGACCTGTGGCTCCCTTGACCACTGGCGACCATTGTCCACGGCTCCCCATTACATTATGTTGATGCCTGCCAATTGGCATTGCACTGTTTTCTGAGAGAATTCTGTGGCACTCCGTGGCTCCCCTGGTTGGTTTCTGCGGCTCCCCTGGGAGCCACGCCTCCCAGTTTGGGAACCACTGCCCTAAGGGAAGTAGTTAGGAGAAGGGGGGAATGGCTTAGAAGGAGAGAGGGCAGAGCAAAGGGGGAGGAAACACGGGGAGAAAATGGAAGGAGGCAGATTAGTTGGGCTTCCCAGAGGAGCCCAGGAAAAGAAAGGGAAGAATTTGGATTGCAAAGAAGGAGGAAAAAGAGGAGGAAGTCGAGGAGAATTAGTAGGGAGGAAAGTAGATGGGATATGGAAGGCTCAGACGATGGCAAAAGGTTGCGGCTGGGAATGGTTTTCTGAATCAAGGCTACAGGCAAGGGGTGATCCTAAGAACAGGCCATGAAAGCAGTTCACCCAGTTGCGTTGGGAGAGCTAGTGTCTCCTACTGGACAAACTCTCTTGACTGATGCCACAGGCCCTCTGTGATTTGAGGTGTGGGTTAAATTAATTGAGTCTCTTTCTTGAGCTAAATGGAGCCTGAGGCTGATCTCAAGCATTCAACAATCAGTTCAGAAATAGAAAAATCATGTGTTTGTACATGGAAGATGAGTTGATCACTAAGTGTGCAGTCAGTTTGTATGAGACAAAGTCAGAGAACATAGCCTGGATTTGGTGAGTTCTTGACAAGGCTGCACCACAGACCAAGGTTACCGTTATTTTTCTGCAAAGCTTGGAAGTGTTGAATTGCAGGGGCCATGGCTGCAAGGGGTTGACCGCATGAATCTCCCTGGACAAAGTGGGGGCTCAAAGACAGACAGAGGGCTATAAAGCAAGCCCTAGGTGGCCCTAGGTTTAATGGTCATATAAACCATTAAATATGCCTATCCAGCAGGATTCAGAAGAGGAAAGCTTCATCTCCATTTTGGAGGTGTGAAAACTGCTTTAACTTTTAAGCAGTAAGGCTCTATTCAAATCTGGAGCATCACATTACTTGGATTAATTAAGGGGTGTGTGTGTGTGTGGGGGGGGGAGATTATTGCATGCTTCAAATGAGAGGTCAGAAATGTGGCCTTCCTGGCCTGTGGATCTGTGGCCTCTTGCTAGCAGTCTTCCTAATTGTCACGTTACTGGTCTGTTCCTTTGCTTTTCAGGCAGGTCCCCAGCACCAAGTACATGTGTTCAAGTATTGTGTCCTGCACACTTTGAATGAAACAGGAATAAAATATTACCCATGTAACAGTGGGAGCAAAATGTTTGCGCTCTTCATGCTTGTAAGCTTCCCAGGGAAAACTGACTGGCCAGTGCTGGAAATAGAATGGAAACTTAGTTTGATCCAGTTGGGCTTTTCTTGTGCTTCTTTAGGCCAGTTGCTGATGAATTCTCTTTTAATAACTTTCTGAGCAACTTTGAATGCTGATAAGGTGTTTCCCCATAATCACTATAACTGAGCTGATTGGGGGGAAAAATGAACATCAGTCTCTTTACTTTTAGATAGTCTGAGTCAGTGACGTCACTGGAGGTGGGGCGGAACGCTAAGTTCCGCACTGCGCTGACCTCTGTTACTCACCGGCACGAGGTGGCCTCGCCTTAGGAGCCATTCAGTGGGGCGAAGGCAATGCGCAGGAGAGAAGTTAATTATGTACTGCATAAAGAAATGCTTTCTTTTATCACCAATCAACTGCCAAGTTACTTCAGCGGTTGACTTGAGTGCTAGGATTATGAAAGTAGGAGGAAGTGCACAGCTTTGCACAGCACAGATACATAATTTTATACATTTTTTTTCTTCCCTAGTCATCTTGTGTTCTAAAAAGCTTCAAGTGCTTTAGGCTTCCCTTGTAGGATGATGCTCCATATTTGATATATTTTTTAGGTTTATAATCAGTGTTCCCTTTAAACTGCGTGGCTGTGCAGCTCGAAGTCTTGGGAAGCCAAGCTTGGAGCTCAGTGTTCCTGGAAGTCCAGTGATGACATGTGAAGTCATTGCCGTGCGTCTGGAATTACCGCAGGGCTCCGGCGCGGCAGCTGAAGGGGTCCACGCACCGGCGCAGATCCCTTGGGATTATTGATTGCAATCCTATGTATTTTCACTTGATTGATTAAAATCATTTGTTAACTGTCTTTTTCCAAGCTCAAGGAAACATGCTTACATTCTGTAATACATTCCCTTCTGTATGTGTTTGAGCAATAGGGTGGAGGTAATCAGAACTGTACCCAGTATTCTAAGTGTGGCTATACCACAGATTTATACGAAGACATTCATTCTTGCTGTTCTTCGTTTCTTGAAAAAGTAAAATAAAAAATAAAAAATGGAGATATCTGAAATGAGCTAAAATTGCATTCCTGCTATGCTAGTCGATGTAGAAAGAATATTTGGAGACTGCAATTCATTTTGTCCAGTCAGTTGTCAAGTATGATCGACAGCGTTCTGGAAGATGTGACATTAGTACATGCAAATTGCATACTTTAACAAGAAGTGTTTTTTAATGTATTCATTTTATAGGAGTTACACTGCAATTGCAAAAGTTTTACATTAATCATTCTGTATGAAATGTATCGGAACAAGTTCCAAACTGGTTCAAAGCTGCTGAACTGGTTGTTGTTCTCCCCCCCTCCCCAATTTTGTGGCAAATCAAGATAATTAGATATTAATGAACCTGATTTGGAACTAAACCCATTTTTTTAATAGTCTGACTCACGAGTATCATTAGCTTCTCTCTCTCTCTCTCTCCCCCCCCCCCCTTTTAATAGGTGGATTGTGCTCTATCTCTTGTTCGTCTTGGAGTGGAAAGGAACATTCCTGGTCTGCGCTCTCTCTGTGACAATCTGGTTACATTGGAGACACTAGTTTATGAGACTGGAGGTGACATAACTCTGAACTTGAAAGATCTGCAGCAGATGAAAGACATTGAGAAGCTAAGACTGTTAATGGTGAAGGTGTGTGTTCCTTACTGTGTTGTGGCTGGCTGGCTGTGTGGGCTGGGAAAGGGATATATAGAATGAAATCTTGCCATGAACAGGATAAAACGCACCACTATCGGCTCAGTCTTGTTTGGATTCCGTTTATTTGCCTTCATCTACCCCTGCTTCTCCCCCCGCCCGAAAGGCCCCAAACACTGGTTCAAGACAAATGTCACACTCTAACTCAGTCAAGTGTCCTCAAGATCATCTTTTTTTTTTTTAAAATAAGCTTAAGGCTGTAATCCTATATACATTTACCTGGGAATAAGCCGCATTGAACTAAATGGGACTTGCGTCAGAGTAGACATACATAGGATTGCACCATAAGTGCATGCTAACACTGTGTGGGATTGGTCCCCAAACTGCCTTTTCTGTCATTTTTTTTTCTGAAATGATGTTCTGTTTCATGCTTTTTCTCTAGAATGGCCAGGGCATGTTCATTTAATGTTTCTTTGTTTTGATGGATGGAGATGTTTGTATCAGCACAGTTTGTAGCTTCATGTGGAGTAGTATGTTAACCGTTTAAAAACAATTTGGTGCCAGAAAAAAAAAGAGTGGATCGTTCATATAATCCTAGGTTTATTTCTTTAAAATTTAGTTTAGTTTATATGCATGCCCATCTTTCTTTAATTAAAAACCACTGAACTTCTTAGTCATCAGATGAAAGGTACGTGAAGGATGCTTACCAGTGGATGGTTCCATTTCTACACCGTTGTGAAAATCAGACTCCTGGTCTGGCAAATGAGCTCTTGAAAGAGTATCTGGTGACTCTGGCCAAAGAAGACCTAAAACTTCCTCTGAAGATAATTGAACATTCAAAGCCAGCTGTAAGTTCAGATTACTAGTTCACAATGTATGTATGTGAAAGTTTCGTGTGTGCACGTGTATTAGAATTGTATTCACAAATATATTTTAAAAGTGTAACTTATTTTGCTGATCAGTTGTTTTATACTGGAGGTGGCCTGTCATGCAGCTTTTTTGTTTTGTTGATAGAAATGTTTGTTCTCAAAACCAGAGGCGTAACCACGGCGGAGCACGTGGAGCAGGAGCTCCAGGCGCTCGGTCGCGGGTGGGCGGCAGGGGAACTCACCCTCTCCGAAGCAGCATCGTTGTGTCTGGGCCCTCCCTCCGGCCGGTTTGGCTCCGAAATGGGAGCAAAACGGGCGGGGGGGGGGTACGTCGACGCGACGCGACACTGGCCCCGCCCCCAAGCGCCCAGGCACCCTCCCGGCGCCTGACGCCTCTGCTCAAAATAATGTTAAAGTGGAATTCCTACTGCATAGTGAATCTGTATCAGGATGTTATAGTATACACAGAGTCATTAACCACTTCCATAGTTATCCAGCAGAGTGGGCATTTTACATGACATGATTCTCTTCTTATGTCCAGTCATATGAAATGTGTCTCTACCCTTCCACTTTTTTTTACATCTTGAGCTTCTGAAGAACATTTAAGAATGTGTGAAATGCCATGGTCTAGACACAATCTGTTACTGGTATTTGGGTGAAGAAGGTACCCAGATTACTGTGCATCCTCTGATGTATTGCTGCTAAGTCCCTGTGCTCCCACTTGGAGTGGGTGGGGGAACTACATGTATTGTACAATTGCACAGATTCAGTAACAATCCATGTCTTCAGCTGTCGAGGACATGCATTTTGTACAGAAACTGTACAGAAATTAGTACAGGGATGAAACTGAAGTGTAGCAAGAATGTCAGTCTAGAGATACAGCCAAAGCATGGTCCATTTTTGCGTTTTCCCCTCAAAGTTTGGAATATGAAGCCTGCTTCATAGCACTGGCCAGGACTCCAGCACAGAGCAAACTGAAAGAAATGGAATAAATCAGGGGTTCTCAACCTTTGGAGGCCCGGGTACCCCCAATGAAGGTCAAAAATTTTGGAGTACCCCGGCTAATTAGCATAATTAGCTAACTTACATAATTAGCTAATTTACATAAATTGCACAAAAATACACAAAAATGCCAGGATCTCTTTTAAAAAACACACAGCAATAAGACACATGCACAAAATGCATGCTGAAATAGATGCTGAAAAGATGGGGTGGACCTTACAAAAAGAAACTCAGACAAACTTGCAACCACAGAAAGGAGAGGAGGACCCAAAAACAGGGTTTCCAAAGTAAAAAACATAAATCCCACATACAACCCCCCCAAACTGAACTCTTTCCCCACCCCACCCCTGCACTTACCCAAGTAATGTCTGTCTTAGCGAAATAAAAAACGCTAATCCTGCAGCAGGAGCTGCATCGGAGGAGAGCTGGGAGGCAGGAGCGTGCACAACGCCCTCTGTTGGCTGCTAAGAAGCTCAACCTAATTTATGCATGCGCATAAATTAACTCGACCATCAGCTGTGGATCGGGGTAGATTAGCTACAAAACGGAGCTCTCCGGCTCCGAAAAAATCCGGAAAAAAAAAATCAAAACTTAACACTTAAGTGTTAATGGGGCACCCCCAGCCTGCATTTGGCATACCCCCAACCACGTGGTCCACGTACCCCTAGGGCTACACGTACCACAGGTTGAGAACCTCTGGAATAAATGATGGGCTCTGAATTTTTGACTTTCACATACAACAAATGCCTCCCAAGTACATTGATCCAGAGTACGCAACCCTGCACTTGCGTGGCCTTGAGTAGCACTCAAGCCATTTTGGCTTGTGCAAAGCCTTCCGCGGACCTTTAGGTTGTACATATTATAGGAAGTGTTCCCTAACCTAGTTTCAGACTTTTGCAGGTGGTCCAAGAACGGAAGCCCCGTGTACTTGGGGCATTACTGTATTTGTGCACTGGGTTCACTTATTCAGGAGAATAAGATGGTAGAATCCCGAACTGGTAAAGTTAACTACAATTGTAGGGGTTAGGATTGCCAGTTTAAATGCTCCCAACATTAAATGTATCGCTGTAAGTATATAAACAAAAAAGGAGAGCTTCTAATCTAAGCCATTAACCACTTCTGTAGTTACCCGCTGCTCCCTGCCATGGTAGTTTTCTACTTATGGGGAGTTGAGGGGTGTGTTTAACCCATGTGAGCTTACAGAAATGTGATCCCTCCCCTAGAGCCTGAAGTAGCATCATTTTTCCATCTCGGTATATTCTATGACCTTATGCCTCCTTCATTGGGAATACATATATAGTCCATGTCTCAGAAGGGGGATTTTTAGCGGTAGCCAGGGACATAGCTCTAAAAATGGAGTTGGCCACACACGTGAGACTTCTGAACCCTGAGGACTGTTTGTATGCATGCGAAAGGAAAAATTCAGTATTCTCTGTTAAACCAGTTTAGTTCATATCACCCAATGCTAGCCCAACCACCCAATGCTAGCCCAAAGTAAAAGAATGCTTTCAAAATATTCTCAGACCTTGGACTTTGATAGGTCTTCAGAGTTCTGGAATGACACTATGAATACCTTCTGTTGTACCTGTATTCAGGACCTGTATTCAGGACCTGTATTCATTGTACCTTCTGAAATGGTTTGGGTTTGAAATTATTTTTTGCCTTTGAAATTTAGGATCCAGAAGGTGGTATTAAGTGGGCACTCTTGGTTTGACCTTAAAGAGCACAATGGTGCCTAGTTAAAAAAAAAAAATCAGTTTAGCTTAATTTACACAAGCTGCTTTCTCTGGACGTAATCACTGAAATGTAAAATTTAGAGATGGGGAGGGGGAGAAGGAGAAGGAGCATTTGTACGTGAGATTAATGTGTCTTTACATTAATTTTGGAAGTTATTTGCATCTTGAAGCATTGTGTTTCAAGCTGAAATTCCTTCATCTGAAGTGGCAACTTGCTAGAATGTTAATTCTTTACTTTCTTGGTTGTGTACAGAAGTAGATTGGCTGTAAACAGCATGTCAAGCGAAACCAGCATTCTAGTGTGTGCTGAATCTATTTATGTGTAAATGAAGCAAATCGCATAATGTTGCTAGTTAAAAGCTTAAGGATTACAAATATTTTTGTTTAACAAATGGCTTGATGGAAAACTCTGTTAGAATGAAACTGGAAATATCTTGCTGCTCTGCTCACAGGTTACAAATGAGTTTCCGTTGCACGTTTTGTAATTATAAAATACATTTAATAATTCTCGACTGAACATCCAGAAAGCCCATGTAATTAACAAAAATCACTAAACAATTTTTTTACAGTTGTAATTGTGCTATTTAAGAGTCAGTTGACTGTTGCACAGAGATATAGGAAAAGTAAACTGCAAATTGAAAAACTTCTGACCCCGTGGATGTTGTCTTTTCTTTTCCTCCCAGTGTCAGCAAAAAATAATTTCTGACCAGGACCTGTTGATGATTATTGCATTAGAATGTATCTACAGCTGCAAACGCGATGACCAGCTGTCTTTATGTTATGATATCTTAGAATGTCTCCCCCAGAGAGGATATGGGTGAGTGTTTCCTTGTACCCAGCTTGGGGCATTTGTGTACTATTTTTTTAAGAAATAGTCTACAACATTAAAATAATTCCTTTACAAATACCTTTGTAAATTATTATGTCAGTAGCGTCTCCTTTCAGAATCTAAAGAATGATGTGACTGGTTTCTTTATGGGCTGGTTTCTATAGCCAAATGCTAAATCTTTCCTGGAATATAGCAGTTCAGGTTGTAAGTTCAGTACTTTCCAATGGAACATATTCCCTCTACATAGAAAACTGGTGTGTTGGGTGAAAGGGGTACAACTTACCCTTTCTACTGATGTGCTGGCTTTCACATGCAGGGAGGTTCTTGTTTGTTTGTTTTTTCCCCCCATGGAGGTGTATCCAAAAAGGCAATTCCAGATCTGCCACCTGCAGCCCACAGTGGTATAGTCCAAGAAATACCCCATATTTATCGGCGTATAAGACGCACCTTCCTTTTGGCCCTGGGTTTCAAGAAAAAAACATTTAAAGCATTTTTGGGCCACTTGGCCACTTACTGCTTGGCTGCTTAATTAGCTAATTTACATAAATTGCACAAAAATACCAGGATCTCTTTTAAAACACACAGCAATAAGACACATGAACAAAATGCACCAGAACATAAATCCCAAGTACAAAAAAACCCCAGACTCAACTCTTTTTCCCCCAACCCATCCATGCAGTTTCCAAAGTAAAAAAACATTTACCCCAAGTAGAAAAACTCCCATACTCAACTCTTTTCCCCCACCCCACCCATGCAGTTTCCAAAGTAAAAAACATAAAAGTACAAAAAAAACCCAGACTCTACTCTTACCACCCCCAGACTCAACTCTTACCAACTCTTAAACAACATAAATCCCAAATACAAAAACCCCAGACTCAACTCTTTTCCCCACCCCACCTATTCAGTTTCCAAAGCCTCCCAACTAGGCCCAGTTCAGAAGCTTACCCATGCTGCATTCATTCAGCATCCAGGAGAGCTGGGAAGAGCAGGCCCTCTGCAGCTCAGCTGAACTGAACTGAGCACAGCGCCCTCTGCTGGCTGCTGAGAAGCTCAACTCATGCACGTGCATAAATTAAACCCGACAAATAGCTGTAGATCGGATAGATTAGTCAGGGAAGAAAGCACAAGGGAGCTCTCCGACTCCGAAAAAACCCCCGGTAAGCCCAAAAATGCTTTAAAACGGGCAGGGGGGGGGAGGGATTTTTTTTTAGTATTGGCGTATAAGATGCACCCTACTATTTTGGGTCACAAATTTAGACAAAAAAGTGTGTCTTACACACCAATAAATATGGTACTTTTTCACTCGATTCTTCTGAATACAGGTGTCTTCCGCTTAACAATGGGGATGCATTCCCCGAACCCTGTCATTAAGCAGTCCCATTGTTAAGCAAAGTTGGAAGTTTGAGGCCTTGCGAGCCTCTCCGGAGGCCTACTCCTGGCCTCTGAGGGCCTCAGAATGGCCCGCAGAGACCTCTGTAAGGCACTTCTGGGTTTCAGGAGCAACTTCTGGTTTGCTTCCAAAAACAGGAAGTGCCTTATGGAGACCTCTGCAGACTATTCTGAGGCCAGACAGACCTCTAGAGAAGAGCGTGACCTGGAACAGGTAGGGAAATCAACCAATTACGTTCTGCCTGACAACCACTGTACGATATCCTGGCAGTTGTTAGGCGGAACATCGTTCAGCGGGTGACACCTGTATTGAAATTGGCACTAACGTGACGCACTATGTGGGACTTTGGACTTGCAGTTTCTACAAGCGGCAGTTGCACAGTCCCCAACCATCCCGTAATCCCCTATTGAAACTCAAGGTGATGCATTAAAAAGAGAATTTGTGAAATGTCAGAGGGTTCCTGCAGTTCCCAGAAAGCAAGAAGGTAAAAGCCTCAGTTGAGCATGTGCCAGCCCATGAGTTTTCTAGCTTCTTGTGAAGTTCTCTAATAATTATATCCCACCTCGAATGCTAGGAAATCCCATGGAATGCAACTGCAAGCCAGCAAAGTTCCCACATTGAGATTCTTGTTGACTATGGGCCATAGATTTCCTGAGAAGAAACTAATTTTTAATTTTGGCAGTGTGAAAGCCCTGGCTGTGCTTTAAGTCCTGCTAGATTGCTGATTTAGTGCTTTAAGTCCTGCTAGATTTAGTTTTTCTAAAGCTGTGCATTGAAACTCTGTCTTAAAAGGAAGAACAGCATTAGACTGTGTCATCACTTGACATTTCCACATGCTCAAGTATCCACCATCAGTTTTCTGTCTAAAAGTCGCTGTAATGTCCTTACAGCAGAGGTATGCTCCTAAGGCTTGAGACATAACACTAGTAGGGTCCTAACAAAAATGAGAGAACTGTAAATCCTCACCTACTGAACTCTTACTGATAGTATGCTCTGGCCAACAAGCTCCTCATAAAATTATGTTCAGGTAATAGCATTGGCAGATAAGAACATAAGAAGAGCCCTGCTGGATCAGGCCAAAGGCCCATCTAGTCCAGCTTCCTGTATCACACAGTGGTCCCACCAGATTCCTCAGGGAGCACAAGACAACAAGATACTTGTATCCGATATATTGATAGAATGGACTGTGTGCATGCTTGTTTTTGTTTTGCCAGTCTGGTCATGCTGAACTTCCAATGTATATGTTGCATCTAGGTGCATGCTAAGTGAAACATCCAGTGTGGCTAGGGAATAGGGGAGTTGTATTGGCACCACCAATTGCTCCCTGGGCTGACCTCGTCTTCTGGGGAGTGACTACTCCAGAGGTGCATTGCAGTGACTCCTTGAAGGGAGATAAGTGAGGAGGAAGTTCTTGACCTCTCCCAATCTCACCATGCATAAAAGAGCGGGTGAGGAGTAATACCTTGGCAGGTCCTTGAACACAGTGAAGATTGCATGTTGGGGTTGTGTTGTGTTGATTGTAGTTCTTGTTTTTGGCCACTTCCTAGTACTGTACTGTACATAACATATCGTGTGGGTAATAACATGAAAATGTTTATCTTTTCCAGCCCTGAAACCACCATTACTAATAATCTTCATGACCAAGTTGATGAATTGGAGCAAATTCTTAGGTGAGAAATTTCTTTCTACCTCCATCTCCCCCAATACATTGACTTTATTAACACAGCGTTGTGTTTTACAGTTCAAAATGCCCACCCAGGTCGTTACGAAAGAAAACTTGTAGGTCAAAAATTATTGCAGTCTTAGTAGAAATTACTTTCTGAGCCTTGGCCTTTCCACACACAGATGTTTATGTCCTAGATCGTTTTTCTTTTCTTCCTGGGCTTGTGAGGGCAGTACATTGTGACAACATATTTAAAGACAGAACTAGAGGAAGACATTCTCCCAAATTGAAAGAAGACTTGCAGCCCAATCCTATCCTTTTGCTTGCCGTAGCATGCAGCCGTGCCAAAACAGGCGGCACTGCATGCTATGCAGGGGCGGGGGGGGGGGAGAATTGGGAAGCTTGGGAGGGGTAAGGGAAGACATTGCTGTGGGGTTTTATATTGTGCCTGAACAATGCGTGGTACTCAGTCTGGACCTTTTAGTGCTATTACTGTTGATGTGGATAATAAGCAAAGTTTAGAATAGGTGGAGAAAAATGCTTATGGTTACTTTTGCAGTGTATCGGAACTTATGGAGAAGCATGGGCTCCAGAAACCCATATTCTTTGTAAAAGAGACGCAGAACAGTCCAGAAGAAGCACGGAAGCTGATGATTAGATTGACCAGGCACACAGGTCGCAAGTGAGTAGCAAATGGTGGTGGTTCTTGGCAAATATGAATATGTATGGCTGAACTTGTTTCCATGCATGTGTGTGTTACAGGCATATTTAGTTAAAGCAATTTCAAGCAAGGAGAATCTTAGATGGTTAATCTCCCTTGCTTGGGTTCAAATTTCTGTGTTCAAGTGAAGGCACTTCTGCTTGTGCAAGGAAGTCCTTGCATCAGTCCATGCCCTATCCTATCCCATTTTGAAGAGTCACTTTAGTCGTGTGTGTGTGTGTGTGTGTGTGTGTGTGTGTCTCTTCCTTATTGCCCCAGGGGAGAGTTCCGCCTCAAAGGGGTTGCAGAGCAACACGTTTGAGGCCAAAAAGGGGGGTATGGAATAGGGTGGGGGGGGAGACAGCCCTGTTGCGCATGCAGAACTCTGCCCACACTTCTCTGGATTCAGCCCAGTGAGTTAGATATGGATAAGAGTTGGTATGCAATTCCAGTCTTAATGCTGGAATATACATTGGATAAGCATTAATGCTCGCTTATTTAACATGTTGGCATTTGGAATGTTTCCATGATCATTGCTGGTAAGTAAATTTTTCTTTCTTAAAAAAGAGAACAGAACTTTGAGAACAAAATTATGGATAGCGTTTGCTGCTTAAAATCTTATGAACCATTTCGTTTTATTTGTTTTGAGATACTACAATAAGAGTCTATGTGTTATGTGTATTTTTCCCCAATAAGTTCCTAGTGTAGTTAGTTCCTGTGAGATTAAACTTTAATATTTAGCTGCTGCCCAGGAGCCAGTTTATTTGTATACACCACAAGGAAGGACATTTATAGGAGGGCTCATGTTTTCCCCTCTTAAGGATCTAGGATGTGGGAGGAAGGAAGACAGGCTAGTCAGCTGGGCTACAGAAGTAGAAAGCAGGTTCTCTAATATGGGAATATGCCCCTAAAGGGGGGGGGGGAAGCAGAAAAAAACACACACACGGTAGTAGTAATAAGAACATAAGAAGAGCCCTGCTGGATCAGGCCAAAAGCCCATCTAGTCCAGCTTCCTGTGTCACACAGTGGCCCCACCAGATGCCTCAGGGAGCACACGAGACAACAAGATACCTGTGTCCAGTCGCCACTCCCTTGCACCTGGCACAGAGAAAACCCACTTCTTAAAAAAAAAAAACACCAAAAAACAAAACAAACAGGAGGTTGCTTATGGCTTGTAACCTGTGATGGTCTTTTCCTCCATGAAAAGGTGGAAAGGATGCGCCACATCTGCAGATGGAGACAACGCACTGGCACAGGTCATTTGGGGATTTCCTGGCACAGGTCATTTGGTGTAAAGCAAGGATTGAAGGACTCTTGTTCATGTACAAGAAGAACGGGCAGCTTGAGCACATGCCTTCCCCTGCCTCACAGTGCAGGGAGAACAAATACTGCCCCAGTTACAGGGACAATTTGGCCAGAAGTTGCCATCAGAACTCCGTCTTACTCTCTCTTGTTGGAGAGATAGTACCGTAAGTGGTGCTTAGCAACATAAACTTCTTCCTACTCTGAATTTGTGTCATGGGTTCAAATCATGACTCAACTTGTATAGCTAAGGAGTTTGGTTTGAAGCCTTAAAAAAGAGAGGATAGGTTTAGTGTTCTGGGTAAGAAAATGAGCTGTGAGCCATTCAGCCCCTGACTAAAATCTCACTGCTGCCATGCACTCAGTGGGTGACTAAGGCAAGCCACTTCCTCAATCTGAGCTCCCCATTTCACATATTGATATCATTATAATGCAGGTTTGTTTTGCATGGATTGCTGAGCTCCTGTATATGCAATACTTCGGGAACTTAGGAGACATGGGGGTGGGGTGGGTGGTATTCCCCCCCCCCCAATGTGATAATTTTAGTATGAATCTTTGAATCTCAGCATCCACAAATTTTGTTGCAAACTGTTTGCTCATCTTGCTGGGTTAAGGTAGAAAATTAATGTTGACTATTATTTGTCTCTCTTTAAAAGGCAGCCTCCGGTTAATGAAGCCCACTGGATGGGACTGTTGCAGGATATGTTGGATATGCGGCAGAATATCTACACCTGCTTGTCACCAGACACTTGCTATGAGGTGATTCTTGCTGTTTTTCAGTACGTCAGAGTGCACATATCTACGCTGATGCCTCCATGTCCGAAACATAACCTGTGTACACATAAATGTTAATTTTGCACAGGAAAACAGAGTCGCAACTCTTCTTTAGACTTTTTAAATATATGCTGAGTTTATCTTTCTGAGCATTCCAGTTATTCTTGACAGTTGGAGCTATTTCAAAAGACCCCGTTTTGATGATTTGAGTAACTGGGATTTTAAGGGGAACAGTTGTTTCTTGGAATTGGGAGAACATTCTCAAGCCTCTGAATAGCCCCCACCCCTCTAGATAGGAATCAAGGTCAGCTTGCTCATTGGCTCCTCCAAGGAAAAGGAGCATCCAGTTTCCTGGATCAATGCTGGAAAAGACTAGGAAACAGAACTTCAGCTAAGCTCCCTTGAGCTTACCTATAGTGTCTCACTTCTGAAGCTGGATACCGTATATGTTTACTTACCCAAGAACCCTGTGGTTATATCAGTTCTTTTGAAAAATGTTGCTTAAAGAAAGCATTGCTGGCAAGTTCCTAGGTTGTGTGTGTGTGTGTGTGTGTGTGTGTGTGTGTGTGTGTGTGTGTGCTGTAATCTCATAATCTAGAAA
The DNA here is from genome assembly GCA_026170595.1 of Plestiodon gilberti rubricaudatus. NCBI lineage: Eukaryota > Metazoa > Chordata > Lepidosauria > Squamata > Scincidae > Plestiodon > Plestiodon gilberti. The sequence continues at coordinate 121,486,902 of JANXHW010000001.1, read as the reverse complement.
CATTTCTTAAATAACAATAATAATGAAGTTCAGATTTCCTTGCAATTGACAAAAGGCATTATAATCCACTGCACAATTTAAAAGCAACAACCCTGAGATATATAGGTGGGAGACTCTGAGTTTTTTTTTAATATAAAGGAACTTAATATAAAATTGCTAACTAAACAATAGAAAGATAAATGATCTGCTACATCAGTGTAATGTTTATTAAATGGTTCACTGCGCAGAAAGTTCATTTTTAATATCGTCACTCAGGGTGCGTATAGAACATTGATAGATGTTTTCCTGTTTGCATCTAAAGTGAAATGCAAAATTCAGGTTCTGCAAAAAATAATCTGTACACACACACACTTCTTTCTCTCCAAGCTTGTCATTAAAGTTTCTGAATTACAGTGGTGTAGCTTTTTATATATATATGTGCCATTTATTTGAAAACTCTTTTCTCTCTTCCATAATCTAGCACTCAAGTAAGCTTTTGTGTTGTGCAATTTATCTTCAGAAATTTGACATCTTTTAAACATTTCATGTTATTGTCAACAGTTTTATTGTAGCGTTGAGACTTTATTGCTTACGACTACTAATCTCGGTTACTCTTATTGAGAGCAAATTAGAACATTTCTGAAGAAATTGCAGGAGCACAGTGGCATCTGGGATTTGAATCCAGAATTGAAGCTTGTTACTTTTTTATAGCAATACTTATTTTCCAAGTCATGTCAGGGGAAAAAAACAACAACCTATAATTATAGCTCTTGTTTCAAGATAATAGAAATAAGTGGATCATGTTGAGGAGGTCCAGTCCAAGAGGCAAAAATGCATGCCCCTCTCCTCGACTTCCGTGGAAGAGAAGTGGTGGTGGCCCCTTTTCCTGCCCCCTTTTGTTGTTATCTTTGTGCTCATGTTAGCACCTGTGTGTCCCACCACCACCTCCTGTCTGCCAGCTCAGCCATTTTAAACAACTCTGGGCTGGGCAAGGAAGAGGGGAAAGGAAGGGAACAGCCGTGCTGTGCCGCTCTTCTTGCCGTGGTCGCTGCCACTTGCTGATTCTGGCCCAGGTACGTCGTCAGACACACAGACTGGGTAGAGCATGCTGGGATTGAAAGAGGATGGAAGCATGATTTGCCCAGCCTGTGTGTTTGAAGAAGCGGCTGGGCCAGGAACTGCAGGCGACCGAGATTGAGGTAAGGGGAGCAAAAGGGTTGTCGCTCTCTTGGCCTCCTTCTCACTCTCCTAAGCAGAAGGAGGTGGAGCGATCCTGTTTTGATTGCTCATGGAAGCGAGTGATCAGACCAAGATTGCCTGGCTGCTGCTTCCTGCAGCCTCACCACTGTGATTACTTGTGGCAGTGGTGTGAGAGGAAGAGATGGGTTGCCGCGACCCCAATTCTCCTCGCTTGCTTTCAGCAAGTGAGAGAGGATCGGAGTGCTGATAGGAGCGACTAGGTCTGCAGTGGGCCAGAGTGGAGTGACCTCAGCTGGGCTAGCCTTGATTTTGAGTAGTCTGGTATTAATATCCTAACCAAATGCCTCAGCAGTGCTTGTGTGTGTTTCTAAAGGCGTTGATGAATTTGATGTATATGTTCTCTTTGGGCTACTTCTTGGTTTGTCCAAAACCCAGAAACGACTTGCAGTTAGGATACTTGTGTTCTGTTACTTGAACTGGTGGTGGCTTTCAAATAGAGTTTGTAGTTTATTAAAAATTAAATGCTTTGGTCTAGACTTGGCTGAAAGCTATTCCAAATAACATGTTTTCAAAATGCATACCCATAGTTCAAAGTAATCCTTGAATGCAAAAGCTGCTTGTATGACATGTTCACTGTCTTTACTTTGTAGATTTTTACAGAAAGCCTTCTTTGTTCAAGCCGGCTGGAGAACATCCATTTAGCTGGGCAAATGATGCATTGCAGTGTTTGGTCAATAGATCCCCCAGTTAGTGTTGCTTCAAAAGGCAAACCACAATACAGAGTCTGCTATGAGAAAAGCATTGAATTAGTTTTGGCAGCTAGCAGAGAGTACTTCAATTCTTCAACTAGTCTGACTGATACGTGCATGGATTTGGCCAGGTAAATGAACTACACCGAATACCTTATTACTTTCTCTCTCCCCCCCCTTTTTTTAAAAAAAGATCATAATGTCTACTTGTACAGACAAATCTTTATGATTGTGTTCCCTCTTCGGTGCTTGAGCATTTTTCTCTTCTTTCTTGGGTACTTGAGCATGTCTAAGGCTGCTGTAATATTAATATATATTAAGTAAATTAAATGTTGTTCCGACTAGAAAGTGGTGGTGTAAATATATTTTCTGCCTGGGTTACATTGAGCCTACCAGGGAACATGGGCACCAAGAGCAATCAGTGAGTACTGGCTAGTAGTTTTGGATGTGGAGATTATTATTGAATCTGTGTGTAATCTGTGTGTAATCTGTACAGTTGTAAAATAGTGAAGTGTTTGCCATTTGTAGGATGTCTTGTTGTGTGTACCCGCATGTTGTTAAACTTGTTGCTAAACTTGCTCACACAAACTTAAGAGATGAACACGAATCCTTTAAAAAAGAACAGCCTTCAGCATACACTGCTAAGGAAGTACTTGTAATTTTTATACACTGTCATAGGAGTATGTAGTAATTTGGAGAAGGCATAGTTCATAACCTCAGTTTTGAGGGGAAAACATTGAGAAAGCTATGGTTTCTTTTTTGTTGGTTGGTTTTTTTAAGAGGGTTTTGTTAATATTATAATTTTTAAATTCAGGCACTGAATTAGGTATGAAGAGAACCTAAACTTGGCTTTTGTGAAATCTGCTTTTCTGCTTAGAGGGCCGGAATAATATGAGATATTGAAAGAAAATGAGGTCCAGGGTCAGTAAATGTATTCTTAAGGCTCCAGGCGTGAGGGTTATTTCATACAAGTACATTCCCTAAGAGAAATACTGCCTGTATAGGAAATACCTGTAGATGCATGCCCCATAAACAAATTTAAGTTTTCTTTGGAAGAAAACTTTAAGCACACAGCGTTCCCTGCAACTTGTTGAATATGGGAATGAGTGGGAAACCCCTTTGTTATTTAGAAGACCCCCTGACCCAAAATGAAGCAGTTGCGGCTTGGGATATATCTGGTAGCGGATTGCGAGGTAACTACTGCGGAAAGAATACCCATTACTTTTGATGAAAAGTTCTGTCCCAGTTCTTGACTTCCGGGCATGGCTAATCTTTCTCAGTGTGCAAGACTAACTGTGAAATCCTGTGGATATGCAATGCTGGTGGTCTGCTCATGTCAGCATAATACTGGCCTGGTGTAGTTGGGATACTGTGCTCTTGACGACTATACAGCAGCCAAGTTGAAAGGAAGGCAACATCATTTTAAACTACATTGAATGTAGTTGGGCTGTGTCCACCGCAACACTGTTGCTTGCGGATCAAATGCGGGATACCACCAGGGCCCCCATGTCAACCCTGTATGGAAGGGGCATATCTGTGCACTATGACAGAGAAGTGCCTGTGTGAATCTCCATACTCTACCATAAGACACAATCTGCCTCAGCATCACAATGGTGCCCACCACTGTGGTGCCCCTGGCAGGTGCCCAGTCAGTGACTGGCAGTCACCAACTCATTCCAGAGATCTCTGCAGAGAGCTTCGCAGATGTGGATTTGAATTCTCATATACAGGTGGGCCCCCATATCCACTGATTCGCTATCCACAGTTTCAGTTATCCACGGATTGTGGGGACCCCTCCAGGCTGTTACTTTTTTTCCCAGTAAGCTTCGTTTCTTCCTTAAACAGGAGAAGCAGTCTCTGGCTGCTTATTACAGGCAAGTAGAACGAGACTAAGTCCTAGGGAGGCTCTGCAAGGTTAACAAAAACCTTGCAGAGCCTCTCTAGGACTTAGTCTCGTTCTACTTGCCTGCAATGGAGGCTGCTTCTCTGTTTGTTTTTAAGGAAGAAACAAAGCTTGCTGAAAGAAAAATAAGAGCTGGGGGGGGGCAAGCATGCCTGCCCGCAGGGGAGGTAGGGTGGGGGCCACTTAGGAAACCATGGAGGGGGTGTTCGCTCCTATCCACGGTTTCAAGTATCCATGGAGGGGGCTGGAACATATCCCCAGCGGATATGGGGGGGAGTACTGTACCACAAACCCACTCCACCTGCAAACAACCCTTTTGCCAAGCAGACACCGAGACCGGGATATGGGTGGATAGCCCAGCATAGCCTTTGGCTAGCACTGCAGTTCAGATGGGAGGTGTATATGAAGAAACCCAGGAGAAGGGTTCAAACTCCACTGAGAAGAAATGTCTCTTTTGCAAGGAGGGGAAGTTAGACACTAGGACAAGCAGCAATGGGGGTCACCACTACACCATCACAACGATCAAATCTGTGACCTTCCCAGTGGCTCACCTGGATAGAGACCAGACATGGGAAGCAGCAGTTGGGGATTCAAATTTGGCATTAAGACTGAGGTGTGATGGGGTTACAGCAGCATATGTCTGGAATTCACTGATGTAGGCGATATACTGTTATCGGGCAGATGTCGGTGCACGACAAAGTGGCACTGACAGGGCCAGTTTCCATTTATTTTGTAATGTGATAGAGCCCTTATGCAGTATTTTGACGGTATTTTTTTGTGAGATTCTTTGATAATCTTTCTAATGTGGAAAGAATGTGCATTATCGTAAATAAAATATTAGTTTTGTTTGTGCTAATACTGGATAACATTTCACAGGAATGTTTGAGCATAGAAAAGAAAATGTAATACAATATCATGTGAATATATCACAATATACAGTACTTAATGGTGACTGCTTCTTGGCTTAAACCTCTACTCACTGCCATTTGCATGTGTGCTGTTTGAATGTATCCTCTTTTTGGTCCCACTGAGACTCAAATTGATTATCTTTTCCCTGTAATTCAGCTACTCCTTAGGGGCTATTTAGTCTTTATTTTCTAATGTTTATGGTGCATTTTGAAAACCTTGGATAGCAGTTGCTAGCAATATATTTCCATGTTTATTTTTGGTATAGACCTTCACTCCTCCCACTTCAATCTGCCTTTCCTTCTGTTTCCCCACTATTTCCCAAATGTTTGTGCCAAATGTTTTGTACTGCTGCTGTTTTCATAAGTTTGTTTGGGGGGGCTGTGGTTTTAAAACATCACAAAAAGTAGCTCACCTTTTCTTCAATTTCTATGTAATGAAAGGTTTTGCTATATGAAGTATTTGAAATGGGTCTCCCCTGCAATGTACAAACAAACAGGAAAGAACTTGCAGTTTTTCAGTATACAGAATAAACTCTTCAACTGCATATTTAACTTTAAATTAAATCTCTTTTTGTTTCATGATCTGGCATTAATTTTCTGGTCCGGTGACATTGTCATTTTAAGTGGAAATTATTTTAGAATGATTCTTCTCTTCAATGAGATCAAAGTACAGTTTAAAAAAAATGTATATTAAATTAAAATTGGGGAGGAAGAACAAAACTTACAGGAATGAACTTAAAGAAGTCAGCATGTTTCTCCCTCCCACAGGATTCATGGTAGCCTACAAAATAATTATTCTATTCCTTATCGGTTTTTGCAGAGATCTCCAAAAACCAGCTTTAATTGAATAATTTGGGTCCTTACAGGTGAACTGTTAAGAACTGTCTTCACTTTCTTGACATGAGTAACTTCTCTGCTTTTATAATAGAACAGTTACAGTTGCCAAGCTGTGCTGGTTGGTTGGTCATGCAGTTCTTCTTGAATTTTAAAGGGAAATTTTCTCCACATTAATAAGAAGATGGCTGACTAATTGGCTTTCCTGTGACCAACTCGAGGGGGAAAAAAAAGATAAATCCCTGGCAAATGAAGTGGATTTTACCTGCTACCTCATCCATATACAAAATGATTGCTTATTAGACATGCTTCCTTTCAACATGCAAGCTCCTAGTAAAATGCTAACTTATAGCAATTAACACATGGATTTTTCTTAGAAGAAATGCATGTCCCCTTGCATCCCACTCCGAATATAGGAATTATCCTAGGCTTAAAAAGATGGCATTTTATTAAACTATAAAAACAAAACAAACCCTCTAACTGTTGGAAGGTGACTGTAAGGGTGGGGCAGGACAACCGTGCAGGGCGTGAACATCCCAGTCAGCTGTGTTGTCCCCTCGGGTATGTTTCGCTACTAACGTGGTATGTATTTGACTTGGGAGCAGATGTTGATATGAAGCAGTAACTTCTGACATATTCAGTATGGTCCAGTGCGTCTAGGACGTGTGTCCTCTTACACCTTGCTAACTGGGCAAAGAGGCACCTTTTTAAAGTAGTGTCCTCTCATATTTCGCAGGGGGACAGCAACTGCCCCGCTTCACCCCAGCTTGGCGTTTTTTTCCAGTGGCTGTTGCTGGTGTCACTTCTATATTTCTTTTTTTAAAGATTGTAAGCCCTTTGGGACAGGGAACCATGTATTGATTTAGTTCGCTATGTAAACCACTAACTATTTTTTTGGTTGAAAACCGGTATATAAATAATTATTATAATAATTATCATTTAATAGCATCCAGCCTTTAAAGCCATTTCTGTTTCTGACTTATATGCCACTTTTCCTCAAGCGCCTAAGCAATTCAGTAGTTTTAACAGAGTATTTTTTAAAATTTAAAATGTATCCTGGAATATATCATGTCAAACAAATTCTTCAGAACATAACCAATTCAAATGAAGCATGATATCAACAATCCAATAAGCTAATCAAAAAAAAAATCATAGCATAAATTCAGTATTGGAGTACGACTAAACTGGGGTGGCATTGGATTGGCCAGCTGTGATGGTGGCCAAGGGCCCGTGCCTATCAAAGTGCACATCTGATCAGGGACACTTAACCCTTCAGTACCGGTGGTAGCGATATTGCCCAATTCATCCTCTGGGGGCGTCATAAGGGGCCCAGTGCAAGTCTTTGTCCCAGACCCCTCAGCAACCTGGTGCCTGCACCGTGATTAAACAACTCTAATCAGTTCATAAAGAAAAACCTAAAAATGAAGTTATGAATGAATCTTTATGCTGCATGAAGATTAGCAGCAAAAATAAATAGCTAACCCAGGACTAAATTCGTTGTCAGCTGCAGTTCCCACACTTGGTTAAACCATATCTGGTCACTCTGAAACACAGCATGGTCCCTATACTTTTAAACTAAGCACTTCCCCTCTGACTTAGGAGAGACCCCTTCTACCAAACCTGTGGGATTCCCTATGGTTTGGTAGAAGGATGTTAAGGGAGTAACCCTGGTCGTCTTTGTACCCAGAAGGCAGGACCCCATTCAGCCCCCCCCTTATTAATGATGGTTTGCTGCCTGCAGTGGAGTCTGGGAGATGACCTGTCCATGGCAGGGATATTAAGTCCGGGAGGAGATGGGCTGACTAACTCAGCCAGTGTTACTCCGCTGCTCCTGGCTGACTTCCTATGATGGTGGCAAAAAAGAGGCATTGAGGCTGATGTTAGCTGCCTTCTCCCAGGCCTCTCACTGTTGTTGCCACTGCTGCCTCGTTCATCTTGCTGCTGGGGTTTAGAGCCATCTTCCCTCTGTATGTTTAAAATGCTTATTCCATCCTTCTTCTAATGGGATTATCTCACTTTTGCAGAAAACTAACTAGGGGCAAGTTGGTCTGGGGGAGCGTGACTGCCTCTAGGGTTCTTCATGAGCATCATGGGAATGGGAATTTGAACCCTGGTCTAGCAAGGCCATCATGCTGTCATTTCATAATAAACATGTTTGTTTTTTATTTTTAGAATACATGTAATACTTACAATCTTTTTTTCCCTTTAAGATCTTGCTTACAACTTATTACAGACTGTCCATCTGTTGTTCAAGAAGAATTGGATCTTATTCGTGGTCTTAGCTATCTTGAGGAATTTGGTGTGAAAATTTTGCCATTGCAAGGTATAGTCCGCTTACTTGTATATTATGTGTGATAGATTTGGCGACTGGGTGTGTGTGAAGTTTTATGTACTGTATTCACAAATATTAAATAAGGCCATCCTGTACAGTTAGATTTCCTTAAAGTGATGTTAAAAAAACAAACCCTTGTTTTCCCTAGGCAGCAATCAACAAATACCTTTGCCATGATCACCATGGCGACCAAGAATTTATTCCTGGTGAGCAAGATTAGGAAGCAGTCTGCAGCACTTTCTTGTTAGCACCTCAATTAGGTTGTCAGACCAGCCTCTGATGCAGCTGTTCCTACCCAACCCTGCTGCCCTCCTATTGAGCTGAGCCGGAGAAGGCTGTGGCATTTTAAAACCTCCTTTTTATTTTGTTTTTGTTCCCTCTTCTCTGCAAAGATCTCTAGTCCTTTCCTGAGCGCTTCTCATGGCAACTAGTCCTAACTGGCCTCTCCCTCTTCCCATTTCTCACCCTAGAAAGGAAAACACACAAAAATGTTGTCGACAGGGTAGAAGCCTGGGAGGAGGAGGAGGCGGCGTCTAGGCCTCAGAACATTTAAGGCTTCAGTAGAGCTCTGGATCCTGTCACTGTAATAGACTTGCTCTGAGCTGTCCATGGTGCTGCACCTCCAGCCTCACGACTCCAGAATAGGACACACAACCACAATCCTCTCTTCACCAATTGTTGCTGCTTCCACCATCTTCATAGGGTCCTGGTGACAGCAGCAGCCATCATATGCCCTGCTGCTGGGTGCTGCTGTTCTTGAATGTTTCTAACCCAGGAGACACCAGAGTGTAGACACGAGGCATTTCTGTTTCCTTCACTCCAATTTGGTTTCGCAGTGCTGCCACATGGTGTCGTCTTGAAACAGAATCCAGTTTGAGGAGACTCTGCTGTTACGCTGCAAAATAAGTATATTTACAACATTGGGACGGGGGAAAGAAACCATGTCAAACTGACACCAATGAAATATTCCTGATTATTGCTTTTGGCACCACTCAATAAATCTGATGAGAGAGTGACAATGTGGGGGGAAGTAATGGAGGGACACTGACCCCTTTATCACTGCGCATATGCAAAGTGCAGTTTTCCCAGCACTCCCTAGAGTGGGCAGGAGAGGGATAAAGCAGTCCTAAGAACATAAGCAGAGAAAGCAGTAGAGGCAGCTGAGATGTGACTGCAGCATAGTTCACAATAATAAAGGAACGAGTCTCAAAAAGTAGGGAAAGCTTTCAAGCAAGCCAGTTAGCAATGCACTAATTGCCATGGGCTGAACTTGCTCCCCACCATACAGGACTATCAATCGGTGTTTCAATGCCTCCAAATTCATACCATAGATAAAATCAAAAGGTCCAGGTTCTTCTGTATGTTGGAGGGCTTGATGCATCAGTTAAGGGGAACTGTACTTCAAGGAGCCTCAAAGAAGAACTCTGGGCTCCTGTCTTACATGTCAAAATAAATTGAGCTAATAAAAACGTTAAGACACGGGCAGCCCAATCCTGCCTAAGGATTGGGTGGGCGGGCAGCCCAGACCGCCTGCCTGTTCCTGTGCTCCGCTGCGGGCAGGCTTCCGCACGGCAGAAAGTCTACTCGGGGAAGGGGACACTCGTCCCCTTCCCCGGGTGTAACTGGCGCTGTGGCTGATCAGCCGCCTTGGAATTCCGCCAGCGAAATTCAGCGAAAGCTGAGTTATCAGGAGTTCTTGGCCCCAAAAGGCAGAGAGATAGAATTCAAAGGATTCTGGACCACAATCCAAGTGGGCACTGTGAAAGCTTGTGTAGAGAGGTTCCAGGATGAATTGAAGGTCTAGTGTAGGGGTGGCCAACCTTCCACCATTAGGGCTACTGTGTTCTTAAGAGTTGTGTAGAAGACAGAATCATGGCAGCTGCAAGTGTTGATGGTGCTGCTAAAGCAGCTGCACCTGCTGAAATGCCCTTACCTATACAACCATTTAAAGGGCCAGCATTCATGTTGAAAGGTTGGCCACCACTGGTCTAGTGTAAGCTTTGGATTCTGGGACTGAATGGCTTGGGATGGCCGAGATGAGGACGTATTGGGTCAAGGCAAAAGCCTTGATGAGGCGAGGGATGATTTCCTTCTCTAGACAATGGTGCTCCGGTTGGAATTGCAATGTCCAAAAGGGTATGTATCCTATTTACAAGCTTTCCAAAGGCTGGTCAAGTTTTGGTGCAAAAACTCTAGTGATAGAATTTAGGAGGGCCAGGCACACAAGAACTTGCAGCTTAATTGGCTAATGGATAGAGAGGTGGTTTCAGAGAAAAACAAGGTAGTTGCATTAGGGGCAAGGATTCCTCTTCCCTCCCAGCGTTCTCTATGCACACGCAGCTTCCAGGTTTGATCAAACTCTGGCCAAGTAATGTAAATCAGTACCCAGAGGCCAATTCATGTGTAGACAGTGGGGATTCTCGCACAACCTTGCAGCCTGCAAGCAAGTTGTAGAGTGGAAAAACAATTGACTAGTATCATGCCCGGAAAGATTTTAATTCTCCCCCCCCCCAAAAAAAATAAAAATAAAATCTGTAGTCCATAATACTACCTGTCAAGCCACATTTTGAAATCTAGAGTACTTTCAGAAGCTGTTTGCATGGGGCAGTCATTGCTGTTTAAAGGACAAAAAAGGGAAAAAAAAATCCCAAAGGGTGTTTTGGCTCGCACATCAAAAACAAAGTTGACTTCAGGAACAAACCAGACTTGCATGGGAATGCTCCACACTACGTGGATGAATTGTGTGAGGAGCAACACAAAAAGATAAACCGACACCAGTTATAAGGTACCCTGTGGATGGAAGCAGTTTTGATTAGACTCTGCATGAGAAAAATGACATGTGGACCAGGTTTTAGTTTTGGGACAGTCAAATATCCAATTCCCGCTGACGTTCTCAGAGAATCATAGCGATAGTCCCCTGCTAACTCGTAAGATGTGCCACTCCTTTCTATTGTCGTTAAAGGAACTTTTTACTAGTAATTTTATTAAGCTTCTTTTAGTGTGCGAAGTGCTTACCTCATTCATCTTGAAAACAGCCTTGTGAAGCAACTCCTTGATCTTTGTTTTATAACAAGGAAGCTAACAGATGGGTCATCTTCTCCCCCCCCCTTCTTTTTCTACAGCCCTATCTGTCCAAAAAGGTTAACTTACAATATTTAAAATAAGCCGCAAGGAGTCCACTGTCTATAATGTCTTTGCAGTAACGATTTAGTTATATTTGATAAGAGAGCTTTAGTACGGTTTGAAGGTGTTTCCAGAGTTTGGCCTTGTATAACTTTCATTGGTTCTTTTTATTCCCAAGCTTTATTGTCCAATAAAACTCTGTTTATTTTTTAAATCATAACAGCCTTATAACAACTGACACGTTTCACAAGTCAATCTGGCGTTCAACTTCAGTGACCTTCCTGTCTATGCCCTTGTTTTTAATGGATTTGTACTGCTAACAACAAAATAAATAGTACACATTTAAAAGTGCTATTACAAGTTTAGAAAGCCTTTGTAGCTTTTTATACTGCCTTTTTAAAAACAGCTTGAATATCTTTTAGACTCTAAAACAGTGGTTCTCAAACTTTTTAGCACCGGGACCCACTTTTTAAAATGACACTCTATTGGGACCCACCTAGCTTTACAAGACGCTCAAACATTTATCTCCCTATATTTATGCAAGCTTGCAAACTGCAGGAGCTCAGCTCTTTGAAGGGCAATTAGCAACTATCTGATTTTTGAATAGCGCTTGTGTATAGCCTTTTTGAAATAGCCTTTTTGAAAAAGGGCTTGTGGCAATTATCTGATCTTTCCATCACCTGGGACCCACCAGAAATCAGGTCGCGACCCACCAAGTGGGTCCCAACCCACAGTTTGAGAAACACTGCTCTAAAATTTAGAATATGCAAGTAAAGAACAAGTTGGATTTTAAAATTGAGTTTTATACCTCTAGTGCAGGGTTTCTCAACCTTTGGGAGCCCGCGTACCCCCTACACGGGGCCCCAATGTCCGCGTGCCCCTGGACCCCCAAAACAAATGCACCCCCCACAGCAAAAAGCCCGTTTTCCCTGAGCTTTTGCACGGCCGGACGGGTTCTCCCGCTTGCGCTGCACCCGGAGGGTAAAGCTACAGCCCTCCCAATTCGGCAGGACTGTAGCTTTACCCTCCAGGTTGCAGCGCAAGCGGGAGAACCAGCCCGGCCGCACAAAAGCCTGGGAAAAATGGGAAAATTGCCGGCGCTAGCTTCCCTTACCTTGAATCCTGGCTGCATCCAACTTGAATATCACGAAAATCTCGCGAGATTCAAGATGGCGATAGCCAAATCTCGTAAGGGCATATGAGGCATGATACTGCCTCATGTGCCCTTATGAGATTTGGCTGCCACCATCTTGAATCTCGTGAGATTTTCGAGACATTCAAGATGGAGACACCCGGGATTCAAGGTAAGGGAAGCTAGCGCCTGCAATTTCCCCGTTCTTGTGTTCCCCCTTATCAGCTGCTGATCACAGCAGCTGATAACGGGGACCATCCCGCGTATCCCCAGCCTGCGGTCCACGTACCCCCAGGGGTATGCGTAGCACAGGTTGAGAACCACTGCTCTAGTGGTTTTTAAAAGGGTGCAGTCCTCATTCTAAAAAGGTGGTGTATAAATATTTTAAATATTAGGTTTTAAGCTGCTGTCTGCAGTGCTCATCTGACAAAACAGTAGCTCACAATGAGTTAACAGATTTCTTACATCATTTTTTTTTTACTTTATTCCTCTGTTCTTCCATCATTCAACTCAAGTTGGCAGTTCCATGTCCCTTTCCTTCTTGGCTCTCATTGTTTTGGTTTTCACTCAAGGTGAATTTTTGTGGCTTTTGCCATTCAGCCTGAAAGCAAAATAGAGTAGTTCTTGCTTATGGTCATCATTGTAATAGTCACTGTAAAATGAACAGGTATGTAACCATAGACCAAGATATATATATGGCGGTCGCCATGTCCCTGTGCCTTCGCCATGTCCCTTCTCAGACCGGCATGGCCTTTACATGGCCTCCTCGGACTTGTGCCAGCTAAATAGATGGTGGAAATCCGAGGAGGCCCATTGGTGCCTCCCCGTGCTACACCAGGGAAGGGGACAAATGTCCCCTTCCCCCTAGTAGACCTCCAGGCTGATCACGATCGGTTCAGAATGCAGATAGGATCCGGCAGGCGGCCCTGGGCCGCCTGCCCAATCTTTAGTGTGGATCGCGCTCTGAATTGGGTCCGGAAACAAACAGGCAGCCAGTGTAGTTTTCTTGTGATATTAAAATTTCCTATTAGTTATTTTGTGATTGGCTATCACAAAATAACTATCATGGCTATCAGTCATGGCTATCACCACTCCCCCCCCCTTCAATATAAGTACCATTTATGTTTTTCAACAGGTACATCTTGAACTGCAACTGAAATAGATGTGAGAAGAATTCTTATTCACAAATTATTTGTTTATGATACTTCAAATACTATACGGAGTTAAAAGGGGGGGCACATCTGGTTCCCAGGTGAATAATCGAACATAGAATTGCAGGTTGCGTTTCTGCTGTTGGGAGCTTCCTCCATGAATAGCAGGAGTGTTCTGTTTGTCTAAGGACCCCTTCGGCTTGTGCCAGGATCCCTTGGATGAGCAGAATGCCTCTTCCATTCACAGAGGGGACTTCTGTTTTGTGGAGCAAGCTCCTGATGGCAGAAGCGCTAGTTGGGGTACTAGTCATACGCAATAAGAAAGGAAGATGCTGTACAGTAGGTCAAAAGATCTAAACTTGGAATTTTTTTTAATGTGAATAAAATTCTTCTTGACCCTAACTTTTTAATTTTTATGACCAAAACGTAGACTGCTGTAGTGCTTTGCTATACAAAACCCAGAGGCTTTGTTCTCATCGAGGTTGTAAACCAGTGTCTGAGTTGTATCGCTTCAGATAGGGGCTCACATGATTGAGCACTTCTCTGCACAAAACATTCTCTCTACATAAACTGGCATGTTGGGCAATTGCTTCTAGCCTAGTGTTTTAATTAATTTTCAGTGTGGAAGGTGTTTGTTTGTTTGTTTGGTAGGGAGTGCATTTAATCATGTGAGCCTCAACCTGAAGTGGGACAGTCCAGAAACAGGTTTGCAAGAACCATGCCAAAAAGAACCACGCCGCCAGAGTTTTGCTGTGATTTGCATGTTTAAACCTGGAAAACGGTACAGACTTCTGTTTCTGTGGTATTTGCAATCCAAAATATAATGAGTGATATTTCCATCCATGTGATTTCTTCTGGCATGTAAGAAACAAAGTGACCAAGGGATGTTTAAAAATGGATGAGCTTTTTCAGTTGAGTAAATGCATTCAGTTGCATTTTATTACGGTGGATTGGTAAACCCAGTTATGCAAACATTATGGATTTCTTTTGTTAGGTGTGCACTTAACCAAAATACACCTCAATCAACAACGCATTCTCTCTTGTGGCATTAATGCTTAACATAATGTATTTTCCCAACAGTGCGTCTGTGCTCTGATCGACTTAGCCTTATCAAGGAGTGTGTCTTGCAGCTGCCAACAAACTACAAGCAATCTGCCAAGCTCTTGGGACTCGCAAATTTGCTGAGGGTTGCAGGTAAACAGAAAGCTTTGATGAAAGGTACCTGTGTTTTATGGAGAATTTATTCAAAGATGTCCCTAAGTTTTCTTTAGGGAAGCTTGACGTGCTTTTCTGGTGTAATCATGTATAACACCATTGCAACCTGTTGCAACCTTCCCTTCTACATAAAATACAAATGAATGTTCTCTTAATTTGAATTTAGAGGACAGCCCCTCTGTCATAAGTAGAATATGCAAACCTGCAGTTAGTTGTTAGTGTTAAATCCCACTAAATCTCCTGTTCTTGTCGAATGTGAAAAGCAGCTACTGCTACTATACTTTTTGTGTGACCAAAACATTGCCTAGGTCACGTTTTTTAAAATTCAGGTTTACGGTATTTGCAGTTCTGGGATAGTGAGCCAGTTCAGATGGGACCCAAGGTGCTGCATGTGGAATGAAGTGGGGGTATGCATGCTGTCTTTATCCATCTGGCCTGCAGTCCCTGTCTTTGACTGTCCATGTGGGAATCGCCCACCTGAATGTGGCCCTGCGCATGCGCACATAGGCCAAAATTGCATGGTCAATTCTGGAAATCCACTGCATCATTTTGACCTGCATGCATGATGTTTTATGTGTGTAGTGCTGTAGTTGGATGAGGATGTTGCTAGAATCTTGGATCACCAGAATTACGTTGTTTTTTCTTCTTAGCAAAGATAAATATTTGGTGAAACTTGCAGAAATAAATACTGGTGATTAAGCATGTCTTCAGGCTCCCTTTTTTCCTTCATAACCAGCATTAATGAAACTCATTATTATTGAATTATGCAATAATAATGTCATGCCATCCCTATATGTTGTGTTACACATTAACACAATCAAAATATAGTGCCTTGTCTACTCCTTGGAGAAATCAACTTTTACTTACTTCATTACTATTCCTGACATTATTTTCCTAAATAGTAATCCATATATACAAAACTCAAGAGTATTTGTTTATAACCTTGGATTTGTAGAATCTTTGTTCTGACAGTGACAGTAGCCCATTTATAGGTTTATTATTTATTGTGGCTGAAAAAATACTCTAGTGATTTCAAATATGATATAAACAATTTCTTGCGTCAATTGTGGAAGACTGCCAGTTTTCAAGTTTTTTTTTTTTTAATAAGGGTGAAGATCCATGAAATTGTACAATTAGTTCTTCCGTGGGGTGGTGGTGGTGGGGCTTATTTCTCAGAAGTAGTCTTCCTGTTTTGCATGGCTGACAGGACTTTCAAAAGCGGTTTGTGCTGTGTACATGTCTTTGGGCAGATCTGAATAAGGTTTTTGTTTTTGTTTGTTAGTTTGTTTTGGATCACAGCTAAATTCTGTGTTTAAAATAGCAACAATAATTTAATGTACTGACTTCATTGTTGATTATTCTGGTCACTATGCATTTGCCTTGAACCTTATATCCTTGTACAGTAGCTGTTCGTCAGACCTGCTGGTTTCATTAAATAAATACGGACAATCCTGTATTTTGTCATTCATGTTTTTCACAGCAGTGAATTAATCTGTACGGTTCTGACAGGAGGAGAAATTGCAGTACAGTGAGTCTCCATCCACCAAATCTCTGTTACTCAAATTCATCTTTGCAGGCTCTACATCTCCCTGAGAGGCAACTTTAGCACCATATAATGTCTATTTATCTGGCAATGTTGTATACCTAACCACCTTCCACACAAGACACACGAGGCTGTAATGCAGGGGTGGGGAACCTTTTCCCTGGCGAGGGCCGTTTTAAATATTAGAAATTTGTTTGAGGGCCGGCCGTAAGGCCGCCCGTCATTTTTATTTATTTAATTAATTTTTGCCCCCGCCCCCCATCGGCCTCCGGAGACTCCGCGCTCACCGTCCGAAGCCGCCGCCGGGTCCGCGCGTCACCTCCGGCGTACCACACCGATGAGGGCAAGCTCTTGCCCTCATCGGCGTGGTACGCATTTGCGAAATGGCCAACGGCCTGGTGAGAAGGGGTCGAGGCGGCGGCCGGGGAGGACATGCAAAGGCCCTCTCCCGGCCTCTGGAGGTGACGCGTGGACCTGGCAGAGCCTCCAGGGGCCGGTTGGGCGGCCTCCCGGCAATCTCTCCAGGGGCCAGACCGGATGGCCTCGGGGGCCTGATCCGGCCCTGGGGCCTGAGGTTCCCCACCCCTGCTGTAATGTATTGTGAATACCGAACACTTTGGTAAATATGAAGTTGATAATGATTCTTCTGCTCTTGAAATTAAAGTGTGCTGAATGTGTGCTACCCTTGCAATTGAAGCATAGACAGCTTAAGGAAGTTTAGGTGTCTTTTTTTTTTTTTTTTTACATTCTGTGCTGGCTACCCACAAGGTTTGGTGACACAGTGCTAGACAACACTTACTTATTTGAATTATAGCCTGCCTCCATCTTAAACTTAATAATAGCTTTAAAACACACTATCAATAGATCTTACTAAACTTCAGCGAAAACTATTAAGCAAAAAGAGATTTTCAACCTTCTCTCCTTGGCCAGGAATTACTACCGTTGGAAAACCACTTTAAGAAGGGGGTGTGTATAGCAGCTGTAAGCCGATGATCCCCTGTCTTCCTGAACAGCTAGCCAGCGTTTGCTCCCAGAGGCCTCTTCTCTCTCCCACCACCCCAAGAAGGGAGATGAGTGGTTTCATTGTAAACCGGTAGGAGCTTCTGGAAAATGAGGGTTGCTTATTGTCATCTGTGCACCACAGGTATTTTTAAAAGCATGAATGATGGCAGTGTTGATGCTAGGTTGCTGGGGACCCTGAGGAAAAGTGATGGTCTTAATTGTTGCAACATCTGGTATGGTCTTACTCAACTGAAATGTACACCTTATCATTTTATTCCTGGACTTTGAAAGAAAATATTAAATGCTGCAGAAGGTGTTGTAAAATTGCTTGGTGGGCAGCATCAGTCGTATTTCAGACTCCTGCCATGAAATGAGTTAGTCGACGAAACTGAGCAATCCTATACATCAGTGATCTTCAACCTTTACTTTTGGGTAAAGGTAGCTGTAAGTCCTTGCAATTTGGCGGCAACGGCACTGCCAGGACCACGCTACTGCCGCAGGAGAAAAAAGTGGATTTTCAGCCTACCTGGAGATCTTGCCAGGCCTCCGGAGGGTGCGGGGAGCCTGCGGACCCCTCCACAGGCCTCCCCGCACCTCAAAACTGCTCCAGATTGCAGTTGCAACCAATCTGGAGACGTTTTGAGGTGCGGGGAGGCTTGCGGTCCGCAGGCTCTCTGCATCCCCTGGAGGCCCGGCAAGACCCCCCAGGTAGGCTGAAAAGCCACTCCCCCCCCCGCGGTGGCATCCCAGTAGTACCATTGCCGCCATCCTGACTTCATTTCCTTAACACAGTGGTTCTCTAACTCCTGGGAAGGCCCTTCGCTGCCCTAAGTGGCAGCGGTACCTTCCAAAGGGCCGCGACGGCGTGTCCAGGATTGCGCCGGTGCCGCCACCGCCGCGGACGAAAAGGTCCATTTTACTTGCATTGGTGGCAGTGGATGTCCGGTGGTGTGTGTGGGGAGCCTGAGGACCTCTCCTGAGGACCTCTCCGCGATTGAAACCCACTTCCAGTTTTGCCATAAAACGAACCTTTTCGACGACGACGGCGGCGGCACTATCCTGGACACGCCGCCGTCGTCACGGGTTGCCACGCCCCTTAAGGGTGTAACAACCCTTTGTTCCCAGCTGGGGCGTCGCGACGCCCCAGTTTGGCAACCACTGCCTTAAGGGGAAACACACTATCTTCCTCCGGACCTTGGGGTCGTGACCCCAAGGTTGAAGATCACTGCTATACATTTTAAAGAACATCTTCCAATAGTGTTTTGTTTGTGCTATTTCTGATTACTCTGTAACTTTTTGCCCAAAGGATAAGCTGCTATATGTTTTAAAGAGATGTAATCCAAGCCATGACGGTCCAGTTCACGCACAATACTAAACCATAGTATAGCACTGTATGGATCGTCTTAAGAGAGCTCTGGGCTTGCACACTCCCCCACCCCAACCTCTCTTGTGAGGCGAGAGAAGGAGACTGAAAGAGGAGACTTAAAGTTTAACATAAACCTCCTCTCCATATTGTAGATGAACTTGGGGATCTTCAATTTCTTAACCAATTAGAGTTACAGCAAGCCAGGATTTCAAATCGCTTTGCTTTAACTGTGGTTGGTTTACCATTACATGGTCCATGCACTGGTCCAAGATTAGAGATTCATAATCTTTTAAGTTTAAGTTGCTTTTTTAAAAATGAAACAGATTTATTTTTATAGTTCCTGAGAAACATCTTGAAAAATCAAAGGATTTAAGATTCCTTGTGCATCACAATGCATGCATGTAAGTCATAATTTTTCCTCCTGTACTCTTGATAAAGCTTCGGGTGATAAAGCTTTCAAGAATTCAACTACCTTAAGTCAGTTAATAAAGTTTTGCAGTCCATGACATCTAATGAAAATGCTGACAAAGCTTTAACTATATTGTGTAAATGTTGTCTCCAATCAAACTTAATGGTGCTTGTAAAGTATATATGTATCAATTAAAATGTAAAAAGCAAGATCAAAGCTATTCTTTATTTTATAAGCATGTGGAAAACACTATTCATATATGAGCAGTAGGATCCTATAACTGTCTCTGCTAAACCTATGCAAGGATATGGAGGATAACCATGTCCCATAGCTTAAAGCAAGGATGGGCAGAAGGTAGATTAGGATCTACCTGTAGAGTGCTGGATGATGTGCACTAGATCAGCAAGGGTTTCTGGCTCCCTGCTGCTGCTGCTGCTATCGGTAAACAACAAAAATGCTTTCCTTTGGGTTTTTACTGCTAGAATCCCTGGTCTCTAATTCAGATGTAGATTGTACTAGTATATATGAAGGTCATTCCAGTGATTGGCTTTGCTCCCTGGGCCACTGTTTTGCATCTGACTCTACCACACCAAGCTACTATGCATCTGACTCTACTTCGTGGGCCTCATGGCACTAGTAAAAACACAGACACACTCATAAAGTAGATCCCAGGAGCCTAAGATCTGTCCACACCTAACACATTTGTATTATTACAGCCTGGTATAGACATACAAAGTATGGAGACTCCTCCTTATCTCCTCCTGCTACTCAGATTCATCATTATGATAGTTGCCAAGCTTGACTAAAATAACAAGGGGGGGGGGAGAGAGAGAAACTTAATTCGACAATCTGGTTTTTATTAGGATTCTCAAAGTGAATTTAGAAGCAAATATTGGTTACGTCGACCTGCTTTATGTGCCAGTCATATAGAACACTGATGTTTTTTTGGTGGACGGGTTCAGATGAGATGAGTAGGAACATGTGAGCCCACGTCCTGATCCCTAAACCCTAAGTTCAAGAGGGCCTAAAACATAACGTAAGGCTGCAGAATTATGCACACTTACCTGGCAGCTACCTCAGTTTAATGCAGTGGAACTTAGTTTGAGAAAACATTTATAGAATTCCTCTGTTAATTATTTCTCACCTAAAATTGAATGAACCCTTATTTCAAATGAATTAGTTTTTGATTTTCTCCCATGTTTGTGTCTTATGAGAGACAAGACTTTTGCCCTATGCAGATGCAGGGTGGGTGAGGTATGGGTGCTCCTAGTGTGGGTGAGTTGTCCAGACACTCTGCAGAAAAGCTAGTCCTCTTTTCCTATTTATTTAAAATATTTATATTTTGTCCTTCTCTCAATCAGGAGGTGACCAAGGCACCTTACAACAAAATTTTAAAATAGTACAACAATAATAGTATTAATATTATTTATTTATAGCCTGCTTTATCTCATGGGCTCAGTGACTTGCATTATTCTTTCTTTTCTACATATTAGTAGTTCTGTCCCCAAGGCTCTTGCAATCTTAAAGAAAAAAGTGATTGGGTAGGATTAAAAGAGGCCAGAATTCAATGGCACTGTGAACCATAAAATAAAAAATAAAAGGCACAGAAGTCCATCTGAGGTGCCGTGGAGTCTCTGAAGCTTTGCCCAGGAGGGAGGCAGATGTTGAATGCTCAGCAGCAACAGCACCAACTCCTAATGGCAACTGTTGAGAAAGGTACTCTAGAGTGGACTGACCTGGCTAGGGATCAATGCTGAGTCCAAGGTGTGAGCATGGCTACATTTCCCTTCCTTGGTAATTTGTAGGTCTGCCTTGCCAGGTGTAGTGTTACAGATTGAGCAAGCCGCTCTTAGTGAGACCTTGTGTCTGAAATGTTGGGTGAGTTCAGAATCAGCGTATTCTGGGAAAGTTAGTACAGTAGGGCCCCCATATCCGCGGGGGATACGTTCCAGCCCCCCCCGATACACCGTGGATGGAGCGAACCGTGGATGGAGCGAACGCCTCCTCCGTGATTTTATGAGGGCCCCCTGCGCACACGTGTGGAAATCCCTCCCCCCCCCCAGCTCTTACTTTTAGTGAAGCAACTTCATTTCTTCCTTCAACAAACTCAAAGCAGCCTCCAGCTGCTTACTTGCAGGTAAGCAGAGCAAGACTAAGTGCTAGATAAGCTCTGCAAGCTTAACAGGAAGTGCTTCTGTTAACCTTGCAGAGCCTATCTAGCACTTAGTCTCTCTCTGCTTGCCTGCAACAAGCATCTGGAGGCTGCTTATCATGTTTGTTGAAGGAAGAAACTTCACTAAAAGTAAGAGCCTGGAGGGGTGCGCAGGGGCGGGGGGCCATCCGCTATCCATGGATAAGTAAATCCGCGGATAGCGCCCCCCCTTCTATTTGTTGTTTTATACTGTTGGTGTTTTGTATATATCTTCCGAGTCAAAGGATGGTATATCTTCATGTAACCTTTTCAGTAATCTGTAATAATAAACCAGAAAACCCTTTACCAGTTGTTTGTGACTGAGTTGAAAGAGGGGGACCCACCTTGACAGGAATCTCTGAGGCTCTGCCCAGATGGAAACAGGATTGTTCCTGGAGCAGTTCAGGAGCATGGAGTCCTGGAATGTTTCTCCCTCCTAGCAGCAGCTTTTCATCTGTAGCAGTTTATCCTTCCTGATTGTGATAAGGGATCTGAATCTCACTGTAATGTTCAGTTGACTCTATTTTAAACGTACATCTGAGTGTGAGTGTGAGAGAGAATCTTTCCTTGGAGCGGCATGATCATAGCAGCTACATTCCTCATCCTTTTGCTATTTGAGTACTATATTGGGAAAAGTGGGTTGCCTAGCATGTCAGGGTTGCCTTGACTGATATTTTATTACCTGAACCATTCCAACATGAAAAATCAGCATGTGCACTCTTACACTACATGTCCTGGGTCCTCCACTCCTGGTTAGTTTTTCTAATCGCGTGGGTAGGGGTACAGTCCTCATCCGCTAGGGTTAGGTTCCTGGAAAACCTAGTGGATACCGAATCGACGGATACCGAATCATTGAGCCTATGGGAAAATGGGGTTAGGTTCCAGGGGACCTTCTTCGCCATACACTATATGAACTTTGTGAACCTGAATCTTACCTTGAAGTTTATGGACTGGGTGATTGTGGGGGCAGTATCCAGTATTGTGGGGGGCAGTAAACAACTTTGGCTCTTTGTTAATGGGACAATTCCTAACTCTAGCAAATTATTATTCCTTCTTAACAACATTATACAAATATAAAAGGTATTGTAAAGTATCCTAGAAGCCCAGAGTGAGCACAAACAGTTCCCACCGTGTTGCAAATGGCATTCATCAGAAAGCGCATGCACACGCACACAGCAACTCCAGAAGAGAGAGATTACCTTTTACAGTAAAAGCAGCAAGACAGAGAAATTTGTTCCCAGAGCAACGTGGGTGCTAGGCAAGGAAAATCTGCTTGCTTTTTAGAACAATGCGGAGATCTGCTGATAAGCAGCTAGAAAGATACAGAACAAATAAAGTAGGTTTAGAGGCATGCTTACGAGGACTGTTCAAATGAACACCTGACTCATGAGACTAGAAAAAGTAACAAGAGGGGGAGGGGGCAGGACATGCGGACAGCATGAGTGCTCGTGTTTATTACCGCGTGGTGCCAGTTCAGGCAGCAAAGCGTAATCCGAACAGGCCCAGGGTGAAGTTTAGGCGCATATTTTCTTTGTTGGGATTTTGTATGGGGGCAGTGTTCAGTCATGCTAGTTCCCACTTGCAATCTCAAGTCCAGGTATAGGTTTACACTTCTTTAGCTATTGGTGGAACTAGGCCAGAGATTTCCCAATTTATGGTCCATGTTCTCATGATGATATTGTCTTCGTAGCCATAAGAGACAGAAACTATATTTTCCCCAAATCAGAGACTTTTTGATGGATGAACTCTGTAACAGAGATCAACCAATGCATTTTTGTAGCAATCTCAGAGATGTGTGGGATCTCTCTACCTGTTTGTGCCTTTTGAGAAAAAATGTCATATTTCAGTGGACAAAGCAGTCTTCAGTAGTTACCCTTAATTACAGTTTGTTTATTGGCTCATCACATTGAAAAGACCTGGCAGGAATGTTATTTAAGGCTGCCACAAGCTGCAGGAATTGCTATTTGAGTCATTAATTTTAGAAATCTTTTCTAGTTAATTTTTGCTTCAGAATGACAGTGACATTCATGAAAATAAAATTAGTTTAGCAATTCACTCATCTCTAGAATTAGTGATTAAAAGTGGTTTTCTTCCCAGAATGTGAAGAGAATTTACCGTATTTCACGCTCCATAGGACGCATCGGTCCATAGGCCGCATGCATCCTATGGAGCATAAAATAGAAGGGAAAAAATGTCCTTACCTGGGCTTCGGGGAGGGCTGTGGGGGCTTTGGGGAGGCCTGCGCGAGCCTCTGCAGGCCTGCCCCGATGTTTACTTCGGCCCCAAAGAGCGATTTTCGGCCATTCCGGAAATGGCCGAAAATCGCTCTTTGGGGCCGAAGTAAACAAAGAGCGATTTTCGGCCATTTCCGGAATGGCCGAAAATCGCTCTTTGGGGCTGAAGTAAACATCGGGGGAGGCCTGCAGAGGCTCGCGCAGGCCTGCGCGAGCCTCTGCAGGCCTCCCCCCGATGTTTACTTCGCACCATAGGACGCACGCTTTTCCCCCCTATGGTTTTTGGGGGGAAGTGCGTCTTATAGTGCGAAAAATACGGTAAATCTGTATTTGTTACTCAGCAGCCTTGGTGTAATCGTTGGGGGGGGGAGGCTCAGGTACAAGCCTGAGTAGACGGAGGAGAATCGTCCTTTGTGTTGGGTCTGCAGCAGTGCTGTGAGGGAGAGCCCCATCTGCTGCAGCTGCTACTTACCCTTCTTATTGCAAAGTAAATATCCCCTTGCTTATCATGCACCAAGGGGGGGGGGGAGTGCAGCAGCCACAGCAGTCAAATATCCTTTGTACTGAGTGGCACTTTAAAATTTCCAGATGCCCTGCCCCTGATGCTGCATTGGTAGCAGGGCATCTGAAAATTTTAAAATGGGACCGGGCAGGAAGAATGTCATAGCCACCACTACCACCTCCTCCTCCTCCTCCTCCCAGTGAGGAAGCTCCATCTCTAGGGGGGTTGTGAAAGTGCTACAATTCTTATCCACATTGAGCTTTCTGTGACAGCTGCTGTTTTGTTCGGTTTGTTTAAAAGCACTTCAGCGCCAGTCACCCGCTTGTTGTAATATGTAGGTTGACACTGAGAGGGGGTGTTGTTCACAGGTACAATCCTATTTCCCCTTTCAGTTTTAGCATTTCTTCTTAGATGCCGAACAGTCTCCCATTGCAGTGTTTAAGTGTTGATGGATGCATGCGACTTGTAGGAGCAAATTCTTAATGTATTCTTGACCTATTGTTTTAACTCCTTCGCCACAGGTAGACATTGTGTTCTCTGAGCAGGAGATGGTACGGGGTTTGTAGCTGTAAATATTACATGTCTTTGAGTGGCTGCGATCAGCGTTTAAACAGCAGGAACAATTAAGAATGGGAAAATGGTTGCATTATTAGGGCACCTGATTTATTCTGTCCTTTTATCTAGCAGATTAACTTTCTAAATTGTATCTGTCAAGCATTGCAAACTTAAAACTATCATTAGGAATCCTTTTTACTTCCATAAGTGGTAATTTTATTTTTATTTTTCACTTCCCAAGTCGGGAGCTGTGCGGCTGTCAGTGAGTTTGTTTGACTGGGAGAATAGAAAGTGGTGCTGGCAATCTGCAGGGGGTAGGACTTAAAGTGACTCCATTGTGAAGCCTACAGGAGCTCAGTAAAAAATCTTTCAAGCTGCGAGTTGCAGGAGCTCCACCAGTCAGGTTGGAATTGACAGTTACCCTTTTGTATACCAGTAGGCAGTTAGATAACAGGAGCTGAAACGAGAGCAAATGCAGGCAGGATAATGCCTGCGTTTCTGGTACTTGAATTCTTGTAAATCCCACGGAGACAGAGGGATCCCACTGTTTCAAAGCAGATGTTTTTTTTACTAATATCTTGAACAACCGCTTAAGCACAATTAAGAGAAAGCAATTTCTCCCACATCCAAATATGCCCAAGTTTCTTTCAAACAGTAACAGATTGCTCTTGATGTACTGCCTTCGCCAGGTACCTGAAGAACAATACAAAAATTAGATTAAGCACTCTGATTGTGTTATGGCTCCTTCAGCGCTCAGTGCTGCAGCAGAGAGACTCCTCTCCCAGCTGGGCTTCAAATCTGTCAGGAAAGGTCTAATATCCGTTTGCTTGGTAGATACATGCATTTTACCTTCAATATATCAGTTTGGAGAAGTGCTCAGAACTGCCAGATGCTTCTAATTTTAAGATTGTCCCTTATTCTAAAGAGCCCATGTCTCATGTAGCATAGAGCTATGCAGTTTCCCCCGTGGGCTCATCCCATAGGGATAAGTCCGCATCGTATGGGTTGGGGGTTGCAACATTTTGTACCTTTTTAAGGTTGCCTGAACCCACAAAATGTGGCTGAGACGAATCAAGTCTATGTTGCCACACTCGTTTTATTTTGAGTTAAGTCCTTCGCCATCCAATTCCTGGACCTCAATGGTAGGCTGGACCACCTACCATTGGTGGGCAGGGGTCCTGCTGTGGTTGTGTGCTTACTTAGGAGCAGATACACACAATTTAGACCACTGAGAGGGCCATTTTAATGTTCTCAGTAGCTAATGTGGACTACAAAAACAGTTTTGCCCAGTCTGCATCTCTCAGTGTCATCACTCCTTCATATCTTGAGCCCTTAATAATCTGTAATGCTTAAGGAACTCCACCCCCTATTTTATTCTTACTTTTTTTCTCCCTTTGAGTATGAATTGGAGCAATGGTTCTCAGTCTGGTGGGTCGCGACCCACAAGATCTGGAAGCAGCCGCTACCCCCTTATGGGGCGTGGTGATGTTGGCAGCAGCACTTTTAGGGTCCCGTCGCTGCGGGAAGAAGGGGTATTTTCACTTACCGGGGGTCGTGCCAGTCCTCCAGAGCCCTCTACAGGCACCCCCTGCGCCTCAGAAGAGCTTCCAATTGTGGTTTGAAGCTTTTCTGAGGCGCGGGGGGGGGGCGTAGAGGGGACCGCAGGCCTCCTGCAACCCCCAGAGGGCTGATGTAAGTAAGTGGGGAAAAAATCATTTTTCCATATCTGAGGAACCCTGGAAGTGCCGTCACCGCAGAGTCTGCGACGACTTACTGACTCTTGTACTCACCTGTAAAAGTTTGAGAACCACTAAGGTGGAGAACCTGCCATCAACCTTGACATGAAGCACTGTGCACTACTTTGCATCACATTTCTTTTTGTCATGGAAGTTCCTGTAGAAATAAACCTGAGGCATGAATGAATGAATGAATGAATGAGCCTGAAATATCTTGGCAGATTCAAATGATACATGTCTTGCGTAGACCTAATAAATGATATTCTGAGGTCTGGCTCTGTTGGTAGAGTTGCCACCTCGTAAGCCCGAAGATCAGTGAACGGCCAGTTCGAGACACACAGCTAACAAAAAGCTGTGAAAAAAGCCTCTGTGAAGAGAGATAAGAGCTGCCAGCTGCGTCGGTCAAGTGTGGGAGGCGACGGCCAGGGAGAGGCCAGACTGCAAAGGATGCCATCTGGAATGCTGTTGTTCATGAAAGATTGAACATTTATATATGATTTACATGGGCAGGCTTTCTCAACCCCCCTAATGTTTTTTTTTTTTTTTTTTTTTACAACTGCCTTGGATTAACGTCAGAGGAGAAATCCAATGACCAAGAAAGGCGGTATATAAATACTTATTATTCAACTGAATTTGTCAGTATCTTACCGGTGGCTAGAGATGACGACCACGTGACTAAACAGCTCCTAGAAGCTTTCTTGATTATGACCTGGGGTGGGCTGTTGAATGTTGAGTTAGTTAACAGCAAGATGTTTGCAATCGCAGTGCAGCAAGGCTTTTAGCATCCATAAAGATTTGATCCATAGTGGTATCACTTCTGAGTGAGGTGCCCACTCTGAAAATCAGGTCTAGAAACCAGCCGGATCATTGTTATGTTTTTATTAACATATTTTGTTGTTCACATGATGGTACAGTGGACCCTTTCTATCCGTGGATTCGACTTACCAATTCGATCAGTCCCGGATCTGTGGGATCCAGGTTCAAAATGTAAAAAGAAAACAAGGTTAAAAAACCACGTTTTTAACCTTTTTAGAAGCAAACCGCTGCATGTTCTTGCTTAAACAGGCTGAAATCATGCTCTGGAAGTATCTTTCGGGTCACCTGATCCCCTCCCTCTCCCAAAATATCTCCAGAATGCATTGCAATGCATTCTGGAGTGACCTTGGTATTGGGGAGAGTTGCATGACCCAGAAGAGGCTTCCGGAGCGCGATTTCAGCCTGTTTAAGCAAGAACACGCAGCGGTTTGCTTCTAAAAGGTGGTAAATCTGCAGTTTTTACCCTTTATAGTATTTTCCTCTCTCTGTGTGTCCGTCTGTCCCCGTATTCGTGGAATTCAGTATCTGTGGAGGTTCCGGGAACAGAATCCCTGTGGATTCAGAGGGCCAACTGTATATCAAAACAACAAATTTTGAAACCAGTTGAATGGAAACTTTCACCCAGCAAAAGTAGTGAGTTGCATTCAATTCATTTTTCGTTAGCTGAAATTAGAGTGATTTTAAAAGTAGTGGGATTCTAAAGGGTGGTGGTGTTGTCTGAGCAATAGTAATTTTGTCACATCTGTTCTGCATTCATGAAGGTCTCTTTCAAACTCGCATAGACACATCTGTTCATAGAGTGATGTTTCATATAATTGTTGGACACAGTTCTGTCCTGGCCAGTGGACTGAAAGACTAGGGTACTGCTGGTTGTTGAGAAAAGGACCAGAGTGTGGCCAGCCTATATATTGCCGCACATCTCTCCACAGAATGTGACCTGATAGTACGAACGTGCATACTGTTCCTGTTAGCAGCATGTAACTGTTGAATGGTGTGGGGTCAGATGTGGACGGGAGGATAGATTATGTCCATAGTTACGGGTAGGTTTGGGTTTTTTTAATCCTTGAAATTATAAACTATGGCTGCAATTCTATACAGATTTATCTGGGAATAAGTCCTGTTGAACTGAATGGGACTTACTTCTGAGTTGACATGCCTAGGATTGTGCTCTAAGGTTTAACAAGCTACACCTGCCCACATTCCTTCTCCTAAAGGTCTAGCACTCTGTCCCAGTTGGAGATCTGGTAAGCCTAATTATTGGTGTTCTGTGAGGTCTAAGATATGCCTGTAGTGTGTGGTATACAATCCTCTTTCTTACATTGAAAGAGCTTCTTTCATAAGTGTTTCTTTGTTACCTGTCACATTATTTCTTTCTCATCTAACTTTACAAAACCAGGTTGATCTTTTTCTAATAATTTAGGGATCTCTGCTCTAACTTTTTGCAGGTGATGACCAGAAGGAGAGGAAAGGTCAGGTTTTGATCCTTTTAGTGGAACAAGCTCTGCAATTTCAGGATTACAAAGCAGCAAATATGCATTGCCAGGAACTCATGGCTTCAGGTGAAGTACTTCTCTCTTCTTCCTCGCCCCATAATTGAAACCATCTCATGCATGTTCAGCCATAGTATAAAATAGTACATACCGTACTTTATCCTGTGCTGCCTGCACATCTCCCCCCACCGGCCAGTCAGGGCTCCAAATTCCATGGAGAAGCCCTTTGCTCATTCACTGCTTCCAAGTGTGGACAGGCGCTTGGAAAACCCACATGGGGGGGGGGGCATGGATAGCCAGCAAACTACTGTTTTCTTTCGTGTGCTTTGGCTGTTCATGTTTGAAAAGGGCTTCAGTGGAAAATAAAACCTGGAAAGCTAGATGGCTTTCATTTGACGTGGCAAGCTCCTGACTTCTAATGCATCAGCATGTATGGAGCCAAGATTTTTCTTGTTGAAGCTCTGCAGATATTTGTCGGACCAGAGATCATAGTACTGTAGTTTGGAAGAAAATAAGTGTGTGTGCTGTATGATGAAATTGGGGTATAGTGATGATATGAAGTTGTGTACCAGAAGGAAAGAGGGCATGATGGTGTTTTAGACTTCACATACATATGAGATCAAAATTCTGAGTGCATATGTATGTCATTGGAATATAGAACCTGCGTAACCACTGCAGAACGGGGGGGGGGGGGTAAGCTTTAATAACTTGTTGCTGTTCTTTTTATTTTGGTGGTACTCAAACTTGAGCTGCTTAGCTGGATGCAATGTCATGTTCATAACTGGCTTTCTCCCCCCCCCCCCCCCTTTCCATATCAGGCTACTCTAAAAGTTGGGAAGTTTGCAGCCAGCTGGGACAATCAGAAGGTTACCAGGATATGGCTGTTCGGCAGGAGCTCATAGCTTATGGTTTAACACATTGTCCTCCCAGTGCAATAGAATCACTGCTGGCAGCAAGCAGTACTCTACAAACAGAGGTGTGCCTTGTTTGCTTTTATGATTTCTTTAAAACAAAAACTGATGATTTTCCTTCAAAAATCTCTATAACCGCAATCACTGTATTTATTGCTATATTTGTACACGTGGTTCTATATTTGTTTGGATTTTCTTCTTAAGCTGAACAGTAGGGCTTCACCAAATCTGTATATGTTGTACTGGGTTTTTTTTAACTTGTTTGACAGTTGTGTCAACATCTGTTGTACTTTTTGTCCAAACCCTGGACACACAGCACTGCTGACAGGTGGCTAGACAGAAGCCCCAGAGGCCTCACTGAGAAATGTGAAGCAGAATTCCAATCTCATTACATTTAGTTTCTGGCAGAAGATCATTCCTCGATTTATTTTCATGATTTTGCTGTATGTTCCAATATATCAGAGAAAGATGTGGTCTCGCAGGTATTTTTTCTGCTTAAGCAGATGAGTGAGCCTTCTCCATAGTGTGATCGTGTTTGTG
This sequence comes from Plestiodon gilberti rubricaudatus, assembly GCA_026170595.1. Lineage (NCBI taxonomy): Eukaryota > Metazoa > Chordata > Lepidosauria > Squamata > Scincidae > Plestiodon > Plestiodon gilberti. The sequence goes on along the minus strand of JANXHW010000001.1, from coordinate 121,457,081 downwards.
ACAGAACCATCCAATCAGTGCTCAAATTATTATTTATTAATACACTCAAAAATATTTAGTACAGGAAAGATATACTAAATATTTAGTACTTCTTTTTCCCTCTGCGAGAGTGGAGTGGAGTTGGAGGAGGAGTCAGTTTTGAGATGAAAAGCAGCAGACATGGAAAGGGTTAAGCTCCACTTCCACCTGTGCTTCCTCTGCTTGTGATCAGTAGTTGCTTTTCATTAATAACAAGTGCATCAAAAGGTTGGTGGAGAGAAACATGTGATGTGATATTTGGAGACTCATGTTCTACAGAGATGTGTATGCATCTGAGATGCACAGTGTACATGCAAAGACTAGTGAGGTGCAGCATCTCATTAGTTTTTGCATATACACCATTATTTAATATTAATTTTTCCCGTTTATATACCCTGCCTTTTGTTATAGGAACTCAGGGCAGTGTGCATGGCTCCTCCTCCTCTCATCCTCACAATAACCCTGCAAAGTAATACTGAGAGCGTGACTGACCCAGGCCACTCAGTGAGCTTCATGGTCCTCTGCAGGGACTTGAAACACACAACTGGGTTTTGATGGTGGTGGTTGCACCAAATTTTACTGAATTGTTGATACGGATCTTTTTCTTTTCTAGTGACGTTATCTTAATAGATATTTAATATGACAAAATAATATTAATCTAGATCCATATACCATATTGTTCAAAAGACTAAATAATGGATGGAAAACCAAATGAAGTGGGGAAGCAAGATGCTGAGTTTATAGAGAAGGAATTTGCATGGAAACTGAATGACTCGTCTCTTTAGGCAAAATGTGGAGAAGCCTCTTGTTTCATCCCATTGTAGTCCATCCTAACGTTTCCTCCCAGCCCACAGGTATACGTATTTAACTCCTGTTGCATATATACACCCTTGAGTAAAAATGCGCTAAAGTTGATGTGCATTTAGAAAGGCGTTGATTTTGCCGTTGATTTTGTTTTGAGCCTAGACTGTTTCAAGCTCCTGTACAAGTTCTCAGTTTGCAGGGTGAGTGCTGCAAATGGGGCAGATGGGATTTCTGTACTTCTTACCAGTGATGTAATGGGCACAATCCAATATGTGTTAGTGACACTTGCACAACCACATTCCAGAGAGTGCTTCAAATTGTGAGAATCTTCCCAGCAACAAGGGCATATTGCAATTTGAGTGCTAGGCTAGGTAAATGCAACATCCCCCAACTAGAAGTGCATCTTTGAAGGATGTCTCGATCCTCCTCACCAAATATGCAACTACTCATTGTCTGAATAGACTGTAGCACAAATACAACTGTGTGTCTGTTGCATATTGTAGCTCAGATTCCATAGCCTTGCATGTTTCTAAAACTTGGTTGCTTGCTTTCAATGAGAGTAATATTCATCAGTCTGTGTAATCCATCATAATCCTGAATGGTATTTGACTAGTTCTTTTCTTACATTCTATAAGGGTTTCATACTTGCTTCAACCCTCATGAAATGCAAATTATTATTTTTTTTGTTGGGACTGCATGGTCTCTGATCTACCATCTGTTTGGCACAGTCTTTACTGCATGTTTGTTTTTATAGAGAGAAACAGGTAGGTGACATGCTGCTTTTAAGGCTGAAGTATAAATTCTGTTTGTTTTGTTTGAAATGCAAAACTGTAAAGACCCATGTAATCTCTCTTCTCCCCTTGAGTTAGGGCTGGCTGGCTTTTAATGAACACTATATCCAGAAGGGAAATATCATGCACACTTTATAGATCATGTGGAATAACTAATTTCACAGATATTAAATCTATTCTTCCTTATTGATTGATAACATAAATATATATACCAAAGTAAGAAAAGAGTAAAATGTGAGGAAAGAAAAAAGTTCAAAAAGCCATAAATACAAACAGTGTGGAGAAGCAATTCTTAGAAAACTGTACACTTTCTTCATCTTAACAAATACGTAAAACATAACTCACTTCTCTTCCTAAAACTGTTTCTTACAACCTTTCAAAATATTTTTCTGAATCTCATCCTTATCAGATAAGACCTCTCCTTCAAATTCTTTGGAACAATTTTCCTTATTCATCAAATCCACAGATCATGACAACATTTTTTTTTCTTTTGCATGCAAAAAGACAATGACGGGTTTCCAATTACTCGTAAAAGTAGATACTGACTTCTCTCTAATTAAAACAGTGTTTATCCATTTCTTTTCTTCCTTAGATTCTTTATCATGCAGTCAACTACCAGATACACCCTTCAGAAAAAGGGGAGAACATCAACACCTCCAGACCTTCAGTTGTAGTCAAACCAGAGTCTCCTCTAGAGGTGAGCTTTTAGAACACAAGAGAAATTGCAGATTACATTTCAATTGTGAGCCATTTGTGAGGAGTCAGGAATCTGTCTTCTCAGGCTTTGTAAAGCAACATGCACAGAGATGACACCCTGTGACAATTGATAACCCTCTGAATGGTTATTCCTAGGCAAACTTAACTTGCTTTCCTTTCTAGAGTTGCACTACTTGCCAGCATTCTATGTTGAGGTTATTCCTTCAGCATTTAGAATGTTTGTGACTGCATTGCACTGTATTCCATCACTGTATTCCCAACACTGCATTCCATGGCTTCCCAGTCATCAGCTGGGTGGTGCTCTTGATTTCCAGAGTGGGGTGGAGTTGGAGAGAGGAAAGGAAATCTGTGGGGAAGGCAAGATTCAGCAAGGACCAAAAAGGCTGACTCTTGCGTACGTTCAGGATTATGTTGCGAATCCCGGGATATATAATTGGTGGTTTATTTTCTTTGTTACCTCATAAGAACTAGAGCAGCATTATCAATATTGGACAGTATTCAAAGTTTGGGGGGCTTCTCCAATAAAGAAGTTCATGTAATTATTTATTGCACTTGCTCATTACGTAGTGAAGCCCACTGAAGTGACCAGGCCTGCTTTGTTTCCAAGCAGTAGCTTTGAGCTCCTTGTAATCTTTGTCTGAACTGTGCCTCGTACTTACTGACATATTGTCTTGGAATGAGCCTTTATCCAGACATTTGATAGGGTTAAATGGGAATGGGGAGGTGGAATCCTCCTTTTAAAAAAATGAGTTACAAAGCCATTAGGAGCATTTTCCCACTGACAATACAGTGCCCCAAAGGAGGACATATGCTACATTTTGGTATGAAGTCTGCTTTGTGTTTTTAAGACTTCCCTCTGAAGAGCTCTTTCAAAGAGCTACACAGAAAGGCAACAGAATCTTTCTGTAATTGCCTCTTTCTTTGCTTTTTACTCTCAGCTACTGTTGTATGTTGAAATGATTCTTGCATCTAATTTTAGAGATCGTCGGATGAAACCAAAAATAACCCTCTTATAAGCAATAAAGACCTTGATTAATCAGAAGTATTTTAGAATATTATAGCCAACATTATTCAATTAAAGCATAGTACTGGTTTATAAGATGGTGAGTGTTCTTCATTAATGGTAAAAATAACAACTGCAACAAATCTCATGACACATAAATGGAGGCCAGCATTTATGCTTAATCTGGATGATGCTGAACTCGTGTATCTTATTGTAAAAACAAGGGTTGTATTTGTATACCTTGGTAGTGTGAAAATGTAATTACTGTGCACTGCCTCATTAACACAGGGAGACAATTACAAGTGTCAGGGTAAGTCAGCTCTAACTTTAAGCACATATTGTGTGTGCTTCCTTGTTGTTTTTACAAATGCTTGGTTGCAAATACTTGTAAAAAATGTAGTTTTGTTTTTCTCATAAATTCTTCTGAAATTATTATAATAGAGCAACATGAGATTATCCCAGTCAGTGGATAAACAGTGTGTAGTGATTGGGGGGAGGGGGGGAGAGAATAAACGTGTTGGATTTTTGTTGCTTGTTTTGGTGACTAGTCTCTTGGGCATGTATCTTGTAAAGCGCCAGGCTTGTAGCCTGGGGAAAGGCACGGTCAGGCTGGTACGAGGATGGCTGGTGTGCACATGCATTGACAAGAGGAAAGCACTCGCTAGAATGAACACTCCCCTTTTTCTTTTCTTTGTTGGTATGCACAACAAAGTGTGCATGCTTTGGTGTGCATTTGCCGCCTCTAAGCTGGCCAGATTCTCTCCCCCTCCCCCCCCTTGTCCAGGAGAAGAACGGTTGGTGGCAGGAACCCGCATGGTGGAGACTTTCTCCATTGCCACAATTTTTGGCAGTAGCACTGAATGCAGCACCCCCTCCCCATCCCTTTTTACCACTTCCCTTCCTCCGGGTTTTCTCTCTGCTGCCCTGTTTCCATATAGAACAGCAGACCTGGCCAGAAGAAAGAAGACGGAAGAAGACTCATCGTACTTCCAAAAAGGGAAAACCTTCCTCTTTTGGCAGTGAGGTGGTGCTTCACCCAACTTCCTTTTGTCTGCTGGCTCTGCTGCTCTGTTTGAAAACTGAGCAGCAGAGTGAAGAGTTGGAGGAGGTGAGCAGAGGCAGAGTGAGGCACCTTTGCCTGTCTGCCGCCTGAGGCACCCTGCCTCGCCTCTTTTTTTTTTTTTTTTTTTTTTTTAAGGCTTTTCTGAACATTGCAGTATTGAGTCTTAACAGCAAACGGGAAGAAAACCTCAGGCTCCATTTTCAGCAAATGTTCTTTTCCAAACTGTGTAAAATGAGCTCCAAGAGGTGACTGCTTTTTCTTTAAATACTATTCAGTGCATCTTTTTTGCTATTTATTTTCTAAGCAGACTGGAAATTTAGCCATATTTTGCTCAGCATGCAGTCTCTTCAGTTAGGGAAGTAAGAACTAAAATTTCCAATTGATTATTCAGTGGTTGGCAGGAGGTCTCCTCTTTATATCTTTTTACTACTATTAATAATGAAAACATCACACTTAGGCATTCTGTTGCATACAGAAGTGTTACATTAAAAAAAAACACTTTACAGTACATTTTTAGTTAATGATGTCTCTTTACTCTGTAATTTCAGATTTCCAAATTATCATCATCAATTATTTCTTTAGCCCTCAATGTATAAGTTTCTATCCAAATGGATGAAATAAGGGAGAAATACTGGTAGGAATTTGATGTTGCACGTACCTTTGCTCCTCCCGAACAGGGAGTGAGCCAATGTCATGCTTGTGATCTACTTAGTTTTCTATTGTTTTTCTTAATTAGGCTCACCAACAAGTACAAAAATACAAGTACAAAATAATGGCTCAGAAGGCAGATGTATGTTTCAGATTAAGGAACACAATGCCTCCGAGCACATGCTCAGCCCAGGAACTGTTCTGAGTGCCGGAACTGACAATTGAGCTCACATTCCAATCACACAAAAATCCACCTCTGTTTTTCCTCCTACTTTCTTAATTTCCATCATCTAAGTTAGAGGGGGAAAAACCATTTTGTTGTTGTGACTGCTGAACAGTTGGGGGTCAGAAGCCCTTGCTAGTCTACTGCAAATCACCCTAGGATCTGCTAGTAAATTCTGGTCTACTTTTGTTCACCCTGATTTAATAGTCATTAATTGCTGCCAATAGATACATTTACTTTGACCATATCTTGCTCTTGTCACACAATTGCTTGCCTGATAGACGATAATCTTTACCTGTTCTAAAGTTCCCTGAGGATGTTCTTGTATGGCTGATAGCAGAGGCGGAAGTAGGATGGAGCGCGTGGCGCAGCAGCGCCGTGCGGGGGGGCACAGTCAACATTGGGGGGGCGAACTTACCCGAATGTTGGTTCGGCCCTCCCACCCTCCCTGGAGCTCGTTTGTCTCCAAAAAGGTGCTGATACCAGCAGAGGGCGGCGGGTTTGGAGTCGCGCTAGGTGCGATGACGTCACGCCACTTAGGCCCCGCCCCTTGGCCCGGGCGCCGGGAGGGCTCGTGGCAGTTCTGATAGTTTGGGGGTGCTGTTCCTTTGAATGAGTGATGCATCTTGACAATGGCAGGCAGAAGTGTTTTTTCAAAAGAGTGACATACTTGAGGACACATGGACACATCGTTGTTGGTTCTTAGTACAGTAATTGATTCTTAGGTGGCTGATAACCCATTCAGGTGAGCATACTAGTCCTATTCTGCTATAGAGCGAACATTCTTATTCTGGATTGGCATCCAGCCTGTCATATAGGCTCCTACCAAAGAACTGAGAAATTGTGTTCTGTCTCTTCCTCTCAGTCTCTGATGGGTGCTGTATTTAAATCAAGTGTAAAGAAGCAAACTTCTAACAATTGCAACAATTGTCTGAGTTCATCATATAGATTTTGTTCCTAATAGCACTTGTCTTAACCGTTGAGTACTAGTGTGTAATATGAACCATTTTTCCTAACAAAGAGCTGTTGAGCACGTTTACTGGATTTTCTCATGTGTTGTAAAAGCAATCAAAATAATTGCAATGCTAAATTCAGCATTGGTACATTAACTTTGCTCTGTCTTAAGTGTGGTCATTGACGTGACTTATCGACCCAGATCACCTTATTTATGCATGTTCTGCACCTGTTTTATTTTTTAAAAAAATGCCACGCTTAGCAGCTTGCACCTTAACACTTATGTGGGTTGTGTATTGCATAAACTCGCAGGTTGACACCGGCATTGCCCCTAGTCAGTCTGCTGACCTACTGCACTGGACCACAGCTAAAACCATGAAGGTTCTCTCTAACACAACTCTGACCACAAAAGCTATGCTGCATGCCGTCAGTGATCGACAGTGGTGGAAGAAGTCACTGACATATCTTCGGCCATTACATGTAAGATGTAACCTTCCTTTTTTTTCCCCTTCTGTTGTTTGACTCGCGTAATCTAGGCCAACTCTCACCTTTTTCTCCATGGAATTTTATATTGCTATCTGTAAGAAGCCTGTTCGAAGTGGCCCATGCAGCTGAAGCCTGTGGACAAGCAGGCTATGAGGCTAATGAGGACTCTGGACAACCATTGATCCTGCATTAAGTAGCTCAAGTTCTCTTTCACTGTCGCTCCTAGAATGCAGTTCTGGATAGACACCTATATTATGGTGCTTTCTCATCTGAAGAAATGTGAGGATTTCTGAAGCTTTCGTCATCATTGCGCTGATTTGTATTTTTGTTTCTCAAAGGGTCAAGAGTTTGGAGATGTATTAAAAAGCACCTCTGGAGCAAATGCAACAACAGCAAAGCAAGGCTGTCATCCATTTTATGAGTCTCTGATAGATGATCCATACATTGCAGATGTAAGTCTTGAAATACACTAAAACCCATGTATCCCAAACATTTTATGGCAACAGAGGCAGTTCTGGCTAAATGTTTTTAGATTTGACTACTGTGGCTGCATAGTAATCTGGAACCAGGTTGTCACTGAATTAGATCAGATTAGCACCAATTTGAGATATATGGTGGGTGTTTAGGTTTATGGGCGCTCGCTCTGCCCACATGCTATCCCAGGTGGAACTTCCATATCAAAAGGGGAAGAGTAGGATATGACTGAGTACGTGATAGTTGGAAAAGAAGGCAGAGCTCACGGGATGACTGCTGAGGGGTGATTTATTTAATGGATCTGTCCATCACCAGCTCACCAAAAGGTGCTACAGTCCTTGGCGTTCATACAAGGAAGAAAAAAGGGGAGAGGCATAAGGGGAGATCATACCGTGCTCTCACCAATCCTTGCCGACTACTGGCCTTCCGTTTCAAGGATGCTACTTCATGGGCCCCTGGCGCCATGGTTGGGACAACCCAAGAATGTGCAAGGGCTAGTGATGGTGGGTAACCTGAAGGTCCTTCTGGCCTGACCAGGGTTCCCCGCATGCCCTGGGGTTTCTCCCAGAGTCCTGGAAGCTGGCTTCCCTCTGCTGGCCTTCCACATCCCTGTCTTCTCCACCAGTCCACCACTCTTCTCTGGAGTCCCGCCTCCTCGCACTTTGTCAGTCACAGGCTAGTCTCGACCTTCCCTTGCTTTGCTCTCTTCTCTGCTCCTCCACTCCCCTTGTCTTCCTTTCGCTGCTGGCTCAACTGTCTCTCCTCTACCCCCCTCCATTTCTGCCCTTGACTTCACTATTCCTGGCCTCTTCTCAAGCCCCCGTGCTGCTACTCCGTCGTCGTCCTCCTACCTCCCTTGTCTCTTCCTCGTGTACCTTCTCTCCACTTTCTCTGACCTCTGCGCTTCATTCTCCATCTTTGCTCACATCTCCTGTCTCGTTTTCTTACTCTTTCTTCTCATCTCTTCCCACGCCTTCTCTCTGCATCTTCCATCCTTGCTTTCCTCTCTGCCGCTCTCTCAGTTCCATCCTTTCCCTCCTGTTTAGCCTTCCCCTTCTTCCCTACTGCCCTCTCTTTTTGTACCTCTCACCTCCTTTTCCCTGCCCCCATCCTCAATATCAAAGCCGGTTGCATCATCGGCTCGCTCTCGCAAGACCGGACAAGGTACCTGGAAGTCTCGTCTCGCTGCCGTGAGCAGTGGTGCCTCCAGCAGCCATATGGCTCACAAGGCCATAAATGATCCATCTGTAATTAAGGAAAAGAATAGGACAATTAAATATACTGCAAACACCAGTTATGAAGAATCACGTTTCTTTAAAACTTTGTTCTGCAGAATGAAGTCACTTATACCACATACCAGCACAATCCTTTAGAAAGCTTTGCTGAAGTATTGTTGAGAACAGGAAAACTTGCAGAAACTAAAAGTGAAGGACATGATCTGTTTCCTGCCACCGAAGGTAAATGGCGTGCATGTTTGCCTCAACTTTTATGAATGTATATGCACATTTTTAGAGGGTAGGGTTGAAACCGATGTCTAGCTCAGTGGTTTTCAAAATTCGTACCACTGGGGAGCCTTCTTTGCTAAGAAACCCTCATGCAGTGTAGAATGCTCAGGTCAGGATGTTTGCAAGGGGTGCAGGCCAATCTAGCTTATTATTTATTTATTTATTTATTTACAGTATTTTATCCCGCCTTTCTCCCCGAAGGAACCTAAGGCGGCTTACAACAAAAAAAGACAATACAATACAAAAAATAATTGCATTTTAAAACAGTAAAAAACAATTAATGAAAATGAATAAAAACAGTATCTAAAAATCGATTAAAAAGATCATAGCACAATTAAAATAGGAGCATAAAAACAGCAGCACCCCCACCTGTACCAGCGAGATGTTAAAAAAGGCAGGGGCTCAGAAGGCTTCTTTGAACAAGAAGGTTTTTAGGCCTCGCCGGAAAGTGTCCAAGGAGGGAGCAGTTTGTAAGGGGAGGGAATTCCATAAGGTTGGTGCCACTACTGAGAAGGCCCTGTTTCTGGCCGCTGCCCCTCCCTGGGCGACGGCACCCGCAAAAGGGTTGTTGAGTGTCGCTGTCATCTTTTATGAACTGTGAATACACCCCAAAGCACAAACACAAATCTGTTCAAGGAAATTTGTCTGCCATTAATAACCTTGTCTGTGAAGAATTTCTTATAAGTTTCTGCAATGCCCCAGGGTTCCCCAGAACACAGTTTGAAAACATCTGGTTTCGACTGTGGCTTGATAACTACCAAAATGATGGTTGAACTTTTTATTTCCTGCCTCTTGGCCTGAATTGCATTACAATATCTAGTAAATGCAGTTTTCCTAATGGATATTTGTGGTCTCTGAATAGTTAAAACTGGGGGTCAGAAATAAAAAAAAGAGGATGAGAGTATACCTAGTACACCTCACTGACTCTAATGATTGTTAGAAGAGTCGTGCCCATTGGTTCTGTTGACTGATAGGAGAACTGTGCATAATAAGATCAATCAGGCTTGTTAGGCGGCCAGCATATCCAACCATGATTCCCTCTCTAATCTGGCAATGTGGGAATATAATGTTACTTCCATTATTAATCCGATTGATATGCATTTGCACTCACAGACCTGTGTTTTGGATCATGCACGCCTAGCAATGTGGCCATGTGTGGAACTTGATATTCCTGGCGCTTTAATTTGAAGGGATATGATTGATATGCCATGTGTTAAGCAATGATGTGTATGTAATTTGCTGTCCATCTTGCTCACCAGGCGGTTGTCTTCTACTTTTGCAGTTGCAAATCCTTTTTAGTGCTGTTTTCATAGTCTTGCCAAAGTTACCATTGATTTGATTTCTTTCTGCTCAAGAGTGTACGTACACACACACACACCACACACCACACACACACACACAACACTCCTTTACAGTCAAGTCAATATTTAACATAGATACTATACCCCATGATTACTTACCGCAAAAATGCAGTAGTCCTCTTGGTGTTTTTCAGGTTGGTGTGAGACTTCTAGCTGCTCCCTTTCCTGTTTTAGTTTTAAACAAACAGTTTTATATTTGTGTGCTGTCAGTAACCCTTTGAAGGAAGGTGTCCCGTACTATTTGCTATGTGAAATTCTGCTACAAAAAACCAGGGCATTATACTGTGAACAGTAAAGTTTCAGATAACATTGTCCTCCTTGCTGCCTCAGAACAAAAGCAAGACACAACAAATTTTTAATACTGCAGAATTTGCCTGATTCTATCTAGGCATACATACATCTTTGAAGAAGAACGTAATGGGAAAGCATTGAATTCAGGGCTTATGTTAAGGAGAGCCTAATAGCCAGTGTTGATACGTGAAATATCATTTTAAACAATCTCATCCAAACATTTTTTTAAAAAAGTTTTGTTCAGCGAAAGCTTCTAAAAGAGAGAAATCACCAATTACACCTATATAGATATTCATATAAGCCCACTTGTTTATAACTGACTTGTTCTCCTGTGTATAAATGTTGCTTGCAATTCTGAAAGCATTACCTCTCTGGGAAAATCAATCACCAGTGACAAGGCACACAAGAAAGCAGTTGCATTTATATGTTTAGGAAGTTGTTGTGTAATCCATCATGTGTACTCATTCATAGAAAATGACCCAGTCCAGAAATTGGTTATATACTATACAGAAGAAGGAACTTGACTGTTAAGAAAAGTTATCCTGATAAAATATTGCAAAATCCTTATAAGTTAGAAACACTGTTGCATGCCATTGTGTTGTTTGTTGGAGGGATGGGCAGATTTCCAGCTTGAGGGATTTACTTTGCTTTCTATTCTAGACCCCTGAGGTTCCCCAGTTAGATCCAGGAGTAACATAGAGACTCAGAGGGGGAGTGGCATATGCTTAGAATTAAGAATAAGGTGCCTTTGAGCACATTCTCAGCCCAGGAGCTCACGTACAGTACCAAACCTTGGTTCTCAGTGTTTGCGTCTTAGTCCTTTCACAGAGAAATCCCAGTTCCCCCATCCACCCGAACGTCCTTTGTTTCTGCAGCCTAACATTGGAACAAACGTTTTGCTGTTGCTGCTGTTTATGTGCTCAGGAGTTGGAAACCCTTGTCAATCCACTGAAAATCACCCAGAGATATACCAGTAGATCCTGATCTACCTGGAGATCACTCATGCACTATAGAGCCCATTCAAATTTCCTTAATGCCTAATGCAGTACTTCCAGCAACAGTACTTCCAGCAACACCCTCGATTTAGTGAACCTTGATTTAACCGACTTCAGAATTGGGGAACGTTTGCTGCTTCATTAAACTAGTCATATAGAGAGAGTTTGTTGTGCATGCACTTCTCTGTTGACTTTAGTGCATACAGATTTAACAGACTTTTGGCATTAACAGGCACCCCTTCCCCCCAATAGTCTTTTAAATCAAAGTTTTGCTGTACTGCATTAGAAGAACAAAGAATCTTATATCCAGATTCTCTGAATATGGGGAATTCAGCCTGGAGTGTGAGTGTGAGTGTGAGTGTGAGTGTGAGTGTGAGTGTGAGTGTGAGTGTGAGTGTGAGTGTGAGTGTGAGTGTGAGTGTGAGTGTGAGTGTGAGTGTGAGTGTGAGTGTGAGTGTGAGTGTGAGTGTGAGTGTGAGTGTGAGTGTGAGTGTGAGTGTGAGTGTGAGTGTGAGTGTGTGAGAGAGAGAGAAGAAGCCAATTGTGATCCCAAAGGCAGATCGAAGGAAGTATTACATTTTTGCTGATTCCCCATATGGTTGAAAATGTAAAATAATAAAGTTTTAGTGTTTAGGACAGTTCATTCAGTTCACAAACAACTTTTCTGTATGGTATTGTGTGTCAAAGAACACGTTTCCCATTGATAACTGTTTTTCTCTGAAGAAATCCAGATTACACTGAGAACCAAGCAAGTTGAGATCAACATAAAGCTTGAGCCCAGTAACCGGCTGTCTAGAACATACAAGCCCTAAGCATTGTTAGTCTAGCCCCATCACCAAACCTCAAGTGTGGCAGAAAAGTGTGTGCATGTGCGCGCGCGCCATTTATTTTCCACATTTGTCAATAATACTGAATAACAGCTCTCGCTGCTGTAATATGGATGGGGTTAAGCCTCTCTTCCACTCTGTGAGCAAGAGTCTACTGACAAGGACCTTGAGATGAGCCCCCCTCCCCGCCCTATGATGGGCATTTCGATAGTGGAATAACAATAGCAGACTGTAAGATAACTCTTCAACTTGCAATTTAGAGCAAATGCATGCAGACAACCTCCTGCCCTTTTGAAAGAAACCAAAATCCATTATTGTAGCAAGCAGTTGCTAGAATAGCTCTGCAATTTGGTCAGTGCCAAAGAAGTTTAATGACAGATTTGAAGATTATTGAACAAACTGTTCCTAATGACTCTTCCATCAATAGGTCGTCATAGAAATGTGAACTCTCCAACATGGTACTGCCCACCTGAAGAATTTTTCAAACCTTATTAGGGAGGAGAAGTAGAAGCGTAATCCTTGAAATAAGAAAAAGCATCTTGATAGCTCTGTTGACAGCGAGTCGCTGTTAAATATATGACAGCTGTCAAGTCCTTATCTGGCTTCTGCAATGGATACTCGTGTGTAGATCAATCCTATGGACTGCTTTTTCACTCTTGAGTAGAACATTAAGACTTAAATTATTTTCTGTGCCAATTTTTCATCAACATTTATTTCACAGTTCCTTTGTTAAATGCAGAACAGAAATGTGGCCGTCCATAACTGGAACGGCCAGCTCAGCGCACCTGTGCAAAAGCAGGGGAACAGACAGACTGCGCCTGCACAAAAGCACTAATGTGGCTGTCCATAACTCAGGACGTCCATAAGTCAGATGTCCGTGACTCAGGGACCCAATGTAGGCAACATTTGCCTGAAGTGGCCCACTTTCCTGTTCCTTTTCCTGTCACCATTTCAGTGGTTATTGTAGAAGAAATCCAGCCATTTTGAGTGAATGTGCATGCTTGACAATGCCATTTTTGCATTTTGCTGTTAAAACACTGAGATGTTTGTACCAAGTTCAAAAAGTACATCTTGAATTGGCTGTAAGATTCCTACTGCACCAATACCCTGCAGATCTCCTTTTGTCCACTTAATTGGACTTTAGGCATTCAGTGCACCCTAAAAGACTCTCTGGTTTTTTAATTTTCTTATCCATCGTCCATGGCATTGCCAAGGTCACTCTGTCCTTGGAAGTTTTCCTCAACATCACCCTACCTTTGCTTTTCTAGTGATGATTCACATTGATTCTTGGTCTTCTGCCTGGGTCTCGTTCTTTTTCTTTTGCCAATGGGAGATATATCTGCAGAACCTACTCTGCAGTGTTGAATCAAGTGGGATTTCATTCTGGCAGATTATGTGATATGTCATGCTTAGTGCTGTGAGCCTTTTTGACCAGTCGCTGTGGTGAGACTACTAGTCTTCCAGTGTTTGTATGGTAGCCCTAGGAACAAGTGAGCCAGAGATATAACTAATGGCGCAATCCTGTGTAACATGCGACGGCTGGTCTAAGGGCCGGCCGCCACATTCTGTCCCGATCCCAGGTTGCCCCAGGGCAGCCTGGGAGCATCTGGGAAGGAGGGGATGTTTGTTCCCTTCCCTGGGTGCAAGCCGGCCGGGGCCCTATGGGCCTCCTTGGATGTATGCCAGCTCTGAAGCTGGCATATATCTGAGCCGGGGGAGTAAGGCCAGACAGGCCCAAGAACAGACCTAGGATATCGGTGAAGCACACTGTCGATATCCCTGTCCCCCCTTCCCGGGCCGGCCAATCAACCTCCTCCCTCGCCGACCGGTCCACCCTCCCTCTGCACCAGCCAGTGCAGGGCTTACCTTCTCCGGCAGGCGCAGGGACGGTCTGCCAGGGGACTAAGGGTTGCCGGCCTTCGCGCAGGCAACCCTTACTCTAAAGTTGTCACAAACACGCTTAACGGCGCGTTTGTGACAGAATAGAGCGGCAGAGAATGCGGTTCGCTGCTCTGTTTACACTGGATCGGGCTGTAAGACAAACTGGTGAGGGAAAAGGAAGGGTCAGATATTGGCATTTAGTGTCCTGTTTCAGTCACCAGGCTTAATATAATCTTCAAAACTGTATTTGAATGGGTAACAATTTCATGTTCTCTACAACATTGGCTCTACACTTTTCAATCAATATTGTTCGGAAGTAATTGTCCATGCTACTTCACTCTGCTCCACAGTCGAGAAATGCTCTAGACCTCAACTCTATATAACTATATGTTTATATGTTTAACTATATATTTTCAGATGTTTCTATACAATCCAGTTGTAGTGATGTAAAATTGTGAAATGCTTGGTGTTTCTTCTTTCTTATGGATAAGAAGTTGATTAATAATTGCCTTGTGTTGCATAAAAAGCAGGTGATATGAAATGCAGATGTTCAGACTGTAGGAAACAACATATTTCATGCTACCCTAACTGCCTGTTTCCTTTACTGTTCATAACTTATACTGTTGCTTTGGTTTTACAGCCAGCAGATTTAGGTGCTATAAATCAGCATGAGGCATGTTTCAGCCATTCAGCTTAACATCTGCCACTGTATTATTTCATCTTGTTTTGCTAATGCATAAACACTTTGGCTGGAAGTTCATCTAAAGCAGCCTTGTGGTTTAATTGCACATTATCTGTTTTTGGCTGCACTGATTAGTGTTTAATTTAATGTGTGCAGGACACTTAAAATCTAGCGAAAGATGGCTAGCAAGGAAGATGCTAAACTTTCATTGTGCGAAGGACAGAGGGGTCCTTTGTCAAAGCTTTCTTTTCTTTCTGTGTTGCAGTGCTGTTGCAGCTGGCCAGTGAAGCTCTGCCAAATGACATGACCTTGTCTCTTGCTTACCTACTTGCATTGCCACAGGTATGTGGAGCGTTTTTATTCTTACTCAAACTTTATTCTTTTAATCAATCCTGTATTTGCTTGGTTTCAGTCTGAATCCTATTCCCTTTTGGGGTTTGAGCTCAATATGCTTCAACACAACATGATGCTGAGTTTCTGTGTTGCTACATTTTAAAGAAAACCTTGGCAGATGTTCTGGAGAGAGATTGGTAACTACTTCATGTTCAGCATAATTTGCTCAGCCATTTAAGTCCACCAATAATTCCAATTCAGTTGATAGGCACGCTTGAGAATTCAGTTGGGACATTTCTGCAGATGATAAAAAATCTCCAGTGTCGTACTACTTTAAAGACTATAGCGAAGCGTAGGTGCTTTGGGGTTTAAAATTACCTGAATAGTTGATGCGTACATGCGTGACCTTCACAAGGACAAGTTTGTCAGACATCTTCCTAATAAAGAGCTTTGGGCATCTCCTTTTAAAGTGTTCAGTATTGGCATATTTTGGAAAACTGGTTTTAGATTTCTAGATTATCACTGCAAACCACTCTAAATTAGCTGAACTAATAGTAACTTATGAACCAGTTAATTTAAAAATTGTAGTACAGAATTTGACGACGTCAACATGACATCTGTTGCACAGGATATAAATAATGGTAGGATATGCCTTATATAGCATCTGCCATGGTAGGATGTGCCTTATGTAGCACAGACCCAGCCATGTGCTTAGCGCCATACTACGTATTGTGCCTGGGACGACTCTTCGGGATCTTGGCCGTTCCAGGTTCTGCTACCTGAGATCCTTCAGCTGAAGATACTGAATTTCAAGGACCTTATTTGCAAGCAGTACATGTTACAGTTCTTACTACACAGTGTCCACTGACCTTCTATCTTCAATCAGTTTAACAGTTCTAGAGAGAGGACTCTTCACGTACCTGTACAATTCAGTGGTAACTCCTATACTTTGCATGTAGAAAGCCCCCAGGTGCAGTGTCGCATTTCTGCTTTTGTATAACAAAAACCAAGAATCTCAAATAGCAGGATTGGAAACAAAACTTCCTCTGAGATCTGGGGAAAGCACTCCAAGTCAGAGTAGACAGCACTAGTGAGATAGATGACTCTTCATTCTGTGATGACCACTCCCTGTTTCTTCTTCTCCCATCACCCCCCCCCTTTAACTATTTTAGCAAAAAGAACCAGAAGGGGAGGACTAGCAGAGGAAGTATGGCCATGCAAAAACCTAATTGATGTTGGCAGTAGGCCAATCTCATTCACAGATAATATTGCACTAACTGATATTTTTAGACATAGTTAAATTTACTCTGAAATAGTATAGCTGTTCCTCTGTTAATAAACTGAAATGCATCTAAGACTGGGTAGACTGGGTCTAGAGATCATACTATTTTGTTAGAAAATCTTTAAGACAAATGAGTTGTGTGGTTGGATGATAGAGGATTGTGCTTGGAGAGGGGTAATCTGTATTTAAATCGCCATTCACCTGTAATGCTGACTGGGTGACCTTGAAACAATCACAATCTCTCAGTCTACTTTGCTTCACCAAGTGGATGTGAATGTCAGATGGGGAGCCTTGATCTCCTTGGAGGAAAAGAATGATATAATATCTAAATAAATATTTCATTATCCAAGTAGATTTAAAAAAAAAATCTACTTCTCCTTTGCCCAGAATCTGTTCTTTGGCATCACTATTTCGGTGTTGTCATTCAGGAGCAGCTACTAAAAAGGTGGCATGCCTGCCATTGTAATGTTGTTTTAGCTAAGTTAATTCTCTCCTGTTTCCTCCTAGGTGGTAGATGCCAACAAGTGTTTTGAAAAGCAATCTCCGTCTGCTTTATCTCTCCAGCTGGCAAGTTATTACTACAGTCTGCAGATCTATGCTCATTTGGCACCATGTTTCAAGGACAAATGCCATCCCCTCTACAGGGTCAGTTTTCAGGGGGTTTTTTTTAATCCATTAATATGCAATATCGAACCTATACTGTATACCCAGTGTCTGTGTTAAGGCAGTTCAGGGTAAAGTCTCATTTACTCCAGCCAAGCTGCATATTGCTGTTTCATCTGAAGAGATAACTGCTTAATAAGATGTTGGCCAAAATGGATTATGTGCTTTTAATTACTATTACCTAGCAGGTATATAAAAAGAAATGCTTTCCGTTTTAAAAAACTAATCATGAGCTATGCTATGGAGTGTTTAAAACCAGCCTTCTTACCAAGGACTTGAAGGTAGCCAATGTAACCGGAGTTTTAAAAAAGGAATCCAAGAGTGCTCTGGGAAGTCTGTCCCAGACTGGTCAGCCTAACTTTGGCCCCAGGTAAATTGTTAAAAGGTAGAATGGCTAAATGGATAGAAAAATAAACTTCTTGTCATTTAGCATGAGAATAGTGGTGATCCAGTAGACTTTATATACTTGGACTCCCAAAAGGCTTTTGACAACGTCCCACCAAATGCTCCTATGTAAACGTGGGTGTCACAGAGAAGAGGACACGTGTCCTCCTATGAATGGGCAACTTGTTAATGAATAGGGATCGTAGGGAGGAATAAACCAATAGTGTTCACAATGGGGGGATAGAAAGCAATAGCGCATCTGTGCTATTCATAAACAATCTGGAGTCAGGAATGGTTAATGAGTTTGCCAGATTTGTAGATGACACCAAATTATTCAGGATGGCAACATCTGTGAAGAGCCTCCTAAAGGTTCTGGCCAAACTGGGAGAATGAGAGCACCAACATGGAAAAATGGAAGTTTCAGTATAAGAAAGTGCAAAGTGATGCATATTGGGGCAAAATATCCTAGCTTTGTATATTCTGTGATGGGGGTCTGAACTTGCTGTGATTTCTCATGAAAGACATGTTTAGGATTGGTACCAAAATTCTGAAAAATTGAAACCTGAGGCATGGTTCAGGATTCATTTCCAAGGAGAAACCAATTTTCAAGTGAAGCCAATTGAGTTTGTATAAGGCAAATGAAGTTTCTTAAGGGGTTTCTGCACATCATTAGTTCTGGTTGTCCCATTTCAAAGAGAATACTCTAGAATTGGATAAGGTACAGAAAAGAGTAACTAAAATGATCAGACTATTAGAGTGCCTTCTGGACAAGAAAAATGTAAAGCATTTGGGGTTTTACCTTTTTAAAAAAAGTCAACTTAAGGGGACATGATAAAGGTTTTTAAAACTGTGAATGGTTTGGAAAGAGTGGATATAGAGAGGTGTTTTTTTCCCTTGGAGCTTGGGGTCGCTGAATGACACGGTTTGGCAGAACAGACTCACGGAGGTAATATTTCATAGAATATATAGTAAACCCATACAATTTGCTTCCACGGGGTGATAGCCACTTCTTAGATGGCTTTGTCAAGGAATTAGATCTGTGGGGATATAGGTCTAGCAATGCCTTCTAGCCTTGATAGCAATGCCTGTTAGTCTTTCTTGAGGCTAGGTCTAACAATGCCTGCTAGCCTTGATAGCAATGCCTGCTAGCCTTGATCGCAATGCCTTGATAGCAATGCTCTTGAGGATAGGTCTAGCAATGCCTGCTAGCCTTGAGTCTTCATGTACAGAAGCACTATCCTCCTGAATAGCAGGTGCTGGGGACAAACAAGGGGACTGGGATGTTGCCATTATGTCCTGCTTATGGAATTTGAAGAAGCATCTAATTAGCCAGCATTGGAAATCAGATGCTGGACTAGACAAACCCTCCAGGTGATCCAACAGGACTTTTCTTATGTTTATCCTGGAGTTTTACATGGAAAGAACTAGCAGGCAGAAGAAGTCTGATATCCCATATGATACTTTAAAACCATAGCATGGGTTAATCCATGTTTGTTCTAGGGGTCACATATGACTAGTGAATCTTTGCTTTCTCCAAAATCAGTATTAATTGTTCACTCATTTGCTTCCAGAATATTTAGATGACGGGTAGAGAGTGGAGGTGGTGATGGCGGGGCTAAATAGGATATAAGCATACGCAATTGTTACCTGTCTTTAAACTTAGTTACAATAGGGAATGTGGACTAAAGTGTGCCAGCCAAACAGCATGAACATTCACTTTCCATCTCATGAAGAAACTCACACATCTACCCAAGCATGCTAAGGGAGTTTTGATCACTGGCCATGGCATACCTGCCACCCAACCTAGTACTGGTGAAAGAGGGAGTTGGAGCCTGAAGTTAATGAAATGAATACATGGTTATTGAGGTTAGAACTGTGGTTCTCAAAGTGGTGGGTCACGACCCACCATTGAGAACAAAAGTTGCCCCCTGCCCCCTTAAGGGGCAGGGACAGCATGGCGGCAGCAATCTGGGGGATTGGTGCCACCGCAAAAGTGCCCGAAACGGCCGTTGTGGCACTTACCGGGGCTTGGGGGAGCTTCAGGGAGGTCTGCACAATCCTCTGCAGGCCTCCCCAATCTTCAGATTGCTTCAAAATGGTGATCTTCGGGCACTTCCGGTTTGCTACACTGGAAACCATAGAGTCTAATTTTAACCCTTCTCCCAACTGATATAATGCAACCAGCCAAGGCAAACTCTGTAATGCTAATTACCATTCTGAAACTTCCTGCCTCATTGAAGGTGCTGCCTCTTTCCATGCTCCCATCAGCAAGGAAACTGACAAGACATTTTCAAGTGAGTGTTTGAGTTTTATTTCACTCAGTTGGCTTTATTTCCTCTTAGGGGAACTCATATGTGCTTTTTCTTTAAGACCATAATCTCTAGCCACCAAATCTCAGTTGAGCAATATCCAGCATGATGATCTCAAAATGTCAAAATTAGGCTACTGAACACAAATGGATGCTTAGCTTGCCCATTCAGAGCTAGAAATGGGAAGAATCTTCAAGTCTGCTCTAAAAACGTAAGTCTTACCTGGAAAGTGGTTAAGCCATCTGGTTCCTTAGGAAATGAGGAAGAAATAGCAGATGGGCTGAGAAACCCTTTCCTAAATAGTGTGTATGAAATGCAAAGCCCATGGTATGTGTTGGGAGGAATTGTAGCGCTCATCTCATTACAATAAGGTATGATGGGGCAGATTTGACTGGTGAGCAATATGTTGCTGCTGACATCTATATTACTGGGGAGTAGTGACAATCAAACTGAATTATAATTTAGTTAGCTAATTCTAATTATGCCCCTTTTGGGTGTTCTGCCTTTATTAAAGGGACTATGTATAAACAACTAGGTTATACTTGGCTTTGTTTATGCCCCAAATGAAGGTGAGATTTATTTATTTACTTATTTAAAAGATTTATATACCACTTTTCTAAAAATGCAAAGTGGTGTACAACCTAAAAACAAAACACTCATACAACAATTAAACCCGTTTTAAAAAAATCCACAGTTAAAATTAAATATTAAAATAAAATTACAATTTAAAAAAATCATACAGAGCAGCATTAACAATAGAAACAAGGAAAGAAAAGTTAATAAATAAAAGGGTCCCAGGTTGCTCCTAAGTGGTTCCTTCAAATGCCAGACGAAACAAATAGTGTGTGTTTCTTTACCACAAAAATTTGCAACTTTTAAATTTCACTATAGATGAACAACTAGATCCAATTGCCTGGGGGGGGGGGAGAGAGAGAGAGAGAACGGAGGAATATCTAAACACTTAAAGTGCTCTTGTCCTCTTTTTGCAGAGGGCATAAAACAAGGTTACTATATTATGGTCTACTGTTCCTACTCCAGTATTGACTATGTTAGCACTGCCTTCTGTTTCTGATCTATTGGAAGCATCTTAAATTGGTGTGGCCATAATGGAGTCGTCCTGCACTCTGGAGGTCCTCAATAGCCTGAGGGCTCAATCCTACCTGAAGTCATATGGATATGGGTCAGTGTTGACTCGTTATGCCACAGCAAGGGCTTGTGTCAAAACTAATGAATTTCTATCACAATCCTTTGGTATTGGGAAGAGGAATAAGCCAAAAGTGCCACTTTTGACCTTCCTCTGCACATTCTCAATTGAGCAGTATTGATTCAGAACAACCCAAGTATTATTGTGGTGGACGTTTGTGGATTTGCATCATAAGATCAGATTGCTTGCAGATCAAACGGTGCTTTATACAATTTCACCAGAGAATTCAACACCCGAAATAGAAACAGACAACCTTGGTAAATACTCTGAGTTTAAAAATTCAGTTGTGTTAAAATCAAGTATTTTTGCTGTAAATGTATCAAACGTTAAAAGGAATATCATTGATAAATTGCCTTAGGAGCAGAGTGGAGCAGGACATTTGGGATTTGCAATTATTTGAAAAACTTGACTGACTTGATTAAATTCAGACATTAGTGCATTGGGATAGTTACTGAGGGAGATTTTTTTTTAAAAGGATGTTGCATCTTTCCTCAATAGAGAAGATATTAGCTGTAAACGTAACTGCTTTGCAAAACTGCTTTCACGGTTTGGGTCCAGGATATCTGAGGAACCGCCTTCTCCCATACATTCCGGCCCGCTCTCTTAGGTCATCTGAGGGGGCTCTCCTGCGTGTACCACCTCTATCACAAGTTAGGGGAGTGGCAACACGTGGGCGAGCTTTCTCTGCTGTGGCACCACAACTGTGGAACTCCCTGCCAGGGGATCTGAGAACCACCCCCTCCCTCATGACTTTTCGGCGAGAGCTCAAAACGTTTTTGTTTCGTCTCGCGTTTGGGTGATGGGTTATAGCCTGCCTCCTGTGTCTCAAGATGCTCTGCCATGCTGCTTTTGTGCTCCCTACTGTTGCCCCCCCAGTGGATTTTATTGATATTATTGTTTTTATTGTTTTTAAATTATGTATTGTTTAAACTTTCTGTATTTTAAACTGTTTTTAATTTTTGTTGTAAGCCGCCTTGGGCATTTGCCTCAGCATGGGATAAGGCGGGATATAAATTTTTTAAATAAATAAATAAAATCCAAAGAGAATTGGGATACCTCATACTGTATTTGGTAGGTGTTAAACTTTACAAACTTGAAAAAAAATCTTATTTTTTTTTAGCAATAACGTAGAAGAAATAATTGATTGGAGCCAGGGAAACAATTTTCTTCAGGGGATAGCCTTCAATATTTTCCTTTGTCTTGTGACAACTTTCAGGCAAAAATAGACTAATAAAATTCGTGTTTGAGTGATACTTTGAAGATTTGTGATGGATGGAAAAAGATAATGTTTTCTTACTTCACCATGTACCCACTTTACATCCTGGCACCAGCAAACAGCTTCTGTTATATTAGAAAAGTTGGGATTCTATAGAATAAATTTGTCTATATATTTAAGGATATACTGTAGTGACCTTTAACTGGATTCTCCCCAAGGATGAATTGTCATGAAAGGCAAAGGAATTTATTATTCCCTAGTATCTCCAAGCTCAGCATTTTCTAAGCAACAAAACAGTCCTTCTGCCAAGGTACTAGGGAGCTCAATAGTGTGTATTTTTTGTCTGCATGTCTAGATCCTGCTTTGTGGGGTAGCTTACAGTGAGTATTATGAAACACAATGCACAATATAGAACATTAAAGACACAGTACAAATACAGTAAGAGATGAATGGCCCAACCCTATCGGGGCCTTCTGTTGATGAATCTGTCAGGGTAAGGCCAGCCAACCATCACATGAGCCACTCTGACAGCAGGCAGCTTGCTACCAATGGTCCAGGAGCTGGGAAGCCCCATGCTAGCAGCAGCAGCAGGCTGCCAAACCAATGCCGGGAGCAGGCTGCGATTTAAATGAGTGAAAGATGAGCCAAGATGGTGTAGTGGTTTGAGAGTCGGACTTAGACCTGAAAGATCCATGTTCAAATCCCCGCTCAGCCATGAAGCTTCCTGGGTGACCTTGGGCCAGTCATTATCTCTCAGCCCCACCTACCTCACAGGGTTGTTGTGAGGACAAAAAGGAGGGGAGGAAATATGTACACCACTCTGAGCTCCTTGGAGGAAGGGCGGTATAAAAAATGTGAAAAATAAATAAATAAATTAGGCCTGCCGTCTGCAAACACCTATTCTTGGGCTCTAAAAAAACTGGGCACTCCTTACTCAAGGAGGCCTATCTTGAGGCCTTCCTCTGCAAGATCCTGAAACAGCTAAGCTGTGTATTTAGTAGAAATATTTTTTAAAAAAATTAGATTTTGCTTCTTGCTGTGATTTAAATAGACTAGCACCATGGACAGCTGCTAAAATAATGGATATATTTATGATATTAGGGATGAAAATGCACCAGTTTCAGTCCAGGTATGTCGACATTTTTTCAAGACATTACCCTCTTTTTGGAGATCACTTGACAATGTAGCACAAATGCAAACATTATACAGTTGTCACAATCCACATGCGGGGAAAAATGGGGTGAAGGTAAGAGAGGTCTGTGTTTATTTCTGGCTCCTTCCCTGTCAAAAGAAGAGAGAAATCCATGTAACTCTGACCAAAATAGGTAGGAGAGATAGTATGCTTTTGCAAGTGCTTTGAAAAAGGCCTCTGTGAAAGGGTTAAAAATATGTAACCCAAATAAGTTTCTAACTTTTAAATTAGGGGGGGGAGGGGGACATTCTTCATTTTATCAGCACTAAATGTAAGTCACTGCTGGAGGTTTGGACCACTAATGCTGCAATCCTGTGCATACTTACCTGGAAGTAAGCTGTACTGAACACAGTGGGTCTTACTTCTGAGTAAACATTCATAGAATTGTGCTTTTACTTAGTTTAATAGCACATAATTTTTCCAATGGAAATAATTTTGAGCATTACCAGGCTGATTAATTTTCATTCTCCATTTTGCTATACTAATATGTCATAGTTGTCCTTGCAATTTATTTTTTCTTCATTTACTGAAAATGGTTTTTCAAAACTCAATACAATTAAATTATAAGCTGCCCCTGAGAAAAATAAAGCCCCTCCAGACATTATTTGGAGGGGGTAAAAGTACACTAATATTTGAGTTGTTCCTTATCCTATGTTTTGAATATAAAGTTGGGAATACCTGATCACAAATTAGCTATTATTCCATTTTTAAGAGTTGCCTTGGGAATCCGTTAATCTCTTCTATCAAAGTATGCAATGCAAAGCAAATACCTACTTTCTCTAATAAAGGAGAAATTTGCTTCCTTTTGTTAATATTGATAAATATATAATACAAGGTCTGCGTTTTTAGTGTCCTTGATTTGATTAGCATCAATTGTATAAACTTGTAATTTAGCAACACTAGTGATGATTAGATATTTTCATAGGCTGTCGCGACATGACCAGATAGTCGAATTAAAAATTTGCATGTTTGCCAGGAAAACTCCGTCGTATCAGAAAACAATTTATTTCAGTAAATAAATATATGACGTTTTGCACACGTACACTCGTGGCATCTTCAGAAATTCCCCATAACCCACTAGAGACAATTTAAAAGACCATAGAGATCAAAGCCCGGATGTAAAGACACCTCCATTATCTACAGAACAATCAACGACCGGCTGATGAAAACAAAACGCTGGTAAAGTCGTGACTTGTTAGCCACAAATACATTGTTTTCTGATACGACGAAGTTTTCCTGGCAAACATGCAAATTTTTAATTCGACTAACTAGTGATGATTAATAATTTTCTAGCCTTCTAAAATTCTGTTAGTGTTCACCAAACTTTGGATAGCTGAAACACACTTCTTAAACATTTAAATTGGAACCATCCCAAAAGGTTTATGCCTAGAAGTACCTGCCATTAGAGCAGCCATCTTGTGTGTTTCTCCATGAGTATCTAGCTGGATTCAGACATAACATGAAACCATAATTTGTACTAATGATAATCGAGGATCCACAGCATGGTTTGAACTTCCAGGCATATAATAGGAAAATCATGATTTATAGTGACTTACCTGCTTTTGTTTCCTGTCAGGTCATAATCCAGTATAATAAGTTCTCTCCCATCTCCATAACTCAGCAGCCTTTTGTGGTGGAGCAGTGACCCTAACTCTGGTTTTGTCAGTTGTCTATGAATTAGCAGCCCAATCCTGTCTAGACATAGACTGGTGGAGTGATTGCTCTGCCGGTCTAGGGTGTCACAAACGTGCCATAAAGCACATTTGTGGCACCCGGAGAGTAAGCCGGCACTGCTCTACTCATGCTGGCGTCACCGCTGCGCCCGCTGGGGAAGGTAAGTTCTCTGCCGGCTGTGGGGAGGGCGCAGCGGGGCATTCCAGGGGGAATGGGATTGGTCGACTGGGCCCACGAAAGGGGAGGGATTGGCGCCGGCCTCCTCCGTCATATCCTATCCCCCTTCCTGGACCTGGCCAGCATTACATGGTCAGCTCGAATGTGCGCCAGCAAAATAGCTGGCGCACTTTTGAGTAGACCCATTGGGGCAACTGGGGCTCTACTTGGGGTAAGGGGACGAATGTCCCTTTACACCGAGGAGGTCTCCAACTGCACCGGCAAGCCTCATCCTGCACAGGATGCAGTGGGTGCCTTATTTGTACCGCCACGTCATGCTAGACAGGGTTGGGCTGCCCAACATAACCACAGTTATAAATTGTGGCTTGCAAACCAGCTTCAAACTGTGATTTAAGATTGTGGTTTTGCAGCTGCAAACAAGCCACAGTTTGTGGGAAGGCTTGGGTTCAGACATAATGCAGAACCATGGTTTAGCTGAACACATTGTGATTTTGTTTTGTATCTGAGCCCATCCTCTGCCCTGGGCATGCCTCTTCTCAGGTCAGGTAATTTGGCTACATCTCTTAATGGAGAATGTCTGAATGATCCAATCCCTATTGATGCAGAAGTGCACCCAAGTTGCCCAAATCCAGCAGAGAAAGGAGTGAAGGCGCCAACAGCCATTTATACAGATATAGAGTGTGCTGCCTCCTCTGGGAGGGGTACTTTGCCTCACAGGTGCCCTTATTTGTTTTTCATGACACACTAGTGGTCCTTGGGACACAGGTGAAGAATTTGTTCTACTTTTTAAAGGTTTTAGTAAATTTCAGTGATGTTTCTTTATGATTCATAGCAAGAGTGTATGTGGTTTTGTATATGTGGCTTACAAGAGGACAGTAGTGTCCTCTTTTATATTTAGCGAGGAAAGAGTAACTGTCCTTACCCCCACATGGCGACTTTTCCAGTGGCTGTGGCTGGTGCCTCTTCTGCATCTTTTTTTTGGATTGTGAGAATTTTGGGGACGGAACTATTTATTGATTTATTTTGCTGTGAAAAAAAACCACTTTGTGAACTATGTTTTGTTGAAAAGCGGTATGTAAATAGTCTCATTAATAATAGTAATAATGTGAGAACAATGGCAGGATAGTGTGGATGCTGCATCTTGGCCCTCCCAGAGTACAGTCAAGCTGGTAGGTTTGTGAAGTGGGTGCAGGTGGGCAGATGGGCTGTGGCTGTGTGGGGAACCTCCAAGTCTTGGCAGTAGCCTAGAAAAACCACAATGTGAGGTAAATAGCGAGCTTTTCATCCTCTGTTGTTATAGGGAGACAGAAGCAGAAAGTAGCGTTGGAAGAGGAGGAACAATGCTTGTGCGAAGACAAAATTTGAACGAAAGCGTGTTTGCAAATTATTTTAGCGGGTTTTTGTGTGTGAGAGATCAGTGAAAATGCCATCTGTTGTATCGCTTTAGAATGTGAGCTTGGTTTGACATTTGTAATTTTCAGTGTGTGTTAAATTGCTTCCACAGGCTGATCCAAAAGAATTAATTCAGATGGTCACAAAGCATGTGACCCAACCCAGCCAGGCAGACTGGTCTGACGAAATAGCGACTCTGATCAAGCATCTGCAGTACTACAATGAGCGGCTCTTGGACTTTACTCAGGCTCAGATCCTTCAAGGCCTTGGCAAAGGCGTGGATGTACAGAGGTTTACAGCAGATCCTCAGTACAAGAGGGAAACCATATTGGGTCTGGCCGAGTAAGTACTGTCTGCTTTGTATTTTTTTTCTTTAACCCGACCTATTTAAAATTCAAATCAGGGAAGTAAATTTTCAGCAGCACTGACCTTTAGAAAGGTTTATTAGTCACTGCGTGCTTTGCAAGGTTGTTGTTAATGAGATTTTTTTTTCTCCAACCACTTTTGTCGGATGAAGTGTTTTGTCCAGTCAAATGGATCAATAAATGCAAGAAATTGTTACTGCAGATATTTTTACCTGTTGTGCCTTAGCAGCTAATCTCATACCTCGCAGGAAGAGGCTCTTTGGCAAATGAACATTTTGAACTGCTTTTGAAGGGCCCAGGGTTTGTTACAAGTGTGTCTTATTTTTAGACAAAATGCTTGTAAAAGGCACAATGCAGGTTTGCTTGGATTTCCAACATGGGGAGTTGCTGTAGTTCTGCATGTTCTTTACGTAAAGAGGGTTCCAAGTTGAATCCCTGACCTCTCCAGGTAGGGAGGGGAAAATGTCCTGTCTGAAGAAGCCCTCGAGAGCCACTGCATGTTAGTTTAGACAATATATATTGGTTATTTTATGAAAATTGGAGGTAGCCATGATGGTTATTTTGTTGTTCCTGGTTGTTTAGATCTCCTCTGTGGCTTTTTCTGCACTGGGGAAATGTTTTAAGTCAGCTGTCAAGTGGTTTGATAGGGACTGAATGAATATTAAGATGTCACACAGCCTTTCATAGTAGGCTAGCATTTTTTTTTATTATTTTTTATTTTGGAGTGGCCTCAGAGGATTTAGACTGAAGTTGAGTTTTGGCACTCATTTTTGTGGTGAATGCGTGCGACTCATTTTGTGAACGGAGTCATCATCCATCTGTCTGCCTTGTGAGCAAGTCACTGAGTTTTATCTCCTTAGAAAATCTAATATATGAATCGGACCTATCAATATGTGCAGTTTGTTCATACTTGATATGCTCTTGCACCTCTTTCTTTCTGCACCTTCATGTGCCTCTTTCTTCTTTACTGTTTAATAAATGTGAGTTTTAGAACAAGCTTCTTCCTTGAGTGCAAGGTAAAAAAAAAGCCTAAGCAATAAGGCATTTTTACCCAAGGGTGTACAGTATATACAGTACATAACAAGGGTTAAATGTGTACACCTGTGGGCTGGGAGGAAATTTAAAAATCTCACATTATATGCTGCTTTAAGAGAGGGGTCCTTTAGGCTAATTTTTCCCCCAGCTCCTTTCAAACTGGAGACAAGGTAGAGATACATCAAAGTTCACAGATAGCACGAGGAGTAGAGACTCTTAGTAGTTGCTCAGAACAGTGAGTAGACATACCCTTCAAACGTTTATAGGGGTCAGCGATCGTCCTGCTCTGGCCTATTGTTAAGATGCTTTCCTGTTGGATACAGTTGGATGATGAATGACACACAGCCTTGAATCCCTCCTTGAAAGCCTTATACTGTATTTCTTCAATTCTAAGACACATGTTTTTTCCCAGTTAAGCATTTCAAAAAATGGGGTGCGTCTTAGAATCGAAGGTCTCCAAAAAGCACCCCAAAATGCTATCTTCTTACTTACTGGGGCTTGGGGGAGCTTCAGGGAGCAAAAAACTGTGATATTCAGCCATTTCCGGGTTTTGCGAAAACCAGAAATGGCCAAAAATCGCTGTTTTTCGCCGAACTGAAGATCAGGGAGGCCTGCAGAAGGTTGCGCAGGCCTCCCTGAAGCTCCCCCAAGCCCAGGTAACAAAGGAAATGGCACTTTCTGGCGGGGCCAGAAATGCTATGCAAAGGCAATGCACTCAGTCATCCTCAGCTGCAGGAGACATGCTGGGTAGATTCAATGAAGGGAGGTGAATCTTACAATCGATGGATTTTTTTTCCCCTGCTGGTGGTACTGAAAGTAAAGGTGCGCCTTAGAATCGATGGTGCCTTAGAATCGAAGAAATACGATATTTCCTGATTTAAGATCTACTTCACGTTTGAATAGTGATGCATTTCTTTATCCTGTTTGTCTTGAAGTCCAATCTCAGAACCATGAATATCAAAAAGAGCTTTGATACTAACTTCTGAAGCCTATGTTTTGCAACCTTTGGTCACAATCCAGCAGCTCTGATGCATAGGCACAGACTCTGATTCTGCACCAGAAGCTTTTTTTCCTGTTCTCAGATCTGAGCCAGGGGAGTGGTCGGCTTCATAATCTGATAATTCACATTCGCTTGTATTATGACCTGGGAAGGGTTTAATATTTGCAATGCATGTTGCTGCTTGCCAAACTTCTTTATTGAACTCATGAGTAGGTTTCATGATCTCATAGTTCAAGTATATTAATAACCCTTTATAGATCAGTACTAAAATTATTGAAAAGCAAGTGTTACGTTTCTCTCTTTGATCACTTTGGATACCTGATGCTAGGTCTTGGAGTAGATTTCTGTACCTGGCTTTACTTATGCAGTGGCAAGGGAATACCACACATTCTAATATACCGTATTGTCCCGAGTATAAGACGCACCTGATTATAAGACGCACCCTTAAAGTTTGGTGCTATTAAAAAAAATTAATTAAATCACTGGCATTAAATTGCAACAGTCTGGATTATAAGACGCACCCCTAGTTTAAAAACTTAGATTAGGAGAAAAAAGTGAGTCTTATACTCAGACCAATATGGTATTCTGCTCCATGAAATTATCAGAGTGGGTGAAATTCTTGCTGTTGGACCTGCTTAGGGGGGGAAAGGTGATCATTTTTCTAATCTAGCTTTAAGTATTTCCTGTATTTAATATTTTCTGGCAACCTAATCAAACTGATTTTTTTTTTTTTTGGCATTGTATTTATGGTTCCTCTTAAACAGAACACTTGAAGAAAATGTGTACAGAATTGCTCTCTCCTTGGCTCAGCGTTACAGTATCCCACTCTGGGAAGTTTACATGACGCATCTAGAATTTCTTTTCAGTGACAGTGGGTGAGTACAGCAGCTTGCTTTAATATTATTGATGAGTATCCCAAAAGGCTAAACCGAAGTGAGCATTCAAACGTTTTATTTTAATCAGCGGAAGCGAGATGTCAGATCATGCAAGGATAGCAAGGATCTGCGGATACTGGAGTCCAGCGCCCAATGACCCATTTACTCACTGCGGAGACCTCTAGAAGTCCGTTCCACGTTGGCGCAGGCCTGGAAAGGCCTGCAAAGATCTCTGCGGGCTTCTGTAAACCTCTCCGACTCGATTTAAAGTGAATTCCCTCATGACAAATCCTGCCATGTGTAATGTCATAGTTGTTGATGACATCATCCCTGTAGCTAGTGCAAATTCTAAATGTAAAATTATTATTGTGGACATTGACTTGAAAAAAAGGAAAAACCTCGGTTTCATTTCGCTAGAATGACCAAATACATTCCATTCTACCATATAGCTTATCCACAGCTGCGATAGAAGACAGAGCTCAAAGCCTTGGTCTCTTTGAGACGTTGAAAACGATCCCTGAAGCCTTTCACGAGCACATGGCAAAATATGTGTACCCTACTATTGAAGGTAGAGATCACCAACGTTTACTGTATTATTTCACACTCCTTGAGAACTGTGCCTGTTCCGAAGTTGTGAATAGTACAATCAAACCAGAAACTCACATACGTCTTCTGAAGAAATTCAAGGCTGTTGCACCAGGTATGTGGTGGTTGAACTTTTTCTTTTTTATTTCTGCTAGAGGTGTTCATTTTTTCCCACTGCTGAGTTACATCCACAGAAAGTTAGTTATGACTAAGTCTCATTGAACATGCATTGAATGGGTCGCTGTAGTAAGAAATTAAATAAATTGTAACTGTTTTGTTTTGAAGCCTACTTCACACAATTTTAAAAAATGGCAATTCTGCACAAATCTCGTGAATAAATTGTCACTTGTACCTATGAACATGTTCCCAGAATATGGTATGAGGGCAAGTGATGCAATCACCTTGCAGATCTAGGGTCTGGTCGATGCCTGAATGGCTGACCATCAGGGTTCCTGCTAAGCTGTGCAGCTCAAAGCTGAGCTCTGTGCATCACGGAGTTCTGCAACCCGGAAGTTCGGGGATGACATGTGACGTCACCAAGCATCTGGAGATGACACCACTGTGCTGTGCAGGAAGATAAGGGGTCCATGCACCTGTGCAGACCCCTTGCGGGAAACATAGGTCATCCCCTGGGAATACCATGTATATCGCTTTTAGTTCCATGTTGCAAGTAAAGCAGAATATAAAGGCAATAAAAATATATTAATTGATCCCCTATATATGTGGAAGAGGGGACACGTGCATAGCCAACTGAGCTTGAGTTGTGCATGTGTGAAATATCGCACATGACTGCAAACGCATAAGAGAGTTGCGCAAAATGGCTTAATGTAGTAGCAATGTCATTTTTGTGTAGAGACCTTCACGTTTCCTAAATTTCTGTATTAAGTTGCCCTTACCTGTTTTCGAACGCCATTTAATCTGAATTGCACTATGTGTACACATGATAGGGAGATATATCTGTAAAATGAGTTACCAAAGTAGTCAGCTGGAACAAACAGGCTTAGCATAGATGGCAAAGCCTTTGTAAAGGTCAGAAGAATAAATACAGCCAAAGTAGACTAATTGCGGACAGTGTTGTAGTTGAGGTTTCTCAGACTTTTTGAACTTGGAAAGGGTTTTTCATAACTTTACTGTGCATTCTGGGCATTCTCGTTGTGGCTTTTTCTTTTTAATTTTTTTATGATTTTAAGAATTCTTCATTTCTTTCTCCTAATAGGTCTTAATTACAAAAAGCTAACAGAAGAAAATATGTGCCCTTTGGAAGCTCTGGGTCCTGTCCTCACAAGTCAGAATATTCTGTCTATCTCCAAGCTTGCTCCTAAAATCCCAGAAAAAGATGGAAGGATGCTTTCCCCAAGTTCTGTCTATCTCATCTGGCTAAAAACGCTCTTCTGGAATGGTGATACTCATCTCATTAAGAGAGCCTCTGAAACCATTCCTGAATGGCTACATGCCTATGATATCTGTGCCAAGTACTTTGATAGACTCTGCCCAGGAGATATTATCATTTTCATGGATGAAATTACGTTTTCCTCAAAGGCTGTTACCAAGGTGAGTATAGTACCCTTTAAAGTTGCATTGGGTAAATTATGATATTTAATTTTAAATGTAAATATTTGCTTCTCACTTGGATATGCCTTAATTGGGGGGGGGGGGGAATGCAATGGCTTAAAGCATTTACAGGGCTAGTTCTAAAGCAGTAGTACTACACTGGCTCCCCAGGTTACGGATGGCTGTCAGTGCTTTTGTGCAGGCACGATAGCGCTGGGCCGGCAAGAAGCAGATGTTTCAACTTAAGTACAGGCCCCAGTGAGTGAACAGAGGTGTTCATTGCCTTGTTCGTGCAGACTTACCTTGGTTCTAAACCTTCATATCCTAACCCATTCAGTGGTCAATCAGATATCTGGAAAATTATCTAGACCAGGGGTGTCAAAAGCGTTTCACATCATAAGCCGAATAGTACTATTCATACTGCTGCTGAGGGTCACCTGCTGTGGGCCGGGCGTGACATCATTAAGCAGATGATGGCCAGAAATAAGCACTTTGTTCTCACGTAGGAACTCATTAGCTGAAAATGACAAGAGAAAATGTGCAAATATTGATCATATTTTCAGGATATGGGAGAGACCAGTTATCACATGGGCTGGCATTTCAGCCACACTGCTTCAGCCGAGGCATATGCTTCCCAGCTCAGCAGCTGAGAGGTGCTCAACGAAGTGATACCTCAGCAGTAGCGGCGCTGCTGAAAGGACATCCCGCATGATAGTTGGACTTTCCCAGCACCTCGGCAGCATCTCCCTCTCTTATCCCTCTTGGCCTGCTCCTTCCCCCTTAGCATTCCTTGCCTTCTGAGGCCTTAATTTCATCTCTCCCTTCCAGAGCCTTGGCCAGAAGCGTGGGTCGGATAAAGAACTTCCATGGGTCGTATCCAGCCCGCAGGCCTTATGTTTGACACCTCTCATCTAGACGATACTCCTCAAAGATGATTTTCCAATCAGTTTTGCAAAAGAACATAAGCACTTCTATCTTGGATTAGTTGCAGAATGTGCCTAGCATCCTGTTTTGTTAGACTGTGATCCAAAAATTTTGCAGTTAGTTCAGCGCAGCAAAGGTGCTGCTTGTTTCTCAAATGGAACAGGCCATGTCACACTGAAAATAATTAAGTTTAAAACTGAATGGATGTTTTGAAAAGTAGTTTGATATGTCATGGATGCATGAGTCAGGGGAAGGGCTAAATAAATAAATAAATAAATGTTATAGCTCCACAAACACAGGAGATACGAAGGGTTCTATAATTGACCCCCAAATCTAGATTTGCCCCTTTCCGGGTCGATTAGGCCTCACCTGAAAGTTTCCCTCCAACGATCCGTCGCAATTCACTCCTTGAAGAGCCTGAGCGCAACAACTATCAAGCACACGTTAACCGTTGCTGCACTCGGGTAAGACTGGGAGGAGTGTGGGATGGAGCAACCTCTGGTACCGGCTCTTCCCACACTTCTCCCCTGGCACCTGACAGGGGGCGTCACCGCCCCTCCTCCCCACTCTTGTGTGTCTCCCAGCCCACCATGTAAACCCCAAGCATTGCCCCAAGGGGATGCTCGGCAAAATCCCGAAATCGGTTTTTCAGCATTTGGTTGGGTAACCTTTGTAATCCAAAACCAATTGGCTATCTCATCAGGTCTGAGAGAGATCGAGGAATCCCTGAAAATGCATTGTATCCCTTTTTGCCCTCTTGGGGGCGGAATTTCTAAAAATCCCTTCTTAGTGGGTTCTTACTGTCCCACTAAGACCCTTACGTCACGGAAGGAACGTGCTCCCTGAATTTCACTTGTCTAGGCCCAGGGGTTTGGGCAGGGCGGTGACGAGTCAGTCAGTCAGGACTTGTTCTTTTATATAGAGAGATTAAAGGGATTGCTCTGTGAGAGTGGGGGGGGGGGTGTCTTCCTTGGAGACTGTGCCCTTTCTATCTAGCAGACCTTTCTTGCATTGGAGCAGGCTTTCATTGGTTTCCCATTGATAGCAATGTTTCCTATCAAAACATTCAGTTGATAGTGTTTTCAAATATGTAGGTTTGGACAAAATGTCTGAAGCACTCTGCAATTTCGTTGTTTTTAGCTGACTTGATGACTTTATCTTACATAGATACTGCTGGATTTGTTTATTCATTTATTTTGTATTGTGTTTATGTTCTTATGCAAACGTCTTTGTGTAGATTTTCTTCTGGGAAAAATGACCTACAAATGTATTGGATAGTAAAATGTTGGATTGTTGATTCTTTTGTGACACAGGAAATTGCCTTATTATTTGTGCTTTTCTCTGTCACTGCCATCCATTTCTGTGGCAAGTATAAGATGCTGAAACAGTATAGACAAGTTAACAGGCTACCAGGCATATGAATTTTGAAATCCATCTCTCATTTGCCAAGCTTACCAAAGATGACCATTTAGAACTGGACTCTGTGTGATAGCAGCACTTTCAGTTACAATTCAGAGCCCTGATGGATGTTATCTGATTTATATAGACAGCTCATAGAAAGCATGGGAGTACAACTTCATTTAATAAATCCAATCTGTTTGTTGCTTTCCTCTCATATAAAGTAAAGTGGAGGTTGACTGTTCATGTCCATTCCTTTAGGATAGTAAAAGCAGACATCTTTACCCAAAATACTCTTTGAAATAGCGCACTTTGCTGTTCACATGCATCAAAAAGGCAGGATATGATAATATATTTTGATAGCGCTATGGTTTTTCAGTCTGTGGAGATGAATATACAATTAAGGTAGCATTGTCTTGGTCCTAAAATTCTTCTTTGAAGTAGTCTAATCTCTGTCTGCAAGATCATTGCTTCTTCAGAGGATGCCAAACACTTTTGTGGCTCTTGAGCAGCTAACAAAACAAGCTGAATGTATGCATAATGCTGCCATCTGCATCGCTTTATCTAGAGTTGGGCATTTTAATGCACAAAGAAGGGAAGAGAGTCGAAATGGTTCTACTACCAAAGAAATGGATATGCTAATCAAGCTATTTTGTATAATATGTAAAAACCATTTCTGTTTCCTTATGCTTAAAGTATAATAAAGATACATCATCTCCACAGTTTGGTGTAGGCAGAGTGCACCCCAGGAAGGAACGCTTTTTCCTGCTTCACTCATATAGCATTAAATATAGGGTAGCAGACTTTTACGGTTTCAGATTTTTTTTTAAAGGGCAGTACACAGCCCCTACAGTCCAAACTGAAGGACTGGCAAAGGGCTTCTACATGCATACAAGCTCATAGACTGATGAAGCGCATCTGCCATTTTGCTGCCCATTCCCCCAGTTTGGAGAGATCCTTCTGGAGCTCTTCACAATCCCTGCTGGTCTTCACCACCCGGAAAACTTTAGTGTCATCGGCAGACTTGGCCACCTCCCTGCTTATCCCCAACTCCAAATCATTTATGAACAAGTTGAAAAGCACCGGTCCCAAGACCGATCCTTGGGGCACACCACTTTTCACCTCTCGCCATTGTGAAAATTGCCCATTGACTCCTACTCGCTGTTTCCTGGTCTTCAACCAGTTCCTAATCCACAAGAGGACCTGCCCTCTTATTCCCTGACTGTGGAGTTTTCTCAGGAGCCTTTCATGAGGGACCATGTCAAACGCCTTTTGAAAATCGAGATATATAATATCCACGGGTTCGCTTGCATCCACATGCCTGTTGACCTTTTCA
The DNA here is from genome assembly GCA_026170595.1 of Plestiodon gilberti rubricaudatus. Classification (NCBI taxonomy): domain Eukaryota; kingdom Metazoa; phylum Chordata; class Lepidosauria; order Squamata; family Scincidae; genus Plestiodon; species Plestiodon gilberti. The sequence continues at coordinate 121,421,463 of JANXHW010000001.1, read as the reverse complement.
AAGAATTCTAAAAGGTTTACCCTTACCCTTGCAGAAGCCATGCTGACTCTCCCTCAGCAAAGCTTGTTCTTCTATGTGCTTTAAGATTTTATCTTTAATGAGACTTTCCACTATCTTCCCTGGAACAGATGTTAGGCTGACCGGCCTGTAGTTTCTCAGGTCCCCCCTCCTTCCTTTTTTAAAGATTGGCGTGACATTAGCTATCCTCCAATCCTCTGGCACAGTGGCCAATTTAAGGGACAAGTTGCATATTTGGGTCAATAGGTCAGCAACCATTCTTGAGTTCCTTCAGAACTCTTGGGTGGATGCCATCCGGGCCTGGTGATTTATTGATCTTTATTTTGTCAGTTAAGTCTGAGTCGTCTTCTCTTTTAACCTCTATTTGACTTAAATCTTTAGTCAGGGGAGGCTGTTCAGGCAGCGGTATTTGCCCGAGGTCTTCTGCCGTGAAGACAGATGCAAAGAACTCGTTTAATTTCTCTGCAGTCTCCAAGTCCCCTTTTATCACCTCTTTCTCTCCCTCACCATCCAGCGGACCAACTGTTTCCCTGGCAGGTTTCCTGCTTCTAACATATTTGAAGAAGCTTTTGTTATTCCCTTTTATGTTGCCTGCCATACATTCCTCAAAGTCTTTCTTGGCCTCCCGTATCATCTTTTTACATTTCCTTTGCCACAGTTTGTGCTCCTGTTTATTTTCCTCATTAGGGCAAGACTTCCATTTATGGAAGGAAGCTTCCTTGCCTTTTATAGCCTCTTTAACTGTGCTTGTTAGCCATGCCGGCACCCTCCTGGACTTAGTCGAGCCCTTCCTCCTTTGTGGGATACACTCCCGCTGGGCCTCTATTACTGTTGTTTTAAACAGCCTCCATGCACTCTGGAGCGATTGGACTCTTTTTACCTTCCCTTTCAGCTTTTTTTTTTTAACTAGTCTCCTCATTTTGGGGAAGTCTGCCCTTCGGAAGTCAAGGGTTTTTGTGTCAGATTTGCTAGGCACTCTTCCCCCGACATGTAAGGCGAAACAGATACAGTGATTTTCAATAGAATCCATTCACACATTCCATCAAGTGATGTTTGCGATTATGTGAACCACGCCTGAGAGTGCCCTCTTGGCTTTGTCATCTGAGTGGTGTGTCCTTCAGCGAAGGATTCCAGAAGGGTGGTCATCTTGTGGCCCATTTAAAATTCGTTTGTCTGATTGTCTGACTGCAAGAAAACAGCCCACAACAGCAAGTAACAGTCTCATTATTAGCTCTTTATTGAAGCAGCAGAGACTAGTCAGCCAGCTAACTCTCTCCCCCCCCCTCGGCAAATACAGTACAGTATATATTTTTCAGCTCATGCAAAGATGATTCAACAAAAACTAGCAAGCAAGACTTCCAGCTGTATTGGGTGACCCTGTTTGCCCAGTGACTGCCCTTCCACCACTACCCCTTAGCACATTCTGCTGGTTTACTCATTCCAGGCTTATCTTTTGCTAGGGTTACCATATTTTTGATGACCAAATCTGGGACACCCCCCAATTTTTGGGGGGCCTCGCCATGAGGCTGCCCAAAATTATTTTTCCCCCTTTTTGTTACTGCTTTTTAAAAACTGCCGCCCCCTTACTGTGGCTGCCACCATTTTTCGTCAAGCCGCTGCCATTTTTCCTTCAGCTGCTCAATTGCACAACGCGGCCTGGAACGTGGACATTTTTCACAAGCTGTACGCACGCGCACAACAAGGCCTGGAAGCCCTTCGTTCATAAGTGCTTCCAGGCCGCTTGTGCACATGCGTGCGGCTCGCAAAAAATGGCCGTGTTGTGTGCGTTCCAGGCCGCGTTGTGCCATTAAATGACGGTAGGAAAAATGGTGGCGGCGGATTTCCTGGGATGGCTACCATACGCCCCAGGACACCGGGATAGGACCCAGAAATCTGGGAGGGTCCCGGCCATTCCGGGACATATGATAAGCCTATCTTTGGCCTTTGTGGCAGAACATTCTGCAGCTCAGTTGAATAGCCCTGTCCTTTCTGACAGAACATTCTAGAGTCGATGGTCATTAATATAGTCACTGGTCAATAGTTTCTATCATTCTTGAGGATACTGCACTCCTATGGAGCTTGTTTGAAAGCACTCTATTAGAATCTTTATTTGGGCTGGCTTTCAGTGTCTCTTGTTATGTTGAATGTGTATGTCGGCATCTGAAAGTGTGTGAAACTGTTTTTGCGTGGCCTTTGTTTGATGAGCATTTTCAGCCTAAGCGCTTGAAACAGGGCAGCTTACCAACCGAAATAAACAGTTATGCATCAATTATATGAGACGGGGGAGCGCTTGAAACAGGGCAGCTTACCAACCGAAATAAACAGTTATGCATCAATTATATGAGACGGGGGAGCAGTTCAGAGCACGTCTCCCTCTAAAAGTGCAATATAAAAGATAAATCACAAGGACATGCATGAGGTAGCATTCATCATACTTATTGGTAATTCAGAAACATAAAACTGTGCCTGACGAGAGGATTGACCAGTGGGAATGAAATGAAGGAATCTGTTTGCGTTCCTGTAGACCAGCTCTCATAATGTTGATTGGAGAAAGGCTATAGTTCCGTGGAAGAGCACATGCTTTGCATGGAGAAGGTCCCAGGTTGCATCCCTATGTAGGGCTGGGAAAGCCTCTGTCTGAAACTGTGGTCTGTTGCCATTCAGACTGACTGAGCTAGATGGACCAATGGATGGATTTGATCTAAAGCTTCCTATGTCCCCATGATTAATATGATGAACCCAATAGAAGGCTTCCTCAATGTACCTTGTTCACTACTGAGGGGGGGGGGGGTTGAGATTCAGGAGTAAGAATATTCCGTCATACATGAAATGATCTTTCTCTGGCTCCCGTTGGATTTCTGTAGCACAGGGATAAGAGTCGGCTTGTGGTGCAGTGCACTTGGTTTTGTGTTGATTGCAGCTTGTGGTGCAGTGCACTGGTTTCCTATTGACTGTGAAAGTTGAAAGACTCTGCAGCATCCCATCATAGGAAAATGAGAGCCACCAGGTGTGGTTGTTTGAAAACCACTGTGTGCCTTTGTGATGGCGTCATTAGAAGTGGAAGACATGTAAATGGTGCAGGCCACCTGTTGCCTCCTTTGTTTGTTTGTCGGTCTGTATGTCTCCCTGTCGTCATCCATTTTGAACAGTAGGCTAACGTAAATCAGAAGTCCTTCTAATAAAAGCTGAACGCTACCCCCTGGTAACTTCAAAGAAATTCATCAAACAGTTTGAAGAGTGCAAAGTCGTGCTTCAGAATTGCTACAGTGTTATGCTTTAGAAGAGGGTTTTTTCCCCTAAAGTTAGATGATGGAATCGGTCAAGAAAATGTAGGTGTGATAAAATGGGCTAATTGTGGGGCTATGATTTTGAAAGGAGTGGCTCTTTTTAAGTAAAAGCACTGTCCCTTTCACCTTTTCTGTTGTATTTAGCATAGTCTTGTTCTTTACAGACAATCTCTTGATCAGTGTTTATACTGCTCAGCTACTCCTTGCTTGCTTTAGAGCATCCAGGCGTCCCTCGTGTTGGAAACAACAGTGACAATTTATGATGAAATGTGCATTATCTTTCCTCAGCTGTCAGTTGATTCCCGGGTAGAGATGACTAAGAAAGCTATTAAAACAGTGAAACATGTTGCCGAAAAAACTGGGAAAAGGACAGCGGATGGGGACGACACAGAAGGAGTGGTTAGCAGGCACTACGAAGATGCTCTGAATCATCTGCAACAATCTCTCGCACATTTGGGAACACTTAGCCATAGCTTTATTTCTTTCTTGAAAAATAGTGACCAGGTAAATGAGAAATATTAGCCTAACCATATCAAAGTTATGCTTACAGATCTGCAACAGTACACATATGCGAATTGCATCAATTTTCCATTTAATGTTATAGAACAGAGGTTCTCAACCAGTGGTACTTGTACCACCAGTGGTGCTTTGGTCGACTGCTGGTGGTACTCTGACTGCTGGCCCACCGGAATGCTGTGGCACTTTCTGTGCCACGTTTTTGCTCCCGAGAGGCTCCTGTCTTTGGCCGAGCCACTCGGGAATGCTGAGAAGGGCCCTCTCACCCGCCCAGGGCCTCCTACCTGCATTTTCTTCCTCCAAAAACCCGGAAGTAATGCGATGATGTCATCGCCAGTCACTTCCAGTGCTACACAGCAGGAGAGTGGCACCAGAGGTGGTACTCGGCCAGAAAGGGGTTGAGAACTCCTGTTAAGAATTCTTAAGGTTTTGAGGGGGAGAGGGGGTTTGTTTCTTTTTTAAAATATATTTCATTTCTTCTTTAACTTGCTGGACTTATTTGTGGACTTCATCACAAATAGTATTTGTTTTAAAAGAAAAAAATAGTTCTCCAAAAATATACTGTTTTCTATGTTTACCAATATAAAAGGGCTTGACTGTAATTTTCATGCTGAAATAATTCAGATGGGAGAATCTTTGCTTTAAATTTATCTTTAGAGTTTATATTTTAAATAAATATTTACAGTATGTCCATGTTGGGATGACTGATTTTGAATTATAGACGTTCTTGATGAATGTCACTAGAAGAAGTAACCCTTGAAGCTTGAGTAGAATATTTCCTTGCTTGGACTACATTGGTTCTGTTTTGAGTACAGTGTAGTATATGATCAATCAAACTTAGCTTAAGTTGTCTACACCGTGTTTATACAATATACTTTAGAAAATGAACACTTTTTGTTTGCTTTTTGTAAAAACATTGCCATGTATGCAAATAGACTCTCATTCACAAAAGTCATCAAATCAAATGGAGTTTCTGGGTGACTTGTAGAAAAACCAACTTGGCTTTTCCCCTATACAATATATACAGAAACATGTAATCATGAATCTGACAAACACAGTATTGTAAATTACTGGTCCTATGTGATTAGTTCCTAAAATTGCTTTGTGCAATGGTGGAAATAATTCCTTCTGTATTAGTGTGCAATATAGAGCATTTTGTTGGAATGTCTTATGGAATGGCTGGGTCTTTCTCAGTTAGCAATGATATCCGAATTTTTAATTAATGTTGACATATTAGCTATAAATCTTTGTGAAATAAAAAGCGAGTTTTCCTATGTGTATTTAAAAGACCTTTCCTTGCAGAATATACTACAGGAATATGGACATCAGTATGATTTATCTCGATCAGAGAAGGAGAAAATCAGTGAGCAAGCTGTAACTATGTGTATAGATGGCCAGCCTTTGGATATGATACAAAATTTACTAGAAATTGCTGTTGGAGATCTAGGACTGTCGCCCAGAGATATAGTACAGACAGCTGTAAACAAAATTATAAGAAATTTAAGGTGAGTTCAATTACACTTTTTAAGCTAAGAATGTATATTCTTGTTAGTTTTAACTATGTGTTTTGGTTTGCTTTTTACATAAGATCCATACAATCAACTTTTGAAACAGGCTGGCACTTATTTATTTATTAGATGGGCAGCGCAATCCTATCCAGCACTAGCTCAGCGGGGCTGCATGACCCATGCTGTATCCAGCGCTGGGATTGAGCAGGCTGGAGGTTTCAATCCATACGTTCTCCTCCATAAATCTGTCCAATCCCTTTTTAAAGGTATCTAGGCCAGATGTTATCACAACATCCTATGCTGAGGAGTTCCACAGATTAATTACATGCTGGGTAAAAAAAAATATTTCTGCAATAGCTCTATCACTCAAAGTATGGTTACTTGAACATTTGGATGCAAAGTATCACTAGATATTGCCATGTGACTTTTTTGGTTGAATATGAACTTCTTTAATTGGATGGGGGGGATACCCACATTAAGTTCTTCAAATGTATGTGAGCAGTATAGAAGTTGAGGCATGCCCATCAGAAGTACTTCTAATGAGATTACTGCAGCTCTTGTCTAGACTTGGCATATGGATACCAACAAGACTAGTTTTTTAAGCAGATTTTAATGTGCCAGGCACTTGATAATATGCAAACCACTGCCTGAACTATGGCTAAAAATAATGGAACATAAGTCTAACTATGGTTGGAGGAAAGCAGGAGAAATTGAAGAATGAAATGGGAAGGACAGGGAGGAAGTAAATGTGATTCTTCAGCTTAGTCTTGATCATTAAACTGTGATTTAGTTTTGGATTTATTTATGTTATCTTCTGCACTGGCCATATAAAGGCAACATTCCTCTCCAGCATAAATTTTATCCAAGATAGGTGTTTTCTAAGGCAGCGGTCACCAACCATTCGGACCTTACGGACTACTAAACTCACAATTTTGAATCCCGCGGTCCGTGATGTCAGCGGCTGGAAGCCCCACACCCCTGAAGTGACGCCAGTGGCCGAAAACAGGTCCAGCAGGAGGGTGGGGACCAACCTTTCCGCTCTCCAGAAACCACCCCAGCGGCGTGAAGCTCACCGCCGCAGCTGCCTCGCAAAGTGGCACAAAAAGCCTCGCTGCCGCTGAATTGCTGCCTATTTCAGCGGCCAGTCACTCCTCTCCACGGACCACCAAAATTTTCTCACGGACCATCAGTGGTCGGCGGACCACCGGTTGGCGACCGCTGTTCTAAGGGATTTCATTAAATCCATCTTTCACTGCAATTGAACTAAAGCTATAATTAATTCATATCAATTAAAGTAGCCAATCTCATTCAGTTTTCACTTTCAAATTCCTGAATATGTTAATTAGTAAAAGAAGCATTGTTTAACCTGCAGTGTACTTCAACATCTCTTGAAAGTAGTAATGTTTTATTTGTTGTACTTTTTTCTGTCATCGACTTCCAGTGATTTTTACGGTTAGTTGGGCAAATATTACAAGAAAAAATGGAGAGGAATTTATATTTCATCTGTATAAGATGGTTATAAATAATATTTTTACTCTGTCCAATAACATATTTTCTACTCCACATGAACTTCCTGTAACGCATCATGAATCATGAGCTAATTGTGGAGTACATCCAGACTTTCAATGGATGGTTCCTCCATGAACGGAGTTGCACTCAAGCAAGTCGCATATCCCTCTGTTCATGGAGGGATCCTGCAATCCTGCTCCACTGAGAGTCTTGATGCCTCTGAACACACATACTTACATCAGAAAATACAGAGTAGGGTAAGAGTTGGACATACCTCCATAATGGTAACAAATGGGACAGTTCCACTTCAGATGAATACTGTAAAATTCAGGTTGCAAATTGTCTCACCCTTTCCCCTTGGAAGTGCAAGGGCGGGGGGCTTCCCTTTTTCCTTCCTGTTACCTGTTTTGCTTTATTATGACAGTGATAAAAGGTACTATTCAAAATGAGAGATGTGTAATTTGCAGTGATTTACTGTTTGATAAATAGCATAGAATTATACACTCTAAGTCTACGCATTAAGGATTCTGAAACGTTTATTCTAAAGTGATCTTTCAGTAAACTTTTTTTTCTTTTTTCCCTCTGGATAGTGGAAATAGTGATGAATGTCCTTTCCAAAAAGACCCTCTGCAGATATTGGAAGGTATTGTGTCTGCCGTCCATACAAGTGTTGAGAATGGGTGAGTGCCTTTGCATCACATGATTATGATTGCCTGCCCTTTGTAAGCTTTATACTTGGTCAGTATGTTATGGTGAGGTATTGGAAGCATTGATGTATCCCCACTATCTGCTCAGTGGGTGGGGTTTAACATTATGACTTGCATATGCATGCGCACACAGACATGTACACGGAGAACTGTAGAAGCATTCTGCACTCATACTTTCTTGACAGGGTTGAAACACACCAGTGCTTAGATCACAACTATCTGTAAGGCCTTTGAGTTGGCTCTAGCAATAATTTTCAAGTTAGAGAGTTTAGCTGAAGATCTCCTCGCTTTTACATCCAGTTATATGGGTCACAAAGGTCTCCTATATTAGCGACTATTTCCCTAATGCTGTATGGGTTCCTAATATTTTCTAAACTGGAATTTTAGTTTTCTGGTCCTTGAAATATCTGTATGGCCACGGACAAGACTGGAAATCTGCGTTTCATAAAGTAATGCAGTGTTTACCTCTGAATCCTTCAGTCGTTTTAGGGACTAAATGTAAATTGTTGCCTTCAGGACATTGCTGTCTTTGAAAAATGAGTTTGCCTAACTTCTGAAGCCAGAATCTCCACAGTTTTCTTTTAATTTCTCAACTTTTTAATTTATATTTTGAACGTTGCTCATTCAGAAGCATCGTTTCTAATTTAGCACCAGTTCTTTGAGAGATGGCACAGAAAGAGGAATAGCGGAGTCTAAATAAATTCTGAACTCTTCACAAAATGATAACTTAAGCTGTCATCTTATATTATTTCAGGACTTCCAGACAGGTTGAATTGGTGTTTTCTGACTGATATTACTTTCCCATCTGTCTTGTTAGAATGAATATAGCAACATTAGTTATAATATAAATCACATTCTACCTGGAGCTGCTTTTCCTTTGAAAAACCCGGTGTCAGTTTGAAATATTGCCAGTGAATATGAGAACATTATTTACACGTTTTTATATGCAGTCATTTGGAGCTAGTAAAGGGCAAAAGGATTCTTATAGTAACCCCTGCACTGCAAGTCCTTCATTCTGGTGTGTGTTTCGTCACACAATATACAATGTTCAGTGTATCCCATATGCTAGCTCAAGAACCTTGGCTGCTCCAGCTGCGGCTGGTGGTTTTTACAGCTTGATGAATATATCGAACATGCAGATTCCCTAGTTAACCGTGGAGACTAGCAGTTCCTTCTAGATGAGTCGTGCCTTCCTAATTCTCATTTTGGTTTTAGCATTAGCTGCCAGCCTTTTCTCTCTGAATACCTTGCTCTGCACATGCCCACCACCCAAATACTGTACCCTACAATGTCAGGTTTATGAAGGAGCAGATCAGACTAGTATAGATTGGGCTGGTGAATAGGGAGATGAAAAAAGTGATGCTTTCTGGGGAAATGGGAAAGGTTTAACTCCAGTCAGCTAGCCTATAGTGCCCAAAAAAAAAGAGGAAGAAGGAAAGAGAGAGGCTGTCCTTGTGGGATTTTTGCTAAGGCAGAAGGGGAAAAAGAGGCCAGTCCACTGCTACGAGCCAAAAATCTCCTTTGGGGGATGGGAGAGAGGGGGAAAAAATGGTTATCCTGCTTTTTCAAATTGTGGGAAGCCCTGATATCGAAATGTGCCCTTCAAATAAGCTTAGGGCCCCTTGATTCATTACATTTTAGATGTAAAATGCATAATATGATGTGTAGACTTTAAAATGTAATGTATGTGTGCAGTTACAAATGTGTAATTGAGGTACGTTTACCAAGTAACAGGATTAGACCAACTCATGATAGCCATCTGGAACCTCCATATTCAGGGGCAGTAAACTTTGCAGTACCAGACTAGGCCAAACGTTCTGTCCAACGGGGTTCCTGCTTCTGTCGCGTCATTGACCAGAAGTTCCGGAAGTCCATTGGACATACGCAGTGCACCCTTGGGAGCGGCTCGGGTCCGCTCTAGGCCAAAGACAGCGTCGATTCCGGGACGATGGTAAGCCTATCTATACAATACTAGGGAGCTTCTTGGTGGGTGTAGTCTTGGAGACCAGCACAGATTTGATGTTACATAATGTGTGAAGCAGACCCCAACTACGAAGTATTGTGATAGGAACTGAAATATTCTTTCTAAATACTTTTTGTCCCAGGTGTATAATCTAAATATCACTTCCTTTACCACTTAGAATTTAATTTTGCTGGCCATTAATAAACATAGATTTGTGCTATATGTGCTGGTACCATAAAATTGCCCACTTGTTCCTATAAATAAAAATATGTTCACCATTAATGAGTTGTAGAGTGACCGACAGCTCTTTTAGCTAAGTAGAGAGCTGCATGAGAGAGAACCTTTTTGCATCAGTAGTCTATTCTCATGCAAATAAGAAAAGTCAAAACCATTTGCTACCACAGAGGAATTTGTAAGAGCAGCCAGTGTTAACATGGAAGCAAGGAAGCTTTTTGCAAATGTCTTTGGTAGTGATGAAACACGAGGCATGTTGAAAATGTTAAAAAGAATTCATTTTTTTCTAAATATTTTGCCCCCAAGGCATCCATTGGTTTTTAGGACATGAAATATACTGTCATTGATGTTCTGTACTCTCTAAAGTTCCGGGTAGTGTTGTGGGGTTTTTTCCCCCTCTCTTAGTCTATTGATCTTGTAACTGCTAATGGATAAAAAAAATAAGAAGAATTTGAAATGAGACATTAGCACCTTTGCTTACTGATCAGAGTGTTTAGATCAAATATTTGAGTGTTTGATCTTTGAGCATTTGGCAGTCAGATGATTTTTTAAAAAAACCAGAAGTGTTGACTTCTCACTGGTATATTTCTGGAAACTTGGGTTCTGGCGCCTTTGTAGATGAGTCTGTAGATGTAACTGATGTATCTTTGATGAATACCTCTGCACAAAAGCGAAGCACTATAAAGCATGCAATTCCACTTGTTTCCATGTGGCTTGTAGAAACCTTGAATAACTGCTTGTGGGGACGTGTGTGTAGTAGGGAGAAATTGGTATATGAGAACAGGAGCCAAAGATGTTCAGAAGCCCAGTAGGATTTTGACGCCTTTTTTGTGGTCAGATCCCCATATTGAATCACAAACTGCTTTCTAAAAAAGTTTTGCTATGTGGACAACCCAAAGCTCCTTGTGGCATCCAGAAGTAGTTTGTACATTTATTGGAAACTCAGTCTTAATACTTTATTGGATTGCTGCATTTCAAACTAAGATTTTAATTCGTGATGTGAACAAGAATTACAATGCAGTCAGGGGCAATCAGTCAGTCTGCCTGTGTCTGTCAAAAAACCTTATCTCTTACATGGGCATAGGCATCTGTTGAACATACATGAGTACATTTTTGTGAAAGCATTCAAACATTGAAATCCATACAGCTAAATGGTTAATTTATGGAATTATCTAGATCATGGGTTCTCAACCGGTGGTACACATACCACTAGTGGTACACGAACCACTGGTCAGTGGTACTAGAACCCCTGGCTGGCAAGATGGCGGCCACGCCACAGCAGAGTCCTAAAAGCAGCGTCTTTGCCGAGGTGGCAGAGCTCGAGCGCATGGGCTTCCTGCACTTGGAAGGGCCCTCCCACCCATGCTTTCCTTCTTACCTTGTGTTTTCTGGGCTCTGGCGCAGCAAAAACTCAGAAGTGGCGATGACGTCATTGCACTTCCAGTGCTACTCAGCATGGCGGTAGCCATGTAGGTGGTACACTGTGCTGAGTATGTTGAGAACCCCTGATCTAGATTAACAACTGCTCAACTTCTGCAGATGACCTTTTTCGATGTTCGTAAGCTCTTGGTGCTGGTAACATTTTGTGTGCTCCAGACCCACTTTGAAGAAGATTCATTTTTTAACACAATCGTGTAGCCAGTGCCAACCCCAGCTTGCTGAAAGCCCTAGGACAAAGCCCTGCACTTGACCTCTCAAGGTTACAAATGGTGGGTGACAGCTCCTTCCACCATCTTCGTTGGTGAATGGTGAGAAGAATCTGTGGAAGCTGACCCTGACCAGTACACCGGGGTTAAGGGAGTCAGCCCAGTCGGAAGCGCTTTCTGAAGTGTGTGTGGAGCCCTCTCTTGGTGGCCAGCCTAACAGACCCCCGATGCCGCTCCTCTGTGTAGTGATCAGTTATATAATTCTGTCCTTTTTATTTGCTCCCACAGAAGAACTTTTTTGTTACAGTCTTAAAATGCTTTACAGGAATTTAAAAATGGAGACATTCTACATTATGTTCATGGGCTTCTGAAGATTGGGATAATCAGTACTGTATAACCAAGCTGACTTTTTATGAGTTCCAGAAGTACAGAGTCCTTTACTTTTATCACACTTGGATATTATGGTGAAATAACTGTTTTTTAGGATGGAATAAAACATTTTTAAGATTAGTGACTTTATTGATTTGATTACAGGGAGAATCTGGTTTCTTCAGATGATCTCTTGGATTGGTTTAGACCTTTCTGTGGTGACGATACTTTGCCTGTGTTCATGGGCTTCTGAAGATTGGGATAATCAGTACTGTATAACCAAGATGACTTTTTATGAGTTCCAGAAGTACAGAGTCCTTTACTTTTATCACACTTGGATATTATGGTGAAATAACTGTTTTTTAGGATGGAATAAAACATTTTTAAGATTAGTGACTTTATTGATTTGATTACAGGGAGAATCTGGTTTCTTCAGATGATCTCTTGGATTGGTTTAGACCTTTCTGTGGTGACGATACTTTGCCTGTGAAGCCTCGCATTCAGGTGCTGCAGATTTTAGAGCAAACCTTTCACCTCAGTGATGAAGACAGCAAGCTGCTTGTGCTCTTCAGAACTCAAGCTGTCCTCAAAGCCTATTGGCCTCAGACTCAGGTAGGCAGCAGCATCTTGTGGTAGCTGTCATTATAACATCGAGTGAAACTTTGGATTGGCTTCTTTAACTGCTATAAATCACGAATTGGATTGGGGTGGGGTTTTTTTAGTTGTTATAAGGGACAAACAACTTAAAACATTAGTAGAAACTCTGGCCTTGATTTGAACAGTTTGAGAATGTTAATACCTATCTGAACGTTCTTTCATTTTATGGATCTCGTGTCAGACATTGGTACTAACGTTTTGTCTCAAATTGATCAATTTTGTAATGTACATAGTCACATTTCAATTTCTAATGAAGTCCTAAACTTGTTTCATGTAGCGGGCCACATAGCATTCATGGTGCCTGCTGAGGACTGGAAGTGACATCATTAGGCAGGAAGTGATATCATTAAGCAGGTGATGGCCAGAAATAAGTACTTTGTTCTCATATAGAAGCTCATTAGCTGCAAATGACAGAAGAGAAAATTTGCAAATCGTGATCATATTTTCAAGATAAGAGAGAGCCCAAATTATCATGTGGGCCGCCCTTTCAGCAGTGCCGCTTCTACTGAGGCATCATTTCGAAGCTCAGCAGCTGAGAGGTGCTCTGCAAATTGACACCTCGGCAGAAGCAGCGCTGCTGAAAGGGGGTTCCTGCATGATGATCGGGCTCTTTCAGTGCTGTAGCAGCATCTCCTTTCTCCTTTCGTGTAATGTTCAAAGTCACCTTCAGCTACCATTTTACTGTTTGGGGGCCGTGCGAGTGTTGAAGACTAAGTGGGATGTTTACACACTTTTTTTCTTCTATGCTTCACATTCTGGTATTTATTACCCCATTCCCGTTCAGGGCTTGCATAGCCATGAGGCTGACTGAAGCGGCCACTTGAAACGGTGATTGGGGGGGGGGAGCAGCAAATTGACCACGGGTGCCTTGCTCTCCACCCTCTTGCCTGCCATACACCAATCAACTCTCTGAGTCTCTTGTTGCTCTCTGGGAGTAAGCAGAAAGAGGATCAGGACAGCAGCAGCACTCTTCTTTCTCCAACCCTGCTGCTGCAAGCGATCCCAGTGGTGGATGTGGACCTGCAAGAAGCAGCAGCAGAGGGATTGTGTTCAGATCACTCAGCACCGCCTCCTTCTGCTTCAGCCAGCAAGAAGGTCAGGTGGGTGAGAAGGAGAAAGAGGTGGAGTCCCCCCCACGCCGCCGCCTCCTTACCTGCAGCTCCGCTACCACCGCCTCCTGCTTGCTCCAAAAGGATAAACAGAATAGCCCCAGGAGTAGTAGGGTGCATGAAAGGGGGGGGGGTTGCTTGTTTTAAAGGGAGGTGCATACTAGCAGTGGTGGCAGATCTGTCCCAATTCAGGCAGCTGTTCCACTCAGGCTATTCCTGCCCCAGTGTATTTTGTTTTGATACAATACAGAAATTTTGTATGTGGTATGTGTGTATTCTTCCCTGACACCTTTCACCCTGAAGTATAAAAGCATAGGACCAATCCTGTATAATAGTTATCTATCAAAGGAATATATATTAATTGCTCTTCCAAGATTTCCAAGTGATAGCCATCTGGGACTGGTTCAGATTATACTTTGTCCAGTGGCTTCTCTCAGGTTTACAGAAACTGTAAACAGAGACTCGGTACTGGACTGTACAGAGACTTACTAGCACAGCGATTAAAAACTTGAACGTCCAATCTTCTGAACTAATTTTTTTTAATTAACATTTTAGATATAAAATGAAAATATTGTCACCTGATGTGTAGGTTAACCTGAACATTAGCCATCAGTGACGTAGACTTGAGTCTATTGACTTGGACTTGAGTCGGACTCAAGTCGCGTCAATGACTCAATTCAGACTTGACTCGGCAATTGTAAAAGACTCGACTTCAGACTTGGAGCCTTTTACGACAAGTCCAATTTTATTCAAGTTTAAACCCGTTTTCCCCATTAAATAGATAGGGACTCGCAACCAAAGACTTGGGACTTGGATCCACATCCCTGTTAGCCATTAACTTGAAAGATGACCATAATAAAAACTGGTGATGTGTTATCAGTGAAGCCTGATGTGAGAACTGCATCAGAGTGAAATCAGAATAATTCACTTTGTACTAAAGTCTTGGAGACCGGATTTTTTTTTTTTTTTAAGTCTCATTCTTGATAAATTTAAAAAGAAAACGAAAGGAGCCCATTGATGTAATAGCTCACGCTCTATTTTAGCACTGGAAGCTGACTGTGACTTGAATAGTAAAGGACTTTTTTTAATGCCACTCACATTGTCCGTTAAACGTTTGAAAATAATTGTTTTATCCTTCTCTTTGCCCCCATTTTGACATCCCTTTTCTTAACAGTGTGCTTTTTTCCCCTGTTTTCTGCCCGGCCCCTAAAGGAGCTCTAGATAATGCCAGCGATGGATGTGGATTCTTATTGTGTAAAGATAATTTTAATGATATTGCCGTGTTCAATTCCCAGAAAGTGTGTGAAAGCCACCCTTGGTGTGTCTAAGTAATCCTCTTCGTCAGACTTTGCATACATCAAAGTGGAACTTAATATTTAATTATGCTTCAGGTGCTATAAGTTGGTGGTCCCACAAATCAATGCACTGCTGGGAAACAGGCCAGCTTGTGCAAAATTTAAAAAAAATAAAGTACTTTAGGGAGGCAATCACCTATCTCAAGTTGGCAGTGCAGAAATTTCCAGTTCTCTAATGATTAGTTAACAAAATTAAAAAGTCAGGTGTCCTCGTCTTTCAAAGACTTGAGATACGTTAATTCACATTCCACCGACATCCTACTGGGGAACCGGCGGCCAGGGCTGGTGGTTAACTAGTGACACAGAGGGTGAGATGTGTTGTTTTTAATCCCCATGATACATTTATCTGAGCTCTTCAGGTTCTATAATTTTCTAGTTAACCGGAGCATTAAAAATGTGCCTCAAAATACTGCTGTTTTCCTTAAATGGGAAAACACCCAATTTTGAGGGAATTTTTTTTTTCAAACCAAAGCCATATAACTGAGCAATTTCTTTTCTTTCATATATCTGACCGAGTGTCATGGGTAATTTTTTGCCATTAGCGCATTTCTGCTCTGCTAATTTCTGACCCCTTGGATTGATGCTTTTAAGCTCACAATTTGGCATAAAGCTAGCCTGGGAAAGGGCAGGTGCCACAAAAGAGAGAAAGGATGAACCCACAGTGGGTCATACAAACATTATCAGCAGTATTAGAACACTCTCTCTCTCTCTCTCTCTCTCTCTCCCCCCCCCCTCCAACGTTTGGGGAGATGTTTACATTATCTCAATGTATTTTTACATTGTCTCAAAGCAGGGCAAAAGTGTTTGCCTGTTTAGGCAACATTGCCCTCACTCAGAATTGTATTTGTTTGCCTTTGTCAAGTATCCAGATCTGATCACATAGTTCTGTGATAGTATTCCATTCATAACATAATCTCTGATTGGTTGGGATTGCTCTATGACTGATCCAGAAAGAAGATATCCCACTAATTAGGTAAAAAGGAAAATGACCTTGAAGTAGCAGCAGATAAAGAAAATAGTGGCAATTAATAATTGCACAAATTAGGAATTTTCAAGTAATATTTGTGCTACCTACCCCCCTTAACCTCAGAGCTCTGGTTTTCATCTGAAAATCAAAATGAGGAACAATCACTACAGCACTAAAGGAGAGTAGTGCCACTAATAACTTGGGTTTGTTTGTTTGTTTTTAAAGACTATAGAAGGTACAGTCAGGTTGCATCTTACGCAAGGGTTACGTAGGTTCTGGGGTTGACACATATGGGGAAAACTGTATAGGCCAAACTGCCTTAAATCTGAAAAATATGTACTGTCTCTTTAAAAACTAAAATCACACTATGAGAGACATTCTCTCATCTCGCTCTCACTCCAGGGCACATACTTGGTGAGTGGAATGGCGGGCGGAATCGCCCACACTATTTAATCTGTTGTTTTTCTCCCTCTTTGTTGCCGAATATGTATGCTTGGATACTAAAGGCCCGATCTTAACCATGGGAAATGGGTGTTACATAGGTAGCAGCGCAACAGCCAGGAAGCCATGCGCCACTGTTAATACGGTGCAGAGTAGCCTCCAGAGAAACCCTGCCAGTGGAGAAGCTGCAACACTTAGGAGGATAGGGTGGGATGGGTAGGGCAAGTCGGAATTGGTGGATGACGGATTCCAACCCCCCTTCCCAAGACAGACACACCAGCAACAGAACTGGCATGGATCCAGAGGAGCCCCATAGGAAGTGATACAGCTGCCAGAACAAGCACGTAAACCTAACACCTCTCACCACCACAATGGTGCGTAGGATCTGACAGACATCGTGCCAGCACCCCGTGCTCTCTTGCACAGCAGCCGCATAGGTTTGGGCTATATGTGTTGTCTGTCTCAGCTCTACCAGCAGGATTTCCTGGCATCCACTGTGAATGGATGTATGGGTAATTTGTGTATGTAATTCTGTGCACTGAACAAAACCTTGTGTATGCTGCTGGTGCTAAAGTCAGCAAGTGGGCAGTGATCCTGGTCTGGCTGAGGTGTGCAGAAAAGGCTTAAAGGCTCTCTAGAGATTTGCCGTCTACCTGAGATGCTAGATAAAAACTGAGCAAATAATTTATCCGCAAGAGTCTCCCATCTGTCAAGTTAGAGTAACAATTTGTCAGTCAGTCTCTTTCATTTGAAGTTGGCCTCCTTTGGAGCAAGGAGTGTCTCTAGCTGTATGTGTTCATAATGACCCACACATAATAATTGCCTACATGGCTCAATAAGACCACAACTGGAGATGGAAAAGTAATTGGATGAGGAGGAGATTTCATTCTAGTCACATCTTTCATGTCACTCCAGCACAATATCTTAAGATAAAAGCATATATCTAATTCGAGTTGTGTTGAGAGCCCTTCTGGTGTGAATAAATCTGAATGTAGCGTATTTTACTAGAGCTTCACTGTGACTGGAAATGTATTGTAGCAATAAGGGACTACTCTCAATTGCCTTCTTTGCAATTCTGTTTTTAATGCTGTATTAATTCAAATTCACACTGCAGTCGAGAACCTAAGAATATTTGTGAGATACTTACTTTTACATGGTCCTGAATGTATTAACATGGATTTTGCTAGGATGTGAATAAATCTTCCATTGTTTTGTGGCTTGGTAGCTGAGTTAAAGCCAGAGTCATTTTTTATGGGCATTTGACAAATGTGCATAGTTTATCTAAACTTCCAGTAAGTCTGTGAAAGGTAAATGTTGGTTTTGTCAGTTGCTGTAGCAATATTATTTC
This sequence comes from Plestiodon gilberti rubricaudatus, assembly GCA_026170595.1. Classification (NCBI taxonomy): domain Eukaryota; kingdom Metazoa; phylum Chordata; class Lepidosauria; order Squamata; family Scincidae; genus Plestiodon; species Plestiodon gilberti. The sequence goes on along the minus strand of JANXHW010000001.1, from coordinate 121,403,829 downwards.
TTTCTCAGTTCCATTCATTCTTGCAAAAGCTGATTCCTCTAACAAACACTTTTCTTTTGAAAACCGCTTACACCTAGACTGCAGTCATAGTGAAAAACCACAACTTTTTGTCTTGGCTCTTACTGAATCATCTCCATTACACTGAGCTGCATAATAATTCCTGTTTGAGAAAGAGAGAACTTTAGGTGATCAGGAAAGATAGCCAGCTGTTGAAGCGTCAGTCATAGCTGTCGTGGTGACCAAGGATTGCATCCTAATGGCGTGTACATGGAAAGAAGAAATTCAAGGGAACGCCTCTACCCCCTTGATCTCCATGGTATCTTCCTTGGGCTCCCAAAATTTTTAAGGAAACTTGTGAGCTGTATAAATCTCTGGATACACCACAGCCTCCTGGGTTTAGATCAAAAACAAATGCACAAAATATATTCATGAGAAGGAAAATTATGCAAATGATGAATTATTATTATACTCATACTGGCTTAGATAAGGAGTTCTCAACCTTTTGGAGGCCCGGGTACCCCCTATCACGGTCCAATTTTCTGAAGTACCCCCTGCTAATTAATTGGATCATTAAATAAGTACTAAAACAATTTTAAATGTGAAAAAGTCTTATTTCTCTCTCTCTCTTTCTCTCTCTCTCTCTCTCTCTCTCTCTCTGTGTGTGTGTGTGTGTGTGTGTGTGTGTGTGTGTGTGTGTGACAGACAGACAGACAGACAGACAGACAGACGGGGTCCATTTTTTCAACTACAAAAAACACACTACACAGATGGGAGAGAAGGAAAAGAACCAAACAGACAGAGAGGTTGATCTCATGTTAGTGCAAAAAGACACATGCCAGGATCTTTTTTTTTCTCCAAGCCATCTTTTCCCAATCCCACTTCCCAAAATCAGCTCCTCCCTCCCCACCCCACCAAAGTACATTTTCCAAAGTACAATACAAAAATCAAAGAGACAGAAGGGGGGATTGCATTTTCTCAACGACAGACAGACAAACGGGGGGGGGGGTCCATTTTCTCAACTACAAAAAACACACTGCACAGATGGGAGAGAAGGAAAAAAAACCAATCCGAGAGCTTGATCTCATAATAAGCCATCTTTTCCCAAAATCAGCTCCTCCCTACCCCGCCAAAGTACATTTTTCCAAAGTACAAAAATAATAAGCAGGCAAACATCATGTTGCAAAGAACCCTCGACTTTCATTCTGCTGCTCTGAACTGAAAATGAAAGTGAAACTGCAGAGCAGTTTGAATTTAAAAATACTTGGCTTGCCGACACAGCTGATCCAGGCAGCTAAGGAGCAGCCTCTCCAGTACTGGCCAGGACGCAAACCTCTTCAGACTTCAGGCTAGCCGATTATGCAGGGCTTGGCATATGCAGGGCTTGGCATACCCCCAGCACGTGGTCCGCGTACCCCTAGGGCAGCCAGGGGTGTGGAGTTAGTCTTTTAATTAACACATATTCTTGCTTGCAAGAGAGAGAGAGCAAAAACAAAGACCAGGAAAAGCTGCCTCTTCACGTCGGGTCACTTCAAAAGTTCATTTCAAAACACTTCAGGTTTGTAGGCAGTTTCCACGTCTTGTTTTTAACCACAGCATGAGTGAAGCCCTTGCTTATCTTATGTTAAAGAACAATTAACAACTCAATTGATAAGCTAAGTACTCAAGCTGCAAGCTCCTGGAGACAGCAAGACAGCATCCCATTTCTCTCATTGCAGGTTTGCAATTGCAGGTTTGCAGATAAAGTATTTTCATTCAGGTTTCATTTAGACATTGCAGGTTTGCAAATAAAGTATTTTCTTTCTGTTGAATGTTTTTAAGAAAGCAAACACAAAACAGAACCTGCAATTGAAAATGGTGCAGAGCAGGATCTGCTTTACAGTCTTTGATTTCTATGTTTAGTTTGTTTGATTAATTATTAGGATTTCTCTCCTTCTTCCTCTCTGACCCACCTCTAAGTTAGTTCCCCACTGTATTTGCTGGGACAACCCCCCCCCCCCTTGGAGACTGCCAGGCAGTATAAGAATCTGTTTTTCATCTTGCAAAGATGCTACCTAAAGGAGCTTTCTCTCTCGTGCAACTGGGGTGGGGCATGACCAATGAAAAAAAAAGACCTCCCTCCCATGCTTTGATGTTTCTCTTGCCATGAATAGGACTAACACAGACGACATCAGTGCCCTCTACCCAGGCCTGTCAATGGAGGGAGGGCAGCATCCCAACCCCACCCTGTGCACTCCTGGCTTAGCTGCTGCTCAGCATAAGCATGGAAAATCCACTTTAGGGCTCGTTTAGGGCACATACATATACACATACATATAAGAAAGGGTGCCTCTGAGCATGTAAAGAGTGCCTGTTTCTTCCGTGCACTGTAATGGGGAGTCACGGCTAACAGCGAGGGAGGTCAAGGGACCCATGAGTCAAAAAAGTTTGGGAACCACTGCCCTAGGGGTATGCGTACCACAGGTTGAGAACCCCTGGCTTAGATTTTAAGGTGCTCTTGTGTGAGCCAAAGGCGCTTCTTACGTAAGGGAGAAACACATTATTGCTGAGCCTTTTTATCCTACTCCAGTCTCCCATGCCATCCTTTTTCACCCAGTCCCTAAATCCTCAAGCATGAATTTTCAGAGGGAGTCAGAGACCGGGAGGCCCATTCTGTGTGCGTAACTGCTCACAGAACTTGGGATTCAGGCTCTTATGGATTTATCCATTACATTCATTCAAAACTTATCAAATATCAAACAAGCATTGTTCTGGCTTTAATTTGTTTACTGTGAACAAATATTGCCACGATACAGTAGCATTGTGTTGTATCCTAACTCTTGCAAGCAGAAAAGGTCTTTGCATGAATGCAAGTCATCTTTTGCAAGTGAAGGGTGCTTCCAATGGCATAGCTGCACTCCACACAAAATGAGGATATAATATTTGATTTTTTTACATTGTTTTACTTATTGTTAATCTTTCAGTGTGGTATGACATTTTGTGGGAATTTATAAATAAACTGACTATAGATATATAGTTATCGAAGCATAAGATTTTTATTATTTAATGTTACAATAGAAATGTTATAGTGCGTATATAGTAATCTGCACTGGAAACATTATAAATTGTATTTGAAGGTCTAGGGAAATCAAGGGAGTGGAGGAATCACTTGTAGTAATCCATTAATCTATTTCTGTAGGTTTAACGTTGTTTTGGGGCTATAACTCCCAGTAATTTCATATTATCTATGTGTGTTCTTTTGTTTGGCACACATAATTGGAGATGAAACAGAATAAAATGCTTCCTAGGAAAAAATCTCAGACTGCTTCTGCATTGTTTTTGAACTGATTTCCCTCACAGAGAAAGAATACATCATATTTATTGCTGGCAAATTATACAATAGTTGGCTCATTAATCTGAATCCTACACTTAACATGGGTTGTTGCTTTCTCCCAATTCCTTAGGTAGAAATAACTGATATTGAAAATGAGGAAAAGAGATACTCTCTCTTTCTGGAACTTTTGGACTCTAGTGAGAACTATGCAGAATTTCAGCCCTTAGTCATGCTCTTGCAAGCTTGGCCACCTATGAAAAGCATCAGTGCGTAAGTATTTTTATCAGTGCGTAAGTACAGTTGGCTCTCACTATCTGATTTTACCGTGGACCCCGCGGATCTGGGACCACGGAACTGCAGGTGACAAATCCGCAGGTCCCAAATCCACAGATGGAAAGGGTCCACTGTATTTTTTCCACACGCTAACATAAGCAAAAAATGATTTAAAAGAAAAAAGCCCAAACCATTTGTTGTCTCACATTTTAATGTTAAAACCACTTTCTGTTTGCTACAAGTGTAAAGTGCTTGGATTTGCCCAGTCTTTTAAGCTGCTAAAAAATAGCTGGCTTAGATCGTCTCTTTGTGAAATCCATAAATTTCTTTCTTTCTTTTTTAAAAGAAAACCGATTTTAAGGTATTTCCCCCCAAAAAAACATTGCAAACTAATGATGGTGTCCCAGCAGGTATGCCTAGTGTGATTTTGCTACTTTGTATATTTGCTTGTTTACATGTTACTTCTTAATTCACATAAAACTTTAGTAACAGATGTTTCTAATACATTGATTCTAAGAATGTTTACGCAGATTGATCTCATCTTTATCTAATACTGGTTTCGGATTATGAGACTCAAATACAAATTCAGACTATATAGCGCAGAGACAAGTAGATTGGATAAAAGAGAGGACTCCCGCCTCCTGGCTCTGCCTGTCTTCTTTTTGGAAATCTTCGTAGTACATGGAGAAAATAAGTCACGCTGCTGTTTCCATCACCTGTTCTCCTCCAACAGTCCAGAGTGCTGCAACCTAGTCTCTCTTTTTTTCATGTAGAAATGAAGAATTTTTGATTTGAGGGAGAAAACTGCTCTAGCTTTTTCAGACATCAGACCTATGCAACAAGCCAACTCTCTTCCTAAGGCCGGAACTACATTACACGCGTTGCGGAGATTCTGACAGCATTTTGGAAGCAAATGGAGCAGCTGCGACCTCCGCAATGCCGGCGCGTACCTCAAGCTGGAAACCCATCTTATGAGGGGGCGGGTTCACGGAGCTACTGCAGCCTACCAATCGGAGGAGAGGGGGAGGAGAGTGGTTGCATGCCAATCAGAACTACCTCCAGTCACCGTGGAGGTTATATTCCAAGGCTTATTCGGCCAATCGGAGCGCGCTTGTGTTTAACCAATCACAGCTGTGCTTTCTTAAGAAGGCGGGACAGCAGGAGGGACAACAGGCGGGAAGACACTCCTTCCGAGCTGCTCTGCGTGTGGAGGCAGAGGCAGGGGCCTCCGCGTGTAATGTAGTTCCGGCCTAAGTCTGTAGATATACAACATGCCATGCAATACTATGCATTGTTTACTCAGAAGTAACCTCACTTATTTTGATGGGACGTCATCACTATAATGGTGTGATGCAAAGCGTCTTTCTCCATGCAAAGCGTCGGAGAGCTTTCACTGAGCTTTCGACCCTTTCTTGCCTTCATGCTGAGCTCTTAAGATGGCTGGCCTTGAAATGACATACACATGTGTTCAAGACTGTGGGCCAGTTCACACCTTTCATGTGTGCGCTGCTTTTCAGTTTATTTATTTTTCAGCATGTTCAGGCTGCCTTTCTATGAAAATATTCAAGACTATAAACATAAATGCTAGGTTAAAACAATATATACTTCCGGTTGGGAGGAATGGCTGGCTGACAGCTCTGTCGGTTGCTCTACACCGACAGAGCACGTCTGATGGACTTAATTGCTCTACCCCTGGATTAAAAGGGTGTGCGATGAGATAAACCACATATCTTCGGATCGCTCCCATTACTTTCTCGGAGAGCGTAGGCTTTTCGAGTTTGTTTTGGTTTGAGCGTGGAAGAGAGGATCAACATCGAGCTCAAAAAATCAGCCGGAACGTAAGCCAAGCCCTCTCCCGCTTATACTTTTGCTTTGCTTATGCAAGTGGCAAGGAACTGCAATAAGAATTGAAGAAACAAGCTAAGATAACAAGTTAACTTAAGAATAGAAGATTTGTTGTGAAAAGGATATAATTTGAAAGAAAGACAAGATACTACATTAAAAATATTAAGTGACAACATTAAGTAATTTGTTGGTACTTACGGAAGATTGAATTAGCGAAGAAACATTTGGGGGAGATATCTACAAACTGTTGTAACGAGAGAAAGAGACTTGTTTTGCTTTTGAATTGTTTGTTTGGAATGCCTGTGGTTTGAAAATAGAACAAACAATCCCTTCCGGTTTGGAGGTCACCATTGAACGGATAATTATGTTGGTTGATGTTTGCCGCCTGCACATATTTTAAGAAGTTGAGTCTTTATGGTTTTTGGTTTCTAAAGAGAAGGAAAAGAACTTGAATTGAACAAGTGAAAAAGTGCAATTTGATGAACTTATAAATATGGCTACAAGAAAAAGAGTCAATACATTAGAAAAAAAATCTCCTCCAAGGTCACCTGGACAAGAAAAACCAGTGGAACAACTGGAAGAATGCTTCAAAAGATGGGAACTTAAAATTGATGCCAAATTTGATAAATTTGATGCCAAATTGGGAACTTTGCAGGAAGAAATTCAAAAGATGAAGGTAGAGATGACGCAGGAATTACGTCAGTTGGATGTTGCTGTAAAAGAAATGAAAGGTGGTTTTCAAGAGATAAATACCAAGATGAAAATACAAGAAGATAAAGTGAAGAATCTTGAAATGGAGAGCTGTAAGATTCAGGATATGCTGGCGTTGGCTGAACAAGAGAGAAAACAGAGTTTCTTACGGTTTCGTGCAATTCCAGAACAGCAAGCAGAAGATACAAGAGATAGAATGTTACATATTCTGTCAAAATTCCTACAAATAGATCGAGACGAAATGGATCTGGAGTTGGATAAGGCATATAGAATTAATACAAGATATGCAGCAGTTAAGAAAGTGCCAAGAGATATCTTGGTGCATTTTGTGAGGCAACAAACAAGAGATAAAGTTCTACAGCAACATGCTAAATCGAGACTCAAGGTAGAAGGAGTGCACATTATTGTGCTAAAGGAGATTCCGCTGAGAATTTTGCAGAAAAGGAAAACTTATGCTTTCCTGGTCGAAGTGCTGAAGAAACAGAAGATTGTTTTTAGGTGGGGAAAATTAGAAGGTGTGATTTTTAAACTTCAGGGAAAAACCTACAGATTGGATACAATTCAGAAAGCAAAAGAATTCCTGGAAAGATTCAAGGATGGAAGAGAAGAAGAAGATGATGATGATGGGATGGACGGTGCAATGGCAAGCAGTGAACAGTAAAAATGGATTACAAATTTTTATCATGGAATATTAATGGAGCTAATGCTCCGCAAAAAAGAAAAAGAGTATTCCATTATTTGAAAAAACTTAATCAAGATGTGATTTGCCTTCAAGAAACCCACATAAAAAAGGGAGATACAAAATTTTTGATTCAGAAAAATTTGGGAGAAGAATTTTTTTCAACAAACATCAAGAGTGGTGGACATGCTCCCAAGCAAAGAAGTACTGGACCCAGATTCATAAACAGATTGAGTTGATTTTAAAGATTAAGATTCAAATGAAACCGGAAACTTTTCTGTTGGGTATGTGGGATGATCATGTAGGCGAAAAATTTCAAACTTTGTTTTTATATATGATAGCTGCGGCAAGAATTTTATATGCACAATATTGGAAGAATTCGGAGATACCTTCGTTGGAAGATTGGTGGCTGAAAGTTTTGGATTATGCCGAAATGGACAAACTTACAATTTTAATTAAGGAAAAGTCAGTTAACCTTTTCGTGAATAATTGGAAACCATTTATAGATTTTTTAAGAGAGAGAGAGAGGAACGATGTGATGATATGTGGATTTAATGAATAGATTGTGGGTGTTATTTTGGCTAAGTTGGAAATTATATATAGAAAATAGTGAATAGTATGCTAGTAGGATGTGACGCTTTGTGCTTGCTATAATTTTATGAATTATGTATTGTTTTTATTATATCAATAAAATATAAATATACCTAAAAAAAAAAAACAATATATCCAAAGTGAACAGGTTAAAATGACAGTAAGCTAACATGACAGTAAACCAACACAAGTCAAAAATTGAATCAATCCATAGCAATCAGGCTCCCAATTATAAGGCTAAATGCCTGCTGGAAAATGTTCTCGTTTATCATGAATAGAGGGATGTGCATATTTTGGTCCTGCCAATAATCTTTCTGATCTGAAAAGCAGCAAAATTTACTTTTTTATATTGTGGACTCTGTTGTGGCTGAATCCCACTAATTCCTGGATCTTATGTTAAGCTGTTCCCATGTGACTATACACCACTTTCATGAGCCCCTAAATTATAGTTTTGAAGTGGTTTAAACACCTGCTGATAAAGTAATCCATTTAGTACTTAAGCCTATCTAGAAAGAGAACAGTCCCACAAAGCAAATTACAGCAGTCAGGCAAGCTGTGAGCTGTGGTGCTATCTCTGTACATGCTTCACAGCCCAATGCTGCCTAAGGATCTGCCGGGGGCAGTCTCCCACCAGGCAGAAAGTCTTGTCCCATTCCCAGAGTGTAAAGGGTGTTGGGGATTTTGATATTTTGCTGATGGAAGTCAGAAGAGGCTGTGTAACGACTCAGCTGCGCGGTGGGGGACAGGATTCGGCTAAAGCCATCCCCTGCCCCCTCCTGGAGCGGCTGGGCCTATGGCTGCCCTCCGTTTGCCCCCGAACCGCCCACCCGCCCGCTGGATCCTTACCTGGGTCCAGCGGCAGTCCTCCAGTCGCTCTGGTGGTGGAGCAGGGCCTTGCACCAGCCTTCCCTGCTCACGAGTCTCCGTAAAAGTGCCTTACGACACGCTAGGATTACGCTGTCAGTGTTGTAAATTAAAGTTGGGTGGGTACATCAATAACTCGTCAGTGCAATATTTTTACTAAGGCCTGTGGAGCCCAGGCAAAAGAGTGAAACCTTTGTACCTCCCCAGCCATTCGTTGCTTTACAAGCAGTACTGCACCAAATCTCTTTGCTTTTCCAGTTACAATCTCAAATGGTGCTGTTTCAGCTGTGTTTGGTGCATCGTACACAAAGCCTACGCATCTTACCCCTAAACCGCTGTAAAGAAAGCAGGCCTGCCTGATTCAGGTTTTATAATCCTGTTGATCAACCTTTATGAGAACTGCAGCTATTTATGTGGCACCTAAAGGATTTCTCTTTCCATTTTTAATATTCTGTTCTTGTCTTTTCCTCTGCATTTAAAAGTTTACTTTTGGGCAGAAGGATTGAGAAATAGTGCTGTGCTTTTGTTGCTGTTGTTATAGAGCTGTGACAAAACCTTCAAATAAGCACGCGAGACTGATGCTTGGGTTGAACTGGGCCCCTTTGTTGAAAGCAAATACAGAACCGAAAGAACCTGTAGCGGAAAGATTCCTCCTCCCCCTCTTAAATGCGGGCAGCTGACTTAGGGGAGATGGCCAACATCTGTCCATCAAGATGGGTGTTGCCACCCTGGCTCCAAGCTGTGGGCCAGTGCTTGTCAGATTGAGCATTTCAACGCCATCCTTTAAGGGTCGAGGCAGTTGGAACTGCACTGATGCTCCAAGCCATGACAATCCAGGACAGAAAGCTCACCAGCCAGTCTCCATGAGACAGTCAGTCTCTGAGGAGCGATACTGGCCCCTGGCCGACAGAGTTTGCTGACCTCAGGGAGCGTACCAAATAACCTACTCCTGCCTCTCTTGCCTGCACTACACCTGCCACATGGGGGCAAGGTTGGCCCCCATGCGACATAAGAAGGGACCTGCTGGATCAGGCCAAAGGCCCATCCAGTCTTTCCTGTATCACACAGTGGCCCCACCAGATGCCTCAGGGAGCACAAGACAACAAGATACTTGTATCCTGTCGCCACTCCCTTGCACCTGGCACGAAGAAAACCTACTCCTACAACCAGGAGGTTGCTTATCCCATCATGGCTTGTAAGCTGTGATGGACTTTTCCTCCATAAATCTGCCCAATCCCCTTTTAAAGGCATCCAGGCCAGGTGCCATCACCACATCCTGTGGCAAGGAGTTCCACAAACCAATTACACGCTGGGTAAAGAAATATTTTCTTTTGTCTGTTTTGATCCTCCCTTCACTCAATTTGAGTGGATATCCCCTAGTTCTAGTGTTATGTGAGAGGAAAAAGAACTTTTCTCTATCCAGTCTCTCCATCCCATGCATAATTTTATACGTCTCAATCATGTCCCCCCTCAACCGCCTTTTTTCTAGACTGAGGAGCCCTGAACGCTGTAGCCTTTCCTCATAAGGGAGATGCCCCAGCCCACTAATCATTTTGGTCGCTCTCTTCTGCACCTTTTTCAGTTCCACTATATCCTTTTTGAGATGCGGCGACCAGAACTGGACGCAATACTCCAGATGCAACCTTGCCATCAATTTGTACAACAGCATAATAACAACATACAACATACATAAAATACAATGGACCTTTGACCAGGATACACATTCAATCACCATGATGTTAGCCAGTTGAATTATCAGATTTCCACCAATTTGCATGTGAATGAAAATGTTTTATGAAGGAAAAAGCATACATTTCTTGTTCTAGATCAGGGGTTCTCAACCCCTTCCCAGCCGAGTACCGCCTCTGGCGCCACTCTCCTGTGTATCACAGGACGTGACCGGCAATGACATCATTGCCACTTCTGGGTTTTCAGGTATTCGGAGGCCAGAAAACGCAGGTAGGAGGCTCTGGGCGGGTGGGAGAGCCCTTTTCAGCTTTCCCAAGAGGCTCGGCCAAAGGCAGGAGCCTCTTGGGAGCATAAATGCGCCACCGAAAGCTCCGCATCAGAGCAGGGGTCCGGCAATCCAAGTACCACTAGCAGTCAGCTGAAGTACCACTGGTTGAGAACTCCTGTTCTAGATGATGCACATGTGTGACATGTCACAGCTGGCATCATCCTAGAAAGAGGCATTCTCTCATGTTGAAGAGAGCATGCCTTTTCTAAGATGGTGCATGCCCCCCATGTCTTGTGTAAGTTCTTGCATTAAAGCAGTGAACAGGGTTTTTTTTTAATGGCTAGCCAGTTGGCCTTGCATGTAATTTACTATTTACCAGGACCTCCATTTCTTGGTTATGCAAAATCTTCAGTATGGCAAATAATAATTACCTTCTAAGATTTGTGAAAGCAATTCTGAAAGGCCATATAGTGGCTTCCACACCACTCCAGTAATGTTTGAACACAGCCATCATGTGGTCATGATTTCAACACTTCCGTGAAAGAAGAGAAGAACATTTACTGTTAGCAGCAGGACTTATACAGAACAGCACTCTGTGATGGTGACTAATTAAAAGCAGTTTAATTAAGTTGTCGAGCAGGGATAAAGATAATGACTCTTCATCAGTTTGCACTCAAATGTAATTCGCACAGACTACGTGGAAACAGCTGACTGGAATACCCTTACTGCTGCCTCTTTCTTTGTATATTGCAAGTGGTGCTGGGGATAGCAATGCTATCAAGGAACAGACTTGAGCAAAAGGTGGTGAAATGTATGACTCGGTTTGTATGTACAAGTAGACTGATGTACGTGAACAGTAGGTACAGTACTTGTTTCTCTAATCGATTTGTTTTTAATGCTTACGCGTGAGCTTTTTTGTCTTCATTTTAGAGTTTGTCCAAGTAATAATCCTTGGGTTAAGATGGGAACCGCGATGCTTATGAAATGCCAACAGGAGCATAAGGAAAACATGGGGAATGAGATTCTGAAAATCTGCCGCTCTTTGTATGGGACAAAACACATGCTGACCACAGAGGTGAGTCTGGCTGACTAGGAGGGTGAATGAGTCTGAGTGAACTTGTTCTCTGTGCAAACCAGTTCAACAGTACCTGTATTTCACTTGTTTTACCTAGGACAGTTTTGAGCTAGTTCTCTTTTACTGAAAATGCCTTCATTGTAGGTGCAGCACTGTTCCCCCTCCATTGTTCCCATCCGGTCCTGCTGTTGTGTAACCCCTATTCATTTGCACTGAGCCAATTTGCTTCTGCCCAACCCCCAAGGAATGCCGTATTCCCTGATCCCATTGTAGTCGTGGCCAATTGGTAACGTATAACTGGCAGTGACCAGATGTACCTCTCCATGTGCATCCAACCCAGTTCAGCAGGACTGAAGTGAGCATGCAGGTGGGGATTTGTGTCAGCAACATATATAAATGTCTGCCTGCTGCTGCACCAGTTCCATTGCCGGATCAGGACAATGTTGCAGAGAAACTGTGCTCGATGGATTGCAGTCTTGGTCACGTTAATTTGATACCCTGAGTTTCCTTACTGAAACGTCTGCCGTGATGACTTTGCTGTAGATCCCCATCATCACCCAGCTCCAGACCTTCAGTTCTATCTACAGTTTGCCCTCGCTATCTGCTGGGGATCTGTTCAAACACACACACACACACGCACCCGGCAGCAAATAGCGAGGATCCGTGTAAAGCGCATTCTGGGGCGACCTTGGGAAAGGGAGGGGAGAAGTCCAGCGACCCAGAAGAGGCTGTAGGAGTGCGCTTTCGCTCACTACAGCCCTGAAAATGGAGCAGTTTGCCTGCAAAAAGGTAAGAAATGCCATTTTAACCTCTTTTTTTCCCAACTTTTTACAATGGACCCTCGCGGGTCCAGGATCCGTGGTGAGAAAAATTAGCGGGTCCTGAATCCACGGTTAGAAAACGGTCCACTGTATATATTTTGGTTACACTAAGATGTCACGGGCACTGGAGTGCTATGAATGTGTTCCATGAGTCTGTCTGATGGAGGAACTGCAAACCAGGCAGCTTGGAGGGTTCATCCAGCAGTGCCAACGCAGAATAAAGTAATAGAATCCTATCTATGTATAGGCGTGAAGCTGCCTTCTGCAGAATCAGACATCACCTTATTTTCTGCGCTCTCTAAAGCCTTAGGAACAAAGCAGACAGCACAGTGTCTTCTTCAGTGACTGTTTACTGGTGTTTCTTTTGCATCTTTTAGGTTGGTTCCCTGTTCCCAAAAAGTTCACATGTATTTATTTTTGCTAGATAGACCACGTTGTGAACTTCTCTGTTGAAAAGCAGTGTACAAATATTCTTATAACGATTGCGGGCATAAGCCTCCTTGTGGCAGGGGCCGCGTACGGCCACAGTTTGGATCAAGATCGCAGTGCAGAGGTTCAAAGAGTTGGAACTCTTTTGCTCCATCCTGCTTTCCTCTCTGAAGAGGCTATTTAATCCTGAAGATGCCATTATAGCAAATTTTAGGATTAAATAGCCTGTTTGAAGAGGTGAAACAGCACAGATGTAAAGAGTTAAAATACTCTCTACCTCCCTGCTGCAGCCCTGATCCAAATTGCGGCCCCGTGTGGCTGCTATATATGAGTAGATGTAAGCCTGCAACCTTAAACTGATGCATTGTATCGTGTGTAGCTTGACCCGTGGAGATCTTTCCTCACCCTGTTTGAGATCTTTTTAACTGGAGATGCCAGGAATTGAATCGTGTGCTTTCCTGCAGAACGATGGCCCCTTCCCAAAGGCATAGGGTCCTGTATAGAGAATGTTGAACTGATAGCATATGAATTGGGTCTCAACATTTGAAAGATCAGAGGTTTGCTCTTGTTTTGTTGGTATGAATCATTTTTTCCCAGCTGTCTATTTCCCACTCTGATGCAGAAGGTGTGTGGGCAACCAATTGCTTGTTGAGCCCATGCCTAAACTAGCTGATGATGATAAAATAGAGAACAGCAATAGACAGAAATTTGGCTGTTCATATACAATAAGTGTTTTTGTTGCTTGTTTTCCAAGTTAATGGTCTAAATCTGTCACTGACCAGCTGTACATCCAAGTGAAATATGACACTAGAAGAATTCAGAATTGGTGGGACTTAAATACCAAATGTGATCTATTAAAAGTATGAAACAATATTGAACCTCCTTAAAGCAGTTTCTTTTCTGGTTTGTTTCTGGTGGTCAACACAAACAAGCCTTAGAGACTGTAAGATGCAACCGTGAGCGCTGTATATTTCTGCACATTTTCAGTGTGTCTCTGAAGCACAATTTATTGCCATGAGCACAGTGTTTGCAAAAATTGGCTGTTAGAATGCACAGCCTGAGTGAAGCAACAGTTTTATAGCGCCGGTAACATTTTATATCTGCAAACCTATCAAAACCTTAAGTGAAGAAGTAGCATCATAAGGGGCTTGACAGAAATATAAAACTTCTTTCAAACGAACTGAGAGAACATTTTTGTACCTAAAGAGTGGGAGGGGAAAAAAGGATATGTAACTAATATCCATTGGGCACCATTCTAAGGGATGCAGTGCAATTGCCTATGGGGCACTTTGGTTCCCCAAAGCAGCAAGTAGAAAGTGGTGGTGGCGGCAGCAATAGGATGGCCAGCCTGTGCCTGTAAGCACATTGCAGGGTTTGATTTGCTGATATGCCACAGCCACATAAACAAGGTACATACCAGTGTATGTACTGATATGTGGCATAGAATCTGTAAAAGGTAGCCCAGAAAACATTCACAATGAAATGAGCCTCTCTTTAAGGTGTGCGTGTGCTCGTTCGTTCGTTCGTTCTCCCTTAGCATGCATGGGGAGAAAGCCTTATCCTTAGAAGGACGAAAGTGATTTGAGTCTCCTCTGTACAGGTCCCGTAATAGGAAGTCCTACGTGACTTTGACCGCAGTGAAGCAAACATTCCTTTTATCGAATTCCTCCTTCCAACTTTTCAAATCAGGCTTCTTTCCCACTGAAGCTTGCTTTTGTTTGTTGCAAAAGGGTTGACTTTCATCTTGCACTTGGTGCGAGACTTTCCTGTCTCCGCTCTGAGTTGTTCTGTGGCTGTGTGCGCGTGTCCCTGACGTCTGACTACATGAGCTTTACTTTTGTTTCCAGTGTATAAAAGACCTCTGTTTGCTGCTGCTTAACCAGTCCCTTCTGCTGCCATCCCTGAAACTGCTTGTGGAAAGCCGAGATCAAGATCTTCACGCTGTGGCGCTGGAGCAGATCACAGCTGTTGCCAAGGTATGAACAGTTGAATTAACCACCCCTCCTTGGTTCAGGTAATAAATTAGCTCTTTTATCTTCATGTAGAAAGGCAGGCCTCTTGAGTGTGTTATCTTTATTACGGCTTTCTAAAGCTTTTGTGTCTGCAATCTGCGCAACCAAAGGGCTAGGCAGTTCTTTTTATATGCTCAAGGTGATTAAAGCGAACAATCTTTTTACATTTTACCTTATCTGCCTAACCAGTTATTTAGTCAAATAACAAAAGCCCTTTTGTATCTTCCTTCATGCTTTAGTGGTTTACTTTTGGTTTGGCTTATGCATTAGCCATTAATGTGGTAAAAACTATAATATATTGAACCCGGTAAGCACTTTAACTAGAGGTCTTCCACAGGCACCTGGCAGAAGCGTTCAATTAATGTCACTGATGTCCAAAATGAAAGTTCTGACGTTGCAAAATGTGACGCTCCAAAAAGAAAGAAAGCAAATGTGCTGCAGAGTTGCCAGATTGTTTTGTTTTCAGGCTGACAGTAGCAATATTGGGCAAGTAGAAGTTTTCCCCAGTAACATTGTGTGTGACTATTCACCTTTCTCTTAGTCCTGTTTTTCAGTGCAGTTTTTGGCCCTGGCTGCTCCGGCTTTCTTACTCACATAGGTGAACCTCTCTACTTGGGGATCAGGTAGTGAATGGGAGGATCGCACCACCTTGAGGGGCATCAGATCATCCTTTGTGTCATCCATTTCCCTTTTCAGATTTTAAGAATGGAGACTCTGGCTTAGACTGCCTATCTTTGGACTGCAGAACAGCCGTGTGATTCTGGAAAGGGGCAAAAAGCCCATCCAGTTGCTGTTGCATGAGCCAGAGCCCATATTGGCCCCATTTATGCTTTTTTTAAAAACTAGGCTATAGAGCAGCGGACAGCATGGCGGCGGCAATCCCAGGGATTGCTTCCGTTTTTTTGGACGAAAACTGGAAGTGGTTGTAATCGCCGTTCCACGGTGATCTAAAGCTTGTGGAGGCCCACAGAGGGGAGCATGGGCCTCCCCGAAACCTCTGGGAGGGCTCCAGAACCCCTGGTAAGTGGAAAAAATAATATATTTTTTTCCTGTCGGCAGCAGCAATCCCAGGGATCGCTGCCGTCGTTGTCTCCACCCCCCGCGAAGACTCAAAGTTCACCCCGCCTTGCAGGGAGGACTTTGAGAACCACTGCTATAGGGGCATTAGAGCCTCCAAACCAACTATGGCAAACTGGCTGGCTGCAGGCTTCTAACAGCCAATATATATATATATATATTAGAAGTGGGTTTTCTCTGTGCCAGGTGCAAGGGAGTGTCAACGGGAAACAGGTTATCTTGTTGTCTTGTGCTCCCTGAGGCATCTGGTGGGGCCACTGTGTGACACAGGAAGCTGGGCTAGATGGGCTTTTGGCCTGATCCAGCAGGGCTCTTCTTATGTTCTTATGTTCTAACAGCCAATTAGACTTGACATGAACCACATCATTAGCCCTGGCGTGCTTACACAATTTTCTTGTGTAAATTGCAAGCATGAGGGATCTGATTCAGATTGGGAGTGGGGGGGGGGGAGGACAGGGAAGAAAGGCGTTAACCCTACACCAACCTACTGTGTCCTTGTTTCAAATTCCCCTTTCCTCCAGCATGTGCATTTTACACAAGAAAAAAGATTCCATTGCAACCAACGGTGGAACTTTTTTCTTGTGTAAATAGCTTACAAGCCATGATGGGGATAAGCAACCTCTTGGTTGTAGGAGTAGGTTTTCTCTGTGCCAAGTGCAAGGGAGAGGCGACAGGATACAGGTATCTTGTTGTCTTGTGTGCTCCCAGAGGCATCTGGTGGGGCCACTGTGAGATACAGGAAGCTGGACTAGATGGGCCTTTGGCCTGATCCAGCAGGGCTCTTCTTATGTTCTTAGCACACAGCAGGGACAGTTGGGACATACACCGGATGCATGATACATACATTATATGGCACTGGGTGCCTGCATGGAGGGCATGACTCTGGCCAGTAATGTGACTTTAGGATAGGACTGATGGCAAAAGGCCTCGGATCCCATAGGCCAAGCAGAAGGCAGCAGCTTTAATTTGTCAGATCAAGCACTCGCCCACACTGCTCTGGCTGGCTGGCTTGCAAGAAGCTTTGCCTGGCTTTCGTTTCTTGGAAAGTTCCATGAGCAGCCGCATTTTGCTTGCTCAGTGCATTTGAATCTATGCACAAAAGCCACATCTTGGGAGCCTCCTGACCTGGAGCAAATCCAGTTGTTAGTGACAAAAAAGAAGGATCCCCAACCCTCGCTGTGCTCACCAACTCCATGGCTACATTTGATCAAAGAGTCCATGCTAATTAAGCAACTGGCCTCCAGAGCTTGTTGTAAAGGCCTTTCCAACTTCTGCCTTCCTGCGCTGCTTTCAACCCAGGAGATTACTTGGTGTTGGCAATCTAGCCCCGTAATTCCTGCAGCCCTTTGCACACGAATCAGCACAAATGGATAAGTTAAGTTGGTCCTGGTCATCAACCCAAAAAGTTCCCCCCTTTTCCTTGTCTGATGTGCAGTCAAGTTACTGACATGCTTAGTTAACGATTTTTTAGTCCCTTTCCCTGCATTTGTAAACTTATCCACACGAAAAAAAAAATTGTTGTTGCACCTTCATCTTCGCTTCCTCTTCCTTCCCCGCCAAACCATTGAACTGTGCCATTGGCCACTGCACCTGGTTTCAGCACACGAAATAGAATTCCCCCCCCCCATGTGTGCGCGCATGTTTGTGATCTGAAAAACACACTCATAACAGGGTCTACAGAGCTATGACGTTTGTTCCCACCTTGACAGGTTGCTGCACGTTGCTGCATCTTCACATGCTTCTGATAATTAAAGGGGGCGGTTCCAGCCCCCACCCATGCGTTTCTGGACCGGTCATAGCAAAGCCTGAGCCCTGTGCTTAGGACACGACTCAAAATCACGTGCAATTGTGTAGAATTCATTGGTGTGAAGATACCTGCAAAGCAGCCGCCTGTTCAAATTCTTGCACGTTGGTTAGGTGCTACAGAGTCTACAGCTGTGGGTCATCTGATGCAGTCTTTGAATAGAGGGTGCCCGAGATTCGCTTGTCCGCTCTGGGCTCCTGCTCTTGTATGTTTCAGAGAAATGCAATCCGCTGCTTATCTGCCGCCAGCCAGCAGCAAGCGGGGGAAGGAGGGATCCAGTGAATTTTGCATTCCCTGAACCCTCAAAAAAGGAGGCACAAGAGAACTGATGGTAGCTTGACTGTTAAAGAAGGTAACCAGAGTGCTTCTCCCTCGAGCCAGAAAGCAGAAGTTTTTATATGCTTGTGTAAGCATTTGTACAACTTACAGTTATATGACATGATATTTGAATAAAATATTCTTACTCTCTTTTTTTCCTTTTAAGGTTTAGGTTGGTTTGCTTTTGTGTTTGTTGTTGTTTCCTCCAAAGCTCAATACCTATTTACATTAAGCAGGAGAATCATAACTAGCATCTGGAAAGCAAAATCACAGCCTATCGATTGCCTGACATAGAGCTAGCCCAGCTCACAAACATGGCTGTGCGGGGAAATGCAGTCCTCGCATGCTGATCCAATGTATTATTTAGCCATTTGTTGTAGGATGCTGACAGCTTTATGGATGTTTACATTTAAGAGAATGATGCTGGGAAGTGCTGATACGAAGAATTCCACAGCTTTTGCCTGCAATAAAAGGCCCAGCTTCTTTTGTAAGCTTCTCTAAAATTGCAGAAGCCTTGTGTTATTGCATAAACTTCTGCAAGCTGCCAATTCCATCTCCCCCCCCCACCCATCAGAAATAAACTAGTCCTCCTTTGACAAAGAATATAATGTATAAATAATTGAAATAACTTTAGTGTTGCCTGTTTAAAGTGGTTTGTCTGTAGCTGTTGGATATAATGCTTGCTTTTAAAGGGTTATCTGTCTCAAAGAAAAGGGGCACTCATTTTCTCTGTCTGGGTTTGGGTTTTTTGTTGTTGTTGTTGTTGGCTATGTCAGCAGGCAAAGTTTAAGGTTGATCATATTTATTTGATTGATGCTGTGGTTTCTGAATCACATCTTTTAATAATGCAAGCAAATAATGCTTATTTACTGTGTGTGGATGCAAGCTAAGGTTTCTTCTGGCAAAAAAAAGGCCATGAAGAATATTGAGGTGAGATCGAATGGATTAGCATTGACCTGATGTGGATGTTGCCACTTTTTGACAAAGTTTACTCACCTGGATATACAAACTTAAGTTGATTCATGTTATTCCTTTTGTTCTTGGTGAAATATGCATGTTGACTTTGCAAAGCATGCAGGGATATACAGTGGGCGGGGGCATATCCACAACGTCAGCATCTGTGGATTTGTCTGAACACAGATGCTTCGCAGATACAGGGCCAAAGTAAAAATGTTTAAAAAAGAAAAAAAAGATTAAAAAGCGCTTTCCTTGCCTTTTTGCTGCAAACCGCTGCATTTTCTTACTTGTAAGAACATAAGAAGAGCCTTGCTGGATCAGGCCAAAAGCCCATCTAGTCCAGCTTCCTGTATCACACAGTGGCCCCACCAGATGCCTCAGGGAGCACACAGCCAACAAGATAACCGGTTTCCCGTTGTCACTCCCCTGCACCTGGCACAGAGAAAACCCACTTCTAAAACCAGGAGGTTGCTTATGGCTTGTAACCTGTGATGGTCTTTTCCATCACTTGTAGAAGGTGTTTCCACTTGTAGAAGGTGGAACCGTGCTCCAGAAGCCTCTTCTAGGTCGTGTGACTCCCCTCGCCCAGAATGCATTGGCCAAAGGCAGGAGCCTCTCGGAAGCAAAAGCGTGGCACCAAAAGTGCCACATTTTTTGGGGGGCGGCGAGGTTCGGGGGGCCTGGTGGTACACGTACCACCTGTTGAGAGCCCCTGTCCTAGATTCAAAGCATAGCCCTACTGCAAATGTGACGTTTAATACATGAGCATCCAAAAGGCCTAGAGGTGGAAAAGATGGAACTCCTGGTAGACAGGGGTGGCTACTGTTCAGCTTCCTCATTCTGTATAGATTGTTCCCAGCTGGAGCCATCTGAACTGTCGTCATAGTTGTTTGTCTTATAGGGAAGTACTAATTTCAAGGCACTATACGCTTTATTTTGAGGACCAATGTGTAAAATTGTGTTCGACACTGTTTTTAATGCAAGGATAATCTTTTAACAACTGAATAATGGCTTTTTTTTAAAAAAAAAAAAAAAAACACCCTCATTTAAATCCAGCTTCTACCTTTAACTGGATTTTTTTCCAGCTCATTACTAGAATTCTTGTTTGTTTTTTGTGTACATTTATAAAATCAAACCTTAAGAGCTCAGTTAGGTAAATGATTGTTTTCCTGCTAGGAATCTTAAAAAGTTAAGTGGTGAAAATTGCAGCTGAAGACTGTCAAAGAAAAGGGGATCTTGGCTTTCCCTGTTCAATTTCTAGTATCTCCAGCAATGAACATTTGAGCCTTACAGTGCAATCCTATCCAACTTACACCACCGGCGTAACTCAGCGGTATCCTATCCAACTTACACCACCAGTGTAACCCAGCGGTGCAGCGAGAACGGGTGGCCCCAGAATGGAAAGGGGATTCAAATCCCCTTTGAATCCCCTTTGGAGAGGATTTGAATCCCCTTTCCGTTCTGGGGCCTCCCATTCTCACTGCACCACTGGGTTACACCGGTGGTGTAAGTTGGATAGGATTGCACTGCCACTCTGTGTTCTGTTCAGCATGGCACAAATGCATTCCTCTGTTTTCATCTTCTTAATGGGTTATCAGCTTCTCTTCGTTCGTGGTGACTAAAACCCAGTAAGAGCTGGGCTACGTGTTACATTTTAGAGAGCAATTTGGTGCAGAAGCTGAGAATTCTTGAGGTCCCCTGCCAAGCAGACAGAAGACGCGGTAGAGGGTTGCAATTAAAATGTAGGAAAGGAAGTGCCATTGGCTGGTCCAGTATTGATTTCTTCTTAACTCTCTAGTTAATGGTTAATTTTTTCTAGGGAATTTAGAGGAAAAGAAGCAGAGAAAATTAGCTGCTAGGGAGAGAAATCCAGCAGAGTTAAGCAGATAATTGGTCAGCCAGCCCTCCTTCCCTGTATGCTCGACTATGAACCCTTCAGAATTCTCAAATACTATAGGCCAGGCAGCACTGATGTGATCTGGTGAGTATAACATGAAGCTGAACTCTCAATACAATGATGTTGAATGCCAGCGCCAGGTTGCTGAGGGCCTTGGGGCAAAGTCTTGCACTAGGTCCCCCATGGCACCTCCAGCTACCTCTTGATAGTACACTGGATGCTATTGCTGCTCCAGCAGCTACGCTGGCTGTCTAATACCAAGCCCAGTTCAAGGTGCTAGTGATTACTTTAAAGCACTATACAGTATGGGACCGGGATATCTTAAGGACCACCTTCTCCTTATGAGGTGGCTATGCCGTATCTCCAAAACTAGAGCCAATAGAGCAAAACTGATGCCGATTTTGGAATCAGCGCTCTAAATATACCCAAAAGTAGGTCTAACCTCCAAAGCACAGGAAAAAAAATCTTTTTTTGTTGGGCTGTGTAATAAATACTGCCACTTTGTTGGTCTGGTCAGATGAGCCCTCTGACAGATGAGTGCAAGTTTGTGCGAAGTTTGCACAAATGAGTGCAAAGAAAGAGAAAAGAGTTGGGTAGGAATTCTTAACGTCTTGAAAAGTTGAGGTAGTATGCATTCCACTTTCCCACATTTGAAAGCAGTCCACATTTTGTTAAGCAACGTAATTGTATTGAAATACCCGTCGCTAACTGCTTACCCAAAGAATCTATGACTTGCTTTGGATCTGTAACAGACCCAAGTCCTATGCATTTGCTCTCTCTCCTGTAGAGAGTGAATGTCTGAGGGGCTTCTTCTGAATGTGCATCGTAGCCCCTCCCCCTCCAGTGGCATGCATGCTAGGCCCGCTCTCCACGCGTTCAACCTTTGCCCTCTGAAATGTAACATTTTCCCCATCTCCTTCTGCTTGGCAAGACATGTGTGAACCAGGGTTAAATGGAATATGCTTAACCAGAGTTGAGGAGCATACCTGGTTTTGTTCTAATCTGGGTTGGTAATTGTCATATGTAACACTAAACCCAAGTAGGCAGGACAGTACACATGACCCCTCCATCCAATTCCAGTCCTAAATCCTGATTCCACTGTATTTTATCCTACACCAATGTGATGAGAGCTAGCATATTTGTTGTCGAGTAATTGTCCATTAGGAAGCATCAAAAGAAAATGGCACCCTGCTGAATTGAGAGCTTTTTAGAGCATTATAGAAGCTATTAAATCCATCTCTCTTTCTCTCCCCCACCCCACTTCTTCCCATATCCATTCTTCAAAACCCATCTTTCCTTTTGAAGCCTTTGATTTTAACCCCTTAGTACTCCTCCTCAACTGAAACAATGCCCAAATGTTTGCTCACGCTTACTCATTTTTATTGTCGCATTGAAAATGAAGCTGAAATTATTTGAGGCTATTTGTATGGTTTGTAACTTCCAAACAACCCGTCTGGGTTTATAACATATAATACATACTTCTAATTGGGTAGCAGCTGGCCTTACATGATGACAACCTACTACCGGCTATTTTCAGCAGTTTAACGTGGACCAGCTAATCTGGTCTGTCTTCCTGGTTTCCTCTAAATCTCTCCGTCCATGTTCTGTGCAATTTAGATTGTGATGCCTTCAAGGACAGGAATCCATTTTTCTTTATGTACAATTGTTGTTTTTCAAAGAAACCGGGAATATGGGTTTGACAGTTATGTCTCTTTAGAAATCCAAAAATAAAGATTCTTTAAAATTGTATCCGTTATCTGAAGGATTCTTTAAACACACATACTGTAGAATACATACAATAAAGTTACAATAAACATACAATAAATACATACAATAAACATGTCATCTAACCCTAACCCTATGAAGCTGTGCTCGCCTTGACAAAGCTCCGAGGGAGGAGTGAAACATTGGCAACCAGACCTAAAGAACTTTTAATTGCCTGTTACTGGAAACTTTATTGTATGTATTCTACAGTATGTGCTTTTAAAGAATCCTTCAGATAACGGATACAATTTTAAAGAATCTTTAATTTTGGATTTCTAAAGAGACATGACTGTCAAACCCATATTCCCGGTTTCTTAATTTTCACACTACATTCAATTGTTGTTTTCTACACAAACCCATGATGATAGGACAGGCTATAGTTCAGTTTCAGTGTTGTCATTGCATCTCGCTGAAACCTTTTCCACCGTGAGGGGGGAAGCAAGGCATTTTGGGTAGCTGTCGCATAAATAATTCTTCCTGCTGTGGCAGCCATCAGAGTACAGAATGTGGTCACATACCAAGAAGCAACAATATATTATCTTTTTTTAAAAAAATCTTCTAAACACGTTGGGGGAGCAATCATTCAGTCTTACTAACTGTGGTCATATAATTAGTGTTTAATCTGCTGGAGTTGCCCTTGTAGAAGAGAGTAAAGTTCTTTATAGCACTTACAGTGTAGGTAGGCTTTTATGTGTATTTTAATGGCCTCTTAAGTTTTTCTCTGAAGGTTGAAAGCATGTTGTGTACGATTAAAACAGCATGGTATTTTACAAAAGTGCATTGCTAAATCAGATAAGTAATGTAGTGTGTGTGCACGCGCATATCAGAGCACATCTCACTTTTCTTTATTTTTCCATATTGGTACATCCTACTGACAGGAATAAGATCTGCAGGTCATAAATCACTTAAGCTTCAGATACTTGCACTCAAACCCGCGTTCTCTGATTGAAGCCAGTTTTAATGGCAGTGTGATTAATGTGGTCTGTGGGGCGGCACCCTACTGAGCCTCTCGGCGCAGCAGCTGGTTGATCGTGTGCATGAACACCAGCAATTATGTACCTTCTCATGAAGTTGCAAAGAGTGTGGTGTGTGCAGATTGGCAACTTCAGTGAGATTCTGTGTGTCGCCTTATCAATAAATAGTAATTGCCTCAATGAATGTTGGATACTGAACTTATCAGACATTTCATATGTTGCCTGGTTAATATCAATCAATCAATCAATAAACCTTTATTGGCATAACAAAAACAAACATAAAACATAAAGAGTAATAGTAATAGTAACATAACACAATAGACAAGCAAAAATAAAAACCCCGAAGGCATGAGAAAAAGGGAGGCATAACAAAATAAACAGTTAACAATCCTTTACCTAGGTTGCCTGGTTAATGTGCATAGTCTCCACCTCACTTTTGTATACAGTTCGCTGTTGACTGGCTGATGTGCACACTATTCAGGATGGTCCGCCATCACTTGGAAAGCTGTTTATGTTGCCTGGGCGAGGTGTGGAATTGCCCAGTTTCTGCTATCCCTGTTTGTGCAGTCTCTGCCTTCATGTGAATGTGTTCAGTCGCTTGTGTTATGGACATTTTTCATTGAATTTGCTGTAACCACAAAGCATTTAGACTGGTACTGGGATGTGATACCAGTGCTGCCACCAGCACTTGGGGTTTGCTCCCATCTGACTTTTCATGCAGAGGTATTTGTGCAGCATTTTCTGAGAAAGGGTGAGTTCGTTTCATCCAGCTTCTTCAGAGCTGCTTGAACCAGTGCCAGAGGGGAAACCACTGTGCAGCTTAACCCATACCTGTTTTTTTTACTCTCTATCCCATAGCAAGGAGCTTGAATGGCAAATGTGGCAAAGTTTGATGGTTCTGCTCCATTGCCAAATGTTAAGAAGCCTCTTCAGCTGTTGCCTACAAATTACTGTTTGTGCCACAGCAGCCAAATGTTATTTTTTTAGTATCCAACTACTCAAACATATTCCCAGCGTAAGCACTGCTTTTTATGTATGATCAGTGTCAGTTAAACCTTTAAAAGGGGGATTGGATAGATTCATGGAGGAAAAGTCCGTTACAAGCCATAAGCAACCTCCTGGTTTTAGAAGTCGGTTTTCTCTGTATGCCAGGTGCAAGGGAGTGACAGCAGGAAACAGGTTATTTTGTTGGCTCTGTGCTCCCGGAGGCATCTGGTGGGGCCATTGTGAGATACAGGAAGCTGGACTAGATGGGCCTTTGGCCTGATCCAGAAGGGCTCTTCTTTTGTTCTTAATATGTTGAACTGATTCAAACACCACCACAGCATAAGCCCTGTTCAAGTGTTCATCTCACGGTGGAGATGCCTGCCTGAAGGACGACTTCTGAATGTGTACATTAGCCACACCTCTCCAATGATGTGCGCTTTAGTCTCACCCTCCCTCTGATCAACATTTGTCTGCAGCGGCAAAAACTGAACATGGTGAAGGCAGGGGTGGAGCTAAGATGTGCACGTCACTGAGGTGGGTGAGGCTATGGCACACACCCATCTCCGTGGGGAAATGGAACACCCGAATATGGCTATAGTGTAAGACACATTAAACTTTTTAGAAGGCATTGTTCTTCAACAGCTGCATAATCATTTGTGTGAAGTATACTAAATGCTAAATATGTTTTAGTCTTGTTAAGCCTAGGAGTACATACATGAGACCTTCCCTGCTTGGCAATTAAAATCGGACTAATCATTTTTGGTAATATCCATGTTTTTCTTCCTGTGTAGGTTGATGATTCCAGCTGCGACTCTGAACTTCTGTCCCTGCTCCTGGATGAGAAATTAGTTGTGAAGTGCGTCTCCACTGTCTTCTATCCTCACCTGGTTAACCATCTGCTGGCCAGGCAAGAGGAGGGACGCTGGGATGCAGAAGAAATAGCAAAACAACTGCAAGCAGCAGGCTTTCCTGCAGAGGCAGGGTCCCTCCTGATGGCCTCTAAAGGGACGCATTCTGCACTTCGAACCTTTGGTGCAGCTCTGAGCGCTGTTAGGCACTGGTTCTAAATGGCAAAGCGTTTCAATTGACACTTGATCAAACAGGTGCCTGAACTGGGATCTATCGCAGCTGCCCCAATTCTAAATGGAAATTTGCCTAAGAGACATTGAGCGAGAGAAAAGAGATGCTTAGACCTAATTATCAGATAGAATGCTAACGATGTGCATACTAAAATACTTCCCTGCAGTGTTTCCTGTCCTGTCAAGAACTCTTGTTATATGGTAAAAACAGCTCAATTCAGGAGGCTTAGGCGCATTCTCTGTGACCTGTGCATGATCTTCCTGTAAAGAAACATTTTGCAGTGTCTGTTCTGATTAATGGGGATGGTGCTATACACTGTCACCTCAGTGTAACAGTATATGTACAATTGAAACTGGAAGAGTATAGGACTAATAACCTCATTTCAAAGGGAAATGACTGAGAAGCACGTTGAAGGAATCTTATGACTTCATACATCACACTGTTTAGAAGTTACTTTATCAATGCAATTGCAATACTTTGCATTTAATGAATTAAAGCCTTTCTTTTCAACCAACTTGCTTTATTTTATTTTTTGCTATGCTGCTTATTTCTTCTTTTCCTGAAACCACAATGCCTTTTAAATGAATTGACTCTAGTGCTAATTTCTGTACAATTTCAGATGGTTGGGTTTGGATCTTCACTGCTCTGTATGTCCCAAATCCATAGTGGTTATTGAGCGTATAACTGCAGATTTCTGCTTTCTTAGGTGGAAAGCATATGTCTGTGTTGCTGTGAAAGGAACAATTGGCCTTACAATGAAAAGCTTATGTTGTTCCCATATTGCAGCTGAGGGAGTCACCCAGTGTGAATTCATGACACAGGAGAGATTCAAACCAGGGAAGTCCTGATTTGCAGGTTAAGGCCACGCTCACTTCGCACAGATGTCACATCCTAAGCCCATCCTGGCACCTATGCCAGCATAACTCAGTAACACCCTCAGTGTTCATGGGAGCACCGACACAGCCTGTTACAAATGGAGTGGCGGCATCCTGACGACAGCACTTCATTCATGTGACATCCGCATCACCATGAAGTCAGTGCATCATCCGTGTGATGTCCAAGGAACCAATCACTGCATCTACTCAGCCCCAACACTGGGAGCCAGAGATGTGCCACCAGGGTGAACTGAGCAGGGGGCAGATGCAGGGCCAATGAATGGCCAATGCTGGTGGGACATCCCCTGCCAGCCCCTAGGAACGAGCAACAAGCACCACCAGCAGCCATGGGGAGATACACCATGCGCGCTTACACACATGCACATGACACACGGGTACCACAGCACCCCCACCATCCCACCAGCAGGAAGGTGAAAAAGCAAATAACTGCTAGGAGCCCTTTCAGGGTTCAGGTGCCCTCATCCCACTCACACAAACACATATATTTATGTAGCCGCCTTGGTTGGGAGGAAAGGCAGGGTATAAATTATTTAAATAAATAAAAATATATCCAAGGAATATCATTTTGAGCAGAGCAGCTTAAGAGTAGAAAGATAGCTCTGTTGGAAGAGGGCAGCCATGTGAAACACACAAGTCTCTCCATGGCAAGGGTTCAGTGGAGATATCCACCAACTGAAAGGTGCCCTTATGCCAGGGGAGGAATTGGAGCAGCAAGGGACAAGGGGTGCCCCAGCTCAGGCAAAGCAAGGTTCTTTTAGCTCACTACACAAAGACACAGGCTGGGAGCGCCAGGCAAGGAGGGTTCAAGCCCAGCCAAGGGACTTGCCCTAACCAGCAAGGCACACAACTTTTGCGTGACTGGCCAAAAACACCCACAGCAGAGACAAAAGAAGGAGGGGGTGAAGGTCTAGAGTAACTCACACCAGCTACTCCAAAGCTGCTCTCTAACTACCTAGCCAGAGCAGGAGACAGGCAAAGAGCACCCCATCCAGCACTTGATGCCTTGCATCACTGCAAGCAGGCACACACCCCTGGGAGGCTGTAGCACATTAACCTATCACGGAGAGCATTGCATGGGCTAATCGCTGGACTGGCATGTGACATGGTACTGACGGCAGTGTCTCATCTAGCTAGCCACTCCCTCATACACCCCGTATAATTGCTTCATTGCTGTTGCCCTCTGGTGTGGCTGTCTGTAAGCTGTAACACACACACACACACCACCACCACCACCACCACCACCACCGCTCACCATATACCATGGCAGCAGAGAATGGGGGGCTCATGATCTTTGAGGAATGTCTCCCCCCCCCCCAGAACCCAAGATGTCATGAGGTGAGGATGCTGCAGACACCTGAGAGCAGAAATACACCCACAGAGTCGCACCCTGAGGCCAGCTGAGGTAAGGCACTACCAGGGTGGGTAGAAGGGATCTCTATCTAGTAACAAAGAGACAAGTTGATCCAATCAAGGTTTTTATTGAACAGTATCGGTGACAGAGCATCATGAGAAAGAGAAACACACAAGTGGGGCTGCCAACCATCTCCTCCCAGCAGGCCCACTTGTGCCACTGCAAGTTATCAGACAGTCAAGTAACAAGTGCCAGTGAGGTCTGGTTGCACCAGTTGGTTCACTGTCTGCCATGGAGTTTGCAAAGCCACAGGGGCCTGATGGGAAGGAGTAGGTCAACAACCTCACCGAGCAGCATCTGAGCTCACAACACTGCAGGCAGGCTATAGGTTCCCTTGGGTTCTGCACGATGTCCTCACCTGTGGGAAGCAAGAAGAAACACAGAGAGTAACAAAGACTTGACAACACCTGTTCTCTGGCTTGAGAAGATACTCTGTGTTTGCAAGGGAGAGTGGTTCCACCAGAGTGTGCATGCAGTGGCGCCCTGTAGGGGGCATGATCAAAGTGGCTGGGAACATTGCCTTTCTCTGGGGGGGGGGGGTGCTGCAATGGAACTCTGCAGAGAACCACAGTTCAATCCCTTTGGGCGATGGTGCAGTCCTGAAAAATTAAAGGGGTTCTTATGAGTGTTAGCAACTATATTTTTTTGGGGGGGTCTAATTCACTAATAAAGGAGAATTAGAACAAGTTGGTCTCTAGCCACGTAAGTCACCTGGAATCTCAGGGGCTCCCTCCCTTAGCTTGCCAGTAGTAAAATTGGTCACCCTGCATTGTGTCTGGTTCCAGGCCTTTTCAGTTGGCATGAATTTCTCTCCTTGTCCCCCCCCCCCCCAAGCAACAGTCTAATTCCATATGTAGCTCTGATATTTTTAATAGCCCAGAGCTGTATACACAGCATGGGAAAGAGGCAATTGCACGGATGTCCTTAAACTGCAGTACGTGGACCCATTTTATCTCCCTCGTGGGCATCTACATTATTTATCATAATGAGTGAAACAGATGTATGTGGTTTAAAAATAAAGAAGTAAAGCTGCAAAGAAATAAACATAAGGATGTCAACTAAATGAATTACAGATTGGGGAACGAAACCTGAGAGTGGTTGTAATTAATACAGTGGTACCATCTGCACAGTGCTGGGAAAGAAAGGTAAGAACCTGCAAGGATATGTAATTGGTACAGATTCTGGACTGTATGAGGATTCAGCTTTAAAAGGCAAGACACTCTTGTTCTACGAAGAGTTGCTTTCAAAGCAAAAATGTTCTTCAGAACTTTGAGCTGGAAGACCTGTATTCCTAAGGACGTGTTCTGACCACCCACTTCTTATAAGCAAGTTATCACCTGTAAAGTACGGCCATCGTTGGTGCTGTACATGCCCCCAAAAGAATGCAATCTGAACAAATTAGACAGCAAAGTAGACTGTGCAAAAGTTCAGGTTTTCAAAGAAGGTATATTTCATTTTTGGCAATGATTTAGGACATGGAGGTTGAAAGTAGCCAGACTAGAGGCAGGGTCTTGGCAGCCAAGGTGTTTTGTGCTTCCTGTCTTTCTGCTGTACTGAACTGTTGAACTAGGCTCCTAGTCACTGTCTCCTCCCTTCCTTACACAGAGACACAGCCCAATCCTGTGTAACTCTTGCACCGGTGTAACAGTAAATTCCCCGGTGTAAGAGCACTTATGCCAGTGTAACTTGCCGTACGCTGATGGACGCAAGACGGACACTGGCATAACCCCCCTTGGATGCCTCACATGCGCAGTTTGGATGTGAAACGGACACCGGTGCAACTCCACCGGTGCTGAGGATATTCTGGGGGCATTCAGACACCCCCGGAATGCCCCCTGTGCCAGCAGAGTTGTGACAGCGTCTGTTCCGTATCCGAACTGCACATATGAGGTGTCTGAGGGGGGGGTTCACCGGTCTCCGTCCTGCGTCCGTCGACATATGGCAAATTACACTGGCATACGTGCTCTTACACCAGGGGATCTACTGTTACACCGGTGCAAGAGTTACACAGGATTGCGCCCACACAAACACATACTTGTGAGGGTGTGTTTCTTTCCTGGGGCTCAAAATCAAGCTGAACAAATTCCAAGGGCTATCTCGGGAGGCCTTAGGCCTCTTCACGAATAACCCTATAGATCTGAATGATCCTTGATGGGAAGGTAATTAAAGAGTACAGAATGCCAGGTATAATCTGTAAGAGACCAATGTGATAAGGTGAAAGAGTTTCCTTTCAAGGACCTTTCAAAGCCTGTTTCAAGAGGATGCTGCAACATAAACTCCCATGGAGTGTCCCTCTCTGAAATGTGCCGCAAATGTCAAGTGACATTTGTCTTGTGCTCATTGTTACCTTGGATATTTTTACAATATTGCTTTTAAATACTACTCTCTGCTACACTGGCACAAATAGAGATTTTTGGGGGAATATGAGCAGTTTATCTAAATGCAAACGTGATAGTTGCAGATCCCACCCATTTCTAAGCACAAATGTTTGAGTAGCAAGAAAGGAACTAGACTAGGGAGTAATCAGGCATTTTATGTATTTATTTTACTTTTACATTTTTAATGTTTTATTACACTTTCTCCGTCTTATGACATATAATAGCATATGTATGCATTTCACATTCTCCAGTTATTCAGCCCAAAGGGGTTCCTTCTTACTGCACTTATTGCAGTTGTGGAAGGTATTTTTGGAACACAATGTCTTGGTGCCGAGCTCCATAAAATGAGTTGCTCCAGTTATGTATCTAAATATTATTTCAGATGATTGTAGGACAATGGCACTTCTGCAAAACTGTGCTTCCAAGGTTACTGTTTAATTCAAATGATGTAGAGAAATATAATTTAAAATGAGATTTATTTTCATTCTGCTTGGAAAGCTCAAGGCAATACAAAAGGCATGGGCATGGGGGTTAGAGCAAATATAAGGTCATTCCATTCTTCACATACAGTTTTGTGACTCTCTCCAGTTCAAACTGTGTCAGACAGTAGCTCAGTAACTCTTTGTAACAAATGCAGCGGCTCTTCAACACCTGCTCTGCAGCACTCAACTTAGAGGACCATGGTTGCATAAACACTACCAGGCCTGCAGGCTCCCATGATAATACCGATAACTCATATAGGAAGTACATGCTTGTTGTGTTGTTGCTATGCCCTCCCCCAGAGAGGCTACCCATGTGACCTCCCTTGGTTAAGAAACAAGAAAGGAAGGAATTTGCTGCCACAGGATGAGGTGATAGCCGCAAACTTAGATGGCATAGCTGTTAAAAGAGGCATAGCCGTTAATAGCCCCATCGTTTCTCACGGTGGCTCATTGAAATTCCAATGTACTTCTGGATACCAGATTCAGGGGCAACAAAGAGAGAAGGGTTGCTGCTTTTATATCATGCTTGCTGGAGGCATCTGGGGAGACAACTGTGGGAAACCTTTAAATCGAGTGGCAGGACTGCAATGGTTTCACCATCTTCCTGCCCACTTGGAGGCTTACAGTTGCATCTGATGATATTCATGGAACAGTGAAAGAAACGTCATGCTGATTTTGTTTTTAAAGTGTTTTTATTGTCTTTTAAAGAATACTTTTAAAGTATTTTTAGTGCACATATGTGTATTTTAAGAGACTTACAAGGCATTTTAATACATGTTTTAAACATTTTTGAGCATTTTGTTTTTATTTGTATGACCAAAAGCCAGAAGATGATCCGATCCTGGTATATTGTAACTGGTCATAACAGTTTTCGATCTTAACTGTTGGAAGTTAGGTTGCTTTACTTAGGTTGTTGTTGTTGTTGTTGTTCAGTCGTTAAGTCTTGTCCGACCCTTCGTGATCCCATGAACCATATCCCGCCAGGCCTTCCTGTCCTCCACTATCTTCCTGAGTTCGCTCATTTTCATGTTTGTTGCATCGGTGATGCTGTCTAACCATCTCATCCTTGGCCTTCCCCTTCTCCTTTTGCCTTCAATCTTTCCCAGCATCAGAGTCTTCTCCAGAGAGTCCTCTCTTCGCATTAGGTGGCCAAAATATTTGAGTTTCAGCCTTAGTACTTGTCCTTCCAGGGAACAGTCAGGGTTAATTTCATTTAGGATTGACTGATTTGATCTCCTAGCAGTCCAAGGGACTCTCAGGAGTCTTCTCCAGCACCACAGTTCGAAAGCATCTATTCTTCGGCGCTCAGCCTTCCTTATGGTCCAACTCTCGCAACCATACATTGCTACTGGAAACACCATCATGGACCTTCGATCTAATCCAGCAGGACTATGACCTGATTCACACATGGCTGGTTGCAATGCTTTCTGTATTTGGCTGGCTGCAATCCTGTTTTGAATCCAGCTGGGCGCTTTTAGGATGTCTTGATGGACAGATTTGATCTGTTTTATTATTGATATGGATTAGTGCTGATTTTGTTCATTAATCTAATTAGCCACCTGGAGAGTACCTTTTTATGCCAAACAAGCAGGGTAAAGATGAATAAATAACATGCCGATAAACATCGTGGCACTTTCCAAAGCGTATGAAAATTGTAGGGAGCTGTGTTGGTACAGTGTTGAAGTAGGCGCACTGGGCTGGAGCTTGATTTGCCAGATACATCAGCTCGATCCCTTAAGTTGTCTGGCAGGGAGAGTGCTGACCGAATAGATGCCTCTCCATACTGCGCTACGCAGCCTTAAGCAGCAGAATGCCAAAGGCTGGAGAATCCTGGTTCTGACAAGCAGCATCTGCCAAGGATTTCCATGCTGGCCACATTCCAGTGACAGGTGCAATGGGAAGCTTGAGATGGCCTTTGAACACTGAAATGTATTCCTAGAAGATGCAGTAAAGGTGTCTCTTGACATTTAAGTCCAGTTGTGTTTGACTCTAGGGTGCGGTGCTCATCCCCGTTACAAAACCGAAGAGCCAGTGCTGTCCGAAGATGCTTCCGTGGTCATGTGGCCGACATGACTGTCCTTGCTGCAGCGTGTAGCGTGTGGTTGGAACACGGAACACTGTTGCCTTCCCATAAGCGGCACCTATTTATCTACTCGCATTAGCACGCTTTTGAACTGCTAGGTTGGCAGGAGATGCAACCTACAGCTAAATGAGATGCTCCGGAGATTTATGTGTTCAGGTTTGCATGGGGCAAGTGGGGTAGTTATGGCCATGTCAATGTGTTGGATAGATTTGTAAAAGCATCTTTAATGCATGGACATTTGAGGGTGGGACTCGTTTTGCAACGGAAACTTCCAGATGATGTACGTTCCATAGTTATCCCATCCAGCCATCATTGCAAATGGAATGATGTGAAAAATCTGTGCTATCTGAATGCAACGTGTGGGAGGAGATGGATCGATTGACAGACTGATGGATGTAAGCTGGCTGACATTTGCTATCTGTCTCTGGGCTGGATCTGTGGGTCCTTGCTTCAGCCACTTCCCTTAAACACAATTCAGCAGGACACAGTCTACACGTCTAACCAGATGGCTGGCTTAGAATAAGAACATTAAAAACCTTCTTAAAACTAAAGGAACCGCCTCCTTCCTTATAATCTGACCTGGCGACCCGTACTCTGAGGTAATCAGGGGGCCCCCTGTTAACCGTGCCGCCATTGACAGAGGTGAGGGGGAGGGCAGCAAGGAATACGGCCTTCTCTGCAATGACACCCCAACTGTGTAATTCCCTACCCCTGGAATTAAGAACGGATCCCTCTTTAGAGACCTTTCAGTGGGGCCTCAAGGCGTTTTTATTCAGGTTGGCATTCAATGGCTGACATGGTGGGCTGGCTTTTTAATTAATGTAATCATAAGGTGACCAACCGGGGCTTCTTTATTTTACTTGTTTTAATTACCTGTTTTATTTATTGTATTGTATTGTATTGTATTGTATTGTATTATGTATTTTAACATGTTTTAATTGTAAGCCGCCTTGATTGCCCTTATTGGGAGAAAGGCGGGGTAAAAATTCTTTAAATAAATAATTACATTTATATTTATAAATAAATTTATATTTACAAATAAATAAATGCTTTTCTTTACACCCATATCTATTTCATCAAGCCTTTGGCCTAACCTGTAGTCCTCATTCACTGAAATTGAGTTTGATACTTGTAATTGCTATTCAACATACAGCCCACTATTACCCTTATCTCTCCCACCCTTCCTCTTCCTGTCTCTTCTCTCTCACCCTCATACTCTGGTGAAATTGAAATTGGAAATTTAAATCTGAATTTTAAATCGGAGCAGAGAGTTGCTCGGTTTTCTTAAATAGTGTGAAATTGGGATTCGATGTGAATGAGCATGGCACTAGAGGTGATGCTTAGCTTAGTTTCATTTTGCCTCCAACAATGGACAAAATTGGAATAACAAATGGGAACCATAGGAAAAAATCATCCAGGGCTTTCGAATTCAAAATTGTCAATATGCCAATGATGCTCAGTGCTACCTCTCCTTTTCGTCATCGCTCAGGGTGGCTGTGGGAAGTCCTGAGTTGGAGTAGAACAGAGTAGAACAGAGTAGAGTAGTAGAGTAGAGTAGAACAACAGACCTCTGGGTCTGCCTTTCCCCACTTAATTGCATCTTTCAACCAAACCATGAGAACTGCAAGTGTTACACAAAAAAATTGCTTGGAAAGGCTATCAGAGATACTGGATTGAATCTGGAAGGAAAAAAAATCTCTATTCTTTCAGAGGAAGGGAACCTTTAGCTATAACCCATCATTAGATCTTCTTTTAGTTCCAATCCTCTCAGAGACCTTTCCCTTACCCCCTTGCTATTTGTAGGAGACATTTTTGCTTATTTCTCTTGGCCGCCTTATATATTCTAGAATCTATTCTAGAATATCACATTAAGGACTACTATCCAGTGCCAGAAGTGTGTGCGTTTTTGTTTTCTATTAGACTGAGTAAGATTCACTTCAATGTATCCTTTTTAAACGTGTGTGTGTGTACGTACACACACACACACACACACACACACACACACACACACACACACACGGCTTTATCATTCCTTGGGCCACACACCTGCAATCGTTTCCATAGTGACAGAGTTTTACAACCACCATCTGCTTTGTTCTCTGTTCCTTAACAGGTCACTAGCTGGCTGGAAAGATGCAATTACGTGGGGAAGGGCAGTTTTTAGGTGGAGTCCAAAGTTTTAAAATCACTTGGGAATTTGCAAAATCAGCACGAAACTCAAATTTAACTAGTGAGGTTGGTGCATTTACTGGAATGCCACGGGACTGACAACGTTTGCTGTAATAAAGCTAGCCACCTTGGCGGGATGATGGGGCTTGACTGGTGCCTAACATGGGAGAAACAAGAAGTAGTTGACGTATGCCATATTCTAACCCCCTTTCAGACAATGGACACGCCCTCCATGCCAGAAAAAAACCCCTAGGCCAACAATAAAGCTTGCTTAGGTAGGAGTAAACCTATAGGGAACAATGGAGAAGGGGAAAACACTAGAAAATCTTACCTCCCACCACCCCTGTATCCTATGTTCCATTTTTGGGCAGTGGGCCCACTGTCCAACAATGGAATATAGGATACAG
This sequence comes from Plestiodon gilberti rubricaudatus, assembly GCA_026170595.1. Taxonomy (NCBI): domain Eukaryota; kingdom Metazoa; phylum Chordata; class Lepidosauria; order Squamata; family Scincidae; genus Plestiodon; species Plestiodon gilberti. Next base: position 121,368,578 of record JANXHW010000001.1, on the reverse strand, counting down.
CACAGCCAATCCTAGCACCCCAACCTCAGTACTAAAGCCCCTGCCAGGTAGACTGCAGCTCAGACAACCAAATACATAGCATGGGGCTATACCTTTTGGGTAGGGGAGCTTTGATGATGGGAACCATGGTGAAAGGGCATTTAGCGTACAGACGAAGCACATTGCACAATCAATCTCTTGTCCCTCACAACATGTATGGCAAGATACTTGGTTAACACGTGTCTTCTCAGAATTCTTATTGCAGGTATTCTACCCCAAACACAAATATGCCCCATGCACAAACACCCAACTGGAACCTCTACTTCATCGCTCCAACAGGAGAAGCAAGGATCATGCACCTGACACAGGTAAGCAAAAGGGGGGGGGAGGGAATTCCATGCTGCTCCACAGTGATGCTGCATCTTGTTCTCATGTCTCTATTTCCCCCTCCCATTCTGACCCTTCAGGCTTTTCAAATGTGCCTTTGCTACAGCTTTGCTAACCACCCCTTCCTTTTGTGTGCGCCCACCTTTTGGGGAATGCCAAGGAATCCAACCATTCTTCTGGGGAGAAACTGTAGCTTGGTGGCAGAGCACAGATTTTGCATGCAGAAGTTCCCAGTTCAGTCCTTGACATCTCCAGGTCAGGGTGGGAAAAAAACACCATTCTGAAACCATGGAGTGCCACCGCCAATCAGCGTAGACAATACTGGGCTAGATGGATCAATGGCCTGACTTAGTAGAAGGAAGCTTCATATCGTCATAAACCAAGTCAGCAAAATAATAGCTGGCTGCCAGTGCCACTATTCCTGCTGCCATTTTGAATTTTTACTAGCATGTAAAATTGGTTACAGTATCTGAATTTAGTGGAATTTGTACAATGACGGTGGCAGAGAATAATGTGAGGGAAGCAAATCAAAATCTCTTAACTTTTTTGCCTAGGCAGGTGAAAATTCTCAGATCTGTCCTGTGCTGTTCAATCACAATGCTGTGCCTCCTTTTTTGAATGTCCACATTCCCTGCTCCTGTTGCTGTGGACCTCCTAGGGAAGTTCCTGTGAGGCTTCCACCCCAGTCCCACACATGGGGTAGGAATAAGACTCAGGCAGGGCAGGGCAGGGCAGGGCAGGGCAGGGCAAGGGGTTACTACACTCTACATAGTTGTCGTCCTGCCCAGGCTTGTCTGCTCCTGGTCTCAGGCAGCCAGGGAGCTACTCACTCACTGACTGCCTCTCAGTACCTCTTCATCAGCTTCCCTTGACCCCTTTTAAAGCTGCCTGACCCTGTGGCTCCACCCCCTTTCCCTGGCTTTGTCCTTCTCTCATGTCAGGGGCGAGATCCTGCCGGCACTTGGAGGACTCGGGCTGGGCTTGGCAGGGGTTAGTGGTGGTGGCTTTGGTCCCGCCGGGAGTTCTGTAGATGCTAGCTGGAGCGGTCGCCCTGGAGGGGTCCCTGGAGTGGGGATGTGGGGTGATGGCGCCACCAGCGACGAGGCCCTGGAAGGTCATGGTGGAGGTGAATCGGGGACGACGGATCCCTGACACTTCCATACAATCCATTGCTGCTTGCTTTCCCTGTTGCCTTGCTTTTTGCAATGACAGGCCGCGAATTTTCCTAGCTGCTAATTTTCTTTCTCGCACACACACTTCCTAATCCTCCTTCAAATGCTGTCTGCTCACTGCTTGGATACCTTGAGGTATGCAAATAGATACGTCTGGGAAGCATTAATGATCTCACTTTCCATTATGCATGAGCACTTTAGGAAGTGATGGATTAAATGTTATCTTCTGGAGCTTGATTTGGTTTTATTTACTGATGACGAGGATAGCAGATCCTTTTCTCTGCTTGCTTTTGGCGTTGCAGTTATATGAACGTGTTGTTCCTCTTACAAGACAATACCGGTATCTGCCTCTTCCCACTCTCCTGTACACACCCATACTTCACAATTCCTCACTATCAGATCCTCCCTGAATTGCCACAGGCTGAGGATCTAATCTGAAATGCTGGGTCACAAGAGGCATTTCTGAATAGCACTCATGTTCTGCTTTTTGTTGCTAGATAGCATCTGTTGCCAGGTATGCTTTTAAACACATATTAATTAACATGCGCACACTGAAACAACCTTGTATGGCACAGCCAATGGTACAGCTCAATGGTTTGGCAGGAAATGAAGGGGAGATGAGTGCAAAAGGTGCAACAAACAAGCTTTAATGTGAACATAAGCTCACAATAATACAAGAGGGGAATTAAAGATAAATAAAGCAATGCATGTTCCTCCTTAGCCATTTATACAGCTACATTCTAAGGGAAAGCAGGAGGGAGAGGGAGGGGATCAATGCTCCCTTTTTGAGGAGCATGTAGTGCAAGCACAGAATGGGAAATTTATGGGTTACCCAGAAGGACCTGGGGTTAAGAAACAGGGGAGGGGGTTTAGGGTACTGGGAGGAAGGAGAAAGATGGAGTAGTGGAAGAAAATAAGGGAGAAGGGTTCCTGTGGTTCAGTTCATTGTAAAAGACTGAATAGTCATTCTTTGTACCTGAATCAAAGGCGACAGGCAAGGGGTGAGCCTCTCAACAGGACTTGAACTCACTTCACCACTTGCAGTGGGGGACCTAGTCTCTACCACCAAATAATTCCTCTTTATCAATGATCCAAGCGGGAATCAACTGGACAGAGTGATTTTCTCTTGTCACTCAGAGTACTTGATGGATCAGTTAAGAGGGGTCTGTTTGATGGTTAAGAGGGGTTTCTACTCTCAGCCCCCCCCCCCAAACTGTGAAAGACCAAAAGCCTAAACACTTACAGTCATCACAAACATTCACACAAAGAAAGGAAAGGATAGAAGCACTAGGCATGTTGTCAGTTTGACTGCACACAAGACAAATCGGGAAAGACAGAGGGGAGTTGAGGGTCGATGGCAAGGCTGTACCAAGGACCAAGATTCCCAGTCCGTTTCTGCTGGATGGGGTGTGTGATGTATTGTAGGAGTTTCATGGTGTGAAGACCAGGTGATCCTCCTGTTATAAAGCAAGGTTTCAAAGGCAGAAAAGAGACCAAAGGAGCCTCGGCTGGCTCGAGGGAGGGAAGCAGGGCGAGAGAGCTGGAGCTGCTTTCCCAGGAGAAAGGGGTGTGTTGCGAGGTGGCCCACAATGGTCTGTCCAGTCTGCACTGGCACAGCGGCTTTGGTTGCAGAGAGAGAGAAAAGGGAAAACATTGGAAAGAGTGGAGTGTGGGGTCCTCGATCCTGGGTGCGGCTTGGTATGGTGGTCTTTGGATTGCAGCAGGAATGGAGGTGGCTGAATGCAGCATTCATGAATCAATGAATGACACACTGACAGCAAGGCAGTAAGAGGAGGATTGAAGACCTGTGGGATCATGTGACCCAGTTTTTTAAACCTGTTTTCCTCTCATAGTTTTCCATGGGATCTTTAATGGGGTGAACCCATCGAGGAACCTTCTTTTGTGTCTTGATGGTTTATTCCCAGTCCTAAATGGGTCGTTCCATTGTTTTTGCCCCTGGCAGAAGGTGGCTCAGAAAGCCAGTTGCTCCATTAGCATGGCCCCTTGATTGAATTTGGCCATGGAATTGGTGAGGACAGCTGGATTTGTGGATCCTTCTTTTGTGTTGCTTGTTTGCTCCAAGTCAGGGAAGTCCTAGGAGGGGGCTTTTGTTCACCGGGTCAAATGTATTAGGAGCAAAGTGTGGTTGCCTACATGACGTTCCAAAGGTCAGGCAAGGCTCTTTCTAGGCCAGCGTGGTGGTGGGATGATTGTGCTCCCAATAAACATGGTGGCCTCCCTCCTGGCCTATGGATCGGAGACCTCTTGCCGCTGACCCTGTGTCATGCTCTCTTAGCAGGCACTCAGCACCACATACCCATGTACTGTATATATGTGTCTCTCTGCACACTTTTAAATAAAAAGGCTTGTCAGACAGCAAAGCACATGAATGGTGCGGGGAAAGTTTGTGTGTGCATAATGGATTATTCTGGGACAGGTTTGCACCCAAGTGGTTAAAACAATCCCTTTCTTTTAATTGTCACTGAATTCTATCAGTTTAAAACAAGCAACGCCTGTCACAGGATGTTTCAGAAGTAACCAGCACTGTTTCCTCCCTTGCCTGTAGCCCAAATGTCCTATTTACACTTTTATCTAGGCAGCTGTGGGTGTGTGACGTGACAAATGCAAAGAGCACAAGTGGGAGACTGGGGCCTTTTAAGGGTGGGTGGCAACCAGTGATCAAAACCTGGCGAAATAGAGATCAACGGTCGTCAGTGTTGATGTTGCTGGATGTGTGTCACTGAGAGGTTGTCTGTGTTACCCTCAGCACTCCTTTGAGGGAAGACTGCAGTTGTGCATTACTGTGGCTGGACGGCTATAGTGGCATGCTCAATATCTCTTCTTTGAAATATATTTCTTTTTCTGAAAGCTACTGTATGTGTCATGTTTCCCCCTGCGGAGTGCTAGCGCTAATCAGTGTCAAATTTTCTGTCAGCTAACACTTTTGCTGTGTTTAGTATGACAGCCATTTTCTTTGGGGGAAATCAGAGAGGCTGCAGCCATCGAAGGCAGCATAAAAGTCTGGGATTAAGTGCTTCTGAAGTCTAATCAATGGCAGGGTAAATTGTGCCAGGGGACTCATGCTGACTCACTTCCGCTTGCTGCTTCCTACATAATGGGGCGTAACTCCGCTGCTGCTTGTCGGGTCCTGAGATCAGGACATTTCTTTGTCTGCTTTTTCCAAGTAACTTAATAGCTGTGCTGTAGTACCAGGTGGCTGAGGTAAACTTGGAAAGCAGCTGAGCTGTCCTCCTCTTTCAGTCATTTGTTAGTGGGAGGGGAAGGGCAAAAGAGGAGAGAGCAGAAATTGCGAGCACGGGGAGTGGAAAAAAATGAATACAATATAATGAGACTGTTTTGAGACCATAATCCTAATGCCAACTGTTGGTAACTTCTGTCGGGACTGATCTATACAGGGTGAGTCATAACGGTCTCTGGGATTTTAGTGCACCACTACATTGTAACGGAAAGGGATAGGGTAACATAGTTAATGGTAATGTATTTTAAACTGTTTTTAATTTTTGTTGTAAGCCGCCTTGGGCATTTGCCTCGGCATGGGATAAGGCGGGATATAATTTTTTTAAATAAATAAATAAATAAATAAATAATGGAAAGAGAAATATTCATTGTTTTTTTACAGAGCTTACAAATGCTGGATGTGTCCGCCCTTCGAGACATGGCAAATATCTATCCTGTAATCCAGTTCAGCCCACACTTGCACCAGTGTTGCCAGGTCCACCTGAGTGATAGCCATGGGTAATGCGTAATCCTGACTGACGGGAACTCCCCCTGCTGTCTAATGACGTGCCGCTGCATGCATACAAAACTTGGAGACGTTCTCTTTCTATCACCATGCGTTGTGTTTCCATATCCCTTACCGTTACAAAGTTATGACTCGCCGAAATCCTGGAGACCATTGTGACTCACCCTGTATTACAGATTTGATGAATGTCCTGGAAATACTGACAATGCTAAGATGAACATCTGAAAATTCATATTCCAGTGAGCGTGGTTCTCCCCCCCCCCCTCAAAATGTGATAGTACTCGCTGGTATACTGTCCTACACAGTATATACATAAAGCCCCAAGTAGTACATCTTAAAATCCATACAAAGGAAAGGAAGAAACACAATACTTCTGGAAGCTTTCGCCTTTACATGAATACAGCTATGATCGACTTTCAGTGGCTTAAATTGCTAATCTGGTTTAGATGTTCTGAATGGTCCCTACTTGCATCTCCTAAAGAGGATATTGAGTTGAAACAAAAGCCCTAGAACTGCTGTTACCACATGGGGGAAAATGTCCTTTTTATTGCCTGCCAAATGCCTTGGAATTCAATAAGAACCTCCATTGTGAAAAAGAAGATAAAATAGAAGAGGCTTTTATTATCTGAAATGCAACTACTTACCTTTCTGCAGTGGCATATAAGCCTTCTGCAATTTTTGGCACCAAGACCACATCGCAATAAGTTGTAGTAGGTGTTGTGCATTGTGCTTTGTGGATTGGGGGGGGGGGGTATACACCATCTGGCCACTGAAACCAAGATCTATGGAAAGGTTTATATAGTAAAAATGGGCCAGAAAGTGGAATGAGATCTAATTGGCTAGAAAGCAATTAAGTTGACTGTTGGCAGAAGTACAACTTACCTCCATAGCAGTGTTAAAAACAATAATTAGATTTCTTGCAAAAAGTAATATAAACTACGTATATATGATATAGGGGGACATGATTGATACTTATAAAATTATGCATGGGATGGAGAGAGTGGATAGAGGGAAATTCTTCTCCCTCTCGCACAACAGAAAATATTTCTTTACCCAGCGTGTAATTCATCTGTGGAACTCCTTGCCACAGGATGTGGTGATGGCACCTGGCCTAGATGACTTTAAAAGGGGTTTGGACAGATTCATGGAGGAAAAGACCATCACAGGTTACAAGCCATAAGCAACCTCCACGTTTTAGAAGTGGGTTTTCTCTGTGCCAGGTGCAAGGGAGTGTCAACGGGAAACAGGTTATCTTGTTGTCTTGTGCTCCCTGAGGCATCTGGTGGGGCCACTGTGTGATACAGGAAGCTGGACTAGATGTGCTTTTGGCCTGATCCAGCAGGGCTCTTCTTATGTTCTTATGATTCTACCCTGAAGCACATCCTGTCAAAATGAGAAAGTTGGCACACGCACAAATCCATTGAATTAGTCAAGAACGGACTACTTAGCATCTGCTTATACTAGGATAATTCCATCCTGATAGTGAGGTCACAGAGTTTATTTCCTATCTCTCAGATTCAGATCTCAGTGGCAAAGTCTAACTTCAACCCCAATGTTACCACTGCGTCTGTGGCAGCAGTTAAGGCAGCTGCTGCCGTGGCCCCAGTTAGGGCTCACTGATGATACTTGGCTGCTATTTTGCTAAAGGTCTCCACTTTTTCCCAGAATGCACCTGATATACGCATTGTTCCAGAGCATTGTGGGGAAAAAATGGTGGCCACCCACTGGAGCCACCAAGAGGATCAAGGAAGACCCACTGCCACAGCTGCTGCTCAGGTAAGTCCACCTACAAACCTTCTGCACATACATAAGAACATAAGAAGAGCCTTGCTGGATCAGGCCAAAGGCCCATCTGGTCCAGTTTCCTGGCCTACTACTAAAACCAAGAGGTTGCTTATGGCTTGTAACCTGTGATGGTCTTCTATCCAAACCCCTTTTAAAGGCATCTAGGCATAGGAGTAGGTGGCCCACTAGAGGAGATCTTGCTGAAGACCTTCTCAAATCTGGAGATGGCTTTGCATAACATTAGGCTTACCATTCGTCCAGATTTGGCCGGGAAAGTCCCGGGAATCGGCCACGATTCCCGGTTCTGTCCCGGTCCGGTTTTCCGGAACGAATGGCTGCCGCCGCCACCATCTTTTTTAAAAAACTTACCAGGGCGCCGGCAGCATGCATCTTGGATCACGAAATCTCGCGTGATCCAAGATGTTGGCGCCCAAATCTCATGAGGGCATCGTGAAATCTCGTGAGGGGTGTCGTCTGCCCGCTCTCTCACCGGCATGGAGCCAGTGAGGGAGCGGGCAAACAACAGCAGGCTGTGTTTCGCCCGGTCTCCCAGCAGCTCCGTGCGGTGCCGGTGGGAGACCGGGCCAGCCTGCAGCTGCCTGTTCCTGCTTGCCGGCGCTGCTGTGGACGCGGGGAGCAGCAGCAGCAGCAGCAGCACGGGGAGCAGCAAAGGTAAGTAAAAAAGCTAATTTATTTAATTTTTAATAATTAAATAATTAAAAATTCGGGCGTGCTTCGCGCGGCAGTATGGGGCACTTCGCGCCCCCTTTAGTGTTAAAATTATTTCTATTTTCATTTATTTTTTACTTTAAATTTTTAATGATTTAATTAATTAATTATTTGACTGGGGGGGTCTGTGGGGGGGTGTCCTGGTTTGGGGTTGGGAAAATATGGTAACCCTACATAACATTATCATCCAAGAAGAAGACAAACATTGTTTAGTCATAGTATTCCTCATCTCTTACTTCAGTCATTCAGACAAAAGAAACATTCCAGCTTCGTTCCTCTCTTAATTGTCATGATTTTTAAAAATAATTCTAAGGCTTGTGTAATTTAGGAATATGCTTTCTTGTGTGCTTACTACTGGAATATGCTCACTGTGGAGTAACATATCTGTGAGTTGCAAAAGGTCCTTTCTGATGTTACTTTTAGCTGCTGCATTACAGCTTCTTCCTGAGTCTCTTGGCAACGTTAAAGTGGGAGGAGTCCAAGTCTTGGCTCCTAGGAATGAATTGGAGACTATCAACCATTTTCTCTATTTTAAAATGACTGTCAAGGCGGCAGGTTATTACTGGCAGTCTCTCTTCCCTGACTCCATTGATTAAACAAATTCATGAAAATAAAGGTATCTGATATTAAATAAATTAACCCATGTAGCCTACAGAACAGTTAAGGCAGCATTTCAAGTACCATCACAGCTTATGGATAGATACCTCTTCTTCTTGTCTGAAGACCACAACTTTTTCTCAAGGAACATTGTGCCTCTAGAGTTGTGGGATAAACCAGATCTCTCTCTCTCTCTCTCTCTCTCTCTCTCTCTCTCTCTCTCTCTCTCTCTCTCATTCCTTTCCTCTATTCTCAGATGTAAAGGTAAGCCTTTACAAATGGGTCGTGCGCTCAACTTATTGGTATTTTGCATTTCATTAATTCAATCTCATGGCAGGCATCGTATCAATAATAGATGACATTCATTCAGACTCTACAGTTCAGATGTAGTTTGAAAAGTTCTCAAGTGTTTCAAAGAACCATTAAGAAGAAACCCATTAAGATTCTAGGGGTCTATAACTGTTTTATGTTTGGCTGTAGGGGTGGTACTTATACATTGTATGCGCCTAATTTACTGAAATGTCTCTGAAAACCTGCAGCTAATTAAGCAAAATGCCCATTTTCTTTTTTTTAAGCTGTATTCATAAACTGTGAGAAGTCATACTTCGTTATTGTTTCATGATATTGTAAATGCTTTTTTTCTTTTATAAAATAACCCCATGGGTCTGTAAAAGCTTAAAAGAAAGTAATATTGTATGGGGGTAGGGAAGGGGATTCTTTTGGGCTCCTTTTATTCCTTTCTTAGTGTAAGTTTCATAATTACATAGGAATAACACTATTCCTGTTTTGTGCTACTAAACATAGCAGTCAGAACCCAAAGGACTGCTCAGGGATTTTAGGTCTTGCATCTTTATTTATGTATAAACGAATTTCTGTGCCTCCTTTCTCCCCAACCTAGGGGACTCAAGGTGGCCTCCAAAATACATATAAAACAATAAATCAAAAGCATAATACCCAATACACTGGAGCCAGTTTGGAATGGAAATGGTGGGACTACTTAATTTAAACCTAAACCCTTATGATAAGCAGATAAATGGGGGGGGGCATACGGATATCCTCTGACAGCAAGTTCCATAAGGTGGGCACCGCAATTGAGAAGGCCCTCCCAAGCATCACCAACCGTGCTTCCAGGAATAGGCTTTAAAGGTCCCTGCTAATTGGGCAAGAGGCACTTTTTCAATTGGTGCTCCTCTTATCTTTAGCAGGGGGAGAGTAACTGCCCCCCTTTCACCCCAGCACAATCTCTTTTCTGGTGGCTGTTTGCTGGTGTTCTTAATCTTTTTTAGATTGTGAGCCCTTTGGAGACAGGGAGCCATTTAATCATTTCATTTTGTCTGTAAACCACACTGTGAACTTTTTGTTGAAAAGCGGTATATAAATACTTATAATAATAATAATAATAATAATAATAATAATAATAATAATAATAATAATAATAATAATTATTATTATTATTATTATTATTATTATTATTATTATTATTATTAAGGTGATAACAAGCACCTTGAATTGCACATTTCACTTAGTAGTCCCTTGTGCCCCTCCCAAATCGCTTCTAAAAATCACGGGGCTCTGCAGAACATCATTCGGATTATCTTAAGGACCACTGTCTCCCATATGAAACTGCCCACCCACCTCTGAAGATCTTCAGTGGGGGCATCCTGAGATCTGCACCCCATTTGGTAGAGAAGCAAGTCCAGCAGACGTTTGTGTGACTATGTCTCAATAATTAATATTGTAATAATTAATATTGTAATAAATGCATTACATGTGGCATTAAGAGTTTCCAGGTGCAAGGGTTTTCTTTGTTGAAAAGCGATATATGAATGTTAATCTCTCATTGAGTGCTGGTAAGCCAAAACCAGCAACCACAGTTCTAGCTCTTCTTCCCCATTGTCATGTCTATTCATTAATAGTAATTAATTACTTTAATTACTATAATTAATTAATTAATTAATTACAGTATTTATATACTGCCTTTCTCATAGACTCAAGGTGGTTTACATAGGCAGGCCAACCAGAAACCCATATTTTTTCAAATTGTTTTTTTTTACAATGTTGTTCTATGAGAGAAACTCATAGAACCCTCCATTTCTCAAAGTGTTTTCCTTCATAGTGCAGTTGTCGTTCTGACCGCACGGCTTTTGCCTTCCAAGCTTCCACAGGCAACTGCACGTCAAGCCTCAGATGGGTTCACAAGGTGTGATCCATTTCTTGCCTGCTGACACCTCCACTGTCCACACTCCTCCGCATTCTTTCACGAAGCTCCGTCGGCTCCAACACTCCATCAGCAGCATTTGTTGCCCTTCCAAAGCGAACCCGGGGCTGACCCTGCTTAGCTTATTCAGGTAAGGCAGCAGCTCATCCTCCAGACCTCACCTCCAACCACCGTCTAGTGGAACTAAGCCATGTCCTAATGTCATGACAATCTTATTTTCTCTGCTCTTCCTCTGCAGTCATTCGCAACTGCTGGGAGAAGGGAGGGCAAGGAAAGTGTGGCATTGCTATGTCAACTCGTGGGTGAGTTCTGTTTGTTCATATAATTTAAATTATTTGTGTCCTGCTTCTAATCAATGATGATAAAGCAGCTTACAGCAAAAATGAAAAAAACAAAAACAAATTATAACTGGAAAGAGCCTTCTTGAACAGGGATGTTTTCACTTTCAATCTAAAGATAGCCAAAGAGGAAGCCAGAGCCTGATTTCCCTGGGAGCCAACTCACAATGGCGGGCCAAAGACAGGAAGCGTTGGACTCCCCAGTTAAAACAGGACAGCAGTTTTGGAAAGGAGCTATTAAGGGAATCTCTCCCCCTCCCCCCATATCTATATAATCTAATACTGTATGGATAAGTGGTTGAATTTTTTTTTAAGTGAAACATTTTGACTTCCGCCTTTTTCAATAGCGCACAGATTTTATTTACAGATATATCAAAGTAATAACAGGTTGAAGAATGTTGATGGTGGTGGAATTCTTAGCAGAGTTGCACTTGTAAGAATTAAAGAGACATGCACATACTAAACGTTATCCTCACAATTGAGGCCATTTAGTGTTGGGTTTTTTTTAGTTTATATATCCAGAAATTTTCTCTGTCTTCAATATCCGAGGATGTGATGCTTTCTCAACAGGAAAGATGCCTAAATCAGAGCAGCCGTGACCACCAGAACTAAAACGTTTAGCAAGATTTAGCTTGTGAGCTGTTTGAGTTTCTTTGTTGTTGCTGACTTGTGTGGAAAGATGTATGAAGGTCTGTTATCATTTTCCCAACATACTGAATGCAGCATTCAGGGCAGCTGGATACCACGTGGGTGAGGGCACATGCACCCACCATGATTAAAGTCTTATCTAATTGGAATACGAATTTAGTTGCTGAGCAGGGTGTTTGGGTTGTCTTTACTGTATTATTATTTATTACAGCATTTACATACTGCCTTTCTCACAGACTCTCACAATGAGTGAGGGTCTTACAGACGCAAGGAGGTTTACGTAGGTAGGCTAGTCATAAACCCCATTTTTTTTTTAAAAAAATGCTCTATGAGATAAACTCATAGAACCCTCAATCTCACCAGATGTTTCCTTTCAAAGTGCAGCCCGCGTCCTGGCCATGCTCTGCGCTTCCCAAGTTTTCACAGCAGCCACCGCAAATCACCCTGGATCGGTTCTCAAAGTGTTAACAGTCTCTCTTGCTAGATGACTCCTCCACATTCCTTTACAGTGCATTCTCTCACAGTGCCTTTACAGCTCAACCTCCAGACCACACCTCCTGCCCTGCAATCAGAAATGGGCAATCCTCAGCCCCTTTTAACACTCTCCCATGAATGATAAATAACACTGCAGAAGTGCCCCATCTGTGGCCACAACACTGCACAACTTTAGCCCCAGGTGGATTATTAGAACTGCTGAAATATGGGAGGCTTGCCAATGCAAATGGGGAAGCATTAGCAGGTTGCTTCTCAAAAAGATGGGTGGCTAAAGAGGCACTGAGAAGAAGGCTTTATTCAGTGCTTAACAAGAGGGATCATTTTTAGAACGAAGGCAAGAGCCCTTGCTGCACTGACTCTCGGCTATTATGTTTTAGTCAACTCTGAGTGCTTCTCTCTTTGCTTTGCCTAAAAAGCACATGTGTATAGTGTGGTCTCCTTAATAATTAATCCAAATGGCATCCACCACACCACTTCCTCAGGCTCTTTGATGTCTAGGTAGAGCGGTGATCAATTGGGGAGCCGTGAACTACTGTGTAGATAGGAAGACTGCCATTTTCCTGCTATTCTTGCTTCCCCCTCTATTTTGTGTTGCTCCATTAAAATAAACAAAAAAAAATCCAGTGAGACTCTTAACAGCAATCTTTCCCACTGAAGTTCTAAAAGCCTTTTCAGAGCTATAAATACCATGCATTGTATCAATTACAATGTGAAATATAAAGACGTCACACACTCACCTTTATAAATCAGGTTCTTCCCTCATTAATTCCAAAGACCTTCTTCAGCTTCCTTCCCAACAAACTGCCAAAAACATTGTGGGCGATGTCCCAAGCCTCAAAGAGGGGACCAATTGGGAGCGTAACTCTTCCTGGTTTTTGGAGTTAGAAGAAATCGCACACTGGTGAGCTTAGGGCTAATCTTCAGGCTTTCCCCTAAACTTGTGGAAAAATATTGACGGCCCAATCCTTATGGGCTACGGGCACCAGCACTGCAGCCATAGTGCTGGGTGTTGCAAACGTGCCATAAGGCACGTTTAAACACCTGGAGAGGAGGAGGCGCTGGCAGGAAGGCCTGCGCCATCCTGCTAGTGCAGTATCCAACCCCCACGTGCACTGGAGCAGATAAGGCCGCTCTGAGCGGCGCAGGGGCTGGGTGAGGGTGGGAAGGAGGGCGTAACAGGGTGGGGGAGAGGTGGTGGTGATGCTTTCTCAACAGGAAAGATGCCTTGGCTTGAGGGGGTGGGACTAGTATCCATGGCGGATGCCATGTCCTATCCCCCCCTCTCAAGCCTCCACCCCTGACACAGGACTGCTCGGTCCTATGCCAGCTGAAGAGCTGGCATAGAACCGAGTAGCCCCATTGCACAGGCTGACCTCCAGCCATGACCTTCCCCAGATAGGATGCAGCATGGGCCACATAAAGTGTATTTTCGGCACCCAGCGAGTAAGGTGTGCATGCCAGCAGGCCTCACTCCACCGCGATCCAGACCTGCAGCCACCACAGCAAGGTAAGGGTTGCTCCTGTGGGCGGGTGGTCCGGGCAGCGAGGGAGGGCAGCCAATGGCCAAGCCAGCCTGGGTGGGGGTGGGAATGTCAGCCTCGATATCCCCATTCCCATTCCCAGGCTTGGTGGCCCTTACACCGCCGCCTCGGATTTCCTCCAGCTCGAGAGCTGGCGGACATCTGAGGAGTCCCATCGGGGCCTTTCACCCCTACACCAGGGGAAGGGGATGAACGTCCCCATCCCCCATGGAGACGCCAGGCCGCATTGGAGCAGCCCCGGGGAGGCAGTGGATCCTGCAGCCGGCCACAGATCTTTACACAGGATTGGGCTGTTAGAGAGAGATTATAAACATCTGAATGCTTCCAACAGTGAACTTAATTTTTTTTAACCATGCTTTTAAACTTGATGTTACATTCATCAGATGTGAACTTTCATGTGTTCCATTGTGAGTCCTTGAAGAAACTCAATGTGATGCAGCCTAAAAATTCCAGAGTCAAGCTGATGCATATTGCTGCTACAGCACTTTCTGTGTGGTTTGAGCACTGGGAGAGACTGGGTGTCTTCTGATTAGAACTGGACCTGCAAGGACTCAGACCAAAGTGGCTCCTTTGCAAACTTTGGCCACCATTAAGTGGTGGCAAGTGGTCCGTTATTTTATCTGGGTGCCATGTGATTTTTTCCCCCATCAGTGGTACTGAAATGACTGGCTTTCTTCTGAATGACTAAATTCATTGTTCCCAACCCAACTAAAATCTAAACTCAAACTAAACTCAATAGCAAATTACAGTTCACGTTTCAAAGCTGTGAAGGGGGCCAGTTTCAAGCAAATGGAAGTCCATAGTGGTCATGATGGCTACATGGAACCTCCATACTTGGGGGCACTGAATCCCAGTTGTTGGGATCCAATAGCAGGAGAGGGCTAGTTTCTTCATACCCTGCAAGGAGGCTTCCCAACGGCATCTGGTTGGCCACAGTAGTGAAACAGGATACTTGACTTGGCAAACCCTTGGCTTGATCCATTCGGGTTCTTCTTATGTTCTTAACCTGTACTTGATCTCATTATTGCATTATGTTAGTCAAGTAATATAGAGATGTTGCATTGTTTTCATTTTTATTGCTTCCTTACACAATTTTCCAATGAAAATGATGTTTTTAATGCAGAGAATGTGATCACAATCTTAAAATGTCACTTGCACTGCTGAATAGTCAAAAAAAATATTATAATGAAGTTTGTTAACTCCAAAATGTCACCTTAAGAATTAGATTGCATCAGGGCTGCTTATTGTGAGATCTTTTATGATTATACTGTCTATGCTGACAACAATTTTAAATTAGAGGATTGTGTTGGATTGAAATGAGCTAATTCACTTTATAAATGCAGATTGCTGAAAAGAAATGGCTTTCTTCAGGTCCAAAAATGCATATTAGTCTACCTTAATTAGGAGAATATGTAAAGTAAGCATAGAGAAAATAGCTTTCAATCTGCCATTAAAAGTAACGTCACAAGTTGATAAGATTACCCTTAAAAACAAGAAACGGGCCATTAAAGGCTATGATACATTATTCAGTACATGAATATATTATACGTCTAATGCAAATCTTCTAAAAAGTCAATTTAGAAGAATTCATTTCCAAGTTAGAAGCTGTGGAAGAGGAATAGATGTGGTGTACATGACTTGAACAAAGTTGACCCTTTTGTAGTTCATACCACAAATCTGGCATATAGAAAAAGCAGGTGGAGCTGGCAGGCCAAATACAATAAAGACAATGAAAGATTCAGACAGATAAAGGATCTGATCCTGTCCAACTTTCCAGCACCGATGCAGCCGCAATGCAGCCCCAAGGTAAGGGAATAAACATTTCCTTACCTTAAGGAGGCCTCCGTGAGTGACCCCCTCCCCCCCCTGCAGGATGCAGCACACACCCCATTGGCACGGCTGCTTCAGTGCTGGAAAGTTGGATAGGATTGGGCCCAAAGCTACATTTGTCCTAGTCGTTCAATGCAAGCTTGGCAATAAGTTTTTTAGATAATCACTGATCAGCATATCACTGATTTTTAAAAGTTACTTAGTTTTTCATGCACATATAAAGACAAAAATGCACCATCTTAATAAAGCAGATTCCTCACAAAAATCGATGCAATCATCTCATTAGTTGCATTACTTCTGAATCTTCATTCCAGAAGCTAAGAATAATTCCAATTGTCTGTAAATGAGTTTCTAATTTCTCTCCCATCTCTAAATTGTATTAAAGGAGTACATTTTACCATCAGCAATATACTCCATTTTCTTCTTAACCAATCCATTTCCATTTAGATGCTACTTCAATCCTACCTCTTAGCAATGGATTAATCACTAATTCTTTATTTTCCTGTCTTATAAAATATACGTAATCTAAAATAATACCTAATGGATTTAATGGGAACTTATTTCCTGTTATATATCTCTTTACATTTTTTCAAAAGCAAAACTTACAGGCTCCCCAAATATAGATGAAGCTCATTCACCTGAACTTGTCCATGTCTCCAACAATTATCATACTGTGGAAGACGCATCTTTCTCAGTTTAAGTGGTTCCACCATGTCATCTATATATCATTTTAAAGCAAATTTTCTCTTAATGTATTTAGGTTTTTTTAGTCATTCCACATATCTATTGTGATATTATACAACTGATGGCTCTGCATGAGGATTATTTCCAGTAAAGGAGATTTCTTTGCTTGCACTTATATAGTAAGTAAAAATATTGGCCTTCTTGAATCATGATATAATGACCATAGTGTGTGTGTGTGTGTGTGTGTGTGTGTGTGTGTGTGTGTGTGAGAGAGAGAGAGAGAGAGAGAGAGAGAGAGAGAGAGAGAGAGAGAGAGAGGACTGCAGGTCTCTCTCTCTCTCTCTCTCTCTCTCTCTCTCTCTGGATTACTATTTTGGCCTTGCATCTCTGAAACCATTTGCTCCAGGTTGCAGAGGGAGCCCAATACACACCCAACGTCATTGGACATTTACATTGCATAGGACGGATTAACTTGTTAACCGAAACATGTAACAACACTTGCTCCTATTCATCCCTTCTTACCAATGCCTCTCCTTTTCTAATGCCTCTTCTCCCTTTGTCTCCTTCTCTGAAGTTTAGATTATAAACTCAAGTCATTGGGGAACAGGGAGGAACCTGTCCGGGGTTTTTTTTGGGGGGGGGGAATTACTCTGTAAAGCACCATATAAGCTGATGGTTGTTGATAGATAATAAACAGAGAACCACAAATAAATTTCATGGCTTGTGTATTTTGCTATTTACAAAGGGATTTTGAAACTGGAGGAAAATGATCATCCTTCACCTGAAGATAGGACTTTCTGAGGGTTAAATAAGCCTCCAGGAACCAGGTAATACTATCAGTTCAGTTTCTATTGACTCTTACCAAGTGCACGGCCTAAAATTAATCTCCAGCTTTTCTTAATATAAAGACAACCATGTTTGTCTTTTGTTCTCTGCCTTTCAAGGATCCT
This sequence comes from Plestiodon gilberti rubricaudatus, assembly GCA_026170595.1. Lineage (NCBI taxonomy): Eukaryota > Metazoa > Chordata > Lepidosauria > Squamata > Scincidae > Plestiodon > Plestiodon gilberti. The sequence continues at coordinate 121,351,462 of JANXHW010000001.1, read as the reverse complement.
GTGTGCTTTCAGCACTGGGGACAGGACAAAGTAGCTACTAGATTTTATATTTTCTAAATATGGGGAAAGGTTGTCATGGTGTCTTCTTCATTCCAGAAGCCCCGACGTAGCCTGAGATCAGTGTCTCATACTCGGTGAATGTTCCAGGGTTCCAACTGCAGGGAGATTCTTTCCCTGTGTTGGTGGGGTTAAGAAGTGCAGTCTTGATGAGTCCCTCACATGTTTCCTCTGCATGCATGGAGAGCAAACGTCTGAAGAAGGATTATAAATAACCAATATCTGCTGCATGATGTTTCTATCCCTCTTCATAATATTTCATGGAATTCAATAAATGGCACAGAGCTATTTTGCTTTGCTTTGCCCCACTCTGCTGCTAATACCCAGCATTTATGGGCAGGGGGTGGTGGAGCTGTGGAGCATGTAATGTTGCATTGAGTTCATGTAGCCATCATGATGAGACGGGAGGTAGCAAGCAACAACTTGATGATTCTCATGGTCATCATACCTAGTTAGTTGGAACCCTGTTTGCTCTTCAACCACTTCCGACAAAGTACATGAATTAATGCTGTTGTGGCACCCTTGGTTTCAGACAATCTGTATTGGCTTAAGTTGGCAGGAGGTGTTGGTCCTGAGGTTGAACTGCCTGAAGACTGCCGGAAGCTAAGCAGGAACAGTCAGTTTTCATGCCGGAAAGGAGACGAGGAAGTCACTGATAAGCTGTCATGACCCTCGGTGGCAGAGAGGAGTCGCTGTTGTGTGGTGCAGTGAGAGAACAGACTGGAATGCTGAGAATGTCAGTGACAGAGCGATGACAACTGGAAAAATGTTTCCCTGTTCAGCATGATCTGTGGCGTCCTGCGGAGAGCCCGAGGCTTGTGTTCAGCAGCTAGTGAAGATGACTACACCATGGAGGAAACCAGCTGGAATTGTAGGGTTCTATACAGAACAATATTGTAAAGATCCTTATTGGATCTAGATAATCCTGCCTATGTAAACCGCCTTGAATAACATCTGAAGAGCAATCTGAGGATAAGAAAGGTGGTATATAAATACAGAAATAATAAAAAATAAATAAGTTGAATACTTCAGTTAATTGTGTTATGGATCCTATGCCTAGTATGGATAAAACAGGATCTGACATATTATGAGCTCACTGACCTCAGTGGAATTTCAGAAGGTTAAGTCACCGCAATTCTATACAAGAGCCAGCCGTGGAGGGTTTGAAAAATATTTTCACACATGGTGATGAATAGAGAGCCCCATTGTAAAGAAGAAGCTCTGATGATTCATGGTTTTGATTCTATAGTGGCACTTAGGAGGCCCAGTCAAGGACCAGGTCACACACTTACGTAAATCTGTAATCATGGGGAGAAAGAGAGTCTTGGTGTAAAATGACTGACTTCTGTACTGACTATAGTTTATGAAAATTAAGTGAATGACTGCTTGCAGAAATGTGCGTCCTGGTCCTGCAGCTCTCCTTCGGCAGGAAGTCAGGGCTACCTGTTCTCAATCTTATGCAATGTTCCAGGTGCAAAGTGGGGCAGAACACTTGGAGGTGAGTTTTGGGGCCATTGAAGAGAATGAGATAATCTCTGCTTACCAAGTGCTCCATGTGTGCAACTTTGCAGAGCTCTTGGTTGGTTGATTATTACATCTTTCTTTATCCCTTCTTGTTCCCCTCCTCCAGTTGCCAGGTAATCCTCTCCACTGTCCTGTGAGACAAGTTAGTGTCTGGCCCAAGGTTACCCAATGAACTTCATAGTGTAGTCAAGATTTGAAGTCTGGTTTCTCCAGTCCTAGTTCAAATCTTTTCATGACTTCATAATGGCTCTCAGTTCTTTATTTAGCTGCCATAAGTTCACTTCATTGCATCTATGATATGTCTTTCTCAGTTTCTCTTTCTCCTTGGCTGGAGATGGATGCAATACACACAAAAAAAGATGGACCAGGGGGTCTTCAGCTGTGTGGTAAGTCTGCCTTCAGAGGAACTATCAGATGGGGAAAGAATTAAATTGAATGCCTCCTCCCCATAATCCCTTGGACTTGTCTTTTCCATTAGTCCATCATTTAGTGCATCTACTTCTTCCATCACCACTGTTTCCTGCCTTCCCCCCTCATTTTGCCTTCTCCTCCAGGGAGAAGAAGCAACAATGAACAGGATTGGTAGCTGAAATTCCTCCAGCATCAGTAGCAGCAGCAGCTGGCAGGAAGCCGAGTAATGGAAGAGTGATTGCCCTCCTACCTGGAGCAGAGCAACAGCAATGGCTGCAGGCAGAAGATGCTTTTTAAGGGTGGAACAGCTTGCATTGGCCGATTGAAGTTTTACTAAGAGCAGTTGGAGGTGGAAGTCTGTTTAAGGGTGGAGCACTGGATGAGGTTTTCCAGAATAACCATCCCTTCTAAAGAAGGCCATTGCCCATTATTATTCCCCATTGTGTGGGAATAATAATAATAATAATAATAATAATAATAATTATAATATAATATAATATAATATTATAAACCACTATTTATATACCGCCTTTTCTTTGGTCATCGGATTTCTCCTCCGACTTTAATTCAAAGGCAGTTTACATGGGCAGGCTTTCTAAAGCCCAAAGGGTTTTTACAATGCAAAAATGTTCTAATCTTTCATAGAACCCTTCATTCTAGATGTTTCTTTCACAGTCCAGCTTTCTCGCTCTCTCTCTGGCATTTGCCTCATCACGCTTCAGCTGACAGGGCAACCTTGACTGCCACTCAAGTGCAGTTGCAGTTCCACTCCCCCACAGAGGCTCTGCAACTTATCAGCTCGGCATGCCGGCAGCTCTCCGACAGACACAGACACTTCCGGCTGTCTTGAACTGCCATCCTTCAGATCTTCAAGCATATATGAGACGGTCTCTCTACCAACTGAGCCAAACGTCCTGGAATGACATTTTGTGTGATTAGCCCAGAATTGGGCCATTGCCATTATACAATAAAGAAATGCCAAGAATAGGAAACTGGCTAAAGTTTGGGGGAAATACCGTATTTTTTGCACTATAAGACGCACTTTTCCCCAAAAAAACATAGGGGGAAAAAGTGTGCGTCCTATGGTGCGAAGCCTAGGGTTGGGGGTGCTTCGGGGAGGCCTGTGGGGGCTTCGGGGAGGCCTGCGCGAGCCCCCACAGGCCTCCCCGATGTTCAGGTCGGCCGAAAATAGTGATTTTCGACCATTTCCAGAAATGGCCGAAAATTGCTATTTTTGGCCAACCTGAACATCGTAGAGGCCTGCAAGAGGCTCACGCAGGCCTCCCCGAAGCCCCCACAGGCCTCCCTGAAGCACCCCCGGAAATGGCAGAAAATCACTATTTTCGGCCGACCTGAACAGGCCTGCGCGAGCCTCTGCAGGCCTCCCCGATGTTTAGTTCGGCTGAAAATAGCGATTTTTGGCCATTTCCAGAAAATGATTTTCGGCCGAACTAAACATCGGGGAGGCCTGCAGAGGCTCGCGCAGGCCTCCCCGAAGCCCCCACAGGCCTCCCTGAAGCGCCCCCATGCCCAGGTAAGTGAAAATCTTTTTTTCTGTATTTTATGCTCCATAGGATGCATGCGTCCTATGGACCGATGCGTCCTATGGAGCGTAAAATACGGTAATTTAATCTTCATTATAATTGTGCTCATTATTACGCTGCTATCCCCTGTTTCTTCTCAAAGGAAGATGTGCTGTTAATTTTATGTCTGAAACAACACTGATTCTACAACTATATATTTTACTATTTGGTAGTGTTATACGATGAGGAGAATTTGAACCGCATTCCCCATGGACTTCTGATGTTTCCCTTCCTTCTTTGCTGCTGTGGTTTGGATCATGGCATTTTCAGTAGTGATGATACTCATTTTATAGAACTCCCACCCTAGATATGTCTATTTTATTGTCAGGCCAGGTGTGATGAACAGAATGATGCCCCACCTTTCTGTAATATTTAATCCAATAGCTTTCCACCTGGGTTCCCTTTAATTTGCACGGCCAGTACGCGGAGCCTTACCATGGCTGCATGGCATGGCTCTGGAGCATTTGGCGATGATGTCGTCATCATCACTGACTTCTGGGAAGCCAAGCTCCAGGAACGGAATGTTGAGGGTTTGAGAGCAGCCAATCAGAGAAGTGCATTTGAAGCTCTGAGGTAGGAGGGGGAATGAGCAGGGCAAAAGGATACTTACACTAAATCTGAGAGAGCTGGTTGCTGGCATTAAGCAGGAGTGGGGGAGTGTGTTATCTCTGTAACTTGAGACTGTGTGGTGACTGGAGTCAGGAAGACTCACAGTTGTCAGGTTGATCTCTCGCTGTGTATAAATGCAGGCAAGGGTAGGCGTGATTTCAGTACAGAAAATCGCATCCTGTAACAGAGTCTATTAAAGTGATATAGTACTTGAAGGGCAGACTGAGGTCTTGCCAGATCCCTGCTCCCAGGGCAGTTATAATGCTTAACGAATACTGATAATATCAATGTAATAGGAAGCTCTTTGTAATGTATTATGTATGTACTGTATTGTGGCTTAATAACCCTAACCACTAATAGCAAAACTAAATTTAAGACTTGGAAAGTGTGATGGGGAAAGCCTAGAGCTGCAGCCACTTATTTGTCACAAAAACAGCAACAAAGAGTTCATGCCCCCCTAAATAGCAATCGAGAAGTGTGCTTCTTGCCACCAGATTAAAAATAAAGCCAGTTTGTCACAGTGAGGAGGCACAAAAAGAAGGAGCCATGTTCAGTCCCAAACTGGGAGGTCCTCTCGCCCCCCTCTCGCAATCCAGAGCTGGGCATGCTACAAAAGCTCACCATGAAAAATTACTGTCAAGAAAAAACAAAAGGCAAGAAGAAGCGACCATTGCCTCAACAAAGTCCAAGCTCTCTTCGTGCTCCTTTATGTGCCTTGCCAATTCCTAGCTAGGTGAGACTCAAAAAGCCTCCAAATCGAGAGGTGAAAGGGAGCAAAAGGACTCCATTACAATTGCAAGAAAAGGGCTCCATTACCAGAGGGTCCTCTGGTAGCCCTCTTACAGTTCTCTCCCTCTGTAGCAGTGCTTCTCAATTATTTTATTTCATGCCCCCCCCTAGGAAGAAGACAAAATTTCGCGCCCCCCCGCAATAGTTAGTGTATGCTTTGCGCCACTTAAAGGGGCTCCGTAAAGGGGGGCGCGGGGCTTGCAATAGTTAGTGTATGCGTGTATGCTTTGCACCACTTAACTAGAGTGTAGGAGCCTCCAGCGACGATCTGCTTCCGGTGAGCAGATCGTTCCTCTGCTCCCCGGCGCGAACTCTGTAACGCGCCTAGGAGCGCTCTGCAGAGTTCACGCTGTGAATCACGCATGCGCAAGACGACGATTGGCAACATCGTCGTCTTGCGCATGCGTGAACTCTGCAAAGCGCTCCTAGGCGCGTTACAGAGTTCGCGCCGGGGAGCAGAGGAACGATCTGCTCCCCGGAAGCAGATCCCGGTGAAGTAGATCGTCGCTGGAGGCTCCTACACTCTAGTTAAGTGGCGCAAAGCATACACGCATACACTAACTATTGCAAGCCCCGCGCCCCCCTTTACGGAGCCTCGCGCCCCCCCTGGGGGGCGCGCCCCACTATTTGAGAACCACTGCTCTGTAGCAACTCCCTCTTCACATCGTTTCACTTTTTTCCTTCCCTTTCCAGGAAGTACCAAATTAATTCCAGGAGCCTCCCTTTCTGTTCTCTTAGCTGCCATTGTTGTTGCTTCCCCCCTTTATCCTATCTCACGTTAACACCCCTGCCCTCCATCCACCAGCAAACCAGCTGGGTGACTTTAGTATTCCTGAAAGCACAGAAGCCTGAAACTGGCAGCTTGGAGGGAAAAGGGGCACTTGGTTTGACATTGTGAATTGTCAGCATCAAGCGGAAGTCCAGCCCAAGGGCAGGTGCCTAAGCTCGTGACTGCCCAGTTAGCCAATGGGGGGGAGGAGCCAGCAGCACAATGCATGCCTCCCTGCTTGCTTGTCAGTCATCATTCACTCTCTTCCAGGCAGGGGTGTTCCTAGGGTTTGCGTCACCCGGTGCGGGAGGCCAGTGCGTCACCCCCATGACGAACCTTCTCCCATGCAGTGGGCGGGGAAACGCATCATCACCCCACCCCCATGCCATTGCCCCACCTTCCGCTTAATCAAAATTACACCTTTAAATTTACAATATTATACGCACAGCCTAATGTATGTTTTCAGCCTAAACAAAGGCATCACAAGGGTTTGCGTCACCCAGTATGAGAGCATTAACTTTATTTATTTTCATATATAACAGTACAGGTCACCCAACAAATCAGTAACCAACTCGGCTCTCTCAGAACAATCATTGATCTGTTTTGAGTTAATAAAAATCCACTTTTTGTTACACAAAGATGTTGTGTTTTCTGTTTCCGATTATTTGGCCATAACTTTTTATAGAATACAGAAATTTCGAACTGGTTTGTTTCATTGCATTCCGCATGTGATTACGCATCGATAACATGATGATGATATTCTTAAAGACATAGGTTTTCACAATTTTGACCATTAGTGATGCCACCCCCCTGAGGGTGTCACATGGTGCGGTCCCCGCACCAGCGGAGGGACGTCACTGCTTCCAGGTATGCCTGTTTCTGCATCTAACCACCTGTTCAGCATCCCCTCCTGCATCCCCTCCTCCTAACATCACTTGTGAAGGCACCCTTGGCTTATGATGCAGTGCTTTCCTGTTGTTGCTGGAGGAACTGGAGGCTACCGTTGGTCCACACTTCTTTCCCTCCCACTTGCTTTGAAATGGCTGTACTTCTGAAAGCTTTGTTGAGAGTTAATTAACAGGTATTTTTACTTCACTAGCTTGCTACTTTTTATTTCATAATCCAGATGAAAAACGGTCTGCCTTCCAATATCTTTCATAGTTCTGCCTCCCCCCACCGCACAGTTCTTTATAAATTGGAAATAACGTTGTGTTAATATTATCTGTAAAGGGAAAGTGTGAATAAATTTCTCTGTTACTTAGGAGGTGTTCATGAATTTAGTGTGGCCTGCTTTTATCTCCCGACTTAAAAGTTTTTACTGCTTCAGTGGAGTAGAGAGAGCATAAAATGAAGATATTGAAGGGGAAAAAACGAAGGATGGAAGAAATACTACATGAAATTAAGAAATGAAAGAGGACAGAGCAGGAGCTAGATGAGACAAGACAGATCTGTTTATTCGGAGAAGATGGTTAATAATTTAGTATCAAGTGTGTCTTGTATGCATTTGTCAGTTCATGTTAAACCCTTCGGAATCAGCTTGTAGTACTCAGCTAAAGTAGTGTCTAAAATGAAAGGATCCTTTTATTTCAAGGCAGAATTAATTGCTCTAAAGCTGACTTCTGTATTTATCTCGCAACATGACAAGGAGAAGTTTTCATCATGCTGAGACTTTGTGGTACACTCCCTACTTTCTTGAACAATGAGACGTTCCAGAGGCAGTGCTGGCTTCCTAAAGATGAGAGCACATGGGAAACTTACTGCCATTGTTTTTGCAACATTTGCTTTATTTTTAAATATATAAGGAGAGCCTAAGTGGAGGCAAACAGCCAGCACTGTTTCAAGGCGGTAGGAGTGTGCAAGAAATGTGCTTTTGTTTCATTATATATTCCATCAGATGTTGTTGTTTAAAATTTCATTCATTTGTTAAAATCACACTTGTTCCTGAGTCCTATTCTTCAAGTCCAATTGTTTTTGCTTACCATTGATTTCAGTGGGAGTCTAAGCTGCACTTCTCATGATGTGTCTAACTTCTGTGCCATCCAATTGGCATGAAATTTGCAGGCATTCCATTACCCCTTCAAGGGATCTGTCCTGCCACTTTTCAGACAGATAGGAAAAGGGATCCCTATTTTAGTGACAATTTTAAAAGGCACACAGCCGAACTACTAATTCAACCAAATAGAAATCGAAACTATAAGTTCGGCTGAGGGGCAACGAGGTAGGCAGACCTGCACACAAGTCTTAAAAGGCAGACTTTGGCAAGGTGAAATAGGAGCAGGTAGGCAGGCAGACTGGGGCAGATGCAGACTTTGGTAGCAGACTGGTACCAGATAAAACAACCACATGTCTGCCTCTTTCATATTCTTCCACATTCCTCCATTTGTCCTTCTGTGATTGAAGAGTTCTATATAATACAAACTTGGTGATGATGGCAGAGGGCTCTGGATTTTTTCTTGCTAGTGTTCTTACTCTTCTTTTCCAGTTTGGTAGTCCACCAAGTCATAGCGCAATTAGTACCTGCTGGAATTCAGCTTTTCATCCTTCGCTGTCTTGTGCTGGAAGCATGCATAGTCCTGGTTCAAGCATACGTTGGGTACAAGGGAGACTATGGTCTGCCAGGCTGTTGTACTGCTCCTTGTTTTGGATCTGACATGGATTGGAGAGCACTTACTGTGCGACCTGGTGGGAGATGACTCTCTCCTTTCCCCTAGCTTTGTATTGCCCCATCATTGTCCTTAAGATAATCCCAAACAGTCAGGGATACTTTGAATGTGTATTTAGGTGGTTGTGTGTTTTAAAGACATTGTTCCTTGGGGATCTTGCCTATGGTTTTAAATACCATTTGAAATGTTAAGACAACAACCAAATCCTCAAGTCTATCGAAGAACTCAGTGCCCAATGTTACATCCCACTTTCTGTCTTTCAAGGATAGCAAGCAATTACCGGTATATGTTGTCGACTATGTTGTTCAGCAGTAGTAATTAGTAGGGAGTTTAGAATCACTTGTGTAGTGATGTTGCAATTTTGAAGTTGAGAAATGTAACCCTGGATGGATAGAACGCATTAAAAATGTTGTAAAAACCTGGAATGAGGTATTTCAGAGCAGAACAGCCAGGACGAAAACAAAAAAAGCTGGTAGTATGATTGCAGGAGAAAATGAAAACTAATTAATCCTTTTCCACTGAGCAAATGATGAGTTAGTAAATTCTGCCTTGAACTCTACACATGTTTCTGTCTTTGCTCAAGGTATGGTGCACTTAGCATTTCTCACACATAATTAATGTACGCTGTGCAGACTCCTCCTTCTCCAGAGGCACGCAATTTACTTTGTCAAGCTCTGAAATGGTATGGGCGTGATGCAGCCAAAGGACGGATCACAAAGAGGAGGTGAGGAGCTTTTGGGGGAGGGGATCCCCCCCCCAGTGAAGGCAGTGAAGTTGGGCAGTGGACCTTACTGGGTTGTCCCTGGGGAGAAGAAGAAAAAAATCTTGCTGGGGCTCCAAATCACTTCTCCCCACTGACTGGTGAATGGATGCACTGACTTGGTGTTTTATACTAAGTGATTTAGAGAGCCCACCCCCTCCTTTGAGTTTACTTACCAGGAGCACGGTGTGCAGGCTCCCTGCTCTGCCCTGCTTTTGTTTGATATGAATGTTTTTATCTTTTGTGTTGTAAACCACCTTGAGATGCCAGGCTTTTTGTTTATCTAGGGAAAGGTTGTATAGAAATCCCCAAATAAATACAAATATCAAACAGAAGAGATATGGGGCAGGGAGCCTGCACACTGTGCCTGATAAGTAAAAGGAAGGAGGGATGGGGTGCACCCACTTGTACTGTTCCCCAGTACTGAATTCACGCCTAAGCTCTGAGAATAAGGTAAGGGGGTCTTCCACCACCCAATCTAGAAACTACTTTTGAGGTAGGCATGGCGAAAGAAGCAGTACTCCCACCCTCTTTCACCAGGTGGTGGTGGTGGTGGTGGGTGCGAGGAAGCATTAGAAATGTATGGATCTTCACTTACAACCCTGGAGCTGCCTTCAAGAAGGGACAAGTTTAAATGATGTCTGCAACCCTATGCACACTTAACTAGGAGTAGGTCCCATTAAACTCACTGGGGCTTACGTCTGAGAGAGGCATGCATAGGATTGCACTGTAAATGAAGTTGTTTTCCCTGCAGATGAATGGCACCCTAGTGAACCCATGGAGTGTACTGCGACATAAACACAGTCCTTGTCCTTGGCCATCCCAGTGCCTCGAGTCAGAAGCAGGTTTGGTGCCTGGGCTTTTTGGTAGCTAAGCTTTGCTTTTTTCCTTAGGAATGTGACTTTAGTATGCATTTATTCAGTCTCCTTTTATGGGACGTTTCATGGCATATTGAAATGTATTTGATTGCGCATTTGGTGTAACCTGCCCAGAGTGCTGCGATAAACTGGAAATCCATTAGCTACATTGCACCTGAAGTAAGTGTGTGTGTGTGTGTGTGTGTGTGTGTGTGTGTGTGTGTGTGTGTGTGTGTGTGTGTGTGTGTGTGTGTGTGTAGAGTGGCCTTGAACAATGATAAACGCTAACTTGTAGCATTTGAAAGGCTCATACTGTCAATATGGTTTGCTCTTTGTTTCAGCAGATGGTGCATCCCAGTTTGGGGAACAACACAATCCAAAAGTAGACAGAGATCCATATCGTTTGCTTTTGCTCACAGGTCCAGAGATGGCATGCTGCTGGTAATATATTGAGATAATTGCTCTATTATACTTTCCACACAAAGCATTTGAAACAGAACGTTAAAAATAAGGACATTCAGATTACCGTAATATCTTATTTTACTTTTCATGTTGCCTATTTCCATTTGCAAGGGCATTGTGCCATGGCCATGAATTGACAAGTGGCTCTATTTTCTGACCTGTAAAAGCACTGCTTGGATAAAGCACAGGAACATAATGAGATTTTTCCAATTTGGTAATCTGTCATTAAGATGCCTCGCTGCCCAAGCCAACTCTAAAAGTCTCTGTAGCACTGATGCGCTACTTTAGTCATTCCAGAATGAGCGTTTTTCTGCTTTCAGTCTGTCCACTTCTGGAAATGTACAGCATTCCTCTAATTTTAAAATGTGAAAGCTATACTATTGACCTCTCCTGAGTCCCAGATTTCTTTAGTTATTCCCCCCAAAAAAACCATTTCCTCCGAGGAACCTCAAATGGATACCAATGGTTACAATGCCTTTACCAGCTGTGCCCACTTCATTCATTCTTTGCTCATAAATAGCATTTGCTGCTTATCCACTATGATTTCACCACCTACACGAACAAAACATGAAGAGATGTGTGTCTTTAAACGTTGGGGGATTGTGAAGGGACGTGTGTTGTGATGCCACAATTGGCTATGGCTCCTAGGATGTACCCTATATACTCATGTGTAAGCCTAAAAATGTATGCCTTAAAATTGACCCTGAAAACCTGGTTCTGCTTCTAAGAACAGCTGGTTGGGGGGGGGGAACTGGGCTGAGAAGCAGGACGCATGGGGGTGGGTAAAAAAAAATGGAGCTATTTTACTTTGTTTTGAAGCAGCATAGAAACAGAGCTAAAATGGTTTCTAAACTAATGGTTTCTTGAATTGACCTGGGCAGTGTGGCGGTCGAGATGGGGTGAGTTGGCCTGGGCGGTGTGGTGGGCAGGGAAGGGTGACACTCAGGGCCTCAAGGCTGACACCCTTGGCCTAGGGGGTGTCACCCCTCCCTGCCCGCCACTGGAGCCTTTCAAAAGCAGCCTTTTTCGGCCGTTTTTTAAAACGGGGGGCGGGAGTGATGTCACATCCAGGGATGACGTCACTTCCACCGCCACACCAGGTACCCCCCCATAGCTTACACCTGTGCTTGAATCCCCCTCTTCTAAACTTACTCCAGCTTCTGGAGGCCTCTAACCTAGAACCAACCAAGTAGTCCTCCGATGAGCATGCAGAGATCCTTGGATTCAGTTGTGCAATGGAAGTTTTTTTTTTCCCATTAAGGACATGAGGAGCAGAACTGCAGTCTGCAGCAGGGGCATTGCTACAGCTTCAACCCATTTTATCTTCCTCCCCCACCCACTTTTTACTTGGTGGAAAAAAAACCCCAAAGTGGAAGTTAGCTTTAGGGCCACATCTAGTTTAACCTTCACATTTTAAATTTTCAGATTCAGTTAAGTGGCTTCTTTCAGACTACTTTTAATAGAGCACAAGGTTTTGCAGGCTATATATAGCCTACTTCTTCAGACACCAGAAGTGGACATTAATCCATATTAGAAATCTCATGAGAAGATGACAAATACATTATGGTTCATTTGGTCTTTATAAAAAGAGAAATCTTATAGTCCTTGTTCAGGCCTTGCTTTACACATCCAGATCTTTTTTTTTAAAAAAAATCCTGCTCTGTCATCCTATGTTCCACGTAACCACCAGAACTTAACTTCTTGAGAGTGGCAGCTCTCTCTTTGGGCTCACTACTTTTCTCCCTGAATTCTTTAGTCTGGTTCTCTACGTACACAATTATTTGGCTAGATGGCATCTTGTCTCTTTTCATGACAAATCCCAGGAACTTCAAAGAACATTGAATGACTGTCCATTTTTATAGATTGTTTGATTTCTTGATCATGGGGGGGATTGAGATTGTTAGGCTTAGTTAGCAGTGGTGTGAAATGTATTTGTTTCTATCATGCTGTGATAGAAATTGTTTGAACTGTCTCTAAATAAATAAATCAACTATACAGATACCATATTTACATTATAGTAGTTCTCAAAAGTCCTTGGGTGAATGTTTTGTCTGAAAGTTCCTGAGAGGTTGTAAGGAAAGATTTCCTACAATGTCTCCCTGAAAGTCACAAAGTTGTGGATAAAGAGAGTTGGACTACGATTAAAGGATATTTCAAATCCATTAAGAATGTCCTATTTGACCAGCTGTACTGATGGATTCTGAATCCGCCTTATTTCTCAACATGCTATGCTGGTAGACAGTTGTCGGAACTTTTTGATGAGAGTATTTGCCAGGGGAAACTATGGCAGGAAACATTAACCTTGTAGACCTTGTATTTGTGAACCAATTCCACAATTTTTACCCTTTCCAATAGTCCTTTTTTTTCCCGAAATACAAGACATGATATATATTACAGCTCTAAAGATCAGTCATTCTTGAGTTTCTCGTGAATCTGGTACAGAAATAGATAAATGCCAGAGTGAATAACCTTTTATGGGACAGGTATATACACAGTCCTAAAGAGAATAAAACATGGTTAGTTTAATATCATTGTTCTTATCAAGTACATTGTTAAAATTATTTATAAAACTTTGCTTCTGATCACCAACATTGTTTCCCAAACAACTGATAAGAACATAAGAACATAAGAAGAGCCTTGCTGGATCAGGCCAAAGGCCCATCTAGTCCAGCTTCCTGTATCACACAGTGGCCCCACCAGATGCCTCAGGGAGCACACAGCCAACAAGATAAATCCTGTTTCCTGCTGCCACTCCCCTGCACCTGGCACAGAGAAAACCTAAAACCAGGAGGTTGCTTATGGATTGTAACCTGTGATGGTCTTTTCCTCCATGAATCTGTCCAAACCCCTTTTAAAGGCATCTAGGCCAGGTGCCATCACAACATCCTGTGGGAAGGAGTTCCACAGATGAATTACACCCTGGGTAAATAAATATTTTCTTTTATCCGTTCTAACTCTCCCTCCACTCAATTTTAGTGCATGTCCCCTGGTTCTGGTGTTGTGCGAGAGGGAGAAGATAGTACAGCTGTATCTCTTTCTTGAATTAAAAGTGGAGATTTGCATCATCACCTGGGACCCCTTTTTTTAACTTTTGTTGCTGCTATATGCTGTTTCTTTTTTAATCTGCTCTGTACCTTATTTTAATTGTAATTATATTTTAATATTTAATTTTAATTGTGAATGATTTTAATAGGTTTTAATGATGTATTAGTTGTTTTGTTTATGTTTGTTGTACACTGCTTTGAATTTTAGAAAAGTGGTATATAAATATGTTAAATAAATAAATCTTTACAGTTAAAAAAAATTGTTAGAATGTGTATCTGGTCAAGAATGATCTGCCACCAGTGGAGCCCATCCACCACTGTGTTTATGTGTGAGTAAGTTAGGTAAAGGTGACCCCTGACAATTAAGTCCAGTTGTGTCCGACTCTAGGGTGTGGTGCTCATCCCCATTTCAAAGCCGAAGAGCCAGCGTTGTCTGAAGACGCCTCCGTCGTCACGTGGCCGGCATGACTCTCCTTGCCGCAGCGCGTAGCATGCGGCTGGAACACGGAGCGCTGTTTACCTTCCCGCAAGCGGTACCTATTTATCTACTCACATTAACATGCTTTAGAACTGCTAGGTTGGTAGGATCTGGCCAAGCAACGAGAGCTCACCCCGTCGCGGATTCGAACTGCCGACCTTTCAATCGTCAGCTCATGGTTCAGCGGTTTAACCCACTGTGCCACCCGCTGGCCTAACGTGAGTAAGTTATTCACAGATAAATACAGTGATGGATGGGCTCCACTGGTGGCAGACCAGTTAAGACGCTGTACTGCAGACCAGAAGGTCGGTAGGACAGCAGTTCAAGACCCGAGTGCCGCATGACGTAGTGAGCTCCTGTCTCCTGTCCCAGCTCCTGCTAACCTAGCAGTTCGAAAGCAAAAATGTCAAGTAGATAAATAGGTACCGCTGCAGTGGAAAGGTAACAGCGTCCCGTTAGTCATGCCGGCCACATGACCATGGAAGCATCTTCGCACAGTGCTGATTCTTCAACCTTAGAAATGGAGATGGGCACCGCACCCTAGAGTCGGACACGACTGGCTTTCGAGCAGGGGATACCTTTACCTTTACTAACCATTCTGGGCACCTGACTGGCAGCTGACAAGTCCAGGACAGTCTTATATTACTTTTGCTTGGGCTGATGTCAAGGGAGCACAGGTAAAAAGGCCAACTTTGGTTCATTGAGGCAACCCTTCCTCCCCTCATTGGCCTGTAGGAAGGCTTGCCTTTGGAAGATTCCAGAACTGGCTGCACCTTGCTCAGCTATCCTATTGAGACTTACCAACAATGCCCACATCATGGGAGCTTCCTGGCTCTGAGATTAAGAAGACCATTTCTGGTCACAAAAGCTGTGTCTTTAGCTCTGACCTTCCTCATCAACTTCACTGGAGATTCATAAGACATGCTAATCAGGACACGGGTCTCCAGAGCTGTTAAGAAGCTCCCAGTTGCACCCTTTTTCAGGATGCTACACAACAGGTGATGTTCATCTCCACTAGAAATGGATGATAGGAAACCCATGAAGGGCAATTTAGAACAAAAGAATGGTGCAGGATGAGCTCACCCCACAATAGACTCTGTTGGTCTATGTTGGCAAAGATTCTTATAAAAGACATGGTCAAAGACCCCCAGTTTGCACACGCTCCTTCCTCCTATCATCTGAGCATTACTTGTTGGCTCTCTGTCAAACATCCCCACTCTGTTCAACGACCCAAGAACCATTGTGCTAGCAGCAGGCACCCAGGAAAGGTACTTACCACTCTTGTCTCTTGCCAGCCTCCTTTCTCTCCTTCCCTGTGCCTTCTTCCCACTGAACACAAAGTAACCATGGCTCAAACCCTGCTGAGTTAACCTTTGATAGGGAAAGCACTCTCAACTCCTCTGCCTTGCATCCCTCCCTGAAACTGGCTGAGGCTCCTGCCTGGTCTCTCCTGGGTTTGCTTCTCAACCCTTTTCCGCCTGAACACCCACTCTGAACTGGGAGATCACTGCATCTTGACTAGTTCTGTGACTGCTCCAACCCTGCAGATACAGAGAGGCAGCCTTGGCCATTGGCACCACTGGTCATTGGCTTCAATATGAACTGTTGTCTGTATCTTGTGTGCAGTCAAATCACACACTTAGTGTTTCTCTCCCCTCCTCGGTTGGTCGGTTTCTTCAAGGCTGAGGGATGGGATGTGTCCTGTTTAAGAGGAGCTGTTTTTAACCAGTTATGGTGCTGGTTAAGGAGATCTGTGTAGTGGGAAAGGCAAGCTCACCTGCCACGAGTGAGTGACACGTTTTATGGCTGGTCAAGGGGATCACTCCTTGCCTGTAGCTGCTGTTCCAGATTACAGTGAACTCCAACCAACACCATGATCTCACATCACAACTGAACTGCTTTTTTGTTTCTTTCCCTTTCTTCCACTAGTTTCCTTCCCCTTCAATCCTTCCCCCAAATACTGCTTAAACCCCAGTCCCGTTCCCTATCCATCAGCTCCTCTGGGTGATGTTCCTCATTTATCTAGGCGCGAATGTCTCCCCGCTTACATCTGATTCTCCCTTCTCCTGCTTCCTTCATTTTGCATGTTTGTGTTCCTCCTTCCAAGGACTTCCCTTTGTTTCTTATACTACCTAGCAACCACCATCATTGAGGGCTTAGCCTTCTGTGTGAATGAATTGCATTGCATATTTCCTAATTCCCCCTTCTTTTTATTGTACATCCCCCCCATAAATTGTATCATGTGTTGCACCCATATCCTTATTTCTCTCATTCTTATTCAATGGCAATCCATTGAGGTTTGTCACCAGCCATTGCACACACGTTCAAATCTCAGTGTCTGCATGTTACACATCTCAAAGCATGCCCAGCAACATTTGATCCCTGAGCCAAATCAGACTGGCAGTCAACTTGAAGTTGACATTAATCGGAATTATTATTATTAATAATAATAATAATCAAATATGCCCATCTCCATTGCTTGATAATGTGCTTCCTCTAGTATAATTTACTGTCATGTCCTTGACTGACACACTATAATGGTTTGTCTACAGACTAAATGGGCACATAAGAGTATTTTGTACAAAGAGAAACTGTGGCTGTGGAGTCATTAAATGTAGTCATGACAAGAACATTTTTTGATAATGGATTTTATTTTACTTTTTAATTGGTAATGCTAGTTTTTGGAATTAGCCGTCAAAGTGACTCACATAAAAGCAGCACATAAAAACATCATAAACACAATAACACAAATTCTCTAAATTGATGTTTTGAGACAATCCATTTAAGCTATCGACTGATTTCATTAGGCAGTCACCTGGTCTTCCTTATGTTTTGCTCTCTTGTTAAAACTGAAATTTCAACTAAAGTTGGGTTGCCAGTGTTAAAATGGAAGATTCTGCTGCACAAAGGGCCTTTGGGTCATTTTTTTTTCTGTTGGTTCTTTATAGTCAACGGTGATTGCTCTGGGTCTGGCTGGGGAGGCACAGGTCCAAGGCTGGGGAGGCACAGCGCGAGGAACTCGGTGACGCGGAAGTATGGTGATGACCTGATGATGTCACTGCCAAACTTCCGAGTCACAAACTTCTGCATTTTTGTTTTAACAAACAGCCCGGTCAGAGCAGCTGCTGCTCAGGTAGGTGAGTGCAGCACTTCAGACACGCATGGACACCATTCAAAGTAAAGTTGAGAGCTGGGGCCAAATCAGGTGACCCAGGCTGCTGGGCAGAAGGGGAGGGGGCCCAGCCTCACGTGGCACCAGGAGATGAAAAGCCAGGGAAGTTGAAGACAACCCTCCCTCTGCCCCTGCCTGGACCCCAGGGGTGGTTCTCAGCCAGGCTAGCCCCGCAAACAGCAGGCCTGTTACCATGCAGAGCTGTGAGGGAAGATAAGAAGAGTTTGGCAGACATGCTGCCATGGCTGCTGCTGTGGCTGACAATAGCTCTGCACCTCCCAGCCTTTTTGGCTGGCTAGCTGTCTGGGTACAGTACAGTAGGGTGACAGCAATCCCATGGTATTGCCAAGGGGGCGTCCTTCACCCCACCCCAATATCCTGACAGGTAGCTGCACACTCCGCTGGCAAAGCAGGGTGTCTCACACAACGTACTTTGTTCTCCTCAGGAGGAAAACCACTCACTTGCTCTCCTCCTGAGTTATTGGGAACACACCAGAAATTCCAGAAATCTCTAGGAGTACATCTTGAAGAAATGAATACACCAAATATACAAATATCCATATAAATTCTCTCTGTGTGCCCACAGATCTATCTTACCTCACTGGTCGTTGTTGTTATCCACCAAAACAAGAAGCAACCAGCAGGCCAGCCTCCCTTCTTGTCAACAATATATCAATGTTCCAAAAACGTGCTCCGTTTCAGTGCTCGGCCTGCAGCCTCCCCAGCACTTGCAGACGCAGGTGCCGTTTTTCCTTTTACAGTGTGAACGGAGGCAGCTCTGCTTGCTGCCTCCCCAGCTCTCAGTTGCTGGCAGGAGCCCTGCCTGTTTTCCCTTGAGCCCAGCAGCCATGACTGCAGCAAACAGACTGAGACAGCTCTGCTAGTGACCTCTGTGTGTGTGTGTGTGTATGTGAGTAAAGGCTGTGACACACCAAGCACGTCCGCGTGCGCCTCGTCCGGTGCGTTGCCTGAGTGGCCAACATGCCGGAACGCGACGCTACGAACCCCAGGCACACCAAAGAAAGCTGCACAGAGAAGGGAAGACGTTCTTCTCCCTCTCTTAGCCAATCAGAATCGAGACTCTTCAGACTCAATTCTGATTGGCTACCGCGTTTGCTCCGCATCTGTTCCCACAGTTCCAAATACGGGCTCTGATTGGCTGAACACGGCACAAGTCAGCAAAAGATGAGCATGGGTCATCTTACTGCACACCAGAACATGCCTTCTGGCGCTCCTGTGCATTCCAGCCAGAGGTCAGACACACCAGACGGATGTGGATGCTGCTGGGCGCAACGCACGTGGACATGCTTGGTGTGTCACAGCCTAATCAATGTCTGTCTGTGTGTGTGCGCTCACTGAGGAGTGGAAAGAACGGCTCAGCTTGAGGCAGAAAGGCAAGGTACGTTTTTAAAAAAACTTGTTGGATCCCTGTACTTTTTTTTTTTTACTTGTTGGTCTGGTGAGGTTCTGCCTCCCCTGACTTGCATGTCCCTGGACTGGCATTATGTGTTTGATTGACTTCTTTATTTACTTACAAACAAGAAATTGTTTGGGGGATCTGTTTCTAGTGCTGTATTGTAAGCAAATACTGAGAGACAGCATCATGCATTATGAAAGTACCATCTGTGTGTCTAGCAGTATAGAGGATTTTTTTTAAATAGTTGCAAGTCATATCTCTGAGAGATTGTTTTGCTTGTAAAATAAGTTCTAGAAGGCCACAGTTCTTAAAGTAAACAAAATGGGGGTATGTTGCTCTGATGACAATTTGAAATTCTTTTTGATGCCAGGCTTTCAGAAGGGCCATACTATTGGATGCCGGTCTATTGGAATTTTACTGAATATAAAATTTCATTAGGTTTCATTAGGTTATCTTGTATGTGTTTCTGTGTTTTTTAAAATCTTATTGTGTGCTACGATTTTTTTTTCAGATTTTGTATTCAAGAAGAAAAGATTCTAAGACTTTTCTGTTTTTTTCCATTATCATCCTTGATTGTAATATTGAACATTTTTAAACCTATGAAGATAGAATTAAAAAAAGAGATTAGAGATGTGGTTCAGAGAATTACGGTAGGTCTTTTCTAATTGTTGTGTGTGAACAGAGGGCTGATAGAAAAAAGCACAATCCAACGCAGAGTTAAAAACGCTCAATTCTTCCTTAAGCTGTGGCCACAGGCTTGCACTATTTCGTTGGATCCAAATAATGATGAACAGAAGAAAACTTGTGGAAGAGGCTTTCCCATCTCCTCCCCACTGCAGGACCCCTACACCTCTTGAAAGGCCAAGTTTGAAGGCCGGGGGGGGGGGCTTCTGGAATGTCAGCCATTGCTGCAATGGGAGAAGGAATCAGAAGAATTGGGGGGGGGTTACCTTGTGTGAGCAAAAGTGCCTTCTGTTAATTCAAGAATACCTCTGGATTTAAGTCAAAGCCATATTACAATTAATTATTAACATATTATGACTCTAGGATTTACTCTCTCTTTTGCATCCAGAGAGCTAGAACTGTGTTGCTCTTAGCTTAATCTTTCAACCAGAACCACTTTTCTCTGTGGTGTGTCTCTGATGTTTGCTAACTTTTCTGTCTCATTATTCTGTAGTGTGGGATCAGCAGCTGACTGCCCTCTCTCTCCCCAGATGTTACCTGCACGAACAAAGTCTACTCAAAACCATTAGCAATTTTATTTTCATCAAATCAGTGTGTGTGGCACCGCAGATGACCTCAGAGCAACTCTGCAAAAATAATTTCCATCTTGTATTAGCATTTTTCTGACTTCAGAGTGGCAACTGATGAGTTATAATAAATTATAATTAATGTTTTGCTTGATGGGAAAATTGTGTGCAGCCCTGCATTTAGCTACAGTAACATAAATATGCCTGAATCATTCATCCCCATGCAGATAGAACAAAGGGCAGTTGCTCAGTGACTTGTAGCAAGGAAGGAAGGAAGGAAGGAAGGAAGGAAGGAAGGAAGGAAGGAAGGAAGGAAGGAAGGAACTTGAGCTGAACTGAACTGAACTGAAGCTGCACCATTGGACTAGAAAATGAGGATTAAGATGAAAGAGGAACCGCAGGCTTTTGCTAAGACAGTGGGGAGCCATGTAGCAAGCAATGCAGCTGTCTTTCAAGTATGGTATATTTTGCTTAGGGCATCACCTTATAACAACAAGGTGACCTGGGAGAAAATTAGAAGGTGAGAGGAAAACCTACTACAGTAATGTGCTCATCCTTTGTACAGTTTCCCTGCTAGCTGTATTGCTGAAAGTAAGAAGGGTTACTCCTATGAGGATTCTCTTTGTTCATTATGCTGGACAGTAAAAGCTTTCCTGCTACAAAATTGCTTTAAATTATTTTCCCTCCTTCGCTTCTAAAGATTTTGATACAGCTACATGGATAAAGATTTTCCCGCTGGAGATACAATTTGTTTTATCTTGGTTTTATGAAGAGGTTGTCTTGATTTGGTCCTCACTGTGGGGGAGGGAGGAGAGAGGATTGTGGGCATGGAAGCACATGTCAAATATGTCTTGCAAGGAAGAGTTAATTGGTCTAGGATCACTGATTGGCCTTCCTGAATAGTCACCACTGACTTCAGAACTGGCATCACAGATGCTGTAGAAGACTGAAAAAACATTAAAGGCCCAATCCTAACCAGGGGAAACACCAGCATGCCACCACATATGCCAGCGCAAAGACAGCCCTGCCAGCATGAAAACCCCTCTGCCAGCAGGCGCTACATGGATGCTAATGCAACAGCCAGAAAGCCATGCATCACTGTTAAAGAGGCGCAGACTGGCCACCATTGGGGCAATCCTGCCAGCGGCTGCAACAGGGGGGAGAGTGGAGTGGGATGAGGTAGAGTCAGAGGATGATGGAACCTAAACCCCCTTCCCAAGAAGGAAACGCCCCCAACATCTGCAAAGTGCTATGCCAGCAACAGAGCTGGCGTAGATTAGAGGAGCCCCTGCAGGGAGCAATGCAGCGGCCAGAGTAAGCACGTAAACCTAACATCTCTCACCCCCTTGACTAGTCTCTTCACCATGACAGCACATAGGAACAGATGGGCATCATGCCAGCACCCCTGTCCTCTTAGCACTGCGGCTGCATAGGATTGGGCTGTTAGGACACATACACATTCAATGTTGATGGTGGGTTTGGTTTTGGTGTAATTAGCTCAGATTTGCTCTGCAGTCTGTACTTGATGGGGCTTCTCCATTACCTTATTTATGGTTTTAGAGTGTAAAGGAAATGAATACTTCAGCTCTCAACGTGGACCTGTTTTGACTACAGTGTTTAGTGGCACCGTGTTGATTGAAATTGTCATTAGACTGAAATGTTGGTAGTAATCAAGAAATAAGAATAGCTCTCGATGACTGTTGCTGTTTTTCTGTGGGCGAAGCACTTTGTGTACAAGTCAGTGATCCTCACAACAGCCTTGTACGTTAGGCAGATGTTATCGAACTTGTATATTACAAACAGGAAAAGAGGCTCAGGCTGCAATCCTATCCACACTTGCACAGGAGTAAGCCCCATTGACTATAATAAGACTTACTTCAGAGTAGACATGCATAGAATTGGGCCCTCAGGCTGTGAGAGACAGTCTGTTCTGCTTATGGCCACCTCCTAGTTGTAGTGAGATCCCTACAGAGAACTCCTTGCTCACAACTCATTCCCTTAATCAGTATGCTATAATAGCTTCCATATAGTGTTGGGAATTTTCATCTTATATTATGATAAACAAATATTTATTTATTTATTACAACATTTATACACCTCCTTTCTCTTAGATTCAAGGTGGTCTGCATAGGCAGGCTGACCATAAAACCCTTTTTTCAATGGGGTTTTTACAAGTATTTTTCCATGAGAGATATTCATAAAGCCCTCCATTTCTCCAGATGTTTTCCTTCCTAGTGCAGTCGTCATCCTGGCTTGCCTGCTCTTGCGCTTCCAAGGTTTCGCAGGCAGCTGCAAATCAAGCTTCAGACTGGTTCTCAACATGTTATGCATTTCTTGCCAGCTGACTCTTCTGCATTCCTTTTCCGCCAGTGGCTTCGGTCTCCCATCCAAGGCAGCTGAATCTGCTTAGCTTTTTCAGACAAGGCGACAGCCCAACCTCCAGAGCACACCTCCTGCCCCAAGATCATCTTTTTAATACTGCTCAAAACTATTTCAGCATAGACTTTAGAGATTTACTGTAACTTTGGAAGTGTATAATAGGCTATTATAGGATGCTGATTTTTTAGCAAAGGTGTTTAGAGGTATTCACTTCAATGTTGTCCTCCCAGGTGCTCTTATGTCCAAAAGAGGTCGCCAGTCCAATCTGGGCCTGTCATGGGAGAAGAAGTGGGGAGAGTTGATCGAGCCCTTTCATGTTCAGAACCCAGAAGGGGAGATGGGGAAAGAGGAATCTTATTCACTCTGGCATAATGGATTGAAAATGTTACATATTACTGGCATTCCTACCACTAAGGTAGCTGTTTACTGGGGTTTATTTTATGAAAAATATACATATTTAGATTTAAGAGAGGGAAATGACTGATTGAGCTATTATGTTTCCTGTTCATTTATGTTTTATTAACCTGGAAGTTACAATGGGCACTCTTGTCAGGTCTGACAAACCTTTATGTAGCTTTTCTTTCCACTGCTAATTTTATGTTTTCTTCTTTTTTAGCTTGAATAAAATAATCTATCTTGGGGATTCAGAATTTCTCCCCCTATTCGGACTCAAGTTGCTTGGTTTCTACACTAACTCGTGTGTGTAGTGGATGGTGAAGCTGATAGAGAGAGAGAGAGAGAGAGAGAGAGAGAGAGAGAGAGAGAGTGTGTGTGTGTGTGTGTGTGTGTGTGTGTGTGTGTGTGTGTGTGTGTGTGTGTGGTGAAGCTGATAAAGAGAGTGGATGGTGAAGCAGAAAATATCTTGTGGTAGCCTTTAAGAAATGGCAGCTCTAAGGATATTGTCATTTGGGGTGAGGGGGAGAAAAGCTGTCTTTGAGAGAGTCTTGGGAAAAGGAAACCTGGCTGGCTCACTCGGGAGGGAGGGAGTGCAGGAAGACAGTGAAGAATTGCCACTGAGGAAGCTGAAGAGGTGTCTGCTGAGGTGCTGCATCATTTCTACTCCTTGCCACAGGATGTGGTGATGGCACCTGGCCTGGATGCCTTTCAAAGGGGTTTGGACAGATTCATGGAGGAAAAGACCATCACAGGTTACAAGCCATAAGCAACCTCCTGGTTTTAGAAGTAGGTTTTCTCTGTGCCAGGTGCAGGAGAGTGGCAGCAGGAAACAGGTTATCTTGTTGGCTGTGTGCTCCCTGAGGCATCTGGTGGGGCCACTGTGTGATACAGGAAGCTGGGCTAGATGGGCCTTTGGCCTGATCCAGCAAGGCTCTTCTTCTTATGTTCTTATGTACCCAGCTGATGTCTAAGGAGCTGCCATCCTGTGCGTGGGCTGTGGAGATCACACCTGCAGAGTGGTTGTCAGCATTCTGATGCAGACCCCTCTTTCCCAGCATCTCACTCTAGCTGACATTGACAAGGGGGACAGTTGGCTTCTAAAACTCCTGAAGGGGTACACAGGTGTCCCCCGACGGGGATACGTTCTGTAATCCCCGTCGTAAAGTGAAGCCGTCATTAAGCAGGTCTTCCTGTGCTTTGATGTTTAGCACTGTGCTTAAAGCCCCAGCGTTAAACATCCAAGCTCTTATCTTGCCCATTAGCTGTTTGGCTTTAGATAAGGGCTTTGAAGTTCAGCGCTGTGCTTAAAGCCCCAGTGCTGAACTTCAAAGCCCTTATCTAAAGCCAAACAGCTGAAGAGCTGGGGATTTTAAAAGATGCATCTTTTTAAATACTTTGCTCTCTTTTTTTTTACTGGGGACCTCCGTCATATATCCAGATCGTCGTTAAGCGATCCGTCATTAAGCAGGGGAGACCTATTTGTGTATACTGGATTAACAATAACTCTATTGGGACAACCCAAAGACCAAAGGAACCTCATTCTGTCTCATACCTTAACTTTAGTCTTACAGCACAATCCTATCTACAAATCCGCCGGCGGAGCGATGGCTCCGCCAGCACCAGGTGTCATAAACATGCCATAAGGCTCGTTTTTGACACCCAGTGAGTAAGTGGCGCCGGCAGAGAGGCCAGTGCCACTCATTCTGCCCAGGGCCACTGCCACATCCAGCAAACACAGGTAGGTCCTGTGCCAGGTGGTGGGGAGCAGAAGAGAGGGCGGACCGGGGTGGAAAGGGAGGGGCGATTGGCCAGCCATGCCAGGGATAGGGGAGGGATCCTTCACGGTGCACTCCACTGAATCCTATCCCCTGTCCTGAGCCTGGCCAGCCTTACACCAGTTCCTTGGATTTGCACTGGCCATTTTGCCAGAGCACATCTGAGGGGGCCCATTAGGCTTGCTTGGGGCTCTACGTGGGGAAAAGGGTTAAACATCCCTTTCCCCCAAGGAGCACTCCAGCTCCACTGGCATGGGCTTAATCCTACCTAGGATGCAGCGGCTGCCTTAGGTGCGCTGCTGCTGCATTCTAGACAGGATTGGGCTGTTAGACTCCCCCCTCCCCCAATAAATCAGTTCAAGCTCAAAGTGATTATTCCCTTTCTCAAATTTAAATAAAATACCAGGATTCAACCTGCAGTTCAGGCTTATGAATGGGGAACCAATTCTGTTGTGACCACCAGGAGATGTTAAGACCCAGGGTTCCTTGGTGTCAGGGATCAGGCAGAAGTATGAAAGGAGTGCAAAGACTTTGAGTTCTAGGAATTCCTGCGGTTCTCTTGACTCAGTATCTGTACCTCTGTGGATGTAAACATGGAGCTCCCCTTGAGTTTCATTCCAGTGTGAAATTTGGTTAGACTGGTACCAAACCAGTGTGGTGAAAGTCTCCCCAGTACTTGGTCTGAGGATGCAAAGCATATCTGCATCACTAGAGCAGCCTCCAGTCTATGAGCAGTCCTAACAATCTCAGCTTTTATGTTGAAAAAAAGGACCCTCCTGAAAACTGTCTGATCCTTTGCAGATCAAACAAACAGGCAGAAAAGGGGAAAAAAGCTTTCAAAGAGAAAAGAGTCAGCTATAATGGAAGTTGTTATTTAAGATGTGTTACTTGCAGCCAACTGCATTTTATTCCCATTCTTGGAGAGGGCAAGTTCACACACTTACAGAAAGAGATCATTCTACTCTATTTCAAGTAGCCTGTGTTTTTATTTAACCAGGATGACCAGAATCGGGTGCTTCTTGCCCTCGATGCCATTTCAATTTAAAACGGCATCACTCTTAAGGTCTTTCCTTCAGAACAGGTATACACATACCATGATAACAGGAGATGTGTTGCACAGCTATCGATCTTGGATTCCAATTATCCACTTACAAGATAAAATCACAAAGCTTCTTTATGACTTGTGCATATCAAGAAGCGGTGAGCTTCTCAAAAGGCATACATTAAGATTAGACTTGTCCTTCTGGAAATAATGTGTGCAAAATAAAAAAATACTTCCAAAATCCAGTGATGATAAACGATATCAAGGATAACATAAATATCCTGGTATCATGATACAAGACTACGGTGTGCTAGCTTTTGGAATAGTGTATCTAGTTCTGGTTGCTGCATCTCAAAAAGGATGTTAAAGGGTGCAGAAAGGGGCAAACAAAATGACTAGAGGGTTGGAGCACCTTTCAAAGGATTAGCCTTTGGTGCTTTTTTAGTTCAGAAAAGTTAGGACATCAAAGGGGGTATGATATAGGCTTATAACATTATGCATGGTGTGGAGAAAATGGATGGAGACATTTCTCTATCTCTTTTATACTAGAACTTGCGGGTCACCCAGTAGCGACATTGATTAGCAGTAGATTCAGAACAGACAATGGGAAGATTTTCCTTGCACAATTCATAACTAATGCATGGGATTCAGGGCCTCAAGATATAGAGATGGCCACTCGCTTAGATGCTTTTTGAAAGGGATTAGAGAAATGGAGAATAGGACTATCTTTAGGTGTGAATCTGATGTGCAGCCAAATGGGCATCATACTGCACATTTAAGTGTCAGTGCCACTTACCTGCCTTGCATTGCTTTCAATGGGGTGTGCATTTATTGGTTCTTTCCCATTCTGGTACAACTAGTTATGCATAAATAACTTTTGAAAGCGCAACTGGGAGTCAGATCAGGGCAAGGGTCTTTAAATCATACATGATCGTGTACCTGTTAACAGGGAGGTGCTGTACTTGTGATAAACCTATCATGTTGTAATTGTGAATCCACTGCTTCTACCATTTACCACTTACACTGTCAAAAAGCATAATCATCCATGAGTTTTAGTATCCAAGGAGAGCACAGAAGGACTTAAAATTCACACAGAAATGTTGCCAGGCAGTTCCACTTTGCATTTTCCCCCTGGCATGGACTGCCATGGATGCTTGATTAAAGTAGAGTGACACCTTGGTCACAGAGTCTCTGCCACAGACATAGGAATTGGAGGAAGAAGAGTAGCCATTCCCACCTCAAATAGAAACATACTGACTCAGCCCGATCCTGCCTAAGATGCGGTGGCCAGCCTAAAGGGCCAGCCACTGCATCCTAGTCGGAATGCAGTCCACACCGGCACAGCCCAGACTCACCTCAGGGGAAGGGAACATTTGTCCCCTTCCCCCGGTTTAAGCGCTGGGGAGCCCAATAGCCTCCTCGGATGCACACCAGCTCCTTAGCTGGCGCGTGTCTGGGGAGGCCGTGTTAGACCGACCCGGCTTGGGAAGAGGCGTTGGAAATCGGTGCAACCCAGCGTCGATATCCTTGCCCCCTCCCAGAATGGGCCGGCCAATAGCCCCCTCCCCTGCCACCCTGGCCTGTCTTCCTGCTACCTGGCGTCCGGTGTCCAGCAGCATGGAGTCTGGAGGGTGGCGGAGTGAACAGTAGCGTCACTAGGACGCGCGTCACCCTGGGGCAGGGGGCGCGCGTCACCCTAGTGACGCTCTGACAACGCTCCCCCCCGCGTCGCCCCCTGACAACGCTCCCCCCCGCGTCGCCCTCCGGACGCTCCGAGGCCGGCCCGGGAGCCGGCCTCGGAGCGTCCAACCCCGTCGGCGCTCCAGGGCCTTCTAAATGAAGGCCCAAGCAGCACGTTAATACGGGTATTTTTACAATTTTCGCGCATGCGCACACTGGCGTCGCTCCCGTGAAGTGACGGGAGCGGGCTGCCTCGGGGCGACGCGCGCACAGGGGTGACGCGTGCACCCCGCGCACCACCTCTGTGGCGCGCATCGCCCTCCGGACGCTCCGACAGAGCGTCCGATCTGGCCGGCGCTACAGGGTCTTCTGAACGAAGGCCCACTGCGTCAATACGCAACCTTTTCGGGTTTTGCGCATGCGCAGACCGTTTTGAGGGCAAGAGGGCAGGCCCTTGCCCTCAAAACGGTCTCTGCGCATGCGCGAAAACCGGAAAAGGTTGCGTATTGACGCAGTGGGCCTTCGTTCAGAAGGCCCTGGAGCGCCGGCCAGATCGGACGCTCCGAGGCCGGCTCCGAGGCCGGCTCCCGGGCCGGCCTCGGTGCATCCAGAGGGCGACGCGAAGGGACGGGGGGCCCCCGGGGGGCCCCCAAAGGGCATCACTGGGGCGACGCGCGCGCCCCTGCCTTGGGGTGTCGCGCGTCCTAGTGACGCTAGTGCATGCGCAGAGACCGTTTTGAGGGCATTTTGCCCTCAAAACGGTCTGCGCGTGCGCGAAAATTGTAAAAAATACCCATATTAACATGCTGCTTGGGCCTTCTTTCAGAAGGCCCTGGAGCGCCGGTGGGGTCGGATGCTCCGAGGCCGGCTCCCGGGCCGGCCTCGGAGCATCCGGAGGGTGTCACGCGTCACGGAGGTGCGCGCGTCACCCCATGGCACGCGTCACCCCCAGGTGGCCCACCCCCCGCCACGCTCCAGTGACGCCAGTGGGAGTGAACAGTGCTGGCTCCTGCGCCAGCGCCGCTTACACTCTTGGTGCCGCAAAAGTGCTTTACAGCACTTTTACAACACCGAACACTGGCGGAGCGCTCACTCTGACGGCGTGAAGATAGGCAAGATTGTGCCATGAACCTCTGCCTGAAACTGAATCAAGCATGTACTGAATCAAGCATTGCTTTGTCTCCAAGACTGAATGGGTGCCTCTTGCACCAGCCCAGTACCTGGAAGAGTCTTAACCCAATCAAGATCCCTCCACTACAGAATGAATGCTTCTTTGTGGGTGTGACGCACACCCTAATCTTGTCAAGGACCTCTTTTGTTAGGCTCTGGAAACCCATCTCCACTCCAGCCAAGTTCTGTCTTCTGCTTGATTGACCTTTTTGTTCTACCAGGTAAAAACAAGTTTCAGGTCTACCCCACTATTGATGTCAGACTGGTTGTGCATGGCTACCCCATAATGCAACCCCAAACATTTCCTTTTACCTGCCCTGACCTATCAGAACTTGGCTTTTCAAGCCTCAAAACCCCTATATTTATTTCTAGTTTTCCCAGTCACCGTGTAAATCCTTTTTGGATTCCTTTTGAGCTGTTGCCCACCTTGAGCCTGCATTTAAGCTGAAACCACTCTGGGCTGTGTCAGAACTGTGAAATTATTAAACTGTCTCAAAGCTGAAACCTCTGGGTCTGTGCCAAAGATCCTTTCCCTTCTAACAGTTGTGTTGAGGGCCAAACAACCCTGATGACGAAAGCCTGCCTTGGCCCGTTGGCATGGCAGGCCTCAACGTGCGGCACAGCATCAACCTAAAGCCTGTTATACCTTAGAACTCTTTGGAATTTCAGGAAATCCAGCACACTGCATACTTGCTTGGTCACAAAAACAACATCTCTTGTCTTTGCTAATTTTCCTGTGAAGCCTTCCGCTGACACTGGCGGACGGAGCGACGCTCGTCGGAGCAGGTAAGTCCCCCGCCAGACAGCGCATTGGGGGGCAGGGGTGGGAGGCAATGGGGGCAGGGTGGGTGGATTGGGTCCGGGAGAGAGGCAGGATCGGTGGCAATGGGGCATGCTGTATCCTATCCCCCTTCCTGGGCTTGATCTGCCGACATGCAGGTCAGAGTTGACCCATAGCAGCAGCTTGGGCTTTCCCCGGGGCAAGGGGACAAATGTACCTGTACCCTGAGGAGAGTTCCCGCCTGCTAAATTCCCCTGTGGGATGCAGTGTAGCTTGCGCCAGCACTGCTGCATCGGCACAGGGGAATCTAGTTAGGATTGGGCTGCTAGTGTAGTCAGCAGACAATGGAATCTGCAATTCCCATGAGGGGGAACATGTTTTGATGTATGAAGCAGGTATCTGGGAAGGGCTTTGCAAGACAACATTATTGGCTGCTCATTCAAAACTATGAGGTGAATCCTTTAGTTAATGATACATGACTGCCTGAGGAAAAAAAAATCTCAAACCGCAGGGTCTCCCTGATAAATATGGAGTGGAGATAAATCATACTTCAGTTTAGAAACACAATACATGATGCAATTTCCACAATTTCCCCTCTAGAGACAGATAAGACAGATCACTGCAGTGAATAGGAATCATTCATATTGCCACATGCACACCCACTCAGGAGATTTAAACTATCATTTAATTTGCACTCTGTTAAAATGCACATAGTTTCTTGGGGCCTCAGGGAACTGGGGAGGAGCTGAAATTTCATCCTGTTGCATTTGTGAGGGTTGTTGCTTGCTCAGTTCTGGATGTTCAGCCAAGGACCAACACACCAGCAAATAGGCATGGGTTGCAATGATTGTTGCCCCAATACACTTTTGCAACACATCATATTGTGCCAGTATCATACATTGTGCAACAGCATGCATTTCTGTGAATTTAAGAATGTAGGAAGATTCCTGCTGGATCAGATAAAAGGTCTCCTATCCAAGCAGTTTCTTTCTGATGCCACCCAGCAGAGGAGTCTAGGTAATTCACAAGCAGGGATTGATTACAACCTTCCCCCATCATTTGTTGCTCCAGCAGTGATAGCTATAGGTATCATGCCACTAAACGTTAACTATCTTGGTTAATTGCTGTTAATAGACTCATCCTCCATGAATTTGTCTAATCTCTTTCAGCCACGGAACGCGGCGACCCAGAAGTGGGTTGCTGGTTATGTGATGACATCATCACGTCATCGTGTCACCATCACTGGCCCCATTTGGAATAAAATGGCGGCAAGGGCAGGAGGGCCCTTCAATTGCTGGCCACGGAACTACACCCGCCTCCCGCAATGTCATGCCTGGTGCGGACTGCACCAGTCGCATCCATCTAGCGATGCACCTGATTGTCTTCTAAAGTCATCTAAGCCTGTGACCATTGCATCTTTGGGCAGCAAATGTCATAAATTAAGGATTTTGCACCCATCTTATCATAGAGGTATCAAGGTGGATTACAATACAATAAATTATGCAGTGTATGATAAAGGTTTTCTTTTTTCCTTTTCTTCACATACTGCCAGTCAGGTTCACTGGTTGACTCTTAAGCCCTCATGTTATGGGAAAAAGAAAAATGTGTCTTCTACTTCCCCCCCCCCCCACACCATTTATACTTTTATAATTATCTGTCATGTCTCCTCCCCCCCCCCACAGTTTTTTTTATTTCCTCAGTTAAAAAAGCCCCAAGTGCTTTATCCTTTCCTTATTTGGAAGATCATTCTGGCTGTATTCTGCTGCTGCTTTTCCATCTCTACTATACATTTTTTCAGATGGGACAACCAGAACTGTACATAATCTTCAGAATGTATCTGCACAATAACGTTACATAAAGGTATTCACACTGTCAGTTTTATTTCTGTTTATTTATACTGTCAGTTGATAAGTTGCAGAGCCTCTGTGGGGGAGGGGAACTGCAGCTGCACTTGAGTGAGAGTCAAGGTTGCCCTGTCAGCTGAAGCGTGGTGAGGCGAACGTCAGAGAGAGGGAGGGAGGGAGAGAGAGAGATGGACTGTGAAAGCAACATCTGTGCCCCATTGTGGGGAGAAAGGCTTTCAACTAAACAAATACCTTTTACAGTTATTTTTACCAATGAGACTGATTGTTATGACAGCTGAGTTACTTACTGATTTGTGCATGTTGGGTGACCTGGACTGTTATATATTAAAATAAATTAAATTAATGGGGGTGACACCAGCCCTAGTGACACCACTGACCAGGAGTAATCTGTAGAAATGCATAGTCCTGCCCGATGGGCATCTTGTGTAGAACCCAGCTCAGCCCAGCCTTGTTTTTCCCTATTCACCTCTGGGGTCCATCATGGGGGTGACGCGCTGACCTCCCAATCCTACCCAACGTTCCAGCGCCGATGCAGCTTTGCCAACTGGGGGCATGCACTGCATCCTATGGGGGGGGGCAACCACAGAGGCCTCCTCAAGACAAGGGAAAGTTTGTTCTCTTAACTCGGGGCTGCTTTGTAGCTGGATCAGCACTGGAAAGTTGGATAGGATTGGGCCCTGATTTAGGAATAAATGCAATTGAACACAGTGGGATGGAACAGTGGAACTGGGCTGTACAGCCATTAATAGTTCCAAAGCAATTAATAGTTCATGTTGAAGTGTGAAAAGCAAAAGCAATCTGAAGCACAAAAGTGAAATCAACCACAGCAATTCAAAGAGCACTGTTTTAGATCAGAAATTCTTATTATCTAGATTTAGATGTCTTTCCTAGGGCCATTTGGATTAATGAAGTTGTTCTCTGACTGACACAAGTTACCTCTGAGTGAAAAAATAGTATGAGCAATATAAAAAGATTAGAGCAGTATCATTTTGTTTGTCCTAGCTATTACGCTGGTGAGATCAGCAAGCACGATTTGATTACACCTACCATATTACACCTACCATATCCTGCCAACCTAGCAGTTCCAAAGCATGTTAATGTGAGTAGATAAATAGGTACCGCTTGCGGGAAGGTAAACAGCGCTCCGTGTTCCAGCCGCATGCTACGCGCTGCGGCAAGGAGAGTCATGCCGGCCTCATGACCACGGAGGTGTCTTCGGACAACGCTGGCTCTTCGGCTTTGAAATGGAGATGAGCACCACACCCTAGAGTCGGACACAACTGGACTTAATTGTCAGGGGATACCTTTACCTTTACTTACCATATTTTTATCAGTAATAATAACGGAAGCCATTTTGAAGCTATTATTTAAACCTGTGCTATGGACTCTGTTTTGTTGCATTATTACATTTTAGTACCAGACAGGAAAGGAAGTACAGTTTTGTGAAAATGAAAACATGGCTTTTTATATCTCTTCCTACTATGATGAAAGTTATTTTTTCATAGTCTAAGATCTGGGCAGATTTTTGGAAAATCAGTAAGACCAGACCATTCTTCTAAAAGACTTACATGAGAAACCTTCACGCATGATTAGATTCTGACTGAAGTGTAAGCTGTATTTATTTTAAATACTTTTATCCATTCTTCCCCTTGTTTGCCAGGATATTTAAAGTTGCTAACAGCAATTAAATAAACAAAAAATACAATAAAATTATAAGCATAATAAAATTATAAGCCATTTAAACATTTGATTTTGTCTGTAAACCGCTTTGTGAACTTTTTGTTGAAAAGTGGTATATAAATACTGTTAATAACAACAACAACTACTACTACAATAAAATGCTATAATCAAAACAGCAGCAAGAGAGGAAAAAAATAATAAAACAGCTTTGGAGAACTATAGTTGAGAAGGCAAGGCAAATTAGGAAGGTTTTTAATCCCTGCTGGATAGCTAACAGGGATGGTGCAATTCTTAATTCAAGCAGAAGGGAGATCCAAAACTTTGGCATTGCCACAGAGAAGGATTTACCCCCCTTGTTGCCTTCATCAGCTTAGCTTTGGCTAGAGGCGGCACACATAGGAGGTGGACAATTTCATATGAGAGGAGGCAGTCTCTCAGATGCTCTGGTGCCAGTTGCAGTTTCTGGGTGCTCTTGAAGGGCAGCCCTATGCAGAGTGCATTACAGTAATCAAGTCCGGATGTCACCAATGCATGGACTACTGTGGTCAGGTCTGACTGACCAAGCTAAGGTTGCAGTTGCTGAACCAACCTAAGGTGGCAAAGGCTTCTCCGGCCACTACCGCCCCCTGGCTATCCAAGAACAGTGAAGAATCCAGGAGTTCCCAACTGCAAATTTGCTCCTATAGAGGGGAGTGCACCCTCATTCAGAACAGATTGACAGTTCAATACCTGGCTGTCTCCATCCCAAAGCCAGGACTGAAGCTGGGTCGAAAGGGGTTCATAATCAGCCTCATCCAGGAAACTCTGAATCTGACACCACTAACTGCTTGATTACCTTGCCCAGAAATGAGAGGTTGGAGTCTGGTTGGAAATTCTCCAGCATGGTGGAGTCCATGGAGGGGTTTTCCAGGAGGTGGCAAACCACCAGCAGCTTCAAAGCCATCGGCAGCACCCCCACCTTCAAAGATGCATTTACCAGCCTTCCTGCTGGTAGATGGAAATTGACTAAATCAGTGGTTCCCAAACATTTTAGCACCTGGACCCACTTTTTAAAATGACACTCCTATCGGGACCCAACTAAGCTTTACGAGACTTTTTTTTAAAAAAGGTGATCTAGAAATAAATATATTTATTTAGGTATAATTTTTTATTTATTTACTTAGAAAAACTCAATCTATTTCTTGTAATGAGGCAGCTGATGGGCTTAGTTATGTGAACCAGCCTTCACCTGCCCCCACTACCTGTCATTGACAGACTTGGAGAAAATAAAACACCGGAATAAAAAGACGTTCAAACATTTATCTCTCTCTAGTTACACAAGCTTGCAAACAGCAGGAGCTCAGCTGTTTGCAAACTGCAGGAGATCAGCTCCTTGCAGAGCAATTAGCAGCTATCTGTTTTTTGAATAGCCTCAGGGCTTGAGGCACTTATCTGATCCTCGCCTGGGACCCACCAGAAATCAGGTCCCGACCCACCAAGTGGATCCCGACCCACACTTTGAGAAACACTGGACTAAATAAACCGACTAAGCCAAAGCAGCACATAATTGGCTTTCTCCGTGTGGTTCCTCCCCACACATACCTCCCACACTGCTGTGGATGCATTTAAATTGACGAAAAACCAATTGGTACGCCGTGGTACATCAAGCCACAGCAAAGAAACAGGCTCAGCCAGAACCTTAGTTTTGAAGGTGTTTCTAGCAACATATTAAAATACTGTTCTTTTTAAATGACAGTACAATATAAGGAAATGAAATTTTTGAACCCAGATATGTGTTTGGCTCTTGAATGAGACTATCATCCCCACAAGTTCCAAGAGATGGAGGTTCATAGGATTGGGTACACCAACAGCCTGAAAACATATTCTTTAAAATCCCAGACCAATAACACTGTCTTTCGTTACCCAATAGCACATGAATTCATAAGAGTAGCTAATTCTAGGGTATTTTAAAGCTCATTAACTTTCCACTTCTATCAAATTAATTGCTTAATTAACTGGTTAAAAGTTAATTGAAGTTACAGAAGCTTAACAAAAAATGATTTTGGGGGGCTATTTAAGGCTAGCCGATTTCCTTGGCTAACTTTTGGAGGTGCTAAACA
The DNA here is from genome assembly GCA_026170595.1 of Plestiodon gilberti rubricaudatus. Taxonomy (NCBI): domain Eukaryota; kingdom Metazoa; phylum Chordata; class Lepidosauria; order Squamata; family Scincidae; genus Plestiodon; species Plestiodon gilberti. The sequence continues at coordinate 121,316,750 of JANXHW010000001.1, read as the reverse complement.
TATCTTCTTAACATTTTAATAAGCTTTTTTGTGAACAGAGGTAGAGCACGCCTCCTTAGATAAGTGTGGATCAACTGTGTGTATGTGTACAATTTTTTGTTTCTTCTAGTAAAATAAGGAAGGTTCAGGGTTTCTCCGATTGTGGGTTGTAATTTGTTGGATGATCTACTGGGATGGCTGAAAGAGAGAAAAACAGTGATACATTCCTTACAGCGCAATCCGACTTAACTTTTGTGCCAGTTTAACCAGCGGCGCAGCGAGAACGGGAGGCCCCAGAACAGAAAAGGGATTCAAATCCCCTTTGAATTCCTCTTTTGGTGTGCCAATTCCTCGCTGTGCCACTGGTTAAACCGGCACAAAAGTTACGTTGGATTGCGCTGTCAATCTGTAGACCCATTTCAGACTGAAGAGTAGCACAGAGAAGGATGGATATAGGCATTAGGTAAGGGGTGGAATGGCTCAATATACTCATGGTGTGCAGGAGAAGACCAGTTGGGAAAAAACGTGGCACATAGAATTTTGGAGCCAGGCGCATGTAAAAAATGAGATTCCAAAATGAGATGGTGGCAATACGTTTGGAATTCATAATGATAACATGAAAGCCACTTGGTGAAGGCCCAAGTGATGGCTTTCAAAAAGGATGAGACAACTGCATGGAGGAGAGGTCTATTTGTGGCTCTTAGCTACAATAGCTGCATGGAACCTCAGCATTCGGATGCAATGTCCAGTACAATCATTTGGCTAGCCTCACTGAAAATCGAATGATACATTGGATGGACCTTGATCTGATTAAGCAAGGCAGTGCTCATGCGGCATATCTAGTCATTTTAGAAAAGAGATTCACAGCCCAATCCTGTCTAGGACCGCCACAGAATGCAAAAGCTTGCTGCGCCAGATCCTACCAGGATCAGGCCGGCAGAGGCCTCCTCGGGGTAAAGGGATGTTCATTCCTTTACCCTGAGTAACAGTCCAGCTGCCCCAATGGGTCTCCTCATATGTGTACCAGCAAAATAGCCGGTGCAAATCTGGGAGGCCCGAGAAGGGGGATAGGATTCGGCGAAACCTGCCACCAATGAGTGTGCAGAAATCCTACTTGTATCTTACCTCTCCACAGCTTTTTTTTATTGCCTGAGCTCAGCTGAGTTGCAGAAATGATCTTTGGGGATGTAAGCGACGAGGAAGGAGTCAACATCTCTCAGCCACATGCCCTTAAAAACAGACCTCCTCCCGGTACCTTTTCTATGTGATTGGGACAGCTGCTCTATGTTTTTAAACATGAGAGCCAGGATGGTGTAGTGGTTTGGGAGTCGGACTTAGACCTGGAAGATCCAGGTTCAAATCCCCGCTCAGCCACGAAGCTTCCTGGGTGACCTTGGGCCAGTCACTATCTCTCAGCCCCACCTACCTCACAGGGTTGTTGTGAGGAAAAAAAGGAGGGGAAGAAATACGTACACCACCTTGAGGTCCTGGGAGGAAGGGCGGAATAAAAATGTGAAAATAAATAAAACATATGGCCTTAACAATGTTGTCTTTTTTTTTTATTACCCATGTCTACTCAATCTCTTCTGTTCTAAGTCTCTCCCTTTGTTCTTGTGCTGAATCACTTCCTGTATCATGGAGTCATTTCTCCTGTTGGCTTTCCTAACTCTCTTGCTTAGTCCCACGCATACTGATGCTGCAGCAGGTGCAAAGTAAAATTGGAGCGGTGCTTTCAGCCAGATTGATCAAAGGCTGCATTTTAGTATCAAAAGTAAGCAGAAAAAGGATATGGAAGATTGTGTAATATCTCCATCTGGTGGCATCCAGAACTGTGGTGTAATCTACCAAAGCTGCTATTCCTTCTCCCTTGTAACGTCTAGAAATATTAAAACACCAACCACAGACTCATGTATCTCATTCATGTTTGCTCACTACCCCTACATTAGATCGGTTGAAGAGTGAAGGGCTCCTGTACCGGTTCTTAATACATGTACACAATTAATTTAAACACCAGTAGAGCAAAGCTTGCAAAGTTGAACAGCTGCAAAACCTGTATATTTCTCAATTTGTCCCTAGCATTGCAATTTAATTACCGTACCTTTTTTTAAGTGTGCAGTTGTTTGACTATCAAACAGAAGCTAAGTATTTCTTTCTTTTGCATATTATGCCTCAATTAATTGTCTATATCGATAAATAATGTTTAATTACTTTTACAGCAATGTCTTTATTAAAACTAAACTTAGGCGGTTCATTTTAACGGTAACCTAACTAATCTACCGGTTTGCTGCAATTTCTCATTCAAGTGGAAATTGCCACAAATTATTCCAAGTTGAATTGAATCGTGGTTTGCTTTATTAACAACACCATTACCATTTCATTAAATGCTGATTTTCTAAATGCAGTATTATTTTCAACTGATTGGAATGCAGGAAGTATTTGCTTGTGAATGTATCATCATAATTGACTGATGAGCTTTAAGAAGTCACAGATCTGTTATTTTGGGTGTTCATCTTTCAGCTTTAACAAAAGCTCAAAGATCATATCGAGCCTTTCTTTGAAAACTGAATGTTTAGAAAATATTCTGACTGCAGTTCGAAACTAGAAGAGGGATGGAACCTTAATGAAGGGCTGGTTCAGGGGGATTTTATGTTGGCCACGGTGGGACAAATCAGGGCAGGAGAGGCATTGTTCACCATGTTGGGCACTGGTCAAAGGCTGTAACTCTTCAGAAGACTGAACTATCTGGGCACACGCTGTGACCTGGAGGTCGGTGCCCTGCCTGAAGAAGCTAAGCAGGGTCAACCTTGGTTCCTGCTTGGATGGGAGACAGGAATGCAGAGGAGTCAGCTAGAGAGAGAACATCTAAGCCTAAGGCAACTGTCCGAGGGTGAACTGCGGTGGACTGTGAAGCTTGGAAGTGCAAAGCACAAGCCAGAAGGAGGGCTGCACTCGGAAGGGAAAACATCTCAAGCATGGAAGGTTCTATATAGGAACAGAACAATATTGTAAAGACCCTTATCAGGTCTAAAGATAGCCTGTCTATGTAAGCCGCCTTGAATCAATCTGATGAGAAATCTGATGATGAGAAAGGCAGGATATAAATACAGAACAATAATAATAAAACAGCGCTGCTGGGCGCTTTACAGAGTTCGCACCCGGGGCAGGCAGAGCAGAGGAACGATCTGCGCCCCCGGAAGAGATCCTCGCCCCTGGAGATCGTCGCTGGAGGCTGGGGTGTTCTTGCACAGAGCGAGAGTACACATAAGTCACTGAAACATTGCAGAGGGCACAGAGAGGCTCCCTTAGTTTGCATGGGGAGCTGGCTTTGTTGGTAGTTGCAGGAAAACTTGAAGTCAGGCGTTGGTGCTCCTAGTTCTAGCAGTGGCGTGCAGTGAGGTCCAAGGCTGGGGAGGCACTGAGAAAAAATGGCATCCTGTAAATAATTACAGGATCATACTTGCTTTCATTATTTGCTGCATCCGTGGCCATTTTAAAGTTCTCCGCAGCCAAACCTATCCTCTCTGCAGCCTTTCAAAACCTAGTCAATTTCACCTGAGCGAGAAATAAGTCCAAATAACTTATCTTCTTCCCTGCTCCTGGGAGAGTGAGGATAACTGATATGCCCCCTCCTTTCAGCAGCTGTGTCCTGGAACCTCTGTGTCCTGGAGCTTTAAAACATGGAGTTGGGTCTCGCGCAGGTGCCGTGCTGTTTCAGAGCAATCGGAGGCAGCTCTGCCTCCTGCCTCTCCTGGCCCTTTAAAACCCAACTGGGTGGCTTGCAGAGGTGCCCTGCTGCTCCTTGCAAAAGGGTAGGGTGATCGGAGGCACCTCTCCCTCCCCAGCATCAGCTTGCGCAAGCTCCCTACAGTGCCGAGTGGATTTTTTTCTTTCACTCACTGAACTGAAGCCTTAGCTTCAGTTAAGCTTAGCTCAGCTGCCTCTCCAATTATTCTCTCTCTCTCTCTCTCTCTCTCTCTCTCTCTCTCTCTCTCTGTGAGTGTGAGTGTGTGAGTGTGAGTGTGTGTGTGTGAGAGAGAGAGAGAGAGAGAGAGAGAGAGAGAGAGAGTGCGCGCGCGCGCGCGCTGCTTGCTGTTACAGACTGAAATGACTGGAGCAGACTCAGTGGAGCCGGAGTGAAAAAGAGAGCAAGTTAAGATACTTTGTTTTACTTGTTGGGTGGGTGGGTCCCCGTTGCACTGCAGGTGGGGCCCTGCCTCCCCTGGGTGCATGTCCCTTGCTCCTAGCACGGCAAGTGCCCCTTCAATTGTGCTGCTCTAGACAACTGGCTAGTTTGGTTTGCATAAAGTTGAAATGGTCCTGTAGTAATGACAGCTAAGTGCAAGTACTCTAGCATATGAAGCTAGATCTGGATCAGCAGTTCTGATATCACCTAGCCTTCATGCTAACTGGGTACAGTGATCCTGCCTGATAAAATTAGCAGGATGTTTGAATGATAATACTCTGGAACTGATATATAGCCATACATTTAGCACAATGCAATGCATGTTGCATTGCCAATGCAACCACATTGTTTTTTGTAGAGTGCTGCAAATCCTAAGCATTACCAAGGAGAAAATCCCACTGAACTCCATGGAGCATACTTCTGATTAAATATAGTTACAATTGCACTGTAACTGTACTGAGTGCATAGCAATGAGTATAATAGATGCTGTTACAAAAACATATTCTTAGTCTTCACAGAAGCTAAATTCTAGGGGGGGGGGAACCCTTCTACAAGATCTGGGATACCAATCAATATTGTATCTAAGCTCATGTAATCAATATACTGCCAGAAAAAAATGAAATAAAGGGGGAAAACCCCAAAGAATAGAAAGCACCTAGGGATATAGTCAAAGTTCATAATATTGGCAGCAGAACAGAGAAATGAAGTAGCAAGTTGAGAGAAAAGGATCTGCTATTTGGAGAAAATGTGGCCCATTGCTAATATTTATGGATCACTGATACTTCGTGATGTATATCAGTTGCATATATTTTTGAAGCCTGATGACGCTTTTTAGACCCATAGAGCCATATTTCAAGAGCCTGAAAACCAATTTAAGATTTAGTGGAGAGGGAGAGGGGGAGAGAGAGAGAGAGAGAGGTGCTTTTGCTTTTTGTGGTTCTGTACATGCAGAAACGAATGGTTTTGAAGTGTTCTGAACATCGTGGGCACTTGATGAGTAGAAACTTGCCATTCCAAAATGATAGCCCTCTACCAATGATGTGATGGCAAAACTCAATCTCTCCTAGTTGCAGTTATACCATAACTCTCTTTTGGTGACGTATCTGCAGATACATTTTAAACATTTTTTAGTGTTTTTATGACCATAATCCCGAAGATGATACGATCGTATGGCATATTGACTGATTAATTTTTCTGTTGGCCAGTAACAACGTACTTCTGATGGAGTGTACAGTATTACCAAGTCCCTAACCCACTGGCAAACAGACAAGGAGCTCAGTTCCACAGCTATCACCCATCTAAAAAGTAAAGGTATCCCTTGACAATTAAGTCCAGTCGTGTCCGACTCTAGGGAGCGGTGCTCATCTCCGTTTCAAAGCCGAAGAGCCAGCACCATCCGAAGACGTTTCCATGGTCATGTGGCCGGCATGCATATTCCAGTAATCTAATCAAGAGGATGCAAAACTATGAATAACAGAGGGGAGGTCTGTTCTTGATCTGTTGCTGGGGGAAGCAGCCAGAGATACCAAAGCTGAAAATAGTTAAGGTGGACCACTGCGCAACATAAAGAAGAGCTGCATTTCATCCTTCAACCTTAATTTCGTTTTTATACATTTTACTCAAAACTTGCTGCCTAAGGCAGGGCCACCCTTTATGCAGGTAAACATGATAGCTATGTGCATAACAGTGTTGCACTAGTTCCCTACATAAAATGTGATTTCATACACCTGCTCCATGTATGTGCCTCTAGGAACGTGCATCAGGTACATCTAGAAAAACCCATGTGGCCATGGTCCCTGGATGTGTGCACATGGGTGACGTGCATGTACACAGGTGTATAACATTCACATGGCAAGTGTGCAGTTAGAAGCACCAGCAGAATGCCTGCATACATGCAGCAGTCACGTTAGCAGCATAAAGTGCATAAAGAAAGAACTTTCTTAGTCCAAATTTGGCCCAGATGTGTGAGGATCCTGCATGCAGCCTTGATTCATTTCAAAGGAGGAAAGTAATTCACATGTGCATCTCTCTCTCTCTCTCTCTCTCTCTCTCTCTCTCTCGTGTGTGTTTTCTCTCCAGTAGTTATGTATGCTAATGTACAAGAGATGAAGGTGTGGCAGTAATGAAGTAGTACAACCCAAGCTTTGCATTAAGAAGACCCCTAGTTCTGTCTCCAGGTAGGGCTGTCTAAATGAAAGACCCCTGTCTAAATCCATGAAGAGCTACTGCCAAGCAAAGTAGGCAGTAGGTACTGAGCTAAGTGGACCAAAGGTCTGACTCAGCAGAAGGCAGTTTCGTAGGCTCAGATGTGTGTGTCTATTCGAGCACACATGGATCTCTTGAACAGGGTGAAAAACTCTTGTTAACTTTAGTACAACTACAGACATTTAAATTTTGCACACTGAAAAGCTAGACCACCAAAGCATAAATCCAGAAATTCATTTTGGGGATAAGAGAATACAGAACAGTGCATTACAGCTGCAGTGACTAATATTTACCAAAGTAATAACTGGAAGACACAATTATTTCACACACTGCTCCCCACTGCTTAGGTCTAGAGACCGAATTCGGATTCTATACTCACCAGGGAGTAAACTCAGATTCTATCCACTCAAGTGATCCAATCCCAATTTCCAGATCAATAGAGTAACACTGAATTCCACGACTCTAAGGTGACATTGACAGAGTTTTACATTCAGTTTTCCATAGAATTTATTTTATTTTATTTATTGAAAGAATTTATACTTCATCAAGAGCATTATCTCCGACAATTTCTCCCTGCAAGGCTGAAGTTGAATTAACATCTTTGAAGATGGGTTGTTTTCCATTATAAATTCTACAAAGCATAGCCAGATAGATGTAAAAAAAAAAACCAACAACTTTGCAGCTTCTACATTATAGCCCTTGAAAGGTTATTACAGGTAATGGCCAACTCGACTTGCTTTCAAATGAGTGCCACAGCAGAGGAAAATTAAGGAACCTTCTGCCCACTGTGCTTTCTGAACATTAAATGCTCAGAGATGCATTCTGAAAAATCAGGTTGTCATCTGTATAAAATTGCCTCCTTTGCCCCCCTACTATTTTGCAGCTTTACATTAGTGCTATAGTGCTTTCAAGGTAGCTCCAGATTATGGTATATGCTACAATTCAAAAACCTTTGGCTAGAAGCCCAGTGAATGGTCTGGGAGTATCACATGCTGCAGAATTACTGGAATTAAGCAGGTGTGAACTTGATCAACAACCTGGATGGGAGACCTCTGGTAGTCTCATGGAAAACCAAGTTACTAAATGAACTAAATAAGCACTAGATGCAAGGAACACAATTTTTGCAGCATTTGCACTGGCTTCTTTCCAGCCACAATTCAAGCTTTTTTTTTTCCTTTTATATCTACAGGGCTTGACATCTGCATACTTTTAATGCCTTCTTTCCCATTTTATTGCAACCATTACGAATAACCTGGGGTCAGACTACACATGACACTAAACATGTTGTTTTGTCCTTTATATCTTAAAATATAAATATAGCAACTGCAGGAATGGGTGGGTGGCTAATCTGGCTCAGGACTGTAGCCTGTGAAGAGGGAGTCTTCAATCTCTTTCCTCTATGCTGCATTTCCAACAAAAATTCCCCCCACCCCCATTTGCTTATTAGCCCCAGGAGGCAAACTCCCATAAACACTACTTAAGGAACTGTCCTTACAACAGAACTGTCCCGACAAGCCTGCGGCACCAGCAACCATAAGAGTGAATGAAGCGTCTTATAGTAGCCCATGCTGATAGGAAGGGGTGGGGTAGCGGGGTTTACTATTAAACTGCTCTTGCACTGGTGGAAGATGACTGGTCTGGTGGAGCAGGTTGCGTCCTCCACCTGAGCAGGGCTAAGAGAGGGGAGGCCTTGGGCTGCCAAACAGGTCCTGAATCTCCGATTCTTGGCTTCAGCACCGGTCCATCACCACCGCTTCCCGTGAGATCTGGTGTTGACAGAATCTCTGAAGTTGAGGTGGGGGTGCAGCATCATTGGGTTCTTCTCTCATCTAGCAGCTTCTACAGCTGGAGCAGATTTTGGTGTGGCAGCCTGAGTCTGCCCCCCTCAGGTGGTATTATTGATTCCCCTGTGCTGGAACCAGCAGTGAGGTTCTGGTCCTCTGCCTCTGAGGCGATTTCATCCGTTTAGAGTTCAAACTGAGGTAGCGCTAAGTTCTGATAACACCACCAGGGCATTTCACAAAGAGCAGCAAGCTTCGACTTCAAAAATCTCTGAAACCATATCTGAAGACTCAATCCAAGAAGGGGTGGCATTGATCAGGTCAGGCATTAACCAAAGACCCATAGACTTGCCAGGGGCCACTTGGCCAGTACCCAAAGGCACACAATGCAGGCAGTGACACAGCTTGAGCTGCTCAACCGAGCCACTTTTACGATCGCAGCCTGGCCTCATGTGCAACGGGGCTACCTCAGAGACTCCTGCAACGAAGAAGTCCATTCATGGATGGAGAGGGTGGGAAAGGACGCTGTTTGAGCACCCCACCCTTAGTGCTGCCAGAGCACAGAGGAGGGAGGTGCCCTCCATGCTGAAACAGCTCCTCTTCTCCATTTCCCCAACCTGGTTGAGAAACAGAAAGAGGGGTGATATTGGAGGGTGCCTCCCGCTCAGCACTGCCAGAGCATAGAGCACAGTGTCAGACTTTGGGCAGCAACTGCAAGAGCACTGAGATGTCCTACAAAATTGCTTTGTTCAGGCATGCACGCAAGCATGGTGGTGGTGGTGGTGGAGAAGCCCCAAGGCCGGCCCAGCGATGAAGCAACCTGATGTGCCTTTTGTCAGCAGCAAGTGGTAGGGGTGAGGGGGTGGCAGATTTGGGATGCCCTTCCTTACCTTACCAGGGGTCTGTTGTGTGGTTTTTGCGAACGGCAATTGTGGGACTTCTGGTTTTATTTACAGTCATGCGGTCTCTTTAAATAACATTGGGAATCCCACACTCCCAGGCTTTGGATAGGATTGGGCTGCTAGTCTGCATAGTGTGGGAATCGTATTGAAGCATGGTAAAGAGCTTTTTTGTTCTTCAGCACGCAGAGGCAACAGTGGCAGACTTGGGGCAGCAGTGTCAGGTGCTGTTCTGGGTCGTGCTGCCCCTGGGAAGCCCAGAATTGGGCATGGCCCAAGGCAGCCCCCCCCCCAGACCCTGGCACTACATCCAGATTTTTTGTTCTGTGAAGTTACTGAGCTCCTGATTACCCTTTTGAGACGGGGTTTGCCACATCCTGTTCTTGTCTAAACAATTTGAACGGTAACTGGGGAAGACAACCTCTTCCACCTTTATTACTTGTGGTTTAAAATACACTATAGCAGGGGTTCTCAACCAGTGGTACTAGTGCCACTAGTGGTACTTTGGCTGACTGCTGGTGGTACTCAGACCGCTGGACCACCAGAACTCAGCTCTGATGCGGCGCTTTCGGCAGAGCATTTTCGCCTTTGGCCTTGCCTCTCGGGAATGCTGAGAAGCGCCCTCCCACCTGCCCAGAGCCTCCTACCTGCATTGTCTGGCCTCCGAAAACCGGAAATAACTGGTGATGATTTCATCGCCAGTCACTTCCGGTGGTACACAGCGGGAGAGTGGTGCCGGAGGTGGTACTCGGCCAGGAAAGGGTTGAGAACCCCTGCGCTATAGCATTTCTGAAGCAGCCACTGTTATTCTTGAAAGTTAATGTTGTTTTCTTGTTTGAGTCCCTAACCCCCAATTAGAAGGAAATCACCAGAGGATGCAGCTTAAGCGAACAAATGATTTATTTTATCTACAATGGAACAAATAATAATAAAAGACAATGAAAAGGAAAATAAGCCTTCAGGCAATTAGAAGCTGTGAAAGAGGCAACTGCTTTATGCCTCCTCACGAAAATCAGTCATGGATAAGTCAAGCGATATTCCAAACAAACTAAAACAGCTTTCGGTTATATAATGAAAGTAAAGCTTGATAGGTAGAGTTATAAGAATGTAAGATTTCAGCTTACTGCTCCTAGGAATTGCAAAGATTAGTTGCTTTGCACATCAGAATGCTGAAGGAGCCATAGTGACACATGGTAGCCCTCTGCTGAATTCTATCCCCCTTCCCAGGCTTGGAAGCCTGACATTGAGCTTCTTGGATTTGCGCCGGCCGTTTTGCTGGCACATATCCAAGTAGCCCCATAGAGGCTGCTGAGGCTCGACATGAGGTAAGGGGATGAAGGCATCCACAAGCCTCCTGTCCTATGCTGGATATAGCGGAGCCTGACCTGGCGCTGCTGCATCCCAGCGCGGGGGGTTGGATATGATTGGGCTGCGAGTCTGCATAATATTACTGGCAGTGATTTTTTAAAAACATGCATAATATGCACACCGGGGGGGGGGGGGGAAGCAATCATGTGCAGGGATCCTGTGTCGAAACTAATGGCACATCTATGTAATTTGGTGGTGAAAGAAAAACTGAGGGGAGAGTAAAGATACTGAACATGCTCATCATAAACCAAAATGGGGTTTGAACAGGAATTCACTGAATTGGCTCACTCACTCTTTAACTATGTAGGGGGAATTCTACCACTAACATGCACACTCCATTGAGCCCTTAGCAGAGCAGTTATGATGAGGAGAGGGGAGGAGGGAGGAACTGTGCGTTTGGGTGATGGGTTGTTGTCTGCCCCCAGCGCCTCAGTATGTTCTGCCTTCTTGTTCTGCTCTACATTGTCACACCTTCCCCCAGTGGATTTTATTGTTTTTTATTTTACTTTATGTACTGTTTTTAAATTATGTATTTTAACTTGTTGTAAGCCGCCTTGGATATTTGCCTTGGCATAGGAAAAGGTGGGGTATAATTTTTTAAAATAAATAAATAAATAAATAAATAAATAAACAAACTGATTAGAAGGGGCAGGGACACAGAGCAAAGAGGGTGAAAACGTGGATGGAGAATGGACATAAGTAGATTAGTTGGGCTTCCCAGAGGAATCTGTGAGACGGAAGGGAAGGTTGGGGTATAGGAAAGGAAGAAAGAGGGGGAAGTTTGGGGGATTAGTCGGGAGGAAAACAGCAGGGTATGCAAATGGTTCAGAGTGTGGCAAAAGGTTGCAGTTGGGAATGACTCTATATAACCTGCACCTGAAGCTGCACCGAGGGCTACAAGCATAAGGAGAGCCTAGAATAGGCCATAAAAGCACTTCACCCACTTGCAGTGGGGGAGCTTGTCTCTCGACCAGTGCACTACAATCTCTTGACTTGAGGCATGTGCCCAGTGAATCTCTTGAGCTTAATACTCTTGATCTTAATACTTTTAAATATATGAACCACCTGAGCACAGTCATTGAAAAAGAAGTGTGGGACACAGTGATGGAATGGAGCAAAGTCAGTCGTTTGGGTCAAGGAACATACGAAAGGTACAAATATGGCTGTATGAGGTTATTTGTGAAAATAAAATTATATTCTATAAATATAATAGATGTTTAAAGATGAAAGTCATGGTGCTGTAATATAATACACCATATCTGTTATTGATTTCATTGGTATTGCAATCTGAGAGCCTGCCAAATGGAAGTTATCCTTCTGGCCTCTTGATTATCCCCCCCCCTTTTTTTTCTCCTTTTTAGTTGAGTAAAGGAGTGTGTGGGTGGGTGGGTATGGGGGGCAGTTGGTGAATAATAAGTAAGATAAAGCAGAAAGATGGCCATTAGTTTTATGCTCTCCGGTGGCTAGGAGACAGATTGTTCTTCCTTTTGTGTTCTGGGAAGATGATGCTTGTTCAGTGTTTTATTCCTTCCAATGTAAATGCTGCTATATCAACCATCAGGAAATCGTCAACCATGTAGGCTGAGTGGAGAGTTCAAGGAATGAGGAATGTGACTGACACAAAAGAAGCACACTCTGTCTGAAATACATTTGAACAAGGAAGAGTGTTTTCTCGGCAGTTGTACACATGTGATGGAACTCCTGGCCTAGGGAAATGAAGATCTTGCCTCCTCCCTGGTCATCGGCCATTTTTGTCACAGACTTTTTTTTGCTTAAGTAAGCCTTTGGCCTCCCATGTAATTGCTTTTGTGGCGTGTGTTTTGCAGTTGGGTTTCTCCTTATTATGTGCTACTTGTATGTAGTTATACAGTCGGTCCACGGTTTTGACTCAACATGGGTGGCAAAACTGTGGAAGAGGAAGTCCTACCGCGCCACATTACAGTATCTCTTTTTTCAGTGTTGTCGGGGGCCTGCCAGCCGCTTCCCAGCGTTTAAACTGCCAAAAAAGAAAAAGAAAAAATGCAACCGGGAGTCTCTGGTGCCATCTACAGGTTGCTTCTGGTTGTGGTTTTTCTTTTTTTCAATCAGTTTAAACAAACTCAGGAGGAAGGAAGCGCTGAAATTGCTAGAAAAAAAGGTAATGTGGCACCACTCCACACCCCCACCCCAGTTTTCCTATAACACTATTTTTTTTTATCCACTGGGGTTCCGGGAACCAGAACCCCAGGGGGTAAAAAGGTCCTACTGTATTGCTTTTTTCTGACTTGGCATTCTTATGCTCTCTCTCCTTAACTACTTAAAAAAAATAACTGGTTCCAATTGTTTAATCATCATGATTCTTGTCATGATTGTCGTGATTCTGCAGGCATGAAAAAAAAATGCTTGGATGTTTTGAATCTGTATTTTTTATTTAGTTTTAAGCCACTGAGCCACCTTGAGCTCTTCTCTTAAGTGGAAACATGGGATATAAATCTGTTACAATAAAATATCTACACATTTCCCCATCTATGATCAGCTTGCTCACTCTGCGTGATCTCTTTTAGTGACCACAGTATGGCCACCTCGTAAGCTTGAGGCCCAATGGGCCTCCTCGAATGTACATGAGCTTGCATCCATTCGAGGCCTCCGTGTAAGGCCTGGCCTGGCCCAGAGAGGGCTTTGGATATCGGTGTATCTCGTGTAGCTCCACATGTGTTTTAAGCATGTCAGCAACTGCCAGCTGAACTGCAAATCCCATTTCAGTTACCTTTTTCAAAATCTCTAGCCTTTTGTTTTACACATGGTCTCAGAGAAGGAGGAGGGGAGGAATCACCTTACACCTTAGCCCTTCTTCTCAGGGATACAGGGTATTAAGTGCTTCAATGGAAGCTCCCATTCAGGACTCAGAAGTGTTGTCAGGGTAGGGGTGGGTGGGGGTCCTGGGCCCCAAGCGCACGTGGCGGCGAGAGGGGTGAACTTGTCTGCTGGATGCATCGCTGCCACCGCTCTCGTCTTTGGTTGGGCCCTCCCGCCTGCCCTGGAGCCGTTTGGCTTCAAAAAGGTAAGCCAAACGGCGGTGTGTGTGTGTGTTGATTGAAAATGACATCATGCCCCTCGGAGGCGTGGCGTGTGGTGTTATGTGGGGGCTGTCACGTTGGCGGGCCCCCCAGGGGGGTGTTTACCTTTGCCACTGTCAGGACTATCGGGGAGTTGCTAAGAACTATTAACTAGCCTCCTGCCTTATTAGCAAAAGCACTGATTGGCCAGCATTCCTGACTGCTAAGTTGTTAAGGACCATTTTGGTAGGTAGCATATAGGTGAGGGATTGCTCCCAGAGAAGGAAGGAGCAGTAGCATAGCTAGAGGGAGGGGGCAACATGGTAAGTGCTGCACGGTGCTACATGGTGGTGCAAAGTGGCCCCTCCCACTTGCCATCGGAGCCTTTCTGGCAGCAAAGGCAGCATTGCCTTCACTGCTAGAATAGCTCCAGCGGTGAGTGGGAGGGGCCACTTTGCAATGCCATGTAGCGTTACCATGCAGCACTTACCATGCCGCCCCCCTGTATACTACTGGGAAGGAGAATAAAAGAGGGACAGGAAGAGTGTCTTCACTGAATGCACACTTTTTCCTGAGAGCAAGCCCACTGAAGACAAAGGGATTTCTGAGTAGACAAGCATCGGATTATGCTCTAAGAGTTGTTGTTATGCTTCTTCTAAGTACTACCTATATTTTTAAAGAGAACATAAGCACCTTTAAGTACTGCTAATTAAATATAAATCATAACTGAAAAACCTTAATTGAAAAATTGGATTTCTAGCTATCTACGTTACTTTATCACTCTGGCTTTTCAACTTTAGCAAAGCTCATTACCTCCTGGTGCAATTTTATGAGACCTTCAATGAGGAATATTACATTATAATATCACAAAGGTAAATGCTCATTGGAGTAAAGGTGATTCATTTGGACAAAGAGCCATGAATTGTGTACTGGCAAATGAAAGCTCATGTACTCATAATTCAGCTCTGTGAATGGTTTATGTCTCATCATTGATATGCCTAGAGCAGACTCTTTTGCTTTCCATTCATGAAGTCTATCAAACATGGATTGTCTCTGGAAATTATACTTCATTATCTAATATCTTAGTTGTCAGTCTTGATGGAGTCACATTTTAAAATCTGTTTTTTCGTAATAAGTAGATAATGCACATGATGCAAAATTAGGCTGCAGCCGCTCGACACTGGAATTTGTAGTTGAAGTAGAATTGCAGTCTTGCCACCCTGGATGAAAATGGGCACTTTTTGTAATATAAACAATATCGATTCAGTATTAGCCCAAGGACATAACATTTCACAGAATTCAGGGAACTGTGTAATAGTGGAAAACTATGTTTTATAATGTGTATTGTTTATTAATATTGTTAATTAATTTAACATAAGAGTGATTGCCAAATTCCAGACTTTTATCTCAATTTCGGGCTTATGACACAAACTCTACCCTCAATTCATGCTAAAATGGACTCTAGATCATCCTTATGAGTGAGACGTGTGTGTGCGTGTGTGTGTGTGTGTGCGTGTGCGCAAAAACTCTTAAGTTATACATTAAAACAGCTGTGATTTGCAATCTAACAATGAGTGTTGAATTGGCTGCATTTTCTTTTGGCAATGCGTTTGTGTTGAATTATGTAACAAAGGCAAAGAAGCTAAGTTCCAGTCAGGGCTGGCCCATCCATGAGGCCAACTGAAGTGGCTGCCTAAGGCAGCAGATTGGTGTGGGGGCCCCCTCCCATCTCTGATCACCTACTTGTCTCCACTGCCCTTCCTTCCACTTCCTGGATTGGAAAAGGAAGAAGGGGACAGAGAGAAAGAGGAAATGTGGAGGGGGGGGGAGAATGCTGAGTGCTGCCCTGTATTTGCCCAGGGCAGGGCACTGGAGAGTGGGAGGAGCAGAGACTGGCACTTCATCGGTAATGGGGCAGCATTTGGCATGCTGCCTGAGGCATCAGGAGGTGTTGGAGTGCCCTGGTTCCATTTGCCGGCCACATGACCACGGAGGCGTCTTCGGACAACGCTGGCTCTTCGGCTTTGAAATGGGGATGAGCACCACACCCTAGAGTCGGACACAACTGGACTTAATTGTCAGGGGTCACCTTTAACTTTACAGTTCTGTAACCCAGTCTTGGCACAGGCAGTTTCTGCCTTCCTGTAAGCTCAGACAAACATTCTACCGTAGAATGTTTGTCAGATAATAGGAAGGCATTCTACCGCACATCTGTACCAAATCTGTGGTAAAATCTTTATTAATTGACATGATAAAAGATGACCAAGCTGCATCAAATGTGACAGTGAGCTCACCTTGGAGCAATTTAGTTGTCAGTATGAGGGCTACGTCTTATTCTGAAACTGTACTGCAAACCCAGGTTTGTTTGTTTTTATTTATAAGAACAGCACATGAAGAATGGAGGAAACCAGAAGTTTTATTTGGGGCATTTTGGGGGGATTGTTTAGAATGAACATCATAAATTCTGACAGATGGTGCAGACAATAAAGTGCCTTTTGCAGATGGAATGGTCCAGGCTTTGTAGCATAAAAGGTACAAAATCTGTATTTGCCCAGGGCAGTAAAATTTCACAGAACTCAGGGAATAGTGTAATAGTGGAAAAGTCAAAAGTACTATATGGGATCTCATCTCCAAGAAAATTCATGTTTCTTTCATAAGTTCGATGTATTGTTCTTGGAGGTGTATTTTATATGTAGGATCTTCAAAGGTAAAGGATTCAATATATCAGATACTTTTTTTAAAAAAAGATACTTTCTATTTGGGGGTACTAAATATATTCTACCTCAGGACTGTTCTGAATTTAATGGACCATTCTTTGTGTTGGCAGAAGATATTAGTATAGGAAGGATAATGGGATCTTCCAATCCATAGTTCTGTCAGAGGAATTGAAAATGGCCTTTTTTTTTTTTTCAGCTGAGCTACACCTGAGCTATATGAGAATCAAAACTTGTGAAAAGGTATTATTTTACCCTGCACTGCATTATTTTGTAACCTAATTGCACAAACATCTGGTTTTTTTTAAAAGAAATGCTTCAATTACTTCAACAGTTACAGATTGTCATATCTAAAATAGCCATTGCTACTGTCCAAAAGTGTAGTTGTGAGGAAAATACCTGCTATTCACTGAAAATTAGCCATTTTGTTTCTTTCCCATGTTGACAGTTTGACAGTCCTGTGATTATATAGGATTCCTTTTTTATTTCATTGAGCGCTTGCATCAATCCAAGGAAGTCTCTTAAAAAGTTCATCAAATATTATACTGTACTATCCAGGATATTTACTTACTTAAATATTATCCAGGATGCGTGGATAGATTAACAAAACAAGCTCTAAAAATAATTGGCAATAAATGAATTGAATTCCATTTAGATAAGTGTTTGTAAATTATTTTCTGCTGTGAGAAACTGGTTTTTAGCCAGCCTAACAGTGCAACCCCTACGCATGTCTACTCAGAAGTAGGCTCCACTGAGGTCAAGGGGACTTGGGCTGAATCCTAGATACACTTACTTGGGAGTAAGTCCCATTGAACTTTATGGGACTTACTTTTGAGTAGACATATATGGCATTGTGGTGTTAGTCTGATGTGTGTATAGGATTGCAGTCTAAGGCTGTAGTCCAGTGTTTCCCAAACTTTTTCGACCTGCGGCTCCCTTGACCATTGGCAGCCATTGGCTGCGGCTCCCCACTACATGATGTTGATGCCTGCCAATTGGCCTTGCACTATTTTCTGAGAGGGTTCCGTGGCACTCCGTGGCTCCCCTGGCTGGTTTCCGTGGCTCCCCTGGGAGCCGCGCCTCCCAGTTTGGGAACGACTGCTGTAGTCCTAAGCATAAACGGAAGCAGCTCTCACGGTGTTAAGGGACGGACCACACAGCTCAGCAGTAGAGCAGAGGCTTGTCAGACAGAAGGTCTCAGATTCATTCCCTTTGGGTTTGTGTCTTGTTTGTTTTGGAGCATATGATGTTGAAGAGCATGTATCAAGTACTTTTTGAGTACAGCAATTTATTTATTTATTTATTTAAAAGATTTATATACCGCTTTCCTAAAAATTCAAAGCGGTGTATAACATACAAAGCAAAACACTAATACAATTAAAACCCATTTTAAAAAAATCCACAATTAAAATTAAATATTAAAATAAAATTACAGTTAAAAAAGTATTACAGAGCAGCATTATCAGTAAAAACAGACATACTGCAGCAACAGGGAAAGAAAAATGAATAAATAAAAGGGTCCCAGGTAGCTCCTAGGTGGTTCCTCCCCCCTCAAATGCCAGATGAAACAAATAGGTCTTTAACCCCCGTCGAAAGCCATGAAGCGAGGGGGCTGTCCTCAATTCCTCTGGCAACCGATTCCAGAGGTGTGGTGCCACAACCGAGAAGGCCCTACATCTTGCTGCCATCCCTCTGGCCTCAGATGGCGGCGGTATCCTAAGAAGGGCCCTCCCTGATGATCTTAGGGGACAAACAGGATTGTATGGGAGAAGGCGGTCCTTGAGGTATCCCAGTCCTATGCTCCCAGTTAGCTCTTAAAGTCTCCTTGTTCTCAATGTCATTTCAGCCCCAGAGAGTGTTAGCAATGAAGCTTACTGACAGGTGACCGTGAGTCAGATTGCAACACACTTGAGAGTAAGTTCCTTTGAACTTAATAGGACTTCTAAGTAAACATGCATAAAATTGCAATTCATTTTCTTTGAGTTTTTCTCTGTCACATGGTTGTTAAAAGTACAAGAGTTCTCTCAGTAACAAAACATTGGCAACAGGTGGAGGTTCTGTAAGCACTGTAGTGATTACATATCTGAATATTCCAAAATTAGATTTTATTAAAGCTAAGGGGTACATTCATGGTAACATAACAGACTTGTGTGTGTGTGTGTGTGAGAGAGAGAAGAGGGTTAGCATATCGGGGCCTTTGGCAATGTTGGCCTACCTTGCACGGCTGTTGTACCATTTGTGGAAACTATGTATCTGAACTTCGCAAAATGGCACTTTGGAGAGGTGTTGGAGACTCTGACCTAGTTGCTCTGTGCCAAGTTTCAGGAAGACTGAATGGAGGGTTTCGATTTTATAGCGGATAGAATGTTCAGTGTTTTTATGGTGGGATGCTGTTTTTCTATCAACTAAATACTTGTTGTATTCAATTATTTAAAAACCCTTTGCTTTAAAATAAGCCACTACTAAGGTCCTTACTATTTTCTCCTGTGCTCCCAAAAGCATGAGATATTGGAAATTGGCTATCTCAATCTCTGCTCCATGTAAGCAATAAAGACTTTATAGTCTTCCTGTACAGTATTATGCTGGCTTTACCAGAGGCGTAGCTAGGCGCCCCTGCTACTGTGGCGGAAAAGCCTGCCGCCCCATTATGCAAATTAAATAATTTGCATAATTAAATAATTTGCATAATGAGTTTCGGGGTTTTTTTAAGGTTTTTTTCAAGGTTTTTAACGCTAACGGGGCTTCTAAAAGGGTATGTGTGCTTTGCCAAACTTATCTGTAGTTCTAGGAACCTCCAGCGACGATCAGGGGCGCAGATCGTCCCTCTGCAGCTCTGCTCCCGGTCGCGAACTCTGCAAAGCGTCCAGGAGCGCGCTGCAGAGTTAACGCATGCGCAGAGCGACGATGTTTCCAATCGTCACTCTGCACAAGCGTTAACTCTGCAGCTCTGCTCCCGGGCGATTTGCAAATCGCCCAGGAGCAGAGCTGCAGAGTTAACGCTTGCGCAGAGCGACGATTGGAAACATCGTCGCTCTGCGCATGCGTTAACTCTGCAGCGCGCTCCTGGGCGCTTTGCAGAGTTCGCGTCCGGGAGTAGAGCTGCAGAGGGCCGATCTGCGCCCTTGATCGTCGCTGGAGAGTCCTAGAACTACAGATAAGTTTGCGCAAAGCACACATACCCTTTTAGAAGCCCCGTTAGCATTAAAAACACTTTAAAAAAAACAAAAGTTAAGGAGGCTCCCGCCCCCCACGGAGCCTTTCCGCCCCAACGCCCTGGGGCCCACCGCACCACCGCCCCATATCAGACGACGCCCCTGGGCTTTACAAATTAGGCTGCATAACCCATGCTTTGCCTTGATCTTTCAGCTCAACATTGGGCTGGGGAGAGTTGCTGTCCAGGCAGAAATTCAACAAGGGAATTTCCCAATCACTTGCTAGAGATATAACTGATCAGCATCTCCATGATGCATCTCTACAAGGCACAGTGTTTTACCAAAATGCCATCTTAATACATGTGCAGGCAGAAATTCTTCGGGAAAAGGAACGTCCACAACCATTTGCCAGAAATGGACTGCTAAGAGAACGTGCCATCAATATCAGGCAGTATACACACATTCCTACGGTATCCAGCTGCAGACTCAAATAACTCACTAATTCTAGAGGCATCTGCTGCTCTGAAACGTCAGATTGACACCAGTATTCTCCCCAGGAATTAAAATGAGAGGAAGGTGCCACCTTTTCAGGGAGGATGAGAAGTGAGGGGTGAGATGCTAAAAGATGCATGGGTGTGCATGTAATAAATCGTATCAGCATTAATTTACAAAACACAAATCATTTTATAAATTATAGCAATTTATAAATTATAAATTATAGCAGTTTATAAATTATAGAAGACTAACAAGAAGAGTAACCCGGTGTCTCAGGTTAACAATTAAGAGTAAATTAATGTAAAGATCTTAGGTCTCAGCATTTAGTTGCCCTTAAATGCACCCCAAAATGATCTGGTATCCAAATCAGCTGCCAGGAACCCCCTGTGAATTAGGGCAGTTGCCAAAAACCTTTACTAGCCTATGAGCCCAATCCTGTGCCTGTCTTGTTGTTGTTGTTGTTCAGTCGTTAAGTCGTGTCCGACCCTTCGTGATCCCATGAACCATATCCCGCCAGGCCTTCCTGTCCTCCACTATCTTCCTGAGTTCGCTCATTTTCATGTTCGTTGCATCGGTGATGCTGTCTAACCATCTCATCCTTTGCCTTCCCCTTCTCCTTTTGCCTTCAATTTTTCCCAGCATCAGAGTCTTCTCCAGAGAGTCCTCTCTTCGCATTAGGTGGCCAAAATATTTGAGTTTCAGCCTTAGTATCTGTCCTTCCAGGGAACAGTCAGGGTTGATTTCATTTAGGATTGACTGATTTGATCTCCTAGCAGTCCAAGGGACTCTCAGGAGTCTTCCCCAGCACCACAGTTCAAAAGCATCTATTCTTCGGCGCTCAGCCTTCCTTATGGTCCAACTCTCGCAACCATACATTGCTACTGGGAACACCATCGCCCTGACTATGCGAACTTTTGTTGGCATGGTGATATCTCTGCTTTTTATTATGCTGTCTAAGTTTGCCATAGCTTTCCTTCCAAGGAGTAAGCGTCTTTTAATTTCATGGCTGCTGTCTCCGTCTGCAGTGATCTTGGAGCCCAGAAAAGTAAAATCTGTTACTGCTTCCATTTCTGCCCCTTATATTTGCCAGGAATTGATGGACCCAGATTCCATGATCTTAGTTTTATTAATGTTGAGTTTCAAGCCAACTTTTGCACTCTTTCACCCTCATCAAGAGGCTCTTTAGTTCTTCTTCACTTTCTGCCATTAGGGTGGTATCGTCTGCATATCTGAGGTTGTTGATATTTCTCCCGGCAGTCTTGATTCCGGCTTGCGATTCATTCAGCCCTGCATTTCTCATAATGTACTCTGCATATAAGTTAAATAGGCAGGGTGACAATATACAGCCTTGCCGTACTCCCTTCCCAATTTTGAACCAGTCGGTTGTTCCATGGCCGGTCCGAACTGTTGCTTCTTGACCCGCATACAGGTTTCTCAGGAGACAGGTAAGGTGGTCTGGTACCCCCATCACTTTAAGAATTTGCCACAGTTTGTTGTGATCCACACAATCAAAGGCTTTTGCGTAGTCAATGAAGCAGAAGTAGGTGGTTTTTTGGAACTCTCGGGCTTTCTCCATGATCCAGCGCATGTTGGCAATTTGATCTCTAGTTCCTCTGCCTCTTCAAAACCCAGCTTGTACATCCGGTAGTTCTCGGTCCACGTACTGCTGAAGCCTAGCTTGTAGGATTTTGAGCATAACCTTGCTAGCATGTGATATGAGTGCAATTGTGCGATAGTTTGAGCACTCTTTGGCACTGCCCTTCTTTGGAATTGGAACGTAAACTGACCTTTTCCAATCCTTTGGCCACTGCTGAGTTTTCCAAATTTGTTGGCATATTGAGTGCAGCACTTTCACAGCATCATCATTTAGGATTTTAAGTAGCTCAGCTGGGATATTATCATCTCCACTAGCTTTGTTATTAGTGATGCTACCTAAGGTCAGGAAAGGACCAGTAAGCCGCCTTGGGCATTTGCCTCGGCATGGGATAAGGCGGGATATAAAATTTTTAAATAAATAAAATAAATAAATAAGGCCCACTTGACTTCACTCTCTAGGATGTCCAGCTCTGGGTCAGTGACCACACCAGCGTGGTCATCAGGAACATTAAGATCTTTCTTGTATAGTTCTTCTGTGTATTCTTGCCATCTCTTCTTAATCTCTTCTGCTTCTGTTAGGTCTCTGCCTTTTTTGTCCTTTATCATGCCCATCTTTGCACAAAATGTTCCCTTGATATCTCCAATTTTCTTGAAGAGATCTCTAGTCCTCCCCATTCTGTTGTTTTCCTCGATTTCCTTGCATTGTTCATTTAAGAAGGCCTTCTTATCTCTCCTTGCTATTCTCTGGAAATCTGCATTCAGTTGTTTATATCTTTCCCTTTCACCCTTGCTTTTCGCATTCCTTCTTTCCACAGCTATTTGTAAAGCCTCATCTGACAGCCACTTTGCTTTCTTGCATTTCTTTTTCTTTGGGATGGTTTTCGTTGCTGCCTCCTGTACAATGTTACGAACTTCCGTCCATAGTTCTTCAGGCACTCTGTCTACCAGGTCTAATGCCCTAAATCTATTCTTCACCTCCACTGTATACTCATAAGGGATATGGTTTAGGTCATATCTGACTGGTCTAGTGGTGTTCCCTACATTCTTCAGTTTAAGCCTGAATTTTGCAATAAGAAGCTCATGATCTGAGCCACAGTCAGCTCCAGGTCTTGTTTTTACTGACTGTATAGAGCTTCTTCATCTTTGGCTGCAAAGCACATAATCTATCTGGTTTCGGTATTGACCATCTGGTGATGTCCATGTGTAGAGTCGCCTCTTGTGTTGTTGGAAAAGAGTGTTTGCTATGACCAGCGTGTTCTCTTGACAGAACTCCGTTAGCCTTTGCCCTGCTTCATTTTGCGCTCCAAGGCCAAACTTGCCTGTTGTTCCGTTTATTTCTTGATTTCCTACTTTAGCATTCCAGTCTCCTATGATGTAAAGGACATCTTTTTTGGGTGCTAGTTCTAGAAGGTGTTGTAGGTGTTCATAGAACCGGCCAACTTCATCTTCTTCGGCATCAGTGGTTGGGGCATACACTTGGATTACTGTAATGTTGAATGGTTTGCCTTGGATTCGAACTGAAATCATTCTGTCGTTTTTGAGGTTGCACCCCAGTACTACCTTTCCCACTCTTTTATTGACTATGAGGGCTACTCCATTTCTTCTAAGGGATTCATGCCCACAGTAGTAGATATGATGGTCACCTGACTTAAATTCGCCCATGCCCGTCCATTTTAGTTCGCTGATTCCCAAGATGTCAATGTTCAATCTTATCATCTCATTTTTGACCACATCCAGCTTGCCTTGATTTATAGACCTCACATTCCATGTTCCTAAGCAGTATTGCTCCTTGCAGCATTGGATTTTCCTTTCAACCTCAGACACATCCACAGCTGGACGTCCTATTGGCTTTGGCCCAGCCGCTTCACTCTTTCTGGGTCTACTTGGAATAGTCCTCCGCTCTTCCTCAGTAGCATATTGGACACCTTCCGACCTGAGGGGCTCATCTTCCGGCGTCATATCTTTTAGCCTTTTGGTACTGTTCATGGGATTTTCTTGGCAAGGTTACTGGAGTGGGTTGCCATTTCCTTCTCCAGTGGATCACTTTTAGTCAGAACTCTCTGCTACGACCTGTCCGTCTTGGGTGTCCCTGCACGGCATAGCTCATGGCTTCATTGAGTTACGCAAGCCCCTTCGCCACGACAAGGCGAAGGCATGAAGGCATGATCCATGAAGGCAATGATCCATGAATGATCTTCTGAGTAGAGCCTGTCTACTCAGAAGTAAGTCCCATTATAGTCAATGGGGCTTACTCCCAGATAAGTGTGGATAGGATTGCAGCCTGAGTATGGTGAGCATAAAGTGAAATATAAAACCAGTCCTTAAACACATGTAGATTAAAAAATAAGATTTATTTTTTTAAAAATCCAGACTTTATGGGCAAAACTAAGAAAAAGGTTCAAAAAGAAAAACACAGATAACCTGATGCTACCTGATGCTACTTGGCTGTGGTGAGGTTTGTCTGGCCTCATGGTTTCATGAGGTTACAAATGGTTACATTTGTCTGGTTACTTCATGGTTACAGAACACAGTTTCAGAGTCATCTCTTTAACAAATGCCTCCCAGCAGCACTCCTTGTCTTTTCAACACAGACAGTCACCATGAGATCACTCCTCTCTAAGAAGTGAAGAAACAGCCTTCTGGGAAGGAGAAAATCAAATGTAACAGGATTGTCCAATTGTGAAGTTGCATTGAAAAATTGATTTATAAGAAGACAGACGTTGCCCTGGATAAACAAGGGCAGGGAAAAGCGTCTGAACCATTCAGAGACCTTAACAGCTGGGGATCTGCCTGCCTGCTACATGATGATGGATACTTATTTGTGAGCAAATCCACACATGCACAGACAGCCGGAGCCACACAGTTGTTTGAAATGAGGCTTGAAGCCTCATGGAGTCTGAGTAGACCAAACTGATGTAGCTGTAATTTATTTTCTCCATAATGAGGTCCTCAAGGTGTCTCAGATTATCAGACCTAGACATGGCTTCGGGCATAGTCTCTGCCTTTTTTCGTCCCCAGCTAGCTGGGTTGCAGGTTCTGTTGAGGATCACACAACTTTCTTCCTCAGGCCAGAAAACTGCTCTGAGGTCAGAGCAGTTGGACAATGGTCCTCAAGACTCTGAGAGCTGTGACTGATGCAGAGTCCTGGGCTGGATCGATGCATCTGCACTGCGGGCCTCTAGTTTGTCAGTTCCTCCTTGCTGGCTAGCTTTTGAGCTGCTGGAGGTTGGTGGGCCAGCTCTCTCCCACCCCTCAGCCCCTCTCTGGATGATTGTCTTTCAATCCTCTGTTACCTCAGATCTTCACTTAAAAAAACCCACCTTTTTTCCCCACCTCAGAGAAAACACAAAGGCATGTAGGAGCCAAATGTCAATCCTCCCTTCCCTGGCTGTCTGCTCCTTTAACAGTGTGTGTTGGTCACTCCCTCTGATATCATCATCACCTAAACAGTGGTTGCTGGGCTGAGAATTCTCTTTGTGCCCGTGAATTCCCAGACAAGTAGATCCTGTGACCAGCAGAGATCCCATGAATGCTTCTACACAGTATTAGTGTGCAAAGAACCTTTGTCTGTGTAACAGGGATTTGGTAGAGACAACTGAACAAAACCAACCTTTGTTACGGTTAGGGAAATTTTACCTCAGATCCTCTAGATTAGAAGCCAAATTCGGGGGGGGGGGGGAAGGAAGGTGTATAAATGAAAAACAAAGAGTTAAAGAAAGGAAAAACAGAGGACCAGAGGCCCAGCGGGAGTGTATCCCACAAAGGAGGAAGGACTCGACCAAGTCCAGGAGGATGCCGGCATGGCTAACAAGCACAGTTAAGGAGGCTATAAAAGGCAAGGAAGCTTCCTTCCGTAAATGGAAGTCTTGCCCTAATGAGGAAAATAAACAGGAGCACAAACTGTGGCAAAAGAAATGTAAAAAGATGATACGGGAGGCCAAGAAAGACTTTGAGGAACATATGGCAGGCAACATAAAAGGGAATAATAAAAGCTTCTTCAAATATGTTAGAAGCAGGAAACCTGCCAGGGAAACGGTGGGTCCGCTGGATGGTGAGGGAGAGAAAGGGGTGATAAAAGGGGACTTGGAGACTGCAGAGAAATTAAATGAATTCTTTGCATCTGTCTTCACGGCAGAAGACCTCGGGCAAATACCGCTGCCGGAACGGTCTCCCCTGACTAAAGAATTAAGTCAAATAGAGGTTAAAAGAGAAGATGTCTCAGACTTAATTGACAAAATAAAGATCAATAAATCACCAGGCCCGGATGGCATCCACCCAAGAGTTCTGAAGTAACTCAAGAATGAAGTTGCTGACCTCTTGACCCAAATATGCAACTTGTCCCTTAAAACAGCCACTGTGCCAGAGGATTGGAGGATAGCTAATGTCACGCCAATCTTTAAAAAAGGAAGGAGGGGGGACCCGGGAAACTACAGGCCGGTCAGCCTAACATCTGTTCCAGGGAAGATGGTGGAAAGTCTCATTAAGGATAAAATCTTAAAATACATAGAAGAACAAGCTCTGCTGAGGGAGAGTCAGCATGGCTTCTGCAAGGGGAAGTCTTGCCTCACAAACCTGTTAGAATTTTTTGAAAAGGTCAACAGGCATGTGGATGCGAGCGAACCCGTGGATATTATATATCTGGATTTTCAGAAGGCGTTTGACACGGTCCCTCATGAAAGGCTCCTGCGAAAACTCCACAGTCAGGGAATAAGAGGGCAGGTCCTCTTGTGGATTAGGAACTGGTTGAAGACCAGGAAACAGCGAGTGGGAGTCAATGGGCAATTTTCACAATGGCGAGAGGTGAAAAGCGGTGTGCCCCAAGGATCGGTCTTGGGACCGGTGCTTTTCAACTTATTCATAAATGACCTGGAGTTGGGGATAGGCAGTGAGGTGGCCAAGTTTGCGGATGACACTAAACTTTTCCGGGTGGTAAAGACCAGCAGGGATTGTGAAGAGCTCCAGAAGGATCTCTCCAAACTGGGAGAATGGGCAGCAAAATGGCAGATGCGCTTCAATGTAAGTAAATGCAAATTGATGCACATTGGGGCAAGAAACCAAAATTTCACATATACGCTAATGGGTTCTGAGTTGTCTGTGACGGATCAAGAGAGAGATCTTGGGGTCCTGGTGGACAGGTCGATGAAAGTGTCGACCCAGTGTGTGGCGGCTGTGAAGAAGGCCAATTCCATGCTCGGGATCATTAAAAAGGGGATTGAGAATAAAACGGCCAATATCATTATGCCTTTGTACAAATCGATGGTAAGGCCACATCTGGAGTATTGTGTCCAGTTCTGGTCACCATACCTCAAAAAGGATATAGTTGAATTGGAAAAGGTGCAGAAAAGAGCGACCAGAATGATTTGTGGGCTGGAGCACCTCCCTTACGAGGAAAGGCTACAGCGTCTTGGGCTTTTCAGCCTAGAAAAAAGGCGCCTGAGGGGGGACATGATTGAGACTTATAAAATTATGCATGGGATGGAGAGAGTGGATAGAGGGAAATTCTTCTCCCTCTCGCACAACACCAGAACCAGGGGACACGCACTAAAATTGAGTGGAGGGAGAGTTAGAACAGACAAAAGAAAATATTTCTTTACCCAGCGTGTAATTCATCTGTGGAACTCCTTGCCACAGGATGTGGTGATGGCACCTGGCCTAGATGCCTTTAAAAGGGGTTTGGACAAATTCATGGAGGAAAAGACCATCACAGGTTACAAGCCATAAGCAACCTCCTGGTTTTTTAGAAGTGGGTTTTCTCTGTGCCAGGTGCAAGGGAGTGGCGACTGGACACAGGTATCTTGTTGTCTCGTGTGCTCCCTGAGGCATCTGGTGGGGCCACTGTGTGACACAGGAAGCTGGACTAGATGGGCTTTTGGCCTGATCCAGCAGGGCTCTTCTTATGTTCTTATGTAGGACCAGAGGGAGGACTAGGAGGACCAGGACCAGGTCGTCTTATAAGGTAAGAAGAGTCTTACCTTATGGGAAGACCTTCTAAAATGTTTTGAGAGGCTGGCTCTATAAAAGGCTGAGCAGGGCTCAGGAGAGCTTCTTCTTCTTCTTCTTCTTCTTCTTCAGAGAGAGAGAGAGAGAGAGAGAGAGAGAGAGAGAGAGAGAGAGAGAGAGAGAGAGAGAGAGAGAGAGAGAGAGAGAGAGAGAGAGAGATGCTTTGCTCCTGTTGCCGTGATTGCCAACACAAGCTGAGATACTGCCTAACGAGCTGTCCTTTAGCTTAGGAAAGGTGCTATATCCTCTCAGATCCTAGTCTTTGGAGTTCCATTTTTCCTCTGGTATCTTGTGCCTTGTGACTTATCTTATGCCTGTTCTATACACTTACTTACCATTCTGATCCGCACCCTTGAAATCCTGTTCTATAGTTTTACATAAATCCTTCAACTGTTCGCTGGTTTGTCTGTTCTTCTTGTCAGTTTCCTTGTCTCACTGAGCCTAGCTTTGAAATTGTCACCATATGGGCAGAGTCCTTGGGACTTTTTTGCTAACGCCACAATTGAGGCATGTTCTGTATGAGGGATTTTTGGCCGGAAACTCAGTCCAGCCTCAGTACCACCTCTAACCTGCAAGTGGACTATATTGCTGTTGCCATTCTCTCTCAGTTGCAGACCCTTTCCCCAACATGCAATGTAGGGATAATGGACTGCAGTGTAGTCACTATACATATTACGGTAGCAAGGCAGGTTTAAACTGTTTAAATGCTTCACCCCATCCCACCCCCCAAATTTTCCTCACAAAATTAGTCGGGTCAGCATGAACTCAGGAACAGCATCAGTGACCGGTGTGAATGCTGCCACCTTTTCTTGGGAGAGCACACTGCTGCTGAAAGGACAGGCCTACCTGGGCACGTGTCAGCGGGCCTGTGATCTCCCAGGACAGGAGCCCTATGGAGGTGGTGTATCATTGGCTGCCACGCACTTTGTGGCAGCTAAGTGGTGAAGTAAGAAAATCCACAGTTGTGTGGTGACTCTAGATTTTTTTTTTACTAAACGATTCAGCTGCCATGAATCCTGCAGCAGCCAATGGGGTTCTCCCAGGAGCCTTCTAGCATTCCTGGGAGGGAGCAAGCCCCATTGGCTGCTGGGGAAGGGAGAAAGGAAGAAGAGCCCACATGGACACTTTGTCATTCCTTCCTTCTTCAGAGGCCAATAGCCCAGCTCATTCTCTGGTGGTAGTTAGCTCAGGACTAGAAGGCGAAGTGGGAGGAACTGCTTCCACTTGCTGCTGCCAAACCACAATGTCCGATAAGCTGGGACTTGGGAACAGGGTGAATGAGTGGAGTAGACAAGCTGGGGTGGGGTATGCTGGGAGGAGGCACATGTATTTGTACTGTAACACAGAACCGGACCATGGACCAGGACTGGGTGCACTCTGGCGACAGCCCTGGACGGAACTACCCTGGGCAACATTTCAGGCAGACTTGTGCATCTCCCTTGGAAAGCAAGTCACTTCTGAGCGAGGCCTCACACTGAGAATCAAGGAATATGCTGCTACAGGACATCAGGGCTGGCATTGTTGGGCAGCTGTCCAGGACTTTCCAAAGGGCCCACTGTTCACCTCCATTCATATGGCCTTTGTGTGATGGTGGCAGAGTGACTCCCGTCGTGGGACCCAGCCAGGTACTGTAGGAGGTGGCCCATAGAAGGCAGCTTGCCAAGGGCCCTCTGAAACCTGGAGTCAGCCATGTGTTCACATGCCTGAATTGGTCTCACAGAAGCTGAGACCTGTCCCTCCCCACCCCAGTCCTTGCGACTCCAGCCAGGAGTGGCCATCAAAGCCAATGGCAGGTTGTTGGAGGCCCTGCAGAAGCCTATGCTGGGCTCTCCAAAGAGTCCCCTTTCTGTCCCTGATGGTGCTACCTCCAGTATCAGTGCTGCCACCTGATAGCGACACCACCCCGATCAAAGCACATTGTGCAGCACCTGCAAATAGGTTTGTGTTATGAATATATAAAACTTGTGTTTGTGTAAATTCACTCATGGGTGCTGGAAAAGAGCCATTTTATCATTAACACATAAAATGTCAATACATTACATTCACTGCATTAAATTCACATTAATGTCACTCTAGTTGCATCAAACAATTATTTCTATGAAATATGACCAATTTGAACTTATCGTGATATATTCTGTCAGTTATACAAAGAATCTCTTCACAGTGTTCAAATGGGGTCTTCTTGACATGTGGTGGATTAGGAAAAAAAAGTGAGAAAAACAAAGCTGACAGAAACCTTAGGAGAGTATATAGCTGAGAACTGGGTAACCTTTCATTCTGCCTGATGAAGAGTACTCTGTAATTTTTTAAAAAACAAACAAACTTGCATTCTCATTCATGTAAACAGCCATGAAAAGTGCAAAGCCGTGTGCTTCTGTCCTGCCACAGGAGAGGCCATGGAGGCATCACACATGGCAATGGGATCCAGAGTAGCCGGTAAGTAAGCAGTGGGGGTGGGGAGAAATTGAGTGGGGACAGGGGAGGAATGGCACACATTGGAGCCTTTTCGAGGCTGCTTGCCCCTTTCTTCTCTTTGGAACTGTGCCAGATAATGAACTGGCGCAGGTGCAAGGAGACCCACTGGTGGTCGAGGGGCTTATGGTTAAAGGGGAAATAATTTCCCTTTCCTCTTCCGGGTCTCTAGATTCACCCCCCCCCCGGATACAATGCATGCCTTTTTTGGCATGGCTGCATTGGTGCGGGGGGGGAGGGGAGGAGGATAGGAGTGGGCTTCTAGACATGATCCAAAGGAATACCATGTTCAACTGTTGAACAAAAACAATAAAGTTTCTCACAGTGTCTTAGGCTGCAGTCCTATACTGTACACCCTTTCCTGGGTCTAAGCCCCACTGACCACAATGGGGCTTACTTCTAAGTAGACAACATAGGATTGCACTGCTAATGGCTTAACAATTCTATTGTGGCAAACGAGTGGCATCAAGAGTTGGTCGTGCTGGGCCCTGGCAAGGGCTCATCCTTGCCACAGGGCCCAGCTGACCCTTCCTTAATCCTCAGTACTAGTGGTAGTGCCATATGCACCGCCAGGGGCAAGCAAAGCAGGGGTGCCACACGGGGTCTCGGGGCCCCCAACAACCTGGTGCTGGCAATGGTGACAGAAGCTTTTGTGGGCTAAAACCCATGTTTTGGTCAGAGGTGTAATTAATTGGACTCTGGCTCATGGAAGTTTCTGCCACATTAATAAACTGTGTGTCGTTAAGATGCCACAAGTCACTGTACAGAATTTACAGACTGGTTTGCTTAATCGTGGTTTGCCACTGAATTGAAAATAAGGAGGCAATCAGAGCATCTGAAGGGAAGATGGTTTCTTCAAGTAGTATCAAACCATGGTTAGGTGTTATATCTGAACAAGCTGTGTGAGTGGGTAAGTGTGCAGAGAATAATTAACTGCTGACACTTCCTACTGGCAGGAAAGTCTGAACGTTGGATTGGAATAGCCATACTTGCCTGCAGAACTCACTGTTAAACATTCTGTCTCTGTCAGTGACATTATATTAGTGACTATGTCATACTTTATGTAGGTTTTCCAGGCAGAAAGGATTCATCTCCACCAACAATATTTCTAAATTTATATCTGAAGATAGTTGACATATACTACCATCCAAAAGAAGTTCTTGTGAAATTTCAGGGCTGACATGATAGAACGTAATTTGAACAACCACCGATTACAAAGTAAAGTACAAGTATTCAAAAAGGCAGCATTAGCACTGGTAAGTTGTTTCATAGAAGGCATGACAATCTTTGGAGCAAAACCTGTCTTTTCTTCTGAGCATGTTTCTAGGGACATGCTCTACAAGCTGGAAATTCTTCAGATGAGCTCTCTTTTAATAGACTCTCCTTTTTAAGGATGTCTTTCAAAGGGGCAGAAATAAAAATAGATTCTGTCTGTGTTGCTTTTGTAGAATATATATCTAATCTAAATTTTGGGGTTCAGACTAATGATGAGCTAGGTGAGACTGAAACTTTGATGAGAAAAATTGCATTTGTTTATGATGCATCTGATATGTTGTTAAGATTCTGGAAAACTGCATCACAGGTCATGTCAGACATGAACTGAATTGCCAGAGCTCAACAACTTGATGGAACAAATTCAGTTTTGTTGCAATATTCAAACCAGCCTGTATAAAAGCAGCCTACACCTGCTCGTGTTGTGAACCTGCTAAGGACGAGAAGTGGCATAGACTTGCTGTGCTACTGAAGTTGATGTAGCGTTACTAGACTATGGTAGTTAGGAGAGAGTTTTGCTGAAATAACTTCAAGCTATTTTTTCCTGATCTTGGAATGTCAAGCAATGAGATGTCTTAATAGTGTTATTAAATCCTTAGCGTTTAACCTATATAATTGGACTGCTGAGGCATGTAGTGATTTTACTGCTTTGTTTCTTCTTCTGATGGGCTATAGACTTGTACAATTTCCTCCCTAATTCTTTGTCCTAGGACAATTTTGTCCTAATTCTTAGGAGACCCAACCTGTTCTTCACTTGTTGACTCCATGTGACAGGTACGCAGCAATTTCTCTCAGAGTGCAGCAGCCACCCCTAGTTTTGCTCTTTTGAATGTACAAGATCACTTGTACCGTCGTCGTGCTCACTGTACAGCTCGTCCTATTCAACTTTTCATATGAAAACTAGAAATGAAGAGGTGTGTATAATAACCCATATGTAGAACCTTACAAAATTCTATTGCTGGCTACAGAGAAGTGCAGGTGATATAGACAAACAGTTGAAAAGACTTGCAGAGATTAGTCAAATGACAAGCCATGCTGATCAAATTCAAACATACATGGTTTATGCTTAGCTAAACATTTTGAAGATGGCCTCTTTTACAGAACTTTAGCATTTCCTGTGAGGTCATCAGATTACTTGCCAGTAACCTTTATGATCTTTAGGAATAAACAATTGGTAGCAAAACGGTGGACTGATTGCTGTTCCAGATCATGACTCAGAAATATTATTCACCTCTATGCAAGCTGTCAAGTGTTATCTATCAGATCTAAAAGTCAGTGATACACGAGCTGGAAAAAAAATGCTTGGATTGGGAAGAATTGCTTGTGGAGATAACCTCTGAGAAATCTGAAGGTCAGCTTGTTGTAGAATTGTATGATAGCAACCTACAAATAAATAGGAAAGTTAAAGAATTATTAGGGCACATGAAACAGTGTGATGTGGCCCCAAAAGGCACAACCATGCAGAAAAGTCTGTTGGAAACCAGAATGAGGCTGCAATCCTTTACGCACTTTCCTGGGAGTAAGCTCCACTGAACACAATGGGGTTTACTTCTGCATAGACATGCATAGTATTGTGCTGTAAGGTGTGTAAAGTGAAGTTGAGTGCAGTTAAACATTAAGTGAAACATGCTGTTGAATGGAAAACAAAAGCAGAGTGTAATTTCTTGCTTTCAGACTGATGGGTTAAGTATGTGCTGGATATGGACAAGAAATCGTGGTTGATCTCTACAACAGTAGAGTACTTCTGTACAGCTTCCAATAGCCTCTGAAAATACAGAATTGTCTTAAATTGTTTTGCAATACCAGACAGTAGAGTTAGATATGGAGAATAGCACTAATTCTGTTGAATACCCTATTTGGGATTTGAAGGAGATGCCTGCAGGTAATTTGACTTGATTGCATACCAAGTCTCTAAACCCTTTAGGACAAGAATGACATAGCCCTACGAATTAATAACTGGACAAAGCTGTAAAACAGCTTCCAGTGTCAGTACCACTATAGTTCCACTGGGGGAAAGTTGAGCAGGATTGCGCCGTAAGGAAGTGCAAACATTACCCAGTTTAAATGCGATGGCTGTCTGAGAAGCAGATAAGTCTTTATCTACCATAGAAAATATTAAGAGGATTAGAATGCCTAAAAAAAATCAAAAGAAACGTTGCCATGGTATCGATATGAAGTTTTAACATTGTTTATGGATGAGTATGTTTGTTAGTTTTTTGATGGATTTAGGAAAATATGAAATTATTACATGATATAATAAATACGCTGAGTGGCAAATTCCGGAGTATTCCCAGGAACACCAAACCTTGTAAATGGTCTTGGACTGAATACCTAGGTGACCTGTCTTTTGAGAGAGTGGCAGAGATGATAAACTGTCACAAGATAAAGATCTTATTTCTGAGATACTGAGAGGCATTTATTTGGGAAGTAGGGAAATATTTGGGAAGTAGATGGGAAGAATTTGGGAAGTAGATGGGATTCTGCTTTTGGAAAACTGGAATCCAATGTCTTTTCTGTGAAAGCTAGAGAAGTGTAAGATCAAAAAGTATTACTAATGTGTGTTGAATTCAGTTGCATGGGCAACATTTGAGAATTGCTGCGTTTGTTATGACCGTCTCTGAGCCATCAAACATCTGTATTGAATTAGAAGACTCGTGTAAGTCTCTGAAAGCATTGTTCAAGATACATCCTGCCAGCTGTGCCATGGGAACTTGTTCCTGGTGCCAGTTACTTAAGAAAGATTGGGTCTAGTGAAGAATGGAACCGAATTGAAATTCCCGATGTCTTCAGCCTGGTACTACTAATACTTTTATTTTGATGATGGATGTCAGCTGCCATCCCTACCTCTGATATCTACAAGATGAAAGTTATCCCAGAACAGCTTGTTAGTGTCCCATAATTTATCCTGGCTTTTTGTTTGGACTGTCATCCACTGACAGTGAACACCGGAGTGATGAAGTTGAAATTAAATTTCATTAATTTCTTGGTAGACAAGGTCTTATATTCTAGTTCAAATAGGACTAGCATGCAATGAAGCTGGAGGTAGATGTCTTCTGTGAGCAGAGCAGTGCAGCGGATATGTGGGTTGCTTCTGACTGTGCTGTGTATTCTCAGATGTGTGGGTTGCTTCTGACTGTGGTCTGTATTCTCAGATGGCATCCTCTTTGCACTCAATTATGCTGAGGCTCGTTCGTTAAATTGACAAATTCTGTGTGATTCGTCGCAACAATATGGTCAGAAGAATTGTGGTGCAAGAATAACTTTGTTGTCAGAAAAAGAACAGCCAGAAAATCAGGTTGACAATTGAAGTATGCTTCTGTCAAAATTACAAGATGAAGCAGCTCAAAAAGGCTACGTTGTGAGAAAAAGGAGTGGCAGATGACCTGCTTACACAGTAAAAGAAGAAATAATGAAAAGCTGCATAAGTAGGACAAGAGCTTACTTAATCAACTTGGTGACAAAGAACTCTGGCATACTGTCGAAAGTACCACATGAAATATATGATCTTTGACTGAGCACTGAGGTTAATGGGATGAACATTCATGAAGAGAGCCCATCAAATGAGCATTTCACTAGGAAGGTCATTTGTGAGTGTGTCTTAAAACAGCATAATAACTTGAATTTTTGTTCCTTCTTATATATTAAATATGTACCTTAGTTAAGGCTGGGATAAAAAGAACCATACAGCTAGTCTTCTATGCTCAATGGGGCTTGGGGCTTCTGTTTGCTAAACAGCTACCATGGACACTTGGCATCCAAGGGTGGCGCTAGATATGACATAGCATGAGCCAGCTTGTATACTACTGAATCCTTCCAAGAAGTCAGGATCTAAAATGCAGCATGGGCAGAAGGGAGCTGAACCTTTCTCTTGCTAGTGCTTTTCTTCCTTGAAATGTTTATTTTTCCTCACAGCGGGGATTGCCCCAGATTATGTAGCCCAAGTAGGAGGAAAACTAAACTAATTAAATGGTTGGTGGGAATGTATAAACAGGTAATAGCTCAGATTCCCCCAGACACACAAAGTTATTTTGTAGAGATTTAGCAGTGTTCTTGATCCTCATACACAGTCCTACGGCCATGCCCTGTTTGGCACCACAAGCTACTCTTGAGGGAGGTGCCTCCATGCAGTTCTAACAAGACTGTACCCAAGTAGAAGCTTTATGTGCTCCTGGAAGTCGCTACATGTATGAAGCCACACAAAGAATTTCAGGACAGTTCTGAAAAGTTACCAAGGGTGTTTTTTGGGGTGGTGGTGGTACTTGCAATGAAACCAACTGAGCTCATGCTGGAGCCCATTTTAGACCCTACTCTGTGTTGACGTTGGCAGCAAAGAAGTGCCATGTCAGTGAAGTGCCATGTCAGTGACAGAGCGCTAACAACTGGATAAAAGTTTCCCTGTTCATCATGATCTGTGGCGTCTTGCGGAGAGCTCGAGGCTTGTGTTCGGCAGCTAGTGAAGATGACTACACCGTGGAAGAAACATCTGGAATTGTAGGTTTCTATATATTTAGAACAATATTTAAAGATCCTTATCGGATGTAGACAAGCCTGCCTATGTAAACCGCCTTGAGTAACATCCAATGAGCAATCTGAGGATAAGAAAGGCAGTATACAACAAACAAACAAACAAATAAAATACGGCATATGTCACTGCCACCATTGCACCTACCAAAAGTTGTCCAACAGAATGGTTCCAAGTTGTCCAGCTTAAATTGCTGTGGATGTTATGAATTGCATCGATGAGGGACTGGAGGACGTGAGGGACTGGAGGAGGACAAACAGTTTGAAATTAAATCTGGAGAAAACAGAGGTACTGTTGGTCGGACTATGCCTCGGGTATTCTAGAGGCGCCTTCCTGAGGATGCTGCCATTGGCGGAACTTGGAAGCTCATTTGGTGGTTACGTGTGGGAGGGCCCTCTCTACTATGGAATTCCTTCCCCTTTGAATTTGTAGCAGTCTCCTCCCTGTGCAGTGTTCCAGTGGGGCCTGAACACCCTACTATTCTGCTTTTGGGGGGGGGGTGCCAAGAACCCCAAACACCTCTCTGGTGTTTGTCAAGTTGTGAGTGTTTTAAAAAATCTTTGTTTTATTTTATTTCTGATACTGTATTTTAATATTGCTAGCTGCCTTGGGTGCCTTTTTTTTTAGTAGGGAAAGGTGGGGTATAAATGGGTTTAAAATTAATAATTCTTTTAAAATCTGTTCTTTGTTTGTACCTTGATTTAGTATGTTCTTGAAATACAAGTGCGACAGCCAGCAAGACATTCCTACAGTGAGCTTATTCACTCATCTTCTGACAATACACAGAGTCTTCTTGCAGCATCAGAGAGGAACACTCTTTTTAGCCCTATGTAACCCAGACGTCTGTATTCATGTCATCCCATATGCCTTCTGAAAGGTTTGGTGCGTTTATTAAACCACATGAGCTTGAGAATGAGGAGATTGACATGTAACACAAGGAAATATGTGTATTCATGTGAAGTCTTTTGGAATAATTTGCCTTTAAAATGAGGTTGGGTATTGTAGGAGGGGTTTAAAGTGTACTATAGTTTGTTTAATAAGAGAAAATTATCTAATTTGAGTTATTTAAACTGTATACAATAGTGATAAATCAGTAGTCCCAGAACTTTGGCTAGCGCTAAATTCATCTTTAACGTTCTGTTAACAGAAGCAAAATGTAAGCTTCAAATATCAAATCACCTTCTGTTTAAGACAGCGGTTCTCAAATAGTGGGGCACGCCCCCCAGGGCGAGGCTCCGTAAAGGGGGGCTCGTTGCAATAGTTAGTGTATGCTTTGCGCCACTTAACTAGATTGTAGGAGCCTCCAGCGACGATCTACTTCACTGACGATCTCTTCCGGGGAGCAGATCGTTCCTCTGCTCCCCGGCGCGAACTCTGTAACGCGCCTAGGAGTGCTCTGCAGAGTTCACACTGTGAATCACGCATGCGCAAGACGACGATGTTGCCAATCGTCGTCTTGCGCATGCGTGATTCACAGCGTGAACTCTGCAGAGCGCTCCTAGGCGCGTTACAGAGTTCGCGCCGGGGAGCAGAGGAACGATCTGCTCCCCGGAAGAGATTGTCGGTGAAGTAGATCGTCGCTGGAGGCTCCTACAATCTAGTTAAGTGGCGCAAAGCATACACTAACTATTGCATTAGTTATATTAGGGGGGCGCGAAATTTTTTCTTCTTCCTAGGGGGGGCATGACAGAAAAAAATTGAGAAGCACTGGTTTAAGATAAGCCAGCATTAAAGTGCTTACAATTTTCACTCCTGCAACAGAAAGCATGGGAGATTGGAAATTAAGGCAGTCACTGTAATTTCTGCACCATGTAAGCAGTAAATACTTTGTACACTCTCCTGTATTATCGTTCTACATTATGCTGGTTTTATAGATTAGGTTGCAAGAACCCACATGCTGCCTTGGTTTTTCAGCTCCTGGCAAAGCTGTATTCCCCCTCCATCTAGACCAATGGCAATACAAGACCTTTCTTGGCCCTTAGCCTTGAGGAAAGATTGCCAGTTCCCAACTCTTCCTTGCTTGGTGCCCTCTATTTTACTGCATATCTTTGCCAGCCAATGTATACAGGGGATCTTGCCTCCTTGTCTCAGCAATTGGGGGAGGGGAAATGCAGTTCCCACACATACCAAAAATATCAGGGTGCTTTGGAGGTGGACTTGAAAATGTTTGTAAACCATGCTCAAGCCCCATCTCCTTTATTGGCTTAGCTCTAATTGTGGTAGCTGACTGTTGCTACTGCCCTGTTTGCGCAGTGTTCCTCCCTGACCCCCCGCTTTCAGTCATAGGCACCACCTCCATTTGCTTTCACCTTGAATGTAATTCAAAGTTACGACTGTATCCAGTGACATTGAGTTCCACAAATCGATTGACAAAATAAATGGTGCTGGCTGGTGGAATCTCTTCTATTTTCATATATAATAACTGATAGTTTTTCAGGCTTGAAACCAGTTTTCCTTAAATGCTTTTGAGGAAACAAAAGTTGATCCAGCTCTCTGGAATTCCTCCAAATGTTGATACCACCTTTGGCTGAGGTGTGAGCAATTGGTGAAAGCCTAAACAACTTTCCAGGGCTGAAAGTCTCTCTGGAATCCAGCAGAAGTTATTTGAAGATCATAGCTGGATGCTGTGGGAATGTACATACAGTACATTTCTTTTTTATCCATGGTTTTTTTTATCCACGGATTTGACTCAACACAGATGGCAAAACTGTGGAAGAGGGGGTCCAACCGCACTACATTACCTCTTTTTTCAGTGTTGTTGTGGGCCTGCCAGCCGCTTCCAGCCTCCTGTGCATGTCCAAACCGTTGGAAAAATGCAGCTGGGAGTCTCTAGAACCATTTACAGGTTGCTTCCAGTAGTGGCTTTTGTTTTTTCAGTCAGTTTAAACAAACTCAGGAGGAGGGAAGCGGCAAAGATACTGGGGAAAAAAGGTAATTTGGCACCACTCCTGACCCCCCCCCCCCGGATTTCATATAAAACTTGATTTTCTTATCCACTGTGGTTCCAGGAACAGAACCCCAGCGGATAAAAATGTCCGACTGCATGGTGTTGGTGGCACATTCTCTTAGCAGTCCATTTGTGGCATTCACAAATGATAAGTGAATTTCTCCCTGGACATTTACTATATTAGTAGGTGGCATATGGGGAAAGCACTGTACTGTGCTGAGATGCATCAGGCAGACATTTATCAGGTGCGCTTCAGGAAGCTTCTCTTGTGGAATATCTGCCTGGACACATCTCTCCCGGGCCATATGTTGAGCTGAAAGACCAAGGCAAAATGTGAGTACGAGGAGCCTAATTTGTAAAGCCTGCACAATATACAAAACTGTTCAAAGTCTTTACTGGTGATTATGGCATGGAAGTTAAGGTGGACCACCTTTATTTCCAGTTTCCCATCTTAGCATATGAGGGAAAAGTGTAACTACAGTCAATTTTTGGTATCCGCGGGGTTAGGTTCCTGGAAAACCCAGCGGATACAGACCCATAGACCAGTTATAGAGTACAGAGAAGGTTCAAGGTTCCATCTCTCTCCAGGTAAAAGATCTCAAGTAGACCTAGAAAAGAGCCTCTGCTAGTCAGAATTTTCAAACCAAACAAATGACAAGGTTGACGATGAATAAAGCAACTTCATAGGTTCACATTCTTTATAACATCCTTCTAGAAATGTAATACACTTTTGTAGCCCTGTTCAAAGTCTTTACAAAAAGTATCAGCGTCCACAGAGATTAACACCTTACTTCAAATATTCTGACTTATATAGAGCAATTGTCACGTGCAGCTAATTGTTTGCAGGAATTCATGGTCCTGGATAGACACATATATTCCCACTTGTATCTAACGATGTATCTAGCCAGTTCAATGGGGTCTAGATGAACATGGCAATGCAAGTGTACTGGATCTGTGTCATTTTGTGGCTGACATTTTCAGATGTAAGATAGCTTTGGTCTTTTGAGTAGGGTGGAAAAAAAAGTAGAATGGGTGATTTAGATGGGTTCTAAATAATTACACTTGAAGCTGCCACACTCTGGTTGCCATTTTCAATCTATTTGAAGATTTTCAAAATTTACAAACAAAAAAGTTCAATGCAAATATTTATTTTTATTTATTTTTCACATTTTTATGTGAAATTTTATCCTTCCTCCAAGGAGCTCAGAGTGGTGTACATATTTCCTCCCCTCCTTTTTGTCCTCACAACAACCCTGTGAGGTAGGTGGGGCTGAGAGATAGTGACTGGCCCAAGGTCACCCAGGAAGCTTTGTTGAATATCAACAAATTCAAACATCTTTCAGTATACTTTCATCTTTCAGTATCAAAATTGGTTCAGAAACAAATATGCTTTCTGTAGAAAAAGTAGACCAAAATATACTTCCGATCTTCTCAGGAAAAAATAGAGAAGGCATAAACGTGACAGAGAGTTACAGCACAGTCCTATCCAAATTGCACCACCGGTGTAACCAGCCGTGCAGCGAGAACAGGGGACCCCAGAACTGAAAAGGGATTTGAATCCCCTCCAAAGAGGGATTCAAAGGGGATTTAAATCTCCCCTCCCCTCCAAAGCCTTCCGCCCTGCCCTCCCCTGCTGGTTACACCGGTGGTGTAAGTTGGATAGGATTGTGCTGTTAAACAGGAGATAATTTTTTTAACACTGGTTTCAGGTTCTGGATGTTCAGATGCACACAGTGATCTAGTGTTGCCCTCAGACATGGGATTTTGGTCCATTTCAGTGTTTTCAATGCTCCTATATGAATTACTGTTATAAATTCTCACGGCATCACTGTTCTTGCAAACTTGATCAAATGAACACACATGAGAATTGCACATGCACACATGTTTGGATTATGTTAATCTGTGAATTGTGTGTGCATGCATACAAATGAATATGTGCAATAATGGGTCTGTGTAAGGTGGAATTCTCATCGGGAGCAATCTGAATCCGCACGACCGTGACCACCTTCATTTTTCATTAAATCAACATCAACTTTGCTTCTTGTTTTGTATATAGATTCCCAAAGCTAGAAGAAGAGGCCTGTGGTGGGATTTGCCCAGACAATCTAGGTTTGTGCCATTGTTCCTATTATGAAAATCTATCAAACCAAACTATTACCAGAAAGAGGCCCTACCAATGTTAATCAAGACTACTAGTAGCAAGCAGGCTTTTATCAGTTATACAAAGATGTACACATAAATAAGGTCTTCCAAAGTTGATGCATCTAATTCATCAATAAGTAGCATTTTCATCTCTCTTGATGAGGTTCTTGTTGCTTTCAAATTTCTGGGACAGACCTCACTGTTCTTACCTCTAACTAATGTCTTCTGCATGTCAGCCTCTTGCTGCCCTCCCTGCACGTCCTGCCAAGGAACAAAGTACAAAAGCTACACAGCTCTGACAGCAAGACAGCTCCTACCTGAAAACCTGCCGCAATATTTACTGACTGGAGCATGGATTTTGACTCCTGCTACCATAGCAACAAAAAACCCTTCAGAAAGCAACCAGGGAGGCTTGGAATACTTGGGATACCCTTTGAATGTCAGCAAAGCCTTTCTGAATGAAGAGCAAGACCATAAAGAATTATATCCTCATGCTCAAAAGGAAGCTCAGCTCTAAGGGGGATGGAAGGGTCATTTGGAAAGTTCATTTTATTCATGATCCCTTGTCCACTGTATAAGTCCCAGGCCTGAGGTTCTGGACATTTGGAGGAACATGCTAGATCACATATAGTGGTGAGTCAAGTTTATGTGCAAAAGGCACTAGCTACTCATGTGTGCAAAAAGCACTAGCTAGTCACACTCATCTAATAAAAACATATGCAGTGACTCCTGTCTAAACTCGAAAATCATTTTATCCATAGGTTCAGGGCAGATAGCAATATAATACCGTATTGTCCCGAGTATAAGACGCACCTGATTATAAGACGCACCCTTAACGTTTGGTGCTATTAAAAAATTTAATTAAATCACTGGCATTAAATTGCAACAGCCTGATTATAAGACGCACCCCTAGTTTAAAAACATAAATTAGGAGAAAAAAGTGAGTCTTATACTCAGACCAATACGGTATGTGTCCTCTCAACAATCCCTACAACAGGCCTGTAAAGCAGGCCAGAATTATCACATTATACATGAAAGGCTGAGAGAAACAGTATGCTGCTTTTCAGTCGATGGTCCCAGTAACGCTAGTGGTACTTCACAAGGCAGGTGGTACTTTGCCTCATTTCCATGATGACCCTGTGGCACTGCCCTGCCTGGCCTGACACAGTAAAAGTGGAGGTGGCTGGGGCAGTGATGCATCAGTGGGCAAGATGGGGCTGTGCAACTGCCTTAGCCCATCAAAAGGGGCATAGACGGTGCAGAGCGAAGGCCATCAGTGGAGGAAGCTTCTCCTGTCTCTGGTGATACTTGCAAAAGTGGTACCCGCGAAAGGTGATACTTGTGAAAACCAAACAAATGAAATGGTTGAAAAGCCCGGAAATATCGTCCTGCCTCAGACCACTCTGTATTATTATTGATATTTATATCCACCTGTCTTACAAAGAGCTCAGGGTGGCATCCAAGATTACCCCCTCCCCTACAATTGATTATCATGACAACCTTGTGTGAAATAGGTCAGGCTGCAAAAGAGACTGATCTATGATCACCCAATGAGTTGCATAGCTGAGTGGGAATTTGAACTTGGGTCTCAGCGCTACTAGGAAAACACTTAACAGAAACCTTAACAGGTAACTAGCTGGCTAACTCTCTAACAACCCAACCCTATCCAGAACTGGGCTGTCGGGGGGGGGGGGAGGAATTTATGACAGCAGAGGAGGCTTCTGCTGTCGTAAAATGGCTTGCCAACTGCAAGAGGCGACAGTGTCCTGCATCTGTTGCCAGTTCCTTCTGTGCCCACCAGACCAGGTAAGGCAGAGAGGAGAGGGGGCAAAACTGGGTGTGGAGGGGAGGAATGGGGTGCAGGAAGCTGCGATAGCAGGTGGATCTGCTGCCAATGGTGCTTGCTGGATCCTATCCCCTCTTTTAGCAACCTCTCCACCCCTTTCTGCTCCTCGGACATGTGCCAGCTACAGAGCTCAGTGGGAGTAAGTCCCACTGAATCAATGGGATTTTTGAGTAGACATGCGCTGTAATCCAGTGCTCGCACAAGAACTTATTTTTATTTTTCACATTTTTATACTGTCCTTTCTCCATGGAGCTCTGGGTGGTGTACATGGTTGCGTTCCTCCTTTTGCCCTCAAAACAACCCTGTGAGGTAGGTGGGGCCGAGAGATAGTGACTGGCCCAAGGTCACCCAGGAAGCTTCATGACTGAGCGGGGATTTGAACCTAGTTCTTCCAGGTCTAAGTCCAGCTCCCAAACTACTAAACCATCCTGGCTCTCAGATCCCCCCGCCCCCGATGCCTTCTTTCTAGACCAAAGGGGACATGATTGAGACATAGAAAATTATGCATGGGATATATAGAATGGAAAGAGGGAAGTTCTTTTTCCTCTCACACAACAAAAGAACCAGGGGACAGCCAGGAAAATTGACTGGTGGGAGAGTCAATGGTGGGAGAGTCAACTGGTGGGAGAACAGGCAAAAGGAGATATTTCTTTACCCAGCGCGTAATTAATCTGTGGAGCTCCTTGTCACAGGATGTGATAACACCTGCCCAGATGCTTTTAAAAGGGAATTGGGCAGATTTATGGAAAGGTCTATCACAGGTTACAAGTCATGATGACTGTATGCAACCTCTGGGTTTTAGAGGTAGCCTATCTCTGAATGCCAGATGCAAGGGCGTGGGAACGGGATACAGATACCTTGTTGTCTTGCATGCTCCCACTGGTGGGGCCACTGTGAGATACAGGGAGCTGGACTAGATGTGCCCTTACTAGCCTGATCCAGCAGGGCTCTTCTTCTTATGTTAAGGCTGCTGTGAGCTCTGGGCAATGTCCTGTGTGTCTGTGTACGCACACACACACACCCTGCCTGATCCCTGATGTCATATTGGGTGGTATTGTTTCCATTGGTATATAGAGGGCTTGTGGGTTGATCTGACCAGATAGGCTCTCTGATGAGTGTGGGTCAGTCAGTGCCCAACCGAGCTGACTGTGACATCACCCTTGTTTATACAGTAAGCCATTCCAATAGGGCTATACAGTACTGGCATGTAGAACTGCATTGCTTTTGTTTGGCTTCATGCTAATTCCAGTCTAAACAAGCTTAGGTAGTGCACGTGGTAGGCAGCTAAATACAGTAGTTTAGTTATGTGAAAAGAGCAGCTGAAGTTGTTTGCTGCATCAGATTTGTCATAACCTGAATTTTCATTGAATGCTTTGGCAAATAACCAGATACGTGTTGTGATTTATTTGTATTTTTGTAGATTTTTCTCTGCAGTCATAAGGAAAGATTATAATCTTGTTCATTTGTAGTGTGAGATTATTAACTCTGGGAGGAAACAAATGATACCATTCTTTAGGCACTAGGCAGGATCCTTTCCGAAAACAATATATGCTGTTTCTGACATTCTGTTGGTTTCAAGAACAGGAAGGAAATGGCTGGGTTCACTGTGTTTATAGCATACTAATAGATTTTGAATGGGTCATTTGGGGTCTAGGTGCCTCGATTCAAACAATGATGTGATGTGTCAATTCTGCCTAGAAAGGCATTTTAAACTATAAGTTTCCCAGGGATGCTCAAAGGCCCGAGAAGTGACATTTGAAGCAGCTTTCTCCTATTTCCATTTTATACAGGCCTTCAAATGATTGGCACCTTTTCTTACAAAGGTTGCCAGAGGCAAAATTGATATCAGTGGGTAATGTTGTGATGTACCCCATTCACCTTCAAGGTGATGTTCCAAGTATAGAGATAAAGAGCTTGGGTGGGAAGAGACATTATGATTTATATTACAGTGATGCCTAGAGGGCTCAGGTGAAAACAGGGCTCTGATCACAATCTATATAGACATATACCTGTAAGTGTGTTAGCTGTAGAGGTCTTACACTATAAATAGACACTGAAGATTGAGTCACCAAGTGGTGGAACCAAAACCAAAGTTTGAATGCTTCTGAAAACCTCATCATCTGAATGTTTTGCTGGATCTTGGTGTTCCAAATTACTTGGTCTTGTTTCTGAAGTGGAACCAATGCAATAGAATTCTCCATTAGTCCGTTATTTATTTCTGACCATGCTCAGTTTGCTGCAGCTTTCAGTTCTTTCCAATCAGTCATGCTTTTTTCCCCTCCCTCTGCATCACCAGTGTGGACAA
Organism: Plestiodon gilberti rubricaudatus; assembly: GCA_026170595.1. NCBI lineage: Eukaryota > Metazoa > Chordata > Lepidosauria > Squamata > Scincidae > Plestiodon > Plestiodon gilberti. The sequence goes on along the minus strand of JANXHW010000001.1, from coordinate 121,271,837 downwards.
GCAAATGGATAAAACATTGCACAGAACAAAACAACCCTGAAGGGAAAGTATGCAGGACTGTATCAAGGTTATTTTTGTGCAGTGCTTTACCAATGTTTAGGAGCACCTGTGTGCATTGGTAGATACTGCACAACAAGAATCATGATGCTATCGTACATTGCATCAAGCTCCATAAATATTTCTTTTGCGGTGTGTTATCAATGCACGTGTGCACATCACTAATGTTTAGAGGGGATAGTATGCACATGATGTTAAGGAACTGGAGGCTCCTGCAACACTCAAGCTTAAATTCTGAAATTAACTTTAGAGCTTCTTCTAGTTCAGAAATTGGGAGGAGTTAAATTATTGCCAGTGCCAGATTGCTGGAATCCCTGAGGCAAAGACTTGCCCTATGAGGGAGCAGGACAGGCCCTCCAATGAGCCCGGAGCCCTATGGGTCCCCGGCAGCACATTAGCAGCCTATCAGCCTGGTGGCACTTACCGGGCAATGACAGCATGCTGATTGAGAAGCCCCCCCCCCCTACTGTCACTCTTCTCCTCTTGCCTTCCTGCCAAGGCAGATTGTTGTTTTTCATTTAAAAGAAAAATCTGATTGCCGAGTCAAACTGGCAGGGATTGGTTGGACCACGTCTCGTGTTTTAAAATAGGGCTTTTCCCACACAAGCACACTTTCTCTTGGCAGAGGGGCAATTAGATAGGAAAGAGTTGTGCAATTGGATTCATCCATAGGGAAGTGGCATCCATGTCTGGGGGGGGGGGGGCAAAAGCACAGTCTATCTCAAATTGTTCTCTCTCACTCACTCACTCACACACACAGACACACACAGACACAGACACAGACACACACACACACACACACACACACACACACACACACACACACACACACACACACATGAGGAAATTATTTATGCCAAATTGAGCTCCAGCGCTGGCCCCAGGGGCTAGCATGTTTCCATGCATCAAAGGTGCAGCCTCCCTCTAAATATTCGCTCTGTAGGGTGAAAAACTAATTTGTTCACATGGGTTGGAGAGGAATGACATGTTTTGCTTCCTTTTTAGAAACCACCCTGTGAAATCTAATGAAAAGAAAAGAAAAAAAACACATCTTGATGGATGTTTGCTTAATATGTGACATTTGTTCTCCAGGGGTATAACCATCGCATTTCAACATATGGCAAGCCTTATACTTTGGTAAAATAAACACTTGTGAGTCCCTTTATGGCACATAAAGTTTTTCATTCAAGAAAAATATCTTCAGGATGGAAAATTTCAGAGGTGTTTTTGGTGGTTTGTCTTTGCAAAAATTGCGGAGTCTTGTGGCATGTTCAAGACTAACAAATATATAGCAGCACCAGCTTTTGTGAGTCAGAACCCACTTCATCAGAGGCCTGGAGGCCTGGGCCATCTCTACTTTCCAGACAGAACTGGAAAAACTAACCATTTCTCATTCCTATTATTTACTGAGCACAATGAATTGTACCACAGTCTTCATGCAATACATTGGGTCTCTGCGTATGTGAGTGATATAGTTATGATGCCCTTTAGTGCCTGAACTAGAGAGGCCCATCTGCAGGTAATTGAAGTAGTTTTCCTTTCACTCTAATGGGAGGCACCCCAGAGATACAACTCCGTATGTGCAAAACTCTGATTTATATAGCTGTTATGTCTTCAGAAAGGTATTGAAAAGCACAAGCACACAAAAGCAGAGATTGCTTGTTTTTTTTTTTTTACCAGTTAAGTACACTGTTCCTATTTTGTATTAGAAAGCCAATTACAACTTGAATTTTGCAACTGTCTTCATTGGAAATCTGTCATTTTACAGAGTTTTAATTGCATTCAGCAGGGTTAATTCTGAATTTTTGAATACGCTCTATTTCTATCTTCAGTTGTTTTTTTCCCAATTTTGTGAAAGCATACAGAGGCCACCTTTATTATAATAATATAAAGAATACCATGACCCAACATTGCCAGGAATGAATTCTAAATCTCCTGAGTTGCTACAATGGGCCAACGGTTCCTTATAAACTGTTGTATTTGCCATGACTATGCATATAGCTCAATTGATTATTCCCCCTGCCATAACAGAATACAGTAAGTCCTCACTTAAAGTTGTTTTGTGTAACATCATTTTCATTTTAAAGTTGATGGTAAAATGCCACAGGAACATTTACATTTATCAATTCGCGTATGGTAAAATTGGTTATAAGTCGTTTCGCTTAAAGTTGCAGTTTCCAAGAAGAACCTATCGACAACTTTAAGTGAGGACTTCCTGTAATATGCATCAAATGTATCCACTTGAACATTTATATTGTATCAATTATCTTCATTAGTCAAAAAGCCCACACATATTCTCTTCTTCATTGAACTTCATTGAACTCAGGAATGAGGCAACTCCTCTTCTCCTCCCAACACTGAACAGATAGATGGATTTTAGGTGCACTGAAATGTCTGCCTACAGATCTGGCTCTTTAAATCATATCTGCAGGGCTGTGGGGCCACTGGGTGCTTAAATCACATCCCCAGTGTACTCATTTTTTCCCCTGACCTGATGCCACTTCTCTTGAGTTACTCGCACTCAATAACGAGCAGCTTCCACTGTCATCTCAGGGGAGGAAAAAGAAACAAAACAAAGAATGTCCTTCTATACTGAACACTGTCTTCCGAAACCTCAAGGAATCGCATTCCCCTCTTCTTCCCCACTCTTTCGAGGTCAGACCTCATTTTTTTTTATCATCCCTTTTTGTTCTGTTGCTTTCCTTTCTCTGATATCCCTTTGACTTTGCTTGGGTGTAGACTGCTCTTATACCACCACCACCCCTCACACTTTTTGCATCTTGATTTGCACAGAGTTCTCTTTCTGGCTGTCCTGTTCCTGCTGGTGGTCCTGGAACAGCCCCTGCCTAAGCCTCACTGCTGCATGAGGCCATCGTTTTGCTGCTGCCTCCATTTTTCTTTCTTGAATGTGTGCATTAGCGCGCATGCACTGTGTCACTGCCCCCTCTCTTCCTCCTGCGGCCAGTACCACCATCTGCTTCCTTCATAGACTTTCTCTTCCACTCTCCCCTGGCTCTCTGCCTCTTCCTGTCTTTTTCTGAGGGAAGGAATCAGGAAGCAGATCTCGGAGATGGCAGGAGGAGGTAGGACTGGTGCCACCACAATCCTCTCCCCACAAGTGACTGGAGTGAGCTGTAAAAAGGTAGCACCACCTACCTTCTCCTACTCTGGCTCAGCCACCACTGCAGTCTTCTTCGTGGTGGCCCCAGGTCTGGGAGGAGGGCAACCAGGAAGACTATCATGGTGGTGATGGATGGACTGAAGGAAGAGAATGTAGGGGCTGTGCTGCAATCCTCTTCTGCTCACAACAACCACTAGCAAGAAACAGACTGCAGTGATGCCCCTCCTACCTTCTTCTCTGGTGGTGCCAGCTGTGCTATAGGGCCAGCTATAGAATAAGTAGCTGGCTGGGTGTTGGAGGTGACAGGTAGGACTGGGGTGCATGCAGGGTATCCCTGCCAGTTGCCCCCCCCCCGCCTATTGCCCAAAGCAGTCATTTGACTGGCCCTGATCTGGAGACACAGGCTTGCAAACAAGCATGGGAGATGTCCAGCTTGAAGGTTAGGCTAGAACTATCCACAAGGTGCCTCAGATGAGGAGTTGGACAGGATAGGTGGTGAGCTAGCACCAGCCACCAATTGAGGGTTCTTCTAATAGGTCTTGTAGCCTCTTGGCACATTAGTGGAGGCCCTGATCCTGGAAGTAGTTAAGGCAGGTCGTGTCTTAGGAGCATAGTTTGGAGATAGGAGGTCTTGTGCTGCCAAGTGAGTGATCTGCCTTTCATAGAATGTTAGAGTTGGTAGGGACCTTGGAGGTTGTTTCATTTCACTCCCTGCTCAGTGCAGGCAATTATGACTTCTGTTTAGGTTCCTGCCATCTTTGAACTTGGGGCCCAGGAGGTGATAACCCAAGGTCCTGTGGTATAGGGAGAGCCCAAGCATATAACACTAAACCATAGGGAGTATGTCTGAATTTAAATTCTAGAAGATCCAAGGATGGGATGACTTTTATCCTGGCAATCTTGGAATTCCCCTCTAGGGGGATCCAACGCCCCTGGTCCAAGCATGTACTGAAGCAAATAGGGAAGAAGGGTCCCTTTCCTCTTCCAACAAGATCCCATCCAACTTGGGCTCCAGGAGCTGCTAGGTCACTGACATAGTTCCACAAGCATCTGCAGCAGGCTGGAGGGAGGTGGTGGCAGACTCAGGGTGAAGGGCGCCAGTGGCATTCCTAGAGGGGAGGCAGTACTGTAAATTGCGCACAGGTCTACAAGGTGGCCCCGCCCACTCGCCATCGGAACCATTCCGAGCAGCAAAGGAAACATGCAGGGAGTGGTCGGAATGGTTCTGATTCCGATGGCGAGTGGGCGGGGCCACCGTGTAACACTGTGTAGAATTGTGCGCAATTTACAGTACCGCCTCCCCTTTAGGAATGCCACTGGCGCCCTTCACCCTGAGTCTGCCACCACCTCCCTCCAGCCTGCTGCAGACGCAGGCAGCCACACTGATCTACTTGCCACTCGCTCAAAGCAAGAAATGGACCGTCTGCTTTGCTTCCACTCCCCTCATTCCTTCAGTCCTTTACAGGGACCATACAAGGAAGGAGCGAGAAGAGTGAACCACCCCCTCTAGGAACACCACTGAAGGGCGCCCTGAATCCACCGTAACTCCCACCACCTGCCCTAACGCAAGCTGCATCAAGTTGCCTCATAGGTCGGCTGGCCCTGACAGAAGCCCTTTTAACTGCTTTGACCCAAAGGGTAGAGACAATGCACAGTACCCTGAGGAATAAATACATATGGTTTGAAAGACCAGGAAGAGAGTGAATATCCACCTCTGCTCTTCTGAAAGCCTGCACAAAAATTAGATATAAAAATCAAACATAAGCACAAATGTACTTGGGCAGCATGGCATAATTATCTCCTTTCATTTTCTGCTAGTGAATGTTAAAAAATGTCATTTAAGACGCTAATTCTCAGCATTGATGGATTGCCCTCTGAGTTATAACACAATTAGAGAAAAGTTTTCCCTGTAATTATATGAACTGTATGCCATATAATTTTAATCACCTCGTAGTTACAGCCTTCTTCATCTTGCTTTTAAAGATCATTGTTCTGACTTATTTGTTGAGTACTGCGCAACTAGTAATATTTGTGTGCTATAACAGTTCAGCTTCAAGGTGAATATGACTCCAGCCCACAGACAGCTGAATGTCAGGGATTCCAGCCAGGGGGCTTGCTGACCAAAATCCAAACAGCCCAGTGTATGTGCCGAAAGCACTTCTGTTGCATGTACAGGACTGTGTCAATGTGGGCTTCAGGCTATAACGTGTTGTATCGGAGGCTGCACTGGGGCTCCCTTGAACCTCCTGAGCAGCTTGGGGAACCTAGTGGGGTCAGAGGCAAGCAGCATGGTCCTGGACAGGCACAGATTAAGTTCAACGATAACTATCATGGCCCAAAGGACAAGAGAGAGGTAATAATAATAATAATACACAGTATTTATATACCGCCTTTCTGGCCATTGGATTTCTCCTCTGACTTTATTCGAGGCGGTGTACATTGGCAGGCTGTTCTAAACCCCAAGGGGTTTTTACAATATACGGGAATAACGTTCTAGTCTTTCATAGAACCCTTCATTCGAGATGTTGCTTTCACAGTCCAGCTCTCTCTCTCTCTCTCTCTCTCTCTCTCTCTCTCTCTCTCTCTCTCTCTCTCTCTCTCTGGCATTCGCCTCAGCATGCTTCAGCTTCAGATAACACAGGCAACCTTGATTGTCACTCAAGCGTTGTAGCTGCTGCTTCACTCCCCCACAAAGACTCTGCAGCTTATCAGCTCGGCGTGCCAGCAGCTCTCCGACAGACTTCCGGCCGTCTTGAGCTGCTGTCCTGCAGATCTTCAGGCAGATTTATGAGACGAACGCTCTACGTCCTGAGCCAGACGTCCTGCCCTGGTACAAGATAGGTAGGTAGTCAGGTTCTGGAGTGTGCAAATAAGTATCAGAAGGACTAGAGACAGAAGACTTACAGCACAATCCTGTGAAAGTTGAGGCGGCCGGCCTAAATGTCTGACATTCATCCCCTTCCCCCGGTGTAAGCCCCAGAGGTCAAAATGGGACTCCTCAGATGCCTGCAAGGTCTGGAGCTGGCACACGTCCGGCGAGGCTGTGTAAGGCCGGCCCGCCCAGGGAAAGGGGTGGGGATGGCAGAGCGTGCCACCGATATCCCCACCCCGTCCTGGACCTGGCTGAACAATGTCCTCCTCCTGTGCCACCCTGGTCTGCCCACCCCACACCCCTGCGCCGACTGGAGCGGCCTTTACCTGTGTCGACCAGCGCAGGTCCAGGTAGGTGGCGGACTAAGCGATGCTGGCTTCCGCACCAGCACCACTTACTCCAGAGAAGTTTACTTTATGGCACTTTTGCTGCTACTTAGGCCAGTGCAGCGAGAGCTCTGCCAGCCTAAAGTTAGACAGGATGGGGTTGTTAGTCCATTGCCAGGCAGGTGATAAGGTTCAATAAGGCAAAGGAAGAAAAAAAAAATCACATAGGTGTTTCTCAGATTGATGGTGCAATCCTATCTTTGGCTGGTGCCGGCACCTGGATAGGATTGGGCTGTGAACAGGGTCAGCCCTGAGACCGTAGCTACAGAAGGCCAATTGGGACTCTATTGGCTCTCCAAGTCACTTATGTTTATGTTGAAGCAATTTGGGACAGAAAGGATTGTACTGCAGTTTCAGACTAACAAGATGAACGAGCCATGACAGTGACCACAAGCTACAAAGCTTTGATGAATGGCTGTTACGTGGCGATAGAAAACAGATTGGTGATTACTGTCCCCTTCCAAAGAGACAGGTGTCCTCACTTCAAAAGGCAAGTGAGAAGCAAACCTTACAATTAGCATTCTTCTGGGAAGTCTAGAATAGAGGCTGCTACTAACCCTGTGGCCTTTTCAGCATTGTTGAGTTGCCTTGTGTCACACTCCTACAATTCTGCTTTCTCCTCTCTTTGGTACGGAGATGGTTGTCCACTTCCAGACTTTTCAGTGTGTCACAGTTGTAGCAGCCCTAAAATATCATAAAATAAGCAGGAATTCCACAAGACAAATAAAAGAAAATGAACGATGAGCTTTGTCAGAACTGCAAAAACCTACAAACAGTAATTGGAGTTTCAGTCACACAGAAAATAATGGAAGACTGAAAAAGACATAGCTCAGACTTGAAAATAAAACCTTATTGGGAAGTGAAATGTTTCAGAAGGTGATAAAAGTTTTCAGCTTAAAAAAACAAACCTGGAAGTTAGACTGTGTATATAGGAACATCTGTAACAGTAAGGCAGTGGTTCCCAAACTGTGTGTCACACCATGGGATGTCCCTGCTGGCCCTTCCTACCTGCCCCCCCAGGCGCCGCCATCTTGAATTTTGCAAGATCCAAGATGGTGGCACCCAAATCTCTGTTTGAAACTTCTATTTGAGACCCCTGCTCTAGCAAATCACTCTCCTCTCCTCTATACTTCCTCTTTTCCATCCTGCTTTTCCTTTTCCAATCCAGGTTATGGAAGAAGGAGGGGGAGCAGTGGAGGGAAGTGGGCAAACAGAGATGGATGCCCCTCACACCTCTGTTGCCTGAGGCAATTGAATGTGTTACAGAGGCAAATGTAGCCTCCCATGGTGTGGGGGCCGCCGCTGCCACGCCACGCCACGCCCCGACGTAGCGTGCCTCTGTGGTGCGGAAACGCCCCCCAGCACTTTTTGGCTCCTTTTTGGAGCCAAACGGCGCCAGGGCGGGCAGGCCGAAAACAAAGGTAAGCCCCAACCGTCCCCATAGGTACGATGCTTCTGATGTGGTAGCCTTGAACTGGAGCTGTTTTTATATGACAAAAACGTGATCTTGCTATCCAGGGATAGGTGAGCTCTTGTCATGGCTGCGGACACTGAGATTCTGAAAGCTCGGTCATATGCACAGTTCACCTAGGATTATGGCATTATGGGAGCTGCAGAAACAACTAGCACAGGATTAACCAGATTGTCGTCATTCCTGGCAAAAGTTTTCACCAAGGTGAGGGCAGGGCAGGGAGGGCACAAATCTATGCCATACATGCACTAGCCTCCAAATGGTTGACTGTATGCTACTTGAAGAATAAAAAAAGAATTAAATCCCATTTCCACAAACAGAACTGGGAAGATCGCTATTAGGTTTATCAGCACTATAGTGACCATGAAACCCCAACATGTAGTTCCTTAAAGATTAAATCCAATCATCCCTATTGTACAGTATTTAATTTTATTTAGTGTTTTTTTAAAAAAATTACGTTTGATATTTTATGGGAATATCGCTTAACTCATGAAGAGGATAACTGTGTGAAGAGACTTTCTTGCAAAAAGGTTACTTCTCAGACAGGAAACTAATTATTAATTCATGTCGCTTCTAATGCCTGTTTTCTTCCCCAATTAAAATCCATCTGCTTTTTAGGATTTAGAGTGCATATCAAATGTATGTCTGAAACAGACCATTTCTGAAGCTTGGTACCAGAAGACATTAGCATTCTAAATTAAGGAGAAGTTGTAAGCCTTTACTTCTTTAGCACAGTTACGGTGCAATCCTGCAGGGGGCGCCGGTGACGGAACGTTCTGTCGCCGGGAGACGTCGTGAATGTGCCATAAAGCACGTTCGCGATGACTTGAGAGCAGGGAAGTCCAGCGCAGAGGCTGGCCTCCCTTGCTCCAGCGCCAGATCGCCCCTGCGGCCGCTGGACCAGGTAAGTAGGGATCTGGTGGGTGCGGGTGTGGGGGCAGTTTGCCGGGCGAGGGAGGGGGGCCATTGGTCTAGCTGGCCTGGGAGGGGGAGGGGGATGGCCTCGGCCATATCCCGGTCCCCGCCAGGTGGCTAGGCTGTTACACTGCCTCCTCTGACTTCTACCAGCTAAATAGCTGGCGGAAATCTGAGGAGGCCGGTCGGGCCGGCCGGCATTTACACCCGGGGAAATGGAAGAACGTCCCCTTCCCTGAGTAGACCTCCGACCCGGCGGCAGCATGGCTGCTGGTGCACAGGATCCGGCAGGCGGCCCTGGGCCACCCGCCAGATCCTCATGGTGGATTGCGCTGTCCATCATCTAGTGAGTTTTCTGGGCACCTGGTGAACCGACTTGGAGATTAATCTTGGTTAAATATCTCTTTAACGTAATAATAAAAGATTAGTCACCTGATAGTCCTGTATCATCCATCATGTTTGTTGAAGTGACTGTAGGGTTGTCTTTTCGTTCCTTTTAGCTTGCTTTGAGCAACTATTTAGTTTGGCTACTTTGGGCAAATGAAAATCTATACAGCAGCGACACTTGGATTCTTGTTCTCGGAGGGTTGTGTGTGCAATTTTTTGGGGGGGGGAGGAGAGTACTGCATATTTTACTTTTGATCCATTAAGGGAGAAAATATTTCTACTGTTAAAAAAAATGCCCTAACCTAAAGCATGGTTAATTTCTCACTTTTGCGAACATTGCATATTTTTAAAATGTTCTGCAGTGCCTACAGATTTCTGAAAACAGAATATACAGGATTAATGGCATGTCTACTTGACATCTTATAAACGGTGTGCCAGCAATATTTTACTTTTAGAAAATATGCCTGTATTCATGCATTATCTTGAGCTGTTACCTGATTGCTTTTTTTTTTAAGGACATAGTGTGGAATATTTCCTACGACATCAACAGCATTTCACAATATAGCCCACATATACTGTACTCCGAGAAGTAGCTATAGAAACTGTACTGAAAGTCTCTATTGTTCCCTCTTGAAATATCTGCTGGAGCCTTTGTATAGATAAAATTAGGATTGCTTAGCTTTTGGCAGTGAATCCTTCACTGCCTGGCAGTTTCAAAGTCTAATCATGACTTTAGAAACTAAGCGGTTGGGGGCCTTAGTATATCAAGTATGTAGGATGGCACAGCTGGTAATACATTCTGTAGAATACAGAGAGAGATCATAAAGGACTTCCCCTGCTTCCAGCTTTACAATTCATATATACTGCTGAGGTTTGAATAGTCCATTCATACAGTTACATTTCACCATTGAATATTGTTCCTGGAAAAGTTGCATACTGTACTGTAATTTCACAGGCTAGAGAAGAAATTGTTCTTTTAATGAGGTCAGATTCTGTCTGTTAGATTTATTATTATTATTATTATTATTATTATTATTATTATTATTATTATTTATCATCATCTATATGCTGTTTTTCAACAAAGAAGTTCACAAAACAGTTTAATTTTAACTGGCTGCTCTCTGTTGGAGAGGGTCGGATACCTCACATGCGCAGTTCGGAACTGACACCGGTCAACTCTGCAGGCGCAGGGGGCATTCTGGGGGCATTCAGATTTGCACTGGCAGAGTTGCGCCGGCATCCGTTCCGCATCCGAACTGCGCATGTGAGGTATCTGAGAGGGTTACACCGGGGCCTCTACTGTTGCAATGGTGCAAGAGTTACACAGGATTGTGCCCTACGACAGTGATGGGAACACTTGGAATGAATAGTAGTGGTTTATCTGTCACCTAATCTCAGGGAGCTATTTCAGATTAAAATGCTATGCCCTCAGATAGTATTTACTTGAGACAATTCCTGAGCTCTGAACCCTCTGGATGAGTCGCCTACTGCTTGTACAACGGTGGTGGATAGTCTGATGGAGCTGTAGCAGCTCTGCACTTTAAAAGTTATAGTGTCCATAGTTTGGAGAAGTTATAAATGTTTCAGCCTTCAGGGTAATCAGGCAGAATAAAGTCAAATGTCATACAATGTGTGCCTATTTCTAATAGCAAACATGTGTCACTTATATCTCAAAGATCAACAGCAGTGTCTGTTAATTGTTGACCTGCGCTTAAAATTTGTCAGCCCAATTATTTAACATCCAATTATTTAACCTTTAAATGCCCTTCAGTCTAGCAAAGCCTGCCAAAAACAATTGTGGAACGCATCATTGCATTATACATCACAGGGTTTTCCCACTAACACTCAACAATCCTGTTCTGTTAATTAGCAGAGCAGAGATTGGAGATTTTTTGTTAGGTGTTATGCTGACATTTAATAGGAATCATATAGACGAAGACCTACACATTGCTTTCAGAAATCCAAGAGGCCAAGGCAAGTAACTGAAATAGAATACCTTTAGAATTATGGTGCAACCGATGATATGCACAATGCAATGCAGGTTTTTTTTCCACCATAAATTGAAACTTTGCAAGCAATGATTTTTATTCACACCTGTATGCTGCTGCTGTGATGAAACCTACATGGTGGGATGACTTATATCTGTGTCTGCCTATGAATTACAACACCAGTGACATGCAAGATGTGTCCTGTGAGTGAAAGTTATGCCACACAAAGTGTCTATAAGGCTCAGTACCCGCATGAATAGTTATCACTTGATAACTGGAGCATCAAGTGACAACTTATATATGTGAAACACCAATCACATAATACGGATTGTAGACAACTTATATCACCTTACATTGTTTCAGTAAATAAGGTGGATTCAGATCTGTGGAAAAGGAAATGGAACTGTCACAACCCAATATTTCATCTCATATGTGGTTGTTCTTGGTCGGTACTAAAGGGATGCCTTCATTTATGAGGAAAGCTTAATGTCCTGAATTTGGACTATTAGATGAAAAACTGTTTCATTTGAGACATTTCTAGTAATTGGGAGCCTGGAGTTAACATATCTACCAAATTTTAGTTTTCTGAAACTGCCTTAAGTATTTGAGATTACACTTCATGTTCCTGTGCTGAGATAAGTACAAGTGTCCCATTTTCAGATGCTTCTAGTAATCTGGGTATCTTTTTGCTCCGTGTGCATCAAATTTTGACTTTCTGTGTGGCACCTTAATAATTTTGGGTTATACTTTGCATTCTTTGTATTGAGAAGAGCCGTGCACATCTTTCATTCCCCTCCCCCGCTCTGTTTCTAGAACGCAGCCTGTCTTGGATTGTGTGCGTGCCGAATTTCAGCTCTTAAGGTCATGTGGAAGCTCACAAATACCTCAGGAGACTGTCAGTCAGTCCCAAGTGTCTATATACAATGAGATTTGGAGCAAAGATACTTTTTTAAATCATCAAAATTTGGGTGATTGCTATCCTGGAGCAATTGCCTGTGTTTGTGTATGAGAACAATGTCACATTAGAATAATTTGGACCAACATTTTGTTCAGAATTAATACCGCTGTGCAAATGAATCTGGAGCCAGAAGGGGTATGAATGGTTGCTGTCCTGATTTCCCTGCTACCCCTGCTTTAACTATCTCTTTGCTCTGATATTCATCTTACAATCATCTCAGTTTTCCTGCTCAGTCAGTCACCCCTGAATAATTTGTTGCATTTCTCTGAATTTCTTCTAACTCGCCTATTTCCTCTGTTAATGTAGAGCTCGAATTCATCATGCTTTTGCAGATGAGGCTGTGCCAGAACCACGTTTTCAATTTCTTTTCATCTAGTAGTTGCTGCCATTCATTTCATTCCTTATTTTCTCATTTCTTTTCTTATCTCTTTTCCTGGGTGTTAAGAAGATGGGGGAGGGAGGGAGAAAGCCCCACCAAGAATGTTTCAGAAAGTATTTTCACACCGTGTTTAATGGTTGGGATTAATTAAGAAACTTTATATTCTGGCTATTCTAAGAGAATTCCTCTCTGTGGATGTGGTCTTTAGTACTGACAGATAAGTGCAAGTGTATAAGTCACCCCACTATGTAGGTTATAATTTCACTCAACCCCCTCTCCTCTTGTCCCGTATCTGTATTTTTGTTTATTGGCCACTCTTCAGAAGCAAGCCCTCCCAACAAAACGAGCTGAAATGCTAAAATACAGCAATACCTCCCATGATGCTTCTTCCTTTAGCGCTGATTTCTTACAGCACACTTTGACCTGTTGTGATTGACAGATGGGGTTGAATGGGGCAGGGGTGTGTGCATCAGGCCCAGGAGGGGGTTGGATTCATCAGTGGCACATGCCAAAATCCTGACCCCCCCCCCTTCTCATGCCTGATCTGCCTACACTGATCAATGCAGACTTGCACCAGCGATATCGTTAGCGCAGGTCCAACTTGACTTGTTGCAGATGTTGGAGCTTACCCTGGGGCAAGGGAACAAATGTCCCCTTACCCTGAGGTAAGGGTAGCAGCCAAAAATTGCTGGAGTCAATTTTTTTTGGCTCCAGTATCCCAAAATCCCCTGCAGGATTCATCGGAAGCCGCACCGACGCTGCTGCATCACCGCGTGGTGATTTTGGTATGATTGGGCTGTGAGTCTCCTATAGTGCTGTTTCACATAGCGCTCATCTTTTGGAGAAAACATATGGGAGGTATTACTGTACATAAAATCATGGTAGAATGATAAAACCCACACCATGAAAAGGAGACAGCAGATAAATCAGAAACTTGGGTAACATTGGCTGGTTGAAAGCCACACAGAATGTGAAGGTCTTTCCAGCCTGCTTAAAGGGTAGGAGCTTGATGAGCATCCTCAGGAAGAGAGTTCCAAAGTTGTGGTACCATCAACAAGAAAGCTCTGTCCCTGGTACCAAATTACCGTATTGGTCTGAGTATAAGACTCACTTTTTTCTCCTAATTTAAGTTTTTAAACTAGGGTGCATATTATAATCAGGCTTTGGGTTTGCAGCCGCCCCTCCCCCAGGCTCAGCAGAGAAAGGGCAGCAAAATACTCACTGCCTCTGCTCAGCTGTGCAGTGAGGGCCTTTGAATGGCATGGGACATTGCTGGAAGAAGCAGCGAGGCTAAGAGGAGATTTCGGAGCATATGTTTGTTTTTAGTGGAGATAATGGCAGAGATACAGTGGACTCCTTCTCTGCCCTGCAGGGCTTATGGTATGTCCTTTTTCCTTGTTAAAACAAGCAGAAGCGTTGCTCCGTTAGGGGCGGGGCTGTAAGTATCGCTGCGGTCATAGTCTCTTTACCGAGCGAGGAGGAGGCAGCCCCGCCCCCTCACTGTCCGAGCCAGTCCCCTACGGAGAAACCGGCAGGGAAGAGACCCTGCCTGCTGCTTTCTCCGTAGGGGACTGGCTCGGACAGTGAGGGGGCGGGGCTGCCTCCTCCTCGCTCGGTAAAGAGACTATGACCGCAGCGATACTTACAGCCCCGCCCCTACCAGAGAGACGCCTCTGAAAACAAGAGCACACATACCTCTCCCCTTTCCAGGCTGTAATCAGTTGTTAATTTTCGTTCTCTGGTCTGCTGGGTTTTGTATCCTTTTGTTAAGCCAGATCACATACACTTTCATCCCCCCTTCCCAGGCAATTAATGGTTTAGGCTGCAATCCTGTGCACACTTTCCTGAGAGTAAGCTCCACTGAGAACAGTGGGACATGCTTCTGAGTAGACATACACATGATTGCACTGTTCGTTAAATCACTGGTATAAATTTAATGCCAGTGATTTAATTAAAATGTTTTAATAGCACCAAACTTTAAGGGTGCGTCTTATAATCAGGTGTGTCTTATACTCGGGACAATACGGTAATTTGTATGATAGGCATGTCTGAGAGCAGACGTAGAGAGGCTTGTTAATGCATATACGCACATTGATCCACTTCCTTAAGTACAGGAGGTGTGGTCGTATACATTTAGAGCTATCCCACCTGTGTATAATTACTCCATCTCAGTGAGGAAATCATGCCTGAGTGCAGATCCCTTTATAGGGCCAGAGCTACTCCCTCGATTGAGATCCATGCACAAGAGATCCATGCACAGGCCATTCATGTTCCATGATCTGGACTGAGGTAGGTGAGGCAGCCACCTTGCTGAAGCCAGGCAGTTCTGGGGCTTGCCAGTGACTGGACATCACCTGGGAGCCTTGAGTTCCATTATAGAAGGCAGGACATAAATGTAATCAATGACATTAAAATGTATGCATGACAAGGCTCAAGACTGATGTAATGGCCTAAACATATACACCCAAGAATTCATAGCTATACGAACTCTATGATGATGATAATGATAATGATAATAATAAATGAAAATTCTGCAGTGAGCTAACCTAGACGGATCAGTGATTAGACTCCATATAAGGAAGTGTCATATGTTCCAAACCAGAGCTAACAAGAAATGGAAAATCAGCTATCCCCTGTCTTAGGATTTCACATGCATATCAACAAGCTAGGGAAGTTCTACGAGAGCACACATTCCGATTGGTGTTGGACCTTTTATGATCTCTAAGAGAGCTAGATGTCCCCTGGTGTGAAGAGCAGGAGCTTGGAATTGGAAATATTTATTTGCAGAGCTTTTTTTGGAAGAGAATGATTTGCCATGTGAGCTTGTTTTTCATATCCCTTGGCCTCTCTGACTTCTGAACTGCAGTCACACTATTTAAAGATATAGAACAGAAGGTCTAGTGAGTGGAATGCAGAATGATTGGACAATGGAGGTACAGACCACTGAACGGGTCAACATGTTTCACCAGTCTCCTGGAGTGTACTAAATCCCGAGATCAATCAGGGCAAACACTTGCAGGTTGGCAACGTTCCCTAAAGGAGTGGCCCAGCAGGAGATCTTGCCCTAACCTAGGCAGTGAAGGCTTTAGGGCTCTTCTTCTATAAATGTTGTGCTTTTTATGGTCTCTAGAGCAGGCAACAAGGGTATTGCATAATTTTAACATGTGATCTTTACATCATTATTTGTGGTGCACTAGCATTGGGGTGATGCCTTCTGATCTACAAGGGACAAACAGGACATTCTAAGAAAGGTAGATCTGCACAGAGAAGAAGCAGGCTTCCACAAATGCAGCAGCTAATACGTATCTGCATCACCATGCTTCAGATTTTCCAGGCTAAAAATCACAGTTTTAGAAGAAGAACGTTCTGTGCTAGAAGAAAAATGGATCAACATGCAAATTCAAACAAAGGTGAATGGTCTTGGTGGCAAAAGTTAAGTCTGGTTAAGCTACAGTATAATCTAGATTTCAAAACTCAAGTTGCCCCTCATGATGCCTCTCTCTCTCTCTCTCTCTCTCTCTCTCTCTCTCTCTCTCTCTCTCTCTCTCTCTCTAAGTTCCACAGTTGCATTGGTACTAATTTGTAATTCAAGCCTGTGGTTCATCTTTGTTCCACTTCTAATAACAATTAAAGGCAACATGCTGACCAGCTGTGATTTGACATCTGGCTCCTTCATGAATGTGCTATGCAAACCCTTGAACTCATGCAGTAGTCTAGGCCAGAAGGTGTCAAACCTTTACTAGGGAGTAGGGAACGCTGTAAGACGCGGGGGGGGGGGCTGACAGTGGTGACGGCACTCCTGGGATCACGGCGCCGGCAGGAGAAACCACCGCCGGCTCCCTGAAGCGATCGAGACCCACTTCCAATTTTCAGCAAAACCCAGAAGTAAACCAGAAGTGGGGCTTGACTGCTTCAGGGAGGTGATCTGAGGCGTGGGGAAGGTCACAGTGGAGGCCGCAGCCCCCACCTTCCAGAGGGCTGTCGCGACCCCCAATGAGTCCAGAACCCCCTTTTTTCTCCCTGCAGTAGTGCGATCCCAGGAGCGCTGTCGATGCCGTCGCAATGCCAGCACATGTCACTACGTACCTTAAGAGGGTAGTGACTCCCGGTTTTCGTGGTGGGTCGTGACCCACCACTTTGAGAATCACTGGTCTAGGCTAAATTGAATTCTTAGAATTCAACTTATGAAGCAGGAGTAACTAGGGATTAAAGCATGCAGCTACAGAAGTGTTTTAATAATAATAATGTACTACATGTGAATTGCATGATTCTAAAACCAGAGTCAGGTGGACTTCATGTTGCCTTTACTTTCCAGTATCCTTAAGAACATAAGAACATAAGAAGAGCCCTGCTGGATCAGGCCAAAGGCCCATCTAGTCCAGCTTCCTGTATCACACAATCTGCCCCACCAGATGCCTCAGGGAGCACACAAGACAACAAGATACCTGTGTCCAGTTGCCACTCCCTTGCACCTGGCACAGAGAAAACCTACTCCTACAACCAGGAGGTTGCTTATCCCCATCATGGCTTGTAAGCTGTGATGGACTTTTCCTCCATAAATCTGTCCAGTCCCCTTTTAAAGGCATCCAGGCCAGGTGCCATCACCACATCTTGTGGCAAGGAGTTCCACAAACCAATTACACGCTGGGTAAAGAAACATTTTCTTTTGTCTGTTTTTAATACTCCCTCCACTCAATTTTAGTGGATGTCCCCTAGTTCTAGTGTTATGTGACAGGGAAAAGAACTTCTCTCTCTCCACTCTCTCTATCCCATGCATAACGTTATACGTCTCAATCATGTCCCCCCTCAGCCGCCTTTTTTCTAGACTGAAGAGCCCCAAACGCTGTAGCCTTTCCTCATAAGGGAGATGCCCCAGCCCACTAATCATTTTGGTCACTCTCCTCTGCACCTTTTCCAGTTCCACTATATCCTTTTTGAGATGCGGCGACCAGAATTGGACGCAATACTCCAGATGCGGCCTTACCATCAATTTGTACAATGGCATAATAATATTGGCCGTTTTATTCTCAATCCTTTTTAATGATCCCAAGCATGGAATTGGCCTTCACAGCCGTCGCACACTGGGTCGACACTTTCATTGACCTGTCCACCAGCAACCCAAGATCTCTCTCCTGATCCATCACAGACAGCTCAGAACCCATGAGCGTGTATGTGAAGTTTTGATTTCTTGCCCCAATATGCATCACTTTACACTTACTTACATTGAAGCATATCTGCCATTTTGCTGCCCATTCTCCCAATTTGGAGAGATCCTTCTGGAGCTCTTCACAATTCCTGCTGGTCTTCACCACCCGGAAAAGTTTAGTGTCATCCACAAACTTGTCCACCTCGCTGCTTATCCCCAACTCAAGGTCATTTATGAACAAGTTGAAATGCACCGGTCCCAAGACCGATCCTTGGGGCACACCGCTTTTCACCTCTCGCCATTGTGAAAATTGCCCATTGACTCCCACTCACTGTTTCCTAGTCTTCAACCAGTTCCTAATCCACAAGAGGACCTGCCCTCTTATTCCCTGACTGTGGAGTTTTCTCAGGAGCCTTTCATGAGGGACCGTGTCAAACGCCTTCTGAAAATCCAGATATATAATATCCACGGGTTCTCCCACATCCACATGCCTGTTGACCTTTTCAAAGAATTCTAAAAGGTTTGTGAGGCAAGACTTACCCTTGCAGAAGCCATGTTGAGTCTCCCTCAGCAAAGCTTGTTCTTCTATATGTTTCAAGATTTTATCCTTGATGAGGCTTTCCACCATCTTACCTGGAACAGATGTTAGGCTGACCGGCCTGTAGTTTCCCAGGTCCCCTCTCTTTACTTTTTTAAAGATTGGCGTGACATTAGCTATCCTCCAATCCTCTGGCACAGTGGCCGTTTTAAGGGACAAGTTGCATATTTTTGTCAAGATATCAGCAACTTCATTCTTGAGTTCCTTCAGAACTCTTAGGTGAATGCCATCTGGGCCTGGTGACTTATTGATCTTTAATTTGTCAATTAAGTCTAAGATGTCTTCTCCTTTAACCTCTATTTCACTTAATTATTTAGTCAGGAGTGGCCGTTCCGGCAGCGGTATTTGCCCGAGGTCTTCTGCCGTGAAGACAGATGCAAAGAACTCATTTAATTTCCCTGCAGTCTCCAAGTCCCCTTCTATCACCCCTTTCTCTCCCTCACCATCCAGCGGACCAACCGTTTCCCTGGCACGTTTCCTGCTTCTAACATATTTGAAGAAGCTTTTATTATTCCCTTTTATGTTGCCTGCCATACGTTCCTCAAAGTCTTTCTTGGCCTCCCGTATCATCTTTTTACATTTCTTTTGCCACAGTTTGTGCTCCTGTTTATTTTCCTCATTAGGGCAAGACTTCCATTTACGCAAGGAAGCTTCCTTGCCTTTTATAGCCTCTTTAACTGTGCTTGTTAGCCATGCCGGCACCCTCCTGGACTTGGTCGAGACCTTCCTCCTTTGTGGGATACACTCCCGCTGGGTATCTGCCCGAGGTCTTCTGCCATAAGGTGACATGTGGTCTAGAAAAAGTCATGTGTGTTCCAGCACTTTCATTCTATGTGAATTAATTTTGTTCAGAGGAGCAAAGTATGAAAATTAGCTTTTATTGTGACCTGTCAAATGACTGCCAGTTGTCCACTGGCATAGGCAGCTGTGTTTGCTGAACCTTGCACCGTGTAAATGTTGTTCCCTGGATGCAAATAGTTCAAACACAGTTTTGTCCGACAGGAAGATGAGGCCTCTTCAAGCGGTATCTCCCTGTGTCTAGGGGGGAACAGGAACTAACTGGCTAGCCACACCCCATGTGCTGATGTATTCACTAGCCACACCGCTGGACTCTGCAAATTTGGGGCTTGTCTACAGAGAGCAGGACCATATCCATGGAGGGTTCCTCTATGTGATGTGGAACCTTGAACCCCCTGAGGACAAGGGGATCCAGCCAGGGAGTGCCTTAGCACACGTAGGGGAGCATGTGCAGTTGCTGTGTTCCGGTTTGCCCTCCTTGTGCATTGCCATCCATGGGTGGCACAACGTCTGTTAATTTCAGAACTGGATTAACTATTGAACTCGGAATTATACAGTGTATATATACTACAACAGAGGTTCTCAACCTGTGGTACGGGTACCCCTAGGGGTACACGGACCTCTTGCTGGGGGTATGCCAAGCCCTGCCCCTTATCTGCCTCATCAGCAGCTAATTAAGTGTTAAGATGGATTTTAAATTGTAATTATTTTCAGAGCCCTTCCATCTCTCTGATTTTGGTTTTGGGCTTATTTTTGTACTTTGGAAAATTCACTTTGGTGGGGTGGGGAAGAAGGAGCTGATTTTGGGAAGTGTGACTTGGGAGAAAAAAAGAGATCCTTGACACAGACAGACAGACAGACAGACAGACAGAGTTAAATAAATCATTTTTTCACATTTAAAATTGTTTTAGTACTTTTTATTTAATGATAAATTACCTAATTAATTGATTAATCAGCAGTTAATTAGCAGGGGATACTTCAGAAAATTGTACCATGATAGGGGGTACCCGGGCCTCCAAAGGTTGAGAACCCCTGCACTACAAGTATAAATGTGTTATACACTCCACTGGGGATTCTGTAATTGTGTTGTTCCCATCTTTTAAAGGTTCCCTTGATCACAAGCAATGGCAGCAGTGGCTGTGTTCCCAGCTAAAGGAGAATTCAGAAAACCAACACAGCTGGACCAGAGTTGATAACGGAACTGATGCAAATTAGGGGTTTAGTTATGTGTAGGGTTTGTCTATGACTGGCTTTTGAGCATCCAGCTTTAAAAGCGAAGGTTTTTTTTTAAGTGATATAAATGAAGTTTTCACAATCCCATTTTTGTTTTTTGTCGCATAATTGGGAAAAAGTGTTTATCCAAAGCTTAAATATAGATTCCTCTGAACAATTTTGTTTCTTGTACTGCTTTGATATTTCACCATCCTTAAAAAAAAAGTAAAAAATATCCCAAGTCTCAACGGCCTTATTTAAAGACAGGGGAATGAGACACTGCAGAAATATGACTGCAGGCCTAACACAAATATAAATCTTCTTGGGATTACTGTCAGTTAAAGCTTTTCAGGACAGCATTTTTTTTTCTTATGGGTAGAGGCAGTCCAAAACAGTATTTTCAAAAAGCAGATTTCGGTGTTTCCAAAATAAAATTGCTGAAAGTGGTGTTATGTGTTTTTTAATTTTATTACCCAAAAAAGACTGCCCCTACTTATGGGGTTATACGGTTTTTTTTTACCAAATGTGAAATTCAGTAGTAGATGTTAAGATACTTACTGAGGAGAATCCTTTGCAGAACTCATGCTGAACTCGCTGAGTTCCAGGATTGGAATTTATGGGCTGGTTCAGACAATCTGATGGCCACATTGATCTGCCATCATGCTGGTTTCTTCTAAGCCTGCACAGACACAGAGGTAGATCACAGATCTCAGATCAATTGCCATGAGTGACACCATCACCTCAGGATTGGCTTCTGTAGTATCTTTGGTCAAGAGACTTTTCCTGTTTTTGTAAGTCGCCTTGGATCCCTTTTGGGGAGAAAGGCTGGATAAAAATAATAAATAAACAAACAATCTATGGATCCTGTTGCCTTTCAGAAAACATCAGTATTAAAAGTTGATGTGAGATAGGCATGCCCATAAGATTTTGAATACATATTGTTGAAGATTTTCCAAAGGCAGATCTTGTCTGTATTGTAAATGTTTTAATATGGAATTCCTTACTACATGAAATGATAGGCATTGTTATATAAAAGTTATGCACACTATGGGTGTTTTTTTTTTTTCATCCCAGTGGGATCAAACAAATGTGATTTGGCAGGTATTGGAATGTAAGACAACATTTTTTTCCCTGTTTATATATTTGGAATATATTGCATGGCTTAAGTTAAACACTGTATTAGGGAATACCTTCTGCTTAGAAACGTCTTGAGTAAAGAACACATCTGAATCTTTTTGATCACAAATAGTAGTAATAAATGAATATGTGCTATTCTCCTATTTATTCTGAGTGTATATCACCTTCTTTGGCACCATATTGCTGATGAGTGTAGGTGATTTGCCTGTAATCACAACACTTAGATTTGTGAAAGTAGTGAATGAAAGTACATGGAGATGAAATATTGCATCTGTTAAGCAGAAGGTTGCAAATGTGTGTGTTTAGCATCATAAAAAGTAAGGATGATGCATTGTGCAGGGGTGGTTCCACCATGCGGCTGGCTGAAGCCTCATGCCACCTGCCCAGGCGTTGCCTCATCTTCTTCTTGCACACTCTCTTTGACAGCAGTGAGAAGGGAAAGGGGTGGGGCTTTCCCTCCTCCTCTAGTGCCGCTGCTGTGTATTGCAGTGGCAATGCTGGAGAAGGGAGCCACCACCACCACAACCCTTTTTCCAAATACTCTCCTTCCAAGAGAACGCATAGGAAGACGGTCACCCCTTCTTTTGCTCTCTCTTTCCTACCACTTCTTGTAAAGTGGTTGAGCAGGGAGGATACTGGATGTGGAGAGACCCCCCCCCACACACACACACAGAATCCTCCCCACTGAGCCACTTTACAAGAGGTGGGTGCAGCAGAGGAGGAGGAGAAATGATGCAGCACATAATGGTATAAGCTGCCTGAACATTTACCATGCGATGTGACATCTTTAACCATTACATTGACGTAACATTACCCCACTGGTAACATTTGTACACAATGGCAGTAAGCTTGTTGAATTTTGTGTTAAGCACAAGGTAGACTTTGATCAAAACAGCTCACTTTACATAATAAGGGTCCTCACAAGGAGGTACTGAACTTTCAAAAGCAATTGAAACCTTCACAGAAGCTTGACAGACTGCCTCCACTCTTGCAGTCTCAGTGGGCATTATTTGGTTTGATCTACCTAACAACAAAGACGTGGAACTAGAACAAAAAACAAAAGCTTCTGGGAAGCAACAGAATCTTGGTTTGCCAACTCTACTATTGCAAATATTTGAGAGTTCTTCTGGGACTCAGTCTACCTCCCCCCCTTTCCCCTTTATACATAGGCCTTCCACATAGGATCTTCTTTGTGTGAACCACTATAATCTGAATCAAAGAGAGAGGTGTGGGGCACTACACCAAAGATGCCTGCAAAGGTAGCATTGCGCATGTTGTGGACCTGTGGGAAAGGGTTGTGTGCAGGGCTGGTTTCAGGTTTTGGGGAACTGTCAAGCAAGACACATCATTCAGAGCCACCCCACCACTTGATCACTCCCCTATCCTATATGTCTGAGCAGAGGTGAGGATTGGTCTCTGTCCCCACCCATCTTACTTGCTTACTCGGACAAGCAACCAAGTGGTGGCAGTGGCAAGGAACCAGGGGTTCCAGTTGATGTGGTAGATTCTTCTATGGTGCTGGGACCATGACTCTGACCCCTGACTGGATGCACATGTTATGGAAACATGTGAAATGAATGCATAATCAAGACCCCAGAGATTATGAATAACATGTTTCAAATGCATTCTTCTGCTTCAGTCACCTGATTCAGCTCATCCCATTTCCTGTTATATTTCTGCCCATTCCACTCCTCCAGTGCTACTACGGTAACCCCCAAATCTCTTAAACCGCTCCACATGCTCTTCTTGGCTGCCCCTTTACATTTTGCTCTCCAAACACACTGGCATAATGTCTGCCTTCTCTCTTCCTTCCAATCCTTTCATAAAACCCACCATTTCGAAGAAAGCTTTGACTTCTCTTTGGCTCATCTCTTTAGCTCACTACTTCATGAAACAAAGCCAAAGTACACGCTACTGCATTTTCATTGCGATCACACTTGCCCCCTTTTCTCTTGCCTTTCTTCCTCTGTCTCCCTGACTATCTGGTTTTAGATTTTAAGCCCCTTGGAGACAAGGGCATGTCTGGGTGTTGTTTTTTTTTTTTTCTTTTTGGTAAAGTGTCATTGATGTTGATGGTGCTTACAAATTAATAACTAATAATAACTTGAACGTTGACCTTCTCTTGTCTTCTCACTGTGTAAGTCAAGATTAGCTTCTTGAGTCGAGAGGATTTACTGTATAAGGTGACTTCTTTAGACTAGAAAGGAATAACTCAAAAATGTGCACTTGTCTATAAGAGAAGAATTGGCAGACTACAAGAGAATAATTCAAGAATATGAAATAGAATTACTATTAAGAAGTACAGATGGAGGGCTGATTAATGCAGTCCTATCAGCAAGGATTGTCATGCCAGCCACACGACCATAGAACTGTCTTCGGACAGCGCTGGCTCTTCGGCTTCATAATGGGGATGAGCACCGCACCCTAGAGTCGGACACGACTGGACTTAAATGTCAAGGGATACCTTTACCTATCAGCATGCTGAGATGTGGGCTGACCCTTAAAGGTGATGATGCGTGTCGTCATATCAATGTTTTAACCGGCACATGCCATATAAGACTATAGGTAATCCTGTTGGGTTGGGTATAATAAATCTCACACTCTCTACATACACAGTGATGATGTCCTTTATAGGATTACAGTTCCATAATTTATTGTGGACGGGGCCCGTATTTATCTTTTGTTTGGTTCATAAAGTTCCAAGTTTTCAAAGCACCCTTTAGGAAACCTTGGCAAATGCCACTGATGCTGACCCAAGCAGAATGCATCCAAGGGATAACAATAATGCATTAATTAAAACTCCTGTGATAAGCTGTCAAAAATTAATAGTGTGTGATAGCAAATGTATCATAAACCATATCCTTGTTCTTCATAGCACTGGAGAGCCTACTAGAGAATGCATTTTGCAGAGCTATGATCTGTAAAATCATCATTATGGATGGATGGAGAAAATGATTTTTTTTAAAAAAAAAATCTGTAGGTAACATCTATTGAAAATTAGTGCTCTGCTTTGCAAGTTTGCCTTGCACTGCATTTAACATGATAGATAGGAGATATTTCTGTTATACTTTGAAAGAACATTTTAAGGTACGGTGTTCTCTTACTTACAAAATGACAATATTACAGGTTGTCTGTTTGCTAGGTGGTAGTAGGGGGACATTTGCAGCACAAATGCAATAGGCAGTCATAAAAATTGAATGCTTTTTGTTAGAATGCAAGCTTTAAAAATGTATCTCCAAAATTTTGTATTTTTTATTTTAAGTTACAGTATGATTATGTTATTAGGTAGCTACTCATAAAATCCATGAATACCATATAAACAAAGGGCGCAATCCTGCACACCTCTGGGCTGGCGTAGGGCATCCTGTTTTGGCCCAGAGCTGTCATAAAAGCTGATGCGCAGCCCAGGAGGGTGAGTGTTGCTCCGCTTGACGTGAGGGTGGGGGAGGGGCATAATGGGCAGGGGTAGGGTAGTGATGGGGGTGGCGGACTGGACGGGGAGGGTGGTGGGATTGGCAGCAGCAGCGCACACCGAATCCTACCCCCCCCCATCCCTGGTCAGTTTCCCTTACACAGGGCTCCTGAGTTTGCGTCAGCAAAAGAGCTGGTGCAGATCCAAGGAGACCCATAGTGGGGACTGGCCCTTACCTGGGGTAAGGGAATGAAAGTTTTGCGCTAGGGATCCAGCACTGCCTGCACTGACCTCGCTGGATCCCTCAGCACAGAGTTAGGGAGGATTGGGCTGAAAGTCCTGTTTTGCACTTTAGGCTAAGAATATAATAGTTGAAAATACAAAATGTTATTTTTTAATATTGTATATTATTCTCTAGAATTCTGTTGTAACAACACATTTTTCTTGCTACATTTGCTGCTTATGTATGCTTCTTTAAAAACAACACTTTTTTTTCTTTCCACAGATGCTTTGCTCAATAATCACATGGTTTTATTTGCATCTCACTGATAAACAAATATAGCATTTGATGCTAGGAATATTCAACACATACTTAGCACTACGAATATTCCAAACATATACACTGTCTGTGTGAGAGTCAGGGGGCCATATGTTTGACATCAATATTTTGAATCTGAAACACAAATGACTTGCAAAGCAAGTTCAGGGCTTCAAAGGTTGGGGGTGGGGTGGGAGGATATAGATGACGCTGATATGACTACCACCAACTGCTAATTAGGACTAGGAAAATCAACTAAAAGTTCCTGTTGCCTGAGAATTAGTATCTTCACTTATTATTATTATTATTATTATTATTAAAACAGTATTTATCAGAAAATCAACAAAAAGTTCACAAAGCAGTTTACATACAAAATCAAATGATGAAATGGCTCCCTGTCCCAAAAGGGCTCACAATCTAAAAAAGATGCAGAAGAACACTAGCAAGCAGCCACCAGAAAAGAAACTGTGTGGGGGTGAAAGGGGGCAGTTACTCTCCCCCTGCTAAATATAAGAGGAGCACCCATTGAAAAAGTGCCTCTTGTGCAGTTAGCAGGGGTAGCTAGACATGGAGCCTCACCCTAGACATAGACATGGAACCTCATTCTCATTGCTTCTGAGAGCCTGCATGTATGAGAGCCTACTTGTTCACCTTTGCTGCTGTGAAATTCAGTCAACATTTGCTTCTCCTAGGACGGAATCAGAGGTGAAACTAGACTGGAGCGGAGGCAAGTAGTTCTGCAAGACTCCGTTACACCGGAGTAGGCGGCCCCTCCTCTTTGCTGTTGGAGCCATTCTGGCAACGACAGGGGAGTGTCCTGCGTGTTGCCATTGCTGCCAGAATGGCTCCAACAGCAAGGGGGAGGGGCCGCTGACTCCAGTGTAACGGAGTCTTGCAGAACTACTTGCCTCCGCTCCAGTCTAGCTACGCCACTGGATGGAATACATCTGTTTGGCTGATGTTTTCGTGTTGCTATGGTCTGAAGACTGAGCCTGCAATCCTATGCACACTTTCCTGGGAGTAGGCTCCACTGAATATAAAGTACTTCCTTCTGAGCAGACATGCATAGTAAATGTAGATGTATGCCCTTGGCAATTCAGACTCAAAGGTTTCTATCCTGCTTTCTCATTGTCACGTCTGCCACTTTTCATTTGGATAGGAACCTGTTCATTTGGGGCACACGAGAACCTCTTGGAGAGATCTTGGAAGCTTTGCGTTCTTCTGGCTGAGCAGCATTGACTTTAGGGAAGATGGCAAAGAGCCTCGTTGGAAATGCTTTTTAGCTGGACTTATACACAAAGGTTGTATCCTAAGGCGCTTCCATTCATGGAAAAGGCGCTTCCATTCATGGAAAAAGCTTCATCTGCATTAGGGATTTTTGCCCGTCCCCTTCCCTTTGCAGCCCTCTGGATATCTGCTTCTGAAGGTCCCACAACCTCAGGAACAGTGTGGGATGTAACCCACGCTTGGGCTTTTGCTTGTTTCTAAATACCAACCAAATACTATATTCTTAGCCCCTATATGTAGAGCTAATGCAGGTTTTCTCCATAAAAATTCACCTCCATAATTCTCCATAAATTCACATTTTTGTGTTTGAATATTCAGTTTTAGAAACCAGTATTTGACATATTTGATTTCAGTAGTAGATGTTGACTTTGATATTTGATTTCAGTATTTGGTTTTGACAAAAAATGGCAAAAGAGTCTTGTGGCACTTTAAAGACTCTGACCAATTTATCCAGTAAGAGCATTAGCCTTTGTGAACTAAAACCCACTTCATTAGGTGCGTGAAGTGTCATCTTCAGCTGGCTGGTTTTTGACAGCATTTGAGAGCTAACAGTTTGCTGCATTTGAGATTTGAAATCTGACAAAATGCAAACAATCAAGGCTAAAATATACAATTTCAAATGCTGACCCCATCATTTCATTTTCACTTTAGCATAAACACAAGAGATCATACATGAAACTAGAATGGTTGACCTATAAGAGCTCTGCAACAAACTTGCCACTTTTTACTCATTTACATAAGAAATCTAAACCTTTGCATTCATTAGTAGGCAGCCTGTGCCTCAATGGCTATGAACATATCCCGCCCATGCCTGTCATTGCCCCATACTTGCCACCATTTCACAGATGGACACACTTGCGTATTTATGTCATTATTCTCACACAGGCAGCACAATCCTAAGCAGGCGCCATGCAGCAGAGCTGCGTGGCCCACGCTGCATCCTAAGCCCGCTCACAGCAGGCTGGGGGTCTCCATGGGGTAAGGGGATGAATGTTCCCTTACTCCGCGTAAAACCACAGCATTCACAATGGGGTTACTAGGATCTGCGCGAGCTCTCAAGCTGGCGCAAAACCAAGAAGCCCTGTGTTGGCGAGAAAGGCCTGGAAGAGGGGATAGGATACGGTGTTCGCCAGCGACGCTGATGTCACCCCCCTCCTGGGCCTGATCCACCCATGTCTCCACCTCCCCCGTTACACCCCCTCCCCACACTCTCCCCCATCCCCCGCACTGCTCGGAGCTAAACATACTGGCTCCACGATGCTGTCCTGGGGATCCAGCGCTGGTGGGGCGGCTCAGGCTTTTTTGCTGACGCTGCCTAGTCTCTGGGTGTTACAACATGTTTTATGGCATACTTGCGGACCCAACGCTGGTGCTGAGGCTGCAGCACCAGTGCTGCAAGGAGAGCAGGATTGCACCATAAGGACCAAATCTATATGTGACACTACGTGCACCAGTGCGTAGATACAGGTTGAAAGTTACTCAGGAGTAGCAGCCATGTGGGGCTGAAATTTGGATCAGGACCACAGCACAGAGGTAGAGGGTATTTAACTCTTTACTACCCTGCTGTTTTAATCCAGAAAATCACCTCTCAGAAGAGACTAGAACTGCCATTTGCCACAATGGCACATTTAAGGTTAAATTGCCATGTTGCATTTTCAAGAGGGAACCAGCACAGAGAAAAAGAGTTGACAGCCTCTAGCTTTGTCCTGCAGTCCTGATCCAAAGTGTGGTCCAGTGCAGCTGCTACTCCTAAGTAAAGTTTGGCCTGTAACTACACACTGGGCCCAATCCTATCCAACTTTCCAGCGCCAATGCAGCCGCAATGCAGTCCTGAGCTAAGGGAACAAACGTTCTCTTACCTTGAGAAGGCCTCCATGACTGCCCCCCCCCCACTACAAGATGCAGCATATGCCCCGTTGGCATGGCTGCATTGGCACTGGAAAGTTGAATAGGATTGGACCCACTGATACATTTAGCGTTGCATGTCATTTGGCCCCAAGAATCTCTGCCTGAAGTATTGCCGAAAGGTAAAATAGAAGCAATACAGTACTTTCCCAGGGACAAATACCAGGAGATAGGAATTGCCCCTGGAAAACAGCGACAGTTGTGCACCTGTTACCGAATGTCTAAAAAACATGCTGCCTCCCAGAGGCCCTAGGTCTGTGCTACTACAGTCATCTTGTAAACATGGCGGCAGTATCACAGAGAAACTGGCAGCAAAGACAAATGCCGCAGAGGTAGAGGTGGGAAATCCCTGAGCCTCTTCTAGTAACAAACCCAGTGACTCAGATCCAAGTCCTGAACCAACTGAGACCTCTTTAGGCCTTATTCTGACGCTCTGCCATGAAACTAATTATGACGTTTCTAGCTCTCTACATCTCCCATTTTAAGGTATAGTTTGAACTTTCCAAAAGTGTTAGGAACACGGAATTTTCGGAAACCAACACAAGCACTGTTTTTACCCTGAATAATATGTGTTTTTATTGTGCCGTATTACCATTTTCTGACAAACGCGGTATTTTGTTTGCCATCACAAAAAAAAAATGTGGAAAAAATGTGGCGCGGGTAAGGAAGTGGAGAGACGCAGACAATGAATATTTTATCACCATATCTCAAGATGCCTCCGGAGCGTTGCTTACTGCAGAAAAAGAAAGCTTGAAGCCCAAGATGGTAAGTAGCCACCCATTTTTATTAAGACATCTATAGCATACGTTTTCACTGAGGAAATTATATGTTTAATAATTTATTGGATTTATTTCTCAACGAAAACGTGGCTACTTTGGAAAGGGTGGAAGTTAAGAAATGAAAGACTTGCCAAATTGCCTCAGGAAGCCTTTGAAAGATGACCTCTGTGTGCTTGTGTGTGTGTGTGTGTGTGTGTGTGTGTGTGTGTGTGTGCGTGCATGCATGCATGTGTGCTTTGGTTTCATATCTTATTCCAAAGCCAGTAGGTGGCACTCAACAGTCACCAAAAAACAACTCACCCCCTGAACTCCCTTATTCAGTATGGTACAGAGAGGTAATAGTCATATGGTTATTTTTCTTCAGGGCAGGGGACCTTTCATGGAAAGGAGGAGAAGCTTTCAGTCTCTTGTTCAGCAGAAGTAGAAACAGGAAGTTCACAAAGACTGAAGCTTTAAATCTATGGGACCTATGGACAATGGGTTACAGGCACATTGGATGTGTCTGGAAACTTCAGTGCGGACTGGAAACTTCAGTGTGGAAGGAGTCTGGTCATGGAAGGAGAATGTTTTTGGGTGGTGGTGGTGAAAACAGGGAATGAGCATTTGTTTGTACATTTAACAATGGGAGTGGAGGATGGCTTTACAGTATATACTGTAGTTTCTGACATGACCTCGATTAACAGTATGTTTTGATGGAGGGCCGTACTAACATGAGAACGTTGGTGGTTCAGCAGGACATATAGGTGGTCAGGTGGTTCGCAGCCTGGGAGTCCTCCTGGACCCTCAGCTGTCCTTGGAGGCCCAAGGGGGCTTTTGCCCAGCTTCGGCTGGTGTGCCGGCTGCAACCGTACATGGATCGGTCGGATCTGGTCCATGCCCTTGTGAC
Organism: Plestiodon gilberti rubricaudatus; assembly: GCA_026170595.1. Taxonomy (NCBI): domain Eukaryota; kingdom Metazoa; phylum Chordata; class Lepidosauria; order Squamata; family Scincidae; genus Plestiodon; species Plestiodon gilberti. The sequence goes on along the minus strand of JANXHW010000001.1, from coordinate 121,241,605 downwards.
ATCTCACTTAGACTACTGTAACGCATTCTACATGGGGCTACCTTTGAAAACGGTTTGGAAGTTGCAGTTAGTACAGAATGCGGCGGTCCGTGTGGTCACTGGGGCTCAGCGTGCAGAATCTGCTGCGCCGTTGCTCCGGCGGCTACACTGGCTGCCCATTCCTTTCCGAGCCGAATTCAAGGTGTTGATGATGACCTTTAAAGCCCTATATGGCATAGGACCAGGAAAACTCAAAGACCACCTTCTCCCATACAATCCTGTTCGTCCCCCTAATATCATCTGGGAAGGCCCTTCTTAGGATACCACCACCATCTGAAGTCAGAGGGATGGCGGTAAGGTGTAGGGCCTTTTTCATTGTGGCACCATGCCTCTGGAATCGGTTGCCAGAGGAATTAAAGATAGTCCCCTCGCTACATGGTTTTCGGTGGGGTTTAAAGACCTATTTAAAAACAGTTGAAAACTTTCATGGCCAGCTACAATGTACACAGGTAGGGGTTACAGGTTTAAAAGCCACGTAAAAATCTAATGTCTTCATGTTTAAAAACCATGTTTAAAAACCAATAAAATACATTAAAAACACATAAAGCACAAGTTAAAAACAATAAAAATTGTTTTTTTATTGCGCCGGATCCAGAGGCAGGTACACCCCCCACGACCCACCGCTTGGGGTCCACCGCCCCAACCCGCCCCCACAGTAATCATGCCTTTGACTAGATAATTGGTATGTTAATATGTGGAATCAAAAGAACTGAGGTAAATTGCCCTAGTGCAATCACTTCCCGTTGTTGCCAACGCCCTCTCTTTTCCAACACGTGTGCAGTCTATCCTAACTCCATTTTGGTTTCTAGCTGATGTTTCCTTAGGAGCTAAGCAGGACTTTGCTCTGTTTTCTTTACATAAAGCCCTATAACTACCCCTGCTCTGGAAGCAGAACTTTGGCACCTTTACTGCCAAGCAAAGATGTCCGTGCTCCTGTGTACTTTGAAAGTCTCTTTCCCGTAGAGACTTCCTCCAGTTTGTGGCCCTTTCTTCCCCTCAGCAAGCTCCCACTTTCTCCACTGTTCTAAGGCTTGCCCTGCTCTGGAAAGCCTCTGGCTTCAGTAGCCACCCTCACCCTCAGAGGAGCTACTTTCCTTGCTCAAAGGAACACCTTTTTGCTACATTTTTCTATTTGCCTGGAACCTGAAGTCGTGTAGCTCAGTTTTGCTGCATAGGACATTCTACACTAATCTATTCAGCAGATTAAAGAGCAGGAATCTCTCTCTCTCTCTCTCCAATCTCTTCCTTTGATCTTCCTAACAACGCTCCCTCCTTTCTAAAACCTCCATTCTCAGTGCTTGTGTTTAAAGCCTCCTATTTTTTTCCCTTTTCTCTCATTGGCTCTGGCTGAGGACGGAACTCAGCGCAGGGGCAGCTTGACTTTCACTCTCACCTCTTTCTTCCTTCATTTAACCTGTGCCTGTTCAAAATAGAGCTAGAGTATTTGCAAATATTTATTTCACTCACCACAAGTTTCTCTGCAAGTGATCTCTTAAGCAAAGTAACTGATTTCTCAAGTAAAGATGCCTTTTCTCTTGTTTGCCTGTATTATCTTCTTTGCCTATATCTACCAGTACTTATCTTCTTTGAGAAGCTCAGTCTTGTGGTTACCAGTAGTCTACATAGAGGCAGTTTGAGATTGTTCACATCTCTATCCATGTCAACAACCCCCAAACTGTCAGGCACTGCTAAATTTGATCTTTCACTCTAGAAGTATTGCTAATTCCCCTAATGAGCAGTGTTGGCAGAACTGTCACTGACAGTCACTCCTGCCCCTTCCTCTCAAACATATCTGGTGCTGGCCATGACGATGGGGAAATCACTTAGTGAGCCTTCTGTTCTTCCCTGGCACTTGGAATGCTGAAATGGCAACATCCCAGACACCCTGGAAAATGAAGTTTCCAAGGTCCCTGAGTACCTAGAATGGACATCAGGCACCCTGGAAGCTACATGTCCCAGGATCTCTGGTCCCTGGGATGCTGCCATTTCAACATTTCAGACACCAGGTAGAAAGGAAGACCTCTCAAAGATACTTTGTTGCTGTGGCCAGAAGCGGAATGCGGCAAAAGGGGACCTGGGGCAAGGCAGCATGTGTCCCCCCCCACACACACACACACTCCAAACCCGAAAGTAAGTGGCGAAGCCATTACCGCCCACTCACTTTTGGGTTCGGAGGTCCGCTGTGAGCCTCAACACAGTCTAGGTGGCTGGGAGAGCTTTCTCCAGCGCATATTTTTCATGCGGTGCAGCTCTCCCCGCTGTGCTGAGCCTCCAGCCACTACTCGGAGGCTTGCACTGGGGAGAAATTGCACCCCCTTTGGCAGAGTGCCTGGGGCAGGTGCCCCTCGGGCTCCGCTGTCGTTACACCCCTGGTTGTGGCCACTCCAGGCTAGTTATGGAAGAGGGGAAGGGGCAGGAGCAGAATGATGCACTGAGATATACTCAAACTTCATTGGCTCAGCTCATAATAGGGGGAATTCTCACTGCCAACCCTCACAGGTGTGCACTGCACCTCACTCTCTTCATGTTTCGCAGTCCCACTTTTTGTAAAGTGGCTAGCAGGGAAAGTTCTGGGAGTAGAATCTCTCAGCATCCTCTCCATCCGGCCACGTTATAAGAAATAGCTGGAGAGGAAAGGAGGCAGGTCTGGCTCTTTCCTGGGCACTCCTTTGAAAATACTCAGGTAACGAGCCCAGCAGTGGCAGAGCTGGAGCATGAGATAGTAAAGCTCCCTCCGATCTTCCTCTCGCACACTCCGAGCTCATGAGAGGAGGATGGGGTAACTGGGTAGAGCTGGCAGGTGGATGGCAGGCTAGGGGAGCTGAGTAGTGGGTAGGTGGGTGTGGGGTAGCCCCTGCTGCCTCCTGTGGCAAGGGTTTCAATCGGCCTCATGGCTGGGCCGCCTGTGCTGGAACCATTAATAGAGTAAATAAGTGACTGATTTGTGTGCGTGACATGATTGAGGAGGGATGCATGTGGGCCTGGAGATGAGATTGGATGGAAGAGGAAGTGGAAATTGAGCTTGAACTCTGCAAGGCCCCTCAAAAGAGAATGTGGCTGCTATTCTTTTTTTCTGATATGAGGATGTGTAGACTGAACACCATATTTGTGATGAGACAGAAATAATGAGAAATGCCTGGAAACAGGATATTATATTACTTCGGTATTTTCCAAAAATCAAAAGGTTTGGCAAACACAGTCTGTCTGTTACACGTGAGCCAGTCAACTTTAATTTAGACTCTCCATTCATGATGATTCATAGCCTTGTCATTATCATATCCTAATAGGATTACTGAAAGACCAGTATAATTAAGATCACTATCTTAGGAGATGTTTCCTAGAAAAATACGCACAAAGGGGGGGGGGGAAGGCCACTGACTGCATGAAGTCATACATTTTATCTCACTCCTGTTGCTATCAGTGACAGCAGAACCTATAAAGAATATAGTCCTTGAAGATATGAAGCTGCCTTATCCTGACTAGGACCACTGGTTCCTCTAGCTCAGGATTGCTTACCCTGACTGGCAGCGGGTCTCTGAGGTTCTAGACTGAGGTCTTAGTCCTACCTGGAGATGTCAAGGATTGAACCGAGGACCTTCGATATACAAGGCAAGTGAGCTACAACTCCTCCATGAACCAGGGCAGACTCTGTATGTGTAGAAATATGCCCTATGCACAATAAAATGTATGGCGTGAGGAGAACTCTCTGTCTCGGACTTGGATACGCTTACCAGATCGCCGACCGGGACGGAGCTTCTTGCCCTTAAGGGACAGGACGGGGGGAGGGGGCCAGAACGTGCGCGTTCTGGCCCCCTCCCCCCGCCCCGCCCCTTAAGGGCAAGAAGCTCCGTCCTGGTCGGCGATCTAGTAAGCGTAGACTTGGAGTGCATTTGAGGAGGGATGGACAACAATCGTTTGACGCTGTCTGTTGTGACAGTAGCACTCTTTGCTTAATTTGGAGGGAGTGGGTGAATCCAGGCTTCCCTTTATTATGGAGGCTTCCTGTCTCACCCCATTGTTCAATAACTCAGTTGATATCAGATCTCATGCATTTGGCTTCACAGAGAAGAGTTGCTCACTGCATTTTTTTTTTTTTTTGCTTTCCATGGAACCTCCATTCACAAGTTTTGACTCTAATAGGTAATTATGCTTTCTCGGATTGACTCAGCATAGCCAGCGTGATGACTTGAACTATGGCTTGAACTGTTGTACTCTATATAATAATGGTCACTGACTTTACCTTTTCCACCCCATAGACTTCTGACTCTTCGTTTTACAATATATATATATATATATATATATATATATATATATATATATATATATATATATATATATATATATATATATATATATATACACATACTGAAATAAATGGATTAGTCTTTAAGTTGCTACAAGACTCTTTGTTTTCCCTGAACTGGCGAGATGAAGAATCATGAGGTTAAATTTTCTTCCAAAGCACCACATAACCCCCCCCCCCCCCAGTAAGCTGCTCAGCAGTTATCATGTGTGGACCGATTAAGTGTTGTGGTGTTTGCAAAAACATTTGCCTGATCAAAGATAGTTGCTCAGCCAGGTTTATAAAGATACACAGTTCCACTAATTATATTAACCTTTGTCACTCCATAGCAGTTCTTGTGACCAATGGAAGCATAAAATATTCCACTTTTTAAAGGCTTATGCAGCTAAGGAAAGAAAACCATCATCATTCTTATTCTTTATCTCCTGTGGGTATTTGGCCATGAATATTGTGCTACAAAATCTGTTTGGGCATGAATACTTGTGTTCTGTTTTTAATCATTGTAGAATAAATTAAATGGCAGAGTCGCTGCCAAATTCTACCTCAGTTTAAATTCGGGCCAGAATTTGGGATTGTAAATCATGCTTTATAAATCAGGGAAGTACTGTACTTACCAGAAAGTGGATTCTGATAGGCCTCTTGCTGCCATTTGCTAGGTCTCTCTGCCAAGGCCTCTAACAAAACCTCTTACCACCACCTGTGTGTTAAGAGCAGTGTTAAAGCATAGCGTTAGGTCAATTTAACTTCTCCAGAGCAGGGCAATGAAAAATGGAACCATGCCTGCTTTCAGTCTCTGCTCCTTATCACTCCTCCACATCGATGCACATAGTTCACTGATCCTCAGTGTTCAGAATTCACCACACACTGTCACTTTGGCCTTAACAATTCAATGATGAAAATACCGGTAATACTACCCTCTGATTCTATTTTAACAACCAAAGCATCAGTCCAGATTAGGTTTACCAGATTCATACCGGGACATAGTGCTAGTCCTTTAGGAGAAGGAATGTGGGCAGGTATAGCTTGTTAAACCTTAAGAGCACAATCCTAGGCATGTCTACTCAGAAGCGGGGCCTAGGATTGTGCTCTAAGGGTTTAACAAGCTACATCTGCCCACATTCCTTCTCCTAAAGGTCTAGCACTATGGATCTGGTAAGCCTAGTCCAGATGCTGCTTCCATGTGCACTCACTTTGTTGAGTTCCCACATGGATAAGGCATCATTGGGAATCTTTTTGCATATGTCTTCCCATTGTGTGTGTGTTAAGCTGATTGAGGGCCCAATCCTATCCAATTTTCCAGTGCAGCTGCAGCTGCAATGCAGCCCAGAGGTAAGGGAACAAATGTTTCCTTACCTTGAGGAGGCCTCTGTGACTGCTCCCCCACCACAGGATGCAGAGCGTGCCTTGTTGACACAGCCGCAACAGCGCTGGAAAATTGGATAGGATTGGGCCCTTAGATATTTCATTGTATTAATTAACCTGTACTGTTCATGCAAGCATTTTATGGTAATGATCAACGGACTGCAATTGGGCAAATTGTAGTCAGTGTCTTGAAATTGCTTACTTGTTGTGATGGTGCTAAAATTCCTAATTACCTAGTTCATAATGTTCACATTTAGCCAGTGCTTAATACCTGCTACTATACAGTAATACCACCCATAACACTGCTTTCTTTAGCATGGATTCATTACAGTGCTCTTTGTCTCGACATAACTGATTAGCTATTCAAGCAGTGCATTCTGGAAGCAATGTATACTGAGCCAATCACCCTCCGTTTCTTGCCCATTAGATTAATGATGCATTCTATAATGCTGTTTCGTGCTGCACTCGACATTCCTGAATGGATCCCCTGCATTATAAGGGGTTTTACCCACCCAAGTCTTGAAACTTTTCTCTAGCTCAAAATGATAAATTGAGTGCTTGGTACCCAAAGCCTAATACTTTGAAGAAGGATGTGCATTACTGTTTTGTTAATTGTTTATTCTCAATGCCAATGCAACTTTCATTGCTGTCTGGGAAATCCACATAATCATGTGAAACACATACATGCAATTTACAAAACAATACCATGTTGCATGACTGAGGGCCCAATCCTATCCAACTTTCTAGCATTGATGCAGCCATGCCAATGGGGCATGCCTTGCATCCTGGGGGGAGGAGCAGTCATGGAGGCCTCTTCGGGGTAAGAGAATGTTTGTTCCCTTACCTTGGGGCTGCATTATGGCTGCATCGGCGCTGAAAGGTTAGATAGGATTGGGTCCTAAATACAGAACATGCACAAGGCACCATCAGTGTGCATGCACATTATAAATATGATGGGAACTCTTGGGGTAAAAAGGTAAGCTCCCTCCAAGTATTCACTATGAAGTCTCAGAAAAGCTAGAGACAATACAAACCGAACCAGAAAAAGCTTGTTCATCATTACGTATTCCTTAGTAGTTTAATGATGTTAGTATGGACAAGAATGACTTGTCAGTGACCTATTTTCAGGGCTGTGACCTTCTCAAGACAACTGAAGGAACTTACTTCAGTATGTTCAGAAGTATTGTGAAGAGGGACATTATGGCAAATTGCCTATTTCAGTGTTTCTCAAAGAACTTAGAGTGCTTGCGGGGGTGGGGCCAGAGGCAGCGGTGATCCCCAGGATCGCCACCACCGGCAGGAAAAAAGCATCCGAAAATGGTGGAAACCAGAAGTGATATAAATTGCCGGTTTTGACAATCTAAACTTCGGAGAGGCCTGTAGAGTTGGTCTGGTTTGTAAACTTTGGTTCTGTCTCCATCTTGGATTTTTCCTTGCAGCTTCCTTTCTCACCCTCTAGTCTGCTCGGTGCAGAGCCTGGTGATTGGCAGCTCGCCAGCGACCTTGGGGAGTCGTACCATCTCTGGGACCGTTGCTTGTTAGTCCCGTTATCTACATGGGAATATGATAATGCTTTTTTCTTCCCTCATTATTTTCTGCACCTGTGAGCTGATCACGAGCAAGGAAGAGTGAAGTCATCGGTCATGGGATGACCCACCCGGCCGTACCTGATTGGTCATCTTACTTGTGTCCATCAACTGGGTTCAAATATTCTATTTAACTAACTCTTGGGGAACCGTTAGTCTCTTCTTCTCTCTAATGCTTTTGGTTGGAGCTAGTCTCCCTGTCTCTGCGGATGCCATCCCTCAGCCCAGGCCGTGGCTGAGGGCTTTGCAACATTCTTCTTTACATCTTGGTGAGTGTTAGGATACCCAATGTATAGTGTAGGATTTATCCTTTCTTGTTTTGTGCTTATGTTTTCAATCTGGTTCGTTATGCCAAATATGCTAGCAGTTTTGCTGCTCACGTATGTTCTTTCCATGCTTATTTTGCATAGTCTCAAATAAACCATCATTTATTTAACCTGGTGTGGTTCTTGGGAATGTGGGGGAACTAAGTCCAGACGCTTAACCTGAAGCCATAAACGCTACCATTTCTGTATTTGCTCTGAGGCTCTCCGGGGAGGCTGAGGCCTGGAGAAGTCAAGAGGTTTTCTCAGCCTGGTGGCACCTTTCCTCACTGTCTCTATTTTAGAGCAGTTGTGTTCCTTCTCCTGGTTTAGGAGTGCACAGGGAATTGGGACCTGTCTGGTGGCGTGGCCGTGCTTTGAGCCACTCCAGAGGGTTGCAAGTTCCCTGGGAGAGTGAGTAGCTGCCCTGCCAGTGCATGTCTGGAGGGAGCTGCTCACTACAAGGCCTGCGGAAGGTCGCTCAGGCCTCCCCGCACCCCCCTGAAGCCCCAGTGAGTAAAAAACTGCCGTTTTCAGATGCTTTTTTCCCGGCGGCGGCGGTGATCCCTGTAGGGGGCAGGGGAAGCATCCAGTTCTCCTGGTAGGTCGCGACCCAACAGTTTGAGAACCACTGGCCTATTTTGCTTACTCTTGGGATGCTTCCAGTTATGTCAGTTTTATGACATAGATCAGAGGTTCCCAAACTGGGGTGTTGCGATGCACCAGTCAGGAAAAATTGGTCACTACCCCCTTAAGGGGGGTGGAAACGTGCAGTGACCTGGGACGGCACTCCCAGAATCGGGCTGGCACCAGGGGAAAAAGGGTTTTTTTTGGACTAACCAGGGGTTGTACCGGCCCTCCTGAGGGTGTGGGGGGGGGCTGCGGACCCTCTGCGGGCCTCCCCACAAATTGGCTTCCAAAGGCAATTTGAAGCTACTTCTGGTTTACTTCCTGGTTTCGGCGAAAACCAGAAGTAGCTTCAAATCACCTTTGGAAGCTAATCTGGGGTGCCGTGCCCCCCCCTACACCCTCCAGAGGGCCGGCACAATTCCTGCTGAGTAAAATAAACCCTTTTCCTCGGTGCCAGCACGATCCCAGGAGTGCTGTTGCTGCTGTTGGTTCCCCCGTAACGACTTGCAGTGGCACAAACTCTACATGAGAGTTTGAGAACCTCTAGATGAATTTGTAATCGGCATTTAATGGTATATCAACCTGTTTCATTTACTCAGCAGCAGCTTTTGTCTGTCTTAGGATTTTACAATTTATTCTGTTTACTTCCTATTTTTCTTCGTGGCTCATAAGCCACTCAAAGTCTCTTGGCATACATTGAAATGAAGTTGACATTGCTAAAACAGCAAAACATATGAGGTTATTGAGCTGTATATGGGATCACTTGGATTTGTTGTCTGTTCACAGATTTCATCTGAGTCCAGCAATTCTCTATTCTCTGGTTTTCTCTGTGGAACGACTGAACATCTGCCTCCCTGAAATACTAGTATCATTATAGTTGCAAAATAAATATGGATTGCTCAGATAAAAACTTTTGATCCATCTTTGACAAATTTTGTTTTGTGCCCTTTTTGGTACGATATGTATTTCCCATCAGTTCAAAACTAAAAAGATAAAATAAAGTCTCTTGCCACTAAGGGACCAGCTTGAAAAAGACCAGTACAATCTGGTTCGAAACGTTGCTGTTACCAGTATTTAATATTGTTTTTAAACATGTTTTGAATGTGTTTTTTACTATGTTTTCCTGTGTTTTTAACTGTGTTTGTTTCTTTGTTGCCATGGCCTTTTATCCCGTGAATTCTAACCAATCTAAGATAAAAATAAGTTTTTAAGGTTTTATTGAAGGCATGATAGTCCAACTATTTTCCACATAATTCATATGTGGAAAATGTCCTATAAATTATATGTGGGTTAAATGTACTCACACATTTTTAAAACTTTCTGGATTGTATCCAAAGAAAATTAGTCATGACTAACAGCCCAATTCGTTTTGGGATATGCGCTGCCAGAATGCTTGCTCCAGTGGTGGAAGTCAAGCTTTACAGCTTATTTGGTGCAGCCTGGCCACTGCTGGAGTTTTATTAACATATTGGAACTCCACAGAGCTTTGACCATCCGTTTCTTCTTAAGTTCAGAGCTACATACATGAGGACTAGAGCCTCAGCTTTTCTTTCTCAATCAACTTATTTCTAGGGAAGCTAGAAGGGTAGAGAGTTCTCTCATGGCCCTGCAGTGCTTATCAGGGACGTGTAGTGGGGGGGGGGGCAGGTGAGGCAGAGCCACTCACCAAACACAACATGTAAAAAAAGTACCTTGCCTTTCTGCGCTGCTTCTTGCCTCTCCAGCACCATCAAGGAGTTAAGCAGCGCACACACGCACCCCCCCAACACATAAGAGCTGCCTTAGGCTGTGTTTGTTTTTCTCCTCAGAGGTAGCAGGAAGTGACTTCCTAGCATGCTTGTAGCATGTTCAAAGCGTGGCTCTCCACCAGAACGGAAATGATCAAAAATCATGCTGCTTCTGATGCATTCCTGTTCGTATCTGGTCCCTCGCACTACTGGACCGCCTGCTGGATCCTATCCCCATTCCGGGCCACACTGCAGCGGCCCAGGGGTCTACTCGGGGAAGGGGACGTTTCCGGGGCCGGAAACCCAGGGCCGGCCCGATGGGTCTCCTTGGATTTCCACCAGCTAGTAAGGGGAGGCCGTGTAACGGCCGAGCCGGCCCGGCAGGGACGGGGCTATGACGGACGCCATCCCCACCCCCTCGGCCAATGGCCCCCCTCCCTCACCGTCCGGACCTCCCCCGCCCCCACCACTGGGAGCCTTACCTTCCTCCGGCGCCTGTGGGGTAGTCCCGGCGGCGGAGTGAGGGCGGCCCTCCTTGCGCCGGCCTTAATCGCGAGTCATCGCGAACGTGCCTTATGGCATGTTTGCGATGGCTTAGGGTGGCGGAGCACTCGCTCCGCTGCCCTACATCTCCGGTGGATCTGGCTGTACATTTCCCAAGCTCCTTTGCAGCCAAGCAGCCTTCCTTTGCAGCCAAGAAGCCTTCCTATTGGTCCATGAGGCCGCCATCTTTTCTAGCTTAGAACTCGCAGTTCAAAGTGCTAGCATGGCGAGGGTGCTCAAAGCTAAAAAAAAAAAAAAGCGACCTGATTGGGCTGGAGGGAGGAAAAAAAAAACCCTGCTCTCCAGCGCTCCTAGCGCTGAAAGGTAAAAAAGAAACGCAGCCTTAGTTAGGTTGAAATCATGGCTGCCTTCCAATAAAAACAGGCAGGCTAGCTGGCATCCAATAAAAAAATATGCTGCATGCATCATCAAGCTCTGGGGAGGCAGCAGGCAGAATTGCCTCAGTTCTGTTTTAAAAAGCCATGAAAAACAGAAGGAAGCCTGTGCACGGGGACCACCGGCTCTTTAGAGCAGCAGAAGAGGCAGCTATCGAGCTGCCTCAGGGGGCGTGTTGCTGAGCTCCCCCCCCCCCAGCTCTGAGTGAGTGGGGGAAGAAGAGGTAAGTTTTTTAAATTTATTTCTGGGGGAAGAGAGAGAAAGAAAGAAAGAAAGAAAGAAAGAAAGAAAGAAAGAAAGAAAGAAAGAAAGAAAGAAAGAAAGAAAGAAAGAAAGAAAGAGAGGGAAAGCTAAAAGGAAGGTAAGATCCACTGAGAGAGACGGGGGTGGAGTGGGAGAGAGAGAGAGAGAGAGAGAGAGAGAGAGAGAGAGAGAGAGAGAATGTATGTATGTACTGTATGCATGTGGCTGTGCCTCCCCAGGTCTGGACCTCACTGCATGTCACTTGTGCTTATGTGTTGCTTGCAATGCATGCACATTCAACTAGAAAACAAATGCAACTGCATCTCAGTATAGGGACTCCAGTCTCCATAGCTATCAAGAAGCATCATAAATGTCATAAGAGATTTAGGATTGGCTAAATGCTTCTTATGCCCTTAAAACGATTCAGAAAGTATGTATATTTCCTTTCTTGCACATCAAAAAGTTACATGAAAAGCTCAATCTCTAACTTCGGGAAAAGTCAGTATTGTTTCTGCCACACTTAAATGAAGAATCTGCTCAGAATACTGAAGTCAGAGCATGATCACTGAATTTCTCCTAGGAATACTTAATAACAAATCCTGTCTGTTATGCAGCACTGCATGAAGGAATATAAAATTTTAAATCCTTATCTACCTGTTCTCTCACACCTTGAAGGTGGCTGTTCCTAGGAGACTGCTGAAATCCAAGAGATAGTGCAATCCTTGCAGGAAGATGGTATGAGAGAGAGAGAGAGAGAGAGAGAGAGAGAGAGAGAGAGAGAGAGAGCATTGTATTGGAATTAAGTCATCTCATTTTTCAAGAATAAATATATTTTGGGCTTCAGTGAAGTGTTTTTATTAATATTTTAGACTTGTCTGCAAGTTATTGATTTGAGATGCAAATTGCTGTATCTGCATTGTTCAGGTTCTAAGTTATCAACAAGTCAAATGGATCTCTGCTTATTATAGAAAGTATTGTAAGGCTTATTTCAGATGGATTCATTTTCATTCAGTCAATGATTTCGTGTTTTCAGACGTGTATCAACTTCTAAGCTCGCTCAAAAACTATGCAAGAACGATGCCAGAGTAAACATGATGGATGGGGATTCCCCACCCCAGGGGGGGAGGGGGTTATATTTCATATATTATGTATGGTTCCATTTGGGTAAAATTACAAGACAAATAATTACTGAGGCCCCAGTGAAGAATTTCATAACAGGGACAACTCAGCCCGTCCTTTTACAAATCATGTCTTTATTCTGACAGGATAAAGCAGACAATGATACAAACCAAAGCATTTAAGTTAACATGGATACATTTTGAATTAACCCTTGGGCTAAAAATAGAACACAGAAATGCTGCCCTGAAGACTGCAATAAGTAGCTCCTCAGTCTTTTAACCTTCTGACGTAAGAAGGATACACATTGGGGACTTGAGTGCAGCTGTACAGTTTGAAAATATCTTAGAGCCGAACTAGAAATTACGTTGAGCTCTGTGATACCCCCCCTTTCTTTTCAAATGTAAAAGCCATGGGGTAGGGTCAGGGTTAAGGTTGTGAGAGGGGTTTAACTCTTTCCGCTCCCCCCATGCTATTTTCCTGATCTGAGCTGCCCCTCTAAAGCTGCTGTTCGCTCTGTGGGGAAAAACAAGTAGGTGCTATATGGGTACCTAGGTATTTTCCCTTGCCATGCAAATTCCAGACGGGGGGAGGGGGGTTCAGCTTGGGAAAAGAACATGAGGGGAAAGGGGTTGAAACCCGCTAGCACTGTGATGTTTTTGTGTTGTGAACTAATTGGAGAAAATGCACATGCAAATGGGGGAAGGGTGTTGCATGTATTTCCAAGGGCTGGTTGCTCAACCCAGGGGTTAAACGCTGTTCTGCAAGGAGAGGATGAAGTGGACGGATGATATCCAAGGCCCTGCTCCTCCTCCATAATCTCCGCAAATACATGATCAACACAATCTGATGAGGGCTGTACTTTCCACAGCTTCTGAATCTGGATTTCACCCCAGGAAATTATGCATGCAGCCACCCTAGCCAGTTGCTTGTGTACTTTTTCCTAGTGAATTGGAATGGTTTACAAGAAAGAAACTAAAATTGCAATCCTATACATAAAAAAAGGTAAAGGTAAAGGTATCCCCTGACAATTAAGTCCAGTCGTGTCCGACTCTAGGGTGTGGTGCTCATCTCCATTTCAAAGCTGAAGAGCCAGTGTTGTCCGAAGACGCCTCCGTGGTCATGTGGCCGGCATGACTCTCCTTGCCGCAGCGCGTAGCATGCAGCTGGAACACGGAGCACTGTTTACCTTTCTGCAAGCGGTACCTATTTATCTACTCGCATTAACATGCTTTGGAACTGCTAGGTTGGCAGGAGCTGGCCAAGCAACGAGAGCTCACCCCGTCGCGGATTCGAATTGCCGACCTTTCGATCAACAGCTCATGGTTCAGCGGTTTAACCCACTGCACCACCCGCTGGCCATAATCCTATACATACTTATCTGGAAATAAGTCCCCCTGAGCTTAATAATGGGACTTACTTCTGAGTAGACTTACATAGAATTGCACTGTAACCTCTTTCTCTCTGGCACTCATACACCTGAAGGTTATCTTTTACTCAAATCACAAAATAAACGACATAAGAGTGTTTAGAAAGAGCGACATCTTTAAGCAAAGCCACTGTATTCTGATGATGATGTAAGACACATTCGTGCTCATTACAGGATTCATGATGAGGAAAAAAACTCGCCAGTGCTTCAGGTCACATTGCCGTTCCTTCTGGTTGGCTGAAAACAAGACTCAGTTCTCATGAAATACTGTTTCTCATTGTTTTCCAGAGATTGGATTTCCATTTGATATCCAGCTGAACAAGGTTTTGATAGGGTGTGGGTATGACTGGAAAAAGCATGATTATGCAATTATGTAATTTTGGTTAATAGCTTTCGCCTGGAGTCTTATCCTTACAGATGATCTTATTATCCAAGTTCAACTGGGAGATCTTTCTTTCAGCCTGCAATCTTTGGTTTTGGGGCAGGAGCAGAAGAGCAGGTCTTTTCTTGAAAATAATTTAGACTTGCATTAAAATATTGATGACAACTGGATGCTTCCAACATAGCAAATATGTATTATCCTGTTTTAGTCATTTCTGCAAAAGGCCAGGGATTGCACATGCGTTTGAAATCCTACTTGCTTGCCTAAGGAGCTATTTGACTTGAGTCATTATATATATATAATATGCATGCGCGCAGTCTTTTTCATTCAGGTGTTCTGGGATTACAGGCGTATCTGCTGTCCCCATAAGCGTGGTTTCAGTTTTCCGCAGTTTCCCACGGCCCCCAATGCCTTCCACGCCCCTTACCTTTCTCTAGCTGTGTTCTAGCTGTGGCCCCAAACAACCGTGTACAGGAACTTGCTTTCATGAAACACTATCAGCAGCATACTGCTTATAGCAGAGAAGCAGACAAGGAGCCAGGTTGCTAGAAAGGCTCAGTCTGAACGTCAACTTCCTGCTTCCTGTTAATGTTTGGGCTGAGCCTTTCTAGCATGCAGGCTCCTTGTCTGCTTCTCTGCTCCTATAAGTAGTTTGTTGCTGATAGTGTTTGTGGAAGCAAGACACATGATTGCTTGGGGCCACTGCTAGAACACAGAGAAAGGTAAGGGGGCCACGGAGATAGGGTTCCCTCTGCGGTTTCAATTTTCCACAGGGGGGGCAGGTAACCTGTTCCCCATAAATACGGGGGTTCTGCTGTAAATGAATTACTTAGCAATGTATACCGAGAGAGAGCGAGAGAGAGAGAGAGAGAGAGAGAGAGAGAGAGAGAGAGAGAGAACTTGGATTTTACAGAAACACTAATGCTTCATTATCATATTGCATTTTAAACATTTTCAGAGAAACCTTATAGTCCCAGCAAGCTGGCAGCCTGCTTATTGATGTATATAAGTGCCTTGAGATGCTTTCACGTCTCGGGGGATTTTACTCTGCCCCCCCCAAGCGCTCAGGACAAAGCACGGGATTCAGGCCAGCTGATTGGCTGGCCTGGGTCACGTGGGGCGGGTGCACGACTGGGGAAACGGCTGGCGTTTTGCAGGCTCCTCAGTCGGCACCCGGGCAGCGAACCCCTCCCGCCCACCCTGACACAGGCTGGGAATAGCCGGTTGCCTTTGGGGGCCTGGTTGGAATTCTTGGCCACCAACTGATTGGTACATGTTGGTGGTTTTTTTCGCCTACCTCAGACTGTGAAGGGAGGATCGGGCTCGTAGCCAGTGGGACACCTGGCAGATGCGTGCGGGTATGGGTAAGTAGGATTGAGGCTTCTCGGCGTACATCTGGAGGCAGCAAAGTCACGAGGTAAGCCAGGACCGCTCATGACAACCCTTGACAGGGTCGGTGAGGCTAGCTGGCAAGGCCCTTGGCTGGAGCAAGTGGGGACCATCTGTGGCCTGGCCAATATGGGTGCCTTAGCTTTGTCTCAATCTGCAAGGGTTGGCTGTGATAGGCTCCCTCAGGCAGTGACCGAGGGGGCCTGGAGCCGGGATGGTTACGCCAGTTTAACCAGGGGGAGGTAGATGGTCAGTACCGTTTCCCCCAATTAGCGCCTGCACGCTTGGTTTTTTTTTTTAGTTTTTCCCCTAGTTAGTGACTCAATAAAAGTGACCATATATCCCAAAACGTGCATTTATTTATTTTTATTTTACGTTTTGCAGAGAAGGCTCTGCTTCACATGACAACACATAGTTGGACATGGTTGGTGAGTGTACAGGACAGGGCTTTTCCCATGGTGTATCCCATGCTGTGGAACTCCTGCCCCAGAAGTTTGTGTTGCCTCTTCTCTTATGACCTTTAGGTATCTGCTTAAGACCAGTTTATTTCCACACACCTATGTATGGACTGTGTTGGGGTGCCCTCCAGCTGGCTTCCACAGTCATTATGCTGTTTTCTATATTTTTCATATACTGAACCTGTGGTGTCATAGTCAAAAACAACATTTAAATTGCAATGTTTTCACTTTTCAGTGACTGCAAGGCAAAAAGCAGAATACAAAGCAAAAAAATAAAAAACGAAAATCCCCTACAGATGGCTTGTCCCAGGGACTTATGGGCCAACTGGACAAAACAGCTTGCTGGAAGTAACTCATGCAAGTTTGGTGGGTAAAAAAATATGCCTCAGTGTTCATGCAAAATACTGCTGGAGGGTTTCATGGTCCTGGTGGCTTGTAATTTCTTTGCACAGCTGCGGCCTCAAAACTGCTCCACATGATGGACTGTAGTACATCCAGTGCCGAATTTAGGCATAAGCTAAACAAACTACAACTTAGGGCCTCACAAAAAAAATTCAGATTTTTTTTTGGGGGGGGGGCTTTTAAAATTTTATACACAGATGTAGTGTCGCTTAGCGACCTACCTGTTTACGACGGGCCGCATATATGACAGCCTTCCTGGCACCCCCATCCATTTCCATGTTAAATGAAAAGCAGGCCTCTGGAGCCTCCAGAGGCCACTTGGGGGCTGCTTCGGACCCACAATCCACTCTATCAGGCTCTAATGGCCTCCATGGGCCTCAGAATGGCCCACAGAAGTGCCAGAAAGAGACTTCTGGTTTCCAAACCCAACTTCCAGGTTTGCTGTTTGTTTAATGACAACATCGCTTAACAGGGATCGGAGAACATATCCCCGTCGTTAAGCGACGCACACCTGTATATATAAAATATAGACCTTTTTAAAATGTCTTGTACAGCAAATTTTGGTGTTTTAACAAGGGGCCTCCAAGCTTTATATAGCTCTGGGCCTCACCAAGTCTAAATCCACGTTGCCAACCAACCCAGTCTTGATACACTATTATTTCTTCACAAATATTCCATTTCACAATATGCTACGGCTAATACCTTCTTTTTAACGTAAAGTAATTGGATATTATGGTTACATAATTTACCTCATTGCCAAGTGTGGTTTCTGGTAATTGGTACTCAGAAAACCGTGTACTGTATAGGTCAACCCTGAATTTTATGGAATATAATTTCATTAAAATTAAATCTATATGAGGTGAAGTTCTCGTTCTGAGTTAATGTACTTTAGAATTAAAACTGTGACCATTCATTTTCCTTATTATCAAATTGCTGAAATAAGTGGGTCAATTTCTGTCACTATTGCTCAGCAATTGTTGGCGGTAGTTTCTGTAGCAACACTTGTTGAAGAAGCTGCAATACAGAATGCATTAAATATTTTGGCTCTGAAAACATTTTGGATAAAGATAAGAGGTAAGACTTCTACAAATTCACTCATGTTCCCCAAACCACAGAAATTGCACGTTAAGGCTCCTTCCATAATTTCCATGTCACTAAGATAGTATAGCAGTGATGGCTATATTTTTGCGTAGGCTCACAAATTGCACTTCCTTGCAACTTAGGCTCCCTGCACCTCACACACTTTGCTGTAGCCCAACTCAGTCCCAAATGTTTAATAACAACTTGATTGCAGCCATATTGAAATTAATGATGTAGAATGGCCATTGGAAAGAGTGGATAAAACAGCAATGCCAGTTTGGACAGAAATACTATAACCCAAAAACATAGGAAGCTGTCATGCTGAGTTAGATCATCTGCCACCTAGCTCAGGATTGTCTAAATTGACTGGCAGTGGCGCTCCAGAGATTTCAAGGAGGGGTCTTTCCTAGCCCTACTTGGAGACAGTGGCATCGCTCACCTGGGTGTCACCCGGTGTGGGAACTGGAAGAAATCGCTGAACACCGGGTGACATAATCATGTAATCGCGAATTACTTCCAGTTTGGCAGACACAAAGGAAAGGTAGGCAGCATGAAGACAGGTGAGCTTGTTTTACTGTATGAGGGGGGTCAAGTGCCCTCAATGGCTCCACCTCCGAACCGAAGCCAAGCCGCATCTTTGCAAAGATGTGACTCAGCTTCCACTCAACGGCAGAGCTGCTGAGCCAAGGGGTGTCACTACTTACCAATGGGGTATCACCCCTTCCTGCAGCCTTCAGGGAGGGGTGACACCCTTGCTTGGCCGGTTTCAGCTGCTTAGAGTCACTCCTTTGTGTTCTCGCGAGCTTTGCTTGTGAGAGCACAAAAGAAGCACTGTGGCACTGAGCCTGGGTGTCACAGTGGGGTGAAGTCGCCGTGGTGTCACCCCCAAAATTGGTGTCACCCGGTGGGACCCGCACTACTGCACCTCCCTTATGACACCCGTGCTTGGGAATGCCATGGATTGAACCTGGGATGCATGGAAAGCATGTGTTTAACCCATGGACTATGACCCCTCCCATGAATAGGTTGGTAACGCCTCCCCCAAAGCACATTAGTTCCCTCCAGTTGACTCCAAGTTGACTCCAGTTGAAAATCCCCTACAGATGGCTTGTCCCAGGGACTTAGGATCTTGTCAGGTTCAGGATCTTGTCTCTCTCTTCCCCCCCCCCCCCAACACCCTGTTCTTTATTCACACACAGTGCTTTCCAGACCTCCCTTTCCGCATTGTGTCTATCCGTACACATCCCATGCCAAGAGAGCCAGCATTATTGTGGTGAGAGTGTCAGGCTAGAAATGAATGACCTGGGTTAAAATTCCCACGCAGCCATCAGACTCACTGGGTGGTAGTGTCTGGGGCCAATCTAATCAACTTCACACTAACTGGGTGGTTGGGAGTGTAAGTTGGGGAGGGGTAAGACCCAAATACTACCTCACCTTGAGGCCCTTGGAGGAACTGCAGGATATAATTGTAGTAAATAAAATGCCCATTAATCTTTTTCTCTATATACCGGTACATCCCAAGAGCCAAGGCCAAGATGGCACTGCCTGGAGGCAGCCAGGCAGTGTCCCCCCCCCCCCCAGTGCACAGAGTGTGCTATGTGTTCAACTAACTCCCCAATCTTCCCTCCACTTGTGCCAGTGAGGCTGAGAGATAGTTACTTGCCCAAAGTCACACAGTGGTTTCATAGCAGATAGGTTAGGTTACTTTAGCTTACACTTCTTGGATCCAGAATCTAACTCTGTATTGATAAGGCAGTGGTGGCATTTGGGAAATGGCCACATCAATGCGCTTATGACAAAAGAGGGATATGTGAACCCAGATCTATCTATTCGTGCAGATATACCATACACAGGCATTGGTGATTGGTGACAGGATCTGTCTATGTATCATCAATCATTTCTCTCTCTCTCTCTCTCTCTGATCAACTTCACACAATTTCTGATCAACTTCTGAGAGAGAGAGAGAGAATAGACTTTTGAACAGAATTCTGGGAAAGTCGACCATCTGTATCAGCTGCACAATCACATCACGGGTAGTGTGATTAAGGCCTCACGCAATGCGCTTAGGCCCTTGGAGGCAATTAGTCTCTCCTCCCACCTCTGGATGACATCTGTTGTTCTCCCACAGGTGGGAGGAAGGGAACTTAAGAGCCTGGTGAAATCTGTGTAGTGAAACACAAAGGATTTGCTCATGTATTCTTTGAAGGTGGTGATTACCTCTCAGTGCACCCTGTACTTTATATGCCTCTGCCACATCTGCATTGTAATTTCCTCAGCTGTGGAGACATTTGCACATATAGCTCATTGTTGTGCAATTGAGAAACATCAATGGAGTGGCCTGGCAATTGTTTGCGATCAAGCCAATGGCTGTTTGGAGAACATTCTGAGAGTTCAGCTAGCCTGGCCAGCCTGCTGTGTGCCTGATCCTGATCCTAATTATATCCATCTGGACAGTTTGTACTCAGGCAGCTGCAAGCTCTCACAGTGGAGCTGAAGAACATGAATTCCCTTTCGTTACATCAGCTTGGTGGGAAACTGGTGCTTAAAATTACTGGGGAACGTAAGGATCATCACTGGGAAGACAGAACATTTGTGAGCTGACCTTGGGGCCATAGAGACAGAGGGTTGGCACCACCTGGCTGGGTTGGTTTTGTTTTTTATTTACCACCTGGACTACTGCATGTTTAACTCATCCTTTCTGATAACCAATTTTGGAGGCATGTACACTGACTCATTTCAAATCCCTCCCCATCTGTTAAGATTATTATGTAGGGCTCTTCTATGTGTGCCTTCATTGCATGAAGTTAGAATGTCACTGATGAGCAGCAGTGCCTTTACGATGGTAGCCCCCAAGGCTGTAAAATGGCCTCCCAGAATAGGCTCATACTATGAGTGTACCCTTCCTGGCCTGTATGAAGGGGGTGCAAAACATTTGTTTCAGAGAGCATTGGCTCAGTTAATGATGGTTGTGCATTTGGTTTTTGAGAGTTATGGGGTAACTATTTTAACTGGCTGCCACTGGCCTTAATTGTATGATTCTATATACAGTACATGATATTTTAGTGGTGTTTTTTTAAAACAACAACAACAACAACCCACCAAACTATTTTTTATTCTGCCCCTTTAGATTTGGAATTGTTATAAGCCACCTTGAGCCTGCACAAAAGGTGGCTTATAACAATTCCAAATCTAAAGGGGGCAGAATAAATACATTTGGGATAAATACATTTTTAAAATATATGGATAAAATAATAATGTAGTGGGGCAGTCATAAAATTTGGCTATAGGTGCTTCTGTTGACCACCCCTGAAGGACTTTCCTTCTGAGAGACATCTTGGATATTACCCTGGTCTATACCTTCTCCTGTCTGAGGAGTGCATATGGCCTTGGGTGAGGTTATGTAGAAATTTGGAATGATGAAAACTCTCTGGTCAGTAATCGCATTACTTCTAGGGCTTATTTGTGTCACTTCACATTATAACATAACAGTTTTTTTTAGGTGTACACCTAAGATGTTTTAACCATCTTATAACAAACATGTTTCCAGATACTGTACATGCATCAGATTGGTACACTCACCACTAGCCCAGTCCTTCCTTATTGCTCTCCCTGCCAATGCAGGTGTGCCTGTGGAGCACAAGCTCCACCCTAGGGTAGAGGGGCATTGCAGAGGTCTCCTCAGGGTAAGGAAACTTTTGTTCCCTTGTCCTGGGGAAAGCCTTCACTTTCTCTATGGGTCTCCTCGGTCCTGTGCCAGCTATTTTGCTGGCATAGAACAGAGGAGGGTAACAGTGGCAGAAAGAGAGAGGGATAGGATCCGGCCGCAAGCAAGTGCGGCCAATTTTGCCCCCTCCAGTTCCGCCTCTCTCCTTGCCCAGAAACTTCCACATGCACAGAGAGGTTTCTTATCATCATCATCATCATCTATAAGATGTTTATTGTTGTCAATTGTTTTTGGCTGTTTTTCAATTGTATTTGGTTTTTAAGAATGTTGTGCGCCACCTTGAGGCTTTCTGTGAAAGGCGAGATATAAATTAAAAAGTACATTAAATACAAAATATAGGGGAGAAGAAGAATTCAAAGCATACAATGCACAATGCCAAAGTACATGTGGCTTGTTTCCTTCTCGTAACAGAAGACAGGAAATCTTGTCCAGTCGTTTCTGCTGCATTTTGTCATTAGGATTAGGGTGTTCTTATTGCAATTTATATAAAAAGCAACACCTGCCTGATTAGCTGTATAGTTGAATCAAATGTTCACGTTCTTATCCATGAAAAAGCAAAACCAAACCCAGTCATTTCCCTTACCTTTCACAAACACAACACAGAGATAGGGTTGGGCCCCCAACCCCAAAGCACTTGCAGTGTGAAGTTCTGACTTGAAGCCAGCTTGTCTCACTGAAGTCAACGCAATTTCCTTAAGTGGATGTGTGTTTAAGACTGCGGCCTAAATATTTATTTATTTTTAAAAAATTATACCCCGCCTTATCCTATGCCAAGGCAAATGCCCAAGGTGACTTACAACAAGGATTAAAATACATAATTTAAAACAATACATAAAATAAATTAAAAACAATAAAATCCACTGGGGGGTTTGACAGTATGGACAGTGGCGTCACTTCGGTAGGGGTGGGGCCGTAAGTATTGCTCCGTCCTAGACCCTTTACCAAGCGAGCAGGAGGCGGCCCTGCCCCCTCACTGTCAGGGGAAAGGCTCCGACAGTGAGGGGGCGGGGCCGCCTCCTGCTCGCTCGGTAAAGGGTCTAGGACGGAGCGATACGGCCCCGCCCCTACTGGAACGACGCCACTGAATATGGAACAGAGAAGCAGCAAGACAGGACATCTTGAGACACAGGAGTCAGACAACAACCCATCACCCAAATGCTAGATGAAACAGAAACATTTTGAGCCCTCGCCAAAAAGTCATGAGGGAGGGGGGTAGTTCTCAATTCCCCTGGAAAGGAGTTCCACAATTGTGGTGCCACAGCAGAGAAGGCTCACCCACGTGCTGCCATTCCCCTAACTTGAGACAGAGGTGGCACTCGCAGGAGTGCTTTCAACAGCTTTCAACAAGTAGCTTTCAACAAGTGCAGTATTGCTATTGTTAAGTTTGTTCCCCCTCTAACCCTTTCAGAGAGTCCTGTCTCTAGCCATTGCATCAAATTATTTCACGGTTAGTGTTTCCAAGGCATATTGAAAAGGCAAAATGCACCATATCCAGTAGAAAATAGAACACCCCACTAGATGGCCACAATCTTTCATGGGCAGGCTGACCATTGAGCAAGAGCCTTGTGAGTCACAAGACAGATGTGTGGTGGCGCTACTGGGCCAAAATGCTGCTTCAGTTCATTGGTAGGAGAGTACTGCTGCATTTCTTAGGGCGACTGTCGCCGACTGAATATAGGCCCTTAATAAACAAGAAGAAAAAGTAAATCATAACTCTATGATAACTCTACAATTCTCTATTTATGCCTAACTGCTGTGTGCACTCCTGGTAACATCAGTAGCTTGGGTTGCTTTCTTTCCCTTGAGAAGGTCCATGGACTTGGATGAAACGGTGGGACTTTTATTTTTGTTTTTAATTTGACTCATGCTTTTAAACGTTTTAAACTTTTTATCAGCTGTGGAATTTGTGCTTTTAACATGTCTGTATGGTTTTTAACACTTTTAATTCTCAGAACGTTACAGACCTTTTTAGCAAAGACTGGCTTCTGAGCTTGTTTTTACGTCTTAAACGTTTTAGTTTTTTGCTACTTTTTAACTCAAATATATTTTTGTATTTTTACATGGCTTTTAATCCCATATCAATCCAGTCTTTGTATATTATTGCCAGCCATGGAAGTCTGAGATCATATTTAAATCATAACTGAATTACCATATTGTCCTGAGTATAAGACGCACCTGATTATAAGACGCACCCTTAAAGTTTGGTGCTATTAAAAAAAATTAATTAAATCACTGGCATTAAATTGCAACAGCCTGATTATAAGACGCACCCCTAGTTTAAAAACTTAAATTAGGAGAAAAAAGTGAGTCTTATACTCAGACCAATACGGTATTTGAACTATTGGGATTGAAAGGCAGCCTCAAGAGCTTGCTCTGAATTCCTCCTCCACCTGCTAAAAGGAGCATCCCAGGCCACACCTGCTCCTTGGCAAGGATGTCTCTTTCAATTTTCTGTTTCTTGCTCAGTTCCACTTTTTTTTTTTTAGGTTTTTTGAGGTTCTTGAAGACCTTTGCAGCTCCAGAGTGTGCAGCCAACTTGCATTGAAAACTGTAGCTCAGTGTTTGACGTTGATACCATAAAACCTATGACAAAGCTCAAGCAGAACAACCATTTATAGAGATTAACTGGTTTGGTGGATTGCCCTGCAAGCTGCAATTTAATGAGCTGGAAAGTCTCATTTTTACAAATGCTAACATTTAAAAGGACTAAAGGGACAGAAGACTATATTTTATTGATGTTTTCCTGAATAAAAAGCATATATCTCATTGACAGCCAGTGTTAGCCTCCCAATTTATAACATGCCTGCACACCAAATAGCCACTTAATTTGAACATCAGTCAATGTTGTAATGTCAGGGCAGATTTTTCAGCTTCCTTGTACTGTATTCAAAATGCGAATGAGAAAATTAATCTCTCAGTAGTACATACAAGAAAATATTTTGCATTATTGATATGTGGCATAATATTTTGTCAACAACAACAACAAAAAGGCCCCGTGCCTGATGTGGGTCGCAGCATAAATCACCAGTGAGGTCACTAAGAATGAAAGCGTTTGCTCTGATTTTAAATGTGATGCGAGCTAAATGAGACACAGCTCACTTGAGCTGCAGAGGGATCTCGGGTGCTAATGAAGTGCCAGATTGCTCATGTGTATTAATAATTTCTCCTGTGCCAGGATCTGGCATTGCGGAGCTGCCCTCAAACAGCCTGAGTGGGAAAAAGATACCAACTCATAAAAGTGAGTTGGTGCCCTTCCGTTTCTTTTCTGCTTTGTTCCAGAGACTGAGTAAATTGTACGTAGTCTCATAAGGGTCATCACTTCATGCATCTCCTGGTGTGTTGATGCATCTATGTTTAGTCTAGTAAAGCTACTTCCCCCCTCCCTCCCAATCCCAGCCAGTAGGGCCACTATTCCAGTGGGGCTGGGATCAAGATTCACAGTAGCGTTTAAAGGTCTATTTAAACCATGGTGACTGACAAGGTGGTTTGCTCGGTGAAACCGTCAGTAGCCATAAGCGCACTGTGTGATGATGATGGAATGAGTGTGCACCTCTCTTCCCATCACCTGGAGTGCCTTGCTCCATACGGGGATAGAAAGTTCAAATTGTTCCTAAAGGCAAGGTTGTGGTATTCTAAATGAATCACACTAATTTGTGAACTACACAATTAGGTGTTAGTTAGATATCCTGCTCCTGCCGTCCCCACAACTATGCAGAGGGGTGGGGGAATGGTGCACCAGGTGGATGTGGGGAGATGGGCAGACACTCATTCAATATTGCACAATGGGCTGACGGTGGATGACATTTGTCCGAACCAGCTCTGAAATATGCCAAGTCTCTCCTCGTCACATGAATAATAGACATTAGAATTAGGGGATGCCTTTCCAGGTAGAAGGGAGAACCAAGGGTGGAGAGAAACGGAATGTGGGCAATGCCTTCATACGTACTTGGTTACAATTTGGAATGAGGATTAAGAGGATATACCTAAGGCAATGTAGGAAAGGTGAGTTTGGGGAAGGGATTTGAAGGAAGGAAAAGAGGTGTCACCATCAACATGTTCAGGAAGGCCAGCTGATAGGCAATGGCTTTCAGCATTTCAAAGTACTTGGCAGGTGACAATTGGCAGCGTCTGCATTCCAGAATATGTAGAAATAATGAACATTTCAGAGGAGAGGAGAGCTGCTGTTTTAATAAATGTTTCTGGATAGTTCACAGTGGAAACCGGAGGCTTGAGTCACAAATTAATACCATGGATAAAATGTTGGGAGGGCGGAATCTTCCTACCACATCTCCTGTTGTCATTGCTGAACACATTCCAACTGTTGCGCCACCAGGATCACAGGCAAAGATGGGGCAAGTGGGCAAAAGTGGATACATAGCACATATTGCATAGAGGTTGCAGACTCAGTGTAAAAACTTCCTTTTTCAAACCTGATAGTTCTGTTTGCTTCATTTGCATAGTCTAATGTTCCTCGTGACTCACTGTTTTTCCTGGGCTTCTGTAAAGAATTTTGTTATGCCTATCTCTAGCCATTTAAGTGTTATTAACGGTGGAATTTATTTGTTGAGTGGTACAATAATTATTGCTACTAATGGAACTACAACTTCGGACGAAGGAAGGAATGTTTACTCAGGCACATCAAGCATCCACTACAAAAGCAAATTAAAGAGTCTGATGTTCACACAGTCAAGTATTAATATTAATGTGTGAAAAACTGCTTCCAAATCATTTAGAAGTGGTTATGAAAAGCCTCTGGGAGAGACAGGGAGGAACAAAGCAGTGACATGATTATGGCTTTGCAGAGAAATATTAGGAAAAAGAACTCTCCAAGCTCCCTCACCAGGGAAAGAAGGCCCTCAAAAACTGAAATGAATGCTCACTATTAAAAAAAATAGGGGTTTTTTTAGGAGTGGTTTTCCTGCTATATAGAACAATAATTTCTGAAGTGTCTGGAAAGCTGGCACTAATATATACACAGATTTCTTTTTAAGGAATCTGTGTCAAGCAGTCCCTTTATGGGGTTGAATGTAATGGAGTGTTTGGCATGATAGCAAATATAAAATAGTTATTGGCCATGAAGTACAATAAAGAGGTAACAGGTGATGACAGTAGTTTGTTGTCAAAATCCGAAGCGAATCAGCTGGAGACTCTATAATGATATTGATTTGCTGTTCAAAGAATGTCATCAGGCTCTGATGTCAGTTTCCCCCACTGTGACTTTTCTGTTTGCTTAACTTGGGACACACATAGGTCTTAATGGACGTGCTTTATAAGGTGAAGAGGTTTTGCTGTAATTGTTCAGTTTTGCTATTCATTATTCAGAGAAGCTCTGGCACCTTCAAAAGGTGCAGGGGGACAAGGGGCTAAATCCAAATACTGTAGAAGATAATGGTCTGTTGCACTAACCTCAGAGGTCAAGTCCCCTGGGAAAAGGCTGCGGAAGAGTGTTAAATACAAGAAGTGTATTTCAAAGAATGGGTAAGAGGTAGGTTGGAAAATTGACCAGAGTCATTGTCGCTTATGATAAGGATTCCGCCATGGTGACTATGAGCTCTTAGAGACCTAAGTGACCAGGACTTCATTCATTGGTCACCACTTAGTTGTCAACCACTATCCAACAGGAGCAAAACAATTTATTATTTACAACCTAGATCTAGAGCCATGGATACCTTTCCGTGCAGGCCAGGAAATCACACTTACCATATTTTGCTGTTTCTTCTAATACATGTTGCTTTGTTAGCTGTGTGTTTTGACTTTTCCACCCTTGCAATCATGGTGGCTGTTTGAATGTTGGGTATAGTGTACATAATGTGCTTGTCTCTCTCAGCAATGTCATGCGCACACGCACACACACACACCCCACCCCCACTGGCTGATTCGAGTCTATTATAGCTATTTCACTGGAATGCTTGATTGGATAAGAGCAATTGCATGTGTCTGGTGGTTGCCTGTCATGAAAGAACTAGGTGAATTCTGCCCATCGCTTATTTTTAGCTGGGGCATAGATTATGGTCAAGCAGAGGTCATGTATGTGGATGGATATTGGCGGGGGGGGGGGCTGCACATGGGGGCTGGTGATAAGATTAGGCCCAATGTTTGGTTTCATGATTTCCTTTGTTCATTCAGCCAGGGCAAACTATGGCATCTATGGTATCTCAGACATTTATCTGCAACTTTTCATCGCACAACGACAATTATATTGTATCATTTTCCATGCACAGATATTTTTTGCACATTCTGCTTTTTTTTTTTTGCTGCAGATGAAAATTGCTGCAGATTTAACAATCTGTTTTTCGTCCCGCCTTTTATTCCGTGAATAGAAATAATTGTATGTGCAAAGGCAAATATAAATACAACCATGTTGGACAAACCTGTAACGCAACCGAGGTGGAGAACACTGTTGCTAAGAGAATGATGGTATTTCCATAGCAACAGTGCTAAAGCTCTCTATACATGAAATATTGCTATAATATTAGTGATGATTTAAAGTCCAGGGCAGAACTGTATTCACTTTCAGAAAAACATCTCACTTTGTCAGCAACAAATAGTATATTCCTGGCGCTGTCAGCCAGTAGGTCAATTGCATCTCTTAGCCTATCTTATCTAGTCATAGAAAGGATAATGTGAGTTATATAACTTTTCCTGTTTTCTTAATTAATGCAGTTAATTAACTTTGCCACATACTTTGTAATTTAGCTATCCCTAGCTTTATTGAAAAGGTGATGAATTGTGGGTTCAGCCATTCTCTGGCTTGTTATTACCATGTCTTAATCAACCTCCTTTATTGTTTGTTTGCATTTTACTACACTGATGACCTTCGCATTATTTATCAATGCGCAGACATGGGTTTGGGAAGATAAATTGCATTTTCATGGAGAAGCTACTACTCAGTGGAACTGTGTGTGTCCAGGACCGAAACTATCGTTCAAATCATTAACAAGAAGGGCTACAGTGTAGAGAAATTATGCATCATATTTCTGATGTTCACAATATTTTAAAATCACTTTTCATTAAGAGGTCCAGTTCAGTCATCCTAATCAGTGATGTGGAACTTACAAGCAGCTGTTCAGGACTGGGGCATGTGTTACTGTCGCTAAAACCGGCTTCCCCATGAAATGTAATGCTCATGTAATCCATATTCAGGTTCACATCACATGTGTAGTTTGGGCATCATGTGATGGATCCCCATACCCCACTCGATCCAGAGGCGTCGCTAGAGCGCGGCGGGAAGGGCGGACCGCCTGGGGGCGACGCGCGCAATGGGTGACGCGCGGTTGCGTGGAGGCGGTCCGCCCTTCCCGCCGCGCTCCAGCGACGCCTCGGAGGAGGCCTCGGAGCGTCCGCCCTCGGTGGAGCTCCAAGGCCTTCTGAGGGAAGCCTGATGCGCGACGTCATATTTAGAAGGTTTAGCGCATGCGCAGAACGTTTGAGGGCAAATTTGCCCTCAGAAACGTACTGCGCATGCGCGAAACCTTATAAATATGACGTCACGCATCGGGCCTCCCTCAGAAGGCCTTGGAGCTCCGCCGAGGGCGGGCGCTCCGAGGCCTCCTCCTGCCCAAGACAGCCGGCCGGAGAGGATGTCTCCGGAGCCGGCAGCAGCGGAGCCTCTGCTGCTGCCGGCTCCGGAGACATCCTCGCCGGCCGGCTGTCGGGCGGCACGGGGGTCATTAGGGCAGCGCGCGCGCCCTCGCACAGGGCGGCGCACGCCCTAGTGACGCCGCTGACTCGATCTATATCTGCATCAGAGTCGTGGAGTCTCACAATATGACGGCCAATGTTTATTGCTGCAATAAGCATTACAGACCAGGAAAGAGTCAGTCAGCATAGGAAAGAGATTCATGTGGATTCTCTACAGTGACTGTGACATTCTCCAATCCTGATTTCTATCTGCCATTGAGCCAATTCAGATGATACTTTAGTGCCTGAACCATTGGGGAATTATTGTGTTTTTAATTGCCTACACACACACACACGGACACGGGGACACACACACACACACACACACACACACACACACACACACACACACACACACACACACACACCTCTTGTATTTTTAATAAATTCCGTTTTATATTTCACCTCATCTGCCTGTGCCTTGCCCCAGTCCTCCTTGGCCCTAAGCTACACACTTCTGCTTAGGTTTTGAGGGAATTCTCCATGTAAACAGGAGGGAGGCTTCCAAGTACAGTCTCTTATTGCCTGGTTTTGCCCTCGTGGTGACCATGGAGTCTACCGATTTTGGCCCTAGCATAGGGGCTGATCGGGGAAAGGAGGCAATGGTTTTGGCCCTGGCATAGGGGCTGATCGGGGAAAAGAGGGAGGCTTCAGGGCTCCCCCTCCCTGATCACCACATCAACAAAAGTTAATGTTATCCAATTAGCACAGCGAACCTTACTAAAGATTATTTTTGGGCCCTGTCTCATCTGACATGTGGTAAAAGGTTCTTTCCAATGCAGTTTGCATTTCTTTTGTACAATATGTTATACTGTATAATGAAAAGAAATTGCTTCTTTTACATTCAGATTCAGGATTAAAGTTTGTCCCAAGTTACTGGGGCACATTTATTTTATTTTATTTATTTTTCACATTTTTATACCACCCTTCCTCCAAGGAGCTCAGAGTGGTATACATATTTCCTCCCCTCCTTTTTGTCCTCACAACAACCCTGTGAGGTAGGTGGGGCTGAGAGATAGTGACTGGCCCAAGGTCACCCAGGAAGCTTCGTGGCTGAGCAGGGATTTGAACCTGGATCTTCCAGGTCTAAGTCCGACTCCCAAACCACTACACCACTATACTGTTTTCATTATGGTTATTGATGTGTGTATCAAAGTTATATTACACTCTACCTCCATGTAGGTCCGGATGGTGTGTGTGTGTGTGTGTGTGTGTGTGTGTGTGTGTGTGTGTGTGGGTGGGTGGGTGGGTGGGTGGGTGGGGTATTGTCTCATTTTATCCATACAACAACCCTATGAGGTAGGGTAAGCCAAGAGATAGTGACTGACTTGGGATCACCAAATAAAGGTCATGGCTAAATAGATATTTGAACCCAGATCTCAGATCTGATGCTGTAGCCATTATATTGCTCTAGGTGTAAGTTTTATCATAGCAAAACATTTCTAGATGGCTCAAGTCATTGACTCAGAAGCAGTTGTACTGCTATTTGAATGAAACTTCTAGTCCACATCTATTACATAGCCCAACAAAAAAAAAGATTTTGGGGGGAGTTAGACCTATTCTTGGGTATATTTGGGGTACTGATTCCAAAATGTCATCAGTTTTGCCCTATTGACACTAGTTTTGGAGATACGGCATAGCAACCTTATATGCTGATTCAAGCAGTTTCCTTGTGAGGAAGCCATTGTTATCACATTGTTGTGTTATCACTGTTTTTTCACTGGTTTCACTGGGGGCCCCTGTTAACTGTGCCGCCATTAATGGAGGTGAGGGGGATGGCGGTGAGGAATAGGGCCTTTTCAGCGGTGATGCCCCAACTATGGAAATCCCTCCCCCTGGAATTAAGAACGGCTCCCTCCTTAGAGACCTTTCGGCAGGGCCTCAAGACATTTTTATTCAGGTTGGTATTCGATGGCTGACATGGTGCGCTGGCCTTTTAATAAATGTAATCATAAGGTGACCCACTGGGGTTTGTTTGTTTTAATTGTTTTAATCACCTGTTTAAATTTTTTATTGTATTTTATTATGTATTTTAATAATTGTAAGCCACCTTGATTGCCCTCACCGGGAGAAAGGCGGAGTAAAAATGATTTAAATAAATAAATAAAATAATAGTGTTATGCCAATAAAGGTTTATTGATTGACTGATTGATTGATAAAATAATAGTTTTGAAAATTCAGTAGGACCTCTCTCTCCGCAGGGGATCCATTCTGGACACACACACACCCGTGGATAGCGAGGATCTGCGGATACCAGGGTCCACCAAAGACTCCTGTAAAAAAGGGGGGAATCCCCCAAATAGCCATTTTACTTTTTAAAAACCAAACCCGCTGCATTTTCAAGGCTCCACAGGGCTTCTGCAGCCTTCCCGACCCACTTCCACGGCTCTGGGACAAGGCTGGGTGGGGGGAAGAGCCTCTGTGCGACCCGGAAGTGGGTCGGGAAGGCTGCAGAAGCCCCATGGAGGCTTGAAAATGCAGCTGGTTTGGTTTTTAAAAGGTAAAACGGCGCTTGGGGGTCTTTTTTCTTTTTTTAGCGCAGCCATTCCCGGTTCCGGAACCACGGTAAAACAAATCCGCGGGTCCCGAACCCGCGAATAAAAAGGGTCCACTGTACAATCTGTACTTTTAAGCAATGGAACCGTTTTGAGCATTAGAGAGGCAACAACAAGTGATCAGCGCTTAGATCAGTGTATTCTAATCTAACCAAAGTTGTGAATGATTTTCTCCAACACTTGGTGGAGTTATAGCTTATCTCCTTAGTTGGAGTTTCTTGACTTCCCCCCCCCCCCACCTGTCTCACTTCTCTTTAAGTTCCTGTCCCTGTTCTCCTTCTGCTGGTCTCACATTGCTTGCAGTCTCTTCTGCTGAAAGGTCACCATGCAAAGTTGCTGGCAGTCTGTTGCTGCCATCAGGGTTTTACAAAATGCAACCCTACTGTGTCTGGGATGGAGTGATTTCCTCAACAGTGTTAACACGGAAGAGATGGTTCTGAGTGGCGTCAATGTGTTGGAAACAATGCCTTTGTCTCACAAGAGTCCCACCACGTTGAGCTTTTTGATACATGTGAATTCCTGTCATTGCTGCTCAGCAAATCATCTTCTGTCCCCCTCATTAACATTTCTTTTAAAAATAAGGTTAAAGGTGAGACGGTTGAGCGTTTAAATATTTTAATGCTGCCACTTAAAAAGGATGCTTCAGTGCATAATAATAGCACTGAATAAATGATGAGGCCGTGTCTCTCATAGCAACAAGGTAAGGTTTACCTGCTCAACTGGTACATATAGCGTCGTGGGTTTTTTAGCCCTGCACTTGGCTGTAGCTTTTGGACTTTAAATTAAAGCTTCCATTGCTCTCTTGCTGACTTAAGAAACAAAAGAATTTGCCATCGTAGTGGTTCTGTACCAGAAGACCATTGGAATTACTAGGAGTCAGTGAGCTTTCACAACTTGTTATCTTTGTCTGCTTAGTGAAGCCTGTAGTCCAGGTGAACTCCACCAGTTGGCCTGTCTGTCTGACATTGTAGTAAGGCCTGAGCCAGTGCATTCACCCTTTGTCTATCTGCCTGTTTCTTTAGCAAAGCCTGAGAACCAACAGACTCCCAGCTGCTCTCTTCCACCCTATGCACATTTAATCTACACACTTCAAATGTTGGGAAAAGATACTGTCCTTGGTAAAAGTTGCAATATTAATTGCTTTTGTTGATGCAGTAGCGGTGTTTCTGTTTTCCTACTGTGTCATACAGCAACAGCAGTTCTTTCCTTTATTTGCAAATTACTGACTTAATCTATTTTGGAACATTCT
The DNA here is from genome assembly GCA_026170595.1 of Plestiodon gilberti rubricaudatus. Taxonomy (NCBI): domain Eukaryota; kingdom Metazoa; phylum Chordata; class Lepidosauria; order Squamata; family Scincidae; genus Plestiodon; species Plestiodon gilberti. The sequence goes on along the minus strand of JANXHW010000001.1, from coordinate 121,209,010 downwards.
TGTTTCTTGAATCATTTACGCAGTTACATCTGCACAAGAAATGGAATAGCCAACTTTAACCTGTTCTCTTCTCCCATGGAATATGCCCCTGACCAATATTGATTTTTGTATTACTTACCACATCCAGTGTGTATGGCTACATTTAAAATTAGGGAAAAGAAAGAATGAAATGTATTATTGCTTTTCTGAATAGCTTCCTGCATGTTATTGCAGTGTTGCCTTTACTGAAAGATGAAGTCACTGTCCAAGTTAACTTTCTGCAGGCCCAATCCTATCCAACTTTCCAGTGCCAATGCAGCCTTGAGGTAAGGGAACAAATGATCTCATTTTAAACTAAGGAGCACCAGTACAGGACAATTTCATCTTGAATCCCCTTTGGGATTTCCTATGAAGAGGTTCCGAGTTTTGGAACGAAACGTTGGAGTTATTTGCAATAAACCTTGGATTTTAATAGTTCATCCCGTTCGTGACTGCCAGCTGTTTGTCGGAGACTCGCGATCGGCGTAGGATTCTATTTGTCGTCCAGGCTGTTTCTGACATGGCATCTTCACCCGTATTGTCTAGAGCATGTAAGATAATTGCAGGCCATGAGAGCTTCTATGCCTACTTAAATGATCTCTTACCTTGAGGAGGTTTCCGTGACTTCTCTCCCCCCCCCCCATTGCAGGATGCAGCACATGCCCCATTGGCATGGCTGCATCAGCGCTGGTACGTTGGGTGGGATTGGGCCCTGCATACCTTAAATAAGGCAAGACCCATCTGTCTGTGTGGGAAAGAAGATTCTTCAGGACATTTTGTATTATCAGCTGGCTTTTACCAGTAGCAGCTGGCTGAAACTGCCTCTGGATGTTAAGACAGTCAGAGCAAACACTGATGGCTAGAGATGTGGGATTTTTTTGGTGACCAACACAGAATGCTAAATAAAACTATTTTTTTTACTCAAAAGGTTCAATAAAACATGCAAGGGAATATGTGCATGGATTGATTGATCTAAGAAATGAATAAAGAAGACCATACATGATATGACTGCTCACATTGGAGCTCGCATGCCCACTAGGAAGGAAGCTGTTGAAGCCCAAGTAATCAAGCAGCAATGGTCAACTTTGGAGTGTCTATCACTGTGGTCTTCAACTGGTGGATCAGGACATAGGAGTAAATTGACCTAAGATCAGTCACACCGATGACAACATAATGATTTTCTTTTTTGTTTTGTTTGTTGGGAGGGAGGGAGAGAGAGAGAGAGAGAGAGAGAGAGAGAGAGAGAGAGAGAGAGAGAGAGAGAGAGAGAGAGACTGCAAAGGCGGACAGAGTGTCTTTATCTTTAGAAGTTATGTAGAAAAATATTTTTGATAGGTACAGCCAGTTCACGTGACAAGCTGAATCTGTGAAAAACAATTCTTATACATGACTTTAAAAGAGGCATTGCTTCAAAGTTGGCCTGAGGGTCCTCATTGCTTGAAGGGAGAGACACAGGGGGCCCTGAGGAATGCTTCCCTTTCAAACTGAGAAGGTTCAGGGGTAGCTGGCCAGCTCTGAAGTGATGTGAGATTCTCAGGTCCATGTCCTTGAGAATCAGTGCGTCTCTAAGCTCCGTGTGATGGAACAGGAGGTGTGAGCATGTATCTGATTTTAAAAAAAAGACTGTTCTTGCAGATCTAGATGCTGAGTGCAGGAGAAAGTTGTGGGCTGGGTTCTCCCCCCCCCCCGCTATGTACAGCACCCATTTTGCACATGTGTACAACACTTAGTAAGATAATCTACAGAGGGGACGTTGGCTCCTGCTTCTGGAATGTCTCAATAGTGTAGCATTTGATCCCTTTTCTCAGCCATTCAAAATGCATTGACTGTGTGTGTGTGTGTGTGTGTGTGTGTGTGTGTGTGAGAGAGAGAGAGAGAGAGAGAGAGAGAGAGAGAGAGAGAGAGAGAGAGAGTGTTTGTGTGTAAGTGGGATTAGTTCATCTAAAGGTTGGAAAAGAGCCTATGTGTATGCAACTGAATACATATTGGCTCTATTCTGCCCAGCCAATGAGTATACGTAGGTTGGAAGGGGAGAAGGGAGTCTGCTATTGTAATTGCCACTCTTCCACCCTACGCACATTTAATCTACACACTTCAAATGTTGGGAAAAGATACTGTCCTTGGTAAAAGTTGCAATATTAATTGCTTTTGTTGATGCAGTAGCGGTGTTTCTGTTTTCCTACTGTATCATACAGCAACAGCAGTTCTTTCCTTTATTTGCAAATTACTGACTTAATCTATTTTGGAACATTCTTGTTTCTTGAATCATTTACGCAGTTACATCTGCACAAGAAATGGAATAGCCAACTTTAACCTGTTCTCTTCTCCCATGGAATATGCCCCTGACCAATATTGATTTCTGTATTACTTCTCACATCCAGTGTGTATGGCTACATTTAAAATTAGGGAAAAGAAAGAATGAAATGTATTATTGCTTTTCTGAATAGCTTCCTTCCTGCATATTATTGCAGTGTTGCCTTTACTGAAAGATGAAGTCACTGTCTCATTTTCTCATCCTTTCCTTTTTTTATTAACCACAGAATATTCTATTCCAGCTGATATTATATTAAAATTATATGAAAGGACATCTGCAGGCCTAGATTTGTATGGTGACTGGAACTCTGTCATTCTGGATGTCTGTTCATAAGACCTTTTATTGCCAGGAGCGCTCAGGGTTTCTGTGGGCATTCAGGTGTCAAGAGTAGGCTAATGGCTGTTGTTGCCATGTTCTTTTTAGTTCTAGGGCAACTCTAATCATAGTTGTGATCAGCAGTGCCCCTGGGTGAGAGTGCACCCGGGGAAGCAGTGGCGGCCTCTGGGTTGATGGCACCGGGTGTGCACGGCAACCTGGAAGTAGGTTGGTGGTGACATGATGACAATGCACATCATCACGTCACCACCAATTGCTTCCAGGGTGCCGCGATTTGGAAGTGCACTGAGCCGAGGACGGGCGGGCAGACCCTTCAACCACAGAGCTCTACTCACTGCTCTGGGCTTCGGCGAAGACTTGGGTGGCGGTGCTGCCCCCCCCCGAGACTTGCGCACACCCTTACCTCCTGCACCCAGAGTGGACCGCCCTGCCTGCCACACCCTTGCTATGCTACTGGTTGTAATATAGCTGCTACATAGGATTCCAATTAGTTGCCCAGTGTAGTGAGAAGCTGCTATAAGTGGAACATAAAAGTCCCCTTCTGAGCGGAACATGATAGAGGTTTATTAAAATTATGAGGGGTATGGAGGAAATGGAGCAAGATTTTCATTCAAATCTCTTAATACTAAAATGCAGGACTTGAATAATGAAATTGCTCCGCATAGGCCAGCAGGGCTCTTTCAGTGTTGTTGTCTGGTTGGTTGCAGTGGCAATAGAGAAGACTGTTATCAGTTTCACTTCCCAGACTGGACTTCTTGCTGAAAAAAGTATTTTGAGATTTAAATACGATTTCAGACTTTCATGGCCAGCAACAATTTTAAACTAATTACAGTCTAACGGGTAAAAAGCCATGTCAATAAATATACTGTATAAGATATCAATAAGAACAAGCATACCAGGTAATTCCACGTAGAAGAAGTTGTACCGTATTGTCTCGAGTATAGGATGCTCCTGATTATAAGTCGCACCCTTAACGTTTGGTGCTATTTTTTAAAGAATACATTTTTAACTTTTTTTAACTTAAATATACACATTAGTAGAACAGTACAGCTTAAGTACAGTTAAAGGCATAGGCACCCTGTCCCTTATTGAATCTGGGCACCCTAGTATAAGTAGCCTTCCCAGATCCAAAGAGGGACAGAGTGCCTACCTTTTAACCTTTGGAAATTGGGCAGGTGTAGCTTGTTGCACCCTTCCATGATGATGAGCTGCACCTGCCCAAATTTCAATGAACAGCACAATCCTATGCATATCTACTCAGAAGTAATTGCATTCAATGGGGCTTACTCCCAGGAAAGTGTGCATAGGATTGCAGCCTAAAGGTAGGCACTCTGTCCCCCTTTGGATATGGTAAGCCTATGCAGGAGCTCTTGCTCTCAACTTGCTTTCAAACTGTACTCTCAACTTTTAAACTGCAAGATCAATAAATATCTTAGTTTCCACAGAGTCCTGGGGTTGAAACTTAAGGGTTAATTTTTTCAAATGCTTCCAGAGGCTGCTGAGAGATAATGATCTCTCATGGTATTCAGCCATTTAGCAAGTGATTAAGAACTGCAAAGAAAGGCTTGAAAACACAGTGCTTTGCAGTTTTAAAAAAACAGAGAGGAAAAAAAGCCCCGTTTTACCTTTGAAAAGAGACTCGGAGAGGCTTGGTTTCAAAGCGCTTTGCATAAAACACTAGGCAGAAACACTAGGCTTTGATTGTAGGGCGCACCCCCTACTTTAAAGACTTGCCTTAGGGGATAAAAGTGGGTCTTATACTTGGGCAAATATGGTATTAGTTAAAAACACAACACACAAAAACATTTAAAACCAGGATAAAAACTGTAAAAATCAATATCAGACATAAAATGCAACGTTTCGCTCAAATTGCAAAGAGCATTATCAAGCAACCTACAGTAGCAGGGAAAGGTGTTAACAGACACGCTGCGAAAGCGTTGCTACGAATAGGAGAGAGAAACCTCGGGATCACATGTGAGGATTACACTTGCTGAATAGCCCCAATTGACAACATCCGGTGTCTCTATGCCCTGTAGTAACCCTAAGTTACGGAAGGAGCCAAGGACTGAACTGAAGTTAACATCATTGCCCCAGAAACTATAAGGGACGACCTGACCACGGATTCTATTGTTACATGGGTATCACAGCCACCAATTGTCTGGTTTGATCAACGCATTCACCACATCACATTTTTGCGTAGACCGTCAATAAAACTGAGGCACAAAAGCACTCATGAAACAGCAAAAAAGGAGGGGGGGAATAGGGAGAAACCCGAGCCAAATGAGACTCATCAGGTCAGGAACAGCATCAGAAGGGGACACTAACTATTCTCCCCACACAGTGGCAAGGGGGGGAGCGGGGGGGGAGGGAAGCCAAGACTGAGCAAAACCGAGACACCAAAACACACACGCAACAACGAAGGAAGAGACAACTAGACAACTTCGGTTCAGTCCTTGGCTCAACTTTTCATCCTGTTGGCTGTCCCAGCCTTCCCTAGGTGTATGTCAGGGATGTGCGGTGCAGGGGTGGCAGGTGAGGCAGAACCACCCCGTCGTACTCCGCGGAAAATAGCCGCAGCCTAACCCTGTGATCGTGCATGTGTGCCACCCACTTTTATCCAAGTAAGCAGGTGGCGCATGCGCGCAATCTTAGGGTTCTGCTGCGGCTATTTTCCATGGACTGCAACCGGGTGGTTCTGCCTCACCTGCCACGTCCACACTACGCATCCCTGGTGTATGTACTTGTTGGGATAATTGTAATGTTTGACCCTGGAAAGAACTGTAGCTCAGTGGAGCACATGTTCAACATGTGTTAACAATACTGAGCTAGCTGGATCAATATTCTATGTTCCATTGACGCAAGTAATCATTGATATAGCCACTCAAGATTTTTGTGATTAAGGATGCAATCCTATAATACTTACCAGAGATCAGGGCCCCACTGAACACCGTGGGGTTTCATTCTGAGTACCATGTTGCATGGTTAGGTGGCTTGGAAAAAAGTGCTGCCGTAATCATGGTGATTGATATTGACTGCATCGGTGGTTGCTATGTTCATGAGTTATATTCACCCACACAATTGCACACATGGAGAAGAACTGTTTGTGTAGACAAAAAAAATGTACTATGCAAGGAAGCCCTTTAAAAGCTCCTCATCTTCCTTAGGACAAATTATACTTACTGGAAGTTAGAGTTCAGGGGGATGAGAGCCGTAATAAGAAGATTACATGCTTGCAAGGAAGTCAGTGGGGAACAGCAGTACTAAGGCAATCCTGGATCTTACATTGAGGTGTACCAAGGATGGCACTAAGCTGTTTAAAGCATAAAGTCCCCAAAAGCTCACTCTTGGACCGTCAATAATCTGAAGAGGCCCTAGGCTTATTAGTTGGGACAGACTTTTTTTCCCCTAGAACTGACAGTATAGTCTCTCTTTACATCTGACTTAGGAGCTTGTTCAGTTATCATTGCACATCATTTGTCATCATCCCTCCACATCTGAGGATTTGCCTTTGGCACTGGGAAGATGATTGGGTTGAAAGACAAAGAGTGTTGAATTCTTTTCAGGACATCTGAATTATTCAGGGCTTTCTACTCCCGTCCTTTGTTCTGTACTTACCTGGAATGTAATAAGACAGCTGAAGTTCCGTCGGGTCTTTTCAACAAAGCCATTTCAGCCAAGGGCAACCACCGTTTTCAGTGAGCCCATGCTGGTTGTGTACATTCCGATAATTTTTTACCCCACTGTTCAAGCAAAGCTTCTCAGGATGACTTACAATGTTAAAAGAAGCAATGGCAATACAGTATATCAAACCATACAAAACAATCTCAATAAAAGCAAGTCACAATCAAAGCAGAATCAGTGGCATCCAGACCTGGGTACATTAAAAGGTTTTTTTTTTTTTAAACTTGGTGTTGAAATATATACAAACTTGGTTCCAGAGGTACCTTTCTAGGGTCAATCTACAAATCAATCTACAAATGGGACACCACCAGAGAAAAAGTCCTATCAGAGATCCCTCACCCATCACCCTTGGGGACAGAGTCCTGAACCAGTTCCCTTGAGGGCAGCCTTAAGCCCGTTCCACACTACACGAATCCTGGCGCGTTACGGAGATGTGCGGAGCTCTCTGTCACCATTGCGGAAGCAAGCGGAGCAGCTGCGATCTCCCGATTTCTGGCGCGTACATAAAGATGGAAACCCATCTTTTGAGGGGCGGGTTCACGGCACTACTGCAGCCAACCAATCGGATCAGAGGGCAGGATGAAAGGGGCTGTCAATCAATCGGAACTCACTCGAGTCTCCGATTTCTCATGGATCCATTTCTCCTTCTCACAAAAGTTAGCCAGATGAATTCTATTCCCGGCACAAATTGTTATGTTAGTTTTCTCTCCTTCCTGGCCCCCTCTCTCTTCTCTTGTGTATCGGATCGCATTTGTACCTAACCAATCACCGCTGCGCTTTCTAAGAAGGCGGGACAACAGGAGGGACAACAGGCGGGAAGACACTCCTCCCGACCAGCTCTGCGTGCGGAAGTAGAGGCAGAGGCCTCCGTGCCGGGATTCGTGTAGTGTGGAACGGCCTTTAATGCCCACACAGAGGGCTGGCCTTAGGAGCTGCAGGGCCCAATTAGATGTGTGACGTTGTGAGTCATGTGACATCCGGGTTCTCCCGGAGGAGGAGGTTGGCTGGCAATCAGCTGCCTTTCAGCTCAGAGCGCAACTGCTTTTTTCACTGCACTCTGAATTGAAGGCGAAGGGCAGCCAATTGCAATCGGTGGTGGTGGGAGAGCCGACAATACGTGCAGGAAGGCTCCATCCTTCCCGCCAGCATCCCCAGCAGCACGCTACTCAGCATGCTGCCGGAGGACCTTTTACAACGGCCACTGACTACTTTATGGCAGTCAGTGCCTGCAGAAGGGGCGTTCTAATGGCGGCCAGCCCAGATAGGATTGAGTTGTAATGTACTTTTTATATTTATTTGGGATAATTTTTAATTCCATTGTTCCATTGTTATCCATTTGTTTTAAAACTATTGCAACCCACTCTAAGAGTTTGGGATGAAACTTCAGATTTCAAAGCATAAATAAGTGGCAGGAGGAGAAAATGTTCTAATGAAGTTGATTTTTTCAGTTATAGCCTTAATGAGGTGTGGCTACTATGGATGTCATGATGAGCTCCTGCACTTTAAAATTTATGCCTGAACCAGGGGCTGTAAGATGATCTGAGGCAGAGGGAGAGAGAGAGGGAATTGTTGATTGTTCTTCCTTTTAGCAAAGCACCTATCAAGATAGCCGGTTTGTGCCTTCCAACTACATGAATAAGATCCTCTTAGGCTTAAAAAAAAAAGACTGTCATAAAACTCTGATAAGGTTCAGAGGTACATAGAAATTGGTATCTTTCCATCAAAGTGTAGATATAGATCACAATTTGGGAAGAAAAACCAAAAACCTTCCAGCCTTTATGGATGGCCAAGCAGGAAACTGTATTCTTACCTTCTGTTTCGCAGCAATAGTTGTGAATTTGCTCCTTGGAGTTGACAGTGTGTAAAACTGAAAGTTGAACATACCGGTAATTTATCTCCCTTTGTATTCATTTGCACTAATGCCTTGTTCTTCCTAACTTTGGTGGTTAGAAAAATAGAACAGAGTTTAAAATGCTTTGATATACTTTTCACCATTTTTCTTAATATAGACAGATTTTTTCCTTCTACCAGATATAAGAAAACATAAAATGGTCTGAGACAGACTTTTCTATCTTTGTACATTGTTAAATTGAGAGCAGACTTGCTCGCTGTTGAAGGGCATGTTGTTGGGTAATAGTGGTATTACTACCAGAATGTGAAGATGGTACACAACAATTTCACACAACAATTTCTCTGGAACACAAGACAGAGCGCAGACCTTGTCAAAGAAGTAAATACAATATTTGTTTGACAAAATATTCATGCTTTAAATTTTGCTTTATTCTTTTTTGTTTTGAAAAAAAAAATCTTGGTTACCTTTCCACTCTCCAGCCACTATGCATCCTAGCAATGGAGGAGGTGGGCATCAATAGGCACTATCCAGCCAAGGTTGACACTGTAATCCTATCCCCCACCCTCCAGTCTGGGCCATGCAGCGTGGGCCATGTGGGCCATGCTGCATCCTATTCGGGGAAGGGCCCGGGTGGAGGTCTTCTTGGGGTAAGCGGACATTTCTTCGCTTACCATGGGTAAACCCCCAGCTGCTGCAATGAGGCTACTCGGTTTCAGCTCTTTAACACTGGCATAGAACCGAGCAGCCCTGTGTCAGAGAAGGGACCTGAGAGAGAGGATAGGATATGGCGTACTGCAGCGTCGCCAATCCATCCCCCCTCCCAGGCCCAATCCACCCACCCCACATTCGAGTTACAACTTGAATGTCAAAACACATACCACTACTTAATTTAGAGCGGAAGCTTTCATGGCCAGCAATAATCTTACACGATCTCAAGTATACGGGTAAAGATGCCATGTATTTTCATTAGAAGCCCAATAATGATTACAAATAATATCCAATCGCTGTAAGCAGGACCCAGATAAGTAGTAGCTGCGAACAGGAAAAATGCTTTTAAAATCAAGAAGCTGTAGATGGTGCAAACCAACATTTCGTTCCTGAACTCGGAACTTCTTCTGGGTACAATCCCAAGGATTGAAGATGGTACACATAGTTTGCAAACGTTGGTTTGCATTGCAAAAATACTTTTAAAATCAAGAGGCTATAGATGGTGCAAGCCATCATCATCATTTATTAATGCGGTCAAAGACCAACAAGAACAGAATACAACCAGATTAAAACAGAAACAAACATTATCAAAGCTAAAATTTAACAAATGAGGACAAATAAAGCAAGAAACAGAGAAGCAAAGAATAATGTTAAAACATATCCTCAATGTCGACAATACCTGTGCGAATTTTGCAAGCAGCTGCCAAGAAGCTTGCGCTCCAAATTGTGAACCGAGAATTAGTTCCCAAAAGAAGTTTATTAGTCATCATAACATCAGGCAAGTCCGGAAATTCCCTAGTCAGGGGAGAAATAAATTTGGAGCGGATACCCTGATAGAATGAACAGTGGAACAAGACATGTTCAGTTGTTTCTACATCTCCTGAGCCACAAGGGCATACCCTTTCAGAAATAGGGATCCTCCTATAGCGACCCTCGACAATTGCCGAAGGGAGCGCTCTCCACCTAGCTAGGAAAAAAAGCCCTCCTATGCCTCGGAAACTCAAGTATTGTAAGGTAGGTGGCTGGCGCAACTGTATATCTAACATCCTCTTCAGCGAGAAAAGTTGGGGTTCTACCGATGTCCCCCTGCCGCTCATTATCTAATAGCCTCTGCCTTATGGTCGTTTTTGCATGGTCATGATCCATTGCCAAAGTGGCTTTGGTGCAAACCAACGTTCCATCTTCATAGTTACCATCTTCAATCCTTGGGATTGTACCCAGAAGAAGTTCCGAGTTCAGGAACGAAATGTTGGTTTGCACCATCTACAGCCTCTTGATTTTAAAAGTATTTTTCCTGTTCACAGCTACTACTTATCTGGGACCTGCTTACAGCGATTGGATATTATTTTTAATTGTTATTGGGCTTCTAATGAAAATACATGGCATCTTTACCCGTATACTTGAGATCGTGTAACATACCACTACTCATCACTTTAGTTATAGTGCTTTTCAATGGAAGTAGTTCATGCATTCAACAGCATATATGTCCATCATTTTATATGTGTGTAAACCAGCTCACTAGAGTGTGCCACAGGTGTCTAGCAAATAGATCGAGGTGACTCAAGCAAGATTGCCAAGCTGGCTCATTGTTCCAGCAGCCTAGGCATGTTTGTGTGTTGCAGCAAGCAACAAGGAGTCCTCCAGCACCTTAAAGAATAACATTGTGTTTTTGCACGTCTGCTCTTGGCCTTAGTGTAAGGAAGAACAGATTGATGCTTTCAATCTGTGTCCAAGTTAGTAATCGGGCATAAAAGGGAAAAATATAAGCACAAATGTTCAGTATTCCATAAAATGCATAGATGCCACTGACTTGACTTATTGCCAAATCTGAATTGGCCATTGTTCGTCCATTATTGGAATATCAGTGCCATGATAACATTTATTCACTAGCTTTTCTTTACTCTTTATTTTATTAATGTTCTTGGAAGGCATGTATGAGCACTTATTTTTTTAAATAAAATGAGTAATAACAATCATAATAGCATATAGATGCCCAAGATAACATTCTTTTTGAGTGGATTAATGGAGAATGTGTTGTGAGCTCCAAAGCTGTTGAAAGTGTTGGAGTATTGCTTAACAAACAGACAGTGGAACAGGCATATATAGTCCTTTTTGGCCTTGTTATTTCAGCAACGTTTGATTGGGGGGGGTAATAAATTAACTTGCAGCTCATCTCCGACTCTACTTTGTGTAGCTTTTTGATATGAAAGCTCCCAGCAAAAGAAGTTCACATGTATTTTAGAGGTCACTCCTGAAGCTTGTGGAGGGGAAATGAGCTTACGCTATCTGTCAAGTATGCAATGACTCTCCTCTTTTATCCCCTTGGGGCTTAATCTTTACTTTTGAACCTTGAAAGCAAGTTTGGAGCAGAGTTCCAAAACCCACCGCGGAGCAATTATCCTTGGTGTTCCATTTCCCTTGCCATTCTTTTCAGGAAATCTGACACTCTACCTATGAATCAAGTTGAGTTCACCTTGAAGCCAGCCATTCATCTATTTAGATGAGTTAGAAAATCAGCTTTGGAGAACATTGTTGTGGGCTGCAAACAGCGTGTTTGAGAACAAACAAATCCAGTGTCAGATCATTTGGAAATGGAAACGGCCATTGAACAAATGTCTATAGTACAGCAAAACAAAAACAGATTCCCTTTGAACCAGGCGAGGACTTCTTCACAGGAAAATCGGAAATGGAATTGCTCGAGCTGAATGGCTGCAGTAAGTGCTACAATGTTCATTCAACTCCAGGGCTTTAAACCTGTGGTGGAAAAGAGGAAGATAACTCTTGTACTGTCTGGCCCCCCCGCCCTTAGATCTCTGAAGCCTTTCCCCTCTTTTTAGCTTCAAAGCACATACAGATAAATGCTGGCTCCATTGCAGGTTAACAATCCTTCCTGTACAAGTCCCAGGAAAAAATTATGATGAACAGATCAAGTGGCAGGGAAGCACAGAAAAGAGTCTCTCTGATCTGGGGCTATGGAGTGGCTGTGTGTGTGATGACCTTCTTGCCTTGCTGTTGCCATCATCTTCCTATTGTGCCTCCACAAGTGCCAGAGTCACCACCACATTTCTTCTCATGCCAAATCCTAATGAATAGGGGCAGGAGAAAACAGTGATAATGAAATAAAAACACATAACACCGCTTTCTGCTAAAAATCTGCCAAAGAAACAACAAAACCATCTAATTTTGCATCATTCTTCATCTGCTGACACTGTACAACCTATACCACCTACCTAGTACACTTTTAAAGTGACTACAATTGAGAAAAGTGGGGGGGGGAATGGAATACTGTAAAAATACAACACCGCTTTTTGCTATTTCATTTTGGTGAAACACCGAAATCTGTGAAAAAATAAAACCGTTTTCTCCCACCTCTACCAATTAAAATCTCTCCCATGTATTTATTTTATTTATTTACAATATTTATACCCCGCCTTTCTCCTCAAAGGGACCCAAGGCGGCTTACAAAAAAAATACAAATACAAAAAACATAAACACTTAAAAACACACACAATAATGTTAACTGACAGCGCAATCCGACTTAACTTTTGTGCCGGTTTAACCAGCGGCGCAGTGAGAACGGGAGGCCCCAGAATGGAAAAGGGATTCAAATCCCCTTCAAAAGAGGAATTCAAAGGGGATTTGAATCCCTTTTCCATTCTGGGGCCTCCTGTTCTTGCTGCGCTGCTGGTTAAACCGGCACAAAAGTTAAGTCGGATTGCGCTGTAAAACTAATAAAAACAACATCTAAAAACCGATAAAAGAGACCACTATTACAATTAAAAGCAAGAACATAAGAGCAAGCAGCACCCTACCTTTACCAGCAAGATGTTAAAAAGGTAAAAGACTTGTTAGTTGCTTGTTAGTCTTGGGAGATAAGCTCCCATTGACAGCTTTGGAAGTTTCCTTCTCAAAGCTTATAGCAAGTTTCAGGAGAGCATTTTGTTTTTGTTGTTCTCGGGATAATGGCATGTGGGGAAAGAATTAAATACCTCTCCTGTGTGCCAGGATCCTGTGATCTTGATTCCCCCCCCCCCCAGGGCTGTTATCTTAATGTAAAATATGAAGAAGGAAGCCTTGATGCTTCTAGCATCAGATGTAGTTTGACCCAAAAGGTAAAGGTTTTTTTCTGCAGCAGAATGTTGAAATGTGTCTCCAGTTTGAATGAAGAAAACAAACACACCTCAGCTGTCATAAGTCTGGAAAACAATATGGTGCTAGGCAAATGCTTTGCAAGGCATTCTGCCATAGAAGATATTAATTATATATACCAGTAGTTAATCAACAGCATGACTAAATAATCCCGTTGTTGTGTCTGTGAGACTAAATAATATGTTGAAAATTCTTCCAGACAAAATAGCAATAATGACACTATGGAAACTGATGGGTTTATAGTGAAACAAAGATTTTACCATGTGGTTCAGGATTTAAAAACAATCTTGATGCCAAATAAGTAGTCTTGCTGAACTTCTGAATATAAAGGTCATTTGCAAAAAGATCTGAACTATGGGGAATAGCTTGCTATATCTTCAAAGACAGGCCTGGATCTGTAGAAAAGGAAAGTCCTCAGAAGTTATCGCTACGAACACTTTAATTTGTACTTACAAAGCGACGACGGATGACCATATTTCATGCCTCCTGGTCACAGGCATCTTGGTCTGCAATTGAAATGTATAGATTGTACATTGTAATGCTGTGCTTTCTACTTCACATGCTCAGTTGCGATTGCTTTTGAATTAAATTACTGTAGCAATAATATCAGTCCCAGTGATCTTACATGAAAATCCCAGGAAGCGGGCAATCGGAATTGTATAAAAATGAACTGGGTATAGAATGGCAAGGACTTGCCTAGATTAAAGTACATGGACACTGTAAGAAGACATGGGTTTTTTTTTTCCTTTTACCCCTTTCATGCACACACGCCATGTTCCTGGTCTCAGCGTTGAGAAAGCTGGGAGCTGTTTGGAGGCAGCAGGTGGGAGAGGTTGAATCTGCCGACAAAGCACGAATACTACCGTGTGTCTTAAACAAGGTAGCATCACGCTGACATGCAGGCAGTTCTTCCGGCATGTAAGATCAACTTTGAGCTGCAAAACAAGCAACTATGGCTGAACAAATGGATCTATCAAGCCAGAATAAATAACCCCAAATTCTTCTTGTCCCTAGTGAAGATACCTTTCAGAAAAGTCAGAAAGAAAAAGTGTTTGACAGCAAAAGCAGCAACATTGATTGGAATTCATACATGGATTTCACTCCCTTTCACTACAAATAAGCAACTGAAATCCAGTGACCCTATTCAACCCCCACGTTTATCTCTTGATCCCAAGGAAATTAGCCTCTGTTGTTAGGCTCCTCATCTGTTTTCTCCTGAAGTGAGACACAGGCAAAAGATTCTTTAACCCTCTCCCCTCTGTTCCGAATAGACAAGGGAGGTTCTGTCAGAACTCTTCCATGATGCACCTCAGCTACTACTCCCCATGTGTGAGGCCGGCATAAGTTAAATAGGAGTGAGCACCCAAGATGCATCAGGGGTCAGAACGTACTCCGCCAAAACCATTGTTACTGTTTGGGAAATTGAGGCGTCCGTTCCCCATGTCTTGGTGTACATGGGGGTGAGTCAGTAGCCCTCTTCAGATGTTATGGCTGCTATGTAAAGCCAATGTGTGAGGGGGGCAGACCAGGGCCAGCCAGGGTTCTAAATCAGAGGGAGGCTCTCTCCCTGTTTTTAGCACTGCCCTCTGCAGAAAAGAGCTGAATGAGGGGACATCTTGAGGTGTGGCTAGCAGACAGCGTGTGTGGCTTGCCAACATGCCTGCTTTACCCCTCCTACAGATATACATGATTCCCATAGCATTGGAAGTAGCCTAGTGGGCCAATGTTGGTGGTCCCTTCAACTTTTGCTGAATCCAAAACATAGCTTTTATTAAAAATTAGTTGCCAACTAGGGCTCACACCTTTTGACAAAGGCAATACTTGGTTTTCTCCTGCCCACAAAAATGGAGGGGGTTCTTGGAACATTTTCTGTATTAGATTTTATCCCCTCCCTAGTAATCTGTATTTTTGTTTCTGTTTATGGGAGGTCCAACGAATTCTTGCCTTTAGAAAGTGAAAGAAGGAACTAGGAGATCAGCTACTCTGGCCTTAATTCTCACCAACAGGGAAGAACTGGTTGAGGAGGTGAAAACAGCAGGGACTTCAGGTGAAAGTGACCACTTCATCTTGGAATTCTCGATATGGAAGGAACAGAAAGCGAAAGGTAGTCAGATGTGTACCCGGGATTTCAGGAAAGCTGATTTTGATGCTGTCAGAGGAACATTAAGCATCATCCCATGGCTAGAACTCCTAAAGTAGAAAACAGCCCAAGAAGAATGGGATATTTTGAAAAGCAAGTTACTGAAGGCAAACCGTTCCCAAGAGAAGGAAAATTAGGAGATGTTGAAGGAAACCAGTGTGGCTGCAACAGAGAGCTTTCTGAAAGGTTGAGAAGCGAGAAGAGCATGTATAAGACGTGAAAGGAGGAACAGATGGCGAAGGAGCAGTCCATAAGGATTGCCCCCCCCACCTGCACTGATGGTGTCTGGAAGGCTAAAGCAGGGAATGAGCTGAGGCTTGTGAGATGTGTGAAAAGCAAACCCAGAGGCCAGAGGCGTAACAAGGGTGGAGCAAAGGCAAGTAGTTCTGCAAGACTCCATTACACTGGAGTCAGCGGCCCCTCCCCCTTGCTGTTGGAGCCATTCTGGCAGCAAAGGCAACACGCAGGACACTCCCCTGTTACTGCTGGAATGGCTCCAACAGCAAGGGGGAGGGGCCGCTGACTCCAGTGTAACGGAGTCTTGCAGAACTACTTGCCTTCGCTCCACCCTTGTTTCACCTCTGCCAGGGGCTAGGCAGTAGCCATAGCTGATGCCAAGGAAGGAAGCCGATGCTGCTTTCCTGAAGGGAGGGGGCATGTTGCTGTTGGGAAGGGGGGAGCAGAGCAGTCAGCGAAAGCACCCCCTTCCCTATGGTAAATCATACCACCCGGCTAGTTGCTATCAATAGACATACACAGGAACTGAGGCTGGTTAAGGTTTTATAAAAAAATACTTTACTCACCGTTCATACCTGCTTACATACATCTTCTGAAGGATCAGAGGCTCCTACTACTTTGGAACAGAGACCGCTAGAGCTGTTCCCTTGGTGTGGAAGTCTGGTGAGGATAGCCTGGCGAACAGGGAGGCCTGGCAGAACACATCCTGCTTCTCCTATGGTGTGGAAAGAAGAGGGATTGTGGAGAGAGAAAGGGGGGGCAGGTAAAGAGGTCTCGGGTGTCTGGACAGTATACTGCCCTCCAGAGTCCTGCAGGTGGCGTTGCATCCAAAATCCACCGGTTGTGAGATGGTCCACAAAAGGATGGCTGCCCAGCAAGTGCTGGCACAGTGGCTTTGTGCTCAGGAAGGGTGCCTGCTGATTGGGTGCTGGAGCAGGGGTATCTCCATTGTGCTCAGGAAGGAGAAAGGAAGGGAAAAAGGAGAAAAAGAGTGAAAGGAAAGAGAGTGGTCAATTACCAGTCCTGGGTGCTGCCTTCAAACAATGGTTCTTGGGTAGCTGAGGGAATGGGAGTGGTTCACACAATGCCAGTGGGTCAAATGCATGAGGCCTCTTGCCATCAGTGAATCACAGCACTGGCCTGGGTGGTGATTTCCTGACAGGCACCCAGTACCTTATCAGGCATGTCATGTGTCACACATTCAAATAACAGTATGTCAGGCAACAGGAATCACAGCTCAAAATAAGTAAAGAGACAGTAAGGGAACATTAATGAACATTAATTAAATTGAATGCAAGTCTCCAGAACCAGATAGACCACCTCCTAAGAAACTGAAGGAGATTGTGGATCTGAACTTGGAGCCACTGTCTGTAATCTGTCTGTAATAAAAGGGGGGGGGGGAATCTGGGAAGCTACAGACCAGTCAGTGTAACATCGATTTTTGGAAAAGGTTCTGGAGCAGGTTATTAAGCAGAATGTTTATGAACAGTTAGAAAATAATGAGGTGATTTCCTGGAGCCAACATGAGTTTGTAAAAAAAAAAAAAAAAAAAAGTCATGCCAGACCAATCTCACCTAAATGACCTGGGTAGGGAGGGGTACTTGTGAAATTAGCAGATGAACCAAACTGGAAGGGATAACTAACACCCTGGAAGACAGAAGCAGAATTGAAAACAAACTTGAAAGTTTCAGTCACTGGGCCCATAGCAACAAGATGAAGTGTAATGGAGACACATGTAAAGTCCTGCATGTAGGTACAAGTAGTCAGAGGTACAAGTACAGGATGGGGGAGACCTGGCTTGGCAGCAGCACATGTGAAAAGGACCAAGGTATCCTAATGAGCCACAAACTGAACATGAGCCGGCAGTGTGACGCAAATGCAAAATAAAAGCTAATGCCATACTGGACTATATGAAAACCCATTTCCTCAGAGCCCACAGGTGTACGCATTTAACTCCTGTTGCATTTAGACACCCTTAGGTAAAAATGGTTTAGCTCCAATCCAATAGAGGGTCTGTGGCAGCAGGACTCTTGTTCCACTGCTGTAAGCCGTCTTATGATGTTGCAAATGCTGCAGCACCATTGTGCACTTCAGGACCATTGGCACAAATGGCCAAAGACTATGCGTGCATATCAGCGGCTCCCCGATTTTCCATTAGATCAGGTAAGGTGGTTGGTCATAGGCAGTTTTTTTTGGGGGGAGTGGGGTAGGGAGTGGACATCACAGGGGTGGGAGGGGGTAGATATTGTCAGCAGCAGAGCACACTGGGATTCTATCCCCCTTTTGAAGCCTGGATCTGCCCCTGAGGCTTCCCGGACTCACATCAGCTAAATAGCTGGCATAGCTCTGAGGAGGTCCACTGATGGCCAGGTGGTCTATGGAGAG
Source organism: Plestiodon gilberti rubricaudatus (assembly GCA_026170595.1). Lineage (NCBI taxonomy): Eukaryota > Metazoa > Chordata > Lepidosauria > Squamata > Scincidae > Plestiodon > Plestiodon gilberti. The sequence continues at coordinate 121,191,190 of JANXHW010000001.1, read as the reverse complement.
GTACCTCTTCTAGGCCATCTGGTCACCCTCCTCACCTGCACCATAGCATGCAAAGCACACTGGTGGGAGATAGGATTGGGCTGATAAGAGTCCAAATCACAAGAAGTAATCTGTCTACTGTGTACTAGTCAGATCTGACTTGGAATACTGCATGTACGTAGTTCTGTGCACCACATTTTAAGAAGGACATTGACAAGCTGGAATGGGTTCTGAGGAGAATAATAAAGATGGTGAAGGATCTGGAAAACAAAGTCCTATGAGGAATGGTTAAAATGCTTGGTATGTGTAAACTGGAGAAGAGAAGACTAAGGGAAATACAATAGTCATTTTTGAATACCTGAAGGGCTGTCACCAGTGTTCCTTCTAAGCTGCTGAGCTTGGAGATCAGCTTTCCCAGAAGTCCAGTGATGACGTATGACATAATTGTTGAGTGTCCGGAGATGCCACCATGCAGCCATGGAAGGGGACCACGCAGTGGTGCAGACCCCTTGGTCAGAACACTGGCTGTCACATAGAAGAAGGAAACTCCTTGTGGCTCCTGAGACTAGAATCAATGGACTGAAACTATAGGGAAGTAGATTTAGGCTAGTCATGAGAAAGAATTTTCTAACTGTAAGGCTGCCCAGCACTGGGACACTCTGGTCTCCATCATTGGAGCTTTCCAAGCAGAGACTGAACAGCCATCTGTCAGAGATGCTGTAGCAGTTGCCTGAACTGAGCAGAGAGTTGGACTAGATGGCCTCCAAGGTCCCTTCCAACTCTCATGTTTTAGGAGCCATTTGCAGTCTATGCCAATGTGGATTTTTTGCTGTTTCCTAGCTGACAGTGAAACCTGCATTTGCAGATCTGCTGGCTCACTGCCAATTGCTCCCAATATTTCTTCCTTGAGTGGTAATGGATAATTCACAGCCCAACATTGATTTCACTGACTGCATCAAATGACCTGTTAAGGTGAGTGACTGTTGCTTAGCAAACAGAGACGACTAATGAAGTTGTACAATGTCTTTTGAAGATCAATGTCAACATTACCAAACCCAAGCTTTCCAAAATGCTGAGTCCCACAAAACCGTGTTGAAATTATGATGGGGGGGGGAGGAAGGCTTATGCGCTTTGTTTGGACTTCTTGCCACCTGCTTCACTGTGGTTTCAACAGAAGAGTTTTCAATATGTGATGAAAATTTCAACAATTCTCACGAATTAGAGTGAGAATCTCACTCTATAGCTCAAGGCCGCATTCCAGTGCAGCATTAGATTATTTCAGTGGCCTTTATGTATATGTTAACTGTGCACAGAATTGTGTCATATGTGTATTTTGCATATTCACAGGGTCACTGCCCACACATGACAGAGTTTGGTATTCTAAGAATCTGTTTCTGGAATGTTGTTGTTGTTGTTGTTCAGTCGTTAAGTCGTGTCCGACCCTTCGCGATCCCATGAACCATATCCCGCCAGGCCTTCCTGTCCTCCACTATCTATAGTACACTAAATAAAGTGTCAAATTTTGTATTTTTAGATCCCCCCTTCATTTAAGGGAAAAGAATTGGGTGGGTGGGTTAAAGGAGTTAAAAGGAGCATAGAGGCAACATATTTGTTACCAATTTTCCTAATTTTGACTGGCTTACCTTTTTATTGTTGACTTCTTCACTGTTGTTATCGCTTTTATCAAATGGTTGCCATATAGACATTAGCTGCTTTGGGAATTCTTGTGCATAGAGAGGCAAGCTAAAATCCCTTTGTGAATAAAAGGGATTTTGTTCACATTAAAATATATTTTAAAAAAGGAGGTCCCATGGAGGACATTGGAGGTAACACATTGGAGGTAAAGGGTGGGTCCGAATCTGAAAAAGGTTGAAAGGTACTTCTTTAATACAAACATGAAAGCAAACAACTGTGCTGGAAGTATGCATTCACGTTGGAATGAATGAAAGATTGAATGTAATCAGTTCCAATCAGCTTTTCTTTCATTTGTTATGACATTAATGACAGTTGTGAATATGCCTTTTTTCATTCAGAATTCCATTTTTTTCCCCTGTAAGTAGCTGGGGGAGAATGGCAGCAGTGGAGAGCTTTTAAAATCTCTTTAAATGGTGTATAAAGTCAAAAAAGAATGGTGTATAAAGTTGAAAAACCTCTCAGCTGGTGGGCATTTTGTTTCCACAATGCCCCAGTTGTTGCATTGGTCTGGGGCACTGTAGAGAAAAGATGACTGTAAGGTCCCTTCCAGTACGGGGTCCGGCAGTGGGGTGAAAAAGGGGAGGTCCTCCTCTTCATTGACCTCCAGGTTAGCTGCTGACGCTGTCTTGGTCGAGAGTAGTGGTCCCGTAGCTTAGGGAGCCTTGCTCCCCGCTGAGGTCGCTATTTCCCAAGCCTCAGGTTGTCCAGAGGGCGGGGGTTATATCACCACTTTGGCCGCCTCTCTGGAGGGCCGTCCGATCACGGGCAAGAGAGAGAGATGCGTCCCCTCTAGCCTCCCAGCTGACTGACTCATCATCGGCGGGGTTGCTCCTTATATACTCCCCCATTCCCGCCCCCCTAGGTGACGGACAGGCGGCGTGGCCAATAGCATTCCCCCTCTCGGGAGATCGGGCCTGACGCCACCTGTCCGTGCGGCGAGCCCGCCCCCCCTCGGCGTTCAGCCGTTTTGGTTGCGGCGGGCCTGGGAGAGGCCCTTCCGGGATGCCGGCAGGCCGCTGTTTGGCCCTAAAGGAGGCTTCGGCCTCGCGGGGTGGCGCCCCGTGGAACCCTCTTTGACCCGGCGGTCCGGATCGGCCCTTAAAGGGGCTGTCGTCTCCGGGGTTGGCGCTCTGAGGACCGGCGGGGCTGTGGCGTCCCCTTCCCTGGACTCCGGAAGACCCTGTAAGTCCACCGGGACCATCTGTTGCTGGGGTGCCCCCGAGTGTTCCTCACTTCTAGGGGAGGAAGAAAGTAAGGGCGATGCCGGATCGCTCTTACAATGACTATCAGTGAGGTTACCATGTTTCTGTGCAAGTGGCTATTTTCCCACTTGCCCTGGGGTGACAACATCTGGGGCACTGTAGGGACACAAAATAGTGCCTGCTAGATGGAGACTACTTGCCGCCCAATCCTGTCCTCTGCTGGCCTGCGGGATACAGCATGGTGTCTGTGCAGTGTCTGTTGCCTGCTATGGGCCGGTTGGGGACCAGGCCAACCAGGAGAGGTAAGTAAAGACATTTTTTACTTACCTCCTCAGCTGCTCCGTGGTCCCCAATGGACCTACTCAGATCTATGCCAGCTCTTTGGCTGATGTAGTAGCTCTGGTAGGCTGAAGGGGGCAAATCTTGGACTGAGACGTGGGGGGGGGATTAGGATTTGGTGTGCACCACTACTGACGAGATCCTTTCTCCCCTGAGCCCCCCCTGAACTGCCCCAATCCCCTCCCTGAACTTCCACCACCACCAGCCAACAACCACTGTGAGGCCCAGAAGGCCTCGTGCCATGGACAGCTCTCCTTAGAATGGTGGAGCTGTGGGCGCACCAGCGACCGGTGAGAAACAGTAGCACAGTGTTTCTCAAACTGTGGGTCGGGACCCACTTGGTGGATCGGGACCTGATTTCTGATGAAAACATGGGTGATGGAAAAATCAGATAAGTAATAGCCTCAAGCCCTGAGGCTTTTCAAAAATCAGATGGCTGCTAATTGCCCTGCAAGGAGCTGAGCTCCTGCAGTTTGCAAGCTTGTGTAAATATAGGGAGATAGATGTTTGAGCATCTTTTTTCTGGTGTTTTTTTCCCCAAGTTCATCAATGACAGGTAGTGGGGGCAGATGAAGGCTAGGTCACATAACTAAGCCCCTCAAGTCTTGAGGCTATTTATTAGGGCTGCCTCATAACAAGAAATGGATTGATTACTTGTAAGTAAATAAATAAATAAATAAATAAATAAATAAATAAATAAAAAGTCTTTTAAAGCTAAGTGGGTCCTGGGATAGACTGTCATTTTAATAAGTTTATCCCGGTGCTAAAATGTTTGGGAACCACTGCGCTAGCGAATCTCACTTTCTGTTAGCATATCTCGTGGATAGGATTTGGCCGTGAAAGAAGCATGGCTGCTCCTTTTCCACTTTAAATGGTTTTAGAGGAGAGGAAAAAGTTTGTCAGTACTAAGCATTCTGAATGAATGAAATGCAGCTTTTTAAAAGGGAGAGGGCTGCTGCTGCCAGAGTCTTACTGGTGACAAAACACCTTTGGAGACACCTTAATGCAAGTTCTTTCTGAAATACTCTGGGGAATTCAACCATACATGTTCAGGGTTATTTTGGGCAATGCCTTGAGAAATATGTGGCATGAGAGTTTGTCCTTGATAACCAACATACAGCTCTCTGAAGCTCTCTACCTTAGATCTCAAACAACCCTTACAGGGTAACTGAAAGCTATGAAACTGATGAGTGTGAGAGCCTGAGAGTGCTCTTGAGAAATTCTTGCTCTTGAGAAATTCATTGGGGGTTCTTGAGAAATTCATTGGGGGTTCTTGAGAAATTCATTGGGGGTTTGCATAAGAGAACCTCCTGGCAGATACTAGTGCCTGGAAGTCTAGCACTTCTAAGTGGAAAGAAGGACAAAGTGGAAAGAAGGGCAAAGTTTTTATTGTATTTGAAATAGATTTGTAGAGTATTTTTAACTGCACATTGTTGCATTTTAAAAAGACCTGTCAAGTCATTGTCAAGTTTTAATGACATTTTTAACCCAGTTTGTTTTCTATGACCTGAATCCTGTTGAAGATGGTTCGTTCGTGTTACAAGGACAAAGTGCATTTGGATATCCAGGACATCAGCAGCGGTTGAGAGTAATGTGAAAAATATTTGTTATATATGGCACCAGAGATTAAAATGCACTTCAGGAAAAGAAGGAAACAATGCATAAAACATGTCCTTCCATCCAGAGGGATCAGTTCAGAAACACATAAACAGGGAGCATTCAGAAATGATTCGAATCTATGCTTGACAGCCCATTTAATGTTGCTTAGGAGAAAGTGTCACTATTACCTTTGAAGACTGAGATCATATATACATGAGGAGATACAGAGAACACAGGGATGTGTTTTGGTGCCTACACCCCGCCCCCTGCTATTCTGCAGCAGGATCTCATTGAATAGATAAAGCCAGAATGAATGTTTGTGTGGACTCTTGAGAATTCCTGTTCCAGTGCTTTTAGGATTTTTTTCTACAGCAGAAATGAGAGGTGGCAGAGAGCTTTAAATGCTCAGTAGTTGGGTTCAAGACATGTTCTTGCAATATCAATTTTGGATTGGACAAAAATAAAATTAACTGCAGAAATATTGACTATAAATTGCCCATTAGGCATCCTTCCTTGCCTGTTGATAATGGGGAGGAGCAGCAGCAGTTCCAGAGGAAAAATTGGGAAGAGTATACAGGTGGGCCCCCATATCCACTGATTCGCTATCCACGGTTTCAGTTATCCACGGATCGTGGGGACCCCCCCCCCCCAGGCTTTTACTTTTTTCTCCAGTAAGCTTTGTTTCTTCCTTAAAGAAACAGGAGAAGCAGCCTCTGGCTGCTTATTACAGGCAAGTAGAACGAGACTAAGTACTAGAGAGGCTCTGCAAGGTTAACAGAAACCTTGCAGAGCCTCTCTAGGACTTAGTCTTGTTCTACTTGCCTACAATGGAGGCTGCTTCTCTGTTTTAAGGAAGAAACAAAGCTTGCTGAAAGAAAAATAAGAGCTGGGGGGGGGGAAGCATGCCTGCCTGCAGGGGAGGCAGGGGGGGGCTCAGGAAACCATGGAGGGCATGTTCGCTCTTATCCACGGTTTCAAGTATCCACGGAGGGGCCTGGAACATATCCCCAGCGGATATGGGGGCCCACCTGTACACACTTGTGGAGCTCTGAAGGGTGACATGGGGAAGGAACCAGGTGCATTTCTGAATCCAGAAAACCCCCCCCCCCACCTTTCCACTCTTGAGTCACTATAGGAACATAGAATACAACTTCATATGTGGAACGGTACTTTGCTACCATCAGGAATGTGAATTTACACCTTGCTCCACACCATCTGCCCAGATTGGGATCTGCCAGCAGACCCCAATGCTGGGTCATCCGTATAGGGGGAGAGAGGATGGGGAAACATCAGAGAGCAATGTCCCCTTTAGGACATAGACGGACACACATACACACACACACCTCTGGGTAATGCTAACTGGAAAAAGTCTTAAGGAGGTAACGAAGTAGGCAAGTTGTTTGTTCAAAACAAGGAAAGAGTTTCTTGAGATAAAAAGGGGACAATCCTGTAACTTAATTCCATACTTGACCTCAGAGGCAATGTGTACAAGAAAAATAAATCGGTTTCTAACTACACTTCTAACTAAAGGAGCTTGCAGGTCCCTTACAGTCAAGATTACCCAGTCAAGAGCCCTGTTCTGGAATCAGAGAGGCAGGTCACCTCAGGAATTAACCCTGGACAGCTCCAGTCTCCTTCCTGAGCTGATAAAAATCTCACAAGCTGACCGCTGCTCATTGGCTTATTTTTATCCCAGCTCTGCTAGGCTGGTTTAAATGCAACGAGCCCCCAAATCTTCCTTCTGCAAAGTCAGGTGGGTTGACCTGGACCAATTACCAGGTGTGAGTTAAATTCAGCATGGAGCCAGAGGAGCAGGGTTCAGCCAAAGCTTTTGTTCCCCTTGGTGAGACCAGACAGACTGGCACTTCCAGGACAGATCCTTGGTAAAGCAGAGTGCTGGCAGGATGGTAACTGTGACAGGCGGACTAAGCATCTGTGTGCCCAGATGGGATTGTCATTAAGGAGAAAGAGGCCTGTTTCCCTACAATGCAACAAGCAGTAACCCTTCTTTCAAACCCCTTCAACCTCCCTGAAAAAGAATGACCTGTCTTCAGCTGGACTTGGTATTTGCATGTGATACATAATTAATCCTTCAAATTCTCTCTCTCTCTCTCTCTGATTTAGGATGTTTTTATATAGTATAACTAGGCTTACCATCCATCCCGGAATTTCCGGGACAGTCCCGGAAACCAGCCTCGGGTCCCGGATCTGTCCCGGACCATTCCGAGACCGACGGAAGCCTCCGCCGCCGCCGCGGTACATTTCAAAATAAACTTACCTTTTCTCCGGGCGCCGCCATCTTGGATCTCAACTATCATGCATATATACATAAAACCTAGGTAAGGGCCACAGTATGTGTTACAAACAGTGTGTGCTTGGAGCTTTTTAAAAATAATATTTTTTAATTAGTTGAGAGGGTGCAAGATGCCACCAATTAAAACTTTTTCAGAACTATAGCTAGTGCATAGCTAGTACAGAGAGGAGGCAACTAACATAGAAACTGTGTCAAGGGCTAAGAACTAAAGCCCTCTTAACCTCCTGATGTGAGGGCCAAACTCATGCGTTCTTCACAATGTGTCATTTGGCCCTGTGTATAGGACTGCAGTTTGAGGATGCTTCTTCAGAACAAAGGCATCATCAACATTAATTTTCAGGGTAGATTTTTAAGAACTGAAGTAACACAAAACATTAAGGTACCAAGGAATGAGGCCTTTGCACAGCTGGAACTAGTGTTCCGGCAGCTCAAGGTCCATGTGCAGCATGGGAGGCTCTGCAGGCTCCAGCAAGTTAGTGGCAGAAGAGAGCTGTGGGCGGGGAGGGGGAGTAACAGTGTGTTTCAAGAGGAACTAGGGGCATGTCAGGGAGGAAAGGGGTGGATCTGGCAGCAGTCATGCATGTTGTAACTTATCCCCCATTTTCTGCCCGCCCACGCACCTCCGGTTCTCCTTGGACTTGCACCAGTTATATAGCTGGCATAGGTCAGTGAAGATCCATAGGTGACTGGGTAGCCTACTGGGGGTGAATAAAAAATATTTTTACTTGCCCCCTGCAGGCTGTCTGATCACCCCAGAGCATGCAGCATGTGCTCTATTGTGCTCTGCATGCTGTAACATGGCGGGGGATAGGATTGGACAGTTAGCTACGTGAGATGCAGATTTAATTATCTGTGTTTTGGCAATAAGTTCACAAAGTATCATTTTAATCAGTCTACTTTAGATCACGTTGAACTGCCTGAGATTGAATAACAGCTCACGTATGACAAAATGAAATGTAAAGTATCTCGTATTCGGTGGATGGAATAAACATCCCCTCTGCACATGTACCGCATCCTCTGGGTATTCAAACATGGAAGATTAACTTCATACATAAATTAATGGAGCCAACTGACGTTTCGAACAATCCCCAATTGTCTTGCCTTGTCACTTCCCAGGGCATGTGTAATAAAAAATAAACAAATTATTAGCTTGTTAGCTGAATTAATTGAAATGTTAAATGTTTTTTAAAGGTATTTGCCTACCCCCTGAATGAGTCATAAGAAAACGTGTACATTGGATGGAAGAAACATTCCCGGTTCCTTCCTTATCGTGTGACTTTTACAGGAATGTAAGTGATGATCATGAAGGGTTGCTGTTATTGTTATGAAACACTGAAAGGAAGCTGTGTTGGGACCCCACATTTCCTTTTAGACAAGAAAATGGAAGCCTTGCTTTAAGAACGTTGAAATGTAACAAGCCGGATTTATGAACATACTTGTCATGTACAAATTGGCTAAAGGTTTCAATACAGAGCAGCCTTCAGAAACTCAGATGGAGAGTGGAATTTCACTGTTATTTTATGTCAATTCCCTGAAGATTTGGAGGACAAAACATGACTGTGCTTTAAAGGGCTGAGGAGACCTATAGGTAAGCATGAAGAGTTAGGACTCTTGGGTGCAAATTTTTAGTAAATTGCGTGCAAATTTTCTTTCCTATTGTGTGCATATTGCGTGCAATATTAAATGTGGAGAGAGGTGGGGAGGGCTTACCAAGCACGGCTCGTAGAGGAGCCGAAGTGCAAAAATGCATAATTTCCAGCCAGCCCGAGAAATCGGCGTCAGTTCTAAAATCATGCACAGGCAGCAAAGAGGCCAGGGTGCGTGGCAGGGGTGCTTAAATCCCCCCAGCCCCGCCCCCTTTCTGTGCCCAAGTGGGGGCTAGAGGACATGTCTTGCGAGGCATGCCAATTGGCGCGATGGCTGGGGATTGGAATGATTTTCGTGCACACACACGCGCTCTCTCTGGGCTTCCTGCTGCTGCAATTGTCTTCTCGCTTGCACATTCTCTCTCTCTGTGTAAGGCTTCTATTGGCATGCGTTTTGCGTTCATTTCGGGTGCAGTTTGAAGAATGCGTTCAGAGAGGGCTTTTGCATGCTAGAGAGTGCACATGCGTGCTGCACGCAAAAATCCTATCTCATAGGCAAAAATAGAGTAATTCAGAACAGTACAGGAAAGTGTTTAGGCTATTGCTGACTGAGGCCTAATGAAAAATGTCACACTGGGAACCTTAGTTTTGCAGAGCTTCTAAGTTGGATAATGAGTTCTGAAAGAAAACATTTGAATGGTCAGTCAACACTTGGTTCTTCAGTTTCTAGAACTTGTTTTTCAGCTGGTTGCAAATTGTTGGAATTATAACCAAGAGATGTGAGTACTAGTGACAAAATTGTAGTAAGGTCAACAGTTTAAAACAGGTCCTATGCTACTTTGCCTTGAACAAGCTGGAAGGGGAAGCAGTAGAGTTAGCAGAAAACGTAGAGGCTTAGCTAATGGACGGGGGCTTCTACTCCTCTCCCCTCTGCAGCAATGATCTATTGAAGGAGAAGAAGGCTGCCTGGACTCAACTTGGGCTTCACCATGCTCCACAAGATTTTTAGGCAGGGCCATGAGAGGGAGGTAAGGGGGTAAATTGTACCCAGGCCCAGGAGCTAAAGGAGGGGCCCCAGAAATTTCATGGGATCTCAGCTGGTCTCATGGAGAGTGAAAGGAGGAGGCTGGGCCAACCAGGAGGCCAGGTCTACTGGGTGGGTAGACCTGGGTGCCGCATCGAGAAGCCTGGTAGACCTGGTCTCCGGAGACTATGCCGGCTGCTGCTGCCCTCCACCTGCCCCATTTTGCCCCCTCCCCTTTTAAGAAGGGACCCAAAAGAAACTTTGTACCCCCTGATACAATTCCTCTCAGAGGCCCTGGCTTTAGGTTTTGAAGGAGGGGGGTATCAGTGCAGACCCGGGCCATCCATGAGGCTGACTGAGGGAGTTGCCTCAGGCAACAGATTGGCAGGGGTGCCAATCATCCTCCAACTTGCTTTCACTCCTCCTCCTCCTCTCCCCACACCCTGGATTGGAAAAGGAAGAGGGAGAGACAGAAAAAAAGGAAATATGGAGGAGAGAAGTGTGGAGGGCTAGAGTGTTGCCCACTGTTCTCACTTTTTGTGCTGCTGCACTTCCATAGCTGTGTGTAGTGGCATAGTACCCTGATGCTCTGCAAAGATGTCAAACTTCCAGGTCACCAAGCTCCGAGCTGTGCAGATCTTGGCTTAGGGCTGTTCAGCCACATGTCCGCACAGCTTAGGGGAGCAGCTTAGGGGAACTCTTCTCTACACTACCTCTTTTGCTCCCTTCCTCTCTTCCTTTTCTCATCCAGGGAGTGGCAAGGCAAAAAAAGTGGGTGTCACTAGCTGTGCATTCCTCCAGAAAATGTGTGTGGTGGATGCTGGGACCGTACCAATGTGACATGGGATAAAAGTTTATTAGTGGAATGTATAAGTAACTTTCCATTTTGCCAGCACAGCACACTTGCTGATTGGTGGAACAACCAGCCAATGAAATGTCAATGCATAATTTATACCCCAAGACGGGGGTCACTGTGCTAACAACATGAAGGTCCGGTTGACTTAGCACAATTGTCATGTTGTACTTCCCTTTGTTGCTTTGTTTTATGATAACACAGCTCCCCAATGTTGCTTCAAGGTTGAACACTGTTGCTTAATGGGAAACTGACAACAAACCTGTGAGCAGCAGGTTCAGATTGTGGAAACTGGCCATCCATGTAGTGATAAGTGAAATCTACAACATCCCTACATCTAATGCCAAGTGAGTTCCGCTACGGTTCACTAGCCTCTGGTCCAGTATACGATTATTTTCAAATGTATATTGATGGGAAAACACACAGTTCAATGGATGGTTCAGTGATCTGTTTATGAAATATAGGACATATCGCTTGCCTCTCGTCGCAAATACAGATGATGGTTCAGAGATTTGGTACCTGCGGTTTATGAAGAGGTGCTATCTCCAGTTCAAGTTTTTACTTTAAACGATGGCATAATTAACAGTTCAGCCAGCAATTTTAGCAAAGAGCCAAATGTCCTCTAGATCCAGAGTACCCCCAAATCAGAAACATCTAAAAGGGCGTTGAGTCAAGGGGCAGGGGATGCAGCCACCCATGTGGTCTATGTTTCAGACCATGTGTGATTATTATTCCTTAGAAGTACAAATATACGTGATCAGTTTTAGCAACTGTAATGAAGGGTGAACCTATCGCTATATTGAACATTATTGTAGTTGGGAATAAAGACTAGGAGAGAGAGAGAGTTACGCAAGACTTTTAGTGACGGACTTCCTGTGCTATGTCATCAAGCATCTAATTTAAATACTAAGAGTGATGCATGGTGGACACATCTTCTACTACACGGGTTCTCAACCAGTGGTACTAGTACCACCAGTGGTACTTCAGCCAACTGATTGTACTCTGACCACCGGACTACTGGAATCCCGCTCTGATGCGACATTTTCAGCGGTGTATTTTTGATCCTGAGAGGCTCTTGCCTTTGACCGAGCCTCTCGGGAACGTTGAGAAGGGCCCACCTGCCCAGAGCCTCCTACTTTTCTGACCTCCGAAAACTTGGAAGTGACTGACAATGATGTTATCGCCAGTCACTTCCGGTGGTACGCAGCAGGAGAGTGGCGCCGGAAGTGGTACTCGCCCGGGAAAGGGTTGAGAACCCCTGTTCTACATGATCAGGAACAAACTGCATGCTCTTGGTTGTGCTCCACGGAAAGAGAGCACTCGACCAAACGTGCAGGCAGCTGCCTTGTACATATGCCCCGAGGCAGCTCAGCTTATCATTTTATGAGAAGTACATAACAGAAAGAGTAGAACGTGAATATGTGACAAAGATAGCAAAGGACAGATTGAAGCATACTGAGTAAAACTTCATCATCGCTTGCAGTAGTTGACGGTGGCTTGTGCAAAAGTTTAACTTCTGCATTTTACCTCCAGAAATATTTTTATATGTATAGACTTTTTTTTTCCATACTGAAAAAGAGAGAGGGAGAAACGTGAATCATACTTTCAAGAGATAGATTGCCATTGTAAAGCGACGCATTGTAATGCAAAGTGTTAATTATCACATACAAAAGGGCACAAAGCAGCCTGTAATTATAGGGAAGGAGAAATAGGGCAGCTGCCATGTCAATGCAAGCAAAAGGGAGAAGAAAGCCTGGCCTTGGTGTCAGAATGGAAATGTGTTTGCGAGGGTTCTCAACTCTGACTGAAGCTATTCTTGTAGATTGTTTTGTTTTTTAAAATAGATCAGAAACTGTTATGACCGGCTACAATGTAACACGAACGAAGCATCCTCGGGATTCTAGTCATAAAAGCGCAAACAAATTTTTACAAATGTTAAAAACTGTATTTTCAAAAATGACTTGTAAGTCTATTAAAATCACATATGTGAATAACAGTGCAATCCGACTTAACTTTTGTGCCGGTTTAACCAGCGGCTCAGCAAGAACGGGAGGCCCCAGAATGGAAAAGGGATTCAAATCCCCTTTGAATTCCTCTTTTGGAGGGGATTTGAATCCCTTTTCCATTCTGGGTCCTCCCGTTCTCGCTGCGCTGCTGGCCAAACCCGCACAAAAGTTAAGTCGGATTGCGCTGTAAAACACCTTAAGAGTCTGCTCTTTAAAAATACAATAAAAACATTTTAAAAAACACATCTAGCATAATATTTTGTTCATTCTTCTATGAACTTTATCAAATGCAATAAAAAGCCTAAGCAGGCAGGAAGATGTTGAACCCATCTCAGTCCTGCTGCTTATTTTAAGAAGTTTTTGGCACGCATTTTCCTGAGGATCAGTCAACACCGGAAACAAATCGAGATGTACTAGTGTCTAGGAAAGGGGACATGACATGTGCCTGTACAGTTTATAGAAAACCTATTCATACAGGACGATATTTAAACAGTGCCTCAAATCACCATCCCAACCAGAAAAATTCAGTAATGTACTCTTTAATGCATCGTGCCCTTAACATTTGTGATCCTTCATCTTTCCAGCAGGAAAATTGGAAAGTGATAGATGCTCTGCTAAATAATGGCTATACCTTAGCTCAGATAAATAGGGCATGGGGAAAACAAATCTGGAGAAAGCAAAATGTGAGGGAAGAAAGACAGGAAATAGAAGAACCACCCAGAAGAACATCTGTATATTTACCTTTTATTAAGGGCATCACAGATAAAGTTGGAAGGGTAATGGGAAAGTATTATTTTAAAACAGTTTTTAAACCCACACGAAAAATCTCTCAACATTTAAGAAATCCCAAGGACCATAGATCACCTCTAAATGCACCAGGAGTGTATAGGGTGCCTTGTGATTGTGGGAAGATGTACATAGGGACCACCAAACATTTTATTTCCACCAGAATTGAGGAACATGAGCGTGCCTGCAGATTAAAACATTTGGAACAATCTGCTCTGGCACAGCATATGGTGGATACAGGCCACTCTATTAATTTTGATAATACGGAAAAAGTATGCCATGAACCTAATTATAGGGCAAGATTAATCCTGGAAGCATTAGAAATATTTAAACATGATAAACAGGTCCTTAATCATAAGCAGGAATTGACTATGATAAACAGAATTTGGACTCCTGCAATAAATAAGAATATAATAAATAAATAGGTCTGCAATCATAAGTGCCACCACTAGGGGCAGTGTAACAGGTTTAAATAAGGTCAGTCCTCTAGTGCATGTATTGATTTGTTTCTGGTGTTGATTGATCCTCAGGAAAATGTGCACCAAAAACTTCTTAAAATATGCAGCAGGACTGCGATGGGTTCAACATCTTCCTGCCTGCTTAGGCTTTTTATTGCATTTGATAAAGTTCATAGCAGAATGATCGAAACATTATGCTGGATGTGTTTTTTTTTAATGATTTTATTGAATTTTTAAAGGGCAGACTTTTAAAGTGTTTTATTCACATATGTGATTTTAATAGACTTACAAGTCATTTTTGACATTACAGTTTTTAACATTTTTAAAAATTTGTTTGCACTTTTATGACCATAATCCCAAGGATGCTTCGTTCGTGTTCTGTTTTTGTTTGTTCACACGATGTAATGTCATTTAGCCAGGGAAGGCCTGTTAAAACTTCCAGGATTGCTTCAGCAATCACTGGAGACTCTGTTGTATCAGCATGGTTGTTTTTTTTTAAAAAAGTTAGGATTGGGCTGCTAATTGGTCTGCTGGGATCATGTGTAGTGGCCAATGGCACAGCTTTGTGGTTTGGCGGGACTGGAGACTCCAGACCAATCAGGGTGGACAATCCTATTTACATCACCACCCTTCCAACACAGGAAATTATTTCAGATCAAAAAAAGGTTGATTTTTCACTGTAAGGTTCTTGCCAAGGTTCTGGAGCCTTCTTTTGTTTTGTTAACAACTTGCTTTTTTGCTTTGTTTAGCAACTTGTTTTTCCCAAAGTCATGAGCCTTAGGAGGTGGCTGCAAGGTAAAACTTGCTGCGCCAGTAGGTGTGGTAGCTTCATCTCAGAATTTTGGAGCAGGTAGCACTCCAGCAAGTCTAGTCCGATAGATTGATTGCTTTCCTTTTTGACCTGTGGATTTGAGGCCTCTTACCATCCGTCCATGAACTAATTGTGTTACTGTTCTGGTTCAAGCTTTCCTACCAGGCAGTCAGCACCAAGTACATTTCTGCACATGCACGTTCCATACATGCCTTTAACTAATAGAGACATAACAAGATTGATCAAGTAACAACACACACATACATCTGATTCACAGACACTTACACAGCCCATTCTCTCTCATACACCACTCACTACTCAAAACTCCACATTAATACGCTCTGTAGACACCCAATCAACATGCACACCCTCACAACTCACACTACAGCACCCATATTCTGTCCTTCCACCTACATTTGAATTCTATGGAACTTAGAGAAAAACTGTCATTAAGGAATATCATTAAGAAAAATCATAGAGGGTGGTGGTGGAAAGAGGGACCATGCTTGCCTCCATTCTCAGCTCCTATGCTCTTAAATATGTGTAGTGGCATCATGGTTGTTCTAGTTGCAGAACTCTTGCTGCATTGGTCTATATAGAAGAAGATAAGGGATCACAATCAGGAAAACTCTCACTGTGCTTCTCTGATCTGGGGGAAGAACCAGCACAGTTTGTTCACCTCCTTAATGGCTTTCCTAATTGTAGATCTTTTTTTTTTTTACTTCCATAAGATTCACAGGATAATCCTGACCAGGGACGCCGCAGCATACAAAAGCATGTTGTGTCGGATCCTGGGCAGCAGGATCGGGCCAGCGCTGATGCAGCTGGAGGCCTCCTTGGAGGAAAGGGATGTTCATCTCTTTCCCCCAGGTAATGCCTCAGCTGCCCCATGGGTCTCCTTGGATGTGCGCCGGCAAAATGGTCAGCACAAATCCAAGAAGCCCGTGTAGGACTCGCCAGGCCCAGGATGGGGGATAGGATTTGGTGGAATGTGCCGGCGAGCATCCCTCCCCCTTCCGGACCTGGCCACCCAATCACTCTCTCCCATTCCACCCTGTTCCGCCCTCCCCATGGGAGCTTCGCTGCCAGTGTCGCTTACTCTCCAGGTATTGAAAACGTGTCTTACGGCATGTTTACGTCACTCTGGAGCGGCGGAGAGCTGCACACAGGATTGCGCTGTCAATATAACTCATTTACTCCTCTGACATCTATGGAAAAGCAGAAATAGCTATAATCATGAAAATTTGGGGGGGGGGAGCATGCTTTTCTGCCCCCAACCCTGTTGTCTGCAGGGTCTTGGGGATGAGCAAGTCTATCCCTGATGGCTGCCCCAATTGCAGTAGTTTTTATTTTGCAATAGAATTTAAAGGAATGAATTGCCACCGTTCGTTTGCAGCTGTGTCAATGAATGGCTTGCTGCACAGAGCAGCTGTTATACCAATCTTATTTCAAGCTACCTCTGTGCAGTTTATCACTTTGTGTGTGAAGTGGGCCCTGCTGCCAAGTGAGAATCATCAAACTTATGCTGCCAGAGTGAATTCTTGTTTTCCAAGGATAATTCTATGAGATCACACCATGAGATTAATCATGCACTCTCCATATGGGCAATTTCACAGTAGCCCACCTATAAACAGAGTGTTGGTTCACTAAAACATGTATATTGCATACCCCAAGGCCAGCTGAAATTTTCAGTTGTCTCTATGGAAAAGTAGCATGATACCTAAGTTGACCGTGGTTGATATTATTATTATTATTAATAATAACAATAACAACAGTATTTATATACTGCTTTTCAACAAAAAGTTCACAAAGCGGTTTAGACACAAAATCAAATGATTAAATGGCTCCTTTGATGGCTCATTCACAAATGGAAGTCATCATCTGATGCTACAGTCAACAAATACCATTTTGAGCTAGTTCCTTGGCAGCAAAGTGCTGGGTGAGGTCTTTGCTATCTCAAAAATGCAGGCATGATTCTGTACTTGAAGTCTGCTTCTCTGTACTGACTGGTCTAGAACAGGGGTTAACACCTTCCCAGCCGAGTACCACCTCAGGCAACACTCTCCTGCTGCGTACCACCAGCAGTGACTGGCGATTACATCATTCCCAGTTAATTTCAGGTTTTCAGAGGCCAGAAAACACAGGTAGGAGGCTCTGGGTAAGTGGAAGGGCCCTTCTCAGCATTCCTGAGAGGCTCGGCCAAAGGCAGGAAACTGCACCCTAGACCAGGGTTCCTCAACCTTTGGGGGCCCACGTACCCCCTACGTGGGCCCCCAAAGTCCACGTACCCCCAGACCCCCCAAAAAAGTGACACCCCCCAAAGGGTTTTCCCCCATTTTTCCCAGGTTGTGGCGCAGCCGGGCAGGTTCTCCCGCTCGCGCCGGAACCCGGAGGGTAAAGCTACAGCCCTGCCAATTCGGGAAAAACTTCGAAAAAAGCCTGGGAAAAACTGCAAAATTGCACGGTAAGCTTCCCTTACCTTGTCTCCTAGCCACCTCCACTTTGAATCTCGCGAAAATCTCACGAGATTCAAGATGGCGGTGGCCAAAACTCCTAAGGGCATATGAGGCATGAGACTGCTCCCCCTTATCAGCTGCTGATCGCAGCAGCTGATAACACAGACCATCTCGCATACCCCCAATCTGCCGCACACGTACCCCTGGGGGTATGCGTGCCACAGGTTGAGAACCGCTGCCCTAGACCATCTCCCAGAATCATCTGCTGTTGGCAAGGGTTCAGTAGAAAATGCCTGAGTATTTCTCAATAAGTTCATCTGTGTGGAAATGGTTCTTGTAGAGTTAGGGTCAGCCTAACTCAATAAGCAACCTATTTGTGACACCACTGAAATGCTGCAGGCTAGATTGTATGTTACACTCTAGGGACCCTGGGACACACCTCTCAGATTGCACATTGCAGCCACTTGGAGTGGCAAAATGGCTTCGATCAGCCTTGCTTAGAGTAGGAAGTATGTCACCCTTACTGTACTGGGTCCCACAAAGGCAAGGCATGCCCCTTGTAACCCATGCAATAGATGCCAGCCTTGTAGAAAGAAATCCACATTGTATTCACCTACCGTAAGTAATTATTCTATTGTGGAACGTCTTGTGATTCACTAGAACTGTAAACCAGAACCAGGCATCTGTATAAGCCCATTCAAGCTGGCCAATTGCCTCTTGAGTTTGGGGGGGGGGGGAGGGAGAGAAGCGACAATCTTCTGTCAAATGAATTCCTTTCTATTGCCTAGTGGTGGCAACACAATGATGACACTGGCAATTTTGACAATAGCCATTTAATGTCTTGACTGTCTCGCATTCCATTAGATAGAAAGAAAATGGTGTGAGCTGGGAAAAAAATCATGACAGAAAAACACCCACAGCAACAAACAACTGAAGAGATTTGTAGGCATTGTAAGGAGCTGTGTTCACTAAAAGAAAAATAAAAGTCTGTTGTTTAGACAGTCTTCTAAAGAGGTTTCAAAAGACAATAAAACCAGTGCTGGGTGCACACAAGAACCTGAATACCTTTACAGTATCCACTTGTAACGTTCCATGGCTTAAATTTGAGCAAAACAGTCTGGATACTCAGGTGCCTGACTAATAATTATAACCCGATGAAACAATGAACTAAGTCAGGGGTTCTCAACCTGTGGTGCGGATACCCCTAGGCAGTGGTTCCCAAACTGGGAGGCGTGGCTCCCAGGGGAGCCGCCGATATCAGCCAGGGGAGCCACAGAGTGCCACGGATTCCTCTTGGAAAACAGTGCAATGCCAATTGGCAGGCATCAATGTAATGTCATGGGGAGCCGTCGCCAATGATCAAGGGAGCCGCAGGTCGAAAAAGTTTGGGAAACACTGCCCTTGGGGTACGCGGACCTCTTGCTGGGGGTACGCCAAGCCCTGTCCCTTATTTGCCCCATCAGCAGTTAATTAAGTGTTAATTAACATGGATTTTAAATTGTAATTATTTTCGGAGCCCTTCTTTCTCTCTGATTTTGGTTTTGGGCTTATTTTTGTACTTTGGAAAATGTACTTTGGTGGGGTGGGGGAGGGAGGAGCTGATTTTGGGAAGTCGCACGGCAGCCGGGATTCTGGGGGACAGCTGCCGGGATGGCCGGGATTTTCCTGGATACCGTGAAAGTCCCGGTCATTTCCGGGACTCTGGTAAGGCTACTTGGCAGGCACATTCCAATCTCAGCAAGGAGCTAGCTAACCCAGACATGAGGAGGAGCTGGATATACATATAGCACATTGCCAATGGAATTTGTCCGACAAAGGGCAAACACTGCCTGTAAACAATATCCCAGCCGCTGAATGGCTCAGAAGCTGCTGGGGAGTTAAAAACTGTCAATAATACAGAAAAAATAGGCAAAAACACTGGGGAAAATGCAGGAGACTCATCACATACCAGAAGATGAAAACGAAACCTGAAGAATCAGGATGAAGGACAGAGGAACAGAAGCCACTTGACATTAAAATCAAAATCAAAATCAGTCTGGACAGGCTATGAGTTGGCATGAAGGGAGTGAAATGGCTTAACTCTCACCCTTCTGATCTGTTGTAGCTCAAAATTTCCCTCCCCAAGCTGTTTTTTTATATATGAAAGAAAATATATGATTTCTTTCTTTTTTTTTGGTATTGTTTGTGTTTGCTGTGATTTCAAGGTATGTGTGATCTGCAACCTCCTGAAATGGCAAAGCTCCCATTAATGTCAACTCCCATTACTGTCAGTACCTAGATTGTTTCCCTTCCCCATCTGGTGGTGTTGACTAGAATGTTCTTGCACTGAAGTTAGATTCACAACAGTCAGGACGTGGGAGGCAGGTGGCTGTGAATTCCTGAGTCCGTTATACATGGGATGTGTGCCAGTGTGAAATGTACCCCTGTGATGTGCACTGTACCGTACTTCTGGCTGCTTGTGCCTCAGACACACATCAATGCACAACCAAACTGTATTACACCACAGAGTGCTGCGAAGGTGCAGTTGCTCCTTTGGGGTCTGCATGGTGCCAGAAGCTGTTTATACACTAGCAGCATTGTACTGTGCTGTGCCATGCCTGAAAAGCATCAAATGGGGGCTTTTCCAACGCCTTGCCATGTTGAGCCTGTTACTCCTGATGGTGCTGATACAACCTATGTGCGTTACAGGTGTTCCTGAGAAATAATCACCAGTCATTTGGAATGCAGAGGAAGGGGCATCTCCCCACCCCCCATGGCCAACCCTAAATGGTGTCTCATAGTGCTTAGATTCCAGCCTGTTACACACTGTTCCATGCTTTTTTTTTTCCACTCTGTGTTTGCTTTAAAGTCAAAATCATTCTGGAGAGGCTATGAGTTGGTGTGGAGGGAATGAAATGGCTTGATTATTTCCCCTCTAGTGATTTATCAGCTCAAAATCACCCTCCTCAAATTGCTTTTTCACCTGAGGGGCCATATATAAAAAAAGCAGCTTGGGGAGGGAAATTTTGAGCTACAACAGACCAGAGGGGTGAGAGTTAAGCCATTTCACTCCCTTCATGCCAACTCATAGCTTGTCCAGACTGATTTTGACTTTGATTTTAATGTCAAGTGGCTTCTGTTCTTCTGTCCTTCATCCTGATTCTTCAGGTTTCGTTTTTACTATGCGCACACACACACACCCGCGCGCACACACACACACACACACACACACTGAACTCTTTGCAATGTGTAGTTGGAGCCTCACAAACTGACTCTGAAATAGTCATTAGCTTCCAGACTCACAGCGCAATCCGCCTTAACTTTTTTGCCTGTTTAACCAGCGGCGCAGCAAGAACGGGAGGCCCCAGAATGGAAAAGGGATTCAAATCCCCTCCAAAAGAGGAATTCAAAGGGGATTTGAATTCCTTTTCCATTCTCGCTGCGTCGCTGGTTAAACAGGCAAAAAAGTTAAGGCGGATTGCGCTGTCAGATCCCTATCTATAAAATCTCACTGTTCCAATGCAAACGGGTGCCAAGAGAACAGGAGTCATGTTGGGTCAGATTAAACACAAGGCAATCAAGGCGAAGGGAAGAAGGTAAAGCACACAGTGGATAATTCAATGCAATTTTCTCATGCTGCTCCCTTCTTTGTGGTGTTGATGGGCAATCAAGAGTCATAAAACCAATGAACTGTCCACTGGTGGTAATTAGAGCTTTCCCCAAACAACACTCGTGTCCAGCTAATGGTCAGCCTTACCTAATAACACCCTTTGAGTTTCAATTAGGTTTCTCTGCTTCTGGTTCTGTACCATAGGGATGGATTGCGGCAGCCTGATCAACAGCTACAATTTCTCAACACTTAAATGGCTGTACTTAATTAATTAAGAAAATTGTTTATACTGAGATGATGCATAACCTGTAATGAAAGAGCCAATCTCTGTAGGTATCCGGAGCTCATTGGATTCCCTGTGTCTTTATTTTAAAAATGAATTCTCCAAGCTACCGCACAGCGTTCCTTCTCCCCCACCATGCATGCAAAATGATACAAGAGCAATAGAGGAAAGTGTTGCTCAGTTGAGTGCATGTTTCCTCGGAATGCAACTGGCACACAATTAATTTCTGAACACAAGTGCTGAAAGCCAACCTATCTGGAAAACATGCCCTACCATCTCTCCATTTGCAGGCATGTGAGATCAGGTTGCATTTACTTAGCAGTTAGGATTAGGGGAAAGCACTCTGTGCATGCTCATTTGGAATACACAGTGGTACTAATATTGACATTATTCCTTAACATAGCCCAAAGACAGCCATCATGGCTTTCAATATGGGACGTCATCTCGAAAAACAAACTGAATATGTATCATTAGACTGCAATCCTATACACACTTTCCTGGGAGTAAGGTCCATTGACTGTGATGAGACTTACTTCTGAGTAGACATGCCTAGGATTGTGCTGTGAGTCTGATCCCACATACATCAAGGAAAACAGAGTCCATCCCTTCATTAGATTTTGCCACTCCATTTAGTTCTGTAGTTTGTACACCAGGTACATGCTAGCCTGGTTCAGGCACATTGGCCTGCTGCTGAAATTCAGGCATGCCTCCCCTTTATGACACACATAATATGTGACACAGAGCCACTCCAGATGAAGATCCATATATGTGGGGACTACAGGTGGAGACTTCCTTCTCCATCAAGTGAGAGGAAGATCGCACAAGTCAGGCCTTGGCGTGGAAGGCCCTCCTCACGTACATTTTACATGCATGATTAGGCTTACCATTCGTCCCGATTTGGCCGGGAAATCAGCCACGATTCCCGGTTCTGTCCTGGCCTGGTTTTCCGGAATGAATGGCTGCC
This sequence comes from Plestiodon gilberti rubricaudatus, assembly GCA_026170595.1. Taxonomy (NCBI): domain Eukaryota; kingdom Metazoa; phylum Chordata; class Lepidosauria; order Squamata; family Scincidae; genus Plestiodon; species Plestiodon gilberti. The sequence goes on along the minus strand of JANXHW010000001.1, from coordinate 121,169,246 downwards.
GCCGCCATCTTTTTTTTAAAACATACCCGGGCCCTCACGTGATGCCCTCACGAGATTTGGGCGTCGACATCTTGGATCAGGCGAGATTTCGTGATCCAAGATGCATGGTGCCGGCGCCTGGGTAAGTTTAAAAAAGAAGAAGATGGCGGTGGTGGCGGCGGCGAGCGGGTGTCGTCCGCCCGCTCTCTCACCGGCACGGAGCCAGTGAGGGAGCGGGCGAACGACAGCAGGCTGTGTTTCGCCCGGTCTTCCAGCGGCTCCATGCGGTGCCGGGGAGACCGGGCCAGCCTGCTTGCCTGCGTGGCGCGAGCCTCCGGCAGGCTCGCGCAGCGCAGGCAGGCAGGCTGTGTTTCGCCCGGTCTCCCAGCAGCTCCGTGCGGTGCCGGTGGGAGACCGGGCCAGCCTGCAGCTGCCTGTTCCTGCTTGCCGGCGCTGCTGTGGACGCGGGGAGCAGCAGCAGCAGCGCAGGGAGCAGCAAAGGTAAGTAAAAAAGCTAATTTATTTAATTTTTAATAATTAAATAATTAAAAATTCCGGCCGTGTTAAAATTATTTCTATTTTCATTTATTTTTTACTTTAATTTTTTAATGATTTAATTAATTAATTATTTGACTTAGATTCTGCCAAGATTCTGCACAACTCTTAAGAACGCAGAGGCCCTACTGGTGGAAGGTTGGCCACCCCTGCTGTAAAGGTCCATGCTCAAGCATATCACTCGGCTGCACAAGTTTATCCAAATGGAATTCACCTTCTCTTCCAAAGGAGGTTTGCCATCTCTTTGATAGATGTGCTTTCTTAACAGGTGCATAAGAGGCAGACACGTCAACAGGTATGTTTGTTCATGGGCTTGTTTTTCTTGCTTGCAAGAAAGAGCTTTTGTTTTGTATTGTTGAGAGGAGTTGAGAGGGCAGGAGACTTTCTAAGTGCAGGGAGTGTGTGGGAATAAGGGGGCAGGCTGGGATTGATTGCTTACGTGACATTTTGTAACTGTTTTGAAAATTGCGCAAACCTAAATTAAAAAAAGAAAGAAAAACCAGTGGGTGAAGTTTCTCCCACTGTATTGTCATTCTGAACAACTCTCCCTTTGTTGTTTCTCTGCTAGTCCTACATCTATTAAAGGCATCAAGCCATTGTCCATAAACAAGCAGCACCCTTTCTCAACATGACGATTTAGAGCAGGGGGGGGGGCGACGATGACGACGAACTCTGAAGTGGTACGACGACAGCAGCAGTCTCTCCATTAACACGACACTCTCCTTCACATGTGGGGATGAGGACAAAACCCCAAGTTTTCTACAGTGACGCTCATCCCAGACACACGCCTCATCATTTACCAGTCCCCCCTCCTTGGCTAATTGTGTAGTAAAATGGTGCAGAGTTATAAAAGCTTGAAATCAGGTCCATCAGCTTTCTTAATGGGGTAGAAAAGATCCACTTTCCATGGGAGGAAAAAAAATGCCTGGGTTTTGCGATCACGACACTTTGCTCATTTCGCTAACTGCTGCGGATGCTCATTCAAGTACAACAATTCTTCTTTACAGTCACCTGTTCTGGAAATGATGCAGCCAGAAGGAAGCCATGAAGGATCCTGTGTCATCCGAAGGCTATACACTGAAATTCCCACTGAGTGCTAACAGTGCAATCCTATGCATGTCTACTTAGAAGAAATCCCCATTGAGTTTAATGGGGTGTGCTCCTAGGTAAAAATGTATAGGACTGCAGCCTAAACAGCTTACGTCTGAGTCAATCGGCATTGGTTTAGGTTGCTTATGGCTTTAATCGGCTAGCCACCTCTAGTTCTATGTTTCTGATCGCCTTTCAAGAAAGGTTGGTAACATTAGAGGTTCTCACTCAGAGAGGGCCCCTTTGTCAGACGCAAAGAAGGGCCCAGCTGCCGAACCATTCATAACTGCTTAGAAGAGGGAATTCTGTGCAATTCCTGGAACGGTACGGAAGCTATTCCCAGGTCTGGCTCTGTTTCAGACTTTGTCAAACGATGCCACAGCTGACTGGCACAGCTGAGCTGACTGGAATGGCACAAGCTAACTTTCCTCAACTTTGTGCAACGTACTATAACTGATCCCCCATTGACGGCTGCCCTTGGCTCCAGTTCTCGGCTGGCCCTCCCTAGAACTCAGTGGAAGCTCTAACATTTGGAGGGCACGGAGACAAAAGCCCTAGAAGGGCCCCTCAATGGCACGGTCCCCCCCCCTGCTTTGGAAGGTGCAGGAACAGGCCAGTTTCCCCCTCCAGGGACCAGACAGCACACAGGTGGAAGTTCTCCTCCATGTTGCTTCCTGCAGCTACAGTGGTAGCAGTGAAGGAGGACTCAAGTTGTTCGTCTAGGTGAGGGTGGGGAGCAGCTGTAGCAGCAGATCCCTGCCTTTCTCTTCCCATGTCCATTTCACAGTGCCCTGCTGTTGAGTCAGAAGGCTGAACATCCAGGAATTGTAACATGGCACTGGAGAAGATTGTGGGGCATCTCTGTCGCCCCACAATCACCTGGTAAACACCCCCCTGGGCTCTGGCTTACTGGGTGGTGATGAGGAAGAGCAGCAGCAGCAGTAGTAGGTCCTTGCTGCCTCAGGTGTTGACCAGCCATGGGTGTGGGCTCTTGCAAGAACAGGAGCCCCTGTCTTCTGGGTCACTGGTGGAGCCAGCCTTGCCAGAACGGCTGCTTCCTTGCATCTGTTCCTGGAACACTTTGGTTCCTTGTATGACACAACTGGTAGATTCTGTGTGTGTTGGTGAGATCCCTCGTTCTTGTTGTGCTGTGAACTGTTCCCCATGCTGCATAGATTCTTACAGTGAGTCATTGGTATCAGCTGGATGTAACAAAACCATCCTTACATTATTTTTAGTATCTGTCGAATATACAGGGAGGGAAGAAAGTCCTTCGGCTATGAAGAATGAATCCGGGATTTCACTTTCGCATTTTTATTCAGAGAGAGTGCTTGGCTATATGCTGGTAAGAGTTGCTGGTATTCCATGTTCTCCTTTTGAAAGCGATAAGGCAAACTTCTCCCCAAATGAGAAGGGGGAAAAAGGGAACTATCCCCAGTCCTTGCTTCTTTCCTTTGCTTGTAATCTCATTGCTTAGAAATTACAAGTGGAGCAAACAGCCACATCAGTCACTCCAATGCTTGTAAAAAATTTAACAGCATCAAGCTTTTTAGGCACTGTGTCATGGTCATAGCTTCACAGCAGTGTTACAAAAGGCTAATTTGTCTTTGCTTCTTCTGAGATGCATGGCTGAGAAAGAGAGGAAATACGGCAGCAAAATAAGGCATGCACTATAAAATACAGGGCCAAGGAAACCAGTTTGGTCTGGAAGATGGATTGCTGCTCACAAACTGGTTAGTTAGTAAGATGCACCCAGAAATACATGGGCATAATTGAACTGAAACAAATACATTGGGGGTGGGGAGGAATTTGAGGAAATTCTTCTAGCTCACATTTCCTCAAACACTTAGAGCTTTTATTCTACTTTGCCCCAAATTCTAAATTACAGGTGGGTGTTGTAGTTCGGTGTTATATTGATTTTGGCAATTTTACCTTCAACTTGTCAACAATACTTTCCAGATTTGAAGGAATATTGCTGAATGTTAAATTTATGTAAAACTTCCTATCAACACAAGTCATGTACTCTAGCTGCAGATCAATACCTTGTTTCCACTTGAATGGTTGTCTCACTGGAATTTCTCCAGGCCTAGACTTTCCAGGATACTCCGTGATTAAGACAAAGAGAAGGAGGACAGTGAAAGATGGAGGATCGAGAAAGGTAGTGGCTGTAGGGAAGGAGTGAATGAGTTCTCTAACTTAAGAACAAGCTACAAAACCTGTACAAGGAACTGAGGGAGGCATCAAAGTCAATAGAGAGGGCTAAAAGTCACCTTCTAAATGGGCATGAGGAAAAGAGAAAACAGTTGCACTGTGCTAGCATTTGCTCAGGGAGGTTTACAGCCATCTCAAGGTGAGGCAATTTGCCTGTGTATTCAGTAGCATAATTTCAGTGTGACACTTGCTCCGTACAAGATTTCACAAGATTGAACTCTGACATCATGCACCAGCTCAATACCATTGGTGCAATTTGACGTGGTTTGTTCCACGATAATAAAAGACAAGGCCATTTGGCGATCTGCTGGACATCAATGCTGATTTTTGTTACCTGGCTACATAGTGATGTTAGTAACGTTCTCTCGATTTCTGAAGTGCATCCAAAGGTCATTTAAAAGTATTTATTGCTTGTATAAATGATACTAAAAATCTCTAGGAATGGACACTGCTAAAAATAAACATCTCCAGCATCAAGAAATCAACAGTCTTGTAACGGTTCCATCAGGGAAAGGGGTGTGATGCAACTTCAAACCTGAAATATCATTTTGAAGCTCAATAGCTGGCACCTTGCATTGACATTCTTTTATTGTCATATTTATGTTGGCGTTGGGAGTTTAATAAGGAACTGTACTGAGGTGGGGATAATCAAACCTCCAATTTGAGGCTGCCAATATTTCTTTCATTGCCACAGATTCTGGAACTTTGATTTAGCCCCTTCACCTGGAGCAGTTTAGTACTTGAAAAAGTACAATCTTATCTATGTATTCAGAAGTAAGTCCTACTATGTCCAAGGGGACTCACTCCCTAGTAAGTTACAGCTATAAGAGACCATTCCAAGGTAATGTTGTTTGCAGAGAAGGAGCAGTAGGCATTCAGCAAGAATTCTGAAATGTCATATTTGCCAGTGTATGTTTTGGATCATTGAAATTAAGTGGCCAAAGGGACGCGACTTACAGTGCAAGTCTGTGCATGCCTACTCAGAAGTAAATCCCATTGGAGTCAATGAGGCTTACTCTCAGGAAAGTGTGTATCAGATTGCAGCCATAGGCCTAGAACAGATGTGCAAAAATTCGCATGGAAATCAGGAGTCCCCATGGAATAACTGCATGTTTTTATGTAAAATCCATGTAAATTTCCTTATCTGTGAGTCGTCCCCCCCACGGAATAAGCAAACTACCTTTTTCACTTTTAATTCCATGAGTTCTGAATCATTCTTACGGGTTTTGAACTTGTGGAAGGAAAACTCACGTGATTGTCAATATCTGTGGGTTTCGAGTCCTCCAGAGGAGGTCAGATAGCATCCTAGACTGTCTCCCAGCATAGCCCTCCTTTGGAAGGAAAACTCATGTGATTGTCATCCTCTTGTTTCAGTTTTAAGGGTAGCCATCTCCTGCCCTCCCCCTTCCTTGCAGCTTAGGAGAGACAGCCATGGAAGCTGTTTTTGCTTGATCTTTTGGTCCATGAATCTGGTTGGAATCTTGGGAGGAGGAGAGGAGAGGAAGGGGGAAGCCCCAACTCTTCCCTGTGGGACAGCAAATAGAATCCCCTTGTCAGCACTTGATCCTCTTCCCACTAGAAGTAGAAGGGGGGGTAAGGTGCTGTGGGTGCCAGCATTTATATTACCGTATGCAAGTGTTAGGGAAGGTTCTGGTAGACTCCACGTCTACCAGAAGGCCAACTGACCAGGGGGAGTAGAACCTGGTGGTTTGCACACCATTCCCCCTTCCTGCTCTCTGTTTTCCCTTTACAGGACCAGCAGCTGAACAGAGAAAACCCCTTGGTAGTTTGTATCTGCTGCCACCACCCCAGGCTACAGAGACCAGGCAGAGGAGGACCATCTGGGAAAAAAAAACCACCCAGGAAAGCACTGAACCCCAGGGGTTCTTATTAAAAATCAAACCCACAGTAACAGTAGCATCTGTAGGGCAAAGAGACTTGCCAATCCACTGAATTACCCATGAACATGGACCAGGCAGACCAATGGTCAAAATGTAACTAGTTTATTAAAAGACAAAGTGAAAAGGGAATAAAAAATATGGGGCAAGGGAGGTGGGTAGTTAAAATATGAGCAGACAGTTGGAAAACTCCTGAGCTTGGCTGGAAAGCATAAAGAAAAGTTTTCATCAAATGGATGGAGTAACCATTAATGTCCATCAGATGGAGCTGGAATGCTGACAAAGTAACAAAAAAATCCCTTACTGCAATCTAGCTAGATCAGCGATTTTTAAAAATTTTCTTCCCACGGCATACTGACCTGTGTGTGTTCTCTTTGGTCTTCGCCTCTTGTGATGTCGCTTTCGGTTTCCAGGAGACATTTCTGGGTTCTGAGGCACTGTTTCTAGGGCAACTATCTGTAGTAATGAATTGTCTGTCCCTCTTCCTTTTTCAACTGGTGTGTGCCGCAGCACGCCATTTGAAAACCACTGAGCTACATAGTCCCTAGCTTAAGCTACTTACACTGCTCATTGCTACTTACAAATTGCATTGCCCCAGTCATTGCAATCAGGGATGAGCAAGTGGGTACTCCTCTCTGAGCTCCCAATGGATCCTCTCCGAGCTCCCAATTCAGGTGACTAGCAGAGAACAACACCCATTTCACACATGGGTTGAAACTCGTCACGAATGTGCTCATAGATGTATTTTCCCCCACGGAATAAGTGCATGTTTGGTTTGGGTCCTATTCTGTCTCTTCCACCATTATACAGATGGCACAAACTAGTTTCCACCACCACAAGGAAGGACCTAGCTTCCCCCTCCTCAAATTAATTCATACCGCATAATGATAAAGTTAGTTATTGGCTACATTTGTATCTCACCCTTCCTCCAAAGAACTCAGGGCAACATACATAGTGCTGTCCGATTTTGTCATCATGCCATCCTTTCCAGGCAGGTCAGGATGTGGGATGATAAATGGCTCAAGGTTGCCCTCTGAGTTTCATAGATGAGAAAGAGTTCTAGGTCCCTGTGACCCAAATCTAACACTGTGCACACCATACTGCTTCTGAAAGAACTGGTGTGCTGCAGAGTAAATTGATCCAGAGTAATATACTCAAAGGCCAGCGGGTGGCGCAGTGGGTTAAACCACTGAACCATGAGCTGTCGATCGAAAGGTCGGCAGTTCGAATCCGCGACGAGGTGAGCTCTCGTTGCTTGGCCAGCTCCTGCCAACCTAGCAGTTCCAAAGCATGTTAATGTGAGTAGATAAATAGGTACCGCTTGCGGGAAGGTAAACAGCGCTCCGTGTTCCAGCCACATGCTACGCGCTGCGGCAAGGAGAGTCATGCCGGCCACATGACCACGGAGGCGTCTTCAGACAACGCTGGCTCTTCGGCTTTGAAATGGGGATGAGCACCACACCCTAGAGTCGGACACGACTGGACTTAATTGTCAGGGGTCACCTTTACCTTAATATACTCAAGCAAGAGGGTCCAACCACACTCTACTACATGGAGAATTGACAGACATGCATTTGTAGGCAATGTGCCAGGGAGAAAATTCCTTCCTCGTGTCAAATATGCGATGTTTGGCAACCACCCGTGGTAATAACCTGTTCAATAACATGGGCTGCAATCCTATACACACGTTCCTGGGAGTAAGTCCCATAAAGTTCAGTGACACTTTCTTCTGAGTAGACATGCACAGGATTGTGCTATTGGTAATATAATAATACGCTACTTATTGACAATTTAAGATATACTGTAACTTTGGGCCACAATCCTATATGCATTTTCCTGGAAGTGAGTCCCTTTGAGCATAGTGGGATTTACGGCTCACATAGTGGGACTTACAGCTGAATAAACCTGCATAGGATAGCTGACAGCAGGGCAGTATAGACAAGCACCACTTATTCTGTTACCATCTTAATAGGACAAAGGATTGGGATCTGGCCTTGCTTTTCTTCCTTTTTTCTCAGATCATTTTCTAACTTCACTCCTTGCCTTAAACTCTTATTTCGTATCATATTGAGCTGGCGGCAACCTGAGATTGTAAGATTATGAAGGAAATGCAATTTGAAATCAAATGAAAACTTCCAACAAGACACTTGAAACTCACTCTCAGAGTTTGATAAAAGGTTTCACTTTCTTCATGTGAAAGAAAGAATGAAAGAAAAGCCTTTACATTCGTCAGTTGGGGACAATCTAACATGGGATAACTGCATACCTGAAGACCAACAAAGGTCACTGTATGGTATGTATCTCTGTTGCCTCAGGTTTGATATTCCTACATAGCAGCTTTCTCACTGAAATTCATGTATTGATTTCCGGGTAAGCTACTAGTTCTGAAGTCACACACTGGTTCTGGAAATCAGCAATAATAATAATAATAATAATAATAATAATAATAATAATAATAATAATAAATAATAAATAATAATAAATAATAATAATAATGGCGCTGGCCCACTCCCTCGGCAGGTCAGCACAGTTTGCCCAGCTCCTCCCACGCTTGCCAGACTGAGGCGCGAAGATCCTGGCAGCCGATTGGCTGATGGGTGGCTTGGGCGGGGCTGTGGAGGTTTGGAGCGTACACTCCACGTCTTTCTCCTCAGTCGCGCCTTGCATCCGAAGCCCCACCCTCCATCCAAAGCCCCACCCTCCCTCCCCATTTTTCAGTCTGAAGGCTAGCTGGTTGCCCTTTAATGGGAGCTGAGTAGGAATTTTTTCTTTCAGCCTGATTGGCTTTGACTGAGTGTTTTTCACCTACCCCAGACTGTAGCGTGTGGAGGGCGGATTAGTCCTAATTTAAATTGGTCACTTAAGGCAGGTAGCATGTGGGTGGAGTAGCCAGGGAGGTGACGTTGGCATACGTTCTGAGGTGAGCAAGGTCAGGGGGTGAGCCAGAACCACTCAGATGATGCCGACCCTGATTGGTGAGGCTGGCTGGCAACCCCCCGGGCTGGAATCGCAAAGATCACCTTAAGGATTTCCTGGGGAGGGTTGCGCTGTCTGGCTTCCTTGGCCCTTCAGGGTTGGCCATGATCAGCTAGCTTGGCCTTGGATGACCCAGGATGTCGTGCCCGTTTAGAACTCGGGGGAGGCAGACGGCTAGGACCCTTTCCCCATCCTAGAAGCTATGGGGTACCAAGTTAGGTCCCTGCTGCAGATATTATTGTTGCTGTTTATAAATTTTTAATAAAAGTGGCCCTAAACCCAAGCCTTGGTGTGGCGTGCTTTATTGGGGGGTGCCTGGAAAATAATAACCAATAGCACAGTACATGCATTTTGTAGGGGAACATGGCCATGAATAGCAAATTTTGGCTGCAGTTCTGCCCATGCTTAGGATAAAGGGCACCATTTCACAATTTGGAAGGAGCGGAGGCATGCTTCATAGCACGCTCTTGGTCAATTCAAGATTAAACAGCAAAAATGGAAAAGTGTGTTCTGTGTTACGGTTGTGGTACTTCAAATGGGAGACCTCTTTCTCTCCCACATGAACCTGCCTGTCAAACTAAGCTCCTCAAACGTGGCCTTTTCCCATGTAGTGCCACTTAAGCAGGAGGCTGCAGGTGAAAGGGCCTTTCTCTGTGGACTCCCAACGGTGGAAATCCCTTCCCAAGCACATTTGCTGCTATTCTTGTCTGTTTAGGTGCCAGGTGAAGCCCGTCCTATTGACATCACCCAATTTTAATGCTGCTGCAATTGTTTCATCGGTTTCTAAGCCCACTTCTTTGGTGCATATGGATTTTAGGTGGCTTTTTCTTTATATTACTTTTTGTAATCTGCTTTGAACTCTGTTTTAACTGCAGAAGTGGGGCAAATGTAAAATGATAGCCAGAGATATAACTGCACCTAAGAAATAATCGTGTGTGTGTGTGTGTGTGTGTGTGTGTGTGTGTGTGTGTGTGTGTGTGTGTGTGTGTGTTTGTATGTGTGAGTGTGTATGGTGTGTGGTGTGGTGTGTGTGAGTGAGTGAGTGAACCCAAGGCTTTCTACATGCAAAGCATGCACTTTACTACTGAGCTATGGCACCTCCCCTTCAGCAAATCCCTCCTCAACGAAAATCCACACGAGACTCTCCTAGCACAGTGCACTATATATTTTTTGAAGATTTGAGACTATGATCATAGTTCCATAAATTAGCTGGAGACTGCTCTTCTGCCATCATGTTATGCCTGCCTCCTGCACAGCATACACATCAAAAAAACCTAACACTTCTGACAAGCTGTAATGCTGCTGGTTGCCTCTGGCTGCCTCACTCTTGAAATCCAGCGTGAATCAGGGTCCTCGGAGAAGTAGCGGTGGCAACTGCATATTAACTTGGCTGTAGAAAAACTGCTGCACCGGAAATATGCAAATAGAGAAGCAAATTTTTCCTCTAGTTTTGCATTATTAATGTTTGCTGGTCTGCAGTTTAGCAAAGTAATTAATTGCCAATTAATGAACAGATTTTTCAGGGACATTCAGCTCTCTCTGTGAACTTAATTGCAAGTTGGATGGGCCTCTGTGTCTAGTTTATAACTTCCTTTCCCTTCTGTCCCTGACTTCTGCATTTCTGCCAGGAGTTGCTACCCCCCCCTTCTGATTTACAGGACACAGCTGTTTAGAATTTTTACAGAATGGGGGGGGGGAGGGTGTTTGCATGCGTATGTTCAGATCGCAGCTAGAAAAACATGGAATTATCGCATGCCAGATCAAATGTGCAGTACTACAACAAGAAAAAGATACATTCACACAGCCTCAGGGCCCTATAAAATGTGCACCTGTTCAGTTCTTTCTAATTTTAATAGAGATTGCTTTACCAATAACTGCCTTACCTAGAAACCACCCTTAAGTCTTTGATTCATGTTTACAGCACCAGTGACAATTCTGGTACCACTGAGTTGCTTGTCCATTGTATACCTGAGCCAGCATGCCTCAAAGAAAGAGCACCAGAACGTTTCTCTTTGGCACTGCAAGGAATGAGCAGCAATCACTTTTCTGCTTTTGGTGCATATGCTGTTGATTGTTGACATTTCTATTCTGCCTCCATTCCAGGCACTCAGCATGAGCAACACTAAAAGCACAGCCATAAAATAGTAAATGCCCCTTGAGATATATAAGATATGAAAGTACTATCTACAATTGTATATCTGTGTCTGATCAGCTCAGAACCACAGCAGGAGCACCAGTTGGGGCAGCAAGACCACTTATTGTACTGGAGAGAGGACCCTGGAAAAATATCTACCCTTCAGTAATCCCCACCCCCTTTACCACCACCATCACTCAGGGGAACAAAGCCAGGAGTTGCATGATACCATCATGATACTATTTTCCGTTCCCAACATTCTGGGACATTTGAGATCCACCTCTCTTTTTTATGTTTTAATATAATATTAAAACATAAAAACAATACATACTTTATAAGGTTATAGCAAGTGCGAAGCAATACATCCTACTAGCATACGCTTCACTATTTTCTACATATAATATCCAACTAAGCCAAAATATCACCAACATTCTATTTGCAATGAGATCCACTTCTCAATCTGCCTTTGTTATTGGGAATTGCTGTAAGAATCCATTGTGGTTGAAAGAGTGGTATACAGAGGTTGCAGTAGCGTAACTAGGGTGGTTCGCGTGGTTCAGTCGAACCAGGTGCCACCTGCTGTGGAGGCACCGCGGCAAAGCCGTGGTGCCGGCGCCGGACTCAAGTCTGACTCGAGTCCCTCGAGTCCGACTCGAGTCAGCGGGGAATTGAAGGAAGGAACGCAGACACATTACTCTTCACTTACTTCCGCTGGCTGCACGGGCAAGGAGTCCGACTCGAGATGGCAGGCGGGAAATTGAAGGAGGGGGCACACACACTCCCTTCCGCTTCCGCTGCTCCTGAACTTCACTGCGCGAACGGAACTCACTGAACGCACCACGCTGGTCGTCCCCTTCCCCCCGGAGGTCGCCCCCCTCGGAGTGCAGCTTCCCTAGGTTCTTAACTTCCCTAGGGGCGCAAAATCCCCCCCCCCTGAACTGGGCACCAAATTATATCGTTACACTGCTGAGAGGTTGTAAAATAAATACAGTACATGAAATAGTCTCACATATCTAATAGGAAGATTCTACCTCGATTGACAGACTGTTCCATTACGACAGGTGCAGAGAGCCACCATGCAAAAGCAGATTTCTCAAATGTGGGTAGAGAGCTGTGCTTGCAGTGACTCTCTGCTCGTGTCTCAATGAACGTACGAAGCTTAGGGGATGAGCCTGCTTCCCCTAATGCGTGCTCATTTTACCCCAGATTAATCTCAGAAAGGGACTGAAGTGCATCTTCGTCAAGGAGATCAAAGATTAGATGCAAGGATTTGAATGTGCAAATTGCAATGGTCCAGTAATACTGAAAATGACCATAGTTACATTTCTATGTCCATAGTAGATGAAACACCTCCCTATACTGGGTGGTAACATAGTGGTCTCCTTACTGTCAAATTGCTGCAGTGTCAGACCAAACACTGAAGTATTCGGCATCAATCAGGCTAAAATGGCTCATTTCTCAAGGTTTATCCTTGCTCTATACAACCCCGTTCAGAGCTATCTTTCTTTTTCAAGCTGTACCAGCTCATGAAAGGGACTCCTCATTGAAGTCTGTGCTAAATTGCTCCCCATAGTGGTGGTGTTCACACACAGGCTTTTCATGTGCATTGGCTTTTGGTGAAGATTGGGGATTTTCCTCCACCCTACCTCAAATTCCCCCCTCCCCAATTCAACATTTGCAGTAGCACAGCAGAAACAACATCCCCATATGAACACCTTAGTGTCTAGAGACGGCTGCCACAAGGACCACTTTGAAGTAGCATCTACACGGCAGCCTACTGTCTGCACCAATGATTTCTGAAAATATTCAGACTCATAGTTTAGACTTAGAGAGTCCTCAGAGGAATCCTACAGTTAGTGTACAGATGGGACGAAGAGGTCCATTGGTTGTAATTGGAGCTTCTCTCCCAGGTGAATTAGCTCTCTCTCTCTCTCTCTCTCTCTCTCTCTCTCTCTCTCTCTCTCTCTCTCTCTCTCTCTCTCTCTCTCTCTGTGTGTGTGTGTGTGTGTGTGTGTGTGTGTGTGTGTGTGTGTGTGTGTGTGTGAGAGAGAGAGAGAGAGAGAGAGAGAGAGAGAGAGAGAGAGAGAGAGAGAGAGAGAGAGAGAGATCCAGACTGGAATCATGGGGTGGGGTGGGGTTAAAACCACCTTTAACCACGCCATGGTCCTGATCCTGATTGGTTCCTGCTGAGATTGCTATTTCAGTGAGAAAAACCAATCATACAGGGCCAAAGTATGTGTTAAATGTACTGTGTTGTTTGGCTCTCGTTGAGAGACACGAGGGAAGGGATGAGTTTCTAAGGTTTGTGGCATGGTTGGAGCTATATGTGCCCAAAGCAGTGCGTTGGAATTGACTTGGGTTTAGGGTCTCGGGAGGATTCAGGCAACAGAGAGTTTTATGAAGGCCTGATCGGTAGGGTACCGATCGCGATCGGTCTGGTACCATTGTCTTGACTTGTACGATGGTAGCATGGCTCTGAAAGAAGTTGGTCATTCATTTTACACCCTCTATTTGAACCCTCAGATCACTTCATTGCTTGGGTTTGTGGACTGCATGGTGCAGTCCAATGAGCGAATTTACTGTTTCAGTATACAAATGAAAGGAGGGAAAAGGTAGGGCATCTGCGAGAACTGACGAATGTGTGTTTGCATCCCCATTGAGGTGTTGGACCTCGTCACCTCCGAGGTTTCTCCTATCCCTTGGTCTCTAGAAGGAATCGACAAGGGGAGTCTCACAGAGTCCTGAATCAGCTTCCCTGACACTCCAGAAAAGCCTCCATCTGGAAGCAGTTATAACTGCCATTTACCAACCAATCCATCCCAGGAAGTTTGATGTTATCCTTTGGATTTCAATTGGGCATGAGAGACACCAATCTGGAGTAAATGTTTTGTGGATTGTAGCCATAACGGCCTTCTATCCAGTCTGAAAAATTTAGAGGTAATTAAGAACCATCCATTGTGGAACTGAGGTGGATCCTGCCAAAAGCGGAACGGCATTTTCCAGATGTGCTGTGTGCTTCATGGGAGTTATTTTCAGTGGAGTCATAATATATTTTTCACACCTGGGATAAGAACCTACTCTAAATAACTTGTTCTAGAGCTTCAAGGAAAAAAAGCAGTACCTGATGATAATAATTTTCTCTCATATGCGTAAAAATATCTTGCCTTTTTTGGGTTTGTTTTCTGCTTATTGCCATGTTTACATTAAATGTCCAGTCCTAGTTTTCCTAGCAAAGTTGTGTATGTACAGCCCTTCGCCTCCACACAGTGCTTTCAGGAATAGTATTGCTTCCCATTGTAAGGGAAGGTTTCTTTATTTGTGGCATGGAGGAAATGGAGAGTCTATCACATTAGTTGTTGACCTGTCCTTTGCAAGATATCCCTAGAAGGGGAAATTGCTTGAACTGGTTTTGACTGGCCTATAAATAAGATGCAAAATTGTTTTATTGCTGGCAGGCAAGGATGTGTCCCTTCCCATCCACCTAGCAAGGTTTTCTGCGATTGATGATAAGATTCACAGAAATATTTCACATCAGAAATGTGATTAGTTGCAGAGAACTTGATGTGAACAGGTTGCTTTATTCCTATGCATGTGGGCAAGTCTAGGGTAACTCTCAGGAACCTGACCATCAGCCAGGATGAGGCACAGATGTGGAGTGTAACACAGGACGATCCAAACATCATGTTTGGGTTGTTCTGAGTGGAGCGTGGACTCAGAAAGAGGTGGAAATATCACTCACGCCAGCGTTAAACTTGAAACTAATTTTGCTGATGATTTTAGATCTACACTGAAGAAATTCAAGAGGAATGCAGGCAGGCTGGGGCTTTATGGTGAATATCATCAGTGTTGCCTTTTTGTGGGAATGTTGGTTTTAGGGAAATTCCATAGATCCAATAGTCATTGTAAACCATGAGTTCCCAACCTGTGGTATACGTACCTCTAGGGGTATGCGGGCCGCAGGCTGGGGGTACACGAGATGCTGTCCCTTATCAGCTGGTGTGATCAGCAGCTGATAAGGGACAGCTGATTTTTTCCAGGTTGCGGCACGCCTCCCGCCCATGCCGCAACCTGGAAAAGAAGGCTACAGGCCTACACTGTCCCCTGCAGTACAGGCCTGCATCCTACCTTTTCTAGGCACCACCATCTTGGTTCTCATGAAATCTTGCGAGATCCAAGATGGTGGCGCCCAAATCTCATGAGGGCACATGAGGCAGCTTTATGAAGCAGAAATAGTACTAAAAATGCAGACTAGCATTCAACACACACACACACACACACACACACACACACACACACACACACACACACACACACACACACACTGTAGTGGACAAGCCCAGCAAAAGCGAAACATTTTCAGCCCATGCCGGAAGGCTAACTAATGGGATATTTGCCAAGGAAAAGATTGTCCCTCGGTCATTTTCTGCAGCTCTCAAAATGCAGATGTCAGCCCATCAGTCTGTGTATGTTTGCTCAAATGGAAGGAGCTGTAATAAGGAAAGCAAGGGGGAAGCAGCTGAGCAATGTACTTCAGTACATTGAACTAAAAGGATAGCAAGTTATTATACTGGTACATGGATTATTTGGATCTGTAATTGTTGGCATGAAAACTTAAGCATCTTCCCCCCCCCCCCTTCATTTTTTTTACCACTGTGCTTCCAAGGTTCTCAGAGCAGTGCATATATCATTTTATCTCACAACAACTCTGTGAATTAAGACTGTAGGTTAGTGATGGGCCCAAGGTCACCCAGTGAGCAGCTTTGCAGCTAATTGGGGATTGGGTTGGATCACAGCTCTCCATGATCCAAGTCCCAGTGATTCTCATGACTGAAGAATCTCACTGTTTTAGCCCTTTCCTTCCCTTTGTGATCATAATAGCTCTAAAATATTTAAAGTGAAGGTAAAGAACAATTTGGCTGCTCAAAAACTCTTCAACTAACAGCGCAATCCTGTCTACATTTAGACTGACAAAGCAATCACTCTGCTGGTCTAAGGTGTCGGAAACGTGCCGGAAAGCACATTTGCGGCACCCAATGAGTAAGTAGTGCCAGCGGCAAGGCTTGCCCTGCTCCTCCGGCACTTTGGGACGGATCAACGCCGCAGCGGAGAGGTGAGTCCCCATGATGGGATGGAGGAGAGGGCAGAACGGGGCGTTTCGGGAGGTGGGATTGGTTGGCCGGTCCCGGGAGGGGGGAGGGATTGGCGCCGGCCTCCTCAGCCACATCCTATCTCCCTTTCTGGGAC
The DNA here is from genome assembly GCA_026170595.1 of Plestiodon gilberti rubricaudatus. Classification (NCBI taxonomy): domain Eukaryota; kingdom Metazoa; phylum Chordata; class Lepidosauria; order Squamata; family Scincidae; genus Plestiodon; species Plestiodon gilberti. Next base: position 121,153,160 of record JANXHW010000001.1, on the reverse strand, counting down.
TGACTAGCATTACACAGCCGGCTTGAATGTGCACCAGCAAAATAGCTGGCACACATTTTAGTAGACCCATTGGGTGGCTGGGGCTCTACTCGGGGTAAAGGGACAAATGTCCCTTTACCCTGCGGTGGTCTCCGGCTCTGTCAGCGCAGGCCTCATCCTGCACAGGATGTGGCGGGTGCCTTAACTGCACAGTCTCGTCCTGCTAGACAGAATTGGGCTGTAACTGCTTGAAAATGTCATCAGTAGAGGTTTTCTGAGATGATGGAGGATTGTGGCTTGACTTCACATGTGAGGAAGTCGCTACCTGATGATAGAAAAACACCACCTCCTACCTTTCTTTGAACTTTGACCAAACACATGTGATTGATGCAGAAAGAAAAACTTTGAGGGATGAGCTCAGTTTGCAAGGAAGAACATAGGCAATGAAAGAAGTAATTGCGGTATTCAAAGCTGATGGATTAAGGACCTGTAATTAGAAAAGAGTTATGAAATTGGCACAGATGAGATGAGTTATGGCATTTTGAGCTGCTGCTAAAAATTTGGTCACAATCCAGTCACTCTCATCCAACTTTCGGCCCAATCCAATCCAACGTTCTAGCGCCGATGCAGCCAATGAGGCGCATGCTGCATTCTGCAGTGTGTGTGTGTGGGGGCTCCTCATGGTAAGGGAACATTTGTTCCCTACCCCGGGGATGCATTGTGGCTGCATTGGCACTGGAAAGTTGAATAGGATTGGGCTGCAAATCTCAGAATGCAGATACAATATACAATAAAGGCTTGGGAATCCAGCACTTGTATAAGTGACAAACTCAGTTAACCAGAATCTTCGCCTGCTGCCTCAGTGTACAGTGCACAGTACTGCTTAATGAGGCTTTGGTTAAGCAAGCCCACCAGTCGTCTCCCACATTTACCTGACAGGGCTCTCTCTGCATTGCTACTCCTTCCTTCTACACAAAGTTTCTCTAAGAATGAAGATGTTCCACTTCCTCACAAGGCCCTCGTGAGGAAGGAAATGGAACATCTCCATCTATAGAGGGTCCTTGTGTAGAAGGAAGGAGGGTGAAGTGGCACCAAAGAGAGAGCACTGTCAAGGGAGGGGGGGGCTTGAGTCTTGCATCAAGTGAAGAACATTCATTTGCCTTTTATTCACAATGCTGACATTTTATCTGCTCTTCTTCTACACTGTTTTGGCCCCAACCCTATTATGGCCTTGCACTGCCAGAACTAGTGTAAAGGTCCTTTACAACAGTGTGAAAGCCGCAAGTGGTGAGAGGAACAGTGCGTGAGGCAGAGGCTCCGGGAAGCTCCGCAGGCAGCGGTAAGCAGGGGGAGGGAGAGGAGGAGGTTCTGGGATTTCTGAGACAGAAAGTGGGTAGAGAAGGGGTGGGGAGTGGGCTGAAGTGGGAGGATCTCAGTGGCAAACAAGCATGGCAGATCCTGTACCCTATAGTTTGGCCTACCCCCTTTCTCTTGCATGGTTCTGAGGAGACCCACATAAGCCATCAGGGGGCCTATGCAGAGGTAAGTAGGCCTCTTGATCACACCCCTCACCAATGGATGCAGTGTGCGCTCCACCTGTGTGACTGCATTGGTGCCAATGGTGGGGGATAGGCAGTTTGTCTAACTGTTTGATTTTATTGGATAAATGTTGTTTGAATCTTTTATGTAAGCTGTTTTGGGAGCCTTGTTGATTGAGATAGTGAGCGCATGAAGCAAACAGACGGCGTTTTAGTAGGAGACTCTCACAACATGCAATTGATTCTGCCCTCCCCCAAGTGAATTCAGTGTCCTATTGTTGCAATAGGCTTCTTGCGATGAGCATGAGAGTATTCCAGAGGAGGAAAATGAAACGCCTGCATCTGTCTCTCTAGGATTCTTCTCACATTCCCCACTCTAAAGAGCCACATTGCAGAGCCCTTATCAAGGCCCAGTTCTGTTGAGTTGACTTTTCAAGGTCTTTAGCAGCAGCAGAGTTGTAAGTAGAGATAGCAGGGACTGAATCTGGTGCCTTCCGCTTTGCAATCCGGTGTGCTACTACTGCTGCTGAACTCTCTGACCCGCCTTCACTAGGGACATAGGTTACCGCTGTTAGAAGTGCCCTGACAAGAATGCAGGCAAGCTAAAGACGAAGACCGTTTGATTGCTCCTCTCTCTGCCAGATCAGAGTCGGATTTCTCCCTCAGCCCGTCTCGCCTGTCGACTCCATCCACACCATGCTCTTCCCCTTCAGCATTGAACAGAAAGCAGCAGTGCTCTGCGCTATTCCCTTCAGCAGTGCCCAGAAAGGGCCCATGAATATTTAATGAAATGTTAGGTCCAAAAACCTCTCCATAGCGGTGTAGTTTCACGTTCTACTACAGTGTGATCTGTTACCAGGGAATGTTTGATGTTTCTTTTGTTGGCTATATTGTGCTATGAACCGACTGGATAAACCATTTGGATTCTCTCTCTCCCCCCCTCCCCGCCCTGAAAGGTTCTCCTTGGAGCAGAGGCTGGAAACATAATATCACATTGCGGCTTTTGCTCTCAAGCATGGGCTGCTGCTTTTCTGCATGGCATGTGGCATCATTTGCATCTGGGAGAGATGGGGAGGGCAGAGGAGCAGCCTGTTTGACGTTTTGGGGGAGGCTGTTTCTCCAAGTGTGCTGCATTTTGCATCATTTACCATGGCAGCCTTTTCAGATGCTTAATTAATAACCCTTTAGAGAAGACAGAAACACTCATCCTGAATAGCTTTTGTTTGGAAATATTGTGCTGTGAGGCTGAGAGCAAAGGATGAGTCATGGCAAAATGGAAGATGCTGAGTAATCCAACTGGAAAAACAAATGGAGATGTGGTGGTGAGGGTTTTAATAGAAAAGGATCACATTCAGGTTTTGAGACATCTGACTATCCCAATACCTAGTAGCATGGAAAAGGGCGAATTATCCATGGCTGTCTCTCTAGCCACCTAATTTTAATGGCAGCACAGCTCTTGCTTGCTACAGGAAGATGTTGAGAGTTGTGCTAAGAATCCATGACTGCTCCAAATATAATTCATAATCGATTTCTTTTTGCTTCTGAGAATATCTTTTTATAATATATTGTATGTACACTGATTTATGGCATAATCCTGTGCAAGTTTGCACGGCTGGCCTAAATGGCCGGCTGCTGCATCCTGCGCAGATTGCGACCTGCGCTGGCATGGCCCGTGCTCACCTCAGGGGAAAGGGATGTTCATCCACTTCCCCTGGTGAACTCTCTGACCTGCCTTCACTGGTGTGGGCCTCCTCGGATGCATGCCAGCTCTTTAGCTGGTGCACAACCAAGGAGGTTGTGTAAGGCCAGCCCGGGATGAGACGGGGCATGGGATATCGGCACAACTCAGCGCCAGTATCTTTGCCCCCTCCCAGGCCGACCAATGGCCCCCTTCCTTGCCGCCCCTGCCCGCCTTCCCCCCGCCCCTGTGCCAACCGGCACGGGACCTACCTGTGGTGTCTGGCACAAGTCTGAGTCCACGGCTGAGTGAGCAGTGCTGGCCTCTGCACCGGCACTGCTTACTTGCAAGAAGCCGCATATGTGCTTTATGGCACGTTTGCAACTTCTTAGGCCGGCAGAGCACTTGATCCACCAGTCTAAAGGTAGGCAGGATCGGGCTGTTAGTAAATTATGCATTTCTTATATCATACTACACATTTCTCTTCACATTTGAGGGGGCCCATTTAAATAAATATTGTTCCTTAGTGTGAGAGTTGCCCACTATTGATATGAAAACGTCAGTCCCTCTAGGTGAGGCTTGGGGTTGGAGCCAGAATAGACTGAGCCATGGCACAACCTAGTGTGGCATGATGATGGGTGGAGCCTAGAGGATGCTGGAAAGTCAAGAGTGGTAGAGCCTGGCATGTCACAGGCAGAGCCAGGGCTGAAGTTGGCAGGATGGAGCCAGGGCAAAGCCACTTATGGGTGGAGCCTGATAATTCAACACTGATTTTCAAACCCAAATACTGCATCCTCCGACATCTCACTGATAAAAGCAGGGACATATTTGTAATACTCCTTTTCTCAATCCACACGTTTCTGCCCAAAGCCTCTCTCTCACCTGCCACTATTACAGTTGCTAGTTCTGGCTGAAGCAGTTCCTGGAGATTTATTTTCCAACATGATGTTGTGTTGAGCATTCCTGCAGGCCTTGTTAAAACCTCCAGCATTTCTTTCTGTAGTCATCTAGCTTTTGATGCTGATTCCTGGAGACACTCAGATAATCCTGCAGGGTTGGCAACCCTAGTCATGATGCAGTGTTGAAGTCACCAGGACTCCATCTGCTCTGTTCATTGACTCTGCAATAGCCTTTCCCTCATCAATTAAAAAAAACACACACACCAGAAAAACACGAGGGTGTTTGTTCTTTGGGTTAAGAATGTACATAAAAATACAGTATAATTATCCTACAATCCACAACCAATGCTTCAGACGTACTTTAGCTGCCATCAAGCATTACATGGCAGGTTGTGCATTACATGACATCTTTGTTGTTGTTGTTCAGTCGTTAAGTCGTGTCCAACCCTTCGTGATCCCATGAACCATATCCCACCAGGCCTTCCTGTCCTCCACTATCTTCCTGAGTTTGCTCATTTTCATGTTCGTGCATGAATTACATGCATGTGCACTGGAGACAAGGTACATTTCCCCGCATCCAGAGGTTGAATAACTAGAGGCCTGGAGTAGGGAACTGATCCTTTTTTAAAAAAAATAGTACTTATTTAAGGTGATCAGTAATTTATTAAGATTTTTCATTATCAATGATAACAAATAATATGCATGAAGGGGAAGGATTATAATTACCTTGAAAGCTTAAAGTTTTGAGAAACAGATGGTTTTGTATCACCCAAAACGACAATATAGCAGGAAGAAAAGACTCTTCTAATAATGAAATTATGTGCCTATTGTTACGATCTTGGGTCTCTGTGGAATTACTGAATACCCAGGCTTTGCTTCTGTTTTCAACTAGATAAGCAAGAAGAAAAGGAACAAGACAGAAGAAGATAAAAGGAAGACAAGAGACAGAATGGAGGGGATGGGGGTAAAGTTTTTGAGGGGACTGGAACTTTAAGAAAAGAAAAGCTAGAAACTCAAAGTGACAACAATTTAAGAAGGCATCAACAAATGGCAAACACTGGAGAGCTGTTAACATGTTATGCTGTACCTGGGTACAGACAGCTATACCAAGGTACACATTTTCATGTGAATGGCTGAGTTCATCTTTACAGATCAACAGTCCATGTACACTGCAAGTAGACAGCAGTGATGTAGACTTGAGTCTATTGACTTGGACCTGGACTTGGACTTGACTTGGCGATTGTAAAAGACTCAAAAGACTCGACTTGAGACTTGGGAGCCTTTTGCGACAAGTCGAATTTTATTCAGGTTTAAACCCATTTTCCCCATTAAATAGATAGGGACTTGCAACACACAACCAAAGACTCAGGACTTGGGTGCAAAGACTTGGGACCTGACTCGAGACTTGGACCCAGAGAATTGGGAATTGACTCGAGACTTGGAGTCAGAGACTTGATCCACATCCCTGGTACACAGACTGTATCTGCATTGAATGAAACATGTGAATGACTACTGTACTCAGGTCCAGTCTAACCATGTTTGTATTAACAATGCTTTAACATGTGAACAACCCTCCAGGGACAGGGATTTTTCCAGGAACAGGGACCAGAAATTAGGAACTGTCCCTGGTAAATAGGGACATTTGGAGCATGTTGAGCATAAGGTAGTTCCACTAGTCCGCACTAGTCAGTAAGCCGGTATGGAGTTCCAAATCATGTTTGCTGGGAAAGCAAAGGCCACTGAACTCAGTAGGAGTAAAAAAGCTTAACAGCCCAACCCAATTTTTTTCCTCTGCCAATGCAGTAATGCTAAAATGGCTACCACTGCATCCTGGGAAGGGGGGGGGGAATTACGGAGGTCACTTCTGGGTAAGGGAAAATTCATTCCCTTACCCAGGTGTAAGCCTCCACAGCGTGGAGAGGTCTACTTGGACCTGCACTAGTGAATTCACTGGCACAGGTCTGCATGGACCCGTGCCACGAGATTGGGTCTAGGAAGGGAGCTAGAATTCAGAGGCTGCCACTGCCACCAAACCCACCCCCTTTCTGGACCTGATCCACCCATCCCCTGTCCGCACTGCCTCCCCATTTCATCCCCCCTCCATTCTGCCGTCCCCCCATCCCATCCTGTCTTCCCCGCCAACTTACCTGCCTTGGCGGGTCCAGGGGGATCTGACAGCGCACCCAGGAAGGCTCTGGCCTTCCTACTGGAGTGTTTTTTATGACTGCCGTAAGGCGGTTAGCGCTGGTGGAACACTCATTCCGTCAGCGGGGCAGCCCGCCCAATAGGATTGGGCTGCTTGCGTAGGACCAGCTCAGCCCATGATGGCAGAGCTGGAATTTAACACAACGAAAACCATAAGAGCCTGTCATGGTGATGGGACTGGCCTAGATTGTCTACCAGCTACACAGAGATGCTTTTTTCCTTCATCAATGGCATAGTTTTCAAATTTGTTTCTTCTTCCATATGATAGCCCTTCAGGTATTTGAAAAGTGCTATCATATCCCCTCTCATCCTCCTCTTTTCCAGGCTAAACATCCCACATTCCCTCAACCTTTCCTTGTAGGGCTGTTCTCCAGCCCTCTGATCATCCTCATTGTTCTTCTCTGAACCCGCTCCAGTTTGGCTGCATCTTTCCTAAAGTGTAGTGCCCAGAATTGGACACAGTACAGCAGGTGAGGTCTGACCAATGCAGAATAAAGCGGTACCACTACTTCTCGTGACTTGAAAGCTACAGAATTGGTATCCTCCTCAACAGAATTGGGGACTAGGTTCAGAAGTACCGTATGTTCCCATTGCTTTTGCTTTTTCAGACTGAGAAAATGGTAAGTTTTTTCCCCTCATGTTCAAGTCACTCAAAAAGAGCTGAAAGGTTTTTACTGAAGCTTTCCAAATACTCTGCCTTCCAGCAGAGATCAAATATGGAACGTCTCTAAGTGTTAAATGGGGGAAAAAGAAAATCAGAAAACTTGGGGCAACTGAGAGTGAATGTGCAGAATGAAAACTTTTGTGCAAGCTATGAGGAAGTATAATAAGAAAAAATTACCTCTTTGAAATCAGTATCGCCATTGCTGCTGCTGCTGAGGTCCGCCCGGTTCCTTTATTGCCAATCTTTGGGAGACAAGCAAAAACATGCTTTTGGGTTGTTGTTTTTCCCAAGAAGATGTTTTCTGGAGGCTGTGATTTTAAACTACACAGCATTTTTTTGTGTATGTTTTTTTTTTGTCTGCTGACTGGTGTTGTTGCTTGATGATGTTTTATGTAGTTATGTATGGTGTTCTTGTTTATAATATTTTCAAAAAGTGCTTCTTCAGGTACTGAAGGCAGAGAATGTGACTACGAAGAAAAAAATCTTTAAATAAATAAAGTTGTGCATGTTTTTGACTATGAAATACTACAAAAGAAAATATTTCTTTACCCAGCGTGTGATTCATCTGTGGAACTCCTTGCCACAGGATGTGGTGATGGCACCTGGCCTAGATGCCTTTAAAAGGGGTTTGGACAAATTCATGGAGGAAAAGACCATCACAGGTTACAAGCCATAAGCAACCTCCTGGTTTTTTTTTTTTTTTTTTTTTTAGAAGTGGGTTTTCTCTGTGCCAGGTGCAAGGGAGTGGCGACTGGACACAGGTATCTTGTTGTCTCGTGTGCTCCCTGAGGCATCTGGTGGGGCCACTGTGTGACACAGGAAGCTGGACTAGATGGGCTTTTGGCCTGATCCAGCAGGGCTCTTCGTATGTTCTTATGTTCTTACTGTTGAGCACCAGAGGGGCACTATACTGGATCATTTTGTTTTCTCTCCTGTTTTAATTTTTACTATGTATATCTGTAATGGTTCTATACAAACAGGCTGGCTTTCTTTAGTAAGGGGGCAGCTCCATGTATACACAGTTATGCATACACAGAGCTACCCGCTTCAATGAAGTGAACGGTGTCTCATTCTGGCATCTCCTGTTTCTCTTGGCAGTCTGAGTTGATATACAGGGCTGTTCTTGTCATGGCAACTGCATTTCTTCTCAGTCCCCCGTGATAGCTTTCTGCTTGCCTTGGTTGTATTCTCAGGGGGTGTTCCAGAAAAAAGTTTGTGTACATGGGGAAATAGTTGCCAGCGCCCACTTTCTGCAGCAGTCCTCCTGTACCACATGCCATCTTGCCCCCAAGGACCTTTCCTCAACTCTCTGGATCCTCTCCCATGCCTCCCGATCTTCCCCTCCCCCCAGGATGATCTCCCCCCTCCAGGATGCAGCGCAAGCCTCTGTGGCACAACTGCTTTGGTGGGTGGGGAAGAATAGGATTGGGCTGTTACTTCGCAGGGTTGTTGTCCAGTGTGCAAGATATGTGAAGGTCTTTGCATCTTCAGAAAGTGCTATACAAATGTTGCGTACTGTATTATTGTGCCCCATGGCTATGCCCCTGCCTCTCCTGGCTTTTAGTACTTCAGACAAGAGGCAATCGGGGCAACCCAAGACCTTCTGACGCTTGAGGCGGCATGCCAAATGCTACCCCTCTTACCCAATGAAGTGCCAGCCTCTGCTCCTCCCACTCTCCAAGGTTCTAGCTCAGCACTCCCCTCCCCATTTCCTCTTCCTCTCCTCTCTGACCCCCTCTTTCTTTTCCAATCCAAGAAGTGAAAGGAGAAGGTTGAGCAGTGGAAGCAAGCAGGTGGACATTGAAGAGCTTCTCCCACCAATCTGTTGCCTGAAGCGACTGCTTCTATAACCCTGGAGGCAAGCACCGAATGCAAGGAGAGTGTATCCCCCCTGTATTCACAAGCCCTGACTGCCTGGGGTTCTAAATCATGCAGAGAAACTTCCTCTGACCCCATTTTCAGTATTTTCAGTGCTTGTCTCTGCAAGCAGGTGCTGAAGGCAGGGAGAGCCAGGGAATGTGGCCACAGATTCATGCTTAGCTGGCTTGCTCCTGTTGACCCCATCATATGTTGGCCCTAGATGGGGCCATCACTTATGAAACTGGCTGCTACTGAGGTCCCATTCACATGATTTCTTTGCACCAGTTGCGTTCCTGGAGGGGGTGTGGCATCATTAAGTCATGCAACGCACTACACCGCGCCTTGCAAACCGGTGTAATGCAGCCCCTCACACTCTCCGCTAGAGCCATTCCAGCAGCGAAGGCAATGTGCAAAGCCATTGCCTATGCATTGCCTTTGCCGCTAGAATGGGTCCATCAGCAAGTGGAAGGGGCCATATTAAACCGGTTTTCATGGCGTGGTGTAGCGCCTTGCACGACTTACGGTAAACACCCCCTTCAGGAACACGACTGCTTTGCACCATGGCTACAGTGCTTTTAATTACCACATACTATTGTGGAGTATGTGAGTACTGTACTGACCAGCATGTGTGGAAATCTACCATTTACCCTAGTAAAATAGCTCCCATTGAAAGCCAGTGAAAGTTTTCTTAGTACTTTCACTGGCTGTAGGGGGTGCTGAATCTGGTCTAAATCTGGTGCAAAGAAATCATGTGAACGGGACCTCAGTAGTAGCCAGTTTCATAAGTAATGGCTCCATCTAGGGCCAACATATGGTGGGGTCAACAGGAGCAAGTCAGCTAAGCGTGCAATTAGACTGCAAGGGGTGCTGAATCTGGTCTGGAACCATGGTGGGGGCAAAGTATTCAAGTCCTTCTAACCCACCCAACTGTGGTTTCACTCCAGATTGTGTGTGTACTATTTTTTTTTAACAAAAACATAACATTTAAAGGTCAAACACGTGCATTAATAATACTGTGGTTCAGCCCTTAAATACTGGAGTTCCCCCCCCCCCAAGAAGTGCCTTGATACGGTTACTTGACATTGCCTACAGACAACAAACCCTTTTTTACACAGTTAGCCTGAATCAGGTCCATCAGGTACAAGTTGATTCAGGGGAGTGTGAGTGGTACAGGGCAGCCTGAATCTCAAAAAGTCTAGATAACTTGAGCCTGCTCAGGGAGGTGCCTAACTTGGCACCAGGATGGAAAAGGGCTTTGATGGTTTCCTCCCAGGAGAAGACAGATCAAAGCAGACAGTGCATCTGGCTAATTAAAGTAAATTGGGGTGGATGAGTCAGAGCTGCACTGCGGCCTTTAGGAACCAGCTGCATATGCATTCCGGATTCAGGAGGGAGGGAGGGAGGGAGAGAAAGTAACCAGAGGAAAGCATCTCCCCTATACCCATTTCACAAAGTTCCATTCTGAAATAATCTGTATGGGTGGGGTTTTTTCTTCTTCATTTATTATGCCTAGTGTTGTTCTTATTCAGGGGACCAATTGTAGCGTCATCAGTTTGGGAACTTGTTCTCTTCCTTGAGATTCATACTCGGTGTTTGTGAGGGTGAGTGGTGCCAGCAGAGCGTACATACAGTTGTGCCCTGTAGGGATTGAGAACATGATAGAACAAGTAAACTCCCCTGTAGGACTTGAGAAACGCTGCACTAACCACCCAGCCGCAGCAGGAGACCAGTCTGGCATTTAACACTTTGCATCAATGCAAACAGGCACACCTGCCTGGGATGCTGTAGCACATGGACGTATCAAAGGGAGCACTGCATGGGTCCTTTCACCATGGTTCCCATCACCAAAGTTCCCCTTTGAGGTACCAGAGAAGTCGAGAAGTGCTGTGCACTTGATCATCTGAGCTGTAGACTTCAGGGCTTTAATACTGGAGTGGGTGTGGGTGATTGGCTGCCAAATGTAGTCTGCATCTTATGCTCTGCTGTAGGAAAGTGAGTGGGGCAGGGGGTGGCAGGAGATACAACTTTCTGCTGTTTTTCCCTCCCCCATTTTTCTTTATGAAAACCTGTGCCAGCTCTGTTGTTGGCGTAGTCTTTTTCTGGCATCAGGAGCATGTCCATTGTCTGAAGAAGAGTTAAATGTAGGTCAACTCCACTTCATCCCTCCATTCCCCAAATCTCCATTGTCTCTAAATGTCCATTCCCAAATCTCAGGTGCTAGTTCCATATGAGTGGAAGCAGTGGATTCAGGCTACATCCTATGTCCCTCCCCCATGACGTTCCAATTTCTTCCCTGTTTTGGCCTCTCCACCAGTGGAGTTGCATTGGCAACTGAGTGACATCCGAGCTATGTTGGTGTGGCGTTTTTCCAAGGTTGTGCCAGCGTTTGTGGTGCATCCATTGACAGGTGGACTTCTATGCTGGTGGGGCAGTTATTGCATCAGCATATGTAGAGATACATGGGTGTATCTTGAAAATAGAATTGGGATTTTGGAACGTTATCCCTTGGAGGGCAGGAACCTCCTCTGTACTGTATATCTTTAAACCTCTGGCCAAGATGTGGCTTTTTAAGAAACGTTTTTGTGTTTGTAGCTCTTAAATTGGCTTTGTTTTGTTGTACTTTCATAGTTGCCGGCGATGTGATTTGTTTTGTAGTTTTGGTAGACTGTTTTATGTTGTTCAATTAGATGATTATATATTATTGTTTTGTTAGTTTTATTGTGGACCCAAGGGTTATATATAAGCTTTCAACAATAAAATAGAATAAATAAAATGAAAAGGTCAGGGGGAGGGCAGGCAATGATGGAAAATGTTCATTCTCCAAATCTCAGATGTTACTTCCATATGAAATGTAAGTACTGGATTCAAGTCAAGCTGGACACATATCCAGCAGCAATGGTTGGGTTTCATATAACTTTGGAGCCCATGGCAATGTCAGGGAATGTACATTTGGGGTGATCAATGTGCCCCCTTCTCTCAAGCTACCATGGGATTGAGAATGAGTTCTCAGATAGTTCCATCCAACTGCACTGAGCACCATATTTTAATTTGTAACTCCTACAACTGCAATATAATTTGTGTCTTAGATCAGGCGTTCCCAGCCTGTGGTATGCATACCCCTTGGGGTACACGGACTGCAGGCCAGGGGTACGCGAGATGCTGCCCCTTATCAGCTGCTGCGATCAGCAGCTGATGGACAGCTGCTAAAAGGATTTTTTGGGGGGTTGTGGCACGGGCGGGCGGGTCCTCCCACTTGTGCCGCAACCTGGAGGGAAAGGGTACGCGGGGGGGGGTACGCGGGCCTCTGAAGGTCCGGGGGTACGTGGGGCAGCTGGAGGCCCATGTAGGGGGTACGCGGGCCTCCGAAGATTGGGAACCCATGTCTTAGATCACCATAGAATATAGTTCAGAGCAAGAGTGCCTCAATATATGAAACAAATGGGGCAGATCATCAGCTACACTAAAACTAGAGACATATCTCATAGCTAGGTTTATAGATGCAAATTTCCAGTACCTTTGATCATAATGACTGAACTCTTAGGGCTCATAGCCCAACCATGTTGTGTACAATTCCAGCTAAGTAGCCTTCCAGTTTATGGGCAAACTTTACAGAGCTTTAGCTACAGGGCAGAGTAGGATGAGGAAACTATTGCCGGATCTTGTTGTCAAGCCATGTCATTGTGGCTACTTTTAACTAATGAGCCTGCCTAAGATAGGCCCTTAAATTTCAGCTCTGCAGTAGATAAACCACAGTGAGCAATGAAAGTTGTTATGTAAGAAGTCAGGGATGTTTAATTGTTCTGACAGGCTTAGGAATAGAAGTCTGCTTGGATCCATAAACTGGAACTTCAGCCACTGCACAATAAGGGACTTCTCTGTTACACAGAAAAAGGAAGGAACTTTGACTTCTGCCCTAGTTAGCTGCCCACAGAGAGGGCAAAACATGTAGGAAGCACTAAGAAATCTGCTTTCTATGATGTCTAGTTCAGATATCTTCTCCCAGTCATACCCCAGGATGGGCCACGTGAAATCTGCTGGTGCTTTTGGTCATTCCTGATCAAGTGATCATCTTGTCTTCCCAATGGAACGGTCAGAACCATGTCTTAAAAATCCACCAGTCTTAAAAGGAAGTTTGCAGGGTCAGTTGATGGAAGGACTGCTGAAAAAGAAACAGCAAACACCCCTGTACATACAGGTGAGGATCTGGCCGCACAGAAGAAATGAATTGCCTTTTTTTCTGAAAAGAGATAGGATTTGATGTTTTAGAGTATCCACTGTTTGCAGTTAGCTTGAACTGGTGAAGCAAAATGGCTAAGACCAGTGGCAATGCTGCCTGTGATGTCACCCGGTGTGGTGACTCAAGTGTCACCCCAACGAGTGTGCAGACACGGACATAATTGGAGGTGATGTGATGACATCTTCACATCACCACCAATTACTTCCGACTTGTGAGCCTCTGCAGCCAACAAACGCAGAGGAAAGACTTGGGGACCGGTGTAACCCTTGCTCAGCAGTCTTCAGCTGCTCCAAGCCAAGCTGCCAAGTCAGAGTGGCAGAAGACAGAAGAAGCCGAGTCAGGGCGTCCAAAGATGGCCAAACCAGGTTGACACCATTGATACCCTTGCTTGGCTGTCTTTGGCCACTCCAAGCCACTGAGCCGGGGCGGTGTGGCAGGCTGCGGTGGGCTTCTCTCGTGGTGTCACCCCCTCAGTGGTTGTCACCCAGTGCGGCCAGCACCCCCTTGGCTAAGAGACTGAGTTGGATTGCAAGGATTGCAAGGTCAATTGGGAACACGCCAGCCAGCGTACTGGCTAAGAGATTTACTGCAAATCAAGACTACCCTAATTCAGATCTCACTTCTGCCATTAACTTTTCCAGACTCAGTACAGGGATCATAATACTTCTTTACTTTATAGGTTGTTGGAAGGACTGCATCAAGGTAATACATGTGAAAATGCCATACAAATGTTGAGTGCGAGTTATCGTATTATTGTCAGCATACAGGTCAATGAGGACATAAACATTCCAGAATTAAACTTTCCTCCTCTCATTCCAAAACTACGGCGCCTCCATTAACATCTCCAGCATTCTCCATGCATGCTCTTTTTCCAGTGAGGTTTGACTGGGCATTTTGTCCAGGCGCTTGTTAGATGGAGACCTGCAGAGAGAAGCACACTTGGCCATGCCAAGTGAGACCTTACGTGGTGAATGTTTTATGAACATAATAAGGAAGAGTTGTTATCCACATTGTGTTGAGCACTTGGGAAACGCAGCAATGGAGCTGGATCACAACTGAACAGAAAGAGAATGAGCACACAGAAGCCCAGAACAAAGGGTCATCGTTTAGGAGCCAATCCAATTCTGATTAGAGTCGTTTACAGCCTTTTCATTGACTTTAATGGGAATTGGACCGGCTGCCGAATTAGGAGGGTGATTGCAAGGGAGGTCCATCAGTGGGATGGCCCTGTGCCAGCCAAGTATTAGCTGCAGAAGCTTAAAGTGTCTGAGAGTGCTGGAACAAGAATCACGGGTGATTAATCATGGCTATAATTGTAGGTAAATGTACTGTAAATCAGAAGGCAACTGAGCCCCTCAACCTGACCCAAACTATTGCAGGATGTATGGCGGTTTATGCTAGGGGATTTCTGAACCAAAGGCATTGTGTTTAATAAAGTGGGCTCTTTGCCTGATGTAAGCTGTGAGGCATTGCAGCACCAGACCACTCCAGTGAGCAGCATAAACACAGGCTGGTGAAAAAAAAATATGGATTTAGTAAACTGATTGAAAGAAACCCATTAGCTGTTCTGGCAGTCTCAGATTCCTCAGGCTTCTCCAGCTAAAACAGAAAGTTATGTATTTGAGCTAAATAGTGTCATGACTTGTTTGATATGCATCTGGGTATATGGTGGGGGCCTGTGGCTTGGGCACCCATGGGAGGCATGGAAGGCCCTCTCCTTGTGGAAAGCTGCTTTCACAGCAGCTGCCCCACAGAGCACCCATGCCCATGGAGCCTCCTGACCTACTGCTTGTCAAGCAGCCAGATTTGGGGCAATACTGCCTGGGCAAATGGGGGCTAAGCCCGACTGCCCCAAACTAGTGTTGCCTGGGTGTCGTTGGCTCAGCCACTTTGTATGGGAATGTGGTAAGTCTCATGTGATTTCAAACTCATCATGCTCCTTGGCAGCTTGGAAGCAATGCACCAGATGTTCCTGTGATGTTGGGGGACCTTCAGACTTCAGGGTTACATCTGGGCCATATCTGAGCATGACACCCCATTTGCAGCCTGCCATGATGGGAATGCAGCAGGATCATTTTCCCTCCCATTACAGCAGCCGCCTGACCTGACAACTTGGGCAGCCCATCCAACACCCGCTAGCAACATGGGTCCGCCCCGATAGTCCTGCTCCCTGGCCCTGGCTGAGGATTGGGCTGGGGGGGGGGTCCCTATCTGCCAAGGACATCTATCCTTGGTTCCTATCTGCCTACACATGTTCATTGTATTGTATTTTATTATTTCTTATCAGTTTTATTGCACAGGACCCATGAGAGAGCAGCATTTGAAAGAGAAACACGCACTGGTGGGGCCGTCTTTGCATTAGCGTTTGCTTAATTCCTCCCGCCCCTCCCCTAATTACTACATCCAATTGGGGGTTAGGGGAGATGTCCCACAGGGCCTGGGGAGCCCAGGCAAACTGGCAATCCCTCGCAATAGCTGGGGATTGGAATTCTTGCAGATAGGGTTGGGCTGTTAGTTTCTAATGGACCCTAGCTCTTTAGTACTAATCATTATTCTCATTACACCATTTTTCTTGCTCTGTTATTTTAATTTAGGATATTACTTTACATTGTCCTGTAGCAATTGATTATAAATGGACATTAATAAAAATAGATAAAAAAAAGAACCATAATTACTGCCCAGCTCCTTTGGAGAAAAAAAGAATCTGGAAAGAAAGATAGGCAATAGAAATCTTGCTCAGCAAAACAACAAGTATGAACAACTGTCTTCATGCATGGCTTATCAAATGAAGGTGACTCACCCCCTCTTTAGGGTGCCTGGGTATGGAGCAGTAGAGGCAGGCTGGAAAAACCTATGGTTGCCTGCTAGAACCAATAGTCTGAGTTGGTCTGAAACCAATAGTACTGTATATGGAGATAGTAGAATGTGTAAACAGAAAATACTATGGGGGAGGTGGCGCCTCTCCTTGTTCCTCCAGATAATCTCATAGAGAAAGGAGGGGATGACTCAGGCAAGCTCATGGGGTAGCTAAACCTCTGAAAGGAAGGGAAGCAAATCAAAGTTTCAGAAGCCTTGCTGAAAAGAATGCATATTGTTTCCTTGAATTCTTTATTCTTGCTCATTTGTTGTTAGAAGAAAGTGACCCTGTCTGTGCTCCTTTACTGTTGTTCATGACTGCAATAATTCGCTTTGTGCCTTAGGGCTAATAACAGAACATCTCGGTTCTTCAGCTAACACTTCTTGCAAATGGGAAGCATAATACTTTCATACCCCAGTGTGCTGTATTCATTAATATTGGTCTGGTGCCTTTGGAGGTAGAAATTGCAGAACCTTATTATAATCTTTTCTTTCACAAGCATCATCTATTTTGTTAAATTACAAAAGTGTTGAAGCCTTTTAATTAAGAGTAAATGCACAAAATGCACTATCAGCATTTTAAACGGAGTAACAGTTAATAGCACGCATCTTGCTTTTAGGTGACACCTTGTCGCACTTTGTGCTCCCTGTAGGTACAATTTCACACTCCTAGTATTTAGATCACCTGTACGCTACTCAAGTAATCAAAAGGTGTGAAGCTGACTATGAGGGGTATGCAACTCTCTGTTCCCGCCGTGGATTCAGGCTCGAGGGATAGCAGGATAATTCATTTATACCAAGAACTCGAGAGACAAAGGTTCTACTAAAGAACTAGTTTACTCACTTATGGCACAATCCTTTGCTAGCGCTGCAGCAACAGAGTATTGCGACAGAGCGCCTGTTTGCAGCATTGGTGGGTAGGCCAGAGCCTTCCCACCAGCACCAGCACAAGGAGCAATGCCCATTGGGACAGGTAAGTGTTGCACTGTGCGCTGCAGGGGGGGCAGAGGAGGGCAAGGAGTGGCAGAATGAGGCAGGGGTGGGCAGATCAGGACCAGGAGGGGGGCAGGATCAGTGGCGCCAGTGCGCACCATCTCCTATCCCCCTTTCCGGGTCTGATCTGCTGACACGGATCAACACGGACTTGTGCTAGCGTTATCACTGGCGCGGGTCTGAGTTGACCCCTAGCAGCAGCTGGGGCTTACCGCCGGCTAAATTTCCCTGTGGGATGTAGCATAGCCCATGGTGGTGCAGCTGCATCAGCGTGGGGACGTTTAGGTAGGGTTGGGCTGTTCGTTATAAAAAAGGTATACATAAAACGTGAATCAGAACACAACACACACAGAGACAGTTCCAAGGATATGTAGATATGTAGATACATAGCATAGGGGGCATTAGAGCCATATCAGGAACACTGTTATAGCACTGTGAAGTCTCATCACAGACCTTAACACAGTGGTTGGAACTTACACTGTCCACATTAGGGTAGGAGGTGACAGGTAAGGTAAGGTAAAGCCATATAAGGAACACTGTTATAGCACTGTGAAGTCTCATCACAGACCTTAACACAGTGGTTGGAACTTACACTGTCCACATTAGGGTAGGAGGTGAGGTGGTTCCCCTCAGAGTCAAGGTGAGGCGAAATGAGGTGTCTCATTCCAATCTGTCCACTTTGTGCTCACAATCTTGTTTTATACCAATATTTTCTAAGTACGGGAAAAATAATAAAAATATATCTCAGCAACATTCTAACCCGCTTTCCCAAGTTTCCAAGACAAAAGGTGATCTTTTCACCTTTAATCTAAAAGCAGGTTTATTATCGATCTCTTGCAGCCTCAAATGTTTCATCCACTGTCTTTGACAAAAACTATTCTTTTCCAGAATATCTTCAATAGTTAACCACCCTTTTCCCTCCAACTTCAAACCGTTATTTAATCCCAGTAAGATACAGAGGAACAAACAAGCCTGCTCTTCTAGTGAGTAAATGTAGGCCTTGTTTCACTCTGAGAGAGAAAACATTAAGGAGAATCAAAACCGACAGGAGTTGAATCAAAAGCAAGAAGTGAATTAAAGCTTTATTTCTCAAAAACTCCACACCTTTGCAGATGCACTGGGTGTTAAGTATCTGTCCAGTTTCCTCTGCCTCCCTTTGGTGCTGTCCAAGGTCCTGAGCCTCTGCCTGGACTGCTGCCCCTGCTTCTGCCTCCTTCAGAACTCTTCAAGTTCTGGATCCTCTACTTGGACTCTAGCTATAGCTAGAAAGCTGGCTTGGATAATAACATGATCTGGAACAGAATACCTATCTGCTGGAGAAAAAAAGAAAAAGCTGGAGAAAAGGGGTCATTTGGGACAAACTGGCAACTCTAGTCCCCTCCCTTTATCCCTTGTCTGTTCTGAAAGCTCAGAGGTTTAACACTTCGTTCCCTTTGCTTAAGCTCCTTACATTTCTATAGGCCTAATTTGTATTTTATTCAGCGCTAGAGAGCAGGCTATACATCAGGACCTCCCCAGTTTGCAGCTTGACTCTGCCATGAACTCACTAGGTGGTCTTAGGCAAGCTTTACCTTCTCAGCCACACTTTCCCAGTTGCAATAGGGGGAGGAGGTTAACAATACTGACTTACTTTACAGCAGTGGTTCCCAAACTGGGAGGCGCGGCTCCCAGCGGAGCTGCAGAAACCAGCCAGGGGAGCCAGAGTGCCACGGAATCCTCTCGGAAAATAGTGTAATGCCAATTGGCAGGCATTGACATAATGTAATGGGGAGCCACGGACAATGGTCGCCAATGGTCAAGGGAACTGTAGGTCAAAAATGTTTGGGAGGGCATGATACACATGTAATAAATAATAGTAATAAATAATAATAGTAATACTAACTCTTACATAGTTAAAGGCCACATGTGGTGGAATGTAAAGATTTGCCAATATATGGACAAAATTTGTCTTTGAAATTAATAATTATACAGCTATTCCTGCTGCACCAGCAGAGGAAAAGATGGTAAATTGCCTCTTTAAAGAGGCCATGCATAATGTATAATGATGAAAAAAAGACAGAAACATGGGAAATTTCATTTCCATACTAACTGCAGTAAGGTCATTTACCTCATTACACCTTCCAAAGCCACAGCTGTCTTTTCTGGCTCCACTTCACTACTGCTAATCTTCTAACTTCCACTTCCAGTACATGTCTAGTTTAGTCTGGAAAGGGGGCATCATTTGTGGGAGGGGAGTTGAAAAGTACTGAAGCATTGAATAGATGGAGATGAAAGTGAAATGGGTGGGCAATCTGTGCACCATACCAGTGCAAGCCCTCTGCAGTGATATTTACCATCGTGAAAGGAGCTGGTGCTAGCTTTGCTGCCGGGCCTGGCTTTTATTTTATTTGACAATATCTGTATACCAAGTTACAGCCATCATGGTTCTCAACGCAGTTGACCATCACAGAATAAGATCTATAGGGAGATGATATTGCCCCCACAATGACAGGTTCTGTATACTAGATGCTATCAATGCTATTAAAAATGGTATCATGTGGCTCCTGGGTCTGCACCCCAGGTGATGACAAAGTGAGGTACTGGGGGGAGAGATGCTTTACAGAGTCCTCAGTCCACCAGATGTCCTTGCTGCCATTACTGCTGCTGGCAGGAACTCCCAACCCTTCTCAGGGTTGAGAAGAATTCTCAGGAGCATATCTCAATGGTTGTTGGGAATCACCCATTTTTAGAGGCGTACAACCTTGTGCTGGGACAAATTAGACTGAACAGCCTGTGAATGGGTGAAAGAGAGAGAGAGAGAGGAGAGAGAGTAAAAAAAACCAGAAGCATCAAATTGGGTGACTAAGCGGGGAAGGGCGTAGTCACACAGACACCATTCAATAGGTGCCCATGACACTAACAAATACATTATCCCCACGGGGGGGGGGGAGCATAAGGCCAAGTTGTTTTTGGGCATTTAAACAATTGTACTTTCCTGGTGTCATATGCAGCAATTTCAGTGCTGGGAAAGAGGGGCTGAAATGATAGCATGCGCCATGCTGTCATCATCTGGACAGAAGGGATATTGTGTGAACTCCATGGGAAAACGGAAGATGGAAAGACCTTGATAAATAATGGCCAATTTTCACAACAGTCTTGAGCATCATGTTTCATGGAAGTTTCTTGGATTTCAGCTAGAAAAGTGATGGCTAATAAAATTATGCTATTAAAAGTTGCATGATGTTTGAAAATACTGGCAGTCACTGGAGCCTTGCGGTTCTTTTGTTTACAACGTATGTCCATATCATGTACACTCAAAAAACAGGGATGTGTGAAGTCATCCTGGTATTTTTTTTTTAAACAACCCTCTAAAATTCCTCAAATATTTTGTTTAGGCTGGAACCTTCACATTTCCTCAAAGTTCGCATTAGCCAAAATTGGGTGGCAATTACAGCTGATCCATTTAAACATCTTGTCCATTTAAAAGATTCCTTTCAGTTTCACTCAAAGGGCTGGTTTATGCATGCAAGCACTGCTTATTTCTATAGGTGATGTGTATATAAATGAATACTCAAGAGAACACACACGCACACAGTCGAGCAGTACAGAGAGACAGCTATTTCTGCAATCATGGCTGCATTTTTCCCAACCATCACAGTCAAGGGAACTGCTGGAGGTGCACCTATGTGGTTATTTATTTATTAGATTTAAATGCCACCCTTCAATACTGCTTTTCCAAAGAGAAAGACATAAAATCACAGCAGTAGATCAACCACTGTCATCACTGTCTACATAGATGCAGCCACATAGAGAAAACAAGTAAGGCTTGCATCAGTGAATCAGCCCTGAGCCTTCTTAGAGTCGTTTGGTGCTGATATCTTTTTCCTCTGACTACATTATTTTGTAAAAAAAAAAAAAAAAAAAACACCCACATTTCCTTTCCAAACGTAACAATGCACAAAAAAAACCCCATTGAGTTGGGACAATGATTCTGTCCCAACCAAATAGGTGCATAAGAAACAGATCCTAAATGATATTTTTATCCACAAGGAGTTTACAATTTCAGGGGAACTCATTTCCTCCCAGCCCACAAGTGAACGCATTTAACTCCTGTTGCATATATACTCCCTTGGGCAAAAATGCCTTACAAGGCAGATTCAATAAGTAATATGTAAGTGGGGCAGACTTGTATACCTTACACTCTGTTCCTATTTACCAGGGGATAGTCCCATTTTTCTGGTCCTTGTTCCTGGGAAGGTGCAGACCCTGTTTTTGCCTTTGGAGGACACCTTATTAATATCTTCTTAGTCGGAGTTGCTAGAGTTTGCCATTCTTCACATTTCAGGGTCTCTAGAAGGGTGAGAGGAGGATGTATCTTGCCTGTAGTGCACATGCATGTAAATGCATACACATGAACACCAAGGTCCCATGCAGGCCACAGCCTGTTATTTCATGTGCTAAAGCTATGCAGGTTTGTTTTGAACTGTTGGCAACCTACTGTGGGACACTGATGTTTTTTGAGTATATCTTTCTCTCCAATTTCAAACCCTGTCTTGGCTTTTACTGGAGGTCAAGCTACTGCAGAGCAAAGGAATTCAAACCAGTCTAGTTGAGACTTCAGCCATGTGTCATTGGGGAAGCCTTGCAGCCAAATCAGATTGGGCTCTACCACTGCCGCATGCTATGGCAGGGAAAAGAAGAGGATTGGGCTCTTAAGCAGTGATACCTGGTAAGAGAATAGCAAGGAACAACCCTGTAAGACTGACCCTTTTTCATGTTTGAAAAGTTGGAGGGTGTGGTAGAGTCTTCATCAATATGAAATAGTGAAGGGTGGAAGCTTCATGTCGTGATCCCTCATATAAGAAGAAGAGGGGTTTTCCATGCATGTCCCTATTTTCATCTGTAAAATATTGGAGGGTATGGTGTGTAGTGCTACCTCTACATCATTACAGCATGTGCATTTTGAAAAAGTCTCACAATGTCAGTGTTGAAGTAGGAGCAGGGAGGATCCATGCTCTGTGGCAGAGGACATAGTCTGGTCCCAGGTTCCATTCCTGGCATCTCCAAGTAAGGCTAGAAAAGGCATAAGTTGGAAACCCCAGAGAGCTACTGCCAGTCAACGGAAACAGTACTGAGCTAGATGGACCAATGGTTTCACTCAGTATGAGGTAGTAGTTTCACATGTTGATATACTGTATCTGTTCACAAGGGGGTGCTAAGAAAGAGGTACTAAGATGCCATACAGGGGTGCAGAGCAGGCACCAGCTTGCCGGGAGCTCTGGGGCAAAGTCTTGAGCTAGACCCCTGGTTGATACCACCCCTGAGGACATTTTGGCCTCCACCACTGCCATTGGTTCTTGAGAGTTCCGGGATTGGTCTGGCCAGGTGAGTCATAGTCTGAACTTCACATAGTTGATCGGCAGGACAAAGGAAAGCATACACAATGCTTTACTTTGCATTGTCTGACTCATTTGCTCAATGACAAATCCGACATTTGAATTCTGAAGCTATAATTTTGTATAATGCATGCTCACGCCTCCACACAGTGCACACGCTTTTCCAGACCCAGCAGTTCATTATTAGAAGCTTGTATGATTATTTACGATCTGAAATCAGCAATGCAATTCCCCCCCCCCCCCCCGGCCAGAAAAGGTTCCTACATAATATTATTTGGAGATTTCATTTTCTGTATTGGTGGCACTGGAAAAGATATCAACTGATGGGATCCTGGGCAGTATGGGCTCTTGTTGAATAGCTTAAGAATTTGCAACAGCGCTCAAATGAATGGTAATTGCCAGCCAAAATCATCCTCGTTTGTCAGGTATTGCCGAAGTTTGCAGCACAGTATTGTCTTCATTCGACTGCACTTCAGATGTTTACTTTCCTGCTGTTTGCACTTATGAATTGGGCCTGTCAGTCAGTTAAGCTTAGGAAAAAAGAGGCAGACATCAGGCAACATCAGGCACTTTAAAGTAAAACTGGAGGAAGCATATCCTAGGAAAGAATTTCAAATGTAAGAGTCTGCAACAGAAAAGGCATAGGATCTGTCTAAATCAAACGTGGTCAATCTGTACACGTAAGGAACATTCTGTTCTCCATACGATATAGTAACCTAGGGGTCAGGAGTGTATTTACTGCTGTAATGGAAGGAAATCCAGAAGACTGGCAGGAGCAAGTATGGTGTCAGCAGTGAACTCTTGTTGACAGATCTGGGCAGTAAGGAGTTAACAGATGAATACTTGGACTTCCACAGGACTGGACAACAAGGGGTTAACACCCAGGACTGCGTGGGTGGAAGCACACACCTGCAAGCAATTGGGTGTGGCCCCACAGGTGTGGACAATAATGAAGGACTTCGGTTTACAGTGATTGTAGCCCTCAGCTGCAATCACTTAGCCCTAGTTAGGGCTAAGAAAGATAAAAAGAGCACCAGATTAGCACTAAATCACCTCGCTGGGGGACAGGACGGGACACAGAACGGAGCTGCCACACCACGCGGACTGCCACTTCCAGTTGGGACTGCCACTTCCAGTTGATGGAGAACGGGACGCCGAAGAGGACGGAACAGACAAGGACTACAGAGCCAACGACCTTGGACAAGAGCCGGAGGAGTAATTCCACATGCCAGCCGTGAAGCCAACTCTGCTACGAGCAGGATGCTAGCAGAAAGAACGGTTTGGGGAAACTTTGGGAATTTTCTGGGAAGAGAGCAGCAATTATTTTGTTAGGGGTTGCTTGTGAAGCAATAAAATTTTGTTAATTGCCTTCCACGTAGTTTTTGCACACAGCGTTATAACTATTTCAGAAGGGAGAGAGTGCTAATTTTGGTCTTAAGTGGACATTGGAAGAGAGATTTGAGGGAATTGGTTCCTAGGAGTGGAACTGGGTCAGAACAATTTGGTACCAGAAGTGGGGTACTACAAGTTTGCTCCTAGGAAGAGAAATTGGGTTGCAACAATTGTACAGCCCATCTCCTTTAGGGGAGGGATTGAGCTTCTTAATTCAAAAATTGCTCTGTTCTTTGAATCTTTCCAGGGGGTCCAAACTCATGTGATGTGGAAGATCCATGATTAGATCTCCCATCTCCCACCTGTTTAAAATTTTAGGGCAGTCACAGAGGGTTGCAGTTTTGTTTAATCCTTTCTCTTCTGCCATCTCCCTAATTTTAGTCACCTTCTACACCTTGTTATTGCACCCACAGCGAGGAAAAAAGACAGGCAAGATACAGATGTATGTTCTTTTGAGGTGCTGGTAGCAACACACAGCCAGGAGGGTGTCAAATAAAGATTGGCAAAATACAGGTGGGCCTTGTTGTTTGTGGATTTGGCATCTGCGGATCTCAATATCTGTGGATGTAGCCTGCGAATAATGGGGTGCTGGAGTCCAGCACCCGGGTATCTTCATTATTCACTGGGGGACCTCCAGAGGTTCATTCTATGTTGCGCCAACCTGAAAACCCCTTCATAGGCCTCCATGGGGTTCCGAAAGCCTCTCCCAAGTGAGTGGCTTTCAGAGGCCCACAAAAGTCTATGGAGGGGTGTGCAGGCTGGCACAACATGGAAGAGGTCTCTGAAGGCTCCCCAGTGAGCAACAGAAACATTGTGTGCTGGACTCCAGCATCCGCAGATCCTTGTTGTTCACCGAGGTGGTGGTGGTCTGGAACAGATCCCTTGCGGATAAAGAGGGCCCACTGTATATGTATTTGTGTAATTCTGATCTAACTACGGGCAGCGGAACATTTGCGACTACTTTCAAGCAGGGAAGGCCAGCGCAAGGGCGGCCTTCCCTGCTCCGTCAACGGACCCAGGACAGGTAGGATCCGGCAGAAGGGGGGGGTCGGTGGATGGAGGGTCGGTTCGGTGGGACACGGCAGGGGCTGATAGGCCCAGTCGATCGGGGAGGGGGCAGGGATCGACCTCTGCCGTATCCTGACCCCCGTCGATTGACTGAGCCATTACATGGCCTCCACCGACTTTTGCCAGAAAAATAGCTGGGGGAATTCTGAGGAGGCCTATCGGCCCCAGCCGCTCTTACACTTGGGGAAGGGGATGAGTGTCCCCTTCCCCGAGTAGACTTTCCACCGCAGGCAGCCTGCAGCAGGTTGCCCGCAGCGGAGATCAGGATCCGGTGGGTGGCCTTGGCCGCCCAGCGGATCTTTAGAGCAGGATTGGGCTGTCTGACAATTATGTCCTGTCCGTCTGCCAAGCACCTTAGGACAATATATATGTTCCCCCCTCCACCCTTTTATCCTGAAGTAACCCTGTGAAGCAGGTTAGGCTGAGAGAGTGTTTGGTCCAAGGTCAGTCAGGAAGCTTAATGGCTTTGTGGGAATTTGAACCTGGCTCTCCATAAGCCTAGTCTACTACTCAGTAGTCACTCTCTTTCACACTCACATTCACACACACCACACTCACTCACCAGTCCAGCTGCTGAATATCATCAGGTTCAGGTGGGTCTCCTCTGGAGGAAAGAGATAGATTGTTCTTCCTCATGGAAAGGAGGAAAGAATCCTCGTGGATTGTTCCTCCTCGTGTTCCTCCCCATGGAAAGGCAAGAGGCTCTCAGCGATGCGATCTTGTGATAGCACCGGACAAGGGAAGAGGTGGGAAATCCCACCTCCAACTCTTGAAAATAGCCAATACTTTCCATGATGTTTTTTAATGTGACCAATGAAATAAAAATCCTTAGAAACTGCCGCTCTGAGCCTCGTTCTTGCACCAGTCGGTCAGCTCCTCCATGGCGCCAGAACTGAAAATTGCCTTGTGCAGCTATGTGAGGCTTGCTCAGGCATGCAAAGAGACCTGGCCGGCCAGGCAACATCTGGCCAGGCTCAGAAGACTCCCAGCGGCCATGTTTTTTACATGGCAGTGGCCATGTTTTTTTTTAAATTTCCCCCGGGACCCCGCCTGGGGCGAACCCCCAAATACCGTGAGAGTCCCGGCCAAACCGGGACGAATGGTAAGCCTAACTATAATTTCACTGCCCAACACTGGCAGTCAGCATGAGGAAAATATTAAACCCTCCTTAATCCATGCCCCACCTCCACAATCTATTTCTTTTTAAAGTTGCGACATTATGTGTGATCTAGGTGAGTTTGCAGAGCTCCCTAGAGGTTTAAAAGCCAGACATGTAGGTCTTTGCCTACTTATTTCTCGTGTCCAGGACTTGGACAACATTTTGAATGGGCAGTTGAACGACAAACGTTTTTCTTTTCCAGTAACAAAAGTGATATTGTGGGCAAAGATCCCAGATCCTGATTCCAATTTTTTAGAGCCACTAGAGACCAGATTAATTGATCTGGAGGCCTGATCCAGCCCAGGCTTAGATAATAGAATTATAATGTCTTGCTTTAGACAAGGGAAGCAGTCTAGCAACGGAAAGCATATGGATGCTATGGCCGGCTCGACTCTGCTCAAGTTCAGCAGTCATCCCAGTATAGAACTCTGTTCAATAAATTGACACCTGTTTGGAGCCTGAATTCAACAGACCCTAACCTGTACAATATGTGTAAGAAAGAACTACAAGTATGCGACAAAGGCTAAATAGGGGAAAGCCCTGAAAAGCTCCCTCTGTGCAGCTGAAGCAGTGCAATACATGCATTAAAAAACCTCCCACTACAACACCAGTGCTGTTGTACTGCCTGGTACTGTTTCCTTTAAAATCTTTTAAATAAAATATCCCGGTGATGCTATAGGGTTGTTTTTACTGTTAATCTGCTCTGTATCATGTTTTTAATTTGTAATTTTAATACCTAATTTTAATTGTGGATTTTTTTAAAACAGGTTTTAATTGTTGTATAGCGTTCTGTATGTTTTCTATGTTGTACACCGCTTTGAATTTTAGAAAAAAAACAGTATATAAATAAATGAATGAATAAATAAAAAGGAGAGATGACCGTGTGCAAATTGATGGCGTGGCGGGGGGCCAGAAGGAACTTTGTGATGCCAAAGGACTGCTGGAGACGACGGGACGCTGAGGGGACTACAGAGTGAAGGACCTTGGACATGAGGAGGAAGAACTCTGCTGCCCAGGACACTTGCTGAAAAAGACTAGTTTGATGGGGACTTGCTGAAGGGAGAAGACAGCAGGGGCTGTCTTATGGAATTTGTGAAAGACTGTGCTTTACGGAAGGGTTTTGTTTTGGGAGAATTTATGGTGATAAGGATTGCTTGTAAAGCAATAACTTTTGTCAATTGTCCGTCCGAGTTCCGTTTTTCCTTTTTTGCGCACAGCAAACTGACTCAGAGAGTGCTGATTAGCCGAAGCGGCAAAGATAAGGGAAATTTGAGGGAATTATTAAAGGGAACAAAAGTAACTCCTAAGAGGAGAAGTTGGGTCAGAACAAATTGAGTTAACGGGACAGCGTGTCAATGCATGTCTGAAAAGCACAGCTGCTGACATGTGCCTCATTTTTGCATTGGAAATACTCGTAAAGTGGTATTGTCTGAATCCGCCCATTGTCTAAAAAAATATGAGAAAGTTTATCAAATGCAGCTATGAAAGCAGGGAGACTCCCTATAGACACATACTCAAGCTCAAGTTAAGCACTTTTCAGTCCCAATGGTTTCAACGTCAGAATTAAACATGTGCTTAAATCTTTCCCATTTGAAGTCAATGGGATTCAAAAGTACTTCACTTTGGCTGAGGAGGGCCCTAAATTTCTTGGCACTAATTGGCATTTTTTCTGCAGTTCCAAATATGCAAAAATTATGACATTGAGCCAGCTGTGATAGCAAAGCTAATGAAACTTCTTCTTGTCACGTTAGTCAATGCCCACCTAATCAAGCCATACAAAGTCAAACCAGTAAAAAAAGGAAATCAAAAGGGATGCAAATATGCATCAGGGCATTGAATGAAACTTGCCTCTTGATTGATGAGTTTAAAATGCTCTCTTCTT
Organism: Plestiodon gilberti rubricaudatus; assembly: GCA_026170595.1. NCBI lineage: Eukaryota > Metazoa > Chordata > Lepidosauria > Squamata > Scincidae > Plestiodon > Plestiodon gilberti. The sequence goes on along the minus strand of JANXHW010000001.1, from coordinate 121,125,375 downwards.
CCTTTCACCTTTCATGTTCAACAACAATTAGAATCTATTCAGATACGTTGACAATACAACCTGCTCCAGGCCGAGCACATTATAAGGCTTTTCTCGCCTCCCCTGTTTTCCAACCCTTGCAAACCTGACTCGAAGCTTTGTGAAGAATTTGGCTCGAAGTCTGTTTATTTTCCTAATGACCATATGCCGTATCGTTCTTCTTTTTGAAAGATCTGGCCTTTTATTGGGCAATTAAGAGAGTCTGGCTCTGTTGCCACTTGGAATTTGAGGACAAGCATACGATAGATTCTGCAAATGGACACAAAGCACGTATTTAACCCTGAACCAGAATGAGAGTGAAAGAGCAGACTTTAGAAGCTATTATAAGCCACTTGTCTTCTCATGCCAGCTGTTTGGCGCTGACTTTTCCTTTGAAATAATTTCACTTTATGTGCTGTACTCAGTTCCACAGTGCTTCTGAATAACAGTGACTTGGATTGACACTGATGTGAAGCAAGGAGGGCTTTTAAAGAATAGTTTAAAATGCAATCTAGTGCCTGGCTCTGAATGTGGAATGTTGTGGATAGCAAGACAGGAAGACTAAGATTCTCAAACTTCCTGTCCTCTGCATCTCTGTTTCATGCAAAATGGAATTTTCATATCTCCTCCTGGATCCCCAGAAGATGCATGCAAATCCTTGCACCAGGATGGTGTAGTGACTTGGGAGTCGGACTTAGACCTGGAAGATCCAGGTTCAAATCCCCACTCAACTTCCTGGGTGACCTTGGGCCAGTCACTCTCAGCCCCACCTACCTCACAGGGTTGTTGTGAGGACAAAAGGAGGGGAGGAAATATGTACACCACTCTGAGCTCCTTGGAGGAAGGGCGGTATAAAAATGTGAAAAATAAATAAATAAATAAATAAAATAAACTCTTGTGGGGTGGGATGTTATTTCTGATGAGTATGAATGTTACCCAATGTTTGTTTGTTTGTTGCCAAAATTTGTGAAAAAATGTGTTTCTAAATTGCTCCTGTTCCCCAGTGGATCATTTTTTTAAAGATGTAGAGATGTCTACAGACGTTTGCATTCAAACATATTTAAGTGAGCACTATGCAATATTTGTTTTATTGCACCAGCTATTGGGGTACGAAACTCATGAAAATATCTGGGGGGAAAATGAATTCAAATATTGAAAAGTGGAGGGTTGATAACGAAAAAAAAATCCCTGTGTTTTTTTAAATACTCGTGTGTGTGTGTGTGTGTGTGTGTGTGTGTGTGTGTGTGTGTGTGTGTGTGTGTGTGTGTAAACAAAACAGTATCATCACACGCACACGCACACGCACACGCACAGAATATGCAACAGGACTATCCCCTGCTAACTGGGCAAGAGGCACTTCTTCAATTGGTGCTCCTCTTATATTTAGCAGGGGGAGAGTAACTGCCCCCCTTTCACCCCAGCACAGTTTCTTTTCTGGTGGCTGTTTGCTGGTGTTCTTCTGCATCTTTTTTTAGATTGTGAGCCCTTTTGGGACAGGGAGCCATATAATCATTTAATTTTGTCTGTAAACCGCTTTGTGAACTTTTTGTTGAAAAGCGGTATATAAATAATAATAATAATAATAAATCTATAAAGGTCTCTGCTTTGGTCTAGATTATACATCTGCTTAATAAACAGTACAGAAGGGACCAAATGCTGATAAAGGGCTGACATGTTCCTTCCCTAGGAATCCATCCAGGTATTTTTAGTGGAAGAGAGCAGAATGGAAAACAAAGGGAACTGCATGAACTTTGGATGGAAGAGATCCGTCCAGCCCTAGTGATGAGAAAGTGATTGGGGAGGGCAGGAAGCCAGAGCGGCTTGTGCTTTCTGCCCCCTGCTGCATGATCATTACATGGGAAGCCGCTGGGGGTTGGGGTTTTATTTTTTTGCAAGTTCTCAGGTCTTTGTTAATGCCAACAATGTTTTGGAGCCCTGCAGTTGAAAAGGTAAAAAAACAAAACAAAACCGATAATGCCTGCCTTCCTCCTTCCTGACATGGAACAAATGCTGCTTGTGACTCATACAGTACTTCTAGTCATCTTTAATGCTGCTCTCTTATTTTTGTCCTCCGCAGAGTTCAGTAACATTTTTACAAGGATTCTATAAAAAGGAGTGAGCTGAAAAGGCTGCTTATTTTTCTCCTACCTCGTGTTGGCTTCATTTAACAGCAGTCATTGTTAGGTAGCCATACTCCTTGCCGAATAATATATAAACCCCCCCCCCCAAAAAAAAACCCCAACAACCCTGGCATTCTGAGGCTCAGTCAAACAGCACATTTTGCCAGTGAATCCTGAATAAAGTACAACTTAATTAATTCTTGATCGGAATGTCTGTGATTGGTATTAGCACTTTACAACATATAGTTCATCTCCGGAAAGCAACAAAACAAAAAGAAATGCAATGTATATCAATTGAGGCTATAATATGCATACCCACCACATACAAATGTATTATCCTTTTTTATTACTGGGGGAGGGGGCGAGGCAAAGGACAAATTTGCTGCATTTTTAAATATCTTCATGTTTTTTTCATTGTTAACAGCAATGTCTCCTCTGCCCCACCAAATTCATTAAAAACTCTGGTACTGGGAGAAGGAGCTTAACATTTCCACAATGAAAATCCCCACCCCAGCAGCAATACCCTAAGTGTATTTCCCTATATGTTTTCCCTATGTGTCAAATAGCAGCTTGTGGAGGGGAGGGTGATGACCATTTTCAGTGGCAAAATAGCACAAGGGGAAAAAAAAATTTAAACCCTCCTCCAATGTCTTGGTCCTGATCAGATTCAATCTCTGTGGGAGATTCATGGTACAATCCTGTCTGCGGCCGTTGGCCTCTCCGCTGTTCCCAAGTGTTGCAACTGTGCCAGCGCTGGCGACAAGGCCTGCACCACTACATCCTCTCCAGTCCAAGGCCTACACCCATCAGGGAAGGGTGATGGGTCCTTTCCGCCGGTCAGGACAGGGGGAGGGCAGGGGTATTTCCTGGGCGGATGGATTGGCCTGCTGGGCCTGGGAGGGGGGAGGGATCCTTGGCAGCATGCTCCACCAGATCCTATCCCCCCATCCCGGGTCAGGCCGGCATTACATGGGCTCCTTGGATTTGCACTGGTCATTTTGCCAGCGCACATCCAAAGATTCCCATTGGGACAGCTGGGGCATTCATTACCTGAGGGAAAGGGGCAAATGTCCCTTTCCCCTGTGGTGGCCTACCGGTATGCCAGTGCTGGCCCAATCCTGCCCAGGATCTGGCACAGCATGCTTTTGCATGCTGCGTCGTCCCTGGACAGGATTGGGCTGCCCATTATAGATCATATGGCTGCTAGCAAAGAAAGAGAGGAAGCACCTTGAAAAGAGACTGTGGGAAAGAGATTGTATGATTTCCCCAAAATGAAAGAGTGCTGGTGAGTTTCTAGATCAAATTCTTGGTAAGTTCACTACTTTCTTAAAGGTAAAGGTATCCCCTGACAATTAAGTCCAGTTGTGTCCGACTCTAGGGTGTGGTGCTCATCCCCATTTCAAAGCCGAAGAGCCAGCGTTGTCCGAAGACGCCTCCGTGGTCATGTGTCCGGTGTGACTCTCCTTACCGCAGCGCATAGCATGCAGCTGGAACACGGAGCGCTGTTTACCTTCCCGCAAGCGGTACCTATTTATCTACTCGCATTAACATGCTTTGGAACTGCTAGGTTGGCAGGAGCTGGCCAAGCAATGAGCGCTCACCCCGTCGCGGGAATCGAACTGCCGACCTTTCGATCGACAGCCGACCTTTCGATCGACAGCTTATGGTTCAGTGGTTTAACCCGCTGCGCCACCTGCTGGCCTCTCACTACTTTCTTACTATGGAAGAATTCAGCTGCCAACAAAAGAGCTTGTGGCCTGGTTAGTACTCACCAATAACTTTCCTTTTGCTACACTGTCAGTGAAGGAACTAGGAAAAAACAGGCTGACTGAGGTGAGTAGTAGTATCTAGTGGTTAGTGTGTTTGCACCCCTTCCTGCTCTTTTTTTTTTTTTTTTTAAATGGAGCCAGTACAGCTACTGTACTGTAATGGGGAATAAACGTGTAGTTAAACCCCTTTCCCAAAAGAGTACAGAAACCCAGGAGTTATTTAAAAACTCCTGACAATAGAAGTATCTGAGAGTGACCGGATGTGACAACCCACAGCATTACCTGTGAATGTAGACTAGGCAGGCAAGAGTCAAAAGATAACTAGTTTATTTAAAAAAAATCCAGAAGAAAAGGAATTAAACTGACTGGGAAATAGGGAAGGTAGAAAAAAAGGACAATCAGGCTGATAGAAAATGCCTGAACTGGATGAACAGAAAGAAAACCTTGCCCAATTTAACAGCCCCAATCCTGTCTAACTTTGTACCCTGCAATGCAGCAAGGCCGGTGCAGCCTCCATTGCATCCAGGGCACAAAGCAGGCAGCCAGGGTCATCCCGGGGGAAGGTAACATTTGTTCCCTGACCCTGGGTAAATCCTCAGCCTCCCAAATGGGTCTCCTTGGGTCCACACCAGCTATTTAGCTGGCATAGGTCTGGGAGGCCAAATCAGGAGAAATGGACCTGGGAGGGAGGATAGGATACAGCAGAGTACTGCTCTGCCAGTCCCAGCTCACTTCCCGGGCCTTACAGCATGTTTGCGGCACCCTAGACTCTGCCGGTCTTAAAATTAGACAGGATTAGATTGTTGGCGCAGCGGGTTAAACCGCTGAACCATAAGCTGTTGATCGAAAGGTCGGCAGTTCGATTCCCGCAACGGGGTGAGCGCTCGTTGCTTGGCCAGCTCCTGCCAACCTAGCAGTTCCAAAGCATGTCAATGCGAGTAGATAAATAGGTACCACTTGCAGGAAAGTAAACAGTGCTCCGTGTTCCAGCTGCATGCTACGCGCTGCGGCAAGGAGAGTCATGCCAGCCACATGACCACGGAGGCGTCTTCGGACAACGCTGGCTCTTCAGCTTTGAAATGGAGATGAGCACCACACCCTAGAGTCGGACATGACTGGACTTAATTGTCAGGGCATACCTTTACCTTTACTAGATTGTTGGTATATCAAGTAGTAATGCCTAGCAGATGGATCTGGGAGACTACTCAAGAGCAAAGTGCATAAAACCATAGCAAAATGGTGACACTTGCAGGTGGCTTGGAGTGAAAAATAAATGAATTCCCTAGCTAGGATTACAGTCCCTCTCACTAGCTACTTTGGTTGTCCCAGGAATCCTGGTCCCTGTTGAGTAAATGGGTGTGCCTTCTGCAAACCAACATTAGATCTCATGTCAGACTTGACAGAAACACACATGAACATCTCTGGGCTTGAACTTAAGTAACCTAGGTGTGATGATGTCATGCAGTTACTTGACTGGAGGACTGGACTCCACTTGGCATCTCCATCCCACCCCTTTACCTACTGTAGATAGACAGGTTTCGCTCGCAATTGGTAGGTGGCGTAGCTACTTTAGATAGTGAGAAGAACCTGAATCCACCAAAGCACACAGTTGGCTGGTAATGGCATTTCAAACCAAGGACAAAGGCTGTTGCAGGAACATGTGCTGAACTTGCACAGGAGCTTCTGGGAAGTTAGAAGTGTCCAAAAATAATAAGAAAACCCGGCAAAAAGTAGGTGAAAAAGCAGGGCATTCATCACATACACGTAACCTATTCTTTGCACGTTGTGAAGGGGTTGGAGACTAATTGTTTTCTTGCACACTTTGTGTTATTTTATTTTAGAACCGATATTTATAGAGTTAAGCACCAGCTTCTTCAGAAAAAATGTTGAGAGTATGCATTTCTTCCTCTGGTAATATAAGCAATTCGCTTTTTTAGGTGGAAAAGAACCTGATGATACTTTATGTGTGATGCAAGATCAGAGGTTAACACAATACAGTAAAAGACAACAACCTAGCCTAGCGAGATGAACACATTCCAGTGTTTTATACTAGTGACCTTGACTGATAAATGTAAGCTAGCAGCAGCAGAAAGGATATTCACGAGCTAGGCAGAGGCAGAATAGTAACCGCAGCACTTACAGTGCAATCCTATGCGTGTCTACTCAGACATAAATTCCATTGAATTCAATGGGATTTTGTCCCAGGAAAGTGTGTATACTCCATATAGTAGGATTGCAGCCACAGTAATTACTTTGTCCACTCAAGAAATGAAGATGGCAAATTAACTAGTAGTCCTATCCTTTCCCCCGCCACTGGTGCAGCCATGCTGAAAAGGCACACACTGAATCCAGTGGTGGTGGTGGTGGTGTGGTGGTGTGGGGGAAATGTGTCTCCTTGAACCTGCTTCAGCTCTTTTTTTTTTAAGCTGGTGCAAGTATGAGAAAAGAAAGGGGGCTAGATCCACCCACACCCATCGTGGCCACCGGCAGCCCACGTACCACCAGCCTGTGATCTGTGTACCACCAGTGATACGTGGACCACAGGATAGGAACATCTGAGATAGATCATGCCTTCTAGATTGAGCCTGCAGTGCAATAGTAGGAGTTAATCTTCTGTCCTTATCACCATTCTGATCCATGGCTTTTGCTTGCCCTGGGGAAAAGTTTCTCATTGACACCAGTTGAAACTCCCTGCAAAATACAAAACTAGATATTGGGGAGAATATCAAACTGCCTCCACAAAAATCTAGTTTCCCATGCTCTCGGGAACTTTTGATATGGAGGAATGTTCAGCCATGTAAGCTCCCCATCTACAACCTGAAATGGTACAGTCCTCTCCAGAGACAGTTTGAAATAGAACTTTAAAAATGGCATGGTGGAGAAAATGTTGCTGAGAGCCGGAAAATGGTGGAAAAATAAATGTTGCCAGGATGTGTTTCAGTATCAATTCTTATATATGATATAAGAACATAAAACGTATCTTGTATATCAGTTCTTATGGCAATGTTTATTTTTCTACTATTTCCAGTATTGGGACACGTTCAGAAGAAAACCTTTATCTGGGTGATGGTTTCATTTTATGCTGGTATTAACTTTCCAAAAAACAAACAACTTAATACCAACTGAATGGCAAATAGGGTCACCCCTCCTCCCTTTTTAAATTGTTGCTGGAAATACCTCAGAAATCTTCTGTAAAGTTGTCACCCTAAAGGTTAATTTCTTTACTTTTAGGAACAATAGCTGTCGGTCAGTAATTGGCATGCCAACGCTGGGAATGATTAGCTCAATTAAAAAACTGATTGCTTCCTTTTATACATGGACATCCAACATTCATCTTTTTCAGTGTCTGTTGAACAGAGGGATTTAGATAAATAGCAAACCAGCTAAAGCTTGAAGGATAATTTCTATAAAATATTTTTCATTAGAGTTTATGAACTCCTCCATAAAGTTTTCTCTTTACGCACAACCATAGAGTCACTGTTGGCTGCTTTAAGCAGAGCCCCAGTTCTCGTTGAATGGCAATTATTATTTATTTCTTTATACAGTGCCATCAGTATAGAGGTGTTCTACCAAATTGCCCCCCCCCCCAGCGTTTTAAGTAAAAAACACATACACACTAGAGGAGCGGGTGGGCTGTCAACTCTGGTTGCCGGCACCGCGTCGCAAAAGGCCTTTTTTGCCGCCGCCCCCGCACCACTCCCTGCCGCTGAATTGCCGCCGAAACAGCAACTTGTGCAACCCCGCCGCATGTCACCCTTGTCGCCCGGGACCCCCCTCCCCCAGCGATGCAATTTAGATTTTGTACATGTGTTAGTTGGGTGTGGGAAGGTATGTTGTCACATATTGTCAAATGCCTTGGAGAACTGCTTCCAGTCAGTAAGCTAGATGGACCAATGAACTAACTCAGTATATAAGATTGCTTCCTATGTTTAAAGAAGCAAATGGACTTTTGAGAGGGGAGGAGGGCTAGACAGAGGCAGAGTTCATATGAATATGAAAGTGCCTGGGTCATCATTGGGTCAACAGTCCCATCAAGGTCCAACAGTTGGTGTATTACCAGGTCTTATGACACTTGCATGAGTTGTCCTTCACTAAACAATGCTGGCAGCAGTGCTTGTTAGCAATAGAAATAAACCACAGGAATAAACAGGGTGTTACTGAACATTACAAAGCACATGAAAAAGCTGTACACCTTAAGAACAGAATATGTCCTGTGGGGTCTGCCTGCCCCGTGATGGCCAGCCGTGTTCTGCCTCCTGACCGGCCATTTTGTGACTGGCTCTGGCTGGTAGTTCTCAACACTCTGGTTGAGAACTACCAGCCACAAAACACACACACACACACACACACACACACACACACACACACACCATAAAGTAGATCCCACAACTTGAACCCTACCTACTCTGGTTGTACAGTAATATTTTTGCAATATCATCCATGGTCTTATTTCTGTAGAGATCTACAGAGATTCCTGAGTTCAACATATATGCCTGCAAATGCCTTGTTCAAATCTCCGGTCAGCGAAGATGGTGTATGACCTTTCTTTCCAGTCTGCTGCGGACCTCATAGCAGTTAATCTTTCCCTTTTTTTATCTACCTGGGCTGAAAGGCAGATTCTAGGGCAAAGGGAATGAAGCACCATTCCCCTGAGCCACACACAGGATGAATCAAACGCTCAACGTACGACCAGTAGCAGTCTGCACAGCCCCAGTCAAGAAGTGTGGCACTCTCAGCTCTGACAATGCTGATTACTTGTGGGGAGGTAAAGAGGACTCAATCAAACCTCCCATCACAAAAGAGTTGATTAAATGATAGAAGTAGAAAGGGATAAATCCAGCCCCCTCTCCCCCACCACAGAGGCAATTGGGAGATGTCAAAACTGACAGCACTAACCCTCTTGATTAGTAGGTCAATGTGTGCCGCTGCCCCCATGCCATAGCAGGATTGAATTAAAAACTATTCTCATGCTCCGTGGAGGAGATCCCGAAGGACTTATCTATAATTTACACAATTGGCAACTTTTTTTCTGAACTGCTAGAAGGGAGAAGATTTAGAGCAGAGAGCTCTGAGATTTCAGATATTCTTCTATTGTGTTTAAAAAAAAACAGAGTGCCACCACACTTGCGTAAGGAGGAAGAGTTTGGAATCGATGTGAATGAAGTTTGCTGTGTGTAAAAGCTGAGAGGTGTATAATAATATAAGAAGTCATGTGAAGTTTTTAAATTTCAGCAGAACATGAGCTTAAACATATTTTCAGCTGCTGCAGAATGTTTCTCCTTAGCTTTTGAACAGACCTAGCACTTTAAAGTTCAATACGTTCAGCATAAAATAGACCCCTTGTCCTTACTGGGGGGGGGGGGGAGGAAGGAAGGTTCCTTGAGAAAGGATTCAGCAGAAAGTACAGGTTTCCTGTTCTGATACTTACTGGGCTGTCTGTCTTAGAGCACAATTATTCCTGGAGCCTCTTTCCTGTACAAACATGTTGTCGCATCTATATCTCCTTCAAATCCACCTCTTTTTTCCAAAGGCTTTGGCTTTATGTCTTAGGTTAGACAGGCTTCAATCTCAATTTAAAGACTTTAGCCTTTTTCAAAGTTACTTTTTCAAAGTTTCAAAGTTATATTTTACATGGGGGAGAAGAATGGGACTGCTTTTAATGTCTGACACGGTGGGCTGACTTTTTAACAAATGGTTATATATGTAAATGCTGGTGACCCATTGGGGTTGTTTTTAATCTCAAGTGTTTTTAATTATTTTAATGTGTTTAATTGTTTTAAAGTTGTTTATATGTATTTTAATATGTTGTAAGCCACCTTGAGTGCCTTCGGGAGAAAGGCGGGCTACAAATTCTTTAAATAAATAAATAAATAAATAAATAAACTAGCCATGTCTGGTTGTATAGACCCCTGACATCTCTGCATTCTGCATTTACCTGCAGAGGGCAATACTGAGAGGTCTTTGTATGTTCAGCCCTGTACTCCATACGCATAGGCATTTTGTGTTCAAAATGGGGCTTGCTTCTGAGTAGACATGCCTAGGATTGTGCTCTAAGGAGTTTAACAAGCTACACATGCCCACATTCCTTCTCCTAAAGGTCTAGCACTCTGTCCTGGTATGGATCTGGTAAGCTTATATACTTATTGGGGCTGTGTGCAGTGACGAAGTGCATTGGTACAAGGGTAGGCTTACCAGATCTCCAACCAGGACAGAGTGCTAGACCTTTAGGAGAAGGAATGTGGGCAGGTGTAGCTTGTTAAGTCCTAGAGCACAATCCTAGGCATCTCTACTCAGAAGCAAGCCCCACTGAACACAATGGAGCTTGCTTCAGAGTAGACATGCCTAGGATTGTGCTCTAGGACTTAACAAGATATACCTGCCCACATTCCTTCTCCTAAAGGTCTAGCACTCTGTCCCGGTTGGAGATCTGGTAAGCCTATGCAAGGGGGTATGACTTGCTGGTCCATTCCCTTTCCCTCTCTCCTTGCATTCAATGAACATGGGTAGGCTTATCATATCCAAAGGGGGACAGGGTGCCTACACCTTTAACCATTGTAAAAAGAGGGAATTAGGGCAGGTGCAGCTCATAATGGAAGGGTGCAACAAACTGCACCTGCCCAAATTCCCTCTTTTTACAATGGTTAAAGGTGTAGGCACCCTGTCCCCCTTTGGATATGGTAAGCCATTTGCCCTCATTCATTCTTGGTTGTCCTTGCCAGCACATTTGTCGTCTTCCCCCTCTTCCCCCAACAGTTAGATTTGAAGTTCTTTGGAGCAGAGACCTCTTTCTTGCTTCTGTTCCTCAGGCTGAAATTACATAATTCATGCAAATTTGTGTTTGGGTAGCTGATCATCCTTAAGGGGAAAAAAAAAGCTGCTTCAGTTCCCAAAGAAGCAATTGAAAGCAGGAGGGGTTTTAACTATTTCTCACCCGCTGTTGTTCTACTCCAAACTGCCCTCCAAGTGGCTTTTCCCTATGGTGTTTTAAAGAATGAGGTAGAGGAGGCAGATTATAGCAGGGAAATGGCAGTCACAGAAAGGGTTAAGCACTTGCTCCAACAGTTGCCTCTTTACTCCCAAAAATACTTGACTGCTTCTGAGAAGAAAATATTCTGTTTTTAAGGGACCCATCACGCTATCCTCACATCATGTATATGCTGATAGCAATATACAAATGGTACTTTATGGGGTGTTGCCGCAGGGCTGCTCATTCCATGATAATGCTGGCACAACCAAAGCTTTCCACCATGTGGAGCACATTTGCAAAAAATGGCCTCCAGATGATAGTGTGGATTAAGGTCTTGCTCCAATGTAACCCACTGTGAGTCAGCCTTATCATGAAAACTACCCCTCTTACCCAAAGGTAGCCATGAGGGAGTGTGGAGGAATACCTTATATGGTAGCCATGGTAACCACCATGCAGCAATTTTTTCTTTCTTTGAATTTTTAAACTTGCCCTTACAAGGGAAGGTAGCGCTTTTCTAAACAGGCAATTTAAGTGCTAATATGTGAAATGAATTAAAACTAACTCTATCTTTGCAAAAAAAATTTCAATGCATCAAACATAGCTTAAGCATTATTTTGTTACAGTACCTTCTTTAAGCATTCTTATCTACGTGAGCCTTGGGAGACAGAATGGTGTATATATTTAAATAATTCTGGAAAAACAATTGAGGTGTGCTTTGCATGTTTTATTTTGGCTTCATGTGGCTTGTACACACATGTCCAGCATGTGGATGGGCTGGTTCATATACTGTAAGAATCATCACAGGGTGACAGGGGCAGCAAGCAATTCTGACTGTTGTTGCAGCTATCTGTGAAGCATCAGGGCCGCACCATACAGTTGTGCAGGTCGCACACTGCACAAGGGCTCCATATCATATCTCAGGGAATACCATTCACACAGGAAGATGTCAGCGGAACATCACTTCCAGTGGGGAGGAGGAGCCCAAAGGCACCTTTTTCTAATGTGCACAAAGGCCCTGTGAAGAGTCATAAGAACATAGGAAGCTGCCTTAATATGAGCCGGACTATTAGTCCATCTAGATCCATATTGCCTGCACTGACTACAGCAGACCTTCTGCATGTGCTTTATTACTGAGCTACAGCTTCTCCCCTTCATCCCTCTCTTGGTGGTGCCCCCACTGCCCACTCCTCTCAACAGTACTTGGCTACTTCTTGGACTTGGAGAGGGCTGAAACTTCCTTGTTCTCAGCTGCTCTGTATCCAAGAAGAAGCTAGGTATCCCCAAGGAGAGGGATGGGGGTGAATGGGCAGGATGAAGAATGTAGAGATGGTGAGTGAGAAGGTTGGAAGGGGGCTCTTTGCAAGTGGATGTAGCAACTCAGACCTGTCAGCTGCTATAATCGCCTGGAGGCCTTTCACCAACCATGTTGAGCTTCGATTATTGACTCCTGTGCAAACTGGAGTGATATGCCCAGACCAGCAGTAATCACCTTTCATTTAATTGCATCTTTCTCCCTCGCTGCTCCTCAACAAAGCTTGATAGATTTCCTATATATTGGCACTTCCTTCTCTGGAATTGCAAGCTTGAGGTTTCCAATTCCCCCCCCCCCAAAAAAAAAAAAAACATTGCAGAATTATGTGTTATTATTTCGTCCATGTGGACCCTGAAACTTTTGATGCAAATGTGAAGCAGCCACATTTAGCTTTAGTAGCAAATAATGCAAAAGGCTACTGGTTTGGATCCACTTTAAAGACATGTCCGCTTCACCCATTGCTTTTCTAGGAGGAGAAACTAGTTATTCCTTATTTTATGGAAAAATGTTCCAGCCATCTTTGAGAGGGTGTTGCTGTACCTGAATATAGCTGAAGAGTTGCTGAGTTGGGGGGTTGGCTCCAGGTGGTCACTTGAATGGCAAAGCAAAACCTTGTTTAGATGAAGAGCTGCATTGTATTGCTAAAACCCCTTCTTCAGTGGCAAATGACTGTGAAGAACTTCAGCCTGTGCTTACTTATGTGTCAAACTATGGATGGAAGAGGGTTCCAATCTACAACTTGAAATGGAGTCTGGCGCTGTTTCTATCCAGCTATCTGCATCTAATAAAAGACTAAAGACTGCAGCAGATTGGCTAGCAAAGCACCTTCCCAGTCTGTCGATCTGGCGTGTTTACTCACTTTCACTGGATTCATTGTCAGGGAGGGAGTCCTTCCCAGCCATTTGATCCAACATTCCCATGCTGTTCATTCAGATATGATGAGGAACATTGTAGGGATGTGATTTTCTTTTTTCCAAACAGAAGCTAAGACTGCTATCCTATACACATTGACTTGGTGAGTAAGCCCAATTGTGCTCCATGGGATTTATTCCTGAGTAGATATACTTATGAATGTGTTGTAACTTTTCCATATGACCAAACTCATAAGTGGGTGGCACCCACAATTTGTTGATAACTGCACCAGTTTTTCCCAGGAAACCATCTGGTGCGAACACGCCCTAGGGAACTATAAGAGAGTTATTACTCTCTTTCAAAAAGCAAGGGTACTTGTGATGTCAGTGGTGCAATTAAACTTGTCCAGGCCTGAGAGCTCTTTCATGCTTTGGTGCTCTGGCAAGCCAGCAGAATGCATGTTTGGGAGCTCAGAGGGCATGGTGTAAAGCTCACTTGTTCAATCAAGCATTCAATTAACTAGCGTGTCAGTATGTCGGTCCTTTGTGAGCCAAAGAAAGGCAGTTAGTGTGCACTGAGCCATCCCGATGGACAAGTCTGTAATTAATATTTGTTTTGCATTTATTGTAAGGTGTCCGGACGCTTTCGCAAGCATTCCCAGGGAGCCCCGAGATTATTTCACTGTGCACTGCACACACTGGCTGTTCTCTTTGTGCAATTACAATTTTTAAAAACTAACAATGCAAGATTTATTCAGGGCATTTTTAATTATTTGTTGATTTCCCATTAACTATTTCCCCGAATGCCTTTATTTTTTGTATAAACTGGCCACTAGACCATTGATACAAACAAGCTACAGTTTTCTGTTTACACCTACTTTGATTACTGGGGAGTCAGTACACAACTGAAGGACAAAGCTGTATAATAACCTGGCTGTGGTTTTGAACTGAAAGTAGGGATGACTCTCTCAAGCGCAATTCTGCGCATCCCTATGCCAGCAGAGCATGTGCTCCGCTGGCCTAAGGAATTGCAAAAGTGCCATAATAAGGCACTTTTGTGGCTCCTCTAGTGTACACAGTGCTGGCGCGGAGGCTGGCACCACTCACACCACTGCTGGATGGACTCCACGCCACCAGACGCAGCTGAATGCTGCGCCGGGTGGCGGGAGGGCGTGGGGAGGGAGGGCAGGGGTGGTGAGGGAGGGGGCCATTGGCAGGCCTGGGCTGGGAGGGGACGGGGATATCGGCACTGGATTGTGCCAATATCCAATGCCCCTTTCCCAGGCTGGGCTGGTCTTACACAACCTCCCCGGACGCGCACCAGCAAAGAGCTGGCGCACATCTGAGGAGGCCTATTGGGGCCTCCTGTGCTTACACCGAGGGAAGGGGACAAATGTCCCCTTCCCCTGAGGTGATCCCCAGCTGCACCGGCATGGCCCGCATCCTGACTAGGATGCAGTAGCCGGCCCTTTAGGCCGGCTGCCACATCTTAGGCAGGATTGGACTGTCAGCTGTGAATGTGAGAGACAAGGAAAAAGAGGTTTAAAGAACAGAGGTAGGAATGTTTAAAATGAGTTCCCACCCAGCATGGTGTACATTGTTTGCAATCCAGCACAGAATTGGGTTAGCTTGATCTGAAAAGGCTTGAGCTTATGCTGTGCTGGGTTGTGCACAGCACAGTGGTAACATCACATGCCTTTGATCGTGCCAGGAGGCCTTTCAGCAGCCCCGCAGAGGCCTCCAGAAGCCCTCTCCAGGCCGGAGTGACAAGGTAGCAGCGCCAGGAGGTGGGTCCTGACTGACCCCCAGAGGGCAGAGGTGGGTCGTGGCCCCAGCAGGTTTGAGAACTGCTGCTTTAGAAGGTAGGGGGCAGGGAACAGAGACAAAGAGGCTGAACGAAAGGAATGAAGCAGTAGTCATCTGACAAACAGAAGTAGGAATAGGAACATGTGGCGATCTAAGAAAAGAAAGCCAGAGGAAAGAAAGAATTAAAGAAAGGAGACCCCCAAGGGTGCAATTCTACGGTTAAAGAAACAGACTGAGTAGCATGAGATTTGGTGAAAGCCCCTTCCACCAGGGCATCTTCTCTGCATTATCACCCAGATATGCCTCTGCGCTAACCAAGATGCTGGCACAACTGTGTGGATACACCAGTAGAATGCTATGCTGACATAGCCTTGGCTTTCATATAATTCCCCCTCGCCCATATTTGCTGTCTGTGTTCATATATCCCTGAATGATGAGGACATCAACATTACCATTATAGCTCAGACTGTAATTTCATCAACCTTTTCATGCCAACTCAACCAGCCAACCAATCACCCCAGAGAACCTCAGAGTCAAGGAAAGATGATGAAAATATTTGTGGTTGTTTCCCAGCATCCAGCAATCGGGAGTATGACCAGTGACATAACATGGAGATTACGCAGCATCCATAGTTTTGATTATTTGATTGGCCAAAGAATATTGTTCTCAAAGGGGCATAAAAGTCAGAAACTTTGGAAATGTCAGTAAGAGCCAGCTTCACCCTATCACCCACCCACTTAGGATTCTTTTACTTGCTGCCTATAGCAAATCACTTGCTGCCTATAGCAAATAATGTCATCGTCAAGACAAACAGCCTCACTTTGACTATCATCTGTTGCCATGGAATAACAGAAGTTGTTTCCGTGCTCCAAAGAGGAGGCCTTAAAAATTATTATCTCTCTTCAGCACATACCGGTATTTGAATGTTAATAGCATTCTAAATGTGTATACAAATGCTTGGTAAGAGAAAAAAATGCAATGTATTTGCATTTCTTAGAGTCCATTTTTACTCTTCAATTGCTCTTCTACCCTTCATTTCCCTACATTGCCCTCAAGTGCCACTGCTTGGACTTCCATCTCCCGGATTTATACATCTCTGCATGTACATCGTCCACATTTATTCCCAATGCACACAATCCACAACACAGGTTACAATACTGTTGACTCTTCCTTGGACCAGACACACTTCTGTTGTCTCACAGTGACAAAAATCATGTCAGCCCCTGAAATCGGCACAAGATGCGTGCAGTATGTGGTGACAGCATGGACAGATGGAGACGCTGTGAGTCTTGATAACATGATCAATGTCTACTCCCCCCGATACGTTCTACAGGGTTATGTTGGAGACAAATGTCCACCATTTGATTAGGGTCTAATTCAGATGTTCCCTCCCCAAATGACGATGTGAGGCAGGTGTGGTGTGCATGATGCATAGGGAGTACGGATGTACCCTACGTCCTCTGTATAATGGATACTGCTCAACAGGTCTGTATCACACTAAACCAGTGGTTCCCAAAGCAGCCTCTTGGAATACAGTGCAATGCCAATTGGCAGGCATCAACATAATGTAATAGGTTATGGTCAATGGTTGCCAATGGTCAAGGGAGCCACAGGTCAAAAATGTTTGGGAAACACTGCATTAAACTGTCGCCTCTATTGTGTGAAGTCCCATTTCAGGTACGTAAGGTGCTATATCCCCTCCTCTGCAACAAACTAGTATCTCCACTTGATACATCATGACTTGAATGGAATGAGGGGGCAGATAACCACTGCCCTGCAAAACTATTCAGAAAACTATGTCAACATCTTCTTTTTGACTTCAAACGATCCATCAGCAAACTGTTTCTGTGCTCAGTAGATTCCAGACAGATTTCATTAGCTGGGGTTTACTAACTAGGATTGCTGATTTCTATCTCCTTTTCACCTTTTTTTTTTATAAAGTGTGTATGTGTGATTGACTGGCAAATTGGTTTGAGACTAATGTGGGAGGAGGGCTTAAGAGGAAGTGTGGGCAACAGTAAGGAAATTGTTAAGAGCCGGGAGGTGGAACTGTAGCTCAGGAATGGGGTCAAAGCTCAGTGGTTGAGCATATGGTGGACATGCAGAAGGTCCCAGGTTCAATCCCTGGTGTTTCCACATAGGACTGGGAAAGACCTTTGGCTGAAACCCTGGAGAGTGACTGCTAGCCAGTGTAGACTATCCTGATCTAGATAGGCAGCTGCCACTAGTCTATGTGCACCATTTGGAGCATAAACACTTCGATAAGGTTTCAATTCCAATTGGAATTAGATAAGGATTCAAATATGTACTGTCTGGTTTCCAATAGAAGTAACATTCAAACATTTACTCCTCTGTTTTGCTTGGAATATATGAAGAACTTGGGCAATTCTGGCACATTTCTTGCTTTGCAGTCCAATCCGAGATACATTTGCTTGGAAGCAACTCCTACAGTGATCCTTAGGGCTCACCCCCCCCCCCCCCAGTTAAGCATGCTGCATGCATAAGAGTGCAGCCTTAATTAAGCCTGGCTTGGTTAATACTCTTGCATATATGTGGCCCATGTAAAGCAGTGGACTAAAAGCAACATTTTGCTTCTGCAGGACTAATTTCAAAAAATGTGAACAAATCGACCGTGCAGCAACTCTTGAACTCAGAAATGAGGCAGGGATTTGTCACACGCTAATTAGAGCATTTTAATAAACTGGTATATTACACTTGTACTGTGAAACGTTTCAATGCTGCTGCTGTATTCCTTTAAAGTGGTTTGTTATTAAACAACAGCTGTTGCTAAGTAGGCAGTGTGAATGATAATAACTGCTGCTGATTGCCTCCACCGTATTATGGCAACACAGCTATTTGACGCATTTCCCTAGCCTGAATAGCAGCTTATTGTTTGGTGGCCATTTACAGGGTGCATTTAAACAAGGAAACCATTGGTGTACATCTGCCAGTGCATGTGAAAACGGGTAACAGAAACATCATGTGCAGCTTGTGCTAGTAACAGATCCCCCTGCCCAATTTTCATGAATGTATTCCTTTTCCAATGCAGAAAACAGAAGGAGCAGGAGTGGTGGCATGTGAGTGGATAGAAGTGGGCATCCCCTGCCAATCTGCTGCCTTAGGCAACTACCTCAGTTGGACTTGTGGATGGGCCGGCCTTGGTCACTCTGTTGTCTATAGAACAAAGACCTTGCCACTGAAGAGAACCTGTCCCAGTTATTTGAAGATGTCTATGTTTAGGATTTAAACCTGAACCTTAAACCAATGTTACTCAGATACGTTGGTACAGTCAGACCATTTTAGAATAGAATTAGTACAGGTGTAGTGACATGCATCAACAACTGAATTCAGCTCACCAGAGAGTTCTACTACAAGAAAAGAACCCCCACCTAACAACTTATGGAACATCCTTCTTAGAATATTCTGAATGCAGTTATCCCTGTGTTCACACCGATTGTGAATATTGTGAATATTGGTGCAGGTAGCATGTGGGAATGTGGGAGAGGGAAAATGGAGTGCACCTATGCAGAGGCGTCACTACGGTGGGGGTGGTACTGTAAGTTTCACGCCATCCTAGTCCCCGTTTACTTCCCCGGTACGAAGTGGCCCCGCCCCCTCGCCGTCAGAGCCATTCAGTGCAGCGAAGGCAACGGGCAGGGAGTCTCCTGCTTCAGGGAGTCTCCAGGAAGACTCCACTTCATACCAGGGAGTAAATGGGGACTAGGACGGTGCAAAACTTACAGTACTTCCCCCACTGTAGCGACACCTCTGCATCTATGCCACCTGCACCAATGTGCCCCATGGTTACATCGCTGTGGCTTTCTCTGTATTTAGTACTTATCTATGGAGGAAGTGCTAAACAAGGGGAGAGTTTTTCCCTGCATTGTAGAACTCTGACCAGCCAGGTTCTAGAACCCAAGAGAAACTTTCCCAGCATTCAGACAAGTGTTTAGTGTGTCAAGAGTCAGAGACATGACTAACCAGTGTGTCAGCACAGTTGTCTATCCTTCAGTGCTTGAAGAGGGCTTCAGTTGGATTCATACGTGTGGAAGAAATAGTATTCCTATCACGTTTGCAGAACTCTTCAAGGTCTAATAGTGCAAGGCTATATGTGTTCCTCAGAAGTAAGTCTCACTCTGTGTAGTAGAGCTTACTCCCTAGTAAGTGTGTTTAGGATTACAGCCTGAGTGTTTTAGGCAGTGAACATCATGCTGACTGTGATAAAACAACCAAAATCCTGTTAGAGAATCTGTTCAGCCAATTCTTGCAAATATCAGCAGAGTGTATTTTTAAAACGTATAACAGCAAAGGCACATGGGATTAACCAATTGTCTGCTTTATGGCTGGATGCCAATTGCCTTTCTTGCCTTAAGTAGCTCTTCACTTAAGGGACATTCTCAGGAAAAAAAATGTCATATAAATTGTGCATAAATTGTACTTGCTTGTGACATGGAAAAGAGCATTTTGTGTTATAACACTGTCTGTGTCTTCTTCTAAACTCAGGAATCAATTCTAACCCCATGAACAAAGGCTTGGCATCCACAGACAGAAACTGAATTACTCCCAGTTTACAAGGTTGTATTGTTCCAATCAAGGCAAAGTTAATCAGCAGCAATTTTTGACATTGACTTCAGTGGGACTTAAGAGTCATCCTCATGCATGACAACCGCAAGTATCTAATGAAGTAATGAACTGATTGAATGCTATGTTGTGAAGGGAATGAACAGGACTTCCTATGGGTCTCGGATTGTGTTGTGGCAGAGAGTGGAATAAAACGTTTTCCTTCAACCAATACAGAAAACTACAAAAAGCAAACAAGCAAGAATCCAGAGATATCTCCAGACATCTAGCCCTAACTCAACAAATTCAGCTCACTGTGGTGACTCAAAATGTGTTTATGGTGCAGAGGGAATTGCTGCAAGGCTGCCACTGGGGGCAGGTGTGGCATCACTGTGCAAGTTGCTGGAGTGGTTGGATTCACTCAAGGAACAAGTAGCAGTGAGAGTCACAGCGCAATCCTATCCAACTTACACCACCGGTGTAAGCAGCAGTGCAGCGAAAACGGGAGGCCCTAGAACGGAAAGGGGATTCAAGTCCCCTCCAAAGGGAGATTCAAAGGGGATTTAAATCTCCCCTCCAAAGCCTCCCACCCTGCCCTCCCCCACTGGTTACACCAGTGGTGTAAGTTGGATAGGATTGTGCTGCCAGAGGGCTAGAGGGAGGTACAGTTGAAGGAGCAAGAGGGGACGGTTTTGGAGGGAACATCTCTTAATCATTCTGGCAGGGAGGGGAGGGTCACATGGAGCATACACCCTTCCCTCCCTCCAATAGGTCCTTGAGAGAGAGCGAGAGAGCACGCGCATCATGCTCAGAAGGGAAGGGGTAGGGGAAGAGGAGAGTGCACTTGTTTTATATGACTGTCTACACAGAAGTACGTTCATTGTGTTTAATGGGAGTTACTCTCAGATATGTATGTGTACGTATTTAGTTGTAATGAATTAAACAAAATTCTTGATGCAGCTTCCTTATTTTTTTTATCAAAGCCTTTAGACCTTTTTGCTGGCATGTTGACATTTTGTCAAGTTTTCCTACCACCACGGGTGTTGAAAAATCTGCTTTTTAATGCTTGTTTATATGTAAAATGTAATTGATATCAGTCACTGGTGGCACGCGAGATGGGGGAGGGTGGGGCTGGTGTGTTAAACCATAAAAAGTTGAGAGCTGAAAAAAATGTGTCTGGCTCCTATATCCAAAGCATCTTGTCAAGCCCTGCCCAAGACAGCTCATTACTGCCACTTATAGTAATTATATCCTACACACCTCTGTTTGTCTGCCTTCTCTTCCTTGGCTGGTGTGGGTGGTATTATCCGACTGCCGCGTAGAAAGGGAAAGTCATAGATTCCGAGAACCTGCAACTTTTGGCGTAGGCAAGAATCCTCCTAGTTTCTTCCTTCAAGGAAATGGGTTGGCAAATAGCACTGCTGCTGCCCCTGTTTAAGGGATGCATCAGGACCTTTGTGACTAGGGATAGGTGAGCCCCCCACCAGCTTACCTTGTTAGTGCATAGTTTTCTGAGTTTTCAGGGATAATTCTTTTGGGGGGGGGGGAAATGGACATCTCTAAACTTTTTTCTGAGAAAGCACAGAAAAGCCAAACACATGGAGTTCACCCTCAGCCCTCTTCCTTCCAAGCCAACTCACCCTTGTGAAGGGGTGGAAAAGCAGGCAGCAGGACTGGCGTGGATCTTCCTGGGATGCTACAAGGCCTCTCTTCTGTAGTTCTCCTTGTTGCTGACACCCTCAACCCTTTGTCAGTAGCGGAGCTAGAGGGGGGAGCGTGCTAGTGGCGTAAGGTGCTGCAACCCATCGTGTAAGAGGCCCCTCCCACTTGCTGTCGGAGCCATTCCAGGCAGCGACAGCAATGCGCAGGCACTCACTGAACCAAACGGAGTCTCCTGCGCATTGCCATCGCTGCCCAGAATGGCTCCAATGGCGAGTGGGAGGGGCCGCTTACACGGCGAGTTGAAGCATCTTGCACCATTTAGCCAGCGTATGGCCCTCCCTCTCGCTATGCTACTGCCCTTTGTAAGGATAAGTTGACTTGGAAGGGGGAGAAGTTGAACTGGCAGAGAACACTGGCCAATGGGTGTGTGAATCCCAGAATTAACAGGAAATTCACAAGTTTGGACATCCAAACTGGAAGGGTTCACTGAAACCCAGTTTGGTGTCGTGTGAAGAATATTGGACTAGGATCAAGGAGACCCACCCAGGTTCAAATCTCTACTCAGCCACAAAGTTCACTGGGTGACCCTGGGCCAACCATCATCAGTCAGCCCGACCTACCTCACAGGGTTGTTGTGATAAAATTGGAGGGATCGGATAACTTTGTACATGGCTCTGAGCTCCTTGAAGGAACAGCAAGATAGAAATGAAACCAATGTTGCGTAGTAGGAAATTTGATTAATTTCTTAGTTGCTTGTGGGTATGTTAAGATTGTGGCTTATGATAAGCCTGGTAACTGGGCAAGAGGCACTTTTTCAATTGGTGCTCCTCTTATATTTAGTAGGGGGAGAGTAACTGCCCCCCTTTCACCCCAGCACTCTCTCTTTTCTGGTGGCTGTTTGCTGTTGGTGTTCCGCATCTTTTTTAGGTTGTGAGCCCTTTTGGGACAGGGAGCCATTTCATCATTTGATTTTGTCTGTAAACTGAACTTTTTGTTGAAAAGTGGTACAGTATATCAATACTGCTAATAATAAATGATTTTTCTTGTCTTGCACAGCAAGTCCTCACTTAAAGTTGTTTTGTTTCAAGTCATTTCATTTTAAAATTGATGGGAAAATGCCATAGGGATGTTTACGTTTATCAATTAGCCTATGATCAAACTGGCTTCATTATAGTTTCGCTTAAATTGCAGTTTCCAAGATGAACCTATCGACAACTTTAAGTGCAGACTTGCTGTATGTTGCTGTACATGCCAATAAAGGATTCTGAACTGAATGAAACCAATGATAAAAATATGCCGCCACCCCATTTCTGACATTTGCCCCCACTTTCATCTTAAATCTTAGATAGTTCTGGGAGCAACGGATCAGCTTATGTACGTTTATGGAGGCAAGCCACAACTGGGAAACAAACTGAGTGACATAAGGAAGCAAAAGACAGCAAGAAGAGTTCAGAAAGATAATGGCACAGGGGCCAAGGGAGAAAGGTGGGTTAAGACAAGTTGGAATATAGTTTAAAAGTAATGTTATTAATCCTAGGACTGCCATCCATTACAAACTAGGAATCTTGGAGAAGTGAAGGTAGATGGCTCACCTTCACCTAGAGACTACAGTATATGGGGGCCATGGTGGCTTAGTGGTTGATACGCTGAACTGCAGACCGGAGGTTTGGTAGGACAGCAGTTCGAGACCCGAGTGCCGCGTGACGGAGGGAGCTCCCGTCTCCTGTGTAGTAATGGGTCTTGTCTCAAATCCCATGTTTGTAAACCACTTTTAAATAAAAGAAAGTACTGCAGCAACTGCGGTGGCTTAGTGGTTAAGACACTGAACTGTAGACCGGAAGGTCAGTAGGACAGCAGTTCGAGACCCGAGTGCCGCAGCTCCTGCCAACCTAGCAGTTCGAAAGTAAGAAATTGCAAGTAGATAAATAGCTACCGCTGCGGTGGAAAGGTAACAGCGTTCTGTTAGTCATGCCGGCCACATGACCACAGAAGCATCTTTGGACAGCGCTAGCTCTTTGACCTTAGAAACGGAGATGAGAGCACCCGCACCCTAGAGTTGGACACGACTGGCTTTCAAGCAGGGGATACCGGTACCTTTACCTTTTTACAGTATATGTACAGCAACCAAGAAGATCCCACCTGAACACTCACAATGTACTTGCTTGGTACAGAATTCAGCTGGAGGTATTTAGAAAATGTGGGTAAAGCCTCATGATCAGTGGCAGCCAGTGAGGCAGTTCACCAGTGCAATGATGCAGTCAGAAACCATGCGCTTGCTTGCATAGAGCTGACAGCACAATCCTCCTCTTCCTCCCTTGATCACCTCACCAGCTGCCACTCCTGATGACGCTGCACACAGTATTTGTACTCATTAAGTGCTATGTAGTATTGGAAGGTATCCAGCTCGTTTGACCTTCTTTGGGCTACATCACTGTCAAACATCTAGATACGCTCCTGTGATTGAACAAACAACAATGCATTTCTTGACTGGAGGACTAGATTTCTGTCCTGTAACTCAAACAGACTTCAGTATTTAAATTCTGCTGTTCTCATCAAAATTCTCAATATCTACACACACAATATCTGGTTGGTACAGGCGCACATGAAGAAGCAGAGCCAGAGTTAGAACAAGCAGGTTGCAACTCCTCAATTTGCTTCAATCTTGTTTACACAAGCAAGGGAACAAATGAAAGGCCAATAATTCTTAATGGTGAGGAAACGAGACCCAGATTGATATGGGGCTCTTGAATTGACAAGCATACTTCTAATTGGAGGAATAATTTGTACATCTTTTACAGTGCAAGTCCTGCAGGAGGGTTTGTTCTTTTTTACTCCATCATCTTATAGTGCTTAGTTGCTGAGACACATGCTAAATCAAATCAAATATTAAATTCTGAAGTGGTTGAAGGTCACAATTTTCTTCAATCAATGACTGGAAAGTGACCCAAGATAGGAAAAGAAGGAGTGTTCTTGCAAACGATAGGTGCTTTAGGAAGTGTTTCTCAAACTGTGGGTCACGACCCAATTTCTGGTGGGACCCAGGTGATGGAAAGATTATATAAGTAATTGCCACAAGCCCTGAAGCTATTCAAAAATCAGATAGCTGCTAATTGCCCTGCAAAGAGCTGAGCTCCTGCAGTTTGCAAGATAGGTGCTAATTGCCCTGCAAGCAGCTGAGCTCTTTACTTGTAATTTATTTATTTATAGATCACTTTAAGTCTCATAAAGCCAGGTGGGTCCTGATAGAGCAGTGCTACCCAGACTGGGGCGTCGCGATGCCCCAGCCGGGAAGAAAGGGTTGCTACACCCTTAAGGGGCGTGGAAACCCACGGTGACGATGACGGCACATCCGGGATCACACCGCCGCTGCCACCGCCACGGACGATAAGGTCCGATTTACCTGCATTGGTGGGCAGTGGGTGTCCGGCGGGGGGTGTGGGGAGCCTGCGGACGCGCTGCGGACGTGGGGTGCCTCCCGGACGCGCTGTCGTGATCCCTGGGAAGGCCCCGCTGCCACTTAGAGCAGCGTAGGGCCTTCCCAGGAGTTAGGGAACCTCCGCGATAGAGTGTCATTTTAAAAAGTGGGTCCCGGTGGTAAAACGTTTGAGAACCACTGTTTTAGGATTATTATTTTTTCATATCTTGGTGGCATAAACAAGCTTCAAATCTAAAGTATGATTTCCAGCACCACCACCACCTGTTTTGCACAGGATTTTGCCCATAGGCAGCCACTAAACTATTGCAATTAAAAGCTGTTCTATCCATTCCAGCTGGCAGCCACTACAGGATGAAGCCTTCTTCATTGCTGGCTGAGACTACCAACAGAGCTCCTTTTCCTATTTCCTCACTCATTCTTTTGTACTTTAGTATCAGGTGTAAAACCATTCTGGCCAGAATCTAGTTTATCCTTTGTGCAGCACTTAATTACAATTGTGTTAAATAAAAAAATTACAGCTAATAATCCTAGGGATCAGAGGATTCCCCCCCCCCCCAACCACTAGCCCTTTGTATCCAACTCCCTCATCTTGCACTCCTCCTAAACTTCAGTGTAATTCAGATAATTTATGAAATTGATTCTGGATTGGAACATGCACAGTTTACCATAGCTGTCAGTTTGTATGCATGCATGTTTCCATTGCTACATTGCTATTGTGTGCACATGCCTTGGCAAAACACTACAAAAAAAAAAGTCAACTGTTATGGGACAAAACACTACAAAAAAAGTGAACGGCACAGTACATGCAATAGAATCAGGATAGTTTTTCTGTTGTGTCTACTGACATAACACATTAACATCACACAAGCATTTTGATAGAACTGTACACAATCATATCAGAATATCTATTTTTTGCATGGGTGTTTGGGGAGGGGCAGTGGTTTCTCAATGTAATGAATATTGGTAATATAAAGGTGGGACAAAGACATCAATGGATTGAAAGTTAGGACAAGCTGCATGCACAGCATTCTCCACAAAATTCAGAAATAAAAGATGGAACAATGGAGAAGTCCTGTTGCACTGGTTTCACTTTAGAAACAAGACTATGTTCCAAAATCCATGGCACATTTGGATGAAGAAAATGTTGAAAGCATCCCTAGTAGTCACAGCCCGCATTCAGCAATATCAACACAAATCAATGGAATGTAAAAGTGCTTTGCATTTACTGAATTGTGCTATTATGTCAGTGACAGGCATTTACTAGCTGCTGCATGGCAATCGTGGGGAGACGGGCAATTCCCACCCATGCATTTAGTGCTGCATGGATTTGGGGGCGCCACCACCTGCATCACACAAGCACATGGCTCCTGACAGGATAGTCACTCCTGCTGATGTTAGCAGTCTGGGCCGGGGCAACGATCCAGTCAGAAACCATGCATGGTTTGTACAGTACAGCCTGCAGCACCCTCTGCAGCCTAAAGATGAGTGGAGCCCTTCCTCTCTTAATCGCCAGGCATCCTCTGCTGCTGAATTGCCTCCCTGACCCCCATTGCCTCTGCTCATCACTACAAGGAAAGGCTGTACCGTGCATATATTAAAAGCGGGACACACACATTTTTCATTTCACATCACGATTTCATCTCCCTCTTACGTGGCCCAGAAGTTAAAGTTGACTTAAAGAGCTCAATCTGTTCATCATATTTGAAATCAATATAATGTTATACTATAAAGATCTATATCAGGTCCTGCAGAGTCCTTTAGCCTTGCAGCTGGTATCTCTTTCGTTACATTTTAAAAGCTGTTAACAGTAGACATTAGTTCAAATAAAAGACTCACAGCGCCAGAAGCGTCGCCGGGGGGGGGATGGGCCCCCAGGCAACAAGCCGGGGGGTGACAAAGTGGTGGTGGTGGTGGGGGTGACATCTGCACTGTTTCAGCGGTGGAGACGGTGCTGGGTTTGGCCCACTCTCCCGCCCTGCATCTCCGAAGGGATTTGCAATGGCGGCGGCGGTGACGTCACTTCCAGTGGCAATGTCAGGGGGGTGGCTTTGCGACGCCTCTACACAGCACAATCCTATCCAGCTCCCCCACTCCCCCTTTCCCTTCCAAAGACTCCCATTCTGCACCAATGGGGGAGTTGGATAGGATTATGCTATTAGTGGCATCAGTAGGACTGTGGTACCTCACTTTTACTGAGAAATGTTCATTATTTTGTGGCATGCTCCAATATGATATGATGGTCAGAATAAGAATACCTTGTATTCTTGTTTCAGACACATTTGGCATAAACATATCAAGTAGTAACTTACTTAGCTTCCAGCTCTTGTGCAGCATAACTAATTGCTACCCATAATGGCTAAAAACCTTCCCAGACCTGTTGTAGTTACATGTAAACATAATAATAGTATGTGGCTATTTACGAGAAAAAGGAGATGGGAATGTGTTTTTGACAAATAACCACATCCTCCCTCCAAGGTCCATGCAGAGGTGCAACTGAATGCATAGATAGCCAAGGAGAACCCTTCCCTGCATTCCACATTGTGTGAAGGAACCTTCCCCTTGTTCATCACTGCCCTCTGTAGACTAGTACTCTGGAGGCCCAGGGGAGTGGCCAACAAGCACATTGGTGTGGGTGGTCATGTGTGTACGGCCACACTTCCGCCTCCAGGCATGACTTTTGATGGCTGACATGATGGACTGGCATTTTAACAATGTCATTTTAATTGTTTAATTTTATGCAATTTACTGGCTGTCCATGTTTTTAGTGTTTAAAATGTTTTATTGTCGTTATGTTTTTAACAGCGCAATCTTATTCACTATGGACTGGGGCCACAGCACCAGGTGTTATAAATGTGCCGTAAGGCATGTTTTGACACCTGGAGAGGAGGCGGCACCGGCCGAAAGGCCTGCACTGTCCTGCCGGCACCGTATCCAGGCCCTGTGTGTGCCAGAGCAGGTAAGGGCGCTCCAAGAGGCGTGGGGCTGGGGAAGGGCAGTGGGTGGGCAGATTGGGCCTGGGAGGGTGGTGGGACCGGTATCCATGGCAGATGCCGTATCCTATCCCACCCCCCTCCCTGGCCTCTAGCCCTGACATGGGCTGCTTGTAGAACAGGTTACCCAGGTTAACAGCCAGATCCTGACTAAGGATCCGGTGACGGAATGAGTGTTCCGTCATTGGAAGCTGTCACAAACATGGCATAAGGCATGTTTGCAATGACTTGGAAGTAAGGGAGGCCAGCGCAAGGCCAGCCACCCTCACTCCGTCACCGGGACATCCATGCGGTCGCCGGAGGAAGGTAAGGCTCCCGGCACCCGCTGCATGGGCAGTTTGGCTGGCAGGGGAAGGTGGCCATTGGCCAATCGGCCTGGGAGGGGGTGGGGATGGCGTTGGCCATATCCCCGTCCCCACCGGGCCAGCTCAGCCATTACACGGCCTCCTCCTACTTTTTTTTATTTATTTTGCACATTTTTATACCGCCCTTCCTCCAAGGAGCTCAGAGTGGTGTACATATTTCCTCCCCTCCTTTTTGTCCTCACAACAACCCTGTGAGGTAGGTGGGGCTGAGAGATAGTGACTGGCCCAAGGTCACCCATGAAGCTTCGTGGCTGAGCAGGGATTTGAACCTGGATCTTCCAGGTCTAAGTCCGACTCCCAAACCACTACACCATCCTGGCTATTCCACTAACTATTTAGCTGGCAGAAATCCGAGGAGGCCAATTGTGCCTTTCCCGGTTTACACCTGGGGAAGGGGACAAACGTCCCCTTCCCCAAGTAGACCTCCGGTCCACAGCAGCATGGCCTGGAGCAGGGATAGGATCTCGCAGGCAGCCCTGGACCGCCGACCAGATCTCTACACAGGATTTAGCTGTCAGTGGGCAAATGTCTGCTTACCCTGAGTAGATCTCCGGTCACAGCCTCCCCTGGATAGGGCATCACACATTCCTACCCAGCAATATGAGTTTCTAAATTTGCTGCTGGTTTAGGAGCAGATTCTCCCAATGCATTTTCGGTGTATGCAAGCAGACCGATTCCCCGCTTTTCTCAGGCACACCCTCACAACAATAAATGGTGTAGATGATCACCACGATGGCCAGCGATAATTGACTGCTACAGCATTGTTACCAGCTGTCACAATCACTGGAATGACTCTTGGCCAGATCCATGATCGTGCCATTCACACAGGCATGTGTCCACACGAATGTCGACCTAGGCTAACATACGGATTTGTTGTATGAAAAAAAACAATGTCCTCATGTGATCTGTCCCTTTGTTTCAATTCTAACTGCAGTGCTTGCTTTTCCACAACGATTTATCAAAGTTGCAGAGACTATTGAAACACACACATAACAAAGGGATGCGAATTCAGAAACTATAAATATGGAATTACCAAGTCGCCTGAAGCAAATGACACAAATCCTTAAGAGTTGTAAGTAATTACAGGAAACAGGGCTGCCAAATTTTAAACAAGCCCTTGTGACTATGTCCTTAATAACAGCCATTTGACTAGCTGCACCTATCGGATGATAATATTTATTATCTTCATACCGCAGAATTCTTTGTCTGCTATGACCTGCATATCAAACTGCTCATAAGGCACAAGAACAGGCTCTCCTTCCCCCCCCCCCCCAAGTCCTTTGGACATCCTACCAAAAAGCAAAAGGTTTCTTTACAAATCAGGTCACTGCAAGTTCCTCCCCCCCCCCCCCCCATCATCATCTAAGCACACTGGAGTTCTCAGCAAATACCGTGAAGCAATTCAGTCTTGTTCATGAAGAAACAATAATCTTATATCATTGAAAATAAAATAGAAAGCCTATTGGCTTTATTCCACAAAATAGGAACCAAAGGTGAATTGAAAGCAAGTCATACAGGGTAGAACTGTGATAGCCCGAAATCTTTGCTGCATTTCAGTGTTGGTAGTTGATCGATTCACGACGGACGTCTAAATGGTGCATCTCTGGTCCACCTGTAGTAACAGGGTTTGTAGTATGATCAACTGTGTCATAGGGATTTATGGGACTTTTGATTCTTATTAGAAATTCTAGCTAAAATTTTGTTTATTAATTTGTAAGAAATTTTGAAAATTAAGAGATTTCAAAACACTTTTCAAACAAACCAATATACATTTGTATTAGATTTTTTTTAAATTCCAGTTTAACTATAAAATACTTCCTGCCAAGATGCTTGGCAATTGTAGTCTGGTGAAGGTGCCAAGGGTTTTCTTTCAGAGATCCTTTGCAACAGAGGAGGACTCCCTGAACTATTTTAAGTGAATTTTTCACATACACCCTTGGATTTGGGAGATGCAAATACTTCCTGAGTGAAACAGGTTTCGCCCATCTCTCCCAGTACCTATTTGCATGCACTCTTAAAAGTGAAGATGAAATCCCTAGCAGATATGGGCACCTTATAATTTAAATTATCCAAATGGCTTACAAGAGATAATTAAATTATTAAAGATACCAGAATTTGAGATAAGTGGGATTGATATTTGCAGAACGCCTGTACGATATGCAGTATCACTATTGAATTCAATGTGGGGTTTAAAGTATGTACTATAGACCATGTATTGAGAAAGTACTAAGTTCTACTGTATTTCAGTGGTGAAAAAAAAAAAGCCTTATTAGTTTCAATGTTGCTGGAATGTATTCCATCATCGTAATGCATGGACCCTGGAGCTCCAGTGGGCACACAGAGCTCCTCACACCCACACAGGTATCACCACACACCTTATCAGAGGGAGGATAGCTATCCATACACAAAAGGATGATCCCTTTCATTGAAGGGAATGGGAAGAGCCTATGCACACATGAACTCCATGCATGCATCACAGCATACATGGAGCTCTGTCTGAATTGCAGCATTCATCTGCACAGTTAAAGCCATCTTGCTATATGGAGCAGTCTGTGCTGGATAAAGTCATCATTTCTAAATTACAGTACTCTATATACAAAATAATTTATTGTACAAGAATTTTCAGGATCATAAACACTTCCCCTCATTTGCCAATAACCTGTCATTTGCCAATAACTTTGTTGAATGACTTGGACCTCTTCCATCACTCAAGTCACAGATCCAGATAGATGAACATAATATAATACACATCATCTTTGTGTTTTATTTATCTGCCTCAATTACTCCAGGCTTCCAATCCCTGTTTTAACACCACACTGCGATTCAGCGCTCATACTTAAGTTCTAAAAGTGAGCTGCTGAGTTTCCAGGAAAGTCACACTTTCTGACCAGAAAGCTCTGCCTCTGAAGTCCAGAAGTATGGTGGACAACTAAACAGTGAAGAAATGTAGTTCTGCAGAGAGTCAAAATCACTATGTTTTCACAATTACGGTACTCATTCATGTAGTCCGAAAACCGGTTTTAGGGATTACCTTCTCTGCACCCTCCAATATCTGGTCAAATTAAGAGCAGGATTTCACCTGTACTTTCACACTTCTAAGTTCTGTTAATTGTCCTGCATAACATGCTCCCTTTGTTTTTGTCTACTAACAGAACCAAAGTCCCAAAGGAGGACTGCACCAATCAACAATCAGCTGGGGATGGGGTCCATCACTCAGTAGTCAAACATGTACTTTGCTTGAAGAAGGTCCTGCATTCAAGCCCTGCTGTCTCCAGGTAAGGTTGGGAAAGACTCTTGTCTGAGAGCCACTGTAGACAATACTGAGCTAGATGGATCAATGGTCTGATTCAGTGTCAGGCAACTTTCAACACACAAACAAAAATAGTGAGCCACAAAGGTGCCAAAAGAGTTTACCCTGACACATTTCATGTCCAAAATCCCATAATTTAGGGGATGTGATTTAATATTCTTACTTAGTTAGGGCCAATCCAGATGAAGAGCAGGAGATCAATGTTCTGAGCTGCCAACATTCCTCCCCCCCATCAGGTGTTTTTTTTTGGGGGGGGGGAATACTCCTAATCTGTTCCAAGCAGCAGCACTGGAGACTGGGCAGTGGTGGGGGTGGTGTTTAATGCTGAAGGCTCTTTGCTTTGCTCTGATTTTCTGTGGGGCTAATAGCAGCCTGGAGGCCAATATATAGATTGGGAAAATAGTTCAGTACCCTTTCCCCAGTAGCTCCTGCTCTGATCAAAACTGGAGCTGCCCTCCTCCTGACCCCGGCCATCGATTTCCAGTGTCATGTCTGGTTGGCAGTTACAGATAGAAACATGTACCCCCTACCTGAAAGGCCATGCAAAGAGGAGGAGCAATATTCTGGCTCAAAACACGTCCAGGTGCACTATCTTCAGTGCAATATCAATCATCTTACACCTTCATGGTTTGCCGTTTGCATTCTTATAGAATGTAACATATTGTTTCTCTTGGTAGTGTGTCAGTGAATTGGAAGTTGATGTGCCTGTTTATAGGCTGTAGGACCTTGCAAATATGAGTTCTCACACATCCCATTTTGGCCACAGGCAACTCATTAAACTTCATCAGTTTTCCATCTGCAGAATGATGAATAGGGAAATGACCTCTTTGTTTACACAGATGCCTCAGCTCAGCTAGGGGCATATGTGTACAGAGTCACTTGTACGGATCTCTAGCTGCTCAAAGAACCCCATGTCCAAACAGGCACCCCTCCACGCACGATTCCCACTCCATGCCACCCATTCAACACACACAATCCCATACATCAGCTAAGCCAGCACACATGTGCCATTCAGTGTAGTCCCCCACACCTCCTCCTGCCCCCTAAACAGACAAGCACTATTTCCAATAATCTGGGGTGTGCCATATGAACAGCCTTGGCTCTTGTGCAAGTGTTGTGGGGCTTTAGAGTGCTAGGAACTGCACATGGCAGCAGCCCACAACTGCATGCACATCTGGTTCACAAACATCTAGGATCCAAGTCTATGAAAACTGTACACATTAAAAGCACAGCATAAACATTTATCCATAATGTTCAACACACTTTAAAAAAAAACATGCCAGTCAATAACTTTAGCAATGTTCTGGCAATGCTATATCAAGTTGGACTGAATGGATCAGTAAAACGTAGATCCTTTGAAATCTGGACATTTGGCATTGCTAACAATTGGCTTTGAGAAGTCATTCCCAAAGTATTATTATTCTATATGAATTATAAAAGATGAAAACTTTACTCCCCGACTTAAAGAGAAGCTGCCACATCTGTCTGAAAGTGCCAGGGGAGTCTATTTCAAGCATTCTTCTACATTTTTTTAAGGAAGTTACATAACAAGACTTTGTTCTGGCAGTCAGACTCTGCAGCTACTCCAGCTTTTTCCAAGTTTTCATTTTCAAAAACAAGAACATGCCAGGATCACTATTTTTTTTGTTCTTTTAGCATTCCGATTTTGAAATTGTACATCTCTAATCATTTCACATGGTTCCCCAAGAGCAATTCAAATTACAAACGACAACATATGAGTAGAGAAATCCCTTGTGAAAGAAGTTCATAGAAAAGTTTATTATTATTTTCTCCCCCAAAATTGCTAAATTTCCTCTTTCCAGGCCACAGCAGCAGAGAGAGCTAAAAAAAAGTGTTTGGGGTTGGGATGGTTTAAAAAAAAAAATCTCCCCGATCACCGAAGATTATAACCTGCGGTCATCTGTCATTGCTAATGTATTGCTTATTATGAGTGTATTATTTATTTGTCTCCCAATTTTCCTCCAGGGAGGTCAGGGATGTATACATTTTATCCTAACAAAGAGGTAGGTTAGGCTGAGAGAGAATGACTGCCCTAAGGCAACCCAGTAGTGAGCTTTATGGGAAAGTAGAAATTTGGACCCTCTGCTCTTAAGCCCAACATACCACACTAGTTCTACAGATCAATTGTAGAAAAGCTAGCTCAAGGAGAGAGGCTGTAGCTCAGCGGTAGAGAAGATGCCATACAAGCAGAAGGTCCCAGCTCCAACTGCTGGTAGCCTCTCCAAGGAGAGCTAGGAAAAGCCCCTGCCTAAATCCCTGCAGAGTCACTGCCAATCAACATTAACAATACACTGAGCTAGAGGAACCAATGATCTGACTCAATAGACAAGGCAGCTGATTTTGTGATGCATGAAAGTGCTTAGAAAGCTTGTTGGCTCTCTAAAAAATCCTACAGTCCAGGATGCACTGAAATCCACACACATTTTTTTAACATCACGAAGCTTGTGGGTCACATACCATTTCGCCACTCCCAAGGAAACATCAAACGAACATTACAAAGGGGTCTAGCTCAGGAATGAATAACTCAGAGCACAGCTAGTGATTATTCAAGGGGCAGCACGTTTAGGCTTCCAGCAGCATCAGCTAGGAGAAAAGGTCTTTGAAGCAGGAAAGAAAGGAGTGTCTGTCAGTTATTGCTTTAAGTCTGCAGTAACCTTACCGATTCCTATGAAGTGACAGACGAAAGTTTCTGTCTGCACCAACCTCTAGACTTGTACACACTGACTGTACTTGACAGACAAACACAGCAGTAAGGCAGGCATTTTTTTTTTTACACTGGTACAGTAAGGCATGCCTTCAATAGCTAAATTTAGGATCACTTTCTAGACATGATTAGAGAAGCATGTGGGGAAAGTATAATATTTTAAGATTGGCAGCCTTAATATTTGACTAAAGTAATATAAAAAAAAATCTTATGGAGGGAAAGCCTCATAAAGATCTGCAGTCTACTATGAATGTTCTTCGTACTGGGAAATTAAAACCAAAGGAGCTGCCGTATTTAGAGCTTCAGAACAATGATATGAAGAAATTAAATATCTAAGGCATGATTCCTCTCTAGCGATCCCAAAGTTAAACATTTACAGTCACGTTGCTTTCAATGGGAGACATTTAAGCATATGTTTAGCTCTCCTGCTGAAATCAGTGGAAGTTAAGTGCCTAATTTTGACTGAATCATGACTCTCCCATATCATGTTCTTACTCTCCTGAAAAGCCCTGTTTGTTGTTAGTCCGAATTAGTCCAAACTAATCAATGGTTTGAAAAAACTTTACATACTTACTTGCTAAAGACCCTAACATTTTGATGGGGCATGGAATTCTGAGCCCCTTCCCACAACAAACATGGTTCTCCCTCCTAGCCTATTATGCCCCACCCCAACAACCTGACAGGTAGGTTAGATTGAGACAGCAACTAGCTCAAGGTTACCCTGTGAGCATCATGGTTGAAAGGGGATCTGAATGCAGGTCTCCCTATTCCTAGCCAGAAACCTTAGTCCCTATACCACACTGGTTTGTTTTTTTTAAAAGGTACAGCCCCTTCTCAGCAGTTGCAGGGACTTGTCTGGGATTTGAACCTGGGTCCTCTTGCACGAGAAGCAAGACACATGCTCCTAGAGACCAACAATCCTCGATTTTCTTCATGGGAACGACTGTCCCATGAACAAAGAACCTTCACATAGCCAAGCATGTGGTCCCATAAGCAAAACAAGAAAAAGAGTATGGCAGTATACTTAAACAAGCGATTATACAGAAGAACTGTCCTGCTTTGTATCTGGACTGAGAAATATTGCATGGATCCCCCATAGGAATCTGAAATAATGGTGCACTGGAATCCACACGCCTACTTACGAAGACAGCATGATTGAAATGCAAGATAATTCACACCTCTGGTTCTAACCCCCCTTCCTCCCTCCCCACCCACCCACACTTCCCCAAAGTCCATCCCACTGATTATTTGGAAGCAAATTCCATTGAAAAGAAGATACTTGGAGCTGAAATCCTATTAAGTCAACCTAGCTTGAGAACAGCAATACAATCTTCCTTAATTTATGTATTAAATCCACAACTTGCTATTGAGAAATCCAAGCATCCCGATATATGGATGTCCTGCTGCAGTCGCAAACTCATGCAGTCCTACAGATATGTCTCCACACTGCTGGAGCGCATGAGGAAAGTACAAGACCACTACGAAGCGTCAGCAGCTCAATTCTGCACAGTATGCAAAGCTCTCTGCTTCAAGACCACCTAAGCTATGATGGAATGGAAATGCTTCTGCTTATCTTTACTGAAGGGTTCACTGCCATCAGCCACTGACTGATCAAACTGAATACAGAAACATTGGTTGGAGGTGCAGTACTGAAAACTATTCTAGCATGTAATGGTTATTTGAGGAAACTGATCGGGCATTGTTAGACAGCTACACATTCTAAACAAAGCATCCTCATAGTCCAAGAAATATAACTGATGCATGCTCACTCATTCAGCCCTCGTTCCCACATAAACATTGATGCTGTGGACTACAGACAGGGCCTCCGAGAGGGGTTAAGGGGGTATAATCGTACCTGGGCCCAGGGCCAAAAAGGGGGCCCAGGAGCCAAATTCACATGAAGGGAAGGGGCCCCAAAGAAACTTTGTACCTGCTGATAAAATTCCTCTGAGTGGCCCTGACTACAGAACCCAGCGATGATTTGCATGGATGAACAGAGCAGAAATATAACATCACAACTAAGAATGGTTCATGTCACCTTAAACGCAATGCCTTCCGATAAGCCAGTTCACATAGTTAATTGCCAAAGATACAGTTATCGAGCCCAGAAAATAAATAAATTATGTGCATGCAAGCATAAACCA
Source organism: Plestiodon gilberti rubricaudatus (assembly GCA_026170595.1). Taxonomy (NCBI): domain Eukaryota; kingdom Metazoa; phylum Chordata; class Lepidosauria; order Squamata; family Scincidae; genus Plestiodon; species Plestiodon gilberti. The sequence goes on along the minus strand of JANXHW010000001.1, from coordinate 121,089,340 downwards.
GGCCATGATAGCTATCAGCTGCAGACGTGAATGGTGGACTCCATTGAAAAGCACTGCTGCCAAGGTAATGTGTGGAGATCCGTCCACAGTTATGACTTTCAAATCTCAAATGGTTCATTCACGCATGGAAATCAACTGATCAGGTGATCAACACACATGCAGCGAGAGCTTCACACACAGGGAATCAGTCTAACAGCCTGAACAACTTCTTCAGCATAACAGGAAGTATGAAAAAGAGTTAGCCAACCAACATTATAGGGTGGTTTTCCCTCTAACCCCAGAAGCCCAACACTGACACCTTTTTAGTAGATCTCCTGTCCACCTTCATAACAGTCGTCAAGGTCCCAAGCCATCCAATAACCAATATAATGTTGCACTGAGATTTCTTATGATAATTGTTAAGACTGAAAGGAACTTTACATCAGAGAAAGGGAGGTGAATGTATGGGAAAAGGAATCTACAGACTTGCATTTTGTCATCTGGTCTTTGATCAGGTGCTTTATGAAAAGGTTTTTGTAAATAAGCCTTTTTCAAGTACTGGCATAAGCAAGAGATCATTTTTATCACTGCAAAAATATGCAGCTTGGCAGTCATATACAAGTTGGAGAGTATTTGACTGCTCTCAGAATATTTGATTACCTTTGATCTTTCTGACTTTCTTACCCCACCAGATTAACACTGAGCATATAGAATGAGGCTCTGAAAAGCAAACAAAACATTTGAAGAAGCAGTTTTCCTCTTTGAGGATATTTCTGGCCTTAGAAACTTAATCAAATCAGGTTTGTAATCAATTTGAGTTTTGTGACCTCAATGGCAATTATTGACAGCCTTGTCAAAGTGAAATTATAAATAATAAACGGCTATTGTTTCGAATATACTCACCACCTTCCCTTTTCCTGCAGCAGGAAGGTCTTGTACCGGAGGAGGTAAATAGAGCAAGCAATGTGACTTGTACAAGGGCTCTAGATTGAATATGCAGTAGTCCAGGGGTGGCCAACCTTCCACCATTAGGGCCTCTGTGTTCTTAATTGCATAGGAGACAGAATCTTGGCAGCTGCAATTGCTGATGGTGCTGCTAAAGCAGCTGCACCTGCTGAAATGCCCTCACCTATACAACCATTAAAGGGCCAGGAGCATTCAAGTTGAAAGGTTGGCCACCCCTGCAGTAGTCCATAGCTGCAGTGATCCTCAAATCACTTAAGTTGGAGGATGGCACCAGATTCACTATACAGAGAATTTTAACCATGCTTTCTGGAAAAACACATTGCAGCCTACCCAATCCTATGTGTCCTTGTTCTGCTCTTGTCCCAGTGTATTCTGAATAAGCGGACTGTGCGAACATAAGGTTGCAACTCAGTCCACAGCTCATGCAGTATAATCCTCTGCATGCTTTCTTAGAAGTAAGACTTACTGATTGGACTGCAACTTAGTCCTAGGTATGCATGAACAGGATTGCAGCCTGGAAGGGTTCCCCCACAGGAGCATGTACTGTGCAGGACATTTGCACATGTTAAAAGAATGGCTTGATCTCAAGAAAGCAGGCAAGGCACTAGGTCTTGATTTCTCCCTCCCCCTTCCCCCCAAAAAAAATAATAATGCGAAGGGCCAAACTACATGTTACACTCAACTTGTACTTGACATGATATGCGCTTAGCTTTTGTTCTCCAAATACCAGCGCCATGGGGATCCAAACTGGATTAGGACTACAGCTCAGAAAGAGGGGCTTTGACTCTGCCCTGCCACAGACCCCATCTTACATCCCGCCGCTATCACACAGCTCTTTGTCCTGAGCGCAGGAAGGTCCTGCTGGCACTTGTAGGTATTATTGCTGAGACAAGGAGCCCAGAGAACATTGCAGAAAGAAATGAAAAATAGTTTAAGCAAGTCAACAGGAGCACATTCAGTGGAGACATAAAAGACTCTGAACAGATATAATTGGAAGCCTCTTGCTATAAAAGTAATTACAGTTTAGGGTTCTGTGTGCTTCATTTTACCAGGAAGAGGAGGATGTGCCTGCTGAAGTCACTCCCTTCCCCAAGTGTCCTCTCCCTACAAACTTTTGTTCCATACCAACTTTTTTCTTGCTTACTCCACCTCTCTCTGCACAGTGTAAACCACTCCATCAGGGTCTGGTCCTGACATGCCTAGTAGTTTATTCTGTTATTGAGCTCCTTCCGGGTGGTGGTGGTGTGTCTGTTACACCAGATTACATTTAAGGTTTTTTCCCAGCCTGCATTATGGCTGTACAACCAGATCCCAAGCAAGAATGACAACATTCAGCAGGAATCCCAACTACCTCTTGTCTAATAACATGACACAAGAGGACACCCTAAGTTCACATTAATTAACCTGGTCTAAATACCACTGCTTGGCTCTTGGTATTCTCACAGTCATTAATACAAATTAGAATCCTTATTTCCCCCAGGAACATGCATTAAAAGGTTGGAGGAAACCAAGTCCTTTTAAACTTATCTTTTTAAAAGATTTGGGTTTTGTGGTTTTTTTTTTTAAATAGGCAAGTTGAAGGCATTCAAGGGTAAATTGCAACTTGATCCTATTCACGACGGCTCAAAAGGAAGTTCTACTCAGCATATTGACAGTTTATAACTAATTGTGCATAGGACTGCAGCCATGCGATGCAATGTAGTCTTATGCAGGTTTACTTGGAAGCAAATCCTACTGAGTTCAGTAGAATTTGCTCCTAGGTACGTTTTCACCCTCCCTTCACCTGTACAGTGTGCTAGATTGCCGCCCAAGCATGCAGTTTTTTGCCCACTTATATGGGAATAATTCCACTGAACTCAAGAGTTTGCTTCTAGGTAAATAGGCATAGTATTTGGGTGCAGTCCAAGTTGGCATAGTATTTGGGTGCAATCCAAGTTGGCAATACCTTAGGTAATAAGTTCCTAATTAACAAGCACCAAAAGGGAGATGATGAAACCGAGAACTAGCATAAATCTCAACCTTCCCCCCTCCCAAAGGATTAAGCCATTTTAAAAAGGAAAAAGGAAAAAATCAATTTGAAATTTTATTAAGCATGGTGGGAAGTATGATCAACATCGATAGCCAGGAGTGACTTGTGTCCACGTACTTCGCTAACGGCATCGATCCTTCCTCCCCCCCTCCTCCCTCTGCCGTCGGGATCCTCATTCTCATCATTATTACTATAATGGTTAATCGAAGGCGAACCAAACACCCGCCAATGGAAGGGGGAGGAACAATGCTGGTTTCGTTTGGAATGTTGCCATGGTTTTTTCCCCTCAATGGAAAGAACGAGAGGAAGAAAAACATAAAAAGGAGAGAGCGGGAGAGATTAAAAGCAGAGGGCGGCCAACCACGTGGGGGAGCGAGTCGGGCAGGAGGGCGAATTGTGCAGCGCACCGGCCGGCTCGGGCTGGTCGCCCTCCTCCTCCTCCCCTTTGTATTATTCTTTGCTATCCACGATCGCCAGCTCTTTGATCACCCTCAGTTTGCCGCTGGCGTCGATCCTGCGCTTCTCCCTGATTAGGTCCTCCAAGCTTTGGAACCGTACCGTGTGCGCCTTGTTGTCTGCCAGGTGGATCTTGAGATAGTACTGCTGCTGGGGCTGAGAGCCTGAGGCCGGCTGGAGCTCGCCGCCGGCTTTAAACTCCCTTTTGCCGAAGCGGCACCAAGCGGCAAAGCTCTCCGAGTTCGTCCAGCAGATCTCGTGGCTCTTTAAGCCCAGGTGGCTGCAGGCGTTCTGCACCACCAGCTCCGCCACCAGGGGGCGGTAGCGGTACCAGCTACTCACCACCCGGCCCACGTTGCCAGCGGCCGCCTCGTACAAGCTGTCCTGGCGAATCTGGCCCTGGTGTAAGTGGATGATCTGCCCGCTGCCCACATAGACTGCCCAGTGAGGCGGAGGCGGAGGGTGGTCGGATGGACCCAGGTAGAGCAGCTCCAACAGATCTCCCGGCTTGCCCAGGGCAGGCAGAGCCGTCACCGGGTAGACGTTCAAGTCTCCAGCCTGGGGGTCGCCGCTCACCTTGGAGAAGATGCATTCCTGGCCGCGGAAAGCAGAGAACTGTGTCTCGCTCAGCACCAGTTGCGGCGGGTGGTGGTGGTGGGTGGGGGTCTCTGGGGCAGGGCTGTTCGAGCCCTTCACGCTGTACTTGTCCGACTGCCCTCGCTCGTCCAGATCCTCCTCCTCATCCGAGAAGAAGTAAGCCACCCCGACGCGCAGCTCGTCCTTCTCGATCCCCGAAGGGTCCCCGGTTGGCAGCTCGCTGTAATTCAGGTGGGTGATGCGATCCAGTTGATTTCCCATCAATGACAGGGCGAGGCGAGAGCAGGAATCGCCGGATCTGAGAGTGTGAGAGAGACAGAGAGAGAAAGAGCACGAGCGGAGTGGAAAGAAGGAAGAAAGAGCGAGGAGATTAAAGCTGGGGGGACGAACAAAAATCACACATAGACACACAACAAAACAAAACGAGCGAGGCGCACGCCTAAAGGGATTAGGTGGGGTGGCTTCTCCACGCCTCATCCTTTGCCATGGGACTCAGAGCCGTGCCTGTGTCTTCCACTGTCTCTGCCTGAGCCTTATTCCTGCTTAGTGCTTCCCTAACACACACCCATCCACCAGCCTCTCCTATTGCAGGTTCTTTGGAACGGGCAGGGGCCGTTCCCTGGCAGCCAGATGTTGCAGCTACATCGCTGGCTTGGCTGCTGCACCGCTTCCATGTTCCTAATCCGGCTGGGACGATCCCCGGAGACTAGCAGTGCGCAAGAGGCAGGCAAGCGCGGCTCCGAGGTCACTGCTTGGGACACGCAGGAGCCAGCCCACTACCAGTACCTAGCCAAAGAGTGAAAGCGAGATGCCTGCGCACGAAGGGGGAGGGAATTGGAGAGTTTATCTCCTTCGTTCCAGGCGTCATTCCCCGTCTCTCTTCCTTCCTTTCTCAAAAGCAGAGCGAGCGAGCAGAGAGAGGCGAGCCACTTCTGGAGGAGAGACGTGGAGGAGCGCCTAGCCTCCTGCGTTCCGCGGCTTGCAACGTATTCTCTGGAAACGCAGACCAGTGGGTTTGCCCTTTCCCTAACTCCTGAACCAAGGCAATTCCCAGCCACAACACAGTCAAGCCTGCCCCGACGACGACCTTCCCGGGAAACTGACAAAATAAAGACGGGTTGAGGAGGGGGACACGAACAGTCCGGATCCCACGGTGTCTCTGCGTACCCGGAATCGCCCAGATCCTGACAAAGCCCCCTAACTCCTTTAAAGTCGTCTTGTCGCCATGAGTGCCGAGGAGGAATTGAGTCCGATCCTCCTCAGCGTCTCCTGTCCAAGCGCCCGTCTCGCTTGCGCGCCGGCTCCCGCTGGCGCCCTTCACCTGTACAGTCCGCTCTGCTCTAGGCTCCCCTCGGCAGCATCGGCGAGTCTAAAGTAGCAGCTGCTCCTGATTCCAAAGCCCGCCCTTGGCCAAGCTCATTGGCTGCTCGGCTCTGCGCTTGGAACGCTCGAGCCCTCCTCTGGGGTGTCAATCACAGCCACAAGGGTGGGATTCCAGACGCCCGCCGTCTGCTCTCCTTCTGCAGCAGCGCGGTCCCTGGGCTACCCTCTAAAGCCTCGTGCAGTAGGCTGGAGGGGTGGCGAGCCGCCGCTCAGAGAAGGGAAGGCTCCGGAACCCTTCGACTCCCGCCCCAACATCCCCCCCCCCCACACACACACACCGCCGCGATTTATCCTCAGGGCTCTGCTAGCTTCAAAAAGGATTATTTATTTGCCATTGTGCATGTCGGATAATTTTATACTTTCTCTTAAGCATCAGTGTTTGTATTGTATGTGGAGGTGGTGAGCTTTCTTTGTGTACGTGTGTGTTGTGTTTAAAATTACTTCTGAGCTGGCTACTAAATCCTTTCTAACAGAGAAGAGAAAATTAGTTCTAGTTTAATCAGCCTGCGTTGTTTAAGCCGTGCACATTAAATTTCAATTAATGCATCTACCTTTCTAAAGGAGGAGGATGCAGGGCATTTATTGCTTGCCCCCCTGGGCAATGCCCCTGTCAAGTAACAAAGGCTAGTGGTGATGCGAGTACATGAAAGTAGAAGACTAAAGGCTGCATTCCTATACACACTTTCCTGGGAGTAAGCTCCACTGAACGCAGTGGGACTTCTGAGTAGGCATACCTAGGATTGTGCTGTAAGGATACTAAGGTTGTAATATGCAGGCCAATTATTGCGGCTTTGTGTACACATCTCTCTCTCTGTGTGTGTGTGTGTGTGTGTTCTGTCCTTGTTAAATGTCCTTGCATTATTTTAGAAGTGAATTGTGGTTTTATGGGTTACTAAAATTACTAATTGTGAAATGCCTTCGAGGAAGGTCAGGTAGACACCAGCATCTTCCCCATTCAATGAAGAGACAGCCTGTCTGCAAATGTGTGTGGGAGTCTGTGTCTTCTAGCTCCTGGCTCATAAATTGATTAGACATACTCCTGCAAGTGGGGCGGCAGCACCCAGGACTGCCTCCTCCTTCCTCAAAATTTGCCTTTTCCCTACAAAAGAAAATGGTAGTGGTTGAGGCTTTTTAGTTGAAAAAAAAGTATGACCAAGGAGGAACATGCAGTGAAGCTTCTAAAATTACGCAAGGAGTTGAGGAAGTAGATTTTTTTCTCCCTTTCACACAACATGAGAATCCAGGATTGAACCCCACAAAATTGACTGGCAGGAGATTTAGGAGGGCAGACATAAGGAAGCACTTCTTCACACAACGGACATCATTCATTTATGGGATTTACTGCTATGGGATACCGGGATACCAGCTAGCTTAGCTGGCTTTAAATGGGGATTAAACCAATTCACAGAGGATGGATCTATCAATGACTATTAGCCATGATGCTAATAGTTGACTATTAAATAATGGACTATTAGCTCCAGGTTCAGAAGCAGTACGCCTCCAAGTACCAGTTGTAGGAGAATGTAGTGACTGAGGTCACTGCCTTCATCTCCTCCTTGCAGCCTTCTCGAGGCATCTGGTTGGCCACTAAGGGAAACAGGATGTGGAATCTTTGGTCTGATCCAACCTCTCTTCGATGAAGCCTTCTGGATAACTCTGAGTTCTCACCCCAACCCACAGAGGAGCCTAGATAATGTGTAATTGTATATGCATGCATCCACCCCCTGTTACTCTTCCTTCTCCCTTCTTTCTCTGTCAGTGCAATCCTATCCAACTTACACCACCGGTGTAACCAGCGAGGGAGGGCACGGTGGGAGGCTTTGGAGGGGAGATTTAAATCCCTTTTGAATCCCCCTTTGGAGGGGATTTGAATCCCCTTTTCATTCTGGGGCCTCCCATTCTTGCTGCACAACTGGGTTACACCGGTGGTGTAAATTGGATAGGATTGTGCCGTGTGTTGTCTCCCTCTCTCCCCCCCCCCTGCCCCATGCCAACATTTAGATTGTGAGTTTCTCATGGCAGGGGCATTGTATTTTCTGCTGGTGTTACTCTGTAAAGTGCCATGTACATTGAAAGCACTTCAGAAATAATAGCAACACATACACCTACTGTGAGGGATTGCTGGATTGGGGTAAAATATTCACACCAGTGGTCATGGATGTCAATGACATTTCAGTGAGCCACTTTCCATTTCTCAGTGGCCCACACATCATCACTAGCCTGGAGTTGCAATCCTCAGTTTGCTTCCTTCGGAGCATCCCCACTGAAGTCGATGAAACTGTGCTCTCAGGGTAAGTGGTTTGAGGATCGGAGCTTAAGCAGTGCCCATTCTGTAATTAGTTTCTTGTGTCACTTGCTTTCTCTTGTGGTATCTGTGGATAGAATTCCTTTGTATGTTGCTGGCATCTCATCAGACACTTGCTTCATTTAGATTACTCTTTTAATTAACTTTGGAACAGTAGCATCAGTTCATCTTTAGCACCCTGAAGATGCACGTAGCTGCCAAATAAACAGACTGCATTTCAGTGTCAAGAGTGGTTCAAGGTGCACACCGAACAGCTTCGGAGACAAATGGGCTGCTTAGTAGCTAAATTAGTCATCCTGCATTTGGTTTGCAAGACCCCTCTCTTTCCATCCCACAAAGTGACTGTTTACTTGGCATTCCAATTGCAGTCACATTCCCCAAGATATGGCATCCACAAGTTGCTAATTAAAAGCAAAACAACTCGTGTAACCCTAAAAAGAGCACCTGATGACAATTTCAGGACTTATTCCTCTGGTCTTTTATCTGTTTGTTCTCCAGAAATGGGAAAGGAGATAAAAGAACAGGCCTTACGACTCGCCTGACCTATTGCTACCCAGCTAATATCCAACATTGACTTGGAAGGAAGTCCTGTTGCACCACTAAACACTGAGCTCCAGCATGTGCCAGCTTTCCTATTCATTTTAACAGAACATGACTCAAGCTTTCAGCCTTAATTGCTCTGGACTTGTAGCAACTTGTAAAAGTTTCTTTGCAGCAATTTTTAATACATGCATGGTCTTAGAAAACAAGCTACTATGCATTAATTAACCTTACGTTTAGTGGGCGTGTGATCAAAATGATCAGTTGTTTTTTGTGTTGTTTTTTTTAGGGAGTGGAACAAAAGTAATCTTTTATGATATCAAAGAGCAGGACTTTAAGCAATACCGAGAAATTTGTGTGTCCACACACACACACACACACACACACACACACACACACACACACACACACCGGTAAAATCTGTAATGATGGCATCTCTCACACACAAGGCCTTATTTGCACATTTGGATCAAGAGGAAGCTTGCCTCCAGCTTTCTATGGTCTGTCCTGCGCATTGTTAAACCAATTCTGTTTTCAAGACACCAGGACCAGCCCTTCGATGAAGCCAGCTGATGCAGTTTGCATCAACAGCAGTTTGAGAGGGGTCTGACACGGTAAGGTTTTCGGGGGGGGGGGGTTGTAGCGCATGGGTAGCAGACCTGAGATGACATCAGGCGGTGTTCCAGGGTGCGCCGCCTCTGCAAGACACATTACACTCCTATTTACTTTCTACACCCACATCTCACATGTGCAAGTCACACTTCCTACATTAATAAGCAAAACGATGATTGCATAGTACTTTAACTGGAGTTAAACAATCAAAATATATAATCTATCTTTTTTTCAGGAAAACCCCCCAACAAAGACTGTCATGCCCAAAAACTAGATGCAAGGAGAAAAGGATTCTACTTCATTCATCATCATAGGTCTACAATGTCTCTAACAGCACAATCCTAAGCATGTCTACTCAGAAACAATTCCTATTTTGTTCATTGGGGCTCATCCTTAGGAAAGTGTGTATAGAATTGCAGCCTAACATAATATTGGTTACTCAACTGCCTATTCTGACCTATTTTTCAGGGAGTTGTTCAGAGTTACCCAACTATTCCAGATCCAGCACTATCAACTGGATCCCGGTATCCCCATATAGTAATAATTGAAGAGAAGCCAGCACGGGGTCCCATTAACGTAAACCCTTCCAAAACACTGTGATCAAGAACCACCAGAGTATTAGATCCTGTGTAAACTGGATGTTCACTACGGTACCACAAGATGACTTTTCTGATGTTAGTATACAGTGAGCTTGCTTGCAAGACCAGACACCCCATGTCTTGTGGTACAGTTATTTTGCCAAATCCTGGAGGACTGCTTTATTTTTCATTGAATTTGCAGAAACTGTAGGTCTTGCCCAGGTGCAGCATATTCAGAAGAAGCATTCATGAGATGAAAAGAACGGGGGGGGGGGGGGGACCTTTTCTGGCACCTTTGCTATGTTAAAAATAAAAGTGAAAATGAGATGTAATAGACTCTAAGTAGTGTTCTAGCTTTCAGTGTTTCAGGAAAAATACCTAAAGTAGACAAGATAGAAAGAGGATTGAGGAAGGAACGGATTTCTTGTTTTTGTGAAGTGATCAGTCTGCATGATGCATAGTGCATGATCCATATGATCAGATCAAATAGCATGGCTATTTTCTACTAAGTCCCTATAGTTCTCTTTCTTCAGATAGGAACTGGAGTTTTTCTCTTGGTTCCTTTAATTCTGCTGTGTTCTGAATGATATACTGTATCTCTAATGACCCAATCCTATGGACCCTCGCCGCCAGCAGAATGCACGTGGCAGGAATGGTGACTGTCACGAAGTGCCTGTAAAGCATTTCCTGGCTGCGTGCCTAGTAACACGCTGCCAGGACAACAGTGGGAAGGCTGGAGCCTTCCTGCAGTCGCTGGAGGACCTCCCATCACTCGCTGATGAAGGTAAGCCAGCGGGAGAGGCAGGGAGGGGGGCGTAACAGAGCAGAGAGGCTGCAGGAGGGGGTGGATCTGACTCTAAAGCCATGTGCCATATCCTAACCCCTCCAGGAGCAGCCTCCCCCCTTTCTCTCTTCAGACCTGCACTACCAAAACCGCTAGCACAGGTCCGAGGCGACCCATTGCATGTTGGGAGGCTTACATGGGGATGGGATTTAAATCTCCTTTCCCTGCTGAAGGCTCCCGATCCATCCCCCGCTGGATACAGCGTGTGCCCGTTTTTGACGTGGTTGCACCAGTGGGGGGGGGAGGATAGGATTGGACTCTAAATGTTCCTAGAAAGTATTTTCAAACCATCTACAATCCAAAAATAAAGAAAACAGGACCAATACATTTTTTTTAATTACACACACACACACACACACACACGAGATTTCTCACCCCCATCCCTATTACCAACTACTTTCTCTTTAATAATTTTTAGGTGGTCTGTATTTTTGCTTTGAAAACAGCACAAAGATTGCCCTGGGTAAATAGATCTTGTTTAATCTTTAACCTCAGTTTTCACTCAAAAAACATATAAATGTCACACGCTTATTGCTGTAGAAGACATTGGAGACCCACTTAAAGATCAGCACGATCACTATATGGGACAAGGGTCTCAGAGTTACATTTTAATCTACTCTAAATTTAATTACTCTGAAGGCCTAACATTTTGTTACCTTTTTAAGGATCTTTAGAACTCTAGTATACAGGCCATTGCATGATAAAAATCACCTGATATCTCCTGAGACTTTTCAATTCTTTCTTTTTTAAAAGAAGATTTGACCTAAAAGTAGTCTAATATTTATTAAAACCTTTCAGCATGGCTCCACATTTCCTATGCAGATATTGTGGTATTCTGCCAGCGTCTCATCTTTTGCAATTCAGCGGAGAACAGGTTCATTTGGGAGTGGCTGTTCCTGTTGAGTATACTGTCTTTTTGAAAGGTCAGTTGTTATAGACCAGGGGTGGCCAAACTTGCTTAATGTAAGAGCCACAATAGATAAACTTCAGGTGTTTGAGAGCCGCAAGAGAGATGTTTGAGAGCTGCAATATTTAAGAAGGATTTAAATTCTTAAATATATTTACTCACGATGAGCATTAAACTTATGTTTTAATAAGTTTTAATCCAGTGGACTCTCAGTAAATAATTATAAAGCTTGAACATTTCTCGTTTACCTTTTATATTAATTGTGATGCAAAAAGGGAGCTCAGCCAACATACTTCCGAGAGCCGCACCTTATAGGTCAAAGAGACTCAGTTTGGCCACCCCTGTTATAGGCCCCGCTGTTCGGAGTCTTCCTAAAGTTTTGGCCTGGGTGATTGGGCAGGACCAATGAATGCTAATAGAGGGGAAGTTAAGACAGCTGGGAAAACAGGTCTGTTCTACCTGGCATGGATTGCATGCCTAGAAAAAAAAACTGATTAAAAAAATTGGATAGTGAAAAAAACTGGAAGAGCTGGCTGGAAACGATTACCGGTACTGGCTGGTAAGAAAATGTGTTGTTGTGTTTTTTTTTGGGGGGGGGGGGCAAGGGCATGCCGCTGCTTTTGGAGATGACAGTGCTGTAAGATAAACACCTTCTGTATGCAGGGACAGCACCGTGCTTGCTTCTCAGCTGCGCCATCTGTATATTTTGTAAATAAACAGATTTTCCTACAATTTTGTCAATCTCCAGTATTCTCTGTCTTCACAAGGAATCTGACCTTGGTAAAGCTGCCCCTGGAACTTCCTACCTCTCATGGAAATGGGGAGCGTGAAACACCTGCTGCTCCTGGGCATATTCCATTTATTAAGGGGGGGTGACGGCCCAGGGAAGCCCATGTTTAAAATTATGTCTGCAGTAGAAGATGAAGCACATTGTATAAGTGGTTTCCCTCATGAACTCTGGGAGCTGTAGTTTTGGAGTAGGGCTGTCAAATGCGACATTTGAAATTCTGTTTGAGATTTGAGAGAACGGGTAAGAATGGGGGCGAAAATGTCAATTTCTCTAGCGGCAAGTGCCCAGATAAAGGCATAGGGTGCATCCATATGCATAGCGGAACTGACAGCCACTAGCAGCCCTGAGTAGGGGGGAGGATCTCAGCGGCAGCCGCATACGCCAAGGTTCTATCCCCTTTTCCTGGCCCGGATCCATCCCCAGGGGTCTCCGCACCCAACTCTTTTGCTGGCATAAGCAAGCAGACCCATTAGAGACCAGGCGGCCTATGGAGAGGTAAGTAAAAAAGTTTTTTACTTACCTCTCCTGGGCTGTCTGGTGCCCCTACCCATAGCATGCAGCTGCACTCTCTGACCTGGCGGAGGACAGGATTGGGCCCTTCATCTATGTACATTTAATGGAGTCTTAGAATATTCACTGAAAAGTTGTCAAATGCCCTATTTTAATAAGCATTCTATCTTTTTTGGTGGCGGGAGGGGGAGAGGCATATCAACTCCATCAAACTTTACAGTTCTGTAATCAAAGCGTGAGTGATGTTGATACGGCAGTCGAGTCAGAATTATTATTCTGCATATGTTTTTGTAAACCAAGTGGAGTAACATGCTGAAGTATTCATTGTTGTACTTTAATCCATTTCTGTGAGCTAAGCAAGTTATTGAAGTGCTGGCGGTTATAGTTCTCTAATCCATTTTTGCAAACCAAGTAGAATATATAAGCATTAAAAGTCAATGCAAAACTAGACATTAAGACTGCTCACAAGTCATTGGGAATTTGGAATTGAGTAGCCATCTTTCTAAACTTCATTAAATGGCTGGTAATTTTGCATCCTGTCAAATGCATGGAAGTTTTGTATGGGTTAAACAGACGCTTACCCCTCAAACCATTGACTCATTTTGGATTGATTAAGTAGACACCATTGCATCTGTCATAATGTATGAAGTCAAAGTTTGGCGCCAGCAATCTAGCAATCAATCTACTCAGGCATGCTGGGAGCACAAAAGTCAGCCGTGTTTGCTGGGAGGAATTCCCCCCTCATCCAGCAACCGCACAGGTGCCAGGAAGTGTAGGTTCTGTAGCGATTGTTGATTCTGATTCAGTGTAGGTTCTGCATTCATTCACCACATGGTGAGCAGCCATAGCTAATGTTGAGGGTTTTTTTTTTTCTGGGTTTGACTTTTTTAATTTGAAACCTTCTATTTGACTGTCATCATTTTTCACTGAATGTGTTAGTGTCTCATTAAAAAAAAACCACATTCCACTCAAAATTGGGCACCTGTTTTAGTGCAGCACTTCCTGCATTGTACCTGACGTTTTCAATGATCTTCACTGGCATTACATGGTATCCTAATGGGCCTGGGGTGTGGGGTATCACCAGCAGATCTGGTTCCTCTGGAACCCTTGTTGCTGCCCTAGGACTTTCTTACATTGACTCCATATACTTCTGTAAACAGAATCCCATGGTCCATGAAGCCAATAAAGTAAGAGAGCATTGGTGTTACAGTGTGATGTTGTTACGGTCGTGTAGCTCAGTAGAGGAGCACATGCCTTCTATGTGTAAGGTCTTAGTTTAATCTCTGGCATCTCCAGGCAGGGCTGGGAAAACACCCTTCTGAAACCCTGGAGAGCTTCTTCTAGTCACTGTCGACAACACTGAAGTAGGTGGCTAAATGGTCTGACTTGATATGACAGTTTCCGATGGCCAAGCCATATCAATCTGCTTCCACTTCCCCTGCCCACTTATCCTGCTTCTTCCCTCACACAGTCCCTTTAAAACTAAAGGGAACATGTGAGACAGACACAAGGGAAATGGGTAGGAAAGTGGATTGCTGTTGCCCGTGCCCCCCAAAACTGCAAGGGCAGCAGTGATCCCCTTCACTCATATTTCTGATTCCTTGCATGGTCCCTTTAAATTTAAAGGAACTGTGTGAGGAAGTTGCTATGTCAAGGGCTCCTTCCTTTTGTTCCCTTTAAATAAATCAGAAAGTGCAGTGTATGCTGGGAATTCTCCGCATGACCTGTACTTTCTGTTTTGACTAAAAGGATTGTGTGGGAAGAAATGAGGTAACTGTGTGCTTTGTTTTTGTTTGTCACAAGGTGGTCATGGCAGATCAGGCATTGGATCCAGTTCGGCCATCCCTAGCAGAATACCATTTGAAAAAGTACTTCTTTGCCCCATTTCAAGGGTTAATTTCCTCCCATGTCAGCAGTGTCACCACAGCGATTCTTCTAGTGATGTCTTTGGCTAAGCTGTCATGACCAATTTTCTTACAAGTAGCAGGATTTTGTGCCTGTTATTTTGGGTAGCTCAATTTTGAATGTCATGAAATGGTAGCGTGTCATCTCTTGTGCACGGGTCACAGACAGGCAGCCATCCCTGTCGCTCGGGCACTGGGACCCAAGCATTAACAGCACAATCCTATCCAGCTCTTCCACTGGTGCAGCCAGTGGTGAGGAGGGCAGGAGGCTTTGGATTTAAACCCCCTTTCCCTCCCAAAGACTCCCGTTCTGCCCTCCACCACTGGCTGCACCAGTGGAGGAGCTGGATAGGATTGGGCTGTAAGGGTTAGGGAAATCTTGATGTTATTGGGAATGGCCTGCAATGTTACTGGAAGAAATATCCCAAATGCTGGTTCTGTGATACATATATTTTAAAATCAGGCATGCATAGTCAAGCCCTCATCTGCCCCCATACAGTAACCCAGTGAAAATGGCCTTTATTTTCAGAGGGTTCACTTTAGGCCAAGTCTTCCACGTCAGGCCAAGTCTTCCTCAACAAGAAAGGAGAAAGCACTTGCTTTGGCACATGCCTAGAAGATACATGTATCCTGGTGGAGGAGGAAGGAGAGGGCCCCATAAAAGCCTATCAGCGCAATCCTAACCAACTTTCCAGCACTGGTGCAGTCGCAATGCAGCCCCGAGGTAAGGGAACAAATGTCCCCTCACCTTGAAGAAGCCTCCATGACTGCCTCCACACCACAAAATGCAGTGCGCACCCTGATGGCACGGCTGCATCGGTGTTGGAAAGTTGGTTAGGATTGTGCTGTATGTGTGTTTGCTGTGGCATGCATTCAACACACATGCGTTCAACAGTGCCCCAGGTGATTCCCAATGCCTTGAGGCCTCTCTGTGCCTCTCCATTTGCTGTGCCATGGCTGGGGGCAGAGCTGGGCTCGAGTTTCATTCGGAATCATTTCTTTCTTAATTGTTTCTCCAAGCAAGCCCCTAAATGTATTTCAATTTGCAACGTTTTGAATCTGTGTTAAAATAAAACAAATATTGTTAACTGAATCTAATCTTGCAGAGTTAAGTGCATTTAAAAGTTTGGGGAATTGGTTAAGAAATAAATGATTCAGCAAACACTGAGACAAGCTGTCACCCAATCAAGAGTCCATCCAAGTTAAAACATGGGCCATGTATATTATAACCTGATTATTTATAAAGCTTATATTTATACAATAGTACCTTGAATAGGACACGTTTTTGGCATGTTCTTGAATCTCTCCTTACATGGTGTTTTTGCACATGGGTGCGTGCATGAGTGCGTGTATTTTCTTTTAAAAAAATCAAAACTGTTCACAAAAATCAAACAGCATTCACTGTTTCCTATCACTGGTTGAGGATCTCTCCTCTTTTGTTTCACTCCCCCCTGTTATTTGTTTGTCTCCCATAATAGGAGCCAAAGAAGCACTTAAAATTCATTGACTAATTTATCAGGTTAGGTCTGGCTTGTTCCGGATCTACAGGTTTGGATCACTGAATGGTTCTGGTCATGGATGGCATTTTCAAGCATGATTCCTTTCAGCAATAAACCCAGGTTCTCCTTACTCCAGCAGTCATAATATATGTGTGTCTAATTGTCAAGCGATTGGCTTTTAAATCTATTATTAACCTCTCTCTCTCTCTCTCTCTCTCTCTCTCTCTCTCTCTCTCTCTCCCCCCCCCCCACATTCCCAGACCCCTGTAGGCATCCTGGGCAAAATGCCTTCTCTGGTCTAAGTCATCAACTTTTCATAGATTTCCTCTTTCAGCGTAGTAAGAAGAACACCCATTATGCACAATTTCGACTGAAAAGCTGCAGGCAGCTAGGATTGCATTGTTGCTTGGTTAGCTGGCTGCTCAGCCTTCTCCTCCTTTCCTCATGTAATGGGATCCTTTATTAAATCTTTCCTCTGTAATTGTGTTGTGGTATAATACCCCCAATTTGTAATATGTATGAATTGCCAGCTGCCCTCAAGGACCCTCATGAAAATTACATGTTTTTTACGATGTGAATGGAAACTTTTTTCCCTCCCTCTCTTGGGCAGACACTTATTTTCTGGCGTGTCCCCCCCTCCGACCCCTTTTATCCGTAGCTCTTTGATACTCATTTTTCCCCTAGACGACCATCTCTAAAATCGTCTTCTAAATATTATAAATAATATGATTTTGGTTTGAATAACAAGGAAGACTGAAGCTCAATCTCCATGACAGTTGTGTTTCATAAAGCAGTCAGGGCTGCTCTCTCAAGGTTTATGATGTTTGCGGAACCTTTCAGCTGATTTATCGAGCAGAATTCTATATGAGAGTTATTACTCTTGATATAACTACCATTTTCCCCGTAATTTGTATTTTCCTCTTTTAGACCGAGGTCCTGGTCCTTCACAGAGATCGGTCATCCAAAACCTTCTCAAAGATGTCTATCTGGATTAGCACACGGGTTGGTTGAAGGGGTACAAGAGGATGCAGTCACACATACATTCCCTCTCCAGAAGTGGGGGGGGGTCACAGCCAGAGGCGAAACAAGGGTGGAGCGAAGGCAAGTAGTTCTGCAAGACTCTGTTACACTGGAGTCAGCGGCCCCTCCCCTTTGCTGTTGGAGCCATTCCGGCAGTGACAGGGGAGTGTCCTGCGTGTTGCCTTTCTTGCCGGAATGGCTCCAACAGCAAGGGGGAGGGGCCGCTGACTCCAGTGTAACGGAGTCTTGCAGAACTACTTGCCTCCGCGCCACCCTTGTTTCGCCTCTGGTCACAGCTAATAGCACCTTCTGCACGAAGAAGTAATAATGATAATCCTTAGCATTTATATAGTGCTGCCTGAATGTGCAAAACCACATTTGTTATAATGATGGAATCCTTACAACAACCCAGTAAGGTGGGCTAGTATTGTTATCCCCATATTGGGGGGAGCTGAGGCAGAGAGAAAATGGCTTGCCTAAGGCCACCTAGCAAGTTCATGGCAGACCTAAGATTCAAACCAGGGACGTCCTGATGTGTTGCTCAGTCTGTGAGCTGCTACATGTCACCAGGCAGATATAGAGACAGCCCTGTCCTAGTCACATTTACTCAGAAGTAAGTTCCACTGTTCTCAAGGAAGTGCACACAGGATTGCAGCCTTTATGTCCCATTTGTTTCAAGGGCAGCTAAATCCTGTGCAAGGGTCTGGCCAGCGGCCCAGGGCCACTCGCCGGATCCTGTGCACAGGCTGCCAGGCTGCCATCGGGCCGGAGGTCTACTCGAGGAAGGGGAGGCTTGTCCCCTTCCCCAAGTGTAAACGCAGGCCACCCCGACTGGCCTCCTCGGATTTCTGCCAGTGAAATTGCTGGCGGAAGTCGGAGGGGGCCGTATAACGGCCCAGCGGGGATCGGGATATGGCCGAGGCCATACCCCGCCCCCTCTCTGGCTGGCTGGGCCAATGGCTCCCCTTCCTGGCCCAGCGAAACGCCCTCCCACCTGCCGGATCCCGGCTTACCTGGACCGGCGGCCACTGGGGCGCTCCGCTGGCCTTCCCTGCTCTCGAGTTGTCGCTCGTTCTGTCGCCGGTGCCCTCTAGAGGATTGCGCCATGAGAGAAATTTCAGCCACTTAACTTTGACTGGATCGTGCCCATACCAAGCGAAAATGTTCCTATATATAGCATGATACCAAACTATAGCCTAGGAAGAATAAGTGTAGCTTTGCTGGCAGCATTCAGAAAATAAAGACTTTAGGTTGTATTTTGTGGTTTCATTCATTCTGCATCCCGTTCTGAAAATTCATGATAATTCATAATACACTGCTCTTTCACTGAATCTGTCACATATTCTCTCTAGCCCAAAGAAGGGACAGAACATGCAAAAAGGATCCCCTTCCACATTATGGCCCCAAACTTAAGAAAGTTGGTACACTTATGTCCTATTGAAATGAATAGAACTTAAATCTAGTTACTTGAACCAGTCCCATTCGTTTCAATGAAACGTAAGTGTGACACACTTTCTTTGGACTGGAATCTGTTTTTCCCCCAAACAGAACTGGTTATATCTTTTTTTTCAGTAGTACTTCTGATTTTACACTAAAAATGGTGTTGGAATGAAAGAACCAGAGGCTGCTCAAAGACAGGCATAACCTTCAACTGCATGTATGTGCATGGCTTTCAAAGTGAAACCCTATACCATGCTTGCAATTTCTGATTTTTCATGTTCCCATTTGAACAATGAAGACATTGAAGCACAATAAATTATTTTTTGTATGGGAACAATGTTAACCCTTGCCACTCCAGAGCCAAACCGTAAGATATATATGCAAAACATATTGGGTATGTATCTGGGGCAGAATTGATTGCAAGGATGCTGTGTTGCTTGGAGCATCCATTGCTGTGAGCATCACAGTATCCTGTGATCCATTGCTCTAGTTTAGCTACTGCAGACATGGCCATTATCTTGGCTGAACCCTCCATGAATTGTTGCAATGTTGATTAATAGCTTACACTGAAATGTTGTTAGATATAGGGCCAGGCAGCATTGACTAATCGCACAAAGAAAATCTACATGAGAAGCTTGTCCTTGGCTTGCAACAGCATATCACATCTATGGAGGCCTGCTGAGTCAATTTATTGCAACAAGCAAACGCTGCGCTGATGCCAATGCAGATCTTAAGCAACAGAGTTACAATGTTAGAATGAAATGATGTGATGGTAATACATGTCTGTGGACAATGGCTTTTAAAAGCAAATGAAATTGCACCAATGCCACAGGAGAGCCAAGATTGTCAGAGTTCTGTATAGTTCGGTGTTATCCGAGTTAGAGGAATATTTCAGAAATACTGAGAATGAAATTAATGGTTAAAGGAGTCACTGCTTGGGCTGGCAAAAGAAAACAAAAACACTCACTGTTTCATTTATGGAGGGTTTCTAACTGGGTCTCAGAAACAAAGAGTGCTATGGAAATGTTTTGAGTTCTATGGAATCCATTGAACAGTAGTATTCTGAAATATGTAACGGGGCAGACATTAATTTGGAATGCCCTGCTTTTGTGTTTAATTGTATATAAGTGCTGCTCCTTTCATCATTAATTTTATCAAGGGATACTTATTAGATATATTATTAATCTCTGCAGCAATCTCTCTCCATTTTTCCTCTCTACAGAAAGATAGAGGTCTCGGGTAACGACTCCCCCATAACCCTGAGTTACACGTCAGTTCATTTCAATCTTAAATTCGGGCAGCGTAGATCGCAAGCAAGCTGGTCAGTCACATGGGAGCATTTTAAGAGCCATTGGGATAAACTGCAATTCCTTTCCTCAGCGCCTGCTGCCATTATATTGCGATTGCATGGCATTGCCAGTTGGTCGTTGACAAGCTTATCTGCAACGGCTGTGGCTGAATACTCAACATTCTCAGCATGCATCATGTTGTAACACAAGCTGCCATGGAAAATATTCCTCTGTCATAAACAGAAACGTGAAGTGCTGTATCTGGACATTTTCTGCTGGGATTTGATGAAGATTAAGTAGAGAGCAATTCCAACAAGATGATGAGCTGTAGAAGAGGCAATTAAATGTTCCACTGATTATGGTTAATGGGACCAATTAGAGGATGTATTTTGAAATCCAAATGTCCATGTCAGTGAGAAGGGGAGAAGCATGAAGAGAAGGAACAAAACAGTCGAAATAAATGGCTACAAGGGACTATTCATAAGTTGTGTTACCCTTTAAAAGACCCTTTTAATTCCTTCTTGCTCCTTTGTCAGTGAGAGGTCAGACGGCAAAAGTATACCATCTGAAATGTAGTTGTTCATGAAAGATTGAACATTTATATATTATAAACACACACACACACACACACACACACACACACACATACATTAGGGCAGCGGTGGGGAACCTCCGGCCCCAGGGCCGGATCAGGCCCCCGAGGCCATCCGGTCCGGCCCCCAGAGAGATTGCTGGGAGGCCGCCCAACCGGCCCCTGGAGGCTCTGCCGGGTCTGCACATCACCTCCGGAGGCCGGGAGAGAGCCTTTGCATGTCCTCCCCGGCCGCCGCCTCGACCCCTTCTCACCAGGCCATTGGCCATTTCGCACATGCGTACCACGCCGATGAGGGCAAGCTCTTGCCCTCTTGCCCTCATCGGCATGGTATGCTGGAGGTGACGCGCGGACCCGGCGGCGGCTTCGGATGGTGAGCGCGGAGCCTCTGGAGGCCGATGGGAGGCGGGGGCAAAAATTAATTAATTAAATAAAAATGATGCCCGGCCTTATGGCCGGCCCTCAAGCAAATTTCTAATATTTAAAACGGCCCTCACCAGGGAAAAGGTTCCCCGCCCCTGCATTAGGGGGTTTGGGGAAAGCCTGTCCATGTAAACCGCCTTGGATTAAAGTCAGAGGAGAATTCCAATGACCAAGAAAGTTGGTACATATTATTGTCAGACATTGCTCCATCTTGACCCATTTGCGGGTGGGAAGCAAAAAAATTCCTACCTGGCCCCTGATGGGTGGCCAGCTAATCTCAGACGATCCCAAAGGTGAGTGGGACGGGGTTCAACGCCACCAGAGTTCCAAATGGCGAGCTCAAGGCACAACCAGGAAAAAAACACGGATTGAACTCTGTCCTGCTGATTGAGTGCCCCAATCCGGTGCAGCCATCCCTGTCTTGCCTCGTGCTGGGTGGGCCGGGCCAGGCAAAGGAAGCCCTTGCCTTAGTAGTGGAGTGGTTGCATTCCTTGAGTAATGATGATGAGGAGGAGGATTCAGGTCTCTTGTTACCAAGAGGAAAATGAGATTATTATAGACAACCATTTTACGTCATAATTTTACCACATGGGTTCTCAAATTTTCATGGCTGGACGAAACATACACAGTTAAAATATTTGGGCTTAAGGAACATAGTTGTACGTTACAAACATCCATCTTCCAATGTTTCATCCGGTATACTCTGGACTTCCTCAGGGAATGTGTGTGAGTCCTCACATAGAACTGAGGTTCTCAGACTGCATTAAACAGCCATCAGAAGTGTACTATTTAATGCAATCTCCTCTGAGAACCTCAGACGTTTTTAACGTATGACCATGGTCCTTAAACCCAGGTACTGGATCATCGTCCTGCTCTGAATGGGGTTGTACTCCCTCTGAAGGAGCAGGTTGGCAGCTTGGGGGTTCTCCTGGATGCGCAGCTGCTCCTGGATTCTCAGGTGGCCAGCTGCGACCGTACTTGGATCGTGCAGACCTGGCCACAGTGACCCATGCCCTAGTGACATCTAGACTAGATTACTGCAATGCGCTCTACGTGGGGCTGCCTTTGAAGACTGTTCGGAAATTGCAGCTAGTGCAGAATGCGGCGGCCCAGGTGGTTGCCGGGGCTTGTCGGTTCGACTCAGTCGGACTGTTGCTTCGGCGGCTACACTGGCTGCCGGTTCGTTTCCAGGCACAATTCAAAGTGCTAGTTTTGACTTTTAAAGCCCTTAACGGCTCGGGTCCAGGGTATTTGAGGGACCGCCTCCTTCCTTATAATCCGACCCGTACTCTGAGGTCATCGGGGGGGCCCTGTTAACCGTGCCGCCATTGATGGAAGTGAGGGGGATGGCGGCATGGAATAGGGCCTTCTCGGCTGTGGCGCCCCAATTATGGAATTCCCTCCCCCTGGAATTAAGAACAGCTCCCTCTTTAGAGACCTTTCAGTGGGGCCTTAAGACGTTTTTATTTAGGATAGCTTTTGATGTCTGACATGGTGGGCTGACTTTTTTAACAAATGGCTTTTAACAAATATAAATTCAGGTGACCCACTGGGGTTGTTTATTTTAAATTGTTTTAATTAATTGTTTTTAATTATTTTAATGTATATATGTATTTTAATATTGTGTTGTAAGCCGCCTTGAGTGCCCTTATTGGGAGAAAGGCGGGGTATAAATTCTTTAAATAAATAAATAAATAAAATATTTTAACTGTGTAAATTTTACCACAGACACTCTGTACCCAGCATCTAACAATTTTTCTCCTCATTGACCAGTTGACCAAGTATTCACTTCTGGGTAATTTGGTCCACTGCTCCTCCTCCTCTTGAATTCCCTGGATTGAAAAGGGAGAGGGGGACGGAGAGGAAGATAGGTAATGTGGAAGGGTGGAGAGGGCTGAATTAGAGCATTGAGGAGTAGGAGCAGCAGTGGCTGGCACATCATCCGGTAAGGTGGTAGCATTTGGCATGCCGCCTCAGGTGTCAGGAGGTCCAGGGCCAGTCCTGGTATAACCCACGATGACTATCTTAAATGGCACCTGGATTCTCTCATTACTGAATAATGAACCCAGTTCTCAAACTTAACAGTCCAGGAGGAGGGTCCTCTTTTCCCCTTCCCAGGGTGCATCTGTCTACCCAGTTTATTTAATGTATACATTTGATGATTTATAATCTGTTTTTCAACAAATATTCTTGAAGCAGGTTACAATACGAAATACCAATAAAGTCATTCATTTGTTGTTGTTGTTCAGTCGTTAAGTCATGTCCGACCCTTCGTGATCCCATGAACCATATCCCGCCAGGCCTTCCTGTCCTCCACTATCTTCCTGAGTTCGCTCATTTTCATGTTCGTTGCATTGGTGATGCTGTCTAACCATCTCATCCTTGGCCTTCCCCTTCTCCTTTTGCCTTCAGTCTTTCCCAGCATCAGAGTCTTCTCCAGAGAGTCCTCTCTTCGCATTAGGTGGCCAAAATATTTGAGCTTCAGCCTCAGTACCTGTCCTTCCAGGGAAAAGTCAGGGTCGATTTCATTTAGGATTGACTGATCTGATCTCCTAGCAGTCCAAACAATCACTATAAATGATAAAACATTGCAGCAGGTACAGATGAAAACAAGGAATTAGCAAGAATGAAAAAAAAGTATCTTCATGGATTATTTGAAAGGGCCAAACTCTCAGCTTGGTGAGGGGTTGAAGCTCAGTGGTAGAGCAGGTGCTTTGCATGCAGAAAGTGATGTGTTCAATCCCTGAGATTTCCAGCTAGGGCTTGTTTGAAACCCTGGAAAGCCACTGCTAGTCAATATAGATAATACTGAGGTTGATGGACCAATGCTGAGTTTAAGGCAGGTCATATTTTCACCTGCTGCACAGAACTTGCTGAGTGATTTCAGATCTTAGGATCCACCACCAAAAAAAAGACCGCTCAACCGGACCGACCAGCCTAACTAATGGTGGAAATGCCAAGAGGTTTATATCACTAGAGCAGTGTTTCCCAAACTTTTTTAACCTGTGGCTCCCTTGACCATTGGCGACCATTGGCTGCGGCTCCCCATTACATTATGTTGATGCCTGCCAATTGGCACTGCACTACAGTATTTTCTAAGAGGATTCCGTGACACTCCGTAGCTCCCCAGGCTGGTTTCCACGGCTTCCCTGGGAGTCACACCTCCCACTTTGTGAACCACTGCTGTAGAGTCTAAGAAGCAGGGAGGTACATATGGAAGAAGGCATTCCCTTGTGCATCTTGTGTCCAGATCATAAAGGGATTTAAAGGTAAACACCAGCTCCTTGAAGTCAACTTCAAAACAAATTGGCAAACACTGAAGGCAAAATAAAATTGGTATGTGCTGCCAGTGTCTAGCACTAGAAATTAATCTGGCTGCCACATTCTGGACTCATAAAAGTTTCTAAACTGTCTTCATGGGCAACTTCTTCTCAAGCACATTTCAGTAGTCAAGTTGAGAAGCCACCATATTTCCTTTTCCTCTCTGTCCCCCTCTTCCTTTTCCAATCCAGGAGGAGGAGCAGTCGAGGTAAGTAGGCGGACAGAGATGGGCCACCAACTGCTTCAGTCGGCCTCATGGATGGGCTAACCCTGCTGGCTCCATAACTGGCAACCAAAAAGATTAACAGATGCCAATGTAAATGTAGGTATACAAATGATCAGGTGGGTAAGAACAGATGTTCACAATACTGGAGCAGAGCTATTCCTATCCTGCAGGGATCCTGCACCTATGTCTATACGTGTAGAGTCGCATGTGTGCACAGAGTTCCACTTACCATATTCCTTGTGCTTTTGTGTACAGCTGTGGTTTGCACAGTTCCACCAAGTCTAGTAATCTCTTAAGAATGCGCTTTGGAGAAAGAGCAACAATACTGAGAAAGCTTTCAGACAAGGGAGCTGCTTGCACCTGATTGGATCACACTCACTTGATTATCCACTTGAAATTCCCACCACAGTCAGTGAGAGATCCTAAGCGTATGCCATGCAGTCATGCTCCTGCTTATTCTTTCTATATTTTGCATCCCTGCCATTTGAAATTACACATTATCTTGATTATCACTTAGCTGTTCCAATTAGAGCTGAATATTTAGATGCCTTTTAGAGAAAAAAAAGATGTTTTTGTCTGCAAATATATTAATAGTAGCTTCTCTTATTAATTCACTTACCACAGATGCATGGTGTAGGGTAGCAATATTTTCAGAGATTTCTGAGAAAACCAAAGATGAATTAAAAAGTAAAGAGAGCCGGGAATCCTGGACAAAAAAAATAAAACGAGGGCTATGCCAAACCCTTCTGAGGAATGTTGCTTATCAAACGCTTTTCGGTGCTCTTGAAATTGCTCAGCTGTTTCCCCCACCAATAATTTACCTGAATTTGAGCTCTGCCACACCCACTTGCCACACCCACAGTAGAAGCCTTTGCATGTTTACTCAGAACTAAGTCTCATTGAGTTCAATGGGGCTTACTCCCAGGTAAGTGTGTATAGGATTGTGCTGACAATTAGTTTAAATTTCACTTGATCTGCTGCCAACTAGGCACATGTAGAGCCTCTCTGAGGATGGAATATTGTTGAAACTCTTATGGCAGTGGTTCTCAGCCTGTGGTACGCATAACCCCAGGGGTACGCGGACTGCAGGTTGGGGGTATGCGAGATGCTCCCCATTATCAGCTGCTGTGATCAGCGACCAGCAGCTGATAACGGGCAGCGGAAAATGGGGGGGGGAGTGCCATTTTACCTGTTTTTCCGGCCTGCGGCACGACCGAGCGGGTCCTCTGGCTCACACCACAAGCCGGAGGGAAAGGCTATAGCCCAGCCGAATTGGCAGAGCTGTAGCCTTTCCCTCCGCTTGCGGCGTGAGCCGAAGGACGCGCTCAGCCGCGCCACAGGCCGGAAAAAACACTGTGGGGGGTTCACTTTGGGGGGGGTATGCGGGGATATGCGGGACTTGGGGGCCGGGGGTACGCCAACTTTTGGGGGCCTGCCTAGGGGGTACACGGACCCCCAAATGTTGAGAAACCCTGTCATATGGCTTTCCTCAAAATCTGTCAGAAGTTTTACCTGGACTCTATGCTTTGAATTTTGCTTTAGGTGAAATTTTGGCGGCAACTCAAGTGGGCCCAGGACGTTCATAGAAACATATTGCCAAAATTGTAAGCATCTTCCATTGACAGAGATATGAGACCATCAAGCATAAATACTCCCTAATCATCTATGTTGCTCTAAGAAAGCAGAGTTATATTGTTAAAGATACATAAAATATATGAAGCACTACAAGCATTTAGCAAATGTTTGGCCTACCACCAAGCAAATGACACAAACAGAACAGCTGGAGTACAGCACATGAGCACATAAGAAGGCACTCTTAGTTACAAAGTGTGGCAAAGCCATTTGGAAAGCAGCTCAGCTTATTTGATGCAGGAGTCAGTGACAAAGGCTGATATAACTGGTCTAGCAGGCTAATCTGGAATTGATCTCACATGTTCTCTAATTGGTTTAAACTAGCTGCAGCAAATATAATTTTGAAATGAAGATTTAAAACATTTCCACTCTCCCAAGTTTCCTCACTCTCTGAAACCTGTGGCAATATGTTGATTCTAGATTTATTTTGAAGTTATCTCTGATCAAAGAGATTTTTCAGGATTTTCAAGTGCTGTGAAAACCTGCTAGAACTATTTGACTGGAAAGTGGTGTTACAGGAAAAATGCATGTACAAAATTAGAACAACAGAGATGTTGCCCTTGCTGCATACAATTTTGTCAGAGATGATGCTGCCCCCCCATGTGGGAGGGGCCGCCGACGCTACACCCCCACGTGACGCCGGGTGTGACATCACGAGGCCCCGACCACTCCCCCCTGGCGCTGTTTTCCAGGCCATTTTGGAGCCGTTTGGCACCAGGGCTGGCGGGAGGGCCCAACCTCCACTCGGCGAAAGCGGCGGAGACAGCGACAGAAGAACGGCAGGCAAGTCCTACGCCCTGGGCCCACTGCACCACCGCACCAACCCCGTGACGCTTCTGAATTTTGTACAAAAAAATCATTGTTATCTCTGATCAAAGAAGTTTTGCAGGATTTTCAAGTGCTGTGAGAACCTGCAAGCGCTGTTTGACCAGAAAGTGGTATTACAGGGGGGAAAATACATGTACAAAAATACATGCAGCAATGATTCTGTAGTACAGCCAGCTCTCTGAAAAAGATCATCATCTGGCTGAAGTCTCAGGCAGTATAGCCTAGAACTGGTTAAAAAAAACATTTATTATCTGTCCCAGATCATGTTGTTCTTTTTAAGTACTTTTTTGGAACGCTGAATGGGAATACTGCCTGTTCTGCAAAAGGGAGTTCTTACATACAAGGAAGTCTTGTTGAAATACAAATATTCAGCTAGAAACATGAAACTTGATCTTGAGATATGAGCACATACCTGCCTGGTGATCATATGGTCAGTGTCAGAAGCGCAAACATTCTTGCAAAACAAAGAAGCCAGTGAGGTTCTCAAAGTTCTCTGACCACTGTAGCAACCCAAATGCCAGCTCCAAGGCCCAATCTTTTAGGCAGAAGTGAAGTGGCCTATTGTATTGGGTGCCTAGATTTTTTTTTCTGGATTCACTTGTGTCAGCACACCCATTCTTTATTCAGAAATCAGAACCTTTATTGGCATTTGAACAAAAACAAGACAAAACAAAGTTAACATAACAAGGAAACAAAGGACAAATTTAACAAGATAAGTTAATACCGTGATTGTGAGTATGAAGTCTCAAAAGATGTTTTAAGAAAACTCCCGTAATCTCTATAATGAAAGGGGCCTCAGATGACAAGATATTTCTCAAGAAAACACTATCCGGACAGCCATTCCATTTACTCAACAAGGGCACTAAAAATTTCCCTCAAAGAGCTGAGTAAAGTGGACAATGCAAAATCATGATGTGTGAGAGGAACTCTACTGAGCCCAACTCACAGGAACAGCATAATTCATTATAAGGTGTCTTAGTAAATCTGCCAAATAATACTGCTGAAGGGAAAACATTGCATCAGGGCCAAAGTGAAGGCTCTGCGTTCGCATGGACACTTCAACAGGGTAAGATATAATGCAGATTGGCCAGCCTTAGTTGATATCTACAAACTCAGTGAAGATACTTTATTGACAGTACAATCCTAACCAATTTTCCAGTGCCGATGTAGCTGTGCCAACAGGGTGCACACTGCATTTTGCAGGGTGCACACTGCACTTTGCATTACAGAGGCAGTCATGGAGGCCTCTTCAAGGTGAGGGAACATTTGTTCTCTTACCTCGGGGCTGTATTGTGGCTGCACTGGCCGTGGAACGTTGGTTAGGATTGCGCTGTCAGAGAGAGAAGGGAAACCTGGATTCAGTCCTGCTATCCCTTGCCCTAGACCAGTGGTGGCCAAACCATTCAATGTGAGTGCTGGCCCTTTAAATGGTTGCATAGGTGAGGGCATTTCAGCAGGTGCAGCTGCTTTAGCAGCAACATCAGCACTTGCAGCTGCCCAGATTCTTTATTTATTTATTTATTTATTTATTTATTTATTTATTTATTTAAATAATTTATACCCTGCCTTTCTCCCAACAAGGGCACTCAAAGCAGCTCTTCTACACAACTCTTAAGAACACAGTAGCCCTAATGGTGGAAGGTTGGCCACCCCTGCGCTAAACAGTTAATCAACACTGGCAAAGCTGCTGCCACAGCCCCAGATGTGATAAGTCAACCATGAGAGCTGCATATAAGTCCCAGCAGCGGCAACGGGTCAACTCGAACCTGCACCAGCGATATCACTGGTGCTGCATTGATTCGTGAAGGTGGATCAGGCCTGTGAAGGGGTTTGGATACAGCGCGAGCTAGCCTCCCAGGCCTGATCAGCCCATTCCTCCACCCCTGTCATCACCCCCGCCCCTACACTGGACTTACCTGCTTCAGCGGGCCTCCTGACAACTACCGGCATGCGCGGGAAGGCTTCAGGCTTCCCGCTGGTGTGCCGGCTCCCTGTGCTGTTGAAAAGTGCTTTACGACAGTGTGCGCCACCAGAACACGTGTTCCACCAGCGTGTCACTTGGTAAGGATTGGGCTATAAATTTTTCCATCTAGGGTATGTATAAATAGGGCAATAATGGCATACTTGAAAGATAATGGCATACATATTGTACCTTGCGACATCCACATACGCTGTATATAATAATCTCTGAATTGATGGCACTTTATGGTATTGAGCCAGCAGGCATTTGGTTGGCAGGGCTTGAATACTATGGAGAAAAATGCCCTATGGCAAGGAGCTGTAGGTTAGATCATGAAAATAACTCTGTAGAGTGCTACTCTGTTCAATATGAAGATAAAATCGATATGACTGAGGTCTATGCAAAATCTTGCTGATCATATATACTGTGAAGATTATTTTTAGACTCCATATCCCTGATCGGGCCTTTTTATTCCTACCTTTAGCAGTTCTAGGTCATGAGTGTGTGGATTTTCCAGCAATACTGACAACCTATGGGCCATAATTCAACTCCCAGTTATGTGCACTTATCAGTTGATTTCAGTGGGCTTGAGCAATAGTGCGCATTGTACTGAGGTAATAAAAAGTGTACTTCCTTCACTGGAGTTTCAACTCTTGTAAAATAATTATGCCTTTTATTTTCATCTTTTAACTCTCTACGACTTCTGTGATCACTTAAGTTTTGCTTTGATGCATTCTGGAATCTTGGAGATTGTTGGAGACTGGTAGCCCAACACTTAAGGCATGTTGTATCACCAAATAATTACTGTACTTCGGCTGTGGTGCTGTGTCTGTAAACTGGCCTTAGTTATAGTTCTATGGTACTCACCCCATCTCAAGATAGATATCCGAGGAGCTGGAAAAGGAAAACAAAAATTACTGTATCAAGAGGCTGGAACACCTTCCCTATGAGAAACGTTTGACATATTTGCGGGGGGGGGGGGGGTTAGTCTAGAAAAAAGATAGAGATTTATAAAATTGTGAATGAAATAGAAAGAGTGGGTAGAGAGGATATTTTCTCCCACTTATGCTAGAACTCCTCTCTCTCTCTCTCTCTCTCTCTCTCTCTCTCTCTCTCTCTCTCTCTCTCTCTCTCTCTCTCTCGTGTGTGTGTGTGTGTGTGTGTGTGTGTGTGTGTGTGTGTGTGAACCAATGAAAAACTGATGAATAGTAGATTCAGACCAGACCAGAAAAGGTGTGTCTTCACACCATGTGTAATGAACATATGAAATGCACTAGTATGAGATGTGGTGATGGTCACTAACTTAGATGGTTGTAAAGCAGGGAGTACGCAGATTCATGGAGATTAGGTCTAACATAGTTTCTAGCCACGACTGCTATATGAACTCTTCCATGTTCAGAGGCAGTATATTGACACATACGAGATTCTGAAAACAAATATTAAAGAGAGCTGTCATCTTCACAAGTTCTTGTGAACTCCTCAGGGGTACTGATTGGCCAATGTTGGAAACGTATCAGAAATCTGGCCAAGATGAACATTTAGTCTGATTCAACAAAGCAACTCTTGTGTTCTCATGATGTTACAGGTGTTAGTAAAACAGTCTTTCAAAGTTATACCTGTGCATCAGAACACTGGGGATTACTGGGGATTCTGGGACCAAGCACTGCACTGTGCCCTTGGCATCCCCCACCTGTCCCTTGGTGACACATTGAGTGCTACCATTGCCAGTGGTACTGCTGGTTCAGGGGTTGGCCCTGCCTCTTGGGCCCTCGGCCACTGCCTGATTTGTCTGACCCTGCCTGACCCCATCTGTGGATTTGATAACCTGTCTCTGGTGTCGATTCAACTGGGCAGTAAGCTCAGCAACATTAAAGCTGTACTCTATGCAATCTTACTTGAACGGAGTTGGACATAATTCCAAGTAAGCATGCATAGAGTTGGACTGTGTGAGGACAGAGTAAACTATCAAATGGAGAAGTTCTGTAAGGGGAAGCTTGAGAAACCGAAGGCAAAAAACATGAGATGGGAGGCTCTTTTTGTCATTTTAACAGTAATGCAAATTTCAGGGAAGGCTCTGGGTTCTACCTGGGGATGGAATGCTGCGTTTCCTTGTGTTCTCATTGAAATTCAAATGACCGTAAAAACAAACATTAAGAATTAAAATCAAAGAGAACACTGTCACTACCCTAATGGTACTAAGAATCTCAACTGAATAGACTGGGAATAAAACCATGCATCTGAAAGCCACAACTTGCCAGAAGAAGGTTGTTAGGAGCATCTCCAGCATTCAGAATTGGCCAAATGATGGCAGTGAGTCTCCCTAGGGGTGGAAGGAGCCACAAATTTGAAGCTATTTTTCCTCTTCAGTGGTTA
Source organism: Plestiodon gilberti rubricaudatus (assembly GCA_026170595.1). Taxonomy (NCBI): domain Eukaryota; kingdom Metazoa; phylum Chordata; class Lepidosauria; order Squamata; family Scincidae; genus Plestiodon; species Plestiodon gilberti. The sequence goes on along the minus strand of JANXHW010000001.1, from coordinate 121,058,337 downwards.
GAATTGCATTTTCTATATATATTTATGGCCCTGGGGATTATTTTTTGCTGTTTATATGCTGTGACACATTCATGTTACGTATCTGCATCCCAAAATGGCTGATGACTGATATCAAGAGGACCATTTATCCACTTTCAGAAGGGGAGATGGTGGGAAAAGAGGTGTTAATTTTGGTTATAAAGTTGTGTATGTGTGTGCGTCAAAGGAGATTTATAGCAAGGTTGAATATATTCAAGATGAAAATGCAAGAAAGGCAGCATATTGTAAGAATACTTCATTGTGGCCATTGATCAACAGTGGTTATAGAGTCAGACTAGGAGTGAGGGAGGGGACCCAGGTTCAAATCTCCCCTCAGCCACGAAACTCACTGGGTAACCTGGAATGAATCCTTCTCTCTTAGTTGAGCATACTTTGCAGGGTTGTTGTGAGTATAAAATGAGGGGAAGCAAACTATGTACTTAGTTCTGAGCTCCTTGGAGAAAGGGTGAGATTAAAATTAAATACATCTCTCTCTCTCTCTCTCTCTCTCTCTCTCTCTCTCTCTCTCTCTCTCTCTCTCTCTCTCTCTCTCTCTCTCAATATACAGGTCAAACAATTATTCACACACAGGTTTCTTGGCTTATTGTTTGCTTTTTTTAAAATACAAGGATATATGCCTTTGGTATAAATATCTAATTGATAAGCCCATTCATTGGTTTATAACAGTGCCCATGCGGTGATGCAGCGGCACCGGTGATGTTTCTGCTGCATCCCGCGGGTGTTTTTTGGCTGCTGGAGGTCTCCCTGGGGTAAGGGGACATCCGCAACAGGTCAACTTGGAACTGCACCAGTGATAGCATGTGCCACCACTGCTGAACCCAATCCATGGGCCCAATCCTCCCACCTCTCCATCCCTGTCACTGCCCCACTCCACCTTCCCCTCCCCCATTCCACCATCCCCACGCCCTTTTCAACCATCTCCTCGCCCACCTCTGTCTCCTGCGCAGGCTTACCTCCATTGGTGGGACTCTGTCGATCCACCGGTATGCGCAGGAAGGCACTGGCTGCTTGTGCTGCCACAAAGTCAAGTAGGCTTACCATATCGCTGACCATATTTGCCTTAAGGGCAAAAAGGAGCATCCCGGTTGGCGATATGGTAAGCCTAACAAAGTGCTTTATGGTGCTGTGGCAGCAGCCAGCACTGGTGGAACACATGTTCCGCTGGTGCTTCATTTAGTCAGGATTGGGCCATCAGTTAGGTTGTAGAACCAGTCCATTGGTCAAGGAATAAGCCCAACTGTGAAGAAATGAATCACATGTGATCTGAAATGAAAGGTTCTGTCTCTGTCCCGGCATCCCCCTATATATAAGCTAACATCGGCATGTTTCTGTCCCGGCATCCCCCTATATATATGCTAACATCGCCATGTGTTATTGGGCTAATTCTAGTATCATTTTTCAGGCCTGTAGAATATGATTGTTGCAATTTGGTCCTTCTTCACAGCTATGCCCATTCAGTCTTGCTTCCTTGGTTCTCCCTATCCAGGAGTTGAGTGGATCCATTCTCTGCCCATCCATTACCCAAACGTCATCAGCATAGAATCAAATAATGGAAAATAATTTGAGATGCAAATAGGCGATTTGAGTCATAGTTCATGTATGCTAAACAGACAGCCAGGAGTGCCTCCCACGTGATGAGATTTGGAAAGAACCATGGATACACAACATGTTTAGCCTGGTGAATTAGAGCTAGGATAATAATGGTCCAGCACTTCACATAATGATACAGTGTTAATACAGCACTTTTTTCCTAATTGCTCAGAGCACTTCACATACATTATCTCAGGAATGATTCATATGTCACTGGGGTGGCATAGAAGCCATCATATTGGTCAGGCAACTGATGTCGTAACTTCCAATGCCAGCATTAGAGTTCCCTAGAGGCTGATCACGTTGGTGTAGAAGTAATCATGCTACTTTCCCAGTCCATCCTTTTGTTTCCCAAAAGAGCATGGCATCCTGATATAGCGGAATGGCTCTCCTAATATTTGTTCTGGGTAACCCTTACAACATCCAGGTATGATAAGACAATATTATTATCATATTGCAATCAGGAGAGGACAGAGGCTGAGACACGATGCTGAGCCTAATAAGTGACAATGGCTAAGTAGAGGTTTGCACTATAACAGAAGATCAGAGGGACCGAGGCCAGACTCCTTGGCTACTGTTTTCAGAGACTATAGGAAGGCTGATTTGGCTCAATTGGGGAAAATAAGGAAGTCGGGGCATGTGGAATTATGGACAAAAGGCTCTCTGAATCGTATGCTTGCTGTTATTGAATGTTCTACTTCAATGGCAGCGCAATCCTGTCCATGTCACCAGTGCTGGGTGTTGCAAATGTGCCATAAGGTACGTTTTTGATGCCCAGAGAGTAAGCAGCACCAGTGCCAAGGCAGGCACCGCTACCTTGGACGCAGGCCACTGCCAGACACAGGTAAGCACTGTGCCAGGCAGTGGGGGGGCACGTGGGGAGGGCGAAACAGGAAGTGGGAATTAGGTGGTTGGGCCTGGGAAGGGGGAGGGATTCTCGGTGGCATGCTCTGCCGAATCCTATTCACCTTCCTAGACCTGGCTGGTGTTACACGGGCCTTTCAGATTTGCGCCAGCCATTTTGCCGGCGCACATCCAAGAAGACCCATCAGGGTGTCTGGGCCGTTACTCAGGGTAAAGGGACGAATGTTTCTTTACTCCAAGGAGGCCTCCGCCTGTGCCAGCGCTAGCCCGATCCTGGATAGTATCCAACGCACAGTACAGCGGTCTTAGATAGGATTGGGCTGCCCATGATAGAACTCTCTATGTTGTTTTGGAAGCGGAAATACAGAGGACTATCACACACTCTATAAAGTACTTAGTGGGAATTATTTGATTAGACTTTCGGCCCAATCCTATGGGCCTTGTCCAACAGCGGATCTTCTGATAAAAGGTCTGATCTGCTGTTGTAAAAGGCCCGTGATGGTGCAAACATCACACCACTGTCATGCATGATGGAGCCACTGGCTGAAATGGCCAAAGACCAGAATTGCCCAGATGCTGCGACAGAGTAGGTATGTGCATACCTGTAGGTTGCTACATAGCTGGTATGGGTCTGAGAAGACCAATTGCTGACCAGGTGGCCTACCAAGAGGTAAGTAAAAATGTTTTTTACTTACCTCTCATTGACTTTCTGGTTCCCCCCCCAACACACACACACACACACACACACACACACACACACACACACACACACACACACACACACACACACACGGCTCTCTGTTGGCGCAGCTGCATGCTATGGAGTGTTGGGGGATAGGGTTGGGCTGTTACTCAATGACAGGGTTTTCTTACAGCGTTCAGAAATTGTGGCATTTTCCTAACCAAGAAAAGCTGTGGAGTACAGCTTTTTGTCAGCCTTTGGCTTGGGTGACATCTGGCGAATTCAGATCTGAAACCTAATGAGGGAGATTATGCCTTACGGTGCCTTCCAATCTGTTGCTTTGTAAGATTCACATTCATTCCTTCTCTGTGGTCCGTTTCCCATAATCCGTATTGCAATATGCTTCACAGAATTAAACCATTTTTTAGACATTGGAGAAAAGATGAGCTTTCAGGCAAAGTTTGAAAAGATCAGAAAAGCTGATGAATCAGATATCTAGGAAGCAGAAACTTTTAGCAACATGACCAAAAGAAAAGCAGACATTTGATTTGAAAGCCTCAGCTGGATTTTGGTCATTTCTTTGGCTGCTCCCTGCATCTTTGCCATCTTTTCTCTTCATTTTGAATACTGTTTCTAGGATGGCCTGCTATTCAGTTTCAGTATAAGAGGAACTGAATTCTGTTCACATGGGCTACTGAATAGCATCAGAGTCATCAGTTTATTACCAGTTTTCCACAGAGAGTGAGAACAAGCAAGTAGAGGAAATGTGAGCCATTTTTTCTTAGAGAAAGAAATAATATGTTGCAAAACTTCAATCTCTTTGCTTTAAATGACTTTGGAGACACCCAAAATACCTGTACTGCAGTGTTTCCCAAACTTTTTCGACCTGCGGCTCCCTTGGCCATTGACGACCATTGGCCGTGGCTACCCATTACATTATGTTGATGCCTGCCAATGGGCATTGCATTGTTTTCCAAGAGGATTCCGTGGCACTCCGCAGCTTCCCTGGCTGGTTTCTGTGGCTCCCCCGGGAGCCACGCCTCCCAGTTTGGGAACAACTGCTGTACTGTATATTCTTACATTTTTTTTTTCAGAGTCGCACTGTCCAGTGGCTACATGAAGAACCTGGACAGGATGCTGAGACTCCAGACAGTTTATGTATGGGTCTACTCTGTGTGCACCTGCCCACCATTTGGATGAGTGGCATGGTCAACCTTTTAACCCTGCTGATAATCTATCTGTTGGGGGAGGGGGAGAGAAGCCTGGATTTGAAACTGACAGTTCTGACTACTCTTTCAGCAGATTTAGCACAGCCCTAATTCACCAATGAGAATTTAGCACACAGCCATGGATGCTGGATGGTGGGGCCCAGACATGAGCACTGCATGTGCCATTGGCTGAACTACTATGATGAATTTACATTGGACAGCCCTTGAACACTGTTTGAAAAAAATTCCCAGGCTGCTGCCAATGAAACTGGCCTTTTTAGCACTTAATGCAATAAAGCGTGTAAGATAGTGGATATTCAATCAATTGACTTAAAAGAAAAACCACACAAAACCTTAAATACCACTCTAACAGCACAATCCTGTGTAAATTTGCACTGGTATAACAGTACCGGTGCATCTGCTGTTACACCGGTTCATCTACTGTTACACTGGTGCAAAGTTACACAGGATTGCGCTATGATACTGGAAGTTTAAAAAAAAAACCTATGGCTGGATACATTTTGTAATTTGAGAGAAACATATTCCTTTCACAATAAATTGAAGAGATTAGAGTTCCTATTTGAATCTCTGGACCAATGGCTCTGGAAGTGGCAGGAAAGGAAGCTTGTGTTATTTCCCTCTTAATTGAGCTGAAAGAAGTATTTGTGTCCCTGAATAACTATCAAAATGTGGGACAGGCCCGTGTTGAGCGCTGGCTTCCACCTGTCCTGTCCTAATGAGCACCAGTGATGAAAATGAATGTGCTGAGGAGCACTGAGGAGAAAATAATGATCAGGATCAAGAACGTTTAAAAGTTGAGGTAAAAGCCATGTAAAAATACTTTATAATAAAACATGTTTAAAAAAGTAAAAACACAAGTAAACACAATTTTTAAAAACAAGTGGTCACATGACGTTTCCTTCATATTCCATGAACATTCTCAAGTGAAAATTAGAGCATCAAGCTGCTAAGATGTTAAAAGAAAAGAAAAAGCAGCCTCGTTTTTATGGAGAGCAGAGCTCAACATGTGCTACCAATTACCACAGGAACTCAGGTGTGTGCCTCTGTGCCTTTTTACATGGCTTATATAACCCGACTTTTAAACATTCTTGTTGCATTGTATCTGGCCATGACAGTTTCAGAAATGCCTTAATTATCAGGAACTTTCATTAATTTGCACTCCAAGTGATATTCTAAACAGTTCCTGGGTCCATTTAGATTAATTTATTTATTAGAAATCCTTCTTTCCTTTGGGCTTTGATACCTCCAGTGTAAAACTGTACATATCTGTGGAGAAAGTTGACAGGAGCAGTTTATTATTTCTTCTCCCCCCCCCCTCTTTTGTTTGCAGGCAGCGTATACATGGCAATTAAAGATAATTCAGCCCTCAAATATGAACAAAGGAAATGCTAATACATCTGTCAGTAATGGCAGCTCAAAAGAAATAAAGGGGGAGAGACATCAAATAATGAAGTCATTCTCCCAACTGTGGGGATTTTTTTAATTGAAAAAAAAAGTGCTTTAGAATGTGTAATCGCAGAACCGGCTTATGCATTATCAGGATTTTCTCCCCATTCCCTTTATATCTCTTTCTCCTTCTTTGTTTTTCGAGTTCTATTACTAGGTTGTAAAAATTTCACTCTGGCCTGGCATTTTGTGCCCAACAGCCTTCACTTAGAAGGCATTTCATGTTCCTTCTGACAAATGTTCAGAAAATACATATGTTTTCATGTCTTTGAAAGTTAATATTTTTGCAGTTATCTTGGAAAGCCTGGAACGGGGGTTGGGGGGGGGGTTGAGGCAAGGAGGTATGTTCATTTTCAAAATGAATGGAACCAGAAACAGATGGGCCCCATTCATATTCGATTCCATTCATTCTGAAATGTGCATGTGCATGGATAGAGTGGAATGAATGTGGGTTCCACTTCTGGAAAATAAAAATAGAAAATAAAATGGAAAATAAAATAATGTAGCTTAAGCTGCAATCCTATCAACTCAACGGTGCTTACTTCCAAGTAGACATGTATAGGATTGTGCTGTTATTTGCCATTGTAGCTTCCATTAGAAGATCTACATGCATTTACCTCCTTGTGCTGGCCATTTGATCACCCCTGTGCCCTCGGAATACAGTATCATTAAAGTGAATATGAGTAATTAAAATGTCCACCACAAAGTGGAAGCTGCATGAAAGATACATACTATAAAAAAGGGTTTCCCACACACACACAAAACTTGAGATCCATGGAACTAACTCCTAGGTAAGTGTTTATATACTATAGGATGTATGTCTCTTACAAGACAATGGAATGGTGAAATTTCTGGTCTAACCATTTTCATTCCTGAGAGTGAAATGGGTACATATCTGGATATGGACTCATCTTTTCATGTTTAAAATAATTTGTTAAAATGTTTTCTACAGTTCCTAAAGCCATGACTACATGAATGAAGGAGAGAAGGGCTTCATTTGTCATGGTACTACCCAGAGGTTGCCCCTAAGAATTGCCCCCATATTACACACATTGGTTACAGCAGTACTAGACATGCTTTGTGGGGAGGGGAGAGCTGTTCTGTCTTTTCAAGTGTACAGTTTGAAGAGCTCTGAAAACCTTCACAATTTGGCCGGTTCTAAAGTAAAGGTAAAGGTATCCCCTGACAATTAAGTCCAGTCGTGTCCGACTCTAGGGTGTGGTGCTCATCTCCATTTCAAAGCTGAAGAGCCAGCATTGTCCGAAGACGCCTCCCTGGTCATGTGGCCAGCATGACTCTCCTTGCCGCAGCGCGTAGCATGCGGCTGGAACACGGAGCGCTGTTTACCTTTCCGCAAGCGGTACCTATTTATCTACTCGCATTGACATGCTTTGGAACTGCTAGGTTGGCAGGAGCTGGCCAAGCAACGAGCGCTCACCCCGTCGCAGGAATCGAACTGCCGACCTTTCGATCGGCAGCTTATGGTTCAGCGGTTTAACCCGCTGCGCCACCCGCTGGCCTTTTGGCCGGTTCTAATGGGGCACAAAAATGAACGTATGTACCACAGTCAATGAGAGTTCTACAATGCCATGCTCACATCTCTGAAAAGCAACTGTCTATAAACATCAGCATGCTACCAGCGCAACAAGAACAATGGCTAATTGGATGCTATCTTGATTTCTTCCCTTTTACATAGTGATGTGCACTCTGACTGCAAGTAGAATGGTGGGACCTAAAGTCTTAACTTGCCTGATAATGTAATTCAATAAGTTGATAATTGGCTGATTCTTCTTAAATATTTGGGTACCAGTTCGTGGTTTTGCCCATGTTCAGTTCCCACAATGCATTGACCATGTACCTGAATGCATTTTTAATGCCTTAATTAATCCCTTCACAGGGCATACTGTTGAGCTTCGATTTTTCTTATTCTTTATTACAGGCCATTGCTATTGTCAGATGTATTATGGGCAAGGACATGGTTTGGGGAAATAAATACTGCATGGAGTTGCCTGATCTCCTTGTGTGTTGCTTTGCCAAAGTTCTGGCCCAGTCATGTTCTCATGATCTTTGTTTAGAAAGATAATCAAAGCACATTGATTAGATTTCGAATGTAGCACGGCCCCACCACTAGGAGAAAAACCAAGGGAATAAGCTAACCCCATTCACGTTAATGACAGCATAAACCCCTGATTACACTGGGTCAGTCCCCATTATCTAAGGCCAAAATTGTTAACTAACCATGCTGTTGCATTTGAAACTCTCACAGTGAGATTCCTCTGCCTAATGGAGATTTCAGTGATTGCCTTGAATCATGTAACCATGTCAGTTTCCTCCTCCTCATTAATATCGCTTTGTGAATTGTGAAGTTTAGCCGAATAGACAGGCAGGCCAGCCGTATCCGTCCTGAAAATGTTTAATGCTTCCAGATGAGCCTTGAAAGGTGCTTGCTTATTAAACAGAGATGTCTCCATAGGGGCTAAAGGAGACCAAAGGTGTTTGTGCATTAGATGTATAGTAGCATTAACAGGATGAAGCAGCTGCTATGGTAACTGTCTTTGGACTGGGTATTAAAGGAGCAGTGCAAGAGGCTTGCCTCACTGGAGATTGTCAGCTGTAAATTTTAATATGTCTCTTTTTCAGATATATTTTTTTCTTGGAAACCCTCTTTTATTCATTGTCTTAAAATCCCACAGTGGAGAGTTGGTCACCCCTTGGTCAGGGGATGAAAACAGAGGCTTGCAAAACAGAGAAACAAATGTGTAGAAAGGGATAGGCTTCCAGGCAGCACTAAAGGAACACATTCCTAGCAGGAACCTGAACCCAGGGCCCATGAGAGGGGGGTATAAAGGGGGTAAATTGTACCCGGGCCCAGAGTCAAAAAGGGGGCCCAGGAGCCAAAAGAGGCCCCCCAGAAATTTCCTGGGATCTCAGCTGGCCTCATCATGGAAAGTGAAAGGCAGAGGCCGGGCAGGTAGACCTGGGCATCACATTAGGAAGCATGGTAGACCTGGGCTCTGGAGACTTTTTCAGCCATTGCTGCCCTCCACCTGGGCTGTTTTGCCCCCTCCCCCTTTGAGAAGGGCCCAAAAGAAACTTTGTACCCCCTGATAAAATGCCTCTCAGAGGCCCTGAGCTGCCTGGGCGCCAATCTAAATCATGGGGTTACTGCAAAAGCCTTACTGTGTCCTTTGTGACACAGACTCAGCACAGATAAAAATGGTGAGATCAGGAATTTTGCACCGTCCACATTCCCATATGTTTTGGAATCACATCCTGTTTATACATTCAGTAGAATCAAGTAATACAGCTCTTCCTGGCCTGTGCTATTTCTTGTTGCAGGGGTGGTGTCGGATGCATGGATGTTTCAGTTTGATCCCACAGAAAGAAAGCTCTCTGCACATAGGGAAACATACCATATTGAGGCAGTTAAGCTGAGCCTCTGTGACATGCTAGTTTTCTTTGTATATAAAGAAAAAGTTGAAAAGCTCTGATTTAAACATAAAAGTCCCTACCTGCAGTACTCAACTTCAGGAATAACGTTACCACTAGATCCAGCTGAATCTATAACTACGTATTTTGAGTTAAAGGGCAGTAACATACCAAGGTGTCAAACAATGTGCTATCCTATATATGTTTACACATAGCCCAATCCTATCCCCCACAAGTAATAGCCCAATCCTATCTCCCACCATTAACAACATTGCAGCCACGCTGACGGAGCATGTGCTGCAGCCATTGGTAAGGGGGTGATCAGGAGACCTGCAAGAGATAAGTAAAAATATTTTCTACTTACCTCTGTGTAGGACTTCTGGTGGCCTCTGGGTCTTCTCGGACCCACACCAGCTATGTATATAGAAAAGGCAGGCTCAAAAAGAGGGGATAGGATCCTGGGGCACACTGGTGCTGCCAGGATCCGCCCTCTCCTTCCCCCAAACTGCCCCTGCCGTCCGCCCTCTCTGCCAACAACACGCCCCTGCCACCAACTTACCAGTACTGGCAGGGCCTCCCAGAGCTTCTAGTGCATGCATCACACATTGCGGCAATGACCTTGAAGCGCATGATGGTGCTACGCACGATAGCAGCTTTTGTGCTACCATAAAGGGCCTTGAGCTGCCAAAACATGAGTTCCAGCAGTGCAAGGCTCAGATAGGATTGGGCTGCAAGTCCCACTGTATTCAATAGGACTTACTCCAAAGTTACTGTATTATATAAATATATCATTTTTTATGCTGCTGTGTGTTGCTTGCCTCTGACACTTATGGCTGCTGCTTTTACATTACATTATATTTTAATGTTGGAAACTGCTGTGAGCACCCCAGATGTTGAGGGGCGAAGATGGGGTCTAAATATGTTACATAGAAATAAATACAGTAGTCATATGTGAACAATGAGCAAGCACTCTGACAAAGGTTCTGTTGCTGCTTGCACTGGGTAGGAGTGGGTTATTAACAGTGCTTTGACTTCCCCGAGGGTGAGTCATATTGCATAGCCAGCGTTAGCTCCTGAGCCCTTGCTCTGTTCAAAATATGACTGCTGCCAAAAATGACGAGAGCCTTAGCCCCCATCTGTGTGGATATGCAGCCATTCCGTTGTGTACTTAAAAACAAACACACTCTTTAAAAGCATGTTTCAGAAGTGCTCTGGAATTGTGGGGGCGAAGAGGAAGAAAATGTGCTATATTTAGTGCAGTTGGATACTATCCTGAGAGTACACACCATGCTTCGACTGCTGAAGCTAAGCAGGCCTGCCCTATAGGCTGACTGCATGGAAGACTGTCTAGGAAATATGTGCAAGTCACCCTGAACTCCTAGGAGGAAGAGTGGGCTGGGAGATAAGCAGAGCACATGATGAATCTATGCAAATCTGGCAAGAGGAATCCCCATATAGGTATGAGAATACTGTAGTATGTGCATCATCTACATGAGAGGGCTAAAGTACCAGAAATACATCTTTCTTGTTTTGAACCAGAGCCAGTTCATTGCCTTCACATCCCCCAACAAAGCACAGGACAAGTGAGATCGGACTGAAAAGGGCCACAATTTATTGATCAAATACAAAGACTTGCAGCTATCCTAACAAAACAAGAACTCCACACACCCCTTTAGTGCGAGTTCCTTTTCTTGTGTGTGAGAGAGAGCGAGCCTGTTACTGTCTATTCCCCCTATGGGTGTCTCATCGTGGCTCCAAGGTAACGATTGCCAATGACAATCACAGCTTATCAACACCAACCCTTTTTAAAGGGGGCTTGAAGAATATCTGGATTGCACCACCCTTTCCAAGCTTTTGAGGTTGACTTTACAATCCATGGACAAGGGGTTCCCAGCCAGCATCCCAAGCTGAGAAGCATCTAAGGACCAGTTCTGGCTCCCCTTTGCCTGCTCCAATCCCTCAGGAGGATGCACACTAATGTCTAATCCTAATGTCCAACCCACATTTACCTGCTAGTTGTGACCACCTGGCTAAACTACAACCAACCCACTGGGTCAGTCTGAAGTAGGCAACAAACAAAAAACAACCCTCCAGCCCAGGGCCAATTAAACAGAGGAACCAAAAATTCTTACTTGGCTCCAAAAGACGACCAGCTAATTACTAACCTCCTGGGTAGGTGGGACAATTGAATGAGAGGGGAAATGCTGGAGCAGCTGTTATGCAGCTCAAGCCCCTCCTCTGTTCCCCAGCAGCTCCAATGAGCTGTCTCCTCTCAGCTTGCCTGAGCCAACCAGTTTGATGCCTCATGGTCAGTCTCTTACTGCCTAATTTCTACATATCAACACAAGGGGGAAAAGCTAGTGTGAAACAAGTTGTGCATTTGAAGACCTGACAACCGTTTCCATTATCATAGCTGCTAGGAAATGTATACTTGGAAAAGTCTTGTGGAGAGAGGATATTTTTTTGGAAAATGACATAAGGAAGGAAGGTTGGAGGCTAGGAGTACAAGAGAAAATGTTTTGTTTCTCCATTTATTTTGCAATGGGAAACTTCATTTGCTTTGGTTTTTATTCAGAAGAATCACATTCATTTCGTATTTCATTGGTTAGCATTTTATCCAGTCTTTGCCCATTGAAGGGCTCTTTTGCTGCCTGCAATTTTTCTGTTTTCAGTTGACTTGAAGTGTTCAGGAGTTCTAATAGCCCCTGCCAAATCACACCTGCCAAATTTCAGACAGATAGGAAAAGCAATTAAAGCAATTCACAAGCAATTAAAGATGCAATCTTATACACACTGGCGTCACTGCAGGGGGGGACGGAGCTGTAAGTTCCTCCGTGATCGAAGCTTCCCGTTACACTGAGGAACGAAGCGCCCCGCCCCCGCGACTTCTGAACCAGTCAAAGCAGTGGAAAACAACGCGCAGGAGACTCCTTGCGTGTTGTTTTCACTCCTTTGAATGGGTCGGAAGGCGTGGGGGCGAGGCGCTTCATTCCTCAGTGTAACGGGAGGCTCCGATCACGGAGGAACTTACAGCTCCGCCCCCCCCTGCAGTGACGCCAGTGCTTATACACACTTTTCTTTGAGTAAGCCCAACTGAACATAATGGAACTTACTTCTGAGTAGATATGCACAGGATTGCACTGTAAAAAGGCAAACAACTTAAATACCAAGGTGATTGTAAATAGTGATAAATGCTTAGACATGGCAGACGGGCAGTGACTAGGCTAAAACAGCAGATTGTGGCACTGTGGAAGATTGAGCAGGTGGCCAGACATGGGCACTGGACATTGGCATCAGAGTTTGCAAGGACATAGGAGTGATCAGGTGGGCAGAAGAAAAGAAGTCAGAATCTGAGGGGATTTCAGAACCCCCCAAATCATCTGTGTTAACCCTAAGGTGCTTAGAAGCCTTCCTTTTTAGGGAGGTTTCCCTGAGGCATGTTGAGGCTCTTTTGTACCCCGGCTTGAAGGCACCCCTGCATCTTTTTGATGGGAAATTCACCTCAGACAATTGTGAGTCTGATAATTGTGATTCAGAAGCTGGTACAGGGCTAGGGGACCAGGGTCTTATGCTCTTTGCCTTTTTTCCTTGTCTCTGACAGGAACTGCAGCTTTAACTGCCTCAGAAACCAGCCCCTGAACCCAGGCTTTACTTTGTGCTTGGGTTTGAAGTGACCTTCCCAGCTGAGCCAAAGCCTCTGTGGTGGAGGTAGAGCCTCAGAAAACCTCCAGGGGCCCCTGAGCACTTGGCATGTTACCCATCTGGAGTTCCATCCTGAGAATGGCTGGCCTCCGAATCCCATGTTGAGGTAAAAAAGGGCGGGAAATTCATTCTGAGGAGAGGAGCAATGAATGCTAGGGATGGGGATTAAGAATGCGTGTCTCTGTACTGATGAAAAAAGACAAGCCTCTCTTTGCTGGAGATGGTGTGAGAGAGTACAAGGCAGGGAGGCTCCTTTCTTCCTCAGGCCAAACCGCCGCTGAATGTGGGGGTGGTAGACCTAGCCTGCCGGCGAGAAAACCAACAGCGGGTATCTGGCTGAGGTGGCAGCAGCGCGATAGTGTGGCTGCAGACCTGCAGGCTAAAGCGACACGGCTGATGAAAAGATGGCGCGGGGCTATGAATTCATCACGCTGTGCGACAACCCCAGACTCACCATGCTTCACAAAAGAAAAAGAAAACAGCTGCCACTGTGAGTCCGCATCTACTCCCCCCTCCTGCAATTAACTGGGCCAGGTCCTGGCAGAGAGGAGAGAGAAAAAAAATTGAGAAGAAATTTGAGCACAGAGCTCTGTCGACTGTGACCGAATCCTGGAAGAGGCAGGGCCGGTTTGGGGGTGGAATGCCCTCTGTGAGAGAAGACTGGTGGGCAGAGTTGTGCATGATCAGACTAATGCCTGGGACTTCGCAAGGGTTCAGGAATGGTCAGGATGGCAGACACCAGAGACAGGTTATAGAGAAGATTTGGAATTGCAGAAGAGCAAAGGGACTATTATTATTATTATTATTATTATTATTATTATTATTATTATTAGTAGTAGTAGTAGTAGTAGTAGTAGTAGTAGTAGTAGTAGTAGTAGTAATATTTGTTTAGCATTTTAACTGTTCATAAATCAGTTTATATAGCAAAATGAATGAAAAGTTTGTTCCAGAGTTCATAATTTTTTAAAAAAAGATGGAAAAGAGGCACCAGCAACACTATGAGAAAAGACAGCATGCTAGGGAATAGGGAGTTTCTCTCTGTCAAATATTAGAGAATTGCCACTCCAAAGGTACCCCTTAGTCTAGTTAGCTGGGGCAAATGAGTCCAATACTCTGTGTTTTTCACTTCAGTCCAAACCAAATGCCCACCTTAACTGGAGACAGGAAAGTAGCATCCCATCTGGGACCTGCCACCTGCAGTGCCTTTTTCACCTTTCTCCATAGTTAGACCAACCCCGGGATTTAATCCACCACATGTTGAAATGTTTATGAAAGCTGTTGAAACCCTTTTGGCTGTTATCTTTATTTCATCAGGAAATATAGACAGTAGGAAACAGAGCGCCTCATTAAAATTCTTCCAGCTAATTCACAGTATATCATTAAAAATTTAAAAACCATTCTTTTTGTGAAACGCTTTTTTCCCGTATATTAATTATCTAATCACAACAGATTCAAATTGATTCATAGGCCCTATAAAACACGGTTCTAAGCCTATCAAAATGGTCTGTCTGGTTAGAAAGTTTGTCCTTGTTACAGAAATTGCTGCCAAGGGGCCTGGTATTATTTAAAACAGCGTAGAGCACTTAGATAGCAAGATAAATATTGCCCATTTGGTAGCTTTCCCTGTTCACTCATAGCCAAGTGCTATGTGGAAGTATAATACAGGCAGTGCCCATTGTTAGGTGAGGTCACGGGTGAGGAAGATGTGGGGAGCAGTGTGTGCAAAGAAGATTTTATTTAAAATCACCCGGTAAGGGTTTCCCCCGTTTCTCGCCATTTTTCTCTTTATTTTCTTTCTCTTTTTAATCGACTCGAGCTTTCCTGCAGGTTTGATTTATCTCTTCTAAATATTTCAAATTGCAAAAATCGAGTTAAAGAGTGGGAAGGGAGATATTGGGCATCTCAATCCTAACTAAATCCCCGTGCAGCGATGCAACCATGCCAACAGGATGCACGCTGTATCCCACGGAGGAGTTACAAACCAGAGGTCTCCTCCTTCCCTTGAGCCCTTGCTTCCTGAATGGGTCTACTCTCGGACCTATGCCAGTGATACAGTTGGCAGAAGTCTGAGTGGACCCAAGAAGGCAGAGCGAGGCCGGGAAGGGGAATAGCCTATAAGCCTAATAGTATATCAGTGGCACTGCTGCTGTCAATACAGCCCCCTTCCCAGTCTCGATCTGCCCTCTACCCTGTTCTTTCTTCTCACCATCCCTTTCCTCCCCCTCCTCACCTCTCTCCTCTCCCCCCCCCCCCCCGCTAGCCAGCACCGACTTACCAGCACTGGGGGATGTGGACGGAACGCTGCCATGTGGACCTGGCTGTTCACCACTTGCAACAGTGGCCAGGCTTTGTGGAATGGTGTGTCGTGCTTTGCAGTGGCATTGGAATGGGGTGGGGGGGTGCGGTCCACCCCCGGGTGACAAGCGGGAGGCGACAAACCCATGGCGGCGGCAAGGAAAAAGAGCCACAAAGCAGCACGAAAAAAGGTGAGCGAAGGGCAGGAGCGTCCTTGTGAGTGGGCGGCGGTGAGTAAGAATGTCCCCTTTTTACGTAAAAAGTTACCTGTTTACGGCGGTGGCGATGTTACTGGGGCCGGGCCGGGTGATGTCTCTTCTGGTCACGGGGGGAACGACATATTTTGGTGCTGCCGCGCCCCCCCCCCCCCCATGCAGGGCATTCCTACGCTGCTGATGCTTTGCAACAGCCATAAAGAACCTTACACTGCCAGAACACTAGTTTCGGCAGTGTAAGGCCCTGTTAGGTTTGATCCAATAGATAGTGAAAAAGTCACCATTTGGTCACATCTGTATCGGGGTCATCAACCAAATAAATGTGAAGTCTTAAGCAAGCTTGGAATTTCTTCAGAGCTCTTCGTTGGCTGGATGTTAAGCAAAGTAAAAAGGGAGGGTTGGGGGTGGCAGGGAATGATGATGTGGCACCTCCAAAATCTATAGTTTGTATATGGAGTTTGTACTCTTGTACATGGAGTATAGGAGGAAATAAGCAGGCTCAGAGTACAATCATATGCACACTTACTTGAGAGTAACAGTCCATTCCTATGGGTGCCTTCCGCTGATGGAACTAGTGTCAGTGGAATACCCTCTCTGTCGGAGCTTGCAACAGGGCTGCCAGGTCATTGGCATCAGAATACCACTAGTATATTTGTTTCCGTTGGTTATTTTATCAGTCAGGAGGATTAAAAAAACAAAACAAACCTCTACAATGACTTAAAAAAAACACCTTCAGAGTTGCCAAACAAATGAAAGTTTCAGCAGTTTTGTTAATGCGGGTGACATTTTTTACTATGCACTAGTTTTCCCTTTTTTCTAGAGCTGCTATGTGAATTTTTATAACTTGGCTTTCCCAAGAGACCAGGGAAGGTGACTGAGTGCTCTTGGCTGCCCTTAAAACCTATGAACTTATGATCCAAAATGCAATCGCTTCCACATTTGATCTATGGCATCTAGTGTTTCCAGGAGCAGCTTCTGCTGCAACAGTATAGCTGCACATGCATGGCTTCTAGCAATAATTTCATCTCATTGAAAACTTGTACACACAAACCCAAACTCCTTATGCTGCCTGGTTGATGTGAGGGTTTTTTGTAATCAAAAGAGAAACCCTGGCGCAATGTGTAGGTGATACCAACACAGCAGTGATGAAAAACACATCGTATGACAGGGCTAGAGCAGAACTTGATCTACCCATATCTTATCGCACAAGCAGATGGGCATACAGATGGATACTGCCATATTTTCTCCAAAGCAGGCATTCATTAAACTTGAAAAACTAACCTTAGTGCTGCTGTTTAAGGAACAAATACTCTTTCTTTCTTGTTCTATAGAGAAATAATAAAGTCGTTTCTGGTGCAGTGGTGTCCTTTCCATATGGATATAACAATTTTGCAAATAACAAAATGGGTATTATGGAGTGGCGCCAATACTTTGCTTTTAAAATTCAATTATTTCGACACAAAAGCCAACTTCCAACATTCTGCTACATTCCGGGGGGGGGGGGGATATATGTGTCCACCAAACTCAGGCAAAGGGTGATTTCTAGGTATGGCGTTCCACTCCTGGAAGCTGTCTCCACTTGATTTTTGGCAATTATTACCCTGCAGCCCTTTCTACCCCATCCCACTTCCTTTGGGATGCTCTGCTTATCCCCAGGAGAGGCTTTTCAGGGACAAAAGAAACCGTTGTGGGGAGGAGAGGGTGCCCTTGCATGAGCTTCCTTCCCCTTGCGGAAGGTTTGGATGCCACCCATAACGTATGTTTTCATGGATAATGCATTCTTCATCATTCTTGCAGTTTATAATAGTTTCATTTAGTAAACTTCCAGTTGCTTTATAGCAGAGGTGGCCAACATTTCAAAGCTGAATGCTCCTGGCCCTTTAATGGTTGCATAGGTGAGGGCATTTCAGCAGGTGCTTTAGCAGCACCGTCAGCACCTGCAGCTGCTAAGATTCTGTCTTCTACACAACCCTTAAGAACGCGAAACAGAAAGTGATACTTGGAAAAGTGTTATTGAGTGGTTATCCACTGGGCAAAGTATTGTGAATTAATCTCCTTACTACCAAATGCATCCAATTATCTCCTGGCTTCTCTTTCCCAAGAATGCACTTAGTTCCGCTCTGTCTTTCCTTTTGCTGACACGCGGCTACTTAGGTTCTAACAGCCCAAAACATTGAGTCCATGAAAAGCAGAAAGACATAAGCTTAATGTCTCTGTTCTTCAGAGCTATGTACACTTCAGCATGGTTCTACAGTGCTTCCAGTTAAATGATTGCACTGATGCTGCCTACGAAAGGATGACATTGGTAGGTTTGGGCAACAGTATTGAAAAACAAGTATCTTGATTTCATGGCAGCAGCGAGGGGGGGATTTATCCCACCTTTTGCCTTCAAAGAGGCTCCCAAGGTAGCTCTAATCAAAAGTCTACAACTACAATGATAAGTTAAAATTATAAATTATGATTTTCCTTCTGCTCCTCACAAGGCAGTTGTGGCACCCCATGGCCACTGTCCAGTGCGATTATTAATACTTTGACATATTTATTTATTTATTTATTTATTTAAAGAATTTATACCCCGCCTTTCTCCCAAAGGCACTCAAGGCGGCCTGAACATCTGAACATACAACGTTCAATTCATAGATGGTAAATATTTAGCAGAATCTTTCTTGACACAATCGGTGAATAGTATAGTGAACAAACATACAATATGCAGGGAGAACACAGCATATATTACGTTGTAACCAACACATTCAGAAGGGGTTTATTTTTTAAGCTGCTAATGGCAGGCATCTTCAAATCAAGAAAGTAACATTTGAGCCTTGCTCCTTTTAAAGCACAGTAGACACTAGTTTTAGTAGATGCTAATTTTCAAGTGAAGCTTTCAACATTTGCTCTTCTCAACTTCGAGGGCAGCCGATAAAAAAATGCAGCGGAGTTACAAAGTCCTACATTGTGCTTTAAAGTGCAACAGGGTAAGAAAGCTGAGGGAGGGCAGGGGAGGGGGGAGATGGTTGCCTGTTCGATCCCCAGATCTAACAATAAACATTTCTGATCCTGGGCCTAGTCAAGGTACAGACTAATCAAGGCCAAGAAGTAGCTGACAGCTTCCTCCAGCTTCTTAGGGACAGCTGGTTCATACTTTGAGACTGCTGGAATCCTACAAAACCATGTACGTTGAGAAGTAGGGGGAAATACCGTATTGTTCCGAGCATAAGACGCACCTGATTATAAGACGCACCCTTAAAGTTTGGTGCTATTTAAAAAATTAATTAAATCACTGGCATTAAATTGCAACAGCCTGATTATAAGACGCACCCCTAGTTTAAAAACTTAAATTAGGAGAAAAAAGTGAGTCTTATACTCAGACCAATATGGTATATGAAACAACTTTTCTCTTCTCTCCCTCTCTCTCTTTGCCCCCAACACTCCTAAACTGGGTAGAGGATTTGAAGAAACAACCAGACTAACTTTAGGTCCTGCTCATCATCTCTGATTTCACAGTGAATCCTCCCCATTCCAGTACACAGTTAGCACACTGCAAGGTGGAGGTTCCTGGCCTTAGCCTGACTGCTGAGTTCACAAGAATTACAGCTGAGATGTGGGTACGTGCTGGTGCCTGCTAGTATCAGGATTTCAACACAAACTGATTTCCCAGAGGCCGGGAAACATCTGCTAGAGGATAAAAGCATTTAGGTCACTACCAAACAAGAGAAGATGTTGACCAGAGACATGCAAAGTGAAATACTTTTGTTATTGTCTTCTCTCCTTGGAAGGTTTGTTGTAAGACTAGTATTGAAATAAAATGGCAAAAAGAAACAACGTGTCTCTTGCCTCAGACACTTGCCAAAGTACAGTACAAAGCTTTGTAAGCCCTTTTGCCCACCTTGAGTCTTCAGGATGGTGACAAGCAACACATTTGAATAAATCGAGCACCATCCTGCCCAACACTGGTTGAGGTGTTGTAGTCTGCCACACTCCTCACTTCCACACGTCCTCTTCATCCCCATTTCCTTCTTCCTTTTAGAACCCGAAGTGTAGCTAGTGCTAGTGCTCCAGATCATTTCAAAGAGAAGCGGTGCAGAACAGGGAGGATGACTATCACTCTTGTCATAAGTAAAGGGAAGGACGGGGGTGGACCTGCTCATTTGCCTGCCTGCCTGCCCTCCCCCGTCCATGGAAGGGTGTCCATATGCACAAGCCCACATGCATGCAGAAGCAGTGATCAAGGTGGGATTCAGGCAGTACAGAGGCTTGCGCTGCTCCTGCTGTTGACAAGTGCTCTTACAAGGAGTCCTATGAGTACAAGACCAGCAGCCCAATCACAGGAGTGGGCTGTTGGAGGGAAAGATTTATGACAGCGGCAGAGTCTTCCACTGGCATAAAATGGTGGCCAATGGAGCACATAGTGCCATTCTGGGAGCACTGCCACAACAGGCGGCAGTGCTCCACATCCATCTCTGGTTCCCACCGCACCCGCCAGACCAGGTAAGGTGGCGACAGGGGGACAGGCAGGGAGGAGGCAAAACTGAGTGGGGAGGGGTGAGGTGGTGACAAGAGGGGGTGGATCCAGTGGTAATGGTTGAATCCTATCTCCTCTTTTTTGGACCTCCCGACCCCTTTCTTCTCCTCGGACCTTCACCAGCTACAGAGCTGGCGCAGGTCCAAGAAGACCCAATGTGGAGAGATAGGCTTACAGAGGGGTAAGAGGAAATCATTTCCCTTTCCTCTCCCAAGCCCCTCGATCCGCCCCCCCCCCCCTGCCACTTGCTGGATATAGCTTGCTTGTTTTTTGCACGGCTGCATCGGTGTGTGTGTGAGGGGAGAAGATAGGATTGGGCTCCAAAAAGAGCAAATCTCAAATAAATGTCAACTCTGACACAGGTAAGAGTTTTAATTAACAACCAGTGTCAATGCAAAGTTAATTTACTGAACTGTGAGGGGTAAAAAAAAAATCACTGGGAAAACCTTTTATGCTTTCTGCTGTTCAAGCCAATGAGCAATTGTGCTTCCACCTTCCAAGCACAAGGCAATATATATATATATATATATATATATATATATATATATATATATATATATATATATATATATATATATATATATATATATATATATATATATATATATATATATATATATAATACTGAACTCCACAGATACCCTTCACAGGAGTGAAGAGCAATAACCAAGCCTTGTGTCAGAAGGGAATATGTTATACTTGCAAGGTTGCCACCTGGAAACAAAGGGCAAATTTCAGTGCTGCTGAAACAGCTTTGTACTACATATGACACATGCTGAATCAATACCTCTGAGTGGCTGAGTACAGAGGAAAGGGGCATGTTCTCATTGTGAGGTCTTCTGTGCACCAAATGGCTTTCATTTTCTAGGCAAGAGAGCAGGGAAGAAATATTGTCTATCTGTAAGATACATATCTTACAGATATGGTGTAGTGGTTTGGGAGTCGAACTTAGACCTGGAAGATCCAAGTTCAAATCCCCACTCAGCCACGAAGCTTCCTGGGTGACCTTGGGCCAGTCACTATCTCTCAGCCCCACCTACCTCACAGGGTTGTTGTGAGGACAAAAAGGAGGGGAGGAAATATGTACACCACTCTGAGCTCCTTGGAGGAAGGGTGGTATAAAAATGTGAAAAATAAATAAATATCAAGCAAAGGTTCCTCAGGTGAAGGGGACAGAAGCTGCAGGATGTGTTGGGGGCAAAACATCACACTCTCCCCTCAATAACCATGGATAGATAAAGGAACACTTTGGAAGACATGTTGATACCACTCTCATATTTTGAAAATGTTTGTCTTCGTACACTTTGGATGTTCAAGGTTGTTTCCCTAGAAGAACGTCAATAGCTGATAACCACTACATACCTTACCTTTTTCAATGTACACCTAAGGGCAGGTGGGCTGGTCCAGAGGTTTGAGTTGTCGGCTTGTCTGAAAAAGCTAACCTAAGCAGGATTGGCTGCTGGAGATGGGGAGGCCATGGGCATATCTGTGTGGAAGAGTCAGCTGGCAAAACGGTAACAAAGAGAACATCTTTAAGAAGCCGGCCTGAAGCATGGTTGCAGCTGCCTGCGAGAGGCTTGGAAAGTGCAAGAGTTAGCAGCCAGGATGATGACTGCACCATGAAGGAAAGCATCTGGAGAAATGAAGATTTCTATGAGATTTCTCATGGAATGTTTGTAAAAATCTCATTGAAAAAAAAATGGATTTCTGTTCAGCCTGCCTTTGTAAACTACTGTGAGTCTATTGAGAAAGACAGTATATAAAGACTGTAATAAACAAACAAACAAACAAACAAGCATGTCAAATGTGAATGACCAGTAGCACATGCATGATTAACAGCCCAATCCTATGCATGTCTACTCAGAAGTAAGTCCCATGGTGTTCAATGGGGCTTACTCCCAAGAAAATGTGCATAGGATTGCAGCCCTAGACATAGTCATAGGGAGCTGTGATTGACCGTTGATCCTCGTTGAGTGTACTTTTGATAGCAAACCTGAATTTGCCTCTCCATCATGGATAAAATGACCCTAAACTCCAAGTAGAACTTCCATCACGTGAGTTAAAAAGAAAAATCACCTTGTCATGACTCATGAAGGGACCACAGTTGACTGAGTCTGAATCCACCTTTATTTTGCACAGAGTTTCTCAAACGGTGGCACCAGCATCTGCTATAACTTCCTACACATTAAGACGGATGGAATGGAATTTCCAGCGTTCACCAGCCAGCCGGCTTGAAACCATGAGTGGCGCAGCTGTTTAGTGCAAGCCTTTTTGCTGTAAACAAGTCTCTTACCCTTCTGGCACTTTCGGGACCTGTTTACTTGGTGTTGCTTGCATTTGTCATTTTCCTTTTCCATCCCTCCAACAATTAGTACATACATTTGAACTCTTTTTCTTCTTAATGATCTCTAGTGGTGATAAACCTGCAATGCTTAAGAATGCTGAAGACGCATCTGTTTTATTAATGCTCTTTCAAGTTGGATAATCCCTGTGTGAGCCTCTTTCCCCCATGCTGCTCTGAAAAAGCTACTTGCTGAATTTCAAATGACAAAAAGGCCAGCACCTCAGCTAAGCTCTGGATCGATCAGATGCTTAATATGCACACATTTGCATTGTGCGTTAACCAACCTTCTGATCTAAGGTGTGAAAACCCAAATTGAGAGAATACAATGCACATGTGCTGTAAAATACTCCAAGGCATGCAGAAGAGTCTGGCTCAGTTGGGAGAGCTGCTGCCTTCAAAGCCCAAAGACCGGTGAACTTGATAAGTTCGAGACACGCCGCTGGCAAAAAGCTGTGAAAGCCTCCAGGAGGAGAGATAAGAGCTTCCAGCTGCGTTGGTCGAGTGTGGAAGGTGCCAGCCAGCAGAATTGTCAGACTGTAAAAAGGATACCACCTGGAAAGTAGCCGTTCATGAAAGATTGGACATTTATATACAGTATATTGTAAACCTGAGGGGGGTTTACCAAGGGGGGGTTAGTACAGCCTGCCCATGTATACCGCCTTGGATTAAAGTGGGAGGAGAAATCCAACGACCAAGAAAGGCGGTATATAAATACTGCCATGCGTGTTTAAGAAAAAAATGTATTTACATCAACTGCTTAGCTCGCTGTTAAGTACATTTGTACTAAAATGTGCTTGATGTGAATGTGATCCATGGCCTCCATTCTCCGTATCTATTCCTTTTGATGCTGCTAGTGAGTTTGAGATGATTTTAGGGTCACCCTACACAGTAACCACACCAGAGCCATGCAATGCACCCTATACAACTTGCAAATGAGCAATTTTAGCATCATTTGTTTCCTGTCTTCCAGTGCTGCCTTTGTTCAATCAGAGTAACTAAGAAAAATGGCTTGCAGAAGTGCATTAATGATCAGGGCAATACTGTTTACATCCTGTACGGACTGCCCTGTTTGACTTGGCAGACTGAAATACCAGTTGTGGGTTGGGCTTTATATCCATGTTTCTGACAAAGCACGGTCTGTTTCAAGTGTTTCTCTCTCTCTCTCTCTCTCTCTCTCTCTCTCTCTCTCTCTCTCTCTCTCTCTCTCTCTCTCTCTCCTCCACTTGGCTTAATATTTTGCATGTGTTTTCCCTACTGTACATCACTGTATCTGTCTTCCTCAGAACTGGCTTTCTAACTGTTTCTCATCTGTAGAAAGAGTTGACCCAAACAGGAGACAAAAGGAATTTCAAGGCCAACAATTTTACTTCAATAAATGTTGATTTCTTGTGTGTGTGTGTGTGTGTGTGTGTGTGTGTGTGTGTGTGTGTGTGTGTGTGTGTGTGTGTGACTGTGTGTCTATACATACATACATACATACATACATACATACATACATACATACATACATACATACGTAGTGGAGTTTACAATATGGGGGAATGGGGGAATCAGGCTACTACACTGTGCGAGACCAAGGAATGCTGCAGAAAGGTATTTGTAGAGCAAATAGCTCCAGGTGAGTTTTGCAGGTCAGTGAAGGGGAGGGCATAAAACCAGAACCAAAACACTGTCAGCCCTATATGTTTACCAGGAAGTGAACTACAGTTGAGTTCTGAAGTTTGAGATTGGGCTGCACACATATCCATGTTCTGAGCTGAGGGTGGCTAGTGGGCTAGCAGCTAAGATCACAGCGGGCAGAAATCAGTTATTCTCCTATTGAGATTTCCCCCACATACCGAGTCCAATTCTTTGCTTTTTTTTTCAGTAGGAAACTTACTTGATCAGTTTGTACGGCATATTTTGTTGTTAGCATTAACAGTGTTTTACGGCTTGCAGAATGATTCAGTGAAATGAAAGGCTTATCACAAGCTGTCTTTTTGGCAGTGACATACCACCTAAGCCGTGGCATGCCTCAGTCAATAAAAGCAGAATGTGATATGCCTAACAACTCACTGACAGGTTTTCCTTAAAATTCTGCAGTGCTCTGTTCTGTCCTCTGATAGTTTGTGCACTGTGCTAGTCTCTCTCAGATGATAACTGAAGAATATTAAATTTTCCAAAAGCTTAACAGACCTGTGTTCTGTCGATGGAAGGCCTGGGCTGCTGGTGTAGAATGGGGCAGCCAGCTTGAGTCGCTGGTGATTGCACCGGTGCCAGTACGTTGGGGTGGTCCATGCGTGGGGAGGGGTGGGGATTGGGTTTCCCTGAGGTGTGTCAGGGGAGGGCAAGGGTAGATATCAGTGGCAGCAATGCTGCTGATATTCTATGCTCCTGTCCTGGCCTCGACATGCCCCCTTGGGACCACTGGGACTTGCAAAGGGCTGGTGCAGATCTGAGTAGGCCCATTGGGGACCATGGCATGACAGAGTAGGTAAGTAAAATAATTTTTTACTTCCTTCTCCATTATGTCATGATTCCTGGCTGGCCCATAGCGTGCAGTGGAGCCCAAGCTGTTGCTGTTGCTGCTGCATGCTATGGGCAGGCCAAGGTTAGGATTGACCTGCCAGTGTGATGATGACTTAGCTTAGAGCTAGTGTGCTATAATGGATATATTACAGGACACATAAGGTGCCCGTCTTATCCTGAGCAGGGCAGGGTCTCTTGCCTGCTGCTTTCTCTGCAGGGGACTGGCTCCGACAGTGAGGGGGCGGGGCTGCCTCTTGCTCCCTCGGTAAAGAGACTACAACCGGAGTGATACTTACAGCCCCGCCCCAACCAAAGCGACGCCACTGTTTCAATGGAAGAGTTAAAGCACATGCTTCAGTCTCTCCACTGAACCAGATAGTGGAACTTCATCCTGAAGTAACTTTCTCCTGTGCCTATACACACATATCACCCGAATGCACCCTAACGTTCAAAAAGAAAGAATGGGGAGAAGGAGTCCATGTCCAAAGCAGGATTCCTGCACTTCCCTCAAACATCCCTCCTAAGCACCCCAAGATAACTATGTAGAGCACCCCTGGTCTGCAAGTTCTCCATAGCCAAGGAGTGTCTCCCATGTTCCCCATGGGCAAAAATGAAGAAATACTGTACTGATTAAGCAACTTAGCAGGTTAGCACAATGTCTCATGCATAGGAACATTGCTCCAACCAATTGAGTAAGAGCTTTAGGATGGGGTGTTTAGCTATACACTTTTTCTCATATTCCGAATACATGTCATTATCTGCTGTCCTTAATTGGCTGGAAGTCTAAAAGATGGCCATCAGTACTCTTCAGTGCCTTCAATAGCAGCATTTTATTATGAGAAGCCTGAAGAAAAAATGATGTTTTTTTATTTTGGGGGGGGGGACAAATAGGACACAATCCTGCCAAAATTAACCTCATTGAAATCTCAATGATTTAATGCTTAACCCTTCCATTGAAATAAATGGGTCCTAACAGCAGAACATTGCACCATTCAAAGTTTGAGTACATTACATTTGTATTCGTTTCAGTCTCTAGTTTGTTTCCAGTGCAGATACTATTTTTATTACTATTTTTTTTGAGTTTGGTAACTCGTTCAACAACTTCAAACCAGTTCAGATACTTTGAACAGAATGCTGAAATGTAACTTACAATTGCAGGGTAATTCCTTTAAAATGATTGCATACTGTATGTATGCATGGAAATCGCATGCATTTGAAAAAAAAAGATTTCTATTCTCAAGTTTATATATAAACTTGAGAAAAGAAACCTTTAAAAAATTGCAAATTTCTTGCACTAATGCCAAGAACTCCAGAGCGCTGTCAGTCATATTTAACAACTGAGTGGACAACCGAGAACAAAGCGCAAGCTCCAACTATTCTTTCTACATCAACTAGCATAGCAGGAATGCAATTTTAATTCACTTCTGGAATTTCTATTTTTTGCCTCTCCAAGCAGTGAGGAACACAAAGTATATAAATCTGTGGTGCAGCCATATTTAGAACATTGTGTTCTAATAGCAGCTCCCTACCTTGCCCTCTCCACACCCTGGACTGAAGACACGAGACACTGATACGGATGTAACTATGGACCATAACTTAAAAGTGATCCACAGTCAGACAACATGCCACAGCATCTTACCTCCACCCACCCGTGTGGGGTCTTAAGGTGAGACTAAAGGCTGATTCACACTACAGGAATCCAGGCGCGTTACGGATTTGCGTAGCGTAGCGTGGAGCTCTTTTGGAAGCTTGCGGAGCAGCTGCGAGGTCCGCAACGCAGAGGCTGGAAAGATGGCTTCCCCTCATCTTTTGAGGGGGTTGCCTTCGCAGAGCTGTGCGGGTTCGCGGAGCTACTGCAGTCTACCAATTGGGGAGAGTGGCTGCATGCCAATCAGAAGTACCTCCAATCACCTTCACAAGAAGGCGGGACAGCAGAAGGACTTCCGGCCAGCTCTGCGCGCTGGGGCAGGGGCATCCGCGCCTGGAAAACTGTAGTGTGAATCAGCCCTAAGACAGCACTGTTTCCCTTGCAATGGCAACTCTGCCCTGACTCACCAAACAGCAGAGCAGTCCATGAACAAGAGCTTGCTCACTTTGATGGTGTGCTGGGGAAGCACCTGACAGCTTCATGCCATTCCAGCAGGTCAGCCTTAGAAGTGATGAGGTTGTCAGTTGCCAAGGAAAGCTCCTCTCATGCTTAACCTTGAGCTAGGAGTTGGTTGGAAAAGCCTCCTTCACAATCGGATGCCTCAGGGTGCTCACCTACGGAAATAAGCCTGAATTCCCTTCCTACCTGAACTGATGCTGCCTGCCTGTCATGGCCAAAAGAGAGTCTAACGGCCAGGGAAACTAACAGGGGGAGACTAACTGCCCCCCCAAGTCCTCCACAGTGTGAAGTAGGCAAACAAAATTCTTTCCATGGCAACGCCAAAAAGCGCCCTTCCTCACTTTCCTATTCAGAACCACGGACTCTAGTCCCACACTCATCAACCTCAGGCAAAACTGCTACTGGGGAAAGGGGGTGTCATCCACATTTTAAAATGTGCCTCCTCCCCCTGCAATTGGGCTCATACTGCAACTAGTGACAGCAAGCTGCTCTGTGGCTTTCTGCTCTATCCCTGCAATAGTTTATTAGATGGTTCTTTGCCTGCCTATGTAAACCACCTTGAGTCTATAAAGAAAAGGCGGTATATAAATAAATAAATACTTCTGAGAGATGGGGGAGCCTCCAGAGCAGGGTGTCGTGGGCTTGCTGAGGGAGGGGAGATTGGTTTAAAAAAATGGCCCCTCCATCTTATAAGAGTGGGGGTGCCTTTTGTTTGGACGAAATCAACTTAGGATGCAACAGAAACTAAACTCTTTTTTTGTCTGCTTCTCTACAGCTGGAGTAAGAAGAGGTCTTTTTCTTACCTCTCTCAAATGAACCACATAAGCTTATGCTTATTGCACGATGTATTTCAAGCTGTTTTGCTGCATTTGGGGTTTGGTTCTGTCTTAGGTTCAAGGCGTCTCTAGTTCATTGCAGGGAAAAAAACTCCCCATGTTCCCATATGAGGTTTGACTCCCTGCGTAAAACTCTTCACTTTGGCTGGATCTTGTTCAGAGTTTTCTCCATCTGACATTCTACAACCAGTGGCAGACCAGACAGTGAACTGCAGCTTTTTCTGTCAGTGTCCAAAAAGCAGCTTCCCCAACATTTGACTATTCAAGTAAAAGGCTTCTAAAATTGCATACTGTGAAATCCGCACACTCTGCATCTCTCTCAGAAATGAAGATGATAAAGAACGTTGTCAATCAATACCATTCATTCACAAAATCCTTGCGTCTATGGCGGTACAAAGGAGCTGAATGTTAATGCACCATGATGAGGTTCCTCTGAATGAATGAGGTTCCAATGAATGTTCCTAATAAGAAAATCTATTTCCAGATCCACCGAAAGGGGTGCGTCATCATGGAGCCCATTGTTGAAAGCAGGCATTACTGAGGCACTTTGGGTTCTGCTGCACTTTCAAGAACTGTTTAAATATTTGAAAACATATTTGAAAAATCATTTGGTCCGTCCCCTTTCACTAAACCGACTGATTGATTTCATCCTCATTTACTTCTATCATGCACAATGACACACACCGTGATTCAGAGGGTTTTGCGCATTCATTCTTTGCCGACTTCCAGATGACACATTATTTTTCCTAAACTGTCAATATGAGTCCCAGATCCAACCAGTGCTTCGCCTGCAGAAAGCATTTTATTAGTCATTAATAAATGTCTGCATCACAATTGTTCTCAATGAAGCAGCGGGAGACAGACAATCGTTTTTGAAATGGTTTTGAGAAAAGCATCCCTCTCGTGCTGCACACACAAATCTTTCATCCCACTGTTGGTTGTGCAGCTTTTGAAATGGTCCCGAACTCTGCAACTTATATTTACCAGAGGCAAAAGAGCTCTGGGTATACACCATGAGCTCTGGGTATACACCATGAGCCGCAATCCTTTTTTTCAAACTATCTTCTGCTCTCTGAAGAAAAAAAATATGCTTGTCTCCAGCCTTTCCCATTTGCCATGCTGACCACAAGCTGGGCAGTATTATTTAGATAAGAATTGTACTGGCAACAGACTCCTGATCCTATGCCACCAACTGTTCTGGCAAATGTCCGCTTCTTTTTACATGATGAGATGTCACCAAGCCCTTGAGGATCAGCAGACTGACATGAATGGGAAACAGGAATTGATAGGATGAAAAAGAGGTAGGTCTTACATGAAATCCCAGAGTCCTTTGGCTTCTTGAGATCCAAGCTACAGACGTGTCCCTTTATTTCTGTAGGTGTTCCTACTGTCCTCCATGCTGTGTGTTTGGGACACTTACCTGCAAAAGGAGCGATGCTGTTTTTCTTATAAAGGACTGAATCATTGATTGCATCACAAGCGTATCATTATTAACTGAAATGGCCTTGCAGTACAATCCTATGTTCCTTACAGCGCAATCCTAACCAACATTCCAGCGCCAGTGTAGCCATGCCAACAGGGCGCACAGTGCATTTTGCAGTGCAGGGGCAGTCATGGAGGCCTATTCAAGGTGAGGTGAGGGAACATTTGTTCCCTTACCTTGGGGCTGCATTGCAGATGCACCAGTGCTGGAAAGTTGGTTAGGATTGCGCTCTTAGTTATATAGAACTAATAGCCCAATCCTGCTCTAAAGATCCACTGGGCGGCTGAGGCTGCCCACCGGATCCTGATCTCCGCCACGGGCAGCCTGTAGCAGGCAGCCCATGGTGCAAAGTCTACTCGGGGAAGGGGATGCTCGTCCCCTTCCCCGAGTGTAACCGCAGCTGGGGCTGATAGGCCTCCTCGGATTTCCGCCAGCTATTTTGCTGGTGGAAGTCGGAGGAGGCTGTGTAATGGCTCAGCCGATCGGCAGGGGTCAGGATATGGCCGAGGCTGATCCCTGCCCCCTCCCCGATCGGCTGGGCCTAAAGGCCCTGGCCGTTCCCGGACACACCGCCCCCCCATCCG
This sequence comes from Plestiodon gilberti rubricaudatus, assembly GCA_026170595.1. Classification (NCBI taxonomy): domain Eukaryota; kingdom Metazoa; phylum Chordata; class Lepidosauria; order Squamata; family Scincidae; genus Plestiodon; species Plestiodon gilberti. Next base: position 121,028,465 of record JANXHW010000001.1, on the reverse strand, counting down.
CTGGATCCTTACCTGGGTCCGGCGGCGGGCTGTTGGAGTGGGGAAGGCCTCCTGCTTCCCTGCTCTTGAGTCGTCGCAAATGTGCCATAAGGCACATTTGCGACGTCTTCGGCCGGTGGAACGCTCGTTAAGTAAGTCTTACTTATGGAACGCGCAGTAAGTCTCAGCTGGCGTGTTACTGGTCTGTTACAAACGTCCCTTTATCCCCCTTTATCCCGAGGAGGCCGCTCAGGATAAGACGGGCACCTTATGTCTTATCCTAGACAGGATTGTGCTGTTAGAGTCACATTCCCACTGTTTTTAAGTCATTGAAGACTGCAGAGATTCCCTTGTATTCACAAATGTTTTTGTTTGAAGAGCCCAAAGAGTGACAAAAGATGAATAGAAATATGTCACAAAGCAAATTTGGAGAGGTGGTCCAAATATCTAAGAAGCTTTAGAGGAAGATAAGATGAATGACATTTCTAAAGGGGATTTCACACATCCAGTATCAGAATTTTTTCTTTCAGAAAATGTTTGCACAAATGTTATGTAACTACGGTCATAACCACCTATTTCAGGTTTCCATTAAGACTATTTTGGAAGATGATCCCAGATATTCCTGTTGAACTTTGCTAGGACAACGTTGCTGTACAGGGGGAAAAAAAATCTGAGAATTACTGATCCAGAAGATTAATCAAACTAAAGTGACATACAGATTCAGATTATGTTGTGAATACATCTATTACACACAGTCACCCCATGCACATGCATACTATGGAGTTATTAATGGCTTGGTCTGAAATCATCCCATTTTCCACAGTGCATGGAGACAGGCAAGAAGCATGAAGGCTGCCAAGTAAAGCAAGTGGAAAATCAAGTGTGAAATTGGCAATTTTTTGAGTCACACACTAAGAACTGGGCTTGATTGTTAGACATGAAGTAATGGGAACAAAGGTGTTGAGGTTACGGCATTCATGCAATGATGATTTATCATGTCTGGGTAAGAGGGTTAAGCTGGCTTTGTAGAATTGCAGGAGATTATGATTTAATTGACGAGAGACAAGGTGTGACAAAGAAAGGGGTTATTGGTTAAGCCAGTGGCTTGAGAATATTACCAAGCTCAGGTACCATCAAACATTATCTCCTCTGATTACTTCTTGTAAAGTACAGTATGTGCATAGGGAAAGTGCAACCAGAGATGTCAGGGAGCAGGAGAAGAGGGCAGTGGCAGTCACTTTTGTGCTATTATGTTGCTAGGTTTTCACAGTTTGCAGTAGACCTCAAAGCTAGAGCAAGTTTAGATCACATTACTGTGAAACAATTTCTGGGTCAAACCCAGGGGCAAAGAGAAAGAATGCTGTGATTTGGCAGGTGGTGCTATTTTTATTGCACAAGCAAAATGCTCATCATTATGATGGGTGAGGAGGTGCATGTGGAAGGAGATGCTTTTTGCTCTCAAAACGGGTCTGTGCATGCGCGAAAATCCGGGAAATACCCGGATGGACGCGCTGCCTGGGCCTTCTTTCAGAAGGCCCTGGAGCGCCGACGGGGTCGGACGCTCCAAGGTCGGCTCCCGGGCCAGCCTCGGAGCGTCCGAAGGGTGTCGCGCGTCACGGAGGTGGCACACGCGCGTCACCCAGGGGCGCCCTGCCCACCCCGCCATGCTCCAGCGACGCCCCTGGCTGTTCATGAAAGATTTGACATTTATATATATTGTAAAACCTCTCATTAGGGGGGTTAGGAAAGCCTGCCCATGTACACTGTCTTGAATTAAAGTCGGAGGAGAAATCCAATGACCAAGAAAGGCAGTATATAAATACTGTATATTATTATATTATTATATCTAATTTCCACCTGAAAATTGTCTCCTGATCGTGTGCAAGCTCACGTACCTCAGAGCTGGGCTCAGGCTCCCTGTGAATGAAGCTGAACACACCCAGGTACTCCCTTTCCAACTAACTTTCTCCCCCCTTTCCAAATCTTAATATTAGGTAGAAGATACCCCCCTAGAGGGAGCTCAGTTGTCCCGTATGGGTAACTCTGAGATGTACCCACAAAGACCTGATTGGAATGTGAGGTCACTGAAGGGCAGCCTAATCCTACCTAACTCCCCCCCCCCCGACACACACACACACACACACACACACACACACACACACTGATGCAGGCACACCAATGGAACATGCGCTGCATCCTAGGGTGGGGGGGCAGTTTCACAGGTCTCCTCAGGGTAGGGGAAATTTTATTCCCTTTAGGCATGGCAGAGACATAAGTGAAGTAAACTGAAACTGAGAAATCAGAATAAAACAGGACTACCAAAAGTAATATGTTTCTACATTATTCCATATAAATAATTGTATTTAGTAAAGAAAAAAACTAATTTTGTTAATTTAGTAAAGAAAAAAAATACTGAACAATATTTCTGTTATTGAATTTAGTAAAGAAAAAAATAAACCACACCAAAAAGGGATAATGGTCATCTTGATGGACACTGGCAAATAACAAGGCCGTTTTCTAACCACAGAGTCATCATAGCAGGGACCAGTGATCAGCAATCAAAAGGAAAAAGGCCCCTCACACAAGACGTTAGAGATGCAAAAGAGGTGCCCTGCACATAGACCAAACCCACCCACGCACCCATTCTCTCCTGCCCCCTCTCCCCCTTATGCTCAAGCAAATTGCTTATTCAATAATAGTTGGCACCCATTTCCCTTTGTTAGTATTGTATGTAAGTAATACTATTTGTTATTTTTTTAAACAAAGCCCTGAGCTCCGCAATGTCCTGCAATGAGAAAAAGAAGCCTAGAAAGCTGCCATCGCCACTTCCTGTCAAGCCACCTGCCATCAGAGCCACTAAAGAGAAGCCAAAGCCAGCCACGCCAAAATGAAGCTACCACCAACAGTCAAGCCACCAAAATTGAGGCCTATGCCTCAAACGCACAGCTCAAAGGAATATGTCCTGCCACTCCGAAGGACGTTGATGGACTGAGGAGAGGCAGGAAGGCACAACAGCAGCAGCCAATAAAGTGCTACCCACAAAGTCTCACCCAATCAGAGGGCATTATGAGCCTGTGCCTCGTGCAGGGGATGGGGCAAAGATGCTCCCACTCAGTACCATTGTTGGGTGCAGTTCTCAGTTTCTGAATATTATATGCAGTGTTTATAAGTCTGTTCCAAATTTTGAATAGGGGTGTAGTGGTACATGTTGAAGTGCAGGGAATCATCAGACAGGCCCATAGTCACAGCCCCATAGTCATGCCACATAAACAGCCCAACACTGCTTCTGCTGTATCCCGCTGTATTTGGCCGTGGGAGGCCTCCTTGGGGGTAAGCCCCAGCAGCCATCATGGGTCAACTCAGCTCTGTACAGTAGCTGGTGCAAGTCCATATTGACCTGTGAAAGTAGATCAGGCCTAAGGGGGCTAGGATTTGGCGGGCGCGCTGCCCCCTTCCTGGTTCCGACCCTCCCTCCTCCCTGCCATATCCCCTCCCTGTTCTGCCTGCTCCTACCCTGTTCCACCTCCTCTCTCCTTCCACCCCATTTGGGCTTACATGTGGCGAAGGGCGTCTCCAGCCCGTTGTCACACAGACCTGGCTATATAAGAACATAAGAACATAAGAGCCCTGCTGGATCAGGCCAAAAGCCCATCTAGTCCAGCTTCCTGTATCATACAGTGGCCCCACTGTATCACACTTGTGCCTTAGGGAGCACAAGACAACAAGATAACCTGTTTCCCGTTGACACTCCCTTGCACCTGGCACAGAGAAAACCTACTTCTAAAACCAGGAGGTTGCTTATGGCTTGTAACCTGTGATGGTCTTTTCCTCCATGAATCTGTCCAAACCCCTTTTAAAGGCATCTAGGCCAGATGCCATCACCACATCCTGTGGCAAGGAGTTCCACAGATGAATTACACGCTGGGTAAAGAAATATTTTCTTTTGTCTGTTCTAACTCTCCCTCCACTCAATTTTAGTGCATGTCCCCTGGTTCTGGTGTTGTGCGAGAGGGAGAAGAATTTCCCTCTATCCACTCTCTCCATCCCATGCATAATTTTATACGTCTCAATCATGTATCCCCTCAGGCGCCTTTTTTTTAGGCTGAAAAGCCCCAGATGCTGTAGCCTTTCCTCATAAGGGAGGTGCTCCAGCCCATGAATCATTCTGGTCGCTCTTTTCTGCACCTTTTCCAATTCAACTATATCCTTTTTGAGGTGTGGTGACCAGAACTGGACACAATACTCCAGATGTGGCCTTACCATCGATTTGTACAAAGGCATAATGATATTGGCCGTTTTATTCTCAATCCCTTTTTTAATGATCCTGAGCATGGAATTGGCCTTCTTCACAGCTGCCGCACACTGGGTCGACACTTTCATCGACCTGTCCACCAGCACCCCAAGATCTCTCTCTTGATCCGTCACAGACAACTCAGAACCCATGAGCGTATATGTGAAATTTTGGTTTCTTGCCCGAATGTGCATCACTTTGCACTTACTTACATTGAAGCACATCTGCCATTTTGCTGCCCATTCTCCCAGTTTGGAGAGATCCTTCTGGAGCTCTTCACAATCCCTGCTGGTCTTCACCAGCCGGAAAAGTTTAGTGTCATCTGCAAACTTGGCCACCTCACTGCCTATCCCCGACTCCAGGTCATTTATGAATAAGTTGAAAAGCACCGGTCCCAAGACCGATCCTTGGGGCACACCGCTTTTCACCTCTCGCCATTGTGAAAATTGCCCATTAACTCCCACTCGCTGTTTCCTGGTCTTCAACCAGTTCCTAATCCACAAGAGGACCTGCCCTCTTATTCCCTGACTGTGGAGTTTTCTCAGGAGCCTTTCATGAGGGACCGTGTCAAACGCCTTCTGAAAATCCAGATAAATAATATCCATGGGTTCGCTCGCATCCACATGCCTGTTGACCTTTTCAAAAAATTCTAACAGGTTTGTGAGGCAAGACTTCCCCTTGCAGAAGCCATGCTGACTTTCCCTCAGCAGAGCTTGTTCTTCTATGTATTTTAAGATTTTATCCTTAATGAGACTTTCCACCATCTTCCCTGGAACAGATGTTAGGCTGACCGGCCTGTAGTTTCCCAGGTCCCCCCTCCTTCCTTTTTTAAAGATTGGCGTGACATTAGCTATCCTCCAATCCTCTGGCACAGTGGCCGTTTTAAGGGACAAGTTGCCGCTTGTGGCGCTTGTGGCGGCCAGGCCATGTCCGTTGACACTGTTGCCTTTGTAACAGCCCTAAAGGGGTTTACACCACCAGAACACTTGTTTCAGTGGTGTAAAGGTCCCTTACTATGGGCCATAGTAGTCTTATATTAGTCAATATTAGTCTTATATTAGTCTTATATTAGTTTAAAGTTCAGGGATTTGAAGCTGTTCCAAACCCCACACGTTAGCATTTGCTTAATCTCGCTCTACAGCAGGGGTGGGGAACCTATTTGCGGTGGGGGGCCATTTCCCCATTGGGAAAATTGGCTGCGGGCCGCCCGTAAGGGCGTTCGAAATTTTTGCCCCCCCACCGCAAATTTGACACACACACCCGTGAATTTAACACTCCCACCCTCCCACCCACGGACCACTCTCCCACCTACCCACCCACCCACGGCCGCTTACCTGAGGCTCCAGGTGGCGGCGGCAACTGCCGCCGCCGCCGCCTTCCCGCGTTACCTCTTGTTTAAATTGGCCTTTCTGCAGTTACGCAGATCACTGTTGAGGCCGAGAGATAGCCCTCTCGGCCTCAACGGCGATCTGCGCAGCTGCAGAAAGGCCGAGTTCAGAAGGAGAAGGTGCCGACGTCACCTCGGCACCTTCTCCTTCTGAAAGCGGCCTTTCTGCAGCTGCGCAGATCGCTGTTGAGGCCCAGAGGGCAATCTCTCGGCCTCAACGGCGATCTGCGCAGCTGCAGATAGGCCGATTTTAAAGGGACTAGGTGGGCGGTGGCGGAGCCTCCGGTCCCGCGGGCTGGATCGGTCCAGTCCCGCAGGGGCCGGACCGGATCGACCCGCAGGCCGGATCCGGCCTGCGGGCCGGAGGTTCCCCACCCCTGCTCTACAGGCTGAACCAAGCTAGGCAGTCCCACAAGATCCTGTGATAGGTCTCTCTATTTCCAATTTATATTTTATATTTATATTTAAAGAATCCTGTTTGCTTGTACTAACTACCTCTTTGAATCTGCCTCCCTCCCTCCCTGAAGTTCACTGGGATATGAGATATGAAGTTCATATCTCAAATGATTGAAACACTGTCAGGTTTCCTTTCTAAATATGATCACGCAGCTGTAGAGAGGAAGAATGCCGTTGTTTTCTCTCCTGAATGTTATTCAGTTAACTGTGAGTGACTTGCCTCATTGCTGAGACATACAGACAGAGATGCCATGCTTTCAGCTTCATGCTGCAGCCTGCAAACTCATAAGTATAGATAAATTCCTGCTAAGATTAATAGAGAAGCTGATAGATCAGTGCAGAGTTGCAGACTGTACTCATCTTTGTTTACAATGTGACTTTTCTGGCAGATACACAGAAAATATCTGATAAACAAACTGCTCTGTAAAATATATATATATATATATATATATATATATATATATATATATATATATATATATATATATATATATATATATATATATATGCTTCAGACACTTATTGTGCTACAGTGCTATAGCACAGCATAAATTTATGCTGCCTGATCTTGTAAAAACAGAGGACTCCTGCTTCTGTTTGTACATCATTAAGCATCAATCATCAATTGAAGGTCCACTGCACATACAACTTTTCCCCCCGCTGCAATATTCAGTAATAATCTTCATGTAGGAAAAAATGCATTCAAAATATCTACACTTCCCTGTGTGAACAGGCAAATGTCTTGTGTGACCACATTATGTGATTATTTTGCTTTTTTTTCATGGCCTTACTTGAGCAGCCTTCTAGAGACCCCCATTGAGGAAAATGAACCTAAAAGCTAAAATAATCTTCGCAAATGATGCCTTACACATTCATTACTGTAGGGTAGATGCAAGATCACAGCGGTTAATACTAAGAACCACACAAATAACATGACAAGGGGAAATTCCAAAGGTCAGAACTATATGAAATCATTCTGTATTTGTCTGGCAAAAAAAGAAAAAAAAAGAAAAGAAAAAAGGACAGTGAAAGGAAACAGTTTTCCAGCTCCATCTACAACCATGGATGATTTCTTCTCAGATCACCACTTGGATTCTGAATGAAGAGACATGCAGTGAGGGGAGGCAGAACCGTCCCTGTCGTAGTCCATGGAAAATAGCCGCAGCCTCCCCTGTGATTGCACACGTGCTCCACCCGCTTTCAGATTGCATGCATAATCACAGGGGAGACTGCGGCTATTTTCTGTGGAGTACGACAGGGGCGGTTCTGCCTCCCCTGCCTCCCCTCACCGCAATCTCTACCTGAATGGCTTCTTGGTCAACTCTAATCTACACTTTCAGATGTAATGAATGTGACCCCCCCTTTTTTTTTTTACCGTAATTCATTTCACTATATCTTTACTATTCCAGGTAACTATGTCATTTCTGTAGGGTAGATGCAACTACCTTACATGTAACTATGTCAGTCTGATGGCAAAAATAAAAAGGAGTCTTAAAGGCCTCCTTAAAGACTAGCACATTTATTAATGGCATCAGGTTCCTTAGACTAGAACGCACAAAAACCTATGCCCGAGTAAATCAGTTAGCCTTGGAGGTGCCATGAGACTCCTTTCTTGTTACGGTATTTTTAAGCCACTGATAGCAGCACAATCAATCCTATCCCCCACCCGTTTATGACATGCGGCCGTGCTGCCAGAGTGCATGCTATGGTGTGTGTGTGTGTGTGTGTGTGTGTGTGTGTGTGTGTGTGTGTGTAATATAACACCCAGATAACACCCAGTAATATAATATAGCACCCAGCAATATAACTCCCAGTGGGATTTTGATTCCATGAGCAAAACATGTTTCCGCCATGTGGTTGCAGGCCCTTTAAATGTTACTACAGTACTATGGAATGAACCCAAGGAAAAAGCATCTCCCATGTCCTGCAGGCAAGTGTAAAAGGGCAATTTGAGGACATTTAAGGCTGCAATCCTAGACACACTTTCCTGGGAGTGAGTCCCAATGAACATAATGGGACTTCCGTCTGAGCAGACATGCGTAAGATTGTGCTGTTAAACTGTTTGGATTTCTGACTCTTCAGCAATTGAGCCAATCAAAGTGTTTATGCATACCACAGCATGAAAAGCTTGATATTGCTGCCCTAGTATTCAAGAAAGTATTTCTGTACAGCTTGGCATGATAGGGATCCAACAGCTTCTTTAGGAATGCAGGTGATTATCTGAGAAAGTGAGATAATTTATAACCAGCACTCCTCTGCTATCCTCCACAGTTACACTGTTTAGCCCTAGGTCTAAGTGTAACAATGGGGAGGGAATTACAGCTGACTTGCAGTTTCTTTGGATCCACTTTTTTTGTTGTAGCAATCAATTGACATAGTGTAAGACATGTTAACCTGCAAGGAATATTTTACTTCTTGGAAACACTCTTTCCCCCCATGCCAAGTAGTACCTTGCTTGGACAGGGGAAATGTGGGATTTGTGAAACATTGCAGTGACCCAATCCTATGGGCAATTTAAGACAGCAGGACTAGTGTCCCACTGGCATAAAACAGCCCTGTGACAGCGCAAAGATCCTGCTGCTGCTGGGCCAGTTGAAGCTGTTGGTGCAAGGTGGCTGCAGTCACAGACTTACAGCCCACTCCTAACCCACTTTACAGTGCCGATGCAGCTGCAATGCAGCTCCGAGGTAAGGGAGCAAACATTCCCTTACTTTGAGGAGGTCTCCATGACTGCAACCCCCCCCCACACACACACAGAATGCAGCACGTGCCTCGTTGGCAAGGCTGCATTGGCGCTGGAAAGTGGGTATGGATTGTGAGGCATCACAACCAAAAGGACCCTGTCCCTCATTGCCACACATCGCACCTCAAGAGGCAGGGGCACTTGATCATATCTACAAAAACTCATGGTATCTCCTATATAAAATAGGAATAGGCCAAAATCCCCCCTCCCAATCTTGCATCCCCATTTGTAGGCTGTAAATTGGGACATTCTGGTGATTTTCAGGGTAGAGAGTGTCATTTTGGAGGGGTAGTGCTGACTAGTGCTCTTCCCAGCTGCTATTGGCTGACAGCCACCGGTTTTTCTTCTTCTCCAGAATGGCCTACAAAGTCTGGTATGTCATGATATAGCATTGTTCTGTGGCATTCTGAGAAAAAAAAATGGCAGCCACCTACTGATAAGAACTGGGAGGAGCTCCAGTGAATTTTGCCCCACCCCTGAATATTGAGCTCCCCAAAAGCAAAATAAATGAGGCAGTTTTGTTCCCCATCCCAAATTCAGGGGCCTATTAAAAAAAACTACATAGGTAAAAGAAAACATGAATATGTGTACCATGGTGCTGACTCATTGAGGGAAACGTGAAGAACATTTAAAGGCTGAGAGGCAACAGATTTGCAAGCAGAACAGTGTAGGTTTCGACTTTGAAGTCAGTTTATCAATATAGATTCATAGCAACTGAAGAAGTCCCCTGGAAGGCTACCATTACTGGAAGATCTCTGGGATTTTTTACAGGTCTACATTTTCAATCGATAGGAGATATTTCCCATGCCATAAACTATTGCAAACACTGCATTCAACTCTAAAACATTCTCAAAGAAAGTAGAACTTTCTACCTACTATTAAAGGAGCTGTCCTGGAAAGAAAAAAAACAAACCACCGCAACTCTAAACATGTAGGCCACAACACAGACCTATGATCTTGACATGCACTTGAATAGTTCCTGGGGCCCAGCATGTACCCAAAATATATTGAAAAAAGGTTCAATTTTTTCTACTTTTTTTTGATGGATAGAGCTCTGGGTCTCCCATCTACAGTACCTGAAGTATTTTGGTGCGTGAAATGCCATTGGAAAGCCATACAGCCAAAATGACCCTAATTTATTCTGAAGAGGGATAAGCCTTCTCGTTGGAATGGGATAGGGAAGGAAGAAAAGTGGGGCCGAAGTGGGGCCTGCTTCTTTGCCCAACACAGCTGAGAAACCACTGATGTCAATGGGATCAGTCTTTGAAACCCGAACGTTTAATTCAGCTCGGCTATTTGACGCTTCAGAAAGCGTCCTGAAAAGAAAACAGACCATCCTAGAAAGTTCACAACATCCAGGTATTCACCGTTGTTCGTTTTATTGATTTATTTAAAGTATTTGTACCCTGCTCGTCAGCTGACAAGGCTCTCAGAGCGGCTTACAGAAAATAAATCAAAGGGGAAATCAATCATTATAATTCAAAAGGGTGGAGTAGAGGGTTACCTCACCGTTAGAGGTTCTGTAGCCGCTGTGAGGAGGGAGGGGCCCACTCAGCTTGAAAGGAACCAGCCCATGGAAACAGTGCTGGCGTTTTCTTCATTTTCTTCTGTTTCTCTTCTGCACATTTAAAGCCACATAGAAAGTTTCATGCATCCCCTTATTTTGCAAAGTTGAGACAATTTCAAGCTCAGAAAAAAAAAGCCACTAACATTTTGCCTCTTTCCCCAGAAACATGGATTGGGAGTTTGCTTTTAAAGCGTCTAAAAGGATTTAAACCTGCATTACTTCCTGATTATCATTAGCTATAGCAATACACCTTTAACAGGAAGCTATAGCTCAAAGAGAGTTTAAAAATGGCTCTCCTTGATCATGTATTTCTGAAAAATTCTGCTGGAGAAAAGGAAAACTATTACAGCTAGCAAGGGAGAAAATACAGAGGGAAGAAAGAATGCATGTTCAGAACCAGGCAGTCATACAGTGCAGAAATGGAACAATCTTGGCAACACAAAATTACTTTTTTACATGAACCATTCATGCTGACAATTGCTTGGACAAAACTTATTCACTCACCCTAATTCACTCCTGTAAGGGTAAACAATGTAACTCTTGGTCTTCCTAACAATATAGTTCAAGTCTGTAGAAACATCTCGGGCAGTCCAATCCGAATTGACTCCCCGTGTGGTGATGCAGCAGCGCCAACGCGGCATTCACTGTATCATTTTCAGCCTATGGAGGCCTCCTCGGGGTAAGGGAACATTTATTCCCTTGTCCCGGGGTAAGCCCCAGCAGCTGCCATGGGACAACTCAGACCTGCTCCAGTTCTATACCTGTAGCTGGCACAAGTCTGTGTTGACCTGAAAGGTGGATCAGGCACAGGAAGGGGGTTAGGATTCAACAGGCGCTGCTGCTGCTGAACCCACCCCCCTCCTGGGCCCAATCTGCCCTTCTCCCCACCCCCATGGCCTTCCTGTTCCGCCCACCCCCAGCCCTGTCCCACCCCCTCATCACCTCCCTCCCAACCCCTATGCAGACTTACCTGCTCCAGCGGGCATCCAGTGTCTGTCTTTACACAGACCGGCTGATTGCCATTTGCGGCAGCAGCCAGGCCAAGCATACTGGCGCTGTCACATTTGCGACAGACGTAAAGCTTTTTATGCCGGTGGAGCACACGTTCTGCTGGCATAAATGGCTAATAGGATTGGGACTCTAGTCTCCTAAAACAGTTCACCTGCATACTGTATGTGCATTTGAAGTCATAGGATTTGCCAGTGGCCACATGCTGAATCAATTCAAATCATCTTTGGACTTTGCCTCCAACTTTGGTTTCTATTTAGACTCAGAGTGTCCCAGGCATTCTGCAATTTCATGATTTGCTTGTTAGTATGTTTATTATAGGCAGGATTCTTTTATTCCCTCAATCCCTTTTTTATTGTGAGCCCGTTGGAGACAGAGATATTAATTTCTTCTAAAAAATTTTTTTCTAAAAATACCACAAACCACTCTGAGAGCCTTGGCCACATTGGAATATAAATCTAATAAATAAAGGTTACCATATTACCAAAAGCAACTTTCCTCAACTCATCTTCCCCAACATTTGCATTATTTTGATGCTGTTTGGTACACTTGGCTGCCTCTTGGTGATAACATTTTCTTTCATCCTCCTTGCCTACATGGTCCTCAGCATCCTTGCCTACATGGTCCTTCATCCTCCTTGCCTACATGGTCCTCAGCATCCTTTGCCCTCACAACCTTTGCATAGGGTTAAGCTCAGTCTTAACACTGCTGAACTTCCAAAGGGCTTAACTTCATCTGGCTCATGGCCAATTATGCTAATATGGCCCTGGAATAATGGCTGATTGGGGGGAGGAGCAGGTAGCTTTAAAATGCATTTTCTATGCCCTGCAAAAGGAACAGAAGAATTGCCACACGAACCTCTGTCAGAATCAACTGGTAACTTCTCTCCCCTGGCCCCTTAAACAGGATTTAATTAAATGAGCCTGCTGAAATGGACTCACAGCCTGTAAAGAACCAAAATGAATTCAGATTCCCTGAGGCTTAGAAACAGTCCCAGGCTAGAATGCTGCCAGGTGTTCAGAAGTGACTGCTTGGCTCATTCTATCCATTTCTTTCCATTCTTCTCTCAAGTACTTACTTTGATTCGGTCCTCCCGATCTGGAATTGGCCATGTCATCTTTGTTTTCCTCATTTTTTTTCTTTTTCCTAATTTGTCATGTACAGATTCAGCAGAGACCAATGAATGAGATGATTGCGGTGATGATGGTTTCGCTGCAGCTCATGTACAACTGATGCGTGAATAATTTGAACAGGGTTGCTCTGTCACCATTGGGTGTGTATACCGTGTAGGTATATGTAGGTATATCCGCACCATGGATGTTCCAGAGAAGTTATGAAGCAAAAAGGAAAAAAAAGGCTAGCGGGAACATAATGAAATGGTTCAATTGTATGTTTCCATATACATGTCTCAGGACTGTCTCAGGAGATAAACTTAAATTGCCTTAATCCTGTAATCTTCCTGCCCAAGTAAACTGAAACCTAGATACAAGTAAGCTCTGCCTTGTTACCCGGCCTCTCCCTTCCTTCCTCTGCCACTAAATTGTCCTTCACTGTCAACATATAAATTGTAAGCTCTTTAGGACAGTGACTTGTCCAGTTTTGCTTATATTATTCCAGAAAGCACTGTGGACATATAATAATAATAATAATGATAATAATAATAATTAATAATAATAATAATAGACAATCATGACTTGTATCCTAAGCTGTACAAGTCACTTCCATTTGTGCAAGGGAGAGGGGCTTTTGTTAACCCCCTCTCCCTCAACAGCCTTCAATCTCCTGTCAGGACCCCCTGATTCTCAGGAATGAATTTTCAGGAGCTGCTGGGCTGGATGCTGTATGAGGAAGGGGCATGTGCCTGCGGTAAGATGATGATGATGATGATGATGATGATGATAGAAGAATAAAACTCTAGGCACCCACTACTGTGTTTTAAACCACCCGCAGCCAGCTTGCTGGTTCTGTGCATAGAATGTCTACTGTTATAAACAACACAAAGTGTCTATGTGAAAGGTAAGCTTGTCAAAAGCACAAATAACTTCACTTTTAAAAAAGCAGATGGTTGGGTAGGGTGACTGACCTGTGTTGGTATTGCTATAGGCAGTCAGAAGTTTTTTTTAAAAAAGGTAACCCCAACACATGTGTTCACAATATACTACTCTTGTTCAATGTGCAGAGCAATCCTAAGCATGTTTACTCAGAAGAATGCCCCACTGAGTTCAATGGAATTAACTTGGTAAGTATGCTTACAATGGCAGCCTTAATCTTGAATAGCTGGCCTTTCAAGTAACCTTGCCTCCCACAACAAAATCCATTACAGCACAATCCTGTGCACGTTTACTCAGAAGTATGTCCCACTGTGTTCAGTGGGGCTTACTCCCAGGAAAGCATGCGTAGGGTTGCAGCCTTAGCCACCCTCCCCACCTGATATGGTCCCTCCCACCCTGGTGAAGTTTCCAGTTGGGGGGTATTTTTGGTTTCATGGAGACCTTAGAACAAATTGCTTCATGGTAAGGGGCTGTTCACATCTACAGGAATTAAACATCGCTTTTCAGAGCTCTTTACAAGAAAGGAGTGAAACGGCTCCGAGACTTGCCTTCCAAGCGGCAGGTTCTTTTTATTCCTTGTTTTTCTCCCCCCGCTTTTAAAAATCATTACTTCATTTAATAGCACATTAATGGAATACAAGATAACAGCCCAACAGCTCAATACCATGAAAAGTAACACTCTCAAGGTTAAATGTCCATGACCTGGCAGTTATTGTGTTCGGAGGCGGAGAGGAAAAACTCTCAGCTGCATTGTGCGGCTGTTTGAAACTGCAAATGGCTTGGACGGTGGCCAGCATCTGAAGGAAAGAAATCATTCACAGGACATTTAAATGACAAACAAACAAACAAACAAAATGTGTCTTAATTTCAGTGGCATTTGGTGTTAACCATACACACACACTTACTCTGCGTAGCTCTAAGTCACTGCAGCTTTTCGAAAAGCAACATGCAGAGGCACATTTATTTAGGTGGTTGGTGATGAGTGCTTTTGCGTATTCCATGGGCCGTTGTGATAAGTGGTATGGCACTGTGGTTATAGGACACTTAAGGAAAATTCAGGCACCAGGTTAAGACATGGGGGCTTTTTTTGTTAGCATTTGGGGGTGGCTGGGCTGGGCTGCCTAGGAGGCAGCTGTCATGAATTGTGAGAGGAGGCAACTATGCAATACGTCAAGCTGGCTGAGGGGTTATTTTGCTGTTGTATTGCCAAATATTTTGTTTTTGGGACTGGTGTCTGTTTGTTTTTAAAACAACAATGTTGACTGGCTTTGTAGTCTTGAACTATGCACTTGTTTGCTATTAGCCACCTTGCACCAGTAACTCATCATTCCTTTTCCTTTCAAAGTGCAGGTGCACCAAGCAGGGCAAGGAGAAACAGGGGGACCATACAAATGCATATGGGGCAGCCCAAAAAGCTGCCTACCAGACACCCTTTCAGGGTGACAGGAGGATTGTGGGAAAATAGACAGGCAGCTCCCCCAATCTCCCTGAAGAGATGCCATCCAGGCCTCTTCCCTACCCTCTTTCCAGGATATGTTATGTGTATGGATGGATGGGTGGGAGTTGTGTGCATGAGTGTGGGATCTCATGCCTGGTTCTACATACTTGGCAGCCATTTTGCACCTGGCCCCACTCCCTGGGCAGTCATTTTGTGCTGGACCTCGCCGCGTTGGCAGCCATTTTGCAGTGGCTCCTATAATTCCTTCTCAGGATTTCTGTGGCACCCACAAACTCTACAAAGTTGGAGACTCCTGCTGTACACAGACTCATGTACATACCCCCTTGCGAAATCCTATCTATTAGTTGCGGGCCACTTTCTAGAAGAGGGCAGGTTTTATCCTCATGATATTATTTGGGGGAGGGGGCGATTGGCTGGCCTGGCCAGGGAGTTGTTGTTCAGTCGTTAAGTCGTGTCCGACCCTTCGTGATCCCATGAACCATATCCCGCCAGGCCTTCCTGTCCTCCACTATCTTCCTGAGTTCGCTCATTTTCATGTTTGTTACATCGGTGATGCTGTCTAACCATCTCATCCTTGGCCTTCCCCTTCTCCTTTTGCCTTCAATCTTTCCCAGCATCAGAGTCTTCTCCAGAGAGTCCTCTCTTCGCATTAGGTGGCCAAAATATTTGAGTTTCAGCCTTAGTACCTGTCCTTCCAGGGAACAGTCAGGCTTGATTTCATTTAGAATTGACTGATTTGATCTCCTAGCAGTCCAAGGGACTCTCAGGAGTCTTCTCCAGCACCACAGTTCAAAAGCATCTATTCTTCGGCGCTCAGCCTTCCTTATGGTCCAACTCTCGCAACCATACATTGCTACTGGGAACACCATCGCCCTGACTATACGAACTTTTGTTGGCATGGTGATATCTCTGCTTTTTATTATGCTGTCTAAGTTTGCCATAGCTTTCCTTCCAAGGAGTAAGCGTCTTTTAATTTCATGGCTGCTGTTTACGTCTGCAGTGATCTTGGAGCCCAGAAAAGTAAAATCTGTTACTGCTTCCATTTCTGCCCCTTCTATTTGCCAGGAATTGATGGGACCCGATGCCATGATCTTAGTTTTATTAATGTTGAGTTTCAAGCCAACTTTTGCACTCTCCTCTTTCACTCTCATCAAGAGGCTCTTTAGTTCTTCTTCACTTTCTGCCATTAGGGTGGTATCGTCTGCGTATCTGAGGTTGTTGATATTTCTCCCGGCAATCTTGATTCCGGCTTGTGATTCATTCAGCCCTGCATTTCTCATAATGTACTCTGCATATAAGTTAAATAAGCAGGGTGACAATATACAGCCTTGCCGTACTCCCTTCCCAATTTTGAACCAATCAGTTGTTCCATGGCCGGTTCGAACTGTTGCTTCTTGACCCGCATACAGGTTTCTCAGGAGACAGGTAAGGTGGTCTGGTACCCCCATCTCTTTAAGAATTTGCCACAGTTTGTTGTGATCCACACAATCAAAGGCTTTTGCGTAGTCAATGAAGCAGAAGTAGGTGTTTTTTTGGAACTCTCGTGCTTTCTCCATGATCCAGCGCATGTTGGCAATTTGATCTCTAGTTCCTCTGCCTCTTTGAAACCCAGCTTGTACGTCCGGTAGTTCTCGGTCCACGTACTGCTGAAGCCTAGCTTGTAGGATTTTGAGCATAACCTTGCTAGCATGTGAAATGAGTGCAATTGTACGGTAGTTTGAACACTCTTTGGCACTGCCCTTCTTTGGAATTGGAACGTAAACTGACCTTTTCCAATCCTTTGGCCACTGCTGAGTTTTCCAAATTTGTTGGCATATTGAGTGCAGCACTTTCACAGCATCATCATTTAGGATTTTAAGTAGCTCAGCTGGGATATTATCAGCTCCACTAGCTTTGTTGTTAGTAATGCTACCTAAGGCCCACTTGACTTCACTCTCTAGGATGTCCGGCTCTGGGTCAGTGACCACACCAGCATGGTCATCAGGAACATTAAGATCTTTCTTGTATAGTTCTTCTGTGTATTCTTGCCATCTCTTCTTAATCTCTTCTGCTTCTGTTAGGTCCTTGCCTTTTTTGTCCTTTATCATGCCCATCTTTGCACAAAATGTTCCCTTGATATCTCCAATTTTCTTGAAGAGATCTCTAGTCCTCCCCATTCTGTTGTTTTCCTCGATTTCCTTGCATTGTTCATTTAAGAAGGCCTTCTTATCTCTCCTTGCTATTCTCTGGAACTCTGCATTCAGTTGTTTATATCTTTCCCTTTCACCTTTGCTTTTCGCATTCCTTCTTTCCACAGCTATTTGTAAAGCCTCATCTGACAGCCACTTTGCTTTCTTGCATTTCTTTTTCTTTGGGATGGTTTTCGTTGCTGCCTCCTGTACAATGTTACGAACTTCCGTCCATAGTTCTTCAGGCACTCTGTCTACCAGGTCTAATGCCCTAAATCTATTCTTCACCTCCACTGTATACTCATAAGGGATATGGTTTAGGTCATATCTGACTGGTCTAGTGGTGTTCCCTACATTCTTCAGTTTAAGCCTGAATTTTGCAATAAGAAGCTCATGATCTGAGCCACAGTCAGCTCCAGGTCTTGTTTTTACTGACTGTATAGAGCTTCTCCATCTTTGGCTGCAAAGCACATAATCTATCTGGTTTCGGTATTGACCATCTGGTGATGTCCATGTGTAGAGTCGCCTCTTGTGTTGTTGGAAAAGAGTGTTTGCTATGACCAGCGTGTTCTCTTGACAGAACTCCGTTAGCCTTTGCCCTGCTTCATTTTGCGCTCCAAGGCCAAACTTGCCTGTTGTTCCGTTTATTTCTTGATTTCCTACTTTAGCATTCCAGTCTCCTATGATGTAAAGGACATCTTTTTTGGGTGCTAGTTCTAGAAGGTGTTGTAGGTCTTCATAGAACCGGTCAACTTCATCTTCTTCGGCATCAGTGGTTGGGGCATACACTTGGATTACTGTAATGTTGAATGGTTTGCCATGGATTCGAACTGAAATCATTCTGTCGTTTTTGAGGTTGCACCCCAGTACTGCCTTTCCCACTCTTTTGTTGACTATGAGGGCTACTCCATTTCTTCTAAGGGATTCATGCCCACAGTAGTAGATATGATGGTCACCTGACTTAAATTCGCCCATGCCCGTCCATTTTAGTTCGCTGATTCCCAAGATGTCAATGTTCAATCTCATCATCTCATTTTTCACCACATCCAGCTTGCCTTGATTCATAGACCTCACATTCCATGTTCCTAAGCAGTATTGCTCCTTGCAGCATTGGATTTTCCTTTCAACCTCAGACACATCCACAGCTGGACGTCCTATTGGCTTTGGCCCAACCGCTTCACTCTTTCTGGGTCTACTTGGAATAGTCCTCCGCTCTTCCTCAGTAGCATATTGGACACCTTCCGACCTGAGTGGCTCATCTTCCGGCGTCATATCTTTTAGCCTTTTGGAACTGTTCATGGGATTTTCTTGGCAAGGTTACTGGAGTGGGTTGCCATTTCCTTCTCCAGTGGATCACTTTTAGTCAGAACTCTCTGCTACGACCTGTCCGTCTTGGGTGTCCCTGCACGGCATAGCTCATGGCTTCATTGAGTTACGCAAGCCCCTTCGCCACGACAAGGCAATGATCCATGAAGGAGTGGCCAGGGAGGGGGCGGGGATATTAGTAGCTTGCTCAGCTGATATCCTAACCCCCTTCCCGGGCCTGGCTGGCCTTACACGGCCTCCCCAGGTGTGCGCCAGCCCAGCAAAATAGCTGGCGTGCATCCAAGGAGGTCCATTATGGCCACCGGGGCATACACCGGGGAAAAGGATGAAAGAAAGGTCCCTTTCTCCTGAAGTGTGCCCTGGCTCCGCCGGCACAGGTGGCATTCTGCAAAGGATGTAGCGGCTGGCCATTTAGGCCAGCCGGTACATCCTACTCAGAATTGGACTGTAAGTGAGGACTTGCTGTATGTATATGCATGTGTGAACTGATCATACAGCTGAATAAGACCTAAAGTGTAACCTAATTTAACCCCCATCAGTGTCAGGATTCCTCTGATTTGAGGCGGCTGCTGTCTTCATAAGGATAAATAAATAACAGTGCAACCCTATGTATATCTACTCAGCTTCATTGAGTTCAATGAGACTTACATTATATTTGGATAGGATTGGGCTGTGATTCTCATGTAAGTGTGTATAGGAGTGCACCCTTAAGCATTTTGTGGTACTTTAGTGTCACAATGAGAATTTCATATTACTGTAACTTAGTTACAATGAATTAAACTGAATAAATGTGGCTGAGTAAAGGACATACAATCCACTGTTGCTGAAATAACACTGAAATATTCAGAGCTAAATTATATATTTCACAGAGTGAGGTGATGGACTGAAGTGGAAAAAATCGGGATTGTACAGTTTGAAACTGTAGCCGGGGATCTCAGTTTTGAAAACTGTCT
Source organism: Plestiodon gilberti rubricaudatus (assembly GCA_026170595.1). NCBI lineage: Eukaryota > Metazoa > Chordata > Lepidosauria > Squamata > Scincidae > Plestiodon > Plestiodon gilberti. The sequence continues at coordinate 121,009,077 of JANXHW010000001.1, read as the reverse complement.
GAATTGGTACAGGTCACAACCCTATCACCTCACATTATTATGTGCAATATGCAGAGCTGTTTGCATTTCCCTATTCTACTGTGGAAATAAGGTGACATTTCTAACCCCACTGAAGTTGCAATGAATTTAGTGGGTCATTGAAGTGAAAAATTCCTGATTTCCTTGTATTTTTTTGCTTATGTTCTCTAGTTTGGATCTTTCTAGTGCCATCAGAGGCTTCTCCGATGCCTTAGAGCCCAATCCTATCGCCCCCCCCCCAGCATAGAAAGTTCACCTTGGGCTGCGCGGCCCACGCTGAATCCTATCCGGGAAAGAGACTGGCTGGCGTACTACTCAGGGTAAATGGGCAAATGCCCGCTTACCCAAGGTAATCCCCAGCTGCCACAATAGGACTACTGTGTCAGCTGCAAGGGCCTGGGAGGGGAGATAGGATACAGCATCCGACAAGGGTGCCTATCCCTCCCCCTCCCAAGCCCTATCCCCGGCCCTCCCCGCCTCGTTACTCCCTCTCCCTGCCCTCCCCCAGCCCTTGCGCCACTCAGAGTGGCTTTGCCTGCTCCGGCGTGTGCGGGGCCTGGGTACAGCACGGGAAGGGTGGCCCAGGCCTTCCTGCTGGCGCTGCTCCCTCTCCGGGTGTTAAAACGTGCCTTATGGGAACACAGCGCCTACACCTGTAGCTCATAGGATTGTGCCGTTCGTTTCCTTAAAAAAAAAAAAAGGCTGCTGTCATCCTTCAATAGACATTTTCCCTGAAACCTTTTGAAATGAGTTCCATGGCAGAAAGTTCACATAGTCGAGGAGGTAGGTTGTTTTGTGGATTTGCTGGCTCCCTCAAGAATAATAACTGCCAGCCAGCCCTCCTGGAATTTTCATGCACCATTCAATTGGGTACCTGAGTCCACCTGATCAGGTCAGAGGGCACAGAAGAAGAATGCGTAGGTGGCCATAAACCATGAAAATAAGTAGAACTGTGATCTCAACAAACCTAGGTTTTTTTGTGTTGCCCCAGTCCCTCGTTGAAAGTAACTGCTGCTTTCTAAAGCTGCATACACTTATCTGGCAAGTACAGGGAACCATATGAGTCCTAGAGTAGGGAAGTATGCAGTTAGCCACATCAGGGATTAGTTCTACTTTCAGCTTGTCATTTAACCGCCATGCCTACCTTTGCCAACCCCCTCATTTCCTGACTGTTTGCTATTTGATCCGTACCTTGTTTTTGTCCCTTGTCTACCCCCTCCATTATTTTGATTCCCCTGCCTTTCAATAAAATTATTGTATTTTTACTGTTCTGTCTGATATAAGCTCACTTGGGAGAGAGCAGGTTTGCCTTGCCTCTTAGATGGTCACACTTCTTTACTGTTTATGACCTCAGGGAAGGGAGGCTTCCCCCCCCCCAGCAACCTTTGGCTTTATAAGCCTTCATGGTGGCAGCAAAGTGTCCCCAGTAAACCCCAGTCTCCCCAGTAGAAGGGTAAGCAGAAAGTAGAGAGTGGGGTATCAGTAGCTAACTGCTCGCTGCAATGCCCATTGTGCCCTCTGTTCTGTTCCTTTCCTTCTCCATCTACGTTTCTGAGTGAACAAGCGCAGAATTGGGCTGCACAGTAGCAAAACATATCAAAAGACCTTCACAGCAAAACCCACAGTGGTATAAAACAGAGACATGTAAATTTAACCTATCTTTTTTATTATTTAACTTGCACCCTGATGGCTGTGTCTGTTACTCTTCAACCACTCAGCCATATACCATATTGTTTTTACTTCTTCTCTTCTGCAGTCTTTGTAGTTGCTAACATCACACAGCCTGCCTATATAGTTTATCCATGAAGACTCCTCGGCCTCTACCTTCACAATGCTTTTGTTTCTTTCTCTTCCTAATGTGCCCCTTTCTGACACCTGAATTCTAGGCAGGATCCTCAAACACGCCATGTTTCATCTCAGGTTATAAACTAGCCCTGATGCTCCTGACAATAATGCCAGTGATTAATCTCAGCACAAGGCAAACCAAATTTGGGAATTATAGCTGAGGTTTGCAGAATAACTACAGAAAATTTTAAATAACTGAAGATGTTCAATATGTCAGGTCTCAGTAGCAATCGTTGACTAGTGGGTGTTTTGTCGTTTTTTTAGCTGTAGCTACATTTCTGCATTACAGATCAGCTGACAAAAAAGAGCAACTCTTTTGCTTTGTTTATTCCTGATATTCTTGCTTATTTTGAAAAAGAATGCATTGCTGAAACAAGCCATTGTCATCCAGTTCAGTAGTTTCAGAGATCCCAAGAACATGTCAAAGTCTGCTTCAGAGAGACTCTAGAGGCAAGCAATTAAATTTGAAATACGTTGTCTTTTTCAATATTGCAGATGCCCAATAACAACCTCCCAGATATCCTATTACTAAGGTAATACAACAAGAAACACCACCACCCCCAGGGATAGCTCTGGGAGAATCTCTTCAAGGATAATGACCCCCTCAATGTTATTTCCTTAAATAGCCCTCATTGGAGCACCTGAGGCTCAGCACTGGATTGTATGCTCAGCATGCTTCCGTGAGGCAAAAGTAGGGCTGACCTCACCATCAGGCTAGTGGACTTGGTTATGCTTCAAGTGGTAGCAACTAAAAAGCATAAATTGTCATTTATTTAAGGTAAGTGTTAAATATCATGGGGAATTAGGCTTACCATATTTCCCCCCTCAAACGGAACAGCCCCCCACAATTAATTATTTAATTATTTAATTAATTATAAAACATTTTAAAAATAAAAAATCAATTTAAATTTATAAACTGAAGGAGACGCAAAGCGCCCCCTATTACCGCACAAAGCGCATCCGCAAATTTTAATTATTTATTTATTTAATCTATGGCCCAAATAAATAAATAATTAAAGAAATCAATTTAAGTTTAAAAATCGAAGGGGGCACAAAGCACGACCACAAATTTTATTTATTTATGCAATTAAATAATTAATTAAATTTACTTACCCCATCGTCGCCGTTGTGCTGCTCCTCGTCGTGCTGCTGATCCGGAGGTAGCCTGCCCATACTGCGCGAGCCTGCCGGAGGGTCGCGCGGCACGGGCAGGCTGTCATTCGCCTGCTCCCTCGCTGGCTCCGTGCTGGTGGGAAAGCAGGTGAACGGACTACTCACCTGCTTGCCGCTCACCGCCGCCATTACATACTAAAGAGACTTACCCGGTGCCGGGATCTTTACTCGCGAAATCTCGCGAGATCCAAGATATCGGCGCCCAAATCTCGTGAGGGCATTATGCCCTCACAAGATTTGGGCGCCGAAATCTTGGATCTCGCAAGATTTCACGAGTAAAGATGCTGGCACCGGGTAAGTTCTTTAATTTTCAAAATGGCGACAGCGGAGCTTACCAACTGGCCCGGAAAACCATTTCGGGAAGATTACAGGAAGGAGGGCCATTTCTGGGACCGTCCCAGTTTTTCCGGGATGAATGGTAAGTCTGTGGGGAACTGTATGAATTTATCTATCTTGAATCAAAGGTTTCCAACCTTTGTTGCAAGGTGTACCACCTATCATAGTCAAATTTTCTGAAGTACCACCTGCACCAATAAATAAATAAATAAATTTATATTTAATTTAAATAAATATGTGCACTAGAGGTGATAGTGTCATCAAATGCAGCAATTAAGCCATTGTGGTGGGTTTTTTTTCCCCCAAACAGTAGAATTCACAGATCCACTTCCTGCTTTGGATGCTTATCCAAAGGAGCAGATATAGAGCAGATAATCACTTCAAGAGTAGAATATCATACATATTTTTGGCATCCTCAGTTTTCAGTCTCTCTGTTTTTTGGCCTATCATTCTCCAGGACACTTTCCCCCCTCCCCTCCTATTCATGCCTATTGATTTGAATCTCTACAAATTGAATCCCTACAAATATGAGCAGCATGAGCAGCAGCTTGCTCAGATACAGCTAAAAAAAATACAGCAATTTGAGCAGCTTGCTCAAATACAGCAGTAAAATAGAAATAAAATAAAAGAAACAGTAAATAAAAGGCTTGCCTGCTCCTTGCTTGCACCACTTAGTAGTTCAATGGTGTATATACAGGTAGCAATACAAACAGTACAGATGGAGATAAGGAGCAGAACGCCTTTATGGGCTACCCAAAGTGCATAAGGATGGGGTCCCCCTTCGACCTATCGTTAGTACAATTGGGAGCCCTACTCATGATCGTTCCAAGTATTTGGCTGGATTACTCCAATCCTTTGTGGACAACACGCCCAGTTATGTAAAAAATTCTTACCATTTTGTTGAAAAATTGAAATATGTGAAATTATCTCCCATGTCTAGATTGGTTAGCTTTGATGTTGTTTCCCTTTTCACGAAAGTACCCTTAGTTGACATCCTGGTTTTAATTGAAAGATTATTTTCTAGAAGAGATTTTACCGTTTTATTTGAACACTGTTTGACTTCCACTTATTTTGTTATGGAACAGATTTTTTAGGGAACAGAAAGATGGTATTGCAATGGGCAACCCCCTAAATCTGGTGGTGGCAGATCTCTTCTTAGAGACGTTTGAACAGAGGGCATTAAAATCTGCCCATCAACATCCAGCCTTATGGTTTTGTTACATTGAGGATGTGTTTTGTATTGGAGAACATGGAGAAGAGGCACTACTGGATTGTTTGACACACTTAAACAATCCGTGTCCTGCCATAAAATTTACTTTAGAACAGGGGTTCTCAACCTTTGGAGGCCCGGGTACCCCCTATCACGGTCCAATTTTCTGAAATACCCCCTGCTAATTAACTGCTAATTAACTGGATTAATCACTCAATCAATTAATTAGGTAATTAATCATTAAATAAAAAGTACTAAAACAATTTTAAATGTGAAAAAATATCATATTTAACTGTGAGTGTGAAAGAGTGTGAGTGTGTGTGAGAGAGATGCAAGAATCTTTTTTTCTTCAAGTCACACTTCCCAAAATCAGCTCCTCCCTCCCCCACCCCACCAAAGTACATTTTCCAAAGTACAAAAATGAGCTCAAAACCAAAATCAGAGGAGACAGAAGAGCTCCGAAAATAATTAAAATTTAAAATCCATGTTAATTAACACGTAATTAGCTGTTGATGGGGCAGATAAGGGGCAGGGCTTGGCGTACCCCCAGCAAGAGGTCCACGTACCCCTAGGGGTACCCGTACCACAGGTTGAGAACCTCTGCTTTAGAACAAGAATGCAATGGCTCACTTCCCTTTTTGGATATTCTTGTTTCCAGAAAGGAGGATTTGACATGTGCCCACTCTGTTTATCGCAAACCCACACATACTGGTCGGTATCTACATGGGGATTCAATCCACCATCCGGCACAAAAGAACTTCCTTTGTTCATTGATAGATTGGGCTTTGATAATTTGTGGTACTTCCGCCCTTCCTTTGCAAAGGAATAGGATCATGGAATCATTGCAAGCCAATGGTTATACAAGACCACAGATAGATAGGACTTGGTTACGACAATGTGAATAAATGGGAAGGGATAAGGAGACAACTAATATGGAGGAAGACAGAAGTAGTTTTGTATGTTTGCCTTTTATTAAGGGAGTCACAGACAAGATTGCTCGGGTTTTCAATCATTATGCAATTAAAACAATTTTTAAGCCAACTAAAAAAGTGGAACAACTATTGCACAATCCAAAAGATCCTAGACGTGGTTTGTCCAATTCAGGAGTGTATAGGATACCGTGTCAATGCGGGAAGGTATATGTGGGCACAACTAAACGTGCCATTTCCACTCGTGTCAAGGAACATGAAAGAGCTTGCCGTTTAGGGCAACAGGAACATTCTGCCCTGGCGGAGCAAGCCGCAGACACAGGTCATTCCATAATATTTCAAGAAACAAAAATGTTAGTACAGGAGGATAGATACAAACAAAGGCTGAGTCATGAAGCCATACAGCAGAGGCGTAAAAAGGGTGGAGCGAAGGCAAGTAGTTCTGCAAGACTCTGTTACACTGGAGTCAGCTGCCCCTCCCCCTTCCTGTTGGAGCCATTCTGGCAGCAAAGGCAACAGGCAGGAAACTCCCCTGTTGCTGGCTGGAATGGCTCCAACAGCAAGGGGGAGGGGCCGCTGACTCCAGTGTAACGGAGTCTTGCAGAACTACTTGCCTCCGCTCCACCCTTGTTTCACCTCTGTCATACAGATTCATTTACATAAAAAATTATTGAATAGAAAGCAAGAATTAACACACATTGATAAAATTTAGGCACCCATTTTGAGTAAAAGAACCCTGACAGTTATAAATTAAGAACGGAGTCTTTGCAGGTTCATTCTCTTTAGCGTTGCTTCTGGATCCCCTTTTCTCTTTTTTCTCAAATTAGAAGCACCTGGGTGGAAGGAGGTTTGCTGTAGGTGGGTGGGGTGCTGCTTGGTTGCTTTTCTGTGAGATCTCTTGCTCTGTGTCTGTAACATCTTCACAGCCAGTAGGGCTTTGTTTTCTTTGTACTGCCTGAGGATGCTCAAAGATTTGAGTGAAACCTAGCAGTTCTGTGTATATTGTATGGTTTTAAACTTTCAGTTTTTAATCTTGTATGGTTTTAATCTTTTAGTTTTTAACCTTCTTTTAATATAAATAACTTTTTAACATGACCAGTTTTCCCGTTTTTACTTCTTTGAAAAAAGCTGAAAGATAGATGAGACACCTCCTAGCAGCTGTTTACTGTTCCTAGCAGTGGCGTCACTGATGCGTGGCGGGGGGTGGGGCACACGGGGTGATGCGCCGGGAGGCACCTGGAGGGGATGACGCGTTAACCCCCCCAGTACTCACCCCATCCCGCTGAGTCACCCCCGGGAGCCAGCAGACCGAGCTGCATCTTCCTCGGGGCTCGGCTGCTTTTGAATAGGCCAGCCAGCAAGGCTTCGAGCGGCATGCGCACAACGCCGCTTGAAGCCTTGCCCTCAGAAGGGCTGAACAAAGTCCCAATTGGGTCTTAGAATTAGTTTTGAAATTGTAAAATGGTGCCCAGGGAAATGAAAGGAGGAGGACTGCTGAGGCTGCTGATCCTCCTCCATGCTTGTTAAGCTTAGGGGCACTTAGAGGGTGGTGGGGAGAGACCACAGCAGATGAAGAACTCCTTTGCTTAGAGATAAACACGCAAGGGAAACAAAAATGGAGGAAACCTCAGGCCCAGAGCCATACAGTCAGTAACTAATTGTGAATTAGTTTCCCATACATTGTGCAGCTGGACAAATCCCATTATGCTAATAGGTGCCTGAAGTGGTTAAAGACTCTGTGTTTTCCTAAGATTTATGGGGGGGGGTTGTATGTGTCTGTTTCACTGTTATATTTGTAAACACAAATTAGGCAAATCAATTGGATTGAATTAAGAAAATTAAACTAATTAAGGGAAATTAAATAACTTAACTAAGCAAAGGTGACTCAAATGAAGACAAATTACACAATTACAAATCAGAAGCTAGGTTCTCAATGGATACACACAAATATTATATTAAATATTTTGTGAGGAATCAGAACTTTGGTTGGCTTCAAAGTCCTACTCATAGCAGACCTATTTCAAACAGGGTTTTTTGCGCTGCTGGTTACCAACTTTCAATCCTCGGGATTGTACCTAGAGAAAGTTCCGAGTCCAGGAACGAAACATCAGTTTTGCACCATTCTAGCCTTGGATTTTAAATGTATTTTATTCCTGTCTGCAGCTTCCACTGATTGGGAACCTGCGCTCAGTGTTTTGAAATTATTTTTAAACGTGAGTTTGGCTTTAAAAACGAAACTACATGGCATCTTCACCCGTATATCCTAAATCGTGTAAGATTATTGCTGGCCATGAAAGCTTCCGCTCTAACTTCAGGGTTACAAACACCTCTTAAATACTGGAGTGTTTGTCACATGACAACATAAAGTCATACCTCCTACCAATCCTTATGCCATTTTCTCCCCCTTTCTTCTAAAACAATTGGCCATTTTATTAAATATAGAAAAGGATGATCCTGTGTGCTTGTTACTCTCAGAATCTACTTGGGGAGACTTACAACCCAATCCTATAAATTCCCCCAATACAGCAACGCCAAAATGGCTTGTGCTGCATCCTACAGTGCAGGAAGTCACAGAGGTCTCCTCTGGGTAAGAGAACATTTGTTCCTTACATTTGGACCTGTACTAGTGAAATTGATGGTGCAGGTCTGTGTGGACCCAGGCTGTGGGATTGGGTCCAGGACTCGGGTCCAGGAAGGCCTCCACTGCCACTGAACACACACCCCGAAGATGATCCATCGTGCCCCCGCCCCCACCCCATTCTGCCCACTCGACTTTTCCAACATTATAATAATATTAACAACTTTAATAATGCTTCACCAGTATACATGGCACTTTACATAATAGCATAGTTACATAATCCAAAAACAAATCCCTGTCCAAAAATTTAGTCTAGCACAGTGGTTCCCAAACTTTTTAGTACGAGACCCTCTAGCTTTTAAGTCTTAAAAAAGGTGATTTAGAAAGAAACAATACAGAGGCGTCATCAGGGAGGGGGACTTGGGACGGTGGGCCCCCGGGTGGCAGAATCGGGACTCAGGCGGCATGTGGTGGGGGGTGTAACAGCGGCCGACAGAGGCGCGAATCGTCCTGTTCGTCAGGGTGAGCGAGGAGCGCCGGCGGTGTGTTTGGCCCTCCTTCCTGCCCTGCGCCTCGGAATGGTGCACAATGGCTGTAGCCGTTATGTCACTTCCGGCGTGGGGGGGGCGGTAGTAGAATCACCACCGAAACAATATATTTATTTATTTATTTACAAGTATTATTTAATTTATTTATTTGCCAAAAAACTCGATCCATTTCTTGTAATGAGGCAACCCTAATGAGTAGCCTCAAGGCTTGAGGGGCGTAGTTATGTGACCCAGCCTTCACCTGCCCCCACTAATGAACTTGACAGATCAGAAAAAAGACGCTCAAACATTTATCTCCCTATATTTACACAAGCTTGCAAACTGCAGGAGCTCAGCTCTTTGAAGGGCAATTAGCAGCCATCTGATTTTTGAATAGCCTCAGGGCAACTCTGAAACTGTGAGTAAAATATTTATTTTGAAACTTTAACCTGCCTCTGCTCCTGTGTATATTTTATTGATAGCAGTTAGCCAGTTGTGGGGCCGCAGTGCCTTAGTGGTTAAGATGCTGAACTGCAGACCGGAAGGTAGGCAGGACAGCAGTTTGAGACCCGAGTGCCGCGTGACGGTGTGAGCTACCGTCTTCGGCCCCAGTTCCTGCTAACCTAGCAGTAAAATTGGTTTCGTTATAAGTCGTTTCACATAAAGTTGCAGTTTCCAAGAACCTATCAAAAACTTTAAGTGAACACTTGCTGCATTTGTGGCTTTGGAGTAGAATCATTACCACTTCATGGTTCAATTATTTCAGAATTGCATCACATATGTCAAGATGTACTGATTAACGATTTGTGCCTGTAAATCGAATCTATGGTACTGGGAGATAGTTTGCAAACTTAAAACCAGCACTTCAATTTAAAAATATCCACTGATCTTACCTTTTTCGTTGCCTGCTAAAATACACTCCTACTTATGAACTTTCTGACTCAAGGGATTCACTGCTGGAAATCCATTTTAAAACTAAGTGGGCAGAGAGGCAGGAGAATAAAGTCACAGATTTCATCCTGATGGCTATTTTGGAATGCCAATAACTGCAAAATATTAGCAAGGAAGGGATAAAAGCCTTGTCAGACTCACTAGGTATTCTAGAACTATTCAAGCTATTAGCTAATGAACCTACTGGTTGAAAATTTTATAGGTAGATGCACAGCCAGGTAATCTCAATTGAACATGTCTATTTTCTTAACAATTTCAGCGATCACACTGGCTTCATTGTGTTACTATATATACCATGGTGGTCCAATGCATGGCCCGTGGTCTGCATGCGGTCCCCGAAGGCCTCTGCTGCAGCCCCAGGCTGCACTTGGAGCTCCCCTCCCCCTCAGTCACCCACACTCCCCTGATGATCGGAAAGGAGGTCGGGAGCTGACCGCCTTTTCGATCTTAAGGGGAGCGTGGGCAGGGCATGCTAGACAGCGGGGCGGGGCATGCATCAGTCATTATTATTAATTAATTAATAATTTAATTTATTGTGCGGCCCCCAGGTTTCATGTCGAAGTTTGCATGCGGCCCTCGAGGTACGAAACGTTGGACCACCCTGATATATACGGTACTTTCCTCCTTCTATTGCATGCTTTAGGAAGCAGAGAAATCTGGACCTCATCACTGGAAAAAGGCAGTTCTCCAATTATATGCTTATAATAATCATTGGAATGAATTAATAAAAGGAAGCATTTTCCAGGTTGTTCTGGTTATTTAGTTAACAAGAGATTGTCCTAAAGTTTCGCTCCTAAACCATGATGGTCTGTTAACATCTTGTACTAAGAAGAACTAGAGCAGACAGCAAGTTGCTGTTCCTTTGATAATGCTCCTCATAGTTTAGGAGCGAAACGTTAGGACAATCTCTTGTTAACTAAATAAAACAACCAGAACAACCTGGAAAATGCTTCCTTTTATTAATTCAAAGATATGTACCGGTCGTGAAAACCTCAGAACATAAATCATTGGAATGTTTAATTTTGCTCTTCCATATATAACTCCCCATTATATATGGCACATATTATGATCTTCCTCCTTTCTCCCTCCAGCCTGCCATTGACTGAAACTTTAAAGTTTAAGTTAAAGGGACCATGCAAGATGTGTGGGTGGGGAACTTATAACCTGGAGGGTCTTAACTATGGAAATTGCAATAGTAAGGGGAGGGTGTGTTGAATCTGATTGTGAATCTGATTCACTTTTAACCACAGTTTGTAAGCCAGCTAACCATGGTTAGTGTCCACGCAGACAAGATACTCCACCATGAAAGAGGGTGACGATTCACATGGAAGATGATGGAGAGGAGGAAATTGAGCCAGGAACATATAACCTGGAGGGTCTTAACTATGGAAACTGCAACATTGAGGGGAGGGTGTGTTGAGCCTCCCCCTCCCCCATGCCTTTTCCTAACTACAAGTACCAGCTATTTTAAGCCTATCATTAAGAGATGGGTTTAAACCTGGAACTCCTCCCCACACACACACACACACACATTCCAGAAATAGCTATGGGTTTGTGTGTTGCAGCCAGAGTTATCGCTATTCCCATCATCTATTTTCCTGCCAAGAATCTTCCTGATGCAGCTATTTGCCCCCAATGTGGCTATTTGCTACTAACGTTGCTTGCACAATAGCCTGAGCCAAGTACAGATAGAAAAAATGAAAGCACAGCAAATCAGTAACTCATAGGTGCTGCTCTGCAAATGACAGCAGCTCATTCGGGGGTCTGCGGAGAAATTTCTTCAGCACCCCTAGGAAATCCATCCTTCCTGGTGCAGAATGCCAAGGCCTTTTGGTCTCTATCATGGTTGCCTACTCTCGTATCCACCACATCATAAACACTGATCTATGGGCTTCTTGCAATTCCAATAGAAAGAGAAGATCCTGGGGCAAAGTGCTCTCTCCATCTCCCAATTAACTTAGCCAGAATCCTCCTTGAAACCTTCTTCGGCTAACACAGCCTCTTGTCGCTAGAAGTAGAGTTCTGAATGCTGAGCGGGAGGCATTGCTGGCTGCTTCTTAGCCTGAGGGCAAACTGGACTTTTTACAGCGCCCCATCTTCACCAGGATGAAAAATAAGCTAAAAGCCTATGGCTTGAGGAGCAATGTGCCACCTCAGAAGCAGGATCAGCTTGACACCAGGTAAAGCTTCCACTTAATTGTGCCTGCCCTGAAGCTCAACTGCAGCCGGTCCCCTGCTGCAGAAATTAAAGGAATAGCAACTGTCTGATGTTTGCTTGTGGTACAAGGGTAGAAGAAGTCAGGCAGGCAGTGAATGCCCAGTCAATGTCACAAATCAAATCCCAGGTTCCTCACCATCTTTGCTGACAGCAGGAGTTGCCCTTGTTCATATCTTGGTTCAGTAATTTAAAAGCTAGTCAATGCTCTGATGCTGTTTGGCTTCACTTTAATCAAATATAGAAATGTGAAAACGTGTCCCAAACAGGCATTTTTTTTTTTAAAAAATCACGAACTAATGTCTTGAGAACTGCAGCTGTGCACTAATTAGAGCAGATGCTGAATTCCGTGATCTTCCCTTTGCTGGTACAGAGTTTGATTCTTACTTTGTATGAAATGCAGGAGTTTGCGCTGCCATGTTCTTTGATACTGAGGTGCCTGAGGCTTTCAGAAACGATAAATCCCACAATATCTTATCCAATTACTCTAAGATTTATGGATCAACAGGAGAGGCAGACCATCATGAGAACACTATCTGATTAAACAGACACCTTAGTCATATTCTTCTGCTGAAGGTATGGAGTGCTAGGTAAAAAATAGATGTAGCCCATCTTGATCATGGCTCCAAAGCAGTATGGCCATTTGGAATTTCTTCCTCCCAAAAACCATGGGTTCAGCCAACCCACACATGCAAAAGCTCCTCCTTAACACAGCTACCGTTAAGCAGATCTAAGTCTTGCTATATTTCTCTGGAAGCATTTTAGCATATGCTTCGTTCTCTGTCTTTGAAATATATAGGGGGGGAACTTAAAAGTGTCCCAGCACTCTACAAAAATGGACTTGTTACAGCTTGAAGTTATTTTACACGACACATCAGTTTAAAAAGAAAAAAGACAATTGATGAAGACTGGTTTAGAGTTCTTTGGGAACTCCAGGTTTTGTACATCTTCATGTTCTTCATAGATATTCTCTTAAATAATAAAGTTCTTGCTTCTCTTTTTGCTCGGAAACGAACATTTGCTTGCAACATGTTTTTAATAAATAAGACCAATGCTTATAAGAATTTATACCAGTCAGAAATAAATGCTTCTGACAAGCAGTTTTTGCCTGTCCTTAACAGCCTTATCCACTGTTCTTAATTTTATTTTTAAAATAAAATTGTACAAAAATGTACTAAATCCTATCCCCTGTCCTGGACTTGTAAGCTGGACATGGGGCTGCTCGTAGCTGCACCATGGAGTTTACCTGGAGCGCCTCTGAGTAGCCCCATAGGGGCTGCTAGGGCTTGACACAACTTGCGGAGACCTCCAGCCTGCCCCGGTGCCACTACATCCCAGCACGGACTTTGCATAGGATTGGGCTGTAACTCTCATGTACGTGTGTATAGGAGTGCAAACTTAAGCATTTTGTAGTGCTTTACAGCGCAATCCGACTTAACTTTTGTGCCAGTTTAACCAGCGTTGCAGCGAGAACGGGAGGCCCCAGAATGGAAAAGGGATTCAAATCCCCTTTGAAATCCTCTTTTGGAGGGGATTTTAATCCCTTTTCCATTCTGGGGCCTCCCGTTCTCGCTGCGCCGCTGGTTAAACCAGCACAAAAGTTAAGTCGGATTGCGCTGTTAGTGTCACAATGAGAATTTCATTTTTAAAGTGATGCCTGTATCCGCGAGCATCCGCATTGAGTCAAATCCGCGGATGCTGAAATCGCGGATACAGAGGTCCGACTATATTTCTACCCTTGCTCTGCTCTGCTTAAAAAGGTACTCCTTGGATGTGTGTGCCAGTGTGAGTGGGATAAAGGGGCTTGAACCCTGGGTGCAGGGGTTCCTAGCTGTTCTTTGCTTTTGCCCCTTTGCTGCTGATGCCACTGTAACTCCTATAGGAGAGGGAGTGCTATGGCATCCTTGTGTCATGGTGTGTGTGTGTGTGTGTGTGTGTGTGTGTGTGTGTGTGTGTGTGTGTGTGTGTGTGTGTGTATAGCACCTGTGGGGATGGTGCCTTTTGCTGTGCTGCTCATTCCCAATGGCTAGCAGTCTGTAACCCCAGCACTGGCCGTTCATTGGCCCTGCACCTGCCTCCACACCCTGCTCAGTTCACCTTGGTGACACTTCTGTACACACCAGTGTTAGGGCTGATTGGATGTGGTTTTTGGCTCTTTGGACATCACAACAATGATACATGGGCATCACACCGATGATGCACTGATGTCATGGCAATGACATGTCAATGTTGCAGCAGTGCAATACAGATGTCACACTGATGACCTGCTGATGTCATGGTGATGACATCTACATCACGACAATGATACACCAACATCAAGACTCCACTCCATGCATACCAGGCTGTGTTGTTCTTTCCATGGATGCTGGAGGTATTCCTGGAAGGGGCTGTGCCAGCATTGCTTTGCCTAGACAGACTTGGAGTATGGCCCTTTTCGTGCCAGCATTAGTGTGCCGCCATGCCAGCATGATGTTACCAGGAGGGATCTAGGATATGATGGATGTCACACCAGTGTCTGTACACCATTGGATTTTTGTCTAAATAGGATTGGACAATAAGCAACATAGGCGCTGAAAAATCTTAAAGTACCTGCTTGAATAGTTATGGGCTATATTTTGCAATGTAATGACATTGCTAAGCAAATCCAGCCTAATCCAGCCTATCGAAGCTATCCAGGACTAAAATGAAATAAAAGCATCCTGGGTGGCCGTGAACCACCAACCTTTCAGATAACAGCCAAACATGCCAACTGATTACAACACAGAAACTTAACACTGTGGGTGTTAAGATATTTCTGTGTTTCGGGGGACCCCCGGTATTTATATTAACTCTGAGTTCATCATGGCTTCAGTTCCTGGACTGAACATTTCCCTGCAGTCCCATTGAATTCAGCCTGGCTACTTGGTCTACCTACGTGGTTTGTGGTGTACAGCCTGTTTCCTCAGTAGCATAATTCACTGCCAAACCACAAAGTGGAGTATTTGCACTGGGACTATCAGGCTGTTGAATAGCCATTAAAAACATAGGATGTTATCACAAAGAGAGGAAGATAAATTATGATACCTGTTAACCTAAAATGTGATTATGGTTATTACTGTGTAATCGATCAGGGATTTATTACCTCTCTCACATCCTATTACATATACAAACACACACACATGCACTTAGAAATCAAGAAGTAGGATTAAATAACAAAACTTGGCATGTTTTATTAGACCTTGCCGTCACAGACTCAAATGCATTTGCTGCATTCCATGCTGGGTAGGTATAATACATAATGTCAAGTGCCTTCTGCCTGCAAAAAGGCCTCCTGGTTAACCTCCACTGCCAAGGACACTGGACCTACACAGTGGCGTTCCTGCGGTAGAGGCTCGACCGTAAGTCACGCCCTGTCCTAGTACCGCGTTCACGAACCAGAGCGAGGAGGCCCTGCCCCTCGCCGTCGGAGCCATTCCACGCAGCGAAGCCGAATGGGCAGGGTCTCCTGCCCGTTCGGATTCGCTGCGTGGAATGGCTCCGATGGCAAGAGGGCAGGGCCCAGGGGCGTCCTCTGAGTGGTGCCCTGGGGCGGTGGGCCCCAGGGCTCAAGGGGCGGAGGGCCTCTGGGGGGGCGGGAGACATCCTAGGTTTCGTTTTAGTTTTTGGTTTTTTCGGGGTTTTTTTTTTGCTTTTTTAAAAGGGTTTTTAGGGGTAACGGGGCTTCTAGGTGTATATGTTTGCTTTGCGCCACTTATCTTGTGTATCTAGGGCCTCCAGCGACGATCTCCTCCGACGATCTCTTCAGGGGCGCAGATCGCTCCTCTGCTGCCGCCCCTAGCGCGAACTCTGCAAGCTCCACGGCATTACAGAGTTCACGCATGCGCATAGCAAACAGCCATCACGCATGCGTGAACTCTGTGATGGCTGTTTGCTATGCGCATGCGTGAACTCTGTAACGCCGTGGAGCTTGCAGAGTTCGCGCTAGGGGCGGCAGCAGAGGAGCGACCCTGAAGAGATCGTCGGAGGAGATCGTCGCTGGAGGCCCTAGATACACCAGATAAGTGGCGCAAAGCAAACATATACACCTAGAAGCCCCGTTACCCTAAAAAACCTTTTAAAAAAGCAAAAAAACCCCGAAAAAAGCAAAAAAAACCCGGTAAAAAACAAACAAAAACAAAAGTAATTAGCATAATTATGTTAATTACTAATTATGCTAATTACTTTGGGGGCGTCGAGGGGTGGGCCCCCACCCCCCACCCTGTTCTGGGGCTAGGTACGCCACTGGCAGGGCCTCCTCACTCTGGTTCGTGAACACGATACTAGGACAGTGCGCGACTTACGGTCGAGCCCCTACCGCAGGAACGCCACTGGACCTGCAAAAGGCCCTCCTCCATGGCACTGAAGCAATAAATATATATTTTTTAAAATCAGACCCAGAGCCTCAGAAGAATTTTATCAGGGGGCAAGAAGTTTATCTTGGGCCCTTTTCCAAAGGGAGAGGGGGCAAAATGGGGCAGGGGACAGCAGCAATGGCTGGAAAAGTCCCTGGAACCCAGGTCTACCAAGCTTCCTGATGTGGTGCCCAGGCCTACCTGCCCAATAGACCTAGCTTTCAAGTTGGCCCGGCCTCCGCCTTTCACTCTCCATGAGACGAGCTGAGATCTAAGGAAGTTTCTGGGCCCCCTCCTTTGGCTCCTGGACCCCCTGTGCCCGAATACAATTTACCCCCTTTACCCCCCCTCTCATGGGCTCTGATCAGACCCATGTACTCTTCTCTCTTTTTTTTTCAGTCTGGTAACTGTAAATTGTGAATGTGGGTTCAAGTGTCAATCAGTCCAGTACTCTTTGATCTAAGTAGGTAGAGCAGGCAGAAGGGAACACCTGGGATACCTCTCCATAGGTCTCACCCTGTGCAAAGTTATGACATAGGAGAGAGGGAAAAGGGTTCAGTGACAAGCCAAAAACACGTCATAGGTCTCAGGTTTAGTCTTTGTCATAAACAGCTCAATGAGGTTTCGGGGAGTAGGGCTATGAAAGACAACTGGAAAGTTACTGTCACCCAGGGTAGATGCTGGGCTACACAGGCTATGTTTCCAATTCTGTACATAGCTCCCCCCCCCCCCATGCACAAAAATCCACATCTCTTGGAACAAAAATCCACATCTCTGGATGAAAACCATGACTCCCTGACCTAACATCGATGTCTGCCAGTCTCTTCCTTCCTGTGGTATAAGTAGGGTCATGCCCCTTGAAAGGGTTACCATATTTCATTCATTTAAATATATGCACATTTAAAATCACCCATCAGCTAGCACTGAGTCCAGGTCCAAAAAGCTAGTCAGAATCATGATTATTTTTAACAGTAACATTATTTTAGCTATGCTTTCTCCATCCTGCAAAGTGCTATTACCTAGATGTGGTCAAACATTGCTACTTGCCCATAACCTCCCCCCCCCCAGAAGATGGAGCATGTGGTGAATCATAGCAACTCTTGTGAAATTAGGACAGTATAATAGTTGAGAGCTGAGCTGATGTGGAAGTTCAAATGTTACGGTCCCTGTATGTCGCATCATGGAAGTGTTTTTCACAGGAGATGCAACATTTGAATTGACATGAACTATGATTCATGACATGAACTATGATTCAAGAATTGATTCCAATGAACTATGCTGCCAAGTAGGGCTACAACCCTATGCACACTTTTCTGGGAGTGAGTCCCACTGAACACAATGGCACTTATTTCTGAGTAGATATGCATAGGATTGTGTTGCAAGTGTGCTTAGGGTCAAGATGTAAGGAAGTATGCTTCAGATCAGGCTGTGTAAATTAAATGATGCCAACTAGTATGGTTATTTTTGCACCTATTTCCCCCTTAAAGTCTGAGTTATTTGCATGTTTTCTGCAGTCTTTACTGCTTTAATTGTGAATTTAACAGCCCAATCCTAATCAACCTCCCAGTGCCAATGCAGCCACAATGCAGCCCCGAGGTAAGGGAACCAACATTCCCTTACCTTGAGGAGGCCTCCGTGACTCCACCCCCCACCCCCAGGCAGGATGCTGCACATGCCCCCATTGGCACTGCTTCAGCACTGGAAAGTTAGTTAGGATTGAGTTGTAAGCTTTAGGGCTCAGTCCAGCCTAACTCAGGCACAGTTGAGGCCCAATTGTGGCCCAATTGTGGCCCAAACTAGGACCGAGTTAGGCTGCAACTGTGCCTGAGTTAGGCTGGAGGCAACAGCATTGGGCCAGGATCGCGGCAAAACTTACCGCAGAGGCAGGCAGGCTCCTGTGGGGAGCTGTCAGTCTTGTGGAAGAAGAGCCCCCTCCTCAGCCCGTCTGCGTGCACCTACCACAGCTGCTGCAGCGGTCGCAGCAGATGGGCAGCCACAGGCGGGCCTGCAGGCACTGCGCGTTTGACAGTCAGCTGAAGGGCAGAGGTTGTGCCAGTGCCAGCTGCCCCAGGGCACCCTGGGCATCAGCCACCTGCCGCAGGGGGGAGTGCGACTGCCCTCCCTCCTGCAGACTGCGATGCCACCCCCAAGCCACGGTGAGGCTGCACGTGGGAGTCATGGGGGGGTGAGCGGGGGAGAGAAGGGAAGGAGGGGGTGGGAACGGCACGCACAAGGGGGGGGTCTCATGAGGTCTGGAACCGCCTCCGCCAGGACATGCCCGTGCGCTGCCTGAAGCCCTGGGCCTCAAGGGCCGTGGCAATGCCCACAAAGAAGGCATCCCAGCATGCCTTCTGCTCCGTGCCCCGGCCAAGACCGAGAGATGCCGTGGGCTTGTCTGCTGCGAGCGGGAAGGGCTCACGCAGCTCATCACACCCCCAGATGGGGCAACGTCGGCACCTTGCGGCAGGCGCTCTGGCGGCATGGGGGGTGCCAGCGTCCATCATCAGGGAGTGGGAGGGGAGGCAGGCACACTGACAGGGGGTGCTGGGGAGGGGCACGGGTGGGTCAGAAACAGACAGACAACACGGCTGGTGGGAGAGGGATACAGGGAGAGGGGTCTGCAGAGACCGATAGGGGCACAGGGGGCACTTCGCAGATGGAGGCAATGCAGGAACGGGCGCCTCTCATGCAGACGGACCGAGGGCGGACACGGACGCCGTTGATGGGCGGAAACGGACGCCGGTGACGGGCGGACAGAGGGCGGAAACGGACGCCGGTGACGGGCGGACACGGACGACGGTGATGGGCGGACCGAGGGTGGGTGAGAGCCCCGGTTGCTGAAAGGGCTCTTCACGGACGTGGCGGACGTGCGCCACAGTGCCCGTCAGTGTTTGCCTGCCTGACAGGCCCCCCAACTCCCCCCTCCCCTCTGGTCCCAGAGGGTCCGGCAGCCCCCCTGCTGTGTTCTCCCAGGGATGGCTGTGGCGGACCCTGGCTGGGATTCATGCAGAGGCTTGTGTGCTGGGGCCTGCCTGTTTGGGTGTGTGGGGCAGTGCTTGTGCAACATTGGGGACATGTGTTTCCAGGGGCATCTTTATTGTTCTGGAACAGTGGCAGAGATGGCCGGGCGTGGCTGCCAGGGGTAGGCACAGCAGCCTCTAGGACCACAGCAGCAGCATCAGGCGAGCCCCATGGACCTGGAGATGCGGGCTCTTCCCCTGTGGAACCATGGCCTGCTCCATAGAAAGGGGAGGGACAGCAAGTAGGCAGCCAGGGCGGTGGGGCAGCAGCAGCAGCTGAGGTGGGTTGCAGGGCAGGCTCCCAGACCTCTCTGGCAGCATCAAGGCAGGTGACCGTGGGGCAACCAGACTGCAGGCCCAGGGGTGCTCCCCGGATGGTTTGTGGTAGTGGGCATTCCTGGGGGGACGAACAAAATGGGGATGTTCCATGGCAGCTGCTGCGTGGTAGCAATCGCCATTGAAGAGGAGCCAGTGTGCCAGTTGCAAAGGTCTGCAGGGAGAGAAATCAAACACAGCTGAGTGGTGTGAGACACATAGCCTGGTCTGCGCTCCTTCCCTGGGTGTACGGTGAGCATGATCCTGTAAGGGAAAGGGGTCAAAGAGAGAGACAACAACACAACTTGGGGGTCACAACCATGGCAATCCTAGCAATACTGACCTGTCGGTAGACCCTGTGGAGAAAAGAGGGGGGGGGAACAGCTGGTGTCTACATATGGGTTACAGATCCACACTCATGGCATTGTGTGCTCACATTAATACAGGCAGCTATGAGACAAGACATTGGTATAGAGGCATATCATGGCAGGCTATGCAGGCAGCTATGAGACAAGACATTGGTATAGAGGCATATCATGGCAGGCTATGCAGGCAGCTATGAGACAAGACATTGGTATAGAGGCATATCATGGCATGCTATGCAGGCAGCTATGAGACAAGACATTGGTATAGAAGCATGTATCCTACCTATATTTCTCTATGCAAAGAGGCAGACGTCAGACCACATGTCAGCACAAACCCTGCACTTACCTGCTGGTGTTGTTGCCTGTATGGGGGGGGGAGAGAGGGGCTGGGAGAAAGACATGGGTTAGCAAACACTTGCATGGAGACAGCTGCCCAGGCACAGCAGTAAACAGTTTGGCCACAGGCAGAACAGCCCTCTCTGCCCTAGAGGGGGGCAGAGAGGAGAGAGGAGAAGAGAGAAGTGAGGTGTTAGAAAAGTTTTCAAAGTCCCACTTTGTGGCTGCTGGGGGACAGAACCCCACGCCACGTGCTCAGAGAGAGAGAGAGAGAGAGAGTGGAGGGCTGGGGCTGGGCTTTTGTGGGAAAGAGGCTGGGTGGGGCTGGGTGCTGATAGGGTAACTATTTGGGTCCATGTCCAGAGTTAGGCCACACCTGTTCGGTCCTAACTCAGGCCCAACTTGGGCCCAGGGTGTTAGAACTTTTCAGGAGAGGGCTGGTGTGGGTAAGGTAAAATGGCTCCTATGGGTCTCCTCACATTTGGGTCCACCCTTTTTGCTGGCCCAAATTTTGGGCCTGAGTTGGGCTCGAGGGGGCGTGCCAGTGGCTCTCCAGTGTCTGGAACCGGACCAAAATTCGTAACCGCCCCCGTCACACCCCCGACACGCCCCCAACACACCCACTTTTAGGCTGCAATTGTGCCTGAATTGTGCAATTGTGCCTGAATTGTACCGCAGTTGCCTTGGGCTGGACCGGGCTGCAATTCAGTCACAATTGCAGCCCAACTCAGGCACAATTCAGGCACAACTCGGGCCTAAAGCACTTGGGCTGCAATTGTGCCTGAATTGTACCGCAGTTGCCTTGGGCTGGACCGGGCTGTTAAAATCCCATGGAAATACAGTACTGTGTAATGCTCTATCTAACAACCTATATAGCAGGGGTAGCCAAACTGCGGCTCCTGAGCCACATGCAGCTCTTTGATGTATAATGTGCGGCTCTTGGAAATATGTTGGCTGAGATCCTTTTTGCACCACAATTAACATAAAGAGTAAATAAGACCTTTTCAAGATTTATAATTATTTACCAGGTATAAACTGAGAGTCCAATGGATGTGCAGCCCAATCCTACTTAAAGATCGGGCGGCCAGCTGAGGCCGTCTGCCCGATCCAGTGCTCTACCATGGGCAGCCTGCACCAGGCAGCCTGCGGCAGAAAGTCTACTCAAGGAAGAGGACACTCGTCCCCTTCCCCAAGTGTAACGGCAGCTGGGGCTGGTAGGCCTCCTTGGATTTCCACCAGCTCTTTTGCTGGTGGAAGTCGGAGGCGGCCGTGTAATGGCCCAGCCAACCTGTGGAGCCCGTCAGAGACCAGGATATGGCGGCCGCCATGTCCCCCACCCGGGACGGCTGGGCCTATGGCCACCCTCCCGGCTCCGCCGTCCCTCCCCCCCATCCGCCGATCGACCAAGCCGTCCGCTGGATCCTACCTTCCTTGGGTCCGGTGACCGCATGAGTCCTCGGCCTGCAGAGCTGGGAAGGCCGGCCTTGTGTCGGCCTTCCCGGCTCTAAAGTAGTCATCAAACGTGCCTTTTGGCATGTTTGCGACTATAATGGGCTGCAGATGCTAAGTTAAGTAGGATCGCGCCGTAAGTTTAATGTTCATGGTGACTAAATATATTTAAGAATTTAAATGCTTCTTAAATACTGTGGCTCTCAAACATCTCTCTTGTGGCTCTCAAACATCGTATGTGTTTATTGTATGTGGCTCTTACGTGAAGCAAGTTTGGCCACCCCTGCTATATAGGAAGCTGCCTTATACAGAGTGATCCGTCTACAGAGTGGTCCGTCTAGCTCTGAGTGGAAGCAGCTCTCCAAGTTTTCAGACAAGAAGCTTTCTCTGCCTTACCTAGTAGTACCAGGGATTGAATCTGGGATCTTCTCCATACAAAGCAGAGGCTGTTCCACTGAGCTAAAGCCTCTAATTTGCTCAGAGGATTGACACAACATTTTTGTTGTTTCCTTCCCTCCATCAGCGCACTACCACATCTTTATTTGATATTCACATGAAGGAGGTCACAAGTATCTTAAAGAACCAAACACATATTAGAAAGGCCCTCAAGCTCAGAGATTATACAGTCCATGATAAAGATAAACTAATAATTTTTCAGGACACTTTGATTCTGCCTAGGCATACTGTATACATCTAAACACACATCTCAAAACTTTCTGAATTACAATAAGAATGAATGATCTTCTAAATGCTTAGGAAGATGACTAGTGATCTCTAGACAGTTTGATTTCAAGACTGGAGAAAGGCATGAAATGGATATGTTATTTCTATGTAGAACACAGCACCCATGAGAGGTTAGTTTCAATTTGATGATCATTCCTTCATAAACGGGGGGGGGGGGGGGGGAGCTAGTGTCACAGCAATGGCATGTTTGTTTCTTAGGTTTGTCCCTCACTGTATGAATAGGTGCCAAAAGCTCTAACTCAAACTGGAGATTGAGGAAGCCAATAGGATATAGGGATCAAGTTCCAATCATATGTTAGAACTACCAATAGCACCATACACATGATGGTTGGGACTTCCAACAACTCAGCACACGGTTGCATCGCATGGAGTCGTACCTCCCCACTGTGTGTTTTCTTGTAATTGATATGAGCTGCAATTGTCATGTGGGAGATTCTCTCTCCCATTTTTCAACTGAGAGAAAATAAGACTCTCTTGGAATTCATGGTCTGCTCATCCATGGGCAAAACCAATTACCGTATTGGTCTGAGTATAAGACTCACTTTTTTCTCCTAATTTAAGTTTTTAAACTAGGGGTGCATCTTATAATCAGGCTGTTGCAATTTAATGCCAGTGATTTAATTAATTTTTTTTAATAGCACCAAACTTTAAGGGTGTGTCTTATAATCAGGTACGTCTTATACTTGGGACAATACGGTATAATACGTGAACTCCATGGTAATAATGCTACTACTTAGCATTTGCTTAGTGCTTTTGGAGTGTGCAAAGTGTCCACACGTATTATCTTGATATTATATTTACGACATTCTATAACAGGGGTGGCCAAACTTGCTTCATGTAAGAGCCACATACAATAAACTTCAGATGTTTGAGAGCCACAATATTTAAGAAGAATTTAAATTCTTAAATGTATTTACTCACCATGAACATTAAACTTATGTTTTAATCCAGTGGACTCTCAGTTTATACCTGGTAAATAATTATAAAGCTTGAAAATTTCTTATTTACCTTTTATATTAATTATGACGCAAAAAGCAGCTCAGGCAATATATTTCTGAGAGCCGCACATTATACGTCAAAGAGACACATGTGGCTCAGGAGCCACAATTTGGCCACCCCCACTCTATAAGGTAAGAATTATTATCCCCATATTGCGGTTGGGGAGCCAAGACTGAGAATAGTGAGTTCATGGCAGAAATGAGATTCAAACTAGGTTAGTTCTGATTTGCAGCTCAATCTCTCACGGTGCAATCTTATTGAATTCCAGCACCAGCATTGTGACCTCAGTGCCGGCGCTGGGCATCACAAACGTGCTGTAAAGCACGTACGACAACTTGTAAGGCAGCAGCGGTGTTCAGAAAGCTGGAATCCCATCACCAGCACCGTGGAGCAGGTAAGTCCTGCTCCAAGTGGCATGGGGGGTGGGGGAGGGCGCAGGGGGTGGGTAGATCAGGCCCAGGAGGGGGAGGGATTGGTGACACTGTGGCACGACACATCCTATCCTCCCTCCCAGGCCCTTTCTGCTGACATGGGGCTGCTTGGTTCTACACCAGCTAAAGAACTGGCAGAGAACTGAGTAGTACCATTGCAGCGGCTGAGGGTTTACCCAGGGTAAGCGGAGACAGATCCGCTTACCTTGAGGAGACCTCCAGCCAGGCCCTTCCCCAGATAGGGTTGCAGCACAGTCACTAGGGCACACGGCGTCATCCTGGAGCGGGGGCGCGCACATCACCCCTGCCCTAGGGTGACACTTACCCCTGCTGCTGCTGCCGGCTCCAAGTGCGTCCACCCCGGCCGGCGGTCCGGGGCCTTCTGACAAGGCCCAATGCGTCAATACGTGCACTTTTACCTTTTTCGCGCATGCGCAGAACGTTCAGAAACGGTCTGCACATGCGCGAAAAAGCTAAAAGTGCACATATTGATGCGTTGGGCCTCGTCAGAAGGCCCCGGACCGCTGGCCAGGGTGGACGCTCCGAGGCCTTCTCCCGGCCTCGGAGCCTCCATGCGGAACCACGGAACCTCCGCATCATCCTTTGCGCACGTCACCCCCCCGTGGCCCGCCACGCCCGCCACGCTCCAGTGACACTAGTGAGCATGGAGCATGTGGGACACACTGCATGGCCCAGGCCGGGTGTGTGTGTGTAGGATTGCACTGTCACTCACAATGTGTGCACATGACAAGCCCTATTCTTGGGTTTTCAATGTACCTGGGTAGAATAGGAATGAATATGCGCTAGCTAGTCACATCCCCTGACACTAGTGTGCTCTGTGATCACACCCCCTGCTCTACCCAAGTTCAGTGCTTCTCTTCAGAAGCAAGCACTGACCCCAGGGCAAACAGAGACGTGGCCACAGAGTGCCTTGACACAGAAAGATGTGGTTAGCAAGTGTGCTCTCATTCTGCCTCTACCTGGGTACAATGTACCCACTTTTAAAACACCTGTAAAGGGCTATATATTTTCACCTCCACAGAGATTCCTGGGGTTATCCGATCTGAAAATTCATTATTACCTACCATATTTTAAAAAATTAATTCAAATAAATGCAGTGAAATAATGTACACGGAAACCTGAATGGGTGTTAAGAAGCATATGAGCATTTGGAAATGGGTCATTTCTCTATGTGAGATATGTTTTATGAACAATTACAATGACAAAAGACAGACAGTTCCACAGTGTATTTGGATAACTGTCTTTTTTTAACAATGGACTTGCTAACTACATGGTGTCTGCACTACTTTCTGCTTTTATGATTTGAAGTAAGTTATCAAGGAGCAACTCAATTGTTTTTAAGACAAACCGTAAAGTCTTTTATTTTTCAAGCTCTCTTTTATGACTTCATGCTACTCTGAAGGTCTGCAGTTTCATTTAAAATTTGGATCATCATATTCCACTTCAGAGCTTGACCTTATGGAGATTCTGTCCCACTGGATAGCAGTTTGCAATGCTTGTTTTAAATTATGGATTAACCATGCTATCTGCACAAGATCACGGGTTCTTTCTTGACATAATTCCTTGTCAAAATGACTACTGAAGCGCTGGCTGGTGTACATTCTGAACACCCTGAGATCCAACATTCTTGTGTGCATAGCCTTGAATGCCTTTTATGGTTGCAATTAGCTCCAATTTACTTTATGAGACACCGCGGGGGGCTATCAAACAAACACAAACTTTTTTCACTTGAAAGACTGGGAAAAAAATGTTTTGCTGAATTCACAACCCAGTTTAACTAGAATATTTCTCTGTAAATCACTTTACGGCATAGAATCAGTGGCAGACCAGCTGCTTTGTATACAGAAGCCAGTGTTCAAACTATGGAGGTCACAGGAGCACCTCCTTATCTTTTATGATGGACCCACCTTTAGAAAGGTATGGGAGGCACAATTTGTCTAAAATGGAAAGGAGTCAGAGAATAATGGTGCTCTGACTTTTCCCCCCATAATTTGAGCACTGGCAAGTTCAGTCTCGAGAATCTCCAGTAAATGGGGCTGGAAAATTCCCCTACCAATCTAAAGAAACAGTACCAGGCGAGAGGGGCCGATGGTTTGACTTTGTGTAAAGCCACTTTATATAATACTGCTCAGGATTAAAAAAAATTGTTTAATTTTTTTAATTTTTTTGTGGTTTTTGTGACACTTTCCTTCCTTGTGCCATGTTCTCCCCATTGAGCAGTGTCTCCATCCTTGTTGTAGACTCCAAAAGCGATAGGAGGGGGGGGGGAGGGAGAGGGATGATTGATTGGTTTGCAGAGAATATTAAGGCTCTGGCTGGCATGAGGATTCATAACTGATAATCTGGAAACACTGGGCATGACACAGAGGTATGATAATGTGCCAGGCCGCCCAACAGAGAGATAAGAAAAGAAGGGACTGTTTAAACTGCCCAACCTTTCTGTCTTTATTGTAGAAAGAATGAGAGCAGGCAAACAAGTGTAATGCTGGTTAGAATGAGCACTGAGTTTCAGGTCTATTCAAAGGTGATTCTTTCCATGTTCCTTGAATATGAAATAAGAGTGCATCATCAAGCCACACCCCCTATGCTCATTGGTCACACTCCTGGGCATCTTGCATGTTCAGGCTCTGTTTGCAGTGGCTAGCACAGGAGGCATGGAGGATCATGCCTTGTGCAGAAAAATCCTGGACACAGGGATGTCCAGGGTTCCGATCAGTGGATGCCTGGGATACAGCTCTCCTCTCCCCCTCCGCAAGCAAGTGGGAGCGGTTTTGAAGAGGGCTTTTGTGAAAGGCAAATGGTCTTCATGTTATATCATATATGAATTTTAAGAACTGTACACAGTTCACAGCCAAACCAATGCAAATTAACCTGCTTAAGGGTATGCTGCTGAATAATAAAAAATGAGCTTTCAATAAATTTCATTGAGAGTGAAATAATTCGCACTTATTTGAAAGTAAGACCCACTGTAACCAGGGGCGTCGCTGGAGCGTGGCGGGGGGGCGGGGCACCCTGGGTGACGCGCGCCCCGGGGTGACGCGCGCACCCCGCGCGCGCCACCTCCGTGACGCGCGCCACCCTTTGGACGCTCCGAGGCCGGCCCGGGAGCCGGCCTCGGAGCGTCCGACCCTGTCGGCACTCCGACCCCGTCCGACCCCGTCGGCAAAAAGCCCTCAAAACGGGTCTGCGCATGCGCGAAAATCCAGGAAATACCCGGATGGACGCGCAGCCTGGGCCAAGGCCCAGGAGCACTGACGTGGTCGGACGCTCCAAGGCCGGCTCCCAGGCCGGCCTCGGAGCGTCCGGAGGGCGACGCGGGGGGGGGGAGCCGGGTCCCCCCCGCGCCAATGTAGCGTCACTAGGGTGACGCGCGCCCCCTGCCCCAGGGTGACGCGCGTCCTAGTGACGTTACTGACTGTAACTGCCCCCCTTTCACCCCAGCACAGTGTCTTTTCTGATGGCTGTTGCTGGTGGTGTTCTGCATCTTTTTTAGTTTGTGAGGCCTTTGGGGACAGGGAGCCATTTAATCATTTGATTTTGTCTGTAAACCGCTTTGTGAACTTTTTGTTGAAAAGTGGTATATAAATACTGTTAATAATTATTAATAATTGTGACTTCCTTCTGAATAAACATACCAAGGATTAGCTTGTATATATGTATCTACAATATCATAAAATTATGTTTTGGAACATGGAGCCAAATATTTGAATAACATGCAATCAGAGAAACTGTAGCAATGTAAGTCATACTTTTCAAATATGACTGTTGGTTTCTTATTTGTACAACTACCTCTAATCAATCCATTACATTGATTACCTTTTCTAAATACCGTATTGGTCTGAGTATAAGACTCACTTTTTTCTCCTGATTTAAGTTTTTAAACTAGGGGTGCATCTTATAATCAGGCTGTTGCAATTTAATGCCAGTGATTTAATTAATTTTTTTTAATAGCACCAAACTTTAAGGGTGCGTCTTATAATCAGGTGCATCTTATACTCGGGACAATACGGTGTATGGGATTGCAATGGAATATACTTTTTAATTATCAGTGTCTTGTATATAATAATCTCGTCTTGCTCTGAAGATAGGCAAATTCCTTCACTACAACTTGCCATGATACTGACAGAAAAACAGGTCCAACACCTAACAGAAATCCAGTGACTTGACATTTGCCATGTGTATTTGGAGCGGAGAGAAATACATGTCAGACTCTTCTCAACTGAGCGGTAATTGCTCTTTCCCAACCTCTCCTTCTGTAACATTATGTTATTTTGTCTTCCATTACTCCCTGTATATATTCCTCTGGAACATGGTACAAATTTCCAGCTCCAGAACCAGATATAAAATATGAGTGCACATGTCTTTATATTTATGTACATATGCATATCTACCTATCTTTTCACCGGGAGGAGAAGTTATACAGCTTCAAGTTTTGTACATACCATTCAGTTGGCAAAAATGGTTGAGTGCATCACTATTTAACATCAATGACATCAGGAGGTGCTCCTACACTGGAAAGAATGACATCTTGATATCTTGAGCAGGAAGCCTGCAAAAGCAATTTTCTTAGCCATTATGAGACGTGTGAGCAAAGCCTACCATAAGCCAAATGAGTAGCCTAAATACGGTTTATAGTGGATTACAGGGGGCTGGAGTGTCAGTTCCTTGCATAGCTCCTGGTCCCTTCCAATACGTAGCAACACCAGAACAACATTTCCATAAAATATCAGGATCTTCTTGCAACTCAATAGCTTGCTCTCCCACCTCATTCTCTGCTCTTTGATGCAACCATACATTTCCCCACCCTTTTCATAAGAACATCAGAAGAGCCCTGCTGGATCAGGCCAAAGGCCCATCTAGTCCAGCTAACACTGTGAAGAGAACTGAGAACAATATCTGGAACTTTATGAAGAAAGAACAACAAGCAACAGCAGGAAATCCAGTTTAACCAATGTTAGACGATGTGCTTTCAAGAGAGTGTCTGTGCCAAATTAGGGAATGGTCTGGTGAAAGACATGTCTGTAGAGCCTGAGCGGAGGTTTTCATGAAAGGAAAACCTTGTGCTTGAATGTGCTCTATCAGGCTATTAATTCCCTAAATTAAAATCATATTAGTCTCTCTCTGATCTTTTCATTAATGGAAGCACTACCTTTGGAGAACGGTAGGGCTGTTTTGATACTTCAAGAATGAAAAGAACATTTATAAACTCAAAGAAAAAAATGCTACACAGGCAAACAGCCTGGAAGATGAAAGGATTAGAATGTAATTTATGAGTCCAGATTAAGGCAATTTAATATAGTGTGTACTGTTTAGTGTGGAGGAACGAATGAAGATAGAGTTGCATATAACTACTTATAACAAGACTACCTGAAAAGCATAAGAAGAACAAGTAGTGGATTCCAATGCAAGATTATTAGTTTTGGGACTGTTTTTCTGAACAGTTCAGTGCCTGTTATTACTATTTTAAAATAAAAAATTAAGACATAGGAGGAGGCGGGTTCAGTGGCTCCTGACACCCTTTCTGGGCCTGATCTGCCTTCCCGGGTCAACGCAGACTTGTGCCAGCAATCGAGCTGGTTCAGGTCCAACTTGCATGGTGGCTGTTGGGGGTTTCCCTGGGGCAAGGGAATTAATGTTCTTTTATCCCGAGGAAGCCTCCCGTGGCCAAAACTCCCCCGCAGGATACATCAGAAGCTGCACCAGTGCCGCTACATCACAGTGTGGGGATTTAGGCTGCAATCCTATACACACCTACATGGGAGTAGGTCCCATTGAACTCAATGGGGCTTACTTCTAAGTAAGTATGCATAGGATTGGGCGGTTAGTTACTACTGGGCTGCTTGTGTACTTTGCCTTGATGCAGCCTAGGCTTTTAATTAGCTTCCAAAACAAATTAGCTTTTTAATTAGCTTCTAAAACAAACAAGGTCTTATTTCATGTTTTAAAATGTGCTTCATTCATTTATTTTGTATTTTAAAGTGTGGTAGGTCAACATGCAAGTCAGTGATGCATAGGTTTACCATCCATCCCAGAACTTCCGGGACAGTCCCAGAACCCGGGCTCGGGTCCTGGATCGGTCTGGGCCCAGTGGAAGCCTCCGCCGCTTGTAAATTTAAAAGTCACCTTTTTTATCTTGGCATCCATCTTGGATCTAGCCAGAGGCGTTTCTACAGTAGGGGCCCTACTGTAAGTTGCGCCCCGTGCTAGTACCGTGTTTACAAACTGGAGCGAGGAGGCCCCGCTCCCTCGCTGTCGGAGCCATTCCGCGCAGCGAAGGCGAACGGGCAGGGAGTCTCCTGCCCATTCGCCTTCGCTGCGTGGAATGGCTCCGACAGCGAGGGGCGGGGCCTCCTTGCTCCGGTTTGTAAACACAGTACTAGCACGGGGCGCAACTTACGGTAGGGCCCCTACCATAGAAACGCCTCTGGATCTCGCGAAAGAGATGATGGCACAATAGCGGCGGAAGCAGCGATGGTCACAATGGCGGCGGCAGCAGCTACGGGTATATTGGCGGTGGCAGCAGCGATGGGCACAATGGCAGCGGCAGCACGACGGGCACAATGGTGGCGCCGGCGGCACGACGGGCATAATGGCGGTGGAGGCGGCACGACGGGCACAATGGCGGTGGCGGTACAATGGGCACAATGGAGGCGGTGGCATGACGGGCACAATGGCGGCATGATGGCGGCGGCAACAGGCAAGTCAATTTAAGTAATTAATTATAGGTTAAAATAAATAAATAAAAATTTTGCTCACGCTTTGCGTCCCCCATTGATTTTTAAAAGTTATTTTAATTAATTAATTAATTAATTAATTGTGGGTGTGTATTTAATTAATTAATTGTGGGGGGGGGGTTAGGACCAGGAAAATCTGGTAAGCCTAGTGATGCACAAGGTTTCTGCCTGCAACTGAGTGCTAGATTTGGCTTGAGAAAGTGTGACAGGGCAATTAAGGAGAAAGATTGTTGCTGCAACCTAAAGGGTCTTCTGTGGGAGGTGATTCTTGGCTGGACATTTGAAAACTTAGAGAGAAATCTCACCTCTTGACTGAGTGACCTCGTCAGTCTCCAGTCATTCAGTGGCTTGAGATAAGCCTGTGGACACAAATCCCAAACTATTCCCCATCCTTCTAACTCCAGATCTTAATGCTGCCGTGATCCTGACCCCAAACACTGCCCCAATCTTACCTTCTCAAAGTTTTGTGTATGAAGAAGAATGGGGGACGGGTGGGCAGATTGGGGCAGAAAGGAGGGAGGATCCTGGGCGGGGGGTGGATTCAGCTGTGGTGGCGCACACCGAATCCTTACCCCCTTCCCAGGCCTGATCCGTCTTCACAGATCAACTCGGACTTGCGGCAGCTATCAAACCGGCGCAGGTCCAACTTGACCCACTGGGCCTGCAGGGGCTTACACCAGGACAAGGTAACAAATGTTTCCTTACCCTGATGAGGCCTCTGGAGGCCAAAACTCCCCTGCAGGATGCAGTGGAGGCCACCCTAGTGCCACTGCATCGCCGTGCAGGGTGTTACAGTGGATTGGGCTGTTTGATATATTGGCAAATTTTCTTCACATATCTAATTTTTTAGAGGGTAATGTAAGAATGACACAGCAGGGTGGGGTTTTTGAATATACATTTTTTTCTCTCCAGCTTGCAAAGTGCCTAAAATAATTTAATGTGGCCCACATCCCAAAAAGTTTGAAGACCTTGAAGACTGAGGTGTTCAGATTTTATATTTTTACTTTCAGGTGAGTCATGGGCTGGCCTTAGGTGAGTGTACTCCAGCAGCACAGGAAAATCACCTCACGTAGAGGCCTTTCCCTGCCTCACATAAAACATGACAACGCTTGGGCCAGCTCCTGTTTTGGCTGGAACCTGTCAGGTTATTCAGGAACCCACAAATAGCCAGAACAGTTTTGAAAGGAAAAGTACGATTTTATGTGTGTCTACAAGTATTTAGAGTGAAGCTTACCAGAGTCTTTCATTGCTTACCTAGCTTGTGTGGAGTGAGCTTGATTCCGAGTCCTAAACAAATCTTGTCTTGCAGCTACTCCAGGTTTTGGCCTGTTAGAGCTGCTAGGAAAATGTGGAGCAAAGAAGTACTGGACTCAGATTCATAAAAAGATTGAGTTGATTTTAAAGATTAAGGTTCAAATGAAATCAGAAACCTTTTTGTTGGGTATGAGGGAGGATCATGTAGGCGAAAAATTTCAAACTTTGTTTTTATATATGATAGCTGCGGCAAGAATTTTATATGCACAATATTGGAAGAATTCGGAGATACCTTCGCTGGAAGATTGGTGGCTGAAAGTTTTGGACTATGCTGAAATGGATAAACTTACAATTTTAATTAAGGAAAAGTCAGTTAACCTTTTCGTGAATAACTGGAAACCATTTATCGATTTTTTAAGAGAGAGAGAGAGAAGAACGATGTGATGATATGCGGATTTAATGAATAGAATGTGGGTGTTATTTTGGCTTAGTTGGATATTATATGTAGAAAATAGTGAATAGTATGCTAGTAGGATGTATTGCTTCGTGCTTGCTATAACTTTATGAAATATGTATTGTTTTTATGTTTATATATATATATATATATATATATATATATATATATATATATATATATATATATATATATATATATATATATATATATAAAGGAAAATGTGGAGCGGACCTCTCAACATTGCAGGCAATGGACCTGGCACCAGCACTGTTGAGCTAATCCCACAATAAGAAAACCCTTACAGGGTGTAGTGCACTGCTTCAAAGAATGTTTAAGCAGCTTTCATCCAGGTTGTTTGCATTGTCAAACTGTATGCAGATAAATCAAGATACACATTGAATAACTATTAAAATGAGTACTTTATCTAAGTGGAACTTTCAAGTACACTGTGCAAGTGCAAGACAAAAATGTTCTTTTTCTTTCTGCTTCAAAGGAAGTATTATCAAGATATCGGTATGACAAGTATTATTTTCCACATAGCTGCAAGGGTATTAATGCAGCTTACAAACCATATTGTGTAGAAGACATAACAAGGATTTTCTTTCCTTATCCAGGTATTTATCTCCATTGGAAGATTAAAAGCTTGCAAATGTATAATCAATTGTGCAATCCTATGCATGTCTACTCAGAACTAAGCCCCATTGAGTTCAATGGGACTTACTTCTAGGTCATCACTTAGGTCAGTTGGGATTGTAGACCAACTCTATGAAGAATGAAGGTACTTTCCCCACCATGTTCCACCCACCCCTTCATTCCATTTAAGTGTATAGTCAGTTTGCATTGTAAAACATCATCATTCTCATAACATCAGGATACACCATATAATTTTACCACAAACTCTTATAGTTATGTTACTGTATAATGAGAAACTCGCTCTGTTAAGAAGTTAAAGAAAGAATCAAAAGAGAATTGAAACAAAGCATGAAGCTAATACTTTAGATATTTTGAAAACTGGAGACACTTGCTTCCTTTTGTAATGGGAGGTATTTGGAGCTAATCTTACATTGTTGAAATTGTTCTAAGTTTTCACCACTGGTGAACAGTTTCCACCAGTGGCGTCGCTCTAGGTGGGGTGGAGCTCTAAGTTCCGCTGCGCTCCGACCCACCGTTTCACCCCTGCACAAGGCGGCCCCACCCCCTCGCCTTTGTGCGGACATGTAATGGTGGGTCAGAGCGCAGCGGAACTTGAGCTCCACCCCACCTAGAGCAACGCCACTGGTTTCCACAAGTAAGGTCCCTTGCTAATGGCCCGGGAGATTCTGCAGCATGTGTACAGTACTTCCTGTGAGACATGAGAAATAATGAAAGTTCAAAAAAAATTATGTGGGAGGAGCTCATGGCTTGACCATCACCCATTTCTGGAAACTGGAGCAATGCTTGCATGATAAAGTATAGGAACTGTGTCTTGCAATGCAATCCAGTGTAAACATCTGCCTGCGGAGCATGTGCTCCGCAGGCGGAGGGTGCCATAAACGCACCGTAAAGCACATTTTCGACACCCAGTGAGTAAGACTTGCCAGCACACATGCTAGCAGGCCACACTCCGCTGCAGACCAGAGCTGCTCCCACTGGAGGAAGGTAAGGGTTGCTCCGGTGGGATCAGGGGCAGGGGGAGGGTGGCCTGGCGGCGACAGAGGGCAGCCGTTGGCTGAGCCGGCCCAGGAGGGGGGTAGAGATATTGGCCGTGATATCCCCGTCCCCATTCCCAGGCTTGGCGGCCGTTATACCACCACCTCAGATTTCCGTCAGCTCTAGAGCCAACAGACATCTGAAGAGGCCGATCATTTCAGCCCTACACCCAGGGAAGGGGACGAACGAGACCCTGGGCTGCACCAGAGTGGCCCGGGAAGAGCGTAGAATCCTGCGGCTGGCCATATGGGCTGGCCGTGGATCTTTACGCAGGATTGGGCTGTTGGTCCCATATGACCTTAGGCTCCTGACATTTCCAGAACCACACAGAGAAAAAACATACTATAGCTCCCATACCACAAATATCTGAAGGGGTACTAAGATACTTACATGGTGATTTCCTTAGCTCCTGTTCCTTTAACAGCATCCAAATACACAGAAATGTAGCAGGTGAAGCTTTTGCCCAGGTCCTGTCCCCCCCCCCCAGACGACAAAAGACAAGATCAACTTTGGTATGAATTAGGCCACTTTATTATTTACAAATAACAGTGCAACACATCTTGCAGCGGATTCTAACTCAATACAACTCCGAACCCCTTTAGTGCAGGCACCTTTCCTGGAGAAGGCAGGCACAACAGTTGCTTCTCCCTTGGGTCTTCTTGCCACCCTGGCTCCAACCTGAGGTTGCCTTTCTATGACCCCAGGTTTTCCACACTAACTTCAGGAAAAGGGGGGAGGGTCAAGGTAGCCAAATTGCTCAGCCACCCCAGACCTGACAGCCTTTGAGAGAGACTTTGCTATTCAAGCCTGAGGAGTCACCAGCCTGTATCCCCGAGCCAGACAGCCTCCTGAGATTGGTTCTGGTTCCCCTGCTGACTTTTGCTTACCTTAGGGTGCACACCAAATCTTCCTCCCTGTCCCAGTCTATACTTGCCAGTAGTAGCCAAACTGGCTAAAAACACCATACTTCATGGGCAGTCTGAGGCAGGTGAAAAAACTTCCCACCGACACCCAATCTTAGGGGAAGCAAAAAATGTCTACCTGGCTCCTAGGGAAAACCAGCTACTGCAACCTTAAGACTATCCCGCCAGTGGATGGGTCGGAGCACAAAGCCTCCCAGAACTGGAATGCTGGGACAGAGCCTGCATGCTGACAATTCTGCCTGGCTCCACCCCTAGCTAGCCCAAGGTCCAATCAGGTGCCTGTATTTCTTACTCTTGGCTTGTACAGGGTGGGACCGGGTACAGAGAGCCCCCACCTTAATCTTATCAATGGAGGGGTTGCCTTCCTAGCATGGGGATGTGATAAAAAAAAATGCTTGCTTAATATATCTGTGTAAGCCTGCTGTTAAGGGCATAGGAATTCTGACAGAAAGATGATTACCCTTCTAGAAACATACTCAACTTGTTCTTATGTCCAACAAACTTTGCTTTGTTGTGATGATAGTGTGCTTCCCTCTCTTTCCTTCTTCCTCATGTGCTCCTGAGTGCAGGAGATTGAAAGCTTCATCTTGTGCCTTTGAACAAACTACATTTCATGGTGCGCGCACATATGTGAAACTATGGCTTGTTCTACCCAGTTATTTCACAAACCCAGTTTGCAAACCAACATCAAAACAGTTTGATATCCTGGCTTGTGAACTAACTGTGATTTGAACAAACCACAGTTTGCCCTTTTAGGACATAACTGGAAACTGCAGCATGTTCAAAACTGCAACTGGAAGCATTGTCTGTCCTTCACTCATGCAAAAAGGAGGGAGCAGAAGCAGAGCACATGAGAGCGGGGTAGGTAAATTGTACCCGGGCCCAGGGTCAAGAAGGGGGTCCAGGAGTCAAAGGAGTGCCCCCCAGAAATTTCCTGGGATCTCACTGGCCTCATGGAGAGTGAAAGACAGAGGGCGGGGCAACTGGGAGGTCAAGTCTACCAGGTAGATAGACCTGGGTGCCATTGGGAAGCCTGGTAGACCTGGGCTCCGGAGACTTTCCCGGCCACTGTTGCCCTCCCCCTGGCCCATTTTGCCCCCTCCCCCTTTGAGAAGGGGCCCAAAAGAGACTTTGTACCCCTGATAAAATTCCTCTGAGAGGCCCTGAGCAGAAGCGAGAGTGAGAGAACCCAATGCTTTTTCTGGTGCACTCTTGTCACAACAAAAATTTTGCTCTTCTGCTATCTGAATGCAGCTAGCAGCGTATTTAGCAGTTTATCGTCACCAATAATCAGGGGGTTATCAGTGTATATCATGAGTCAAGTCAAGTGGGGCAGACATCTTACGACTTTGCCCTGCTTGCCAAGGGTGGGATGCTGCTTAAGTTGAAATGTCTGGGTTTTTTTCTTCCACCACAGCATTTAAGGCAACTTGATAAGACTGGGCTGCCGAATGGGTAGCTATAGTACAGTTAACCTTCCTTTAATAAAATACATTTTCAGTATGTAGATGACTTTGCTCTGTGGCTGACATAAGTGGTTAAAAACCCCCAAAACAATCAGACTTTAGACAAAGCAGAATGCAAAATGGCCAGTGTTGCCTTTCCTCTTGGAAAATGACTGGAGTGCATCACCCCGCTTCCCTGTTTCATTATTCCCTGTTGTTTTTTTCCAGCCTTGTTTGATAGGGAAAGTGAACGAAGCCATATCTAAACTACAAACATACCGGTACATCAGTTTTATGCCAGTTTAAGGTTCATGGTTTCCCCCAAAGCATCTGGGGGGTTATAGTTTGGTGAGAGGCAATGGCTGGTCTCTGGCTCAGAATCTGGTGAAGTTCTTTGTGATGCATAGTCCTACCTCACAGAACTACAGCTCCCAGAATTCCTTGGGAAGAGGGAATACCTATTCAACCATCAACCAGTTTCAAGTGTGCATATGCTCTGTCTAGACCGCCTTTATTGCTTTGCCTTATCTCCTTTCCCTTTCTCTCAGCTTTTCATGTCCAATATGAGTCAGCTCTGGCTTCACTCCAGATGCACTGACCTGTTCCCTCCTCCTTTATCTGTCATTTCACCCGGCAGCTACTGCTCCTGACTGCTGCAGAGCTCTAAAGAAAGGCCTGATGGAAATGTCATTTCCAGGCCTGTAGTTCACATAATTCACAGGCAACAGCTATTGGTTATAGATGAAACTAAGTGGAAGAAGTAGGATCTTTTTTTTTTTCCAGTGGAGAAATTCCTTTTAGCAGGCAGAAAGAAAAACATGTGGATTGTTGAGCAGAACATGACTGTGATTTTCAAGCATTTCAGCAGCACCTTGGGATTCAGAAATCCAATTCCAAACAAAGCCAAAGAGAATGCAGAGCCAAGCTACACATTACATGAAATGGGTAGTATGACCCAACTTAAATAGCAGCTGCGGGGGAGGGGGGGAGAGATCAGATTTGGGAATTCAGAATGTAGTCTATGCAAGATCAGTCACCTTGAGAAGAATAATTACCTTTGACCTCTCCCATTGCAGCTGCTGTTCTTCCTGCCTATTTCTTTCTCCGACTCTGACGTCCACCCCCTTTCTATCACCCCCTTTCTATCACTACCTGCTGCTGCAGGGTAATTGAAGTAAGTTCACAGTGTGTGACCCGTACTTGGAGGATAAGGACAGATAACCTTGAGCAGGAGCGTGTCTGGGAATTATGAGTAGGGCTGTCATCGAATCACATCTTAGCCAATTCAACAAATGAGTTCCCATTGATTACTCAATTAATAGCTTCAGTCGGCTTGGTTTGCATATGACCAAACCATACTACGGGAGGAGAAAAGCATACTTCCCTTGTTTCGAGATGGTGCACATATACCGGTATGTGGCAGCAGGCACCATTCTCGCCTCTGTGAAAGTGAAGGGGTGATGACTTCCTAAAGTGATACCTCCGATTTGCAGTTTTTAACAAGTACTTATAATACTGTAACTCACCTTAAAAAAAGTATTTCTTGATTCGCCATTTTAGGCCATACTTGCATTTGTGCAACTTCGAAAATGTTGCATTAGTGCAACATTGTCAGGGGACCTCCAAACAGGTGAACTTCTTTGGAAAATACATCTAGATGTTTCTACAAACCTGTACTGAAATTGATGCGTTTTCACATCTATGGCCTTGAAGGGAGTTGTTATTACAGGCGCTGTCCATGGTGCAGAGTATGTAAAACACGTCCAAAGAAATCTTAGAAAAAAATATTTTACTTTGCATACAGCTTAGCTGTTTCAAGATCTTGCAGAGGAAGGTCCCAGGGTGGGCATCCTGGAGTAAGAAGTTCCCTGTTGAAAACCCTATTTACAGACAGACAATAATGAGTATGACTGGGAATGTTTAAGGCCACAGGTGCGTTTGAGCATCAATTTTTAAAAAAAATACTTGAGGTGTTCACTTGTCCCTGAAAGCTTTCAATTTGACTAGCTCCAGGCCTATCATAAAAAGCCAAAATTGCAACTTTCATTTCAACAATGCGCAAATGTATCAACAGTGCAAAATGGGGTCAAAAAATAAAATAAAAAACTAACTTCTGCCTTTTTTTATATAAAGACATAAGTAGACAGTCATAACAACTTTCATTTCAACAATGCGCAAATGTATCAACAATGCAAAATGGGGTCAAAAAATAAAATAAAAAACTAACTTCTGCCTTTTTTTATATCAAGACATAAGTAGACAGTCATAACAACTGTGGTCCTGAAAAGGTCCATACTTACACTGTTCACAGTCCAAATTTCAGATCCTTTAGTGGCGGTAGTTTTTCATTATCCTTCTTTGAAAAATTGATGCAAAATGTCACCATTGGCCAAAAATGAGATTTATTAATGTGGGGTGCCTTTTTGGTCAAGGCTTTGAATCACTTAATCCAACTCATTGTAGATTAGTAGCAGGAATATTACTAGTAGTAATGCTAACTAGACCATTTCCAAACTGCTTTCCCCATAAAACTGCTTCTGGGCACCTGTCTAATGTTGGAACAGGGGCAAGCCCATTTACAGCCCAATCCTAACCCACGTTCCAGCACTGATGTAGCTGCAA
Source organism: Plestiodon gilberti rubricaudatus (assembly GCA_026170595.1). Taxonomy (NCBI): domain Eukaryota; kingdom Metazoa; phylum Chordata; class Lepidosauria; order Squamata; family Scincidae; genus Plestiodon; species Plestiodon gilberti. Next base: position 120,970,121 of record JANXHW010000001.1, on the reverse strand, counting down.
TGGAGCCCCAAGGTAAGGGAATGAACATTCCCTTACCTTGAGGAGGCCTCCGCGACTGCCCCCCTACTGCGACTGTCCCCTTCCCCTAAGGTGAGCCCTGGCCCCGCCAGCATGGGCGCATCCTGTATAGGATGCAGTGGCCGGTCATTTAGGCTGGCCGTTGCATCATAGGCAGAATTGGGCTGCCCATGGCAGCATGGGCAAGCAAAGAACCATATCTACCACAGTGTACAGAACACATAAGAATATGTCATGAGTGAATGGCTGACTCATGATCCTTTGCTTGGACAAGAGTGTCCAAGAGAATCTGCTTCTGGCCACGCTCTGCACTCAAACTGGAAGCTGCTAGTTCATTAACTACACCTTGAAACCATGGCCATTTGGGAAGCTACAGTAGCAGCTACTTCCAGTGAAAACTACAATATAATTAAATGTTGGCAAGGATGTAGTGAAGAGTACTTTACTCACAATTGATTTATGTGAAAAGACATTAAGAATTACAGTACTGCTGCCGTTCCAGGGTTTCTCCAGAAACTATATTCATTATATTCCTAGTTGCCATTTAATGCTGCTAACATTTCTTTTTAAACGTATTTTTCCTCTGTATTATTATGTTGCTCATGATGAAGGAATATGTAAAATTAGCTTTCCGTTGAAGTAATTTCAGAAACACTTGCTCCATTGCAAAACATTTTTTCCCAAGTCAAATATCACAAAAGGTTTTAACCTTCAACAACATTTATTTTTAATGGCACAAATGAAAGAGGGTGACATTAACACTTCAAAGCAGCAAAGACGATGCATTCCCAATCACACTGTCACAGGGAGATCTACAAAAAGCATTGGAGAGACCTCAAAAACTGCTTTTGCATTTTACCAGTTTTAAAATATGACTTTGCTTTCAATAATGTGCTGTCCCCAGGAACCTCACATCATTGGGATGCTATTATAATTTGATTTCTATCAAAGCGTTGTGCCATGTGCAAAACGTTGCCAAGAGAGACTTAAACTACGCATTTGCCTACTTTTCTTTAAAGGCCTCCGTTTTCTGCAATGCTAATGCAAAACTATTATTTTTTTAAACCTTGCAATTGAAGGCTCCAATCTGATAACATTTGCCATAGTTTTTGGATTAGGAATCCATCCAGAGTATAAAATGAGGGTAGTTGCTAGATTGCACTCCAAGAACACAGATACTGTAATATGATGACAACTGTAAGACAAGGCTAGATGAGGTTTGATAGGATCTTTGTGCTCCACCCACAGATAAGTCGATGTGGGGTATAAAACAGGACACCTACTTCTCCAGCAAGATGTCTCTTTATAATCTGAAAACATGGCTCCAGAGTGGCTCCACAGATGGGGCATGGGCCAGGCCCTCCTTTGCAAAGGCCTACATCCATGCCTGGCCAACCCCTAGAACAGTAAGGTTCTTCTGTTCTCACTGATCCCCATCTCTGCTTGGTAAGCCAGGGCCCATGGGAATGCTTCCTATCTGCTGCCGTAGTAGCTTCCCACAAACAACCAATAATCCAGCCAGGGCCCAGGATTTACAAGGAGGCAGAGAGAAACGGCAGGAAACATGAGTTCTCCTTCATGCTGCCACCCACAACTGCAGCAGCAGTGAAGGAGAACTGTCATCACACACCCACTGCCCAAATAGCTTTCCCAGCTGGGTCCCATTGGTGGTGGACAGATGAGGGTCCTTCTCCACTACTGTCAACGTAGCAGCATGAAGAAGGCTTTGCATCTGTCTGCTGTCCAGTTCCTGGACATCATGGGGATGGCCCGGGCATATGCATTCACTTTTCAAAACATAGGGAAGTGTACCATTGAGACCCCTCACAGGGCTTCAGTTCCAGACCCCCCCCAAAAAAGCTGGAGCTGCCACAGCTTTTGTTATTGTTCAGTCGTTAAGTCGTGTCCGACCCTTCGGGATCCCATGAACCATATCCCGCCAGGCCTTCCTATCCTCCACTATCTTCCCGAGTTCGCTCATTTTCATGTTCGTTGCATCGGTGATGCTGTCTAACCATCTCATCCTTGGCCTTCCCCTTCTCCTTTTGCCTTCAATCTTTCCCAGCATCAGAGTCTTCTCCAGAGAGTCCTCTCTTCGCATTAGGTGGCCAAAATATTTGAGCTTCAGCCTCAGTACCTGTCCTTCCAGGGAACAGTCAGGGTTGATTTCATTTAGGATTGACTGATTTGATCTCCTAGCAGTCCAAGGGACTGCTTTACTTGGAAGTAAGTTCCATTGTTTGAATTCACTGGGACTTATGTCTGAGTAAACATGGATGAGATGAAATTGCAGGAATGCTAGCACTTAGAACCCCGCCAAAGAAATGGGACTACATTTAGCTCCCATTTGTGTCAGTGGGAATGTTAAGCACATGGTTACATTTCTGCTCTGTTTGATTCTGTTTTGTTTTACTTTGCATGGTTTTTCATATGTTATTTTCTGTTTACATTTTTAATTTATAGTGTAAGCTGCTTTGTGGGAAGAGCAGGATGTTCATGTTTGAAAATATAAAATTGATACATTTTCCTATTTAACGGCATGATCCTCCATAAGAATCTGCATGCGGAGCACGCACTCAGCAGGTTGAGGGTGTCATAAACGCACTGTAAAGCGTGTTTACGGCACCTTGAGAGTAAGGCCCACCAGCGCGGAGGCCAGCAGCCCTCTCTCTGCCTTCTACCCGACCGGAGGAGGTAAGATTTGTACCAGTCAGTGTAGGGGCGGGGGGAGGGCGGGGATATTGGCGGCGAGCTCTGCCGATATCCCCAGCCCTCTCACACTCTGGGCCACCCGTACCCCGCCACCCTGGATGTATGTCGGCTTGAGAGGAGGCCTGTTGGGGCCGGGCAGTCCTACACCGGAGGAAGAGAATGAACGTCCTCTTCCCCCGAGGATTCCCCTATGGGCCGGCCGCGGATCCTTACGTAGGATCGGGCTGCCCATCTATGGTATGGGTTTATACATTTTATGATGGAGCTGTTATCTGAAAGGACGCCAGCTGGTGTTTTCTTTTAGGAACAAAGGGAGCTGCCTTATATTGAATCAGACCATTGGTCCTCATGGCTCAGTATTGTCTACATTGACCTACAGTGGCTCTCCAGGGTTTCAGGCAGTGGGTCTCCCAGCAATACCTAGAGATGCCAGGGATTGAACCAGGGACCTTCTGCCACTGAGCTATACTCCCCCCCCCTCGCTGTGTTCTTCTAGAATGCTATTTTGTGTTTTGTGTTTGAGGCTGCTTTCACTGTAATGCTATTGCCATTATGTCGGTAAGCTGACTTCAGTATCCCTTTCACAGAAAAGCAGGGCAACAAAAAACATGAATTTATGATCATTATTATTTTAAAGTAGTTAATTGTGGCTAAATGGTGTCTAATTGTTCTTCACTTCTGCCTAGAGCGGAGGCATTCAGGCGCTCTGGTTTGCCCATAGTCTCTGCAAAAAGTACTGTTCCTGATTGCAGGGGAGGACAGGATGAGAAGCTCTATCCTGGTTGCCATGAAACTCCCCCTCCTCATAATTACTCTCCCACAGGCATCCCTGCCAGTCTCTGCAGCTCAAAGGAAAAGAAAGAACTGACAGTCTGCAAAAGGGGCTGGACCGTTCTACCCCCACCGATCAACACATGCGAGCCTTGTGACTACATTTCTCTCGTGTTGTATGAAGCATACACATGATGGACATTCCCAAATATTATCATTCCAATCATTACGTTAAACACATGGCCACGTAAATCCATCCTTGAAACCAAGTCTTTTTTTCCAAACCACCAACTAGTTGCCATCAAGGTGACATAGCTGGGTTTGTTTGTAAGCCTTCATGACAGTTTGTTTTGAAGAAAGTCTTCTCAAAGAAAGAAAGATTTCAAATAACCCTGACTGGAAGTAAACCTGCCAGCACTGTATTTTGTGTGTTTGACATACTGAGATTGTATAGTTTTGGGGACTCTTTGCTAAAACTAGTGCCGGTCTAAAAATTCTCAAGGAAGAATTTTCATTTAGTAGAGCTGAGAGATTAAGCCCCCCCCCCCCACACACACACAGCAAATTGATTTTTGTTAAGAACTTTACTGGAACAAAGAGACAACTGAAGTCATTGTTATACACAGGCAGAAACACCAAGACAGGAAAAGAAACAGAAGTCCAGTAGAAGTAGGAGAGAGCAATCCACAAGCCCTTAAACTAGGGACCAACTCCCGCTACTGGTGGGGGCCAACATTAACACACTTGTTCTCTATATACACAGGGTGACTTAGTTCACATGCTGCACCTCTCCGTGATTTTCAGCCTCAAATTTGGGGGCAAATTTTGAGGAATTTTTGGCTGGTTGAGGGGAAGTGGCTGCCCTTTTTTCCCTTTAATATTTTTAGTGCCTGTGGCTGTGGCAGCAGTGGCAGTGTGGAGCTCCTCTTGGCAGCCACCTGCTACATATAATATATTCCCTCCACCACCACCATGCTGCCACATGAATGATGCTATGTCATGCTGCAGTTTCATTCTGAGGGGGCTTCTGGAGCCCCTCTCCCCCCCCCCAAAAGGCTTCTGCCAATGGGTTGAGAAATTTCTCAGAATTTCTCAGCACCTCTGAAAAATGGTCAAAACTGTGCTCCCATTTTCACTGTCTGGGGCATAGGAAATGAGGGCATTTCAGATCAGTCTTTGATATAACCATTGTCAACATTCTTCCTCTTATTACACAAAGAAATATAATGGCATGTGTCTAAAGACGCTACTGTGATAGCAGAAAGCACTCCCCTCTAACCATCATGCCAAACAGGATCAAGAGGATTTGGAGAAGCAAGGATGGCTGCGGATGGGGGGGGGGAATTTGTGATCCTCCCTTCACGTAAATGGAAGTGCCTTCTGCTCACATAGATCCAAGCAAATGTGTACACTGGAAATGAGAAGCATACTACTTTTAAAATAATATTTTTGGATCTGAGAAAATTTATTCAGTGAGAAAGATTGCCCAAAGCATGTATCTGGACATATTAACTCTCATTGAGCAATTTATTACAGGCACAGGGGCTTCCATTCATTTTGCAGAAGCCTTTCTTCCTGCGCATTCTTTTGTGCTCACCGATCTGCTCCTTTCAATTAAATGAATGGGGTAGCCTACACGTTGCACTGTTCCACGCCTGTGCCATCAGAGTGCATACAGTTCTCTCATTTCGGGCACTTGTGTTTTTTTAAAAGTCTGGGGGAGGCAGGATGTGGTAAGCTTCATGTGGATTTCATTAGTGTGTTTAATAAGTAATGAATAATAGCTTTATTACTCAACAAGGGGTTTCTCCTTCCTTTTTTCCCCTCTACATTTTCACATAATGTCTTTGAATAGAGAGAAACAAAAAAAAATCACTGTACTTTGTATGCATGACAAAAGCCCGAGACCATGGGTCATTTTCCCAACTGGGTCTCTTAAGATGAACATGAACAATTTCTGTGATTTGCTGTGACCCAAGGGTGCGATTCAACTCTGTTTTGAAAGCAATGGTGCTGCTGCAAACGTACTTCACATTGCGCCTCAGTTATTTTTAAGCAGCTGTTTGGCCCCAATCCAGAGGCAAGGTTACAAGCCTAGTCATATTTGCCAGGGAGAAGGTCCCATTGAATTCTTACTTCCAGGTCGACATACATAGGATTGCACCATCAGAGATGTTCATGCCACCACAAAGTGCTACATAGGTCTGTGGGTGGAAGCTGTGAGAAGCTGCCGTGTTTAATAATTTGCATTTGTGAGCAGAAGCAGATTGAGCAGTGTTTCTTAAACTTTGGGTCAGAACCCACTTGGTGGGTCGCAACCTGATTTCTGGTGGGTCCCAGGTGAAAGATCAGATAAGTAATTGCCTCTTAAACCCTGAGGCTAATCAAAAATCAGATAGCTGCTAATTGCCCTTCAAAGAGCTGAGCTCCTGGACTTTGCAAGCTTGTATAAATATAGGAAGATAAATGTTTTGAGTGTCTTTTTTCTGGTCTGTTAAGTTCATCAATGAAAGGTAGTGGGGGCAGGTGAAGGCTGGGTCACATAACTAAGCCCCTCAATCCTTGAGGCTATTCATTAGGGCTGCCTCATTACGAGAAATGGATTGATTTTTTTTTGCAAATAAATAAAAAATTACTTGTAAATAAATAAATATATTATTTCTTTCTAGATCACATTTTTTTAAAAAAAGTTTCGTAAAGCTAGGTGGGTCCCGATAGAGTGTCATTTTTAAAAATGGATCCCGGTGCTAAAAGGTTTGAGACTCACTGAGATAGAGCATTCTTCTCCAAGTTCGGAAGCAAATACCCTGCTGAGATCAGAGACAGAGAGTCCAGCTCAATGCCTGCCACTTCATAGGCAGAGGAGTGCTGCATGTTCATATTTCAACCTTCTCAAGCAAAAAAGTGGACTTTGGAAAGGTGGGTGGGGGAACCCACTCTACAGGTCTTTCACGATTCTTGGTGCACGCTGCAGCCCTGATTTGCTGTTGCATCTGTTCCATTTTTTGGTTTCAGTATTTCCTTGCTGCCTGACCATACATCCAGTCATTCTAGGGATTCCATATTCCATAGGGAATATGATAATGCACAGTGCCACATAGCCAAGCAGATTTGGCTACCAGGCAATGTCACTGACAGCAGAGGAGGAAGTATTGCTCTCATTCTAAACAGAGGGGAGAAGAGCAAACAAATTACTGTTGCAGAAGTAAATTGGCTGAAACTCTCTGTCTTGCCATGCGGCCGCAGCTACTACAGCTGTTCCTGGAGGATCAGAGTTTCAGTGGCACTGTTACTACCGTGTGTGTGTGTGTGTGTGTGTGTGTGTGTGTGTGTGTGTGTGTGTGTGTGTGTGTGTGTGTGTGTGTGTGTGTGTGTGTGTGTGTGTGTGTGGCCCTCCTTTGTTGCTACCATGTCACAGAGAGTGGTCCTCCTCTTCCAGGCCCTGCTTCCACCTGATGCCTCCACTTCCCACCCCCTGTTCCTGAAGCTGCTCGTCCTCTCAGATGGCTGGCAGAGGCACCTGGGACTAGGTAACAGGGTGGCTCTTTCATCATCCTTTTCCATCCTCCTCCCAGCCACCCCATTCTTGTTCACTCTGCTTTTTGAAAAGAAGGGAGTGGCATGGAGGAGGAGGTAGGAAAGGGGAGGGGTGGGCAGGTTTTTTTTTGGGGGGGGCGTAAGCTACGTGTGCAGGGTGCATTTTGTGCACAAGTGGGAAGGGAGAAACCACGGGAGCAAGGCAGGGTGTCAGATGGGGGAACTATGGATCTCCTTTCAGGATGCTCAGAGGGCTTGGGCCAGGCCTGCATGTGTGCATTATAAAAAACAAACAAACTGGGGCTATAAAAAACTGTTTACATTGTTTTAATGGCTTTGTTTTAATTTTATTATACTTTGTATTTTTAACATGTTTGACAGCGCAATCCGACTTAACTTTTGTGCCGGTTTAACCAGCAGCGCAGCAAGAACGGGAGGCCCCAGAACGGAAAAGGGATTCAAATCCCCTCCAAAAGAGGAATTCAAAGGGGATTTGAATCCCTTTTCCGTTCTGAGGCCTCCTGTTCTCGCTGTGCCACTGGTTAAACCGGCACAAAAGTTAAGTCGGATTGCACTGTCACATAGTTAGGCGCAATCCTCCCTAAGTATCTGGCGGGCGGCACAGGTCCTATCCCCATTCCGGGATCGACCTGGAGGTCTACCCCTTCCCCCGGTGTAACGCGGGGAGGCCCCAATGGGCCTCCTTGGATTTCTGCCAGCTATTTAGCTGGCACAAGTCCAAGGAGGCCGTGTAAAGGCCGTGCCAGCCTGGGAATGGGTCGGGGATATGGATTTTGAAGGTCTTCACTGGATTCCTGAGGGTCTCCACTGCTGCAGCTGCTGGGTGGTAGGCTGCCCCTCCCCATAACCCCATTGACCCCATAGGATCAATGACTCCCTATCCACGAATTCAGTACCCGCTTGGGATTGCAGGAACCTAACCCCCGAGGATACCGAGAACTGTCTGTAATAGCTAAAAAGTTGCTTATTTGGATGTGCTGTGGAAGTTCTGGGACCAGCTCTTTTTATGTTTTCAGTAGGCGTTCCAGGTCTTTAAGTGCTCAACAACAGACAGTTTGCTTGATTGCTGCTTACAAGTGGTGGTGATTGAAACAAAATGTCACCCAAAGAGAATAGCCAAGAAAGGCAACAGACAATGCATCGTCCTTCACTCAAATGCATTTTATTTCACATTCTTGCCAGAAATGGACTGATGACCTTTTGCACAGTGCTTCATTTGATACCCACACTGACAGAAAGAAAGAAATCCTAACAGACTCGGAAGCATTTTGCCTTTTGCAATTTGATGTCTTTCAAAACCACATTTCTCAAGACAACTGAGAAAGAAAGAGCAGCGTAAACTTTATCTATTTGCCCTACTGAGCTAGAAGCTCTGAAGCTGAATTCATCGTTTAAAACAAACGTTCATTTAAATGCGGGAAATGGTGGGAAACTGTGAGTGTGGTCCAGGCAAAAGCAAGATATGTGCATTCAGGCCCCATGTATTTTCACGGGAGATAGTTAAACGTGTGCTAAAGTCTGAAACTGAAAGAAGTGGGAATTGAAAGTGCATAACTTTGCCTTGGATCACACCCAGTATATCCCCCCACCCTCTAAAAAACATAATAATGTTTGAAGAGGATGCCAGGCAGTGGGAGGGGGAGACACTAGGCATCTACTTAAAATGCTTCTACCAAAGGATCCACTCACAAAGTCCACAATAAAAACAATGTATAAAGCCACAATTTCAAAACAGAACAAAATAACTAAGCAAACTAACACAAAAGTTGAATAATATGTCAAGCAGCAGCAAAAAATAATAATAATACAGCACATTGATGACATATCGTTTCAGAATGAACAGCACCCAACAAAATTGCACAGAACCAAGAGCCTTCCAAACACCCCTATCTTCACAGCATGCCTGAAGGTGTACAAAGTGTGGATCTGTCTGGCCTCCACGGGGGGGGGGGGTATTCACAAAACAGTGGTGCCACCACTGAAAAGGCTCCTCTTTCAATGGATACCGGCTGAACCTCAAACAGGCTGGGCCCAACGCCTGAAGCAGGGCTTTAGGTTATTATATAAGCAGGAAGGCAAATATGGGAGAAGATAAAAGCATTAAGCAGACAAAAAAAAATACAGAGAGTTCTGCATTTTCAAAGTGGTGCTGAAATGAATTTCATGGAGCAAAGTAACAGCTCAAAATCTAAAGTTTCCAAGTTTAAATTCATGTGGATACCAACAAGCAAAAACAAAAGGGGGGTGGGTGAAAAAAAGGGGGGCAATTCACTCTTGGATTTTCAAACTGAATATGCATGTCATATTGTGGGCGTACTGGGGCACCTGCTGGCCCCACCAACCTACCTCATCTACAAAGAAAGGACTCACAGCAGCCTAGAAGTCAACTTTGAGAATCTTGAGCCATGTAGTGACTTTAGATTTGCTTAACTTTATGTGCGAGTCACACACGGGGTCCAGAAACTCTAATCACTGAATGAATCTAGATTTTCAAAGTTGACTTACAGGCTGCCATGAGGCCCTGACAGCCAGTGGGGGTGTCCCAGGAACCCTCTACAGCGCCTGTGAGCAGTCCCTAGTGACCACTGGCAATGGGCATTTCCCCCTCTCCCGTGACTAAATGGCCCATCTTGCTTTCCAGCAGCATTCCCAATAATAATAATAATAATAATAATAATAATAATAATAATAATAATAATAATAATAATTCCAGTATTTATACACCACCTTTCTTGGTCATTGGATTTATCCTCTGACTTTAATTCAAGGCAGTTTACAACAGGCAGGCAATTCTAAATGAAATGGTTTGTACATTTAATAAATGTCCTAATCTTTCATGGGACGCTTCTTTCAAGGTGTTTCCTTTCACAGTCTGGCCTCTTTGCTGGCATTCACGTCCCACCCATTGACTGACAGACAACTCCCTCTCATGGAGCATTGGCTGCAGCTTTCTATCTCTCACATAGAGGGCTTTTTATAGCTTTGTCAGCAGCGACGGAATCTCGAACTTCCGTCCTTGAACTTCAGGTATGTAAGGCTGCAGCTCTCCCAACTGAGCCAGACCTCCTTCCAGGGAGGCAGGGGCTAGGCCAGGCAATGTCATGGGCCAGGCCAAGGAGGGAAGGCAAGTGAAGGAGAAACTGCCCCTTCAGACCCACTGCTGAGCCTCAGCATCCATTACACTAGCAAGAGCAGAATGAGCAGAATGAACTGGAGGGATAAGCTAATTGGGATGAGTGTGGGGAGAGAAGCTGGGGGTGGGTGGGGCAAGTTAGGGGGCAGAGCACATACAGGACCCTGACTCTGGTCTTATCCTAAAGCCCAGTATATCCTGGTGCCAGCCCTGATGCATGTGAAAATCCACATCTCAAAACTATACACATTCTGTTTAAACTCTGTTTCAGTTTGTTGTTGTTGTTTTCTCCCCCCTCCCCCCTCAATCTATGAATATTGTGTATACATTTTTCCCATGAAACCAGAAGGACCTTAAAATGCTTCACTGGATTAGTGCTTTATATTTTAAGGTCAAAATTGTTCTAAATGAATGCAAAACTTACATGTAGAACCACTGTAGTTGTAAGCGGGATTATGGTTAGTGAACCTTCAATTTATTTATTTATTTATTTATTTAATTTTATTTACAGTATTTTTACCCCACCTTTCTCCCCAAAGGGACCCAAGGCGGCTTACAACATGAGAAAGGAATAAAATACAATACAAAAAATAATCACATTTAAAACAATCAAAACAATTCACGAAAACTAGTAAAAAACAGCATCTAAAAATTGATAAAAACAGATCAAATTACAATTAAAACAAGAGCATAAAAACAGCAGCACTCCACCTGTACCAGCAGGATGTTTAAAAAGGCAAGGACTCAGAAGGCTTCCTTAAACAGGAAAGTTTTCAGGCCTCGCTGGAAAGTCTCCAAGGAGGGAGCAGTACATAAATCAAGAGGGAGGGAATTCCATAGGGTTGGTGCCACTACTGAGAAGGCCCTATTTCTGGCCGCCGCCCCTCACACCTCCCTGGGCGATGGTACCCGCAAAAGGGCCTTCTCTGATGACCTAAGGAGATGAGCCGGAATACATAGAAGTAGGCGGTCTCTCAGATTACCATGGCCCCAGTCCGTATAGGGCTTTAAAGGTCAAAACCAGCACTTTGAATTGGGCCCGGAAACAAATTGGCAGCCAGTGCAGCCATTGGAGAACCGAACCGCCTACCTCCAGTGACCACACGGGCCGCCGCATTCTGCACCAATTGCAGTTTCCAAACCATCTTCAAGGGCAGCCACACGTAGAGCGCACTACAATAGTCTAACCGCGATGTCACCGTGGCATGGATCACTGTGGTCTGGTCTGCACGATCCAAGTACGGACGCAGCTGGCGCACCAGCCAAAGCTGGACAAAGGCCCCCCTGGCCACAGCCGCCACCTGGGAATCCAGGAGCAGCTGCGGATCCAGGCGGACTCCCAAGCTGCGGACCTGCTCCTTCAGAGGGAGTGCAACCCCATTCAGAGCAAATGACACTCACACACACGATTTGAAAGTTGTCATCAAAACATTTCACGCAAGTGACAATTTTTAAAGTACAAAAGTGATGTTCTTTGCCATCCAGGGTAGCCCTGCAGTTCTGATGAAGTTTTGGCTATTAGTGTACGCTGCTGCAAAGAACCCTCACTCTCTCAGTATTGAAAGTCGTGGATTAGAGCTCTTTGCTTTGATGTTTAATGAGTGAGTGATTAAGCATTGAATGTTGAAAAGGTCAGACCCTTCCCACTGATCCTCATTTCGTCTGCCATGTCAATTACTTTCACCCATTTCCTGAACAAGGACTGGAGAAACACTTGCCTACAGGGACGTGCAGCAGGTAAGGCAGCCCCTCCCCCAGTCCATGGACCAAAGCCACAGCCAAACTTAGAGATTGCATGTGTGTGCTACCTGCTTACCTGGGTGCAAGCAGGTAGCATGCGCAATCTCCGGGTTTGGCTGCAGCTTTGGGCCATGGACTACAAAGGGGAGGGGCTCTCTCACCTGCTGCGCCTGCACCGCATGGCCCTGCTTGCCTGTTACTGTTACTGCAAATCAGCATACTAACTAGGGAGCAGCTCATATATGTGACGACACCACCCAGTTCCTCTGTGGTATTAAACATGCCCACTCTTAGACTCATGCACATTCAGGGTCGCCCTGAGGAAGTACTCTTTGCACTGGAAATGATTGCAGCCATTCTTGCAATGGCTACAGCACTTTCCTGGGCCACTGCATTCATGGCAAGTGTATCACATGTCCTTCCTGCTCACAGTCAGAGGCACAAACAGGCCACACCTGTCAGAGAGCACACCTGGATGGACTGACACCGGGACTCTCACGACTGGTGTAGCATACTGGCTAAGAGCCCAATCCTATCTCTCCCCACCCCCCACCCCCCACTGGTGCAAACAGTTGTGTGCTGTATCCAGCAAGGGGGAGGGGAGATCAGGAGGCTATGGAAGGGCAAGGGTATTTAAAGCCTCCCACTCCATAATGGGTCTCCTCGGACCTGTGTCAGCTCTTTACCGCCAGTTTTTTAGCTGGTGCAAGTCCGTGGAAAGGGGGTAGGGAGGTTGCAAAAAAGGATAGGATCTGGTGGCCATCACCACTGAATTCACCCCTCATGCAGCCTCCTTGCCCCATTCCTTCCCCCTCCTCGCCCTGTTCCCCCCTCCTTGCCCCATTTTCCCCCTTCCCCATCCCTTCTGCTGCCTTACCTGCTTTGGCAGGTGAGATGAAGTCCAACAACATCTTGCAGCAGTGCTCCCAAAATGGCTACCTATGGAGTGCTCTGCACTGCGCTCCGTTGGCAGTCATTTTGCAGCAGTGGAACTCAGTTCCACTGTTGCAAAGCACTACGCGACAGCCCAGTCTGGCATAGGATTGGGCTGTAAGAGACTGACAGAGCTGCACATCAGGACTTCGAATCTTATCTCTGCTTCAAGCTCACTTGGTGCTCTTAAGTAAGCCACTCCCTCTCACCCCAGCTGGAGTAAGGGGATAATAATATTTACTTGCCACACAGGGTTATTGTAAGGATTGCATCAAGATAGTATATGTGAAGTGTTTTGTGCACTCAGAAATCATAATGCAAATGCTAAGTATTAATACTGTATTATTGGTGGCCATGGTAATGTTCAATTGCACCATCAGGGGGGATTGGGGAGGGCTTTTCCCCAGGGTTCCCAGTCTTCTGGCATCCTGCCGTTCACAGTCTTATGAATGTAGAACCTTGATGAAAGGCACATACCACCCTGTGAAGCAGACCTGCACAGCTTGTGGCCTATGATTTGAATGATGATGTTTTCCGTGTGTGTTTTGACATTGTTTTTAGCTGCTTTGGTACTAGATAGAGAAAAGCAGGATGTAAGTTTTTAAAACGAACACATGAGAAATCAGTAGCAGGTCAAGCATAGCCATAGCATGGATGGTGGTCACCAGGGGATGTCTTGATAGGCTTCTTGTTTTTGCTGCTTGACTGGGACTGCCAAACCAGGAGTATTGTCATGATGGCAGACCAGAATACTGTATATAAGGATGCAAGGCTGTACTTTGCTTGCACAGCTTGTACAGGTCTGATGTAGAGAACATTTGGTGCTGTTGCTACATGTATGGAGTAGCCCTAGAAATGCATGTCTCCTTCCTGCTGTCTTTGAAGATAGCAACATGTTATTGATGCATTCCTAGATACAAACTGTATTCACCAATTGTAGTCCTGTATTATCTCAGTCACTTGTTAGTCCCTGACGCTCTGCCAAGGACCTTAGATACACTTTGTTCTTCGATGATACAAAGCTGTTTAGCGGATGTAACTTCTTTTTTCATGTAGCACTATGGTGGGAAGATCCTTACCTATCAGAAGCTTTGCTAAACTTATTACACAGTTATTATACGTAGCTGCAGGGCTCTTGATTAAAGAAATGTTATTCAATTAAGCAGATGACTTAAGTTAATTGATTAATGGAATCCGCATACATTTACATATGAATAAAACCGAAAACAAAAGCATACTTTTGTTGCCTTTTGATCCAAGGTCAGGCAATACTTTATTTAGGCCCAACCAAAAATAAGGTAAACTACAGTGAACTTTCAAATTCTGCAGAATTCTTCATCTGGCAGATGGTAAACAAAAGGACAGGGAGAAAAGGGAAAACAGGGACACTTTGGAGGAGCCCCAACAGTTTGCAGTCTGTAAAATCTAAATGTGGAGTTTAGAAGGTTTCTTGCAGACTTGAATTAGCCTCTGAAAGGTGTGAGACAAAGAATTGTATGACCTTGAATTGTGCATTTTTCTTCCCATGGTTCCACCTAGAGACTCTAGGATTTTGTTCTTCGATTATTCACTCATCATGTGCCATGGCAAACACCCTCTTAGGGGCGGCCTTCAGATTTTCTAAATTCTTGCTAGTTCTGATCTGATTTCTATTTTTCATGAATTTTTTTTCCAGTTTTCTCCTTTTCGGGGGGGGGGGAGTTTTGAGGGAAGAAAACACATTTCCAGTGGGGAGAAAAAGTTTTGAGCTGCCTCAGTTCCCTTTGTGTGTGGGGTTGTGGGGGGAGGGAGACAGGGAAAATGTCCACCTAGTCAACATGTAATGCACTTCCAATTTTCCCCTTTACATGTCTTTTCTTCCCTATTAATGGTGGTCTTCAGTGAGGGGTAGGTATTTGAGTGGAATTGCGGTGACACACCATCGTGCATCCCCTCTTGCCTGCCCCCCCGGTGCGCGCCAGTCAGAGGCACGAAATTTGCGGCAGCCCGTTGGCTGCCTACAGATTTGGGGCATAGTGGGCTGTGTGCTTCTTTGTCCATTGGCCTGGGACCTGCCAGTCCATTGCATTGCCGAGCCCCGTCCACCGTTTTTGTCCATTCTGAGACTAGCTGACTACTCTTTATGGGAGCTGGATAGGATTTTTTTTTTCATCAGCCTGATTGGCACTTTGGCTGGTGTTTTTTCCTCCTACCCTAGATTGGCTTTGTGTGGGTGCGTTTGAGCCCCACGTGCATTCCTGTTTGGTACCTTTAGGTCAATTTAGGCAGGAGGTGTGCAGGCAGGGTAGACAAGGTGGATGAATTTGGCGTACGTTATAGGGTAAGCAAGGTCAGGGGGTGAGCCAAGACTGCTCAGGTGATACTTGTCTGGATCGATGAGGCTGGCTGGCAAGCCCCCTGGCTAGAACAAGCAAATACCTCCATAATGCTTGGCCTGTGAGAGTCTGGGCTGTCCAGCTGCCTCGACCCTTTGGGGTTGGCGCTGATAAGCTCCCTCGGTCTACAACTGAGGGCAGCTTGGAGTCAGGATGTGACGCCTGTTTGTTATCACCATTTCCCCCAACCTAATGGTAGTTGCCCACACATGGGGGGTGGGTGGAATTAGGTTTTTCTCCTAGTTTGTGAATATTCGGTATTTGTGAATTAAATAAAGGTATTTGTGAATTAAATAAAGTGACCCTTTATAAAGAATTAAATAAAGTGACCCTTTAACCCAAGCCTCTGTCTTGTGTGCTTGGGAATGCTCAGGTAAGGAGTCTTTTTTAAAAATCCCCTTTAGAGCAAGGAATGTTGAGAAAACCAAAATGGCCACTATAGCTTTGACCAGACCAATCTAGAACTCTGTAAGTGTAATTCCCCTGCAAATAGTGGAAAAGTTCGATCCATTTTCAATGGCACAGAAAATAGTTGAGGAATGAGGGGTGGAGGACATACTAAAAAGCAATAACCGTAAGCACATTTAAAAAAAATAATCTGCTGCCTGATGATTCAGGGGCACCTTACTAGTTAATCAAAAGGTTTGTAATAAATTTAATATAGCTGATTAATCAACTGAGCATTGCAACCTTAATAGGAGCTTGCTTTGGCCAAGTATTCCTAATGTTAGTGAATGTACCAGCAGCAGGAAACACAGTGAGACACCATGAAAATAAACACAATAAATCTTCTAATTAAGAAGAGCAACAAACCAGGTTTAGAAGAGCCTGTGCTGCTGCAAAATAATTCTTTGTAATGAGGGTGAACTATAAAACTTCACACTACAAGGTAAAATTCAAGTCTTAAGGCTAACAATGATTCATTTCGTGGAAAGATTAACCCACATCTAGCCTCATGCAAAGGGCCTCATGGCACATATACAAACAAGAAGTGTTGGCCGGCACCAGCATCTGGAAAGAAGTAATCCACAGGACTGATCCGGTTTAGCTGCACGTTAGAATAGGAATCTTACAGAAATTCATTATCATGACCTCAAACAGCAGCCAGAACTCACCCATAGAATGAGACAGTGATGTAAATGTGAGTCTCTTGACTCGGACTCGAGTCAGACTCAAGTTGCGTCAATGACTTGACTCAGCGATTGTAAAAGACTCAAAAGACTCGACTCAACTTTTACGACAAGTCGAATTTTATTCACATTTAAACCTGTTTTCCCCATTAAATAGGTAAGGATTCGTAACTCGCAACCAAAGACTTGGGACTTGACTCGAGACTTGGAGTCAGAGACTTGATCCACATCCCTGGAAGGAGAGGAGCCAGCCTGGTCTAAAGAGCCAGTAGAGCTGCAGAGATGCAAGCCTCAGGCTTGGACACAGAGCCTAAGAACATAAGAAGAGCCCTGCTGGATCAGGCCAAAAGCCCATCTGGTCCAGCTTCCTGTATCACACAGTGGCCCCACCAGATGCCTCAGGGAGCACACAGTCAACAAGATAACCTGTTTTCTGCTGTCACTCCCTTGCACCTGGCACAGAGAAAACCTACTTCTAAAACCAGGAGGTTGTCAGGCTTGTAACCTGTGATGGTCTTTTCCTCCATGAATCTATCCAAACCACGTTTAAAGGCATCAAGGCCAGGTGCCATCACCACATCCTGTGGCAAGGAGTTCCACACATGAGCCTGAGATTGTGAGCCCTTTTGGGACAGGGAGCCATTTAATCATTTGATTTTTGTCTGTAAACCGCTTTGTGAACTTTTTGTTGAAAAGCGGTATATAAATACTGTTGTTAACAACAACAACAACAACAACAACAACCTGAGGGCCTGGTTCAAGGTAAAAGGGTGCCTGAAGCATTCATCCCTTTCCCCTGGTGTCAGCCCCAGGGGCCCCAATGGACCTCCTCGGATGTGCGCTGGCAAAATGGCCGGCGCCAATCCGGGGAGGCCATGTAAGGCCACCCTGGCCCGGGAAGGAGCTTTGGAAGGGCCTCGGCGCCAGCGCCGCTTACTTGTGGAGTGCCGCAAACATGCCTTACAGCACGTTTGCAACACCTAACACCAGAGGAGCGGTAGCTCCGTCGGTGTGGAATAGCGCAGGATTGCGCTATCTATTTGTCAGAACACAGAACAGAACAGGATAGATATTAACCTTTGTGTTTTGAAATTGGCAGGAGCTGAGATTCAGAATTGCCTGTCAGCACAAATCTATGCATGATTACTTAGAAGTATACAGTGTTCAATGGGCCTTGCTCCCAGGAAAGTATACATAGGATTGTACCATGTATCTCTGCAGACATAAATAAAATACCAAAACACAGGGATTCAAATGGTGGGAGAAGGCATATTTACGTTAAGTACTAAAATCTCTACAAAAACTTACTATTGCAAATAATGGTATTATTTTTCCTGCTTAAAGTCCCCAAATTACTTTCTAAGACTGCCAGAGCCTTTGAAAATTACTTCTTTTTTATTTTTCTACCTTGTACTCTGATTGGAAAACCTGAAACACTTTTTGAGAGGGAAAAAAGTGAGCCTGCATATAAATTAACCCAAGCTACCAGAGCCCTAATTTAAACGGGATTTTTTAGGCTTCCAATGTGAGGATATTTTTAATGTCTGAGGAAGCTACATGTAAGCCGTGAGCAATTTACCATATACATTCAAGCCTGAGAATGGTGATGCATTTAGTCTCTGAAGTATTAAGTGGGAAAAAAAGAAAAGAACAATGAAGAGTTGGCTTACTTTTGTAACAGCGCAATCCTATCCACCTTATGCCACCGTTGTAACCAGCAGCGCAGCAAGAACGGGAGGCCCCAGAATGGAAAGGGGATTCAAATACCCTCCAAAAGGGGAATTCAAAGGGGATTGCGCCCTAAATTATATACAGTATTATGCAGGCAGGCCTGCAAATGCCAATACCACTTTTTAAAGAAAAATAACTGTTTTTCTTTGTTTGTTTTTGTGTACCTTCTTTTGGGGTTCCAAAGCTGTTTATCACCAGGAAACCATCCAGGTATAAACCAGCTATCATATGAGAAGCAGTTTTGTAGTACTGTACAGTACTCTCTGTTGCAATATGAAAAAGTGTCAATAGAGGGAGCTGGTTTACCAGATTCCCCCGGAAACCATCTTAGGCCACACCTTCACCATTTCCAGTTATTGCAGAGCTAGAGGCCTAGTTGGAAGGGCTGTGTAGCAGTTGAACCTTAGTAAAGTATAAAGTATAAAGTTTGAGAAGCTTGATGATTCAAAGCAAGCATTACTATTTTTTTTTTAAAAAAAACCTACTACTACCATAGCATTAGATCTATGTCACTTTGCAAACAAGGGTAAAGCAGGACTTGTGTGTATTTTAGCTTGAATTAGTCAGACTACAGCTATTGGAACATTATCTATGGATGGGCTTAATCCTGTTACTGCATAGACCAGAGCCTGGGAGATGATCCAAAAGGCACACAATACTCTTCTGTTGTTAAAGTTAAGCATTATGTTAAGTTAAGTCAGGATGGAAAATTTCCTGGAGTCACTAGCTGGAGTGTTGAATGCGTTTTTGGTCACAGTCTTGCTACATGAGGGCAAATGTGCATAGGCAACATCAGTCTGTAATGACTCTGAGACAACCCTGTCTTTGCTACTGTCTTTGCAGTGCTGCTTAGTGCTTCCTTCAAACCCTTGCCTGACTTGCAGGGAGTATGTGTAGGGAAAATCAAGGGTTAAAGGGAAGGCAGGGCAATTTTTGGTCCTTGTGTAGAATTCACAATGCCATTAGTACACCCTTGATCTATTGCACCATGATTTTGCACTTGCTGTACACAGGATTCGGTTTGATTAACATAAGAACAGCATCTAATTCCCCCCAAACTAAACACACATCGCTGATTGTGTTCTTGGTCTGATGGTTTTGATATCGGTAGTATTGTAACAGACTCATGAACAATACTTAATTGGCAAGGCATTCAAGGTAAGTATGATGAATAATACTTCATTATTTCAGGGAATTCCTGTTGATCGATGATTAACCAACCTCATTGAGATGGTTTAAAAAAATCCCACAAGGTGACTAGGAGATGAAGACGGAATCACGTGGCACAATGTTTGAAGTTCTCGCAAAAGCAGGTGCAGCATTTTAGACGTCCCCTGCGCTGCGACCTGCCTTGGTGCAGTGGGGAGCCTTGCACCAGCCGCAGCGGCCTCCCACCCGGTCACCCTCGACCTTCTGAGCATCCTGTACTCCCAGGGAGGCAGGCCAGATAAAAATAAGAATGTGTGCTATGGAAATATCTGAAGACTACCAGCCACCCTCCCAAATGCTTCCTACATCAATACTGGCAATGCTCAAGGGTCCTTGTTTCTTTTAATACACAATCTCTCCCATTGCAGGGCAGTCACAACCAGTTGGAAATTATCTTTTTGTCTAGCTTCTCATTTCTTACTCTTCTACTGTCTTCATGACAGAAAACACTGTGCAAAGCCCCTGGCATGCGTCAGCTCTTTTGGAGATACATGAAATTCAACACTAATTGTGAAGATAATTATTTGTCAGGGATTTTAAAAGTGCTCCTCAAAGTTCACGAAAACCGGAAGTGGCCAAAAATGGCCTTTTTTGATGAAAGGAAGATCTGGGAGGCCTGCGCGAGCCTCTGCAGGCCTCCCCGAAGCCCCGGTAAGTATTTCTTCTTTACTTTTTTTTGTATTCGCTCCATAAGATGCAGGCTTTTTCCCCCCTAATTTTTTTGGGGGAAAAGTGCGTCTTATGGAGCGAAAAATACGGTATTTTGAAGCTCAAATGCAATTCACTCATATCCCCTTATGCAGAAACGTGTTTGCTTGCTAAATCTCCTTCATTATATCCCTTCAAATGAAAAACTACCCATTTGAGCTTTTGTTTCTAAGCTTTTTTTAAAAAAAAAAAATCTAGGCTGAGTAAGATCGTGTATCAATAAAGTGACTGGAAACTATAGCTCTTATGTAATGAATTAGTCAGACTACAGCTATTGGAACATTATCTATGGATGGGCTTAATCCTGTTACTGCATAGACCAGAGCCTGGGAGATGATCCAAAAGGCACACAATACTCTTCTGTTGTTAAAGTTAAGCATTATGTTAAGTTAAGTCAGGATGGAAAATTTCCTGGAGTCACTAGCTGGAGTGTTGAATGCGTTTTTGGTCACAGTCTTGCTACATGAGGGCAAATGTGCATAGGCAACATCAGTCTGTAATGACTCTGAGACAACCCTGTCTTTGCTACTGTCTTTGCAGTGCTGCTTAGTGCTTCCTTCAAACCCTTGCCTGACTTGCAGGGAGTATGTGTAGGGAAAATCAAGGGTTAAAGGGAAGGCAGGGCAATTTTTGGTCCTTGTGTAGAATTCACAATGCCATTAGTACACCCTTGATCTATTGCACCATGATTTTGCACTTGCCGTACACAGGATTCAGCTTGATTAACATAAGAACAGCATCTAATTCCCCCCAAACTAAACACACATCGCTGATTGTGTTCTTGGTCTGATGGTTTTGATATCGGTAGTATTGTAACGGACTCATGAACAATACTTAATTGGCAAGGCATTCAAAGTAAGTATGATGAATAATACTTCATTATTTCAGGGAATTCCTGTTGATCGATGATTAACCAACCTCATTGAGATGGCTTAAAAAAATCCCACAAGGTGACTAGGAGATGAAGACGGAATCACGTGGCACAATGTTTGAAGTTCTCGCAAAAGCAGGTGCAGCATTTTAGACGTCCCCTGCGCTGCGACCTGCCTTGGTGCAGTGGGGAGCCTTGCACCAGCCGCAGCGGCCTCCCACCCGGTCGCCCTCGACCTTCTGAGCATCCTGTACTCCCAGGGAGGCAGGCCAGATAAAAATAAGAATGTGTGCTATGGAAATATCTGAAGACTACCAGCCACCCTCCCAAATGCTTCCTACATCAATACTGGCAATTCATAGGTCTTAGTGGAATGGAATTCTGGAAATTAAACACACACATGTTTCTATAATACAAGCGACACTTCTCAAGGGGTTTCTACTTGTCCTGTATCTAACATTATCTTTTGGAAAGGGATGAATGGTCATAAGTGCTTCATGCTTGTTTTAATATGGAAAAAAGGATAAAAATAATACCAATGACACAATAACACAGAAGCAGAACTCTCTAGATTTAGTGTCATCAGGGGTAATATATAAGCCCATAATATTTGTTATCTCTGAAGTGAACTAGATGAAACTGCTTTCAGCAGTTATCAATCTATAGGCATGATATTATCCTTATTTTGCTTTTACTTCCAAGAAAACTCATCAAGACAGGATATAAGACATGAATAGACCTTAATAGCAATAATCAAAATGGAGGCAGAAGGTTTCTCCGTCCCAAATGCTTAAAGGTCCCAAAAGATGCTTAACGGTCCCAAAACCAGCATAATTCCACACAAAACCATATATGGTTGAAACTGGACAACCAGTTTCTCTGTCCTAAGGACTTATTTCATCCCAAAGAAAAAAATCTGCATTCATAGATCTCTCTCTACTAAAATGTACCGTATTTTTCGCTCCATAGGACGCATCGGACCATAGGACGCATGCATCCTATGGAGCAAAAAATAGGGGAAAAAAGGTTTTTTAAATAAAAATAAAAATAAAATTTTGGAAATAAAGGAGTTCATGATATGCTATAGTAAGGCAATGCAGAGCCCTGTATCTTCAGCATCCTGAACAATAGTATCTATTGGCTCTCTAGTCTATTATACAGTACATTATCTATGTAGCTTTTACTGGAAAGATATGAAAAATATTCCACCCAATTTGGCTTGGCCAATATATTGCATGCCTGTCTGGCTTTCCAAATTTGTTGGAAACTTCCCAGTGCAATCAAAACAATCTCAGCTACATTTAAGTTGTTCAGAAAGAATGCACAGGCATCTTATGGATTATGCCATTGGCACCTAAGATGGGCATTATTATGATGTTACTAATGACAATGCACAGTGCACAGATAATACAGTGTTATTTTTCTAGTAAGGAGGTCTTGAACTACTAAACTACTGCTATGCCAAAAAAACAGCATTAAAAAAACAGCAATTAGTTCTGCATTTCATGCTCAAGGGTCCTTGTTTCTTTTAATACACAATCTCTCCCATTGCAGGGCAGTCACAACCAGTTGGAAATTATCTTTTTGTCTAGCTTCTCATTTCTTACTCTTCTACTGTCTTCATGACAGAAAACACTGTGCAAAGCCCCTGGCATGCGTCAGCTCTTTTGGAGATACATGAAATTCAACACTAATTGTGAAGATAATTATTTGTCAGGGATTTTAAAAGTGCTCCTCAAAGTTCACGAAAACCGGAAGTGGCCAAAAATGGCCTTTTTTGATGAAAGGAAGATCTGGGAGGCCTGCGCGAGCCTCTGCAGGCCTCCCCGAAGCCCCGGTAAGTATTTCTTCTTTACTTTTTTTTGTATTCGCTCCATAAGATGCAGGCTTTTCCCCCCCTAATTTTTTTTTTTGGGAAAAAGTGCGTCTTATGGAGCAAAAAATACGGTATTTTGAAGCTCAAATGCAATTCCCTTATGCAGGAACGTGTTTGCTTGCTAAATCTCCTTCATTATATCCCTTCAAATGAAAAACTACCCATGTGAGCTTTTGTTTCTAAGCTTTTTTTTTTTTTTTTTTTAAATCTAGGCTGAGTAAGATCGTGTCTCAATAAAGTGACTGGAAACTATAGCTCTTATGTAATGAATGCATGATATATAAATCGTCTGCTGAAGTTTACAGAACAAATGTCAGCTCCAGCCAGGTGAGATTGATGATAACAAGAAGCTGCATATTCCCAGATCAGGGGTGGCCAAACTTCCAACATGAATGCTCCTGGCCCTTTAATGGTTGTCTAGGTGAGGGCATTTCAGCAGGTGCAGCTGCTTTAGCAGCACCATCAGCACTTGCAGCTGCCAAGATTCTGTCTTCTACACAACTCTTAAGAATGCAGAGGCCCTAATGGCGGAAGGTTGGCCACCCCTGTCCAAGATATAGTAGGCACACAACTGATGATATTTGGGAGTCTTGAGATATTTGGTGAGGCTTATTCTCTATGAGATAACCTAATCATGCCTTTTGGAAGAGTACAAGGAATTCTGAGTTCTCATATAAATAATCAAAATGAATATAAATAATATAAAGTACAGTATACATATGTCACAAACATTCAAGTTATTGCTTTTGTTGTAAGGATTAAAATGACTACACTGAGGAAGGAGTTAATATTTGTAGTATAGAATCAGTGTTGTTGTTGTTGTTCAGTCGTTAAGTCGTGTCCGACCCTTCGTGATCCCATGAACCATATCCCGCCAGGCCTTCCTATCCTCCACTATCTTCCCGAGTTCGCTCATTTTCATGTTCGTTGCATCGGTGATGCTGTCTAACCATCTCATCCTTTGCCTTCCCCTTCTCCTTTTGCCTTCAATCTTTCCCAGCATCAGAGTCTTCTCCAGAGAGTCCTCTCTTCGCATTAGGTGGCCAAAATATTTGAGCTTCAGCCTCAGTACCTGTCCTTCCAGGGAACAGTCAGGGTTGATTTCATTTAGGATTGACTGATTTGATCTCCTAGCAGTCCAAGGGACTCTCAGGAGTCTTCTCCAGCACCACAGTTCAAAAGCATCTATTCTTCGGTGCTCAGCCTTCCTTCCTCTCCACCATCGCCCTGACTATACGAACTTTTGTTGGCATGGTGATATCTCTGCTTTTTATTATGCTATCTAAATTTGCCATAGCTTTCCTTCCAAGGAGTAAGCGTCTTTTAATTTCATGGCTGCTGTCTCCGTCTGCAGTGATCTTGGAACCCAAAAAAGTAAAATCTGTTACTGCTTCTTCTGCCCTTTCTATTTGCCAAGAATTGATGGGCCCAGATGCCATGATCTTAGTTTTATTAATGTTGAGCTTCAAGCCAACTTTTGCACTCTCCTCTTTCACTCTCATCAAGAGGCTCTTTAGTTCTTCTTCACTTTCTGCCATTAGGGTGGTATCGTCTGCATATCTGAGGTTGTTGATATTTCTCCCGGCAATCTTGATTCCTGCTTGCGATTCATTCAGCCCTGCATTTCTCATAATGTACTCTGCATATAAGTTATATAAGCAGGGGGAAAATATACAGCCTTGCCGTACTCCCTTCCCAATTTTGAACCAATCGGTTGTTCCATGGCCGGTTCGAACTGTTGCTTCTTGACCCACATACAGGTTTCTCAGGAGACAGGTAAGGTGGTCTGGTACCCCCATCTCTTTAAGAATTTGCCACAGTTTGTTGTGATCCACACAATCAAAGGCTTTTGCGTAGTTAATGAAGTAAGCAGAAGTAGGTGTTTTTTTGGAACTCTCATGCTTTCTCCATGATCCAACGCATGTTGGCAATTTGATCTCTAGTTCCTCTGCCTCTTCGAAACCCAGCTTGTACTTCCGGTAGTTCTCGGTCCATGTACTGCTGAAGCCTAGCTTGTAGGATTTTGAGCATAACCTTGCTAGCATGTGAAATGAGTGCAATTGTGCGATAGTTTGAACACTCTTTGGCACTGCCCTTCTTTGGAATTGGAACGTAAACTGACCTTTTCCAATCCTTTGGCCACTGCTGAGTTTTCCAAATTTGTTGGCATATTGAGTGCAGCACTTTCACAGCATCACCATTTAGGATTTTAAGTAGCTCAGCTGGGATATTATCATCTCCACTAGCTTTGTTGTTAGTGATGCTACCTAAGGCCCACTTGAGTTCACTCTCTAGGATGTCCGGCTCTGGGTCAGTGACCACACCAGCGTGGTCATCAGGAACATTAAGATCTTTCTTGTATAGTTCTTCTGTGTATTCTTGCCATCTCTTCTTAATCTCTTCTGCTTCTGTTAGGTCTTTGCCTTTTTTGTCCTTTATCATGCCCATCTTTGCACAAAACGTTCCCTTGATATCTCCAATTTTCTTGAAGAGATCTCTAGTCCTCCCCATTCTGTTGTTTTCCTCGATTTCCTTGCATTGTTCATTTAAGAAGGCCTTCTTATCTCTCCTTGCTATTCTCTGGAACTCTGCATTCAGTTGTTTATATCTTTCCCTTTCACCCTTGCTTTTCGCATTCCTTCTTTCCGCAGCTATTTGTAAAGCCTCATCTGACAGCCACTTTGCTTTCTTGCATTTCTTTTTCTTTGGGATGGTTTTAGTTGCTGCCTCCTGTACAATGTTACGAACTTCCGTCCATAGTTCTTCAGGCACTCTGTCTACCAGGTCTAATGCCCTAAATCTATTCTTCACCTCCACTGTATACTCATAAGGGATATGGTTTAGGTCATATCTGACTGGTCTAGTGGTGTTCCCTACATTCTTCAGTTTAAGCCTGAATTTTGCAATAAGAAGCTCATGATCTGAGCCACAGTCAGCTCTAGGTCTTGTTTTTACTGATTGTATAGAGCTTCTCCATCTTTGGCTGCAAAGCACATAATCTATCTGGTTTCAGTATTGACCATCTGGTGATGTCCATGTGTAGAGTCGCCTCTTGTGTTGTTGGAAAAGAGAGTTTGCTATGACCAGCGTGTTCTCTTGACAGAACTCCGTTAGCCTTTGCCCCGCTTCATTTTGCGCTCCAAGGCCAAACTTGCCTGTTCCATTTATTTCTTGATTTCCTACTTTAGCATTCCAGTCTCGTATGATGTAAAGGACATCTTTTTTGGGTGCTAGTTCTAGAAGGTGTTGTAGGTGTTCATAGAACTGGTCAACTTCATCTTCTTCGGCATCAGTGGTTGGGGCATACACTTGGATTACTGTAATGTTGAATGGTTTGCCTTGGATTCGAACTGAAATCATTCTGTCGTTTTTGAGGTTGCACCCCAGTACTACCTTTCCCACTCTTTTATTGACTATGAGGGCTACTCCATTTCTTCTAAGGGATTCATGCCCACAGTAGTAGATATGATGGTCACCTGACTTAAATTCGCCCATGCCGGTCCATTTTAGTTCGCTGATTCCCAAGATGTCAATGTTCAATCTTATCATCTCATTTTTGACCACATCCAGCTTGCCTTGATTCATAGACCTCACATTCCATGTTCCTAAGCAGTATTGCTCCTTGCAGCATTGGATTTTCCTTTCAACCTCAGACACATCCACAGCTGGACGTCCTATTGGCTTTGGCCCAACCGCTTCATTCTTTCTAGGTCTACTTGGAATAGTCTTCCGCTCTTCCTCAGTAGCATATTGGACACCTTCCGACCTGAGGGTCTCATCTTCCGTCGTCATATCTTTTAGCCTTTTGGTACTGTTCATAGGATTTTCTTGGCAAGGTTACTGGAGTGGGTTGCCATTTCCTTCTCCAGTGGATCACTTTTAGTCAGAACTCTCTGCTACGACCTGTCCGTCTTGGGTGTCCCTGCACGGCATAGCTCATGGCTTCATTGAGTTACGCAAGCCCCTTCGCCACGACAAGGCAATGATCCATGAAGGAGCTACCTCCATTTTGTACACCAAGAGCTGGTATAGTGTAATATGTAACAGGCAGCGTAATCTTCTCTAACGTTAGAGCACATTGCGTTGCGACAACTCTAGAGTAAGGGCTGCCAGAGTGGCACACTCTGCTGATATACTTGACCCGTTCCCAGGCCTGCCCGGCCTTACTCCCCCACCTCAGATGTACATCAGCTTCATAGCTGGCATACTTCGAGGGCGCCCGTAGGACTCCAGCCAGCTTGCACCCAGGGAAGGGGATGAACGTCCCCTTCTCCCAAACTGCACAGGATGTGGCGGCAGGCCGTGTAGGCCAGCTGCCGCATCTTACACAGGAATGCGCTGTAAGAGATGGAGCTTCAAAACAGAAAATTTAAGGTTCAACTCTTGGGTCTGCTCACTACATATCCTTAGGCAACCTACTCTTTCTGTGTTTTTCAGCTGCCCAATTGCATTATGAGTTGAATGCAACTGACCTATGTTACTGGGTTGCAACGACTGGAACAAATGCATTAGACACTGAAAAACACTAACAACTGCCAGGTATTATTATGTACATCATGCGTTGCTTTGTATATAATACCCCAGGTGCAAACGCAAGGGACTTCTGCTGCAGCATGAGGGGTGATGTCGTTGGCAAGTGCACTTGGGTGCACAACTGCAAGGTAGGCAGGCGTGCTAGACTACAACAGGCAGCTTACCCCACCCGCAAAACAGGCCCACCCAATACCAAACCTGGCTTTTTGCCCCTCCTTCCAGCATGCAGGAGGGGGCGGGCAAGAGCAGTGATATGCCATCATGCGCCACTGGTATTTTTGTTTTGTTATATAGTCTTGGTGGGGCATGACTATATGGAAGGTATCATGGCAAGCTCCTGCACTTCAGAATTTACCACTGCATCCCAGTATTCTTATTCCTATTTGTATCTTAGAAAGAGCTACTGTCTTTGGATCCTTAGCTTGATTTCATTCTAATATCTATATCAGGTGTGGCCAAACTTGCTTAACGTAAGAACCACATACGATAAACTTCAGGTGTTTGAGAGCTGCAATATTTAAGAAGCATTTAAATTCTTAAATATACTTACCATGAACATTAAACTTATGTTTTAATCCAGTGAACTCTCACTAAGGACTCTCACAATGGACTGGTAAATAATTATAAAGCTTGATATTTACCTTTTGTATTAATTGTGATGCAAAAAGGAACTCAGCCAACATATTTCCGAGAGCCGCACATTAGACGTCAAAGAGCCACATGTGGCTCAGGAGCCGCAGTTTGGCCACCCCTGATCTATATATTTAAGGGCTGGTTCTCACACGCTGATGTTCATCATTCACTGGTGGTGACTTGCGCATGTGGATTAGCCATCACAAACATAACTACTTTTGTTTTACTCCTCAGACACTGCACTGCAATGGAACCAGTTCACATATTTAGCAGTAAGT
Source organism: Plestiodon gilberti rubricaudatus (assembly GCA_026170595.1). Lineage (NCBI taxonomy): Eukaryota > Metazoa > Chordata > Lepidosauria > Squamata > Scincidae > Plestiodon > Plestiodon gilberti. The sequence goes on along the minus strand of JANXHW010000001.1, from coordinate 120,941,912 downwards.
CAACCACTGTAGAGGAAATCAAGCTTTTGTGAACTGCCCCTAAATGCAAAGATAAGCGACAAACATAGCTTGCCTGTGCATGTAAAACAAAACCTCCGTAGATTTCTTTTAGTCTGTGATGAGGAGGCAGCATTCTGAGAGTCTGTTTTGAGTCTGTGAAATCACAACTCAGTCAAAGCTGACTCATTCCAAAGCACTATGCATTCCATGAGGAGATTAAGTTCAAGTTATGTCAAGAGTGTTACCAAAATTCTAAATTTGTGAACATTCCGTATCATCTTTAGCAAAAACATTAGAAATGCCTGTACTGTATATTTATGAACTCTGTCTCTGGTTCGTTTGCACCAGGGGAAAGATCAATCATTTATTGAAATCATTTATTGAAACCACGCTACATCTGCTAAGTTTGCAGATGGACATATTTCAGTTGACAGATGTTCAAAATCAAACCTTGTATTAGAAAATTCTGTCATTTAGCAAAGTTTTAGAGAACAAAGCCCTCCATCAGGCAGGAATAACCAAGTTTCAGGCAGCCACAACTGTTTCTGCTTCTTTCATTTCACAAAAAAGCAGGACATGGTCCTTCTTGGCGGGAGAGAACATTTTGGACATGTGAATCCACTGGAATAAATTATGACTGTTAATGACCTGCTGCTGCTTCACAGAAGTTATTTGAAGAGACGCAAGTTACCCCTTTTATCTTATTTGATGACTTCTGGATTATGACAAGTTCTGTGCCTTCTGCCTTTTCATAACACCACATGCAGTGTTTCAAAAATTGTGGATCAGGACCCACTGGTGGGTTGCGATCCGATTTCTGGTGGGTCATGTCAATAGCGTTGCTCCAGGGGTGGCGGAGCTCTAAGTTCCGCCACGGTCCGACCCTCCGTTACTCCGGTACACAAGGAGGCCCCGCCCCCTCGCCTTCGGAGCCATTCAAGGCGGTGAAAGCAACACGCAGGGAGTCTCCTGCACGTTGCTTTCACCGCCTTGAATGGCTCCGAAGGCGAGGGTGCAGGGCCGCCTCGTGCACCGGAGTAACGGAGGGTCAGAGTGGTGCGGAACATAGCGTTCCGCCCCACCTTCAGCAACGCCAGTGGGTCATGTGCAGAGCCTCCAATGAAAACACGGGTGATGGGAAAGATCAGATAAGTGTCTGAAGCCCTGAGACTATTCAGAAATCAGATAGCTGCTAATTGCTCTGCAAACAGCTGAGCTCCTGCAGTTTGCAAGCTTGTGTAAATATAGGGAGATAAATGTTTGAGCATCTTTTTTCTGGTGCGTTTTTTTCCAAGTCTGTCAATGACAGGTAGTGGGGGAAGGTGAAGACTGGGTCACATAACTAATAGCACGCACAATTCTATCCGTATCCAGCTGTACCTGGGCATGCCGAGGATTGAAGCTGGGAGTGGGATCTTATCCTTATTAAACTGCCTTGTCTTTCTGGGTGGTGCAAATAAAGGTATAATTATAGTGTGGCTTTTTAATATTCTTATCTTTCTGCTTCCCAGACCAATTCATGACTAACTTCATGAACCTTTATCTTCTTCCCCACCCTACCCCACCCTTTTTTCTCCCCAAACTAAAAAGCCCCTGATCATTTTGGTAACCCTTTTTTGTAATTGTCATTGTAGAGATATAAATGTTTCTGTAAACCTCTGTCTTCATAAGCTTCTAGCTTCTGCCCCACCCCACTTTGCATTCTTTTTTTCCCAAACTAAAAAGCCCCCGAACGTTTTGGTAGCCCTTCTGTCCCCCCATCCATTTTATCCTTTGTTCTTTGTACAAGATACAGGACTCTCTGTACCTTTTCCCACAATATCCTTTTGGAGATGGTGCAAACAGAACCACACCCTGTAGTATCCTCCTATCAGTGATCTGCACACACACACACACACACACACACACACACACACGGCGGGGAGCAATGCATAGTGGTTTGTGTAGATGGAATTTATTGTTCATACAAAAACAAAAATATTGTTTTTGTTTATACAAAAACAAAAATTCCATCTACAGTAGAAATATAGCAAAGGAAGATGAGTGAGCGCTAAGTCCTAGGCGCTACTGTCCTGAAGCAGCAGGTGGACGCTGGGTCCTCTCCTCCTTCCTCTACATCCCCATTGCAGAATGCAGCACACTCCCCGTTGGCACAACTGTATCAGCATTCCCCATCCTGCAATGGAAGGCGAGAGTCACGGAGGCCTCCTCAAGGTAAGGAAATGTTTGTTCCCTTACCTTGGGGCTGCATTGCGGCTGCTTTGGTGCTGGAAAGTTTGCTAGGACTGGGCCCTTCCTTTATGAAGGACAAGACCTTTTAAGAAGTCAGAAATATACTTTTAAAACGTATCATGAAAGGGCAGAAATGATTGCAAATGGATGTTTTGTGACAAAAACCTAAGTACCATCGTGGCTGCTACATTAAACCTTCCACGAAGCTGTGTACATTTTCTCAATAGGCCGTGGAATGTTTCTCCATTGTGCTATATACCATTTCTTTGCTCTCTTTTAAAAAGAAACATTGATCATTGGCAGCCCTTGTCTTATATTGCCCAAAAGGTATGAGCCTATTAATTCTGTGTTATTAAGGTCAAAATATGATTGGGAAGGAGAATTGATTCCTGCTCGGTTGATATCCTTTTGCTTTTTATTGTAATTTACCATTTGAAACATTTCATTACCCTCCCAGAGGAGTGATTCCCTCTTATTCCTGATTTTATTTCATGCTGCAAGCCTCTGTAGCCTATACACTAAGAGATGGGACAATAACCTTGTGCGTGTCTATGTGGGTATGTATGGATTTTCCAAGAGATGAAAAATGGTCAAGTGATTTTCCTGGAGGCATGCTTGTCCGCAACATACAAGTGTTTTCACTGCCATATTAAAAATTGCACAGGAGTTGGGGTGGGGTGAAGGAAATTTGCAAAGTGTTTTGGAGATGTAAGCACTATTTTAATTATCTCAGTGCTTTATACAGTAACTGATGCTATGTGGTTTCCAGCACACCCACTGCGAGTGTGGTGAACAAAAACTGGTTGAACCACTTGCTTCTATGCAGTGAGCAAGTGAGACAATAGCTTCTGGTGCAAAAAAAAAAAATAGCTTGCGAACGTTCAGTTTACAACATGAGCTATCCCAGACGAGATGTTCAGTAGCCACAAGCACTGCTCTTAAAGCACAGTGGGCTGGAACACATAACACCATATGTGTTACCATAACACCATTCAAAATGTGTATGATCATCTCCTACTCCTCCATTTGGTGTGTATGTCACCTTCCCTTAGTCATATGTGTGTTGCAGGGGGTGTCATCCGAACTTCACCTACCAATTCTAAAACACTTGACTACAGTATTAGTATTTTGATCATATTCACACATCATATGTGAGAGGATGGTCCAGATGGTTTGGCGCAGAGGTTCAGCGCAGCTGCAGCAGTGTGGGGGGATGGATTGGATTGGGCTGCAAGCCATTTGGTCCAAGATGCCAGCAAGCAGGCGTGAGCTGATGAGATGCACAAGGAGTGCAAATTCAAGTTCAGTAGACTGAGTAATGCAATTTGTGTGTGTGTGTGTGTGCGTGCGTGCGTGCGTGCGTGTGTGCGTGTGTGCGTGCGTGCGTGCGTGCGTGCGGGGGGGGGAAGGGTCACAGGAAATTTCAAAGGCCTGATCATCGATATATTCAAGAGAAAACATTTGAACTCAGTTTGCACCTCACATTGGAGAGAAGGAGAACATGTCCCTGGGCTCAAGAGCTTTGTTGAGGGCCAAATGGGAAGCCCTTTTGGACTGGATTGAGTCTTCGAGCTGTCAGTTGTCTATATTTAACATAAAGGTGATCCAGGCAGCCTGGAATTAAAGTGAACTTCAGTCATTTCCTTACAGCCAAATCATACACAAGATGCACTGGACTGCCTAAATCGCCAGCCGCTGCATCCTGCACAAAATGTGGCCTGCACCGGCGGGCAGTAGTGTAGCTGGCGTCGCACCAGCCACCCCCCTATGTCGCTGACGTCACTCACCCCGCCCCCGAGTGACATCAGCTGGAGCCAAACGTCCTTCGGTGGTTGGGCGGGAGGGAGGGGGACAAAACAAATGTGGCGCGGAGGTGGCCTTCTTCAGGCTTCTCCGAGCTGTTCCGCCACCTGGATTGCCACCGCCCGGATCGCCTGCGCTGCCGGTATGATGCCCCCTGCCTCTGGTTTGATGCCCCCCACCTGCTGCCCGGGGGCGGTCATACCCGCCACATCCCATCCTACCCCTCTGCCGGCAGGGCTGGGGCTCACATCAAACGAAGGGAACATTTGTCTCCTTCCTCCGGTGTAAGCCCCTGTGTCCCCAATGGGCCTCCTCAGATGTGCGCCAGCTATTTAGCTGGCAAACAACCGGGGTGGCCTTGTAAGGTCATCCAGGCCCGAGAAGGGGCCCAGCACCAAATTCCCCTCCCCTCCAGGCCTGGCTGGCCAACTGCCCCTCCCCTGCTGCCCAGTGCAGGACCTACCTGTGTCCAGCGGCGCGGGTGTCAGGCAATGACTGAGTGAGCGCCACTTACGCAGTGCCACAAATGTGCTTTACACAAATAACCGGCTCCACCGGCCTATTTCTACACTGGATTACACCTTTAGTTAGGCTTAGGAAAAGAAATTTTAAGAGCTTGGAGACGCTGACACGTTACCCTTTGGTGCTGAAGGGAGCTACTTAACACTCATTTAAAATTAATTATAAAAATAAATGCCTCTCACTCCGGGTCTCGAAACTAATTAAAAATATTGCATCCAGAAGATACATGGTCTAATATACATGGAGAGGTGGAAACCTTTCCTTACATTAATCTTAAGCATACTGATTCTGCTTCCTTACTATTTGCTAGAACACAATTAGATACTTTTACTTCTCCCTCTTATTTCATCAAAATGCTAATGAACTGGTTTTGTTCTCAGTTTACAGGAAATTGAGCTGCTTTTACCATAACAGTAAGTGATACAGTAAGTAGATGGATACATATATTTCTTGCATTTTTTTAAAGTTCACAGTCGTTTCTCCCAAAATTAAATAGGAACAAAACAATGTGCAATTTTGATTTGCCTGACATTTGTTAGAAGTAAAATTGCACCGAATTCTAAAAAAAATACCACAATTGCTCTTTATTTCCTTGTGGGTGTGATGTGAATGTAAACGTCAATGTCCTGCTAGTGCAGACTTCACAAGTCGCTCCAGGAAAGTGAGCATGCCTTTTTCTATACGTTGGTGCTTGTTTATTTTTGTAATCTTGATGATGGTCCAAGTGGGAGGGGAGGGAAGAACCAAAAAAAGCAATTAAATGAATTGCTTCCCCAAATAATGCCAACAGAAAATGACTGGATATTTTTCAGCCATGGAGATAAGTGTCACTTATTGTCTTATTGCCAATCATCAATAAAAGCCTGGTCCGTAGAAACTGGAGGCAACATGAGAAAAATTGGGGCTCAGTAATGTAGATGAGTACATGACACAATGTAATTTGCTTTATCAGCATGGAACAAATGAAGGTGCTGGTTCTTTCATTATATTTTCAAGACTGTCTTCACAGCTCAGTTTTGAGACTTGCAACTATACGCCGGCGGAGCATCCGTTCCGCTGGTGTTGGGTGTCGCGAATGTGCAGTAAAGCAATTTTGCGACACCCAGAGAGTAAGCGGTGCCGAAGCCTATGCTGCTCATTCCCGCAGTGGCCCAGACTTGCATCGGACAACCCAGGTAAGACCTAGTGCATCTGCCCAGGGGGGGGGGGGGTGGTAGTTGAAAAGGTCTCCTCCGAGTAAGTGAACAGAGAAAGCCTTCACCACTGCCATGGGACTCCTTGAATCTATGTCTGCCGTTTAGCAAGCATAAGTCTGAGGTATGTAAATGCAGTGGTAAGGGAAATGGATAGGGTGCATCATTTGGATAGGAAATGGATAGGGTGCATCTTGGTGCATACGAGTGCTGCCAATACTGCCCTGGTCCACCTCCCTCCCTGCCCTCCACCCTGCCTGGGAACACCCTTGTTTCTCACTCTTCACAGCCCAGTCTGCCCCCCTGCTGTCACACGTACCTTTGCCGGTCTGGTGATGGGCCGCCGGTGCTGGCACCGGTTGTGGCGGCGTATTCAAAATGGCTGCCTCTGTTCCGCTGACTTTGTTTGGACTTTATTCCACTGTTGTAAACCCCTGCTCTCACTGGCCCAATCCTGGATAGGATTGTGCCATAAATATATGACACCTCAGAATTTTAGAAATTTGGATATTGGAGTATTGAGGAAACACCTAAAATGAAAAGGCTCGGCTGTTGTAAGAAAAGGAAACCCATTATAATTTCTACATCACCTACCGTTCACCTCGAAATTTATATCCAACTTCTACTTCAATCTACTTTACTGTTTAGTAGTAAAAGTCACAGTTTGAAATAAGATTGCTATCAACTACTGATAGTGGGTTTACTGGAGTATCATTTTGATACTGTGTATTATTATTATTTTATTAAGAATCAAAAAAAGTTTAGCAGTTTCTGTAGCTAAATAAATATATGTACACATCTTGCTTTCTTAACTGCTCAAATGATGCATTCATATCATTCATGCATTTCACAGTGGGCATTAAATGTATGCTATTTTACCAAGGGTTCATGCCAGGCGAGCCTGAAGCCTTGGCATGGTTTGAAAAGTCTTTTTTTTTCCCTTCTTTTTTCCCCACATACTCCTGTCCATGAAAAGCAATATCACTGGCGCAGGTTTGCGTGGACCCATGAAGGCAGTTCAGGCCTTTGAAGGGGGATGGGTTAGGCAGGCACCGCTGCCACCAAACCTGCCCCCTTCCCGAGCCCGATCCGCCCTCCTCCCCGTCCCGTCACCACCCTGTTCTACCCACTCCTTGCCTCTTGCCTGCAGTGGCAGGCGGTGGGTGTCCATTGCCACACAGAGCCAACCGCTCAGTGCTCCCAATGGTGGCCAGCCCATACACTTGGGCAGGTTGTGTTTTGCAACTGCCGGAAAGCATGTTGTGTTGCCAGAAGCTTGTTCTTGTAGCACAACACGCTAGTAGGATTGGTCCATAAATTATCTATTGATCAATCGATAGACAGTGGGTTGGGTTTTTTTGGCAGTATGCACCTAAATACAGAATGTTAATGTAACACGGAGATCTTTGAAGACATGTATCATCCAGTTTTATTTGGTAGGGATCGCCTGAAGCTCACTGCCAAGTTGACACTCACTGGCAGACCTGGATTGCTGCATAATGTGTGAGACAGGCCAGTGGATAAGGGCAAAGCATAACATACCTGCTTTCAATGTGTCATCCAAATCTCCCAGCTCCTGGACAAATAACATTTTGTCCAAAGGGGAGGGGACAACAGAAAATCTTCACCCACTAGGCAACACCACCAATTTGTCATCTATTGGTTCTATACCTATTGTGCATCCTAAATTTAATCTCCAGCTTTTCTAGTACAAGGCCTACTACACTAGTTTGCGCTTTTCTTAACTGCCTGTAAGTTCTTTATAGAGAAAGAACAGAGACAGAGACAAACATGGCTGAGGACTGGTGCCTTCTCACAGACACTAATTTACTTGCAGAATGCGACATAATGGGTTGAGTGCTAGACTTGAACAGGGGGATGCAGTCATGATGCTGTTCTATTCTAATCTACTTTGCAGGGTTGTTGTGGGACCCCCCCCCCCACCATGTGTGCTACCTTGAGCACCTATAAAAAGTCTAAAGTGGGATACAATTATAATGACGAACAAAATCATGGTGACAAACAATCTGATCTGGGGCTTACAGCGGCAGATTTCACGAGCCAATGCCACAAAAGGTGCACTGCTGTTATGCACTGCAAAAGTGCCAGCTTAAATGGCTGAAGTCCCCATGGAGGCACCAACAGCTCATGCAGGCCACACTGGACCAGGTAGGGTGGTAGTGGGGGCGGTTCATGGGCAGTTTGAGGGAGGAGTGGGGTGGGGAGTGGGGCAGGAGGGGTTGGATCTTGACAGCAGTCGCACGTGCCAGGATCCTATTCCACTTTTCCCAGCCTGACATGCCCCCCCCCCCGAGTCTCCTTGAAATTATGCCAGATAAATAGCTGGTGTAGGACCGAGGAGAGCCATTGGGGACCAGGCAGACTTCAGAGAGGTAAGTAAAACATTTTTTTTACTTATTTCTCCCAGGCTGTCTGATTGTCCCCTCCCCCCCACTATAGGATGAAGCGTGTGCTCTGTTGGCACCGCTGCATCACATACACTGGTGGGGGATAGGATTGGGGCAAAACACCATGAAAGCTAAAGAGAAGAAACTATGCTGGTGGAAATGACTCCAAGGTCCCAAAGGTGGAGCCCAAAGGCAGTAATTAGGATTAGATTGTTAAAATCTCATCAATTACCGCAAACCTGACCCTATGAGTGGGGAGTGCTTCCTTACAACTGGAGGCAGACATACGGCTGAGAGGATAGAAGGATAGAACGTTAGTATTTATGATAATTTGCAGCCCAGTCCAACGTAGGGACCGCTGTCGCAAACGGCCATATGGCGACATGCATAGCATACTGCCGGCAGCCATTTTGGGTCTGCCATCAGAAACGGTGGCTGTGCTGGAGGCCCACTGCTGCTACCAGCTACATCTGGCAACAAAGGTAAGTCAGTAGCGGGGGCAGGGGCTGGGCGGAACAGGGGCAGGAAGGGAGAGGAACAGAGGAGTTTCTGGGTGAGGAGAGGGGCAGGCAGAACGGGGGTGGATCCCAGTAGTACATCCTAACCCTGTTCCCTCTCCCCTTCTCTCTTCCTTACACTCCTTGGACGTGTGCCAGTAAAATAGCTAGTGCAAATCTGAGGAGACCTATTGGGGCAGCAGAGGCTTGGCCTTGAGGAGGCTTCTCTACTGCCTCCCCTGCAGGATACAGTGTGCAGTCCTTTTGGCACGGTTGCATTGGCGGGGGGAGATTTAGTTAGGATTAGGCTGATACTCCCATTAAACCAGGACATCTGAGAGGAATTTTATCAGGGGGTACGATGTTTCTTTTGGGTCCCTTCTCAAAGGGGGAGGGGGCAAAATGGGGCAGGGGGAGGGCAGAAACGGCCAGAAAAGTCTCTGGAGCCCAGGTCTACCAGGCTTCCTGATGTGATGCCCAGGACCAGGTTTACCTGCCCAGTAGACTTGGCCTCCTGGTTAGCCCGGCCTCCGTCTTTCACGCTCCATGAGGCCAGCTGCAATCCCAGGACATTTCTGGGGGCCCTCCTTTGGCTCCTGGGCCCCCTTTTTGACCCTGGGTCTGGGTACAATTTACTCCCCTCTCATGGGCCCTCCATTAGACCCAATAGGAAGAAGGATGAGCTCACATATAACTCTTCATTACTCAATGGCAAGAACAACAGCCATGGCTGAGCAGTCACATTGTCTCCAAGTACTTTTCAGGAAGTACTTCACACAGTCAGCTGCCAATCATTAAGTGATGTACTGTATTGTTGAACAATGATATGTGCAAGTCTGAAATTGACCTTAAAGTGCCTTACACCGCAGTATGGTGACTGAAGTGTCAGAGGGTTATTTTCTGAACCCCCACAATTTTCCATCATTCAGTAGACACAATGATGCTTCTTGGCCTCACATGGGATATTAGCAAGATAAATCAAAACACGGTGAAGCACTCTGAAATGCAATAAGATAAATAATACCTATTTGATTTATTGATGGGTGGTTTGACTACTCCGTTCTGCTTCCAGTTAGCGGAGATGAAAAGTAATTGATAAAATGTTCACAAAGTGGCTTATGGCTTCAGGCATTCCAAGTTCAGTCATCATTGACATAATAAACTAGAATAAAGAATAACCCAGCTCATTTCTCTGGAAAAATTTCCTGTACTCATAGGAAAGCTGGATGGCAGCACCCAATAAGAAATAAACACAATACATTCAGTATTTTCCTACGAAAAAAATGAGTACAGTTATAATCTTCCGGGGGTGGGGGAGTACCAACTTTGTTGTAATAGTACAACACTAAAATATTACAAAACGATAATACAAGTTACCCAAGCCCTCTTTGTTAATCCCTGCTACATAATCTGTGATAGATGTAGCCTTGGTTTGAAAATGTTGCTCGTGTTATTGATGCCTAGGGAGGTTGCCCCTAATGGTAGAAAGGTTTCTAGTGCCTGCTCTGGGAACAATATATTTACACACACACACACACACACACACACACACACACACACACACACACACACACACACACACACACACACACACACACACTTCTTACCCCCCATGGATAGTGTTTGTACAGCTACGTGACTTGCATGAGATGAGGTTGAGCTTGAGCTCATGGTCTTAGAGGCAAATCTCACAGCACTGTAGCATGAATTCCACACTTCTCAAAGGTAGCAAGCAGAGAGGCTTCTTTGCCTGTTTCTCAAGGCCATTGCAAGAAAAAAAGACACATAAATTAATAAAGCTGATCACTGCAATAGCATTGAACAGGGCAATCCTATGGATCTGGTGTGCTGGGTGGCTGCTTGTGGGAGTTTGTGCTCAGGTAACGTAGCCGTGATTTTGTGCTCAATCAGGAGCAGAGTCAACAGTACAACCGTTTCAGAAACAAAAGTTCATGTGTCCATACCAAAAAACATTCTACAACCTCCTGGTAACCAGTCATGTAGACTTGAGTCTGTTGACTCAGATGCGAGTCAAACTCAAGTCACGTCAATGACTTGACTCGGCAATTGTAAAAGACTCGACTTGAGACTTGGAGCCTTTTACGACAAGTTGAATTTTATTCAGGGTTAAACCTGTTTCCCCCATTAAATAGATAGGGACTCGCAACCAGACTCTTCACTTGGAGGCTAAGACTTGGGACTTGACTTGAGACTTGATTCACATCCCTGCTGGTAATTCTCCTATCAGTCAAGAATCCTGGATATTCTGCACTGAAGATGCCTCCTGTAAGTTATGCACTGAAGGCCCTAGTGGCCAATGACCCCATGGCCATGATGATGCTAACCCAACCCACATACAACAAGGCAGCCCTTCCTCCTCCATGAGCTGTTGTAGTGCTGCAGGTAGAGAATACCTGCAGAGTAGTCCTTGCAGATAATCCAGAGGTGTCCTAGGAGAAGGATGTGAATAATACCAGTATGAGATAGTGCCTCCATGCAGACAAAACACACAACAGTGTACAGAACGTATTTGCATGGCTTAGAGGAACCAGCATTTTGCACGGAAGAGGTACGTGGACCACATGCACAAGATCCACACTGAGAAGATGGGAACGTGAGCTCCACAAGGCACAACCTACCTTTGAGAACCTTTTGATGACAACAACAAGATCTGATGGAAAACAGGAGAGGCAGTGGTACCAGAAGTCAGGCCAAAGAGCAACACTGCAACCACACCGCCACAGGAAGAGATGGAAGGAAGACCCATGATGGGAAGTTTTCGTCTCTCGGGCATGCTATGGCTCAGCACACCCATCTCTGTTCTTGGGGATTTGGAGGGAAGGAATGAAGTACACAGCTGGATGGGATGCTTTGTCCTTCCTGCCCACTTGCAGGAGTGAGGTTGAGGTTCCTGTCGGATGTTTTTCTCTGGAGTCCTGGGGCAGGGTGCATGTAAGGGTCCTCACAAGACAAGTGTTATTCATCAGTCTAATTTTTGTTCTCTCTGGCTGTTGTGTAGTGTGTGCAGAGTGTGACCTTTCTGCAAAATGCACCATCCTGAAATTCCCCAGTTGTGTGCTCCTAGTTCTCTAGGGTGATGCAGCAATGAAATCTGGATTCCCTGGGTAAGGCTTATATAGTTCTGGGAATACTCCAGGTTTGGCTGCAGAGGCAGTTGAAGTCCAGTTCTGCACACAGGCCATGAGGGTTGACATGGAAGAGGTGGAGGGATCCATATGAAGCTCTCCATTGAGTCCAGTGAGAATATTGTAATTAACTCTTTTGTACGCATAATTTCCCGCCACCACCAACATGGTAGGATTTTTTTTCTACCATGTAAAATTGTGCTTTGCTGATACAAGCGGGTTTAGGAGCACTCCTGTCCTGCCCAGAGGGCTTAACCTGAGCACAGAATCACTCTGCAAAAGCAGAAAAGCACATGCACTATTGAAAATCTGTCTAATCCGGCATAAATGAAAGATGAGGCATTTTACTAGCTGATATCCTCAACCATCATTTGAAAAACAATACATGGTATACTTTGGTAGAATTAGAATTAAATGCAGCAGCTGTCAACAGACAGGTATGCAAAATTGTTTCTTTTACTCATTTTTAATATTATTGATGAAAATATTGCTGGCCTTTTATATATATTTGCTTCTGGCAAATCTAATAATCCCTGAATGCTACATTGATTCTCTGTTCCCTGATATTGCAAAACAAAAAGGGACAGGTGAAGGCAAGAAGGAGGGAAAGATCAAATGAAAGGCAAGTTTCATAACATAAAACTCAGAGGAGAACAATAATCACATGGGTTACAGGACAGCCAATCTAGCTGTGTCACCTCTTGGGTAGAGGCAGCAACTGCATCTTGTTCATTAATGATTGGGCATTAGGAGTAGATAGCGAGGTGGCCATGTTTGCAAATGACACCAAGCTACTCAAATTGTGAAGATCTTCAAAAAATGGGCAACCAAATGGCAAATGTGATTCATATGTCAGTAAGTGTAAAGTGCTGCACATTGGGGCAGAGGCGTCGTTATGGGGGGACTGGGGGGCGGTGGGCCCCAAGCAGCGGGTCATGAAACGGCGGGGGGGTGTACTTGCCGCCGGATCTGTCACCCCCTCCACCACATTTCATTCTTCGTGCAGCCCAATAGCGTCACTAGGACGCGCGTCACCCTGGGGCGGGGGCGCGCGTCACCCTAGTGACACTCTGACATCGCGGCGTGGGGGGGGCGACCCGGCTCCCCCCCCCGCATCGCCCTCCGGACGCTCCGAGGCCGGCCCGGGAGCCGGCCTCGGAGCATCCGACCCCGTCGGCGCTCCAGGGCCTTCTGAAAGAAGGCCCATACAGCGCATTTATCCGGGTATTTTTTGAATTTTCGCGCATGCGCAGACCGTTTTGAGGGCAAAGGCCCTTAAAACGGTCTGCGCATGCGCGAAAATTCAAAAAATACCCGGATGAACGCGCTGCATGGGCCTTCTTTCAGAAGGCCCTGGAGCGCCAACGGGGTCGGACGCTCCGAGGCCAGCTCCCAGGCCGGCCTCGGAGTGTCTGAAGGGTGGCGCGCGTCACGGAGGTGACGCGTGCCACGGAGGTGATGCGCGTGGGGATGCGCGCGTCACCCCATGGCGCGCATCACCCCCTGGCGGCCCGCCCCCCCGCCATGCTCCAGCGACGCCTCTGGTGCAGCTGTTCTCGGTTGCAAGTTTGGCCTGCCCGCCCAGGCGCTGTTTGGCTCCAAAAAGCGCCGGTGTGTGTGTTTACACGCCGCGGCAGCGTGAGAAAATGATGTCATCCCCCCCTGGGGTGGGGCGTGTGGCATCCCTGGGGGGGTGTATGGTGTCCCGTGGGGGGGTTGCAGCGGTGGCCCCCCACAGGGGTGTACAAACACTACTGCATTGGGGCAAGTGACCCCATTTCCATATATATACTAATGATATCTGACGTGTCACTTATAACCAGGAAAGAGACATTGGAGTCATGGTGGGCAGCTCTATGAAAATGCCAGCCACGGTGTGCGGCAGTGGTGATGAAGACAAACTGCATTCTAAGGGTCATTAGGAAAGGGATCAAGAATAAGGCTGTTTATATTATATCGGCTTTGCAGAAATCTTTGGTGAGGCCTCATTCAGAATACTGTGTACAATTATGGTTGCCACACCTGAACGAAGATATTGTAGAGCTGAAAAAGGTGCAACAGAGGGCAATCAAAATGGTCAGAGGACTGGAGCGCTTTCCTTCTGAGGAAGGGCTATAGCTTTTTGGTTTAGAAAAAAGTGATTGAGGGAAATGATTGAGTACTTGAAATGATTTATATAAACTTATGCATGGCATGGAGAGAGTGGATAGAAACAAGTTTTCCTCCCTCTCTCACAATATTAGAACCACGCGTCATTTAATGAAACAGATTGATGGGAGATTTACGATGGACAAAAGGGACTACTTCTTGATACAGTGCATAATTAGTCCGTGGAGTTCACTGATGGCCTTGGAAGGGTATTGGACAAATTACTGGGGGCCAGGTCTATCAATGACTACCAGTCATGATGCTTATGCACTACCCATGGGTTCAGAGGCAGGATGCCTCTATACCCATTGCAGGGGAGCAATAGCAAGAGAGAAGGACGCCTTTCTCTCCTCCTTGTGGGCTTCTCAGAGGCAGCTGGTGGGCCACTTTGGGAAACAGGATGCTGTAGATGGTCTCTTGGCCTGAGCCAGCAGGGCTTTGCTTATGTTCTCCTGTACATTTGAGGAAGTATGGACAAAAGTGTACATAATTCCAGGCACAGACATCTTATCCTTAGAATTTTGTAGTAAAGCATATCAAATTCTGCAATGACATTGTCATTTTTTGTGTCAATATTTTATATACACTTTAATCCCCTTAGCCTCAAGGCACTTTATAATGTAAAATGATAAAACACAAGGAAATACCAACATATAAGAAAAGTCCCTATTTTAAGCATGGCTTTTATAACATCTCCTTGCCTCTCTGGTACCATCACATCCCAGGCATATAATTCACAAGCATTTGGCACTGGTCAGAGAATCTGATTAGGTATCCCAACTGGCAAGAAAGATGAATTATCCAGTTATTTGGATAACTTTCTCTCCCCTCTTTTGACCTTTTAAAATCTGCTAACTGCATTTGTCAAAGATAGGAACATGTGATTTGATGTGGACATGTGGCACAGATACTTTCTCAATTTCCTAAACTATGCCTCAGACAGCACCTCCAACTAGCTGATCATGGGAAACTCCACTCCCATGGAAAGGAGGTGAGAACAATGTTCCCTCTAATTTTTGACGGGAGCATGCCGATGGTGACTGTGTAGGGTGTCTCTGGAATGCTCAGTGATGCTCAGTGGAATGCTCAGTGATTCTCCCCTATGGCACATTAGGTTCGGCCACTGGCACTGGTTCTTAGAACACTAATCCCAGCCCCTCCCAGGGCTAATCCACCCCCCTCTCCACCCTCACCCTGCCCCATTATGCCCCCTCCTCACCCTCACCCCGCCCCATGTGTCCTGGTGCAGAATTTAACTGCTCCGTGGTGCAGAGTGCTGGACTTGGTGGTGGAGTGGCGGTGCCAGTCCTGGTGCCAGCACAGTCTACTCAAACGTGCTTTACAACAACAACCTCAATGCCAGCACTGTCAGGGGATAGGATTACACCGTTTTTGTGAGTATGATAATATGCTTCCTTAGTCTGCAGCTAGATTGTGTGGCAAAAAAGATCCTGATCCAGTTCATAAGAAAATGTATTGCCTGAATCAGCTCCATGTGTTAATAGTCATGTGCACTGATGGAGCGCACATGGCTCTGGTCTCTCTCCTGGCATCCAAGGGAATTTGGGGTGTTTCCTATAATCCTGTGGGAGGCTGGTTCATCCAAACTGCCTTTCTACATGTGTTAATAGACCCAACTGTGGCTACATGATTATGGGAAAAGCCCTGATATCTCTCAATGGGAGGAGAAGGGCCAGGACTGTGTACACTAAGTGAGCAGGGATGGCATACAGGGATGGCCCTATATGATCCCCTGCCTCTGATCTGCTGCCACATGCACCCCCCCCCCCCAAAAAAAGACCAATTCCTACCTCCTCACTTTGCTCCTTCCCATGCTCCCGGTTTAGGAGACCATGCGAGGAAAGAGTGAGGTGAGTGGATAGGTATGTAGATTGCCACCTTCCATGGCATTTTCTTGGGTCTGGGAAGCACCAATCTGCTGCCCTATCCACTCACCTTGTTCCTTCCTTGTGCAGTCTCTTTAAACAAATCAGGAAGTTAACTTCTTTCCTGATTTGTTTAAAGGGATTATGCAAAAAGAGAGTGAGGTTGGCAGTTAGGGGAGCAGATAGGTGCATCTGCATCTGTGGCAGTCTGGAGGGAGACAGCAGCAGTCTCCGAGTCTGCTTGCTGCTCCACCAATGTGCAGTTGCATTGTCGGCTTCATGGCTGGGCCAGTTGTGATGACAATTAACAGGTGGGGCCAGTTTGACCAATAAGATACCATCCAAACTGGTCCAGTACTATTTAATGCAGTCTCTTCTGAGAACCTCAGCTCTATGTGAGGTCTCACAAATTCCCTGAGGAAGTCCAGAGTATACTGGATGAAACATTGGAAGATGGATGTTTGTAACGCACAACTATGTTCCTTAAGCTCAAATATTTTAACTGTGTATGTTTCGTCCGGCCATTTGAGAACCTAGTTGGTCCAGAATGCTTTATATTTTCTTTTTGGTGTATTAAATTCATCCTATCCTCTTGTTTCTTCCCTTCTGGTATCCTACCCTAAATAAATAAACCTTGTTTTAATGGGACCTTTTAAGTCTTTGATGACTAAACAAACTCTAGTCTTTTTTCCCCCTCTCATGAGCCAGGCATCTCTCTGATGCTACAGGACAAGCTAGGAAAGGAAAGGGAACATTACCTGAAGTCTTGCTCAGTAGAGGAGGTGGACACTCTAGGCCACCACTCTACTCCTCCTGTATTCACTTCCTCTTCCACTCCCCAGGCTCTGCCATGGGAGAGTGGGAAGAGGAGGCACAGCAAGAAAGGTAGGGTGTGTGGTCCTGACAATGTGGGGGTGGCAACTTACCATCCGAGGCTTGGAGGGAGGGGCACAGCCAGCCCACTGCACACCCTGGTCTCAGAAGTGCCACCTTTGAGCTCCCAGGATCTGAGCCTTAAAAGACCAAGCGTCCCTGTCTGCTGAAGTCAACAGCAAACCTGTTGCTGTCACCAGCAGAACTGGGATATCACTTAATTCTTCCTTACACAGCAAACAACGTGGAGCATTGTGATTGTTGTCAATGCTTGAGAGACCTTCAATGCTAATGTAAGACTTCCTCTTGACCATATATTCACTGAGTGTGATTGGGGATTTGGAAAACGACGAAAAGCATTTTTCCCCCCAATGAAATTAATTTTTAAAGAGCTGTTTCCAAGTTCTGTTTTATGCCCTTCTGGGACTGAAAATTTCTAATTAGGTTTCTGTAGCCTTCAGCTAAATTACACGAATAATCTCTGCACTCCTTTTCTATGCAAAATATATATATATATCAGCCAGTCAGCACTACATGGATGTCTGTCTTGACTAAAGCAGATCCTTTTCTGTCTGTGATGGAAGTGTATGTATCCTGTTAACAAGGCCTTTGCTTACGCAAGCAATTCTTCATTAAATTAAGAAGAAGACTTCTTGTTGTATCCTAATACCAGCCTCACTAGGAAAACAAAGCAGCAGCTGCCTTTGTCTAGATAGGCATTAACTTCTAAATGAGCCGGACAAGTTAAGCACAATAGAGACACCAAGTAGCAAAGGGACATGTTATTATTGGCACATGTATGGCATCAACATCAATTCGGCACTCAGTCCAAGCTGTTTGGCAAGCTGAGGTTTTTTCAGCTCATGAGTATAGAAAGCTGGTCCAGAAAGCTGGTCCAGAAAGCGAAACTCCAGGAACCACAGTTGCATTTGATACCATTCAATCTTGAACAGCATACTGTATAATGATGAAATGCTTTAAATGTAGAAAGCATGAATGAACCAAGGTTCTTTACTTGCGAACATTTCCTGTTTCACATGTGATTGTTGGCTTATCTAGAGTTGAATACAGATGAATTTAGAAAACTCATGAACAGCGCAATCCTGTGTAACCTTGCACCGGTGTAACAGTAGATGCACCGGTGTAAGTGCACTTATGCCAGTGTAATTGCACTTACACTGGTGCATCTGCTGTTACACCGGTGCATCTGCTGTTACACCGGTGCATCTACTGTTACACCGGTGCAAGGTTACACAGGATTGCGCTGGAAGATTGATTGTACAGTGTCAGGTGCATGGAAAAAATATGTGATGTGAAAGAAACAATGTGACATGCTTGCCCCCCAGCCAACCATCTGGGTCTTCTTTACCCAAGAATGCCAGATTATAACTTATGTGTGGTGGGACTTGAGGCACCCATTCAAAGTGAGCTAAGTTCCCTCAAGAACTGAAATAGAACATGTTGACACATAATGGAGTGTAGACCACCTTTGCCTGCAGACGTTCTTGGGTTCCATCCCTGCCATCTTCTGGTAGGGCTGGGAAAGGCCCAGGAGACCTGCTACCATCTGGGTGGGCAATACTGAGCTAAAAGAGCAATGACTCAATAGCTTTAACACCTTGGTCTCCACACGTCGACATGACAAATAATTAGAGGTATAGGAATGTTTCTCTGATTTCTGCAGGTGTTTCCAACTCACTGAAAAGTGACAATGCATTTTCAGGAAACAGATCCATAAAACTGAATATAGTATGTGATGGTATATACATGGAAAACTGAATATATTTCATGAAATATCCTAGAATGACAACAATGTGCTCCAGATTTAAAGCTGCATAGTTATACCCCCTCCATTTGCGTACAAAGGCCCATTCATGCACATCCTTCACCTTATTTTTTATTAGTTTGATATTTCATATCGTATCAGGCTAGTGCACAACAACATTCCTCATTCAAAAGACTGACTAGTCCGCTTGCTATTTCACAGTGTGCTGGGCTACTTTTCACAATTGTTCTTACACAAGTAGTACTTATTGACTATGTTTTTGTCCTGGTTGCTGAGCTGTTGGGCTACTGGGCATCATAGTTCTTTATTGAAAGTGATGACTTTCTAGCTGGGATGAAATGTCAGGCTATTATTCATCATTGTCCTTTCAAATCTTTGAATGCTACGTGCAATAAGTTGTCCCTCAGTGTGACAATGTGCCCCTTTTCATCTGATTCATTCATTCAAGACTTAATTTTGCTTAATCCTTTCTGTGTGCCTGGATTCAGAATGTGCTCAGTTTGGATACATAATTGAAATATATTATCTGTTGAGTTGCAATGAATGTCTATCATTATCGTTCCTTAAAGCAAAATTTAAAAACAGCAAAAGGTACATATGGTAGTCGCAGTAGCAAATGTTTGTCCTGAACAGTCTTGGATCTCTAAAAAAAGGGGGGGGACCCACAAAGTTGTTGGACAGGGTATTTCGCAGTGAAGAGGGCGGGGGGGGGCAGGTGGAACGCGGGGGTGACAAGCACGCCGCAACGGCATTTCAGCGGCTGAAAAGCGGCTGCGTGGCTTGCGGCACTGTAAAGGTTTTGCCCACCCAGGATCCTACCGCTCTTTTCCCGATATTGTTCCTGCCGGGGGGGGGGATTTCATGGCCGTAACGCAGCTGGGGTGACATCGCTAGCGGGGGCAGGGCTAGTGATGTCACGGGGGGTTCAGCAGTGGCTAGCTACGTCACTGTTTCAGTGATAAGTATCGCAGAATGCCCCTGTGCTCTCCATACTCTTTCATAATATGTGGCCAGACCAGGACACTGGAATGGCACTGGTGGAATGCATTGAGCTCATAAGCAGTGGTGTAACTAGAGTGGAGCGGAGGCAAGTAGTTCTGCAAGACTCCGTTACACCGGAATCAGCGGCCCCTCCCCCTTGCTGTTGGAGCCATTCCAGCAGCGACAGGGGAGTGTCCTGCGTGTTGCCTTTGCTGCCAGAATGGCTCCAACAGCAAGGGGGAGGGGCCGCTGATTCCGGTGTAACGGAGTCTTGCCTCCGCTACTTGCCTCCGCTCCACTCTAGCTACGCCTCTGCTCATAAGACAAGGTGGGATTACCCATCAGAGGTGTTTGCCTTTGCTCTCCTAGTAGGATCGAATGAGATATTTGTTGGGATAGTTACATGTTGGCACTGCTACACTATAGATCCTGAAACAGAACTGTGGCCATAGTAGAACTCCGTTTCCCATCTTTTCCCTCAGGTTGCAACATTCCTTTACTTACAGAATTGTTATTAGACTGTACAGAGTTTATTTACAGCGGCTCTCGCTTTCTGAAGAATGACCTGAATTTCTGGTTGGAAGTTTCATCAAGTTCACTTGCAGCCCAATCCAATGTACTGTACGTTTCCTAGCTTACCTAGAGGTAAAGGAACATTTTTCCCTTGTCCCAGGGTAGGTCTCCACTGCCCTGATGGGTCTACTCAGATCTGCAACTACAATTTTGCTGGCGCAAAACTGAGTGGACCGGAGTAGGTGGATCGAGGCCAGGAAGGGGGATAGGATATTGGTGGAGCCATTGCCTCCAATAACTCCCCCTTCCCACTCTCAATACATGCCCATCCCTGTCCCAGTCCCAGCCCTGTTCTTCCCCCTCCCCACCCTTTTCCATCCACGCCTTGCCTGCCCCCATGCTGACTTACCAGCGCCTTCAGTGGTTGCTATCACCCTGCCGCTCAGCATTTGCAATGGCAGCTAGACTGCTCTCTCTGGTGTGTTGTGTTTTGTGAAAACCATAAGGCATGCTGCATCGCTGGAATGCACGTTCTGGTGATGCAGTGGCAGGATAGGATTGGGCTGTCACTCTGCTTGTTTTGAATCTTTATACTGATTTCTAGATCTCCAAATCTAGATAGTTTCCCACAAACTAAGTGCTATGCAAAAACTGGTAACTCAAGAGCAACTGTCCTGGAAATGACAGGTCATAAGCTATTTTAGGCTTCATGGACATCAAATTATTTCTGCATCTAAGATCATGTACCCATGTGATTCAGGCAGACATAAAGGATGGCAAGTAATTTGCTAGGATTCCTTATTATTATGATTTCCTGTCCTGCTATATCATTAGGCTCAAAGAGATATTCTGTCAATACATTGTGATGATGAGATTGAAATGCAGAATATTTAAGGCTGCATGGAAAAAAAATGAAGTGAACAGAAGAAACTAAAACCAAAACAGAAATGGGATTTATTTTTTACACGTAATTACAACAAGACGGAAAAGATCATGAAAACCACATGATGATGGAGTTGCCGAATTTATAGCAAACAGTTTCCCCAGATATTTCGGATATACATTCTCTTATTCTCATCTTTTTGCCTGGCACGACATCTTTCCGCATGATCTGTCACTTCCATTTGTGTCTAAAAATGAGAAAGGACTTCCATTTGCTTGGAGGTTTTTGTCTCCCTCTTGATATGAGAAAATCTACATCACTCTAAGGAGATTGTTTGTTTGGTTCCTGTGAACTGTCTGCTGCAGTAACTTTATTTTGGGGGAAAGCCATAATGGAGCTCATAATCTTGTGCAATTGTCACCACCTAAGTTTCATCAAATGAAGAGTGGGGAGAAAATGGAGAGATATTTTTTTCTACATCGCCTATAGTAAAAGAATGAATGATCATCGACCAAGTTAATTTGCAGACAATTTAGGATAAACAAAAGGAGCTCACAATTTATGTGCAGACTTCACTGTTAGAACATGCAGTGATGACCACTAAATTAAATGGGTGTAAAAGGGATCAGAAACATTCATGAAGAGCAGGTCTATATCAATGCCTGTTACTAGCCATAGGAGTTTCCACATTCCTAGATATTAGACATCTGAGTTCCAGATTCTAGGCATAAATACTGTTGTTTGTTAAACCTTGTTCATTTGTTGTTGAACCTTGATTCAGGTTCTACACAAATGCTGGTAATAATATTTGAACAGATTTCTTAACAGCGTTCTATAATACAGCTCCCTGGCAGGGCTCTAAAAATAGGCAGGGTTTCTCCTAACCCAAGAGAAGAGAGGAGTAGGGAGTCTGAAGTTTGGGCTGTGCATATGGGGACAGTACACAGTTAATTCACTGCATAAGAATACAATACGACTTCCAGCTCCTGATTATGACCCACCGGAAGCATATGTCTGGTCATTGCTGGAAAGCACTGATAGACTACCTGAACATTTGTCTGCTCCAGTAAGGCAGTTCATAGACTTCTGGCCCAATCCTATGGGCTTGATACCCTGTCAGCCCAGCCTCATCGCCATTCTACGGTCTACTAGCAATGGTGTGGCAGCCGGGAAGCCCTGCACTGCCAGCGGCAGGCTACAGATTGCCCATGAGAGCAGGTAAGGTGGCAGCGGGGGAGGTTTGGGGGAGGATTGTGGACAGTTCAGGGGTGGTGACGTGGACGGGAGGGGGAGGATCTCAGCGGCAGCATGCTAAAATCCTATCCCCCTTTTCCCGCCCCAACACACCGCCTGACTCTTCTCAGACTTTCACCAGCTAATTAGCTGGTGTTGGTCTGAGGATACACATTGGCAGCCTAAGGGGATAGATTTTACTTCACACCCCCACCACAGCATGCAGCACATGCTCCGTCAGTGGTGCTGCATTCTACTAACTGTCAGAGGATAGGATTGGGGCTGCCCCTTATGAAAGGCATCAACTTTGGTTTCTTTCCTCCTTTCATTCTCCAAAGAACACTCCCAAGAACCCGCTCAGAAGGCATCCGAAACTGTGTCATCACCTACAGTACATTTCAGACATTTAAACCATAAACCTTTCTACTGTGAATTGTGCAGCTATGTTATGTGACACACTGCTTTATCTTTAACTGGATCTCAGCCATGTACTTGGCTTCTTTCTATATGTCCTTGCTCAGCAATATGTCACTGGGATCTCATTTTGTCAGAAGAAGTTATTTATAAACAAAATATATAGGGCAGTGTACCTGTAAGTAATTATAGACTTTGAAGTATAAACAGCCAAGTCACATTGCTTAGGTCAGGACTTGGAGCTGCCATATACTGAGTCAGACAAATGGCCCATTTACATTTCAACTGTCCCCATTTACCAGGGACAGACTCTATCGTTTGGTATTTGTCCCTGGTAAAACACAGTTTCTTTTTTTAATCTCTGCACATTCTACCTTTTGGGAAGATATTGGTGATGTTTTCCTAAAATTGTGTTAATGTGCTTACATGTGCACTATTAATCTGGTTTTAGTGCCCCCCCTCCCGCCTGCTAGCTTCCATTTTGTTTTGCTTCCAATACGTTAATTATTACTTGGTTCAATGAAACGTTAGTGATATGCAGGGAATGTCACTGCATTACAGATATTTTATTGATATGTAATGATTTAGATTTGATTTAGGATTGTATCTAGAGCTGCAAATCAGGTGCAAGAGCTCCAGTTGCCTGATCTTCAACAATTCGCACTGCAGCTGTCTCATACCCTGTCCCAGGGGTGCCAAACATAAGGCATAATGGAAGTTCTTTATCCAGCTCACGTGAAAATTGGGCTTGTCCAGTGCCACCCTATCAGCAGCGCTGTTTCTGCCAAGGCTCTGGAAGGGAGAGATGAAAGGAGGCCTCAGAGGGTGAGAAATGGTATGTGTAGGGGGAGGGGAAATGGAGGAGAGGTCAGACCAACAGGGGTGAGAGAGGGAGATGCTGCTGAAGTGCTGGGAGAGCCAAATTATCCAGCTGAGAGAGGCCAATTATCACACGAACCACTTATTTCAGCAGTGCCATTTCTGCCGAGGCATCACTTCGCAGAACACCTCCAGCTGCTGAGCTGCGAAGTGACGCCTCAGCAAAAGCAGCAGCACTGCTGGAAGGGCGACCCATGTGATAACTGGGACTGTGTTTGTTTTTGAACTCCGAAATAGCAGGAAGTGACATTCCTAGCATGTTTGAATATTGGTGCTACCAGGGCTCCCAAAAAGAACAGAAATGACTGAAAACAAAAATGGCTGCTGTTGCTCCTTGTCCCTTGCACTACTTCCTTTTCAAAATTCCTTTGCAGCCAAGCAGCCTTCCTATTGGTCCACAAGGCCACTATCTTTATTTCCTCATCCCTCATACTACATCTCCCAAGCTCCTTTGCAGCCAAGCAGCCTTCCTATTGGTGCATGAGGCCACCATCTTTTCTAGCTTCGAGCTCGCAGTTGAAATTTCTAGTGCGGCGAGTGGGCTGGAAGGAGGGAAAAAAGCGACCCAAACGCACTAGAAGGAGGAAAAAAACAGCTCTCAAGCGCTCCTAGCGCTAGAAGCTGAAAAACAAACACAGCCTGGGCTCCCTCAGCTTGATAATTGGGATCACCCATATCTTGAAAATATGATCAAGATTTGCATATTTTCTCATCTAACATTTGCATCTAATGAATTCCTATAAGAGAATAAGTTGCTTGTTTCTGGCCATTATCTGTTTGATGAGGCCACTTCCTGCTGAATGATGTCACTTCTGGCCCATGAATGCTATTCTGCCCAGTGTATGAAATAAGTTTGACAACCCTGCCCTATCCCATCCTCTTCTGAAGAGGCCTTTCCTCAGGGGCAACGTTTCTGAGGATTATTGTGGGGAGGAGGGGGGCAAGAAATATCTACTGCACAAGCAGAAATTTAGTGTTGAGGACTGTTACATGCATCAAGGAGCCTGACCCACGGAAGGTCACTACAACATCTTCCCTCCAGTATCATGGATATTAAGAAACTGTCCCTGCTTCACAGACCCTTCAGGGATAAACAAAACACACTGTTCCTTCTCCTCACATTCTGAATCTTCTCCTCTCTGTTCTCTCCATCTCCAAGAGGAATAGAGGACAGTAGCTTACAATAACTCTGTTGGCATTATACAAGCAAAGGGTGAAAAGGTGAAACAAACATTCCCTGGTGTAAGCAAAGCTCGAGGTAATTTGAGGAATATAGAGTAGTCTGGCAAACAGATGATAGCTGGATTGTATGTAGACTACACCTTGAGAGCCAGTGTAAAGAAACATAAGCTGACCCGTAAAAAAGGAATCGCTCTTAAAAATTCAGCTCTTCAGGGAGTCTAATCGCACTTGCTATTGTTCAAAGTCAGATAAAATGCCATTTTCCCTTCAACTACCTGAACACATTAGCACTGAGAAACTAAGGGTTCCCAGAGCTGTGTATGCCAAGGCAGTATGGGGCAGCAGTATCTTTGCTTTGCTAAGTTTTGAGAAATCTCAACAATAAAGCACCAGCGCTGGAGCATTTATGATTCCAAGAAGTCACAACACGAGTCTCGCTTCTTCTGTGCCATCTCTGCCATTTCACTGTAGCCATCACTGCCCCTCTCTGAAACTAGCACCATTCCCCCCCCCGTTTGACCTTCCTATGACCTGGCCAGGGACTATGCCAAGAAGCGCACCTAGTCCTAGACCAGGGGGTTCTCAACCTGTGGTACGAGTACCCCTAGGGGTACGCAGACCAACGGCAGGGGTACAACAGAGCCTGCCCCTTATCAGCATCAATCAGTAGTTAATTACTTGTTAATTAGAACTTAAATGCAATCCCCCCTGTCTGTCTGTCTGTCTGTCTGTCTGTCTGACTCTCTCTCTCTCTCTCTCTCTCTCTCTCTCTCTCTCTCTCTCTCTCTCTCTCTCTCTCTCACACACACACACACACACACACACACACGAGTTAAGTAAGAAATTTTTCACATTTAAAATTGTTTTAGTACTTTTTTATTTAATGATTAATTAGCTAATTAATTGATTAGTCCAATTAATTAGCAATTAATTAGCAGGGGGTACTTTAGAAAATTGGACTGTGATAGGGGGTACCCGGGCCTCCAAAGGTTGAGAACCCCTGTCCTAGACAATTGTTGCCACATAACAAATATTTAGAAGTAGTAGTACAGCTGATCACAGCACCCCAATTTCCATACCACTCTCTGCTCCACAGTTATACATTGCTGAAGATTGTATTTCTAAATCCTGTATTCATTTGCATTCCAACTGCCTGGTCTTTCACCAATGTAAATATATACCAGGAAAACATAATTGATAACCTACCTCCAGTAGGTTATCTACAGTCAGTGGCAGCACCACGGAGGCGGCAAATTGCATTCGGGGTTCGGGGTGGAGCAAGCTCTGTCCCACACGTTAGATTTCTGACAGAAAAATGACAGTATATTTCACATTAAGAGATCCAACCCCCTAAACATAAATTGGACATGAGCCTACGTGGAAGTGCTTTTTATTTGTGTTGATACATGGATATTGATTGCTGATAATAAAGAGAAGCAGTCTATGTGAAAATTGCCTTTCCTTCAAGTGGTTCGGGAATGGTGGTGGTCCCTTCACCCCCTGGCACTGCAACAGCTGCAATGTGAATGGAAGGCTGCACACTGCATGGTGGCTAAAGCCGGACCTACATTGCTCATGTTCACGTTCTGTATGCGTCTGATGTCTCGCCCCCAGGTCAAACAACGGGCTCTGATTGGCTGAACATTATGCTCAGCCAATCAAAGCCCGTTGTTTGACCTGGGGGCGGGACACCAGACGCATACGGAACGCGAATGCGTGCAATGTAGCCCCGGCTTTACTTTTCATGAGCATGCATGGATACTAGAGACACTGCATCTGTTCCTAACTCCAAAATGGGCAGCCCAGTCCTGCGTAGGACCAATGCAGTGTGCAAAAACATGCTGTGCTGGATCCTAGGCAGGATGGGGCCAGCACCGGCAGAGGTGGGGTACACCTCAGGAGAAAGGGATGTTGGTCCCTTTACCCCGGGGAGAGCCCCAGCGGCCCCTATAGCCTCCTCGGATGTGCACTGGCAAAATGGCAGATCCAAGGAGCCGGTGTAAGGCTGACCAGGCCAAGTACGGGGGATAGGAATCTGCGGAGCATGCCACTGATATTCCCTCCCCCATCCCTGGCCTGGTCGGCCAATCGCCCCCTCCCTTGCCAGCCCAGCCGACCCTCCCCCCGCCCAGTGCAGGACTTACCTTCCTCTGCCGGTGTTGGATGTGGCCGCAGGCTGAGTGGCGACAGCCTCAGAACCTCTTACTTGCCGGGTGCTGCAAACATTTGCAGCACCTTCCCCTAGCGGGACTATAGTCCCGCCTGGGGAATGTTGCGGTGGATCGTGCCATTAATTTCAGAGACTTGGGGAGAGGGCTGAACCTGAAAAATAGCCACAATAGCAAATGACACTAAACGTGTACACAAGGCATTCCTCAGAGGCAAAAATAGAAACAGGACAGAGACTGGGATTTACCAGGGACAGGTAGCAGAAACTAAAGGAACAGCTTCATAAATTCTTTCATAAATATATGCTAATCCCCTGACCACAGAGACCTGATCTCCCAGGCTTTGTTTTAGATGGCTGCTGTTGAATAAGCACTAGAACTGTCACAGAATTTTGCTTAAAGTAAAATTTGAAGTGAACTGAAGGTAGAGATCTTTGTTCAGTGAAAGCATCTAGAGGAATTTTTGAAGCGAAACAAGTACAGTACAATAACGCAGCATAGTGCTTATTATTAAAGTATATTATGTGCAAGATATAAATGCATACTGTATATTGCCTCCAAATTTTGCCTAAAATGCAAAATTAAAAGCAAGTTTAGAGGTAACTCCCACAAGAATTTCAAGGCAAGGCAAACAACAAAGGGCCAGTTCCCATCACCAAGATGCAAAAACCTCCCTAATAGCTCTTGAAATGTATAGACAGACTTTGAGGAATCAAGAGAGCTTCAAAGGAGGTGCAATGGACCACGCATTTTTGCACTCGCACTTTCTAGCAATGATGGAAGTCACATTGCCAACATCCCACACAGATCTTTGAAGCATAGTCCTTGACAGTTGTCCCACATTCAATTAGTCATTAAATCAGATTAGTCAGAGTAGATAATATGTTTGGATGTTGCTGGGCCATGTAAAGCATAATCTGAGTGCTGAGTTATATTATATATCGGTGGATGCTGTTATTATCCCCCCACGTTAGCTAAATGTGTCGCTTCAGTATTTATTTGTCTGCTGGAAATCTGACAAGGAAAATGATGACATTTTAAATGTAGAAGGAAGGGGGGGAAAATCACAGAAACAGGTTTTGTTCTGAGTTCCAGAGGACCTTGCATTCTGATTCTTAGACCTGCTAAATCATTAGACTCAACTTTAATGACAGAGGTAGTGAAATGGGGAGATGGAAGTAAAAAAAATTAAAAGGAAGGCTGCTGATCTTAAAGCACAACTTGCATGTAGATAGTTGAGCTGTGTTACTAGGTCCAGAAAAAGCCTACTTAAGAACTAGTTTATGCAATCACCCGCAAGTGCAGAGTCGCTGATGTTCATTGTCAGGGATCCCCCGCGGGCTCTCCGGAAGCCCCTGCGGGTGACCCCAGACTTACCCCATCCACCGCCGAAGAAGCCGAACCCTCCCAGGGGCTGACGAGAGCAGAGGCCACCGCAGAACAACGGGAAGCCCAGGAGGAGAGGCACACCAAGCGACGAGGCCTCCCGGGGACGCCACCCCGTGCCCCGCCTGGATCTCCTTCATCCGGCCCCGACCTGGGGACACAGTCCGGCCCCTTTGCCGGACCCAACGAGCTTCCCCAGGCCGCTGGGGGAGCGGAGGGAGCGCAGCAGTGGGCCCCTCCCGCGGAGACGAGCCGTGCACATGCGCACGGCTCAGGGGAAGCTACAGGGCGAGCCCGACCTCGCGTCAGGATGCCCTTCTCCCCGGCAACTACAGGCAATGAGCCGATAGGCTCATTCGCCTGTCAATCACCTAGGAGGGAGGGGGAAGGGGTATATAAGGAGCAGCCGGCCAGGGATGAGGCAGTCGGCTAGGAGGCTCCGAGGAAGCCGTGTCTTCTCTCGAAGCCTGGGATCAGCCGACTCCGGAGGAGAGGTGGAAACCGGGTTGCGGAACCCCCACCCTCCTCGTGCTCTGAGGCCTTTGCACGCTGCCCCTATCCTTAGATCCTGACCCAAAGACCAGGGAAGGGCAGGACCTTCCTCAGAAAGGACTAGAGGAGGCCCCGCAATAGGATAGGCTATTGGCGGGGCAACTCTGGAGGACTCATCCTCTAGACATCCCCCTTCCGGACTCCCTCTAGACATCCCCTCTAGACATCCCCCTTCCGGACTCCCTCTAGACATCCCCCTTCCGGACTCCCCTCCCAGGGGGACCCTACATTCATATCAAGCTCCCTCCCTTGTTTAATGCATGTAACAACAAAGTAATGTATTGCACCACAAAAAGCTCCTGCCACCACTGGAGTGAAGAAGTCACTTAAGAGTTCCATGTATGCATCAGCGTACAGTTGGGTCTCTAGAGTTGAGTTTCTGAGCACAATCCAGAGAGGTGAGGAACATAGGTGTCCTGTTGAAATCAGTGGCGCTCAAGTGCTGTGTGCTTATGTACTATTTATTTGTCCTATTTATTTCAATGGGATTGAGGAGCCCTTGGGTTTCTCCTGAATTGTGCCTTCTGTTGTCATTTTAATAGTAGCTTTATCAGATTTTCTTCTTTTCCCCTTTACAAGAAGAATCCATATTCCACTAAAATTTAATGGTTCTGGATTGCCTCCCTCTATTCTGCTAAAAGCCTCTAAATGTAGAGCTTTATAAAAATGCTTGGAAGAAACATAAATATATCCTTGCACTAAGGACCCATGGACATGCACACATAAAATCAAATAATAGAGTTGTCTGCTTTCTAAATAATAGAAAATGCTATACAATATGTAAATATTAATCCATTGCCAATAAAAGGACAGTGGGACT
The DNA here is from genome assembly GCA_026170595.1 of Plestiodon gilberti rubricaudatus. Lineage (NCBI taxonomy): Eukaryota > Metazoa > Chordata > Lepidosauria > Squamata > Scincidae > Plestiodon > Plestiodon gilberti. The sequence goes on along the minus strand of JANXHW010000001.1, from coordinate 120,912,407 downwards.
AGGGATACTGATATGTTGAATTGCTCCAGTGTAGTGGATAATATTTATAATACTAGGAAAACGAATGGTAATTTGCTAGTGACAGCATAAAGAAAGTATGGAGGCTGTTGGCCGTATTAAAAATGGGGCCATAACTTTCTTGATTGAATTTATTCTAATCACGCATCCCTGCAAACTAGCCTCTTTTCCAGCAGCACAGGTAGAGGCAAATGGTGCCAAGGCACTCAATTCAAGTCATGTCAGGCTCACAGAGATGCAGACCCACCCAACAGAGCATGTGACCTCGCAGGGTTCTCATGTCCAAGAGAGGAGCAAATTAAAGGTGCAGTATGACATCTCTCTCCTGCGGGTCAGGCATGTTCAGATACTCTTACCAAACAACTTAAGAAGACATCAGCCATTGCTACTGGTGGGTTGTCTGATGACACGGGCAACCCAATCCTGTGTAAGGATACCCAGCCAGCCTAAAGGGCCGGCCACAGTATCCTGAGGCCGTTGTGGGCTGCCTTGGGGCAGCCTGGGTGCACCTTGGAGGAAGGGGACACTTGTCCCCTTTCCCGGGTGCAAGGCAGTCCAGACCCTATGGGCCTACTCGAATGTATGCCAGTTCTGAAGCTGGTGTACATTCGAGGCCGGGGTGTAACACCAAACCAGGCCAGGAAAGGGCTCGGGATATCAGCCGAGCTCGTCGCTGATATCCCTGCCCTCTCCCTGCCCGGTTTGGCCAACGGCCGCCCTCCTTGCCACCTGGTCGCCCTCCCCCTGCAGGGCTTACCTTGTCCGGCGGGTGCAGAGACGGTCCACCGGGGGAGTGAGGGCTGCTGTCCTTTGCTCCGGTGGCCCTTACTCCAAAGTAGTCACAAATGCGCTTTACGGTGCATTTGCAACAGCTTAGAGTGGTGGCCGCTCTGCTACACTAAGTTTACGGTGGCTTGCGCCGTAATTGATGGAATCAGGTTCCCGACAGGTGTTGGTAACATAAAGTTTTGCTAAATGTGGTTATATAAAGCTCCTTGGCAGTTCTCCTGTAGTGAATATTTAATTTGTTTATTTCCTCATTTTGTATCCCGCTTTTCTCCCTGAAAATTGCATTTAAAACTATAAATTACAATATAAACATTAAAACATCCTTAAGCTATCACAATAAAACACAAAACCAGCAGCTGTCACCTCTTATTAATAAGAAAGGGCAAAGCCTGTAAGATCTAATCAGCATGGACATATTCACGTAAGATAAAGCCCACAAATGCCCAGTATTAAAAACCATGAACTCAGAAGGCTAGTGTGAAAATAAATGTCTTTAGGCCCCACCAGAAAGCCTCTAAGCGGGGAACAGTTCATAAACTGATAGGGAGGGAGTTCCATAAGGTTGGTGCCACTACAGAGAAGACCCTGTTTCTTTCTGCTTCCTCTCCCGTCTGCATAGGCACCATTCCTCTACATCACAATCCAATCTGGGTACACTGATGTGGACCTTGGAATTAGTCTGTCATCTGCCGCATTCTGTTGCCCATTCTAGTGTTTTGTTGCCCATACCAAAGGTAGGCTTTGGCTAGGATGTGCAATGTGTGTCAAACCATTATTGACATGCTGAACAAAAAAGCCTTGACTGAAACCCACTAGGGCAGTGTTTCCCAAACTTTTTCGGCCTGCGGCTCCCTTGACCATTGGCGACCATTGGCCGCGGCTCCCCATTGCATTATGTTGTTGCCTGCCAATTGGCATTGCACTATTTTCCGAGAGGATTCCATGGCACTCTGCGGCTCCCCTGGCTGGTTTCCATGGCTCCCCTGGGAGCTGCGCCTCCCAGTTTGGGAACCACTGCACTAGATCCTTGTTGAGTCTGGTCATTGGTTCAAGTCAACCCACTTGATTTAGCAGCAGGAAATTTGGGGATCTGTTCAGTTTAAATTTCCCAGTCCTTCTCACCAAAAGGGGATAAAAAGGAGTTGATCAGCAGAAGTTTTTGCAAGTTGCCCATCAAATCAAGACAACGCCTGGTACTCTTTATTTTCTTTTAAACTTTGCCTTGGATTGCGAGGATAGAAAATGACTGTTTATCTCCTGTCTTCCCTTTTTCCTCCCTTTTGTTCCAAGAAATCTTTTCCTTGATTTGAGTCAGCAGCTGACCTACTTCTTTAACCTAGAGAGCAATTTGCCTCCATGCCTCCTCCCAAATCCTCAATCCATGCTACCCAGAGGGAGAGGGGAGGGAGGGAAGGAAGAGATAGTGGAGTTGAGAGGGGTTGTAGTCACTGATGCCCAGTTATGTAGACTTGAGTCTATTGACTCGGACTGGACTTGGACTCAACTCAGCGATTGTAAAAGACTCAACTTGAGACTTGGAGCCTTTTAAAACAAGTCAAATTTTATTCAGGTTTAAACCCGTTTTCCCCATCAAATAGATAGGGACTCGCAACTCACAACCAAATACTTGGGACTTGAGCGGCACGGACTTGGGACTTGACTTGAGACTTGGTGTCATAGACTTGATCCACATCCTTGCAGATGCATCTGCCTCCCTCTCTCCCCCCTCACAGATAACCCAGCAAGGAGGGCTGTCAACTGACAGACAGACCCCAGGCTGGGTGAAAGGCTTGGAGCGTGGCCTGTATTCACATTTCTGGTGGCAGTGACAAGAATACCATGGCATATATGACATTAGCATGTGTATGTTCTTACAAGTGACTCAAGGGTGGGGGGCAAGGACCAGGTCATGGACACGTGCTTGGTCTGTATGCAGCACATCCTTTGGGATCTCAACAACTCCTAACAGTGGCCTGCAGCAGGATTTCTTCCAGGAAAAGGAAGACAGGGGTGCTGGGTTGTACTTAAGGAGACTTCACTATGCCTGAGTACAACATGACTGGCAAAGTAGAAGTGGTGTCCACACAGTCATTCCCACTTCCCATAGCCGTGAGGCAAACATTAGTTCCAGTAGCGTTCCAAGGACAGTGGAGTGGTCTGCCCTGAGTGCACACTGTAAGGGGCACACATAAACCTGTCCCTTCAAATGCCAGGTAGACCTGGCCTCTTCCAGGGGATCTCAAGGTGGAGCCCAGGTCTACCTATGGCTTTGAGTAGCCAAGGGCGGGGTGGTGGGAGCAATCCACCCCAGGTACCTGTGGCACTAGGTAGGCCATTGATTAGTTATGTGATAACCCTTTAAAAGAAAGCTGCAAGCCCCCAAAGAATGAAGAAAACAAGCCTGCTCCATTCATGGTCAGTGTGAGAGTGAAGGACATTATTTTCCATGTTTCTCTTCAAAGACTTTGAAGGTTCCCCCAGTGTGTTGGATGGAGGTCTCCTTGCTGCCAGGCACACAAGCGCTCCAGGCCTCAAGGCTGGTGACTTTCACTTTATTGATCTCATATCATCCAGTGTGCCTCAAGTAGCAGATAAGCGTGGAGTGAATTATGACGATTGCCCTGCCCACCTGCTTTTCATCCCTGCAGTTGGGACAGAATGGAAGCAAACGTCCCCTAAATCATTTGCACAGGAACACAAAATGCAAAGGGAAAGCCTCTCCATACATCAATTGTTTTTTCACTGGACCACAGAGAACACTCACCATCATCCTGATTGGGGTGGTAATGTTATTTTCATCATACCTTGGGGAAAGGAGTGGTGGCTGAAACTGGGCCTCCATCTCAGGCTAACTATACACTGGAGAGGGTCATATTACACATAAATAAAGTAGCCGAATCAATCAGCTTTTATAATTGACTGTGCACAATCTTTTAAAATTACATATAAATATATTCTGGGATGTTTGCCTGGATTATTTATTGCTTGTTGGGTTGAAATAGGCACAGAAATCAATGAGTATCTTAAACAGGAACAATACATAATAAACAATAAATAATGCATCTCTAAAATTGCAGACCTTTTCACATTTTTTTTTCTTTTGCACAAAATCAATGTTAATGACAACTATTCTAACCTTCATTATAAACCCACTCAGAATGCCAAGGCTGTAATCCGAAACACGCTTTTGAATAAAGCTGAGGACAGATGTAATATAAACAGGGAGTGCATGGGACTGTGAACACAGAATCAGCTCTTTTTTATATATATTGAAGTCTCTCTTGGGGCCGAACTGGATGTTGCCAGGAAGCCATGTGTATTTTATCCACCCATCTGCCTCATTGAAATACATCAAATTCCAAATTTTGAAAATGTTTTGTTTCACCCAGCGACGGCACCGAGGTCGATGGTGCCTGGTGCGCAGGCATGGAGTGCGGTAACCCAGAAGAAGGATGGTGGTAACGGGAAACCCTATCCTATAATAAATGTGTTTCTCTTTAAAGTGCCCCTAAACTCTTGGTTGCTTTTTCTTAGGTACTTACCCTTTAAAAGAGACCAAATCCAAGAAAAACAATACATGTTTGGAAAATTTCATGGACATGGGAAGCAGAAAGGTCATCCATCATCAGTGATGTCACAGGTACTAACCAGTAGGTATCTATGACATGTGCACAACTTGATTCTATGCAGCATGCCCAGGACTGGCCCATCCAAGAGGACAACTGAAGTGGTCGCCTCAGGCAGCAGATTGGTGGTTGGTGCCTCAGAGGCGTTGCTAAGGTGGGGGCAGTACTGTAAGTTCCGCCCCATCCTAGTCCCCGTTTACTCTCTGTTACGAAGTGGCCCCACCCCCTCGCCGTCGCAGCTATTCAGTGCGGCGAAGGCAACGGGCAGGGAGTCTCCCTGCCCTTTGCCTTCGCCGCACTGAATGGCTGCGATGGCTAGAGGGCGGGGCTACTTCATAACCTGCCCATTTCCTTCACTGCACTGAATGGCTGCGATGGCGAGGGGGCGGGGCCACTTCGTAACGGAGAGTGAACGGGGACTAGGATGGGGTGGAACTTACAGTACCGCCCCCACCGTAGCGACACCTCTGGGGTGCCTATCTCTGTCTGCCTACTTGCCCACACTGCTCCTTCTCCTTCCACTCCCTGGATTGGAAGAGGGGGACCGAGAGGAAGAGGAAATGTGGAGAGGAAGAGAGTGCAGAGCTAAAATATTGGAGAGTGAGAGGAGGATAGGCTGGCACAGCATCAGGTAAGGGAGGCAGCATTTGGCATGCCCCACCTCAGCATCAGGAGATCTTGGGCAGCCTTGAGCATGCCAAACTGCATAGTTTGGGTAGAAAACTGCATTTGCCCAGAAGTATGATTTCCATGCAATGCTAGCTAGAATATAGAAATTTGAATCCCACGCAGAAGTTAACACACATATTTATTGTGTAAGGAGATACTTCTATGTAAAAGCCCTATTAGTCGGATCCTTGTCAAGGCCAGTCAAAGATCACACCCAAGCTTACCTGCACTGCACTCTGTAAACAAAACAAAACAAAACAAAACAGTGGAGTTTTTACTACTATTCCAAGTCCTGGCATCTGTAAAACAGGGATAGTTTCATATGTGTTCCTCACTTTGCAAGATGTAACTAAGCATAAGGTAGTTTAATTATGAGAGAGTCATGTAATGGGCATACTGTATATCTGTCAGCTCAAGGTTTCACAATAAAGGGTACCGAGAAACCTAGCTATTAAAAACTGGTGTCAGCACTTGCTTATGATAGGTGGTGCTCTAGTTATTTTACAGTAATTGCTTTCGCTATATTCACATTACGTGACCACAGTAAATATAATGGCTAATAAAATATGTCAAGCCTATAATGAAATAATGAGGAAAACTATAACTATTTCTGTGCCTGCGTAGAAAGAATAGCAGGACTCTATTAAAGAAAATCACAAAGCAGAGCCTGGTGAATGTGAAGAGTCTAACACCGTGGTCGTGGTGGCCAAACCTTTTCCTATGCATGCATGCTGCTTGTCAGATGTGAAACTATGAGACAGTGGGTGCAATCCGATCCTACTTACGCCACCGTTGTAACCAGTGGCACAGCAAAAACGGGAGGCCCCAGAACAGAAAGGGGATTCAAATCCCCTCCAAAAGAGGGATTCAAAGGGGATTTGAATCCCCTTTCCGTTCTGGGGCCTCCCGTTTTTGCTGTACCACTGGTTACAACGGTGGCGTAAGTAGGATCGGATTGCGCCCAGTGTCTCTTAAATGTGCACTGCAATATACGTACACCCCAGTGCACCTTAGTGTGGCTTTGCAGCTAGATTTCTGAGCTGAGGAGCAAGCAGCAGCAAATCATGAGAGTCTTAGACAGAAATGTGGGTGTAAGTCTGGCCACCCATGGCTACTCCGATGGCTACTTCGCATGTACGGTAGCACTGTTTGCATTCAGATAATGCTACTTAGTACAAATCCATTATGTGCCTGAAGAGGCATGAAATGCACACCCATGTATAAGTCACTGCTTCCTTTTCCAAAGTAATGCCAGTCAGTTGCTGGATGCTCTGGGGTAAAACCCTGCAATGGACCCTCCAACTTCACCAGTGGTGGTAGGCAGTATCTCCTACCTATTACCACTCACTAAAACTTCCCCTAGAGACCCAGAGGCCTCTGGGAAATATTCCCACTTGCAGATGAAGGTACCATGCGCAGCTGTGGCAAGTCCCTCAGCTGACTTGTGCCACTGTTGCCACAGCTACTAGGGGGTTCTGGTCTGGCCAGCTGAGCCCTCTGATGGGTTGGCCCCATGTCCAACCTGACTGCCCCAGCTGCTCTTGATGCCAGTGGTGATAAGGAATAAGCTGTAGGGGGAGGACCCATGACTCAGTAGTAGCGCACATGCTTTGCATGCAGATAGAAGGTCCCAGGTTCAATCCCTGGCATCTCTGGGTAGGCATAGGAAATGCTGCCACCACCAGTCACCATAGACAGATCAGTAGTCAAGCAGTATATGCCAGCTTCAGCTGGTCAGGTAGACCTGCCCTCTACTTTGAGAGCCCATTACTGAGTTAAGAAGAGGTTTGTTTATCAATAAGTATATCGACATACAACTTTTCATCAAAAGGTTTACAAAGTGGTTTACAAAGCACAAATAACGAAATGCTCCCTGTTCCAAAAGGACTCACAGTCTAAAAAGATGCAGAAGAAATAGCAAACAGCCACTGGAAAACAATGCTATCCTGAGGTCAACAGGGGCAAGGGCTCTCCCCAGAGACATCACTATGGTGGGGGCGGTACCATACGTTTCGCACCATGCTAATCCTCACTAACTCTCCAGTACGAGGTGGCCCCGCCCCCTTGCCGTCGGAGCCACTCAGTGCGGCGAAGGCAATGGGCAGGAGACTCCCTGCCCGTTGCCTTCGCCGCATGGAATGGCTGTGATGGAGGGGCTACCTCGTACCGGAGAGTTAGCTGTGATTAGCAAGGTGCGAAACTTATGGTACCGCCTCCATCGTAGCGACGCCTCTGGCTCTCCCCCTGTTAAAGGAGCACCATTTTTAAAAGTGCCTCTTTGCACAGTTAGCTGGGGCTATTCTCACATACACTTTTAATACCGGATATGAAGCATGTGTGTTGAATGGAGTGACTGCCTTACTAGAAAATGTTGTACAAGAAGCTTTTATGCATAATGAATAGCAACAGAAAGGAAGCTAAACTGGTTCACCTAATTCCTCAGATTGTCTTGAAACAGTAGTTATGATATGATTGCAGATTCTGTCAAAACATTGTGATCTATGCCTGAACAACTTGCAGGAAGATTGTTCAACAAAAACTTCATAAAACTCAAGTGGCAGGTTCGGGACTTACCAACGGTGCCACATTACCTTTTTTTCAGCATCTTCTCCGCTTCCCTCCTCCTGAGTTTGTTTAAACTGACTGAAAAAATAAAAGCCACTACTGGACGCAACCTGTAAATGGTGCCAGAGACTCCCGGCTGCATTTTTCAGCAGTTTGGACACTGGTAGGCCCCCAACAACGCTGAAAAAGAGGTAATGTAGTGCGGTTGGACTCCTTCCACAGTTTTGCCATCCGTGTTGAGTCAAATCCGTGGTTAAAAAAAACCGTGGATAAAAAAGCCCGATTGTATTTTGTTTGGTATTATGCCTTTTTAATTAGTTGCCTTTTTGTTTGATTGCCGTGTGAGTGTTGTTCTGTTTTATTTTTTAATCTTAGATTCAATTGACGGGCAAGAAAGAAGGGATAGAAGGGTTTTCAAAAAATAATGAAAATATTCTGAGATGTCCTTTTGCTTCTGCACTCTGTTCTGCAGAACAACTTGGGTTTGGTGTGCTAAGTTAGTAATCAAGAGGATGGATTATGTTAACAAGTGTTACTTTAACAGTGCACTTTGTTATAGAAATGGCAATGCGCGGAATCACACACCATGCCGTGTGCTTTGGGGAAGGGGATTTCCCCATTTGAAATGTCCTCCTCAGGTGCCATAGTGTCTTGGGTCAGCTGTAGTGGGAATAATCCTATCCTGAATAGTTCTGCTGAAAGGTCACCAGTGGTGTCACTAAGGGGGGGGGGGCTGCGGAGATGCAATGCGAGGAGAAATTTTAGCACTCTGCAGCTGCTTTTTTTCAGCCAGAGGGCTGCGTTTGCAGCCGCGGAGCATCAACGCATCGAAAATGGCATGTTGTTTTGGCCCTCCTGCCTGCCCTGAGTCCTGGAAGGGTTGAAATGAAGCCTTAAAATGAGTGGAGGGGGTGGGGCGATGACCTGAAAGGCATCATCGGGGGGCCCTTGGAGCAGGCTAGCAACGCAACTGAAGGTCACATTTCTTAGAGTCAAATTACACATTACATTAAATGTATGGCTTACTTTCCATTTTCTTCTTTTTAATATAGGAGCCACTTGGGAACGGAGGAGGGGGGAGCAAATAGGACTGGGAATGTTTAAGCCTTTTCCCCTGCCTTGCAGTTCTGACAACAGCCCCCCCCCCCCCGCTATTTGCCCTGTGAGGGAAAGTTCTGTTGGCACCCAGAAGAGCTTTCCTCCTATGGTTAAGAACAGCTTTGGATGGTTGATTTTTTGTCAAAACTGGGGCATGGGGGGGGAAGGGGAGAAAAACCTTAATCTCCATCATCTCAATCCTGATGAGCACCCGCTCCTCCCTGCGGAGAAAAGCATACAATGTGTTTAAGGAAACATGCTGTTTGACCCTTACTCCACTGAGAAGGCACATGATTTATATCCCAGTTGTCAGTCTTACAACTAAGAAGTTTGTTGGGCAAATGAAATCAGGACATTGTTTTTCTCTTTCTCTCAAACAATTCCAGCTTCACTTCCTGTGCCAGGACATTGGCTATAAACTTCCCTCCCCAAAGTCAGCTTGAAGGAAGGTCTATAAAAAGTTTTTTTTTTTTAAACTCAAGGGTACTCTATTAAAGGAGTATGTTTCTCCAGACAGCGGCCTGCTGGGAGCGTGCTTCATCACCTAGAGGCTTTCTGTCAGGATGGAATACATCATTCCTCTGGAGCCTTAAGCAGGACCTGGTTTGGAACATGTGAATGCTGCCGCAGTCTCTCTCTTTGCCTTGCAGCATTTCTGTCTCCCTCCGTCTCCAGCGCTGGAGCGCCTTCTCTGCTTGAGCAAAGAGGATGCCGTCATCCACCCTGTAGGCTACTGCTGATTCACCTACCAGCATGGCAGCCTCCATTGACCTGTAGGGAGTGGAAGCCTTTGCTTTGCAGAAAGGCCCCATTGTCTATTGTGCAGCAGCCATGTAGGTTTCATTACAGACTGAACTGAGTTCTGTGCAGGAATTTTCCCAGGTGAGAAAAATGTGTTTGCAGCCATTCATGAAGGAATACTGTGATCATCTTCTGAGCAGACTGGAAAACATCCAAAATATTTAGGTTGAGGAAGAATTGTGAAACTATTTCCATATATGCAACAGTGCACATGGCTCTTGTTTTCAAACTGTCCATCCTCCACGCCACACACGACAAACCAAGGTGGGAATTGAAGGGACCTCCAAAAGCACTACGTTAATGCAACACCCACTTCAGCTGTGAATCTCCTCATCTTCACTGAACATGGGGAGAGGGAAATGGAAACATGATGGCTAACTACGCTTCCTGCGTGGACACACTTGCTGGCCAACTGCAGTAATTGTTTTTTCTGCAGTTTGGATGGCCCACGTTGAACTTTTGGGGGTGGTTCCTCCACATGATTCAGAATCCTGGGGCTCAGGGAATGGCATCACATGGAGGAAACGTCACTGCACTTGGTGATGCCATCTGATGACAAACATTAAATGCACAGAGACCCAAGCCTGTATCTTCTGGGCACATTCCCATTTGCCCCTTTCATATGTTCAGGGAAACTGCTGAAGGTACTGCTATATCCTGAAGGGAGCGGAATCCTATAGGCAGCTCTGTGTCTATGGCCTGGTGTAATTGTTGCCATTTCTCTTTGAACAACAGATACCTATATAGCAGTTGTTGTTGTTGTTGTTGTTGTTGTTTGTTGTTTGTTGTTTGTTGTTTGTTGTTTGTTGTTGTTGTTGTTGTTCAGTCGTTAAGTCGTGTCCGACCCTTCGTGATCCCATGAACCATATCCCGCCAGGCCTTCCTGTCCTCCACTATCTTCCTGAGTTCGCTCATTTTCATGTTCGTTGCATCGGTAATGCTGTCTAACCATCTCATCCTTTGCCTTCCCCTTCTCCTTTTGCCTTCAATCTTTCCCAGCATCAGAGTCTTCTGGAGGACAGGAAGGCCTGGCGGGATGTGGTTCATGGGATCACAAAGGGTCGGACACGACTTAACGACTGAACAACAACAACAACAACTGCTATATAGGTATCTGTTGTTCAAAGAGAAATGGCAACAATTACACCAGGCCATAGACACAGAGCTGCCTGTGGGATTCCGCTCCCTTCAGGGTTATTCCAGTTCCCTTTCCTGAATTTTCAGCTACCACTTAAAAGAAAGGTAAGTCTTTTTTTATTTATTTATTTATTTATTTGCTTGTGAGAATATAAAGAAATGCAGGAAGGCAGTATTCTTCCAAATTTCTGCTTACCTGCCCTGCCAATGGATGCAAAAGAACTGGGATAGCCAATAAGCCACAAGACTTAGTTTAAAATTTTGTACAATGTAAACGTCATGTTATTAATTATTATCCATTTATCAACAATTATTATTAGTTATATCATTATAATAAAATAATTATTAACTATTATTACATGTTATGCAATGAAATCCCTTTATGTCTAATCCGATTCTACCCCCCCCCCCCCGCTCATGCAGCCATGCCAAATAGGCGTGTGCTATATCCAGCATGGGGGGAAGGGGATCTGGAGGCTTCAGAGGGGAAGGGGATTTATTCCTTTTCCTTGGACCTGAGCCAGCTCAGGATAGGATAGGATAGGATAGGATAGGATAGGATCCTGGGCGTGCCATCCACCCCCTCCCACAGCCTCCCCGCCCCGTTCATCCCCCCTCACTGCCTAGTTTCATCCCCTCCCCCATTTCACCCCCTTCCCTTTCACCCCTCCTCACCCCTGCTGCTGCCTTATCAGCTCCAGCAGATCCAGGTAGATCCGTTGACATCCGGGGAGCACTGCTACCTCTTGCGCTCCATTGGCAGCCATTTTACAACAGCAGAACAGAGTTCTGCTGTCATAAATGGCTGCACATGACAGCCCAATCCCGAATAGAACTGGGCTGTTAAAGATATTAGTTTAAGGTATCTCTATAGTTAGAGCCCGTCATTCTGCATTTATTTCTCCCACTCAGAGCGGAGTAAAGGTGGCATCAGAGATTGGCCACGTTGGGCCAAGCCACTGGATGGCCCCACTGGATGACCCATCTACCAAGCTGACCCCTGAACTCTCAATACCAGTGGCAGCACTAGTGCCTGCTTCACCACAAAAGGGTGACTGGAGATTTCATGAGGGCCCAGAGCAGGGCTTTGCCCCAGAGGTGAAACTAGACTGGAGCGGAGGCAAGTAGTTCTGCAAGACTCCGTTACACCGGAGTCAGCGGCCCCTCCCCTTTGCTGTTGGAGCCATTCCAGCAGCGACAGGGGAGTGTCCTGTGTGTTGCCTTTGCTGCCAGAATGGCTCCAATAGCAAGGGGGAGGGGCTGTTGACTCCGGTGTAACGGAGTCTTGCAGAACTACTTGCCTCCGCTCCAGTCTAGCTACGCCACTGCTTTGCCCCAGGGCCCCCAACGTCCTGGTGCTGGAACTGAGGCTGAAGTATGGACAGTGGTCAGGAGCTGAGACTTAGGGCAGGAGCCTGAGGAAGGATTGAAAGTCCAACCCAAAGAATGAACCAAAAACACACCCAAGCCAGGACACCTGTTGTTGAAGAAACAAACTTCCAACCCAAACAAAAAGCCATTTTATTGCTCTATCTCCCTGGGAGGAACCAATGGCCAACTGGGGGAGGTGGCACCGGTCTAAAACCTAAGAATATTTGACTATGCATGCAGAGATGTTCTACCCTGCAGTGGCTCATTACATGGCGTGTCCAAACTCAAAGCTGAAGGTTCTTGGTTCTAGCCCTGGTGTTCTATTTCTTTCCCAACCACAAAAGTCCTGGTTATGAGGCTGTATTTCAATGGACGTAGAACAGCTCTTTGGCTCCTTGCTTTGGGTTAATCTGATGTTAAGAAATATGCCACACAAAGGACATGCCATTGTTGGCATATTGTACCATGGGGCTACCCTGACAACACGCAGCAAATGCATGTAATCAGAAGACTAGTATAATTGAGATTTGGTATCTGCCAATGAGATAAGGAAGAATTCCCAAATTACCTAGGGAGGTTGCATGTGTAGGAAAATCTGGTTTGCTTGGTTGCACTCTGAACGAATTTTTCTCACAGCCACTATGTGAATTTGCTCAATAAATGATCAATGAATATATTTTGAATCTGCTAGTGGAAAAAAGCTCAAATTCATTCATTGCCACCTTCTCTGATAATTTAAAATAGTGTTACGTTCTTTGGTGTCAGGCCCACAGAAGTCAATAGTTCTAGTTAGTGTCTGTTCAAGTGGGCAGTAAAGGTAAATGTTCCCCTTGCTTAAAAGCTAGTCGTTACCGACTCTAGGGGCGGTGCTCATCTCTGTTTCAAAGTCAAAGAGCCAGCGCTGTCCGAAGATGCTTCCGTGGTCATGAGGGTGGCATGACTCAATGCCGAGGTGCATGGAACGCTGTTACCTTCCCGCTGTTACCTTCCCTTACCTATTATTACCCTTGCACCCCCCCCCCCAAATAAGCACGCTAGACAAAGGCTTGGGTTAAAGGGCCACTTTATTATTAATAACAGCAAGGATAGATTGCAGCAGGGATTGGAGGTTTATAACTGTAAACATACTAACTTTAAACCCCCCTAGCGTGCGGGTTCTAGTTTGGGGGAAAACGGCACTAGCTGCTTACCTCCCCCATCTGTGAACGGGCATCCCATCCGGGCTCAATCCTGGCTTGGTCACGGACCATTCCAGTCTATCACTGCCAACCCCAGAGGACTGAGGCAGCTGGACAGCTCAGACCCACCCCAGGTAAGCCTAAAGGTGATCTTTGCTTCCAGCCCTGGGGTTTGCCAGCCAGCCTCACCGACCCGCGTAGGCATCATGTGAGCGGTTCTGGCTCGCCCCATGGCCTTGCTTACCTCCGGATGTATGCCAAATACGAGCCACCCTGGCTACCCCCCCCGCACGCTACCTGCCTAAAGTGACCGCAAATGAGACCTATTTAAACATCCCCCTACCAGCCGCAGTCTGGGGTAGGCGAAAAACTCCTAGCCATCAGCCAATCAGGCTATGAGAAAAAAATTCCTACCTGGCCCCCGAAGGTGGCCGGCTACTCTCAGACTGAAAACCGGGAGGGCGGGTTGGGTTCCGACGCCGGGGCGCAACTGAGGAGAGCCGGCGAACGTCGCCTCGTGGCTTCCTCAGCCCTGCCCCGCCCAGGCCAACAGCCAATCGGCTGTTAGCCAGGCCGAAGCCCTTGCCCAGCACGCCGGGGACGGAGCCGGGCAAGTGGTGCCGCCCCCCGAAGAGGGGCAGCGGCAATCTACTTGCAATTTCTTACTTTTGAACTGCTAGGTTGGCAGGAGCTGGGGCCGAAGACGGTAGCAAAGGCGTCACTCCAGTAGGGGCGGGGCCGTAAGTATCACTCCGCCCTAGTCCCTTTACCAAGCGAGCAGGAGGCGGCCCCACCCTCTCACTGTCTGAGCCTTTCCCCTGTGGAGAAAGCAGCAGGCAGGGTCTCTTGCCTGCTGCTTTCTCCGCACGGGAAAGGCTCCGACAGTGAGTTGGCAAGGGTTCCCTAATCAGGTCGTTAGTGTGCAGATTAAATTTTCCCATGGCTAATGAAAACTAGGGAATTGTAAAATGATTAGGGGGGCTTCTAATCTTGAATGCCTAAACAAGAATTTGCTGTAACTCTGCCAGGGGATGATGTGTGACTTTACCATTATTAGATTAATGTAACACATTCATGTTCAATATAATATCATTTCCCAGCGCTTTCCTGAGGACTCCTTAATGTACAAGCATCATCCACAAGTAATGAATCAAGGCATCCAAGATTGTTTCTTAAAAGCCATTAATTTGCATGCCTCAAACTCAAGGACAAGCATGACAAATAAACCAGGAAACACAATAACTCCTTGGACTGCAAATCTGTAAAGAATTCAAGTTCAGCAAAATGTACAATGCAGCACGGGTACTTGGCAATGGCTCGCTCAGTGTAGGAGAACAAACCTTTTGTTAGAAGAAAAAAACCTCAAACAACCAATCCACATTTCGTTTAAGACAGTTGTCTCTCAAACAACAAATCACTGTGGTCAATATGGGCTGATCAATCCTTGTAGGGCATGGAGAAGCATAAAGACTTGTGAAACAACATACATTATATTGTGGAAATGTACATTGGCATAAAACTGAAAAGGTATTAGCCCTGCACAGGCATTGACTTGGGTACAGGTGAACACATAGAGAAGCCTGATCACACACCTGAAAGGAGAAGCACTGGAGACAAGTAGGTGTACAGAGATGGGTGCCCCCCCCAATCTGCTGCCTGAGGCGACAGCTTCAGTTGACTTCATGGATGGGCTGGCCCTGGCACAAGTCTTGCTAGGTTTACAACTATCTGGAGAGTTCTATGTTGTTCAAATATATTCAGGAACCAGAATGTAACGTGGCTTGAATGACACTGTGGCAGCCCAATAAAATATACGGTAAAAGTAAAGGTAAAGGTATCCCCTGACAATTAAGTCCAGTCGTGTCCGACTCTAGGGTGTGGTGCTCATCTCCATTTCAAAGCCGAAGAGCCAGCGTTGTCCGAAGACGCCTCCGTGGTCATGTGGCCGGCATGACTCTCCTTGCCGCAGCGCGTAGCATGCAGCTGGAACACGGAGCGCTGTTTACCTTCCCGCAAGCGGTACCTATTTATCTACTCGCATTGACATGCTTTGGAACTGCTAGGTTGGCAGGAAAAATATACGGTACATAAGATAAAATATAAAATAACATTTTAAAAATAATATTGGGCTCTTACGGCAGCATATCTTGTGATCCGCTGCTGTAAATCCCGGTGCAGACAGTGCAACAAAAGCTGCACCGCTTTTGTGTGCTTTTGTGTGCTGATGATGCATATGGCTAGAGGCTCTGTGCACAGGGGATCTCGGACACCATGCCGGAGCAGGTAATGTGGCGGAGGGGGTGGTTTGGGGAGGATCAGAGCAGGAAGCAGGCTGAACCAGGGGCAGGAGGGGGCAAGAGGGGGAGGATCTGAGCAGCAGCTGCACACGCTAAGATCCTATCGTCCCTTCCTGGCCTGGGCCCACCCCCAGAAATCTCTTCAGTCTTATGCCAGCAAAAGAGCTGGCATAGGTCCAAGGAGACCTATTGGAGGCCAGGCGGTCTATGGAAAGTTATGTAAAAAGTGTTTTACTTACCTCTCCTGGGCCGTCTGATCTGTGCATGCTCTGTCAGCGGTGCTAAATGGTCTGGGCTGGCGGGGATAGGACTGGGCTGTTAGAAACTAATCTATGGCCCTGAAAATATAAAAGCTCTCATTTTGTGTTTCCATTTGTATGACTTCACCCTGCCTTCCTCATCACATTTGACACAAAAGATAACACTAACAGCCCAATTCTATCCCCTGCCACTTCGTAGCCTGAAGCCATGCCAATGGAGCATGCTCTGCATGCTATGGGTGGGGGGAGATCAGATAGCCGGCGAGAGGTAAGTAAAAAAACTTTTTTTATTTACCTCCTGGTAGGCTGCCTGATCATCTCTGCAGGTTTCCTCAGACCCACGACAGCTATTTTCCTAGTGTAAGTCCAAGAAGAGGAAGGAGGCAGGGTGGTTTGGTAAATCCGGGATACAATCTGGTGTGTGCTTTTGCCGCCAAGATCCTCCCCTCCAGCCTGCTCCCGTCCCCTGCCCTCCCAAAGCCCCAAACCTCCCCCACCTATGACCCACCCCCTCTGCTTCCTTACCTGCTCCATTGCGGCCTGGGTGGACTGTTGGTGCCCACAGGGAGCCGCTGGTAGTTTCCACTGGTGACTCTCTCACACCCAGCAGTGGTGTCTGCCACTTACGGTGGCACCGTTTACGACAGTGGAACACGAGTTCCGCTGTTATAACTACATGAAAGGATTGGGCTGTAGATCACTTAGCACAGAAAACTACAGAATATTCATAAGAATTCATTAGCCAGGCAGTCAAAGTTTAGTAGTTCAAATCGTAGACAAAGTTTTTGGAAGAGGAAAAAACCAAGATCCTTAAAAGGCTATGTACAATGACAGTTCCAAAAACACTATGGGTTCCTTTAAACTGGGTAAAGTTTAACACAGATATGAAAAACATAAGAGGAAGCAACTTGGCAGACTGTTCTCAATTTCACGGGATACGGATAACACGACAGATTGAATCAACTCAACAACACAGCCGCTCTGATGCTTGCCTCTCAATTTAGTCTTCTGCTTGATACACCTTGAAGCTTGGAGAATGCAAAGGTTCTACTGTCTGTTGTGGGAAAAGTGACAAAGTCGAAATTCTTCCAAGCCACAAAGATGCTGTCAATATGGGAAACACACACCTCCTCATCCAGAGTCCTCTGTTCACTTTGATGCATACGCAGTGCTGTTGTGAGTGCATTTATTGTAATTCAAACATACTCAACCTGTACTTTCCTTCACTAGACAGACTTGGTTTTGTTCACTCTCCCTCCCCCCCCCCCCAGCCATGAGACATTCCAGGGGCAGCATTGCAAGGTTTTGTTTCCTCTGAATGAGAGAGTGCACTGAGAGTGATGATGATGATAATGATGAATATGATGATGATGATGATGATGATGATGATGATGATGATGATGATGATGATGAAGACCTATGGTGTCTTGGGGTGACACTCGTTTCATTTACAGGTATACATGTAGAGCATACTGAAAGCAAACACACACTCCTTTAACACAGCCACTAACACTGCATCAGATTCCTAGGTAGGGTTCCTACTCCCCAGTCCATTCATAGCTTCAAACTCCTCTCTCTCTCTCTCTCTCTCTCTCTCTCTCTCTCTCTCTCTCTCTCGCTCTCTCCTTGTCTTCTCTGAATTCAAATTCCAAACCAAGCTTCAAACTGCTTCTGTGCCCCCAACCAATAGCTGAAGGTTGTCACTGTCCCAAACTCTGATGGGTATTACATTCAAAACATCACATTCACATTCACAACACAAACACCCTCTGCTGGTCAGCGTTATTCTTCAGCAGCATAGTGCATTCCTGTCATTATAGTCATGTGCTGGCTTATGCATGAGAAAGGATCAAGAGAAACCAGGAGCGTATCGAGTCATTTCACAGAGAAAAATGTGTGTGTGTGTGTGTGTGTGTGTGTGTGTGTGTGTGTGTGTGTGTGTGTGTGTGTGTGTTGTCTTATGGCTCAGATGCGTACATTCATTTGTTAAGTGATTTCTACAAGACTTTCAAATACAACCTAACCAAGGGATAAACAAGTTCTCCTACTCTGGTGTTAGCTTTTAATAGGAGTGGGATTCTGAAGGAAGCATCTGTGCATTGATTGAAAAGACATGGTTGCTTTCACATGCCCTGTTGATCTTATAAGCCTGTTCAATCCATTTTGTTCCAGAAAGATCGCATCTTTAACCATGACAACAAAAGACTTCGGTTGCATCTTAAACAATGTGTTGTGACATGAGCTCTTGCCGGCAACAACCTGGTTTTTCAGGTGCAAAAAAAAATGGACAGTGACATTATTGAATATCACATGTACACACAAAGGTCTATTGTAGGAGGAAGAGTTTATCATCAGCATCATCCAATAAAGGAGGAATAAATGCATCATGAAAGCAGGAGGATCATTTGTGAATGAATCAATTGGTCGATAAGATTCAATTAGATATTTCTTTAATCCAGACATAATATCACAAGATATTATCGCCAAATTAAGAACATTTAAATATAGGGATTGCAATTGAGGAGTCTGAGGAAAATACAGAGAGAAGAAAAATCCCGTGCATGTGATTGTTGACCACCAGTATATCAACAGAAAGAAACAAAGGTCACAGATGTTTGCTTGGGTTGACACAATGCAAAAAAAAAAAAAAAAAAGCCAGAGGTAATGACATTTTTACCCTGGATGGTAATAGGAGCAGACAGGGCTCACCAGGCTTTAGACCTGCAACCTATTTTAATACCATGACTCTGCCTTAAGAAATGGTAAATAGTTATATGACAGCGAGCATATATAAGTGCCTTTTGTTCAACACTGAGTAAACACAACCAATGCTGATATCAGGTTGCTGGGGGCCCTGGGACAAAACGCTGCAATAGTGATCCGCCTGACTCCTGATGCACATTGGGCCAGTGGTATTGATGAGGCTTCAGGAGTCAACCAAAATAGGTGGGGCCCCCCTAATGGGCAGGAGGTGTCGCCTGGAGGTTGAGCTGCTGCCCTGCCTGAAGAAAGCTAAACAGGTTCAGCCCTGGTCCTTTCTTGGAAGGGAGACCACTGCCACTGACTGATCTTGCGAAGGCACTGTGAGTGTGGAGTGTGTGGAATGCATAGGAGTCAGCTGGCAAGATGGATAATACCTTGAGAACCGATTGCGGGAGACCTGTGGCTGATGGGTAAAGCTTGGAAGGCAGAAGCACAGCCAGGACGTGGCTGTACTTTGAAAGGAAACATCTAGGAATTGTGGGTTCTATGTTCTCATAGAAAAATACTTTTAAAAAAAAACCATTAAAAAGGGGTTTAGAATTGCCTGCCTTATGTAAACTGCCTTGAGTCTGTATAGAAAAGACGGTATATAACAAATAAATAAATAAATAATGGGCCAGTGTCCAACCTGATGAGTTCCTGATGCCACTTCAGCCATCACTTGCTAATTTTGCAGTAAAGATCAGGACTTCCAGAATAGGCATGAAACTTCCAAGGAGGTATGAACAAATGGACTCCTCATTTTAGCATCTCTAGAGTTTTAGCAGGACTGTAATATTAAAAAGCTCCAAGAGCTAGAATGAATTACTCTCTGTCCTTTTCTGAGTTAGAACAAGGAAGTCTCAGGACTGGGATCCAAAGTACAAAATCAGCAGCTAATACAGACAAGAACAGATGTTTCCGAGTATCACTAAAGTGTGGGACAGATGTTATAACAACCATAAATGCATTTGTGGAGATCATAGGAACTGTATCCATTTTCTTATCTCTCCAGCAAGCAAAATCAAAGCCGAGTGTCAGCACTTAATTCTCCTTGCTCACTCAAAGTTTCTTTTTCCTTAGATAGGAGCTAGTGGCTGGGTCTGGGAGTTTATGACAAAAGCTGTAATCCTATACAGCACACACTTTCCTGGGAGTAAATTCCATCCACCACAATAGGGGTTACTTCTGAGTAGAAATGTACTGGATTTTGCCCGAAGTGTGACGAACAAAAACGTGTCTCCATTGAGCTTGGCAGTCCGCAGCGCTGCACAAACATTAATTAATGAACAAAGATTGCATATTATACAAGGAAGTTACTTTTAATCCTTTGGCTAATGGGTCTGAATTCATTGAAGACTATGAGCTCATCATTGTTTGTCATTTTCTTTGTTTTGAGGGTGAAATGCAAAGGTTACAGGCAGCAAATGACTAAGAAAAGCCTGGCATATTCAGGAAATTAAGCGATGTGTGTGTGTGTGTGTGTGTGTGTGTGTGTGTGTGTGTGTGTGTGTGTGTGTGTGTGTGTATTCTCAAGGATTAGCTATGTGCAAATAGAGATGTATATTGCATGAAACACTAGTGAGCTGCAGACAAAATTCCTGCCCATTTCTATTTAGTAACCTTTCTTGAAGAATCCACTTGGATTTGGCACCCTAACATATAATTTTTCAGGTGTGCTCATTCCCTCCCCCATGCAGATGTCTCCATGGAACAAGAAGGAAACAATCTGCAGCAAGGAAGCTCCGCCAATATCCTGCACCCGTTCCCGGCCTGGGCCACCCTTACCCCGCTGCCCCGGAAGTACGTCAGCTTCAGATCCGACATACATTCGAGGAGGCCCATTGAGGCCGGGCTGTCCTAAACCCAGGGTGTTCCTGGGCTGTTCCTGGGCTAGGTGTTCCTGGGCTGCACTGATGCAGTCCAGGAAGGGTGCAAGATACTGTGGGCCAGTCACATATCCTTACACAGAATCGGGTTGCCCGTGAGGCAGGGAAGTGTAAACACAAATGATGCTATCACATCACACATTTTTTCCAACTACATGTTACCAGGGAGACCTGGAGGAAAAAATAAGGTGGCAGCACCCACACATCTCTTCATAACACACATTTTGGCTCTTGGGGCCAGCTCCTCAACTTGTTTTAAATTTATGTATATGTAGGCTTGCCCAGTGGCGTCACTAGGGCGCGCGCTGCCCCAGGGCGGGGCGCATGTCACCCAAGTGACGCCTCCCCCAGATACACCCCCTTCTATAAATCTTTAGGGCGGCCCTTCTCCCTCAGGGACGGTCTGCGCATGCACAAAAAACTTTATAAATAACGTTCGGTGCAGCGGGCCTTCCTCAGAAGGCCCTGGTGCGTCGGCCGGGGAAGACGTCTCCGGAGCCGGCTCCCGGCCTCGGAAGGCCCCTCCAAGCCCGTGAGCCGGCTCCGGGGACGTCGGAGGCGACGCGCGCAGGGGAGGTGATGCACGTCACGTGCGTGCGCGCGTCACCCCTATGTGCGCGTCACCCCGTAGCTACACGCTATCGTCGCTACACGATAGCGACGCCAGTGGGCTTGCTATATTTTCCCGGTTTCCAACCGGGACACACACACCCCATATTAATTAATTAATTAACTTAATCAATTAATTAAATGAATAAATAAATTAACTTTTTTCTTGTTTTGTGGGTGGCCGCCATTTTTATTTATTTATTTTTGGCCATGAAAACGACCGTTTTGCTGCCGGTGCCACTTACCTGTGCCGCTGCCATTGCCACCACCATCATCGCTGCCATCATCCTTGCCGCCGTTGTCCTTCTCGTTGCTGCCGCCGCTGTAGCTGCCATCCTCCTTGCCTGTACAGTACTCCCTCATGTGCCCTCATGAGATTTGGGCGCCACCATCTTGGATCTCACGAGATTTTGCAAGATCCAAGATGGCTGACAGAAAAAAGTACAGTTTTAAAAATCTTAAAAGTGGCAGCAGCAGCGGCAGTGGAGGCTTCACCCGGCCCAGAAAGCCTGGGACCGACCCGGGACTGGAGCCCAGATACCGGGATAGTCCTGGGTATTCCGGGACGGATGGTA
The DNA here is from genome assembly GCA_026170595.1 of Plestiodon gilberti rubricaudatus. Classification (NCBI taxonomy): domain Eukaryota; kingdom Metazoa; phylum Chordata; class Lepidosauria; order Squamata; family Scincidae; genus Plestiodon; species Plestiodon gilberti. Next base: position 120,890,783 of record JANXHW010000001.1, on the reverse strand, counting down.
AGCCTATGTATGTGTAATTATCCTTCTAATTATAGCTTTTGTGAGTGAGCTGAGATTTCTCTGTAGCCTCCTTCAGAAAACTACAGTTCCCAGGGTGCCCTGCAGGGAAGCCCTAATATAATTTAAGTTGTATAGGGTAGGCATGATCTTGGAGTCCAAATATTCCAAATAATATGGGAAACCTACTTGTCTAGGCTCACGTATTTCTTCTAAAAGATTGCACCAGAGGAGTTGAAAAACAAGCAGCAGAAGGGAATCATATATCTCAGGGCTGAGAGCACCATCCAAGTCGGTAATAAAGCAGCTCAACTTTTTTCAGCTCTGCCTCTTTGCTTGCATATTGACTTCCATCCTTGCATTATCATCAAGTTCACATCAACACCTGAAAATGGAGGTTTACTCCAATACATCATCCTCTCCAAGAACCCCAGTCATTTTCTTGAGCTATTTGTACCTTGTTTACAAGGACATCTGATATTGCCGCGTTGCTCACTACCCTCGAACCAACTGTGATAAATGTTCATTTTCCCCTTTCTGCAGCCTCTCCCCTATTGGGATGCAAAGGCTTATACTCTGCTGTTAGGTCCATGAACTAAGTGTTACCAAAGAGGGCAACATTCTTTCCACCCCTCACTCAGGTTATGAAGGGATAATGATATCACAGAATTTCATATACCCTTCTTTTTGTTTTTACCCTTTCATGTAGCTTTGTAACACTGTACCAAAATATTGGTACAATGCTATGGTATCATTCTACCCACCTTCCTAGTAAATCCCTGGGGCCCGCATGTCCCTAGTTCCCCACTGATCAGCAAGAATGGGGCTTTGGGCATCAGTGGAGCATGGTAGTGACCAGTGATGATGTCATCACTGGGTGCCATTGGCTGCAAAAGAGCAGCTGGCTTTGTTGTAGCTATCGGCCCTGCAGCTGATGGGAATCATTTGTGGGAAAAGTCAAGCAACTGGTACCAGCCATTAAGAGTTTTAGCCCTTAAGCCCTTAAGTGAGATTAGTCCTGCTGGAAGAGGAGAACAAAGAGAGAAAAGGAGTGGACGATGGGAAACGATAGAGGATGAAGGGAGAGGAAAAAGAGTGGAAAGAAAAGAGAGTCTAGGGAGAGGACAGAATGCCAAGGAGGAGGACAGCTCGGGGGGACGGGACGGGACTACTGCAGTGAGATGGAAGAGCAGAGAAAGGAGGCAAGGGAACAAAGAGGAGGCCACACCAAACTCCCATGCTTGGAGGAGAAAGTGGCCTCCCTGGTAAAGGGGGTCTAGGGGTACAGGGGGGAGACTCTGGCCCCTTCGGTGGGAGGGCTCTACCTTCATAGACCCTGAAGTCCTGCTGAGCTGCCAAGTGGGTTGACCTCTCCACCACCTCCACTGTCCTGGTGTAGGCAGAAGTATGTCAAGTTGAGCCCATGAGAAGGGATCAACCTGGAATGAAGTAATTCCCAGGCAGGTCCTGAGAGCAGAGGTGTGGAAAGACTGGAGCGAGCGGAGCAGCGGCTCCGGGCGGCACTGCGGCGCCGGGCGGCGCTGCTCTGCTCGCTCCAGTCTTTGCATGGAGCGCGCGCCCGCCCGGTGATGTGGGCGGGCGCTCCGAGGCCTTCTCCCCCGGCCTCGGAGCCGGAGAAAGCCCCGGAACGTCCACCACGACTGGCGGCCAGGGCTTTCTGAAGGCGGCTGACTGCGTCGCCGCGCTATTTATGCTTTTTTGCATACGCACAGAACGTTTAACATTCTGCGCATGTGCAAAAAAGCATAAATAGCGCGGCGACACAGTCGGCCGCCTTCAGAAAGCCCTGGCCGCCGGTCGTGGTGGACGCTCCGGGGTTCTCTCCGGTTCCGAGGCCGGGGGAGAGGGCCTTGGAGCGCCCTGGTAAGCCGGGTTGCCTCCCCCGGAGCGGTGCCGCCCCAAAGGGGCGGCGCAGCAGCGAGTGCTCCAGGCAGCACTCGCTGCTGATACGCCTCTGCCTGAGAGCTGAACTCTTCCAAAGGGTGATGGAAGCCACCGGGGTGACCAGACTGCACATTGTTTTTCTTTCTATAAACCTCCCTCCCCACTTGTAATGGAAGTCTGCATTCCCTGTAAGGCGTCCGTGCTGGTACGTGGACCGTTTTCACAACTGAGTGGCTGTGAAGAATCTTAAAATCCTACTCCTACCCCGGAGCCACCGCTATGCCTATGAATTTCATTGGATTCTTGCTAGATAGGGCCAAATTAGATGTGGGATCTGGAGATCCATAACTGGTTTTTCTACAGGTAAAAGAAGCATTGGAAGGTGGACAACCTGAACCGTTCCTCTGATATGATGCCCCCATGGTGGTGAAGGGAATGAACAACAAGAATACTTCTACGGTGCCACTTATGCTTCCCCTTAAAGGGAAAGTAGCAGCTTTGCAGGAAGGATTAAGATCAGGAAATCATCACAGTGGAAATAGTAAACCACTTCCCCCAGCACTGTGGCCCAGATCCCATTTGGGGGAGAGTCATCTGTTTGCAGCTTTCAGGAAAAAGAGGGAAGTCTGATCATGGAGGTCAGAATGGTCCTCTGATGTTATGTCCACTTTGGCCCTCAGATGCACTGGCATTCCGAGGGTGGTGCGGAAGCGTACGTGTAGCAGGATGCCGCTATGCGCATGTAAGCGCCCCTCCCCCTCGCCGGTTGGAGCCATTCCCAGCAGGTGATGACTACCGCGCAGGCGGCTGTTCCGCCCATGCAGTAGCCATCGCCCACTGGGAATGGCTCCAAATGGTGAGGGGGGGGGACATTTACACACGCGTAGCGGCATCCTGCTACACGTACGTTTCCGCACCACCCTCGGAACTCCAGTGCTCAGATATATAAAATGCTTTCGAGCTGGCCCCAAGAGACAAAATGTGTATTATGAAGAGATGTGTGGGTGCTGCCACATTAGTTTTCCCTCCAGAACTCACTGGTAACACTCTTAATGCAAAACTTTTCAACTTTTTTTTTCAAAATCCTACCTTTTGTGGGTAAAATAAGGCTATTAGACAAAGGAAAAAATCTGCTCTCTTTGAGAAATGCAACTTCCTAGGGCAGGAGGGGAGGTTTAGCCCCTCCCCCACTGCAATGAGCCTTCTTACTGAGAAATACAGTCACATTTCATTTTACGTGAGGAGAGTCGGACACGACTGGACTTAATTGTCAGGGGATACCTACCAGAGTCAATGTGTTAAGCTAAAATTGCATATCCTCAGAACAATTGCTTTGAAAGTCTCTTACATCTGGTACAAAAAAAATGTGTACTGTATCTTTAAAAAGTTACAAAAGGCAGGCAGGAACTGAGGGAACAGCAGCTCCATTCTCTGATCTCAGGCTCACTTTCAGAAATGTATTTAGTATTTAAACTGCTGTTTTTCTTGTTTTTCTTTTGGCTTGCCAATCATATAAAGTCGAATTCGCGCAAGTCAACTGCGGTTAAGATAAGGGGCAACTGCATTCTCTTTCACCCACATAACAATGGCTGCCATTCAGTGTTGTGGGAAAAGTTCAAAGAAGCCACTTGACAAGGCTGTTGCGGTGGAGGCAACCTTTGCTCAGTGCCGCCCCTGACTTTAGATGCCCCATTGAGCCTCTGTTGAGCAGCTGCCTATAACACAGGATGGATGAAATATGTGTGCAGAAAGCAATAATTACACATTGCACCTCTCAGAAGGGTCCTTGCAATATACTGGTCCTTTCTTTGTCCCACATGTGAAAAGAACAGGCATTTCTCTAGATCATAACATCAAGCATGAAAGCATACTGGACAGAATATACTGGAAAGGCTTGATGCTGATGTTTACACAAAGTTTAATTGTACACTCAAATTCATGCACATAGCTTACCCTTTGCTATCTTTTAATTATCCAATTATCGTTTAATGATCTTGTCTCTCTGACACTATAACTCAATGTAGTTTGCATTGTGCATCCTTATTTACTTTTTTTACTTCCATCTTTTCAAGCTTGGGTTTTTCCTGCCAGTGTTTTACACCAGAGCTACACCTGGAGCTGGGGCCTTTTCCTCAGTGGGAATGGTATGTACCTCGAGGAGGCCTTCGGCTGTGCTGGTGCAGACCCCATCCTGCACAGGATGAGGCGGGTGCCTTGTATGCGCCGTCGTGTCCTGCTAGACAGGATTGGACTGCCCCTAAGTCACTTTGGAGATCCAAACACGAGGAACAAATCAGAGCACAAAGCAAAATTGTCACCAGCACTTGTTGTGATAACTGCGCATGAAATGCTTTGCTGTTATGGTGTTGCAGCTAATCAAAATGCTTGCAAAGTCTCAAACTGTCAGGACCCATGTTGATTTTCATGGTGTGCACCTGGGCTACTTCTTCGGTTGGATAAAACCTGTGTGAGTGGGGAGAAGGAAAATGTTAACATAGCTTCGTTTGATGTATTCCATGGACAATGCTGTCTAATAAGAAAAGCAATCAGCCCCACTGGCCTTTGCTGTTAAATCTCACTTCCCATTAGAGATATTTCTACAAATTTGAACTGCATTTCAGTCTATTAAGTAAGAATTTTTAGATTGGGAGAAGGAAGAAAAAAGCTTTCAAGTTCTGCACATTGCGCCTTGGCTCAAAATCGATTTTCCTTCCCTGTGTATGTATTCATCACTTCCTCTGCAGCTCTTGCTGATTGCCTCAGCTCGCATTCACATTTAAACAAGGGTTTCCTCCTCTCACATCTCATATTTTCCTTTTAATTGGTGCCGAGGTGGCAACGTTGTGGTGAACCTCTGACACATAATAATTTCCTTGACAATAAACTATTGCAAGCAAGACATTGTGTGTGGGGGGGGGGGGAGGAGGAGCAATTGGTATATATCAAGATATATACATAGAAACAGATAGACATACACATTTCAAGGACTACGCTTGTGATACGTCCCGGAATGCCCGGGACCCTCCAGAATTTCAGGCTCGGGTCCCAGCATCCCGGGAGGTATGCAGCGATCCTGAATTACCGCTGCCACCGCCATTTTGAAAATAGGTAACTTACCCGGGCGCCGGCATGTTGGCTCGCGAAATCTCTCAAGATCCAAGATGTCGGCGCCCAAATCCCATGAGGGCATCATGAGATTTGGGGGCTGACATCTTGGATCTCGCGAGATTTTGCGAGTCAACATGCCAGCGCCTGGGTAAGTTCCTTTAGTAATGGCGGCGGCGAGCGGGTGAGTAGGCTGTTTGCCCGCTCTCTCACTAGCTTGGAGCTGGCGAGACAGGGGGCGAACGAGAGACTGCCCGGGCCGCGCGAGCTGACCCGGGCAGTCTCTCTCCGGATCCCTCGCTGCCTCACTGGCTTGGAGCCGGCGAGACAGCGGGCGAACGAGAGACTGCCCAGGCCGCTCGAGCCTCCAGGAGGCTCTTGCGGCCCGGGCAGTCTCTCGACGGAGCAGCAGCACGACGGAGCAGCATGACTCACAAGGAGCAGCACTGCCGGATCAGCAGCACGAGGAGCGGCAGCACAACGGCGACGATGGGGTATGTAAATTTAATTAATTAAGTGAATAAACAAACAAACAAACAAACAAATAAAAATTGCGGCCACACTTTGCGTGGCAATAGGGAGCGCTTTGCGCCCCCTTTGTTCTTGAAAATTAAATTGATTTCTTTAATTATTTATTTGTTTAGTTCGTAGATTAAATAAATAAATAAATAAAAAATGCACTTCGCACGATCCCTTGTATTTTTCTATATATTTTATTTTTTAAATTAATTATTTAATTAATTTTTCAATTATTTAATTATTTAATGGGGGGTGGGGTTGTCCCGGTTGAAGGTCGGGAAAATATGGCAAGCCTATCAAGGACTGAAGTGGCAGAATTAATGGAATTTTGGTTTGCAATTTGTAGCTTTTCAAGTCCTCAGTCATATATCAGATTTAGGTTCATGGTTGCATTCATAGCATTATTACTTGGACTGGACTCCCCCCCCCCCCCCAATAAGCATGCATGACAGAGGCTTGGGGTAAAGGGCCACTTAATTAATATAAAACACCTGCAGCAGGGAAAATTTAACTCCACCCCCAACATGTGGGCCACTAGGATAGGGGAATAGCATTATTATTGTTGTTGGAACAATTCTGAAGTATTGTTTTGTCAGGCTAATGGCGCGATCTTGGGTAACTCTTTACGCACCGTAAAGTGTGTTTGCAACTACTTTGGAATATGGGCCGCCGGTGCGAAGGCTGGCAGCTCTCACTCCACTGGGGGACCATCTCTGCGCCCGCCAGAGAAGGTAAGCCCAGGGGTGGGGGGGAGGGTGGACTGGGCAGCAAGGAAGGGTGGCCATTGGGAAACCGGTTGGGGAGGGGGCGGGGATATCGGTGGCAAGCTCTGCCGATACCCCAAGTGTTATCCCGGCCTGGTTCGGCTTACCTCCCCTGGCTTGAATGCACGCCAGCTTCAGAGCTGACATACATTCGAGGAGGCCCATATGGCCTCAGCTGGCTTGCATGCGGGAAAGGGGACAAGAGTCCCCTTCTCCTGTGGTCCTCCCAGGCTGCCCCGGGGCAGCCCAGGATGGCCTAAGGATACCGCTGCCAGGCCTCTAGGACTGGATTGGGCTGTTAGACTTTTGCATTCTGCCTCTAGTGGGCTGGATTGTTCCCTTCAGACTCAGTTGAGGAGAATATATTGTGGTCAAAGCTTTAGCCTCCTCACTGGAGGTCCTATTCTACCCGACTGGACCAAGAACATGAATTCCAGTTTAAAATATATTGCAGTTGACAGGAATCAGCAAGGAGCAAAATGCAGCATATTTGTGAGACACCTCCTGCAAATTTAGAAGGCAGTGCTTCCCCTCTAGTCATCCTGGTTATAATCCTTTTTATTGCATCAATAAAACATCTGTAGATGTCTTCTTACTTGCCACAAGTCACTCAATCCCTGAGAAAGGCATCTTGTCTGGATGAGAAAAGTCTGAGGCTGCAATCCTATACACACTTTCCTAGGAGTAAGGGCCACTGAACACAATGGAACGTATTTCTCTAAGTAGGCACACGATTGTGCTGTGAAACTCATAAATGCTGACCTAAGGAAAGGTTCGGTAAGTGCTCTAGGGCAATGGTTCTCAAAGTGGTGGGTCATGACCCACCACTGGAATCACAATCTGTCCTCTCACGGGGAGAACTTTGAAAACCACTGCTCTAGGGGAAAGCACCGCTTGTAGATGCAGGGCACTTGAAAAAAGCATGTGTTCTATGTAGCTGAAACCGCTTTCCGCCACTGATGCATCCTAGTGGCAGGAAAACACGGCCTACATCTACTAGCAAGGGCAGAACTGACATGAGCAACTGCAAATTCAACACTGCTGCAGGGGCTACTCAGAAGCATAAGACTTCCACTACATCCTTTCTCTGGTGGATTATGCTCTCCACAAAGAGGATCATGTTGAATGAACCCATGTGGACTCCTTACCTTCTAAGAAGTAAGTTAGTAGTCTTTCTCTCAAAGGTGGGCAGAAGTACCCTCAGACCTGCCTTGGGTCCCTTCGGGGAGAAAGGCGGGATAAAAATACTGTAAATAAATACTGTAAATAAAAGGTATTGACCCATTTTGACCCATTTTTCACCCTGTACCTGGGGACAAATTACCCCCTTAACCCCCCTCTCAGAGGCCCTGCTTCCACTGCACATGTTTGTTTATTTAGAAGAGCTATATTCCTTTCCTTTCCACCCTTCAGGGAGCTCAAGGTGGCTTACATAATAAAAGACAAGATAAAACCATTTTTTAAAAAAGACTGTACAATAGAAACCGTCACATCCTAATTAAAAGTGCGGAGAAATTTTTAACAAAGTCTTCAGGTCTCTGCAGAAGGCCAGCAAAGTGGAGACAGTCTTAAGTTCAAGGGGAAGAGAATTCCAGAGGCCAGGTGCCACCACAGAAAAAGACCCAGTTGTGATCGTCCCCCTCCTTGCCCATAGACCATCCCCTACACCAACTCACCTCCTCTGGCAATGGCTGGGTGCTCCAGTGGCATGGTCGTGGTCAGCAGCCTTCTATGCTGGCGGCCCTGCTACTTGTGTTGTTGCTGCTGCCACGGCATCAACAGAGTGAGCCTTCCACGGATGGAATACTCATTCCGTTAGTGGAAGGTGCCATAGGATTGGGCTGTACAGCTGCAATCCTATGCACATTTGCCTGTGAACTCAGTTGGGGTTATTTCTGAGTAGACACGTATAGAATGATGCTTGACAAGCTATATGTCTGTTGCTCATCCCAATGAACGTTTCTTTGTAAGCAATTTTAACTAACTAAAGAAATTGAGTTGTGGCTGCTTCTTGCAAAAATATAGCAAGTAAGTGATTCAGTATGAATACAACTAGAAACGAGAGTCATGGATTCTAAGTGATGTGTGTCACCAGCAAACTGAAATTCAACGCAGTAAAAAATGCTAATGTTTTAGATGTGTTCATCTTTTGTTTCCTTTCTTCCTTTTTTCAGACAAGCCTACATTATCCGGTTCACTGTTTCAGTAAATCCCAATTACCCTTCCATGGACCGTTTCTTCCCTAGTATAGCAATAAACATTATTGTTATGATACTAATTGCAATATGTTGCCATACTCACTGAAGTACGACACCTTAAAAACATGTTCCTCAGATGCCACAGTGAAAACCAAAGCGCAAGAACACACACACAGAGCGAGAGTGAGAGAGAGAGAGAGAGAGAGAGAGAGAGAGAGAGAGAGAGAGAGAGAGGCCATGCTTGAATGCATGCACATACACACATACACACCTCCAGAGGCTGGGGTGGGGGGTGGGGTTGACTGGGACCAGAAGAGTGGCAGGGAAGGGCGTCCTTAACCCTTTCCCTACCTCTTGTTCGTTGATGCTCGACGAGTTCATGCTCGAGTTACTTTTTCACCAGTGGGGGAGTAGATCACATCTGACTCCTTTGTGGGAAGAAATGCACCTTGGGAATCTTTTTGAATGGATAAATGGCAAGAAGGAACAGGACTCGGTAGCCCTTCTTCCTGCCATTCCAGTCCTCAAACTCGCATCCATCCGAGACTGCTTCCGTTAAAAAAACAATCAGAGGAAAAAGACATGCAACTACTTTGGCCTACCCATATGCTAAAAAGTACTGTATCTGTATCTGTAGAACTGTATTCTACCAGAGCATTTTTAAAGGACGCTTCTGTAAATAATTTCCAGTACTCTACTGTTTTCCTTTACACGAGACAGAGTCACAGCTCGCAAATTTCATTACTTTCCTACCATAAAATATTAAGGGAACCAAATACATCCATCTGTTGCAATGTAGATTACATGCAACATTATTGATGATGGGTTCTTCTATTGAAATGGGCTCATTTATCAGTTCTGAAATCAGGTTTAAATACTCCGGCTCAAAGGATCTCACTGAACAGCACAAATGTGCTTCACTTGCTGAAATATTAGACGCAAACAATGCTAAATCCATTCTCCAGTACAGAGGTATAAAACATAAAATGACTTCTGATGCTATGGCGAGAGGCTTCTTAGAGACTTCTTAGAATGAGATTATGTGTTACTGTCTTCACAGGTACCCCCATGCCCTGTTTTTGTGTAAAAGGGCCAATTATCCATCATGTGCTCTGATGTCATCATTGTTGATTTTGCTTATATTTATATCCAACCTTCCCCCCCCACACACACACACACAGTGGAATTCCACATTATGTACATCGGGTTCTGAGAGGGTCTCCCATCCATATACTGACCAGACCTAGACCTGTTTAGCTCCAACAAGGCAGCTATAGGATGTACCTTCAAGCCATACCCAGGATGTGGCATTTCCTGGGTCCTCTCAGTGGTAGCCAATGGAGAAGCGGTACAGGAATCTTTTATATAAATAAACTTCTTCTTTCACATAGAGCTCCTTCCTTTGCCCAGTCCCTTTGAATGAAATCAGAAGTCCCACATTTCCTGGTTTGAGGAAGCACAGCAAGGAGGCAAAACAATGCAGCTCATCTGCAACGCACTGGAGGGAAGCGGTGACAGACTAGGGGGGGAGAGCACCCTGATTCTGCTGCCCCCTTTTCCCTCCTCCATCTGCTGCTGACACCAGCCAGCTTCATGATTGGGCTGGTCCCGGGAGAGAGATTCGTAAGAGAGTTGGTTTGAGCCAAGGAAATCCTTCGCTTTCATTTCACCTCAACCAGGAACTCAGTAAGTGACAGGAGGCAGCTACAGTCCCGCCAACCACCTACAATATTAGTAAGTCAATATTAGTGACTTACCTAAGGGCCAAACTACAACACCTGACTGAGGAAATCTGTGATTCCCCAATATTTTTATTTCCTAACAAAAGGAGCTGGGGGGCATTTTGTCACAGTTGGAGCTCCCTATAGTTAGCATTTCCACACACCCCAGTATTTGGATCAGCTGTAAGCTACTCCGGTAATGAAAAGGTATGAACCTTACTGTATGCAACTCTCATTGCCCCTGCGGATTCAGGGTTGAGGGACAGTTTGGCAATGAATTTATACCAAGAATTCAAAAAACAAAGGTTCTACTAAACAACTTAGCATACATGGTGCATAGAACGTGGAATCACAACACAACAGAGATAATCTCACAGAGCTTTCTTGCGTAGTGTTTGCCCTCAGAAAGGTCCTGCACATGAGCGAAAGGGAGTAAAAGGCGCTTCGACGCGCAGAACCTTCTCAGAAGGCCCTGACCGCCGAGCTGAGCGGTCGCTCGGAGTAGTGCTTCTCCTGGCTTCGGAGCGGAGCCTCCTGAAGCCGGTGACGCTTCCGAGGGGCGCGCTGCTTCCGGGGGCTCCGGTCCGGTGGCGCGCTACTCAGCCCCGAGCCCGGTTGCTGGGGGGGCACGGAGCGATGGGGGCGCTCCAACCCCCGCCCCCCCAGGCGCTGGGAGGGCTGAGTACGCCACTGGTCAAAGGATCTTACAATGTTGTTGTAAGGATCACAGAAAAATAATGTTACAAGGAGGGCTCTGAACACTCTAAAACCCGAATATAAATGATGATGACGATGTTGAATTACTTGTTGGCAGCCTCTGAGAATGTCCTCTGAGATCCTGATGCGCAGAGGGCATCGTTAAGAAGGCGCCTTCAGTTGAGTGCAGATCAGCTTATGCCTGCTGTGCTGTTTGTATTAGCAAGCCTTTTCATTTGTGCACTCCCCCACACACCAGCAGTGTGGTTTTTCATGAGTACGTTCGCTGCATAAAAAGCAAATATGCAACATCCTGGTGGGCATTCAGATGTTGGCTAAAAAAAAATATGAGGAAACACTGGTGAGATTTCAGGAGATTCAAACATGGAAGTTTCTTACTTTGGCGGGTAGGTGGTACTGAAAAGGTATTTTGTTTTTTTTTTAGTTCAAGCATCCTTTGAGATTGTGCCCTTTCCTCCAGCTGTGTTCCAGCTATGTGTGTGCATATTGCAACAGCTGTGTAATTACTTTTTGTTTGCTAGTGAGCAGTTGATATGTCCTCAATGGGAGGGAACTAATAGCTGGAAATGTTTCCTTAACGGGCAAGCTATCTGCAGGATGGGGTCTGGGATAACAGCCCAATCCAGAGCCGATGCAGACATGACGACAGAGCATGCGGTGGGAGGGCAGTCACGGAGGCCTCCTCAAGGTAAGGGGAGGTTTGTTCTCTGACCTCGGGGCTGCATTGCAGCTGCATTGGCACTGGAAAGTTGGTTAGGATTGGGCTGTAAGTGTCCTTTGTGTATGTGCATGTGTGTGTGCACATACACAGACACAGGATCACACTACATGTGACTTTAAATGCATCTTAACATTTTTAAAAAAGCAGGGGATTCTATCTGGATAGAGACCATAGCAAGTGGGGGGGGGGGGGAGGCAAGGTTGAACCCTTTCATCCTGTACTGCAGTTCTGATGAAAATCTTATCTGAAGCCAGGGCCATAACGAGGGTGGAGCCTGAGGAGCAGCAGCTGTGGGCACAGCACCAGGTGGGGAGCAACCATCAGGCTCCACCATTTGCCTGCTGCCTTCTCGCACTGCCCCCTCTCCGCACAATCGTGCGGAGAGGGAGCAGGCTCATGGAGGCAGCAGGCAACCAGCAGCCATTGCGCCACTGCTGCCGAGTCCTCCTGGCTTCGTGTGTCCGCCCCCCTCCGCACAATCATGTGGAGAGTGTGCAGGCGCACGAAAGCAGCAGGCAGCCATCGCGCCACTGCTGCCGAGTCCTTCTGTCTTTGCGCACCCGCCGCTCCTCCACACAATTGTGCAGAGGAGGTGCAGGCATGCAGAAGCAGCAGCACCTGAGCCCCGAAGTGACATCATGTGACTTCACCTCCGGGGCACAGCAAGCTCCTGTGCTTTGGGTAGCACAGGTGCTTGTTACGCCTCTGTCTGAAGTTTCTATTTGCCCTGAGAACGATCCTGCTGTGGGTACCCGTGGGGGTTAAGCCCCTCCCATACTGTGGTTCTAATCTGAATTCTTCCTCCCCGCAACTGCTAAAAAATACAACAGTTGGAAATGCGCAGATGCATTTAATGTCTTGGTAAGATTTGACCCATCTAGCCTGACTCACAGTTCTGCAGCTGACCTGAAGAAGGAGACTAATATGGTGGAATCTGGTGACTTCAAGTGGATGCTGTTTACATTTGGGTAACTGGTACTTCTATACAGACTAGTGCTGTGTTGCCTGGGTACAGTATCTGTCTGCTTCACCATGAGCAGTGTAGATATTTGTGAATAAATAGAGGTCACAAAAACAGCACATGTTGGCAACAGTCTATCTTATCATCAAGAAATTAAGACTTGTGGTGTTTTCTCTGAGTATCTCACTGCTCAGGGAAGTGGGAAATGCAGAACTGCATTTTTGCACAGAGAGAAAAGCTTGACGGAGAGGATGGACTTACATTCAAATAGGCACGTGCATGCACGCACGCGCGCGCACACACACACACACACACACACACACACACACACACACACACACACACACACACACACACACACAAGACAGAATTATATATTTAGCTGGTTAACCAGCCATGCCACCAGCTTCTTATTGGGGAACGCAGCTTAATGAATCCCACACTGAGCTAAGCATCAGCAGCAGAATGCAGGTCTGCTCAAAGCACAAGGGAATAGTCATATGCTATTTGCAAAGACTGACACATCCCAACAACACTATTTCCAATGAGACAATTAGGAATCCCTACAGTATTGGGGGGGGGGGAATATAGTGTAATGCTACAAAGTGGCTATTTCCTGAAAATGACACTTTGAAATTAATTTATGAAAATAAATATGAAATGGGTTGGGTAAACACTTCAAATTCCTAGGTGCTAGTTACAAATATTTATCAGCCACCATCAAATATGATGTGCCCAAAAAAATCCAAATAATTCAAAGCTCCAAATCCGGATGAGAAGAATTTTGGGAAAAAAATCTTACTTTTTAAGTGACTAACATCCCAATCCTACCTAAATAATCCGACCTTCCTTCCTTATAATCCGACCCGCACTCTGAGGTCATCAGGGGGGGCCCTGTTAACCGTGCCGCCATTGACGGAGGTGAGGGGGATGGCGGCGTGGAATAGGGCCTTCTCAGCTGTGGCGCCCCAATTGTGGAATTCCCTCCCCCTGGAATTAAGAACGGCTCCCTCTTTGGAGACCTTTCGGCGGGGCCTTAAGACATTTTTATTTAGACTAGCATTTGATGTCTGACATGGTGGGCTGACTTTTAACTTTTAACTTTTAACAAATGGCTTTTAACAAATGTAAATATAGGTGACCCACTGGGGGTGCTTGTTTTAATTGTTTTAATTATCTGTTAATTATTTTAATGTATGTTATTTTAATGTTGTAAGCCGCCTTGAGTGCCCTTGCCGGCAGAAAGGCGGGATACAAATTCTTTAAATAAAATAAAATAAATAAATCCCCATGTGGTAATGCAGTGGCACCAAAGTTGGCAGCGCTGCATCCCTTAGGGGATTTCTGGTTGCTGGAGATCTCCTCGGGATAAGGTGACATTTGTCCCCTTGCCCCTGGGTAAGTCCCAGCAGCTGTAATGGGTCAACTCGGACCTGCGCCAGTGATATCGCTGGCGCAAGTCCGTGTTGATCCATGCAGGCGGATCAGGCCCAAGAAGGGGGTTTGGATACAGTGTGCACTGGCGCCGCGAATCCTGCCCCCCTCCCGGGTCTGATTCGCCCACCCCGCCCTGTCACCACCTTGTTCTGCCCTCCCCTGCCCCGTTCAACACCCTCCCTCCCTGCCCACCCCCTGTACTGGACTTACCTGCTCTGGCGGGCCTAAGCACTCAATCTTTCAGTAAACTACTATGTGTGTTCAGTTATTATATGAGAGCACAACAAAGAAAAACATGACAAACAGTCAAGCATTTTCTAAAATCATTCCCAAACTGCTGCTGCTTCTTTTTTTTTCTTTTTTTTCAAATTCTAATTTTAGGTTTCGAAAACATGAAAAATGAGATTTCCTTGCTTGCGCTTAAAGCAGTCCAGGCCATGCAACTGTCCTCCATCAAAGATAAATGCAGGTAACCTTGTCTTTAGGGTAAACTAGGCTTTATCTGTGAAGAGGAAACATACTTATGAGCTACCACAATGGACGTCTCCTGACAGACAAGTATATTTGCGAGTGCACTGAGGTGGTGCGGGATTTACTGAGGCACAGGCTCACCACTGCAAGGCTTTGAGTGTTTCCATGTGAAACGCCATCAATATTGCTATTGAGCTTAATTTCTTGATGAATTCCCCTCATCTATCTCCGTGACAGAATCCCAACAATTTATTTCACTTGGACAAGTCGTCAAGGTGTATTTGAGCTTTGTCAACTCAATAAAGTCAATGTTGGGGAGGGGAGGGAGAGTGTTTTGATTGGATAGAAACATACTGTCCTACCACAGGGACTTTGTGGGACATGTTTTTAACCATTTCACATGTTACATCTTAGGCTTTATTTGCTTTTTTTTTTAATTTAACACTCCAATGAATTATCCAATGGGTAGCCCGAGTGACAGAACTATCAGACTTCCTACACAACATCACTTAAAGGAACAAATTAAGATTTCCTCCATAAATCTCCCTGATGTAGGTTCCAATATCCCATGCGTCTCATGCATCACTTAATCTCTCAAGTAATTATTGTTTTCTCAGTGCTGAGATAGGAGGAGCCATTTTTAAAAGTCTTTCTGTCCTTCTCTCACTCCCCTCCCCTGAAATGATGCTACATTTTGTTGTAGCTGCTCCAGACAGGAATGAATGACTACCCCTCAGGCAAAAAGAATCTGTAAATTTAGCTTTGCATTCCCTCCCCAAATCCAATTATTACAACAGCCCTCCTAGGCAATGCTATAGTTAAATGCCTGTCAGTATTCCCATTATAACCCCCTTCCTTCAGGAGTTTATAACTCAGCCATAAAAATTCACTCTAGGCTAGAACTTGTCATAGATGGTTTCAGCCCAAACATTTTTTTTTCCATACAGCAACTTTCCAAAACATTCTCTGGACTATTTTTAATTATCAGGATGCAATAAACAAGACAATGCAATCTTTTTTCCCACTCAAGTCAAAGGTAAAAGATTTTCTGAGTTTATTGTCAGCTAGTGTATATCCAAAGACATATGTCTTTTCTTCTGAGCCGTGTGTTAGTCTGCACTGATACTCCTGAGACTTCAGAAAAATCCCAGTATATTACAATAAAACTTTGCTGATCACGAGGCCATTACATGGACCTGTCTACTTTCAGCTAATGTAACCAAATGGTCTAAGTATGTTTTGCTTTTTGGTGTTTTTTTTAACTATTGTGCTTGGAAATCATTCCACAATTAATATGCAATGGATCTTGATTACTTGTGGAATGATTTCTTTCATGCAGTTCTTTTATGTAGTTCTTATTTCATATGTAGCATTCACAATCCAATCAGGGAAGAAGGCCTTATTAAAGGCTTTTATTAAATATTACACAAAAGCTGTTCAAGTCACTGAAGAAGCAAGCCATGTTTTAATCTGAAATCCACTTGCCTCTTCAGCAGTCTGAAAACCTGCAAAAGAAACATCCAGGAAAGCTCACATGACCATTACATGGATCTGTTTACCAGTAGCTGGCATACGTTTTGTCCTAATCATGGTTGTTTTATAATCTATTGGACAATAACAAAAGAAACGGGAGGGATGTCCTACAATACGTGCCTCTCCCATTTTCTATATAAATAGGCTATGATTCAACAAGGCTAGAGCTGTGCATGTAGCTTGAGGTTTCACTTAATTTTCTACTATAGCTGCTCAGATCACGGCAGAAAATGTCATATTTCAAACTTAAAAGCTACTTAATTCTTCCATGATGGAAATGGCTGCAGTGGAAACATTCACGACACCTCTGGTTGTGTGCAAGTTTCCACCCTCTGCGCACATATATCTTCAATGGACTCCTGTGGAACTCCTTGCCACAGGATGCGGTGATGGCACCTGGCCTAGATGCCTCTAAAAGGGGATTGGATAGATTCATGGAGGAAAAGTCCATCACAAGTTACAAGCCATAAGCAACCTCCTGGTTTTAGAAGTAGTGGCGTTCCTATGACCATCCAGGTTCTACTGGACTTTCTCAAGCTTACGCCTCAGTGGTTAGAGGCTCAGCGCGTGCAGAACTATCAGTCTTTCCACTGGTTGGCACGTCTTTCTCCCACTTGTTAAGTGTCAGTGTGGCCAGGCTAGTTACCATTCTGCCTCTAACCACTGAGGTATAAGCTTGAGAAAGTCCAGTAGAACCTGGATGAAACGTTGCTTTTAAACCGTTAAGTTTTTAAACTGTTTTTAACATGTTTGTAAATGTGTTTTTTTACTGTCTTTTTAAACTTTTTGGTTTTATGCCATGGCTTTTTATCCCGTAATTTGTAATCAGCTGAAGAGGGTTAGCCCTGTTGAATCAGTCAGGGTTTACTTCTGAATAAACCCGTGTAGGATCAGGCTCTAAACACCGTTTGTTGTGAATAAGCCCTAGATACAATGTATACATTTAAGACTATTACTGTTTGTTTTGCTGAAAACTATTTTCTGCACTTTGCACTGCTACACTAGTTATGTAGGCTAGCAATAAGGCCTTACTAAATGTTTCGTTGCAAATCAGGGCCAAGTCACACAACTGTGTCAGGCACATGGTGGCGCATGAAAAAGCCTGTTTGTGTTGGTTCCTTAATGGCAGCTATGCATATCAACCACAAGCTGGATCCAGCCCTTGGCTGAATATATCGTTGCAAATGTAATTTTTCTAAGCAAATGCCAACAGAAGCAGACAGAGAAACAACATGCACAGGTTCTTCTGTATAATCATCAGGTCAGATGTGATTTACATGATTTACATGTAATTTAAAAAGGGGGGGAGAAGGAAAGGGGTGCCCAGTGGCATCGTCAGAGGTGGGGGCCTTGGGTCGGTGGTCCCCCAGGCGGCGGGATCAGACCCCAGGCAGCAGGCAGGTGGGGGGTGCAACGGTGACTGGCGGCAGCGAGGATCATCCCATTTGCCGGCGTGAACAAGGAGAGCCGTTGGCATGTTTGGCCCGCCCGCTCGCCCTGCGCCTCTGAGTGAGCAATAATGGCTGCTGCTGTTATGTCACTTCCGGTGCAGAGGGGGCGGTCATAGGAACGCCACTGGGGGTGCCATTTGGTGTTCCACTTCAGACCGCGAAAAGTTGTAGGCTGACACTGCAAGGAACTGCAGCCCATCCTGACTGCTTGACCATATGAAACACTTGTTAGTTGCATTCTCACATGCTATGACTGCATACCTGCAAAGTGCCAGGTATGAAGTTCCCTCAGTATGAATCACTGTACCATATTCTCTTCTGTTGCTTTGCCAGCTAAGACCTCAAGAGGACCTCTACGAGCCCAACAAGAAGAAAGCTTCATAGCAGGGCTCCTCTTTCCAGCTCTGGAAATTCAGGAATCCCAGTTTGTAATATCCCTGTGAAGGAAAAGGAAGGGAAGAAGAAATGACAAACCACTGAATTGCTACTGTCAGTTTACAGAGCAAAGTCTTTGGAACTTTCTTGCACTGTCAAGTTTAACTTTTTGAAAGACTCCCACTGAAAGACAAGGTCAGAATGCAATTTCAGGACGAGAATAGGTTTTTCTGAACTCTGTCATCACTTCATTTTTTTGCTTCTATGCAAAGAAAATTGTATCTTATGTTGCGAGTCACACTACATTTATTCTCAGATAGTTTTGCGCTGCAGTCACCATCAAGCCCTTTCCTGTCAAAATGTTTACATCAGCGATGAATCTGTTACAGAAACTAACTACAGTTCCAAGGCTGGGCAGAAACAGATTCTCATCTGATCTTTGCACGTTGTTTGGCTAGCTCGGTAGCAAGGAACAAAAAAATTCAAATGTGCTCCTGAATTTTAAATGAAATACAGAGCATGATCAATACTGGAAGAATAAAACCACGGAATGCCTGCTTTTTGAAAGAGAGGCCTCCTTTCATGGTTTCACCTTTGCTTGCATTGATTTGTGGTTCTGAAAATCTAAACTGGCCCTCAGAACTTCGAGTAGTCATATTTTGGTTCAACAAATCTGGGCAGACAAATTTGCACAGGATGTAAATCATTAGCTAATTATGAAAAATGACTGGCAGATTGGGGGGGGGGATGTTAAGCATCACTGCCAAACTTCCATTCCAAATTGATCCCTCCCAGTGCTTTGTTGCAGCAAGGTTAGTTGCATGTAAAATGTTTGCATCCATTTATTACAACATTTCTCCCCTGTCTATTGCCATAACATGTCCTCAAGGCAGTTTACAATAATAATCTGTAGCTGAACCCTCAAAGGCTAAATATAAACTAAAACAAGTTCTGCTGCCACTGCCTGGGAGTAACAGCACAATCCTGCCCAACTATAGGTCAGTGGAGCAAGCGCTCCGCCGCCCTAAGCCGCCGCAAACATGCCGTAAGGCACGTTCGCAATGACTCTAGAGTAAGGGCCACCGGTGCTAGGCTGGCAGCCCTTACTCTGCCACCGGATCTCCATGTGGCCCTTGGAGGACGGTAAGGAATTCCCCAGCGGCCGCATGGGTGGTCCGGGCGGCGAGAGAGGGGGGCCATTGGCCGTGCCGGCCCGGGATGGGGCGGGGATGGCATCCGCCATATCCCCATCCCCGGCCAGTGCAGCCGTTACATGGCCTCCTCCGACTTCCGCCAGCTAAATAGCTGACGTAAATCTGAGGAGGCCCATTGGACCTTCCCCGGTTTACACCAGGGGAAGGGGACAAACATCCCCTTCCCCCAAGTAGATCTCTGGGACGCTGCAGAGTGGCCCGGAACAGAAATAGGATCCCGTGGGTGGCCCTGGGCCGCCCACCAGATAGTTAAGTAGGCTTGCTTCTGAGTAGACATGCCTAGGATTGTGCTCTAAGGTTTAACAAGCTACATCTGCCCACATTCCTTCTCCTAATGGTCTAGTACTCTGTCCTGGTTGGAGATCAGGTAAGCCTAACTATATTGCACTTTCCAATGTTCAAAGAGTGGCACCAACACCATCTGTGATCTTGTGTAGCCTAATGGCTAAGAGACTGAGCTGAGAATTAGGACTTCCCTGGATTTGAATCCTGCCTCTGTGATGAACTCAGGAGGTGACCTTAGGCAAGCCTCTCTGCCTTACTTACAACATGAGGATAACAATGTGCATCATGCAGGGCGGATGTAAGGATTCTATCAAGATAACACATGTGAAGACTTTGCATGTTCAGAAAATGGAGAAAATAAAATAAATAAAATAAAAAAATGCCAAATAAATGCTAAGGATTATCTTACAATTCTTATAACAACCTTGTAAGGCAGGTCACATATATTATCCCTATATTGCAGATGGGGGCTGAGGCTCAGAATGAGTGATTTCTCTAAGGTCACTAGCTGCCCAATCCTGTCCCCTGCCACGTTATAGCACGCAGCTGCACCAACAGAGCATGAGCTACATGCTATGCTGGAGGGGGTGGGGGTGGGCAGGCGAATGATTGGACAGGCTGCAGGAGATTATTTACTTACCTCCTGCAGGCTGTTCGATCCCCCCCCCCCAAGTAAATATTCTTTACTTACTACCCCGTACTGTGCCCAATTTTCTATGGCTCGTTTTGCCATTTTGCTGGCATATGTTCAAGGTGGGCTAAAATTGGGAATAGGATCTGGCATGTGCAACTGCCATCGAGATCCTCCCCCTCTGGCCCACACCACAATCCCTGACCTCCCTCCTTCTGCCTCAGAACACCCCTGAACTACCCCCTGTCAACTTACCAGTGCCTGCAGAGCCTCTTCTACATACTCCGTGCATCTCATAAGAATATAAGAAGAGCCTTGCTGGATAAACAGTGGCCCCACCAGATGCCTCAGGGAGCACACGAGACAACAAGATACCTGCATCCTGTTACCATTCCCCTGCACCTGGCATACCGAGCAAGCCTACTTCTAAAACCAAGAGGTTGCTTATGGCTTGTAACTTGTGATGGACTTTTCCTCCATGAATCTATCCAAACCCCTTTTAAAGGCATCTAGGCCAGGTGCCATCACCACAACCTGTGGCAAGGAGTTCCAAAGGTTAATTACACGCTGGGTGAAGAAACACCTTCTTTTGTCTGTTCTATCTCTCCCTCCACTCAATTTAGTGCATGTTCCCTGGTTCTGGTGTTGTGCGAGAGGGAGAAGAATTTCCCTCTATCCACTCTCTCCATCCCATGCATAATCTCGCCATTTGAAGCAGCGGCCCGGAAGCAGGCAACAGCTGCCTGACTTTCACACCACTGAAAAGTGCCCTGTACTGCTGGAACATGAGTTCTGACAGTGCAGGGCAATCATAGGATTGGGACTGTAGTTATTTCGCAGCAGAGTTAAGACCATAGTGATTTCATAGCAGAGTTAAGAGATGGAAAGTCACATTTCTTACTGTGATTCTAGTTCTCCGAGTCTCCTGGAGATCATTCCAGAACCTTTGCGATGGCACCTCCTTCTGGAGCACTGGGTAGGGCCCTTTGTCTCACCTTCTCCATGGGAAGGAGCTACCCTATCCTCCCAAACCAGCCGGGAAGAGCAGAAGCAACCTCTCAACTCCACAAATGGATTGAAAGAGAGAAAGAAAAAAAACAGCGCTCATCAACTATGAATGAAAAGAAATATAACAAGAGAGAGCAAGAAGGGAAGGACAATTGGGAACCGGTCCCTGAAGGATTCCCTGGATGCTTTCCCACACATGCATTGAAGGCAAAAGTCTTTAGAAATCTTTTGTACCCTGGAGAAAAACAATGGCAGGTGGAATGCCCTCCAGAAGACACAGAGAATAGGAATTCGTGCTAAGATTTTTTCCTTTCTTCTGTGTCTCCCAGAGGGCATTTCAGAACCTTTGGGATACAGAAAAGCAATGCCATCCCTGAGTGGATCGCACTAAATATATCTACTCCCTGCAAAACCTTCCTGCTGAAGGCCACATCTGCAGATGAGAATCTGTCAGTCCTGTAGCACACAGCAAAAGTGTGTACTGATGCTCATGTTGCCACTCTGCCACTCTTGTCTAGGGATTATAAGTCGGTGCAGAACACCACAGAACTGGCTGCTCCTTGTAATGAGTGTGCCATAACTGCAGAAAGTGGGGATGTCCCCACATCTTTGCAGGTCAAGGCAGTGCAAGCTCATAGCTGATGGAAAAGAAAAACAGACACAGACAACCTTTCCCATGTACTGTCATAAAAAGGCACAAATGGAGCCTCGGGATGTTAAAAAAAAAAAACCCCATTCTGTCCCTTGCTCCTTGCAATGGTTGAACACAAAAACAAATCCCCTGCTTATTTGCCCTTATTAGCCGCCACAAAGTACAATGCTTGGAGATTCCTCCAAAATGACCACTGCGCTGATCCACCCAAAGCATCCGTCGAACTCTGGTGCAGATTGCGGGAATTAACACCGAGGCATTTAATCAGCTGCCTTGGTCTTGCCCACAACTGGAGCGGCAGCCAATTGGCTGACCCATCACTTCATGGCTTTGTGCAGTTCAGGTGAGGCAAACCACCGGTGATGCTTTGGAGGTGGCACACTTCTCTGAATGATGCCACACTACTGAGCACCTTGGTGGAGCCAGCTCTTGAGGACGTACCCAGAGAGTGACAAAGGAAGCCTGTGGCACAGTTTGGTATTGACTGCTTTGAGCAGCCAAGTGCCTTTCACCAGAACACTTCTTTCTTTTGGTGACTTTTTGAAATGTTGACTTGGCCTTTGTGAAGCTCTTGAAGGCTTTCACTCAGGGCTGACATCTATTGCTTTTCCTGACTTTCACCCCCAATTTTAGAGATGAGAGATTGGCTATGCGGCACATTCTCATTTCTAAGCCATTCGCCATGAACCTACGGTAATCTACATCTTCACAAGGCTTGAAAGACCACCTCTATTTTCTGCATTTTTGTATATATGTGTGTATGCAGAAAGCAATTTGCAAGAGGGAGGTTTGCAATTCATATGCATTCAATATGAAGGGATATTGAACCCTCAGCGATAGCAGCAAGTAAATGCAAACATAATTTGTTATCTGTGTGCTTCTTTTCCAAATCCATTTTTTCTCTCTCCTTGCAGAAAGGTATGTTTAACTTCTCTGGTTTTTTCACATTAAATTCTCTTTAGCACTTACGCGGCACTTCCCGTCTTCAAAGGCTGTGCAATCCTGACTTGCTAAGCCTAATTCAAAGGGAAACAATCTCCTCCTTATACAAGCACTTTTGGGAGTGTAGACAATTGTGGGCTTTAGTTCCTAGAATCTCAAAGAGATAAATCTGACGTTTTATGAGGACGAAAGACATCGTGGAGGCATCCTCTAAAAACACTTTCTGTTGAGTGCTGGATAACACATACCTTGGTCCGCAGGATGGTAAAGATTGTATCAGTGAAAAGAGAACTGAAGCTGTCTTTAAAGTGCAACGAATGAACATATTTTGAATTATTTTTCATCTCCGATACATTTTATATTGACCACAAACAATATGTTCCTCTCTGTCCCTTTTTTTGCTCACCTGGGCACAATGTGCGAATTCCCTACAAGCAGATGCTATTATGAAGCATGCTGTCCTCTTATCCAAAGCCTTCTGTCGGTTTTGGAGTGACCTGGACATTGACATTGGATGATACTGCTTGGTTGGCCCACCAGATCATACAGGAGTGCATTCTCACATACACCCTGTCCCCTCATGTGCTGCCCCTCTGCCACTGTGGGATGATGAGCTAGGGGAGGGACATGGGCAACGTGTGCATAAAGCACATTGCACATTTGGGCAGGCTGATCAGGTGGCATCTTTTGAACTAGTTCAATGACTGTGCGATCCATGTTGAAAATCACCCCAGCCATTTGGATTGTTACCTCACACCTTCCTGCAGGTTGGAAGAAGGCTGTAAAACTACTTTGAGCCAGTGTTGAGCAAACTTAAACCTTATTTAGAATTGTTTTGGCTCAGTATCTACACATTTCTTGGTGAACTTGTGGGAAAAGCTCATATGTTTTATAACTGTTTTTCCTATCTCATAATATTGGTGCATGCACACTGGTGGTGTCGTAATAATGCACATTAATGTGTTGTGTTGCCTGACAAACCTTTTGTTTAAAGCATGCAAAAGGACCTGCAAATGTACATGTGAATGTGTGCCTTCTAAGAGACACACAACCCAGGCTAGTAATGTAATCCAGGATCAGGGCTGATGGCAAGAGGACTCAGATACCGCAAGCCAAGAGGAATGCCATGCTCTTCATTATCAGTGCCAGCAGTCTCATATGTTTGTCTTCTGCAGACATGGGGCTGTCTGCTCTACATGACTTTTCTATTCATTTCGTTGGAGGGAGCGCATTGATCTTATGCTCACACTATGAGGCTGAATGGGATTTCTCTGTTGGACAGGTAGTACCAACAGAAGGAAAGTGCATGTAATTAACTTTTCTCAACTAACCCTACCATTCTCCTTCATGAAACTGATCTCCATTGCAGGGGGAAAAACACTGTTAGTAATATGTTAAATTCAAGGACCACTTATTAATCATCAGCTTCTTTTTGACAATACAACTGTCCTTGAAAATGGCACAAACAACAAAAGAGCACTCTTGTACCATTCTCATCCATTTCAATGTGGTTTGCATCATATGAGCTCCTCTTGTTGAATAGGGTCTGATATATTTGCAATTTTATAGTAAAATATAATGCCTATATTTATGATAAGATGATATGTGCTTGTGGACTTGCCTTGGAGGCTAATCAATGTCTGCCGTTAATGTGTACATAAAACATTTTTATGTTGCTTAGTGCCTCCATGGATTTTGCATTGTACTTCTATTTCAAGGGCTTGGTATTTATTTTAGATAATACTTAATGTGTTGTGAATATGCATTTCTGCTGGGTTAGAATAATTTGCTCCATAGAAACAGTGTAGTAAGATTTATGGTGGCTTTTACTATTCATTTCCTTTCAAGTTTCTAAATAATAAAATTTAGGGCCAAGTCCTAACTAAGCATTCTGCTGGTGGAACACGTTTCCGCTGGCGGAAGTGCCGCTGTGACAGCGGAAGCACTGCTGTGGTGGTACAGGTGCCAGGTTCCTGTCCTCATTCATTCCCCAATTTCTTCTCCCTTACTTTCTTCAGTTCTGCATCAGCAAAATCGCTGGCACAGTTCCAAGGAGACCTATTGGGGAAGCAGAGACTCGCACCCGGACTCGCACTCATGCAAAAATGACTTGCACTTGCACTCGCCCTCTTGATCTAGTAACTTAGATACATCCCTGCCTGAAGGTAAGGAAACAAAAGTTTCCCTATCTTGAGGAGCTCTCTGTGACTGCCGCAGAATGCAGTGTATGCTCTGTTAGTGCGGCTGCATTGGTGGGGGGCGGATCAGTTAGGATTGGACTGTTAGTTTCGTAGTTCTTACTGTCCCTTCCTTTTACAAATACGCCACCCTGAGGAGGAACTGTAAGTTCCGGTACCAGCAGATTCCTGAGGGGGATACATCATTTTGATGCTTTCAATATCCATCGATGTACACAATGCCATTAAAAAATCATGTTGACCTTTTGCTTCAGGTGAAAAAATCTGTAAGGTCAGTGCACATTCTCTCACCACCCTCACACTGACTTGACCAGACAGAGCAAGCAGGTTAGAAACTAACCATTTTTAGCACTTTAAAGCTTGTGCTGAAAGGATCTGGGGGAAGAAGCAATCTCAGCAATAAACCACTTCCATATAAACTGTAATGTTACTTTTGCAATCTGACCTGTATCAGAGAGACAAGTCACTCCTGACAAGATCAGCACTCGTCAAGAATATGACTTACTCATCCCATTTACTTTGTCCAGTCTTTCCGCGGAAAGAAAGAAAAAACCTGCACTACTAAGCTGAGTAGCTTAATTTGTTTGTTGATTATTTATTTTTTATTTATTTGGTGGAACAGTCACTCATTCATCTTTTCAGGTAATATGGGTGGAAGATCCTGATGTCCTAAATCAGACCTGCACATCCAGCCAAACTAAATACCAGCCACACAGTCCTGTATTGTATTTTATTATGGCCTCCTGAGTGCTAGTCAATTCTCCTGCTCTCCTCTGTTCTTGTGGTTCCCATCAAGAAAGATTTATCAAGCCTTGAAGTGCAATCCAGCACAACAGAGAGGCGGAGAGAGCGCTCCGCCACTCTAAGCCATCGAAAATGTGCCGTAAAGCACGTTTGTGATGACTCGCAAGTAAGGGCCACACGTGCGGAGGCCGGCAGCCCTCACTCCGGCGCCGGATCGTCCTTGAGGCCGCCAGAGAAGGTAAGGTATCTCCTGGCGGGGGTGGTCCGGGTGGCGAGGGAGGGGGGCCATTTGCCAAGCCGACCCGGGGGGGCGGGGATGGCGGCCAAATCCCCATTCTGTTCCCGCGCCGGCGCGGCCTTTACACGGTCTCCTCAGACTTACGTCATCTAAATAACTGGCGGAAATCTGAGGAGGCCTATTGGGGCCTCCCCGCGCTACACCAGGGGAAGGGGACGAACGTGGGTTCGAACCTCCAGGCTGATCAAGATTGGCCTGGAACAGGGATAGGATATGGCAGGTGGCCCTGGGGCTGCCCCAAGATACTTACGGCGGATTGTGCTTCTGCCTGGATCCTGAAGCCTCCGCTGGCAGAACAAGCGTTCTGCTGGTAGCCATATCAGATAGGATTGGGTTGTAAGCTAAAAGCTATTGGCCATGATTTCCATCCCCCTCCTCAAGAATGACCCAGAAATTATACTATTTTATGATGTAGCATCATTCTGAGAGATTTTGAGGGGGAAAACATGAAAAAAGAAAACATTTGGTTTGTTCGTTTGAGTTTTCTTTGGGGCTGACAAACCAGGATCTGAAACCGCAATTTGAAGCTGATGTGCAAGCACAGTTTATGCTAACTGTGGTTTCTTCTTAAGACCAAAGTCATGGACCACTGACGTACCTTTAGGACCATTGATCTGTCCCATATTGCTGCTTTTGAAGCTAGGTCCTGAGCAGATGGAGTGGATGGGATGACCAGACAAGCAGCCCTAACCATGGTTTGTCTGTTTTATGTCTGGCAGCAAAAACCATGTTATGGATTCTTGAATATGGTTAGCAAAAAATATGGTTTAATGTTATGCCTGAATTCAACCACTATCTTTCAACCTAACCTAGCTCACAGGTTTGTTGCTAGGAAAAAAAAATGAAGGAACAACAATGTATGCTACCCAGAACACCCTAGAGGAATGCAAATGATATAAAATGAAATTCTTCATATAGGTTTCCTTGGATAAGCCGTTTCTACTGACTTTGACTATAACTTATGCACTGTGCCTGGATGTGCCTAGGAGGTTCCTTGCTACAGCACTTTGACAATCAGACAACTTCTGAATGCAGAAGACTATATTTTGGTGTGTGGCAGTATTAAAAATCAGCATAAACAGTACTTCCGTATAAAATATTTTCATTATACAGCAACAACAAGGTGCTCCAGGATAGTATAAGCTCACACTGATTAATGTACTTCCTGGGTGCCTCTGCCACATGCTATGGCTCACTACGCACCCAAGGTATGTGTATTAATCAAGGGAGTCGCAGAGTCTGACCTATTTTGTGGCACAACACAGCCGGTATGGTGCACAGCCCTTCTCTGACTGTTCTTATTTTTTTCATGTGGAATAACTCTTCTTTGAAAATCAATTTAATATAGCTTTATTTGACATTTTAAGAGCATTATGAGAGCATCATATACTTTCCCCACTGAGAGTGGAAAAGATATTTGGTATCAATCAAGGTTGGAACTACTGGCAGGTTTGCTTGAAAAGGAATCATGTAAGCACCAAATGTTCAGTCATTCATGGGCTGAATGTGCACAACTATGCATAACTATGCTGCCAGTGTTGGCAGTGCTGTGCGCATGTGTGTGCACGCGCGCACGCGCACGCACACACACACACACACACACACACACGCACACACACGCACACACACACACACACACACCTCTCCAGTTAGCTGACTTTTGCTGTCAAAGCTGACAACATTGATTACCTGTTTGGGGCTTCAAGGTCCCAATTTAGCAGTAGATTCCTTGATCTAAATAGCTCCTAGTTCTGCTGTAACTGGAGAAAAATGACAGGTACCTTCATTGTACCTCCCTTCCCCCTCCCCCTCTAGGGCTAATGGAGCCTTTGGAGAGGGGTGATTTTGACCTGGGAAATTGTGTGATGGGTATGGGTTAAATCTCACCTCCAGCAGCACTTCCATGATCAAATTAGTAGCCCCCACAGCAACTTTGAGGGAAAGAAAGAGATATAAGATGGGCAGGGGCATTCCTAGGACTTGCATCACCCGGTGCGGGAGGTCAGTGCATCACCCCCATGCTGAACCTCCTCCCATGCAGTGGGCAGGGAAATGCATCATCGTCCTGCCCCTCGCATCATTGTCCCACCTCCCGCATAATCAAAATTACACCTTTAAATTACAATATTCTACGCACTGCCTAAATGTATGTTTGCAGCCTAAACAGAGGCGTCACTAGGGTTTGCATCACCCGGTGTGAGAGATCAGCGCGTCACCCCCAGAGTTGAATAGGGGGAAACAAGGTTGGGCTGAGCTGGGTTCTACAAAAGATTACCATCAGGCAGAACTATGTATTTCTACAGATTGCTCCTGGTCAGTGGTGTCACTAGGGTTGGTGTCACCCGGTCCGGTAACTCATGGCGTCACCCCCCATTAACTTTATTTTATACTGTATATAACAGTACAGGTCACCCAACAAATCAGTAACCAACTTGGCTCTCAGAACAATCAATCTCTTTGGTCTGTTTTGAGTTAAGGAAATCCACTTTTTGTTACATAAGGCAGTTGTATTTTCTGTTTCCGGTTATTTGGCCATACCATTTGATAGAATAAATAGAATTCGAAACAGTTTGTTACATTGCATTCTGCATGGAATTACACATTAAATGATATATAAGATGATGACAAAAATACAAAGTTCATAAAGACAAAGTTTTCACGATTTTGGCCACTAGTGGTGTCAAATACCCCAAGGTTGTCACCCGGTGTGGTCCACACACCCCTGCACCTCCCTATAGACGCCACTGAAGATGGGCAGCCCAACCCTATCCTTCCCTGGCATAGGCTCTTCAGTGTGGGCAGCACAGCCTGTGCTGAATCCAATTCGGGGAAGGCCCTGGCTGGAGGCTCTGGCATTCGCCCATTTACCCTTTAGCTGGCAGATAATCAAGCAGCCTCATGTCGGGGCATGTGGCCTGGGAGGGAGCATAGGATACGGCATCCAACACAGATGCCCGTCCCACCTCCTCCCTGGCCCGATCTCTCCACACCCTCCCCGTTATGTCCCTTCCCCACCCTTCCCCAGCCCCTGCGCCACTTGGAGCGGCCTTACCTGCTCCAGCATGCCGGGCCGATTCTGTGCCAGCAGGATGGCGCAGGCCTTCTTCTTCAGGTGTCGAAACGTGCCTTATGGAACATTTGCAACACCCGACTCTGGCACCAGCGCCTGTGGGGAATAGGATTGTGCCACTAGTCACAGATTTCTCCATCATGTCTACTTTGGCCCTAATAATAATAATAAGCATTCATACAGCACAATTTTAATGTTCAAAATACTTGACTTAGGTCCAATGACAGCTTTTAAAAACAACTACAAAATAAATGTTTAACATGAATAAAGCGTTGCATAACATTTTTTTTTAAGTTGGAACTTCCTCTGTGAAACATGGGAGAGTGTTTGGCAGTACCTGGAATAAATTCTGATTCATTCTGGCAAGGTAACAAACTTATCTGAAAATACATTGTCCCTGGAAGATTTTTTAGAATTCCTTTATTTTTAAAGTTTACCCATCCAGAGCTGTTAAAACCCTTCTCCAACGTAATTAAACTTTTGAGCAGCTGTTTCTTGAATTAAGGCTATTGAAATAGATGTCTAAATATTTTATGTATTGCGGTAGATGCTTTAATTATTTAGAAATCTACAAAGAAAAAGCACTTTTCGTTAATGAAAAGTGAATTGCCTAAAAGAATTGTCCATCTTATCTTATTTTTACAAACGGAGTTTCATTTGCCAATTTCTTCCAGACTAGAAATACGTACAATCAAACATTCACATGCTATCTTTATGCCCCAGAAAGTGGGGGTGGAGATGGGATTTAATCTAGTATAAAAATAAAGTGAAACGGTAAAAAAGAAATAACATATGAAAACAAGAATTGCCCAATCATACAATAAAAGACTGTGATGCATTGACACATTACATGCATGCCTGTATATTCTAATTTAATACTTTCCTCACTGCTAGGGCCAGCTAAATCCTAAAGTAAAACACAAACGAGCAAAACAAAACTGAGGGGCAAAGAACGGGGGGCAGAGAAGCTGTGTGAGGGGGTGGATCTGGTGGCAATGGCACACGCCAGATCCTATCCCCTCTGGCAGCAGCCTCCCCACCCCTGTTCTCGGACTTGCATTAGTAAAATTGCTGGTGCAGGTCCAAGGAGACCTATTCTGGGATAGGCGGCTTACAGAGGGAAAGAGGGTTTAATCCCCTTTCCCCTCCAAAGTCTCCTGCTTCATCCCCTCCACCTGCTGGATACAGCATGAGACTTTTTAGCATGGCTGAACCAGCGCGGGGGGGGGGGGAGGGATAGGAATGGGTTGACAGGAGAGTCTCTCTGGTCTTATTTTAAACCTGGCTGTTTGTCTGACCCACTTGCTTGAAGTTACACAGGGCAAATAAACTACCTCTCTTTTGCTCTAGCACTTTTATTTAGTTTTTTGTAAGGTGGGACTCCTTTTCCATGCGTTTCAAGTAGCAATGCTTGCTTTCAATCACCGAGACTCACAGAGCAATCCTGCATAAGGATCCGCTGTGGCCAGGCTGCCGCTCGGACGGAGGTCTACTCGGGGAAGGGGACGCTCGTCCCCTTCCCCGAGTGTAAATGGCGCCCGGGCCAATCAGTCTCCTCGGATTTCTGCCAGCGAAATTGCTGGCAGAAGTCGGAAGAGGCCGTGTAACGGCCCAGCCACTTGGCGGGGGATGGGATATGGCTGAAGCCATCCCCCGCCCCCTCCCCGACTAGAGGATGGCCCCCCTTCCACTAGAGTCAATGGCCCCCTCCCGCTACCGCCGGACCGCCCCCCCGCCTGCTGGATCCTTACCTGGGTCCAGCAGCGGTCCTTCGGGCGCTCTGTCGGCAAAGCAGGGGAGGCCGGCCTTGCGCCAGCCTTCCCTGCTTTCGAGTAGTCGCAAACGTGCTTTACGGCACGTTTGCGACTACTTCAGGTGGCAGAACGCTCATTCCTTCGCCCTTGTTTTCATCAGGATTGCGCTGTCAGAAGGTTTCAAACAAACCCCTTTAATGTTACTAAAGATCGACATACAGAGGACTTCCATTCAGCCCTCTAGTTCGGCAATAACTAACAAAATGGAGAAGATGTGGCCTAAACTAGACTGCAAGGAATCTGCAGGCTCAGCAGAGGAGGACTCTGCCAAATCCTATCCCCCATCCCAGGCTTGAACGCCCGACACAGGGCTGTTCGAAGCTGCGCCAGCCATTTTGTTAGCGTGCCTCCAAGTAGCCCCATAGGGGCTGCTGGGGCTCGGCACAGGGGAAGGAAATGATTGTCCCCTTCCCTCAAGGAGACCTCCAGTCCCACGCTGGATGCAACGGAACCTGCTCCAGCGGCTCTGCATCGGAGTGCGGGCCTTTTAATAGGATTGAGCTGTGAGTTATTGTTGATTGCTTCTGGACCATTGCAAATGGTGCTAGGCTCTACCCCTTGTTGGTCCCAGGGTCTGAGCCTCAGGAGACTGACAGCCCATTCCAACCCAACTCTTCTCCAAGTCAGGCATAAGTGTGGCCTAAGTGCAGCCTAAGTTAGGCAGAAGTTATACCTGAGGTAGGTCAGAGTTATGCCTGAGTTAGGCAGGCTGCAGTTTCTGTGGCCCAGCACCACCCCAGGATCCAGGCAACACTTACCTCCCAGGCAGGCAGGCTCTTCTCCAGGGTCCGTGTCTGGCTCAGGCATGTGCAGGCCTCTGTCTGCATGTGTCAGCGTCCATCCATGGCAGCTGCCACAGAGTCTGTCGCAGCCCGGTCGCAAAGGGGCTGACCGCAGGCAGGGGGGTTGTGCCAGTCATGTGGTGGGCGCAGGGCAGGTGACAGGTGAGCGAGGTGCCTGAGCCCAGCCGCCACAGGGCACCCTGTGCATCAGCCACCTGCTGCAGGGGAGAGTGGCCGTCCCCTCCCTCCTGCAGAAGGCGATGCCACCCCCAAGCCACGTTGAGGCTGCACTGGGGGGTGAGCGGGGGAGGGGAGGGGGTGGGAACGTCACACACAAGGGGGGTCTCATGAGGACTGGAACTGCCTCTGACATGACTCGCCCGTGCACTGCCTGAAGCCCTGGGCCTCCAAGGCCGGGGCAATGCCCACAAAGAAGGCATCCCGGCGTGCCTGCTGCTCTGTGCCCCGGCCAAGACCAAGAGATGCCTTGGGCTTGTCTGCTGCGAGCGTGAAGGGCTCACACAGCTCATCACACCCCCAGATGGGGCGACGACGGCGCCTCACGGCAGGCGCTCTAGCAGGGTGGGGGGTGGCCAGCAGCCATCATCAGGGAGTGGGAGGAGAGGCAGACACACAGGCAGGCAGACAGGGAGTGCTGGGGAGGGGCATGGGTGGGTCAGAGACAGACAGACAGACAACAAGGCTGGTGGGAGACAGATTCCGAGAGAAGGGTCTGCAGAGACCGATAGGGACACAGGGGGCGCTCTGCAGATGAAGGTGATGCATAAACAGGCGCCTCTTATGCAGACAGACTTTGGGCAGAAGTGGCTGCATTACGGGCGGACCTTCGACGGAGGCGCCTGCATTACGGGCGGACGCCCTGGCTGTCACTGTTTGCCTGCCTGAGAGGCCCCCTTGACTCCCCCCTCCCCTCTGTGCCATGGGGGTCTCGCAGCGCCCCTGCTGGGTTCTCCCAGGGAAGGCCGTGGCAGTCCCTGGATGGGACTCATGTAGGGGCTTCAGTGCTGGGGGCTGTCTGTGTGTGTGTGTGTGTGGGGCAATGCTTGTGTAAACACTGGGCACATATGTTTCATTGGGGCTCTGCCCGAGGGGCATCTTTATTGTTCTGGAACGTTAGCAGAGATGGCCAGGTGAGGCTGCCAGGGGTAGTCACAGCAGCCAATCAGAAAGCAGCAGCAGCACACCTGCCCCATGGACCTGGACATGCAGGCTCTTCCCCTGTGGAACCACAGCCTGCTCCATAGAAAGGGGAGGGGCAGCAGCAGCAGCTGAGGAGGGTTGCAGGGCTGGCTCCCTGACCTCTGGCAGCATCGAGGCAGACGACAGTGGGGCAACCAGACTGCAGGCCCAGGGGTGCTCCCAGGAAGGTAGGTGATAGTGGACGTTCCTGGGGAGACAAAAAACAAGGGGGAGTTACATGTCAGCTGGTATGTGGAAGCAGTCACCATTGACGACAAGCCAGTGTGTCAGTTGCAAAAGCCTGCAGGGAGAGAAATAAAACACAGCTGATAGGTGTGACACACATAGCATGGTCTGGGCTGCTTACCTGGGTGTAAGGAGAGCATGATCCTGTAAGGGGAAAGGGTCAAAGAGAGAGACAACAACACAACTTGGGGGTCACAACCATGGCAAACCTAGCAATACTGACCTGTCAGTAGACCCTGTGGAGAAAAGGGGGGGGGGGAAGAGAACAGCTGGTGTCTACATAAGGCTAACAGTTCCACACTTGTGGCATTGTCTGCTCACATGACTACAGGCAGCAATCAGACACAACAGTGGTAAAGAGGCATGTATTCTATATATCATAGCAGGCAAAGCAGGCAGCTATGAGACAACACATTGGTAAAGAGGCATATCATGGCAGGCTATGCAGGCAGCTATGAGACAACACATTGGTAGAGAGGCATGTCATGGCAGGCTATGCAGACAGCTATGAGACAACACATTGGTAAAGAGGCATGTATCCTTCCTATATTTCTAAATGCAAAGAGGCAGCAGTCAGACCACATGTCAGCACAAACCCTGCTCTTACCTGCTGGTGTTGTTGCCTGTGGGGGGGGGGAAGAGGGGCTGGGAGAAAGACATGGGTTAGCAAACACTTGCATGGAGGCAGCTGCCCAGGCACAGCTGTAAACAGGTTGGCCACAGCCAGAACAGCCCTCTCTGCCCTAGAGGGAGGCAGAGAGGAGAAGAGAGAAGTGGGGTGTTTGTGAATTTTGCCCTCCACCGACAAAGTCCCACTTTGTGGCTGTGCGGGACAGAATCCCACACCACATGCTCAGAGAGAGAGAGTGACTGGAGGTCTGGGGCTGGGCTTTTGTGGGAATGAGGCTGGGTGGGGCTGGGTGCTGATAGGCTCCCTATCTTAGGCATAACTCTGTCGGTTTCCAGACCTAGCAGGCCCAACTCCGTCCTAACTCTGACCTAACTCAGGAGTAGGGTGTTAGAAATTTTCAGGAGAGGGCTGGCTTAGGTAAGGTAAAATGGCTCCTATGGGTCTCCTCGAATTTGGGTCCACCTTTTTGGTTGACCTAAATTTTATGTCAGCATTTGTGTTGGAGGGGGCGTGTCTGTGCTTGCCAGGGTCTGGAATCCAACGTTAATTGGTTGCCGCCCCCATTATACCCACGGTCCGCCCATGTTCCGCCCACTTTTAGGTCAACTTTAGGTCTGACTTGTGCTGCTTAGCCCTTGGGTTGGAATGGGCTGTTCTTAGTCCGTTGGTCGTAACTTCGACCTAACTTTGACCTAACTTCGCCCTAAATGGTTGCATTCCAGACCTAACTTCGACCTAAACGACTTAGGCTGACTTTAGGTCTGACTTGGGCTGCTTAGCACTTGGGTTGGAATGGGCTGTGAGCAGCCTTTCTTAAAGTTACCCTTAGTGTCACTTGTGAAACCAGTTTTACTTATTATTATTGCATCATCATCTGTGTGCATGATGCCTCACACAGAATGAGAAGATGGTTCTCTGTCCTATAGGGGCTCATAAGCTACAAGGAGAAACAAGGGAGATAACAGAGGCAAGCGGTGCAATGGGGAAAACGGGAAGAACACACAATTGGGCTTAGTTAGATCTTTTAGTACTCCACTTGTGTTCCTCGAAAGAGTCTACAAATCAAGAATGTTTTTGTTCTGCTAACAGATGTACGCTTGTCAAAGTCAGCAGAGTCTGAAACACAAATGCTGTGTGATCATTGGATGACAGCTTACTTTGCCCTTAAAAGTCCTTGGTTTTCACAAGCAGGAAGCAAAAAACAAAAATGGCAAACATTCTCCTTTCCCAACCTCACAACTAACCAAAGCTCAGTGGTTATTAGCCTTCTTCAGGAAAACATCTTTATGTCAGTAGTTGAAACTAGGATATGTCAACACAATTGCAGTTTCATTTTTCATGTGTGGAAACATCTATTAGAACAGGGAGAGGCAGTGTTTGATTTACTGTGGGAGGCATTGAGTCACAGTGTGCTCTAAGAAGCAGAAAATGTTAGAATTCCACACAATACAGGGCACACACTGTAGTGTGGCTGAGTTCAGAATCCAGACTTTGGGGTGTAATTTTAACTCTGCACACTTACCGCATTATTGCATTAAAAATACTTTTTTTAATTATAATCTCAGTTCCCATGGTATTTCAGGTATTTCTGCAGTGTTATAATTGCCCACTTATTTATGCTGGCACACAACCATACCAACTGCAGCAAAGCAAGTGCACTTTGTGGGTTGCTTAAGTACTCTCATTGTCAGCGCAATCCTAACCAACTTTCCAGTGCCGGTGCAGCTGTAATGCAGACCCAAGGTAAAGGAACAAATGTTCCGTCATCTTGAAGAGGCCTCTCTGACTGCTCCTGCACTGCAAAATGCAGTGTGTACCCTGTTGGCACGGCTACACCGGCGCTGGAAAGTTGGTTAGAATTGCGCTGTGTGTCTAACAAAGCTGTCACACTACTGAAGATTCTGTTTAGGGAAGAGTACAATGATCTTTCTTTAGCCTTAGATTATACTTTCAAAACCAAGTTATTAAGCTGGTTTTATGTTAGAACTCTATTTGAGAGATATCTAATTGTATCTTTCCTTTTTAAAATAAACATAGTTGATCTTCATCAGATGATGGCTGTATAAATCCACCCTGATATACAAATGGTCTTGTGTGTTTGTAGTGATCTATAATATGTAATAAAAGAACCCTTTGAGACACACAGAGAATACAGTTGGGTTTGTCAGGGCACCATTAGTCTAGAATTTCTTTACTTTTTTTTTTAAGATTCAGAGATACCCATTTTATAAAAACATAGAGCACTTGTCAACTATGTCTCCAAAATTAATGAAGTTTCAATTTTTAAAGAACCACGTTTTGAATGATTAGCCAGAGTAATACTGTAATTCATTCAGTTTCCCTCTTTGTAAAATACTTACAGCCCACTTCAGGTAAGTAGAACGATGCAAGTTTCTACACATGTATCACTTGCTGGACCAGGAAAAGTGAGGATAAACTGGATGTTCTTTCAGATGAACATGCATATACATCAATCCATGTTACATTACTTTCAATTGGATGTGCATTCAGGTAGACAGTTTAATGTGCAGCTTTATCCACAATCGGACAAACCTAGTCACACATAACGCAAACTAGAGTGGGATTGAGGCAAGGCACTCTGACAGTGATTGCTAGTGACGAGTGGACTGTCAGTGCATGCAAAAGACCTTCCTGCAAAGACTTCTCTATCCTGCCTTCAAAGGCTTTCCTGTCTATTTCTATCAGGGTCAAACGACTTGTGATGTTTCATGAGTCATTGGCCCTGACGGACCTACTAGCAGCTGTAGGGGTGTCACCATGCATGCTTAGGGACCCATGCACTAACATGCACACACTGTGGCAAAGGTGCACGTATAGGATTATGACCATTGGATGTGTGCTGCCCACCCCAGATCTGGCACTGGAAAACCCTGAGACAGTCCCAAAGGCAGTGAAAAATAATGAGCACAGTTTATTAAATGGATTATTTACAATAATCAGGAGGGGGAAAGCATGTAAAAACAGCCCATATGCCACAGTGACTATAATAGACTAACAGCACAATCCTAAGCTGCATGTCTACTCCAAAGTCAGGCCCAGTGTGCATAGGATTGCAGTCTGAGATCTTGCACTGCTGCTCCGTGAACCTCATGAGGAGGTCAGTGCAGGGTCGGTGGGAGAAATTAGTGAAGGGACACTAACTCTTTGACCTTGCAAATATGCAAAGCCTAGATGTACCTGGTGGTCCTAGGATAGGTGTGGAGAAAAACAGGATCTAGAGTGAGCAGGAGAGAAATGGGGAAATTTCTAAGACAGAAGCAGAGAAACCAGTAATGCTAGTCAAGGAAAGGGATGTGGCTGCGGTCTGGCTGGCTATAATACTGAGAGGCAAACTCAAAAATGACACAGGCTCTTCTTAGAGCCATCAGCCACCAAATATAGATTGAGGGCCCAACCCTATCCAACTTTCCAGTGCCAATGCAGCCCTGAGGTAAGGGAACAAATGTTTCCTTACTTTGAGGAGGCCTCTGTGACCAGAAGCTTTGGAATGCTGTGGCGGGGGGTGGGGGGTCCACCCCTGGGCAGCAAGTGGGGTGTGCGTGTGTGACAACCCCACCATATCGGCGACAATGGGAAGGGAAAGCACTGCAAAAACGCAGCATGAAAACGTTCCCCCCTGCCCAGCCTTTCATTACTGTTTTAGCACCGCCGTTGTCGTCATCGGGGCCAGGGTGACATAGCTTCCAGTGGCGATGTCACGCCGCCACCCCTTCCCCAGGCTGTCGCATCGCCACTGTCCATGAGTGTTCCCCCACTGCAGGACACAGAGCACACCCCATTGGCATGGCTGCATCGGCGCTGGAAAGTTGCATAGGATTGGGCCCTCAGCCAGTAACAGCAACATATATTACTGGAAAGGAGATAACAGAGTGAGGGAAGGTTGGAAGCCAAGTACAACTTTCCATTTCTGCTGAGCAGATAGGCAAGGCTCCACAGAGAAGCAGTATGGACAGAGACCTGAGCCAGGGGAGCTGACTTACTGGGGGCTCTTGGCCAAAAAGGTCCAGAAGGAAGGGGGTCCAGAAGGAAGGGGGCACCTGCACCATAATCCAAGCAGGCATGCAGGAGACTTATTTTTATTTTATTGATTTTTCACATTTTTATACCGCCCTTCCTCCAAGGAGCTCAGAGTGGTGTACATATTTCCTCCCCTCCTTTTTGTCCTCACAACAACCCTGTGAGGTAGGTGGGGCTGAGAGATAGTGACTGGCCCAAGGTCACCCAGGAAGCTTCGTGGCTGAGCGGGGATTTGAA
Source organism: Plestiodon gilberti rubricaudatus (assembly GCA_026170595.1). Classification (NCBI taxonomy): domain Eukaryota; kingdom Metazoa; phylum Chordata; class Lepidosauria; order Squamata; family Scincidae; genus Plestiodon; species Plestiodon gilberti. The sequence continues at coordinate 120,852,918 of JANXHW010000001.1, read as the reverse complement.
CCTGGATCGTCCAGGTCTAAGTCCGACTCCCAAACCACTACACCATCCTGCAGCAGAGTGACTTATTGGGGGAAGGTGGTCAGCGGTGACTTATTAGGAAAGTGGCGCCAAGGGTGCTTCAAGTTAAGAGAACAAGAGGTGCTAACCCAAGTGCACTGTAGCACAGGTGCTGTGCTCTGAGTGGCCGAGTGCCATGCAAAGAAGCAGGGAAGACCGAGTACAACTTCTAGGAATTTCTGTGCATGGGTTATACCCTCCAGAACGAAAGAAGACAGTAGAATTCCAGGGCTGAATAACCTGGGATGACCAAGGCAGTGGAGCCTCTGGCCAAAATAAATAAATAAATAAATAAATCCCTTGATCAGGATGAGGAGCAATTCCCCCGTCGAAACCAAAGTGTTCAGAGTGGTCAGGTTTTGACTTTCAATAGCCAACAAATGTAGGGTTTTTTTTTCGCCCTATGGTTCTCCAGTGGTCATTAGATACACTCAGGCTGATAATGGGTTGGTTAACAAACACCAGTGAATGAATTTAGTAAGCCAGGCAATCAGAGGATTGGTAGTGGGTGTGTATTTAAACATGTGCTAGCATGAGCACATGGGGGAAACTAATTTGTGTGTGGGGATCCTGTGTAGTGGGGTTTGTAGTGGCCAATGGCACAGCTCAGTGGTTCGGTGGGCAAAAAAGTGGAGGTGACGGTGAAAGGTGCAAGAACGCAAACTTTATTGTGTTTAAGCAATGCAATATTTCTAACTAATCTTAGCAATTCATTTACAGCTAAGTTCTAACTGGAAGCAGTTGCTATAGAGAAGAGGAGGCAAAAACAAAGAAAAGAGAAGGAGAAAGGAAGTGCTTAGAAGGAAAAAGGGGATGTGTAATGTCATGAATATGTAGTGGGAAAAGAAGGGGGTGAATGAAGATAGGGAAATTATGTAGGTTTCCCAGAGAGACCTGGGGTTGAGAAGTGGGGGGTTTCAAAGTGTAGGGAAAGAGGGGAAAGGTAAGAACATTGGGCAATTGACAGGGAAGGAAGAGAGAAAGTTCCTGCAGTTTATGTCATGGCAAAAGTTTGTGGCTGGAGATTGGTTGTCTGTAGCCTGAACCAAGGGCAGCAGGCAAGGAGTGAGTCCTTTGGCAGACTGTGAAATTACTTCCCCCACTTTATCTCTCCCACCAGATAAATCTTCCATTCTAACTGTCACTGCAGTTGCTCACACTACTCAATTGAGTAGCCTGGATTTGGGCAAGGATTGGAAGTCCGTATTGAGGCCTGGGGCTGATACTGGGCTTCCCCTAAAAACAGAATGGATTCATTCACACATGTACAGCACTCGCACAGAAAGGAGGAACCTCGCAAGCACATAGCCTGTTGTTGTACATTTGACTGCAGGCAATGAAAGGCAGTGGGGAGTTCGTGGATCATTGGCGAGACTGTGCCACAGATCATATCTGCTGAATTGAGTGTGATGCATTGCAGGAGCTGTGGGGCAAGAGTGCCAAGACCAAGCAAATCTCCTGATGAAAGCAGAGTACAAGGGACGAAAGAAGGCTTTGAAGCTAGCCCTAAAACTAGGCAGTAGCCTGGACTCACCTGGGGCAGGGATGCAGGGCACGAGAACCGGAGCTGCTTTCTTGGAGAGAACTGGATTCTGTTAATTCTGATAAAATGAACAGTTTGGTTGGGATGTGGGAATGGAGACCGACATTAATTAACATCGCTACTGGATTGCTACTTTTAAGCCTTAATTATAACCGGGTTACCCGTGATACCTGTTTCGCTATACATAGTTGCCGGTCAAAATAGTTTTCGATCTAAAATTAATTAACAAGTTGGTAGTGGGAGCTGAAGCGATGTGAATTGATATTGCTACTGGTCCATTCGTTTCTACTGCGGTTGGGTACTATACAGTACTGCCCTTTATTTTGATTGATGTATCCTTCACACCATAGCATCAGAAACTGCCTTTTAGGCTTAGCTCAGCAAGGTCTCCATGGAGTGGCAGCATCTCTTCAGGGGTTCAGGCAGGGACCATTCCTAGCTCCCCCTTGAGCTGCCAGGGGCTGAACCGGGGACCTTCTGCATGCAAAGCAGGTGCTCTGCTGCCACTGAGATGAAACTCCTCCCCAAGCAGGCTTGAGATACCGGGAAATGTTTAATTTAAAATACTTTTCTAGAAAGCATCACAACATTGTAAAACACTGTGTAGTTTACATCTACGTGTAGAAAGGATTATGGAATGATGATGGCTCGTAACCTCTCTTTGAAATATTAATGTTCATTTTGGTATACTTGGGGCCATATATCCCTCCCTGCCATTGAATCATTGAAGGAAAGCCCACATGTGAGCACGCACGCACACACACACCCCAAACAAAAGAGAGGGTGAAAGAACAAATCATTTGTCTTCTGCATAGAATTCCCTGCCAAAGGACAAAGTTGTCCTAGAAAGAGTTGAAAGCTTCTTAGTTTGGCTTTAAAATGCTTTGATGACTGGGTACAGGGCCAATGAGAGGGGGGTTGAGGGGGTAAATTGTACCCGGGCCCAGGGTCAAAAAGGGGGCCCAAGAGCCAAAGTAGGGGCCGCAGGAATTTCCTGGGGTCTCAGCTGGCCTCATGAAGAGTGAAAGACAGAGGCTGGGTCAACCGGGAGGCCAGGGCTACCAGGTGGGTAGACCTGGGCACCACATCTGGAAGCCTGGTAGACCGGGCTCTGGAGATTTTTTCGGCCGTTGCTGCCATCCCCCTGCCCTGTTTTGCCCCCTCCCTTTGTACCATGTGATACTTTGTGGGGGTACTCAGGGGGTACAAAGAAACTTTGTACCCCCTGATAAAATTCCTCTCAGAGGCCCTGATTGGGTAAGCTACTACAACTTACCCCAGTAAAATTCAACATCCTGTTTACCCAGAGTACAGGGAACTCTTTATGTTGACCTACCCTGATTTTTGCTGAACAGTTGGCACTATTTTTTTGGCAGTCTCCAGTGGTATCCTGGAGGGTACATGGCGATAGGTACAATCCCTGCTGTGGCAGCGAGGGAGGAAAATTAAGTATTCACATTTCCCTTCAAGCAGTGGTGTAACGATTGGGTCAGCAAGGGATACAGAATATAGCTAGTACTTCCTTTCTTTTTCTAGAAACAAAATGTTACAGAAAAACGGCCAGTCTTGGTAACTCTTACATCTAGGTGAAATAGTTCTTGGTCTCGGAACCAAAGGATAACACACACTGGTACTCAGGTAGCCTAAACTGCATGTGTGTTTATCTGGAAGTAAGTCTCACTTTATTCAGTGAAATTTATTTCCAAGTAACTGTGCATAGGATTGCAACTTTAGTGGATTAATTTTCATAGGATCAGAACTTTTGTGGATAGGTAATACTAGACTAATGGCTCAATCCTGTGTAACTTTGGAGCGGTGGAGTGTGTGACCGGCCTTACTCCACAACCTCAGATGTATGGCAAGCCTGGAACTGGTGTACATCCGAGGAGGCCCATAGGCCCCGGGGTCACTTACACCATGGTGCAGCCTAGCAGCCCCGGAGCAGGCCACAATCCGGATAAGATATTTACACAGGATTGCGCTGCCCAACTGCATATTTGAGGTGGTGGTGCTGGGGGGGGGTTAATATATATTTCAGAATGATATATTTCAGACAGCTATTAATTCCCATCTTAGTATTAAACCAGACTACAATTTGAGTGTACGTACTTATATTTGTTTTATAATTTTTCATTTCTAAATTTCACAAACTACCATATTGCCAAGCATTTTAACAGTAACACTTTGCTTGAGTTCTCCTTTCCCCAATCTGTTATAAATAGACCAAAACACCACTTTTATTTATGCTGTTTTTGTTCCCCTAATTTGTTGCGCGCCCCACTTCTGAGGCTATTGCTGTATCTAAGGGGAGTCTACAACAGGTTATCAAACCTTTCCTGGTCTGGCCCTTATGATGAGTAGGTAACCCTCTCGTCAGAGCATAATTTTACACTGTCTTTTGTAAATGCCACTTCTGCTTCATTAACTTCCTGGATTCTTCCACAACGGAAAAGATGCCGTTCTGATCAGCCCATCCACTGAATGGGTTGTCATGGAAACCCCACCTGGTTTGATTACATATCTAATGGCCCTGCCGGGTGCAGAACTGGATGAGGGAAAAATATGCAATGGAGAAGGTTAAACCTGATTCAGTGGGATCAGCAGGATGGAGATTTACTACTGCTGAAGTCCATCCTGCTATTCTAGGACTGAGTATGAGGTTTTAACAATACTTCAACCAGTCTTGTCAAGATGTATGGCTAAGGTTGCGAAGTGACCAGAAAAATGGCCAACCTGGCCTGTCCTTGTGCCTTTAAGGCTGCAATCCTGCACACACTTTCCTGGGTCTAAGCCTCACTGCACACAATGGAATTTACTTCGAGTAGACATGCATAAGACTGTGCTGTAAGAGGAGTTTGAAGAACAGAAATAAGCCAGCATGGAGGTGATCAAACTGTGTTGCCCACCATGGTGAGGCTCCATTCGAGCACCTACAGTGCCACTTAGGAAGGGGTTTATCCAATGGGACAGACTAGCTCCCCCACTGCGGGTGGGTGAAGTGATATCATGGCCCCTTGAGGGGCTCACTTCCTGCCTGTAGCCCCTGGTTCAGGCTACAGTGAACTGCCCTCCAGTCCAGCCAGGGCCTTCTGCTGTGCCTTTGGCCATTACATAGACTCCCAGCACAGAGGCAGAGGCGTCACTACGTTGGGGGCCGTACCGTAAGTTGCGCCCCATCCTAGTCCCCGTTTACAAGCCGGCACGAGGATACTCCCTGCCTGCTGCCTTCTCCGCACAGAATGGCTCTGACAGCGAGGGGGCGGGGCCTCCTCATGCCGGCTTGTAAACGGGGACTAGGATGGGGTGCAACTTACAGTACGGCCCCCACCGTAGCGATGCCTCTGCACAGAGGATAGATTTCCCCCATGTGCACATGATTAAAAGCACACCAGGTAACAGAAGATACTGCAAGAGGATTCTAGTAGCAAACCTCCATATACCACAGAGCAGCAGAATTTCTTACAGACCAATCATTTCTTTCCCCTTATTCTTGAAAGCTGTTTTGTATGCAGCATATGTCAAAGTTCATGTTCTATATCAAAACTTGTATTCAATCAGGTCTTGATGTATGAGGTTGATTTCTTATTGCAAGCTGTCAAATTTTTACAGGGAGAACAACAGAACTGCTGAAGATGATAAACATGTCAAGGTCAGTGAAGGATTATCATCCAGTTTGAATATTACTGTGTTGCAACCAACAACAGTACAGCTAGAACCGTGTCAGCGTTTTCATAATAATCTTCTTTTCTCCGAGATTAGAATAGTACACTGTGGTATACACATTCAGCATGAAAAAATAACAGTACAGAGTATACTATTTCCAGGGTAGAATTATTATTAGTCTTTTTTCCCTGTCACTGAATGTTTCTTTTTCACATCCTACCCATCAAACACCGACTCTCCCCAGAAATATTTGTGGTTGGGAAGATGGTTCGGTATTGTGTATTTTTAAAACATATTAAAAAAATATTGGGGGCTATTTTATTAATTAAAAACAAAGGATTGTCTTAATGAAAAAAGAACCCCTAGGCTAGAACAATGGAGACTCCCACTGTCTTCCGCACTTCCTCTTCTGCTCTGTCCACCCTCTTCCTTTTCCAATCCAGAAAGCAGGAGGAGCAGAGGTTGGCGCATCACCAGGTTAAGGGGGGAAGCATTTGGCATTTAGTACCAAGCATCAGGAGCCAGCGGGTGGCACAGTGGGTTAAACCACTGAACCATGAGCTGTCGATCGAAAGGTCGGCAGTTCGAATCCGTGCGACGGCTCCTGCCAACCTAGCAGTTCGAAAGCAAGAAATTGCAAGTAGATTAATAGGTACCGCGTCAGCGGGATGGTAACAGCATTCCATGCGCCTCGGTGTTGAGTCATGCCAGCCACATGACCATGGAAACGTCTTTGGACAGCACTGGCTCTTCAGCTTGAAACGGAGATGAGCACCGCTCCCTAGGGGATACCTTTACCTACCAAGCATCAGGAGGTCTAGGCATTAGCATGTGCATAGATAACTATACACTTAGTCATAGCAGAGTAAAGCCTTCTTTGACCTCTCATTAGTGTGTCCAGTTGCCTAGAGTAGGGGTAGTCTAAGCACACTGAATAACTTACCTTAAGCAGGGGCACCAGGAGCCACACTATAGTCATTTACTAAAAGTGTGTGTGTGTGTGTGTGTGTGTGTGTGTGTGTGTGTGTTTTGAAGGCCTTTATAGCAATTGCAGAATCATTATGACACAGGATTTCAGGATTGATTCTGGGACTGAATGAGGGTGAACATCAGCTCAGGTGTTCCTAGGTTCCTGTAACTGCATGCTAATTGTGGGATCCCATGCAGTTGCACAACTTGAGTTGGCATCAGCACTGCCAGACATTGAACACCAATCCCAGCTTCCCATTCTCCAGTCTCTAGGACATGATTGGGTGATTCTGTGCTTTCAGGTATGAACTTTACACATAGTCACAAGTTGTCCCCTTTCCCCATGGCTGCATTTGTGCATGTCTAGTTGTGCCGTAAATGGGCCAGTCTAGACAATACTCTAGTCTTCTGTGGGAGCAAGATGTGCATGCTCACACTGTGCACATGTCCTACCTTCTCCCCGCCCTTCTTGATTAGTTCTGTAAATTGTGTGTGTGTGTGGGGGGAGTTCATCCAAACTGCTGTTCTACGTACACTGCTAAACCTACTTCAAAACATTTTAACTTGATTAAGGGCCCAATACTTACTAACCAGTGTGCTGGCAGAGCGCATTCGCCGCCGGTGCACCAGGCGGTCCAATGGGATAGGGGAGTGTGGCAACAGGGGTGGAGGTAGGAGAATTGGTCCCGGGAGGGGAGGGGATTGGTGGCGCCGGCATATGCTGTATCCTGCCTTCTGGGTCTGATCCGCCAAGATGGATCAATGTGGACTTGCAGCAACTATATAGATCATGCAGGTCCGAGTTGACACATTGCACAAGTTGGGGCTTACCGTGGGACAAGGGGAAAAATGTCCCCTTACCCCAAAAAGATCTCCAGCCTGCTGAATTCCCCTGCAGAACGCAATGTAGCCTGTGCTGGCACCGCTGCATCGGCCCTGGGAGAATTTAGGTTGGTTTGGGCTGCCCGAGAAGTAAGCCAGGATGGGAGGAGAGGAGGAAGGACATGTGCATTGTGTGAGTGTGCATATCGTTAATCAAATGAGGCAGGATGATGATCACAGTATCATCAGAACTGGACCAATGTTTACATTATGCTTATGTTTAAATGTCCAGTCATCCTAGTGAAAAGATATCCTGAATTGTCCAGCTTTGTGGGTGAATTTTTTGGACAAATATTTGTACTTGGAACATATACAAACTGTCCTGAATTACTCATGGGTTCTTTGTCCTTTGTTAAATTGTTCTTTGTTAAATGACAGTGGAAATGTGACTGCTCTTCAAATGTTTGGTTTTAAACTCAAGAGACAGATAAGAGCAGCAAAGAACAAATAATTTTCTTGCAGCCATTTCCTAATGAATACTAGTTCTCTAAACGCTCTACAAATCTAAGACATTTTGCTTCCCCCAAGAACTTGCATTTCATGTTTCAAGAAGTACATGTCAGAATTCCTTGCAGTGTCACAGAGGATTCTGGAACACAACTATCTGATTGCTTGTGTATGTTGCATTTAGGCACAATGAATTAACTGTGCACAGTATCCTTAAGTACAACCCAGCTTCTAGACTCCCCCTTTCTTGTTCTCCTCTTTGATTAGAAGAAACTGTGTCACAGGCCTGTGCTTTTTTAGTTCTGCTGGGCACATGTATTTAAACCTGTTAGTAAACCTATTATGTTATAAAAACCTGAATCAAGGTTCAATAGACAATACTGTACATTGCATGCCTACCTGCAAGCCAACAGTTCAGGTTCAGCACATGGTTGTGCTAGGTGCACAACTCCTACACACACAAAGTGCACTTGCACGTAGCAAGAAGAAGAGGAAAGACGAAGTGCCAGTGTGAATGTTGTATCCTTGAGCATCCTTCTCCCTCTTTTCCCCATTGGTCACTGGGTTAGGGGGACATTTCTCCCAGCTGGCCATCCCCAAATTATTGGCTGGTGAAGAAAAGAAGGAAGAGGACATGAGTTCTTTCCCATCAGCCAATGCAATGTGTCTGTCTAGTAGAAGGCTGTTCTGAGGTCACGTGCCTAGCACATGCCCTGGTAAGTCCCACCACTGGAGCCTTTCAAAATCCTCTTCGTCATCACAAAGGAACCTGAAGCATACTTCTCAAATCACTGACTACTTCATTGGCATTCCTAAAATTGTTGCTACTGTATGTGATCATCATTGCTCAACGCTAAAGCAACTGCCTTGCATGCAGAGAGACGGACAGCCCAATCCTGTGTAAGTTACCTAAAGTGCCGGCCGCCGTATTTTATGCAGGTTCCTGGCTGCCCCAGGGTAGCCCTGGTGCACCTCGAGGCAAAAGGACAATTGTCCCCTTCCCCAGGTGTAAGCGGCGCGGCAGAAGGCCCCTGTTATTTTCTGATTTCTTACTGAAGGCAAATTCATATCTTCATATGGATTTCCTATGAGCCTATGGGCCAGCCCTGCAGATTTGACTCTTGTGGAGTTGTTGCTCCATGCTTAGAAGTCCCTCTATTCTGTGGACTAGCTGGCTTGAACCGCAGTTCAAACGTTCACCCTGGCATCGGAAGCAAGTTCCTATATCCCTATATGCCAAGTGCTTCTAGTTTCCACTCTGCACAGCAGCTCATGGGGACGGGCCATAAACCACTTCAGACAAGGAAAATATTCACCAGTCGGTTTTAATAGCCGTACTTTATAGTTGCCATGAAATAGGTGCTTCCTGTCTTTGTGATGCTGTTCGGTATGCTTGCCAAACCCTCTGATCTAGCGTGGTACAGAAATTGTCCCTGAGAGCCATAAATGTGTGTACATTTGTTTCTGGTTCTTTATGACTCACTAAATAAAGGTTACATCACTTTCAGGTGTCTGTGTGTGCACACCGCACGTTGTGTGCATGACATGTGTTTGCTATATTTTAATAGTCTTCCTCCATTCCTTACTCTATTTATTGCCATTTTCATTTTCGTCAGGTATGTGCTAAATGCATTTTATTTATTAAAAACACCTGCCGTTCTGACTGCTCCGAAATCATTCTCTAGGACTGTTAACTGTAACTGTCCCTAAAGAAATGGTTATTTTTTTTCCCCGCACTATTACAGTAGCGTTTATGTCAATGTCACAACTATTGGCTAGAGCGTATGGTTTGTAGACAAATGGCTCATTAGAGAGGGCCTCTGCTGCACTGCCCACTGTAGCAGATTGCAAAGGGTAACCCACAAATCTCACATGTCATTCAAAATGCTTTGTGCTGTATAGCATGTGCTCATTTTGTTTCTCGCCCTCTTCTCAGCAACCCCGAGTCACTTTCTATTGAGAAGGTCATTTTCGTGCTTATCTTATTTTCTGCCCTTGCTCTTCCATCCCCTATTCCTGCTAATCGTTTAAATGTAATCCTTGTACATTAAAAGCATGTCATGCAATACCCCTTAGAGCATAATCCTATTAAAATAAAATGAATATAAATGAAGGAGCAGATTGCACCATGTGGATCCCTACATGCAAACCCCAACCTTTCCCTCTGTGCATAGCTCACTCCTTGTATTAAAGGAGGAGGAGGCTGCTGCTGTCAGATACGTTACAGGCACTGGGAGTCTCAGAGACGTGGTCAGTGAAAAGACAGACTTTAAAATAAATTAATACAGGTTGAGTATCCCTTATCTGGAGTACTTGGGACAGGAAGTTGTCTGGATTTCGGATTTGTCTGGATTTTGGTATATTTGTATAAATATAATGAGATATCTTGGGGATGGGATACAAGTCTAAACACGAAATTCATTTATGTCTCATATACACCTTATACACATACTGTACCAAAGGTGTCGCTCCGGTAGGGGAGGAGCCGTAAGTTTCACTCCGTCCTAGTCCCTTTTACCGAGCGAGCAGGAGGCGGCCCCGCCCCTTCACTGTCGGAGCCATTCCCCTGCGGAGAAAGCAGCAAGCAGGGTCTCTTGCCTGCTGCTTTCTCCGCACAGGAATGGCTCCGACAGTGAGGGGGCAGGGCCGCCTCCTGCTCGCTCGGTAAAAGGGACTAGGACGGAGCGAAACTTACGGCCCCGCCCCTACCAGAGCGACGCCTCTGTACTGTACCCTGAAAGTACTTACTATATATATACAATATTGTTAATAATTTTGTGCCCCAGCATGCCTTGCACAATGCCAGCCAGGTATTTACAAAAAGTCATAGCCCCCCAAATGTCTGGATTTCAGAACAGTCTGGATTTGGGATGTCTGGATAAGGGATAATCAACCTGCACTGGAAGAAATGGAAATGCAGACTTGGGCCTACCAGAATATTTCATGGGGCTAGATCCAGTCTGTTGAGAGACTGAAGCAAAATTGGGACTGGAGTTCCTCCAGGTTCCGACACATCAGCACAGGTTTTTTTTTGGTAATAATTATACATTAATATAAAAAAATAAAATATTTTTAAATGTAAAAATAATACTGAATTATCTTTTAAAATTCAATTTTGGACTAATTACCCAGATAAGGGTCACTTATCTCTGTGGTTAAATTACAAGGGAGGGGGCCAGTGGGGGCCCAGGAGGGTGGTGGTCCCCTTAGTGGGGGCCATGATGTGGATAAAATTGCAGGGAAGCAGAGGGTGACGCTTGTTCTACCTCCCCTTTGAAGTAGCATGAAAATGATGTGTGTCACAAGCAGAGCCCAGGAGGAGTAAAGTATATACTTTACACTATACCAGGAAATGTGACTGCAGGACAAGGAATGTGTTTAATAAAAGCAAGCCCAGATGCCTCCAACAAGCGAGACGCATCATGTGATACAACAGAATGAAGAAAATCACCTAAGTTGCCATCCAAAGTGACTGGGAGGAAAACTCCTTCCTTGCTCAAAATACAGAGAACAGATGGATTCTGTGCAAACCGAGGCCATCCCTTAATGCCACCTGCAAGGACAAGTTTTCTGATTAGCCTGCATCAAGCCTGCATCCACTTGTATTTCATTTCCAGACATAAAGAGCAATCCAGAGAAAGGCCGTTTAGGTCTCATTGAAATAAATGGGATTTTAGGTGATCTTGAGGGCTTTGTTTGCCCCAACAGTTAGATCTTATCATGGCAAACTGATAAAACAGAGCTGATGGATGAAAACATTTAAAGGTAGGAGAAACCATTTGGATAATCTATTTTGACTTTGTACCTAAAAATGCTACATTTTTATCTTTTACTAATAACAGACACAATTCTTCCACAAATCCATTGCACAGTATTGCAAAAAAGAAAATGTTTTGTCCATCAAGTTCAGAGTCCTTATAAGTCAGTTCTGTATTACCAATGGTTAAGATTTTTTAGAAATTGAAAATCTATCATATGTCTGTGTAAATCTGTTCAATGGTTAGGGCTCAATCCTGTGGGTCTGCTGCGCCCCCAGAACTCACATTCTGGAGGTGCAGTGTGCTTAACGGCAGTCGCGAAAAGGCAACACACCATTCTATGCAGCTGGGCCACCGCCACAAGTATTGATGGCAGCAGCACCCCTAATCCTCAATCCCAGCCTTGATCTGCCTTCCTGCGTCCACTCGGACTTACACCAGCAAAATTGCTGGCACAGTTCTGTCAGCACAATTCTACCCAGCTCCTCCACTGGTGCAGCAGTGGTGGAGTGAGAACGGGAGGCTTTGGGAGGGAAAGGAGATTTAAATCCCCTTTAAAGGGGGGTGTAAATGGGATTTAAGTCCCCTTTCCCTTCCAAAGCCTCTGTTCTGCCCTCCACCATTGCTGTACCAGTGGAGGAGCTGGGTAGGATTACACTGCGAGTTCCCTTACCCAGAGGAGACCTCCGGGACTGCCTCTCCTAACAGGATGCAGACTGCAGTGGTGCGACTGCATCAATGGAGGGGAGTTAGATTGGATTGTTAGACTCCAAGCCTATGCACACTTCCTTGAGAGTAAACCCACTGGATTAAATGGAATGTACTTCTGAGTAGACAGACCTTGGATTTTACTGTTTCAAGATTTTGTTTAGTTTACTGTTTCAATATTTTGTTTAGTTTGTTTTAGTCTATCTCAGTGGCGTCATTGGAGGGACGGGGGGGCGGTGGGCCCCAGGGTGGTGGGGGTGTCAAGCATTGAGGGGGTGCACTGCCGCTGCGCCACCACCAAATTTCAGCAGCGCCAAGGTGTGAAACCACTTCCTGCATTTTTGCAGCCTTTTTTTAGGTCACACGGAGCCTGGGAGGATGGGAGGATCGGCCCTCCCACCCTCCCTGGCTCTATATGTCCCAGAAAAGGAAAAGGTGGTGAAAACGCTGCGGAGGGGGTGTGCTTTCACACCATGGTGCTGCAAAAATTTGGTGGCGGCAGTGACGTCACACCCCAGGGGCGGGGCTTGCGGCGTCCCATGAGGGTGTCACGCCGACGCCCCCAAGAGGGCTTAGCTACACCTCTGGTCTATCTTCATTCATATGCTAGTGTACTGAGTTTGCTGAGTTCCCAACCTGTGGTACTAGTACCAACAGTGGTACTTCTGCTGACTGCTGGTGGTACTCAGACTGCTGGACCACTGGTACCCCACTCCGACACTACGCTTTTGGTGGTGTGTTTTTGCTCCCAAGAAGCTCCTCTCTTTGGCCAAGCCTCTCAGGAATGCTGAGAAGGGCCCTCCCACCTGCCCAGAGCTTCCTCCCTACATTTTCTGGCCTCTGAAAACCCAGAAGTAACTGGTGATGATGTCATCGCATCATCACCAGTCATCACCAGTCACTTCTTGTGGTACTCAGAAGGACAGTGGCACTGGAGGTGGTACTTGGCTGGGAAGGGGTTGGGAACTTTCCTCTTCTCCACATTTCTTCTTCCATTCCATTGCCCTCTTCCTTTTCCAGTCCAGGAGGGGAGGAGGAGGAGCAGTGGAGGTGAGTGGGTGAAGGGAGGTGGGTGCCCCCAAACAATCTGCTGTCTGACTTGATCGTTCAGTTGACCATATGGATGTGTACATGTCTTGACTTGTATACATGGTATGACAGGAGGGTACATCCCAGGAGCTGGATTTGAAAGTCGGTAACAATGCACGGCATACCCTGATTCCAATATCATTTCAGGGCACTGAGGCTACTGCAAGCTGCCCACTGTGTATTTGGGGGGAAAGTTGTTCTTTATGCTTTTTTTCCCCAGATATGTTCATAGCTAATGAATACTCTTGTAGACAAACTCTGTTGTAGACAAACAGGCTATATACTCTGGCAATGAATTTAATTTTGCAATGAATAATTCAACATTAAAACCATCCTTAAATATGACTAATCTGAATTAATTTTCCACTTGAAATACTTAGCCTTAACATATGACAGTTATATTACTGCATAAAGCCCTAAGGTCCTTTTTTAATTTCATAAATCTGAAGTTAAATAAAAGACCAACGTTAAATGCAATTAGAGTTAAAATTTAAGACTTGATACGATTTTTAGGATGTATGCAAATAATGTAAGAATTGCTCCATCCATTCTTCCTACACTGTGACCAGAAACAGACAACAGAGATTAAATTATTGGGGGGAGAGATATTTTCATCTCTTGTTAATATCGTTGGTCAGATCAGCATGTTGAAAAACAACATCAATAAACACACTGATATGTATAGTAAATGAATGAAATTCAAAACAAGAAATAAAGCAGAGGTTGGATCGGCAGGAGAGTCAGACATAGATTTATATGATGGTGTGGTTCATTAGATATAATTAGAAAATAAACAACATACCTCACTGCATACTGATTTAAGTTCATAGTCAGAAATGGATAGGGTTGCTCTTTGATTCAGTTAATTAATTTACATTTAATTTGAACTATCAAAGTACTGTTTTCTTTAGGTCCTTTTCACTGAAAATCAGAAGTTGTTTAAGTGAACAAGTATTATCCTATAAATATGGGAGGATATATAGTATAATTTTTGACTTATGTCAAAAGTCAAAATGACTTATCTAATATGACTTGATTCACTAAAGGACAACGCACATATTTAAAGGTTTTGCTGCTCCTCCACATGCCATTGTGTGAGTGGAGGCACCACTGCCCCTCATATGAAGCAGGGCGGGAGAATTACAGCACCCAATTGAGTGTTACTATGGCTGGGGATGGGCCCTAGGCAGCCTACTCAGCCTCCATTTTGGCTCACTGTGTTCCGGTCTTCAGCAAGCTCACCCACCCATAGGGATAGTCTGAAACTAGTTGGTTACTGTCTGGAACTGGGTAGGAATTTTTGGACTCTCACCTGATTGGCTGTTGGTGAGGGTTGTTTTTTTTCTCCTACCCCAGACTGTTCTAAGGCTGGTCTAAGGCCAGATCAGTCACAACTGGCTAGTATAGTAAGGCATAGGGATAGGCATCAATGTGCACCCTGAGGTAAGCAAGAGTCATGGCAGAACTAGAACAGATCTCCAAAGGCTATCTGGCTTGAAGATGCTGGCTGGTGACCCCTTGGGCTTGGGTTGCATAGAGAGCATATGCTGAGATTATGAAGGGTCAGAGTCCTTCTACTAGGAAATGTTTTAAGGCATGTTATGTAACTCTTGATCATGATTAAGCTTAAAAATGTAATACAAGGGGCCGATTTGGCCTTTTGAGGGCAAACATGCAGGGTTTTCTTCTATGTATGGCCATGGAATGTTGAAAATTTCCTCTTAAGAAACATAGCTCAGATTCTACCTGCAACTAATGCAAAGGATGCTCTTTGGTAGATATTCTATTGTCTTTCCTTGAACATGTGCAATAAACCTCCTATGGGGGAAAACAGGGTTAATAGACCTTCCCTTGTTTTCTGATGTAGAGGGCAGTGAAAAGGATTGTGGGGAAGATCTTTCATTTGTACGAGGACAAAATGAGCAGACCGGTGGGAGAAGAGATAGAAGCCGGGATTTATTACCTTGCCCAAGTAACAAGTTTCCCTCAAGCAGATAACACAAACACAGTGTTCGTATGTTCCTCTAACAGAAGTGGTCTTCCACTGTTAGACAGCTCCCTCTCATTCACATCCCTGGTGGCCCCACTTGTCCAGCTGGCCCCACACAACTTCCTTCTGATTCCGTTTGCTTCCTTCTGATGATGCTAGTTCTCTTATTATATGGCGTCTAAAGCCCCTTTTAATAGCAATCCGTAGCTGATGCAATAGAAGCCGGTATGACTTCATCCTGGCGGGTGATCTTGGCATATTACCCCGAATGTCTTGTGGTAAGATTAACAGGTGCAAACTCCCAAAGATTAACCCTGTAATGGAGTCAGTCTGTCGACTGACCATTGGAGGGAGACTGTGCAGACCACTATCTCCTCGAACATAGATCTTCCGCACTGTGCCAATACAGCACCCACAGTACTTTAGAGTATTTTGCTGATTGGCGTTAATTTCATAAGTATGGGCCAGTTTTAATCCAAACCTTGTCCTGTCCAGTCTTCCCACTGTTTGAATGTCCTGCACAGTGTTATAGACACTTAATGTTCTTCTCTCTCTTCACAAAACTGTTTTTCTAAGAAGGATTGTCAGCTCTTTGTAGAGCAAAGTTGCTCTTTGATATATTTTTATACCATTTCAGACACAGTAGACAATTCACGAAACTTTTCCCCACTTTAAACATACAATAGATTGATTGACAGGGGGATAACCTACTATTGTGAAAGAAGCAAGCATCCAAGACGTCTATTTTATCCACTGACCTTTGTATTCAATGTGGTAAAGAGTCTTCATTGCAAGTACATCTTAGAAGGATGTTATGCATGTTTTTCTTTAGAATACCAATATAACACCTTGAATAGAATGAAGTGCCTGATCTGGCAACTATAAGGGAGTCTTGAAAACAATGCTAGCAGAGGGAAGACTAGTTTGGGTCCCTTGCATAGATGGCCTGGACAATATGCCCTCCCTACCCTGTGCAACTTGTGGGCATTGTGAATGTCTGCTTTATCTTGTTGATCTTTAAGGCTAGCACTGAACCAGGATGGGAAAGTGTTGTAAGTTAAAATAGAGATAAAGTCTGGATTCTTTTATTTTATTAAGTAGTGTTCATCTGCCACAGGCAGAGGCGTCGTTACGGTGGGGGCGGGTGGGGCAGTGGGCCCCAAGCGGCAGGTCATGGGGGGCGCACCTTCCGCCGGATCCGTTGCCCCCCCTGTCGCCGCTGCTGGCTCCTCTTTGCAGTTGTTCCCAGCTGCAAGTTCGGCCCTCACACCCTCCCTGGTGCCGTTTGGCACTAAAAAGGAGCCAAAAAACACGTGTGTGTGTGTGTGTTTCCGCGCCGTGGCAGTGCACAATGATGATGTCACACACCCCCGGGGCTGGGCATGTGGCGTCCTTGGGAGGAGGTGTTGCGGCAGCGGCCCCCTCCCACGGGGGGGATTTGCAGGGCCGCTTCTGGCCACAGGCACCTAGAACAGTGTGTGGGTACTTACCAGTCTCATTTCATTTGATGTCTCATACAGCCTAATCCTATGTGGACCTTGTGCTGCCATAACTAGTGTTCTGGCAGCACAAGGTCCTTTGCAGTGGCGCAAAAGCTAGGCCACAGTTGCACACTTCTGGGCCACTGCTGAAGTTAGGCAGCGGTGTGTACAGCAGTGGCTCTGGGAGGCTCCACTGCTCATGATAAGTTGGGGCAGGGAGGGGAGGGCTGGGGGAGTTTCAGGGGCAGATTGGGGGAGGGAAGGGGTGGATCCTGGTGGCATCAGTGTGTACCAAGATCCTATCCCTTCTCTCTCATTTCATCAAATGAAATGTCCCACTCCTCTTCACTCCTCAGGCTGGCATAGGTCGGAGGAGACCCATTGACCATCACAAGGCCGAAGGAGAGGTAAGGGAAAATATTTTTCCTTACCTCTCCCAGACATCCTGATGCCCCCCCCTCTCCACTGGATGCAACACGTGCCTCCTTAGCATGGATGCATCATTAGCAATGGTGGGGGTACAATTGGGCAGCTAGTTTCTCCACTTGAATCTGTTTGTACTAAGAACTTTTCTAATGATGAATTCATACTGAAATGCATCACACAGGGAGAAGCTGTCAAGTGGAAGGAATAGGCACGAAAGTATCAAGTTTATTTAACTAGTAGCTTATGATAGACATTTTCTGAAATCCTTATATACATACACAACAAGAAAAGAAATTAGATTCAGGCTCCAAGATATATCAACGCAACTTTGACTGTAATGAAAGGATCTCATTTGTTCAAAACAACCTATTGTCTCCTTTGTGGTATAGGAATATTTTCTCTCTCTCTCAAATAATGTGTGTACTTCTCATATTTTTACCCAGGCAAATTACATAGCCTTCCAAAAGCTTAGAGGGGTTGGATCAATGCAAGTGACAAGAAAATTGGGCTCCATTTATTTGAATTATAAACTATGAAGAATAGAGCCAAGAATATTCGTGGTATTCAGTTTTCAGTAATGCTTATTAGACCTAATCAACTTGGCACCTGTGACAGCAGGTAATGGAATGAAGCACACTCTGTTTCAGGGTAGCCTATCTGTCTTCCCCAGGTGCAGGTGAGAAATAGGAAACGATGCACAAACAATCAGGGTGACAGAAGAAGGACCAGACCAGAACATTGAAATGTATTCTATTTTGTAGGGTGCATCTGTGTGAGGTGGGCTATGCACGGTGTGTGATTTGTAGACTTGAACCAAGATCACCTGCCAAGATGGCAGCCATAACACTCATGTGGAAACGGAAGTGAGATGGGTGAAAAGTAAATAATTTATTTGCTATAGAAAAAAAAAATAAGGAAGCTAGAAAGAGTTAATCAGTTTGCCAACGGCAAAGTCCAAAGCAAAAAAGAAAAGTTAAATGCACCTAGCTGTCCTTGGAATCAATGGCACTTAAATTTACAATTAAGCATCTGAAGCTCATTGATTTCACTTGGAATTAAACATGCCTAAGCCTCTCTGGATTGTACTCAAAATGTGCTGGCTTGGAGAAATGAAAATGCGGTGTTTGGTTTCTAGTTATTTCCAGTTAACAAAATCAACCCAACATCCTCAGTTGTCATTGGCCATGAAGTGCACTGGCATGGCAAGGTTCTGGAGCATGCCGGTGCCATGGGTGGGCTATCTGGTGTGCCCATGCATCCCCTGTAATGGGATACACAGCACATACCTACACTTCCAGTGGCAGAGCGAGTACTCCGCCGTCGGAAGCCATCGCGAACATGCCGTAAAACATGTTCACGATGACTTGGGAGTAAGAGAGGGTGGCGTAAGGCCAGCCGCCCTCACTCCACGACCAGACGTCCCCACGGCCACCAGAGAAAGGTGAGAGATCCCTCCAGCGGGCGGGGGGGCAGTCCAAGTGGCGAGGGAGGGGGGCCATTGGCCAAGCTGGCCCAGGAGGGGGCGGGGATGGCATCCGCCATATCCCCGTCTCCCACCAGGCCGGCTCGGCCGTTACACGGCCTCCTCTTACTTCCACCAGCTATTTAGCTGACGGAAGTCCGAGGAGGCCCATCGGGATGTCCCCTTTCCCTAAGTAGACCTGGAGCAGCCCAGAACTGGGACAGGATCTGGCAGGTGGCCCTGGACCGCCCGACAGATATTTAGTTAGGATTGCACTGATAATCATGACTGAAGAGACCTACAGAAGGAGGCTTTTTTCTTTAAAAGTAGTTTTATAAATGAAATTAACAGTGCATTAACCATCTACCTTTTGAGTAGGCTTACCAAATTTTCCTGGGACACCCCCCCAACAATCAATTAATTAATTAAAATAAATTTTAAAAATCTTTTTGCCCCCCCCCATTTTTATTTATTTTAGTTAGCCAAATTAATTAATTTAATTGCCTGTCCTGTCGCGCTGCTGCCATTCTGCCACCATCTTTGCCGCCAGCCGTGGCTGCCACCATCATCGCTTCCCCTGCTGCCTTTGTCATCGTCAGCAGCCCCCAGCAGCAGCAGCCCCCAGCCCCCAGCAGCAGCAGTAGCCTCCAGCCCCCGGCAGAAACCCCCAGCCTCCAGCAGCAGCTCCCAGCCTCCAGCAGCAGCAGCAGCCGACAGCTGCCCCCAGCCCGCAGCAGCCAGCAGCAGCCCCCATCAGCAGCCATCAGCCCCCCTGCAGCCACCCCCAGCAGCAAGCAGCAGCAAAATTTAAAACTTACTTTTTTTCTGGCAATGGCCATCTTGGATCTCACAAGATCCAAGATAGCGGCACCCAAATCTCATAAGGGCACATGAGGCAGTACTGTACTGCCTCATGCCCTCACAAGATTTGGGCACTGCCATCTTGGATCTTGCAAGATTTCGTGAGATCCAAGATGTCCACCGCCAGAAAAAAAAGGCAAAGTTTTAAATTTTTAAAAGCCACAAAAGCGGCTGCGGAGGCTGCGGAGGCTTGCACCGGCCCAGAAACATTCCGAGATAAATCCGGGACCTGAGCTCAGGTTCCGGGACTGTCCTGGAATCTCCGGTACAGATGATAAGCCTACGTTTGAGGCACATAATGCTGATATTCAATTTTTCTACAGTTGGTAAGTAATGTTTACCTTTCTGGGACAGAGACAGTGGCAATGTTCTCCTGTCAGTGGCCAAGTTTCTCCTGCTGTGGAAAGAATAGACATTTGACCTGCTCTCCACTGCCTCCCACTCCAGCACACTGTATTTGTGTTAGGAAGAAGGGCCTCAGTGACTTTTGGGTAATGTAGTTAGACAGGAAGGGAGACAGAGGAGATCAGATCTCCCTCTTTTCCAATCCAAGCTGGAGAAGAATTCTGGTTCCTGCAATGCTTCCCTCTCCTTTGCTGTGAGCACTATGGGAGCCTGAAACTTATTTCCAGGTCAAAGATTGGCAAATTACTCCACTTCTGAAGATGCACTGGGCAGTGAAGTGATAGGGAGGCAGTCGCAGCAGTGAGGAGCGGTTGGGGCATGTGCATGAAATGGCGCATGAAACGATGGAGGGCAGCCAAATCTGGAGCCTGCTTCAGGTGCTGGCCCTGCATACAATGTAGGGACATGACTGAAGTGTACGAGGAAGGCATTCCAGAGAGTTGGCTACACTGCTAAAAGCACAAAGCAAACAGAGCGGCTACATTAAACTTAAATGATCACAGCATAAATAAACGTTCAATCAAGGGAACAATTATTCCACGCTATCAGTTCGTGTAAAAAGGAGTCTTTATCAGCGTCCTAAAGGTTAAGAGGGAAGGGGTCTGAAGGGCCTCCCAGGGGAAGGAGTTCCAGAGCTTAGGTGCCCCATCGAGAAGACCCTGTGCTAATCAAACGTCAGAAGAGATGGAACACGCAGCAGAGCCTCCTTGACAATGACAACAGGGAAGCAGAATCATGCAGTTCTTCCACGGGATTTTTTTATTGTTGTTAATCCTGCACAATCGACAAATTAGCTAACTGCTTTCCTAAGAAATGTTGCTAATCACTGCTAATTTCCCTCTTATTTTTAGAGATGCTTTTTCCTCTACTTACCAACATATGTTGCTTCAAGTGACATCTCAAGGCAAATGTGGATGTTCCTGCGGAGGCAAAACATCTAGGAGTATTTTGAGGAGAGCATATGGAGTTTTGATACGTTAGTAGCAGTGCTGAAATGAAAGTGGGGTTTTCGTTTTTGGGTGTTTTTTTTAAAAATAGTACTGTTTATTTTGGAGGCAATCAGACATGAGCCGAGGCTAACTCACTCACCTCTAGTCCCAATTATCTCTTTGCGAGGAAAGACTCAGTGAACACATCACCACTGCACACATCAGAACCAGTGATGTAGACTTGAGTCTATTGACTCAAGTCGCATCAATGACTTGACTCGACAATCATAAAAGACTCGCAAGACTTGACTCGAGACTTGGAGCCTTTTATGACAAGTCGAATTTTAAGTCCCTATACATTACCATATTGGCTGCCGTAAACCAGGAAGAAGGCATCTGCGACGCCGAAAACAAGGAAGGCATGTGCATGTATAAGATGTAACAGAAACGTCTCTAATGCAATGGAATAGAATATTGCAGGAGCCAAAGGGTCGTCTAGAGTAAGTCTTATGTAGCTGTTTCTGTCGCTGCCTTCTCCTGCCACGATCACCTCTCAGACAAGACAGACATGTTACGACAATCAGATCCCAGCCAATGCCATCCCCCCCCACACACACACACCCAGCACAGCACCCACCCGTTTTCCCCATTAAATAAATAGGGACTCGCGACTCATGACCAAAGACTCGGGTCTTGGGGGCAAAGACTTGGGACTTGACTTGAGATGTGGAGTCGGAGACTTGATCCACATCCCTGCTCAGAACTTTTACTCCCCTCTCTCTGCCAGCCTTCAGCCAGTTATACTGCCATTGTGCTGGCTATACAGTAACACACCTGGCCATTATTGCTAAAGTGCCTCACATTACAGGTATCCAGTGGCCCTGAGTGGCCCCCTTGTGCGCAGGCTACAAATGTTCCATATGGCTGCACCTTGTGCATGAGAAGTTGGAGAGGAATGGGATGTTGAAAGGAAGTTGCAAAAGGAAATCCCGTTAGCAGTAGTGGGCCAGGGCTTGGCAGCACATCTAGAAAAGCAGCATGGGAAAGGAGGAGAAGACGGGGAAGGCTCCCCCCCCCCCCGCCCAATGCCTATGGAGATCCTCTCCCACTCAAGCACGAGGCAATGTATGTTTCTATTGTTCTGCCTTCCAACATTTCATATTCCTTTCAAATTCTCTCTCGGGCAAGGTTCCAAAATACTTACGACGTGTGTCATTCTGCTAAGCATGTTGACCACCCAAATGCAAGCAGACAGGTCAATTTCCCACCTAAATCTCTGATAAAATGTTCTGTAATGTCTGTTTCTGATAAGTGTGCTAGGAAAAAAAAAATCCAGCCTCCCAAGTTTCATATGTTGTCTTTCTGGGTTTCACTAAAAACATTCTGCTTGTATGGAATCAGTGAGGCTTTTGACAGCTAGCATTAGAAAAGTTCTGAAGCAGAAAGTCATGCTGGTTAAGTTTTGATTTTTCCAATAGTACATTTACTTCTATGCCTTGTGTACTTTTTCTTCAAAAACACACATTGTGGAAAAATGACCACTTTGTCTCAACGAATTAAAATGCTCTTTACCGGAGTTTTATTTCTGGGGAAAAGAAAAAATCTGCATTTCAAAGGACAGTTATAGAAAGTAAAAATGTAAAAAACCCTCCAAGCATCATAAGCTGGCAGTCCAAGCCTATCTAAACCCTCTCTGCCGATGCAGCAGCACCACTGGAGTACCTGCTGCATTCTGCAGAGGGGTGGTCCCGGAGGTCTCCTCCAGGTAAGCCTCCACTTCCCAAATGGGCCTATTCGGACCTGTGCCAGCAATTTTGCTGGCAGAAGTTCCAGGAAGGGGAATAGGATATCAGTTGTGTAGCTGCCGCCAATAGCACCCTCTTCCCAGCCTTGACACCCCCCTCCCCACCCCAGTCTCCACCCCATTCCTCCTTCCCCTCCCTGTTCCACCCATCCCCCACGCTGACGTACCAGCACCTGGACTCCTTTGTAGGCTGCTGGCATTTGCAGTGGCAGCCCAGCTGTGCTAAATGGCTTACGTCTGGCAGGCTGCTGCAGGCTGCTGCAGGCTGCTGCGCCACTGGGGAAGAAGCTACCCAGCCAGGACCCAGGGCTGTGTCTGGAGAAGCTGCTGCTGCTGCTGCTGCTGCTGCTGCTGCTGCTGCTGCTGCTGCCGCCACTGCCGCCTACGTCATGCTGCCCTGGTCCAGCCCTGCCACGGTCCCAGTACAATAAAACACACACAGTGCAAACATTAAACAAACGTATAACAGTCACAAAGAGCACAACCCAAGACAGACTGCATCAGGCACTCAGTGCAATTAACACCTCCCAGAAGGCGTACAGACCGACCCTGGGAGAACTCACCAGGGCCCAGGAGCTCAGACAGACCGTGCAGGGGAGGGGAAGGTTGGAACACACCCCTGCAGCCAGACAGTGCCAGGCAAGTAGCTCCTCGCCAAGCTGCGGCTCGCTGCTGCACGGGAAAAACCGGCAACCGGTCACCATCTGGAAGACCTTCTCCAAGGTCACCCCAGAATGCACTGGGGCAAGCCTGGGGAAGGGAGGGGGAAAGTCCAGCGACCTGGAAGAGGCTGTAGGAGTGCGATTTCGCTCTCTACAGCCCTGAAAACAGAGCAGTTTGCCTGCCAGAAGGTAAGAAATGCCGCTTTAAACTTTTTATTAAAAAAAAAACATTTTGCAGTGACCCATATCCATGCGAAAGCGATTTCACTTTATGCAGATCCTTGCTATCCGCGGCAGGGTGGGTGGGTGCAGAACGGATCTCCCAAGGATAGCGAAGGCCAACTGTAGTACCTTTTATTTAGACAATGAGCAGACAGACACAGTTTACTAGTTGAAATGTTGAGGAATCTGAAAACATGACAAGCAGTACAGTTTGGGGAAGCCGTGTTGTAAAGAAATGTGTTTTTCCCCCCAAAGATTCTGATAAGAGAATCTGTGAAAGAATGTCTGCCTATTGTGTTCGTACCAACTGTCACACAGATTTAAATCTGGCCTTTTCTTTATGGCAACTAACTTTTGAAATCTTTCAGCTTTGTTAAGGTGCATTCATTGCAAAAAATTCACGACTACATTTCCCCCTAGTTGGGTAAATAGTAGTGCTACATTTTGCTGTCTCTAAATAAGCTTCTCTTCTCCCCCCCCTTTCCCCCATCCATTCAATAACAGTTAAACGAAACAGAAGCTAACAAATCTCCTTTATAGGGATTAGAAGTCTGGGAAAGAATGTTCATGTTTTTGTGGTTGCTTGTGAACATGGTGGCCCATTGCAGATGTTTCCTCTCTGTAAGGGGCTCTGAGCATGCTAGTTAGCCACACCTCCTGGCAATGATACACCAATGAGCCCCACCCCCACTCTTCCAGGCAGGGGGTGTCACTAGTGTTGGTGACATCCGGGGCGAGATCTCATGGTGTCACCCCCATGGACCTCCGCCCATACCAGACCACACTATGTGGCGGCCTCCTGGGAAATGTGATCCCTGCACAAGTTGCAGCGAGGATCAGGAAAACCCCATTTTCTACCAGTGGTGCATTTTCGCACCACTGGTAACAAATAGAATAGAAAGTCGTTTTGGTGTAACCCCTCCCTGGGGGTGTCACCCAGTGCAGTCCACACTCCCCACACACCCCTAGTGACACCCCTGATTTTAGGGTTTCTGTCACAGGGAGAAACTCTCCCCATGTTCAGCATTTGCTTCTGCAGACCAACACTGAATATGAGGAGAGTGAAGGTATGGCTACTGCAAAGCATCACTCGTGAGAAGGGGGCAATCTTGTTTGTCAGAGAAGACTTAATTGTGCATGAAATCAAAGAAAATGTTCAAGGGAAAGCCCAACAAGTTTCTTAAACACAAGTGAAATGTTTTAGGAGAGTTCAGCGGATCCCTGGGGTTGGCATCAAAATTCCACACAAAATGAATTCAGAAGCTAATTTCAGTGTTCCTTCCAAGGCGAAACATCTGAGAATATCCAAGGGATGCTAATTGAGTTTCTATAAGACAGGTGATATTTCTAATAGAGCTTCTGTACATCCCTGTTTTCCGGTACGGACATTTTCCAGGCTATATCTACAAACTGGGAAATTCTAAAGGATATTGTCCTTGTCTACAGCGGTTTGGGTGATATAATTATAGTTACAAATAAGATTTATTGTAAATCTTGCCATGGCATTTCTTCACTTTGTCCTCTTTCTGGATCAACACTTCCCAAGGGCTCTAGCATTGCCTCTCCTTGTGGAAAAAAAAAAGGAAATATTGAACAGAAACTGCAGCTTCCTCAAAATCAGGAGGGGAATAGAAAGAAATTAGAGATCCTTATCCTAAAACTCCAGTGATGGAGCTGATTGCTGCCAGTGTGCAAGGGAGAAGCCCACCCCCACACAAGAATTTAGAATATCTGAGTCAAGTAATAAACGCCAAAGAAATTGCTGCTGGGGTCTTATATAAAATCAATAATCCATCTCATCCTACCTAAATAATGCAAGTTAAAACTGTTGCTCCGGTACTGACATTTTATTTCAGAATCATGTTGCTAACCATAAAATGTGTTTGATGCCATTTGCAACAGGGCACGTCTTAAGGAAAGTAAGGAATATATTCTGTGCAGCTGTCAAAATGCATGGCTAGCAGAATTGTAGCACCCATCAGAAAACAGGTCAGTTCTGCCTTTGGAAGGAACTGTGCCCTTAACAGAGACATAGGAAGGCTGCCTGATAGGAGTGGAAAGAGCTTCAGATAAAACTGTATGGAAGATGACAGCTGACACACCTTTGGCTTTCAGGGCCAAATTGGACATTACCTGGAAGTTATATGAGTGGAGATGCCTACAACAGGTACAGGATCTTTGCACTGAATCCGAGTGAAAGACAACAATATTTCAAGTATTTTTAATATAATTTTTTTTCACATGAATGAACTCATATTGAACCCCGAGTTAATCTTTTTAAAACTTTTTTCTGCCATGGCTTTTTACCCGTGTAACTCAAGCTGTTCCAGGATTCGATTGTTAGTCTGTGTTATGCTAGGAAGGCTACATTTTCCATTCGGTAATTCATAGCACTCACATTTCCCCCTTATTCGTAGCGAAT
This sequence comes from Plestiodon gilberti rubricaudatus, assembly GCA_026170595.1. Classification (NCBI taxonomy): domain Eukaryota; kingdom Metazoa; phylum Chordata; class Lepidosauria; order Squamata; family Scincidae; genus Plestiodon; species Plestiodon gilberti. Next base: position 120,827,138 of record JANXHW010000001.1, on the reverse strand, counting down.
GCCTCATGAATCATTGTTAGAAATCATAGTTTCAAAAGCAGTCAAGAGAGAGATACATTTTGGAATTCCTGTTGGGTGCAGGTAAATTACTGAATAGTTAAAAATCAATAATCACTATACCGAGCTGGCTGTGCACTAAAAATAACATTATTGTGTCCTTGAAACAAAGTCATTTTTGTTCTTTGCAAACACATTATTTCAGGTTATTGGCTCACTTCAGATGATTCTCCAAAACTATGGCCTGGCAGATTATGAATGAGCCACAGATATGCACTCTTCCTCCTCCCCTCCCACATGCCCTCTTGCTTACCTTTCAGTTTCCTGTTTACTACTAATCAATGCGTGCAGTGACATCCACACTGTCAAGCCATTGGTTGCCAAAATTGAACAATAAATTGACTGTAAAGAACGTCATGATAGAGTTGCAGCTATGGTTCACTGGAATTTTTGCAAACAATACAATTTACCCTCATACCGAAATTCCTGGGATCATAAATCTGATAAAATCACTGAGAACAATCAAGCAAAGATTTTTGGGGGGACTTCAGATTACAGACAGACAAACATCTAGAACACAATATGTCAACTATAACAGTAGTTGACAAAAAAAATCAAGTTTGTCTAGTCCACAAAAAGTTTATGCTGAAATAAATGTCTAGTGGGCCCGATCCATGACCCAGGGGTAGCTGTCACACCTTTCGGTAAGTATGGGGTCACTCGGGACCCAGCGATTTCCCATAGGGTTTGAGAGAGAGGTGGTTCCCAAACGGGGGGGGGGGTGTTACCTCACGGTTGCCACACCTTGGACTTCCCCCCACTCCCACAGCCTTCCCAGGTGTGAGGGGTTGGGATCTTCACAAAGTCCGGTATTGTTCGCCTTCCCTGGCTTGGGCAGGCTTCCCCCGGTCAGGATGCCCTGGTTCTTGTTGTCTTGGCTCCTCTCTCTCCCCCGGGTTTCCATAGAAGGTGGCAGTCGGTCTGGACTCAGGAGCTCCCTAGACCAGCTGCCTCCCTCAGCAGCCCTTGAGCTCCTTATGAGCTAGCTTGCTAGCTTGCCCTGGTCCCACCCCTTCCGGGGGTGGGGTTTCCCTGAAGTCCCGTTCCCACGAGACTCTGCAGCTCTAAAAGGGGCAGCGCCTCTTTCAGCCCCGGCCTTGGCAGCCGTGTTGGGGCTGTACGTGCAGCTGCCTTCCTCCGCTGCCCAGGCACCCCTCGGCCTTCGCCCCTTGTCCCCAGACAGGGCCTGGCGAGGATCCCTCCCCGGTGCAGACTCTCCTCCTCTCACAGTTAGCCTGGTGGGTGTCTCCACGCGTCCTGGTGGCCCTTTCCACCCTTGTGCCCTGTTGGCATGCCCACCCAGCGGGTCTCCGTCCTCCCCCCAGGGCGTGGGATGATACCTGTGTAGGACTGTGTTGGGGGAGCATGTGCTCCCCCGGCGCAGGGTGTCACAAAAGTGCCATAAAGCACTTTTGCGGCATCTGGAGAGTAAGGGCTGGCGGCGCAGAGGCCAGCAGCCCTTACTCTGCATCCTGACCGGCCCTGCACCCACCAGAAACGGTAAGTACAGTGCCGGCCGGGGCAGGGGAGGGAGGAGGGCAGACCGGGTGGTGAGGGAGGGCGGCCATTGGCTGCCCCGGGCCTGGAGAGGGCGGGCATATCAACGGTAAGACCCGCCGATATCCAAAGCCCTCTCCAGGCCTGGTGCGGCATTACATGGAGGGCTCAAATGTACGCCAGCTCATGAGCTGGCATACATTAATGCACTTACACCCGTTGAAGGGGACAATTGTCCCCTTCCTTCATAGTGTACTCGGGCTTCCCCGGAGCAGCCCGGGACCTGGATAGGATATGGCAGCCAGCTCTTTAGGCCGGCCGGCATGTCTTGAACAGGATTGGGCTGCCCATCAGCACTGCAAACTGCGGCTACTGCTAAACAGGAAAGCGAAAAGGATGCCTTTTCATTAAGAGAAGAGAGAGTGAGAGGGGATGGAGAGAAGAAAGAGAGAGCTGAGAGTGTGCAAGTCTGCAGCTTGTTTCTGACGATTAGGGTTGAAAAAGTGAACTTTAAAAAACTGAAATTTGAAATGAATGTCAGGGTTCCTTTAATAAAGAAATATCTGAGTACAGCATTGTCAAGAGAAGCCAAATTAGTTGAGAAACAAGAGAAATTTGTCCAGGGTTTTACTTATCCCTAGGGTGATAATTTGAATTTAACCTTTTCTTTCTTGGATTTTTTTTTCAAATAAGATGAAAAGAAAGGAGCCTGTATAACATAGTTAGATGCAAACCATAACAAAACCTCTTGGGATGGGATGTGTGGCAATGTAGCTAGTGAAGCCCGTGTTGCAGCCAGTAGGCTGAGACAAATAGATTTGCTAAGGAAGGTTGGCTGTGACAGCTGCTGGCTTCTCTGTCACTCTAGCCTCCATAGTGGCACCTCAAACAGTTGAGTCAGGGGTCTTAAAAAGCCTGGATGTGGTCTGATGATGTCATCAGACTTATTGATTGTCATCAGACTATTGATCATGTCTGCTGCTCAGACCTACTGCCCTACACATTGGTTGCTTATGAGGTTGGAGTGGAGATATGTTCCATGTGACTGGTCCTCATTCCTCTTCTCTGACAGCCTGGGCAATCCAGGGCAGTGGTACTTGAACCTTTCAAACTGAGTCTGACCATAGGTTATACAGGGCCATATCTGAGGTCTATGATTCTATGTACAAGAAGCCTCTGTGCACAAATGAGTGAATGATGGGAATCTACTTATACAGGAAGATATTGTTCAAGTATAAATATATTGCATAATTAGGCAATTAAAGCAAATCGTTGTGTGTTTAGCCTGTTAACCACATTTATAAAGGCTTGTTATAATGCACATTTTCCATGACAAAGTAGCAACTCCTTGGGCTCTGCTCCAGTGTTGACCCAATAAATAACAGGAAATCCTTGGGTTGGGGCTCATAATGGCAGTTCATCATATCAACGAGTGCTTAGGGACTCTGATCAGCAAATTATTGGCATGGTATCCTGCAAGAGCTCTCAAAGATGCTATTACGGTCTAGTGTGTCAGTGTAGATGAAATTAGTTCTGAAAATGAGAAAGGCTGAAAAGGTTTACAGTTCACCCCTAAGCATTTAATTAACGCATTTGCAGTCTTTATAAAGCATGATAAATAGGGAAAAAAGCTTGATGAATTATATTAAGAAAGTCTATCATAAGAGACAGTCCAAATGTCCCTGTATCTATTTTTGCCTTGGCTCAGTCCGTTTTCCACTTGCCAGATTGAGAAAAGCGCATTAGAAGTTCCTGTTTATAAAAAATGGCTGTGAGGAAGATTATAAACACACCACAGATTCCAAATTAGCCTTCCGAGAGATTATCTAGATTGAGTTTGCACACCGTGTGCTTTGATTTTGTAGCTGTAAGTTGGTGTGTGTGTGTGTGTGTGAGAGAGAGAGAGATTCTTTTTTGTGTGCTGGAGAACCTCCATTATGCATCCAGTATTCCTAGATAGGTGCTAGTACACAATTACAGTCCCCAATACTATTGCTTTTATGGGTCTTAGATGCACCTGGGGCTGTGTGCCCCAAGAAATCCCACAAGCCTTAGCAAAAGGCTGTTGTGTTCCAAAATTCATCAATGTTTTTTTTCTGAGCAGGAACCAAGTCACTGCAAAAGTTTGCATGAAGTGAAATCTAATCACAACTCTATGGGTTGCCTGATTCCAGAGACTTATCACTGTGTGCCATGTATATGGCACTCCAATATTTGTGGGCTTCTCTGTTCACTTCAATGGAGAGAGAAGTAAATGCAGAAGACATTGTAGGCCTGATGAGCACCATATGCATATTGTAAGGGAGACCCAAACTGCAGCAACAATGCTTAGAATTGACCAATGCTTACAGGAAGTACACGCCTTCAAATGCTGAAGGGTTTCAGTTGTAACCATCACTACATTTGGAGCTCGGTTGCAATTTGTTCATTAAATTTGGAAAGGCGGTATTAATATTCATTTATGTATCACATCAACCCAATGTTACATCAACTCAATCAAAGCTTCCCCTGCTTTACAACCTGTTAATAAATTAGTTAATTAAACACCACAAGTAAATTGGAATACATACAACATTCTTTGAGCAAGCAAATACATTAAAGTTTGAGTTTATTATCTTCAGTTGCTTGTTCAGTAATTGAATCAGTTTGTACTTCTCAATTATTTCTAATTGCTTTCAGTTTTCCACAATGTGGACAATACTTCTCTGTACGGAAGATCAACCTGTCTAATTAAGAGTCTCGTTCACTTTTCATCTGTATATCTTGGCCTAAACCCAAATATTTAAATTTTGCCATAATGGCTTCGATCTTAAAGCACTAGGACAGCATGTAATCACAACAGCTGATTCCTTCTGTTACTCTGGTTTGTGAGAGCTTCTTGGCGAGTGAGCCCTTTCAGGAGCAGCGAGTGGCCTCACTGGGACAAAGTGGCAAGGTAAAAAAGACACAGCGAGTTAAGCAGCTGGGCGAGGAGAAGGTAAGTGAACTCTCTGTTGTGCAGCTTTGTCGAACTTTAGTTTACCATTAACTGTAAAGGACTTGGTTAAAGCTACCTTAAGCTACCTTAAACTTAAGATAGAACTAAGCCTAGCTAAGAACTAAGCCTAGCTAAGCAGAACTAAATATAACCTGAGGAGGGGAATTTTAAGGTCCAGTAGCTAGGACACAGGCACAGAAGCTAGGTGGGGAAATTAAATAGATTCAAATAAACAAACAAGCACCTATCTAAAAGACAGGGGCAGAAACTGGACAAGCCTGGGAGCTGATTCTAAAGAGAATGGCAGTCCAAATCTAAACAGGTCTACTCTGAGTAAAACCAGTGTTTACTCAAGAGTAAAAGCCCAGGGCAGAGACCTGAGTCTACTTTAGAGTAGGAGCCCAAAACAAAACAGGAGGAGGCTAAAAGAAGGGGAGAAAGCAAGCTGAACTACACCTTAAGCAGAGTTAAACTTAAGCAGAATTTAAAACATACAGTTTAAAACATACAGACCGCATGGTATAGTAGGCCAGATGTAAATTAAGGTGGCTCAGGAACCATAGCAACATACATTCCTGCCAGCTAAGTCGGTCAGATGTAAATTGAGGCAGCAACAGGAATTTCCTGCCAGTAACCCCCATCAAGCCCCCCCCCCTTAGAGGCCAATCTTTTCAAACTTTCAGGTAAGCAGGGGGAGGAGCTACACAGCAGTTTAAATCTGGGGCTGGTTTACGAGTGAGCCCTTTCAGGAGCAGCGAGTGGTCTCACTGGGATGAAGTGGCAAGGTAAAAAAGACACAGCGAGTTAAGCTGCTGGGCGAGCTCAGCAGCGGGGCGAGGAAGCCAGGCCCCACACACTGCCCGGCACTTTCCTTGAAGAGAGGAGAGAGGAAGAGAGGAGAGCTCCAACAACCTTGAAGAGAGGAGAGCTCCAACAACATTAACAACATTAAGGTACCCAAACTTTGATAAATTCATAACTTACACTCAAAAGCTATGCAGTCAGACAGCCAGCAGAAGGGTGGGGGCTATCCAGTGTTTTGCACTGAGTGTCACATGTATGACTATCTGCCTCTTGGGCACAAGTCATGGGTGTGTGCTCGGTGCAAAGAGCTCCAGGCTCTCAGGGAACGGGTTTGCTCCCTTGAAGCCACGGTTGCTGACCTGGAGAAGCAGAGACAGGTAGAGAGGAACCAGGGTGAGACTTCTAGGGACGTGGAGGCATCGTCCCACCCTCAGTTGGCCAGCTCCTCAGCTGCCAGGAAAGGGAGTCTCAGGGCTGGAGGACGTCGCTCTGGAAAAGAGGGAAACAATCCCACAGTGGGGACCCCTTCTTCAGGTGATGGGCCCGTATCCAGTCGCACTGTGGATACTCCTCTGGGGAGGGGGCGAAGGGGGCTTCTTGTCGTGGGTGACTCTATAGTCAGGAACATAGAGAGGGGGGTCTGTGATGGATGTGAGGACCGCACGGTGACTTGCCTACCTGGTGCAAAGGTTGCGGACATCACCTCTCGTCTAGATAGGCTGGTAGAGAGTGCTGGGGAGGAGGTAGCGGTTGTGGTGCATGTTGGCACCAACGACGTGTAGCCAGGCGGTCCTGGAGGCCAAATTTAGGTTGCTAGGTAGGAAGCTTAAATCCAGGACCCCAAAGGTAGCGTTCTCAGAAGTGCTACCTGTTCCACGCGCAGGGCCAGCTAGGCAGGTGGAGCTCAGGGGTCTCAATGCGTGGATGAGACACTGGTGTCAGGAGGAGGGGTTTAAGTTTGTTAGGCACTGGGGAACGTTTTGGGACAAGCTGGGCCTGTACAAGAGGGACGGGCTTCACTTGAACCAAAATGGAACCAGACTGCTGGCGCGTAACATTAAGAAGGTGGCAGAGCAGCTTTTAAACTGACTCCTGGGGGAAAGCCGACAGGAGCTGAGGGGCATCCGGTTCGGGACTCCTCATCCCTAGGGAATGAGGGTGCAGAGGATGGGGAACAGTCAAGTAATAGCAGAGTAAAAATTGGGAGTGGTAGCGTGATGGGACATGACAGCCAGTTTAGCAGGAGAGAAGGCTGCAGGAATAAAGGTGCAAACATGCAGCCCTTCTTGGGGGACCAGGTATATAAGTGCTTTTATGCAAATGCCCGAAGTCTACGGGCAAAGCTGGGAGAACTGGAATGTTTGGTGGCTAGGGAAAACATTGACATAGTAGGTATAACAGAAACCTGGTGGAATGCGGAGAACCGGTGGAATGCGGAGAACCAGTGGGATACTGCAATTCCAGGATATAAACTCTATAGGAGGTGAGAGGGGCGTGTTGGAGGTGGGGTGGCCATCTATGTCAAAGAGGGGGTAGAATCCACCAGAGTAGAGCTGGAGGGGGGCTCTGACTCCTCCGTAGAATCACTGTGGGTTAGATTACCAGGCTCAAAGAGTGATGTAATAGTAGGGGCATGCTACCGTCCTCCAGATCAAAAACCTGAAGGGGATCTTGAAATGAGGAAGCAAATCAGGGAGGTGTCAACGAGAGACAGGGTTGTAGTCATGGGGGACTTCAATTATCCTCACATCGACTGGGTCAATTCATGCTCAGGTCATGAAAGAGAGACTGGATTTCTGGATATGTTAAATGACTGCGCCTTAGAGCAGCTTGTCACGGAACCGACCAGAGGACAGGTGACTCTGGACTTGCTATTGTGTGGCACTCAAGATCTGGTCAGGGAGGTAAATGTTACCGAACCGTTGGGGAACAGTGACCATGCTGCGATCTGTTTCGCCATGCATGTTGGAGGGAGAGTGCCGAGCAAATCTGACACAAAAACCCTTGACTTCCGAAGGGCAGACTTCCCCAAAATGAGGAGACTAGTTAAAAAAAAGCTGAAAGGGAAGGTAAAAAGAGTCCAATCGCTCCAGAGTGCATGGAGGCTGTTTAAAACAACAGTCATAGAGGCCCAGCGGGAGTGTATCCCACAAAGGAGGAAGGGCTCGACCAAGTCCAGGAGGGTGCCCGCATGGCTAACAAGCACAGTTAAGGAGGCTATAAAAGGCAAGGAAGTTTCCTTCCGTAAATGGAAGTCTTGCCCTAATGAGGAAAATAAACAGGAGCACAAACTGTGGCAAAAGAAATGTAAAAAGATGATACGGGAGGCCAAGCAAGACTTTGAGGAACGTATGGCAGACAACATAAAAGGGAATAATAAAAGCTTCTTCAAATATGTTAGAAGCAGGAAACGTGCCAGGGAAACGGTTGGTCCGCTGGATGGTGAGGGAGAGAAAGGGGTGATAAAAGGGGACTTGGAGACTGCAGAAAAATTAAATTAGTTCTTTGCATTTGTCTTCACGTCAGAAGACCTCGGGCAAATACCGCTGCCGGAACGGTCTCCCCTGACTAAAGAATTAAGTCAAATAGAGGTTAAAAGAGAAGACGTCTCAGACTTAATTGACAAAATAAAGATCAATAAATCACCAGGCCCGGATGACATCCACCCAAGAGTTCTGAAGGAACTCAAGAATGAAGTTGCTGACCTCTTGACCAAAATATGCAACTTGTCCCTTAAAGCGGCCACTGTGCCAGAGGATTGGAGGATAGCCAATGTCACGCCAATCTTTAAAAAAGGAAGGAGGGGGGACCCGGGAAACTACAGGCCAGTCAGCCTAACATCTGTTCCAGGGAAGATGGTGGAAAGTCTCATTAAGGATAAACTCTTAAAATACATAGAAGAACAAGCTCTGCTGAGGGAGAGTCAGCATGGCTTCTGCAAGGGGAAGTCTTGCCTCACAAACCTGTTAGAATTTTTTGAAAAGGTCAACAGGCATGTGGATGCGAGCGAACCCGTGGATATTATATATCTGGATTTTCAGAAGGCGTTTGACACGGTCCCTCATGAAAGGCTCCTGAGAAAACTCCACAGTCAGGGAATAAGAGGGCAGGTCCTCTTGTGGATTAGGAACTGGTTGAAGACCAGGAAACAGCGAGTGGGAGTCAATGGGCAATTTTCACAATGGCGAGAGGTGAAAAGCGGTGTGCCCCAAGGATCGGTCTTGGGACCGGTGCTTTTCAACTTATTCATAAATGACCTGGAGTCGGGGATAGGCAGTGAGGTGGCCAAGTTTGCAGATGACACTAAACTTTTCCGGGTGGTGAAGACCAGCAGGGATTGTGAAGAGCTCCAGAAGGATCTCTCCAAACTGGGAGAATGGGCAGCAAAATGGCGGATGCGCTTCAGTGTAAGTAAGTGTAAAGTGATGCACATTGGGGCAAGAAACCAACATTTCACATATACGCTCATGGGTTCTGAGTTGTCTGTGACAGATCAAGAGAGAGATCTTGGGGTGCTCATGGACAGGTCAATGAAAGTGTCAACCCAGTGTGCGGCGGCTGTGAAGAAGGCCAATTCCATGCTCGGGATCATTAAAAAAGGGATTGAGAATAAAACGGCCAATATCATTATGCCTTTGTACAAATCGATGGTAAGGCCACATCTGGAGTATTGTGTCCAGTTCTGGTCACCACACCTTAAAAAGGATATAGTTGAATTGGAAAAGGTGCAGAAAAGAGCGACCAGAATGATTCGTGGGCTGGAGCACCTCCCTTATGAGGAAAGGCTACAGCGTCTGGGGCTTTTCAGCCTAGGAAAAAGGCGCCTGAGGGGGGACATGATTGAGACTTATAAAATTATGCATGGGATGGAGATAGTGGATAGAGGGAAATTCTTCTCCCTCTCGCACAACACCAGAACCAGGGGACATGCACTAAAATTGAGTGGAGGGAGAGTTAGAACAGACAAAAGAAAATATTTCTTTACCCAGCGTGTAATTCATCTGTGGAACTCCTTGCCACAGGATGTGGTGATGGCATCTGGCCTAGATGCCTTTAAAAGGGGTTTGGACAGATTCATGGAGGAAAAGACCATCACAGTTTACAAGCCATAAGCAACCTCCTGGTTTTAGAAGTGGGTTTTCTCTGTGCCAGGTGCAAGGGAGTGTCAACGGGAAACAGGTTATCTTGTTGTCTTGTGCTCCCTGAGGTATCTGGTGGGGCCACTGTGTAACACAGGAAGCTGGACTAGATGGGCTTTTGGCCTGATCCAGCAGGGCTCTTCTTATGTTCTTATGTTATGTTCTTCTTCATGAGAATTTCTGGAAAAGCTTTCTGGGTTTGCACCCAGATACAAGCTGCAGTGGCTTAGTGGTTAAGACGCTGAACTGTAGACTGGAAGAAGGTTGGTAGGACAGCAGTTCGAGACCCGAGTGTTGCGTGACAGAATGAGCTCCCGTCTCCTGTCCCAGCTCCTGCCAACCTAGCAGTTTGAAAGCAAGAAATTGCAAGTAGATAAATAGCTACCGCTGCGGCGGGAAGGTAACAGTGTTCCATTAGTCATGCCGGCCACATGACCACGGAAGCTTCTTCAGACAGCGCTGGCTCTTCAGCCTTAGAAACGGAGAAGACCACTGCACCCTAGAGTCAGACACAACTGGCTTCCGAGCAGGGGATACCTTGGTTGGGGGGGGGGGTAAAAAGCAGAGGCTAGTATAACATGTTATCTGACTTTTTTCCCATCTTGTATTAAAATTTGAGCCAAAGAAGAATTCTTGACTTATCTACCCCTCTCCTACCCTCCCAGCCAGCTCATCAGCCAGCCAGCCCCAACATTCCTCAGATTCTCTCCTTTTCCTTTTCAACTACATGTACATGCTAGGCCAGATTAAATTCAGACTGGGTTGGAAATGAGCCAAATGTATTTATAATATATTGTATAAATTCAAAAGAAGTCACAAATACTAGCTGCAATCTTGTAACCATGTAGACGTACTTAAGTCTTCAATCTGATTCACCCTTACTTGGGAGGAATCCCAATTAAACTCTGTGGGACACACTTCTAGGTAAGCATTTACAGAATTGGGTTGCATATCCCCTTGACTCATGTGGCTATAGATATGTCCAACTATGGGCAATATTGCAGCCATGTTCTTAAAGTATGTGGTTAACAGTGCAATTCTATCCAACTTATGCCACCAGTGTAACCAGCGATGCAGCGAGAACAGGAGGCCCCAGAACAGAAAGGGGATTCAAATCCCCTCCAAAAGGGGAATTCAAAGGGGATTTGAATCCCCTTTCCATTCTGCGGCCTCTTGTTCTCGCTGCACCACTTGTTACACCGGTGGCATAAGATGGATAGGATTGAGCAGAGCTCAGCCAGTGGTATACGTTGGATAGGATTGCGCCCATAGTCTATGTAAGCAGGAAGACTGGAGCCTTTGGGTGGTGGTGGTTAGGATTCTCTCTTTCAGTGGCGATTCCCTGACCGCCCCCCCCCTGCGCTGGAAGTGACGTAACGGCTGCAGCCGTTATTGACCATGCCGAGGCACAAGGCAGGCAGGAGGGCCAAACCCAAAGATGACACTCTGCGCTCACCCTGATGAACGGGACGATTTGCGCCACCGCTGGCCTCCATGACCCCCCGCTCGTCTGCCATCTGGGGCCCGATCCTGCCACCCGGGGGCCCAACGCCCCATCCCTGATGGTGCCTCTGCTCTCTTTTCAGTGAAAGTTTGTAGCTTCCACAAAAGACAGTGGTCCAGTGAAACATAATAGTCCTTTTCAAGTGTCTACTTCCATGAGGAGATGGACATGTGTGGGTTTGAAACCTTGAAAAACACACTGGATGACCCCCCCCCCAAAAAAAAAGTAGGGAGAAGCTTCCTCCAGAAGCTCACATGTTTTTGTTAGTGTTAATTGAAGTAGATTTTTTCCCCCTCAAGCAATTGTGCATAACAGTAATTGGGACTAGGGAGAAATATGGGCATCAGCATTTTCCCTGACTGAGCAGCCCCAAAGGTCCATATAGCAATTGAAAGCCATGAATAACTATCATTTTGCCACTTCCGCACTGGCACTGTTTGCAAAAGAGATTTCTGTTAATTGTGGGAACAGCTCACAAAGGAGTGGCAGTGACTAAATGAAGAGCCGGAGAATGTTTTTCTGCTGGAAATGGTGAGCAACTGTGCATTAAAAAAAAATCAATATTTACAGATGCAGTCATGAGGCAGATATTAATTTGGCCCAGTGAAATGTGTAAATAACTGTTATTAAAGGAGTCATGTAGCTCTTTAGAAAACTGACAAGGAAATTGCCAGGAAATGTGAGATGTGCAGATTGGATACAAAAAATAAATAAATCACCAAACAAAGTGGGGAAAAAAAACGAAGAGTATGATTTGAGAAATTTAATATTAGAAACAATATTTGTGGAGAACTGTAGCCTTATGATGGGCCAAGCCTTGCCTTGCCAATTGATCATTTATTTAATTTTATCAGTTCACACCCCTGCAAGAATAAGTGTTCCCAGATCAGCTTACGATGTAAAAGAACAATAAAAGCCAGATAATTGTAAAAGAAATCAATAATAACAATGGACACAGAGTGTCATAGGGTCAATTATAGGTAAAAGATAAAGGTATCCCTTGACAATTAAGTAGGGAGCGGTGCTCATCTCCGTTTCAAAGCTAAAGAGCCAGCGTTGTCCGAAGACGTGTCCATGGTCATGTGGCCGGCATGACTCAACACCGAGGCGCATGGAATGCTGTTACCGTCCCGCTGATGCGGTACCTATTAATCTACTTGCAATTTCTTGCCTTCGAACTGCTAGGTTGGCAGGAGCCGTCGCACAGATTCGAACTGCCGACCTTTCGATCGACAGCTCATGGTTCAGTGGTTTAAGAATTAAAAGGGTTGGGAGAACAAAAATGGCCTTCACTTGTTACAGTAAGATATCACAGTTGGAACCAGGTAGACTTTCTGAGGAGAGTGTTCTCTGTTGTAGAGTGCTACAACAGAGAAAGTCCTTTGGTCACCATCCACCTCACCTCAGATAGCACGTGCACCTGGAGAATGGGTTTCAGAAATTAACTTACGACCCCATTCTATGGGCCTTTTACGAAAGCATATCTCCCGATATACTATCACAAAAAGCCCAGTGAGGAGCAAACATAGTACCGCTGCCAGGCCAGTCGCAGCTGCAATGTGGTGGCAGCTCTGCTAGGTCAGCATCAGGGGCGTGTCACGGGCGGAGAGGAGGAGGGCAAGGGGCACATCAGGGGTGGATCCGGGTGGCAGAAAAATTGTGCCAGGTTACTATCCTTTCTTTGTCAGTTTGTCCTGCCTTTTTCCTCTCCTCAGGCTTACACCAGCTCCGTAACTGGTATGGGTCTGAGGAGACCCATAGGAGGCCAGAAGGCCTACACAGAGGTAAGTAAAAATTATTTTACATATGTCCATTTTGCCTTCTGGTTGCCTTCCCCCCTCCCCCTGTAGCATGCTGAGCAGCATCCATTGGCACGGCTGCATGTTATGGACTTGTAGGAAAAATAGGACAGGAGCAAGGCAAATAATATTAGTGAACCTAATTTATTTAGTTATTCAACCAGGTATGTATCAGGAGTGATAAAATAATAAGAGCTGGGAAATACCACACTTAAAAGTTGAAATGTTCTCATGTGGAAATCCTTATGGCCAACTATCTGTTAGGCAATTTAAACAGGCCCGAAATTTCCCCTGGTAGAAAAGCATTAAAGATTCAGAAGTGGATATGGGAAACTATGCAAGCTAGGTACAGGGAACACATGCCAATATTTTCAATGCCACTCCAAGGTCAAACCAAGGAGAAAAACACTGCTATAAATGCTGCACTGGGAAATAATCCACTTTTGTTGTGAATGTTGTGTGGGTCCCAAATCTACTTTGCTATCTGATGGATTGAAAGAGATTAAATATATTTGTATCCATTTTTAATCCAAAATTTCACTGGAGATTTCTCCTTCTTGGTTTTGGCTTAACAGCTATCCGACCAGCTAACTGCCAAACTCTGATCTTTTGTTTTGGAGAAGAGTCTAAAATGATCACCTCTGTGCAACTTCAACCATACCTCCTGTTGGCAATGGCCTAAATCAATCATACATTGCTTCCTGGCCCAATGCATTACGAACAGGATGACCATATGGCTGGACTTGATCCTGCTGCAGTTGATCCAGTTGTACTTATTTTCAAATGACTCAGTGGTGTGGTATTGCTCATCTATGGCTATTCTTTCTCTAGATACTCCACCTCCCTTTGCTCTACAGGTACAAATCTTGCTCACTCCAAGATGTCCTTCTCTATTCCCTGTCTGCATTCCTTTTCCGATGTACTTCTGCACCGCACCTTGCAAACCAGTGTAACGCGGTCCCTCCCACTCGCCCCCGGAGCCATTCTGGTGGTGAAGGCGCATTGGCTTCACCATCGGAATGGCTCCAGGGGCAAGTGGGTGGGGCTGCGTTACACCGGTTTGCAAGGCGCGGTGTAGCGCCTTGTCCCACTTACAGTGTCCCACCCCCTCTAGGCGCCATTGCTCTGGCTTACCCCAATTGCTTTCCCTTCCTTCACTTCCCCTTCCTCCCTGTTGTGTCTCTTTGTTCTTAGACTGTATGCCTGCTGGCAGAGCCTGTATTGTTATAGTTAGTTGTTGTTGTTGTTGTTTACAGTACTTAGAAATTGTAAGTACTTTATTCGTAATAGTACTAACAGCTACTACTGGAACAACTAGTCACATGTAAGAACTGGTAGTTCTTGGAAGCACAAGTACATCCCTATTTGTATCAACAAACACATTCAGCCAATTCAATAAGTTCAGAGATGACCATCAAAATGGGTTTCATCCAAATGTTCTTTTTTCTCTACTAGGAAAAGGAGAAGTAGAATTCGTCTACTTGGGAGGAATGAGTCTTGTGCTGAGAAAGGAGCCCTTCCTCTGAAGGAAGAAAACCTCTTGATGCACCTCACTCTGTGCAAGATGGTTTAAACTTATGATAGGCTACTTATGTTTGTGGATTTCTCTTGCTGGATCAGAGTAATCCAGGGAGTATGACACAACTACAGCACATCTAAGGAATTTATAGCCCACTCATATCCTCAGCCGGCCCATAGTGTGCAGCGGTGCTGTGTCGGCTCTGCTGCATGCAATGGTCCGGCCTGGTGATGGAGAGGTAAGTAAAAGAACTGTTTACTTACCTACTCCACCACATCATAGTCCCCAATGGGCCTTCTTGGATCTGTGTGAGCCCTTTGGCTGGCGCAAGTTGAGTGGGCGCAAGGGGGTGTGTCAGTACCAGGAAGGATATCAGTGGCACTACTGCCACTGATATCTGCCCCGTGCCCTCCTCTGCCAAACCCCTAGCCAGTCCCAATCCATGCCCCATTCCTCCCCTGCCCACTGCCCACCCCCTCTGCCAATTTACAAGCACCAGCAATGGCTGGGCACTCCAGTGGCACATGTGCACGGTCGCCAGATATTTGCACTGGCAGATCCATTCCATGCGCCATCACTGCAGCTGTCACACCAGTGGCCTGGGACTTCCATTGACAGAATGCAAGTTCCATTAGTGGAAGTCCTGGATAGGATTGGGCCATTAGTTGCTCCCCTTCTTGGCCCAAATTTCAGCAGCTCTGATGCACAGACAGAAACCTGCAAATCTAGGTGTTTCTCTGTTCACTTGGTGCTAGATAAACCCCATGAATATGCATGGGATATTTCCCATTATAACTTTCCAATTGCTAAGATACTAAAATATTTACACTTTCAGCACCTCAAAAAAGTCTTTGCGAGCACAATTTCTTGAAGGACTGAAACCTCCATATGCAAATTTGAAGGCACAGCTATTATCGAGGGGAGTCGGCACACAACTGAGGCAGACGGGTGTTGCATAGTTCCAGGCAAATTTTCTTGTAAATTATTTTTTAGATCACCAGTGTGGAAAAACCATTTCACACTGTATATGCTTCTTTGGAGAAAAGCTATACATCACCATTTTAATTTTTTCCCCTCCTATTTCTTTCCAGGATTCAAAAAATGTATTGTTCACTGATCACAGAATGGTATTCAAATGTTCTTATTCTGTCCCTTTTTTGTATTTTTTATTTAGCTTTCAAACTCTAGCCAAGCCTTATGTGTCAGGATTTTTGAGCACAGTCTGTAAGATCGTATCACTGTCTAGTGTTAAACAGCAGCAAGGATGAGTGTGACTCTCCTTTGATGTGAAGGCCTCCTTGTGAGGCAAAAACTTCAAAAAAAGAGGGACCACCATACATTAACCATGAGACACAGTCTTCCAAGGAAATCTGATGTGAATCCGTCCTTTCTTTATGAGGTGCAGATCTGCCACTCCCATGTGTACGATGAATTCAGTCTGACAAGACTCTTCTGAAGTGTAAAATGCTCTACAGCCAAACAACGGCACACCATGAATGTGAACCAGCTCGTTTTCCGGCAGGAAACAAAGAAAAACAACAGCTGTCCCAACCTGGATGTACTTTGCACTCATTTCCACTCTATTCGTATACCAGGGTCACCCTCCAGAAATCCTCCTGACATCCATCAGTGGGCTGCACAAAGGCTGCTTCGTGCATGGAGCTTCCCCGCTGAATGGAAGGCTGTTGGAGGTGGGATCTAAAATAGCCTCTTCAACAGGGGTGTAAAACTGGTCTCATACAGTGGGCTGAGTAGAGAGACATCATTAAGCAGGAAGTGACATCGTTACCCAGGTGATGATCAGAAATAAGCACTTTTTCTTACTTATGAACTCATTCGCTGCAAATGACTGAAGAGAAAATATACAAATCTTGATCATATATTCAAGAGATGACAGAGCCCAGTTATCATGCAGGCTGCCTTTCCAGCAGTGCTGCTTCTGCTGAGGCATTACTTCGCAGGTCAGCAGCTGAGAAGTGCTCTGCGAAGTGCAGTGGCGTTGCTAGGTCAAAATCTACCGGGGGAACACCCTCGAATTGGCGCCCCCCGTTTTTTCGCCCCCCGCTTTTCCCCCCTCCCGGCTTTTCCCGCACTTTTTTACGGTGTTGAATGCCCCCAGCAGCGCCCCCTGGGCGGCAGCTGCTTCCGTGAGGGTGAAAACAAACATTTAAAATCCTGGGGGGGTATCACCCGGGCGCAGGGCGAAGAAAGCATTGCAATTTAAACAGCCGTGAAAGATGCCCTTTCTTCCCTCCTCCGATTTACTCCGCCGCCGCCACCTCCTCCTGCTTGTCTCTGTGTGTGTCTCTCCCTCCCAGGACGCGAAGAAAGCAAGCCATATGATGCGTGCGAAGACTCGGTCGGCCGGGCGCGGGGCGAAGAAAGCAAGCCATCCATGCAGACGACTCTGGCGACGAGGAAGTTCAAGTGCCTCTCTAGGAGGCGCCTCCACTCCAGTCTCTCTGGTGACTAGGGAGACGCCTCCTAGAGAGGCACTTGAACTTCCTCGTCGCGTCGCCGAGTCGTCTGCATGGATGGCTTGCTTTCTTCACCCCGCGCCCGGCCGAGTCCTCGCACGCATCATATGGCTTGCTTTCTTCGCGTCCTGGGAGGGAGAGACACACACAGAGATAAGCGGAGGTGGCGGCGGCGGAGTAAATCGGAGGAGGGGGGGAGGAGGGAAGAAAGGGCATATTTCATGGCTGTTTAAAAATTGCAATGCTTTCTTCACCCTGCGCCCGGGCGATACCCCCCCCCAGGATTTTAAATGTTTGTTTTCGCCCCCACAGAGGCGTCGCTCCGGTAGGGGCGGGGCTGTAAGTTTTGCTCGGTCGGAGTCCTGTTTACCGAACGAGCAGGAGGCGGCCCCGCCCCCTCACTGTCAGAGCCATTCCCCTGCGGAGAAAGCAGCAGGCAAGAGACCCTGCCTGCTGCTTTCTCCGCAGGGGAATGGCTCTGACAGTGAGGGGGCGGGGCCGCCTCCTGATCGTTCGGTAAACAGGACTCCGACCGAGCAAAACTTACAGCCCCGCCCCTACCGGAGCGACACCTCTGCGCCCCCACAAGGGCGCATGAAGCAGCTGCCTCCCACAGCGGCGCTGCTGGGGCCATTCAATACGTTAAAAAAGTGTGAAATAAAAATAATAAGAATAAAAACTCCCGGACCTTTTGGCGCCCCTTTGGCACCTTCCAGAAGCTGGCGCCTGGAGCCCAGGGCCACAGGGCCCCCTATCAAACGACACTACTGGCGAAGTGATGCCTCCATGGAAGCAGCACTGCTGAAAGGGCGGCCCACGAGATAATTGGGCTCTCCCAACACCTCGGCAGCATCTCCATTCTCCCTCTCTCATCTCTCTTAGTCTGCTCCTTCCCCCTATACCATTCATCCCCTTCTGAGGCCTCCTTATGTCTCTCCCTCCCAGTGCATTGACAGAAGCAGTACTGACGAAAGAACAGAGCTGGGAGAACTCAATTATCATGCAGGCTGCCCTCTCAGCAGTGGCGTCTCAGTAGAAGCGACACTGCTGAAAGGATGGCCTGCATGATAACTAGGCTTTCCCAGCATTGCCCTTTCAGCAGTGCTGCCTCTGCTGAGGCATAATTTCACAGCTCAGCAGCTGAGAGCAGCTGATGTTGGTGCTGGGAGAGCCTAATTATCATGCGGGCTGGATAAAGACCTTCTGCGGGCTGTATCCAGCCTGTGGGCCTTAAGTTTGACACCCCTGCTCTACACCCTTTCAGATAACACATACATCCCAGATAATGGATGTAGAATTTTTTTTCCCACACAAGCAACATCCAAAACAGTGATCAGCTCATGTAGTGACAGGATGCCTGTTTCTTGCTGGATTGCAGCTTAACTATATAACAGTAATGAAGCAAAACAATATCCTGGTTTATTAATAGGAGTTGTCTATTTGTATTACTAAACTGGTGTAATGGATTATACCAAGTACTTTTAGTTATAAGGTCTGTGGCCTCTGGGACTATGAGCTAGCTTCAGTTTGCTATGGATCTTATAAGGATTAATTTTGGGGTTAAATAAATGTGAATGGAATGAGGAGGTTGTGCATAAAATAGATAGTTAAATCCAAGGAAACAATTTTCAGAAGCGCAGTAAAACCTGATTTGACCCAAAGAAAAATGTTAAGTTTCTCTCTCTCTCTCTCTCTCTCTCTCTCTCTCTCTCTCTCTCTGTGTGTGTGTGTGTGTGTGTGTGTGTGTGTGTGTGTGTGTGTGTGTGTGTGTGTTGCAATGGGCATGAAAAACAAGCAGATTTGAGATCACAGTAGACATTACTTTAAATTCCTTGCTTGTATTTCTTTTGTTAAATTGTGTGTGTGTGTGTGTGTGTGTGTGTGTGTGTGTGTGTGTGTGTGTGTGTGTGTGTGTGTGTGTGTGTGTGAGAGTGTGAGAGAGAGAGAGAGAGACAGATGGATTGGGACTGGGACTGGGACCGGGACTGGGACTGGAGAAAGGGAGGGGGGTCTTTAACCCTTTGCTCCACCACAGCCCTATTACATGGTCAATATTTTATTTCTGTTTATTTCCTTTCATTCAAGGCATGCAGGATACATGCATTTAAACACGTGTCCTTGGTGCTAGGTGCATGCCTGGAGAGCCAAGGGCCAGACCTGTAATGTGGCTATTTACAGGACTGATGGCAAGAGACCACAGATCTAGAAGCTAAGAAGGTCACACCTTTCATTGAACCATGTAATCACCCCTCCTCCTTAATTACACAGTGGAGTCAACACTCCAAATTAGAGCAGGGGTAGTTATAGGACTTTGGACAAGAATACAGAGACATTCCTGGGTGAGTAATGGTACCTGGAACATCTCCTGGATATGCAGCCAGGAGTTTCCTAGGCTTAATTGAATTATGGGGTGTCCTTCCAGGAGGACACAATGCTTAATTTCACCCCAGATGGACCAGTTCTTGAGGGACAAATGGTATGGCAGGGTGAAGGCTGCACCTATGCTTAGGTTGTTGGTGGGAGAGGCTTCCTGGAGAAGGAATCTGAAAAGACTGCCCAGGTGGCCTGGCACTGGGCTGTTAGGCTTAATTTATTACACAAGAAGACAGAGCGGTGACACACAGATATCCTGCAGTGGTACAGCTTTCCATTCTGAATGATCCTTTACTAGCATGATCTTGATTAGAGGGAGCCTTGCCTCACCCCCTCCAGGGCAAAGTCGTGGCTGAGGAACCAAAATGGAATTAGGAGAACCTGTGTACATTTTGGAAAGTGAGGTCACTGGCAACACAGTCACTATTTCAAGTGTTTCTGAATAGCATCCTCTTCTTTATCAATCAGTTGTGATCTCTGTTAAGTGTCTTCATTATACTCCAAGCATTAATGCTGGCATTGCTATAGGAAGTCAGACAATCAGCCCAGTCATAACCATGTTTACTCATTGCAGCTAACGTCATTAAGGACATAATTGGAGGCTCAGAATAACATCTAGAGCTGCCAAATTGGCTTTCCCAGTCAACGAAATGCAGAATTGTTGATATCTCCCCAAACCGATCCAGTAAGAAGATTTAATGGTAACATTTAGGCAATCCAAATATATGGAAACTGATGAGAGAAAACACATAATAATTTGAGATGTTGTCTAGAGTTGCTACCCAATGTTATCAGAACTGAAATTCAAGGCAGATCTAGAAGGTTTAGCTCAGGTGAAAGAGCTGTAGGAATTTTGAGGAAAATCTAAAAGAAAAAAAGTCAACTGGTTCAGCAGAATTTCTCAGGAGTTTTGCAGCATCTCTAGAGAGCAACCATCAAAATCCAGCTTCATAGCTTGCTGATTGCATGGTTAGAAGGTACAGATAAGAAGCTTTCCATCTGTTAGCACCTCTGTGAGGTACGTTTCAAGTGGCTGTCATGTGGCAGATGATTGGCGAATGCATCCATCAATATGTAGACATGTAGATACAGTACTTTGTGATCCAGAGTGACATTGAGTCCACAGATCTCTAGGACTGGCCTTACGAAAGACTCACCTAGAACAGATTCAGCTGCTCTATTATTAAAAAAAATGCTATCTAGGATCAGAAACAACTGAACATGTTCCCAGAGTTATAGATGCTCAAATGCCGTTACAATTCAGAGAACAGAAACTGTCTCCCTTTGCTCTTTATGGCCTGTCAACTCACGGAGTCTCTTTAAGGGCTCAATGGCATTTAGAAAATTAGCTGTGATTACTTATTTTGCCTCGGCAGTGAACTCCCATTCCCCTTCTGTAAGATAGGTATAAATCTGTTGCTAGCAAGTGCTTTATTAAATCTTTAATAAATACTGTTTTAGTTTATTTTTAAGAGCTGAGATCAATACATTGCTGCATGGATAACATCATTCCTGACCTTTTTGTTTAATATCACTTTTATTAAACTTACAGTCCTCAGCAATTCTTCATTCAAAGTCTAAGGGTATCTTATAAGAGTAAAAATGTCTGCTATTTGGCACCGAGGAAGTGTAGACTAAAAAAAAGGAACAATGGTAGCACCAGTTCTTCATTATAAGGACCAAACTACACAGGATGTCTTGGCCACTTGATTTCCTTTGTTTGTTTAAAATGGAGTTGAACCAAAATGCAGAGAAACTGCATGCCCCCACCATGGTTGTGATCAGGGTTGCAGTTCCTCTACACACTATTTCCAGTAGGAAATAAGTTTCCACTGAAAACAGGTGCTGCCTTTTGCTGTCGCAAAGGGCTCCGTGCACTGGCCCAATCGTCAATAGGCCTGGGCCATGGGTCTTGTATCATTGAGGATGTACATTGAAAGGATATGCTTTCTTTCCTAGTTCCCATGCCTGGATCCAGCAATGATGCAGAGAGCTAACAGCTTTTGTCCATCTGTAAGTGCATCTCATTACTAGCTAGACAGACATGCCATCAGTATTTCAAAGATTGTGAGGCTGGGTTGGGTTTGAATGTTTAAAGCCTTCAGATCACCAAGCTTAGCAGTGACCAAGGGACCGAGTCTTGCCATGGTGGTTCCTTAACATTCCCCAATTCTCCCAATTCCTCAAAATGTCTGGCCAGTCATGCATAAGGTGAGTGGTGCTTTGCTGGTCAGGGCAAGTCCCTTGGCTTGGCTCAAACCAGTCTTGTCTGGCTCTCAGGCTATGTCTTTGGGCAGTGAGCTACCAGGGCTCTGCTTTGCTTGAGTGCTGTTCACTATCCCCTTGTCACACTCACTCATCCCTCTCCCTCCCCTGACAAAAGGTTTCCTTCCAGTTGGCAGATGCCTCTACAGGGTCTCAAATTCTTGCTATGGAGACGCTTGAGTTTTTGTTTCACATGGCTGCCCTCTTCCAAGGAGCTTAACATTCTACCCTTACTTTGTTCTGCTCAAAAGTGTGTGTGTGTGTGTGTGTGTGTGTGTGTTTGAAAAGTATAAGGGGACCTGAACACTGGTATGGGAATTCCCAGCAGTGCTTAACTTTTGCCCATTTGCTGCTGATGCCACGGTTGCACCTGTAGGGGGGTGGGGATGCTGTGGCATCATTGGGTCTTGTTGTATATGTTTCCTTGAGCATCTCCCCATGGTTGGCCGTGGCACCTGTTACTGTGATGCTCATTGCTAGTGGCTGGCAATGGGTTGTCCTTGCAGTGGCCACTCACTGGCCCTGAGCATGTCCCACCCCCTGCTTGGTTCACCCTGGTGGTGCTTGTCTGGCATTGAGGCTGGATGGATGTGGTGATTGGCTCCTTGGATGCACTGGTGTCTCTGCAGGGGGGGGGGCGGAGCTCTGAGTTCCTCCGTGATCCGAGCTTCCGTTACACGGAGGAACGAAGCGCCCCGCCCCCACACCTTCCGAACCAGTAAAAGCTGTGAAAACAACGTGCAGGGAGTCTCCTGCTCGTTGATTTCACTGCTTTGACTGGTTTGGAAGCCACGGGGGCAGGGCACTTCGTTCCTCTGTGTAACGGAGGCTCGGATCACGGAGGAACTTAGAGTTCTGCCGCCCCCTGCAGTGACGCCAGTGCTTGGATGCCATGCTGATGATGTGCAGATGTCACACTGGTGTGGCATTACCTGGATGGGCTTAGGATATGATGGACTTTGTGCCAGCATTGGTGTGCCATTGGTGGTGTGTCCAAATAGGACTGGGCTGCAAGACTAGTTCTTTCTGCATGCATAGCATATGCTTGTCAAGAACTACTCCTAAAATAAATTTAATTTATATTAAAGGCACAACCTTTCCTTTCTCCAGTACATGGGCTTGTCTAGAATTTGGACCTGGGACCTCTTGCACCCAAAGGAAGATCATAGATCTAGACCAAAAAATACTTTGGAAAACAACTCTGGTGGTGTTAAGTATCATGAGGAGAGGCGCAGACAGAAGGTGCTAAGCGAAATGGCAACTTGATTGAATACAAAAAATTTGCAGAGAATTTTGTCCATTCCCCAAGGTATAACTGAAGGGGGCGTTTTTGGTCCCTTCCCCCTTGCAGGAGGCCAAATGTGGGGCAGCCATTTGGAGCTGCATTTTCTCTTCCGCCATTCAATGTGTATTTAGCTCAAGAGAAATCCTACCCACTCAGGAAGATAGTTGGCAACTAGCTGGTCACCTTAGGGGACACAGTTGGAGGTGTTTTGTTTTGTTTTTGCTCTTCATCAGACAGGCTTGTGGTTGAGGTTTTTTTTCCATCTACTTCAGACTTTCTGAAAGGGTGTGCATTCGCCAGATCAGTCACAACTAGCAGATATAGTGTAGAGTAGGAATTAAGAGTAGGGAATTGGTGTGCATCCTGAGAAAGTTGATTGGTAAGAGCAAATCAGATTGATCTAGAAGAAAACTCCAGAGGCTGAGCAGCTCAGAGGTGCTGGCTGGGACACTGGGACACACACACACACACACACACACACACACACACACACACACACACACACACGAATGCTAGTCAGGGGGATTAGGCAGTAGCTGGCTGTCTTCCCCGAAGTCAGGAACCTCCTGAACTAAAAGGGAGGCCGAGTGTCAGGAGACTTGGGTTCCACTGCAGGATTTGTGAAATTATCAATCAATTGTGCCCCTTTTAATGCAACCCACTTGTCTCATGTCTTTATTGGGGATACAGCAACCTTCATCTCAACTGGAAATGCAGTGCTTAATGGCTGAACTGAGATGCTTCCTGATACAGCAAGCCAAGAGGGCCAGTACACTGCAGGTGGTGTGCGCAAGCCTGCAACCTTTGAATGCCTCTCAGCACTGGCAATCCTGCATTCTAAAAACCCCTTGCTCCTCTGTGTTGCATTACAGAATCTTTCTGTGGAACTTAAGAACAATGGGGGGAACTTAAATGCGGGACGGTCGTCTCATTTTAGCCTCACAGCAGCACTTTGACCCAGTGAGTTCCTAAGCTGCTGTTTAAAGGCTGAACTCTTTAAGCTTATGGTACTTGGAAAATAAGATCCACTTCAATCAATGGGATTTAGCTCCTAGCAAGTTGTTCAGGAATGAAGTACCAAGCACAGGTGTTTAATTTATGTTGTACAGTATGCATTTTGGAAATCTTTTTGCTATACAGAACTTCAGGTGGAAAACAACAATCATGTTTCACAGATTACACAGTGAATACAATAGCCATTATCCAACATTAGAGCCAGACACCCTTGAGCTCATTAACCTCCGTGGTTTTAAGAATGCTTAACTCTGCATGGGATTGTGGCCAATGTCTTTGGCTTCAGTCCTTTACCCACTTAGGCTGCTTATCTTCTATTGACTTCAATGGGATTTAAGCAGGCTTTTATCAGTAAATCAACCCATGAATTCTCAAAAGTAGAGATTCTGCACTGGTTTAACCATCATCTGATTACTGTGTCTGAAGGCCCTCTTTGGACTTAATGGCTCCAGGAATGTTTAAAAACATGGCTTCACTTATTTAAAATATCTACATGACAGTCAAGCAAAACCTGTTTCTTGTGGAGGTGCATCATCATTTGTCCATTATGTAAATATATTCTTAAATGAAACCACATTTATAGTGCAATCCTAGGCATGTCTCAGCGGGTGGCGCAGTGGGTTAAACCGCTGAACCATAAGCTGTTGATCTAATGGTCGGCAGTTCGATTCCCGCGACGGGGTGAGCACTTGTTGCTTGGCCAGCTCCTGCCAACCTAGCAGTTCCAAAGCATGTCAATGCGAGTAGATAAATAGGTACCGCTTGCGGGAAGGTAAACAGCGCTCCGTGTTCCAGCTGCATGCTACGCGCTGCAGCAAGGAGAGTCATGCCGGCCACATGACCACGGAGGCGTCTTCGGACAACGCTGGCTCTTCGGCTTTGAAATGGAGATGAGCACCACACCCTAGAGTCGGACACGACTGGACTTAATTGTCAGGGGATACCTTTACCTTTTTAGGCATGTCTACTCATCAGTAAATCCCACTGTGCTCAATGTGGCTTGCTCCCAGGAAATTGTGTATAGGATTGCAGCCCTATATCTTACATTTTTATCTTCCTCCTAGGAGCTCAGGGGAGCATACATAGTTCTCTATTTTAACCTCACAACAACCCTGTAAGGAATGTTAGATTGACACTGGATTGGCCTTGGCACTGGATTCATGGGTGAGGTGAGATTTAAAGCTACTTCTCCCCAAAGCTAGTTCAACACACTAACCACTACACCCCATTGACTCCCCACATGCATAGAAAAAAAGATATTTTCCACTTTGAAGCAACCGCATACGTTGTGGCAACCATGTCTCTCAAAATATGGGTGGGCAGGGGGGCGAAAAGCACTGAAAAAGCTGCTGCCACAGGTTTGTGCACCCACCCCCCGCAGCTTGTAACCATATAAGTTTGCCTTACAATGGATCCCTATGTCTAAGTAGCACTGGGATCCAAGCAACATCAGTCATATCCTAAATCTGTCCAGCGGAGGAAACAAGAACCTGAACAACTTCATGGCGGTGCAACTCTCCCAGTAACTCCACCAGTATCTATGGAAACCCCAATCCCAATCGTAAGGCAACCATCCAATGACGGCCTCGCTTCAGTCAGATGTTGGACATACGTGCAAAGATCCAATTACTGCAACCTACTCCCCCCCCCCCCAACTTGTGGCCAGGGAAGCCATATGGCAAAAAGTTGGATTTATTTTCTTCTCCGGTATAGACAGCTGTCCACAGGAACTGTAAACAACATCACTATGAACTGAATGAGTTGTTGCTGGACACTTGATGGAAAATCCAGGGATATTGTAGTCTCAGCATGATCTCTGCATATGTCCTAATTGGAGGTTGAAAGTGTTAGTTTTAATTAAAAGTCTGGAGGCATTTTTCATATGATGTAGGTTTATTAAAATGCTATTTTTTTAATGAGAGGAATTGACACAGCAAAATGCTTTTATTCTGTAAACATGCCTCTCTTTTTTCAAGTGCCTGTTTCATTTCTGGAATATAATTTGCAAATTTCCATTATCTGCCCTATTATTACCTTATTCCATTACTCGTGGCTCATTCTGATAAAATCTAATTACTGAATTTAGTAGTAAATTAAATGTGTTTAATACTTTGAATTTCAAAAGAAGAGTAAGCAAAAAAGGAAGTCCAAAAAGTTTTAATCATACATATTAGAGATAATAAAATGTTTGATATTCCTGGTCCACATGCTTTGGTTATAGTATGGAGGTTAAATGTTTTGATAAAATGATTTGTCCTGATATTACTGATGGGGAATAGGATTCAAAGAAGTTATTTGCATTCATAAGGGAGAAATGGTTGAACATAGCCACTGCTTTATTTGCTCTTTTTGATACGACATTTGCCATTGCTGAAGAGACAAGCTGCTCTTAAGTTGTAAAAGTGGCTTGTCTTTTCAGCACAGGCACTGCTGCAATGAAAACAAACAATTGGAAAACTGAGGCCCCAATGCAATGTGGGGCTTCTGTTGCTGGAACTACCATTCCAGCACAAGGCCCTTTACAGCAGTGCTGCAGTGGTGCGGCACGTACAGCAGTGATTCTAGAAGCCTTCGCAGGTCCTGGCAAGTTGGTGATGGAGGCGTGGATGGGGAGGGGGGTCAGCAAGGGGCAGGGAGGGGGAGGATCCTGGCAGCATCATTGTGTGCCAGGATCCTATCCCCTATTTTTGAACCCTCCCTGCCCCTTTTCTCTCCTTGAACTTACACCAGCAAAATGGCTGGCATAGGTCCAAGGAGACCCATAGGTGATTGGGCAGTCTACCAGGGGATAAGTAAAATGAATATTTTTACTTACCTCCTTACATTCAACCATTGGATGCAGTGTGCACTCTGTCAGCACTGCTGCATCAGCGCCAATGGTGGAGGATAGGATTGGGCAGCAGGCTGCACATTTCGTTTTCCTTCCTTCTGCCCCATGCACATTTGCATCCCTGCCACTTCATGAAATATATAGGCCTGACCCACTTTAATCTTAGCATCCTATTTCTTTGATCTGTGAGCCAATGGTGTTGCTTGGAGATGAAGACCATGGTAAATAGTCTGTTTAGTCCTGTGACATCTACTTGGAGTATGTTTACACTATGCTGGTTTTGTGCCAGTTTAACTAGCATGATTTTGCAAAAATAACCCACCCACCCCCCACAAAATACGCCTCCTAAGAATTGTCATTTAGCAAGGGTGTTGACAACTCTGTTTGAGATCCCTAAAAATGACTGTGCTGACCTTCTAGCCTTGGTTTGTTTTTGTCTGTTTTAAGAACAGCAACAAACTTTTGATTTGATTTTACAAAAGGTACTGTCTGTTCTGATTCTAATCTCCAGCACAGCATTTAAGCTCTTGACAACCTGCCATCTATTTTCTGTCTGTTGTACCAGCAGAAGTAAAACTATAAGACTGCACTTACAATTAGGTTGTCTAGTCAAAAGGGTCCTCTGCGTGCTAGTCCCAAACTTGGCACAAACTCACAACTCAAACCATATGACAGCCACTAGATGTAATATAAAAAGATAACAGCAGGTTCCGCAGTCACAGTGTGTGCCTGGCTTCCTCCTGGCTTTGCAATTGGAATGACAAATGTACATACCGGCACATCAAGCACTGATTTACCCCTCAATCTTAAGTCTCCTAAATGTTTCAGGTAGGCTGCCTGCTTTTCTTTTCTTTTAAGTGCTACAGTTATGTTCATCATCTCATCATGGATTTGGCAAAAAACCCAAACTTTTTTAAACAATGTGATTCTGGGAATGGGGGGGGGGGGAGATTTCTTGTGGCCAGTGTGGACATCAGCCAATTAGCACCGCGTACACCCTACTTCTGCTGCAAACTTCAGAACTGGTCGTCGTCACCATCATCATCATCATCATCTCCTCCTCCTCCTCCTCCTCCTCCACCTAGCTCAATACTGGTGAAGAGAAGGTATGTTTTTCACCACACAATGCATTGAAGACAAACAGATTTAAAGAGGATCTTTGAGGAAAACACACACAACACCTACGGTCACTGTAGGGCAGTGATGTGGATCACGTCTCTGACTCCAAGTCTCGAGTCAAGTCCCAAGTCTTTGCCCCCAAATCCCGAGTCTTTGGTTGTGAGTTGCGAGTCCCTATCTAATGAGGAAAACGGGTTTAAACCTAAATAAAATTCGACTTGTTGTAAAAGGCTCCATGTTTCGAGTCAAGTCTTTCGAGTCTTTTACAATCGCTAAGTCAAGACCGAGTCAAGTCATTGATGCGACTTGAGTCCGAGTCCATAGACTCAAGTCTACATCACTGCTGTAGGGGGGGGGGGAATCACCTCCCGAGCACTGGAGGAGAAGCATTGGGAGAAGCACTAGGAGTGACTACTTATGATTTCTTCCCTCCTCTCTGATTTCCATGGCAATCAACAGTTATATCGAGATTTCTCCTTGGCCCTATTTCTAATGTTGATGCAGCATGCTTTATGAACTGCCCTTCCATGCACTTTCATGATAATGGACACCAAGTGACTGTTGGGTGAAGCACTGCTTCCTATTACAAAACTCTGGTTGAGCCTCTGCTCCCTGTTCCATGCCACCAGCAGCAACAGTGGCTATTTAAAATTCCTCTATTTCCATGGCCTGGTATAAAGAATAGGGTGCCCCGATTCAATAAGAGACAGGGTGCCTATACCTTTATCCATTGGAATTTGGGCAGGTGCAGCTCATCATGGAAGGCTGCAACAAGCTACACCTGCCCAAATTCCCTCGTCTTACAATGGATAAAGGCATAGGCACCCTGTCCCTTATTGAATCTGGGCACCCTAATAAAGAAGCCATTCTGGTTCAGGTGCTTCTTCCCAAATGTGGCTTCTTTGCATTAAACGAAGTCTGTTTCACCAGTGAGAGCATTCCAGCAACCATCACGCCTTTTATCCACCCATGCACAAATTAGAGAAGCTACCGGGAAATTCACCTAAAGCCAAATTCAAAGCGTGTTTGGAGGCTATTCTTCAGTTGCCACATTGGAATTATTTGATTAGCTCACGTTTCAACAATACTAAGAAGATTTTGCAAGGAGGGGGGTGCGATTGTGTATACATACAATTAGCTTCTCACAGCATTTTGTCAAAGGTAAAATTCGAAGCAATTTGGAATGTTTCTTTTCAGACAAAACACTTAGGAAAAGCCAAAGAAATTTGGATATGAGAAATGAAACTTCTCAGGGTAGGGGGGCTGTGCATCCTTTGCAAAAGTTTTTGTTTTCCTAAAAGTTATTGAGGATGACTACTAAAGCTTTGATCTTGCATATGGTGGGTAGAACATGTTACCTACTGGGCATGGGCATGGAGCAAATGTGTATAGGATTTGAATCCTATACAGTGTATCTACTGGGCACACAGCAAATGTGTATAGGAGTGGTGGCTACAGGTCCAGTAATAGTGAGAATTGATCAACACTTTCAACCAAACATGCAATATTCTTAAAGATGGCTATATAACAATCCTATTAATATATATGTAATTATTAAAAAAAATTCTTCCCTGAATGCAGGGCCGGCCTTAGGAGCCTCAGGGCCCAATTTTGTGGGAGGCCCACTCACTAACAAGCCTGGTAGTACCTGGTATGTCTGGTGGCACCTGGCATGAAGCACCCCCTCCCAGAAGTAGGTGATGTTGTGTTATCATCAACTGATTCTGGGAGGCCTATCAGAAGCAGCAGCAAGTGAGCAGGCCAAACTAGAGCTCCATTCATTGCGCCGGCCTCTCCATGGAGGCTTACCTCCATGTGAATGCCGGATGTGGGCAGCCTGCCCTCTGCCACAGTGTGTCCCCCCCCCCCCGGCTGCAGAATCCAATTTGGCCGAGTCAGCTGAATTGGCCAGCCCTGCCCAAATGCATATATTCCTTTCTTCTCATCTCCCTCTATTCAGGTCTCTTTTTACAAGTGGCTCAGAGCTTTTTTTGTCAGGCGTTTGACCTGAAGTAATTTTTATTTTGGTTTTTTGTTATTTGACAATTTTATATTGCTGCTACTCGTGCTCTGTATGTGTGTGTGCGTGTGTGCGCATGTGTATGCATGCACACACGTGGGTGGGTGTGGGTGTCTAATCTGATCATATTGGTTTCTTTTTTTAAATTTTTACATCATGTCAAACATTCTGGCAAAAAGCAGCTTAGTTACATTAAGCCATGAATTAATTAATTAATTAATTAATTAATCGATTAATCAATCAATCAATCAATCAATTAATTAACTAACCAGCTGTCCTGATGACCGCAGATTTCCCCCAACTATATTGTGTTCAAGGAGCCCAATGTAGGAAAAGAAAGAGCAAAAGACTTGTGGGGGTAGAGACAGAGTTCATAATTTAAAGATGTTCCAGTATATAGGACATTTGTATTAATGAAATAGTCATTTGACAAAATGCTTGAAACCTACTGGGGTCTGTTAGATTAGAGAAAGCTGCCAGATTACTGTACTAGCAGCTTCATTACTCTTTAAATTAAGGTTGTACTTTATGCTAATCTTCATTCCATGTGGTTTGCATCTATGAATATAAGAGGAGAAGGGCAGAAAATAGGGAAGGTGTGGAGAATTGGGTATTTGTAACTTGTTGGTCCTGCTGATGCTAGTCTTTCAATGTAAATGCAGAAGAAATGGCAGACATCCAGTTTAACAGTACTTATTAATAGAAACTTGGCTATGATAAAAAAAATGCCATGAACTCAAATTGTACTTCAAAATACTTTGTAAATTGCAACTTACACACACACACACACACACACACACACACACACACACACACCAATCCACCATAGCTTTCTGGCGGCACGGCACATTTGCAATGACTCTAGAGTAAGGGCTGCCGGCGCT
The DNA here is from genome assembly GCA_026170595.1 of Plestiodon gilberti rubricaudatus. Classification (NCBI taxonomy): domain Eukaryota; kingdom Metazoa; phylum Chordata; class Lepidosauria; order Squamata; family Scincidae; genus Plestiodon; species Plestiodon gilberti. The sequence continues at coordinate 120,796,575 of JANXHW010000001.1, read as the reverse complement.
AGGCCAGCAGCCCTTACTCTGCCACCAGATCTCCATACGTAAGGTAAGCGATCCCCTGGTGGCCGCATGGGCGGTCCTGGTGGTAGGTCCATTGGCCGAGCCGGTCCGGGAGGGGGCGGGGATGGCATCCACTATATACCCGTCTCCCGTTGGGCCAGATCGGCCATTACATGGTCTTCTCTTACTTCCGCCAGCTATTTAACAGGCGGAAATCCAAGGAAGCCCATCCTCGAGTACTTTCCCCGAGTAGACTACTTTCCCTGAGTAGACATCCGGGCCACGCCAGAACAGCCCAGAATGGGGATAGGATCCAAAAAACACACTGTTTTTTGAATGCTATTCTAATAAATCTAATTGAAATAACTATTTATCTGAATGAGTAAATATGATGACAAGGGAAATTGTATATAAAGTGGCTTTTAATGTTAAATCTAAAAGAGAAAGGATGATTGTGTAGGATGACTGTGCTGGTCCAGGACCGTCACAAAAGCTGGCATAAGGATGGCATGCAGCGCAGGTTAGCCGTGGCTGGGCCATGCAGTGCAGGGACAGGGAAGGGCGTTCCAATGGTGTTTTGGGGCAGATTGGGCCTGGGAGGGGGTAGAATCAGCAGCAGCATACAGCATATTCCCCTCCCAGGCCTGATTCTCCTCCCAAAATGGCAGGCACAGATCCGAGGAGACCCATTATGGTGATTGGGGCTTTACATGGGGTAAAGGAATGAAAGTTCCCTTACCCCGAGGGGACCTCCAACCCCACCAACTGTGCTCAGGATACAGCATTGCTGGCGCCAGCATAGCTGGATCGCTAAGCACAGCATTGGATAGGATTGTGCTGTTAGGCTTCTTTTAAAATATATTACAAAATAACGTCTATAAGGAAGGGTTGTTAATGACACATAAGAATAATAAAAAATGATGATAGATAATAGCATGTATATGGCACTTAAGAGTGTTCCAAAGTTCTTCACCCACACCATCTTGCAATCCTTACAATGAGCCTTTGAGGAAAGTAGGTATTATCCCCACATGGGAGGTGTGGAGGCTGAGGTTGAGAGCGAGTGGCTTGTCAAGAAGGCCATCTCATGGCAGAGGCAAGGTTTCAACTTGATACTGCCTGATTCATAGCTCAAGCTCAGTCTTTAATCCATTATGCTACACTTATAGCACAATCCTATAAAAGTTTATTTTAAGATGCCAGCAGAGGCTTGAAGACTCAAAAACAGACATGAGCTTCTGAAGCCATCCACTTCTTTTGGTCAGGGATGGCATCAGAGATCAATCAGGACCCACCCCATCAGACGGCTCACCTTGCCAGGCTGATCACTGAATCCTCAGTATTGGGGCAGTGATAGCACCCTTCGGGGGCACCATGGTGCCATCTGGGGCTACCATGGGGACCCCAGTGCAGGGCTTTGCCTCAGGGCCCCAAGCAACCTTGTGCTGGCACTGCTATTAGCCCCCAAAGCCTATGAAGGCATTGAAAGAATGGATCTGCATCGTAACTATTGACATAAAATGTGCATATTATAGACTTGAAAAGCAAGTTGGAAGAGGCTGAAACCTACCACAATTCAGATTGTTTTCATTGTAAAATATGAGATCAACATTGAAAGTGTAGTGTTATTTTTTTAACTAGGGTGGGAGCAAGCATTTCATTGGTTGGTTATTGTCACTTGCTTCAAAGGATTTTCCTGGCAGACATTTTAATGTTTAAGTATGTATATAATGAGCAAACTCAGTAAAGAGCAGCTTTGTCTTGACTGGAATTTGGGGTTCGGCTGCCTGACGTGGAAAACTGTCAAACTGCTTTACAGAGTAAACAGCCCTTAGCTCACAGTCTCGGCCTTACAATAATGAAGGGCCTCTTGCTCTTGCCTCCATTTCAGGTACCTATGTTAATGTCAGTTCCTTTCCCCCAAGACCGCTAGGCCACGGATTTCCAACCTGTGGTACTAGTACCACCAGTGGTACTTTGGCCGGCTGCTGGTGGTACTCAGACCGCAGGACCACTGGAACCCCACTCTGACGCAGTGTTTTTGGGGGTGCGTTTTTGCTCCCAAGAACCTCCTGCCTTTGGCCGAGCCTCTCAGGAACACTGAGAAGGGCCCTCCCACCTGTTCAGAGCCTCCTCCCTGCGTTTTCTGGCCTCTGAAAACCTGAAAACCCAGAAGTAAATGGTGATGAAGTCACTTCCGGTGGGTACTCAGAAGGAGAGTGGTGACGGAGGTGGTACTCAGCTGGGAAGGGGTTGGGAACCCCTGCGCTAGGCATTTACCTATGTTTTGTATAGCCATTTTTACTTCTTTCCTTGCGATCACTGGTAGAAACGTCATAGATAACACCACTGTTTCTTTCTAAGCAGTGCCTTTTTTTTTACTCTTTAGTGCAAACATTAGTCTAGTATGTTAAAATCATCCACAACAAAACTTATTGAAAGCCCTCAAAATAATGAATGAATTAGAGGAGGAAATTAGAGGAAATTACAATCTGCTCACAGATGTTCTTTGCATTTTAAAAAAAGAGGAATATTTGCCGGAATAAATTATTCATTGAAAACTATTAAACGCGGTTGTGCACATTAATGACTTCTAAATCACTGAGTTTACAAATTCAGATGAGATTTTTCCTAATAACTGATATCAGAAGGAAAACATTATAAACATCCAAATAGGAAATGAGCTATACGTAAACATAAACACAAGCAACGCTGAAGAATAATGTTTAATAAAAAGCAAACAGTATTATATTAATGCTAAGTAATTGCTTTAAATAACTATTGGCAAGGAAAGCTTTGTGAATCAATCACAGTTCTGCAGAAAACATGAACAATATTCAGCTCTGCCCTTTCTTTTCTTTTTGTTAACTTGAATAGAATTAGTTGTAGCTGGTACTATGTGGCTCAATTATCAACTGCAGGAGTGTGGACATATTTCTTGTCCATAGAGATTTGACAGACAGACATGACATTTGCTTTTTGCCTAAGGGGAGGGACCATAGCTCAGTGAAACAACTCATGCTTTGCATGTAGAAAGACCCAGATTCAATTACGTACTAGTATCTCCAGGTAGGGCTGGGACAAGTGGAGAGATGTTGGCAATCAGAGTGCACAGTGCTGAACAAACTGGACCAATGGTCTGACTCCTGAAAGGCAGCATCATGTGGTTGTATGAAAGGCCCTGACTTCTGCAGCTATAGCTTAATACAGAGTCTGATACAAGGATAATTTTGCTGGAATAGACACAAGTCCATCTAAGTCCACCATGTAATTTTCTCCAAACTTTTTTTCCCTCAAAACTCCCCCCCCCCGGAGAAAAACTGGAAAAATTCAGGAAAAATAAATGTTGCGTTAGCACTGCATCTCACATGGATGAGGCCAGAGAAGTGCCACACATGCTTTACAGGTCTACAATGACAGACTCTGTATTTGACATCTCCAGTTAAAGGATCTCATATGGCAAGCCATGGAAAGACCTCTACCCAGTGGCGTCCTATCATGGGGGGAGCAGGTGTGCTCCACCCCAGGCGCCGAGCTTTTGGGGGGCGCGGCAGCCGGGCTCGGCACCGGAGCCCAGCTAGCGCGCCCCTCAGAAGCGTCACCGGCTTCCGGAGGCTCTGCTCCGAAGCCGGGAGAAGCCCTACTCCCAGCGACCGCTCAGTTCAGCGGTCAGGGCCTTCTGAGAAGGTCCTGCGTGTCGAAGCGCCGTTTATTCCTTTTCGTGCATGCGCAGAGCCTTTCTGAGGGCAAACGGGCAACTGGGAGCTCCGTTTGCCCTCAGAAAGGCTCTGCGCATGCGCGAAAAAATAAACGGCGCTTCGATGTGCAGGACCTTCTCAGAAGGCCCTGACCGCTGAACTGAGCTGTCGCTGGGAGTAGGGCTTCTCCCGGCTTCGGAGCAGAGCCTCCGGAAGCCAGTGACGCGCCGAGTGGGCGCGCTGCTTCCGGGGGCTCCGGTCTGGTGCCGCGCTGCTCAGCCCCGAGCTCGGCTGCTTGGGGGGACGCAGAGCGACGGGGACGCTCCAACCCCCGCCCCCCCAGGTGCCGGGAGGGCTGAGTACGCCACTGCCTCTACCTAGGACCTAAGATAAATGATGCTGCCATTGAGAAAAGACAGGACTGGTCTAGTTAGCCTTTCCTGGCATAAGGCAACTCTTTATATCTGTTAATGCCAATGCTGCGAGTGCTGGATATTTGATAAATGCACTACACACATTTAAAAAACAACAACAGACCTAGCTGCTGAGATACCAATGGAAGAGCTGAGGCACGCCAGTTTCTGTGACCTATAGTTGATTATTAAAGACAGTGCACACTTATATTGTGATTTAGAGTTAGTGAGGCAGCTATCCAGTGTCAACCTCACCCTATAATTTCTGGGATGCAGCCAAGTATCATAAACCAATTGGCTCCTGCGCCTACTCAGTTCTCTACCAAACTGGAGAAACAAACTCCATACTTTGTCTTTTAACCCAGGGGTCGTCATATCTTTTTCAAGTACTGGGCTAGATCATAAGCGTTATAGATACAGTACATAACACTGATTTGAAGATGCAAGCAAATACCTTTTACATACAAAGACGATTTCAGCTGAAATGCATTGGGGTGGACTTTGAACAATCTTGATTTCTGAAACAGATTTCTCACCTCAAATGTTCCCTTTCTCTGCAGCCACTGTTCACTCTCTGCCAGTAGTGTAGCTAGAGGGGGGCTGTGGGTGCCCCCGCCTCCGGAATGGCTTGGGATCGGGGCCAAACCGCCATTCCGGAAGCAGGGGTGAGGTGATGGTGCATCATCCCGCCCATGGCCCCCCTCTAGCTACGCTACTGCTCTCTGCTGCTTAATGATCTGTGTCTTTATTGATAACACCATTTTTTTTACGCTGGGAGCACTAAAAGTATATGCTTTAAAAGGGACAATTATATTTGTTTTCCCGGTAATGACCATTGGTCGATATGTGCACCCCCACCTGCAGAATATTTACAATTGTAATGACTTAAAAATGATGGTAGCAGCAAGGTGGGGCTCCCCCAATTGGTATACCAGTGGTGTAGTCAATATACAACACACTGTACTGCCTCCTACTACTCCCCAATACGTACAAGCTCTGAGAAATATGTGTGGTTTCTTTCATTGTATTCTGGCCCCTATTCATTCTGTCTATTCCTATTTGCCAGTCAATTGCCTGGGCCACCTCTGTAACACCTAAAGCTAAGAGTTTTTCACTTAATACCACTTGGTATCATTTGAAGACACAACTTTTCAATTATAAGGCAATGGCTTGGCAGTAGAGCCCAAGTTCCTTCCTCCTCTTTATGTCACGGGCAGCCCAGTCCAGCCTAAGGCCTCAGCGGCACAATTCAGGCACAACTGCAGCCTAAGCGCCTTAGGCTCGAGTTGTGCCTGAATTGTGCCGGAGAGGCCGAATTTGTGCTGCAATTGTGCCGGACGTAGGACGAATTTACGACGGACGTCGCGCGCATGCGCAGTTCGGGCGCCGGCACAATTCCGGCACAACTGCGGCCTAAGAGTGGGTGTTCCATGGGCGTGACGGGGGCGTGACGGGGGCGGTTACGAATTTGAGTCGGATTCCAGACACTGGCGAGCCCCGACACGCCTCCTTGAGCACAACTCCAGCACAAAATTTGGGTCAACAAAAAAGGTGGACTTAAATTTGAGGAGACCCATAGGAGCCATTTTACCTTACCCACTCCAGCCCTCTCCTGAAAAGTTCTAACACCCTACTCCTGAGTTATGCCTGAGTTAGGACGGAATAGTTGTGGCATAAGTCTGGACACGGACCCAAATAGTTACCGTATCAGCACCCAGCCCCACCCAGACACTTTCCCACAAAAGCCCAGCCTCAGGCCTCCAGTCTCTCTCTCTCTCTGAGCACGTGGCGTGGGGTCCTGTCCTCCAGCAGCCACAAAGTGGGACTTTGTCGGTGGAGGGCAAAATTCACAAACACCCCACTTCTCTCTTCTCTCCTCCTCTCACCTCTCTGCCCCCCTCTAGGGCAGAGAGGGCTGTTCAGGCTGTGGCCAAACTGTTTACAGCTGTGCCTGGGCAGCTGCCTCCATGCCAGTGTTTGCTAACCCATGTCTTTCTCCCAGTCCCTCTCCCCCCCCCACAGGCAACAACACCAGCAGGTAAGTGCAGGTAAGAGCAGGGAACGTGCTGACATGAGTTCTGACTTCTGCCTCTTTGGATATAGAAATATAGGTAGGATACATGCCTCTTTACCAATGTCTTGTCTCATAGCTGCCTGCAATGCCTTCTCTGAAATGCCTCTTTACCAATGTCTTGTCTCATAGCTGCCTGCAATGCCTGCCATGATATGCCCCTTTACCAATGTCTTGTCTCATAGCTGCCTGCTTTGCCTGCTATGATATATAGGATACATGCCTCTTGACCACTGTTGTGTCTGATTGCTGCCTGTAGTAATGTGAGCACACAATGCCACAAGTGTGGAACTGTTAGCCTTATGTAGGCACCAGCTGTTCCCCCCCCCCCTTTTCTCCACAGGGTCTACTGACAGGTCAGTATTGCTAGGTTTGCCATGGTTGAGACCCACACGTTGTGTTGTTGTCTCTCTCTTTGACCCTTTTCCCTTACAGGATCATGCTCACCTTACACCCAGGGAAGGAGCGCAGACCATGCTATGTATGTCACACCTCTCAGCTGTGTTTGATTTCTCTTCCTGCAGGCCTTTGCAACTGGCACACTGGTATTTCTTCAATGGCGATTGCTACCACACAGCAGCTGCCATGTGTTTTTTGTCTCCCCAGGAATGTGCACTACCACCTACCTTCCGGGGAGCATCCCTGGGCCTGCAGTCTGGTTGCCCCATGGTAGTCTGCCTTGATGCTGCCAGAGGTCTGGGAGCCTGCCCTGCAACCCTCCTCAGCTGCTGCTGCTGCTCCACCTCCCTGGCTGACTACTTGCTGTCCCTCCCCTTTCTATGGAGCAGGCTGTGGTTCCACAGGGGAAGAGCCTGCATCTCCAGGTCCATGGGGCACGCCTGCTGCTGCTGCTACGTTCTGAGTGGCTGCTGTGCCTACCCCTGGCAGCCTCGCCTGGCCATCTCTGCCACTGTTCCAGAACAATAAAGATGCCCCTGGAAACACATGTCCCCAATGTTACACAATCACTGCCCCCCACTCACAGAGACAGTCCCCAGCACACAAGCCCCTGCATGACTCCCATCCAGGGACTGCCACTGCCTTCCCAGGGAGACCACAGCAGGGGGGCTGCCAGACCCTCAGGGCTCAGAGGGGAGGGGGGAGTTGGGGGGCCTCTCAGGCAGGCAAACAGTGACAGGCAACACGGTGCCCATACTGGATCCGCTCGCGTCCGCCACGTCCGTGAAGAGCCCTTTCGGCAACCAGGGCTCTCACCCGCCCTCAGTCCGCCCGTCAACGGCATCCGTTTCCGCCCATCAATGGCGTCTGTTTCCGCCCTCGGTCCGCCCGTCAACGGCGTCCATTTCCGCCCTCGGTCCGTCTGCATGAGAGGCGCCCGTTCCTGCATTGCCTTCATCTGCGAAGTGACCCCTGTGTCCCTATTGGTCTCTGCAGACCCCTCTCCCTGTATCCCTCTCCCACCAGCCTTGTTGTCTGTCTGTTTCTGACCCACCCGTGCCCCTCCCCAGCACCCCCTGTCTGTGTGCCTGCCTCCCCTCCCACTCCCTGATGATGGACGCTGGCACCCCCCACCCCGCCAGAGCGCCTGCTGCGAGGCGCCGACGTTGCCCCATCTGGGGGCGTGATGAGCTGCGTGAGCCCTTCCCGCTCGCAGCAGACAAGCCCAAGGCATCTCTCGGTCTTGGCCGGGGCACGGAGCAGAAGGCATGCTGGGATGCCTTCTTTGTGGGCATTGCCATGGCCCTGGAGGCCCAGGGCTTCAGGCAGTGCATGGGCATGTCCTGGCAGAGGCGGTTCCAGACTTCATGAGACCCCCCCCTTGTGCGTGCCGTTCCCACCCCCTCCTTCCCTTCTCACCCCCGCCCCCCCATGACTCCCACGTGCAGCCTCAATGTGGCTTGGGGGTGGCTACCCCTTCTGCAGGAGGGAGGGCAGTGGCACTCCCCCCTGCGGCAGGTGGCTAATGCACAGGGTGCCCTGGGGTGGCTGGCACTGGCACAACCTCTGCCCTTCAGCTGACTGTCGCACGCCCAGTGCCTGCAGGCCCACCTGTGGCTGCCCATCTGCTGCGAATGCTGCAGCAGCTGTGGTAGGTGCACACAGACAAGCTCAGGAGGGGGCTCTTTGCTTCCACAAGACTGACACCTCCCCACAGGGGCCTGCCTGCCTCTGCGGTAAGTTTTGCCTCGATCCTGGCCCACTGCTCTTGCCTCCTGCCTAACTCAGGCATAGTTGCAGCCTAACTTAGTCCTATTTTAGGCCACAGTTACGCCGCAATTGTGCCTCAATTGTGCCTGACTTGTGCTGAGTTAGGTTGGACTGAGCCCTAAGGTATGTTGTCAAAAGGACCCTATTGGCCTGTTATGAGCTGGGCTTCAGTGCCAGTTAATGACTAGAGGGCACCGTTGTAGCTACCTACTCAGGAAGAGTCAAGTGACACAAGGGGGCACTAGAATTCTATCTAACGTCCCATTCAATTATGCTGAATATTCCTTTCTTTTGATTTTGGGGCCGCACAAATAGCACTTTTAGAGGAAGTAGAAATATTTCAAAAATATTTTTCTTTTTTTCTAATCTTATTTGGGGTCGGTTTCTCATATACACTGCCATGCCATTTTTTTCATCTTTTCACTCTTCCTGAATTAGTCATATGGGTGATTCCAGTCAGTCAGGGAGTGCATAGTGAATGGACTGACATTATGTAGCCAATCAGATTTGGCTATGTGATTATGTCACTGACAGCCCAATCCTATCCCCCTTTTCCCCGCTGGCGTAACTAGTGTTGCACCGGCAGAGACTGATTCCTTGTAATCTTGTAATCTTTCTGACTATGGCCTAATTAAGCTAATTAACCTGTCCCTTAGTTACAGATCGAGCTGCACTCGGACTGGTCTTCCCCCGTCTCCCATTTGAGTGTCTCCGTGCTTCCCTGCATGATTACTTGTATCTTAGTAGTATTTGCTTGCCACTAGGCCTCAGACCTGCCAGTTCTGAACTGACATGAAGATAATAGAGTCCCACCTTGTTTACCTGATGAAACATTTTGTAAATAAGATAACGTAAATAAAATGTTTTTAACAGTGTTGAGTTATTATAACGCCAGAAGATCTAGCTGTAGATTTTTTTACACCTTAGTGGCTGGATGCTAACTGCTGCAAAGTAACAAAAGCAAACCCTCATTGATAATTCAGCGTGGACAACTTTCCCTCAAGATTTCTTTGTTAGTATAGTTCTAAATCAAACTGAGAACAAAAATACAAAGAGTGGGAAAAGATATAGGTAGGTGAACAGGCTAAGCCTCTGAAGATCACATTCAAGGGCTTTTGCTTTAATTCTCAGAGGAACAGACATCAAAAAGAAAAGGTGTGGATTGCAGCTTCAAAACAGCAAACAATGCTTCCAACCCACTCTTTAATCCCCACGCATTGCCTTCTGAGAACATTTCCTTCAGTAAGAAGTGCAGCATGGAGACTTAAACCGAAAAGAGAGATGAGAGAATCTGCAACCTTTCCTCACCTCTCCTCCTTCTCAGGGCCTCTAATAAGGACGTCAAAAGCCCTCAGAGCTGCATGTCCTGCTCATGCAAAATATCAAATAATAGAGTTTCACTCCAAGACTCTGCTTTTCTGTGAAGCAATAGGAGTAATTTTCCCCTTACCATTGCTATGGTACCAGCCCTGCTCCAGCATCAATTGCTGATAACTGTAAAGACATACTGAATATAGGAAGAGCCCTGCTGGATCAGACCAAAGATTCATCTGAGTCCAGCATCTTGCTTACCACAGGATTCACTGTGGCCAATGAGATGACCCTGGGAAGCCCCCAAACAGAGGGTGAAAGTCGTCATCCTCTCCCACTCTTGTACTGAAGGGACAGGGGATCATGGGAAGGGAAGGCAGCAGAAGTGGCTGCAGTTAGGAAAAAGACCCCTCACTTTTGGGAAGTGCTGTTGTAAAAAACCATTAAACTGAGTATTTGCCCCTTGTTCCATAGTGTTCCTGCACAGAAATAATTTCCATACCTGTTTGTGAAGGCCAACATTACACAGGAGCCCTCACTCTGAAACAGATTGGGCCAGTTCAGGCCATGCATCTGCTGACTCCTCAGAATCACATGGGAGAAAAACTTGGGGTGAGTTTCTCTCCCTATCGCCTGATACTATGTTGTTCATCCACATAATTGTGTATTCACTAAGTACTTTGTATTTAAATTGCATGTGTAGTGGTTCAGACGAACGTCTCCACACAATTGCATGGAGAAATGATGCTGTACCTGGAAAGGGGGAGATACTGTATGTGGACACACTCCCCCCCCCATCTGATTCTTAGAGGGCTGGAGGATGTATCATTTGAATTGACCCACAGGTACAACTCTATTTGGTGAGATTGTGAAGAAACTCTTCTCTCTGTGTGTATAGATGTTGTGTCAGTTCACCCTGCTACAGATTCCTTGTTCACCCTGTTCACATGAACACCATGTTCACCCTGCTACAGATTCCTTTTGCTGCCCCCACTCAGACGTTTCCCAATCCTTCAACTTGCAGCTGCCATCACTTGCCATGGCTGATGATGCTGAAAGCCGTGGAGAAGACCAAGAGAATCAACAGGATCACAATGTCCCTATCCTACTGGCAAAGATCACCCATAAGGAAACTAGAGCGAAATGGACCTTGATAATTCTAAATCAGGGTTTCTCAAACTTTTTTTTTTTGCCCATGAACCCATTCTGAGCCTCATTTACCTCTCTGTCCCGTTCCCCCCTTTATAGCCGCTGTTCGCTGAGAACATATTTCTATGTTAGTTAGAAAAACGTACTTTACCATCTGTATTGTTCATTCTAATAGTTGGTACTTTATTTCTAAGTAACAAGAAAATTATTAGAGACATAAAATATATAGTAGCAGCATAAAGCCTAACAAAAAATAAAATAAAATTGGCACTTTCTTCAGTGTGATCCTTGTGATAAATTGATCATAAGCCTGGTAAATTAAGTTTGGGTCGCCCCTAATGGTCCATTTTTTTCATGTGGCCCCATAGAAGTACGGAGTGGCCCTCTGGGAGGCCATATGGCTCATGTTGAGAACCATTGATCTAGATAATAATTATGGTCAGTTTTCCACTTAGGAGGCTTTGCTGCATACTTCTATATACTGTATGTCTTGAGGAATGCATGCAGTTACCATTCTGACAAACCTGTAAAATGAAACTTTTTGGAACCTGTCTTTTGTGTTGTGCTGTTCATGGTGCTGTTGAGAAGCCAGCATTCATTATTACAGCATTCATATGCAACCATCAAAGTGACTCACGGGGGTCATGTTGTGTCAATGAAAAGTTACCAGAAAGAGAAGACCAGGTTTCAAAGTCCGCATATCTGGCATTTGTGGCCCACATAAGCTGCTTTGATGCTTTCACAACAGTAGTTACATTTAAATCTTAGAAAGAAGGAAAGCAGCTGTTTACAAAGCGGAAAAGTAATGTATGAGCAAGTGCCTGTATACCCTTTTCCAGGATGTCAGCAAAACGTATAAACACAACCCATTGTTCAAAATTCAATTACACTTCATACTGCTCAGGAATCTACAGATATGCTGAGCCTGAGCTGCATCCTGGTGAATTCAATTCAAGTTACCCATTAACCCAAAAGTACCACAGGTAGCAAAGAAAGTCAGGGATAAGAAAGAACTCAGACTGATGTAAATGTGATATAGTTGTAGTTCCGTGAGATGACATTTAGGCCCCATTTCGGCCTTAGTAGGGATAAGTAGCTGTTTCCTAAGTAACTATTGTCATCATCATTATTATCATCATGGCATTAACTCACTCGAGCAGTTGCTTCCCATTGCTAGGGCCAGAAGGTGAGTAGATACATAAGGCTTAGCAGTTTTGTTAGAAGATATGGTTGACTTGCATTTAGGGCTGCCAACTTTTTGACTGACCGCTGAAGCTGTGCCTTCAACATATGTTGTGTGTGGTGTGTGTGTGGACATGTACAGGTGATAAAATTTATCTCCATGCTCATAAAAGTTTCATCTACAGCACAACAAGCTGTTCCTAAAGGGTAAAACAGGCTGGTTCGGGTCCAGGATATCTGAGGGACCGCCTTCTCTCATACATTCCGGCCCGCTCTCTTAGGTCATCTGAGGGGGCTCTCCTGCGGGTGCCACCTCTAGCGCAAGTTAGGGGAGTGGCAACACGTGGGCGAGCCTTCTCTGCTGTGGCGCCACAACTGTGGAACTCCCTGCCAGGGGATTTGAGAACCACCCCCTCCCTCATGACTTTTCGGCGGGGACTCAAAACGTTTCTGTTTCGTCTTGCGTTTAGGTAATGGGTTTTCGTCTTGCGTTTTGGTGGTTGTCTACCTCCAGTGCCTCAGTATGTTCTGCCTCGTTGTTTTTCTGTTTCACATTATTACCCACCAGTGGATTTTATTGTTTTTTTAATTTATTCTATGTACTGTTTTTAAATTATGTATTTTAATTGTTGTAAGCCGCCTTGGGCATTTTCCTCGGCATAGGAAAGGGCGGGGTATAATTTTTTTATATTTTGCTATAATTTTTTTTTTATATTTTGCAATTTTGCTAGCGTAAGTCCAAGTAGACCCCTCCGTGTTTTGGATGCTTTCCCCCAGGTAAGGGAACAAATACTCCCTTACCCAGAGGAGATCTCTCAGACTGTCCCCCACAGGAAGCAGCATGGGCCATTTTGGCATGCCTGCATCGTCAAGGGGGCAGCATAGGATTGGCTTGTAAGTGCACTTAAGAATGTCAATCATCTCCAAAGCAAGCTGTAGTGTCAATGGGATTTGGAATTAGGATTGCCCACTGACCAGGGAAAAATGGCCAGCCTCTTTTATTTATTTATTTATTTATTTATTTTAAAAAAATTATACCCCGCCCTTTCCTATGCCAAGGAAAATGCCCAAGGCGGCTTACAACAATTAAAATACATAATTTAAAAACAGTACATAGAATAAATTAAAAAACAATAACGCGCAGGAAACTCCTGCACGTTGTTTTCACTGCTTTGACGGGTTCGGAAGGCGCGGGGGTGGGGCGCTTCGTTCCTCCGTGTAACGGAGGCTCGGATCACGGAGGAACTTAGAGCTCCACCCCCCCTGCAGTGACGCCAGTGCCAATCTGCCCTCCTCTCCGCCCTGTCCCGCCTCCCCTGCTGGCTTACCTAGGTCAGCAGGAGGTCTGTCCTCTGCTGCCACAGGCTAGGCCTCTCCGGCCTCCCTGCTGGTGCTCTAGCAGCGAACAGTTTCATGTGCTGTCAGAGTGCCTTTTGCAACTTTGTCCAGCAATGCTCCAACAAATAGGATGGGCAGAGAATACTGGGAGCAGTAGAGGACTCCAATCCCAGCATGCTCTGCCCAGCCTGTTTTGCTTGAATTTGGCTGGGCAGGAATAAGCAGGAGGCGACAGAGGTAAAGTTGAGGAGGTGGGGGGGCACACCACAATCACTGCACTGCATTCCCCTCCCCTTCTGCTCCTGGGGGCTGAGTGGGCAAGGAGGAGGAGGCAGTGAAATGAGTGCACTGCCCCCAAAGGGTTGCTGCCTCAGGTACCACTTAAGATGGATGGTGGTGAGATGAGCACTGGCAGGGGGAGCAGGGGGCAGCAGGGAGGTGGCAGAGGTAAGGGGGGAGCACTCCACCTTGCCCACCTGGCTGTGGGCAAGAAGGCGACAGAGGAAGACCCATCCTGCTTTGATCGCTCTTGGGGAAGGGAAGCAACCAGAACAGACTCCTCAGTGTCCTGCTTCTTTTTTCTTCAGCGTTGCCACGACAATTCCTTGTGGCGGCAACACTGGAGAAAGAGGTAGGTTACTGCTGCTCCGATCCTCCTCTTGCTGGCCTTTGGCGAGTGAGAAGAGGGTCAGAGTAGAAAGTGAGGCAGCAGCTGAGGGGTGTGTGTGTGGATCAGAGAGAGGCAGCAGGCAGAGGCGGGGTGGGTGGGGCATCCCTGGTCGGTCTGCTTCCTCCTCCAGCCTGCTGTTTGAAGTGGCCACTTCAGCCCCCCTCATGGCCAGGCCTAGACTGCCTGAAGGCAACTCTTTCTTTGAACCTCTTCACGAAACCACAGAAGAACCTGTCAAAGCCTGCCTTTTATCTCCTAAATTATAATTAAAGCATTGAATTATATTGTCGGAAAGCTTCTACTTAAGAATGAACCATGAATCTGAATAAAGGAAGGGTTATTGGGAAAAAAAAAAGAAATTAACCATCTGAAAAATAAACAGAAATGCCATTATTCCTCCCAGAAGCAGGCACCGAGCAAAGAGACACATTTATTTAAATGTGCACAAAATACATCAGCCTGCAGTTATCAGCTTACCATGACAGTCACAGAATCAAAGTTTAATTTGGATAAATAGATTGGAAAAGAAATGTTGTCTTCTGCTGGCAGGTAAGCCTGTTTTCAGTTCAGATAAATTGTTCCACCAAATAACTTATATTGACAGGCTTATGAGGAAAGTAAATATGCTTGTGAGCTAAGAGTACAAGTGGGAGGGGGTTATTTATTTATTTTCCCTTATCAGCTGGGGAAAGAGAAAAAAAATCTGCAGATTCTAAACCTAGCCTATATTGCAAGTCTGAGTTTGCTTGGCTGAAATAGCTTTTATTTTATTTTTTCATGCTCGTGGCATAGAGACTATGAATAATAGAAATATCAAAGATCAAGAATCTACAAGATGCATCTTGCAAATCCCCCCCTTTTAAAGCAAGAGAACAATTGAGGTGTCTGTAGAGCAAAATACTTCATAAGGCTTACAGACTCTGGTACTATTGGTGACCCAAGAAGGCTGGAGTCTTCTCTTTGGCCGTAGCTAGATCCACACACTTCAGTATTTCACAGATGAAAATAGGTTCACTCTTTTGTGTTTATCAGGACATAAGTGGAGCCCTGCTGGATTAGATGAAAGAATGATCCAGTTCCACATCTTATTTCCCACAGTGGTTGGTCAGATCTTTCTATGAAGAAAGAAACAATGGAGGCATCACCCCTCTCCGGCCACTGCTCCCCAGCATACTGCCTCTGAACCTGGAGGTAGCATAGAGCTATAATGGCCGGTGGGCCCTGATGGCTTGACCACCATGATTTGATCCATGGCTATTAGTCATGACGGCTCTGGTCTACCTCCAGGTTCAGTGGCAGGATGCCACTGAATACCCATTGCAGGGGAGCAATGGCAGGAGAGGAGGATGCCCTTCTCTCGTGCTTGCAGAGGCAGCTGGTGGTGGGACGGTGAGGGAAACAGGGTGCTGTAGATGGTCCTTTGGCCTGAGCCAGCAGGGCTTTGCTTATGTTATGTTGCCTGATCCCCCTTTAAAGCAATCTTTTTAAAGCCCCTGCACTGCCGGACTCTCCCCAAATGCTGCCTCTGTTCACACACCTCTCATGGATGAGGGGGAGGGTGGGTGAGCAAGAGAGAGCAAGCAAGCAGGCAGGAGGGTGAGCAGGTGAGCCAGTGGATGGGTGGGCTTTTTTATTGTCCTTCTGCCTCCTGAAGAGAACACTTCTCCCTGCTCACTTGGTGCTTTCTAGGCACCGAGTGGGCGGGAAGAAGCCATTTGGAGCCGCAGCAGATTTTTGTTGTCTCCCCCCTTCTCCCTCCAGCAGTGTTGCTGCTGCCACAGTCCTCTTCCAACTTGCTCTCAGCCTGTTGGAAAAGAAGCAGAGTCCAAGTGGAGAGGCAGGCTGGAGAGGGTGGTGGACAGGCAGACCTCCTGGTGGGCTCGTCCCTTTGCCGCCCCACCAAGGATGCTGCTCCACGCACCCAGTTCAGGTCGCTTCATGGCAAGCATGGCACTGATCATCACCATATCTTGTGACAGAGAATCCCATCAGTTAGTTATGTGCTATGTAAAGAAATATTTCCTTTTGACTCTGTAACACGTGCCCTGTCTGAAACAAAAGATTGTGCTTCTCTCCAGGGTTTTAGTCAAGGGAGAGTGTGGTGGGAGTGGAGCTACTATGGGACTTCTCCAATAGCAGGAGTGGTGACATCATCAGCAGGAGCACTCAGGGGCTGACTTTGATTTTTTTTCTCAAAGGACCTTAGTGGAGAAGCATTAGACTCATCAGGAGACAAACTGAGAAATTTGCCTAGGGGTATATAGGCTATTGTTTTTCACAAGGACTGCTTGAGAGACAAGATGTAGCACACATTACATTAAGGCTACAATACCATGCAAGTTTACCTGGGAGCCAGACCTGCAGAACACAGTGGGACTTACTTATGAGTAGACATGCAGAAGCTTGCACTCTCATATAGCATTTATATTTGTTTGGGATATTTCTTTAATTCCATTTCTCAATTTTTATGCACTTGTTTCCCATTACTGCAACCTACTCCAAGAGTCTGTCTGGACTGAAAGAAGCTATATCTTCAAATGAAGCATAATAAGAGTCAAAGTAGGAATAAGTGGCAGGAGAAGAAAATACTATAAAGAAGAAATGTAAAGTTGATTTTTTTTGTTGGTGCATACTCTTAGTGGTGTGCGGCTTTGGGATTATATCATGATGTGCTCAGAATGTACAACTGCACCAATGCTGCTCCCTTCCCCATTGAATGCTCTTCTCTGCATCTTGGACTCCGTATTTGCTCTGCATTAGCCTATTCTGCATAAGCTTCTGAAACCAGTGAACACCCTGTCTGAAATTGAGTCAGACCATTGGTCCACCTAGCCAAACAGTGTTTACTCTGACTGCCAATGGCTTCCCAAGTTCTCATGCCAGTATTTTCCCCAGTGCTGCTGAGATCCTTCCCTGAAGTTGCCAGGGATTGAATCTTCTGCATGCAAAGTGCAGGCATGCATGCATTTCAGAACAAAGAAACAATTGAACTGCACTGAAGCCACACACCACGTCATGGAAACCCGATAGGAAGCCCCTTCCCTCTGACGCCTGAGATTTCACCAGTGCTTGTACCCTTGCAAGCCCTTTTCAGTCCAGGAGGGAGACATGCAACATAAGAACATAAGAAGAGCCCTGCTGGATCAGGCCAAAAGCCCATCTAGTCCAGCTTCCTGTATCACACAGTGGCCCCACCAGATGCCTTAGGGAGCACAAGACAACAAGATAACCTGTTTCCCGTTGACACTCCCTTGCACCTGGCACAGAGAAAACCTACTTCTAAAACCAGGAGGTTGCTTATGGCTTGTAACCTGTGATGGTCTTTTCCTCCATGAATCTGTCCAAACCCCTTTTAAAGGCATCTAGGCCAGATGCCATCACCACATCCTGTGGCAAGGAGTTCCACAGATGAATTACACACTGGGTAAAGAAATATTTTCTTTTGTCTGTTCTAACTCTCCCTCCACTCAATTTTAGTGCATGTCCCCTGGTTCTGGTGTTGTGCGAGGACTTGTGTTGTCTTTTTTTTGTAAATTACAAATTGCTAATTCCATGCTCGGGGGAGGGGGGTTGAACAGACAACCCAGGAGGAGTAAGTAAAAATATTTACTTACCTCCCCATAGGCCACCTGGCCTTCAATGGATCTTCTCGGGCCTCTGTCAGCTATTTAGCTGTTGTAAATCTAAGGAGACTCAGGGGACAGTTCAGGGTAAGGGAGATCCTCCCCCCAGCCCAGCCCAGCCCAGCCCAATTCTTGCCCTGATCCACCCCTGAACTTCCCCCTGCCACCTTATTGCTCCACTAAGTGATCCGTGGCCCACAGCGCAGGGCTTCCTGGCTACTGCACCCTTACCAGTGGGCTGCAGGATGGCAGCGAGGCCAGGGCTACAGTGTATCGTGCCCATAGATATGGGTCATCATTACTGTAACCATTAGGGATCAATCATTTGAGCACTTTATGATTTCAAATGACTGTATGTAGCAGGGTAGTTGCTTTAAAGACTCACTCTCTCTCTCTCTCTCTCTCTCTCTCTCTCTCTCTCTCTCTCTCTCTCTCTACCTGCATGGAGAGCTACTCATCTATTGCTCATGTCTACATGGGGAGATAGCATTGCCATGTCCCTTTAAATTGTTATTTTTAAATCGTTTATGCACATCTTTTATCGTTTTAATTGTTTTTAATGGTTTTATTTAATGCTGCTATTGTATCTCGTATAAAGTGAGCCTTCTGGAGCCTTTGACGATGTGTTTTGCATTTTACTCTCCTGATTATTTTTGTACCATCTGCAAATTTGACCTGCTCAAGATGTCCTTCTTGTTTTCAAATTATTTATGAGTAAAAGGATACTAATAGGGCAATCTATTCCTTGTCATCAGTTTCCATTCTCTAGCCATTAAAAAAATGAATGCGCTAAGCATAAGTTATTGCCTTTTCCATCTTAGTTTATAGGTGTTGACATTCTTATCTCTGTGCAGCCCTTAGGTAAACCACTTTGGAATTATACCCAGGGATTCCATACGTTAAATAAAATTTGAATTCAGCTTTCCTAGATCAAAGTCTGTCTGTACATCCATAGGCTGCTCTCATTCATTCTCATTCCATTCTATAATAAATCTTCAATACTGTATTAAAATCAATGAATACTTTCTTTAGATTTCATGGTGTGTTGAAACCAAGGCAGAAAAAAAAATCAGGGTTATTAAGCAAACAAAAGTTAATTTTGTTTTGTCTTTCTTAAAAAAAAGCAGTCTTACTGTGCAGCGAAATTACTTTGTAAAATGTATGTCAGGGTGCTAATTATGCAGAGGGCAATGGCACAGAAGATTTTAAGTAAAAGTTCGCGACAGGGATGAAAACATCTCCATGAAGCCATGGTACGTTAGAAAAGTGGCTGCTTGTTCTGGAAATGCATGCAAAATATAATGAGTTTTGGAACTTGGACTGATTGAACAAATTAATAAGGTTCTGTCACCTTTTGTACTCCCTCCGGATCCCTGAAGAATCTGAATGCATCTGACAATCCCTGAAGATTCATTTCATCTCCTCAATTTTTTTCCCTGCATTTCATTCTCAGTCATACAGGATTTGTCAAACCTGGAAGCATTTTTGATTCAATATGAAACATGTGAAAACTACAAAGTAGCTATCCTAGATCATATTGAAGTAATAATTTCACATTGGGGGATAGCAACACTACGAGTTTATATAAAGTCTCAGATCTCCATTGTCCCATCCATTGGCCTCATCATCTCCATTTCTTTTGTACTTCAACATAGCAAGAAAGGTTTTAATACGTCAATAATTTTGCAGACCTCTCTCAGAAATGGCAAAGAATTACTTTTGAACGATTATGAGTCCTATGTGCATAATATCTCCGTATTTACAATAACTAATGTGGAAGAATGGGGCCATGGTGGCTTAGAGGTTAAGACGCTGAACTGCAGACCGGAAGTTCGGTAGGACAGCAGTTCGAGACCTGAGAGCCGCATGACAGAGTGAACTCCCGTCTCCTGTCCCAGCTCCTGCCAACCTAGCAGTTTGAAAGCAAGGAATTGCAAGTAGATAAATGGGTACCGTTGTGACGGGAAGTTAACAGCGTTCCGTTAGTCACACCGGCCACATGACCATGGAAGCTTCTTCGAACAACACTGGCTCTTTGGCCTTAGAAATGGAGATGAGTACTAGAGTTGGACACGACTGGCTTTCAAGCAGGGGATACCTTTACTAATGTGGAAGAACTGCTTGAAACCTGATCTGTTTTTATCGTAGAGGTTCTATGGAGTCACTCACCATGAATTTATTATTTATTTATTATTTATTTAAGGAATTTGAATCCCGCCTTTCTCCCGGCAAGGGCACTCAAGGTGGCTTACAACATTAAAATAACATATACATTAAAATAATTAACAAATAATTAAAACAATTAAAACAAACAACCCCAGTGGGTCAGCTAGACAACCTATATTTACATTTGTTAAAAGCCATTTGTTAAAAGTTAAAAGTCAGCCCACCATGACAGACATCGAATGCTAGTCTAAATAAAAATGTCTTAAGGCCCCACCGAAAGGTCTCTAAAGAGGGAGCCGTTCTTAATTCCAGGGGGAGGGAATTCCATAATTGGGGCGCCACAGCCGAGAAGGCCCTATTCCGCACCGCCATCCCCCTCACCTTCGTCAATGGCGGCACGGTTAACAGGGGCCCCCCTGATGACCTCAGAGTACGGGTCGGATTATAAGGAAGGTCCCTCAGATACCCTGGACCCGAGCCGTTAAGATTTACTTTTGGGAATCTTCAAAAAAATGGGTTGGTGTGTCAAGATCTCAACACACACCGTTACCTGCTTAATTAACATACCAGGATCTTTCCAAAAAGATCATTAGTGTTTCCACGATGTAAATATGGAGGTTAAATTGAGTGGGATCAAAAGTCAAGTTCATTAGACTAGGCCAGAATAAATCCCAATACATTTTGAACCCACCAGATTTCTTAAAGGAATATTGTTCCAAAAAATAAATACACAAAAACATGAAAAGAATATGAAGTCACAATGTGGTAGTCCAAGAGACTGTGACAAACTTGGAAGGAGGTGTTCCAATGGTAAAAAAAAAAAAAAGTACAACAATAAGATATCATGGCTTTGATACTACTCTTGTTGAATTGCTACTGGTTTTGAAATGTGCTGGGATTTGTTTTGGCTCAATCCAATAAATTTGATTTACAGCGCAATCCGACTTAACTTTTGTGCCGGTTTAACCAGCGGCGCAGCGAGAACGGGAGGCCCCAGAATGGAAAAGGGATTCAAATCCCCTCCAAAAGAGGAATTCAAAGGGGATCTGAATCCCTTTTCCATTCTGGGGCCTCCCATTCTCACTGCGCCACTGGTTAAACTGGCACAAAAGTTAAGTCGGATTGCGCTGTTAGTTTTGTTTCTATAGTTATTCTGATTATTTCCCGAGGCTCTTACCATACTGTATAAGCTCTGTTTGTGCTTATATGGACACAGTTGTGCAGCTTGTCACAGCTGGTGTACACCAAAAATTGCATAGGTCCCCGTGCAAAGTAAAATCTTAGTTTTTCTTTCACTATACTGCACTGCAAGATCTAAAAAGCTTCATCATAAAATAACTGTGGTGAAGCGCGATTAGTCAAAGCAGAAATAACTCATTATAAACTTCTGTTTCTACACAAAACTCTATCCAGGAATATTTACAAGTCAGTTGTGTCAGCATGATTATTGTTTTCAGAGAACAATGTAACAGGAAAGGCTCATCAGGCTCAGAAGTGAAATACAATTTACTGCTTACTCTGCTAATATAAATATAGCCGGTATAGAATAGTTTAGCACACTAATATGTTGTTGCCACAAACTGAGATGAAATGGCAAGGGGTGGGGGCAGGTGGAAATATCTTGCATCGAAAAATCTATTGCAGTAAGTAAAAAAATTCTCACAGTTTCTAAATTGTATTTGAACAGTATTAGTGGGTCCTAAGTCCTAAGCTTTTAATCAGGCCACCATAGGCTCTTCATAGGCTCTTCAGCGTGGGACTCGAGGCCCATGCTGAATCCTATCCAGGGAAGGTCATGGCTGGAGGTCTACTCAGGGTAAGTGGGCATCTGCCTGCTTACCCTGGGTAAACCCCCAGTCTGTGCTCTGTAGTTGGCGTAGGACTGACTGAGCAGCCCTGTGTCAGGGCTGGAGATCTGGGAGGGGGGAAAGGATACAGTGTTTATCACGGACACCGGTCCCGGCCCCTCCCAGGTCATCTCCGTCCTCCCCGTGCCCCGTTAAGCCCCCTCCCTGCCCACCCCCAGCCCCCGCCGCTTACCTGGTCGGAGCACCCTTACCTGGTCTGGCGTGTGCAAGGCCTTCATATAGTGCTGGCAGGATGGCGCAGGCGCCGTCTCCTCTCCAGGTGTCGAAACATGCCTTATGGCACATTTGCGAAACCCAGTGCTGCAGCCGCAGTACCCGTAGCCCATAGGATTGGGCCATAAGTAAAGCCAGGAATCCTTAAGAAAAAAAAATCCTACCCTCATTGCTCTTAAAGTTTTCTCCCTCCTTTTTCAATAGTCAGTTCAGTGGCTCATATTGCAAGATCCCATGAGACCTCCTTTTTTCCTCGTTGTGGCTTTGTTCAAAACAAACATATGTCAGGAGTTCCTAGTAACAGTAGGAGACCAGTACAAAATAAATATAAAGGATGCCCCAAAGGCTTATGGTAGCATTTTGAGAGTCAGAGGAAAAAAAGCTGCGTGGCTTATTGTCGGGAGACACAACTTGAGTCCTTAGTTCTTCCTGGACATCAGAGTGTCTCTATGAGAATCCTTGGTGTGTGTTTTTCCCCTAGCATTCAGCAAAGCAAACTAGATAGCAAAGTCTAACCACTCATGGCAAAATTCCCTTGTCAATGGATGTTTCCCTCCATTATCATTACATTGTGAAGGCACCTGAAAAGTTTCATTAGGCTGAAGGCATCTATCAGTTCCCAAAATATCTGAAATCTTTTGAAAGAGGGAATTCCCAGGGAAGCAATTAAAGCTATTCTATTTCAAATGTGCTGTTTACATGGCAGAAACACACACACACACCCCTTTATAAAACTGGAAAAAAATGTGAGGATTAAGGTTTTAAGTTTTCATGTTGTTTCTCAGAGGACCAAGTTTTGAAAGTCTGTTTGTGCCTTTCTTATTATTTTACTACTGGCACAGAGATGTGTGTGAAAGTTCACCTAAAGATTTTTTTCCCCAAAAGTTTCTACACTTTGGAATCTTATAATACAATACAATACTAATACTAATAAATAGAAACTCTCTAGCTCCTCCATGCTGGAACGTTTTTTTAAAAAGAAACCTTTCCTCCAAGGCATTTAATGTATCTACATAAACATCCCTGTGAGATAGGTTAAGTTGAGAAAGAGTTGCAGGCCAGCATACATACAGTATTTCCAAAAACCAAATATTTAGCATAAGCCTATTTTAATTTTATTTATTTATTTATTTATTTATTTATTTATTTACAGTATTTTTACCCCGCCTTTCTCCCCGAAGGGACCCAAGGCGGCTTCAAAGCCCCCATTGACACTCCCCCCGAGGTACTCCTCCTCCATTTAGGTGAGAACGACCTCAGCCAGAGGACCTCCTTGTCCTTGAGGCTGCAGGGCCGTAGGGACCTGAATTTGATTAGATGGTGGATCCCGGGGGGTTCACTCCTTTGCTCCATCATGCTCCCTAGATGGGTTTGGGAGGGGATCCAACATCTAATCAAATGCAAGTCCCTACGGCCCTGCAGCCTCAAGGACAAGGAGGTTCTCTGGCTGAGGTCGTTCACACCTGAGGAGTACCTGGGGGGGGGGGGAAGTGTCAATAAGCTCTCGAACGGTGGGCAACAGTTGACCCCATAACATTCTTCTCTTGGCGGCAACATGCGCCAAGCTACCCAACCCCCACGTGGTGCCAAGGCCAGTCGAAGCCACTCTCTTCTGAGCAAAACAAGAAGGAATGGCTGTAGAGAAGGACTCACGTGAGGGGTATGCCGACACCGGTTGACAAACAGAATCAAATAAGAAAAAACAGCAAATGACGGGGGGGGGGGGACCCTGCGGGATCCCACCCCAAAGGAAGGAGAGGTCATAGAGCCCCAAGCACAGGACATCCCAGCTTCCCAGCCCTTGCCAGCAGCCCAGGCCAACCAAGGATAGACCCTTTTACAGGGATGAACTGATAACGGCAAGCCCCCAAACATGTTTGTAGAAATATTCATTAATGGTTATAGTCATAGAAATAACCTGCAGCACTTCAGATGACGAATCTTACCTAGGAGCACTTTTGCCTAAGTTTAGTTGGCACTTAGAGTATAAAATCTTAGGCTGTAAACCAGTGTGTCCCCAGTACACATACTGTTAGTTTCTGCACCACATGGAGCCCAAAGGAGCGACAGCCAAGCTGTCCCCAATCAACAGAACCATGCAAGGGGACCAATTATTTATTTATCAGCTTCTAACCATCCCCATCCAAGGAGCTCAGGGTGGCCTACTTGGTTCAATGCTAGTTTTCCCTAGTTTGATTTGGCTTGCCCTTTCCAGAATCAGAGGTGGCCTCCCAATAATGAACAGATACAAGTGACCCTGTTTTTCTCCATGCAGATAGCCATTATTAGCTATCTTTTACAACCTCACATAAAATCTAAAAATCTCCCCTTCAGTTAACCTTGTTATATATGTATAGTTTACATATACATATAGTTTCACCCGGGGGGGGGGGGGAAGCGGGGTATAAATCCAATAAATAATAAGAGTTTTTAACCTAACTTAAATAATTTATATACCCTTTTATATAATTAGTTATATAAATATATTTTAGACTAGCCTATTGTCACTATATAAAAATGAATGCTTGTGTATAAAAAAAATAATAAGGGGGTGGTTGGGTAGCAGAATAGCCACCACACTTTAGCCCTGAAAGGAAAGCTCAAACATGAGCTAAAGGAAAGGAGAAAATACAAGCCTGCAAACAAAACGCTGAGAGCCACAGAAGAAAAGACACAACAATCCAGTTAAAATGACAGAGCCAGCAGCAGGAATAAACTCACTGATGAAATAAAATGGCTTAAGAGCCCCTGAGGAGAGAGCAAGAACTAAGAGAGGTAAAATGGCCACCAGCAAAAAGCCAACAGGCAGAGGAAGATGGAAACCAAAGCTTACAAGCAGCAGCTAGGTAACAAGCAAGATGAATTAAAAGGCAAATGAGATACAGATAGCTAAGGGATAAGTAAAAAGGGGAGAAAGAGAGAAAAAGAGAAAGAAAGAAAAAAGAGCTGCAGCTATGCAATTGAGAAAGTGAAAAGGTGCTTAAATTCAACAGAGGTTACAAACCAGCCCCGACTGGGCAGTCAAAAGCTAGCCACCAGCCTCCTTGCAGCAAAGATGTGAGGCCCAGCCAGCAGCAGCGCACCAAAAGATGTCCTCTCCTGGTCACTTCTTTGACTGGGCTGAGTGGGAGAGCAATGCTCCCCAGAAAGTCCCTCCCCTTAGGCGAGGCTCCAACCAATCAGCTGGCTAGCCCCTGCCTCGCACCAAGCCAGGGGGTGGGGCAAAAGCGATGGTGCTTTAATTAAGGCATCCCAGGGACCGTGTATTCCTTTACTGATGCCTGGATTGATACACCTGCCCTCCTCCCCACCCCCGTTGTTACCCCATTCCACCTCCCCTGTCCCGTTCCACCTCCCCTGCTGACCTACCTTAGTTGGCGGGTGCTCCGTAGCTGCTTCAGCCTCGACACTGGAGTTCTAGAAGCATGTGCCTCCGCGTGCTTTCGGAAGTCTGCTTGCAATGGCCAGAAAGTGTGCCCCGCCGCCGGAACGTTAGTTACAGCGGCAGGGTGGCAGTAGGATTGGGCCATTAGTACGGTAATTTTGTGGTACTGATCATATATACTGTAACTTGGTTGTTCTTGTATTATTTCAAATAAATGCTAGTCAGTCAGAAACCTCAAATACACTTTTATTTATAGGTGAATAAATTGTATTTATGGTTATGTTTTTGGTCTTCACTTTCATAAACAAATATCAACAATCAATACAAATTTAAAAGATCAATTTTTAAACATTATGTCAATGATACACCCAGCTATTCTTATATTGACATCTGTGATCTTTCATGCTGGATGAAATCTGTACAGAAATATGCAGAGGCTTCTATGATGATGAAACACTTATTTTTCATCATGTTAGGCAAGATATATCAGAGTTACCCCCAAGAGCAAGATCACCAAGCGACTGAAGCAGAAAAGGCACATTTGAATATATTAAATGTGACTTTTCAGAATGTGAAGAACTGCTCCACAGTTGCTTCAACCTGGATAATTGATTGTTCTGCTACATTAAGATTGAGGCATGAACCATTTGCTTTACACCTGATCTTAAGCTTTGTGTCTGGGTTATTACAATTAGAATACTTCAGACTTTGATGCTTAAAACAGCTTATGTTCCAACAATTAGTAGTTGATCAGTATCAGTGATGTGCACTATAGGGCTGCCAGGTTGCAAACTGTTAAATTGGCATGGTAGCTTTAAATTCTCCAATACAGTAGGCAGACTGCCTCACCCACCTGCGCCTTATCTGGTTCCATTGTCTCTCCCTCTTTACTGTGCAGCAAATCTAAATTACCGGTTGCTACAGCAGGTAGAGGAACCAGATTACAGGACCAGAGGAGAAATGAGTGGGAAGGGAAGTGTTGTGACTTTCATCTCTTCCTCTCTACCAGGTAATATTTGACACTTCTATAGTATGGTATAGATGTGCAGTTTACAACCTGGCAACCCTTCTGAAGATACACAGCTCCAGCTATCAGGTGCATGAATGCCAAAGTAAAGTTCCCAGCGGCAGCAATATCATAGAACACACACACAAAAAGAGTCCTGGTGTGATCTGCTGCTGCGTCAGCATTCCTTTCGCATGGTGTTTGCATCGTTGAGCACATGCCTATGCGCTGGTGTATACTGGTAACTTGCAAGGAAAAATAATGCAGCAATTCTGAAATTCCTCTGAAACAGTTTTGGAAATTCTCCAAATTGAAAGGTTGAAAGGTTGCACGACAGGGTAGAACATTGGGCATGACTGATCCATGGAACAACAATGAAATAGGATGGACAGTTGCTCATCCCTCACTTTAGGAGTAGATAATTGATAGATTTTGCCTGACGGTGGGTGGGTGACTAGAAAATTGATGGATATTCTATCCGTAAAACCTTAAAACCAGAAATATAATAAAAATATACAGTATTTATATACCGTCTTTCTTGTCATTGGATTTCTCCTCTGACTTTAATCCAAGGTGGTTTACATGGGCAGGCTTTTCCCAACCTCCCTAATGGTTTTTTTTTTTTTTTTTACAATCATATACTGTATAAATGTCAAACCTTTCATGAACAACTACATTCCAGATGGTATCCTTTTGCAGTCTGGCCTCTCCGCTGGCCGTCACCTCCCACACTAGGCTGACACAGCTGGCAGCTCTTATCTCTCCTCACAGAGACTTTTTCACAGCTTTTTGTCAGTGGCATGTCTCGAACTGGCCGTTCAACGATCTTCAGGCTTACGAGGCGGCAACTCTACCACCTGAGCCAGACCTCCTGCCAATGTGTATGTGCATGCGTGGGTGTGGTGTGGTGTGTGGTGTACACACACCACAGATGTGTGCATGCACATGTGTGCTTTGTAACTGACCTGGAGATGGAATTGTTAAAACTTTGTTGTTAAAATTTATTTGGGGGATATTATCTTACTGGGGCATGACTGTGGGCTATGGGACATTATTAAGAGCTCTATTACTTCAAAATTAACCAGTATGCCCCTGTTGCTGCTATTTTCCTCCATTTCCTCTGTTGTTTCCGTTTTATCTCTGTTTCAGTTGTGAACCCCAATATGCTATTTTCTCTTGTAGTGGCTCTGCATGTTGCCCTTCAAATATAGACTATGACCTTGAAACTATATACCTACAGTACTTACAGCGCAATCCTGTGTAGGATGCAGCGGCCAGCCTAAAGGGCCGACTGCCACATCCTGTGCAGTTTCCGGGCTCCCCCGAGGCAGCCCGAGAGTACCTCAGGAGAAGGGGACATTTGTCCCCTTCCCCGAGTGCAAGCCAGCCGGGGCCCTATGGGCCTCTTCAGATGTATGCCAGCTATGAAGCTGACGTACATTCAAGGGGGGGGGGGAGATGGCCAGGCCCGGGAACGGGCCTAGAATATAGGCGGAGCTCCACGGCATCTCCCAACCTGGGCTGGCCCATGGTCACTCCCCCCCCCCGGCTTCCCTGTGCTGCCCTCCCCCGCCCCTGCACTGACCGGTGCAGGACTTACCTCCACCAGTGGATGCCAGGTCCAGAGGGTGGCAGAGTGAGGGCTGCCGGCCTCTGCGCCAGCGGCCCTTACTCTAGAGTCATCTCAAACATGTTTTCTGGCACGTTTGCAATGGCCTAGAGAGGCGGAGCACACGCTCCGCCACTCTAGGCTTAGAGAGGATTGCGCTGCCTATTACAATTTTGCAGGTTTTCCTTAATCCAAAATAGCTAGAGAATCCCTCCTAAAAAGTGATGTTTATGGACATTCCAGCCTAGAGGTTCAGACCAATCCTACTTAATGCCCCGTGCGGTGATGCAGCTGCACCAATGTGGCACACACTGTAACCTGCAAGGGAGTTTTGGCCTCTGGAGGCCTCCTTTGGGTAAGAGAACATTTGTTCCCTTGCCCCAGGGTTAGCCCTCGCTGGCTCGTTGGGTATACACGGACCTGTGCCTTCTATATTGCTGGCGCAAGTCCACGTGGATCTGAATTGGGGGATTGAGGCCAGGAAAGAGGATAGGATATTGGAGTATGCCGCTGCTGCCAATATCACCCTCTTCCTGGCCCTCATCCACCTTCCTCCCCGCCCCTTCCTCCTCCTCCTCTCTGCCCCATTCTGCCCCTCCCACCCCCTGTGCTGATTTACTGGTGCCAGTGCATATTCCTGATCTGCTGGCTTGCGGATCCGACTGCTCACTGCTTGCAGAGGCAGCCAGGCCACACCAAATGGCTTGTCGCCTTAGCCGTAAAGAGACTTGCGCCACTGGAACGAGTGTTCTGGCAGCGTGAAACTCGGTTAGGATTGTGGGATAATGCCTGAGCTGTCAGTGGACAATGCATCTGCGTTCAAACCATGAACTCAGCAACAACGGAGCACCAGAACAATCTGCCTGATCCCTCTTTGTCAGCGGTGACAGTTGAGGTCAAGAAGTCCACCTTGGGAAACTGTAGAATATGCATATGTTCAAGTCTGTCTCTGAATGCACATTTGCTTAGTCTCTCTGTACAATAGAGTTTTGTTGCTTTTAGAGTTGCCGTTCTAAGTCTGTATGAAATTGTGTATGCAGGCACACAAGGAGGATAAACGAGATGTCACCCTGTGCTTTGACCATGCACCAAGTACCCCCCCCCAAAAGAGGTTATTTCCTATAAAACAAACTTGATATTTTTTATATACGATGTGTTTAACACAAAACATTCATCCCAAGCACGAGACAACATTAGTTATTAATGATTGACATTGTCAATATTTAATACAACTGCATTCTTCTCAAATATAAGATGATTGATATGAAATATTCATTACTGGTCCCAGAAGTAGCCCATCCATTAGGTGAGGTGAAGCAGATTGCATCAGCAGCTGATTACGGGTGGGGGGGACCCGTAGGTGTCCCTAGGGTGGCGGATTCGTGGTGTCTTTCACTGTGTCTGCCACTTCCACCACCTCCTTCCAGCCTGCCACAACCACTGAAAGCGAGTGGAAAGTGGATCACCCACCTCCTTACCTTGCTCCTCATGCAGCTTCTTCAAACATGGAAGTGCAAGACTTCCGGTCTGATTTACAGGGACCACATGAACAAAGGAGCTCCTTCATTTGCCGGGTCCCTTTAAATCAGGGGTGGGGAACCTATGTGCGGTGGAGGGCCATTTTCCTATGGGGAAAATTTGCCGCGGGCTGGCCGTCAGGCCACTCGAAATTTTTTGGGGCCCCCACCGCAAATTTGACAAACCCCCCCCCGCTCTCCCACCCACCGCTCGCTCTCCCTCCCACCCATCCACCACTCGCTCTCCCACCCACCCACCCACCTCTCTCTCTCTCACACTCTCCCACCCACCGCTCGCTTGCTCGCTCGCTCACCTCGGCGCCTACTTCTTCTGAAAGCGGCCTTCCTGTACCTGCGCAGATCGCCGCTGAGGCCAAGAGATTGCCCTCTCTGCCTTAGCGGCGATCTGCGCAGGTATAGAAAGGCCGCTTTCAAAAGGAGGAGGCGTGCGGCGGTGGTGGAGCCTCCGGTCTGGTCCTGCGGGCCGGAGGTTCCCCACCGTTGCTTTAAATTCTGAACTTCTGCAATTGAAGAAACCACATGAGGAGCATGGTAAGTGGCTACTTTTTTTTGTCATTATGCAGAGGCAGCAGACCCAAGGCAACATTGGGTGTCATTCCAGGCCAGTGGGTGGCGCAGTGGGTTAAATCGCTGAACCATGAGCTGTCGATCGAAAGGTCGGCAGCTCGAATCCGCGACGGGGTGAGCTCTCGTTGCTTGGCCAGCTCCTGCCAACCTAGCAGTTCCAAAGCATGTTAATATGAGTAGATAAATAGGTACCACTTGCGGGAAGGTAAACAGTGCTCCGTGTTCCAGCCGCATGCTACTCGCTGCGGCAAGGAGAGTCATGCTGGCCACATGACCACGGAGGCGTCTTCAGACAACGCTGGCTCTTTGGCTTTGAAATGGGGATGAGCACCACACCCTAGAGTCAGACACGACTGGACTTAATTGTCAGGGGTCACGTTTACCTGTTTTCTTTGTGCCAGGTGCAAGGGAGTGGCGACAGGATACAAGTATCTTGTTGTCTTGTGCTCCCTGAGGCATCTGGTGGGGCCACTGTGTGATACAGGAAGCTGGACTAGATGGGCCTTTAGCCTGATCCAGCAGGGCTCTTCTTATGTTCTTATGTTCACGCCGCTGTTGACCAGTCCATATATGTTATATCTGTATCTCTCATGTAATTACCGTTGGAGGGTACATTGACTCATATGTATGGATTCGGCTCCGGTCACTGTGGAGCTCTCGATTATCGTCTCATGAAAAGTTAATGTTTTTGGAACATTCCAGTTTTATAAAGAGAGGCAACATGGGAGGTTATAAATGTGTTTCTCTCTTCAAAGGGTCAGGCTTGTGAAATGCCAAGAGATGAAAGTCCTCTCTGACCTCTTTCGGCAGGCGAGAACAGCAGGATTTGTGCATAATCACAAATGTTTTTATGGCTCCTTCAAGCAATCTGGTG
The DNA here is from genome assembly GCA_026170595.1 of Plestiodon gilberti rubricaudatus. Classification (NCBI taxonomy): domain Eukaryota; kingdom Metazoa; phylum Chordata; class Lepidosauria; order Squamata; family Scincidae; genus Plestiodon; species Plestiodon gilberti. The sequence continues at coordinate 120,765,728 of JANXHW010000001.1, read as the reverse complement.
TTTGCTCCCAGCGCCACTTGCTCATTGTTATTTTACTCCCGTGCCACTAACTCCTGCTCACGGCCCCTCTAGCTCCACTGGGGGGCAAAGATTCACATTATTTTCAAATTAGAAGCAAATAAAAAGAAAGCAACGCTAACGATGTTGACATTTTTATAGCGTGAGCTGAGGGAAATGGATGGGGTCACGTCCATAAGGGAGCTTCTTTTTCATCTGGCTGGGAAATGACTGACAGCTCAAGGTGTGTTGCAGACACCACAGGTTCGATTATCAGACATTAAAGTGAATCATAACTGAGTTGTGAATGGAAAGCAAGTGACATTCCTTTGTCAGGACCAGGTTTTTGAACCTCAGTTACTCAGTGCAATCCCCTGTTTCCCTAAGTGTTTGCTGTTGAATTTTCAAGTACAGAGCAAAACATCCATGGTAAAAAGAGAGTGGAAAAACTAAGCCATACAGTTTTCCTTCATTTTGCATACTCTGTACGCCTGGCTTTTAGTTCCATGTTTCTTGTGCTATGTAGTATGTTACCAATTATTTATTTATTATTATTATTATTTATACAATTACTGGTATTTATTTATTATTATTATTTATATATAATTATGGATACAATCCAGCACAACCAACTAAATTTAAATGCTCCTAACTTTACCTGAAAAGTCACCAAAAAGCCACAATAGGGCATCATTGTCTTGCAACAATGGTGTCTAATTTGACTTTCTTTGAGGTTGCAGGAATGGCGTTTGCTGTATCAAAACAGCTGGTAAGGAAATTCTTTTTTCTTTCCCCAGGAACTTTTCAATGAGAGTAATTCTGTTTGCCTAGAGATGCTGATGATGCTCCAAAATAGTCTTAGTACTTTGGATGAAAACAGATTGTTTTTATCCTTACTTATAGCCTCACAGTGTTCAAGGCAGCTTGTAGAAATAAAACCACAGACAATAAACAATATCAAGAGCACATTAAAAACATGTTCCAAAATCCAGCCAAAGTGAAGCACTTTAAGAGCAAACGTCTATGCATGCTTACTCCCAGGAGAGTGTGCATAGGAGGATTGCAGCTTTACAGCCAATCCTAACTAACCACCCCCTCCACCTGAGCAGCTGCACCAATGAAGTGTGCACTGTATCTTCAGGGGCACCTTCTGGGGGCTTCCTTGGGCAAGACTTTGCTGCCCCAATGGGTCTCCTTGGATCTGCGCCAGCTATTTTGATGGTGCAAGTCCAGGCAGATTAAGGGAGAGGGATGGGGACAGGGAACAAGGCTAGGAGCTGGCGCATGCCGGTGCTGCAGAGATCTACCTCTACCTCTCCTGTTCCGCTTCCCACCCCCCTCCCTGCCCCATAAACTCCCCCATCCCTCTCCCTCCCTGCCCTGTTCCACCCATCCCCTACCACTTCCCACCCCTGCTACTGGCTTACATTTGCTGTCAGAGGTAGCTGGCAGCAGGTTTATGGCACTGCCACTGTTTGTCATAGTGGGCTCAAAATGGCTGCTGACAGCATGTGTAGCATGTTGCCATATAGCCATTCATGCTAGCAGAACTGTGTTATGGCCATTTATGCTAGCAGAAATTACCTCCCCATAGGCCACTTGGCCTCCAATGGGTCTCCTCAGACATATGCCAGCAATTTTGCTGGCCTAAGTCCAAGGAGAAATAGAGGGCGGTTCGAGGTGGGGAAAGGGGGATAGGATCTTGGCATGTGTGGCTGCCATCAAGATCTTTCCCGAACAGCCCACCCCCCGCCTGGCCTGCTCCCCACCTTGAACTGCCCACGATGATCCTCCACTGAACCATCTCTGCCACCAATCTATCTGCTCCAGTGGGGCATCTAGGAACCACTGTCACACCCATGCAGGGCCTCTGGCCATTAGCACTGACGGCCTGGAAGTGCACAACAGCAGCACGGCTTTCACTTCACCAGTCCAGTGCTTATGGTGGCGGATCATAATATCCGCCATTGTAAGCCCTGCACACGATTGGGCCGTAAGTTTCATTGCTCACCAGGAGCTGCCTTCAACTGAGTCAGACCTTTGGTCCATCCAGCTCAGCACTGATCGGCAGCAGCTCTCCAGGGTTTCAGGCAAGAGAATCTTTACCATCCTCCCCCTTCCGCCAGAGATCCAAAGGATTGGAATTGGAACTTTCTGCATGCAAAACATGAATTCTTCTGCTGAATGACAGCCCTCTCTATTTATTTCAATAGGATTTACTTATTTCAGTGGGAGAATTAAGTACACACTTGAACATACTCCTGGTTGGAGGAGTAGGTTTTCTCTGTGCTAGGTACAAGGTGACAGGATACAGGTATCTTGTTGTCTTGTGTGCCCCCCTGAGGCATCTGGTGGGGCCACTGTGTGATACAGGAAGCTGGACTAGATGGCCTGATCCAGCAGGGTTCTTCTTATGTTCTTATGATCTTCCATTGAAATTAATGGGAATTAAAAGTGCTTCATTGTGATTGAATTGTGCCGACAGTTTAAAAAGCAACAGATGACATTTGTTGTTTAAAGAAGTTGGGTGGTTGGCTATGACAAAAGACCATTAATGTAATTTCCCACACACTTTGGCTTATCTCTTGGTCTGGGACAAATGCCATGCATTGATTGTAAGGGGAGGCATGAACACACTGCAGACATTTAATTGGCAAACACTGATTGCGCCAGTGGCAACTAAACTCGGCTTCAGAGTGGGATGAAAGATGTTGATACATTCACATATCTGGTGACAATATCTGGTGTCACATATCTGGTGACAAAGGGGCATGATAGGGCAATCACTCCCTAGACAAGTAGCTTGCCCTCCACTGGTCCCTCATTGCTGGATCCCTGCATTAACTTGGAAAGGCTTTTTTTTTTTTTGCATATTGAGAGCACTTTATTATTCTTGGTCAAGGTAGATCGATTGGTTCGAAAGATCGATAGATAGATAATACTGAAATCCTATGACACTTTCCTGGAAGCTTACTTCTAGGAAAGTGTCATAGGATTTCAGTATTATCTATCTGTCTGTCTATCTATCTGTCTGTCTATCTATCTATCTATCTATCTATCTATCTATCTATCTATCTATCTATCTATCTATCTATCTATCTATCTATCTATCTATCTATCTATCTAATCTATCTATCTACTGAACACAATGAAACTTACTTCTGAGTAGTCACACATAGGATTGTGCCGTGTGTGTGTGTGTGTGTGTGTGTGTGTTCAGAGAGAGAGAGAGAGAGAGAGAGAGAGAGAGGATATAACATTTTTTTGGATGTAGCTTCATTGCTTTGTTTGGTGGCCTGAGGCGTCATTGGCTTTTTTCAACAACTTGCTTTGCTTCATGCCCGATCTGGATGGTTACCTCATTTCAATTTTGATCCATTTGTAATTGTTTCCCACTGATTTGAGTGGGCAAAATTCAATTCACAGCAACTTTTAAGTCACTTTTCAGAATTGGATGGCATTTACAGGGATGGAAGCCATCCACAAAATCAGTTAAATTCCATTGATCTCTGAAGGAGGAGGATTTGGTTCAGAATGTGATTCTTTCCAAATCAAATGCACACTCCTTTATATATGCATATATAATATTTCTCCACGGACTCACTTCTGTTTATGTTCAGGATGGGAGCACTGGAGTGAAATATATTGTTATTTTTCTGTCGGAAATCAACCATGTTGGACAAAGTTTGCCCCCTTGAAATGCACTTTGCCCCATATGTGTTCTGCCACTGATCCCCATAAAACAAAGGCTTAAAGTAATCTGCAATGTGAATGTATGAATACATTGTATCTATTTTATTGTGGTAATTTGACAGGTGATAAGCTGTCTTGCAAGGGGGCCTCTTAAATGGAACTGAAAGGCAGAGCATAAACGTTATTAATAAATACATAGGCAAACCAAAAATATACTAAAGATTTGGAGCTGAAAAGGTAACTACTGTATATGCTGTGGATGTAGAAATGGTTCTGGGTGAAGGTCCCGAGTGACAGAGATGGTTCTGGCCTCAATCCACCCCTCCCTGCCCCAGTCTCTGCCCTGTTCCTCCCCCTCCTGGCCCCGTTCTGCCCACTCCCTGACTCTTGACCACCCTCATGCTGATTTACCAGTGCCAAGGCTCCTTGGTGGGTCTCTGGAGTGTGGCCGCAGCCACTCCCCACTTGGGGTACTGACCTGACCAAGCTGAATGGCATGTCGCCTTTTGTATCAGCCATAAAGCATGCTGCACCATTGGGAAAACCATTCCTACGCTGAATTTCATTGTGGAACTAAGACGTGTGTTATGATCATTCTGAAACTGACATAAAATTGTATCCAGTACAGTGGACCCTTTTTATTCACGGATTTGGGACTCGGATTTAACTCAACGCAGGTCCCAAAGGGTCCACTGTTTCAATGCTTAAAAAAAAAAAGTAAAAATAACCGTGTTTTTTTACCTTTTAAATCCAAACCGCTGTGTGTTCTTAAACCCCCCGTTTTTTTAACCTTTTAAATCCCAAACGCTGCATGTTCTTGTGCTATTCATGCTTAAATCATGCTCTGGAAGGCTCCTCCGTGTCATGCGACTCCCCCCCCCCCAGATTACTCCAGAATGCATTCTGGGGCGATCTTGGGAGGGGGTCGGGCGGAGTCGCGTGACACGGAGGAGCCTTCCGGAGCACGATTTAAGCATTAATAGAAGGGGGTTGGATTTAAAAGGTAAAAAAAATGTTTTGGAGGACTGGACTCCAGTTTAAGTGTTTTTTGGCATCCGCAGGGGTTCCGGGAATGGAACCCCCGTGGATACCAAGGGCCAACTGTACTTTATTGGAAGTGGAGACTCCCAGTGAAACACCCCAGACTCCTGAAAATGACCCATAGATGCATTCAGATCACACATCTGACATGCAACACATTGCACCCATACATGGAAATAAGAGCTGAGACAACTGTATTGGATTAGACTTGAACACCAACTTTATTAATTAAATGTGATAGAGAACTGCAGCACAATAACTCAGGTACTCCTCAACTGTAGTGTAGGCATAAATCATAGGGGCAGTGCATTTCTTGACACAGAGACCAGCAGCAGTCACCTGACTGCTCCCACCTCCTTGAAGCCATACAGTTGACTGTGCTGAGGGGAGGAAATGTCTCAATCACCACTCCTCGTGCCTCAGAACTCTGAACGGGTGAGGCAGGCAATCCCCCAAAGAGGCTTCATTCCGAGCAGTGGCATTCCTACACCCCCCGTGTGGGGGCACTGATGTGACACCCCCATATGACACCACAAGCCCCCCCAGGGGGCGTGACATCATTTTCCGTGTGCCGCCACTGAAATTTGGCGCAGCACGAAAACACACACACTGGCACATTTTGACTCATTTCAGAGCCAAATGGCATCCAGGTGGTCAGGCCTATCTTGCAACTGAAGACATCTCAAGACTATGAAAAGCGGCGGAGGGGGTGGTGGATCCAGGGGCAAGTACACCCCCACCTTGTGGCACCCCGCTGCCCTGGGGCCCCCGCCCCCCTCGCCCCCCGTAACAACGCCTCTGATTCTGAGACACCTCTGGACCTCAAAGCCGTGAGAGGCTGTTTCATGAGATCCCCTTTTCATCATAACAGTGCCTTGTTGAACCAATTATATTCTAGATTCTCCTCTGGTACCTGTAATCAACAGCTATCATGACAGGGGACTATGCTGGTTGAAGCACCGCCCATTAAGAATGTCAGCCCAGCTCAAACCTCAGTAAGGAATACTGTATGCAAAATAAACCAAGAGGCAGTAATCGGAAAATCACAGTGGTGAATTAAATTCCTACTTGGCTCTGAGTTGACTGGCTAATTTCATTCTGCAAGGAGGAGGGAGGGTATGTACTGAATTAAATCCAAAGAGGGCTCACAGTGGGCAGAACCTCCCTAAGCAGTACTGCCCTGTCGCCTGTGTTCAGCTCATGGTCCAATTGCCGTCCCACTGCAGTGGACAGACATCATCACCCACCTCCATTCCGAACCCAACTCTGCAACACCGTCACTCTCTGGCACATCATATTGAACAGTTTCCTGTTAAATGAAAAAATGCAAATGTATCAAATGGATTTTGGCAGTGCTTGCAGATGCAGGACGCAGGTATATTAAATTACCTGTTGGTAATTTGAGAAATTTGGGTATTGTAACGCAATACATAAATGATTAGTTTAACCCAGAGAACCTCATTAATAAAACACAGCAAAGAGTTATCCAGATATGATGACTCTATGAAACTTTGGAGGGCTCTGTCAGAGTTGCAGGAATAGTAATTTCAAACCTGGTTAAACTTTCCAGCTCTCCTGAAGGCAGTCACTGTTGTAGAAAGAAAAACTTGCCTAGCCTCTTTGAAATAACAAATATGAAATATGTACATGTCTGGCAATTAATTTATCTGTGTGTCAAGATAATGACTGGATCAGCGCATCGCTCTTCACTAAGAGGGACCTGGCTGAATATTTTAAGCCTTCAGCAGGAATGGTTATTAGGTACCTTTCAGAACAAAGCACTTTCATTTCATTAGAGTTGGTAGCGAAGAAATGGCTCTTTTCAAAAGGCATCCTGGGACTGAGAGTACAAATGAAACCTGATTCCCTGAGGCATCTGGTGGGGCCACTGTGAGATACAGGAAGCTGGACTAGATGGGCCTTTGGCCTGATCCAGCAGGGCTCTTCTTATGTTCTTATGTTTTTATTCCTCTGTGTGTATCGGACTCGGAGCTTAATCCTGTCCCCCGCCATGCTATAGCATGCAGCCATGGCAAATAGGTGCATGCTGCATTCTATGGTGGGCAGGGCCCATGGGAGGGGGGTAAAGGAGGTAAATTGTACCCGGGCCTGGGGTCAAAAAGGGGGCCCAGGAGCCAAAGGAGGCCCCCCAGAAATTTCCTGGGATCTTAGCTGGCCTTATGGAGAGTGAAAGACGGTGGCCGGACCAGGTCTACCAGGCCTGGGTGCCACATCGGGAAGTCTGGTAGACCTGTGATCCGAAGATGTTTCCAGCTATTTCTGCCCTCCCCCCATTCTGTTTTGCCCCCTCCCCCTTTGAGAAGGACCCCAAAAGAAACGTCGTACCCCCTGATAAATTTCCTTTCAGAGGCCCTGATGGTGTGGGGGGGGGGGCGACATGAACGAAATGGGAGATAAGTAAAAACTATTTGTACTTACCTCTATGTAAGCCCTCAAGACACCTATGGGTCTCCACAGACATATCCCAGGTGCCAGGAATTCTGTGAAATGTAATTTTCCCAGGACACCTGATGTCCCTGCGCTGCAGAGATTAAGTGCTCTGGAAACAGTGGCATCTTCAGCCCTCCTGCCGCCTGGGGCTAGGAGGGCGGGGGCTGGCCAAGCGCTCCCCGGACATCACGTGATGTGGGACGTCACGTGACGTCAAACGACGCTGTCGCTCGAAAGCTGGAGCGCGGCGCCCGCCCACAGCCATAACGGGCAGGTGGCGCTCCAGCTTTTGAGTCCGAGGAGAGCGTCCTCGTCGTCTAGGGCGTCCTCTTGGCTGGCATCTCGCCCTCGCCGTGAAGGAAAAGATCTGGCGAGGCGAGTACGTGGACATGTTCAGCCTCCTACAAAAGGAGCCTGAACCTGTCCAGCGTGTGGGGGACCCTCTCAGGGACCAGGACGTGGTCCGGCGGCAAAAGGTAGACAGGACTTGGGCGAACTGGCTATCTGGTTACTCTATATACATGGCGGTGGTGTTTCAAATGCACCCCAAAAAGGCCCAGGCCCTGATCAAGCATTTGGACACCGTCCACAAAGCTTCCAGGGAGTACGGCGGGGCCGGTTGGCTGGCTTATGACGAAGGCGTACGTCTGCGCTCGGCCCACGACCCCGCCATTGACTGGCGCGCCCCTCAATGGGAGATCTGGAACCACACGGTGGTCCCAGGGGGGGCCACCAAGGGCGACAGATCTGACATCGGGCACCTGATTGCTCGCGTACAGGGCGGCCAGGCCAAATCAGGCACTGGCAACCAGTGGGTTCAACCCCCGCGGCCCTGTTTCGAGTATAACACAGCGGGGCGCTGTGGCAGGCAAGGATGCTCGTTCTCACACGCCTGCGCCCTTTGTGGGGCCAAGCACGCTCTTAAGGGCTGCGCCCGACTGTCCGGGCAGAGACCTGGCAGCCGGGGACAGCCGGGCGATAAAAAGGGTGGGTGCTCCGGTTCCGGTGCCGGCCAGCAAGGAAAAGGGGCCAACGCCGATTAGACTTGGCCTCTTGCTACGGATACTGCGCGACTATCCTGACCGGAGAGCCGCGCAGCTCCTAGCTAATGGTTTTGCTGAAGGTTTCAGGATCCCGTCCCCCCACCCGACGCACGCGTCCTGGGCTGAAAACCTCAAGTCCGTGGCGGGTATGGAGGAGGTTGTGCGTGCCAAACTAGGGAAGGAGTTGGCGGCGGGGAGAATAGCTGGTCCATTTGAGACCCTCCCCATTCCCAACCTGAGAGTGTCCCCGCTTGGCGTCGTGCCTAAGAAAGTTCGTGGTGATTACAGACTGATACACCACCTTTCTTTCCCGCATGGCGCCTCCGTCAACGACGGCATACCAGAGGAATTGGCTTCCGTAAAATATATGTCCTTGGATGCGGCGATCGCGATTTTGCGCGGCTGTGGAAAAGGGGCTTTGATGGCGAAAGCGGATATCGAATCCGCTTTCCGCCTCTTGCCTATCCACCCAGACGACTTCTGTCTGCTGGGCATCCAATTTGAGGGCAAATATTACTTTGACCGGAATCTTCCGATGGGCTTATCTCTGTCGTGCTCGCTTTTTGAGGCATTCTCCACAATGCTGGAGCATGCCACCAAGGAGCGGGCCGGGATCCGGTCGGCCGCGCATTACTTGGACGACTTTCTTTTCATGGGAAGGAAGGGGTCCAGGGAATGCCAGACGTTGCTGGACATGTTTATCCTGCTCTGCAGGGAGTTGGGCGTCCCCTTAGCGCAACATAAGTTAGAAGGACCCACCGCACGGCTGACCTTCCTGGGAGTAGAACTGGACTCCGAGGAAGAATGTTGTCGCCTGCCGGCAGATAAGCTGTGCAGGTTGACGGGGCTTCTTGAGCAGGCCATAGGGGCACGCAAATTGTCCCTACGGGAGCTGCAAGTTTTGGTGGGTCACCTGGTTGGTCGCCCCAGGCCGGGCCTTCCTTTGGCGTTTGTGTGACGCCATGGTAGGGGCGCGACGGCCACACTTCAGAATCAGGATCTCCAGCTCCATGCGCGAGGATTTGTGCATCTGGTTGGTTTTCCTGCGAGGGTTTAACGGGATCTCCTTCTGGCGCGCAGAACGCCTTCTGAACGCCACGCTGGAAGTCCATTCAGATGCGGCGGGAGGCGCAGGTTTTGGAATTTATTTCAGGGGCCGCTGGTGCGCGGCACCCTGGCCCCCAGCCTGGGCGGAGAGTGCACTTGTGAGAGATCTGACTTTCCTGGAATTGTTTCCCATTGTGGTGGCCGCACACATATGGGCGGACGACTTCAGGAACGCCACGAAGTCGTTTTTGTTATCAACCAGCAAACCTCCCGCTCCCATCGTGTAATGCGACTTGTCAGGGCCTTTGTCCTCCAATGCCTGAGGATAAACGCCTTGTTCCGAGTGCAACACATTGCGGGCTTGACTAATACCATAGCGGATGCTTTATCTCATTTCCAGGAGGAGCGTTTCCGGGAGTTGGCGCCCGAAGCCCGCCTGGAACCAGAGGTGATGCCTCAATGGCTATGGCAGCTGGGCTTGCCAGAGCCTCCCACCTGATGTGGTCCGCCCTGGCTCCGTCTTCCCGTACCAGCTATGCCGGTAAGGTCAGAGCCTTTAGGGATTTCAGGACGGACTTCCCCTTGCCAGACCTATGGCCGGTACCTGTGGACCACCTCATTTGTTTTATACTACACCTGTGGGACAGCGGCCTGGCAGTTCGCTCAATCACAGTGTATTTGGCGGCTATCGCCTTCTATTCCAAAGCCTCGGGATTCGGGGAAGTCACAGGGGACTTCAGGGTTCGGAAAACCCTGGAAGGCCTCTGCAGGGCGGTGCCGTCACCCCCTGACTGGCGGCGCCCGATTACTCCGGCAATTCTGGAAGGTCTGAGTAGTGCCTTTGTGGGCTGTTGTGGGTCGGCTTATGAGGCGGCCCTCTTTAGAGCAGTGGCTTTCGTCCTGTTCTTCGGCGCCTTCCGACCTAGTGAAGTCTTGGCGTGTTCCAAAAAGGACACGTCGGGGAGGGCGTTACAATTTCAAGACCCGAGGTTCGCGCCATCTGGCGCCAGGCTTTCCCTCTGCCGGTCCAAGAGGGACCAGCGGGCCAAGGGGCAGGTGATTTACCTGTGCAGGGTGCCGGGGCTCCTCCTCTGCCCGGTGACTGCGCTCGATGCTTATGTGCGGCTTCGAGGCAGTCAGGCGGGTTGGCTGTTTCGGCATGCTGACGCCTCCCCATTGACCCTATTTCAATTTAGGGCAATCTTGTGCAGGGCTTTGTCCCTGCTGGGCCTGGAGCAGGGAGAGTTCGGCCTCCACTCCTTCAGGATCGGTGCGGCTTTGGCCGCGGCCTCCTTGGGGCTCCCGGCGACCGACATCCAGCGCATAGGCAGATGGCGGTCCGGGGCCTTCAAAGGTTACATTAGACGCTAATGGCGGGGCGGTGGAGCCCAGTTTCTTGCCATGGTGTCGGCCCCTCCCTCCGCTGCGTGCCTGGCGGCTCGGTGGGGGCCTATAACCCAGAGAGGGGGAGGTTATAGCACTGGAAGGTGCTCGGCCTGTTTGCCTTTGTGTGTTGTTATTGTTGTTCGGGTGAGGGATGTTTGGTGAACTCACCCCTGTTTCGTTTCTTTAGATGTTTACAGTCCTGCCCCAGCGAGGATTCTCCTGCTCGGACACTCCATCCTGTTCTGGGCACGGAAGAGGGCCACTGCTTCCGCCTGTGGCGACCAGCTGGGGTTAGGCAGCATCGCATCTGTGTGGTGGGCCGCCCAACGGGGATTACTCTGCAGCCAGCTCCTGCCTCTCTTGCTGCAGTTTCTGGACATCCACCCCCCGCCTCAGGTCTTGCTGCTACATCTCGGTGAGAATGATCTGTGCCAGAGGTCTTCCAAGGCCTTGAGGTTACAGATCCGTAGGGACATACACACCATCCGGGCATGGATTCCGGGAGTTCGTCTCCTATGGTCCAATATGCTACATCGAAGGGTTTGGCGGGGGGCATTACATCCCCGGGTGGTGGATTTGACCCATCACAAGGTGAATGCATACCTTGGACGGGTGGTGCGTGGGTGTGATGGAGCAATTATCCCGCACCCACGCATCCGACACGATGCAGCATGGTTATTCCGCGGTGACGGTGTTCACCTTTCCCCTTATGGGGCGGACCTATTTCTAGAAGACCTGCAGCGGGCTTTGTTTTCGTGTTTGGTCCAGTGGGGCTGGGTGATGAAGCGCTAGGCTGATCACCCGATGTGGCAGGTGGCGTGCGGAAACGGGTAGGCAGGTTGCTAGGGAATCGGCGTGCACCTGGAGTTCGGCAAGGTCAGGTGGTATGCCAGGACCACTCATCATGACACTGTTACCCTCGGGTCAGTGAGGCAGGCTGGCAAACCACCTGGCTGGAGCAGGGAGTACCATCAATGGCGTAGCCCGTATGGTCACCTGCACTGCTCAGCTGTCTTCACCTTTCAGGGTTGGCCGTGATAGGCCCCATCGGGCAATGACCGAAGGGGCCTGGAGCCTGGGTGCTCTCGCCAGATGAGCAGGGGGAGGTAAATAGCGAGTGCTATTTTCCCCCGACCAGTATCCGCACGTCAAAAGGGGGTGGTTAGATGCCCCTAGTTAAGTGTTGCCTTTGCAGGTCTTCTTAATTAATAAATAAAGTGACCATTCAATCCAAAGAAGCGTTGTCTGGCATATTTATTTCCGGGGTGTAAGGGTAATTATTTTTTTTAAGGTCACTGGCATCTGGGATGCTGATGTGGCAAATGTTCTCGGTGCTAAGGAGGGAGATACTCTCCCCTTGACACTACAATAAATACAGCAAGTGTAGCAGGCGCTGCCGCAATGATCTGGGAGATGGTTTGGGGGCTCATAAGGCTGGGACCTTACAGAGTGTGAGAGGGATCCAGATTATTTATGGTGCAACAAGGTTCAAACTGGTCTTGGATTTGAAGTAAACTGATCTATTTCCTTATTTTTGGGGAATCCAGTTGGAGGGGGGAGTTTGTCCTGCTTAACAGCAACCTCCATTCCACCTCAGAGGAAGATCAAAGACCACGGACTTGTGGGAAAGAAAAATATCTACATCACCTGCTCCTCACATGTTGTCACGACGTGACCAAATTTCCGAGTTAAAAATAAGCATGTTACCGGGTAACTCCGTCGTTTTAAAACTTTTATTCAAATTTACAAGGTGTTCTTAGCAGCTTTACGTTTCGCCCCAAGCATATGTGGCATCATCAGAAGTAAAACAGCCATCGAGGAACAACTCAAATTATACTAAAAGCCGCCTGGAACCTGGATGTGTCTGGTTCACAGGCGCTCAGCCGGCAGCGCTGATTACAATCTAATTCGTGCGTTCTGGAGAAACCAACTCCTCCTAATTGAAAGGATCTGACTAAGCCTTACACCAAGACATTCAAACTATTCCCCTTATAATGTTCCGGGAAAAAAAGCAAGCCCCATAGTTAAAGGCAAGCCCCGTATTTAAAAGAAACTGAACACAATGAAACCCCCCTCTGGTTAAAAACAGTGCAGCCATTACATATGATGTTAAAACCACAGGGATGGGGGCAATGGTAGTTAGAGCTTAAGATGATACCCCCAATACATTAAAACAGAACCTCAGCAACGCTAAAATCCTATATGTGGGAGTACCCTGTAAATAGCAGACCTTAACAGCACGTATAACAGCACCTTAACAGACCTTAACAGCACCTGCTCCTGTTCAAACCTGCTGCTGTTGTTGTTGTTGTTATTAATATTATTATTAATATTATTATTATTATTTATTTATATACCGCTTTTCAACAAAAAGTTTACAAAGCGGTTTACAGACAAAATCAAATGATTAAATGGCTCCCTGTCCCAAAAGGGCTCACAATCTAAAAAAAGATGCAGAAGAACACCAGCAGCCACCAGAAAAGACACTGTGCTGGGGTGAAAGGGGGGCAGTTACTCTCCCCTTGCTAAATATAAGAGGAGCACCAATTGATAAAGTGCCTCTTGCCCAGTTAGCAGGGGCTGCCTCTAGCAGGTGCTGTGGTAGTATCCAACCATGGAATGCCTTCCCAAGGTATATTAAACTGGTTTCCTCTCTACTGGCCAGGTACAGATTGAAGAACTTCCTGTTTTAGATGGCCTTAAGCTCTCTTTTATTGGCTGCAGCTTGTATGACAATTTAAAAAAAAACACCTTTTTTTAATTGCTGTTCATGTAAACTGCTTTGGTAACTTCATGAAAAGTGGAATATAAACCTTGTAGACAAGTAAAGAAATAAATTGGCACTCAGTCTTCACCCACATTTCCCAGCTGTTGAAGCTACACAGATGGTGGAACCTATGGGTGTGATTTGGGGAGGGGGGCAGGGAAGAGATGACGGGACATGGATCCCAAGCGGGAGAAACTATCATTACTTGACTTACAGGTGACAGGATTTTAAAAGGGAAATTATCCTACTGAAAAATCTATAGCGGGAAACTAAGCAAGAAAGACATAGGGACTGAAAAATGTGGCACCTGACAGGTTGCCAATAAGGCCATAAGTATATCAAGGTCAGACTGCTGAGTATTTATTTATGCCTGAGTTTAAAATATTTAGCATTTCCAGAGGCTATGGCTTATAAAATATGACACCATTGAAATCTTTAATGGACATCCGGGTTTATGCAACACTACAGTGCATCCCATTTTCCTGAGTAGAATGACTCCATAAATACTGAGTGGCTCATTCAAACCCTCTCTTTTCCCAGTCAAAGGGGATAATGGAATCCCAGGCTTAGTGCAGTTCTGACCGGCCTACAACAACAGTCTTCCTTGAAATCCAAGTCAAGGTAACTCAGGGTCAGGTTGCAATGTGATCAGGTGCATAGAGCCCGGCAAACTTTGGCATGCAGTGATGGGTTCTGTGATGTCCAAAGGGGGAAGGAAAGCAAAATCTGAGAGGCACCAAACACGTAATCATGTCAGAAAACAACCAGGCCTACGCAAAACAGAATGGGTTGGACCAAGAAGAACATTTTCCATTCCAAGGTATCTCAGGCAGGTGACATCTGTAGCGGGTTGGATCCAGAAGAGCTTCCTTTGTTGGAGGAAACCATCCTCAGACAAAAGAAGCCCACCTGGATCCAAGTTTTCAATTTAGCAGCAAATTTCTCAGAAATAATGAATTCAGTTCTTCGCATAATTTGAATTCTTTCAAGTTCCATCAGTAGTGTTGCTGATAAAGCCATGAATCAAATGGCTGGATATGTTTCACTCTACTTCTTCCATGGCCATGGTTGAAGAGGAACCAATTCCGAAACTGAACATGGTGCCTTCTGACAATACAGCTGTGTACATGAAGCTCATAAGCTTCGGCATGTGTCTGCAGGGCATTAACCATATGGACCTATGACTCAGTGACAGCCTGCATAACCTTCTTTTAGAAAGTCCTCTGTATACACTGAATCAGGAGCTCCCTCGCATCAGTATAGTTTCCACAGACATCTTGCCTTCTAAAAAGCACATAGACAGAGGACTTTTGCTAATACTTGCAGACACATGCTGAAGTTCATGACATTTCTCATGCACAAAGGTCTGAATATTTTTAGCAGCACGCAGTGCTGAAGCCCGAACTCAGTTTAGGGTGAGTGTTTCCCAGTGGAGCAACAGCCTGGGGTGTGTGTGTGTGTGTGTGTGTGTGTGTGTGTGTGTGTGTGTGTGTGTGTGTGACTGTGACTATGTCATGAGTTAATGTGGTATGAAGAATGAGCAATCATAGTCATATAGTCATGACTAAATTCACTGTGTGCCAAACTCTCTGCTCAACCTGCCAGTTTGAATGTGTGAATGTGTCCTCGAGCAACAAGTAAACACTGAAAGAGTTACAGCACAATCCTATGTATGTGTGCTCAGAATGAAGGTCCATTTATTTCAATGGGACTTACTCCTAGGTAAGTGTGTGTAGCAGTGGTTCCCAAACTGTATGCCGTAGCACCACAGGTGGGCCACAGGAGTCTTCTGAAAAACTTCCTGGTTCTCCCAGCCAGGCACTGCCATCTTGGGCAGGTCAAGATTCTCACAAGATTTTCTCACAAGAAAAAAAGCTTAGCCAAGATGACAGCATGGCACCACCATGACAGGGCACTGTGGAAGAAGTACTGGGACGCTGAGGGTGCCATGACCTGGGTATGTTTGGGAACTGCTGGTGCATAGGATTGCGGCCTTAAGCAGTTAGCATTCTGTTGGTGCTAAATACATGTTTAGTAGTAGTTAAGTAGCTGATTATGTATGGTCACTTAAATGCTGTATTCAATATGGAACCTACTGAGGCATGTCTGCTCTATGTAAATTGAATTGCTGTATTTTCTAGAGAAACCAAATGCTGCTCTCTGGATGGCCTGGAAGTGGAACTAAGGCTGAGATTCTGGGCCTTTTATCAATCTATGGGTTTGCTCTGCCCTGTGTTCCTCTCCTTCATAATGTCAGTTTAACTAGGAAAATTTCTAAAATGAATTTCACCAGTGGAATATTCACAGTTTGCTGGAGCTTTCAGTCCCTCAGTTCATTAGCATGTCTGCCCTTTATGCTACCAGCACACATGGGCGCATTGCTATATTTCTGGATTCAAGCAACCTTGTCATGATTGTCTGCAGCATTGTAGTGCATAAAGAACTCTTTATGTGCAGAGTTCTACTGAGTTATGTGCTCCTAGAATTATAGAATCATAGAATGTTAGAGTTGGAAGGTGCCTTGAAGGTCATCTAGTCCAACCCTCTGCTCAGTGCAGGCAATTGCATAGCATTCCAGTGCACTGGTAGAGCACCAAACAAAATGAATCTTGATACAGTCACATGTATGATCATAGTGATTGGTCTTTTTTTTTCTGTTCAGTGTATTATCAATCTTATGTGAATTGGTAATGTGGGGGTAAATACTGTACATGACATGAATGAATGGAAAGCAATGGGAAACTGTCTATGCACAGCAATCTGTCCAAAGTTTGGAAATTAAAAGCAAACCAAAAAATGAAAAGCTTCCAAATTGGTTTCACTTCAGAAACATGACCAGGTAGTTTGGAGCTCTAAAATCCAGAAAGAAACTCAGATGAAGAGAATTTTAGAAGAATTCAGTGAAGGCACTGGCGTCGCTGGAGGTGGGGCGGAAAGCTAAGTTCTGCAGCTTTCCGCCCCACCGTTACTCTCCGGTACGAGGCGCCCCACCCCCTTGTCATAGGAGCCCGTCAGCAGAGAGAAAGCAACGCGCAGGGAACGAACCGGTTTATTGTGGCATGAATGTTCATCAGCCAAAGCCTATGTCAGCAGATGCATGAAGCACACTGGAAAAGCATGCGCTAAATGTGCACAAGAGTCATAGATTCACTGAAGCGCAAGCCAAGAGGAAGATGTTTTCTTTTTAAAGATCCTGGTTCCGGAGAACCAAAATAAAGTACACTACCAAGTAAGAAGCAGTTTCCTCTATATAATTTGAGACAAGTGTGTAAAATCACGTTCAAGCCTCAAGAAACAAGAACAAATTACAGTTTGGAACACACACACACACACACACACACACACACACACACACACACACACCATTATCCTCTGAAACAGTACTGCTTTAAGTATGGTAGCTTTGGGGTGAAAGACAGGATTAGGAGTCCAGAATTGCATCTCACATTCACTTCTGTACTTTCTGATCTGAGTCCATTGTCACAATCTCACAAAAAAGACACATGGCGCCCCAGAATATGCTGTTTACAGAAACTGTGATGCTTCTCCATTAGGCATATTGTCTCTCTCAGTTGAAAGTCCAGGGGTTGAGCAGTAAGGATGATTCCCATAAGGCCTTTGGATCCAAGAACCATGTAGGCGAGGTGGTCAGTGATCTGGGTCTTAATATGTTGCCCTTGTCGTGGCTAAGCAAACTTGGAGAGACGAGACGCCATACCCCTGACACACTCTCCATGCGGTTCCTGGATCCAAACGTTCCCTGAGTACTTTGTGGTGAAGCCAGAGGGAAAAGGTTCCTAAATTACTACCAACAACACATGATTACTACCAACTACCTAAATTACTACCAATAATACTTGCCCTCTGGAGCAAGACAATGAGGGAATTACAGATTTTTATTTTTTTAAAAAATGTTAACAGCCTAATAATAATGGTTTGTACCCTAAGAGCTGTTAGTGCAAGGAAGCTTGCGAAAGGCAACTTTCTCCTCCCCCTCATGGAAAGTGCTGCCACCAGGTATTCAGAAATGTCCTCCCACTTGCAGTCTCTGCACCCCATCCAATCTCATTCCAGCCCTCAAGAGACACTTTTCAGGGATGTAGTGGCTGGAGTGGGAACACTGCCTTCTGCAAGCTTCTTTGTGTTCATGGTTCTTAGAATGCAACCCAGAAAGGCTTACTGCCTTGCTCTTGCTGTGATGGAGACTTTTGCCCTGAAAGTTCACAAAGTTCATTTTGTGATTCAGCGAATGAGAATTGGTGCAGTCCTCTAGTGGCTAAGAAACTAACAGCCGAATCCTGTCTAACTCTGCGCCCTATGATGCAGCGAGGCTGGTGCAGCTTCCGCCACATCCAGGGTGCAAAGCAGCCAGGTGGGAGGTCACCTTGGGGGAAGGGAACGTTTGTTCCCTTACCCCAGGCAAAGCCCCAGCCATACCGATGGGGCTACTTGGATGTGTGTCAGCTATTTTGTGGCAGCCTGTGTAGCAGCAGCCAGGCCAGGGAAGGGGGGAAAAATTTCAGCGTAGCCTTCATCAATTATCCCTCCCTCTTCCCAGGCCCAGCCAACCAATCCCCCCTCCCAGAATGCCCCATTCCGCCCTCCATCTGTGGCGAGTATAGCAGTGCCAACCTTGGCTCTGGCACTGCCTTGACGTGCCTTATGGCATGTTTGCAACACCCTAGACCGGAGGAGCAATCGCTCCACTGGTCTAAAACTAGACAGGATTGTGCCGTAACAGCGTATCCTGTGCATGTCTACTCAGAAGTAAGACTCATTGAGTTCAATGGGACTTACTCCCAGGTAAGAGTGTCCAGGATTGCAACCTAAGTTGTAAGTCAGGCCTTCCCAGGTCTGAATCTCACTCTGATACAAACGCAATAGGCGGCCTTTGGCGAGCTGCTCCCTCTTAGCTGCAGCTACAATGTGAGGACAATAATACTTTCTTACATTACAGGATTGTTGTAAGGACTACACCAAGATAATATATGTGAAGTGCTTTGCACACTCGGAAAGAACCATACAAACAGGGGCGTCGACAAGGGGAAGCGCGTGGGGTGGGCCGCCGGGGGGTGTCGCGCGCACAAGGGTGACGCGCGACCCCCCCACACTTACAGTTTGTAGTTGGAGCTGGGCCCGCCCGCCCGCCCTCGCGTCTGTTTGGCTCCAAAATGAGCCGAAAACGGAGCGGGGGGCTCTGGGCCTGCGCGTGACGTCACGCGCGGGGGCGGGGCCGCGTCCTTAAAGGTGACGCGCGCGCCCCGCTCCGGGGTGACGCGTGTCCCTGTGACGCGACTGCATACAAATGTGAAGTGTTTTGCTAATGGCAAACCCAATGCCCATATTTTATCAGCGTATAGGTTCTTCTCTTCTTATGGCTCATAAATGTTCAAGCCTTGTTACCTTACAGCGATGATGCAAGCATTAAGTAGATTTCAGCTGATAACACAGTGGCAGTGCAGAGATTGGCCATGAAGGAAGCACATTTATGCTAATGAATTAGGCAGCTTACCCTTAAAGTCTTTTAAACTGTCAAGTGGCTGTCACACACTTTGGTGCTGAAAAGTGCATCAAACACTAAACGCAATTAATTATTCAATAAAAACAGAACCATGACAAAAGGTTACATGTTTTTAAAGGCAACAAAAGATTGCATAATAAATAAAGGTTATATTGCACTCTTGATCTTTAAAGATTGCACAAACAAAAACTCATTAAGACGAAGCAAAAAGGAGACATTGCTGTGTGTGAACTGCAGCAGAAGTCTTCTTCACAAATTATCCCCCACACAGTTGTGTATGTGTGGTGGGTGGTGGGAAGAGGCAGAGCAATTGCACTGACAAGACCCACACCTGCTGATAGTGTGTGTACAAAGCCCTGTCCCACCATTAGTGTCATTGGAAAGTCCTACCTTACCCATGATTAACATTTGTCTGCAGTGACACTGAAAATAAGGCTAGAGTCGTTATGATGTCATCAAGAGGGTGGGGCTAAGTGGAACACTCTCCCCCTCACTCATATATGAAGTCATGAGTTAAGGCTGCTACAGTGAGATGGAACAGGAATCTAGCTTGGCTTGGCCAGGGATTTTCAACTATTTCTCAGTCTCAATGTTCAGTCAGTAAAACAAGAAGCAGAAGTGACTCTACGTGAGTTTCTTACATTTCTTAATTGGAATTTTGGGGGAAAACTTGGATGTTTGTCCTTGGACTAAACTGTATAAGGAATCAAATTGATACAATTTGCCAAAGTCTCCGGTGAAGGGGAGGTTGATGCATCCTGGGACATTCAGGCAGATTCAAGCTGTGCTGTGGGTGGCTTCTGCTTCATCATCACTGGATGCCCAGTTGGGGTCTAGGGCTGGAGAAGGAAGTGTCGACATACTGGACAAAATGGACAAGGCCTGAGACTGGAGTTTTCACTAAATTTCACATAAAGCAAAATTACAAGTCAGATTTGGAGGCGGTTGCTCAGGAGTAACATCTGAAGAGTTTCAAAGGAAGCAGAAAGAATTTCAATAAGATTGGCAACAAAACATGACTCAGCAATTTTAGAAAGATTAACCCACTCATGACACAACCAACTGACCATTGGGAAGAACTTGTGCAGACCACTAACTCCTCAAAATACACAGCTCTTCTTCAATCTGTGAATACAATAGCCCAAATATAATAAAGGAGTTGTATTATTATTATTATTATTATTATCCCTCTTTTTTTTTTTGTATTGACACAGTTTTTCCTCCCCTTCTTTTCTGCTGCTTTAAGAAATTTGCTTTGCAAAGTTCTTCATTTGTACTTGTCTCAGTTGTATGTGTTTTGCTGCTCTAGGAGGAATGCTCTCATTTTTCCCTAGTAAGTCTAACAGAAGGAGTTTAGATGAAAACTACAAAAACAAAGCTTTGATGATAAAGCCTTTTTTTGTTCATGTGAGTCTGTGCAATCTATGTTTAGAACTTCAGAGACATCTAAGGAAACAAACATCTGTTTACCAATTAGCACATTCACCTCCAAAATATTGTAGAATAAATATTTATATCAACACCCAGAAGATTGTAAGGTGGGGAACTAAAGTGCTCTGTAACACCTTGCATACTATGATGGCAGATTACGCATGAGTTCCTCTAGAAGAGAACAAGTGTGGGCAAGTGCCACCATGAAAAAGCATTTGCCTCCATTTGCTCCTCAGGTCATAGAGCACCATTGCTGTCATCATGGAGCCTATGCCATAACAAGAGCAGCATCCACTGTCAGGGTCCGGCAAGGTCAGATCTCTGACAAGTCAGGTTCTGGGGTGCATAGGGCCACTTGTTTTCCGTCCAAAGAGCCAGAGGCTAGTAGCAGGGGCGTCGCAACGACGCGCGACACCCCTGAGCGGGGGCGCGCGTCACCCTTAAGGGGGAGGCTCCGCCCCCGCGCGTGACGTCACGCGCAGGAGCGGAGCGCCCTCCCCGCTCCGTTTTCGGCTCATTTTGGAGCCGAACGGACCCAGGGGAGGGCGGGCGGGCCCACCTCCACCGCAAAAATGTAAGTGAGGGGCATCGCGTGTCACCCCTATACGCGCGACGCCCCCCGGCGGCCCGCCCCCCCGCTTCCCCCCGTCGACGCTAGTGGCTAGTAGCATAGACCAGGACAGATGCAGGGACCAGAGGTGGTCAAAATAGTCCAAGGCAACAGCTGGCTAGGTTCCAAAGGGCAGCAGAACAGGGTCCAGGCAGTGCTTTAGGAGTTTGTAGAGCAACTGGGCCAGCTGAAAAGTTATTCAGACTGGGGGATCAAGGTGGAGGCAGCTGTTGCATAAGGGCCATCACCTTATCCAGATGGCTACAAAATACTTTCCTGTTTTTAAACCCACATATTATAGGGAGGAAGAAAGTTATAGGGAGGAAGAAAGTCAGGCAATCGAGGTTGCTGGATGGTTCCTGTTTTGATGGTGAGCAAAGATGAATATTCTCGGACAAATGGAAATTAGGCAGATGTTTCAAAACTTGTGTTTCAGAACTTTTAGCACAAGTTACCCAGATATATTTTGATAATCTTGACGGAAGTCTAGAAAACTTATTTATTTATTTATTTTTCTTGGTGAAGCATTTTTATATTTTTACAAAAATGTGGACTAGGTTTCAGTCAACAAACATACGGTAACTGTAATATAAGAAAATACCCAAGGAAAATAAATTATGTAATATTAATAAATACTGTAATGCCGTTGATATCACTTGTTCACTGAAGGGAAAATAGGAAAGATAGAGGGACAGTAGGAAAACAGAAAAAAAGTACATGTCTCAGTTTCCACCCCTTCTAGTTTCCCGATAAAATGAACTGTAACAAGAGGAGGGGGGGAACACAAACCACCCAGATTCTCAGGATTCCCTGGAAGCCACCATATTTTTTCTGAAAGAGTACGCTGAATTGTGAACACACATACAAACACACACACACAAAAACAACACATCACCAGATGCTCTTAGAAGACATTACTTAAAAAAATAAAATACATTAATTAATAAAATAAAATACAAAATATTGTATTGTATGTATCCAAGGGTAAAAGGATTTCTAACTTGCTGGATCTCATGTCTTTATTAAAAATCTCGGTGTACCCGTACTAAAATCCAAAATGGCACCCCTCTTATTATCACAACATAGATTTATGATAACCACATCATATGTGAACTTTTCCAATTGACTACTATTGTCCTTAGGAGAGGCAGATATTATCTTGTGATGAGTTGCCATACAATAAATATTTCGTGCTACACTATGATAACTGAAATCAAAGTGCAACGGGCAGCGCAATCCTGACTAAGGATCCGGCGGGCAGCCCAGGGCCTCCCACTGGATCCTGAGCCCAGGTTGCCATTCAGCCGCCATGCCTGAGGTCTACTTGTGGACTGGGGCTGGCCCGATAGGCCTCCTCAAATTTCCGTCAGCTAAATGGCTGGCAGAAGTAGAGGAGGCCGTGCAAGGGCCTAGCCGGCCCGGCGTGGACAAGGATATGGTGGGAGCCATCCCCCACCCCCTCCCGGGCCGGCTAGTCCAATGCCTCCCTCCCTCGCCCGCCAGACTGTCCACACGGCCACCGGTGGGAGAGCTTACCATCCTTCGGCAGCTGCGTCCTTGTCCTGTGACAGTGAGGCCGGCCTTGCGCCAGCCTCACTTATTCCCGAGTAGGCGCAAACGTGCCTTGTGGCACGTTTGCAACCGCTTCTGGCGTCGGAGCGCTTGCTCCAGCACGTTAGTGTGGATTGCGCCCTTATATGGTTAACTAAGGCCAGTCATTGTGCTTACTTTTCAGTACAGAGTTTTGCACAAATAGGATCAGGTTTTTTGAAACCAATTCAGCAAGATATGTACAGTATATATTTTTCTGTGCTCATTGTTTCTGTCTTCAGTGTATAATTTGCGCATGGTTGATCTATACATTCTGTTTCAATGGAAAAACACACTAAATAATAATAATAAAAAGAACAACCCAATCCAGGTTATATTTTATGTTTGTAAAAATAACATCTATGATTTTACCACATGGGGGAACCCATCTAAAACACAGCTAAACATCATTTCTTGCATTGATCTTTGAAAGAAAATGTTAATGCCAGTTGCTAAAAGATGACTGCAATCACAATTCCAGAACTGTATACCTGCAATCTAAAACTAATTGTGTTATTTATTTTTGAGCAATATATTGTATATAGTTTTTTGCAACACATGCACACATTAAATAGGAAGCATCATCGCTTCCCACCTTGCCCTGAGTTATAACAGTACAGCCACCAAAGGAGGGGCTCATTACAGTTCTATGTGGGAAAGCATTTATTTAACAGATTTGTAAAGCACCTTTTAAAATCAGTTTTCACAAGGTGGCAAACATCATCAAGAACATAAAACAAGAAATTCAATATTTTTAAAAGACAAAAAGCAACAAACGAAAACAGGTGCAAGGGAGTGACAGCAGGAAACAGGTTATCTTGTTGGCTGTGTACTCCCTGAGGCATCTGGTGGGGCCACTGTGAGATACAGGAAGCTGGACTAGATGGGCCTTTGGCCTGATCCAGCAAGGCTGTTCTTATGTTCTTATGTTAATAGCAGCTAAAAAATTCCAACACCCTCTGATAAAACTATTAAACAGCCAAAGCAAAACCAAAACTTAGGCCTGTAATCCTATGCACACTTTCCTGAACTCAATGGGACTTACTTCTGAGTTGACATGCATAGGATTGGTCAGTCCATAAAAAAGAAAGTGGAAAATAAATGTCGTTACAGATAAAGGTGCTTTCCAACTTATTCATAAATGACCTGGAGTTGGGGATAAGCAGCTAGGTGGCCACGTTTGCGGATGACACTAAACTTTTCCGGGTCGACCCAGTGTGCGGCGGCTATGAAGAAGGCCAATTCCATGCTCGGGATCATTAAAAAAGGGATTGAGAATAAAACGGCCAATATCATTATGCCTTTGTACAAATCGATGGTAAGGCCACATC
Source organism: Plestiodon gilberti rubricaudatus (assembly GCA_026170595.1). NCBI lineage: Eukaryota > Metazoa > Chordata > Lepidosauria > Squamata > Scincidae > Plestiodon > Plestiodon gilberti. Next base: position 120,741,820 of record JANXHW010000001.1, on the reverse strand, counting down.
TGGAGTATTGTGTCCAGTTCTGGTCACCACACCACAAAAAGGATATAATTGAATTGGAAAAGGTGCAGAAAAGAGCGACCCGAATGATTCGTGGGCTGGAGCACCTCCCTTATGAGGAAGGCTACAGAGTTTGGGGCTTTTCAGTCTAGAAAAAAGGCGCCTGAGGGGGGACATGATTGAGACGTATAAAATTATGCATGGGATGGAGAGAGTGGATACAGGGAAATTCTTCTCCCTCTCGCACAATGCCAGAACCAGGGGACATGCACTAAAATTGAGTGGGGGGAGAGTTAGAACGGACAAAAGAAAATATTTCTTTACCCAGGGTGTAATTCATCTGTGGAACTCCTTGCCACAGGATGTGGTGATGGCACCTGGCCTAGATGCCTTTAAAAGGGGTTTGGACAGATTCATGGAGGAAAAGACCATCACAGCTTACAAGCCATAAGCAACCTCCTAGTTTTAGAAGTGGGTTTTCTCTGTGCCAGGTGGAGGGGAGGAAACAGGATTTATCCTATTGGCTGTGTGCTCCTTGAGGCATCTGGTGGGGCCACTGTGTGATCCAGGACTAGATGGGCCTTTGGCTTGATCCAGCAGGGCTCATCTTATGTTCTTAAGAGTACCTGAAGGCAGTCAATATGGAGGCCTTAACGATGAATTCCATGAAGAGCAACAGAAAACTGAAAACCATGGTTTATGTATTATGGTTGCACATAAGTCTATACAACTTCACCATGTAATGTGGCAGCATAGCTCTCAGAAAAAGAAAGATGTAGGGTACTATAATGTGGTGAAACACTGAAGCACATGGTTGGTCTTATCCATATTCAACAACAGCTTGAGCTGGAAAACTGATGAACAGTATAGCCCAGCTTTACGTATAAAGCAGTCAAGTAGGCCAATTTTGATGAAAACAAATCCAGCTAGCTTAAGCGAATAACATATTCGCATAGCATTTTATTCTGAGTGATTTTGCTCAGACTCTCACAGGAAGATGCTCAGAAGCAGTTCAAACCAGTCAAGCAAGGAGAGAAGATTCGAGCGTATAAATAGACTTGCTGATATCATGGTGACGGCTTTTGACATGATGACGACGGTGAAAACCAGAATGTGTCTAATGATTTGAAGCTAATCACACATATAAGCGGGGTTTGTTTGTGTGATACTGTGGCGGGACGAGCTACTATATCACAGAAGAAAAGCAATGGCAGTGAGGGAGACAGAGCTCGAGAACTAATTTTTTTAGACAATGAGATGCCTGATTTGGTTAGAAATCAAGTGAATGAGTAACATATGTTGGATGATGTGCTAATCTTACCAGATCATTGACAAAATGTCCCTTCCACACATGTTCGTCAATCCGCATGAAAATAAACACACCCTTTTCATTGGTTCTCTATTGCTTGTTTGGAGGCAACAGTTGTAAGATGTGAAAGAAACAATTCAATGCTGTAGATGTAGTTTCTTAGGTCTCTGGGGAGACTCATAAGTCACTAATGACTTTATCATCATTTACATTATTCCCAGCTTTAATATGAAGTTACAGTTGCAGAATTCAATAGGTACATAATGAATTCTCAGAGAATCTGAGTTCTGTGTTCCCTTTGCCCATCTCGATCCCTTCTTACCAATGTTCTTTCTCTAACTTGCCTCATCTAAGCAACACATGACAAACAAGGCCAGATTCTGCTATACCCGTTGCAGCCAGGTCTATTCTATTTCTAACAGCGCAATCCTCTCCAACTTACAACACGGGTATAACCAGCGGTGCAGCAAGAATGGGAGGCCCCAGGATGGAAAGGGGATTCAAATTTCCTCCAAAGGGGGATTCAAAGGGGATTTAAATCTCCCCTCCAAAGCCTCCCGTCCTGCCCTCCCCCGCTGGTTACACCGGTGGTGTAAGTTGGATAGGATTGCACTGTAGAACACGTGCACCCAAATTTAAGACTGTAACATGCACAGAAACCCTTCGGTCACCATAATTTAACATGGCATAAAGAATTTAATCCATCAGCACAGATACAAGTTTTACATCTAATTCATCAATCCACTGATATTACTGTTGTTCAGGTGTTAAATTATGATCCTTTTTGGATCATTTAAAAAGCCAGTGGGATTCTTACACACAGTTTTCTTGGGTGCTTATTTTTAATTCCTAAAGCACACCATGGAAATGAGTTATTGTGATGAATTTCTGTTTTGTGATTATTAGTTTTTTAGATTAAACATTTTATCATGCTAGTTGGAATGAAAGAAATGTAATTTGCATGCAGAGCACTTTGCGTTTCTCATTAAATGCACACGGTTTTGAATTTTCAATCCAACTTCAATTCCAATGGCCAGTGTAAAAACTACTGTCTAATGATCAAGTACTGTGGAGCAATTAATAGCATACATAGTGCAATTCAGGCCCACCAGCTGGGAAAGGATGTCTATTGCTGCAATTCTTCTTATTTGTACATTTCACACATATTCATCACTGATGCTAAAACAAATATTCAAGAGGCTTCATATTTAGTGGAGTTTGCAAGTGCCCTTTTGAATTGTCATCAGAATGAAAAATGTGGCATAGCATCTAGTGCCTGTAACAAAGAAAGAACTATGCATTTATTTAAAACCATTTACATAGATTTAAATAAAATGTAAATATGCATTTATCCTGCACCTTTTCTGGAGATTCAGGGCAGCTTACGATTTTTGTTGTTGTTCAGTCGTTAAGTCGTGTCCGACCCTTCGTGATCCCATGAACCATATCCCGCCAGGCCTTCCTGTCCTCCACTATCTTCCTGAGTTCCCTCATTTTCATGTTCGTTGCATTGGTGATGCTGTCTAACCATCTCATCCTTTGCCTTCCCCTTCTCCTTTTGCCTTCAATCTTTCCTAGCAACAGAGTCTTCTCCAGAGAGTCCTCTCTTCGCATTAGGTGGCCAAAATATTTGAGCTTCAGCCTCAGTACCTGTCCTTCCAGAGAACAGTCAGGGTTCATTTCATTTAGGATTGACTGATTTGATCTCCTAGCAGTCCAAGGGACTCTCAGGAGTCTTCTCCAGCACCACAGTTCGAAAGCATCTACTCTTCGGCGCTCAGCCTTCCTTATGGTCCAACTCTCGCAACCATACATTGCTACTGGGAACACCATCGCCCTGACTATACGAACTTTAAAAACAATAATATAGTCAATAAAACAAATTACAAAATCAACAGCACAAACAAACAAAAAAATAGCAATCAGAAAAATGGGAGGACCAGTGCCAACCACTACTCACAATGATGATGTGAAGGGCTGCCAAAAAAAGTTGGGTCTTTAGCCAGCATCAGTTGATCCACAGTGAGGGGGCAATATGGACCTCATAAGTTCCAGAGGGGGTACCAGAGGGCAGAAGCAACAACCGAGAAGGCTCTCTCACAGGTCGTCACCAACTCCAGAAGGCATTGGCACCCACAAGAGGTCCTCTCTGAAGGATCTAAGAGAATGGGCAGGTTCACTTAGGGGGAGGCGGTCCTGCAGATAAATGGGTCTTAACCATGTAGGGATTTACAGTTCATTGCTGGGGCGCCTATCACACATTACACAAGATAAGATCATTGTTGGTATAAACTAGGCCACTTTATTGCTTAAATTCAAATTCTGCAGTGGATTTTGAACTAGGGAGCTCCCTCCCCCCATTTAGTGTAGGCACCTAACCTGTGGGAGACAGAAGCAATTGTTCACCATTGAGTGTAGCACCCTGGCTCTAACCAGAAATAGATAATGTAAAATAGATAAAAACATTAATACACAACCTTGCACAAAAATACCTTCAGCACATAATACCCATGAAGCAAGTCAGCAGCACAAAACCTTCAATTAATAAACAGAAGCATAACACTGATATTAAAAACAAGAACAGTGCATGATAAAAGCAGATAGTAAGAGCAGCAATAAAAGTGGCATGCAGTGAAAAGACAACTTACAGCGCAATCCTGCGTACAAATAGGCCGGCAGAGCGTGTGCCCTGCCAGCCTAAAGAGCTGCAAAGTTCCGTAAAGCATTCCATGCGAATAAGCGGCACAGGTGTGGAGGCCGCTACTGCTTACTGCGTCACCTAACCGGACCTGCACCAGCCACCATAGGTAAATCCTGCGCTGGTAGGTGCAGGGGCAGGGGGAGGGCAGGCAAGGGTGGCAAGGGAGGGGGCCATTGACTGGCCTGGGCTGGGAGGGGGCAGGGATATTGGTGCTGAGTTGCGCTGATACCCTGTGCCCCTTCTCAACCTGGGCTGGCCTTATATGGCCTCCCGCACAGCAGCTCCAGAGCTGGTTTGCATCCGAGGAGGCCCATTGGGGCCCACAGCGGGGTGAGCCCCGGCTACGCAGGAGCAGCCCACAATGGACCTAGGAGGCCAGTCTCCACATCTTAGGCAGGACTGCACTCTCAAACAGATCCTAGTTACTCACTCCATATTAAAAAGCTATTCTAAGTTTTAAAACGTCTTCTACCCACACCAGAACATCTCTAGGGAGGGGACAGCTCTTAATTTGCAGGAAAGGGATTACCATAGCCAAGGTGCCACCACAGAGAAGGCCCCGTATATTAGCTGCCCCCCTCACCTCTGTCAAGAGTGGCACTCACAACAAGACTTCAAGGTAATGCTACGAATGCTCAACATTACTGAGGGCAATCAGGAGCAATAGATGAACAGCAGGGTCAACTATATTCATGGCTAGATATCTATATCAGTGTGTTTACTTCATTTCTAAAAATAAATATGTCTCAGCTGATTAAAATATCTTAGGGCAAGGGAATGGAATGCTCCGGCCGCATGTAATGGCTCCGATGGCGAGGGGGCAGTGCCACCTCATACCGGGGAGTAAACAGGGAGTGGAACGGTGCGGAACTTACAGTACCGCCCCCTCCAGCGACGCCTCTGGGCGGGTAGTGGTGGAGGCTTTCCCCCTCCACAGTTTTGATCCTGATGAAAAAAAAATGGACATTTTTAAAATTAAAAATGAAATTGCCATTTTTAAATGAAAGAGAAAAACACCACCACCACCAAAATTCTATTGATTTCAGTAAGACTTACCAGTAAGTGCAGCTCACTTTTCCTGGACTGGGGCCTGAATGTGTAGCTTGGGTCCATGTTTAATTGCTGATTCCACAATCCTGCCCCTGCAGTTCTTAGTGATTCTCAGCAATTGCACAAGAAACAGTACGATCGTTCAGAGCAATGGAACAGCTCTTTCTCAGGGGCAATCCTGACAAGGTACAAAGCATTCTGACTCTGCTGCAGCTCCAAGAACTGGCGGAGCCCTCTTCAAACGTCGTTCCCTCAGGGTTCAATGAACTCGGAGAGGGAAATGCGAGTGCCACACTAGTTCTGCCCCCATGCTGTCACATCCACTGGCCACACATCCCAGGCATGACTATGACTTGAACTATGCTCAAAGGGCACATGTTGTTCCTGCTAATGGGCTTCTTCTGTGAACAGTTAGCCGGAAGTTTGCCACTGTTCCATGCAGGCAGGCATAAAAGCATGTCTATATATCAGTAATTCCCCCAGGAAGATCTGAAATGTATCCTAGCACTAGACTGCTCTCCTGCTAGTTAAATCTATAGAATGCCTAAAATCCAACACACCAGCAATCAAATTAAATTGTTCGTTCACAGCCTGTTCATGTTCAAGCTTTTTACTCCGTCGTGAGTTCACCCAGGTAATGAAACACCCTATAGGCTTATAGAACTGCTATTATTCTGTAACAAGGTTTGCCAGACGACCTCAGAATTAGAACTTGTGGAGAAAGTAAGTGGAATAGAGACTGGACTTATTCTTTACTTTTTTGTGTTCTAGATTGGGAGGGGGGATATGTCTTAACCACTGGTTTAGAGGAAGTATACTTCTGATTAAGAACATAAGAACATAAGAAGAGCCCTGCTGGATCAGGCCAAAGGCCCATCTAGTCCAGCTTCCTGTATCACACAGTGGCCCCACCAGATGCCTCAGGGAGCACACAAGGCAACAAGATACCTGTGTCCAGTCGCCACTCCCTTGCACCTGGCACAGAGAAAACCTACTCCTACAACCAGGAGGTTGCTTTTCCCCATCATAGCTTGTAAGCTATGATGGACTTTTCCTCCATAAATCTGTCCAATCCCCTTTTAAAGGCATCTAGGCCAGATGCCATCACCACATCCTGTGGCAAGGAGTTCCACAGATGAATTACACACTGGGTAAAGAAATATTTTCTTTTGTCTGTTCTAACTCTCCCTCCACTCAATTTTAGTGCATGTCCCCTGGTTCTGGTGTTGTGCGAGGACTTGTGTTGTCTTTTTTTTGTAAATTACAAATTGCTAATTCCATGCTCGGGGGAGGGGGGTTGAACAGACAACCCAGGAGGAGTAAGTAAAAATATTTACTTACCTCCCCATAGGCCACCTGGCCTTCAATGGATCTTCTCGGGCCTCTGTCAGCTATTTAGCTGTTGTAAATCTAAGGAGACTCAGGGGACAGTTCAGGGTAAGGGAGATCCTCCCCCCAGCCCAGCCCAGCCCAGCCCAATTCTTGCCCTGATCCACTCCCTTGCACCTGGCACAGAGAAAACCTACTCCTACAACCAGGAGGTTGCTTTTCCCCATCATAGCTTGTAAGCTATGATGGACTTTTCCTCCATAAATCTGTCCAATCCCCTTTTAAAGGCATCCAGGTCAGGTGCCATCACCACATCCTGTGGCAAGGAGTTCCACAGATGAATTACATACTGGGTAAAGAAATATTTTCTTTTGCTTAGTGGCAATTGCCTTCATGTCCTGCTTGTGGACATCCCAGAAGCTATTGTTAGAAACAGGATTCTGAGTAGAAGGACCTTCTGACCTTGCATGAACGACAATTCCATCAAACAGACAGAACACAATACAGCATTCTTTCATCCCCCTAAATAGAAGTGGCACCTCCTTCTGCTGGACATGTCCTTCTCCTGGGCATGTTTACATGTGGTCCATCTGCAGCTGACCACATGCCATGCCTAATGAATGGCACCTCAAGCCCCCTTTTATACAGTATCATGAGGAAAAAGTAACTGATACAATCCCCATATATTTTGCTTCATCCAGGCGTGTGACCTTGGCTTAGTGCCCAGAATGTCTCCTGACACGATAAGGCAGGGAGACACCCTTACTAACAAGTGCAAACTAATGAAACGTGACTCAATGCTTTTACCCAACGATTAATCCAATAGTGGAGGAACAGACTGACCATCAGGAAGAAACTGTGCAGACCATTATCGCCTCGACATACATAGGTTTTTCTCAATATGCCAATACACATAAGAGGGCCCTTCTTTGTCTCTTAACAACACAGGATCAGTGCTATCACCAAATATCACTACACATCAGGTAAGAATCATAATGTGTAGGCGGGCTCTGAAAGTGCAAATGCTAAGAAATACACTTATCAGTCCCAACACAGCCAAACTCTGGTTGGTACCTTTCATATTTGCCAGTGCAAAAAACTATGAAGCCAGGCACTAGCGTCGCTGGAGGTGGGGCGGAAAGCTAAGTTCTGCAGCTTTCCGCCCCACCGTTACTCTCCGGTACGAGGCGCCCCGCCCCCTTGTCATAGGAGCCCATCAGTGGAGAGAAAGCAATGCGCAGGAGAGTCCCTGCATGTTGCTTTCTCTCCGCTGACGGGCTCCTACGACGAGGGGGCGGGGCGCCTCGTACTGGAGTGTAACGGTGGGGCGGAAAGCTGCAGAACTTAGCTTTCCGCCCCACCTCCAGCGACGCCAGTGAAGCCAGAAGTTGATCTGCTTTGAAGGGATAACTTATGGTTATAGACATGCCTATACATACATGCTGGATGACAGATGAATAAATATGAACATAGCCAAAATAACTGCAGTGTTGTACCTTCGTAAGTAAACAACATTAGCTTGAAGAAGAAATTAAATATATGCAACAGAAAAGGTACAGGAATCTTTACAAAGGAAAGTTTGCATTTTAAGCTCCACCATTGGAGGACACTATTCAGAGGTCATGTCACACATATGTGCTTATTACTCATATACTGTGATCATCCTTTGAGGCCTTGCTTCTCCTGCTCTTGCCGTCTGAGGTGTGGTGGACATCCACTAGGGACAGAGCAGGGATGTGGATCAAGTCTCCAATTCTCAAGTCACGTCCCAAGCTCTGGGTTCAAGTCTCAAGCCAAGTCCCAAGTCTTTGCCCCCAAGTCCTGAGTCTTTGGTTGCGAGTTGCGAGTTCCTATCTATTGAATGGGGAAAATGGGTTTAAGCCTAAATAAATTCAACTTGTCATAAAAAAACTCCAAGTTTTGAGTCCAGTCTTTTGAGTTTTTTACAATCGCCGAGTCAAGTCGGATCATTGTCAAATCATTGACGCGACTTGAGTCCGACTTAGTCAATAGACTCAAGTCTACACCACTGGGACAGAGTCTTCTCAGTGATGGCTCTGATCTTATAAAATGCTCTCCCCAAAGAGGCCTAGAGCTGACTCCTACCCTTCAGTCCCTCAGGTGATGTGTTAAAAAACTAGAATTTTCATTTTGCCTAGACAAAAAGTGATGCTTGGCTGGGTGTGAGGAGGGGGAGGTGATGCTTGGGGCTTTAGTTGTGAACTGCGGCTTTATTTGGAATTACCTTTTATTTTATTTATTTTTACTGTGTGTTTGTTGATTTGCTTGTTATTGCTTTTTGATTGTGAGCTGCTAGATGGCCTTTGGCAAGAAATGCAGGACACACATTTAAAAAAAGAGAAATGGGTATATCCTGGATAGAGTGTATTAAAGAAGGAAATAGTAATTTGGGGACATACCTCCTGGAAAAGGCTTCCCTCCACTCTACATTTCCTTCTTATGGAGTTCATCTGTATTCAGACACAACACAATGCATTGAGACAACATGGGCAGCCACATCCTATGTAGCAGGATGCGGCAGAGCACATAAGGTTCCCGCCACATCCTGTGCAGGATTGGACCTGCCCTGGTGCAGCTGGCGGCCTCCTTGGGGTAAAGGAACATTTGCCCCTTTACCCCGAGTAATGCGCCAACTGCCCTGATGGGCTTCCTCGAATGCATGCCAGCAATATTGCTGGCATACATTTGAGAGGCCCATGTAAGGCCCAACAGGGGGACAGGATATTGGCAGAGGCCTCCTCTACCAACCCCTCCACCTTCCCGGACACAATTCACCAATCCCCCCTCGAACGCCCACATCCCGCCCTCCTCCCGACCCCCATCGCTTGGCGGGGTCTTATCTCCCCGCCGCGGCGATGCACCGTTCTGCAGTGCCAGAGAGCGGCGTAAACCTCTCCACCGGTGCCACTTTCTCTCTGGGTGCCGCAAATGCACCTTATGGCATGTTTGTGACACCCTAGACTGGTGGAGTGTTCGCTCCACAGGTCTCATTGTAGACAGGATTGCACCATGAGACTTTCCAAGACAAAAACACCACAAATCCTTCCCAGTCATGTGTATCATCATTTATGCACCTCCAGAATTATTGGCCTATGTCTGTTCCACTGTTGTTCAAGAGATCCATGAGATCAAAACTAAATCACTGGTTCCATTCTTCAGAATCGTTCTTTTTTCAGCCCAAGTATCATCTGAATACCATGCAGAGCTCAGAAATGAGAAACTGTCTCAGGTTTCATAGCAATATTATCTTAAAGGACAATTTCAGGAGAACTCAAAACCGGGAGGAGAGATTGCTTCAAATAAAAATTATGCAGGTGAGATCCCCCCCCCCCCGAAAAACATGGATGAATAGGGACAGCTGCCTTCTCTTCTATTACTTTAAGCTATCTCCTGCTGACATTGTAGTGCCACACCATATTGTTCAGCATTTATTTCTACAGGGAGCCATCTTGTTTCTTAACTTTTTTCTTAGGCTCCTCTCTCCATTAAATTGTGTAATAATGCACTTTATTCTCCTTGACTATTGTCACAAAGTTCTGCTGCATAAGAGAAGCATGCTACATGCTTGGGCATAAATTCCAACATCTCTGTTCTCCTTCGATATTTAAGGTGCATGGAGAATCGATTTTTTTCATTCATCTCATGGGGGAGGTGAGAAACATTTTCGGCTATGAAACACAATGAACTACATTTCTATTTAATGGTACGTCTTAAAAAATGCTTTGCACAATTCCCCCCCCTTCAACCCCCCCCCAACCATTAGTCCATAACTTATCCAGTCTTCCACTCTTATCCAATTTTTGCTCACAGTGGAACTGACAGGCACATCATCGATATGGACACATTTGTGGATGTTTTTTCCTACTGATTTACTGGAGAATTTCATCACATTCCTATCTGCATTGCCATCCAATTATGTATAGCACCTCCTATTGTTCTGCTGCTCGAAAATCAGTACACTTGCTTCCGCATTCATCATAAATTGAATAATCATGGTCACATAACACAGAAACCTGGCCCTTCCAAATCCTGGCTCCCTGATCCAGTTAGGGACACGTGGAGCCACCCCGCTTTGGACTGCCCAGGTCAGGGTCCCTCCTCCCTCCAGCCCTTCTGCCGGGAGTCTCAGAGCATGGGTGGAGAGGGGGTTTATCTCACCCCCCCTCCTCCTGTCAGTGTTTGTTGGCTTGTCTCACACCTGGAGAAGGTATCTGCCCCCCCCCCCCAGGGTCTGTCTCCTCAAAGGTAGTCCTCTGGGCCACATCATACATTCCCCTTTTATCTCCCCCCAGGGCCTGATTAGGCCCATAAACTCCACCCAGCTTGCTGTCTCGAACCCCCATCTGGGGCTGACTCTGGCGTGCCTGTTCCTGCCAGATCCAGAGGGCCGTTTCCGGCTCACTCCCCTTCTCTGGCGGTGGAGGTGGTGGTTCAAGGGTTCCTCTTGCCTGCAACGGGGGATGTGCTGCCTTTCATATGGTGCTTGTATGGAGCACTACCTCCCTGAGCAGGGCTGTGTTACCTGTGCTTATCGATGGCCAACCTTCCTGCCTCTCTGAGGGATGCAGTGGTTTCTCAACCTGGCTGGTCTCCTGCGCATTGCCTTCGCTCCACTGAATGGCTCCAACGACGAGGGGACGGGGCGCCTTGTGCCAGAGAGTAAATGGGGGGTCAGAGCGGAGCGGAACTTAGTGTTCCACCCCACCTAGTGCGACACCACTGACAAGGCTAAGGCAGGAACAAAACACAAGACACAGGACAGGTTTGTCCCCACTGGGCTACCAGTGTGCAGTTTCTCAAAAGCTCAAATAAACTCTTCACCTAGCTGAACAAAGTACAGAACTACACCCACCAGTAACAAGTATAAAATTAAGTATCCCCTCCGTGTCAAAAGCCTGTACAACCTCATCTTTCGATGGAGAGAATCCTCTGAAAGGAAAAGTTCATCTATCTCTACTACTAGTTCATCTATCTGGACGACTTCATCCCCGCTCCCCCAACATCTTCTCCACTCACATGAGTCACAAGCACAGCCAACTCATTTATCCCAGCATAGTCTACCACAAACATAAACTCATCATGTATATTTTACCTGTGCCTGTAGAACAGCCCTTCCTGGATCAGGGTGTGTTTCCTTGCTTCTGTGTACAGTGTCTTCCACAGTGTCTAGGCCTCCAGCTATTTCTCCCTCTTTCAAATCCTCAGTCCATTATATGGATCCCTCAGGAGTTTTTATTCCATTTCTTCTAATGGCTGGGTAAAAGTAGGGCTACCAGATCTGCGACCGGGACGGAGCGATCTCCCCTTAAGGGGGCGGGGCACGGGCGGGGCCGGTAACGCTAGCGTAACCCTTTTCAATAGATTATGCATGCCAGGACATGTTCACATGATACTCCAACAGCAGGTCATGGGGGAAATTATGTCACCTCATCTCGTAAGCCCATTAGATAGCCATTCTGTAAAGTCATGCCCTTTCCCCACCCTCAACAGCCAGTAAACTGCTTTCAGAAAATATTATAAATGAACAGAAATCATGTCTCCAGATTTTTATGGCTTCAAAGAGAATTTTGGGGAATGAAAGGCAGTTTCCTTCAGACATGTCCAGGCTGTGTGATAGAAAAAAAAGGATGTAATTTACTAAATACAACAGGGGCTGCAATCAAGGTTTATCCCCTCCCCGAATTAGCATCTGTCTTGTGATTTTGTTTCTATCCCATGCACATAAAAAAGAGAAACAGGTGCAGATGTGAACCAATTTCTAACCAGAGTGATTCATTCCGAGAGAGACCATGCTTAAGTATCTCCCATTGAAGTCAATGAAGCTTAAAAGTACTTTGCTTGCAGCTGCATTATCCTTGTTTATTTACACTCATTTATAGCACTCTTCTGAAAGGACAGAGTGATGCGCAATTAAAACCATTAAAAAAATCATAAACTCGCACATCAATTAATTACAAAATAAAATAGTCAGCAATCATTAAATCAACGCTCTGACTCCATTTGCCTGCATTAGACCCATGGATTTCATTCAGTCTTTAATGCACTTATTCAAAACAAGTGGTTTGAGGATTCCAGAACTGGCCTCCTGGGCAATGCTTTTGAAAACTGTGGCCTTCAGGAATACCCTAAATGGTTTATTTCTAGTTGATCCTGTACAGAACCTGAACAGTCAAGTCATCTGAGGAACAGAGGCCAGAAACCACTTTGTCTTGAAAGAGATGGCACAACATTTTTTCAGTACATACTGGAATGCAAAGGATCCCCTATGTCTGCATTGAATTCATTGCATTGACTCCTGACGCCTCCATGGAATATTGATATGCTAAACCAGATAAGCTGGACATGCAATCCAACTGGATTCATCTGACAGTAGATAATATCCCCTTATCTTGTAAAGCAGTGTGTGCATGTGCATGGAAGAGATAGATGACTCCCTTTCTTCTCTAGATTCCTTTGATCATATATCTTCCATCTGAATTGTACATCTTTAGCCATTTATTTCAATACTCGCCTAGTGACAAGTGAATGTAATAGGATTTATGGGAAGCTGCTATTTAGCCACCCTGTTTGTGTAAATCCCATTAATCGACATGCCAAACAGAATAACCAGTGGGTCAGATGACTGTTCATAACCCTGCAATTATCTTCCTCACCGCATGTATGAGGATCCCATAAATATTAATACGTGGGCATCTCCATCATGCATGCGTAAAAAATCCCATCTTCCCATAAAACCTTTGATGAGCCTCTCTGCAGATGACGTGTTGTTTTTCAAACATGCCGCAGTGACAGAGGCGCTGCTTTGTGGCAGAAGCGGCTGGGGAAGCGGGGGCGGTGGAAGTTATAAACTTGGCTTTTATGTTTTTAGAGAAAAGACCCCCCCCCAAAAAAAGCGACTGACATTTAAAGTAGCAGAAATGTCTGCACTATTCTTGCATAGTACAACATACTTCGTTTGATGTAGGGGTTCATGAATGGAATCTTACAGTCAGAGAACCAAGACACAAAGAAGGAGCAAGTTCAAGTCAAGCCCATGTGAGCCCAGCTTTGAACATTTGTCTTGAGACACTTGCAAAAGGCCACCAGGAAACCTGCCGTGTGGGCATGCTGCTTGAAGTCACTATTCCAAGTGCGACTGCAATTATTTAGAACACACCTGCACTTCTTTTAAGCAACCCAGGCACTATAGGTCTCTTGAAAGCAGTCTATGTGCCTTTTCCATCCAGCACTTCCATTGGTTTAATGGAATATAAATTGCCTTCTTGGATCAATGTGTAAAGTGATGCACATGGGGACCAGAAAACCCTAACTTCTCATAGACATTAATGCAGTACGAAGTGACTGTGACTCTCCCGAAAAGAGATCCTGAGGTTGTGGCAAATAGCTCCATTAAAACATCGACTCAGTGGGCAACAGCAATGAGAGATTGCTGCGCTAGCAAATTCCATGCTAAGGATTACTGGAAGAGGGATTTAAAGTAATATGGCCAGCATCATACAGATGCCACATTTACATTTACCTGCAGCATGTGCATCTGCATTTGGAATACTTTGCACTGTTCTGGTCACCCTCCTCTCAAAAAGGATATTGTGAAGCAGGAAAAGATACAAAGAAGAGCTGCTAAAATGATCAAAGGGTTGGGGTGCCCTCTTCTCTGTGAGGACAGCATTTACAGCCCGATCCTATGTAACTCCTAGAGTGGCAGAACATGTGCTCTGCCGCTCTAACCCATTGCAAACATGCCGTAAAGCACATTTGTGATGACTCTGAAGTAAGGGCCGCCGGTGTGGAGGCCGACAACCTTCACTCCACCACCCTCCAGACCTGGCACCCACTGGTGGAGGTACGTCCTACACCAGTGTAAGTCTAGTCAGTGCAGGGGCAGGGGAGAGCGGGCTGGATGGCGAGTGAGGGAAGCCATTGGCCGGCCAAAGCTGGGAGAGAGCGGGGATATCGGCAGTGCGCTCCGCTGATATCCTAGGCCCTTTCCCAGCCCAGATCGGCCTTACGTCGCTGCCTCAGATGTATGTCAGCTTCAGAGCTGGTGTACATTCGAGGAGTCCTATAGGCCCCAGGCAGCCCTATACTAGGGGCAGGGGACAAATGTCCCCTTCTTCTGAGGTGTTCCCAGGCTGCACCAGTGTGGCCCCAGAATGGGTTTAGGAAATTGCAGCCAGTCTTTTAGGCTGGCTGCATAAAGTTAATAAAGACCATCGTCTGGGGAAGCATAATCTGATCACTGTAATACATGTACTGGTACTATGTGAGAAGGTATGTGTAGTATGTGAAGCTGCCCTAAAAAAAACCACCCATATACTGGAACTAGGTCAAAACCCAACAGCTCAGCGTCTGACTGGAACTAGCTGCTGAGATCATATTGCCCTGGATTTAAAAGAACTTCACTGGTTGCCAGTTAGTTGCCAGGTGCAATTCTAAGTGCTGATTCTTTAAAGCTGTAAATGGTCTGGGCCTAATTACCTTAAGAGGTGCATTTGGCCATATGAACCCTCCGCCATGTGCTTAGAATATCTTCCGAGTCCTCTTGCCAAGTGTCACAGCCATCCGAAGGTAGATAGACCACAAGGAACAAGGCTTTTCCTAGGGAGTTCTGCCCGGACTCTTTGCTGCTGGCATTTCAGTGCAGGGGAAAAACATGTTTGCCTTTGTGAGGCAATGCTTGTAATGCTCTTGCCTTTTAATGATGTTACTGCTATCGATCTGCCTTACTTTTGATTTTTATTATTGTAATTTTTAGTTATTTTAATATTTTTTATTCTGCTTTGTATGCATTTTAAGTATGTTTTTTTGTACACCATCTTGTGGGCCTAGCCTAACCTAAAAGGTAGAGTAGAAATCTCGCACAGACACTGGGTGTTGTTGGCTGTCTTTAAAATGAGACTAGATCAATTTAGGGAGAGTTCTATCCGTGGTCATGTATTTATGCATATCTGTGATATATATGCTTAGCGATATTATTCTGTTGGCATTAGCAACTGGCTAAATGAACCTCCATGAACCTTCAGAGGCAATACACTTCTGAACACCAGGTGCTAGGAACAAAGAAGAGAGGAGGGCTGTTATTTTCATGCCTACTTATGAACTTGTCAGAGAAATTGTGGACTAGATGTGGACTAGATGTGGACTAGATGGCCTCTTCTAGCCAGGCTCTTCATCTTACAGTCTTTGGTGGACTAAGGTCTGTCTAATTCAGCATTCTATTTACAACACCAGCCAGAGGTTATTGTGGATCCTCAAAGTACTATAACAAGAAGCTAGGACTGGAGGATATTGGCATGCGATCCTGGCTTGTGAATGTCTGAACATGTGTTCTAATCCTGGGGAACCCAAGTTTGTTTTTGGTTCTGTTATACACTATCCCACTGCCTGGATGTAAGCTAAGTATGAACATTTATTATTGTTTTGTAAAACTCTACTGTCTGAATAATGTTAAAATGAACCAAACTCTTCTAGAATAAATTGCCTTTTAAATACTTCTTTGTATTGGCCTGTCAGAGCCTTGTCTCCCCCTCCTCCCCTCCAGTGATTCCATGAAGACTTTACTCACTGAATAAAGCAAATAAAAGGACATACAGATATGTATGCTGAGTAAGTTCTGCTGGTTTCACTCGCTCCCAAACAAATCATCCTTACATTTCACCACTTCAAAGGAAATGTGAAGATCATATGTGTAGACAGAATGCTAATACACTATATAGTTATATGTTTATGGCTGCAGTCTTTTTTTAACCCACACTGCCCCAAGACAAAACCACAACTTGCTGCAAGATGGGTAAAAAATAAAATGAAAAATGGGTAAAAATAAGACTGCCACTATTGAAAGTGTATGGGACCCCTCACAAGAATTAAGATCTCAAATTATTAGAGTGACCTCCTTAGTTAGCTATCCTGATACTCATTCAAATTAAAGATCTTAAATGTGCCTTTCTTTCTGCTGGATGACAAAATCAAGAGAAAGGCAAAACATTCCGACAGTGGCGTCATCAGCGGTGGGGGGCCTTGGGGCAGTGGTCCCCTGGGCGGCGAAATCGGGGGGCAGGCGTGTGGGGGGTGCAACGGCGGCAGGGTGGATTGTCCCATTCGCCAGGGTGAGCAAGGAGCGCCGTTGGCGTGTTCGGCCCTCCTGCGTGCCCTGCGCCTCTGAGTGCCCGATAACGGCTGCTGCCATTACGTCTCTTCCGACGGGGGGGGGGGGGCGGTCATAGGAACGCCACTGCATTCTGAGCATTTTTCTTGATTTGTTCAGTCTGTTTCTGGTGTTAAGCCCATTTGTAAATGACAGCTTCATCACCTCTGTTACCACCCATCTAATTGATTTACCTCTCTGCCACTGCCTGGCCCCCAGCCAGCCTGCAGGATGCAGCGGAGGCTGCATTAGCATCCTTGCATCATGCAGGACAACAAAGATTAGGATTGGGTCCTTAGTTTGTATTTGGGTCTGGCCGGACCAGCACCTGAAGCAGTGCGCAAATTCTGCTGGCCTCCTTTTTTTTTTTTTTTTTTGCATGTGCATGCAACCAGCTCTCATTGCCACCGTCTCCACCTCCCCACCTCCTCTGTCACTGGTGGTTTGTTCAAAACTGGCCAGGTAGACAGAATGCTGGTCATGCCTGATCTGTTTGGAAGAAGCACTGGGTGGCAGTGGTAATAGAAAAGTGGAGGTGATGCCCCACTTCCTCCTCCAACTTTATTGCCATAGTTTTCGGCAGTAGTGCTGGAGGAAGTGGTGAGTGCCCCCCTCCTCTCACTCACTTTCCAACCAGTGACTCAAAACAACCAATTTACCCTTTCTCGTGGGTGGGCTGGCCCTGTTCTTATTCAACACTGTCACAGGGCCATTTAGATAACTAGATCCACTTTCATAAATGGCCCAAAGGATCAGGCCGGTAGTCAAAGAGCTGGTTTACAAGTACCTTAGAAGGGTCTCAAAGACTCATAAGCCTGCAAGGTTGCAAATGCAAAGTTAGCATGCTTTTTAATGGGATTAAAAGGCAGTGGTTGTATTCGAAGGGATTTTTGTTCTAATGACTCTGTATTTAGAGCAATGGCCCCAAAGGGCATTTCAAGCACTCATTTAACACTGAAGACGTTAATAGCTATGCAGGCATTACAGTGTAAGCAAGTTCCGTATTGCTTTCCCAATTCAAAGAAAGGCATTATAATCTAAGTGCAGACAGGGTAGAGTCAAAAGTACTCACTTGTATTTCAGAAGACATTTGGTGTAATCAAAAGTTATCTCCAACTTGACAATTTTTCAGTGGTTGCTTCAAAAGTGTCTTATTGTTTTTTACACACGTAGATGTATGTACGTATTTATTTCCTGCCACTTTGTGAAAATGCACTTTAAGGTGGCTTCCATAGTGAAGCATAGAACAGTCAAGCAGTGAGCAGTCAATAAAAGCAGCACTAGACTAGATAAATTCGAGCCAACAGCAGTAAACAACCCTCAGGTCCTCAGGTCAGAGGTGCCCAAAGGCACACTGAGATAAAATTGTTTGAACCCGCTGGAAGGCCTAGGTGAGAGTGAGGCCCAGAAGGATCAGAGTAGGCACCCTTCTCAGCCTAACCTACATCACATGGTTATTGTGAGGACAAAAGGAGGGGAGGTAGGTAGACTTACCATCGTCCCAGAATTGAGGCAGGCTTCGGCCTAGTCCGGGCCCGAGCAGCTCCCAAGGATGCAATGTGGCTGGCCAATGGGTTTCCGGCTTCTGGAACTTCCGGTCGACGACGTGACCGAAGCTGGAACCCCGTTGGCCAGCCGCAGTGCATCCTTGGGAGCTGCTCGGGCCCGGACTAGGCCGAAGCCTGCCTCGATTCCGGGCCGATGGTAAGCCTAGAGGCAGGGCCTCTGAGAGGGGGTTAAGAGGGGGTAATTTGTACCCGGGCCCAGGGTGAAAAATGGGTCAAAAAGGAGGCCCTGGAGCAAAAGAAGGTGGGCCAGGAGCCAAATTCATATGTAGGGAAGGGGCCCAAAAGAAACTTTGTACCCCCTGATAAAATTCCTCTGAATGGCCAAGAGGGGAGAAACCCTGAGCTCCTTAGAGGAAGGGAAGTATAAAAATGTGGATAAATATATGCTTACCATCCATACCGGAAATTCCGGGACAGTCCTGGAACCCGAGCTCGGGTCCTGGATTTGTCCCGGAACGTTTCCGGGCCAGTGTAAGCCTCCGCAGCCGCAGCCGTCGCTTTTGAGGCTTGTAAAATTTTAAAATGTACGTTTTTTGCTGGCGTTGGCCATCTTGGATCTCATGAAATCTCACGAGATCCAAGATGTCGGCGCCCAAATCTCGTGAGGACATGCTGCTGCTGGGGCTGGGAGGGGCGGCTGCAGGCGGCTAGGGGGGCCTGCAGGCGGCTGGGGGGACCTGCAGGCGGCTGGGGGGACCTGCAGGCGGCTGCAGGCTGCTGGGGCCTGGGGCCTGCTGCTGGGGGCTGCTGACGATGATGGAGACAGTGGGGGCAGCGATGATGGTGGCAGCTGCGACTGGAGGCGAAGATGACAGCAGAATGGCGGCGGCGGGACAGGACAAGCAAGTCAATTTAATTAATTAATTTGGCTAACTAAAATAAATAAATAATTAAAATTTCCGAGTGCCCTTCGGGCGGCAAAAGGGCATTTTCCACCCCCCCAAAAAAGATTTTTAAAATTTATATAATTAGTTAATTAACTAATTAATGATGTGTGGGTGATGTCCCGGTTTAGAACCGGGAAAATATTGTAAGCCTAAATAAATAAATATAATAATATGTCACTGACTCCTCTGCAGAATTATCTGCAGCAGTTCCTTGCAGATACGTCACTGTGAAAAGGGGTCCCACAAGGTAGAACATTTAAAAATTACACCAGCAATAACCTGTCATTATGTACCTGTGTGCATATGAACATCCTTTCAGTTGGCCAATATACCGTATTTTTCGCTCCATAAGATGCAGCGGACCATAGGACGCATGTGTTTTATGGAGCTAAAAATAGGGGGAAAATATTTGTAACTTACCGGGGCTTGTGGGGGCTTCGGGGAGGTCTGCGTGACCCTCTGCAGGCCTCCCCGATCTTCAGTTCGGCGATAAATGGCTAACCAGAAATGGCAGAAAATAGCCATTTATCGCCGAACTGAAGATCGGGGAGGCCTGCAGAGGGTCACGCAGACCTCCCCGAAGCCCCCACAAGCCCCGGTAAAATTGCTAGTTTAACATTCGGTCCATAAGACGCACACTCATTTCCCCCTATTTTTGGGGGGGGGGGGAAGTGTCTCTTATGGAGCGAAAAATACAGTAGTTTATGGGCAGCCTAATCCTATCTACCCCTGGTTTGGGAGCCCATGCTGCATCTTATCTGGGGAATGGCCCTGCTGGAGGTCTACTCGGGAGAAATGGACATTTGTCTGCTTATCCTGGGTAAACCCCCAGCTGCCGCAATGGAGGTATCTTATTGTCTTGTGTGCTCCCTAAGGCATCTGATGGGGCCACTGTGAGATACAGGAAGCTGGACTAGATGGGCCTTTGGCCTGATCCAGCAGGGCTCTTCTTATGTTCTTAGTCCTCTATTCTTTTCCCACTCTTTCCTTCCCGGACAGATCAACCAACATCCAGCTATTTGATTTCCTACATCTGTGATTTTAATTATCATCACAACTATCAGAGAGGTCTTTTACATCACAAAGGTTTGACACCGGCATGGAAAATGTTAAATGTTAATTTTTTCTCTCACATCAAATTTATATTAAAGGCCATCGTTCCTCAGGCTGCCTTTTGAAGATGTGGTGGGCACTGTGATGGAAACGATATATTGCCTCCAGCAGTGAGCAGCTGGTGTTTTAACTGCCTGAATGCAAACTTAAGATGTACCATTCCTGCATCCTATGACAAGGGGTTTTATGGCTCTGACTCCAACAGCACGTTGCTTGTCCAACTTAAACCATAAGAAGTGACATGAAGAGATTACTGTAAGGCTAACTGGGTTATGTGGAAGCTGTCATTACAGGGAAGCGTGCCATAAAAAAAAGGAAGGAAAAAAGAAACCTGTCGAAGTTCAGAGAAACGTAGAGCAATTACTCTCTCAAATGGACAAACAGCAGCAAGTCTGACCCTTTGTTGCCCTATTTGCAGACCAGGCGCAGTGGGATAAAAACAATGATTAAAACCTCCATGGTTGATTCTAATTGATAAGGGTTTCTTGTCTGGATAGATTTCAAAAGAGAGGGAAGGAACAACTGGATGTTTTAATAGCTTATGGTGGAGAGGAAATGGAAGCAGAAGCATCTGGTAAATACCTGCTAACTCTCACCTTTTAGAGAGGCCCTCTTGTGGTTTCCACTGCCATCAGAGTTGGGTGGAGACTCATGGTAGGGCCTTCTCATTGGCAGCCCTCACTTTATGGAACTCCCTCCAAAGTGGACAACTTCACTGTCATTTTCGCAGTGCCACATCAAGATTCTGCCATTCCAGCAGGCATTTGTTGGCATGTTCTGAGTGTGCACCCATGTTTAATATGCTTTTATTCTCTCTCTCTCTCTCTCTCTCTCTCTCTCTCTCTCTCTCTCTCTCTCTCTCTCTCTCTCTCTGTGTGTGCGTGTGTGCTGATCATGTTTTAATATGCTGCTGTTAATTCCTTGTATTGCTTCATTATGTTTTATTTAGTACTGTAAACCACCTTGATTTCTTCTTTTTAAAGGAAGACTGGATATAAATATTTTAGATAAGTAGGCACATTCCTGAGAACTGCAAAGGCCAAATAACCCCGGAATAGAAACAAAGGGCATAATTCAGTCAGTTATTTAATGTGAGTTAGGGCTGACATACACATGCAGGCAGTAGCATGCTGGGATGGGGAGGATGGACTGCACCACTGTGAGTGTCTGGGGGTGGATTTCAGTGTGGAATACAACTCCAAATAACTCCTTGCAAATAGAAAATGGGAACAGCAAGGGAAAAGGTTATGTCCCTGCTCACTGCCTGCTGTACTGGTTTCTTGTTTGCAATGAGGTTCATTTTTTTTATTAAAATATATCTCTCACCTGCATTGTGAAGCAGTACAGTCCATCCTACCACCTCAGCATTCTACAGCATATTTTGCTGCTTGTGTAAACTAAGCCAGAGGAGACGTCAAATCTTATGTATAGATACTTGGAGCAATGTTTTGTGTTTTGGACATTTGACTTGTTTTTACCTCATGGCAACCTGCTGTGGGTCTTTAAAAAAATAGTTGGTAAGAAAAGTAAGAAGTAACAGTTTCTCTTTGTTTTCTTCCTTCCTGTCCTGTGCACCGCTCTGTACATACCAGTTTTCTGCCACAACCCCTGTGCGTCATCAGCAGCACTCCTGCAAGTAGTGGGACTGCCGAGCATCCCCTCGGGCAATGCTCGGGGTTTGCACGGTGGCCGGGAAAACACACGGGAGAGGGGAGGTGGGGCGGTGACGCCCCCTGCTAGGTGCTAGGGGAGGAGTGTGGGAGGAGCCCATACCTGAGGTTGCTCTGTCCCACACTCCTCCCAGTCTTACCTGAGCACAGCAACGGTTAAGGTGTCCTTGATTGCTTTTGCGCTCAGGCTGCTCCAGGATCGCAAGTTCGGGTGATCTTCGGCAGAGTGCGGCAGGTGAGACCCCGATCCCCATCTGTGTACACCTGGTGAAGCACATAAGGCTAATACTGTACTGGATTGGGCACTCCAAGTAAGCACTAACAGGGTAATTATTGGGTGTTGGATATTTATAGGATCAGGATCACATGATGTACTGGGTACTTTATGATAGCTCTGGTTTTATACAGTCTGGTCAAATGTGAAGACTCATGAGCTTGAAGGAAAAGAAACTGCTAGAGCTACTAAAACAGTAGCCTAAAACTGCAGGCATGAGTATGGCTGCTAGTGCTGGTGCTATCCCTATCCACTGATCAGTGACTGAACCACTTCCCAAATTCACTGACAGTTGCCAAAGGCAGCTTGGGGTTTAGACAGATGTTCAGGACTGAATGGCATAAGAAAGGACCAAGAAGATGAATCTCATTTTGTCTGTGCCCATGAATACACAACATCTCACATTTACTCATGCTTGTCAGCTCACCACACACCATCTGCATCACACATCTGGGCAGATGTGCCACTGATGCCACTGCCTTATACTGCCCAAGTCATGAATCATCATCTAGCTGCATATTTGTCGTGGCAGAATGTCATAATGCCTAAACTAAGGAAGGCATTATACCAGAGACAGACGGTGTCGCCACAAGTCCCAGTAAAACTGTGAATAGTCTCTTAGAAAACATCACTTCTGTTAATTTTTTTTAAAAGTCCTGTTTAAAAAACATGGAGGGATCCACCTTCATGGAGTAATGCGTCAGTTGCTTCACGGAGCAATTGAGCTGTACCAAGTTGTCCCATAGTGGCTGCTGGGGCCTACCCTGGGGCAATGGGACAAATGTTCTCTTACCCCAAGGAGACCTCCAGCAGTCAAAAATGCCCTGCAGGATGCAGCGGAAGCCACACCGGTGCCACTGCATTGCCGCGTGGGGATTTAGGTAGGGTTGGGCTGCCCTCTTGGCCTTCCAAGCTTTTTTCTGAAGTCCCCCTACCTCACCAAGTGCAATCCACCAGTTGGATGCTTGAGAGTCCCCCTTTTTTACGGACTCAGCTGGCAGCAAAAAGAAGAGGCTGATTGAGCCCCTGCTGGGCCCACATCCATGGCTGTTGGACTGCTTTTAGCTTCACAGTTTGTCCATGCAGCGTGTTATAAGAACATTCTCATAGCACTGGTGGAATGAGGGAAAACGTGGGACCAGCAGTGACCTGGTATATAGCCTCGCAAAATCCACTGGTATTTTTCACCATTGGCATAGCCCTGAGTCTGTGCCAAAATCTTTCTGCTTAATAAGACGTGTTTGCCATTTTCACTTTTGGACTACAGTATATTTTGGAAAAATATTTTCTTGCACTGTATACTAAGGTGTTCAAACAATGATTAGCTTCCAGAATGATAGCTGCCAATATTTCAGGCAATGTCAGTTTGCTGGGGGGGGGGGGTGTCTGCATTGGGTGCTGCATGGTGCCCCCCTGCCCCCTGATGGTGCAGTGGGTACTACCACTGATACTGAGGGGTCAGGATAAGCCAGCAGAAACTCTGGAGTCCCCCAAAGTGAGCCTGCCTCTACCACTTCCAGCACCTCTGCTCTCTGGCTGCTTGTCAAGGTGGAGAGTGGCTATCCTGTCCCTGATCCTGATCCTGCCCTCTTACCTGTAGTCCCTGAAACAGGACTGGCGTGGAGGAAGGGAGGCCATGCCTAAGCTGCAGGATAGGGGGTGGTATCGGGATCGGAGGTAGGATTGTTGAAATCTGGCTCTTTGCCAAGTAGCCAGACAGCCAAGGTGGTGGTGGTGGCATTAGGTTTTTTGTATTCCCCCCCCCTTCTTCTCCAGCTGCCGCTGGCCCAATTCTCTTCTTGCTTACTCTCAACAAGCAGGAATAGGATTGGACAGCTGCTAAGAGGATTGGTTAGCAGCAAGCTGGACGCGGTGGCAGGCAGCATGAGGTGCATGGCAGGATGGCACCAGTGCTCCTCAGAGCTTGTCGCTCGATGCAAGTGGTTTAGGTAGCTTCATGGGTAGCCTTCCTATATCCAAAGGGGGACAGGGTGCTTATACCTTTAAAAGCGTTAACCATTGTTTTGAAGAGGGAAGTTGGGCAGGTGCAGCTCATCATGGAAGGGTGCAACAAGCTGCATCTGCCCAACTTCACTTTTCAAAACAATGGTTAAAGCCAAAGGTATAAGCACCCTGTCCCTCTTTGGATATGGTCAGCCTATTCGTGGGTGGCCCTGATCAGGAGTCCGTCTGGCCAGGGGGGCCCTCTGATGCATCTCGGTCCTCAGCCTCTGCCTGAGCTGGCTGACCCCTGCCGCCACCTTTGATATCTGGCCTGGATGCTTAACAAACCTTTCTTGTATCTGATCCCATCAAGCGCTGTCTCTTTTACAGCAGCTACGGAGGAACAACGAACGCTCCGTTGACAAACCAGGGCATCTAATTGTCCCTGGCAGTTAAAAGATTTTGAAAATGTCACTGCACCTTGTCGCATCCTTCCAGCTGCTGCTACAACAATCATGCTTTTACTTGAGTGCTAAAATTCTGTCCTGACCTCCACTATTTGTGTACACAAAGACGATCAGAAACTGAAAGCTGCCACTTTCCTTGCTTTAACCCACAAACACCCTGAATGCTTGCTCTTTTTTTTTTTTTTGCTGCATTTTATCAGATGCATCGAAATTCCAAAAATTTTGCATTGCATGCACGTGACTTTTGGCCATTTAAGTGCTTACGATTTGTTATCTCAGCTGAGCATAATTACCCAATGACAGTTCTTGTATGAACTGTCGAACTTGTATGAAATGGCGAACACACAGCCATTTACTAAGTGGTAACTTACCAAGGTGGGGCTCCAGCCATCTATGGAACTGATGTGATGATCTCCCTCTTGCTTAGTGGTTACCCAAAAGCAAAAAAGGACAATGGCTTCAACAGAAGAAAGCAGGCATTGCTTCACTCTGTCCACCCTTCTCTGAACTTACAACTTACTTACTCTCCCACACGCTGGTTCTGGGAGACATCCAGGATCCACTGGCGGGTCACTGCTGCTGCAAATGGCGTGTCGCATTTTGCGACAGCTGTATAGGATCTTCAAGTCTGGAACACTAGTTCCAGCAGTGTAAGGCCCACATAGGATTGGGGTGTAATTCTCATTAGGACATTGGGGCTGTTTCCATCCCGTTTCATTCTATCGCATTTCTCCAACTGCTGGCACTTGGGTGGTCAGTTGCCTGTGGACTCCTTTGTCCCATATCGCAGGACTTTTCACGTCCAATGGCAGAAAGGGAAGAGCAAGTAGCTCAGTGCCTAGAATTACATCCTCTTCCAAATACAGTCTGTTCAGGCTCTCCTGAGCCCTAACCAGTTCCAATAGAGTAGAGACTGGTTCCTTGCTAGTTACGTATTGGTATCCAGTGGCAAGCAGTCCGATAAATCAGTCTAGCTAGCAAAACCCAAAAGAAAACTGTTTATTAAAAATGCATGAGGAAGACCACTAATGTGTGCATTTATCGGGGGAAGCAGAGGCGTAGACGAGTGAATTGAATCTATAGAAAACACATGAGATGGAAGATACTGCAGCTGTCTCAGAAGTGGGAAGGGAGACAAAGCTGCCAACTTCAGTACAATATATCATTGCTACGTGTAAGTCGAGATTACACTATGTATCAAAGTGACGGTACCAGGATTATCGTCTCCCTTATCCTTTTAAGCTGTGTGGAGAAACAACATGCCTGGTACAAAGATTCACTTTGATTCGATAAGGCTGGATAAAGAGTGGTTTACGCATGTGGTGTCTCTGTATCTTAACATTCTAGCCATCCAGACTGAATGCACCAATCAAGGGTCTCCATGAGTAGGACCTTCTGTCATTTGTTCAGTTGTATTGAATGCAATGGCAGCATCAGAGGTCAAGCCTCACACCCATTACAGACCCTACCCCATCAGGTCACCTCCTGAATCTCCCAGTACCAGTGGCAGCAGTCAGTTGAGAAGCTCCTGCTGCTGTGCCTGGCACCCCATCTACAAATGGGAGAATCTCCTTAGGGGCTCTGCATGGGTGTAGGGCCTCTATGGATGTGCCCATTGGTTGTTAGGAAGAGCAGGAGGAGCTGCCGCTGCTTGTCAGCTGATGCTGATAAACTGAGGGAGTATGGGGTCTCTAATAACTTGACACTCGCTCTGATTTAACGGGTGACTTTCAAATTGCATATCAAAATTAGGAACTATTCAACATAGCCCTGACGATAGATAGATAGATAGATAGATAGATAGATAGATAGATAGATAGATAGATAGATAGATAGATAGATAGATAGATAGATAGATAGATTCTGTGTACAGCACATCATGTGGTGAGTGTTAGATGTTGCCTGATCGTAAGCATGTTTCCTTGGAACCAATTTCCTTAGAACCAAGACGTTTCTACCAATTTCACTTGAAGTAGAGGTGCTGGGCAGCTTCTCCAAGATTGGACCAGGAGAGAGGCAAAGTCCCCAAGTTCTCTCCAAAGTTGGACTTGGAAAGCTTTGCCAGCATCTCCCCACCAGCCACTCCTGCGCACTGTCCACATTCACAAATACATTCCCCCCCCCCCCCCAGTCTTTTACTGTCAGGAGTGACGGCAACAGCAGTAGTGCTGGGCAGCAAGTATTTTCCCTCTCTTTCATCCCTTTTTCTCCCTGATGTGCTGGCCCCTGGAGGAAAAGACATGATGTCCCTAAGGAGTTGGAGTGTTTTGAAGGGCTACTGATAGGTGGGCCAAAGTCTATTCTAAAATTCAAGGCCAATTTCCAAGGTCCAAAGGGAGTAAGAAAATCCTATAACTGGTTCTATTACCACCAATACTATAACTACAGGTGCAAATTTGGGGGCAAAATTTAGGAGACAGCAAGATTTTCTGTGATTGGAGGGAAGGAGAGATGGTCTTTGAGCATGTCAGTGACAGGATGGACCCTGGTGCATTCTAGACCAGAGGTTCCCAACCGCCCATTGGTGGTATGCCAGCACTTGGGCAGCAAGATGGTGGCTGCCATTGTTTTCGTGCCACGGCAGAGCCCTGAAAATGATGGTAAGCAGCCCTGGGCAGCTGGCCGAGCTCGAGCAATCCCTGCAGTGGGAAATGCTGCCCTCCCACCTGCCCTGACTCCCTTACCATCATTTTCAGGGCTCCGTCGTGGCCAAAAACCTGGAAGTAAGTGCTGACGTCATCGCCATTTACGTCTGGTGGTATGAAGTGCGACAGTGGCCCAGAGGTGTCACGCCATGCTGAAGGGGTTGGGAACCCCTGTTCTAGACTGTCACCCCTTCCTTCCACACACTGTTTTCATCAGATAGTGTTAAATTGAAGGGTGCCAGGGTTTAAGCTTACTTGGGAATCATAGCTTCAGCAACACGTGTGCCGGTTGCCAAACTCAAGTTTTTATGGTGCCAGGCTACTGAGTTTCTGGATTACTGTATCTGATTATAAACTACATTTTTCTAAAGAAATGCGTCCTGTTTGGGACTAAAGAAGAGAACTTTCCCCTTTGAACAGACTCTTGTTACTGCCTGTATTTTTAGAAAGTCCCCTGTTGACTTGGGGATTTCAGCAGGGCCGAAGCAGTGCTCCGGGAAAATGCTGACCTCCTGCACCAAGGTAAAATATTGATTTTTATTATTTGGTCTGTTCAGCTGGGGGATGTTGAAATACTGCAACAAATGTGGAGGCTATTTCAAGGTATTTTGAAAGTAGAAAACATTGTAAATCTCATGAGAAGAGCCTGCTCTTGCAAGATTAGCAGGCCAGCTTTGCAGAATCAAATACCAGTCAGGAACTCTGACTCTAATCAGAAACTTGACAATACAATCACAGCAGAATGACAGCTCCAGTGCAAACAGGGGCAGCATGAGGACAAAATATTTATGACATGGAGAGGGAAAAGTGTGGCAATATATGGCATTTCACTTATATTTCTAACCTGCGACGATTAAATCGAGCAGGATATTTAAATCATTAGTGCTTTAAAATTTGTTTAAAGCAATGTCAGGGGTTTAAATCCAGTCTCTCACTTTAACAGTCCACTCTTATCCCCCCACCACCAGCGCCGATGCAGCCACGCCATGGAGGCGCACGCGCTGCATGTATTGGGGGGGGTGATCAGGAGACCTCCTCAAGGTAAGAGAAATTTTGTTCCCTTACCTCAGGGTAGGCCTCCTGATGGCCTATGGGTCTCCTCAGACCTAGGCCAGCTCTATAGCCAGCTCAAGACTGAGTAAAGAGGCCGTGCAGGCAGAATTTCAGGGGATAGAATCTGTTGGCCATGTTTGCCGCTGAGATCTGCCCCCTCCAGCCCAATCCCCATCTCCTTTCCTCTCCCTGAACTATCCAGTTACTCCACCTGGTCTCCCCCTTCCTGTCCATGAACGCCTCCTGACGTATCTGCTCCAGTGCGGTATGCTGGCTGCGACAGCACTCCTCCATGTGCTGCCGCAGTGGCAGCCCAGAATGGCCCACTGATGGTGCACTGCGCATGCTGTCGCAAACCCTTTTACAACAGTGGGACAGAGTCTTGCTGTGGTAAAGGGCTTTGCAACAGTGCACGCAGCACCATGGAACTGGGTTGTCCACATTTTCACCCCAGTCTAAAGCTATATACAGATCATTCTTTCTGGTGGGCAGCAGGAACAACATCTCTAACAGACCAATCTTATCCCCTGCTGCTCCATAGTATGCAGCAGTGCCAATGGAGGCTGCACTGCATGCTGGGGGGGGGGGGTTGCCCAGAAGGCAAACCAGAGGTAAGTAAAAAATATTTTTACTTACCCCTATGTAGGCCTTCTGGCCACCTCTAGGTCTCCTCAGACCCATGCCAGCTATGGAGCTGGTGTGTCTGAGGAGAGCCAGACAGAGTTCTATCCTATCCCCCACGACGCTGAAGCATGCAGCCCTGGTCAAAAGCCATTCATGCTGGCGACTCCATTGTGTGTGTCATCGCTGTGTCTGCAGCACCAACAGAGACAGCCTTCTGCTGACGGAATGCTAGTTCCATCACCAGAAGGTGCCCGTAGGATTGGGCCCCAAGTTTCATTAACTCTGAGTCCTCTAGGATCACATCCTCACAGCCTGATGTTATGGATCAGTGGTACAAATGGGTACAAATCTACCCTGTGGCATCCTAATGCTGGTAAGAGGAACAGCCAGTCTCCAAGTCTCCATATAGGTGCATCCAGGCATTAGGATCTTTTAAAATCCTGGAAATGGTGTGGTTTGCTGAATTTAATTGTAGGCCATAAGACTTATTCTTTCGGACCTGTTCTCACAATCATCACATGAAATGATATACCTTTTGTCTGGATGCTTCAGGCTGCAGGTGGGATTCAAATGATGAAATTCTACACTATATATAAAAAATATCTGCACATAGAAAACTAGATGTCAGGGAAGAAGGGATCTACTCTAGCCTTCTCCCTGGCATGCTAGTTTTCTATGTGAAGGAATGGTTTTAAAATTATTAATAAGAGAGCATTCAATCATGTGGGCCCCTACTTGTAATCACCATCTCATCATCTCATCTCCTATTTGTGAGGGTTCTACTCAGTGGCCTCTATTGCATTTCTTTAACATTAGAGAGAGAAACCTAGAGATTCAAGTGACATCAATGGTACTTTAGCTATCTAACTTTTTATGGATTCCACCCATTGTCTGAATCAAGAACACATCCTTTCACCGGCAGTAACGTCAATGAAAAAATCAGATTCACAAATCCATGTGGTTAGCCTGCAATTAGCCAGCTAATCTGATTAATGTTTTCCAGCTTGGGGTCCTTCCCCTTTGACTCTTCATTCCCAGTCATTGTACTCTGTAAATGTTTGCATCTGCATGTCATCCGCTCCGCATGGTAAGCCACCGGAGTCCTGTCTTCTGCAGCTGCAAGCTGTCAAAAGAACGCTCTGCAAAAGCATGGCAACAAACTAGTCCGCAGTGAGTCACTGCACATGTAAAAGATGGAAGCGCCACAGATTTATTGACTTTCCCACTTGTTCCCTGTATTTGAAGCAACTGAATAGACTCAAATAAGCCTTTCGATTCTCTTTAACCAGTCCTTTAAGCACATCGTTGGGGGTTTACGGTACCTCCTTCCAAAATGCCCTGCTGTTGTTACTGCAACAACAGAACCACATTTTGATTTTGAATGATGCCTCTCTGTGTTAAGGAAGACTGATTCAATAACAGAGATCTGTGTACATAGCAGATGCTCACCCTGGCCCATTTTATCATAGCTGTTATACGCATTCCCGTTTGGAGCCACCAACTGTTGTCCGAGTAGACTTGAATGATTCGTGCCAATGTGCTACCTTTCCAAAGGCAGGAAAGGTTCAACATGGCAAGAGCATTCAAATATGCAGGCTCTCACACACATTCAGAAGTGGTACAGTCCCAGACATGCCTTTCCACATGCTTTCTCCAACGGTGTCAATTGGCTCCCATGCACACGTAACAGGGTGCAGGATTACAGCATTCTCGGTTTATTTCATGGGCTATCCAGTCACATACTACACACATTATATCATCATGAAAAAAGGATGCAACATCATATTAAAATTCCTTCCTTCTCTAAGTCATTGTAATTGGCTTCCTTAGGCCCTCCTAGGGTCGTATATTTCTGAGTTCAACTCGGTTTTTATCCCCCTGCTTTGTCCATTTCTTACTATTTGCTTTTAATGTTTGTCATTCCTGCTGTTATGTTCTATTGTGAACCACTTTTAATAGTGGCATACCAATATATTAAATAAATAAATAAATAAAAGATAGGTTACCATTTTTCTCCCCTTTCTGGCAGAGCTGCTGGGCCACTGACTGCTGCAGGACGGCTAAAATTCAGCATGCAAAGTGCTCCCCATCACTACATGCCCATGCAGAGAAAAAAAATACTGAACCAGTTGAATTCCGGCCTGTCATACAGCTGTTAAAAGCAAGTGAGCCTGTTGGAAAAAGGTGGTGACCTCATTACACCGATGACGCACTTTTGGACTCCGAAAATGACTTGCTTGTGCAATGAAAGCCTACAGGGCTTTTCTTAGAACTTTTGCTTTGCTGAAGTAATTAATCATTCACATGGCTGTTGCTTCAAGGCAGCCTAAGGCACCTTGTCTCTTTGCAGGGTTTTCTTTGAGTCCTGAAGCCTCACTCCCAGGCAGAATACACAGACAGTCTCCAATATACCTGTGTGCAGCAGCTTATGTCTTCAAACTAGGAAGATGTCTTCATCGATTTCAGCCCTTCCTTCAACCATCAAATTAGCTGATCTTTAACATACATCTTTCTTATTCTCTATTCTATTTGTAGCTCATACATTTTTTTAATGTTGGTTATAATTTCTTTAGATGACAACATTGTACCATTCACACACCATAGGTGCTGCATTTCGAGAACCGGATTGGTATTCTATTCGTTCAAATCACTTAACGGCAGCTTCCAAGATGCTGCAAAGCTGCTTCTGTTAAATGACCTGAGAAAACCTAGGTGATGAACTGCCCTGTATTGTATTGCTTTCATTTACATTTCAAAAGATGGAGCTTTCCAGCGGTTGCTTCCTTGTGAGGAGCAAATGCTAGAGACTTGTGAGTTTTTGGAGTATCTCTTCGTCTGCAAATACATAGACCACATGGGCCACCTCATTTTGCTTTAACTGCAGTTTCTGGACAGTCTTCATGATGAGCAGCAGCCCCACATGGACCATGTTAAGTAGTTGAGACGATTTCACTAGCATGAACACAGCTGGTGCCTAAGCTCTGCAATGACCCCCTGGCCACTACTGCTATCTGGGCATCCAGGACCAGCAAAGAATCCAGGAGGACATCTACGCATTGTGGGGCCTCTCCTATTGCGGAGGGAGGCCTCTGCTGCCTGTCACCCTCTCACTCGAGGTAAGAGTGTTTTTTGCCTTGATAACTGCCCTGCGCCACCGCTCGCGGCACGTGGATTTTATCCTGACCCCCCCCCCGAGGGAGGCAGGAGACGAGCCACTATAGGCCCGACCTGTGATTGGCCGGGCCAGGTCATGTGGGACTAGGCGTCAACTGAGGAGACGCCGCAGCATTGCTCGGCCCTCAGTTGTCACCTGGGAAGCAAAGCCCCATCCCGCCCTCCCTTGGCATAGTCTGGGATTAGCCGGTTGCCCGTTGGGGACCAGGTAGGAATTTTTGGCTTCCAATAGATTGGCACCAATTGGAGGTTTTTTCACCTACCTCAGACTGTGTTCATAGGGATCAGACTGTTAGCCAGTGGGTCACCTGGCAGGTGGCGTGCGGGTATGGGTAGGTAAGGCTTGATAGGGATCGGCGTGCACCTTGAGCTCAGCAAGGTCTGGAGGCGAGCCAAGACCACTCATTAACAACGCTTGACTGGGTCAGTGAGGCTGGTTGGCAAACCTCCTGGCTGGAGCAGGTTAGGCCCATCAATGGCTTGGCTAGCATGGGTCTCAAAACCTGCTCTACTGTCTCAGCCCTTCAGGGTTGGCTGTGATAGGCTTCCCCGGGCTGTGTCCGGGAGGGGCTTGGAGCCGAGGTGTTTGATGTCAAAACAAGCAGGGGGAGGAAGATGGCTAGGCCCATTTCCCCCAACCAGTGCCCGCACGCCTTTGGAGGGTGGGTTAGTTTACCCCCAGTGTTTGCCTCTGCAAGTTTTTTTTTGTAATGATTAAATAAAGTGACCATTTCTCCATAAAGTGGCTTGTCTTGTGTCTTCATTGGGGGGGGGGGGGTGTAGGGGTAAAGGTGAGAGAAACAGGATGCAAAGTTGATTTCATATGGGGCCCAATTGAAAAGGGAGCAGTGGCCAACTTAAAATGGGGCCAGGCACACCGACCAGGAGGAGTTTGTATTACAAGCTCCCCGTGCTTGAAATCTCATGCATCTCCTAAGCCTGATAAGCCAGTAGAACATCAACGAACAGGCTATACAAGATCCTATCTTGGAGCCACGGAGTAAAAGAATGCCTAATATAAAAACTCACCAGAATTCTCACCATGCAAATCAGCAGCTGCTCTAAGGGAGACAGATCTCCAGAATTCAAAGAAAGCTTTCCCTGTTTTGTAAACCTCATTATTTCTCACAAACATTCTTCCTAATAGCTCCAACCATGAGTCATTAGGCAGCCAGAGACAGAGAATATCAAGGCATGAATTAAAAAATGACAACATGCTGTACAGAATGGCATTCACCAACACAGCTTTAGTCAAGATCTATAGCCCTTCTTTGCCTCTCTACTCCCTTGGCCTTGGGGGTTGCTAGGCATGTGGGCCCAGTAGTTCTCTCCTCCGTGAGATGGAGCAGCACTGCAGGCATATCTCCCTCCCATACACAAAATATTATGCTCCTGGGGACGCCTAATTATTAGGCCCCAGACCATGGTCTGAGGGCACATGATACAGCTAGTTGTCAGCTAACCAAATCCCCCATAACAACAGCCTGGCCTACGCTTAGAAACATAAGAAGAGCCCTGCTGGATCAGGCCAAAGGCCCATCTAGTCCAGCATCCTGTTTCCCATTGTGGTCCACCACCAGCTGCCTCTGGGAAGCCTGCAGGCAAGGCATGAAAGGCTTCTTCCCCTCCCACCACTGCTGCCCTTCTACTGGTATTCAGAGGAGGCAAAATGCCACTGGCACATGGCCATCATGACTCGGAGCTATTGATAGACTTGTCACTTGTCCTCCATGAATTTATTCACTCCCCTTTTAAAGCCATCCGGGCTACTGGCTGTCACCCCACCAATGAATTGCACAGACCACTGTGTGCAGAAGTATCAACTTTTGTCTGTCCTAAATCTCCCACCAGACTGTTCCATTAGATCCCCCCCTTGTTATAGTATTGTGAAAGAGGAATAAAAAATTCTCTTTATCTGCTTTCTTTAGACCAGCATTTCTCAAAGTCCTACAGGGGAGTTTACTCCCCTGTAAGTATTTGCAGGTATGGGGTGATGTCGGAGGCAGCACTCCAGGATCGCACCCGCCCCAAAATGCTTTTTTCAACCTACCTAGTTGTCCTGCCAGCTCCCCAAAGGGTCCAGGGGGGCTGCTGCCACCTCCACAGGCCTCCCCAAGGCTCTAAACGCGATCGATCGGCGCTGTTTAGAGCTTTGGGGAGGCTTGCGGAGGTGGCAGCAGACCCCCTGGATCTTTCGGGGAGCTGGCACGACAACCAGGTACGTTGAAAAAAGCATTTTTGGGTTGGGGCGGGCGTGATCATCAGCACAGCTGATGACGTTTGGGCTGGCCACCCCCCTTAAGAGAATATCAACTACTTCTGGAAAAAGTGGTAGGTCGCGTCCCACCGCTTTGAGAACCCCTGCTTTAGACCATGATTAATTTTATAAGTCTCAATCATGTCTCCCCCCCTCCCGCCAATCACTTTTTTGCCAAGCTAAAATGTGCCAAACTTTGGAGGTTTGTATTCTTGTATGGAAAGTATTCCAGCCCTCTCTGATCATCTTGGTTGCCCTCTTTTGCACTGTTCCTAGTTGTACAATACCCTTCTTGACGTGTGTGACCAAAACTGTGCACAGTATCCCAAATGTGGCTGCGCCATAGATTTGTATAGGAGCATTTTACAATATTAGCAGTGTTGTTCTTGATCGCTGCCATAATGATGCCTTGCATGGAATTTGCCTTCTTCACAGTGGCCACACACTGAGTCGATGCTTTCATTAAGCTATCTTGTGCCTTTTAGCTACAGCTGATATAAACATGTCAGCAGGTAATGTATTTTACGGCATAGAGATAAGCTTTATCAGCTGCTTAATAATAATGCCTACGGTGGGATTTTGCAGAGGAGGAAAGACCCCACTGAGAATGCGGCAACTTTAGATTCAGCCAACCTGCTGAAGTCAAGCTGGTCTAAGTCTGATCAGTGCCTAAGTAACCACCTAGTAACCATGTGTACATTACCTTGAGTTCCACGATGATGGAAGCATGGTAGGATATAATTATAATAAATAATGATGTGGATGCTGGTTGAGAGCCATATCAGTAGGTCTATTGATATCAAGAAGATCCTGTTTAGCAAACTGAGGTGTCTTTTTTCCCCCATGGGTTACTTTGCACTCCACTTTTAGGAATGGCTGCAGAAAGCAATTAGCAGCTAGATTGTTCTGTTTAGTTGCAGGTCGGAAATCCAGGTTCAAATCTTTGCTCAGCCATGAAGTTCGCTAGGTAATCTTGAACAAGTCACCAATCTCCTCTAATTCACACACATCTTGTGCAGATAAAATGGGATCGCCCCAAACATGCCACCCATTAAGGTTATTAATATTGCTCCGTGTTTTGAATCCCTACTAAGAACACTCCTTTGACTTTGTGACGTTCAGGCCTGGACACCTTCAGTTGTTGTAATCAGAGCTGTTAAGGGGCTTCCGTTCCCTCCAGAAGCAGATGCACTTTTCCCATTCCAAATGCCAATGCGGTGCCTAGCTGTGTTCCAGACTGGATGTGACATAATTGCTCAGGGCAGATTTTTTTTTTTTCCATTTCTGAAAGCTGTCAGACCACATAAGGCTCAGACATAAGCCAAGATCAAAAGACTTATTGAGTGTGTTTCTTCTCTTTCCTTCAAAGAAGTGTAAACTTCTGTAAGTCAATAAGGTCTTCTCTTGTATTCTTTGCATACAAAGAGTTCAGACATGGCAGGAAACCACGAGTGGCTTTGGTAGTATACTTGCCAGTTGCCACGATCAGTCATCTTGAATACTTCCCAAACAGCTGTTCAGTGGGACTGCTGATCTTTTAAGCTGGGCTGTCCATGAGCAGCTCCAGCAGCGTCATCAGGGGAGTAACCAGAACATAGTGTGATCCCTCATACAGCTAGGGGTCGCCACTTGGAAATAAAGGTCCATAGTTTAAATATGTAGTGTGCCCCTTGCAATTCAGTGGCATCACTATAACGGGGCCAGGGGGAGCCAATGCCCTTGGGTGACAACCGCGGTCTATGAGCTGCAGCGGGTTTGGGGGGCTCCGCGGCTGCTTTTTTGTAGCCAGAGGGCTGCGTTTGCAGATGTGGAGGTGAAACATGCCAAAATCGGTGCTTTTTAGTGCCCCCTTGGCTCTTGGAAGGCTTCAAATGAAGCCTTCCGGGAGCACAGGGGACGGGGCGATGACGCAGAACATGTCATCCGCCCCCCCACGTGACCCAGCTAGCAATGCAACTGCTGCAATCCATCCAAATTCATGTCTGAAACATTTATGTCACTAGCTGGATGAAGAACTGTTCATGCGGTTCAGCGCTGTGATTTCTCACCGATCTCGATGTGGGGTCTCTGCACCCATAGCTCTGTTAGAAATTCAGTGATCGCATCAATTGCTCACTTAGGAGCGGGAAGAGGTGAGCTGGATTTAATTTTCCTTGCTCCCTTCTCAATGCCAAACAGTTGCCCAATAGTTGACTGTGGTGTCAGCTTTCAATTGCGTTTCGCCCCCTATATTGGCGGCATCCTCAGAAGAAAGGTTAAAAAACTAAAACAAAACAGAACTTACTCCTGTAACAGATCTTAGATCTGTTTTGTTTTAGTTGTTTAACCTTTCTTCTGAAGATGCCGCCAATATAGGGGGCGAAATGTAAAGAACTGTGGACATTTTAATGTATTAGACATTTTAATATATTTATTAAATGACAGAGATTCCTGACAAGATGCATATTTTTAATTCTGAGATTGTGACAAATCGTGAAAATTTGAGAATGCAATACAGTATCTTCCATAGTAGAACCCTGGCAGCCATTTTGGTCTGACTAAAATAGATGCATAATCTCTGAGGAGACAGATTCATTGTACCAAAGAGTGGTTTAAAGATCTGCAATCTTTTTCTGAACCTGAGAGTTCCGCAACATGATCATCCACATACAAAGTCATGCGTTGAAACTGAATTTGAGTTCGTTACAGCGCACTCCTATGCATTTCTACTCAGAAGTAAGATCCATTGAGTTCAATAGGTCTTACTCCCAGGTAACTGTGTATAGTATTGCAGCCTTAGTCCAATAACAGTCAACAGTTAGTCCAATAAAGGATCTCATCAAGTTTATGCCTCTAGGATCAGGTTGTAAAATATAATAAACTTGTGAGATATTCAGCTTTAAATGTGTTTGTTGAATATTTCTAGCCATCATAATTGCAATGGAACCTGCAGGCACTGTAAGCAAATAAAACTGCCTACTTTTTATTTTGAAATTGTTAATTTAATTTTTTAATGGACATGTTTTTAAAAAGACATTTTGAGTTGGCAGTACTGAAACATGTTTCCTTAGCTGTCTTTAGCTTAATAGTGTTCCAAATTTGTTTGGGAACAATAGGTAGGGGCTGATTATCTACCATGATTCTATGGCAGTGGCTTTATTTCCATTAGAGTCTAAGGGGAAAGGAAACGAAAACCAATGGGAGTTACAAAAACAAATGAAACATGTAACAGCTTTGGTTTTCCTGAATGAATAACTAATGAATAACTTTCTTAATAATGAAAACAACCAAGTAAGAGTAAGAAGCGTTGAACACAATGGAGCTTACTTCTGAGTACACGTGCATAGCATTGGGCTGTGAATAAACTATTTACCGGTACTATTTACTATTCCTCTATCACAGTGGTGGCCAACCTTTCAACATGAATGCTGGCCCTTTAAATGGTTGTATAGGTGAGGGCATTTCAGCAGGTGCAGCTGCTTGAGCAGCACCATCAGCACTTGCAGCTGCCAAGATTCTGTCTTCTACACAACTCTTAAGAACACAGTAGCCCTAATGGTGGAAGGTTGGCCACCCCTGCTCTATCAGTTGGTCCCCATCATGTAGATGCTCTGGACACCAATACAAGGCGAGAGCTAGAGTGTGACAAGATGAGCTGGGAGGACTTCCAAAGTATGTAGTGATCCCTGCATCCGAGCGAGATCCTTTCGTACTCTCACCCCCCAAACCTAGCTCTCACAAAGGGTGACAGGTTGTCCAGGATTCAGCCCCCTGCTTTTAGACGAGGTGGTTCAATAACATGGAGTCTGGGTTGAGAAACCATCTGAGGGGAGAGCTTCTGAAAGAACTGCCTCACAAGAGATTCCCATGAAATGACTGAGTCCCATAATGACTCAGGGACTGGTGATGCCTCCATTTAATAAAACATTTCAAGGTTTGTTTAAAAAATACACACAACATGTACATATATAAACGAAGACACCAAATGAGAAACACACCAGTGAT
Organism: Plestiodon gilberti rubricaudatus; assembly: GCA_026170595.1. NCBI lineage: Eukaryota > Metazoa > Chordata > Lepidosauria > Squamata > Scincidae > Plestiodon > Plestiodon gilberti. The sequence goes on along the minus strand of JANXHW010000001.1, from coordinate 120,703,609 downwards.
CCAAAAAATTAATACAACTAGACCGATATTTCATACAACAGCAAAGCTGAATACTTGAAGGAGGAATGTACAGAGATGAGCATTCAATGGTTTGCAGCACAGCTGTAAGAGGGGCACAGATACGGAGTTTGAAACCAAAAGAACATTTTCCATTTACTGAAGCGAGGAAGCAAACTGCAAGTGGAGCATAAATAAGAAATACAGAACCTTCGGAACAAAGTTAGAAAAATTATAGCCAGATGAAAACCATCATAAATACAGTATCACCAAATGAATTAAAAGCTGCTGGAGTACAACTAGCAACTGAAATAAATATTTGCTCTATATCCGCTTAGTCATATTCTCACTGGCGTCTAATGCTGATCTACATGATCTGAATAGGCTTCGCAAAAAGATTTATGAGGAGGAGACTGAGAATACACCGCAAATTATTGTCGTTGTGAAAATTACTTCTTCCTACAATCCAAAGGACGCAGAAGGTTCCTAAATGTTTACATTGTAGATTTGACTCAAGTATTTCAAGCAAGAAAAGAGAATAAGCAGGATCCTCCACACACAGCTGTGCCTAGGGGAGGATAGATGGCCTTTTCTCTCTGTCTCCCTTCCCCATCAACCCTCAGCCTATTGTGAGCTCAAACACAACATCTGCAGCCATTACATGCTTGGAAGCATTATTTGCCCTTCTTGTGTGTACATCCAACGAGCTCAGTCTTCACCAGGGCTGTATGCAGATTTCCCCCCCTTCTTGGAGAATAAGTAACCTGCATTTGTGGCCCCCTGGGACAACTGGATCTGCAGATGGCGATGCACACAGGAAGCTGTCATAGACCAAGTCAGACCATTGGTCCACTTAGTTCAGTATTGTCTACACCAGTGGTTCTCAAATCCCGGGGATTGCCACCGCCATGAAAAAAATTTCAGAGTAATTTGCGGACTTACCGGGGGTCCTGGAGCCCTCTGGAGGGCTGGGGAGGCCTGTGCTAGCCTCTGCACACACACACACACGAGCTTCAGATCACCACAGAGCAGCTATTTTAAGCCACTTCTGGTTTTCGTGAATTAAAAAAAATCGTGGTGGCAGCGGCAATCCCCGGGATTGCCACCACCACTGGCCCCGCCCCCGCAAGCACTCAAAGTTCTCTCCATTTCACGGGGAGAACTTTGAGAAACGCTGTTCTACAGAGGCGGAACTTGCGCTTAGTGCGTGGAGCTGCTCCGGGCATGGGCGCAGGGACAGGGGGGCCTCATTCAGCGGGGGGGTGTACTTACCCTCTGCTTTGGCCATCTTAGTTTCGGCCCTCCCTCCCTCCCTGGAGCCCGTTTGGCTCCGAAATGAGACCAAAACCGGGGGGGGGGGAGTCGACGTGACGTCAGGCAGGCCCCGTCCTTGCCCCGGGCGCCGGGAGGGCTTCCGTCATTTCTGGTCTACACTGACTGGCGGTGGCCCTCCAGGGTTTCAGACAGAGGTTTTTCCTTGCATTTAACCTGGGACCTTCTGAATGCAAAGCATGCACACTGCCACTGCACAATGGCCCCTCCCCTAGCCATAGCAGGTAATAGCCTTGAACACTGCCATGATCTTCCACCCAGATGGAGCTGTTGAGAAAGTAAAATGGAGGGAACTGCCATACAGGAATCCCTTGCATGCATAGGCTGATAGATCCGGCCCAAATCTTTCTAAGGTAAAGGTATCCCCTGACAATTAAGTCCAGTCGTGTCCAACTCTAGGGTGTGGTGCTCATCTCCATTTCAAAGCCGAAGAGCCAGCGTTGTCCGAAGACGCCTCCGTGGTCATGTGGCCGGCATGACTCTCCTTGCCACAGCATGTAGCATGCAGCTGGAACACGGTATTCTTTCGAAACCCAGAAATTAAAACAAAACCAAAAAAATGATGGTAGTGATTATACCCAGATTAATTAGAAAGAGCCTGTTCTCTAATTCAGCTATGTATAGATGATAAATGTAGATGAAGATAACCCTGGAATCAGGCTGATGATTCTGTCAACAGTAAAGCCATCAATTGCAAAGCTGAAAGTAGGGGAAATGTTATGGTCGAGTAGAGTGTATTACAGCTGCCATTCAAATTCTAACTGCAGATGTGTCCTCAAAATTACAGATAATGACAAACACCATGAATGCAGTCACACACTGAAACAATAGATTACATCATTACAGGTTGCCCTCCCCTGTCAAGTATTGATTACCTTGTGAGACATAACCAGGTAGTGAGAATTACCCATTGTAAATTGGCCTAGAATTGCTATCTTAAACGCAAATGTCCTTATTATGGCTGCATACCAGAACTCATTTGGGAAAGTGATTGATACTCTCTTTACTGGGGCAAATGAATTATTATGACAAGCTACTAAACTGAAATATGCCAACAATGTAATTCATAGACTCTTTTTTTTTTAAGCTACAAAATAGGCATAGCAATTCTATCGAGACACAGAAGTAAATCCAAACTGGAAAATGAATTCGGAAATACTAAAATGTATGCACAGCTGTTACAAAGCATAAATTCAGAAGCATTGAAATGTATGCATAGATGCCTCAGAACAATGTAAATAAGATCCAATTGTCGCAATTTGAAAAAGCCAAGAATGCACTCAGGTGTACATTCTTATTGTGCTGTCTGCTGAACCTTAGTTGCTAATTCAAGCTCTGCACAGGTGTCGGTAACATAGCAGGTTTATGAAACTGAGTGCAGTATACAAACAGCTCCTGGGCAGGGCTCTTAATGCAGGCCTGCAGCTGGATTTCTCTGTGTCCCAAGAAACAGAAGAAAGGGTCATGGGTTGGTCATGGTTGGACAGCCGTTGAAGGCCCAGGCCCTCAGAAGGACTCACTGCAGACCTGTGATACTATTTCTGAGCCCATAGACTTGTATTGTGGTGATGCAACAACTCTTTTGGAGCCCAGAGAAGAAGGGGTGGGCATGGAAGGCAGTTTGCCAAGGGCCCTGTGATGCCCCCAACCTCATAGCCCCATCCCACATCAAATGGGCTTCCACACAACACCTTGGTGGTCATGACCCTCCCTCCCAGTACTTTTGCCCTCAAGTCCACTCACGCCATGTTGAGTTGCAATTTAGTTTATTCAATCATACAGCACAATATTTCGTAGCAGGATTGGTCAGGTCACGAAATATCCAAGGGGTGTCTCTAATATAAATACCTTCCTTTCCTTTCTATAGGGGAATTGCTCCCTTGTCCAGCCATCTGTCTCCACACACCATTTGGGCTGTCCAGGTAGTCAAGTAAGTTGTCCCTTCAGGTCAGGTTTGAGTGTGGAGGCTGCCACCTGGGTTTCTATTGTCCCTTCCTGTGTCTCCATTTACTGTAAAGCTGGGCTTTCCTGCCCTTAACATTTGCCTAGGCTGCCACTCTCCCCCTTTCCCCCATTCTGTTTGCTTCTTTAGGTCTCAGGTCTCCTTGTTTCCCATCTTACTCCCTTTTTCTCCTCCTTGGTTCTCTCCTGCTTTGAAGCCAGATCTCCAGTCCCTTGATGCCCTTCTTCTCCCTTTGTTCCATTTTCTTGCCTTCCTCTGTATTCTCCACCTGAAAAAGCTCCATTTCCCCGGCTGGTTTCTCATCCTCCTTTCCCAGTCTCTTATTTTCTCGCTCACGTTGTTGAATCCTCCCGTCTCCATTGCTCCACCACCTCTCACCTCACCTGCTTCTCTCCTTTTGAATCCCCTGGCTAGCTGTGGCTCCCAGTCACCAGCTCCTTTGTTTTCTGGTCTTTCTGACATTTCCAAGATTGGCGCATCATAAGGAGTCTTGTGACTAGTCTCACGAGACATCGATCTCCAGCTGACTTCATCTTCTCTGGTGCAGTGGCGGCCACAGGCCCCTAAAACATGGAGCCATCATGTACATGAATATCGTGTACCTGAATACAATGCACTAATCCAATTTATTGTGTGGGTAATGTCATTATATGAGGCATGCAGTCACTAGGCGGCAGTGGAAATATTGGCGGTGTTGGGAGTTTCCTGTCTGCTGTTCTTTTCCTGTTACAAGATAATAAAGTTGTATTCAGCATACTGAATGATGTTTTCTGAGCTTTCTCATGTCATTATTATTATTATTATTAACAGTATATACCGCTTTTCAACAAAAAGTTCACAAAGCGGTTTACAGACAAAAATCAAATGATGAAATGGCTCCCTGTCCCAAAAGGGCTCACAATCTAAAAAAAGATGGAGAACAGCACCAGCAAACAGCCACCAGAGAAGACACTGTGCTGGGGTGAAAGGGGGGCAGTTACTCTCCCCCTGCTAAATATAAGAGGAGCACCCATTGAAAAAGTGCCTCTTGCCCAGTTCACATGTCATGACACTTATCTATATAATAAGTGGGGAATTAAAAAAGAACAGGAACTAAAACCAAAGTCATACAGTGAGTTCCCTGAATAAATGGGTATTCAGCCTGAGCATCCATGTAAATATTATGATAGTCATTGAAATTAGAGAAATCCTCCAACATATTATGTTGCTGTGGAGATCAGCAACACATTTGGGGAAGAGCTCTCAGTCTCTGTAGAATTGTCCAGGATCTGGAAATTATCTGAATGGAGACCAGAACACACAAGCTCACATCCCAATGGTATTAGATATGGGGGCTGCAGAGAACCCTTTGCTTCTGTGCCCCAGGGTTGCCCTGGCTTCATTCCTAGACTTTGATTTTTTTTAAAAAAAAATTTGGCCACTTTGGGCCTTTTGCACTGTCCTGTGCTTTGGATCCCTGGTGCTCAAGTCCTGGCCTTCCAGGAATGCTGGAGAGTCACTGGCTGCCATGCTCATCAGCTGGAAAGAAGGCCAAGGGCTCGTGTACAGTCTGTGTGCCTGCTTCCTTTCTGTCCCCTGACTGACAGAAGCTTCCTTGCTCCAGTCTTTTCTCCACTCTTCCCTGTCCTCTTTTTGAAAGTGCCGGGCTGTGGGGATTGAGGTAGGACCCTAGCATACAATTTCCTACAGCACCAAGGCACTTCCAGCCCTGTAGTGTTTACTTCAAGCTGAGCTGTGGAGCTGTGGAGTTGACATGATGTGTGTGCCACACATACACTGACACATGGGACTTACTTGCTAGGCCCAATATCCCCACATCAAACAATCAGCGAAGTCATTGGCCTATGTTGGTGCTCGCAGACCTCAACTGATGCCTCAAGGGGGCCTCCGAGGTGGAAATGATAGGTTCACCCACTTCAAAATTCCAAACCTAGCAAGCTATCCTCTGTGTTATAATAGTTTCCACTACAGAACCGTGACTTTTCAATAAAACTTCTTCTACCTATTTGATTTCACAGCAGTGGCCCTCCTAACCTTTGTTCTCTACAAAAAAACAGTAGCACTCCCAGGCTCTTTTCATTTGTGTAACACAGCGATAGGAGTTCCACCCTGTTTTCTCCATCAGAACAGCCAAATCCTTCTAGAGTGGATGGTCAGAAACTGTGAAAACAAAAATACATTCTAATCCTAAATGATCAATCAGTCTCTCTTTCTGTAGAAGATATTTAGTATCTAAATCTTGTATTGCCAGTCTCTTCTTAATCTCCATTTGAAACCCTTCTTTATGAATCCTGAATATAATTCAAAATTAAAAAAATAATGCATCCACAGAGTTATATCTTGGTAATGTTTTATTATTAAACTCTGTCCGGGCTCCCACTATTTCCAGCCTCTTCTGAAAAACACATGCCTAAATCACACTGCAGTTCCTGATGCCCTTTGTTAGACCTTTTTATAAAGAAGTATTATAGGGCAACGTGGCTGAATTGTGTGCAATTTTCCCAATGGCTGAATGCCTTTCTGCCTATATACAGCTTGTATCCATCTTTCACAGCCTTTCTTTCTGTTACTGTTGACTTCTAACTGTATAACACAAAATACTTTCCACAAACAGAAACTCCCACAATGAATGTCAGGAACATTCTGCTTGTGCAAGTACCATGTATGTGAGTTGAACGCTCTTTCTGTTCATGAAGGAGCTACAGCTCACAGAGGAAACTCCTTATGTCGGAAGTCCAAGTCAGGATACTACCCTATTCCTCCATATCTTTTTCAGCCCTGTGTTATGAAGTTAGATTTGCTATTTAAAAATTGTTTTTTGCTCTTCCACAGTAGCTTGTATTATACTTCCAATGGACTATTGAGTGGATGATGTGGCTTTCAGCTTTTGCTCTTGGGTTCAGAGGGATCTAAACCCATGATCTGAACCGAAGACCAAGAATGGATCTTTCATTCCATTTTCTTATTCTGAATGATATTGGCCTAGGAGATAGCACTGAGGAATTTGAAACAAAATATATTTAGAAATTGGATGTGAAAAGGGGGGGGGGGGTTTCCCTCAATACCAGCCATGCAGTACTTAGTACTACTATTTGTTACCCCTTGTTCAAACATAGACTTCTAAGGGCCAAATTGAACTTGTATGCAAAGGTGTGTTATCAAGGCACACTTTCCAATTGGAAGCACATCGTTTTTGCAGTTTCTGCAACAGCCACGTGGGGCATGGGGTAGGGGGTGGAGTGGCCCTGCTTAGGACAGGGGTATGTGGAGATTGAAAGGTTCACTCCCTGTTTTCTGCCTTCAAGCCCAAAATTGCATACACCTCCAAAGTGTTGATTTGCGGTGATTTTCTTCAGCTGCTATTTATGGAAGAAAGAACAAGCACATCAGGGCCACATGCTTAATGTAACATGTAGTTTGGCCCTCAGGCTGGGCTTCAGGTACTTGTAACCCACCAAGCTGAACACAACCTACCATCCATGTAATGGCACCAAGCAGGAACTTGATAAACCTCTGTTTTTTCTAGCTACCTGGGATTACAAATACAAAGGATTTGCCCAGAGGTTCTCTAAGTGTGAGGCGCGACTCCCAAGTGCGTCATCAAAAGCAGCCAGGGGCGTCGCGTTAGTCCTTTAATTAACACATATTCTTGCTTGCAAGAGAGAGAGAGCAAAAACAAAGACCCGGGAATCACATCGGGTCACGCAAAGTTAATTTCAAAACACTTCAGGTTTGTAGGCAGTTTCCACGTCTTGTTTTTAACCACAGCGTGAGCGAAGCCCTTGCTTATCTTATGTTAAAGAACAATTAACAACTCAATTGATAAGCTGAGTACCGGTACTTTGGAGCTGGAGCTGCAAAGACAGCATCTCTTTTCTCTCCAAATCCTGAGACATTGCAGGTTTGCAAGTAAAGTATTTTCTTTCTGTTGAATGTTTTTAATAAACCAAACACAAAACAAATGGAAGAACTGCAATTGAAAATGGTGCAGAGCAGGTTCTGCTTTACATACATTCTTTGATTTCTATGTTTAGTTTGGTTGATTAATTATTAGAATTTCTCTCCTTCTTCCTTTCTGACCCACCTCTAAGTTAGTTCTCCACTCTATTTGCTGGGACAACACCCCCCCCCCCCCGGAAACTGCCAGGCAGTATAAGAATCTGTTTTTCATCTTGCAAAGATGCTACCAAAAGGAGCTAGCTTTCTCTCTCTTTCTCTCTTGTGCAACTGGGGCTTCCCTCCCATGCTTTGATGTTTCTCTTGCTATGAATAGGACTAACACAGAGGACATCAGTGCCCTCTACCCAGGCCTGCCAATGGAGGGAGGGCAGCATCCCAACCCCACCCTGCACACTCCTGGCTTAGCTGCTGCTCAGCATAAGCATGGAAAATCCACTTTAGGGCTCGTTTTGGGAATATACACCTACATATACACATACATATAAGAAAGGGTGCCTCTGAGCATGTAAAGAGTGCCTGTTTCTTCCATGCACTGTAATGGGGAGTCATAGCTAACGGCGAGGGAGGTCAAGGGAGCCGCGAGTCAAAAAAGTTTGGGAACCACTGGATTTGCCAAATGCATGACTTGGGTGGGGGGGAGATCGACACAATACAGTGCTGATGTATAGACTTGGTGGGTCTCAACATCTTACAGACCTGGTTCTCACTTTTGGGCAATAGGACAATTTACTGTGTTTGTCCTGGGGAGCTAGCTTCACCCAGTGTGACCATAAAATACCTAATAATCAAAACTCATGTGGAGGCTGGACAACCCAACAATTTCATACCCATATTCTAAAGGAAATATACTGTCACACATGATTGCTATATGCTATAGGAAAGAATGAGTGCTCTTAGGAATCAACACTTTTTTGTGTACAAAATGGATTAGTTGATTGATTGGCCACCTCTTGAGTTTTGGTGATTACTTGGTCATACAGTCTGAACTGATTCCATGAATTGCAAGATAGTGATGGTTCCAGTTGCATAGTGTGCATTATTTCTAGATTTGGAATTTCAATCACGTTCTGACTGTGCTCCAACACACATATTTATATTGTGATCACCGAGGTCACTTTCCTTGTCTGATGTGTGTGTTGTGCTAAAAGCACTTCCACCCTTTGGATTTATTGTTGGTGTGGCATCCATTCTCCCCCTCATACAACTCAAGGAGTCATCTGGTCCACAGTTTAGCAGTGTTCTATCCTGTCTAATGACACATCTATTGCCTGTGTCTCTGCAGAGGCACTTATCTCTTCTGTCATTGATTTGCTTCTGTCTTTACGTAAGATTATATACAAGAGCATCCGACCAGAAGAAGAAATAAGAACAGTGGCATCCCACAGAAAATAGCACTAGAATAGTAAGATTGGATTAACCAAGCTAGGAAGGAGAGAGGTATGAACAGGCAAAGTCAATCAGATGGGAAGTCAATTAAATACAAATTCCACTCTGATGTTTAAAAGCCCTACACTTTTCCCTTGGCTCTGCTATGCACACCGCTATGAAATAGCTCAGTTGTTGGAAAGCATCTGGGTACTTGTGCAAAAGTGTGTTTGAAACGGTACAGCGCTTAGCTATGTTGCTTTGATGAGCAAATAAAACTTCCAACGCTCTAAACTTTTTGCAAAGTAGGCCTGCGCTGGATAATATCATCCTCTGAAAACCAAGATTGAATCCCGATGTCCAATTTAAATCTTGGCAGCTCTACAGAAACATTAAAAGACATTTCAATCCATTTTGGAAGACTGAGCACCTGTATTTCAACATTTTATATTTAGATAAATGTTTAAAACCTTTGGCTGTTTGGAATGATCTCTTTCCCAGGACAAAACCCCAGTACGGCTAACCTTTTGCCTGACCCTTTCTATATTCATGGAAAAGAACATTTATTTTTTATTTTAAAGAGGATGGGTTTTGTTTTAGCAGCATGATGATGAACGCCATGATATATTATTTTGTTTTTGTAAAGCTTCCTTGGGTAAACGTTGCTGCAGGTTTGTTACGAGACGAGGGAGAGAGATGGGGGGGGGGGCATCCTTTGCAGCAATGACAAGCTGGCCATAACAATAAGGATAAAGCAAATGAAGGAAAGATGGTGATAATTGCCTAGGCAGAGCCATTACAGGAATGCCTTTAGTAAAGAAAGAATGCAGATATACAGGGCATCTAAAAAAAAATATGTATACATGCTTTACAGTGTCAAATTTATTATGCTATAGTTCACACATATACTGTAATATTGAATATTAGAAAAGCGGTATATAAATATTTTAAACAAAACAAATATTTTAAATAATACGAATATGAATACTGTATGTATATTCATACATATACATGCTCACAAATGGTGTACACAGAAGCAGTTGCATGACCCAGTTAATTAATTGATTAATTAGTTAATGAATTAGATCGCTTAAATGTTCCCTATATATACCACTGACATCGTTGACTAATGGATCTGCAGACATCCACCAACGTGTGTGCTGGGATAGTTCCAAACACCTCTTCAATTGCTTCCCTTAGGTGTTCGAGTGTTGCAGATTTTCTACAATGAAGTATGAATGAACGAGAGAGCTCATTAAAATGTGTGTGCATTTTTAGAGACATCTTTTGTGTGTGCGTGTATGTGTGTACGCATGCGTGCGTGTGTGTAAATGAGAACTATAAATGCAACACTGCTAAAGTCTGCTTTACAAACCATCTTTTCAAGCAAGGAAATGACTCTGTGTCTGCATGTATGTGTAAAGTCTGAAGTTATGTAAGGTTCCCAATGAAAGCAAGGTAATGGGACTTGGCTGTGACTACTGCGCTCCCCAGCCTGCCTCATGTCGGTGAGGTCAATTTTGTCTATATCATTTACAGGGATGGAGAGTGGGGCAGGGCTGGGAGACCGGAACAGGGGTCTTGCTGTGGCAGCTCAGCAAATCAGGAGTCAAAAGCAAGTGGCAATGCTTGCTTAAGGCAGCCATGTGTCCCTAAAGTTACGTGGCCCCGCCTGACTTCTGGCAGTACAGAATTCGCTGTCATCAGTGGAGTCAAACAGGAATTTTAGTTACCATTCGTAAATTGGACACAGGAAAGGAGTATTCTCAAGGCAAGAAGGAACATTTCTCATCTATGTCTGGTTATATTGCTTTCAGGCATGGGCTTCATTGAGCTTCTCCCATCCATTATTATTATTATTATTATTATTATTATTATTATTATTATTATTATTATTATTATTATTAACAGTACTGTAGCCTGCATGCTATAGAGGCTCCCAATGTTAAACAGGAAGCTTCCTGGCTTCGTGCCAGTGCTGGACGCTTAATTAAGGTACTGGGAGCAGAAGGGCTGTGGAGATAGCGTTCCAGCATCCGCGAAGGGGGCAGAAACCCCGTGGATATGGCCCCCCTGTATTCTCATATTTGTGAGGCAGGTGACGCAGGTGAGGCAGGGCGGGGGGGCCCTCAGGAAACCATGGAGGTGGTGTTCGCTCCTATCCACGGTTTCAAGTATCCACGGAGGGGCCTGGAACATATCCCCAGCGGATATGGGGGGAGTACTGTATTTATATACCGCTTTTCAACAAAGAGTTCACAAAGCGGTTTGCAGGAAAAAATCAAATGATTAAATGGCTAGGTCTCAGCTGAGAGTCTCAGTGTGGTTTTCCGTGAAGGAGAGATACACTGGTCATTGGTGAGCATCCTGAGGAAGTGGAGAGGTCAGAGCCGACTTTAGGAGCTGCGGGGCTCAATTGGAAACATTCTTTGCGGGGGCCCAGGTTCACAGCCATGGTCTGTAGAATCTTAGAGATATACATAAAGTTTAGTATAGACTTGATATCTTTATGGTAGAATGGAAAGCAATCAAAATGTGCACTTAAAAATGCATGTGTGTTAATGGACCAAATGGACCTAAGCACATTTTATTATAAAATTGCATACATGTAAGTTTACAAGTGAGCAAACAAAATGTGTAGATTACCTTTGAAAAGAAAATACAGCAAGTCCTCACTTAAAGTCATTTTGTTTTAAAGTTGTTGAGAAAAAAAAATTGACCGGGGCCATTGTCTGTGTGGAGTTTGAACGTTCTCCCCATGTCTGTGTGGGTTTTCTCTGGCCCGGAAAGCTCAAATTTATTTCAATGTTTAATATTAGAAGTGTCTTGGGTCTTTATTTAGAAGTTTGGTGATGTTTCTGTGCCCAGAAATATGCCATAAACTCTTGTTTATGTATATCAATGAGCGTACTGTAAAATTGGTTTCGTTATGTCATGTCGAACCTATCAACAATTTTAAGGACTTGGTGTACCGTGGTTAGAAATCCACCCTAGCACAGGGGCCCCTTAAGCATGGGGCCCAATTGGGAACAATTGGTCCAATTGGTGAATGGAAAGGTACCTATCCCAGCCATCCAAGAATACCTTGAGGTGGGATCTCCTCATTGGGCCCTGACAGGGTCACTGACCAGCTTACTGTATGTGGGGTTGATGATGTTGCCAGGGCCTCCTCTTCATACCTTTCAGGTGTGTGGGCAGTGAAGAGCAAAGACCAGTTATGTGATTGATCCAATACTTGGAGCCAATATGCGGTTACCCATTCCAGGTGATGACTGGCAGGCATGGCAATTCCCAGCCCTGACCATTGCAAGAATACCTGCATTGAGTTTAGGGAGTTTGACTTTAACTAAGGCACCCAACAGAACTTTTTCAACTCAAAATGAGGGGATGCTGAACATTCCCCTTGAAGGTTCCTGAGCCTTACCCCTTCTCTCCCCCCCTTTTTTTTTGCTTCCACTGCTGCATATTTTGTGGCAGTGGTGGTGGTAGTTGTGGTGCTCCCCAGAGTTTATTGACTGGCAGCTGCCTTTTTCCCCCAGTAGAAAGACAGAGTAGAGTAGCAGATCGAGTGAGGGGAGGAAACATTGCCTTCCCTCTGGCTTCAGGATGATTCTATATGATGACATGGCACTGAAGCCAGGCAGAATGAGGGCATTGCCAGAATGCGTTTAGGAAGCATTGCCCACACTGTAATTGGCTTCAAGGTCATGCGACATGAGAGCTTGCCACTTTCACTTTGCCGACTGCATTCATAGTAAGTTCACACACACCCTTCTTCTTCCACCACCACCACCACCCTTAAGTATGCAGGACAAAGAAGAACAGCTATTTTAAAGATGGCTTTAAAAAGGAGTTTAGGCATCAGAAAGGATGTGATCAAAACCCACAAGATCCAGGTCACAGTTAACTGAGCATTGTGAGTGTGAATGTAGAGAGAAAAGGTCAGTCTTCCCTTATAGGACAAGCCAGAAATAAAGTGTACAGTTAATAAATGACTAACCTCTGAATTGTTGCTGGCATGTATACATTCAGACCTGTGATATACCTCTCATCAGACCAAAAATAGCTCTAAATCAGGCAGGACAGCCGGGCTGAATAAGCAGATTATTTACCACATGAATGGAGTTGTCATTGCATCAGGACACACAAAAACTTACAAAGGGCCCTCCAGTTATCTTTTGGCCATTGGCTTCCATTATCAGCCTTGGGGAAGAAGCAAATGGTAATTAGCTCGGGGGGGGGGGGAGAGAGAGAGAAGGTGTCCTTTCAATTAAAAGCTACAGTGTCAGCCAACATTATAGCACATGTCTAATTTATCGCCGTGATCCTGACTCAGTGACTGGAATAAAATAAAACAAAATCGAGCATTTTCATAATCATCAAAACAGTGGAGCAAAAATCATTGCGGAAAATATGCATGCTGCTGGACAAATAAAATGAGAATGCGCTAAGCAGAAAATCTGGATTGGTTCTCAGCAAATAAAAATGCTGCACCATACGGGATGTGAAAAACATTATTTTCATGGATACACTGCAGAATGATGTCAAAAGTAGTGCATTATCAGAATTTTATTTCAGATTCCTTATGTGCAGGAGGTTTTTCTCTTATGTCTACATAATTTCCTATAGCCATTTTTTTAATTCATACTGCATTCAAGAGCCTTAGCTGATCCTTTTTTTAATGTATGTCCTTTAAAAGGAGAGATGAGGAGGAGCAAAAGAGGACCAATTCCTTTTATTCTTTTCCGTTCTCTTTATACTGTAGTTTATCTCCTTGTTCTCCATGCCTGGGCTGAATTTTCTATGAAGCCATAAATCACTAGAACCAAGAAAATGCAGACATGTTCATTGAAACCTCCACCACTAATCTCTACCCACATTCTGCTGTAAGCTTCAATAGTCTATTCGCTGGCTGTATTCACTCAGCTTTTCTACAGCAGCTTCTCATATGGCCATGTGAAAAAAGAGTACCTTACTTGCCTGGCCATCTTATGATTTGACCACAAAAATTGCACAGCAGCTAGTTCAGTTAGCATTGGAAGTTAGCTGTAATCACGCAAATAGCTCTGAGACTGAAAGATGGGAAAGACTGGTGTTGATGGCAAAGAGGTGCTAGAGCCTGCACACATAGACAGTCTTTATGTGTGTCTTTCTGCTCTGTAATGTCTGGGAGAAGAAATGGTCTTATGGGTGTTGGAACCACCACATCTTGCCAGCGTTGAAACAGCTACAGTGGGCTGCTTCCAAGCAGCACAGCTCAAAGTGCTGGTGTTTTACCTTTAAAGCTCTACATGGCTTGGGATGTGGGTACTTGAAGAACTGCCTTCTCCCACATAAGCCAGCCTGTACACTGAGGTCTTCATTAGAGGCTTTCTTTCAGGTAACCATGCCTTATGAAGGGGCAGAGCAATCCTAACTAAGTATCTGGCGGGCGGCCCAGGGCCACCCGCCGGATCCTATCCCCATTCCAGGCCGCTCTGGAGCGGCCCGGAGGTCGACTCAGGGAAAGGGGACGTTCGTAACAGCCTAGTAACAGTTGTGCTGGCCAGAATGGGGACGGGGATATGACGGACGCCATCCCCGCCCCCTCCCAGGCTGGCACGGCCAATGGCCCCCCTCCCTCGCCACCCGGACTTCTCATGCGGCCTCCGGAGATCCCTTACCTTCCTCCGGCAGCTGCATGGGCGATCCGGTGCTGGAGTAAGGACTACCAGCCTAGCGCCGGTGGCCCTTACTCCCAAGTTGTTGCAAACGTGCTTTACGGAACGTTCACAATGGCTTCCAGCGGCAGAGCACTTGCTCTTCAGCCGGATTACTCCAGAGGATTGTGCTCTAATTCAGGTAGCGATTGAGAGGGCTGTCTTAGCTATGGAAAAGGTTGATGGCAAAGGATATAGATGAGACCAGAGGAAGTTTTAGTTATAGGAATAACCATTTGCTTGTTCGTTTGCTTGCTTGCTTGTTTGCTTGCTTATGCATGCTGTGTAAATCACTTTGTGAACTACTTTTTGTTTAAGAGCAGTATGTACGTATTTGTATTATTAATAATAATGATAACAGTAGCCCAATTTGCCACATTAAAAAATAGGGAGGTCAGCTGGTCATTAATATCGTCTGTAACAATTCTATGTAAAGCTTATATGTGAAAGTACAGTGACAATTTTCAGCAGCAGGATATGGTTAAAACAAAAACTTCCTAGTCTTGCCAATTTAATTAGCACTTGTAATATGGCAGGAAATTCTTATCTCAATTCAGGCCTGAACAAATACAAATACAATCAAACCTTTTTGATAAATTTTAATTCATTGGTTTCACACTGAACTCTTGTTTTGAAGTTCCTTTATGGAAGAATGAATGATGATGTTCAGAGTCCTGGGACATGTTCTCTCACTTGTTCCTGAATGTTGCCATTTTGGAATCCGATTTTTGTCCTTTTACTCTTTTGCATAGAAACCAACCTGCAGTGCCCTTCAGGAGAAAGCTGAAAAGACTATTGGAAGCTAACTAATTATTCCGCGGCGCGGAATAGGGCTTTCTCGGCAGTGGCGCCCCAATTCTGGAATTCCCTCCCCCTGGAATTGAGAACGGCTCCCTCTTTAGAGACCTTTCGGCGGGGCCTTAAGACATTTTTATTTAGATCAGCATTTGATGTCTCACATGGCAGGCTGGCTCTTTTGATAGATGGCTTTCGACAGATGTAAATGTGGATGACCCACTGGAGTTGTTTGTTTTAATTGTTTTAACTGTTTTAATTCTTGATTTTAAATGTATATATGTATTTTAATGTTTTTATTGTAAGCCGCCTTGGTTGCCCTTGTGGGAGAAAGGTGGGGTATAAATTCTATAAATAAATAAATAAATAATTGTCAGCACAATCCTAACCTAGGATCTGGCAGGCGGCCCATGACAGCCTGCTGGATCCTATCCCTGAAAACCGGGGATGACCCGATGGGCCTCCTCAGATTTCCTCCAGGAAGTAATGTAATGGCCGAGCTGGCCCGGCGGGAGATGGCGGACGCCATCCCTGCCCCCTCCCGGGCCGGCTCGGCCAATGGGTCCCCTCTCTTGCCACCCTGACCACTCATGCGGCCACCAGGGGATCGCTTACCTTCCTCCAGCGGTCACATGGAGATTCGGCAGCAGGGTAAGGCCGCCTTACTCTAGAGTCGTCGCAAACGTACATTATGGCACGTTTGTGATGACTTCCAGTCAGAGGCGTCGACAGAGCCTGGCGGGGGGGCGGACCGCCAGGGGGTGTCGCGCGCATGACGCGCGCAAAGGGGTGATGTCACCTGCGCGTCACCGTCGGACGCTCCGAGGCCGGCTCCCCCGGCCTCAGAGCCTCCGGAGGCCAGAAGCTCCGAGGCCAGGGAGCAAGCCTTGGAGCGTTCGACCCCGCCGGCGCTCCAAGGCCTTCTGAAGGCCCGCTGGCTCAAAACGTAAAGTTTTACGTTTTCGCGCATGCGCATTGCTTTTCTGAGGGCAAATGGGCAGCCCTTTGCCCTCAGAAAAGCAATGTGCATGCGCGAAAAATGTAAAACTTTACGTTTTGAGCCAGCGGGCTTTCAGAAGGCCTTGGAGCGCCGGCGAAGCCAGTCGTTCCGAGGCCGGCTCCCCGGCCTCCAGTTCGGGGGGGTGACACCCTAGGGCGGGGGGGGGGTGACGCGCACCCCCCAGCCCTAGGGTGTCGCACGTCTAGCGACGCTACTGCTTCCAGTGGCAAAGCGTTTGCTCCGCCGCTGGAAAGCTACGGTGGATTGGGCTGTTTATGAAGAAATGCATTAAACCTGCCCATTACTTCTCAGAAATGCTGCAATTCTCTGCACACTTAGGCTGTAATACTATTCACACTTTCCTGGGAGTAAGCCCCGTTGAACACAATGGGATTTACTTCCAAGTAGATGTGCATAGAATGGTGCTGCTACTTGGGAGCAAATCCCAATGAACTATATATATATATATATATATATATATATATATATATATATAATTTGCTTCCTCAGGATAGTGTACATAGTTCCTCCCCTCCTTTTATCCTCACAGCAACCTTATGAGGTGGACTAGACTGAGAGATAGTGACTGGCCCAAGGTCAACCAGGAAGCTTCATGACTGAGCATGAAGAACATGGGTTTTTCACAGGCATTACTACCTATCCATTAGGAAAACAAACTTAGCTACAAATTTGTTGATATTGAATTCTTTGTTATAAAAAAAAGTTTTCTAGCAAAGAGAAGTAAGTCTATTAATAATGTGTGAAAAATGTTCCACTTTCTCTTCATTAATGTATAGGCATTCTTCTATCAACCATGGCTTTGCAATAACAACCTTGAAACTCTTATTTTTCAGGCTGGAAATCAATCCTTGGACCACTTGTATAACTGAAGATTTGGGTTTATTCAGGCGGGGTTCATTGTTAGACAAAGTTATAAATGGCTAAAAGTCAAGGTTTGCTCTGATAAGGCTTGTGTGGATTTTATTTCATAATACAATTAAAATTATTTCCAGAAGAGGAAACTGTCAAGATTACTAAAAAAAGGATTAGCAAAATAAGTCAGGGTAAAAATGGATATCGAAGAGAATTAATGGAAGAGGATGAAGCATCTATGCGAGATGAAAAGGTACACATCAATACTTTCCTTTATTAAAAGGAACACCAACAAAGACATGCTGAGGATTAATACGGATACAGTGTCATTTTTAAAATAAATATCTCTGCTGAAAGATTTTTATTTAACGTGGTCAAACTATCGCTGAGTTTTGCTAATCTATATACTGGGCAAAATTTTATTTTAAGGCATTTACATTAAAAAAAAATCTGCTGAGAGCCAAGCATTTCATTAAACTTCAGCTGTTGGCTTATTTTCAGTGAAAAGGGAGAAAAGCCTTAGATGAACATTTAGGATACCTCTATTATGAGCTCAGGTTTGATTATTTTTGCCCTACCACTTGCATTTTGCAGAGTCAGACAACAAGCATGTCAATACACTTATGAAGCCCTGCTTTCAACCTTCAGCACTTAATTGGATTTGTGGAAACGACTGCTCATTATGAGTTATGCCGGGTGGTTGCTTAGCCCAAGGGAAAACAGGATTCAATTACTGCTTAGGAAAAACAGCCTGCTTCTTGAGCTCAAGATGGAGGAGAGCTGGGCTTTTGACATCAGCTGCGTCCAGTCCAGTCCTCAACGCATGGGCCACGTTTGTGACTATCATATAATTGAGGGCTTGATCCCCAAAATGAGTGAACCATTTCGGATGGGCTCATAGATGTAAGACAAACATTTCTTATCCTTGAGAATGTGTAATCCTCGGTGTTGCATCTGGCTGACTCTCCTCCCCACGTTCAGTAAGAATAAACAAGTCTTTATTCATGGGGAGAGGAATAAAAGAACATGCTTTCGATGCAGAAGGCCCTACATTCAATCCTTGGCATATCCAGCTAGGGCTCGAAAAAACCTCCATCTGAAACCCTGGGGTGTCGCTGATACGGACCTTGACGGATCAATGGACTGAATTAAGGCAGCTCCATATACAGTATTCATGTCTCCACAACGAAGCCAGGCTTCAAGTAGTTGCTTAGTTCTCTTCTCTCTTCGCTCACAACCCAATCCGATTGGACACGTCCAGTGGCGGAACTCCCCGTCTGCCACCACAAGTGCTGCAGCAGTGTCATAAAAGGTGTGCTGCTGCTGTGTGCTTTGGGGCTGCTAGCGCAAATGGTCAGGGGCCCCACACATGTGGCAGAGGCTTCCAGATGCTGCACTGGAGCAGGTAAGGTGGTGGAGGGGACGGTTTAGGGTGGAAGGAGTGGGGAGGGCATGCAGGGGGCATTTTGAGGGCAGGAGGGGGTGGATCCAAGCAGCAGCAGTGCACACCAGGATGCTATCCCCATTTTCCCTGCCTTACATGCCCCCTGCCTCTCCTCAGACTTACACCAGCAAAAGAGCTGGCATAGAGCTGATGAGACCCATTGATGGCCAGAAAGCCTATGGAGGAGTAAGCAAAAAATATTTGTACAGTGTGTACCTCTCCCAAACCGTCTAGTCGTCCCCTCACCATTGAATGCAGCATGTGCTCCATCAGTGCAGCTCCATGGCGGAAGATGGTGAGGGTAGGGTTGGGCTCTTAGTGATGCTAACGGCTAAAGCACCCTTTCCAAGTTTGGGACAGATCCACACCACAGACTTCAGCTGGTTTTACTAATCATTCCCTCTCCACAGGGAGTCATGGGAACTCTCATTCTGTAAGGGAAGTTGCATGTCTATTACAGAGAATTCTCAGCACCCTTACTGAACTAGACCCAGTATTCTTTGTGGGATGTGATGACAATTGAACAGGTACAAAGCAGTTATATATTTGTAGGGTAGCTATGGCCCCAGACTTTTCTGTAGGGTAGCTATGGCCCCAGACTTCAGAGAAGAGGAGACTGAAGTCTTATGCTAGTTTTATTTACACCATTACAGATTCAGAAGAGGGAGGTGGGAAATAGCAAACCTCCAGGAACCCAACAAGTTACATATTCTGCCATCTTTTGCAGTTGTGCATCAATCAGACACATTGTCCGAGCTGATAGTTTTCCATTTGAAAATTTGAGTTATGATACTTTTAAGATGGATATGGTGGGACAACATTTGCATGCCTCCACCTCCACTTACTTTGCGAATCCCTATAATTCAAGAGCAAATACTATGTTATTCCACTAAATTGACAGTTTGTGGGTATTTTAAACCCAAGCATCCTCTGAGAATTCAAGCATTCAGAAAAAGATAATTCCACTTACCCAACTTTCTTGTTGTCTGAAGAAAATACAAAAGAGCTAAGACTCAACGTTCCGTGTAAGGGGCCTGTGCCATTGCAAGGATCACTTCTGTTGCTGCATGGTGTCACAACTGCATCACAACACTGTCTCCGGATGCTCAGCGGTGTCATCACTGAATTTCTTGGTTGCCAAGCCCCGAGCTGCGTGGAAACAGTGCTAAGGCTTTATATTCTATAGTTATTTATGCTCTTCAAGGTGCATACGGTGCTTCTTCAAGCACTGATGCAGGGCCCATGAGAGGGGGGTAAAGGGGGTAAATGGTACCCTGGCCCAGGGTTAAAAAGGGGACCTGGGAGCTAAAGGAGCGGGCCCAGAACATTTTCTGATCTCACTCAGATGGAACCTGGACCCGTGGATTTAAAAGAAGGCTAGGTAGATCTGGGCTCTGCATCAGGAAGCCTGGTAGATCGGGGCTCTGGAGATTTTTCCCAGTTGTTGCTGCCCTCCTCCCTCCCCTATTTCACCTCTCCCCACCCCTGTTTCACCCGCCCCCATTGCCACCCTTCCCTGCTCCATTTCACCCCACCCCCATCGAGAAGGGATCCAAAAGAAACTTTGTACCCCCTGATAAAATTCCTCTCGGAGGCCCTGCATTGATGACATTGACACTGTAGGCTTTGAGCTACAATACTTGTTTTGGAAATACCATCTATATATCATTTTATACATATTTTCTTTAATATTAACGTTTAACGTAAATTCCAACTGTTTTAACCATAGTTGTTCCCATTGGTCCATTAAAATAACATGACCTACATTTTTCGCCCAATGAATCGTACATTCTTTAACCTGTTCTTCTTCTGTTTCAAACTTCAAAAGCAATTTATACATTTTTGAAATTATCTGGTCTTCAGATTTTAATTATACCTCCAATATTGATTCTTCTTCTACAAATCCATATGCCTTCTTGTCCACTTTAAATCTCTCCAAAATTTGAGCATATACAAACCATTGGCAATTAAAGTCTTCTTCCATTAGTTTTTCTCTTGACTTCATTGTACAGTCTCCTTGTGAAAAAATTAATAAATTTCTGTACAGTAGTCCTTTCTCTTTTGGCACGCTACTTCCACCAAAGTGTGCTTCATATGGTACAACCCATAATGGTACTTTCTCATAAAACCTCAAGCAAATTAGCAAAAATGTATGAGAAGGTGACGAATAGATGTTGGAAATGTAAAAAGCAAGAAGGAACGTTTTACCATATGTGGTGGACATGCCCCCAAGCAAAGAAGTACTGGACTCAGATTCATAAACAGATTGAGTTGATTTTAAAGATTAAGGTTCAAATGAAACCGGAAACATTTTTGTTGGGTATATGGGAGGATCATGTAGGCGAAAAATTTCAAACTTTGTTTTTATATATGATAGCTGCGGCAAGAATTTTATATGCACAATATTGGAAGAATTTGGAGATACCTTCGCTGGAAGATTGGTGGCTGAAAGTTTTGGACTATGCTGAAATGGATAAACTTACAATTTTAATTAAGGAAAAGTCAGTTAACTTTTTTGTGAATAATTGGAAACCATTTATTGACTTTTTAAGAGAGAGAGAGAGAGGAATGATGTGATGATATGCGGATTTAATGAATAGAATGTGGGTGTTGTTTTGGCTTAGTTGGAAATTATATGTAGAAAATAGTGAATAGTATGCTAGTAGGATGTATTGCTTCGCGCTTGCTATAACTTTATGAAATATGTATTGTTTTTATGTTTTAATATATCAATAAAATATAAATATATATGAAAAAAAAGAAGACTTGTTTTGGAAATAGAAAAATGACTTTGCCCACATGGTGGCAATGAAGCTATATGGCAGCACAACGACTCCCGGTCCCCCTTCCTTCCTACCTAATAAATTTCCACTCTGTGTTTTCAGAGACAGCAGTAGTACAGCCAGAAGAACAAAGTCAGACAACGTACTGCTCCATGTCTAAAAAAAGACAAAGCTCAGAGAAGAGTGGAGTGGAGTTAAGGTTAGGTGGCTGAGTCGATTGTGGATTGGCGCAGGGTGTCACCTGTGCCTATCTACCACTCGACACAGTCGGTCTCACTTTGCCTCATCACTGGGCTGGTCCTGCTCAGGCATCTTTAGGTTTTCTAATCAATGATTAAATGTCATTTTGGAATTAAAATCGTCTCCATTTGGAATTCAAAACATGAAATAAAAGATATTGCTTAGAAGCTTTCTAGCCTGTGGGGTAGGATTCATCCTTGCATTAGTTACAAGGTTTTAGAAGTCAAAGTCCATTTCCAACATTGAATCTAACACATATTAGAAGAGCCTCTGCCTAGTCAAAAGGATCTCTCCGGTAAATGCAGTTGCCCACAATTTTGATTTTATTCATAACATTTTTGAGCCATTTCTCTATTAAAAAGAAGAAGAAGCCAAAAGCAGCACTCGATTCAGATAGAAAACTAAGAACAACATCCCATTACAAACTAACAAAACACGTTTTGTCTAGACTGCAAATTCTTTGGGGCAGGCACCTAACCTCTTATGCCTATGTAACCTCTTCTGTAGCCGTGCATTGGTTTTGTAATTACAATTGCAACACAGATGGATTACTCCTTATCTGGATATCTGAAATCCAATTCTGAAATTCAGACATTTGGGGGGCTATGACCGTAAAAAAAAAAATTTTTCCCAGCACCTGGACTGCATAGCGCAGGGCACGATGGGGCAAAAACTTTATTTAAAATATTGTAAAAAAGGGCCTTTAGGCTATGTTTGTAAGGTGTATATGAAACATAAATGCATTTCATGTTTAGACTTGGGTCCCATCATGTTTAGATAGTATATATTTCATATTTATGCAAATACTGTATTCCGACAACTTCCCGTCCCAAGAAGTCCAGATAAGGGGTACTCAACCTGTACTAATAAAGTAACAGCAAAGGATAAATACCCCCATCAAACTGCAGGTAAAAGAGAAGTTCACAACTTATAAATAGAACAAAATATCTGGCATGGTATAGTGTAATAATGTTCCTCCATGCAAGCATATGATGACAGTTGTTTGGGCCAAAGAGGACTCCTGTGTCTTTAATAGTTGTATGTCAAAGAGATGTTCTGCAGGTATAATTTTTCTTGTCACAATAATAGAAAAAGAGTTACCTGCCAGAATATTTCAAGGCCATATGTTGGCAATCCTGATGTGGTAGACTTCTCTGGCTCAAAACTAGTTTCACGAGCGAACGTTTTATCGATGTTTCGGTAATAGGCAGCCATTTCATTGGCATGCACCCAAGAACGGTGATGGAGGGAGATCAGTGGCAATCAACTGCAATCAATACGGCAATCAATTGTTTGTAGGACTGATACAGAATGTCAGGTTAATAGGACAACTTAATAGAATAAAGATACGAGGTAATGGGCTTCTCTGGGCTGCTATAACACCATCTGATCTGCCACCTGTATATCCATATACATTACTGAAGATAGTTTGTTATGTATTCATGCATCCAAAAGAAGCATTGCAGTGTAAATGGATACAGTGGAATGCTAAGCTGTACACTGGAATGCTAACGTCCCAGTTGCATGAAAAATAATGGTAGCATATCTGGAACTACAGTGCAGTCCTATGCATGTCTACTCAGAAGTAAGCCCCATTATGTTCAATGAGACTTACTCTCAGGTAAGTGTGTATTAGATTGTAGCCTCAGGGTGGTATATTGCAGAGTTAATCCTCATGCTTGAGAATGAATATCTGAAATTCCACTCTACAGCTGAAACAATTAAAGCCAAGGAAACTGTTCATTCGGCTCCCAGGAATCATGGGCCTGGTTTAACAAATGCACACATTCAAATTGCTATAATGCTATGCCATTACTCAGCATAACAGCTATTTCCCAACACTTTCAGAAAAAGTAGCAAATCATCATTAATCCCTTTGATATTTACGGTTTTAATATTAAGCAAGATGAATTTGTTTGATATCAGTGATGTGTCTTCTGACCACATTTTAATAGACATTTCAGCCTCATTCATTTATTATTTAGCTCTGAAGACTGGGGTAATCTTGCCTAAGATGTCTAGAAACAGTGCCATCTAGTGGACCATCTTAATTTTGACATACACTTCATAGGATGTTGTATCTTTAACAATCTTGTAGTAGCACATAACATGCACTTGATCTCGTGGGAGGATTTATTTTGTTCTGAGTTTAAACACAGGGTAGGTTTACAAAAAATCTTTTAGAAATTTAGTTAGTCTGTGCTTGGAGTCACACTCAAATGAAGGGATTAATAAATCAAGATACACCACAACGACATCTTCCAGATCTAAAACCATTCAATGTATGTCATTCTGTTCAGTGGCAAAACAAATATAAAAACACTACATCAGGCAAAGGTGAGGATTTTCTGTGAGGATTCATTCAATCTTTCTTTCCAGCTCAGAATATATTTGTCTTTTGAAGGTATTCGTTAATACTGTCCACTATGGACTGGGGGGATGGGACGGGACAGCATGACATACACATATACTACAAAAAAAACCCTAAAAATCAGTCGATCAGTTGGAAAGGTTCACAGCCCATTCCAACCCAACTCCTCTCCAAGTCAGGCATAAGTGTGGCCTAAGTGCAGCCTAAGTTAGGCAGAAGTTATGTCTGAGTTAGGTCAGAGGTATGCCTGAGTTAGGCAGGCTGCAGTTTCTGTGGCCCAGCACCACCCCAGGATCCAGGCAACACTTACCTCCCAGGCAGGCAGGCTCTCCAGGCTCGGTGTCTGGCTCGGGCATGTGCAGGCCTGTGTGTCTGCACGTGTCAGCGTCCATCCATGGCAGCTGCTGCAGTGTCTGTCTCAGCCCGGTCGCAAAGGGGCTGACCGCAGGCAGGGGGGTTGCGCCAGTCATGTGGTGGACGCAGGGCAGGTGACAGGTGAGCGAGGTGCCCGAGCCAGCTGCTACAGGGCACCCTGTGCATCAGCCACCTGCTGCAGGGGAGAGTGGCCGTCCCCCCTCCTGCAGAAGGCGATGCCACCCCCATGCCACGTTGAGGCTGCACTGGGGGGTGAGCGGGGGAGGGAAGGGAAGGAGGGGGGTGGGAACGTCACACACAAGGGGGGTCTCATGAGGTCTGGAACTGCCTCTGACATGACTCGACGGAAGCAGCTGCATTACGGGCGGACCTTCGACGGAAGCGGCAGCATTACGGGCGGACCTTCGACGGAAGCAGCTGCTTTACGGGCGGACCTTCGACGGAAGCAGCTGCATTACGGGCAGACCTTCGACGGAAGCGGCTGCATTACGGGCGGACGCCCTGGCTGGCGAGATCCCCGGTTGCTGAGCGGCCACTACACAGATGCAGCGGCCACAAGCGGCCCCGCTATGGGCTCTGTGGCGCCTGTCACTGTTTGCCTGCCTGAGAGGCCCCCCCAACTCCCCCTCCCCCCTGTCCCATGGGGGTCTGGCAGCCTCCCTGCTGTGTTCTCCCTGGGAAGGAAGTGGCAGTCCCTGGAAGGGATTCATCCAGGGGCTTCAGTGCTGGGGGCTGTCTGTGTGTG
This sequence comes from Plestiodon gilberti rubricaudatus, assembly GCA_026170595.1. Lineage (NCBI taxonomy): Eukaryota > Metazoa > Chordata > Lepidosauria > Squamata > Scincidae > Plestiodon > Plestiodon gilberti. The sequence goes on along the minus strand of JANXHW010000001.1, from coordinate 120,678,667 downwards.
GAGGGCAATGCTTGTGTAACACTGGGCACATATGTTTCAAGGAGGCTCTGCCCGAGGGGCGTCTTTATTGTTCTGGAACGTTAGCTGAGATGGCTAGGCGAGGCTGCCAGGGGTAGTCACAGCAGCCAATCTGAAAGCAGCAGCAGCAGCAGCGCACATGCCCCATGGACCTGGAGACGCAGGCTCTCCCCCTGTGGATCCACAGCCTGCTCCATAGCAAGGGGAGGGACAGCAAGAACGACAGCCAGGGAGGTGGAGCAACAGCAGCACCGGCAGCTGAGGAGGGTTGCAGGGCTGGCTCTCTGACCTCTGGCAGCAGCGAGGCAGAGGACCGTGGGGCAACCAGACTGTGGGCCTAGGGGTGCTCCCAGGAAGGTAGGTTGTAGTGGACGTTCCTGGGGAGACAAAAAAACAAGGGGGTGTTACATGGCAGCTGGTGTGTGGTAGCAATCGCCAGTGAAGACAAGCCAGTGTGTAGGTTGCAAAAGCCTGCAGGGAGAGAAATAACACAGCTGACACACATGTGTGACACACATAGCATGGTCTGAGCTGCTTACCCGGGTGTAAGGCGAGCATGATCCTGTAAGGGAAAAGGGTCAAAGAGAGAGAAGACAACACATATATTGGGTCACAACCATGGCAATCCTAGCAATACTGACCTGTCAGTTGACCCTGTGGAGAAAAAGGGGGGGGGAAACAGCTGGTGTCTAAAGACGGTTAACAGCACCACCACACTCGTGGTGTTGTATGCTCACATAACAGGCAGCAATCTGACACAATAGTGGTAAAGCGGCATGTATCCTATATATCATAGCAGGCATGGCAGGCAGGCATCTGACTACTCATTGGTAAAGAGGCATTTCAGAGAAGGCATTGCAGGCAGCTATGAGACTACTCATTGTTAAAGAGGCATATCATGGCAGGCTATGCAGGCAGCTATGAGACAAGACATTGGTAAAGAGGCATATCATGGCAGGCTATGCAGGCAGCTATGAGACAAGACATTGGTAAAGAGGCATATCATGGCAGGCTATGCAGGCAGCTATGAGACAAGACATTGGTATAGAGGCATGTATCCTACCTATATTTCTATATGCAAAGAGGCAGATGTCAGAACACATGTCAGCACAACCCCTGCTCTTACCTGCACTTACCTGCTGGTGTTGTTGCCTGTGTGTGTGGGGGAGAGGCTGGGAGAAAGACATGGGTTAGCAAATGGTAGCATGGAGACAGCTGCCCAGGCACAGCTGTAAACAGTTTGGCCAAAGCCAGAACAGCCCTCTCTGCCCTTGAGGGGGGCAGAGAGGAGAGAGGAGAAGAGAAGTGGGGTGTTTGTGAATTTTGCCCTCCACCAACAAAGTCCCACTTTGTGGCTTTGGGGGACAGAACCCCACGTCACGTGCTCAGAGAGAGAGAGAGAGACTGGGGGCCTGGGGCTTGGCTTTTGTGGGAAAGAGGCTGGGTAGGGCTGGGTGCTGATAGGCTCCCTATCTTAGGCATAACTCTGTCGGTTTCCAGACCTAGCAGGCCCAATTCCGTCCTAACTCTGACCTAACTCAGGAGTAGGGTGTTAGAAATTTTCAGGAGAGGGCTGGCTTGGGTAAGGTAAAATGGCTCCTATTGGTCTCCTCGAATTTGGGTCCATCTTTTTGGTCGACCTAAGATTTGTGTCAGCATTTGTGTTGGAGGGGGCGTGTCTGTGCTTGCCAGGGTCTGGAATCCAACGTTAATTGGTTGCCGCCCCCGTTACACCCACAGTCCGCCCATGGTCCGCCCACTTTTAGGTCAACTTTAGGTCTGACTTGTGCTGCTTAGCACTTGGGTTGGAATGGGCTGTTCTTAGTCAGTCGGTCGTAACTTTGACCTAACTTTGACCTAACTTCGCCCTAAATGGTTGCGTTCCAGACCTAAAGTCACCCTAAATGACTTAGGCTGACTTTAGGTCTGACTTGGGCTGCTTAGCCCTTGGTTTGGAATGGGCTGTGAAAGTCCTAAAATACTGCTACTTAGTTCATGCGTTAATTGAGCCTGCCTATGTGTGCATGTTACTGAGCACAAATAGACTAGCAGGCAGGGGCGTCACTCGAGCGTGGCGGGGGGGCGTCCCCGGGTGACGCGCGCCACCTCCGTGACGCACGACACCCTCCGGACGCTCTGAGGCCGGCCCGGGAGCCGGCCTCGGAGCGTCCGACCCCGTCGGCGCTTTCTGCCCTCAAAACAGGTCTGCGCATGCGCGAAAATCCAGGAAATACCCGGATGGACGCGCTGCCTGGGCCTTCTTTCAGAAGGCCCTGGAGCGCCGACGGGGTCGGACGCTCCGAGGCCGGCTCCCGGGCCGGCCTCGGAGCGTCCGGAGGGCGACGTGGGGGGGAGCCGGGTGGGCCCCCCACGCCGATATCGTAGCGTCACTAGGGTGATGTGTGCCCCCTGCCCCAGGGTGACACGCGTCCTAGTGACGCTACTGCTAGCAGGCAATGAACTCACTGACCGGATTGGTTTCAGAGAAGCAAGAATAGAGTTTCATTCATGTAATGGAGCTTTTCCATCCCCTCCTCCCCACCATCTCCTCCCCTATGCCCCCTAAAATGATGTGGGATTGGGCACGAGGGGGAGGGGCTACAGTGGGAGGGCAAATTGGCAGAAATCAGGGTGGCTGCTTGCCTTGCACAAACCTAACCTGATCTCTCCCCAAATACTCATATTCCCAAGGCATGTTCATGCAGTTATTACAGATACTACTGAAATTCTCTTCACCCGAATTTTGCTTAGGCTTTTTGGAATTTGGAATTTTTCTGTCTTCTTTTCAAGACAGGCATGGGGGGAGAGAGAGAGAGAGAGAGAGAGAGAGAGAGAGAGAGAGAGAGAGAGAGAGAGAGAGAGAGAGGCTGACTGCAAAAGCACTGTCACTAAGCCAGTGCAACACAGAATGCCATATGATGGCAGCCAGGTGAAGCGTGATCCAGTTGCTTGGTAACAGGCATGCTGGCACCCCTACCTAAGTGTTCAGGGATTGAATAAGAGGAGGGGCACCTCTTGGAAGGGGCCACCCTTCTCTTGCAAGGTAGCTGATCAGCTGGAGGGGAGTGGCACATGGACGCAAGCATGCAATCTGCCATGGAGCAGCCGCTTCCTCAAAGCATCGCTGCCATCTTGGGGGCCCTGTTGTGACACACATAGCGCACGTTAGATGGGGGAAGGGTGGAATTAACCAAGGAGGAGCAAGGTGTAGCTGACAGCCTGACTCCCTGGACAAAAGTGGGCAGAGGGGACCTCCCTGAAGAAGGAGGATTGAGGGACTCTCTAACCCCCCTCCTCTCCCATTCAGAGGCCTAGTGAGCCAGAACAGACCGGGTGGAGGCCAGGGCAAGAGCCCTCCTGGAGGGAGGTGCACTAAGCCCTCTTCTTACACACAGACACACACACACACACACAAACACACACACACACACACACACACACACACACACACACACTCCTGGATTGTAGCCTTCGGTGCGGAAACAAACAAACAACATCCTTCCCTAGCAAGGACAGTTTGGACCATATAAACGGAAACAGACACATAGCTTCAATTCCTGCACAAGTCTGGCTCACAACAATGCAGCCAAAGAGGGGAGCACTTTTGGTCCCTCTGAAATAGATGGAAGCCAGTTACCTGTGCACCTACTCAACTCACCCTTTGGCATCAATGAGATGGAAAAGAATTCAACTCTGGCTGGAATGGGAGGAGTGTGCAAGGCATTGCTTTGGCGAAGGGACACCAAACCAGGAGGATACGAGGAACGGGCATCCAGCAGCAGCAGCAGCACCTGTCAAATTGACATTAAACGGAGCTCCCTGAGTCAGTACAACTCTGACTTTTGCTCAGGCTCCAAATGTCAGTCTAATTATACAAGCATTGTTAAATGTCTTCGGGGAAAGATGAAAAGCAACAAAAACTCTTCCAGTAAGGTTGGAATAATAATTACCAATTCCAGCTTGTTCAAGCCAGAAGCCTCCCTGCCTTCTTTACACAGGGTTCAAAGCCCCCTTCATGGATGCCATAAGTGACCTGTTTGCATCATACAGAAGCTCTGACACTTTGGCATTTTTATTTGGATCATGTATGATTATGTGGCTCTTGTTCTAAGGGGAGGGTAAAGGAGCTGGAGAAAAGCACATTTATTATGGCACTTAAATATGGATATATATTCCCCTTGTGGATATACACTGAAAGGAATAAACCTGCACTGGATAAATGACCATGGGACACAGTTCAATATGTAATTTACAACTCTCAATAATTTTTGCTTCCTCACAGCAGTAGAAATGAAGATCAAATATTAGGCATTGGAACCAAGAAAGACCTACATTGTTCTGCCTAAGGTTATTTTGATTTTTCCATATATTGTATTTTGAATTACTGGAGATTTACTTTCAATTCATTTCAGTATGGTACAAGTAAGTTATGCATATGTTTTACTCTGTGTTTTGTTTTTAGACTCGTATCCCCATTTCATTTCAACTAGAAAGGCATGGGGAATATTCAGCAGTTTCTAGTTGTAGCTCCCAGGTAAGTGTACCATAGGATTGCCACCCCAGATTAGTAAAATTAGCATTTGACCTGGACATTTCAAATAAAAATCTGAAAATTGCAGGATCTGCTAATTTGGTAGCCATGACAAACATACTGAAAGTCTTGGAAAATTCCAACTTGGGGGGGGGGGGGGTTCTAAAAATGGCAGATTTCCCTCTAATTGGTAAAAGCACCCAAATCTCTGAAAATATTGAGACAGCTCTCAAAGCTAACAGATTTGCAGCCCAATCCTATCCAGAGCTTATGGTGGCAGATCTCATGATCTGGTCATTTTGCACCTTTTCCAGCGTTACAATATCCTTCTCCAGGTGAACACTGTTCCAAATGTAGCTGCACAATTAACTTGTATAGGGGCAATATAATATTAGCAGCAGTAATCTCTATCCCAGGGGTTCTCAACCGGTGGTACGTGAACTGGTCGGTGGTACTTGAACCCCTGGCCAGCAAGATGGCAGACACTGTGGCAGCCACGCTGCAACAGAGCCCTAAAAATTGTAGCTTGAGCTCTGCCAAGGTGGCAGAGCGTGAGCACGCAGGCTTTCCACGCTTAGAGGCTTTCCCTCTTACCTTGTGTTTTCTGGGCTCCTCCGGCATGACGAAAACCCGGCAGTAAGCGGCAATGATGTCATCGCCACTTCCGGTGGTACTCGGCACAGTGGCAGCCATGTACGCTGTTGAGAACCCCTGTTGAGAATCCCATTATTAATGAGCCCTATGGATGAGCCCTGCTGCCCACTAGATCGACACTTTCATTGAACTGTCTACTACAACTCCTACATCTCTTTCCTGGAGACTGCTCAGTCTCCATCAGTGTATATGTGAAGTTGGGATACTTTGCAAGAATGTGCATCTCTTTATATTTATTGACATGAAACCGCATTTGCCTATTCACCCAGATTGGACTAGACCTTTTGGAGATCTTCACAATTTGCTTTGGTTTTTACCACCCTGAATAGTTTCATGTTATCTGCAAACTTGGCCACCTTGCTGTTCAGCCTTAACTCCAGATTATTTATGCACAAGTCAAAACGTTTGGGGGACCCACTGGTTGGGGGACCCCACTACTAACTTCCCTCCAGTGTGTAAACTGGCCATTTATTTCTACTCTTTGCTTCCTATTCTTTAAGAGGCTCCCCTCTTGTGCACTTGAGTGGATTGAGCAAACCCAGTAAAGTTGCAAACCTCTCTGGGTCATATAATTTGGATTTTTTAGTATAGAATTTGTGTTACCTTGGCATAGGAGATGGATCATGCCCAAAGTGATCTTGGATGTATTGAGTTTTATTTTATTTTTTTAATTATCCTGTTTGATTCTAGTCATGAAGAGAGGCAAAGAACTATACAGCTCAGGCCAACAGACCATGGAAAATCATATTCAGACACATTCTTCCTCCAACATCTGAAATTGTTACCACAGTTGTTCATAAACTTTTCAGTCTATCATCACAGGGTTATATTCAAGGTTTTCTTAATAATAAAATGATAGGTCTTTTTATAGACTGTTTGCTCAATATAGCACTTTTCTCTCCAAAATAGCAAAATAAGCAGATAACAATTGGAACCAGAGGCATAGCTGGGTCATTTGGCACCCGGGGCCCATACATTTTTGATCCCCCCCATAACGGGCGGTGACATCATGATGTCAAAACATACCGTTGTGACGTCATGACATCACATAACTTCCAGGTTCAGCAATCGGATGGCTCGGAGCACAGCCGTGTTTTTCGCTGTGCTCCAAGCTGGCGAAGGTAGCTGATCAGCTGGAGGGGAGTGGCACATGGACGCAAGCACGCAATCTGCCATGGAGCAGCCGCTTCCTCAAAGCATCGCTGCCATCTTGGGGGCCCTGTTGTGACACACACACACCCTGGGCGTACTGCCTGGGGCATCTGCCCCTCAGGCTTCACCCTTGTTGTTACACTCTGATTGGAATGAATCCTTCACTGCTGCCAGGCATTGCCTCTGTTTCCAGCCTTTGACTTCCCTAAGATCTGGGTTGCATTTGCTCCAGAATCTAGCATGTTAGAGCTACTTACAAAATGTAGAATGGATGTCTCAACATTACACTATCCAGCATATTTCTCACCAGGGTTGCTGCAAGTACTTGTGGTCTACTTGTGATCTAATATCTCCCTATGTTTTACTACATGTGTCCTTTGAAAACACTACAGATTCCCATTATATCCTGCACTCTAATGACCCCCACACACACACACACACACTGAAGTGACTGTAGTGGAAATCGCGCAAGATCTGGCGAGGAGATCAGTGGTCCCCTGTTTTGATACGTCGGGGAAGTACGGGGTTAACTGCCAGAACTTTGGACTGCAGTGGGTGTGGTCCACAGCTCCAATTACAGGGGGCCGCCGTATCCGCGGGGATACATTCCAGCCCCCACCGTGGATACCTGAAACCGCGGAAAGGGGTGAACGCCCACTGCGGTTTTCAGAGGGCCTCCCGCCCCCCTGCGGGCCACCCCCCGTGGGTCGGCACCCCCTCCCCGCACCATCCACAGCCCCCAAAAGCACTTACTTTTAGCAGAAACCTCCGTTTTTTTCTTCAAAAGTTCCGAGTGAAGAGCTTCCTTTAGGCCTGACTAACAAGACTTAGGTGATAGCTAGAGTCTCAGCAAGGTTGACTGAGATAACTGAAATCGCGGTTGAGGAATCCGTGGATATGGGGGGGCCTGTACTAATGAGGACTTTGAGGGAAAAGTCAGAACTTTGGAGTGCAGTGGGTGTGGTCCACAGCTGCAACCAATAATGAGATAATGAGAACTTTTGAAGATAAAAGTGGCACCAGCTAGAACATAGACACATGCTGGAGGGGCTGCTAGGAAGAACCTCTGCTGGACCTGCTGGGAGGAACCGCTGCTGGGCTGAGGAACTGGAGGAATTCTGCAGCTGTGAAAGAAATGTGCTGAACTCCCAGGGATAGAGGCTTGCTGTGTTGAGCTAGGTGCAGCCCCGGAAAGGGCCTATGAGGATTAGGAATTGCTTGTACAGCAATAAAGCTTGTTAATTGCTTTCACACCGGAGTTGGAGTTCAGTAGTGTTTTGCACACGACTACAACTGTTTCTTGGGCGAAGAGGGCTAATTAGTCTAAGGTGGGCATAAAATTGATACAGGAAGTCTGAGAAGGAACACACACATTCCAACGGTGAGCTGAACATTCCATAGAAAATCCATTCTGTGGTTTCACATCACTAGAACTCGGTGCAGATTTCTCCAGGGAGATCTGAAAATGCTGCTACACTAACTGTCCCAATATGCAATTATCAGTCTGGCTTGTAAAAGATGCAACAATTTACAGCTCTTATCTAATAAACTGGCCAACTCTTTCATGCCACATAAATTCTTTGTGTGTCACTGCTATCTTCTGAGGGTGACTGTCCCTGATGTGGAAGTGCTGACCCGCACTTTGCTGGCATTAACATCCAAGGATATTTTGTAATGCTAACCTAATGAAGGATGGAGCATATTTCCAGAAAGTGCATGGTCCATTAATCACATGACAGGACAGACTTCTACCTTTGTTAGAACATTACTGAACTTAGTTTAAACTTGGGGTTGGCTTTGGAACTCTCACAAAGTGAAATTCGAAACAAATTTCAAGGTTATTCCTACAGAGAATCATCTGAGAATTTCCAAGGGAAGCCTAATGAATTTCTAGAAGACAAGTGCAATCTCTTGGGGGAGTTCTGCACATCCCTAAAATTGTTTTATGCAGCACTGTCTCAACCCGGAATAATTAGGTTTGGATGTGAAGGATTTTTGAAGTGTATTCTTCAGTGTACTTTATGTGGAGTACATAATACCATTTTGACTTTTTCATCTTTGCTCAAGAGTCTTTCCCCTCGTACATGAAGGAGTCTCTGAAATAGTGGACCTTTATGAACAGGAGATTGCGCTACAGGTAAAGCCGCAAACTGGAAGACTCAAAAGCCAGTAAATGTGAGCTAAACAACGAAAATAGGGGCAAACATAATCTCTTGTGCAATAAAATAGCAATCTCAGTTTATGCATGCAGATTGAAGCACTGATGCCACAAGCTTTCATCTTAATTATGAAATGTTTCATTGAACGGGTGAAAATGCGAGTGCCTTGAAAAACAGCCCCTCTCTACAGAGCAATATGCTCTGTAATGTTGCATATAAGGTTGTTTAATTTCTTTTGCCCAACACTGCTATACACTTGGAAATGTAGCTGTCTTTTTTTTAAAAAAAATATTATAATAAAATAGCTGTCCGTTTTCATGCAAAAGAAACAACAAAAGTCAGAGAGCAGCTGGGGGAGGAAAGAGACATGGAAAATACTGGGAGGCTGTATGGATAATTTGGGGGCAGTGCCGTTTCTAGCGCTGCATTGTATGCTCTTTCGACTTAGCTCTCTAGCCAAGGGTGGATGATCAACTAGCTGATTTGCAGTCCTTTCGAATGAAATGTTAATTTAAGGAGTTGGGCATTGGCAAGTCAGGGCTTTAACTAGGATGGTCATATAGCTGATTTGCAGATGTTCCAGAAAATGTTAATTAAGGCTCTAGTACCATTGCAGAGTCGAGGTTTTATAGCCTCCCTAGGCAGCAGTGATGTAGTGCAAAAAGGAAGAAAAAAAGTGGTAACTGCAAACAAAATGTGATGCTGTGCAAATTTTAAAGAGAGATTTTAATTCCAAGTGGCTCCTAAGCAGTTAGCGCCTCACAGCTGTGAATCAATCCTTGGGTCTAACGTTCCCACCTTGCCTCCCCCCCCAACCCAGAATGAGCTGGTGTGTGCACTTCTAATGAACGGAGAGCGTTCCTAAAGAATATCTTACAACAGGCATTTGCAGTTTTCAAAAATGTCGATAGGCCCATCTCTAGCTCCCCTTTTAAAACTAGCAGCCCAATCCTATCCATGCGGTACACTGGTGGACCCTGAGGTCCACCGGCATACCATGTGGTACACTGTCACAATAGTCTCTCCGCTAGTCTGCGGAGCACTGCCTGGAAGGCCTCGCGCTTCCAGCAGTGCAGTGCAAAATGGCCATCAGCATGGTCTTGCTGTGGTGGGGGCAAGTCGGGGTGGGGATCAGGCCGGGACAAGGGCAGACCTCAGTGGCATTGGCGGCTGCCAAATCTTATGTCCCAGCCCAGCCCCGGACACGCTTCCTACTGTGTTACAGATCTATGCCAACGAAAGACCCATAGGGGACCCTGAGTAGGCACATAGGCAGAGGCTGGGAAGGTAAGTATTTTTTTTTCTTTACTTGTGTTATGCCACCAGAATATGTGTTCCGGCAGCGTAATGACCCAATAGGATAAGGCCATTAGCCAGCTCCCCGAAAGTTGGACAGCGTTTTTTTTTTTGGTCTAAAAGCTCTGAAGAATAAGTATCCCTGACATGGCCTTCCACAGTTATGCAATTACAGAATTGTCAGTAAAGGTTTATTATGCTATTTGTTCTTCCCTACATTATTTTGTAATTTACATTTTATCAGCAAGCCACAGTCAGTAGAAAGCAAATACTGTCAGTTGGGAAACTGCCCTGTAACCTGACATTAACATTCATGTCTCTTGACAATCCCCTCAAGTTTCATTGATGTAACAAAATTCACCCCTGTTCAGAAGGTCAATTCATCCCTATTTTGGGATTTGATCTCCGAAGGAAAACTTTTCATCACTGCTTGTATTAATTTAGCATGTCCCTTGAGCAACACAACATTTCCATGGGGCCAACGTATGGGGGACAGGCTGAAAAAAGGCAGTTGAAGGCCTGAAAATGACAATGTTTGACAGATAATTAATGTTCAGACAAGTGTGGGTTCCATTGGCATGTAGTGATGGATGCTTGTGAGTTTTAAAAGAAAATGGAATTCAGACTAAAAATTCATGCAGAGTATCTCTGATATTTTCAAGTCTTGTATTCAAACCTCTACATATTTAAGACTCAGTCACACTTTTCCTTCAGCTACCAGCCACTTACTGAGAGCCTGAGATACCCTGTGGAATTTAATAAGTAAATACAGTAAACTGAAATTATGAGCTGTCTTAAATGGACTACTGGTTCGTCAAGCTCAATACAGTGAGCTCAGAAAGAGGTCTTTCCCAATACTACCTAGAGGTGCCAGGAATTGAACATGAGACCTTGTGCATGAAAGGCATGTGCCCAAGTGCTTAGGTAGGTCCCTCCCCCACAATGGCTCCTCCACTATTTATTGTTAGCAGGGAATCTGAATCACTGAGCTTCACTGCAAACTAGAGACATGATCCACAACCTTTGACCATGTGCATTGGTGTATTTCTCTTCTCCTTCATATCTGGATCAGTCACAGTCCAGCCAGGGAATACTCAACAGCTGGTCTGCAGCTCCTGGTTGGAAGCTGTTGAAATTACACAGGGGCATTGCCAGAAGAAGCAGGGCAACAGGCAGTAGTGTAGCTGGACTCCCGCCAGTGGGGAGGTGGGCGGGGTGACTCATCATCGCCCTGCCTGCCCCACCACTGGAATGGTCCTGATCCATTTGACTCCGGATCACGGTCATTCCAGTGATGGGGCAGATGGGGCTATGAGGCATTGCCCCGTCCACTGCCCCATTGGGACGGGTTCAGCTACGCTACTGGCAATAGAGTCATGTAGCCTGTGACCTACAGTTGCGAAAGGGATACTATGTGACATGACATCTTCATCCTTGTCTACAAAAATATTAGAAGAATGTGACATGAAAGCAAAGGACTTTGGGAGTGACCCAAATCCATTCATATATATATATATATATATATATATATATATATATATATATATATATATATATATATATATATATATATATATATATATATATATGAGAGAGAGAGAGAGAGAGAGAGAGAGAGAGAGAGAGAGAGAGAGAGATATGATTCTTCTTCTCAGACTCTATTATTTATTCCCAGCATGAATTTTTTGCTTCTGGATATACAATTGTCTGCCATAACAGTAAATTCACGGAATAAAGACTCATTCAAGGAAAATGATTCAAAAATAGGAATTTAAGCTGTTCACTGCCTTTTTTCAGTACGCCCAGAGAAACAAAGGCAGGAAATGATCCAGCAGCACATATCTACTTTATACGCACTTAGTTCAGAAATAAAATATTACTATTGTCAGTTATTGCACTTCTTATAACTGCCTCCAAGCTTACAGCAGCAGCATAAGAGTTAGACATTCTGGAACATAGTGCCAAACAAATTAAATTTCAAATGTCTCAGCCTGCTAGCTGTTTATTACACACACACACACGCACGCACACACGCACACCTTACATAAAACAGTGACTGACATTAATCTCATGTCAGAAAACATTAAGCAGATACATCTTGATGTCTGGTTGGATTAAAAGGCCAGAGAAGGGAATTATTATGTATGTTATATACATACCAATCATTTGTAAGGCAATTCTTTCATGAGATGAAATGGCACGATAGAGAAAGGTAAGTATCAGGACGGGATGTTTAATGGGAAAAAAAACATGGTTAGAAGCATGGCAGTAGTAATGAAAAAGTGAACATGCTGTCCCAGACAGCACGGAGAAGGTCCGAGATGCAGTCCCATAAATCTGTGCTACTCCTTGAGCTCTGATCATGTCAACCATGCATACAAGATGACAAGTCATACATGTCCAGTAGGTTCTAGCTGCCACCAGCACCACGAAGGTACAAGCCTTCTACCCAGCTGTGAGTCTGTCAACCAACAGTCCTCTCGCTGAATTACTTGAGGAGCGAGAAGGAGCAGGGAGCATCTCTCCCTCACAGAAACATCCCCAAACAATCACATGCATACCCCCAAGTCCTTTTCTTTAGGTAGTGCCTTGGCTCAGTAAGGCTGTGGAGATGGGAGGTCCTTGCTGTTTAGATGAAAGCAGGGCCTCTGAGAGGGAATTTTATCAGGGGGTACACAGTTTCTTTGGGGCCCCTTCTCAAAGGGGGAGGGGGCAAAACATGGTGGGGGAGGGCAGCAATAGCCAGAAAAGTCTCCAGAGACCAGGTCTATCAGGCTTCCCGATGCAGCGCCCAGGTCTACCCATCCGGTAAACCTGGCCCGGCCACCATCTTTCACTCTCCATGAGGCCAGTTGAGATCCCAGGAAATTTCTGGGGCCCCTCCTTTGGCTCCTGGGCCCCCTTTTTGACCTTGGGCCTGAAAGTGTCGACCCAGTGTGCAGCGGCTGTGAAGAAGGCCAATTCCATGCTCGGGATCATTAAAAAAGGGATTGAGAATAAAACGGCCAATATCATTATGCCCTTGTACAAATCGATGGTAAGGCCACATCTGGAGTATTGTGTCCAGTTCTGGTCACCACACCTCAAAAAGGATATACAGGTGGGCCCCCGTATCCACTGATTCGGTATCCATGGTTTCAGTTATCCACGGATCGTGGGGACCCCCCAGGCTCTTACTTTTTTTCCCAGTAAGCTTCGTTTCTTCCTTAAAGAAACAGGAGAAGCAGCCTCTGGCTGCTTATTACAGGCAAGTAGAACGAGACTAAGTACTAGAGAGGCTCTGCAAGGTTAACAGAAACCTTGCAGAGCCTCTCTAGGACTTAGTTTCGTTCTACTTGCCTGCAGTGGAGGCCGCTTCTCTGTTTGTTTTAAGGAAGAAACAAAACTTGCTGAAAGAAAAATAAGAGCTGGGGGGCAAGCATGCCTGCCTGCAGGGGAGGCAGGGTGGGGGGCCCCTCAGGAAACCATGGAGGGGGTGTTCTCTCTTATCCATGGTTTCAAGTATCCACGGAGGGACCTGGAACATATCCCCAGCGGATATGGGGGCCCACCTGTAGTTGAATTGGAAAAGGTGCAGAAAAGAGCAACCAGAATGATTCGTGGGCTGGAGCACCTCCCTTATGAGGAAAGGCTACCGATCCTTGGGGCACACTGCTTTTCACCTCTCGCCATTGTGAAAATTGCCCATTGACTCCCACTCGCTGTTTCCTGGTCTTCAACCAGTTCCTAGTCCACAAGAGGACCTGCCCTCTTATTCCTTGACTGTGGAGTTTTCTCAGGAGCCTTTCATGAGGGACCGTGTCAAACGCCTTCTGAAAATCCAGATATATAATATCCACGGGTTCTCCCACATCCACATGCCTGTTGACCTTTTCAAAAAATTCTACCAGGTTTGTGAGGCAAGACTTCCCCTTGCAGAAGCCATGCTGACTCTCCCTCAGCAAAGCTTGTTCTTCTATGTCTGTTAGAAGAAAAAGACTACGACCAGAAGCAACTTCTGGTTGCACACGCAACTGGAAGTCACTTCCAGTCGCGTTTTTTTCTTCTTCTACCAGGCATTCTACACTATACAGGAGGTGGGCCCGCACAGCTCTTCAATAAGGCACAATGGTGCTGCCCCTACCCACAGTGGGTTCTCTCCCACTCCCTCCACGGATAGTCAAATGGATAAGGAGGGCCCACTGTACAAGCTTCCTCCACAAATAATTTGAAAAAGAATTGACTTGGAATGCTTTGGAGCATGCCTGTTCTCACAACACCCTGTGAGACTGTGTTGTGGTGGAGTTGATACCGAAGCAACTATGGAATGCTCCTGTTAGTCAGACATCATGAAGCCCCATGTTCTGGCTTCTCATTGGCAGCTGAGATATGGAGGAGGAGGAGGAGACATCAGCAGGTCTGGAGACATTGGCAGAGGCAGTTTCACCTGCTCAGTGGTGGGTGGCTAGTCCCTCCCTAGACCAGGCATCTGTTGCAGCACTACACAGAATCCCTCCCCCAGTCCTCCTCCTTAGGTGGAAGTGAAGCCTTAGCCCAGGACCAGTATGTGACAGTGTGGGTTCCTGGTAGAAATGGAAATCATTCATGAGGGCATACAGCAGGACTGGGATTGGGGACACTTCCCAACACTCAGTGGGAACACTAAAACTGGAGGACTCTGGGAGGAAGGATAGTTTCTTTTCAAGACTAAGTAAGATGTTAAAGTAATCAAGTTCTGCTGAGTGTGTGCCAGTAACAGCTACCCGCCTTGTTAACCTGGTCTGATGATGAATACTATTATAATGATGAATTATAATACTAATCATTTATAAAGTAAATGTTATGAGATGAAAGACCATGATTAAGGCAAGAAATATTCGGACAAGGCTCACCAAATCTAGCAGGATCCAGATAGTCTGGCTCAACTCCCATCATGCCAGTTCATGATCAGCCCGATTATAGATCTTTACACCATAGCACACTGTATGGATGCCACTGGGGCACATTGGGGTCTAGACAGCACCTACTGTGCCCAGCTCACTACTCAGTTTTTACATTGTCAGCACTAGACCTTTTATGAACATCAGCTTATCCAAAAGGAAAGGTGAAATGAGAGATTCGGTAAACACTGTGGTCAAATAGTTATCATTCCTTTACAGTGCAATCCCATTACTCAGAAGTAAGTCCTATAGGCTATTGGAGGAGCGGCCAACCTTTCAACATGAATGCTTTGTTGTTGTTCAGTCGTTAAGTCGTGTCCGACCCTTCGTGATCCCATGAACCATATCCCGCCAGGCCTTCCTGTCCTCCACTATCTTCCTGAGTTCGCTCATTTTCATGTTCGTTGCATCGGTGATGCTGTCTAACCATCTCATCCTTGGCCTTCCCCTTCTCCTTTTGCCTTCAATCTTTCCCAGCATCAGAGTCTTCTCCAGAGAGTCCTCTCTTCGCATTAGGTGGCCAAAATATTTGAGTTTCAGCCTTAGTACCTTTCTTTCCAGGGAACAGTCAGGCTTGATTTCATTTAGAATTGACTGATTTGATCTCCTAGCAGTCCAAGGGACACTCAGGAGTCTTCTCCAGCACCACAGTTCAAAAGCATCTATTCTTCGGCGCTCAGCCTTCCTTATGGTCCAACTCTCGCAACCATACATTGCTACTGGGAACACCATCACCCTGACTATACGAACTTTTGTTGGCATGGTGATATCTCTGCTTTTTATTATGCTGTCTAAGTTTGCCATAGCTTTCCTTCCAAGGAGTAAGCGTCTTTTAATTTCATGGCTGCTGTCTCCGTCTGCAGTGATCTTGGAGCCCAGAAAAGTAAAATCTGTTACTGCTTCCATTTCTGCCCCTTCTATTTGCCAGGAATTGATGGGACCCGATGCCATGATCTTAGTTTTATTAATGTTGAGTTTCAAGCCAACTTTTGCACTCTCCTCTTTCACTCTCATCAAGAGGCTCTTTAGTTCTTCTTCACTTTCTGCCATTAGGGTGGTATCGTCTGCGTATCTGAGGTTGTTGATATTTCTCCCGGCAATCTTGATTCCGGCTTGTGATTCATTCAGCCCTGCATTTCTCATAATGTACTCTGCATATAAGTTAAATAAGCAGGGTGACAATATACAGCCTTGCCGTACTCCCTTCCCAATTTTGAACCAATCAGTTGTTCCATGGCCGGTTCGAACTGTTGCTTCTTGACCCGCATACAGGTTTCTCAGGAGACAGGTCAGGTGGTCTGGTACCCCCATCTCTTTAAGAATTTGCCACAGTTTGTTGTGATCCACACAATCAAAGGCTTTTGCGTAGTCAATGAAGCAGAAGTAGGTGTTTTTTTGGAACTCTCGTGCTTTCTCCATGATCCACCGCATGTTGGCAATTTGATCTCTAGTTCCTCTGCCTCTTCGAAACCCAGCTTGTACGTCCGGTAGTTCTCGGTCCACGTACTGCTGAAGCCTAGCTTGTAGGATTTTGAGCATAACCTTGCTAGCATGTGAAATGAGTGCAATTGTACGGTAGTTTGAACACTCTTTGGCACTGCCCTTCTTTGGAATTGGAACGTAAACTGACCTTTTCCAATCCTTTGGCCACTGCTGAGTTTTCCAAATTTGTTGGCATATTGAGTGCAGCACTTTCACAGCATCATCATTTAGGATTTTAAGTAGCTCAGCTGGGATATTATCATCTCCACTAGCTTTGTTGTTAGTAATGCTACCTAAGACCCACTTGACTTCACTCTCTAGGATGTCCGGCTCTGGGTCAGTGACCACACCAGCGTGGTCATCAGGAACATTAAGATCTTTCTTGTATAGTTCTTCTGTGTATTCTTGCCATCTCTTCTTAATCTCTTCTGCTTCTGTTAGGTCCTTGCCTTTTTTGTCCTTTATCATGCCCATCTTTGCACAAAACGTTCCCTTGATATCTCCAATTTTCTTGAAGAGATCTCTAGTCCTCCCCATTCTGTTGTTTTCCTCGATTTCTTTGCATTGTTCATTTAAGAAGGCCTTCTTATCTCTCCTTGCTATTCTCTGGAACTCTGCATTCAGTTGTTTATATTTTTCCCTTTCATCCTTGCTTTTTGCATTCCTTCTTTCCACAGCTATTTGTAAAGCCTCATCTGACAGCCACTTTGCTTTCTTGCATTTCTTTTTCTTTGGGATGGTTTTAGTTGCTACCTCCTGTACAATGTTACGAACTTCCGTCCATAGTTCTTCAGGCACTCTGTCTACCAGGTCTAATGCCCTAAATCTATTCTTCACCTCCACTGTATACTCATAAGGGATATGGTTTAGGTCATATCTGACTGGTCTAGTGGTGTTCCCTACATTCTTCAGTTTAAGTCTGAATTTTGCAATAAGAAGCTCATGATCTGAGCCACAGTCAGCTCCAGGTCTTGTTTTTACTGATTGTATAGAGCTTCTCCATCTTTGGCTGCAAAGCACATAATCTATCTGGTTTCGGTATTGACCATCTGGTGATGTCCATGTGTAGAGTCGCCTCTTGTGTTGTTGGAAAAGAGTGTTTGCTATGACCAGCGTGTTCTCTTGACAGAACTCCGTTAGCCTTTGCCCTGCTTCATTTTGCGCTCCAAGGCCAAACTTGCCTGTTGTTCCGTTTATTTCTTGATTTCCTACTTTAGCATCCCAGTCTCCTATGATGTAAAGGACATCTTTTTGGGGTGCTAGTTCTAGAAGGTGTTGTAGGTCTTCATAGAACAGGTCAACTTCATCTTCTTCGGCATCAGTGGTTGGGGCATACACTTGGATTACTGTAATGTTGAATGGTTTGCCTTGGATTCGAACTGAAATCATTCTGTCGTTTTTGAGGTTGCACCCCAGTACTGCCTTTCCCACTCTTTTACTGACTATGAGGGCTACTCCATTTCTTCAAAGGGATTCATGCCCACAGTAGTAGATATGATGGTCACCTGACTTAAATTCGCCCATGCCCGTCCATTTTAGTTCGCTGATTCCCAAGATGTCAATGTTCAATCTTATCATCTCATTTTTGACCACATCCAGCTTGCCTTGATTCATAGACCTCACATTCCATGTTCCTAAGCAGTATTGCTCCTTGCAGCATTGGATTTTCCTTTCAACCTCAGACACATCCACAGCTGGACGTCCTATTGGCTTTCACTCTTTCTGGGTCTACTTGGAATAGTCCTCCGCTCTTCCTCAGTAGCATATTGGACACCTTCCGACCTGAGGGGCTCATCTTCCGGCGTCATATCTTTTAGCCTTTTGGTACTGTTCATGGGATTTTCTTGGCAAGGTTACTGGAGTGGGTTGCCATTTCCTTCTCCAGTGGATCACTTTTAGTCAGAACTCTCTGCTACGACCTGTCCGTCTTGGGTGTCCCTGCACGGCATAGCTCATGGCTTCATTGAGTTACGCAAGCCCCTTCGCCACGACAAGGCAATGATCCATGAAGGAGAACATGAATGCTCCTGGACCTTTAATGGTTGTATAGGTGAGGGCCTTTCAGCAGGTGCAGCTGCTTTAGCAGCACCATCAGCACTTGCAGCTGCCAAGATTCTGTCTTCTACACAACTCTTAAGAATGCAGAGGCCCTAGTGGTGGAAGGTTGGCCACCCCTGGGCTATTGTATTCAATGGGGCTTACTTCCAGGAAAGTGTGTATAGGATTGCAGCCTAAGAAATGCTATCATTCAAACAATGTTATGGTACAGGGAAGTATTAATATCTTAAATATTCATTCTGAAAATCCCAGTCTTGACCTTTATTTTGAAGAATATAGATTTTTTAAAAAACAAATTTGAATCACTGAACATTCAACACAAACCTGCTGGTTAGATAGTATTGGGGGTAACATAACATTGATTTAATTCTCCAGCTGATTTACTATGTCAGCAGGAAAACTAAGATTCACTAAACATTTTCTTTTAACACATATTAAAAACGGGTCACTAACAGTGCAATCCAATACATGTTTACTCAGAAGGAAGTGCCACTGTATGCAATGGGACTTACTCTCAGGTAAGTGTGTATATAGGATTGCAGCATAGATGTCTAAAGGAAAAGTACACAAAATGCATTGAATATTTGATTTTAATGTATTTAAAGATAAAAGACTAACATGCCATCAAATATTTCATATTACTTGTCTAATATTATATATTTTTTTATTTTCTATAATCTCTCAACTGCTCCCTAAAACATGAAATCTAAGCCTACTAGTCCACGACCAGCAGTCTATCCATTAAAACAAACTTACTTTCTTTGTAGCGATTATTACTTTCTTTGGCTTACAGTGCAATCCTATGCATGTCTACACAGAAGTAAGCTCCATTGAGTTTAATAGTACTTACTTCCAGGTGAGTCTGTATAGGATTGCAGCCTTTGGGCTCACTCCTATCTGGGCCTTGTGCTGCCGGAACTCATGTTCCTAGCAGCGCCAGGCTCTTTATGGCAGCACCAAAACCAGGCCACTGCCACAAATGGACAGTGGGGTGGCACACACAGCAGTGGCTTGCAGAGCCTCCCTCCTTTGATGCTGGTAGGCTGGCAATGGAAGCATGGCATGAGCGGGGAGAGGGAGGAAGGAGGTGGATCCTGGCTAGGCTTACCAGATCTCTAACCAGGACAGAGTGCTAGACCTTTAGGAGAAGGAAGGTGTAGCTTGTTAAACCTGAGAGCACAATCCTAGCCATGTCTACTCAGAAGCAAGCCCCACTGAACACAATGGGACTTGCTTCTGAGTAGAGATGCCTAGGATTGTGCTCTAAGGTTTAACAAGCTACACCTGCCCCCATTCCTTCTCCTAAAGGTCTAGCACTCTGTCCCGGTTGGAGATCTGGTAAGCCTAAATCCTGGCACCAATGTGCACTGGGATCCTATCCCCTCTTTTCAAACCCTCTCTGCCCCTTTTTTCAGTCAGGTGAGTACACTATTGGCCTGCCAATATGACATGTCAATGGGCTATGCATGTGGTGTGTGCATGTAATTGTGATGGGTTACATATGGGATGCTTACATAAGCAAGTGCTTTGCCACGTATATATATTGGGTGTCATACCTATAAGTTCTATTGTTACACCTGAATCTTATTCAAGAACAACAAAGATGAATTTCCGAGCAATTTTCTTCTGCATTACCCTAATCAAGTTTCAAATACAGAAAAAAATATCTAAATTGATTCTCAATGTTGTTGTTTTTTTTAAAAAAAAAAATCAGATGACATGAATTAGCTGCGGGTCTTGTATCCCAACCTCTCTGTTTATCAAGGTAAGGCTAGCCACTGTTCCATGTTGCTTCCCCATAGCCTCCATGGGCCTTCATGCTGTTAGTATTTCCTTCTCAAATTGATGTTTTGAATGCTGATGACTTCCAAACAACAGGAGGGTTCCCCACGTATGGAAGCCAACCCAAAATGGCTGCTTACATACTCATCAAGCTACGGTTTCAGTATGTCTCACAAAACATGCACGTTAAAAAAGTTAATATAACAGGTGACCCTGCACTGAATGCAGAAATTGTGACCAACTTCCTTCGGTGTACTTCTTCCTACATTCTTGGTATAGCATTTCTGGAAACATGGGAAACCACAAAGAGAATCTGAAGACACTTTTTCTGCGCAATCTTCGTGCTAGTCCAGCTATATGACCTGCAGGGTTTATAGTGATCCTACAATAGCCTCAGTCCATGGTCTGGATGGGCATGGACTGGAGGTGCCGTGCCAGCACTGGACTCCCCCCCCCTTAAAAAATCTATTTGGGTGCACCTGTTGACACCAAAGCAGCCAACATTCAGACCATTGTTGGTCTGGTACTAGAAAGGAAGTTATTGATTCAGATGGTGGAAATCTCATATAGAATTTTCCTGCTTGCTAATCACAGTTTCTTTCACAGTGAGTCATCCTTTTTTCTTTCTTTTTTTAAACAGCTTGAACAATTTAACATCTTGCATCTTTATTGGACTACTCGAAAAGCAAGATGCAAATCATCCTAAATGAAGGTGACATATCCTATCTCTTTCTTTCTTTCTTTCTTTCTTTCTTTCTTTCTTTCTTTCTTTCTTTCTTTCTTTCTTTCTTTATGTTGGTGCAAGCGGATAAAGTGTTCGCAGTTTAACTCCATCCATTAACATTTCCCAAGAGTATAATTTACGGGTAGAACTGCCGTCTACCACTGTGGCTGGACTTGGATGCCTGGAACAACGTGTACTTGCAAGGGGAGTGCATTTTGGAAGCTCTGTTAATTATTTGTTTTGGTGGCTCTTGCTTATGGCGATGCACACTAATGCGCTGGGATTGCCAGCGTTCACAAAAGCAGGGCTGACGAAATGAACAACAGGTATTTTCTTTGCTCTCTTTCTCTTACATTCCTTTCCACCTTGATTTTCGTAAAATCTTTTATATATTTCCTGAGGCACTGCAATCCATTATTGCTGATTATCTTCTTAAAAAGCTGAAATAATTCAGCACTTTCCCTTTTCCTCTGCCTTCATATCAAAGTCAATTTATTGCTTTATGCATTTACACTGGAAAATAAAAGGCATGTGTAATTGTACATGCAGAAATGTGAATAGTTTGAAAAGAAAATGAACCCAAACAATTAACTAATCCTTGCAAATGAAGCCCATTTTCTTTTGTTCTCGGAAATGTTAATTATTCCTTATAGCTATACTTTCAAGCTGATGTGTAGGAGTTGATTTGTTTGGAATCCATTGTCTATTTCTCCCCTTTATTCCTCTCAAATTAGCTCTGCTAGGCTCTGCTATTTAAAATAATCAACCTCAATTAATGTAATCTTAACGTATGCATGTACTTGCTTAATAATGTGCACACAAAGATGTTAGGACAACAGAAGAAATACTGAACATGCTTAGACTCAGCCCTGAAATTATAAATCCTATTAGCAGAAAAATACATATTCTGTGTTAGAACTGTGGCCCAGGAGAATGGAATTATTATTGACTCAATTATTAATAGCCTTACTAGTTTTAACTAAGGACCAAACCAAATATTACATGCAGTTGTCTGTAACAATCTCCTGCTGTGTTTTTTTTTAATGGAAAGCAGCCTCCTGTATCAGGAGTAGAAACACTGTAGGGAAAAGGGGTGATTAATTAACCCCTTTTCTGCCTCCCATTTTTCTTCTTCCCCCAGCTGCTTTTCCTCCTACACAGAAAAAGATTATAAGATTAATGCCAGCCACTGTTTCTCAACCATTATTTCCTTTATCTAAACAACAGACAACTCTGAACCAGAAATGGCACACAGCATTCAGTATCCTGACTGAGGAAGCATTTAGTTCAGCAGCGACAAGTTGCATCTTAGTCTTAGTCGTTCATTTCATTGACTGAGTAGAACAATGTTAAGCCACTGATGGCCTGGCAGAAAGAGATGCAATGCCTGAAGTCATGCTTTTCTGACGACAGTGTCCCTATCCAATTTTAAACAAGGGTATGGAAAATGTTTGTCCGCAGTTTCTTTCATAAGAACAACAACAACCAAAAAATGTGAATAGATACAGTTGTTCTTCCCCTGCTAAATATAAGTAGGGTTACCATGTTTTTGGTGACCCAAACTGGGACCCACCCACCCCACCCCCAAAATTTTTTGGGCCGCCAATTTTTTTTTTGGGGGGGGGGTTGGGAGGGGGTTGGGTCTGGCTTTCTTTGAATGGTTTTTTAAAATATATATATATTTCCCCCTTACTGTGGCCGCCACCGCTTTTCCTGCAGCCGTCGCTGCTGCTGCTGCTGTAGCCGCCATTTTCCTCCTGGATTGTCGCGCACAAGCGGCCCGGGAGCCCTTTGTTCTGAAGGGCTCCTGGGCTGCTTGTGCACATGCGCGTGGCTCAGCCTGGAAGCCCTTCATTCTGAAGGGCTTCCAGGCCGCTTGTGCGTGGCTGCGGCAATCTGGGAGGAAAATGGCGGTGGCGGCAGGCAGTGCAATCTGGGATGGCCGCCATACCTCCTGGGATGCCAGGACCGTACCCCAAAATCTGGGATGGTCCCGGCCATTCCTGGACGTATGGTAAGCCTAATTATAAGATAACCACTCCTTTAAAAAGTGTCTCTTTGTCCAGGTCATAGCAAACCATACACCACTGTGTATGAGAATAATTCAATGAAGTAGGGGGAACCCTTTTCACCCATCACAAATGCATACATCCTTATGGATTGTTTGGAGATAATAAAAGTTCTTCTGGGTCAGCTCAGACCTGTGCCAGATATATCGCTGGCGCAAGTCCACATTGAACCATGCAAGCAGATCAGGTCCGGGAAGGGGATCGGGTTTCAATGTGCACCGCTGAACCTCCCCTCCAGGGCCCAATCCATCTCCCCCCGCCCCATCTCCTCCAGGCAACTTTGAACTTTCTAAAGAATGGAATTAACAAATCGATGTATACAAACCATTATATTTAAAGATATAAGCACATTTTCCTATCTTTATTTTTATTTATTTTTCAGATTTTTATACCACCCTTCCTCCAAGGAGTTCAAGTTGGTGTATATAATTCCTTCCCACCTTTTGCCCTCACAACAACCCTGTGAGGTAAGTGAGGCTGAGAGATAGTGACTGGCCCAACGTCACCCCAAAAGCTTCATGGTTGAGCAGGTATTTGAATCTGGATCTTCCATATCTAAGTCCAACTCCCAAACTATTACAACATCCTGGCTCTCTCTATATTACCGTATCAAGAGAATGTATTGTCCACTACACTGGATGGCCATTCTCTAATTTGTTGTTAATACATTTGCCATGTAATAACTCAATTTTGCAAACACACACACATACACACGTGCACGCACACACACATTCTTAAGTCATAGATCCACCACTAGAAAAGTCAGGAATGTTTCCTTTAAAACAAAAAGGTGGTTATTGTCTCGACTTGATGGATAAGAAAACCATCAACTCGAGAGAAGATCCATCACAAACATGTTATCTAAGCACCATACACTCTTATGTGCAATGGAAATGGGATTTGTGTCTGGCCTGTAAGGCTACCAGTCACTTGCAAGACTTGATAGCAGTGTCTCGGAAAAAGGCATAAGTGTGTGACAAGACTTAGTGTAATGCGATACCAAGAAAAGGCTGCATGATTTATGATCTCCCAAAGATTACAGAACTTGTTTCTATTCCTGCTTGAAGAACTGCTTGACACATGAGTGATGCAAAGATATTTGTTCCTGTTCTTCAGACCAGAAAAACACGATACTCTTTTAATACTTCGGATAATTTGCTGGACGGTGTTTACAGTACCTCACATTTTTTTCCCCCCTTCACCTGGGCCCAGTTATGCATATATTTTATAGGCATTTAATTTTGAGGACCGTCTTTACCATTGGTGCAGTGAAGTATTCGTTAAGGATGCCATAGCATCAACATTTCAAAAAAGAAAGAAGAAAAGGTGTGATATCATAGAACGGTAGTTCCTTCCTATATAATAGGAAGTTGCTGAGATAGCTGAAATAAGGAATGTCTGAGGGTGGTTGTTTGTTTGTTTGTTTTTATGGGATATGGGAATGATGTGACATATGGTAGCCCTAAAAAGATAATCCCCATAAATCCCTTTAATAGATACATATCTGCTGGCACAGAATGTGTACCGCTTTGCTTTTAAACTAGATTGCCAATAGTTGCTCAGCCGTAAGGGAACTCAACTACGGAGGTCTTCTACTTTTAAAAATACTTGACTTTCTCCCAGTAGAATGCCAACCAATCTCCACATACAGATAAATCTCATTACAGTGTTTCCTGGACTGTCATTTCAAGATTCATCCTGGGGCGCACATAGCGCCCCGGGAGCCTTACCCGGCTCCGACGCAGGCGCCGGGAGAAGATACGTTGGGCCCGGCTTGTGATTGGACGGGCCAGTCATGTGACCAGAGCTGACTGAGGGGAACGTGTCGGCGTTAATTCAACCCCTCAGTCAGCGTCTGGGCAGCAACCAGCGAGGACGCGTTTGGCCGAGCTCATCGAAAGCGGGCCTAGCGTCCTCCCGGGGGGGGGCATTTAAAGGCGGCGATCTCAACGGATCCCCTGCGGGGATTGAAGACGACGTCGGGTGGTGGCTCCGCTCCAACGATCGGCTGTAGCGCCGTGTCGGGCAGTCCCTGGGAAGGACGCCACGGCCGAACTCCTTTGTAACCGGCCGTGCGTCTTCCCCAGGGGCTGAGTAGCCGCGCGGCCCCTCTTTTTCTGGCCCTGTCGTCGGGTTGAAAGGACTACAAGCGGGTCCACTCCAGGCGGGTCCAGCGTCCAGGAGTAGGGGCAGGTGGCATCGGCCCCCCCTCGTCTTGGGAGCACACCTCATCGCGGGAGCACCGCGTTTCGTGGGGGGAGGGGTGTTCAACCCCTCCCACTGGGTGACAGTGAAAACAAGACACACACTTTAAGGGCTCTAAGTTCCACACCTTGGGCATGGCCAAAAAGAAGCAGAAGCGTGGGGGCAAGGCTCCCAAGCGCCCCCTCCCCCAGAGTGCCCAGGCATTCTTCCTCGGATGAGGATAAAGCAACGTCCAGATACAACGCCGTTATTGCGCGTCTGGACGCCCTTGAAAAGGAGAGAGCAGAAAGGGAAGCGGGCAGGGGGGATGGGGGCGGGGTGTCAGGCACAGCTGACGCCACTCGGCGCTCCTCCCGGAATGGGAGGGGGGCCAAAATGTTCTTGTCATCCTCCTCTAGGGTAAAGGCTCCGGCACCCGGCATGGAGATGGCTGGAAGGGCCCCATCGACGGCAGCGCCCCCCTTTTCCCCCAGCGAGCCGGAGCCGGCTGAGCCACCCACAATCGATTTGGAATCAGCAGTGGCAGGTGAGATGCAGGTTTCCCCCTCGGGTGTGCCCGAGGTGTGGGGTAGCTCTAGTGGGGCTGGTATTCCCGAAGGCCCGGCCTGGGCGACGCTCTTTATGGGGCTGCTCGCCCGGGCTTGGGGCCAAGAGGGGGGCCTCAGGCACCCCCTAGTGTGGCCGAGCCAGTTGCTGGTCCCCCGGCGGCCGCCCAGACTGCACCGGTTGGTGCTCAGGTGCAGCAGCCCTGGCCTCCCTGGACACAGCTGGCGGGAGCGCCGGATAGCTCGCAGTGGTCTTCTGGCTGTCCCGTCTCGGCGCCGCTGGATGGCGACGACGATCTTCCCCGCCGAGCTCCTGCGGACATGGGAATGCCGCTGGGGGGGCACTTGGCATTAGCCGTAAAGGAGAAAATCTGGCGGGGGGCTTACGTGGACATGTTCAGCCTCCTACAGATGGAGCCTGAACCGGTTCAGCGTGTTGGGGAACCCCTCAGAGATCAAGAGGTGGTTAAGAGGCGAAAGGTTGATAGGAACTGGCCCAACTGGCTTTCCGGTTACACCATCTATATGGCCGTGGTGCTACAGATGCACCCAAAGAAAGCGCAGGGTCTTATCAAGCACATGGACAATGTCCATAAGGCCTCTAGGGAGTATGCAGGAGGGGGCTGGATGGCGTATGACGAGAATTTACGCATGCGCTCAGCCAATGACCCCGCTATTGATTGGAGGGGCCCCCAGTGGGAAATCTGGAACCACACCGTGGTTCCGGGTGGGTTGATAAAGGGAGATCGGTCTGATAGCGGACAACTCATTGCATGGAACCAAGGTGGCCAGCCCAAGTCAGGCACGACCACCCAGGGAGTTCAATCGCCCCGTCCGTGTTTCGAATACAATGCGAGCGGCAGGTGTACGAGGCAAGCGTGCAGCTATGCCCATGTCTGCGCCCTTTGTAGCGCCGGGCCAGAAGTTCAATGCATGGGCCCCCAAGAAAGGGGGAGGGTCTGGGCAGGGCGCAGGGCAGCAAGGAAAAGGGGCCAACGCCGATTAGGCTTGGCCCCTTGCTGGCCGTGTTGCGCGGTTACCCAGATAGGCGGGCCGCGCAGCTCTTGGCCAGGGGTTTTAGTGAAGGTTTTCGTATCCCCTCCCCTTATCCTCAATCCCCGTCATGGGCGGAGAACCTCAAGTCTGTGGCCGGGATGGAAGATGTAGTCCGGAAAAAATTGTTGAAAGAACTGGCGGCTGGCAGGATCGCTGGCCCTTTCGACACCCTTCCCATCCCTAATTTGAGGGTGTCCCCTCTGGGCGTTGTCCCCAAAAAAGCCCCAGGTGAGTACAGGTTGATTCACCACCTGTCCTTCCCTCGGGGAGTTTCAGTTAATGATGGGATACCTGAGGAAATGGCGTCGGTTAAATACATGTCCTTGGATGACGCTGTCGTGACCTTGCGCGGCTGTGGGGAAGGTGCGTTGATGGCCAAGGCGGATATTGAGTCCGCCTTTAGGCTATTACCTATCCACCCAGACAATTTTTGTCTTTTGGGTTTTCAATTTGAGGGCAAGTATTATTACGATCGCTGTTTACCTATGGGCTTGTCTTTGTCGTGTTCGCTGTTTGAGGCATTCTCTACAATGCTTGAGCATGTGACCAGGATGAGGGCGGGGCTGGATTCTGCGGCCCATTACTTGGACGATTTCCTTTTTATGGGAAGGAAGGGGTCCAATGAATGCGGCAGGCTGTTAGACACTTTTATGCCTTTACGGCTCGGGTCCAGGGTATTTGAGGGACCGCCTCCTTCCTTATAATCCGACCCGTACTCTGAGGTCATCAGGGGGGGCCCTGTTGACCGTGCCGCCACTGATGGAGGTGAGGGGGATGGCGGCGCGGAATAGGGCCTTCTCGGCAATGGCGCCCCAATTATGGAATTCCCTCCCCCTGGAATTAAGAACGGCTCCCTCCTTAGAGACCTTTCAGCGGGGCCTTAAGACATTTTTATTTAGATCAGCATTTGATGTCTGACATGACGGGCTGGCTTTTTAACAAATCGCTTTTAACAAATGTAAATGTGGATGACCCACTGGGGCTGTTTGTTTTAATTGTTTTAATTGCTTTTAATTATTTTAATTCTTGATTTTAAATGTATTCATGTATTTTAATGTTTTTATTGTAAGCCGCCTTGGTTGCCCTGGTGGGAGAAAGGCGGGGTAAAAATTCTATAAATAAAAATAAATGAATAAAAATAAATGTCTCTGTGTAAGGAGCTGGGAGTGCCCTTGGCAAAGGACAAGTTGGAAGGTCCCCCCACGCGACTTACATTTCTGGGGATAGAGCTTTACTCCGTGGCGGCTTGTAGCCGCCTTGACAGGGCTTGACAGGGCTTGACAGGGCTACTCCAGAGGGCTGTCACTTCGCGGAAGCTAACACTTAGAGACTTGCAGGTCCTGGTCAGGCATTTGAATTTTGCCTGTCGGGTGGTCGCCCCGGGTAGAGCTTTTCTCCGGCGTCTCTGTGACGCTTTGGTGGGCATGAAGCGCCCTCACTTTAAGATTCGAATCTTCAACACCATGCGCGAGGACATGTGCATGTGGTTGGAATTCCTGAGGGGCTTCAATGGGGTTTCCTTTTGGCGTTCTGAGCTCCTGCTGAACGCCTCTCTGGAGGTTCATTCGGACTCTGCAGGGGGCGCGGGTTTTGGGGTTTATTTCAAAGGGCACTGGTGCGCAGCCCCTTGGCCCTGGTCTTGTGCTGAGACCATGCTGGTGAGGGATTTGACCTTTCTGGAGCTCTTCCCTCTCATGGTGGCAGTCCACATCTGGGAGGGAGAGTTTCGCAATGCGACCGTGCGCTTCTGGTGCGACAACCAAGCCGTGGTTTTTGTTGTGAACCAGCAATCGTCACGGTCGCACAGGGTGATGTGCCTGGTGAGGGCATTTGTTCTGCAATGTTTGCGGATCAACGCCCTTTTCCAGGTGCAGCATGTGCGGGGTGTCTCCAATTGTGTGGCCGATGCTTTGTCTCGATTCCAGGTGGAACGCTTCAGAGAACTGGCACCGGAGGCACGCCTGGAGCCCGACTCAATGCCCCAATGGATATGGCAGCTGGGCTTGCCAGAGCCCAGAATCTGATTTGGACTGCCCTTGCCCCATCTTCTCGAGCCAGCTATGCGGGTAAGGTGCACGCGTTCCATGCCTTCCGCAGGAACTTCCCGCTGCCAGACCTCTGGCCTGTGCCTGAAGAACATCTAATCTGCTTTGTACTGCACCTATGGGACAGTGGCTTGGCGGTTAGATCGATTGCGGTGCACCTGGCGGCCATTGCTTATGTCTCTAAAGCTTCTGGGTGGCGGGACGCCACGGGGGATTTCAGGGTTCGAAAAACCCTGGAAGGCCTGCGTAGGGCGGCTCCGGCACAGCCAGACTGGCGGCGCCCGGTTACCCCGGACATCTTGGAGGGCTTACTTAGGGCCTTTGCAGGATGTTGCGCTTCTAGTTATGAAGTGGCCCTGTTTAAGTCAGTGGCACTGGTGATGTTCTTTGGGGCTTTTTGGCCCAGCGAAGTTCTGGCTAGTTCAAAATCTGACTCCTCTGGTCGAGCTCTGCAGTTTGGGGACCTGTGTCTGTTTGCTGACCATGCTCGTATTACTTTGCGAAGGTTGAAGACGGACCAGCGCTCCAAGGGGCAGACGGTACGCTTGGTGAAGGTACAGGGACTGGGGCTTTGTCCGGTAGCGGCGCTCGAAGCCTTTGTGGGTCTTCGGGGTTGGCGCCCGGGCTGTTTGTTCCAGCATATAGATGGGACCCCACTGACTCTGTTTCAGTTCAGGGCTTTATTTTACAGGGGCCTGTCCTCGCTGGGCCTGTGCCAGGGGGAATATGGCCTGCACTCTTTCAGAATTGGGGCAGCTTCGGCTGCAGCTGCGCTGGGGCTCCCGGCCACGGCCATCAGAAGTATTGGCCGGTGGTGCTCGGGGGCCTTTAAGGGCTATATACGGAAGTAAAGGGCCGGGCGGTGGAGCCCTCTAAGGCCAGCTGTGTGAATGGACGCCCCCCCCAGCCGTGTGGCCTGGGTGCCCAGTGAGGGGCGTGTACCCGGAGTGGGGGGTTGTCATTGCCTGTTGGCATTGGTGTTGTGACCCTCGGGGTCCATGTGTGAGTGTGTTGGTGGGTAGGTTTCTGGGTTCTCACCTTGTTTTGTTCTTTTTGTCACAGAATATTACAGTCCGGCCCCGGCGCGGATCCTGATGCTGGGACATTCCATACTTTTTTGGGCCCGAAAGAGGGCTGCGGCCACCAAGTTGGGAGATTCCCTGGGCCTGGGCAATTTTGCAACGGTCTGGTGGGCTGCCAGGCGAGGCTTGCTCTGTGGCCAGCTGTTGCCCCTCCTTCATCAGTTTTTGGACTCCCATCCACCGCCTCAGGTATTGGTTTTGCACTTAGGGGAGAATGATCTCTGCCAGAGGACTTCGAAGTCCTTGAGGCTGCAGATCCGCAGGGACCTGGAGATAATCACGGTTTGGATCCCGGGGATTCGCTTCCTCTGGTCCAATATGCTGCCCCGGAGGGTTTGGAGGGGGGCTATCCACCCCAGGGCCATTGATTTAGCTAGGAAAAAAGTGAAT
Organism: Plestiodon gilberti rubricaudatus; assembly: GCA_026170595.1. NCBI lineage: Eukaryota > Metazoa > Chordata > Lepidosauria > Squamata > Scincidae > Plestiodon > Plestiodon gilberti. The sequence continues at coordinate 120,648,500 of JANXHW010000001.1, read as the reverse complement.
GCATACCTGGGGCGGGTGGTTCTTAGGCATGGGGGAGCGGTTTGTGCTCATCCGCTCATAGTGCACAACGTAGCGGTTTTGTTCCGCGATGATGGGGTCCATTTGTCCACCCTCGAGGCGGATTTGTTGTTGTTAGACCTGCAAGGGGCTCTGTTAAATTGTTTGTTCCAGTGGGGCTGGGTGATCAAGCGCTAGGCTGGTCACCCATTGTGGCAGGCGGCGTGCGGGTTTGGGTAGGTAGGATGCTAGGGCATCGGCATGTGTCGTGAGCTCAGCAACAGTCAGGTGGTGAGTCAGGACTGCTCATTGACGACACTATAACTGGGTCGATGAGGCTGGCTGACAAGTCACCTGGCTGGAGTGGGGAAGGCCCATCAGGAGCGCCGATAGGATGGGTACCTGACCTGCTCTGCTGGCTCAACCCCTCGGGGTTGGCTGGGATAGGCTCCCTCGGGCAGTGACCGAAGGGGCCTGGAGCCAGGATGCTTACGCCAATTAAGCCGGGGGAAGTAAACGGCTAGTGCCGTTTCCCCCAACCAGTGCCCGCACGCCTTGGGGGTGGAGTTTTCCCCTAGTTAGGTTTTTACCCTTGCAGGTCTTGTTCTGGTTTTAAAATAAAGTGACCATTTATTCCAACGTATCTTGTCTAGCGTATTTATTCTGGAAGGTGCACGGGTAATGCAGATGCGCATTGCATGTTGGAATGCTCTCCTGGATACAGTAGTGATATTGCCAGAGATCATAATTACCTACACGTGCGTTGCCAGCGTTCAGACTGACCAAGCTGCTTTGTAAGCATTTGCACAAAAGTTGTAACATCTTAATGTCAATTCCTCAACTCTCACTGGTCGTTTTGAAACTATGTGAAGGGAGGGGCCATAGTTCAGTGGCAACCCATGCACTTTGCATGCAGACGGCCCCAGGTTCAATCCCAACAAGTTCCTTCTTTCTGTGGTGAATACTATCTCCATTTGGGTCAATTCTCTTTATTGTTCTTTTTTTTTCATCATATATTTAATTTTATTAATAAACTACCAAACAAAACAAAACAAAACAATACAACATACTACGAAAGATTACAGCAAGCGCGAAGCAGTAAATCCTACTTGTATACTATTATATATTTTCTACTTATAATATCTAACTAAGCCTATATCTCTAATATACTATTCATTAAATCCACACTTCATCACTCCTTCTCTCTCTCTCTCTTAAAGAATCTATAAGTGGTATCCAAATATTCACAAAAGGATTAAAATAAAAACCTTCCAAATTTTTCTGTTTAAGAAATAAATACATTCTATATCCCCTTTTTATATAAGATTCTTAAAAACAAATCCCGTCTTATTTAAGTCTTTTCAAATAATAAAACATTATTTTTCGTTCTGTAGACTTGGATTTTATTTGTGTTTTTGTTCCGCAAGCGGCTGCCTGCAAGGAAACCCGCTCACGGAGGTGGATATATTTAAAATACAAGCTTTTTTACTACATGGCGTCTAAACCCATATACTTGAAACATTGTTGAACATTATTTTTCTTTTATTCACAAAAGGGTTAACTAACTTTTCCTTTATCATCTAAAAGTCTTAACTTCCACTTCAAATATTTTAAATTTATTAAGTCACCCCATTTTTTGTCTTCAAATTTGTTAATTTTCCATCATCAATTTTTTCCATCACTCTTTATATAAGTTTCTTAAAAACAAGTAATATCTTATTTGTTTTTTAATAATAAAACATTTTTTTCTTTTTATATAACATTAACTCCAGTAATATTCCCCTAATATTCCCCACAAAAAAATAAAACAATTATAATCCCTTTTTAATTTTGACAGTTTGCCATTACCCCTTCCATCCCTCCCCTTCCTCCTTCTTCCTCTTCTTTCTCTTCTTCTTCTTTCTCTTCTTCATCCTTAAATCTTTCCCGAAAGTCCCTTGTTTTTTGAATTGTATCCACTTTGCAATTTTTTCCACAGGGTCTCTTTATTGTTCTATGCTGTTCCCCAACCACACTGGTAGTTCAGTCTTGCTCCTGGGTGTGTTGTTTGAGTAGGAAGGGTGATCCAATGTTACAATTCTAATGAAACAATCCAATAAGGAATACAGGTTTATTACCCCTTATCCAGACATCTGAAATCCAGACTATTTCGAAATCCAGACATTTTCAACTTTTTTTAAAAAATACTTCTTCTAGCACCTGGCTCCATAGCGCAAGGCATGCTGGGGCACAAAATTATTAAAAACATTGTATAAAATTACCTTCAGGCTATGTGTATAAGGTGTATATGAGATGTAAATGAATTTCATGTTTAGCCTTGGGTCCCGTTCCCAAGGTATCTCATATTTATGCAAATATTCTGAAATCCAGACAAATCCAAAATCCAGACAATGTCCCGTCCCAAACAGTCTGGATAAGGGATACCTAACCTGTATACATGCAGTGCCATCAGTACACATGTGGCAGCAATGCAACCCAAAGCGAACTCTTAGGGGAAAAGGTGAGCTTTTTCTGAAAGTTTTCCAAGAAAGCTTGTAGATAAAGAGCCGGTTCTGAACAGAGCCAAGAAAGTTTACCTATCACTTTTTAAAAAAAAAATCTGTGCACACAAAAGACTAGCGCTTTAGACTGAAGGCTAAAGTTAGAAATATCTTACTTGCATCCTGAGTTTCTATGAAGAAACAAGTGTCAATGTAGTGGAACAGTCCATCATCCAACTTTGTCCCCACCTACAGTCTGAAATAGAACAGCCCCAGGAATTCTGTGGCATGTGATTCAACTAATTATAATTAGATCAGTCCTAAGATACCATATGAGGCATTGCCACAGTCATTGCCCCAAAGTGAGATGATGGAACACTAATTTCCACATTACCAGATGTGTAGAGCGGACAAGCAGAAGTACCAGTAGTTGTCACTTTGGGATGATGTGCCTTGTAGCACACAGTTACACACAAAGAAACGCTAATTGCCCTTCTGTGACAATTCAGCCATGAAATGCTTGTGTGAGCGTACCAAACAGGAATATTATCTACGAGAGAACAACTTAACCACTGAGCAATGGATTCAATATTGGAAACTTATTTTGGTTACATTTGTGAACTACAGGTTGTGTCATTTGGGGTTTGTGCAGCCAACATAACATTAAAGCTAAACATAACACATCAACACATTTTGAAATTCCTCCATCAATTATTTCTTCTGGGTGCACAGGAGGAATAGAAAACAGAAATGCAAATAACTGGGGAAGCTACTCATGTCATTGGAAATATGGGAGAATGTATCTCAAGTCCAAGGTTCACTGTCTTGTGATTTTTTAAAAAGTGATTATACAATACAAATGGGAACATGCAACAAAATGTTGCAGAGTATCCCCAGCCTCCTGGCTGTTCAGTATTCTAGCCAGACTAGGACAGAAGTCTTCAAGATCAGACACTCCCAACCTGTGGTACACGTACCCCTAGGGGTACGCAGGACGCAGGCCAGGGGTACGCGAGATCCAAGATGGCGGCACCGAGAAAAGGTAGGATGCAGGCCTGTACTGCAGGGGACAGTGAAGACCTGTAGCCTTCTTTTTCGGGTTGTGGTGTGGGCGAACAGGTCCTCTACCTTGCACTGCAACCTGGAGGGTGTACGCGGGGGTACGTGAGGGGAGCCAGTCAGGGGGTATGTGGGGGTTGGAGGCCCACATAGGGGGTAAGCGGGCCTCCGAACGTTGGGAACCCCTGTTCTAGATCATTCATGCTAGGGGGTAGGTTTGGGGAGGAAAGAACAAAGGACATCCTTTCCTTTCCTATATTCCTGAACCCTTCCCCAGCTGTGCCAGCTCCAGACCTGCAATGGTTTATTCCTATATAATGGGGAGACATTTGTCTGATATATACTGCCACAAGAAGTGGTGATGGCCACAAGCTCGGATGGCTTTGAAAGGGATTAGACAAATTCATGTAAAATGCCTATCAATGGCTATTAGCCAGAAAGGCCATGTGGAACATCCATGTTCTTAGGCATTGTGTCAATGAATACCTGATGCTAGGATGCAAATTACCTTCATCCTTTGCTTGCAGACTTTTGATGGGAAACAGGATGCTGGAATAGATGGCACAGTGGCTTGATCCATCAGGACTCATCTCATGGTCTTACTGTATGTGCTAGGGTTGTTATACATGGCATTATATCACACACACACACACACACACACACACACACACACACACACACACACACACACACACCACATTTCAGAATAAATATTTATCAACATTTAGTAAAGATGCACATTTCAAACAGATAAGGCCCTCCTTCACCTGGAAGATGGGAAGCAATAACTTCTTGAGCAGAGGTCAACTGAACGGCTATTTTTCCCATCTTGCTCATTTACGTTTGCTACAGAAAAGGGATGCAGAGTCCAGAGTTTAGAAATAGCATTCAGATTGCACTTTGTACCATTCCACAAATCACCAAAATCCAAAAGGGGTTTATTCAAATAAACACAAACAACATTTAATTCATTCCCAATCAGTCTCTTTCATACTTTTTTTTACATTTTAACCATTGCATCTCAGCTATTCCACTATTATTTCAAGTACTCTCTCTCTCTCTCTCTCTCTCTCTCTCTCTCTCTCTCTCTCTCTCTCTCTCTCTCACACACACACACACACACACACACACACACACACACACACACACACACACACACACACACACTGTTTTACCCTGCTCATTTTCCTACTTTTAGGGTTCTCTGGAGCCTTGACAATCCTTCCTTCTAAATCATGCTGGTTTCTTTGAAAGAAAATAGCAGTTTTCATGCGTCCACACCATTTCAGCAATCACAACATGAAGAAAAAATATCAGTGATCATCAAATGCTGACAGGTGCATACTTACGACATGAAACTTGATAGAATCTTGGGTCTTGTGGGGCGGGGTGCATTTTACCCTAAGAACATTGCAAGGCGCATCCATTGAGTGTCAGTAGCAGCAGCATATTGCTATGTTAAAAAGCCATGAGTAAGAACGTATGCTCTCAGCATCCTTTTTCAGAAGCAGGGCAGTGCTTCTCCCAATTTCCCACTCTGCTGCTATTTTTGAAAACAGGGTGGCAGACAGAAAACTCAGAGGAGGTCAGCAGAGGCCAGGTGAGGCAGGGCCGGAGGTGGCTGAGGGATACAGGATGCTTCCACAGGATGCTGCCTGAGCCCATCTGCTACTTGAGGCAGCCTGCCATATACCAGGACAAACCTGGCAAAGAGATACATATATCTAATATATGTTCTGAGGTTTTCACGATCGGCACATATTGTTGAGTTAATAAAGTAAACATTTTCTGGTCGTTTATTAAGATAAGAACAAACAAGGGGTAGTCCTAACGTTTCGCCACTAACTGTGAGGGGCATTATCAAAGGTGTGGCATGTGCTAAGAAGCACTAGAGCAGACAGCAGAATGCCACACCTTTGATAATGCCCCTCACAGTTATGGGCGAAACGTTAGGACTACCCCTTGTTTGTTCTTATCTCAATAAACGACCAGAAAACCTGGAAAATGTTTATTAATTCAAAAAATACATGTATCTCTTTGAGGGTGTGCAGACTCCTTTCTTGACAGACCTGAAGGTTTTACTGTCTTCTGCTTTACCTTTCTAACTCTAGTATATACTTTTATGCAATATTTTCAAGTTGCATTTTAGACGGGGAAGGATAATGCCTGTCACTGAGAACAGATTTGACATTGCACCGAACGACTGTCCTGGATTTTTGAAGCAACCACGCTGTAAGCCATTCTCTACTGTCAGAGTTGGGTCTTGGAATTCTCACCTCTCCTCTCAGTGGAGTGAAATCAGTGGAGACACGGTGGAGGAACCAAATGTTATTTACTGGACTTCCAAAGTCATCTTGACCTTACAGAGCCTGTAATCAACAGATGTATTCCACTTGAAAGTGTTCTTGGCAGTTGAACTGCCTCCACCATTCTTCACCCGACAAACGTATCTAGCTTGATTTTGAGTGGAATACAAACCTTTTTTTCCGCTAGTTCTTTTTCAGTCTATTCTGATCTTAACCTTCAGCTGAAATCAGAGGCAAAGGCACTAATTCAAATGAGACTGGACAACGAGCAGCGCCATCCATTGTGGTCTACACAAAGTCCACCTTGACGGAATACTACAGCAAAGCTCTCTTTTGAGCTTTTTTCAGCTTTTCCCTCTGTTTTTTTTTACATAGACCAAACAGTTGTGTGCAGAACAACACTTTGATGGAAAGTGTAAAGATAATCGTATAGCTAATATGTGACTAATTTCTATTGCTTCTCATTTCAGGAGTCAAGCAAGTGAACGATTCAAATTCATAATGGCGGAGGACAAACTGGTACTAATCCAAACATTCTCACAGATGGACCTTCAACTTGGAATTGAAACTTGAGGGGAATGTGACTAGGGTCAATTTTGACAGGAGCTCAGTGAAACTCGAAGAACCTTTAGGGTGCAATTTACTGTTGCTTGATGGCAGGAAGTTGTCTTTTTTTCCCCTTTAATTTTTTCAATGTTTCTGTGAAGGTGATGGGCCGATGGCAGTAGCAATGGCAATATGAAGCTCTTCTTGGTAGCCAGCTCTCATCAACTCCAAGGCATTTCCCCCAGAATGCCCCACGGATGTAGTTTCACAATGCAGGGTTATTCCAACAGTTTTTTTTTGGGGGGGGAGTCATAGGTGCCAAATGGGCTGAGAAATGTCTTAGAATATCTCTCTCCCCCCCGCCCTTCATTCAAATTCCTCTCCTCATTTTTGCCACTTGAGACTGGAGGGGGGGGCACTTAGGATCAGTGTGCCTGAGTACAAATGCATCAGACGTTCAGTGTAAACTAGAGTAGACCTGATTTGTCATTGGTTTAAACATTTGTCTTCCTCCCCTCAAGTTATTTTCTAGTCACACAGCATGTTTGCATCACTTGGGCCTACTAGCTTCGCCGGGATTGTGTATGATTTTAAACGAAATAAGAATAAGCCTGTTATTCCTCTGGATTTAAGACGATGTGCCCTTTTGAGTCCTTGGGTTTCTATCCTTGCTATTACTTCTCTGTTCTCTCAATCCCTCTTCTTTCCTGCCTTCTTCCCCCTTGACACCTGCTGCCTCAGGCCAAGCTCACATGAACAGTCCAGAGATAAAATCACATTCTGAATATGATTGTGGCACACCAAAAGCCGGGCTTCCTGCTATCTCATGTTTCAACAGCTTCAGCGGCTGTTATGCTTGAAGGAGTTTGAATTTCCCACTGGCTCAGTGGTGTGATTTTTCTAGCAGTGGGAGGGGAACTTAAGACAAAGTCTCCTCTGTCCTCATTCAAATGCATATTGGTCAACGAAGCAGGTGAATGTCAGTGCCTTGCAACAATGAAAGCCTCCTGCACATCCCAAAAGTGTTCTCACGCAGCTCTGTTAAAAATAATAATAATGTTGCTTTCCTTTTGCACCCATACTTTCAAATGGTCTTTCATGGGTTCAGCACCTCTTTTCTCACTATGTGTACCAGTTTCTGGTATATATTGAAGGTGTACTCTCTTACTGGAGTTGACAGTCAACTGCGTTCATTTGGTTGCTGCAATATTTTTTTTTGGGGGGGGGGTATTTGTTGGGATGGCGCATGGAGCGCACTGCTGCCAAGCCAGTCTGAGCCACCACCAGAAAGTGGCAGCAGCATCAGAACTGTGCTGGCATGGGCTGTGGACCTCACCAGGACAGGTAAGTTGGCGGGGGGCATTTCATGGGCAGGGAGGGCAGGGAGTGGGCTGAAGTTGGTGGATCTTGGCGGAAACCCACAGATCCTATCCCCCATTTTTTCAGCCTGCTCCACCCCTTTCTCTCCTCGGACATACTGTATGCCAGTAATATAGCTGGCATAACTCCGAGAAGACCCATGGGCCATCGGGGACCTATCAGATGTAAGGGGAAAATATTTTCCATAAGAACATAAGAACATAAGAAGAGCCCTGCTGGATCAGGCCAAACGCCCATCTAGTCCAGCTTCCAGATCTCCTGATTACCCGACCACCACCGCCACTGGATGCGGTATGTGTACTGTCCGTACGGCTGCATCGGTGCCAATGGTGGGGGGTCAGGATTGGGCTATTAATCATGATGAACTTTTGTGGCTCTGAACTATTATTAACATTCCTTGGAAAACAGTTCCAACGGAGAGAAATAAAATCCAATTTCTTGCATGAAAATAACCCATTCTTCCTCCTTGGAAGGATGGGTACAGATGTGATGAACACACAAAAATAAATTCCAAATCTCTGGCTTCCAAATCAGTTGACTCATTACTTTTCAGTACAACAGAAGAAAGGGGGGGAATCATTGCATTCTCCCTTGATGATCAAGGATACTGAAGATATTTAGAAAAACCAGACAAAGAAAAGGAGGGGGGAATCATTACTGCTGTTAATTATACCAGTTTACTTTGATAAAAAAAAATTAAATCAGAAACAGCTAAGACTTCTGACAGAGACAAAACTGGAGATTACGGATGATAGCAAAACATACCTGGCAGTTTTCTAGGCGAGGTATTTCTGACCTTTAGTTGAATCTCAGCATTTAGTGCCCAACAGAGCTTTGAAGCAGTTTTTCCCAGGGAATATTGATCACATGATGAGGCATCATAAATGCATAAATACCAGAACATACCTTTGATATACATCACATGGAATATATTTCATTTCACAAAGGAGTTAAAATCATAATGCCAAAATTTTGCAAGAACCTGGAATTATACCCTTTTCACATTAACCAGGGAAAAATAACTAATGTAAACTATGCATTTTGGAAAAAAAAAAAAGCATAATACAGACACAAAAACCTGTTAGGGGACTTTGATCTCGATGTTTGTTTTGAAATGTTTTGTTATGTATTGCATTTTTTATGTGTTTGTTTATGCCAATAAAGGGTATGGTATGGTATGGTATGGTATGATATGGTATGGATACATGAAGACAATTTTGCATAAACCTTGTTGTATGGTGCTCGTATCTTATATTATTAATCAGCAAGTATTTTAGTTTTATCTTGTACCAGCAAGAACAGATAAATTGTCTTGCTAGAGGAGACCAATGGCCCAGGACTCTGTATCCAATGGCACAATCCTGCCTAGATCTGCACTGGTGGAGTGAGCACTCCACTGGTGCAGGGTGTCACAAATGTGCCATAAGGCATGTTTGCAGCACCTGTGGAATAAGCGGTGCCGGCGCTGAGGCTGGCACCACTCACTTCGCTGCCGAATGAGGACCCGGCTGCTGGACGCAGGTAGGCACTGCGCCTGGCAATGGGAGGGTGTGGGGAGGGTGGGCAGGGGTGGCCAGATGGAGGGTGTGGGGAGGGTGGGCGCAATTGGCCAGCCAGGCCAGGAACTGGGGCAGGGATATCAGCAGCACACTCCGCCGATAAATAACGCCCTTTCCCAGGCCAGCAAAATAGCTGGTGCATATCTGAGGAGGCCCATTGGGGCCACTGGGGTTTACACCAGGAGAAAGTGACAAACAGGAGAGTGACAAACATCCCTTTCTCCTGAGGTCTACCCCAGCTCTGCGATCCTGCGCAGAATCTGACGCAGCGTGCTTTGCGCACTGTGGCAGATTACACAGGATTTTGCGCAAGAGTGATAAACATGATTCCCCTTTGAAGCTCATAATTGGAGCTTAATGGTGATAGTCATTGGTTGATTTTGTCCCCAGTATCTGTGCCAATCAGAGTTCTGTGATAAAACATATGTTTTATGTGAAGAAGATCCAAGATTCAAGTCCTGGCACTTTAAAATAGGACTGGGAAAATCTCCTGTCTGAAACCTTGGAGAGTTGCTGCAGCATAGAGAGTACTGACCTAGATGGACAGAGCCATAACTAGGGTGGAGCCTGAGGGGCAGCTGCCCCGGGCGCAACACCAGGGGAGGGCACAATGCTCAGGCTCCACCATCTAATGATTTGGCTACCCTCACGTTCGGCTTGGAGCACTCCGAGCTGAACGTGAGGGCAGCTGAATTCTCCTACCTCCATGCGCCACCTCTTCTCACAGACAGGTGAGCGGCTGCCCTCACGTTTAGCCCGGAGTGCTCCAAGCAGAATGCGAGAGCACATGAATCCTCCCACTTCTGTGCGCCACCCCTTCTCCTCCCAATCGTGGGGAGGAGGGGCAACGCATGGAGGCAGATAGGAGATTAGCTGCTCTCACATTCGGCTCAGAGCACTGCGAGCAGAAAGCAAGAGCAGCTAATGGTGCCTGAACCTAGAAATCATGTGATGTCGTGATGTCACATGATGTCACCTCTGGGGACGCCTCTTGCTGCCTTGCCTCAGGTGCAGGTAGGGTGCATTATGCCTCTGTAGATAGACTAATGGTCTGACTATGTAGAAGGCAGCTTCATATGTTCATATTCTCCCACGAAATATGGAGGTTCCATTCTTAGTAATCGTATTGATATGCCATCCTCCATTGATTCACATAATCCTCTTCAATGCATCGAAACTAAGACAATTGGCACATCTGTTTTAATTGCTGTTTTGTAAACAAACCCATTTCACTTCCCCTTACGCTCACTAGGTGAAGACTTCAGAGTCAGCCATGCTCCAGTGTAAAGCACACTTTCTCAGATATTCTTTTAATATTCCAGAGAAGTCTTACCAGCTATTAGCATAGCTTGGCATGAGCTCTGTAACATTGCCTTTGAATGTCAGAACTGAGACAGAATTTACTGACCAACGAGAAAAGAGCTACACTTTCAAATGTATGCAGATATATTTAAATTTAATTAATCTAGTTAATCAAAATACTTTCATCACTTGACAGCACTAGTTTTTAATTGTAGTCTTATCACATATTTGTTTGTTTCATGTTCCGCTGAAGTTACTTCCTTTTGTAAATTACTTGCAATATGTTTTTTTTCCTCCCTACCATGGTAGGTCAGACTCCTCTATATTTTTCCACTGGTGTTTTTAACTGAACAAGCAGCACCACAGTGACACCTACTGATGGAAACAGGTATTGAAACACACTTTTAGCATAAGAAACAATAGGGGAAAGGGGGGAAGCACTATGTTCCAGTCCAGAGATGTTTCTTATAAGCAGAAACCTGACCTTAAGTAAGGTAACCAAACACAGAAATACTGTACAACTATATTTTTTAAACCACGGTGACCACTGATATGGAACTTCAATACATACATCACACATGGTTAGATTGCAGCTTACCACTTGGTTCACTCCACATTTCAAGAGAATCCCTAGAGGGGGTGAGCTGCTATTGTACCACTAGTCTGCAACCACATGAAGAAATGTGTCTCACACACACACACACAAAATCACTTTGTCATTGTTCCCCCATCCCAGTTGTCTAGCTGTTTGCCACAATCTATTTTAAGATGAAAACACTACCATAGCAGGCACACTCTTGCACCAGGAAGCATGTTTAATACAAGCAAGCAAAATAGCATTTTGGCACCATTCCAGGACATTGTCCCTTAACATTACCAATGAGACAGTTACTCAGATCAGATTGCACTAGACAACCTATTTCAACTGGTTCTGGTGGCAAGCTCACACACACAAACCTCAGACAATAGTGTTTAATAACCCTAAAATCCTTATTAATGAACAAATTAAGTCAAAGCTTCACAAACATTTCCCAAGCTTTAGGCAAAGAGCTTTGATTGATTGCCAGTAAACTGAATCCTGAGGGACGTAATGTAACAAACTCAGTCTGGTTCCTACAGTATTTACATGGCCAACGTACTTAAACTGGCAGATTAGACCTTTCATACGCTGTATATTCTAAGCGTTAATCATGCAGGCTGAAAGCACATCCGACAATTGCTCAAAAGGCCCATCAATCCAGGGTGGCCTTGCAACTGCAAGGCACTGTAGCAGCTTTAGTATATTTTCACTTTTGTGTGTGGTGTGCATGTGTACAAATCCACACAATTAGGGCTGCTTGTTTCAGGAACTTCTGGTGCGTTCCTCAGATCAATCAATTCATTCTCATTCAATTGTTCCTAAGTTATCAATTCCTCTCTATTAAGATGATCTTGTTAGGGTTCTAAGCATAGGGTGAAAGGAAACGCTGGGCCAGTCTCAACTCCCCATCTCTACCTGTTTTATATGGTTTGTGAAACTGTATTTGAACCCTATGTAGGGATGTGCACTTGATGTGGAAAGAATCACACTATTCTGATTCGTTGATTCAGAGCCACTTCGGAAAGATGAAGTGAAATGAAGCAAGATCGCACCAAAGCACTCTAATCCAAAGTAATCTGACACAGCTTCAGGTGACTGGATACTTTTCTCTTCCTTATTTCTTTTCTCTGTCTTAAAGGGCCTCATCCTATGGTTGCCCTGCACTACTGGAACTTGCGTTCCAGCAGCACAGGGCACTTTCCAGTGGTGCGAAAGCCAGGCCACTGTCACATGCTGCCAGGCTGCTGCTGCACATGGCGATAGGTGCAGTGCGCATGGCAGTGGCTCTGGGAGGCTGTGCAGGCACTGGTAATTTGGTGGTGGGGGAGGGGAGATTCAGGGGCGTTGCAAGGCAGGGCGGGGGAGAGCACAGGGCAGGGACCTGGCCGAGGGGGAAGACCTAGGGGTCAAATGCACACACTGGAACTTATCCTCCAATTTTCAGCTTTGAAACTACCCCTTTATCTTCTCAAACTTATGTCAGCTGGTGTGAGTTCGAGGAGAACCATAGGCCTTCGGGGGGGGGGGCTACGTAGAGGTTTGTAAAAAATATTTACTTACTGGTACATCCTAATTGCCCGCGCCCCAACATTGGATACAGCAAGTGTTCCACCAGCGCTGCTTTATCAACGCCAATGGTGGTGGTGGTGGTGTGTGTGGGGGGGTAGAATTGGGCTGTAACTTCCTGGAGTCTTTTGTGCCTGTGCACATTCTCTCTCAAAGTGAATGTTTCCAGGAGATTTTCGCATGTTCTTGAATTTTTTTTAAAAAAAAACTCCATTGTTCCTAAATGATCAATTCCTCTTCATCACATCACTTTCTTTCTTGTGTGTGCATTTCATTATATTTTGCTCTGTACGTTTGCTCCCAGGATCCAGACCCACCCAGGATCCATTTCTGAGTACCGTAGGTACTCACTTGCAAGATGAGAAATTTAGGCAAAAAACAAAGACCTGGAAAAGCTGCCTTGTCTTGACATCGGGTCACTCACATTCACTTCAAAAAGACTGCAGGTTTGCAGTCAGCTTAGGAGCCAGACTGGCTCAGGCATGTCCCTGCTTCCCCTCCCCCTTCTCTCACTATTTCTCTCTCCACATCACTCCCCTCTCCAGCCCTGCCCCATGCCACTCAGGAGCAGGAGCAAATCAGTGTCTAAGGCTATATACCATTATGCAGTACTGCTAAAACTTCATGAACTTCCACATTTTCTCTGTAACTGAGCTGAGCAGCAGATCCTGGTTTATCTTAGTCAAAGAACGGAATATCAGGCAATTAGCACTTGAATGGTTAATATAAGGCTAAGCACTTTGCAGTAGAAGAAAAAACTCAAGCTGCAGAGCTGAAGCAGTGAGGGTTATTCCTCTGAGAGCATCCCCTTCCCTGAGTGGACCTCCAGCCCGGTGGCAAAATGGCTGCTGGGGCTCCGGATCCGGCGGGCGGCCCTGGGTCACCAGACGGATCCTTACGGTGGATTGCGCTGCCCGTGAGCATCATTGCCCTGTTGAAAAACCCAGGCTAAACTTTCCAAATATGCTGTCAAAGGCTTCACACAATCTTAACGAGCGCAAGAAGTTTCTCCATTTCAAAATCCACTGCAGAACAAAAGCATTCTTACTTCACTTGGCAAATGTTTTCAGGTTTTGTATTTGTCTTTGATGGTAAAACAAGAAAGATTGGGCCTACAGCAATCCCAAAGAACCATTAGGGAGGGGAAGGAGAACACATCGCTTTTTCATACTGATTGCTAACAAAGGCTATGATAACAATCTACTTTGACCTTTGGAAGAAATATCATTGCTAAAATATGACTACGGCAGGCACACTTCCCAATTCTTTTTTTCTTTTTTTTTGGTAAACTTGTTTGAGGAATCCGGACATGAAGTACAGGCTAGGGGAAAAATACAATAAAGGCAACTCAATCCCTCATTTTTTGGAAATGTTTTTGTATCTCTGAGTTATTTCCAACTAGATTTTTTTTTCAATTTGCTGGCTTCTATGGTAGTATATCTAAATCCCCTAATATTTGTCAATTCAGCATCATCCCCAATAGCAGTATAGCAGTTAAGAGTGTCAGGCTAGGATGGAAGAGGCTGGGGTTCAAATTCCTACCGAAGCTCATTGGGTGATCGTTGACCAGTCACTCTAAGTCCTTTTTTGACATTCATAAAACACCACAAAAACTCCCAATCTTCTTGCACTCATACATGTGGTTGCATCAAGGTACTTGGGAGGCAATATTTCCCCAGTGTGCTTGGGAAGTTCTGTGTATTGTTAATGCAGTGCAAAAAAAAACAACCCAAAAAACAATCTTGATGCCATCTTAACTCTGTGATCAGATGTGTCTAGACAGATTCTCTTGATACAGGATTTTGTTTGCTCCTAGTTAACAAACAGCTCTGTGTACAGATGAATAAACATGTGAGGCATTGGGAATAAGTGGCCAGCAGCAACAACACTGTTTCAGAGTCCAGTGGATGAGGCAGCATAGCCTGGGATTGCAGGAGTGGGGAGTGGAAGCAAGATCTTCAGGAAAGTTTAAAGCCTGCTCTTATATTGATGAATATATACATTTATAAGAGCAATTGTTGCAGCTACTTTTTAATGCATGCATGATAATATTTATATCAATGGAGAGACCACCATCTGTATTTTGTTTTTTTACACAAAGGAATGTGTGCCTTTGGCATGCCTTCCTAGCATGTAAGGGTGATTTGACTGTTCATAACAATAATCATTCATTGTGTAAAAGACCTAATGAGTTGGTGGAAAGTATAGATGCTCTGCCATCCTAGAAGAGGGCATGCCCCTTATCCTTGCTAAATAGTGCCACTGCACCTATTTATTTTATTTATTTATGTTTCACATTTTATACCACCCTTCCTCCAAGGAGCTCAGAGTGGTGTACATATTTCCTCCCCTCCTTTTTGTCTTCACAACAACCCTGTGAGGTAGGTGGGGCTGAAAGATAGTGACTGGCCCAAGGTCACCCAGGAAGCTTCGTGGTAGAGCGGGACACCTAGACACCCGACCTTCATTTGAAGTCTATTGCAGAACAACAACAACACAAGTGCAGCCAAAGATGGCTGCCCTTTGCTATAGGTAGTCTGCTATATAGGCCAGACAGTGCCTGTGCCATTCAGATTATAACATTCAAATTATGAATAGTTCTGCAGGTTACTTCAGCTAATGATAGACTTACCATATTTTGAGGTGCCCAAACTGGGGCAACCCCCACCCCTACTTTTTTCCCCTCCAGATTTTTTTTTTTTTAAAAAAAATATTTTCAGGACTTTTTGCTCATTCTTTTTTTTTTTAGGGAGCCCAATTTTTTTCCAATTAATTAATTATTTTTGCCCCCTTTCACCGCTTTTTGCCCCCAACACTTTTGCCCCCTTTTTTGCTTGCCTCCAGTACTTCGTGCTGGTGTTGCTTCTGCTGCTGCTGCTGCTGCTGCTGCCACCGCCCATGCCCAATTCCTGGCTGGCCAGCTGCTTCGGGCCAGCCAGGACTCCCCTGTGGGGTCGACTACCCCCTCCCACTGCCATCACTTCCACAATTTAAACACTTTTTCCTGGGCGCCTCCATCTTGGATCTCGCGAAATCTTGCAAAATCTAAGATGGCGCCGCCCAAATCTCGTGAGGGCATGTGCCCTCCTGAGATTTGGGTGCCACCATCTTGAATATCACGAGATTTTATGAGATCCAAGACAGTGGCGCCCAGGAAAAACTTTTTAAATCATGGAAGCGGTGGCGGCAGCGGTGGGAGGGGGCAGACCCGGAAAACCAGGGCACCTGTTTCTGGGCCCGGCAGCCTGGGCCCAGGCTCTGGAAAACAGGGCAGTCCCGGTTTTTCTGGGATGAATGGTAAGCCTAGCTAATGAGTCTTCCCAACCCTGTTTGTTGAGGTAATATGTGGTGGTGAGAACAATTCTCTGCCAGGCTACATGATTTGTGTGGACTCTAGCTGAAAATAGAAACCAGGGCCTGTCTGATCCTTCAGGCTATGCTTCTGCTTCCCCTTCCTAGTCCTCATTCATCCTGCACCCTAAATGTTGATTTCCAGCGAAGTCCATTTACAAATTATGGACATTGGAGATTATATTTCTAACTACACTCATTGAATAAAGGCAGCAGGGAAGGGGAGCAGATTGTGAATGTTTCACTCCTAATGAGATATATAATGTACAGTATCCATGCTGAGTGGGGATCTGCAGAATAACTATTAAATCAAAACTGTGCCCTGCTGTTACAATGATGCATTCTAATTCCTTGGTTTTGTTCTCCCTTCTCCTCTTAGCCAAAATATTTAATCCACTGGTCTACTGAGATTCACAATTTGCTGTTCTGCAAGGCATTAATTTGAAACTAAATTACCAAGGATTAAAACATTTATATTTGCACAGCTGGCAAACACCACATTCACAGGAGTATAATAAAATGGAATTTTACAGGATGCTCCAGTTTAGATTTCATTGTGTCTGTGACAAAATTTTGAGACAAAATCTTGAGACAAAAATATTACAGCCCTTGCAGGAATGCTGCCAAAAGGTGGTTTCACATGGTGACACAACATGAGGCAGGTGTAATACTTAAAAAACCCTTCCAGCAGTGTTGCCCCCTCTCCCCCCTCCACTTTTACTTAATTCAAATGGTTACATGGGAACTTATCAGGACTTTGGGAGGCAGATCCTGCATGCTGTAATAGAGGGAAGTTTGTTATTATTGTCATAAAAAATAATAATAAGAGGAATGTTGGATCTGCAAGAACATGTGCATTGACTATCCTGAAAAGGTTCAAAAGAGCTATTGTTTTGCTTCTTTATCTTGCATATTAGGCTTTGCACTGAAGTTTTGCCCATGTGTACCCTTATCTAACTCTAATAGTCACAAGTCACACATGAACAGGGGATGTGCATTCAAATGAGCTTTGGAATATGCACCCCCTTGACATCTGTGCTCAGATACACCTTCTGATGTGCAGTGATTCAGCCTCTGTTTTCCCCCCTCTATACTTAGCAGCTGGAGTCAGAAAGTAAATCAGATAGAATAGAACATAAGGAAGGCTTAGGAGAATTGTCTGCACCAGCAGTCTAATAGCATCCACATCAGAAATCTAACCTGGCAGATTACTATGGCATCCCTAGCTGGGAAACCTGTAAGTGGTTGAACGCCGCCAATATAAATCTTGGCAGATTTATATTCAGATATATTGAGAAAATGCAGGGAGAATTAAGTTCTTGACTAAAAAGCTGCAGGGGGAAAAGTATGATACAAATGAGGATTTCATTTAAATTAAATATCTTTTTCAGATCCCAACTTCCTTGCAGTTTCTATTGTAGGAGAAGCTCAACGATTCTTTGACATTCCAACCAGAGGCGTATTTTGGGCGGAGCAAGCGGAGCACCCCGCTCCGGGCGCCATCGCCCGAAGGGCGCCCCGCCGCTCCGCCCACGAGTCGGACTTGGAGACTCGAGTCTCGAGACTCAAGTCCGAGTCCGACTCGAGTCCGAGTCCGACTCGGAGACTCGAGTCCGACTCCGACTCGGGCCGGCCCCCTCAATCGGGAGAGCCGGCTGGGCAGCCCTTTTCCCTCAGTTAACAGACTGAGCATGCGCAAAAAATTGCGCAGCGGGCCTTCCTTAGAAGGCCCCGGGCAGCCGGCCAGGGAAGACGTCCCCAGCCGGCTCTCCCGATTGGGGGGGGGGTCCCGCCGGGCCTCCCCCTCCCGGAGCGCGCTCCTCCCTCCTGGAGCGCGCCCCTGCCTCCGGAGCGCGCCCCTGCCTCTGGAGCGTGCCGCGGCCTTTTGGCCGCGGCACGCTATTTCCTTAGGGCGCCTACCCCCCGTGCTCCGGGCGCCAAGAGAGGCTGTTATACCTCTGATTCCAACAGCATGATCCTATGCATGTCAACTCAGAAGGAATTCCTATTGTGGTCAATGGGGCTTACTCCCAGGAAAGTGTGTATAGGATTGCAGCCTAATAACCCAATCGTACCCCCCCCCCACACACACACACACAAATCCGATGCAGCAAGGCCAAAAGTTGCAAGCTACATATTATGGTGGAGGGGTGACCCAAAGGCAAATGGGTGGTAAGTAAAATAATTACTTACCTCCACATAAGGCCTGGGGCCACCTATGGGTCTCCTCAGACATATGCCACCTATTATGGTGTCATATGTTCGAGGAAGGCAAAGGGGTGGGGAAGTTTGCAAAGGAGGGGATAAGATCCAGTATGCGCCATTGCCACCCAATCCACCCATACTGCCTCATCCCCACACTGGTTCCTTCCCCCTACCCATAAACACCCTCCCACTGCTCAACCCCACTCGCAAGTCACTGGCGCCAGCAGACAGTGGCCTCTCCACTGGCCTGCGCTGGTGGCCTCGTTATGCTTGCTGTCGGAACGTCACTTCTAACTCTCCCTCCACTCAATTTTAGTGCCTTTTTTCTAGGCTGAAAAGCCCCAAACGCTGTAGCCTTTCCTCATAAGGGAGGTGCTTCAGCCCGCGAATTGTTTTGGTCGCTCTTTTCTGCACCTTTTCCAGTTCAGCTATATCCTTTTTGAGGTGTGGTGACCAGAACTGGACACAATACTCCAGATGTGGCCTTATCATCGATTTGTACAAAGGCATAATGATATTGGCCGTTCTTATTCTCAACCTCTTTTTTAATGATCCCAAGCATGGAATTGGCCTTCTTCACAGCCGCCGCACACTGGGTTGACACTTTCATCGACCTGTCCACCAGCACCCCAAGATCTCTCTCTTGATCTGTCACAGACAACTCAGAACCCATTAGCGTACATGTGAAATTTTGGTTTCTTGCCCCAATGTGCATCACTTTACACTTACTTACATTGAAGCGCATCTGCCATTTTGCTGCCCATTCTCCCAGTTTGGAGAGATCCTTCTGGAGCTCTTCACAATCCCTGCTGGTCTTCACCACCCGGAAAAGTTTAGTGTCATCCGCAAACTTGGCCACCTCGCTACTTATCCCCAACTCCAGGTCATTTATGAACAAGTTGAAAAGCACTGGTCCCAAGACCGATCCTTGGGGCACACCGCTTTTCACCTCTCGTCATTGTGAAAATTGCCCATTGACTCCCACTCGCTTACCCTTGCAGAAGCCATGCTGACTCTCCCTCAGCAAAGCCTGTTCTTCTATGTGTGTTAAGATTTTATCCTTGATGAGGCTTTCCACCATCTTCCCTGGAACAGATGTTAGGCTGACCGGCCTGTAGTTTCCTGGGTCCCCCCTCCTTCCTTTTTTAAAGATTGGTGTGACATTAGCTATCCTCCAATCCTCTGGCACATTGGCCGTTTTAAGGGACAAGTTGCATACTTCAGTTGGCTTCAAGGCTCTGCCCACCTGTACTCTGAAGTCATACAGCCCAGACATAGGGCAACCATCTCAATTAGAAGAACAAGACCTGAATCTCCAGCATGTGAAGTCTTTGCCTCTCCTCTTGCCTGTCAAATTCCAGTAGGACACAAGACTGGCTGTATCCTTTATCCTATCATCTTTTTCACTGGAAAAAAAGAAATGACAGTGTGTGACTTTATACTGACTGGCAAAGTTCCAAGGAATTCAATTCCTTTTGTAACTCTTAAGAAGCTTTTGCCTTGTTTTTGTCAAACAGCATTTTGTTAAACTGGCTGGGGGGGAGAGGTGGGGTCATATGTTCAAAGAACATCTTGTTGATGTTCAACAGGCTCCACGGGGCTGGTGCAATGTCATGTGTGAGCCTAAGTAGCTCTTGACAGCTGACACAATGTTGCATAATATACATGTGAAGTGTGCCCCAAAGATCTTGCAAGAAAAACCATGGTTGCTCTAGTTTGATATATTACCTGAAAACTGGGTCTCCAGGCATTTTACTTCTCAGTAAACACAAGCAAAAACATACACACACAAATCTTCTGTACGCATCATAATCCTTTAGAAACTGACAGTGTCATGCATATCGTTTGAGCAAATGGAGAGAATACCAACGGACAAAACTTATGAAATCGTCACAAGGATAATGCTTCTCAATGTCAGCGTTTTATGCTTCAGTGACAAAGCGTTTCAGTAATAGTTTTCTGCAGAGATATATTCTTTGGTCCAGTGAGCTTACAGATTCTAAATCACTAAGCTGAAAATGAAAGAATCAAGCATTGTGCTTCATGTCGCTGGTGGATTCTTTATTTTGAAAACACACACGCACATCCACTGTACACAACTCTGAATTGCTTCGCGTGCAGTTGGATCCTTTCTTGTGTAAAGATTATGCACATAATACTCCATTTCCTTTAACACAAAAATATATATCCTCCAATGTGGCTAAACTACTTTTGTTCCCTGCAGGAATATAAAATGTGTGTTGCTATCAAGGCTTTTGTATATAAATTAGCATCAGAATCAAGTTTTCAACCCTCCTTTCATTTCTTGTTTAATGAATTCACTTGCTAGAAATAATTGCATTTATATCAAGTATGACTAAGGTAGTTGGGCTATATTCAACATGATCCTTCCTCCCATTCCTGGAGCAAATGAGCAGGCTCACTTCCTCGTGCCCTGTTAGAAGCTGTTCATGAGGGAAAATGATATTTCAGCCTATTTGCCCAGGGAGGAGCAACTGCTACTAGCGCAGAAGCATATGCATGGGGCAGATGAATTGGTGTGGGATGAATGAGCATTGTTTTTGTTGGAGTATGTTAGCACATGAGCAGTGCCACCTAGTATATACTGTATATTCAGCAAGTGTGGAAATGTTGACCCCTCCCCATTACAACAGGGAGCTTTTGCTTGTTTTAAGGTTTGTGGGTTTGCTCTCTCCTACTTTTACGAGACCTCACTTTTGACATCTTTTCCTGTATTGTTTCTGCCTTGGCGTAACAGTGGCTGCAGTAGTTCTCTCTATGTTCCAGGAAAGTTCTTTACAAAAGTCAGTTCGCTGTGTGTGGGACTGCTTTGTTCTTTCAGCTCTGCTAGCTTCTCTCATTAAGAGGGCACCATGTAAAGTGACCATAGAAAACAAGCCAGGAGGTACACCTTAGGAAAACTCTTTGACTTAATTCCTCAACTTTAACTTTTGGATTTCTGTTCCCTCTCAACCATACTTCTGAAAAGTCTATATTATTTACTCCAATAGAACTTAGACCAAGTAGCAGGTTTGAGTAGGAAGAATATTACAGTTCAAATCTAGAGCAAAAGATCACGAGGGCATTTCTTATAGGTCAAGCCCATTCAGACAGTCCCCCAGAGTGTGGCACTCCATTCACTCCAGTGGGCATTGCAGGCCAGGTAAAGGGCAACATGTTCATTCCTGTGTTGCATTTTCCACTGCTTCAGATTCACATTGGCAAAGAGTTACTTTTAGAAGCAGATAAAAGCACTTGTGGGGGTTGAGTGGCAGTCGACGGATTTTGGTCTCTGGTTCAGATACAGGTCATTTCGGCTCGCCTCACACAGATATTTACAAGACCCTTACACAGCTGGCAGCCTGGCATAGAAGAGAAAGGACATGTGAAAATAAATCATAGAGATGGCAGGCTTATACATTTGACCCGTTTCAATTTAGCATTTTGTTGGGTTGTGGATATGAAGGAAAAAAAAATCAAACATTTGGTAAGGGTGATGAAGTTTATAGTCCAAAACTAAGTGAATGGATAACCGAATGAAAAGAATGCCGAGCATGCCCTCAACGGGATGCTCGTGTTTTACTGGGTTGCTCTGGAAACACATGAGGGGTGAGGGCAAGGACGCCCCCTGGGAGTATTCTTTGGGAGGAGTGTGGGCGGAGCCAAGGCATTATATGTTGGCTCCGTGCCATACTCCTTTCTGTTTCTTCGGAGCACAACAGCTCTTAACAACCTCGTGTGCAGCGGTTGACCTCGGGTGGCCCGGACTCTTTTTACCTTTTATATGCGTTCATGGCTCTCTGTTACTGGCTGGGTCGCCTCCTTGCCCTCCGTTGCAACGGTCACGGCAGCCTGAATTGGCTGTAAGTGAGGCATTAACAAATTCCACCACCCAAACAACAAGGCTGCCTTAAATAGTCCAGACAGGCAGGGATCCAGCAGGTATGTGGTCTACTGTACTTCCCATTTCCAAGAAATCTGTTCACATCCTCAGGTTGAATAAATTGAAATGTATGCATTAAATAGGACAAGCAGTTGCCTTAGGAACATTGATTGATTGATCTAAAATCTTTATGTACTGACTTTCCTCCCAAATGGGATCCCCAAAGCAGCTAACAACAATAATTGCAAATACAATAAAACAAAGATCACAAAAGCTAAAAGCAGCAGCACAGAGATAATAATAATAAAAGTGGTAAAAGCAGCAATACAATAAAACAGTGCAAACAATAAAAGCAGCAGCAGATGATAATAAGCAATCCCATTCCCAGGGATTAAGTGACAAGGACTAACAGCATAAAAAGGCCTAGAGGGGAAACAGCAACATCAAAGACCATTCCCAGTGCATCATCATCATCATCATCATCATCATTATGCTTTTCAGCAAAAAGTGCTTCACAAAGTGGTTTACCTAGCAAAAGAAATCAATAGTACCATCTAGCCCACTTCTTACCATTACAGTCAGACCTCTTTATCTACTGGGGTTCTGTTCTCCAAACCCCAAAAAACAGTGTTATAGGAAAACCAGGGATGGGGAGCTGTGCCACATTACCTTTTTTTCCAGTATCTTTGCCGCTTCCCTCCTCCTGAATTTGTTTAAACTGTGTGAAAAAAACAACGCTACCAGAAGCAACCTATAGATGGCGCCAGAGACTCCCAGTTGCATTTTTTTTCTTTTTCAGCAGTTTAAACATGCCGGGAAGCAGCTGGCAGGCCCCTGACCAATTCCTGGTTGTGTTTTTTTCCTTTTTTCAGCGGTTTGGAAACGCAAAGGAGGCAGGAAGCGGCTGGAAGGCCCCCGACAATGCTGAAAAAAAGAGGTAATGTGGTGCGGTTGGACTCCCTCTTCCACAGTTTTGCCACCCAAGTTGAGTCAAATCCATGGATGGAAAAACCGTGGATAAATAGGTCTGACTGTATATCCATCAGGATATCACAGGAGACCTTGTTAAATACTTTGCTGAAATCTAGGAACGCTACATTCACATATATCCAAGATCAACTAGACTAGTTACTCTGTGAAACAGAAGATTAGTCTGGTATGACTTGTTCTTATAAATCCATTCTGGACTACATGTTATGCCAGACAAATGTCCCTTTTTTGATGCTGAAGTCCTCCAAGACAATGTCTATGGTGACACCAAAACCACCTCCACCAAAGGGTAGCTTGACACAGTCATGGAAGCACAATAGACTACTACAACCCACCTCCCCATTGAACCTGCTTAAGCAGCAGATGCTGAGCTTGTCTAACAGCAATAGCTGTGACCTCTTTTGCCAGTCACCTAAAATGGGGATACAGTTAATATCCATAGTTTTTATTTATCACATATAATGACATATTCACAGTAGTCAATAAATGTCCCAAATATAACACAGAGTTCTGAACAATTATCATGGACTCTATATTTCTATATGTCAAGTCCACGTTGACCCAGGAAGTCAGATCAGGTGACTGGGAAGAAATGGGGAAGGGGGTTAGGATTCGGTGTGTGCCATCTCCAAACCCACCCACCCCTTATTTATTAAATGATCCACCCTCCTCCTCACCCATCACCGCCCCATTCTTTAGAACGTTGCTTGGTTCTCCTTGGATGCAATTGCTGTGTTTGGTCATTGCAAGGAACAGGGGGTTCACTCCTGCTGCATCATATGTCATTTAGTTTAGAGCAAAACAATCACTGATTGGGATCTCAGCAGCTCCTTGCCCCTCTCCTTCATGTCTTGACAGATAAGTGCTTGTCTGTGAAAAAAGATTATTTATTCCCGATGGGAACTCCAGAGAGAGAATCATTGAGCCATTTTTCCTTTTTCTTGTGTGCTTGTTGTCAATGGTGATGAGAGAAGGAAGAAAAAAAAAAGTCAATTTGCTACTAATCACAGCTACAATGACCAGCATTTCTCATGAAAACAGCTATGAATTAAACACCCGCTTTGTGGAGACAGGGATTGCAGAGGGATATCAGCACTCACCATGAACAGGTGAGAATTATGATCCTGCTGGTTTAGAAACAACTTGAGCAGGTGTTGATGTGACCCTAGCAGGGAAAACCTGTTTAGCCTGAAACATTGAGGAAGACAAATAAGGAGAGAGCCAGCCTGGATCGCTAAAGACTTGGGCGAGTCCTTCACATTTGTCAATGCAACGGCTCTCCGGTGGAAAGTATCCAAATTTCAGGAAAAAAAAAAAAACCTCACCAATTCTGAACTCTGTTCTGGAGAGAACCAAAATGGCTTCAAAAAGCACCTGAAATACTAATCATGGAGCCTTATATGTGTCCTCAAAGGCATTTCTCAGTACAGTCTTAGACTTAAAAAAAAAATTCAAAATGATTGGAGCCTGTTTTTATTCCATTTTTATAAATTATAATTGCTTTACAAACACACTGAGAGTGCAGTCTTGTGCAGAGTAACTCCGGCGGAGCTCCCACTCCACCAGCGTTGGGTGTTGCAAAAGTGCCATAAAGCACTTTCACGGCACCCAGTTTGTAAGCAGCGTTGGCGCAGAGGCCGGCACCGCTTACTCAGCTGCCCTCTGGACTCTACATTGCTGGGCAGAGGTGAGTCCTGCACCGGATGGCGGGAGGGTGGCTCAGGGTGGCAGGGGAGGGAATCATTGGCCAGCCCGCCTGGGAGGTGGCGGGGATATCGGTGCTTGGTTGCGCCGATATTCCAAGCCCCTTCCCAGACATGACCGGCCTTACACAGCCTCCCTGGTTGTGCTCCGGAGCTGGCGCACATCCGAGGAGGCCCATTGGACCTTGTAAAGCAGCCTCCACCAGTGGAACGCCGGTTACACCAGTGGACATGGGGGAAAGGATTGGACCATTGAATACTTAAAATAAAATAAGGTAAAATGCCACAAATTGCAAAAGGCTAGTTTTCTACTAACGATATATTAAGATTGCAGTCTTGTGCACACTCACTTGGAAGTAAATTTTGTTGAACACAGTGGCATCTCTGTGTGAACATGTATTGGATTGGGTGCACATCCCACAAAATTAATAAATGAGAGGAGAATACTTTTCTCAACTGATAAACTAATTGTCTTTGAATGGGAGACTTTTTTTAAAAAATTCTCTTAGGAGAAAATAATGATTTTGTGTTGGCAGTCCAACTGAGAGAAAATAAGGAACTACCTGATAAAATGGATTTTTCAAATTAAACAGAAATGAAGACAAAGTTACATTGTCATGCCTGACCAGGAGAGCAGTGAGAGAACAATGTATTAAACAGAATTAAAATTTCACATTTTTCTTTTTAATTTTGTTGGGGGCAGGGAGAATGATGGGAAGGGCTGCTCCAGCATTCAGGATAAAGACCATATTACATTTTGTTCATACCCTGAGCATTTGTTGTTGTTTTCGAAATTACAGTCTGGAAGAGGAAAACACTGTTTAAGGATGATGAGTAGGTTGATTAGGGCGCCTTGGGAAAGGCAAGCTGGAAAGGAAAACTGAAGGAATCACTTGCTCTCAAGCCTATTTCAAACTGGGCCCAGGCGATTCTAAATTTGGACCTGGTTCATATTGAGCTCCGCCTGACACAGGCCCTGCTCTGTTTCCAACCCAAACTAAACAGTGAGGGGATCTGATGCTCATAGCATTGCTGCTGCTTTAGTTTTGGGCCCTCGATATTGTATTGTGACAGTGCCCAGGGGCGATAGGAACCATGGAAGCTATACCCTCTTGTGATGCAATACCCAAAAAGTTGTCAAAAGAGAGAAGCATGCATTTCATGGCAACGTTGGACTAATAACCTCTTTACAGTAACTGCATGGGGCAGCACATGATGGTGAGACAGACAAGCCACAAATGGGAGTCTATTACTTTTTGAGCAAGACTGGTTGCAGGGGTGGCATTAGGGGTCAGCCAGGTGGGGCATGGGTAGCCTTACCATTGTCCTTGATTTGACCAGGGCAGTCCAGGTATAGCGCTGCCGTCCCGGGGTACCGGGCAAGCCCCCAATTTGTCCAGAAATCCAAGCACTTCAAAGACATGGCGCTAAAAAGTAGATTCTCAGCAGCTTTCAGTTTCGCATTGTAACCAGAAGTCACTGTGAATCAGATTTTTTTTAACTCTATAGAGCAGTTTGTTTGAAGCATCCTCCAGCTCTGCATTCCAATGTTAATTGAGGCATTTTAGCAAAACAAAAGGACTCTGGCTAATTGCATATATTCTTGCTTGGCTTGGGGGAAGGGAAGGACTGCGTGTGTGCATTCTTCTGAAACTGTGGAGAGGTTCAGAGAAAGCAGGATGTTTAAATGGTTTGCATTTAGTTGCTGAAAGATAAACGGCTATGGTTGGGTTAGAGTTACGGGCAGGGAAAGGTCCAGCCAGCTCAACATTATTAAAATACAGTATTTTGCCTTTTCCCGTGCCTCTGAGCACGTGCGGAGTGCCACCACTGTTTTCGTCCCGGCCAGCTGGCTGTGTTATGGCGGCCAGCACTAGCCATCACACGCCCTTTGTGATGTCACAGAGGGGGCGTGGCCAGCTGACACACCCCTTGTGATGTCACAAGGGCCGTGGCCGGCTGACACGCTCCCTTGCGATGTCACAAAGGGGGTGTGGCCAGCTGACCATGCCCCTGTGACATCACTTCCTGTGGAATTGACATCACGGTTCCTGGGCCCGCCCCCCGTGATGTCAGTTCCGTTCTCCTTTGGGTTCCGGAAAATATGGTAAGCCTAGGCATGGGCCAAGAACCCAGTTGGCCAGGCTGACCCCTGAATCCCCAGTATCAATGGCAGTGCTGAATGTGCCATCAGGGGGCAGTTGGTACGTGCCATGTGGGGTCCAGTGACTGGCTTTGCCCCAGGGCCCCCAGTAACATGGCACTGGCCCTGACTGCCTGCTGCACCTTCCAGTCAGTAACTAGTGTTACTGAGAGGTGAGAGTGAGTGACCACTAGTGAATGAGAGGTGTTGTCCACTCCAGGTACAAACAATAGTTCTACTAATATCTTCTACCTGGCATTGCGTTTGTTTTTTGCATGTTTTGTATTGTACCATTGAAAACAATGGGTAGGTGGGATCATTCTATACGTGAAGAGAAGGTGTGGAAATAAGGAGTCAGGCTGCAATTGATTGTTTAAGTGACATTTAAAACTGTTTTGAAAAATGAATTAAAAACTTGTCGAAAAGAAAATGCTACTAAGAAAGGTGATGCCTTCCATCATTTGAAATCTTCTACTAAGATGTGAGTACAGACAAACATTTTTCCCAATGAGCAATGACTTTTGTAGACACCAAGTCAGAACAATCAGGTGGAACTAGATTGCTTGAAATTGATATTTACAATTTAACCACGAATACGGTCTGTTTGTTTTGCTGAAGCATTTATCAAAGCATAGTTCAGTACCTCCAGATGGGACTCATTTTTTCTCTTAACATATACATTGTACCAGGAGACACCTGGAAGTGGGAAGGAGAGTAAATGTCTTTTGGATTAATGGGCCATACAGATTAACAGAGACCGACACAGAGACACAATATCAGTGTGATTAACATTATTCATAACAGTTTAGTTAATAAAAAGGCACCAGTGACATATGAGATTCATTAATAAAATTACACATATGGCATTGGAAACATTGCAACTCATCCTTAATGAAAATAGTCCTGAGCTCACCTTAACAGAGCAATACACGTTTGTTGGAGCTACACAAACTCTAATTGTTCAAGTTAAATTGTGCCATGATTTCCATTAATCTAGGTTTGCAATATCCTTCCCACAGTGGTGGAAAAAGTTCCCTCAGGATACATAACAAGACAAATGGCATTATTTTATACGAAAGGTAGACTAGACCTCCATGGGTTGGACTATTTTTTTTAATGAGGCAGTAATTCAGATCAGGGAGTAAATATCAGATGGACCATGAACAGTGTTTACTTTTATTGCCATCACATGACCAGCCAAAGCAATATTAATGAACTCCTCAGTCAACAGCAGAGTCATGTCCTTGTTCCAGTCTGAGCATGTTCCAGCCCTGAGCATCAACATTGATCTCAGCATTTATCCAGAGTACATTCTGGATACTGAATACATTCTCACATACAGTGGGCCCACCATATCTGCAGATTCAATCAACTGTGGATCGAAAATCTTCCCCCCAAAAGCTGCATTTTACCAGCATGGTCCACTCTCTCTCTCTCTCTCTCTCTCTCTCTCTCTCTCTCTCTCTGGAGTCTCTCTCCAGCACTCATTATTCCAGTGCATCCTTTTCTCCCCATGGACTGGAGGTGGCTCTGTGCTTAGCTTGACTCAGCTCTGCATTCTCTAGCTCGTGGGAGACAATGGAAGAAGTGGCTGGGACTAGGCGAAGTGACCAATGGGAGGAGGGGAAGTGGAAGTGGTGACAGGAAAATTTGCAGGGAAACCTAACTTGGTTTCACAAGTTTCACAACCTAACTCGGGTGGGGAAAAGTTGCCCAAGTTAGCTTATGCAGGCACCTGGGGATTGTTTTGTGTGGAGTTTTATACCTATATCCAAACCTCTAAGCATATGAACCAAACCCCTAAGGATATGGAGGACCCACTGTATTAATTCACCTACTCTGATATATACGTACGATAATCGGTATTACTACCTCTGCCATTGCAGATGGTAGGATAAGGCTGAGGGAATCATGACTCGCCTAAAGCCACCCAAACTATGATGGGCACTCCCTCTTTGGAGGTCTTTCAACAGAGACTTGCAGCCCAATCCTATCCTCTCCAGCATAGGGTGTTCAGCATGGGCCACACAACCCATGCTAAATCCTATCTGGGGAAGGGCCTGGCTGGAGATCTACTTGGGGTAAGCGGGCATTTGCTCTCTTACCCTGGGTAAACCCCCAGTTGCCGCAATGGGGCTACACAGTTCTCCGCCAGCTCTTTAACTGGTGTGGAACCGAGCAGTTCAAGGATAGGACATCAGACGAGCACGCTGGTCCCACCCCCCTCACAGGCCGTATCCTCCCACCACCCACCTTTCTCCTGCCCTGTTATGCCCCGTCCTTGCCCCTTCCCCCCCCCAAGGACCTGCGCCGCTTGGAGCGGGACTTATCCGCTCCATGATGCTGGGCCCAGCGTTGTCTAGCAGGTGACGCAGGCCACAGGACCAGTGCCACCTACTCTCTTGGTGTCATAACGCGCTTTACAACACATTTGCAACACCCACCACTGGCACTAAGGTCTCAGTGCCGGTGCCCATGGGGGATAGGATTGCGCCGCCAACTGTTGAGGATTCTCTAGCATTGGGCAGGGGGTTGGACTAGATGGTTTACAAGGTCCCTTCCAACCGTATGTCTATATGAATATACAGTTATGGTGCGATTTCAGTTGAGGATTTCCAACTTCATAGCTCATAGTCTTTGCCATCCTGTTATAGCAGCTTTCACTGTATACTTTCACCTGGGACTGACTACTTATATTAACGTACAATCAGTAAACTTTCAGCGTGCCATTATCTATTCGTCACATATCTTTGCTTCTCCTTACCAACCACATGGCTCGACTCCCCCCCCCCCCCGTGTGCAAATACTGAGGACCATTTGGCTTCTTCAGATTTTTTTTTTTTTTTGCTCCTCCACCCTTGGCATAGAGCACTCCACTGGATGGACGTATCCCTCTAAATGAGCCAGAACCAAACCAAGTCATCAAACATAATTTTGATAATGAGCATTACCATTTTACATTCAACTACCTCCCAAAATGGTGGCAATTTATTCATGTCAGATTAAGGAGCTCAGCTCGTTATTCCTTTTCAGAAAAGAGGCAGTTAATGAGTGAAGCAGGCACACGGACAAACTTCTAATTAAGGCACCTCTATGTGTTGAAAGTGTGATGCTGGGATACTGAGTGGCTGCCAGCAGATTATTGACATTTTTCCTTCCACCCTGAGCGTGCTTATTTATACAAAGTGTATTGCTAATGTGGTGCTAATTGAGTCTGCCATATCTAAATTTAAAAAAGGAAAAACACCTCAGCACAGTTGTGTTTATTGCGGAATCTTTTATACAGAACAATATTTCAAAATATGCTCGCCAGCCTTAATTGCTTCCAGCATTTTCAGTTGTGTGGACTGAAAGGATTTTGGCAACATGGGGAAAAAAGAGAGGTGTATTAGGCTAATCACTACTAGTTCTATTAGTCATAGGGGGGGGGCGTCATTTTTAAAGGGCACAGTGGGCAGAAACTTGTGCGCTGGTCCACTTTTGCTTTCTGAAAAAGGAACAAATCTGGAAGCAAGCTGAGCCAGAGGTTTGGCAGAACTGATAGACAGCTGCAGCCATGAAATGGCAGGCAGGGATTTTCGGAGGAGGAGGGTCTTTGCTTAGGAAAGAGAGAGACTGATAAAGGACAAATGGAATGATGCAGAACAATGTGACGTGGAGAGGTCATCAGGGAAGTTCATATAAGAAGGACACTAGCGCCGGCGCCCATACTGTATGCAGAACTCTTGACTAGGAATAGACTATGGTCTTAACAAGAGACAAGGTTAAATGCTGAGATTCATTCTCTGTATATGGCCACAAGCAGGCTGCTATCCATTCCGTGCCCTTTCAGACTAATCTAAATCCTGGGATAGACTACTAGTCTGTGATTAATCCAGGGCCTGGATTAGCTTATTTACTAACACAACACAAGCCTATGAGAACAGACAATCTGAAACCTGTATCTTCATACCTGTATCGTTTTCATAGCACTGTACAGGGAACATTAGTGAGCATTCCCCTCTCTTTAGGTTCACTGGCTTATTGTAATTTTCTCAGGATGCCTGACTAACATCTTGCTCAGGCACAGAAACATCTTTTCCTTAAAAAAAAAAAAACCAGACCTGAGCAATAAATGCATTTTCTGGGATAAATTATGGACATGTCATGAATGAGCTCACATAAATTACTTTTAGTAAAAAATTACAACTAAAAAACCCCCAAATCTGATTCAGTGCCTCCAATGCCTTTGTGTCCCAGCTACATGTTCTCAAACACAGACACAACTGAAATCATCTTCCTGTTCCTAAAGCTATGTGCTAAGAGGACAGGATCCAAAAAGTCTCAGATACAACTACAGTATGTTTCAGTCCTTGGCTTGTTTGTGACAGTTCTTAGTCTGAGGAAGGGAAGGGGGCAGGTCCAGGCTGGGGAAAAGAGATAAGATCTGGCATGCACAACTGCTGCTGAGATCCACCTCCATACTGCTCTCAAACTGTGCGACTGCCACTGAGATCCACCTCCAAAGTTTCCTCAAACTGCCCCCTAGTTCAGTCCACTCTTTGCCCCGATCCTCCCCCGAACTGTCCACGTTATCACCTTACCTGCATGAGTAGAGCATCCAGGTGGTTCGGGTACATGCACAAAGCCTCCAGCCATTTCCACTGGCATCTCCATAGGACATGATGGCAGCGCACCATTTGTGCTGTTGCAAGGTGACTTACAGCAGCAGATTGGGCCATTAGAAGCATTATTTGCACGCGTGCATATCATGCAGAGAGAAAATCTTACAGCGCAATCCTGCACAAGTTGCAACGACCAGCCAAAATGGCCAGTCGCTACATCCGGTGCAGGATGCGGGCTACGCTGGCGTGGCCTGGGCTCACCTTGGGTAAAGAGGACTTTTGTCCCCTTCCCCCAGTGTAAGCAACGGAGGCTCCAATGTGCTTTCTCAAATGCATGCCAGCTCTTTAGCTCAGAGAGGCCATGTAAGGCAACCCAGTGCCGATATCCCCATCCCCTCCCAGGCTGGGCTGGCCAATAGCCCCCTCCCTCGCCTGCTCTCCCCATGCTCTCCTGCTGCCTGTAACAGCACTCACCTGCATGAGCCTGCACGGGTCCAGGACAGCGGTTGTGTGAGCGGTGCCAGCCTCTGTGCCAGCGCTGCTTACACTCAAGGCACCGCAAAAAGTGCTTCACGGCACTTTTGCAACACCTTAGGCCGACGGAGCACTCGCTCTGCCGACCTAAAGTTGGGCAAGATCAGGCTGTGAATATGTTTGCTTATGAACAAACAATTCAGAAAAGGAATAAGCAGGCTAGTTGAGACCTAATGCCAAACTCTGGTTTCCTACAAAAGAGTGTGAGTCCAAGGACTGTTCTTATAATAGTAAGCCACAGTTTGTAGCAGTCAAACTTGGCTGAAACACAGTAACCCTCTTTTGCTTAAGGAAATCCAAGATCCAAGATCCGAAAATGTGACAGCCCAGTAGTGAAGCATTCTTTTTGGTCGCTATTGGCCCTTTTCCTCTCTGACCCTTCTGGCATACACAGAGGAGAGCACCCCATGCTGCTTCTCGCTGCTCCACAACTCAGGATGATTCCCTGCCCTCTCTACAATCTTCTATGCATCAGAGGAATCAAAAGGGAGGATCTCAAATGATGCTGGGCTTGGGATCAGTCAGAAGCAACATGAATTGTTTGTGCTGCTCCTAATTCCTCCACAGTTCAGTATGTCACAAGAGACCTTTGAGAATAACCTGAGAATTAGTATGTGCTGTTGGGTATCCAGGCAACATCATTATCCAATATCATTCACTTAATTTTCCAATATCTTGATATATCTAAAGGCCATTATTCTGCTACTGCAAGGTTTGTGTTCATACTGCAACAAGTATCCAGCTCAAAAGAGCTACTGAGTTTTTAGTGCAGCTCTGTAAGTTGGCCATCATCTGGAGATGCCATCTCTAACAGACAATGGTGGTGTTTGTCCTATCACAGTTATGAAAACGATATCAACACTGAAGATGCTTTGTATGTCACCTTCAGCCTAATCCTATCCAGCAGCACGGCGGCGGTGGAAGTGTGATGATGCCAGAGGAAGGGACGTTCCGCCGGCAAGCATGAGAATGTCTGCTGGCACCGGTGAGTTGGCGGTTGGGGCAGGCGGTGGGAGGAATTAGGCATTTCTGGGTGGGGGGGGAGGAACTGAGGTTGGGGAAGAGGCAGGAGGGGTGGATTCTGCAGCAATGGGGCACACTGGATCTTATCCCCTCTGTTTAGGTCTGAAGGTCTAGAAATCCTCAGGTCTTGTTGCATGGGATAGGGAGTGCTGAGTCACTGCTCTTTCTCTTCAGCACAAACTTGCATGTTTCTGATTACCAAAGTATCTACAGCTGTGTACTTAAGTGTGTACCTAAGAGCTAAACAACCCTCTCTCTGATTGGTGTAGTAATAGATCCCTGATATATAAAAGCAGGCATACAGCCTCACCAGAGAGAGAGGACATAGGAAAATAGAGTCTGGTGTAAGACCTATACTGTATTGAGTATCTCTGCATTCTGACAACTTTGGCTGTAAGTCACTATAATATATCTCTACACAAATATAATTGGATGGTGGATGGAATCCTGTCTTGTGTTGGCGTGTTCATTTAGTTCCTGTGAAAAGCCGTTATTTTTGGAGGAAAAAAAAGCCTTAGGCATCAGTTGGATCTTGGAGTTTTTGCTGTGCAGGCAACGAGTGCCCAAGTAAGAGAAGTCTCCTACTCACCACTCGTCAACTCCCTCTTTAGTAAACCTCGCCCCTTTTCCCTTCTCGGACATATGAGAAGGTGCTCCAGGCGGCACCTTCCCCACATAGGATTTAACATGGGCTGTGCAGTGGTGGCCCCATTCCACTAAAAAGGAATTATTTTTACTTATCTCCCATTTGCCATTGGGTTGCCCCCCCCATCTTACGATGCAGCTCATGTCTTTTTGGCACAGCTGCATCAGCACTGGTGTGCAGGTTAGGATTGGGCTGTTTGTAGGTCAAGGCCCTTATGTTTATTGCATTGCCAGCCCAGAACTTTCTTAACACCTATTCTCTCTATATCCTTCATACGTAATACTGTTGAGGCTCCACTTGTAGATGGTGCTTCGTGCCGCATCTGCCTCCACCTCTCTACAGCCCACCACTGATGCGAGTCGCAATTATCCATTTGCCCAAGCAAAAACCCCTGCTTACCTTGCTCCCCATGCAGTTTCCTGGAAGTTGGAAGGGTTGGACTTATGGCTTTGTTTACAAGGACAGCATGCACCATCCCTTTAAATAAAAGCAGAAGTCTCGCACTTCTGGGTTTGACAATACCAGTCAAGATGCAAAGCAAGAAGCTTCCCCCCCCTTTTCTACAGTGCCACAGAAGAGGTGGCAGCCATGGTTGCCATGGCTCTATAGGTTGTGCTTCCCCTGCATTCCCGGAGGCCGCTAGGAGGGTGTTGGCCTGACAGAGGCTGCTTAGTGGTGGCAGCTGCTGCTGGCTCTTGCAATCCAGGAGCTGCCTGGGAGCAGTGGTGTCATAAGGTAGGAGGCTCTGATACCCTGGGCCCCAGGCGCCAAGTGGCGCGTTGCTTCCGGGGGGCACCATTTCGCAAGTTTAAAAGTGCAGGCAGCTGAGTGAGTTGACAGCGTGGAGTTACTGGAGCTGCAGCACTGTGAATTTGCTTAGGATACAATGGATGTTGCGCCACTATAGCAGAGATGCTGATACTGCTTGGGCACAGGATTGCACTGTAAAATACTCAATTATGGCTACTGCTGAATTTTGAGAACTGCAAAAAAAAAAAAGAGAGAGAGACGTACGTTTGACATGCTGATATGTCATTGCCTTAAATTTCCGTTATCTCCGGCACAACCTTTTTTGTTTTTTCAACTGCAGGCAAGAGCAGCTGAGAGCAAAGAAAATAAGTAGTGGAACCAACCAGGAGTGTACTTGGTTTCTGTGCCAGAAAAAAGCAAGATGCTGCCAGAAGATGAATGGAAAACAGAGTATTTCCCTTGCCCACAATGTGGGGCAAAAGGGAACTGAAATGGGACTCTCCAGCTGTGAGTGTCTGAACCAGCTGTTAGAACAGACATTACGGGCACTTGGAGGCTTCTGTGCATGTGGAGCTTCATTAACAGGCTATCATGATAACCAGGCTTTTTTTCTTTTTCTTTTTTTTTGCTTCTAGCATTAATTTAGACAAACTGTTGCCTTTCCCACTCAACAGTTATGAGAAAAGGGAGATTGTGGCTTCCCTTGCAGGAAATCTTTATGATATCTTGAGAATGAGCATTTTTTAAAAACCCTTCTATCCTGGTTACTGCTTCTCCCATTTGTCTTAGACCACATACTAAACTCCAGCACCATATATAATACTGCGGGGAAAAAGAGACTGAACTACATATCAGAACTGAGCAGCGCATGACATGCATCAACGGAGGGTGGCAAAAGCACAGTCATGTAAGAGACTCCTATCAATACCAGACTCAAGGTCAACCACCACATCAGGGGAAAAAATGGAAAAATTAGGGAAGTAAATTAAGGAGCCTTGATGTGACTATAAAAAACCCAGAAAGTAGCACCCTCAGAAAGGATTGCTAGGTGACTCAGAGGAACACAAAACTGTCTGCTGTGATGGAAACGCCTGTAAAGACAAAGAGCTAGGCCAGAAATTCCACTAAAGCAGGAGAGGTTGAAAAAGTTTGAACGCCTATTGTCCTATTATTAATCCCTGGCAACTCCAGTTCAAAGAACTTCAGAGACCCCAGCTGGGAAATTTGCACCTAAGGCAGGACTTGCCAAAGTTATTGGGCTGCCTCGGCAGCCCAATAGTGAATTGTCCCACCAGTGGTGTCACTAGGGTGTGGAGAAAGGGAGGAAAGGAAAGAAGGTGCAGGGGTTACCGCTCCTGGGTGCTGGCTTGGCACGGGGGTCCTTGGATTGCAGCTGGAATGGGAGTAGCTTTGGGCACAGCTTCCCACTGTCTTTCGTGTTCTGTCTTGTGTGCAGTCAAGTTGACGACAAAGTGTTTGTGATTTTCTTTACCACTACCCCCCCCCAAATAAGCATACCAGACAATGCACACTTTGGATATATGGTCACTTTATTGAACTTTAACAACAACCCTGCAGAGGGAACTAACTCGGGCATCTCAGCCCCCCAAGGCGTGTGGGTACTAATTGGGGGAAACGGCCCTAGCCGTCTACCCCCCCATAATTGCCGTGAACATCCCGACTCCAGGCCCCCTCGGTCACTGCCCGAGGGAGCCTATCACAGCCAACCCTGAAGGGTCGAGACAGTGGACCAGTTAAGGCACCCATACTGGCCAGGCCATTGATGGTCCCCACTTGCTCCAGCCAAGGGGCTTGCCAGCCAGCCTCACCAACCCTGTCAAGCATCGTCATGAGCGGTCCTGGCTCACCTCCTGACTTTGCTGACCTCAAGATGCACGCCGAGCACCATTCTTCCTGCTTACCCATACCCACACGCCACCTGCCAGGTGACCCACTGGCTATGAGCCCGATCCTACCAACAAAGTCTGAGGTAGGTGAAAAAACCATCAACCTGTGCCAATTGGTTGGTGGCCAAAAATTCCTACCTGGTCCCCATAGGCAACCGGCTAATCCCAGTCTATGTCAGGGAGGGTGGGAGGGGTTTGCTGTCCGGGCACCGACTGAGGGGCCAGCAATAATGCCGGCCGTTTCCTCAGTCGCGCACCCACCCACGTAACCCAGGCCAGCCAATCAGCTGGCCCGAAGCGCTGCATCGTCCGGAGCACTCAGGGGGCAGGGTAAACTCCCCCAAGACGCGAAGGGGAATTCTGTGCGAATTCTGTGCTTGTATGAGAGAATCCCTCATAGCTGTTTTTGAACTGTTTTAATTGGGAGGCCTGAGCTCACCCTCAATCTTCCTCCCCTTTCCTTCCTTTTCTATGCACTAAAACTCCCACCTTCAGGTCTCTCTGGGAAACCCATCTAATTTCCCATTGTTGCTTCTCCTCCTTTCCCCCCCTTCATGCTCACGCTACTACATGCCCCCTTTTCTTCTAAGGATTTCCTTTCTCCCTCTCTTCTTTTTCATAGCAATTGTTTTATACTTAGGAACTCGCTGCAAATGAGTGGTTAGGAATGGTCAGATATTGTCTAGTCTAGCTAACAGTGAGTGGGCAAGTTTATTAGGCACCATTTTATTTTTGTATCCTCCCCCCACTTCTCAATTTGTGTTAAATATCACCACAATAAATTAATTTTGTTGCAACCTTCACCCTTGCTTTCCTCGCCAAACCATATAGCTGTATCTTGGCCATTACACAGGATCTCTACACATGAATTAATCTTCCGCCATGTGCACATGTTATGCATGTTTAAAAAGTACACCTGTGGAGGACCCCATTGCCTTCAATGGGATTGTCATGAAGGTTGAAATCTAAACTTTGGTTCTGACTCCATTTTGGATTTTTGCTTTGCAGCTTTCTAGTCTGCCCTCTGACTAGCTGCAGAGCCTTGGTATTTGGACAGTGGCCAACGGCCTTGGGAGTCGAGCTCAGCTCGGACTGTCTCTGCTTGTTAGTCCTTTATCTGCATGGGAATATGATAATGCTTTTCTTCCCTTGTTAAGTTGGTGCACCTGTTATTACCATCACAAGCTTCTCCAGCTGGGAGGGGGGCAGGAGTAATGAAGTCATCTTCTAGAAGCTATACCATACAGCTGTGCCTCATTGGCCAGCTCACCTGAGTCAATCATCTGACCCCCAAATGCCTATTTAACTTTCTCCCCTGGGGAACCATTTTATCAGTTCTCCAACTTCTTTGTTGGAGGCAGTCTCCCTGTTTTGACCTGCTCCTGATGTTGTCTCTCAGCCCGGACAATGGCTGAGTAGGTCCTACAGCATCCCTGTTGGGATGACTGGCAACCTTTTACATCTTGGTGAGTGTTAGGGAAAATATGTCTAGTATAGGAGTTATTCTTTGTTGTTTTATACTGCTCTTTAGTATCTGGTACGTTATGCCAAATTGTCTCGCAGTGTTACTGCTCTTCTATGTCTTATTTATGCTTGTTCTGCATAGTCTAAAATAAACCATCATTATTTTACCTTTGGTGTGTTTCTTAGGAACCTAAAGGTAGGCTTACCAGATCCATACCGGGACAGAGTGCTAGACCTTTAGGAGAAGGAATGTGGGCAGCTGTAGCTTGTTAAACCTTAGAGCACAATCCTAGGTATGTCTACTCAGAAGCAAGCCCCATTGTGTTCAGTGGGGCTTGCTTCTGAGTAGACATGCCTAGGATTGTGCTTTAGGACTTAACAAGCTACACCTGCCCACATTCCTTCTCCTAAAGGTCTAGCACTCTGTCCCGGTTGGAGATCTGGTAAGCCTACCTAAAGGAGGACTAAATCCTTGCAGCCTTTGAAGCTGGAAGCCACATATGCTACCTGAGTAACTTAAGTACTGTGTGCCACTGACTCCCTTGGATAGGGAGTGCAGCCCTGCCACTGACTCCCTTGGATAGGGAGTGCAGCCCTGCACAACGCCTTACCTGTGGCCATCCCAGTAGCTGGGACTGGATGGTCAAGCTGGTGGCAGTTTACCCTTCTCCAGGAGTGTCTCCTTGTTCAGGAGTGTATTACAAAACGTAAGGTGAAGCTCTCAAGGTTGCGTGGCCTTCTATTATGCCAGATACTGAGGGGGGGGCTTCATCTTTACGACAGGGATCTCTTTTAACACTGCGAAGCACCCCCCATTGCCGTGCAAAGCGCGGCTGCAAATTTATTTATTTATTTATTTAGCCCAGGAGCTAAATAAATAAATAGAGAAATCACAGATTTTAAATAAACCAAAGGGGCATGAAGCACCCCCATTGCCGCTCGAAGCGTGTTTGCTAATTTATTTATTTATTTATTTAGCCCAGGAGATAAATAAATAAATGAATAAATAAAGCACTTAAACAAATCATAGATCAAATAAATTAAATTGACTTACTTTCTCCCGTCGCCGCCATCATCATCACCGCCGCGCTGCTGCTGCTCCTCCGGCCGGGCTGCACTCACCCAGCTTGTCCGCTCTTGCTCCCGAAGCAGCGAGAGCAGGCAATCCGAGGGCGGGCCGCCGCTCTCACCGACTCTCCCTCTGAGCCGGATCACCCGCTCTCACCTCTCCAAGAGCGAGAGCAGTGAGAGCTGGCTCGGAGAGCGGGCCAGCTCCAGCCTGCTCGCAGCCACCTCACCGTCACCACTCGCCACTGCCGCCTCCTCGCTGCTGCCGCCGCCGCCGTCTCCTCCTGCTTGTGCGCATGCATACGGCTCGCAAAAGCTGCATGCATGCGCACAAGCGGCCCCGGATGGCGGCAATCATGTTTTTTACATGGCGGCCACCATGTTTTTTTAAAAAGAATAATATTTTTAATTTTATTTTTGCTGGGGGGGCCGGCCCAGGGCAGACCCCCAAATACCGTGACAAACCGGGACGAATGGTAAGCCTAATTATTGTCGTCAATTTTACACACTTACACACACACACACCTTTCATAATGTGGCTAGCTGCTGCTTCATCTTTGAAATGAATCAGGTGTCAGCTAGCTCCAAAAATCAATCTGAGATAGGTGTGTGTGTGTGTTTTGTACTTCCACAGCCTTACATTTTCCCCCTGGATTTTTCAGACAGTTTGTAACTATCATGTAGTTCCTGTTTAAGCATTATAGTGGCTCAGCTTATTCCCAGAGTGCTGCCGACACAATAGTGCTTTCTGGAAACCTCCCCCTCTTGTACAATTCCTCCAGCGTTTCCCTTGGAATTATGCATAGTTGCATAATTATGTACCCGTCAGACTTACTCCTTTGACTGAGAGGAAGCCACAAGAGTCGTCTCATTTGCATCAACCACGTTAGGTGAACTACTTGCTCAAAGGAAAAGTGAAACTGGCAGGTAGATTTGAGACAGCTGAGCCCAGCCAACTAATCATTGTTGGTGTCATTGGAAGGTCAGCTGTGCCTCCTTTGTAAAGCATTGTCATGCAAAGAAAAGCAAAGTGAGATGGTGTCAGGATAACAAAGCTGAATTGATTTGATCAGGTCCTATGATGAAAAGGGTTTAGGTAACTTAGGGGAATGGATGTATTGTTAGAGATGAAAGGCAAATCATTTTTCAAACTGCTGCATCTACTGTTGAGAACTGTGGAAATGATGAAGATAGATAAAAGCAGGATTTCAGTTGTGGGTCAGGGGTTGGGTCAAAGCCACACAGTGGGATTAGCCTTACCAGACGCAAACCGGGACAGAGTGCCTAGACATTTAGGAGAAGGAATGTGGGCAGGTGTAGCTTGTTAAACTCTTAGAGCATAATCCAAGGCATGTATATTCAGAAGAAAGCCTCATTAAACACAATGAGTTGTGCCGATATCCCAAGCCCCTTCCCAGGCCGGGCCGGTCTTACACGGCCTCCCCAGACATGCGCGCCAGCTCCAGAGCTGGTGTGCATCTGAGTAGGCCCATTGGGACCCACACTGCTTACACTGGGGGAAGGGGACTAACACACACACACACACACCCAAGATGAGCCTGGCCTGAGCCAGTGCAGGCCACAATCCACGCAGGATGCAGTAGCTGGCCATTTGAGCCGGCCACACAAACTTGCGCAGAATTGTACCTTAAAGGAAAAACTAGTGAAACTTTCTAACAAGGTCCTAAGACCTCCATCTCCTATGATTAATTGGTTATTGAAATTCCAGACAACTGAAAGTAACAGAATTATAACTACCAATATACATCCAGTGGACAAAACAGTAAAGAGAACCTCAAAAACCACCTACATAGAGCAACACGTCACTTATTTATTTATTTCAAGTTTTCTGTTAAGCAACCAAAGTGCTAACAAAAGGTTAGGTGTTGGATTAATCCAAACAGCATTAGCAATTCAGATTTCTCCCAAATTGGGCACAAATGCTTTAGAATTAATAGCCTTACTTAGAATCTATATACTGGTATCACAGTGTATCATTTACTGGTTCATTTAGCTTATTGTTGATTTTGTGGAAGACTGTTTCAACTGAATAAAAGGATACAGCTCTTTAAGGCACTATAATATATTTTATAATAAGCAACGTTGAGTTTCATAAAATTTGCTCCAGTTTTTGTAGACAGATGTGCAAAACAGCTGCATTGTGGTTAGCCTTGGTTGTCTTTATATTGAAAAGAAATTTCCTGATAAAAGTGGTAAAGCCATAGTTTAACAAACACTTTTCTGATATTGCTATCCAATTTAGCCTACATACGTGCACATTCTCTGTGATGAATCTCTTGTATTCTCCTGTGCTCCCTGGTGCTTTTTATGTGTTTTTGACAATTTTTGCCTATTTTTCTGTGTTTTGAGCAGTGTTAACATCACCACCCCGGCAGCTTCTGTGCCTTCAGCTGCTGGAACATACTTGATGTTTTCTGCCAAACTATTTCTTTATTCACCTTAGCTTCCCATTTTGTTTTTCCCTTTTTGTTAGACTTTTAATAAACTGTTTATATGTTAACCCTGAGTCTGTCAGGTTCCTGGTATGGGAAGTACAGTGGATTGTCATTTCTTCTCGCTCTGCAGGTGCTACTGTGCAAGTGATTTTGATAAGAATGCCTGAGGTTCAGTATTTTTGGAGGAGAGGGGTTGTCTAGCTTGATCTCCTGGGCTGGTGGCAGTGGATACATTCTACGAAGGCTTTCCCTCATGTGCATGTCTGAACATGATAGCTGAGCGATGGAGAGACGAGCACCAGCGTTGGGCGTTCTTGATGGTTGACGGTGGCTGCCAGAAGAATTCTCCTTCTCCCCTGTGAGGGTAGGTAGGTAGGCACAACACACTTGTCTCACACTAGCAAGCAGATCTTCTCTCCACTCCTCAGCTTTTTCCGCCGTTCATCAGGTTTTCCTCCTCCCCTTCCATGCTAACATGTGTGCTTGCTCCATACATTTCATTGTACTTTTTTTTTTTAAAGGTTGACTTTTACAGTGTTGGTATTTGTATAATGGAGGGGGCAATCATCCTTTGTCTCAAGCAGCAGAATGTCTTGTTGGGTCAGCAATGCACATGTAGCTGGGTATCATATGCCCAACCTTTGAAGGCTATCTCCTTCAAAATACCCACGAGGGTTCTCCAGGTATCAAGAGACCATTCAACAATTATTTCCTAACGAACCATTACGAGCTATTAACAGGCAATCTCCCTAGCGAAGGAATGGCCTTTATCAAATGAGTCTTCCATTTTCCTGAAAGAGCCTTCCACTTTCCTGTAATATCATGTTACACATAGTAATATATTATTATATACTGTACTATCCCTAAATATTCAAAGGACTTCACTTGTTCTAAAATATTTCAGAAAACAGATTTACTGCCCAAGACTGTGGTTTATCATTATGCAAATGATTTGCATTAGTATTTGCAGTATTAATTAATTAATATATCAATACCAACATTTAAAGATTCTCTCTTTGAATTATATCCCTTTGGAGCTTTCTTGCCAGAATTTTTTGGTGGAATGATCAAAGA
Organism: Plestiodon gilberti rubricaudatus; assembly: GCA_026170595.1. Taxonomy (NCBI): domain Eukaryota; kingdom Metazoa; phylum Chordata; class Lepidosauria; order Squamata; family Scincidae; genus Plestiodon; species Plestiodon gilberti. Next base: position 120,605,924 of record JANXHW010000001.1, on the reverse strand, counting down.
TGTGTTAAAAAATGGAAAAAAATGTGTTAAATTAGAATAGGCAATTTCTGAATCAGGTGTGCTGCTAATAGCACACAGCTCTTCTCTGAGAGGGAGAGGAAAAAATATGATTTTTTTACAGCATGAGAATCATTGTGGCACCTTTAAACACTTTAGCACTCCAGGAAAGATGTTGAACAGTAGGGGGCTGTTTGCAGAATGATAGGGTAGTGGATGGGTTGTGATTTCTTCCACACAAAGGCGAACAGGCATCCTTCTCTTTCAGATGTTCCCCTTTCCGCACACCAATTTGTGATCCTCCTCCCACAGAAAACAATTCTACTTAAAACATACTGTTCTTTCAGCTTTTAAATACCAAGTGACTGACAAGCAATGCAGTCACATGTATCTGTCAGCAAGTTTGTCAAGCCTGAAATTAAATACCAACGTTTAAGGAATTGGAGGGGTGTGTGTGTGTGTGTGGGGGGGGTTTAAACATCTTTTAGGCTTATCCAAAGAACTGCATAGGGAGCTTTTAATCAGTAGTAACCAGCCTTTTTATTAATTAAGGTGACTGATAACCTGCTTCTGTAGGCGATTTCATCAGTGAGAGTCTTCATACATATGCATTTCAAGAAGCAATTGTTGCAATTACTTTGGCTGTGAGCACCATCACAGCGCATAGGTTAACTAGGCACGAAAGAGACTTCCCTGCCTCCAAAGAGCTTGTAATGGAGCACTGCACAGGGCATCACAATCAGCACTGCACAGGGCCATTCTCAGTGGCAATGTCATGAACATGCGCTCAGCAATGACGCCATTTTAATCAGTCATGCGCACCTGGTTGGAGAATGTCCAACATCATGGCATCTAAGAGTGCTGTTCCACCTCAACCTTTTGAATGTGTACATTGGCCTTAGGTCCTGAGAGGTAGTCATCTGCAATGCAGATTGCTTTAGATTAGGTACCTGAAGTTTTCTCTCTGCCATAGATTCACTGAGTAACCTTGGGCAACTCACTGTGTTTCTCGTCTAGCCAGAATGCATATATTACAGCGCAATCCTAACCAACTTTCCAGCGCTGATGCAGCTTTGCCAACAGGGCGCACACTGCATTTTGCAGAGCCGGGGCAGTCACAGAGACCTCCTCAAGGTGTGGGAACATGTGTTCCCTTACCTTGGGGCTGCATTGTGGCTGGACCAGCCCTGGAAAGTTGGTTAGGATTGCGCTGTTAGTGACCTACCTCTCAGGGGTGCTGTATGGGGAAATACCACATAAAGAATAAGAAGTCCTTTTCAAACTAAATGAGTCATATACTGTAGATGCTAACTAGACGATCTACCGTTGCTGCTGTTTTCACAAGTATTTTGTAATGGCCAGACTAGATGTGTTGGTAATCACACAGAATAGCTGGATGGTGGTTTGTTTGTTTTTTGTAAAAAATAGCAAGGTGGAATGCCACAAAACATGGCAAAAACACAGCAAGGGAGAGAGAAAGAGACGTTAGTACTCCCCCCCTCTGCAGTTTTGATCCTGGTCGTGGCCCCCTGCAGAGACGATCCTACGCCCCCAAGGGGGGTGCTGACGATACGCCTTAGGTTTCATTTTTAATTTTAGGTTTCATTTTCGTTTTTGTGGTTTTCCGGGGTTTTGTGGTTTTCCGGGGTTTTCTGGGTTTTTTTAGGGTTTTTAAGGGTCGTGTGCCGCCCCCCCCCCAGGGTGTGTGTATGCTTTAGGGATACTTAGCTTGTGTCGGCGGGGCGCAGGCAGCATTTTTCCAGGATCAGCGGCATCCATGTTGAATCTGCGGGACTCTCTAGGACTGTCTCTTCCTCTTGTTGGTTTGTCCTCCAGAGCCCTAGAGAGGCCTGGAGGACTGACGGACCAGCGAGACGGAGAGAGAGTCCTAGAGAGTCCCACACAATGGCAGATAACATTTCTCCCCCCCACACACACACACACAAAGAAGACTGCTCTAGGGCTCTCTGTTCCAAAGTAGTAGGAGCCTCTGACCACTCAGAAGATGTATATACAATAATGAAACTGTGAGTAATGTATTTCTTTTGATACATGAACCAGCCTCCCCTCCTGCATATGTTTTATGGATAGCAACTAGCCAGGTGGTATATTTTACCATAGGAAAAGGGGTCCTTTCACTGACTGCTCTGCTTCCCCTTCCGTTTTTCCAACATGAACATCAAGTTCCATGGCATTCATTTGCCTGTGATTTATTTATTTATTTACAATATTTCTATCCCATCTTTTCCATCAGGAGGCACCTAAGGTGGCATGAAACAGACTTTTAGAATATAATATAATATAATATAATTTGTTTTTTATTTATACCCTGTTATATATCCCATATGCTCAGAGTGACATATAGTATTTTTTTTCTACATGTTAGTTGTCCTGTTCCCAAAGGACTCATTCTTTAAGATTTCTTTAAGGAAATCTTAAATAAAAAACAAATGGCTCTTGGAGGATTAAAAGAGGACAAATGAGCTTTTAAAAGAATGACATTAAAGACTTAAAATAAAATACAATAAAGAAAAAAAGAGCTCAGAGCTCAGCCCTAAGTGCAATGGAGGCTTTTAGGCTGCAATCTTTATTACTTACTTAACTGGGACTTGGTTCCACTGAACTCTATTTATTTATTTATTTATTTATTTATTTAAAGAATTTATACCCCGCCTTTCTCCCAGCAAGGGCACTCAAGGCGGCTTACAATAAAAACATTAAAATACGTATATACATTAAAATAATTTAAAACAAATAATTTAAACAATTAAAACAAACAACCCCAGTGGGTCACCTATATTTACATTTGTTAAAAGCGATTTGTTAAAAAGCCAGCCCACCATGTCAGACATCGAATGCTAACCTAAATAAAAACGTCTTAAGGCCTCGCTGAAAGGTCTCTAAAGAGGGAGCTGTTCTTAATTCCAGGGGGAGGGAATTCCATAATTGGGGCGCCACTGCCGAGAAGGCCCTATTCCGTGCTGCCATCCCCCTCACCTCCATCAACGGTTAACAGGGCCCCCCGATGACCTCGAATTGACCTCCGTCAACGGTAAACAGGGCCCACCCTGATGACCTTGGGTCAGATTATAAGGAAGGAGGCGGTCCCTCAAATACCCTGGACCTGAGCCGTATAGGGCTCAATGAGGTTTACTTCTGAGTAGACATGCATAGGCTTGTGCTGTTTCGCTTCATTGTGTTACAGCACAATCCTTGTTTCTACTCAGAAGTAAGTCCCATTGTGGTCAATGGCATTTACTCCCAGGAAAGTGTGTATAGGATTACAGTCTTAGACTCTGCCTAAGAGGGAGGCAGATGTTGAATTGCCAATGGCAAACATTGGAAAGTAACAATGCAATCACCTGGATTATCAAGTTCTGGTGCTGGAAGTACTGGTAGTTAATGCACCTTATGCAAGTTGTGTAGTGGTTTGGGAGTCAGACTTAGACCTGGAAGATCCAGGTTCAAATCCCCACTCAGCCATGAAGCTTCCTGGGTGACCTTGGGCCAGTCATTATCTCTCAGCCCCACCTACCTCACAGGGTTGTTGTGAGGACAAAAAGGAGGGGAGGAAATACGTACACCACTCTGAGCTCCTTGGAGGAAGGGCGGTATAAAAATGTGAAAAATAAATAATAAATAAATAAGATGCAAGTTCTGCCCATAAGAGAAAGTTGTGCTCTAATAATTCATTCTGTTGTGTGGCCTTTATAAATGAGTAGAAAATACGAAACTTGGCTACGAACCCTGTTCAGATGCCTCTTGACCCCTTCATGGCTTCCTGCAGGGGTATGCAGGTCTACCAGCAGCCCCGCAATCTAATTAGGATCGCACGGAGGTGCCAGTTCTATGAACTACAGCCTACAGGGGTTGGGGTTGGAAACGTAGCCACTGCAATTTGCACAGTTGCAGGAATTCTGCTGTGAAGCCGTTCATCTGGTTTCACTCTGCCTTCGTTTTGCTTCATTTCACTCTGCCATTCATCTGCCTTCGCTCAATTCTGGCCGCAGCGTAGGAGCCAAGGATAACCCCCGTCAAGCCTAAATTATGTTACCCAGCAACACCATTGATAAACAGAGGGTCAGACTAGACAATACATTTCTTACTCTATATGCATTTTAGCAAAAGGTCAGATCACGGCTTTTGAAGAAAGCTGTTAATATTGACTGATTTGTTGCCGCTGTTTGAATGTTGAACTGTGTTTATGATGTTAGTGATAGTTTGTTTAATGTTGTGTGCAGTCCTGTTTGACGAGGTTACATTTTGCTTCTGTGTCATAAGCCGCTCTTTGGGAAATAGTCACATGGGATAGCATGATATTCAGGGTCATGAATGAAACATTGTACTGTTTTTTAGCTTGTTTTTAACTTTGTGGTTTATTGTTTTTAACTTGCTTTTTAAACATAAATATTTGATTCTTACATGGCTTTTAATCCCGTTTTGGAGTTTCAATCCTACTACATAATTGCTGGCCATGAAAGCTTCAGATTCTACTTAAAATAGTTTGCTTTTGAGTAAGATTGGGGATATGCTTTAAAGATATACCTATTTCTGCACAAATGCTCCTCAATTACAGCAACTGTTTTTACAGCTCTGTTTTCTATTTAAGGCAATGAAACACCACAGTGTTTTTTGCAGACTAACATGCCCAATGATTTGACTAAATGTTCATTGACTTTCTTCCATCGCGTATCATGTTTACATTTGCTCTGATTCGAACGTGTTTTTAAGAGAAGTTGAGCCAACTGAAGTTTTATTCAAAATAAACTAGATAGTTCAAATGGCTGTGTCCACAGACAAGACATTCACTGACAGAAGTGCAGTGAAAATGGTTTTTTAAATACCTGTGCATAGGAGTTGTGACTTTGTGTTCTCCCTGCAAGCATTTGAAAAGCGTTGTTCACTTTTTCAAGCGCCCTGATTGAACGTTGTGACATCTCTCATCTCAGTATTTGTTTCAGGAATAGGCTTACCACTGTTTCCAACCGGGACAGAGTGCTTGACCTTTAGGAGAAGGAATGTGGGCAGGTGTGGCTTGTTAGAGCACAATCCTAGGCATGTCTACTCAGAAGCAAACCCCAGGAAGGTCCTGTTTCTCATGGCAGAACCATACATTCAGTGGAGACCCAGATCTGGTAATCTGAGCTTTTGCCAAAGAAGTGAGGAAGCATCATTTGAATACTGGCAGTCATTGAATAAGCAGCCTGTGGAAGGGGGATGCTTAGTAATGCCCCTTCTCCTTGCTTTTCTCCAGAAGCCTCCTCCCTCTGCAGGACTACGATGCTGGATGTGTGTTTGTGGCATCACAGGGAAAAGTTGCTGAGGGAATGGAGTTGTGAGAGAGCCCCTCCCAGCCACCAGATTTCTGCTTCAAATCAGTAGCGTAGCTAGAGGAGGGCAGCGTGGTAAGTGCTGCATGGCGCGACACGACGATGCAAAGTGGCCCCTCTCACTCGCTAGTGGATCCATTCCACCAGTGAAGGCAGTGTTGCCTTCGCTGCTGGAATGGCTCTGGCAGTGAGTGGGATGGGCCACTTTGCACCGTCGTGTAGCGCCATGCAGCACTTAACGCGCTGCCCCCCTCTAGCTACGCTACGGCTTCAAGTCACATTCTCTGAGGAGTCCTTTGGAGTTCTTTGCAGAAACTTGGGTTTCCAGACCTGGGTTTCTTTCACACTTGTCTCATGTTCTGTCATCTCAGCATCAGCTTCTAGAATGCTGACAGTTACAAAGCCTCCTAAGTGTTAGAGCAACAAGATTTCTTTCCTATTTCCCAGCTACAACAATAGCCCTTGCATAAACTACAATTCCCAAGAGCTTAATTACAAGAACTACAATTCCCAATTCTACAATCTTTCTTCCTGATGCACAGAGAACCCAGCGCATTCGGACAATAGGAGGAAGGGAAATAAACACCTCTCTGCTATTACTTTACTGCTGGTGTGCTACATGCCAGAGCAACATGGGGGGCAGTGGAAAGGCTGGAACTCCCTCCCTACTCACCACTGCTGCTCCCACAACAGTGGAGTATTTTTTCTGTCACTGGAGGGCAGGGAGCAGACAATTTTTCAAGTCTCATAATGGATCTCTCACTTGCCTCATGTTGACTCAGAAATAATCTCCCACTCCCAATATGGGAAACACTTGAGATTTTGTGAGCAATTAATAATGGCTCATAAAGGGCGCAATCTGATCCTACTTATGCCACCGGTGTAACCAGTGGTGCAGTGAGACCGAGAAGCCCCAGAACAGAATGGGGATTCAAATCCCCTCCAAAAGGGGAATTCAAAGGGATTTTAATCCCCTTTCCGTTCTGGGGCCTCCCGTTTTCGCTGCGCCGCTGGTTACAATGGTGGCGTAAGTAGGATTGGATTACGCCCTATATGACTCAAGATTTTCCCATGTTGGGAGTGGGAGATTGTTTCTGAGTCAACATGAGGCAAGTGAGAGAGAAATCATCTATTATTATTATTACCAATACGGAGATTTTAGTGTTGTGGCTTTCTTTTTTTGTAAGCTGCCTCGGTTGTCCAAGTGAGTGTAAGGTAGGATAGAAATGTTTGAAGACAAGGACATGAATAAAGGACACTGCAGTAATATCTTGACGTATTCTGGCTCTACTGTGGTCTCACAATGGCTGCTGAGCTCAGATACCTGTCTCCAAAATCCCCATGGCATCTACCTGCACCCAGCATAAAGGCGGCTGCTGTGCACGGAATGTTTTTGCAAATAGCACAACAATCCATTACTGCAACGAAGAGAAGCAGCCCCATGCGGCCGTGAAGTCCAAAGCAATCTGTCTTTATTACTGTCTACCAAGGACTGATTGTTGGCAGCAACTACAGCGAGAAGCCATCCAAAAGCTCTTTGGTGTGTATTAATAATTGGGCTTTGAACGTGAGCGCGATTGGACCCTTTACAGAGCAGATCCCTCATTCTGTAAACAGCAGCTTATCAAGGTTAATTTTTTTTTTAATCTGATACATTACGAAGCATCTTGTGTGCCAAGAAACCACATTAGTTCAAGGAGACTGATTTTTTTTCCAGCAGCTCTTTAGCTAGTGTGAACTCCAAAGACTTTGTGCCTGGATTGGGTTTGCTGTGGAATATCGAAACACATGTTGACCTCTGTAATGTAATAGTATCTGAATTTAGGCCTCAAGCCGAGGTGCACTTACTAAGAAAGAAGTAATCCCATTGAAATGTGGTAGTTACTTCTGTGTAAACGTGCTTAGGAAAAATCTGTTAACGGAGGCATCCATTGTGAGAAGTCTGCTTTTAGATGCTCAGTATGGAAGTGTTTGCCTGTTGGGAGTTGCATTATTTGGTGGCAGCAGCTGAAGAATGTTGTTGTTGTGTTGTTAAGTCGTGTCTGACCCTTCGTGATCCCATGAACCACATCCCGCCAGGCCTTCCTGTCCTCCACTATCTTCCTGAGTTCGCTCATTTTCATGTTCGTTGCATTGGTGTTCGCCGAAGAATAGATGCTTTCGAACTGTGGTGCTGGAGAAGACTCCTGAGAGTCCCTTGGACTGCTAGGAGATCAAATCAGTCAATCCTAAATGAAATCAACCCTGACTGTTCCCTGGAAGGACAGGTACTGAGGCTGAAGCTCAAATATTTTGGCCACCTAATGCGAAGAGAGGACTCTCTGGAGAAGACTCTGATGCTGGGAAAGACTGAAGGCAAAAGGAGAAGGGGAAGGCAAAGGATGAGATGGTTAGACAGCATCACCGATGCAACGAACATGAAAATGAGCGAACTCAGGAAGATAGTGGAGGACAGGAAGGCCTGGCGGGATGTGGTTCATGGGATCACGAAGGGTCGGACACGACTTAACGACTGAACAACAATACTTTACACAAAAGATCATAGAAGGCTAGAAGGTAGTTGGCTGGGCTCTTGCTGTACAGTATCAGTTCTGTTCTGATTCACCTTTGGCAATACATGTACAGAAGCAGACTTCAGCAGACACCTATCCTGATGAATTGGGACCCACGTGTCCTAAAGCATGTTTTTGCAGGAGTTCACCTTTTGGGGCTGTGAGCACAATTCTCTTCACTAGATCAGGCACTGCACCTAGCTCAGAATTAGATGGTTGGCACCAGGGCCTCTGAGCGGAGGGTTAAGGGGGTACAGGGCCAAAATGGGTCAAGAAGGGGGCTCAGGAGCAAAGAAGGGGGACCCAGGAGCCAAATTTACATGATGGGAAGGGGCCCAAAATAAACTTTGTACCCCCCTGATACAATTCCTCTGAGTGGCCCTGGTCGGCACCATCACCCTTGACAGTGTTGACCACTTGTGCGGGGGCAGAGAGAACAGAATTAACCCCTTGACTGGCATGGTCTACACTGTACAGAGGGTTTTGATCAGTGGGTAGGTGTGCCCTGCTAAGCTGCACACGTGTTGGTACTTACGTAGCTGAACTGGGGCCCATGTGTTGGATTGTTCAAAGTTCATTATAACTTTGAAAAAGAATGGGAAGCAAATTCTTGGACCAAGTTCAAAAAGGGAACACACACACACACACACACACACACACACACACACACACCAATAATTGCAGCAAAATATAAAGTTCTATGCCAAGCTTTTTATAACACTCAAAATAATAGTGCACATTATGGATTATTAGAATAAAAGGATGCTAAAGATTTGAAGCAAACGGGCGAGAACAAAGGACACATAATGAGAAGCTATTATCAGTAGATAAAAAAGGAGAAAGAAAGAAAGCTTCCTCAAGAAGAAAAAAGTAGGAAGAAAGCACTAATGGAAGCATAGGTCAGGTCAGAATAAAATTAAGTACTTTGCTCTCTGCTAAAACTGAAAATAGCAAGGGATGTTTGGCGCTTCAGGGCATGGGGAAGGCAAGAAGTTAGATGACAGGAGGAGAGGCTAAAGTTAAAATGTCTTCATGATCTCTAACAATAGTTAATAACAGGACTTGACTGAAGTAGCATTAAAATTTTAAAAAAAGCCATTGGTATTTGTCTGAAAATTCTGTAAAGTCTTCAAAGACTGGAAAGACTTGTGTGTGAATGTTAAGGCCTATCTTTCTGCAGGAGGGGAAGAATGGGGAAGGTAGTTCAAGCATGGGAATTTATTTGGGGCTTGTACATTGGTTAGCCACCTTGCCTGCAAAGCCTGAAGCAAGTTTCATCCTTGTTATGGAAAGAGCCACCTCCTGAAAGAGAAATCGTTTTTCTCAGAAGTGGGACAGCTTTTACCAGGCGTTGCAACTAATTGCCAGAAATAAATGAGATACTGTCTAGGCAGAGTAATTCACTGCAGAATGATTCCAAATGAACTGATCAAGATCAGGGCCATTGGCTGGCTCCAGAAATTTCCAGCAACTTTCTGTTTCAAACTCATTCAAAAGGCAATTGATCTTTCTGTCCAAATATAATTGGTTAATTGCTGTTCCTAAGGAATTTGAAATGGGTCCAGAGGCCTTTCCCAATGAAAAAGGTGTTACTATAGGATGTTGGATCAGTAGAAATTTGTACTGGCCCCATCCTTTGATCTCACTATGGTTTGAGAATGCCCCATAGTTCTTCACCCCCCCCCCTTTCCTTAGCAGAAGCAGGGCAATGGTTTTTGCTTGTGAAGGATGTTGAACTCTGTATCATAGTACCTTGCATTGGGCTGCCAGTGTATCAAGTGACACTGTTTAACAACAACAAAAAAGTCTCCTTTTAATTATGTTTCTTTATGGATAGACATGTAAAATGCAGGCTGTCATTATTGCTGATAAGGAAGAAAGCTAACCTTTGACCGGATCTGGACTCACCTGGGGTTGACCAGGAATGGCTTCCTGATGAGTAGCGGCCTCCTGACAAGCAGCCACCTACCACAGGGCCATCTGCTGAGGACACCGAGGACGCAAGGCAGGGGGAAAGGCCTGGCCGGCCCCAACGAGCCTGGCTGCATAGAAGGAAGCCATGGCTGGGTCAAAACTCCGCCAGAGGACCTGCCCACGGAGGGGAGGGGGAGGATGGGGAAGCAGTGGTGTCCTATCATGGGAGGAGCTGGTGTGCTCCACCCCAGGTGCCGAGCTTCTGGGGGCACGGCAGCCGGGCTCGGGGCTGCGCAGCGCGGCGCGGCACCAAAGCCCGGCTGGCGCCCCCCCCAAAAGCAGCGCGCCTACTCGGCCCGTTTGCCCTCAGAAAGGTTCTGCACATGCGCGAAAAAGGAATAAAAGGCGCATTGACACATTGGACCTTCTCAGAAGGCCCTGACCGCCGAACTGGGCAGTCGCTCTGAGGAGGGCTTGTCCCGGCCTCGGAGCGGAGCCTCCGGAAGCCGGTGACGCGCCGAGTGGGCGCGATGCTTCCGGGGGCTATGCTCCGGTGCCGCGCCATTCAGCCCCGAGCCCGGCTGCTTAGGGGGCGCGGAGCCGGCCTCGACAACGGGGGCGCTTCAACCCCCGCCCCCCCAGGCGCCGGGAGGGCTGGGAACGCCACTGGGGGGAAGGAGGGGGAACGGATAGCTCCTTGGGAGTCCCAGCGGCGGCAGAGCCGCCCACAGCCAAAGGAGCCACTTAAGAACATAAGAAGAGCCCTGCTGGATCAGGCCAAGGGCCCATCTAGTCCAGCTTCCTGTATCACACAGCGGCCCCACCAGATGCCTCAGCGAGCACACAAGACAACTGGATACTTGTATCCTGTCGCCACTCCCTTGCACCTGGCACACTTATGAAAGGCAAAGGGGGTGGGGCACAGGAAGGGGAGGAAACCCTAGCAAGCACTCTTAAACAAACCCCGGCTGATGATGAGAGGCCAGAGGCAAAGGACTGGAGGGCTGGGATGAAGGGTTGGCACTGGCTCTTCTCACACTCTCCAGCCCCCGCCCTGTGATGGGCCTGAGCAGGCAAGTGGCGGAGGACCCAGGTTTACTAACCTCCTCTCAGCTCTGAGGCCTTCACTACCACAGCCGGATCCCCAGCTACCTACACCCTGCCCCCTTGTGGCATGGAAGGGATACTAAGGGGTCATCTCCAGTGGCTCAGGGGAACCCCCACACCGTATAAAGAAACTTTTGCTTGTCAGCTGACTGGTAGGTAAATCCCCATGTTCAGACCTTTTGGAATTAAAAGGTATGGATTTCAATGTATTTTGGTCATATAAAATACTGGAGTTTGAAATATACGTTGAGAATGATGATCTTGAAAGTTTTGTTTATAAATTTCCATTAGGTTGAAAGAGCAAGTTGTAAAATAGAGAGAGAGGCTACCGACTGAACTGGGACAAAAATAATATGAATGGGATATTGATAACATTCAGGCATACGTTTGTGGATTATATGTACAGTACTTTCCAAATCAAATAGCCTAGTAGTAGTCCTAAGCAGGATTACAGAAATGTATGTATGTTTAGGACTGTCGCATAATTAAATATTGGTAGCTATTTATGTACAAGCTGGAAACTTGTGTGTTTCGAAATTCGTAAGGATAAATTTCACATTGAATAAAAGTCAATATTTTCTTTAAAGACTTGCAGGATGGTACAGAGAATGAATTTGCTGTTTCCTCAGTTGTCTCAGTTCCAACATGTCTCTAGTAGCGTGATTTAGTTTTTAAAGAAACAGAACATATTTTGGATTTAAGGAAGTTTCAACTATACATGATTTTCCCCTTTCGTGCTGTCTCCAGAACTTGATGTGACTTGAGCGCACAAAACTGTGCCTTATTGTCACTGGAGTAGTAAACTACTGTGGGCTGTACCATTGCAGACTGTAGACCTGTTATCAAATTCTTCTCCTTACCCTACCCCACCTCAAAAATCCCTGCATGTAGAAAACTAATATTTCTCTCTATCATCTAGTTATCTATGTGCAAATTCTTATTCTTATTCTAATATGGAGCAATATTCAAATCATGTAAGCTCCTATTTGCATTCTGAAGTGGTATGGCCCAGACACAGAGAGAACCATTGACTATTAGGATTAAGTATAACCTCATGAAATTTAAGATATGTGCCAATAGGAAGTACGTTCACTAAGGGAAACATAACATGGCAAGGATAATCAAATAAGCAAATGGAGAAAGGAAGAATAGTCACTCGGCAATGTCCCTGAGGGAAGACCTGGAAGTTGTAATGGATGATCAAGTAAATATGAATTGACAATGTGAAGCTGTTGCAAAACTGACTAATGTTTTATTGAGCCATCCTAGAAGCTGCCTGATGTGTAAAACAAATGAGATTATTATTCCATTAATCCTATGATAGTTTGACTTTATTGAGAAACCCACATTTGGTTTTGGACAGAGCAATTAAAAGAGAAAGATAATAGCAGGCGGTGAAATGTAAAGCGAGAAAGAGAGAGGGAAAAAGTGCAAAGCTTAGAATTGGTGGTAAATTATTAGCAAAACAGGATGGTTATTAGTGTGGTGATCCAGGCAATAATGGTCAATTGTTTGGTCAGAGATTTAAAGCAGGAAAGTAATGAACTTCTGAACTGTCACTGGAATTAGCCATAAGTAGAATTCAGGTCAAGCACTGTGGGTCTGAAAATTCAGTTTGCCTCTCAAATTCCACTGGCATTGGTGAAATCTGCTACTGTCTCATCAAATCCAGCACACTGCCATCAAAGGAGAAGTAAGGAGGGGGGATTTTGCCACAAGACCACACCTTTTAGAAAGGGAAATCACTTAGTTCTGTGGCACAAACTTTTTGTGGAAAGAGCTGCTTTGCCTATGTGCTGTTGAGGCACGTCCCACTCCCTTCCCTGGCAAAAGAGTTCATTCCAGCTGATGATGGTCCTCACTGGGACTTGAACCCTTGCCATGGAGAGACCTGGGTGTTTGTTTCACATGGCTGCTCTCTTCGAAGGGAGCTATCTTTCTACCTCTCTGTACTGCTCTCCTCAAAAAGCTATTACTTGGAAATATGTGTTTCTGTAAGAGGGATAAGCAGTGGCGTTCCTCCGGTTGGGGCCCGACCGTAAGTCGCGCCCCGTCCTAGTACCGTGTTCACGAACCAGAATGGTTGGATGGTTGTGCAAAAACCCAGATCATTCCAATTATGGGGGCTGGCAAACTAGCTGGAGGGTGGAGGGAGGGAATGGATGAGAACTGACCACAAAATGATTCCATAACTAAAACTATTTGATTTTGGCCTATGACAGTCATAGCATCATGTGCCCATATTGCTCCAGCCCATCACATCCCATTTCAGTTGACTTCTTTTCCAAAAGGAGTCGGTGTCTTGTGTGTGGGTAGGGTGTTTTTTTTTTGGGGGGGGGGACACACAAACAAATCCAAAGACATATTTTCCATGTTCTCTCTTTCCTTGCTAAAAGGAAACCAGCTATGTGAATACCAGTGGAAGGTGAATCAATGGTTCAGCACTCAGTAGGTCCCTGCCAATGGCTGCGATATTGATTGACTCCTAATCAATTGCTACTATGCAGCTGCATAATCAGTGAGTGTATAAACAACACGTGTGTCAAGATGTCTGTGTTGAGGGAAGAGGAGAGTGCAGCATGGCGTGAGAAGAGAGGCGAACAGGGCCTCGTAGGCAGCTTACAATTAAACACAGCACAGTGTAAATGAAAACAGGAAAGATGACTGAGGCTCTGGAAATGATAGGCCTGGAAGAAAGAATCCTAAAAGTCCAGAGGGTTAAGGGGGTTGCAATCAGTTCGCTTGCCAGGAGACAAGTCTCAGCAAGGCTTATTTTGAAGCCATCATGTTCAGAAACAGGCTGAAAGAGGTACATGCTCCAGCACATGACACACACAACAAGCTGGGTCAGTTGAATTGTTTTTCTGGATGCTCTTTTGGGGCATGCTCTTGCAGGGCAACGCCCCAAAAGAGCATCCAGGAAAATGAATGGACTGTGCTTTCTCTGTGTTTGTTTGAATTCAGAGGGGTTCATATCTCTCAGAACAGCACTGTAAGGTCTTAGTGGTCTCCGGTGGTGACGTTTTGATGGCATTGAAGGAAGTGATCATTTGACGTAGACTTCCACCACCCCACACACACATACACATAGTGTCCCTTGTAGAGTCATGATGGTGGGAGGACGAGAACACTGTGGGCAGCAGCTGTCACCTAGCACACTGTTGCTGCACAACCCACAATGAAAGAGATTCATGTGCACTGCTATAGTAAGGGGAGGAGACGGTTCATCTTGCTGAGGGCCTCCTCAAACCTGTAGCTGACCTGGATCCCATGTATGTCAGCACACAGCCTATGATACATTAACATTATACAGGCTTTGTTGTTGTTCAGTCGTTAAGTCGTGTCCGACCCTACATGATCCCATGCACCATATCCCGCCAGGCCTTCCTGTCCTCCACTATCTTCCTGAGTTTGCTCATTTTCATGTTCGTTGCATCAGTGATGCTGTCTAACCATCTCATCCTTTGCCTTCCCCTTCTCCTTTTGCCTTCAATCTTTCCCAGCATCAGAGTCTTCTCCAGAGACTCCTCTCTTCGCATTAGGTGGCCAAAATATTTGAGCTTCAGCCTCAGTACCTGTCCTTCCAGGGAACAGTCAGGGTTGATTTCATTTAGGATTGACTGATTTGATCTCCTAGCAGTCCAAGGGACTCTCGGGAGTCTTCTCCAGCACCACAGTTCGAAAGCATCTATTCTTCAGCGCTCAGCCTTCCTTATGGTCCAACTCTCGCAACCATACATTGCTACTGGGAACACCATCGCCCTGACTATGCGAACTTTTGTTGGCATGGTGATATCTCTGCTTTTTATTATGCTGTCTAAGTTTGCCATAGCTTTCCTTCCAAGGAGTAAGCGTCTTTTAATTTCATGGCTGCTGTCTCCGTCTGCAGTGATCTTGGAGCCCAGAAAAGTAAAATCTGTGACTGCTTCCATTTCTGCCCCTTCTATTTGCCAGGAATTGATGGGACCAGATGCCATGATCTTAGTTTTATTAATGTTGAGTTTCAAGCCAACTTTTGCACTCTCCTCTTTCACTCTCATCAAGAGGCTCTTTAGTTCTTCTTCACTTTCTGCCATTAGGGTGGTATCGTCTGCATATCTGAGGTTGTTGATATTTCTCCCGGCAATCTTGATTCCGGCTTGCGATTCATTCAGCCCTGCATTTCTCATAATGTACTCTGCATATAAGTTAAATAGGCAGGGTGACAATATACAGCCTCGCCGTACTCCCTTTCCAATTTTGAACCAGTCGGTTGTTCCATGGCCGGTCCGAACTGTTGCTTCTTGACCCGCATACAGGTTTCTCAGGAGACAGGTAAGGTGGTCTGGTACCCCCATCTCTTTAAGAATTTGCCACAGTTTGTTGTGATCCACACAATCAAAGGCTTTTGTGTAGTCAATGAAGCAGAAGTAGGTGTTTTTTTGGAACTCTCGTGCTTTCTCCATGATCCAGCGCATGTTGGCAATTTGATCTCTAGTTCCTCTGCCTCTTCGAAACCCAGCTTGTACTTCCGGTAGTTCTCGGTCCACGTACTGCTGAAGCCTAGCTTGTAGGATTTTGAGCATAACCTTGCTAGCATGTGAAATGAGTGCAATTGTACGGTAGTTTGAACACTCTTTGGCACTGCCCTTCTTTGGAATTGGAACGTAAACTGACCTTTTCCAGTCCTTTGGCCACTGCTGAGTTTTCCAGATTTGTTGGCATATTGAGTGCAGCACTTTCACAGCATCATCATTTAGGATTTTAAGTAGCTCAGCTGGGATATTATCATCTCTGCTAGCTTTGTTGTTAGTAATGCTACCTAAGGCCCACTAGACTTCACTGTCTAGGATGTCCGGCTCTGGGTCAGTGACCACACCAGCGTGGTCATCAGGAACATTAAGATCTGGACTTCCGGTTAGGAGGACATGGCAGGCTGACAACTCTGCCGATCGCTCTGTATCGACAGAGTACATCTGATGGACTTAATTACTCTACCCCTGGATTGAAAGGGAGTACGAAGAGATAAACCACATTTCTTTCAATCGCCCTCATTCTGACACTTCAAGGCAAAGGCTCTGAAGTTTTGGGTTGTCGGTGAGGAAGAATTCGACTACCATCGAAGCTCCATCCGCAGATGAAGCGTAAGCCAAGCCACCTCCCACATGCTTTGCTTTACTTAGGCAAGAGGCGTAGAAATGATTTATGAGTTGAAGAAATTAGCCGAGATAAGAGTTAACGTTAAAAATAATTAATACGTTGCGATAAGGTGAAGTGAACATTCGAAAGTGAAAGTTGGAAAAGACGAAGTTAAAGTTTTAAAGTGCAGAGTTCTACCTATTTTTTTTTCTGTACTTATGGAAGATTAAAACAGTAAGAGAAGGAGAAGGAAAGATATGAAGAAGCTTTTTTAAATAGACTATTCTGGCAAGAGAAATTCGTTTGGGATTTGTGTGTGTGTGTGTGTTTCCTTCTACGTATTGACATTCCTGACATTTTTGCTAAAAGAATATGAGCCCTTCCGTGTCAGAGTTCATGGATTTTGGCAATTAATCTTTCTGTTTCACGTCGGCGACCGCATAAGCTTTTTATTTTTACCTCTTTTTTTTAAGAGAAAAGAAATTGGCACCTGGTGAAAAAATTACAGCATGACTACACAATTGGAGTCTTGTTTTAAAAAATGCGAAAGAAGGTTTGATGCAAAAATGGCAACTTTGCAGGAAGAATTTCAGAATATGAAAGAAGAATTGAAACAAGCAGTGAAGAAAAAGGACGAACCGCAAGGAATGGAAATACAGAAATTTAAAGATAATGATAAAGAGAAAGATTTAGTGGAAGAGATTGTAGCAGAGGAAGTACCAAGAGTTAAATCAAGACTTGGTTATATATTTTTCGTGGAGGTGCTGAAGAAAAAGTCTGTCTTTCGGGGGAGGATTTTAGAAGATGTGAATGATCCTGTGGAAAAAATTGCAAAGTGGATACAATTCAAAAAGCAAGGGACTTTCAGGGAAGATTTAAGGATGAAGAAGAAGAAGAAGAGAAGAGAAAGAAAGAAAGAAGAAGAGGAAGAGGAAGGAGGAGGAGGGGAAGGGATGGAAGGTGTAATGGGCAACTGTCAAAATTAAAAAGGGATTATATTTTTTTGTGGGGAATATTACTGGAGTTAGTTATACAAAAAGAAAAAAATGTTTTATTATTAAAAAAATAAGATATGACTTGTTTTTAAGAAACTCATATAAAGAATGATGGAAAATTTCTGATGATGGAAATTAACAAAATTGAAGACGAAAAAATGGGTTGACTTAATAAATTTAAAATATTTGAAGTGGAAATTAAGACTTTTAGATGATAAAGGAAGTTATTTAACCCTTTTGTGAATAAAAGAAAAAGAATGTTTTATTATTTGAAAAGACTTAAATAAGATGTGATTTGTTTTCAAGAATTTTATGTAAAAAAGGGATATAGAATATTTAAAAAAACAGAAAAATTTGGAAGGTTTTTATTTTAATACATTTGGAGAAAAATGGTGTGGCTTTATATATTAAAATATCTGAAGCTGGAATTAAGATTTTTAGATAAAGTAAAAGTTAGTTAATCTTTTTGTGAATATTTGGATACCACTTACAGATTCTTTGAGAGAGAGAGAGAGAGAGAGAGAGAGAGAAGAAGAAGTGATGAAATGTGGATTTAATGAATAGTATATTAGAGATATAGGCTTAGTTAGATATTATAAGTAGAAAATATATAATAGTATACAAGTAGGATCTACTGCTTCGCGCTTGCTGTAATCTTTCGTAGTATGTTGTATTGTTTTGTTTTATTGTTTTGTTTTGTTTAGTAGTTTAGTAATAAAAAATAAATATATATTGGGGAAAAAAAGGAACATTAAGATCTTTCTTGTATAGTTCTTCTGTGTATTCTTGCCATCTCTTCTTAATCTCTTCTGCTTCTGTTAGGTCCCTGCCTTTTTTATCCTTTATGATGCCCATCTTTGCACAAAACGTTCCCTTGATATCTCCAATTTTCTTGAAGAGATCTCTAGTCCTCCCCATTCTGTTGTTTTCCTCGATTTCTTTGCATTGTTCATTTAAGAAGGCCTTCTTATCTCTCCTTGCTGTTCTCTGGAAATCTGCATTCAGTTGTTTATATCTTTCCCTTTCACCCTTGCTTTTCAATTCCTTCTTTCCACAGCTATTCGTAAAGCCTCATCTGACAGCCACTTTGCTTTCTTGCATTTCTTTTTCTTTGGGATGGTTTTCGTTGCTGCCTGTACAATGTTACGAATTTCCGTCCATAGTTCTTCAGGCACTCTGTCTACCAGGTCTAATGCCCTAAATCTATTCTTCACCTCCACTGTATACTCATAAGGGATATGGTTTAGGTCATATCTGACTGGTCTAGTGGTGTTCCCTACATTCTTCAATTTAAGCCTGAATTTTGCAATAAGAAGCTCATGATCTGAGCCACAGTCAGCTCCAGGTCTTGTTTTTACTGACTGTATAGAGCTTCTCCATCTTTGGCTGCAAAGCACATAATCTATCTGGTTTCGGTATTGACCATCTGGTGATGTCCATGTGTAGAGTCGCCGCTTGTGTTGTTGGAAAAGAGTGTTTGCTATGACCAGCGTGTTCTCTTGACAGAACTCCGTTAGCCTTTGCCCTGCTTCATTTTGTGCTCCAAGGCCAAACTTGCCTGTTGTTCCGTTTATTTCTTGATTTCCTACTTTAGCATTCCAGTCTCCTATGATGTAAAGGACATCTTTTTTGGGTGCTAGTTCTAGAAGGTGTTGAAGGTCTTCATAGAACCGGTCAACTTCATCTTCTTCGGCATCAGTGGTTGGGGCATACACTTGGATTACTGTAATGTTGAATGGTTTGCCTTGGATTCGAACTGAATTATACAGGCTACAACATGGTATATTAGGGATTTTTTTTACTATTTTTAGTAGGGAGGAGAAAGAGAGAGGCAGCCCCTGAATGCGACATCCATACATAAAAGGGAGAGGCCAAGCCTCAGACTGGTGCTCAAAAACAGCTATTTGTTATAGCTGAATGCTGGTGACTGTGTTTTGAAAATGATCTTTTCTCTGGGGCATGAAAATAAACAACGTATATAAAACAGGCATTAAAATAAATGAAAATGCTCAAACAAATCAATAAATGTCTGCCTTCAAAGAGAGGATGTATATGACGTGTCATTACAAGAAAAATGCAAAGTACATCAATAATCCACATTCATGCATATCAGTATCAACTATGTCCCTCTCAGTCAACGGTAATAGGATTTTTAAAAATATACTGCAAAAACAGAATTATTAAACAGCTAGTAACATAAATAGAATAAAATGCTCTGAAATCAGGTTTCAGGGTAGCTTAATATAAGAATGGAATGAGATGCAGGAAACTAACAGCTCAATCCTATCTGGGATTGGGCAGGCGTGGTGTGCAGGGTTTTGGTGCGTGGCATGCACAGCACGCCAGTGGCGGCCATTTTGAGTATGCTGCCACAACCAGCAGCAGCACAGGAGGACCACTGCTGGACCAGCACAGGTAAGTGCAATGGCGGCGGACGTGGGATGGGGATGAATGGGGAAGTCCCAGGTGGGGCACTGGGTGGGGAGGGAGACTGACTGGGGGTGGCATCGGCAGCATTCACATGTGCTGATATCGTAACCCCATTTGTCTCCCTTACCATTGCCATTACACACCTCAGATTTACACCTGCTAAACAGCAGACGTAGATCCGCAGAGACCCATGGGGGCAGTGGAGGCTTTCACCGGGGTAAGCAAACAAAAGTTCACTGAGGAGACCTTTCTGATTGCCCCCCTCAGAGTACGCACTCCGTTAGCGTGGCTGCATCAGGTTTTTTTTTTTTGGTTTTTTTTTTAGTAGGATTGGGCTGCCCATCCTCTTGAGAATGTAAGGCATAGATAATTCATATAAGGGTATCATGTAAGCTGCCTGGTTGTGCTTTCCAACAACAATAATTGAAAAATGCCTTCACAAAAGCTAACAGCTTATCCACAATAGTAAGGAGTACACTGAGAACCCAATCCTATCCTTTTCACCCCATCAATGCAGTGGGGCCGAAATGGCAGCCGCTGCATCCTGTGCAGGGGTGGGACCTGGAGGCTTCTGCAGGGAAAGGGGATGTTTAATCCCCTTACCCCTGCATAAGCCTCATGGCCTGCAATGGGTCTCCTCAGACCTACGCTAGTAATTTTGCTAGCGTACATTCGAGGAGAGAAAAAGGGTGGGCTGCAGGGAAGGGGAAATGGGATCTGGCACGGGCCTTATGCAAAGGATCTTCCCCCTCCTGTGGCCTCTCCGCCCCCATTCCGCCCTTCCCCCGCTGCCCACCGGAAGTGTTTCCACGGCTGCCATAAGCCAAATAGTGCTGAAGGAACACTCGTTCCGCCAGCACTAAGAGCCCATAGGATTGGGCTGTTCCTCTTCTCATAACATGTAAGAATGCTAACCCCATTGCTTTGTAACATCACACTGTGAATTTCCCCACAACCATTACTAGTGGCAACCAATCATGTGTTATATGGTGCCATTGAAACTCATAACAACATAATATTGTCATGTGTTCAATGAGTGTTTCTCACATATTATGGCAGTATACACTTCCACAGCATCCTCATGGCGCATATGTTATATGTGTAGTTTTCACCTACTTCAACCATTTTTGAGTCCCATGCAACAGCATAAATGCAGCACTGAAATACTATAATTACAAAAGGCCAACAATTATGACTGTATGATACAAAGCAAAAACTGTATGCAATGTATAAATTACTTTGCAAGCAAAATACAGTTCTTTCTGATATGTCCAAAGATGTAAGGGAAATATTCTGACAGCCAACGACTGTGAAGACTGTGTAATATTCCACCCCACCATCCCGCTTCACTTTTCTTTGCCATAAAATGTGGGAGCACTAAGCAATAAGAGGTTATCTGCCAGAGGCAAACATTCAATTTGCTCTCGTTTGTGAGTCATTTCAACTGTAAAGAACGACTGTTTAGCGAGTCCCCCCTCCTGAATGCTTTAAGAGACAGATGAAATTGAGCAAACAACTATTTCTACAGTTAAAGTGTGTGTGTGTGTGTGTGTGTGTGTGTGTGTGTGTGTGTGTGTGTGTGTGTGTGTGTGTGTGTGTGTGTGTGTTGCTTTCAGTGGGGGACCTGGCATTTGCTGGAACAAAACACATTGGCAGGCAATGTGGCAGTGCAGATGTACAGTGAGCCAGCAACTGTAAATGTGACTCAGTGTGCATAGACACAGCAAACACAAGAACAACACGGAGGAGGTGACTTCTCAACTCCCTATTCTATTCTTTCCCTATTCTTTTCTCCTAGCAGTCCCTTGGACTGCTAGGAGATCAAATCAGTCAATTCTAAATGAAATCAAGCCTGACTGTTCCCTGGAAGGACAGGTACTAAGGCTGAAACTCAAATATTTTGGCCACCTAATGCGAAGAGAGGACTCTCTGGAGAAGACTCTGATGCTGGGAAAGATTGAAGGCAAAAGGAGAAGGGGAAGGCCAAGGATGAGATGGTTAGACAGCATCACCGATGCAACAAACATGAAAATGAGCGAACTCAGGAAGATAGTGGAGGACAGGAAGGCCTGGCGGGATATGGTTCATGGGATCACGAAGGGTCGGACACGACTTAACGACTGAACAACAACAACAACATTCTTTTCTTTGGTTGTAGGAGTCTTACTACAAGTCAGCCTGGAATCATTCTCACTGAAAAGGGACAAAGTTATTTCATTGGTAGGACAGGAGATCCTTTCATACTGTCCAGGCTCTCTCTATTTCAGGCAAGAAACATGTCAGAACTGCCCCATTTTCCAACATCAACCACAAGCATCTCTCTCATGACAGAAAGCTGCTTCATTTTCTGTCGGCCTCCTGCAGGCCTCCCCAAGCATTGGGGGGGCCCTCCGACACAATCGCGACCCACTTCTGTTTTCACCTCCAATCATGCCGGAGGGCAGCTCCAACGCTTGGGGAGACCTGCAGAGGGGTCCGCAGGCTCCCCCCGCCCGCTGGAGCTCCAAAGCCAGCAACAAAGGTAAAATGGGCACCTTTTGTCTGTGGCGGCTGGACGTGCTGTCGATGTCACCCCGGGGCACTACGCCCCTTAAGGGTGTAGCGACCCTTTGTTCCCGACGATGCCCCAGTTTGGGGACCTCAGGTGTAGTGGTTAGTTTTGCACTAGGATTTGGGCTATGTGGGTTCAAATCCCCTCCCAACAGGGGTGTCACTAGGGGTGGTGACACCCAGGACAAAATCTCATAGTATCACCCCCATAGAACTCCTCCCTTACTAGGCCACACGATGTGGAGGCCTTCTGGGTAATGTGATCCCTGTGCAAGTTGCGGCGGGGATTGGGAAAAGTCATTTTGGTGTCACTCCTCCCTGTGGTGACACCCAAGGCGGTCCGCCGCCCCTCCCAGTGATACCCCTGCCTCCCAACCATGGAGAGTCTTTGTCCAATCACCATCTCTCAGTCTAAGCCTCTTCACAGGGCTCTTGTGAGAATAAACTAGGAGGTAGGGAGAACCATGGATGCCTCCTTAAGTTCCCTGGAAGAACACAGGATAAAAATTAACTAATCAATAGATATTGTACTGACTGAGTAATCCTACTTTATTCATTTGAGAAGAAAGTGGAATGCAAGAAAAGCCTCTGTAGAAAGATGTTCAACCTTTTGGTTGTGAAGAAGAGAGCAGCTGGTTTGCTCTCAATAAAAATAAATAAATTCGTAATTCCAGCTGGCAGAACATAATAATTTATTCTAGCCAAAAGAGATAAGAGTGAAACTTTTTCAAATGAATAATGCAACACGGAAAATCTGCTCAACATGGGAGGACATCAGTCAGCCTTACTTTGTGCAATTGCAAGTCAAGGACAACATGATCAACCACCCTGTTTCTCTGCTTATTTTTTGCAAATGTTAAGTACTCCATTAAATAAAATACAAGCTCCAGTAGATTCCTTTTTGTTTTCTATATTCCCAGGCTCACTAGTAAGAAATGAATGAGCATCAAATATAAATGGGAAGTGTACAGTGGGAGAAACGGAGAAATTGCCCTCCAGCCCCATATTGACAGTTGGCCCTCACCTGATGTCGAGGGGTCAGGGGATACACGTGCTGATCCCTGGGTGAGCACACAGTGTTCATTTGTACAGAGAGCTTGGCTATGAAGCTTTCTTGACATTAACTTAAGAGACAGGTTGTGAACCTGATTCTCACTTAGGAAGAAGAAGCAAAATCTGATTATTGAAACATGGCGTGCTTTGAGACAAGCACAAAGGATTACAAATATGTGTTTTACAAACAAAAATGTGTACCAATCAATTCTCCTCTACTTAGGCTTAAAAATGGGCTAAAATAATTTGCTTCCCAGTGCTCCTGGCTCTCAGTCATAGCTATGTGCCAGGGGAGGGCAAAGCAAAACGGCAGAAGACTGAGAAACCTACCACCAATGCTGCTTCAGAAACCAGAAGCAAGGACAGTGGGAGGGGGGGTAAATGGGAGGGGTCAGATGTGGCCAGCAGGGAGAGAAAAGTTGACTTCTTCTCTGGCTTGAATTGAAACCCTCTCCTGCATGGTAAGATGTACACATAAAAGGTTAGATCATGCCCTAAACAAGGAACAAAAGCAAAGGGCTCACAAGCTGTGTGCTGTGGCTGTGGGGAGGAAGGATGAAGACACTCCTGTGAAAAGTCTAATAGAAGTGGAATGTACCATTGAAGTGAACTGGAGTCCTGACATTTCAAATCAAGTGCACTCAAGCTGATAAAATGTAAGGGCAAGCAACTTCTTATCAGTGTAATAAGGACAGGGCAAATTGCTTCCAACAATGTAATCCTACCTAGGTTACAACAGAGTGTTATCACACATGGAGGAATGGTCTATTCCTCTCCAATGCATGACCCCAGATATAGAAACAACCAGATGTCCATCATTTATGGGGAAAATGAAAAGACTCTGAAGACTTATATCTTAACATGTAGAACTGAGAAGATGGGTGGTGCACTTTTTGTGTGTGTGTGTGTGTGTGTGTGTGTGTGTGTGTGTGTGTGTGTGTGTGTGTGTGTGTGTGTGTGTGTGTGTGTGTGTGTGTGTGTGTTCAAAATGTCTTCATTCCTTCCATGGATACTTATTGCATAATGGTGTTGTAGCAGCCTGCCCTACCCCACCCCGCAGAACCATGCAAGGCATGCCTCACAGCCCTGAATGTTCAGGCAATTCCAAAGTGACTGATGGTGTCAACAACAGGCATCTTGGAACCCAGGGGAAACTGAGGAGAGGGATAGAGCTTTGTGGTGTGAGCCACTTCAAAAGGGGAAGGGACAGGGCTGGGGGGATGACAAGGCGGAAGATGGGGAAGGCAAGAGAAGAAGTGGCAACGAAATTAAGAAATGGAGGCTGAGAGGAGGGAGATAAAGGGGGAAGAAATGAGTGGAGGCAGGTTATGCAAGGAGAAGCAGATGATGAGGGAAGAAGAACAGGAGACCAGGGGAACAATGGGGAAGAAGAGACAAGGCCCCTAGAAGCGGGAAGGAGACAGAAGGGAAGCAAGAAGAGGGACCATGACCAAAACTAGCAAGTGGAAAAGGAGGCATTGGGATCAGGAGAGAAGGCCCCCCCTTCCTGACCCAGCCCAGAGTGTCTCAGACTTATGCCAGCTAAAAAGCTGGCATAGGCCCGTGGAGACCCATTGAAGACTAAGTGTCCTATGGACTAGGTAAGTGCCATAGTAAGCAGTGCCAGACTCCACGCCGACGCTGCTTACACACAAGGAGCCGCAAACGTGCTTTCCGGAATGTTTGCAACTCCTTAGGCCAGAAGAGCACTCACTCTGCCAGCCTAAATTTAAGCAGGATTGGACCCTTAGTGTGGCCGTTTAACCCACAAGACCTGCATTTCCTTCCCCACCCCATTTGATGTAGACCTTTCTGTTGGGAAAAGGCAGAAGACTGGGGTCCACCACATGTGTTCATAAGTAATATCAAAGGAAAAAGCAAAAGGAACCAACTTGTATCCTCCACGGCAACATAGGACCACCATACTTTTGGTGAAATGCATCTGTCCACAGAAGAGATGCACAACTTTCCTTTCTGCGCATTACAAGAAATGATGAAAAGCAGATGAGCAGACAACCACTTTCGTATTATCATGCAACAATATGAAACAGGGCTAGGAGTTAGAGGTTCACCTCTTTAGGACACGAGTGTTGAGCTGTTCTCTTTTAACATTTCTCAGTTTCATAGAAGAGACCACAAATCTAACAACAATTTGGCCAAGGCACTAAATGTATTAGAACTTCTTGAACTGAACATCCTTTTCATGGTGGAAGAGGGATTTTTTCCCTCCCACTTAAGCGTTCCTGTCTGCAAGATTGGACATTTGAGCCTGCGGAATTACAATCCATTATTGACAATTATAGCTCTCCTTCAGAAAGGACTTCCAGTCTATTGCTGAAGAGAAAAATGAAGCTGTCAGTAAAAGTGAGGTGATACTGGATAATATCTTTGGTATCTTTTCTGGCTTCAAGAAAAGTCATTTCAGTCTCTCTGTTGCTGAACAGTGCAGCATTACTCTTCAGCACAAGAATATAAACTACCAAGAAAAGGACACTATTAACACCCAATGAATGTATCACAAACATACATTTGTCATTGTGGCCTGATAATACTGATTCCTTTGTCTTTCTATGTTTCAGTGAGAGTTTCTTTAAAAACAACAACCCTCAAACCAGTCTTTTTTGTAGCTACTTATCCGACCTGAAGACCTGTATAAGTGAACAAAACAAAGGTTTCAGTCCCCCCCCCCAAAAAAAAACAAAGGTTTCAGTAAACTATTGTCTAATGGAGTAGAAAACAATTGTATTTCACTTAAGGAAATCTAAGGCACACAGACAAAACTTTACTATTTTAACCATCTGGGCACAACAATACAGAATAAAATTTGGGATAAAAAAAACCCTCCCAATAAAATTTTACAGTATCAAATATATCTGAGTACTGCATTAAAATACATTGTACTGCTTCCCAAACTGTTATTTCAAGTCTTGGCTGCTAACATGGCAAAAAGCACTCGGAACAGAAAAATGGTAGCATTGTGACTTCTCTGTACAATATTATGACCAGTGACTTCTCCGTACAATAGTATGCATTACTTTGCTTACCCAGATTAAATTCTATTCATTTAAAAAGAATATGAAAAAGAGCAGAAAAGAACTGCTCCATGCAAGCAATTACATTTTTTTTTAAAAAAAAAATACAAAATACCGGTAGTTACACAATCTGGAAATGGAAGTCAGTGGGAAACACCATCATTGGCATTGCTAAAATCATGATCGAACCATCTTGATGATGTTGAAACCAAGATGGGACTCAAAAGAGCCATTGGGTTGTATCCTAAGTTTTTTATTCCATTCCTGGAAGAAACTCTATTTGTGCAAAAGGAGAGGAGTGATTTTCACCAGTCTCTCCCCTGCAAACTCTTACAAATCTGCTCTGGGAGGGGGTCCTTCAGGGGCAGGTTTTCAGGGGTTCCAGGGAGTTGCAAAAAAAGGTGAATTGAACAAATATCACCCCTCCCTCCATATGCAAATAGATCTTCTTCCACAAACATTAGAAGAAAAGATACAACCAAGAGTTTCCTCTTTGAGACTCCAGGATGCAACAGAATGCAACAGAAGTGCCATATGACAATGCAACAGAAATAAACAGTGCTTAATTCCCGTTCAGCAAATTATCTAAGTGTCAGTAGTCAAAATTATTACCTTTTAAAACCCTAAACAACTTGGCATCAGGATACGTAAAGCATCTTCTTCTCCCACATGTTTTTGCCCATCCCCTCAGGTAATTGGGGAAACCATCCAAGTCTGTGGCCAGTGGCGTCGCTCCAGTAGGGGCGGGGCCATAAGTATCACTCCGTCCTAGGCGCTTTACCAAGCGAGCAGGAGGCGGCCCCGCCCCCTCACTGTTGGAGACATTCCCGTGCGGAGAAAGCAGCAGGCAAGACCCTGCCTGCTGCTTTCTCCGCAGGGGAAAGGCTCCGACAGTGAGGGGGCGGGGCCGCCTCCTGCTCGCTCGGTAAAGGGTCTAGGACGGAGCGATACTTACGGCCCCACCCCTACCGGAGCGACGCCACTGTCTGTGGCGAGTATATGGGAGAATGCCTTCCCTGTTGTGACATCAGATTACAAAACTCCTCCCTGATGTTGTTTGGATGCCAAGTAACACTATTGTGTCCTGGGATATCTATAACTGGATCAATTCTGAATTTTTATATACCTGCTTGGCGCAGTTGGCTCTATCTGCTTATTTAATGTATGGTTGTATTGAATTTTGTTAGATTTGTTTATTTTTGTTTAAGTAGGTATTACATTTATATCCCACCTTTGTTCCAAGATGAAACACAAGGTGGTGTACATGAGACTCCCAGGTAGCCAGCCATCATGATACTGACTAGACTTACAGCGCAATCCTGTGTAACTTTAGAGCAGCGGATCACGTGCTCCGCCACTCTAAAGTGTCACAAACATGCTGTAAGGCACATTTGCGATGATGCGGGAGTAAGGGCTGCTGGCGCGGAGGCCCTCACTCTGCTGCCCTCCGACAATGGTAAGTCCAGCTCCGGTGGGCACAAAGACGGTGGGAGGGCGGCAGGGGCAGTCAGGGGGTGACATTGGCTTGCCTGGACTGGGAGAGGGCGGGGATATTGGTGGCATGCTCTGCCAATTTCCTAGGCCATTTCGCAACCCGGTTCGGTCTTACTCCACCACCTCAGATGTACACCAGTTTAATAGCTGGTGTACATCCAAGGAGGCCCATAGGCCCTGGGCATCCCTACACTCGGAGAAGGGGACAATGTCCCCTTTTCCTGAGGTGTTCTCGGGCTGTGCTGGCGTATAGTTAGTGAGGATTGCACCATTACAGCCCAAACACAGTTATAGCCCGTTACAGTGTGTTCACAAATAAATCCCATTAAGTTCAATGGGACCTACTCCCAGGTCAACATGCATAGTGTCACCCACGCGTCACCCTCCGGAGGCTCCGAGGCCGTGGAGCCGACCTCGGAGCATCCGGCCTCACCGGCGCTCCAGGGCCTTCTGAAGGCCCAATGGCTCAAAACGTGAAGTTTTACGTTTTTTGCGCATGCGCAGTACTTTTCTGAGGGCAAATGGGCAGCCCTTTGCCCTCAGAAAATGTACTGCGCATGTGCAAAAAACGTAAATCTTAACGTTTTGAGCCATTGGGCCTTTCTCAGAAGGCCCTGGAGCGCCGGCCGAGCCGGCCGAAGAGAGGAGCTGCCGGCAGCGGCAAGTACAGCCGCGCTTGGGGGGGTGTTTGGGGGGTCACCCTAGGGGCAGGGTGACGTGCGTCTAGTGACACCAATGCTTAGTAGCCTCATCAAGGTGGCTGTATCTTGCGATAGTTGCCTTAGATCCCAATGATGGAGCAGAATGATGCCCTTGGTTTAAATATTTATATCCTAACAGTAAAATAAGAAAAATGAGCAAGGAACATTTTGGAATAACAATGAGCAATGTCAGTGATGAAGATGGCTTTAAAAGATGGCAAGCATTATTTTATTGACAGAAAAGATAAAGAAAAGGTAAAGAGAGATTTGCTGTGTGCTATGAGCCTGCTATCAATGTAAATGTTGTGCTGGTTCATGCTCCTCAGGGGACAGACAGAATGCACAATATTATTTAATTTCAGTCACAAAACTCAATTATGCGCTGTCCAACTTTGCTGATAGTTGGAGGTATTCGACAACTGGGTTCAAAATGCCTCTGCAAGAGTATCAATTCAATTTGTATGCCGGTAAGCAGATTTGTTCTTTCAGCCTGTATGTTAATGGACACAAGAGACCAGCTCCTAGGGCTTAAGGGACATTGCTAATTAATTTGCTAATCAATGTCATGGACTTGTGTGACCTAAAATGCAGGAAAGGGGAAAGAACGTGCAACTGCTAATATTAATTTATTTAAAAGAATGCAGATAGACTTTTGGTTTGTTGGGTATAAGCCTTAAAAGAAAAATTTAATTCAGTACAAACTTAGCCACTGGCAATCCTCACCATTTGCACTAGGCTATTTCTTTCTAGAACAATTTTTTTTGGGGGGGGTAAAATGTCCTCTTTGCCCTGTGGCAAAGTGGCACAAAGATCACTTAAGAATAATGCTGTGCTGAATATTTCAGGGTGAAACTAGCAACGTTGGTGGGATGGAAATGTCTCCTGAAAAATACAGTGGGTAATTTATTAGGTAGCCCAATCCTATTGGGCTGACCCGCTGGCAGAACGAGTGTTCTGCCAGCGCTGACTGCCATAAAGCAGTTGCAAAAGGTGTTCCGGCAGCACACAGAGTAGCGTGCTGCAGGAGTGCCGGAAGGAAGACTGGAACCTTCCTGCATGTGTCAGCGTATCCCAGAGGACCTGCCGATGCAGGTAAGATGGCAGGGGAGGTGGAATGGGATGAAGGAGGGTGGAACTAGGGCAGGGAGGGCAGAACAGGGTGGCACCGAGGGTGGGGGAAGGGCAGATTGGACACAAGAGACCAGCTCCTAGGGCTTAAGGGACATTGCTAATTAATTTGCTAATCAATGTCATGGATTTGTGTGACCTAAAATGCAGGAAAGGGGAAAGAACGTGCAACTGCTAATATTAATTTATTTAAAAGAATGCAGATAGACTTTTGGTTTGCTGGGTATAAACCTTACAAGAAAAAGTAAATTCAGTACAAACTTAGCCAATTCAATTCAATTGAATTGTTTTACACAGTCCTATTTATCGCGGCACTCCACCTTTCTGCAGTGTCGGCAATCACTCCACCGGTCTAATTGTAGACAGGATTGCGCTGTAAGGCTGCAATCCTACACACACTTACCTGTGAGTAAGTCCTGTTGAAATTAATTGGATTTTCTTCTGAGTAGACATGCATGCAATTGCACTGTGAGTCAGCCACAGTCAAACTTATCTGAGTGATTTCAATGGGACTTTGTTACAATTAAACTTTTTTTGGAAACAACCTAATTGTTTTGGAAACAACCTAACAACTTTTTTTGGAAACAACCTAAACCCCATCATAGAAGGAGGCATCCCCACCTTTCAGGGCAGGGAGTTCCATAATTTGGGGATCAGCAAAGAAGGCCCACATTCCACATACTCTCCAGCAAGAAAAGTGAAACTACAAGAAGAGTTGGTGTTTTTCTTCACCAAGAGCTTCACCAAGTACACATAAAGAAGTACAATATAACTTAAAATTTCGTGTAAACTCTTGCACACACATTTGTAGAACAGTGCTGGTGCCGCTTTCTTTACATTCATGGTTACACCACACATCCAACCCTTAATTATCATCAGACTGAGCGTTGGTGTTGTATTCTGAACAAAATCTCCAACACTTTTTAGAGCAGCCAGATGGGTGACTTCAGTATTTTAAAGTACTTCTTTCATGTATTATGTTATGTGAATTTATATACAGTATTTATACCAAGGTACTGACCTGACAAAGATTGGCTTTGCCCCTGCAAGGGTGTTCAATGATAGACCGTAAAATTGAAATTGCAAGAAAGGCTAGTTAAAGTTTTGGTTTTTCGTAAAAAAATACTATGAATTATATGCTCTCACCCTGTTTGGATGGCTTGTTTTCCCACTGTTGTATGGCTGAAGGACTCCTTAATCATCAGTTTTCTAGGTATTGCGAAACACCTCTGAGAACTGTTGTTAATTTTCTCAAAACTCTTACAACTTGCCTCAGAATTTTTTTAGATATTTCACAAGAGGAGGAGCTTCCACATTTACTTTGAATGTCACCTTAATGAAATCTGAAGACAACCTACGGAGCCACATAGCTATCCTGAGAAATACCTCTAAATTTCAGAAACTCTTGAGAAGCCCATTCCTACGTAACTCCCCACGCAACAATGCAGTGGCGCCAACGTCTCCTCCTCTGTATTGGAATGTTGGGGTAAGGACACGTTTGTTCCCCTGCCTCAGGGTAAGCCCCAGCAGCTGCCATGGGTCAACTTGGACCTGCGCCAACTGTCCACTGGTGGTGGATTAGGCCTGGGAAGGGGGTTAGGATTCAGCAGGCACAGCTGCCATCAAACGTGCCCCCTTCCCAGGCCTGATCTGCCCTCCTCCCCGCCCCATCACCACCGCATTCCTCCCATTCTACCCTGCCCCCATCCTCCCGCCATCTCACCCTGCCTCCCCTGCCAGCCTACCTTAGTAGGCAGATCTTTGGCTGTCTGCTGGAGTGCAGGAGGCCACTCTGGCCTCCCCACTGGTGGCCAGGCAGCACGTGCCATCGGCAGCTGCTTTACAACAGCCATTAAGCAGTCACCACCAGTGCAACACGCATCCCGCCGGCAGCCGACCCCATAGGATTGGGCCATTAGTCTATAAACGTTTTAACTAAAAAAAAAAAAAAAAAAAGAGGCAAAAATTACTTCAGTTTTGCTTTCAGTGCAATTTTTTTGGGCAGTCAAGAAATAAAGTTGGATTGAGAAAAACATGGATGTTCCATTACAATTAGTTTTGTTTGAAGTAGGCTGTTTCCCCATATCATGGGTGGAACACTTCTTGACTCACAGAAAAGAAGAGGGCAACCCACATATGTGCCCAAATGAGCCCCTCAGAGCTGAAAATAGTAATGGGAGAGAATTCTTGAAAAAGCTTGCAGGAGAGAATAATCAACAAGAACAACAATATACTAAAGCCTTCTCAAAATTACAATTACAAAATTACAAGGTTGTAGTGCTTTGAGAACTAATTGTTTTGGAGCATTATAGCTGCCAACCTGAAAGATGAACAAAATGCATTCAAAGCGTCACAGCAACCTGGAGAAAATAAGGGTTACATTTGCTGTTCTGTACACATCTGGAATGTCTCCATTTGACAATAAGCTTTTACATCCTGGCCAAAGAAACCTTATCAATACAGAACTAGCACCATCACCTTCAAGGGTTTTGAAGCGGAAGGTAGTGCTGAAATTAGCATATATTACCATGGACCTCTTTGATGTGGATTCAAAGTGGAAACATCTGTGGGCATACATAATAGCTCATCTCAGAGTGGGAAATAAGATGGTTAGTAATCAATACTCGCTGTGTATTTAAATGTCAGGTTATTTTTCATGCTTTCCATTGAGTGTTTCAATCACACAAAATACAGCCATTTTTAGCAAGTGGTGTGGATAGGAGATACTTTGTGAAGAAGTCTTGAGGTTTTACTTTTACTGTGCAAACATTAAAAAGCTTGATACATGTTATAATTTAGACACTGAGCTAGATGTTTATATTTAATTTGAACATATATAGTACATGCATAGGCTTACCATATTTTGAGGTGCCCAAATCGGGACAACCCCTCCATTTTTTCCCCTCCAGAATTTTTTAAAAAATATTT
Source organism: Plestiodon gilberti rubricaudatus (assembly GCA_026170595.1). Taxonomy (NCBI): domain Eukaryota; kingdom Metazoa; phylum Chordata; class Lepidosauria; order Squamata; family Scincidae; genus Plestiodon; species Plestiodon gilberti. The sequence goes on along the minus strand of JANXHW010000001.1, from coordinate 120,573,595 downwards.
TTATTTCCAGGGTTTTTTGGTTCCTTTTTTTTTTTGCGAGCGCCTGAAATTTTTCAATTTAATTAATTATTTAACCCCCCCATTTTTGCCCCCACTTGCCTTTTTTTATGCTGCTGCTGCTGTCCGTCCTGCTGCTGTCGCCGCCATCCAATTCCTGCCTGGCCAGCTACTTGGGCCAGCCAGGACTGCAAGGTGGTTGACCACCCCTTCCTCCTACCCCCACTGCTGCTGCCGTTTCACCGACAATTTTTAAAAGGTAAAAGGTTTTCCTGTCGGCCATCTTGGATCTCACGAAATCTCGCAAGATCCAAGATAGCGGAGCCCAAATCTCGTGAGGGTACATGAGGCAGTAGCACTATCAAGTTCCCGGCCTGCACCGGAGCAGCCTGGGAACAACTTGGAAGAATGAGAGGATCGTCCCCTTCCTCCAGTGTAAGCAGCAGGAGGCCCAATGGGCCTCCTCGAATGTATGTGAGCTCTGGAGCTTGTGCACATTCATGTCGCTTGTGTAAGGCCAGGCCAGGCCTGGAGAGGATTTGGGATATCAATGTATCTCGCCGCCGATATCCCTGCCCTCTCCAGGCTCGGGGTAGTCAATGGCCGCCCCCCTCATTGCCGAGACCACCCTCCCCCCACTCCTGCCCCGGCCAGTGTAGACCTTACCTGCTCCTGCGGGCGTGTAGACGGTGGAATGGGTAAGGGCCGCTGACCGCTGTGCTGGTGTCCCTTACTCTCCGGTGCCGTAAACAAGCTTTATGTTGCATTTACGACACCCTGCGCTGGGAGAGCACGTGTTCCCCCGGCACAATTGTGCGCAGGATTGTGCTGTAAGATTCCCAACATACTGAGATTTTGGCTATTCATCATGTCAGCCCAGAAGCAGTTCTTAACAAAATGTTTTACTGATCTCTATTACCAATTAAGAAAAGAAAGATGACTTTGAATTAGCTGAGTAGTTTCAGTCCCAAAATTTCATCTTCAAAAACTATAAAACCAGAAGGAATCCTGGAAAAAGACCAGTTTACACTGTCTCGCCAGCCTGTAAGCTCTATTATATGTTTCTTATTATAATTACATAAAGAGGTTCTCAACCGGTGATATGCGAACCACCGATGGTATGTGAGGTGGGTGTCGGTGGTATGCAAGGCACCCGCGGACACCCACCTCAAGTCATGGAGGTCTTGCTGTGAGCCTGCAAACACCAGTATGAGTTCCAGTGCATGGGTTTTGTGTGCTGGGAAAAGCCCTCTTGCCCGGAGCCTCTTACTGGGGTTTGCAGGCTCACGCTGAGGCCTCCAACCTGGAAGTAACTGGCTATGACATCATCGCCAGTTGCTTCCGGTGGTATGCGGGGACATCCGCAGTGTGGTAAGTGGTACACCGGCTTGGGGGAGTGAGAACCACTGAGTTACTACATGTTTGTGCTGTCCTTGAGTCTAACAAACTCCTAGGGTGGCTCACAACGATCATAAAACAATAAAACAATCACAATTATATCTATATCAGCTTAAACCAGCTAGATAATTTGCTGAAAGACCTGGACAAATTAAAAAAAAAAATTCACCTGGCACTGAACAGTCATCCGATTTGACACCAGCATGGATACTCCTGCAGAGGGCATTTCAAATGCATGGCACCACAACTGAAAAGATCCTCTCTCCAACCACCACTTACAATACTGTGGGATGGGAGTGAGCCTTGGATTGCAAATGTTTCCCCAGCATGCACAGACCTTTATGCATGATCAGCCCCGTACTTACATGTGCTCCACGTGCATGATCTAATCACGCTTTACTCACTCCTGTGGCTCAATGTGTGTAGAGAGTCTACTTGATGTGAGGACAGCATGAACGGACCCTAATTAATTTCAGAGACCTCCTGAATTCCAGTCCTGTTCTCTGTCCTTAGGTCATCTTGGAGTTGCCAACTCAAAATATTCAAAGAACCCTGAAAATTAGAACTTCAAAATGAATGAAATTATCATATGTATTAAGAAGATAAAAAAGAAAGTTCTGATTCATCATTTTTCTTTTTCTAAGAACGGCTTGACTGGTTAATGTAGCAGAAGAGGAAAGTTCAAGGAACGTAGCAATCATATTCTCAAGTAGGAAGAATAGACATCTATTCATTACAATGAAATCTGAAAATACCCATAATCGCAGCAAGTGACGTGCAATGTTAAGCTTGCTGATACCTTGAAATGTTAAACAACTAGAATGTAGTGTTAGATCTTTCCAACAGCAATCATCCTGAAATTGTGGAATGATCTCCTTCAAGTGCTGGAATTGTGTGCACTATTCTGATTCTTTGGAGTGTGTAAAGTCTACAAGCTAACTAATGTTTATTAGTTGGTTGGCTGCGAACAGTATTATTATTATCATCATCATCATCATCATCATCATCAGTATTTATATACCGCTTTTCAACAAAAAGATCACAAAGCGGTTTACAGACAAAATCAAATGATTAAATGGCTCCGTGTCCCAAAAGGGCTCACAATCAGTAGATGATACTGTTAAAAATGGCTTTTGTAAGATGATGATGAAATTCAGGGCTGAGCAGAAAAGGGAGGATGATTTTCATGAACATTTTTATCATCATCAAAAAATGTCCCTCCTTTGACAGTTTCCCAGTGATTGCTTTGAAATGAGACAAAATGCTTTGCCTCTTCAGGAAGCCTTGCTTTCACTCTGAATGGGCTTTGTTTAATTGCAAGCTGAATGAGCTTTTGGAAAAGCAGGGTAAAAATACAGTATTTTACATACGAACATACATACAATGTGATCTTCAACTAAATGTGCCCGCTTACCTGCTGTCCCAAGGCCCTGTCAATATTTGGAAGCAATCAAGAAAATATTCAGATTAATGCAATAAGCTGAAGTAGCAATATGAGCTTATACCACAAATCAAATGAGATAATCTTGGCTCTGCTTACAGAGAGTTAATGAGAAGCTACCTGGAGTGTGCATATAAATCTAGGTACTTTGCAACAATAAGCTTTGGAAAACTTGCAGAGACAGTATGAAAAGATTGATGAAGTGCTTCTGGTCTTATAAGTACAGCATGAGAAGGAGATAAGAAAATCAGATTTATTGCCATTAAAAAAAAATTAAGAAGGGGCACAACTAACGTGTGTGCCATTTGCTGAAGGTCACAGAGAAGGTGAATGTTACAAGAGAATTAACAGCATAACTGAAATTAGACTGGACCATGAAAACTTGAGGGGAAGAAGATGCAGATTAAGTCTTGAGAGGGAGATGTTGCACCCCAAGTCCCCCCAGATGTTTAAAAGCTTGAATACAAACCATGGCGTGGTTACTTTTTGGAAGTGCTCTCTCTAGAAGTGAAATCCTGCAGAATTCACACTGCTGAGGTGGTGCAGGGATGCTCTATTTATCTGTATTTGTACTGTGGATAAACAAGAGAAAATCATTATCTATGAGTTGACTTATCCATCTTACCCTCCCCTTTACAGCATGATGCTTACAAAAGGCGCTAGACGGATGGCTGTGCAAGTTTCCCCACACAAGCTCATAAATTTCTATTCAGACTTTCGCTACTTTGCCAAGATTGAAAAGGCACCTGTCCTCTTGGAGCTGGGCTCCATGCTAAAATGCATTTTACACACGCTGGAAAAAAATCAAGTCTCAAAACAATAAAAAACATTTGGGCATCTGCTTTCTGGATGGAATTGAATGCACAGACCTAGACACATCAGAAACAACTTAAAAATTAAATTCGAAGAACATTCTTCCCACCATATTTCCCATAGTTCTTCACTACTGTTATCTGGCACTTTTCATCAGTGGTATCTTGTGTCATACACAGCAATGCTAATAAGATTGTTTATGGAGACATTACGTTAAGAAATTCATGAAACTCCCAGATAAATTTCACTGGTCTCATCAAAACTCTCTTTGCTTTCTTTGAAATCCTTTGTATGTTCTGCCCAAATGGGAACTTCCAAATTTGCCTCAAAATTTGTCTTTAGACAACATTTGGTGGCAACTCTAGTTCACCCCTTCTGCCCTGCATCCAGTCATGTAAGACCTCTGAGATGAACAGGGAGTTGCCGGGGAAGAGTGAGGTGATTAGTTGCGTGCAGTACAAAAATGAAGAGGAAAAAACCCACCAGCAGTACCTCATTCTCTGTATGACTCACCAGAGGCTTCTCCTCTCTAGGAGTGCAAGGAAACATGTCGGTCAATAGATGTGCTTACAGAATTTGCCTCTGCTAACTTCTTCCTGGGATTTTGAGGTTCTGCCTTAATATGTTTAGTAGAATGGATCTCAAAATGTTGGAATCTGTGTTTTTTCCAAAAAAATGTTTTCAGAGACAGAAATATGTTCTTAGATACTTAAAGAAGGCTGTAGCCGCATGGTAACTTTCTCAGCTGGCATAACTGAAGGTGGCATTGCCAATCTAGACAGGGATGGAGGGCTGAGCCTGGAGCAGGTCAGAAGTTGGGGCAGTGGCGTTCCTACCCCTAAATCTATAGGGGGCACCTCCTGGAATTGGCGCCCCCTCCGTTTCTCCTTCTCTTTACTCCTTGGCGCCGGCAAAGGCGCCGCCGCAATTTTTTGGGGGGGGCAATTCCATGACTTATTTATTTATTTATTTCCCACCCCCGGGCGCTAGAATTTCCCCCCGGGCGCTAGAATTCCCCCCCCCCGCTCTCTCTTACCTTACTGGAGACCGGGTTGGGTGGGCAGATTAGGGAGCCAAGGAGCCTGGGGGTTGGGCTGGCCAATCGTGTCGCCGCCGCGGCTCGCGCTCGCGCCCTGCCACTACTTGCGACCTGGCCGGACTGGAAGGAATATGCTGCATTCCTGGCTACTGGGGACGGAGCTTCCTGAGGAGGAAGTTCAACTTCGGAACACCGCTCACCTTGCGCGACTCAGGGTGTCCTGGTGTTCCGAAGTTTAACTTCCTCCTTTTCACCCGGCTGGCTGTTTCTGCGCCTGTGCAGAAACAGCCAGCCGGGTTGAAATGTTCAGCTCGGCCGCGCGTGACTCCTTTTCAAGTTGAAAAGGAGTCGGATTCACACGCGGCCGAGGTGAGTGCGCGCGGGGCTGCAGGAGCCTCCGGTCGACCGGCTCGGATGAGTCCGAGTTCGAGTCGGGCGACTCGGACTCAGCACCCCCCCCAAGCTGGCGCCGGGGGTCCTGTGCCACAGGGCCCCCCATAGAACGACGCTACTGAGTTGGGGCTTACAGCAGCCCAACTCGGCGATTGTAAAAGACTCGAAAGACTCAACTCGAGCTTTTCACGACAAGTTGAATTTTATTCAGGTTTAAACCCGTTTCCCCCCATTAAATAGATAGGAACTCGCAACCAAAGACTTAGGACTTGACTTGAGACTTGGACCCAGAGACTTGGGACTTGACTTGAGACTTGGAGTCAGAGACTTGATCCACATCCCTGCTGGTCTGTTATCCATCACCACCTGCCTGGCCTCTCTAGACTCAGCAGGGCTGGTGAGGAGCAGTTATGATGGGCCTATGTGCATGTATCTGACAATGTCATATGAAGCATGAAATGGCGCACTAGGGGGCACTGAACAACCTCAAGTCCTATCTGCACAATTTAGGCATGAATACTATGTGAAAATGACAATGCTAACAGTTTCGTACACACAGAAAAATCCAGCTTTACTTTAAAACAAAACCAACCAACCAATCTGGAAACCAAGCCAAATGTCATACATTTACAAAAAGAAAATGCTGGCAGCTGACCCGGGGCAGGGGGACTGGCTAGTTGATCATATGGACAAAAGTAATGAGAAAAATGGGAAACTTCTATGGTCAGGAACCATTCTTGTGTTTATGATACTTGAGAAAACTGCTAACCATATCCATGGTCACCTGATTCACAAAATCTGTTCATGTGAGCATATACCCAGGGATAGTCAAACTTTCATGAATAAAATCTACTGTGGGAACTGCTCCTAAGAGGTTTGGTGGTGGTGGTGGTAGTGGTGGTGAATCACAGCCCACCTGGTGGTGGTGTTTTCTAAATATCGAGTCCTTCCCAAAGGCCTAGGACATCTAGAGATATTTCTGCTGAATATGTGCAGTTCCAAGTAGAGCTGCTTTTTGCAGCTCATATGGATTAATAATAATAATAATAATAATAATAATAATAATAATAATAATAATAATAAACATATTGCTTTTCAACAAAAAGAAGTTCACAAAGCAGTTCACATAGCAAAATAAATGAATGGTTCCCTGTCCCCAAAGAGCTCACATGGCTGCCTCCAAAAATGTCTCTATAGTTCCGCCATCCTCCATAATGTCTAGTGCAGGAGTCCCCCACCTTATGGAGCCTGTGGGCACCACAGATACTCTGGGAACTGACTGCGGGCACCACCACAACATTACTGTTAAGGAGAGAGCAGGGCCAGTTAGGCAGTGACAGCTGAAGTAAGTGGGCAGGCAGGAGCCAGCAAGCACCTCTGCAGGTCCACATGTGCTTACACAGACTGTGTTGGTGACCACTGGCTTAGTGCAACTAGGGATGGTTGCAAAATTATTCCTAAATGAATTTCTTTTTAGAATAACCTGATCTTGTTTGCAGAGCAGCACTGATGCAGCAACAGCCAACCATTATTCCATCTTCGATTTAATCAGATCTGTTTGCAGGACAGGCCTGGTGATGAGCTCCAGGAAGACCAGTAGACAGTTCATGGCAGTACATTAGGGGTACATGGCTACCTTGTGCACTCAACAGATGGCCAGCACCAGTGGTCTAAGTGTGGCAAAGTGAATGCGATGAGATGCCCACCCGCTTGCATGCTCATGCTGCGTGACTGCCATCACTGCCCCAGGAAGGTTCGGTGCTGCTCCTGGAGGCTAAAAAATGGATGAAATAAACAGGTAATGGTTACCTGTGTTGCCTGGGCTCCACTGCTGTGGCTCCAGGAAGCTTGAGAAGGAAGGTGCAGAAATCTACTGCTGCCCAAGTACAACTTTCTGTGCTCTGACATTGTGCATGCCCTGCCCCCAAACTATCATCTTTTGCATTTGCATAGCACTTTCCAAGTGTGCAAAGCATGTCACAAGTATTACCTTGATGGAATTCTTACAACCACCCTGTAAGGTGAATACGCATTATTATTATTCCCATATTGCAACTGAGGTTGAGAGACAGTGACTTGTCTGTGAGCCCAGAAGTCCAGATTTCACAGTTAGTCTCCCACAGCCCAATCTTATACCCCATAGCATGCAGCCACATCAACAGAGTTCATGCTGCATACTATAGTGGGGGGTGGTTGGGGAGTGATCAGATGGCCAGTGAGAGATAAGTAAAAATTGTTTTTACTTAAGTCCCAGTAAATCACCTATGGGTCTCCTTGAACCCACACCAGCTATTTTGCTGGTATAAGCCTGAGGAGAAAAAGGGGCAGGGTGGGGCAGGTCAGGTTGGAAAATCAGAGATAGGATCCAGCCTCTGCTTTTTCCACCAAGATCCACCCCCAGCCCACTCTGCAGCCCCTGCCCTTCCCACCCCGAACCTTCCGTAAACCACCACAAACTACCTCCTGCGCCACCTTACCCAGCAGTGTCTAGGCAAGCATACTCGGTTTACCTAGGAATAGTCTTGTCTACCAAGGTTTCAGCTATAGAATCATGCTGAGCCTTAAATACAATGCAGGCAGATGTTTTCATTGGTTGAGTCTTTGGGAAAGAGATAGACAAGAGCTTTTTGTATCTATCTGTGTTCATGCATTTATGCACGTGCATGATATCTGTAGCTGTAAGATGATGAAGAATGAGAAGTGTCTGAACTGTGCCATTAATTTTCAAAGTAAGACATATTTTATCCTGGGAGGGGGGGGAATGGAGGAATACACACTCTTCGTATGAGCAAATAATGCAATTTAGCTAATTACTCTGTAATAATATAATTATCACCACACAGAATGCAAACCATGAAAAATTCTAACAATTACATGGTTGTTTATGCATTTAGACACCATGAGAATTATACTGGGAGTTCAAGGACCATTGCGCCTAAAGCAACACCGAATATAATCTCCTTTTGATTCATATCAGTGTTTGGAAAACACTTCATTATATGCATATACATAAACTGCCAACTAACAATGTCTACGTGGCATTACGCAGAAATCAATAAAGACGCCCAAATTGCTATCAGGAAGGGGCTGATCTGTCAGATTTGCCACTACTAGAATGCCTCATTTACATACTAGCAGACATATGATCATTTTTTCTTAGGGCTAAATTCACAAGATGACTTCAGCACCTGTGGCAGTTGTGTCCTGCCCATGTTATGTTGTGGTTCACATGAAAATCAATCAGTTGTATAGCAATATGGGTTAGGGTAGTCACCCTGGAGGATAGAAGATACAGGTAAGAGTACTGTGATGTTTACATGCAATCAGAGGCAGATCAGTCATTTGTGTGATGGGGGGGATTTGTGATCTGCAGCGAAGTGAAACCACGGATGCAGGGGGACACCTGTACTATGGGGGGACACCTGCATCCCCCCATGGGGAGCTGGAGGCCACATGCAGAAGACCGATTGTGTAACTGTCTAGATATAGGGCCAAACTATACATTATGACACATGAGTTTGGTCTGAATGGATTTACAAGGAGTAGAAGGCTGTCTATCACCATTCTGCCCTGATAGCCTTAATAGCTACTTAGAAATGAATGAGTACACATATAAATACAGGGGGGGGGGACGACGACTCATAAGCAAGTCTGCAGGTAAAACCTATTTATGGTACTTGCAGATAAACAAATAAGAGCGCAGACGTTCCTGAGTATAAAGGGTATATCACTCATAATGTACTCTCTGTCACCTATCTTTCTCTTATTCCATGAATTTCAGACCAAATCATGCAGCATTTGCGAGCTAGAACTGTGCATTTCTTTTTCAACGTTGTTTCAATAATAACAGAGAACTCAATTCAGCAAAGCACAGGAGAAAATCATCACGGCCAAGACTTCGACAGGCTTCCCTCCGGCACAAGGAAAATATATCCAGGGGTAAACCTCTGTTGGAGTTTGGCTTTCAAAGGTCATGGCTGCAAGTCAAGGCTCAGCAAGCCTCTAAGGATGAACTGTGCATCAGCCTTGCAAAATTATGGAATTAAAATAATGTCCATCCTCCTTAGTGTCTTTTTTTTGTTTCTGCCCATAGATTATACATGACAGCACTGCCACCAAGCTCATCTCTGTACTCCCAAGAGCTAGAAAATTATATTTGCAATAACTAAAAAGCTGGGCTTTATCATGTGCGTTTTAAGAAGACTTAAGATTGCCGGGTTCATGTTCAACGGTGACAGCTGGCTGTGCTGAAAGTGGAATCTCCCACATAAAACTAGATGAAATAAACTAAAAAGAGAAGGGAATGGAAGAAGATTTGTGAAGTAAGTTGGCGCCAAGTGACTAAATCCTTTGCTTCCACACAGAAGTAATAATGTGAATCCTTTTACACTTACAAGAGGAATTTGGTCCGGCTTTTCAATTGTCATTATAATTGGGGCTATAGCCAGGAAAGCTACAAAGCTTTCTGACTAGAAACAGTGCCACAGGCATAATTAACATCTTGGAATGCACTGCATGTCCGCTATGAAACTCACAGCCCAATCCTAACTAAACTCCTGTGCAGTGATGCAGCGCCGCATGTGTGGGCTGCGTTGCATCAAGTTTTGAATGCTGGAGGTCTCCTTGGGGTAAAAGGACATTTGTCCCCTTCACTCAGGGTAAGCCCCAGCAGGCGCAACGGGTCAACTCGGACCTACATCAGCTCTATAGCTGGCACAAGTTCGCGTTGATTCATGCTGGCAGATCAAGTTCAGGAAGGGGGTTTGGATATGGTATGTGTTGACAACACTGATCCTGCCCCCATTCCTACCCCCACCCCGTTCAACCCCCCTCCCCACCCTCCCCCTGCCCCGTTCTGCCCCTTTCTGCCCCCTGCGCAGGACTCACCTGCTCCAGTGGGCATCCCTGCAGCCGCTGGCATCAGCGGCAATGCTTTGGACTTCCCATTTGCGGGCCCAGAACTTGCACTGTTGCAAAACACTTTATGACGATTTTGCAACAGCGCACGCCAGCAGAACTTGCGTTCCACCAGCGCATCATTCTGCTAGGATTGGGTCATAATTTTCCTGTCCAATTAATCATGAGTGAAAGCTGGAGGCCAGTGGTCAGAGCAGCTATCAAGTGGGAGCTAGGAGATGGGAAGTCAAGCCAATTATACAGTATAATATGCATAATTACAGTAGTGTAGCTAAGGTCCAGTGCACCCGGGGCCTGAGTGACGTTGTCACCCCCTAGGAGTTACATCGTCACCCCCCCCCCGGAGTGGTGTCGCCTCGGAAGTGACGTCACTCCAGGAGGTGTTGAAAACATATTTTTAATGTATTTTTTAAAAAACACAGTTTTTAAAAGCGCCTCTCTAATCCACTCAAAGGGCTGCATTGTGGTTCTGTGGGAGAGGGTGTTAGCACTACAACAGAGAAGGACTAGCCTGACAAACTATCTACACACAACATGCCCTGCTGCGCACCAGCTGACGAGGGGAAAGCAGAGCGTGGGGCTGCATGCTGTGCGTGGAGAGTTCATCAGGCTTGGCTTATTACTGAAGTGCCGCTCTTGTTGCCCCCATTCTCCACCACCTCCATGTCACACACCCCCCAACAGAGGAGCAAGGGGGCAATGAGAGCAGTCAGTGTGGACTGGGGGGTGAAGGGAAGGCGGTGAGAGCGACTACATACCTTTTTGCCACCCGCCTCCACTCTCTAGGGAAAAAAGCACCGTTTTTTGCAGAGAGCTTTGCTGGGACCACCTTAAAGGCGCAGGATCTGTGATCGGGGGAGGGGAGATGCAGCGCCTTTCCTTTTCTCGCCTCCATCTTGGAGGCGCTGAAGTGGCACCCCCTCACATGACTGCAGGGCTTGGCACCTGGGCCCCGGGCACCAGGGCCCACCCCTTGCGACGCCAGTGCATAATTACTATACATAACTAAGCACAGGGGAACCATCCTCCCTTGCATCAGATCATACTAGATGCATTTCTGACGACACAACCATGATTGAGACATGGGAGGAATCTAGGATCCTGCTCATAGGATTACTCATGAAGAAGTGTGGCTGAAGAAAGAGAACACTTTCTGAGAGAGCTGAAGGCAGTTCAAAGAGCAGAAAGACACTGTCTGTGATTTGTACATGTGTTTCAAAATCCTGGAAAACCTTCTTGCCTGGAGGTCATGGGGGGTCTGTGGGTGTCATGAACTTCTACCGTTCATCCCAAAGGGAGAGGTCTACATCTAAAGCAGCCGGGTAAGATGTCAGAGAGAAAAAGGGAAGCAAATAATGGCTTTGGGTGTTGCTGCAATTCGGTATATTAAATAATAACAAAATGCACAAGGGCAAGGGGTTAACACAGTCATGGCGAACCATTTAGGCTTGGTGTGTCAACATGTTTGAAAATGCCTAACTTGACTCTGCTGGTGTGTGTCCTCCCCCCACTTTTAATAGTACATTGACTATTGCTACTTTTAATAGTAATTTTGAATTGAACTGAACTGAAAACAACTATAGAACACATTGCATTTTATTGAACATCATTAGTGACTTTTCTGTTGCTGAGTTTTACTAGATAATAAAGGAGGTCTGCCAAAAATCTCTGCGCCTAAATGTTCAAAACAAAAAAAATGTAAGGTGTGTCGGGGCCCTGGGGGAAACACTGGCGCCAAAATGACCTCGCGTGTCACCAGTGACACGTGTGTCATAGGCTCGCCATCAGGGGGTTAACATAATGTGGTTGCTTCATCACTAAGTTCAGTCCGATCCTCACCTGCCAGATATGTCACTCCAGATGAACTAAGGGTAGATGCCCAACATCCCCACATCCTGGCAGGCATGGGCATGGGTAATGTAGGGCCCAACTGATTTACCAGCCTAGTCTCATTCCCGAGTCGATGGAGGTGAGATCTCCCCAACTGTGAAATGAATATTGTGAATAAAAGGAGGCCCTCACCCTCAACTGCTATTGCTTCGGGGGGGGGGGGCTTGTTTGGTGCATGGAGCCTTGCTCTCCTTCCTCCCTGACTGCCAGCATGGATGGACTGCTGGGAACTCTCCTCGTCCAAGTTCGTTTCCTTTCCGCCCTTTACTCAACTTAGCCCAGAACAGAACCCTGCTGCTTCTCAGCCTTCACCTCCCCTCATTATCTTTTCTTCTCCTCTTGGAGTTTGGCTGACTTACCCCTCCCTCCCTGGTAGCTCTTCAGGATTTCCTTCTTCCTCTTCAGTTCCCCTACGCTGAAGTTTTCTGCCTCTCCTTCCCTGTCTTCTGTTTCTTTCCGCTCCCCCCCCCATCCTTCTCCTCCTGGGTTTCAGTCAACCCCTTACTGTCTGCTGCTTGCTCCTTCTCCTCTTTGTCAATGCCCTTGCTTAGGCTTTCAGGCTCCTCTTCTTTCCCCTCACTCTCTGTCTCCTCCTCCTCCTATTCCCCCCCCCCCGCCCCAGCTAGCAGCCCCTTTTTAAGGAGCTTGTACCAGCTTCCCAGCCCTGTATGGCTGAGATAGCTGTCAGTTGTGTGTCTGGCTGTGTCTCTCTGTTTGTCGACCCCTGGCAATGACATCACTGCCAGGCATCATGGTAGTGAGCCACCAATCGCGGCTGCTTCAGGCAGCCTTTGTCAGGTCTCCGGAGCTCACAGGGCCAAATGCAATTAATGTGTATTCCAAGGGAAGCAAGGGCTTGCAGCTTTTTGAAAATGTTTGGCACTGACCCAGCTACAATTAACAATGACAAAATCCCATTGAAATCAGTGGGACATTAGTTGTGACCCCATCCCTTAAGTCCTATTGTTTCCAATGAGACTTAGCAAATACAAATTTTAATTGGATCAGGGCCATTGCCTATCTTGAGCCTTTCATGGGTAACCAATCCCCATACAGCTGCCAACGAAAATGGTTTCAAAGAATACTTTTGAAAGCAATCTCAAGATCACAAGGTTATTTGCCTAAATGAGCCCCTGTTCTGTGCGTTCATCCTTCCAATGATAAGATGCAAGACACAAAAACGGTTCTACAGGAGCACAGCTTTTTTATTATTAAATCATAATGTGGAAAATTGTCTCTTAGCTTTTATTAAAAAACATCCAAGGTATATTTAGCAGTTCTCTAAACGAAGCCTGTACTCATCAAAGAAATGCAATTAGCAAGTGAGCTCCCATGAAACTAAAAAGGTGTGAACCTAATTAAGTGCACAAAGAGAGGTGAAAGAGAAACTATTGGTGATATCATCTGCAGCTCAGTGCCTATTAGAAAGATAAGTCTTCATGTACTGCAGCAAGCCATGAAAGAATTCCTTCAGAAATAGAGAAGCATTGTCTTCCTGAATAATAATGATCAAAGAGATTCTTGAGTTGCTACAAATAAATCTCCGAAGCCCCCAACCAACCAGTTGTTGGGCTATAATTAAGGATGGAGAAATGGTCTTCCATTTGGAAATGTCTCAGAATTTATGGGCTTCCTTGGTAAGTGTTTGGACAAAGGTTTGTCCGTTTCAGAGAGTTCTCTCCTAGAGCAGGGGTTCTGAACCTTTGGAGGCCTGGGTACCCCCTATCATGGTCCAATTTTCTGAAGTACCCCCTGCTAATTAACTGCTAATTAATTGGATTAATCAATTAATTAGGTAATTAATCGTTAAATAAAAAATACTAAAACAATTTTAAATGTGAAAAAATGTCTTATTTAACTGTGTGTGTGTGTGGGGGGGGGAGAGAGAGACACATGCAAGGATCTCTTTTTTCTCCCAGTCACACTTCCCAAAATCAGCTCCTCCCTCCCCCACCCCACCAAAGTACATTTTCCAAAGTACAAAAATAAATCCAAAACCAAAATCAGAGAGACAGAAGGGCTTCGAAAATAATTACAATTTAAAATTCATGTTAATTAACACTTAATTAGCTGTTGATGGGGCAGATCAGGGGCAGGGCTTGGCGTACCCCTAGGGGTACCAAAAAGGTTGAGAACCTCTGTCCTAGAGCATAGCATTGGCCCATGCATGCTGATAGTTGTATCGTAAATGGAGAACTGCACTTCTCCCAAGGCTGAGCTTTGCTTCAAAATTCAGCTGCCCCTGTTCCCCTACCTAAACAAGCACACTTGGGAATAAGAGGGTTTTTTTTGGGGGGGGGGTTAAACTCCATGGGATAAAATATTTTTATGAAATGATCGAGATATTTTACCCAAATAGGTGGGGCAGGTGGGTCTCGTCACATAATTCACTGCAAGTTGCATATTTTTATCCTTCCAATATGTTTTCAGATGGTGTTTTTCTTTTCTTGGTACAAACTACCGAGACTGGAAAATAGTCTAAAATGGCATTATAATTGCATCCGGGCTTAAATCATACTCAAATGGTTGCTGCTTGAGTTCAAAACAAATATTTTCCAGTATGTAAAGAAAGCTTTATTGAACTAATACCTAGATTTATGATGGCTGCTGAAAGGACAAGGAAAGAGTTGCCAGAGTTAATATAGTATATTATAATTATATAATATGATATGCCACTCACTCTTCAAAGTTTACACTTACAAATTTGAGGGGAAAGCATACATTTAAGAACTGTGAATTTCATAGATACTATACCATTTTATATACTGGTAGTTCTCAAATTGCATGGTGAAAATAGTCCAATCCAAACTAAGTCCTCCCCGCCAATGCACCCATCCCAAGGAGATGTACACTACATCCTATGGTTAGGGGGCAGAGGTCTCCAACCTCTTTTTTTGGCCTATAGGACAGTCCCTATTTTGCTGGTGCAGGACCGAGGTGGGTAAAGACAATAGAAAAGGGAGAGGGATATGATTCAGCCACACATTCAGCCTGCCGAACCTGCCCTTTCCCTCATTCCACCTCCCTCCTCACCCAGAAACTCCCCCGTTCCACCCCTCCCACCCCATTTCTCCCATCTCCTGCTCCCGCTACCACCTTACTTTGCATTGGCGAATGGTAGCAGAGGCGTATCAGCAGCGAGTGCTGCCTGAGCACTTGCTGCTGCGCCGCCCTGGGGGTGGCGCCACTCCAGGGGCAGGGGGTGACCCGTCTTACGCGGGCGTTCCGAGGCCTTCTCCCCCGGCCTCGGAGCCGGAGAAAGCCCCGGAGCGTCCACCACAACCAGTGGCCAGGGCTTTCTGAAGGCGGCCGACTGCCGCGCTGCACTATTTATCCTTGTTTTGCACATGCGCAGAACGTTTTAACTCTGAGGTGGTGCATCCCAGAGGCGTGGAAAGACTGGAGCGAGCAGAGCAGCGCCACCCGGGGCCGAGGAGCCGCCTGGAGCCGCTGCTCCACTTGCTCCAGTCTTTCCATGCCTCTGAATGGTAGCCTAGCCTCTGGCCTGCTCATGCAGTCACCAGCAATTGCACTGGTGGCCTCCTCGCTGCACTGGTTGGCGACACTGGAGTACACAAGAGCATCACGCAACTTCCAGCAGAATCCAGGCTCTTCTTCCTGGATCTTGCCAGCTCCACTGGCAGAACATGCGTTCTGCCAGAGGAGAACTTAGTTTGGATTGGGCTGTTAATTTGCACATTTCTGAAACAGTCCAATTTACAAATTAAGACCAGAAGTGTGATTTGCATGGGCTGAAATAGGATGGTTAAGCTTACTAGACTTTTGCATGTTTGGCCTGCAAGGGAGACATGTGGGATATTTGACACACTTTTCACTGCAAGACCATGTCTGGAAAACCTCCATCTGCATTGCCCTGGGAGCCTAGAGTGAAAAAGGCATGAAAATCCATTACAATGGGTGTAAAGCTGGACGTGATCAACCAGCTCCAGAGAGGGGCCCATGTCTCGGATGCCGGCTGCATGCTTGGCTTACAGGAGAGCACTGTTTGTACCATTCAGGACAATGCAGACAAGATAAAAGTTCTCACCCAGGGAGAGCTGCAAACACAAAGAAGACCTCTCATGCTAGCAGCTCTATAATGGAATGCATGGAGTGAATGCTGAGCACATGGATAGAGGATCAAAATCAGCACCATAAGCCTGCACAATTGTGGAAGAACTGCAGAAGAAGGAAGAAATTGAGAGCTGCCTAACTCTGTGTGTTCATGGCAAGTTCATGACAGAGACACAGTTCAAGCCAACAAAGTTCTAATTCAAAGTTCAATCACTTTAGTCACTGTGCTACAGTAACTTTTTGGCTAAACCACAGCTGTCAGCAAAACTGTGGCAGAAATGTGGGTCAGAAATGATGATTCAAAATATTCATATGTAGGCTTACCATTTATTTATTTTGCACATTTTTATACCACTCTTCCTCCAAGGAGCTCAGGGCGGTGTACATGGTTCCTTCCCTCCTTTCATCCTCACAACAACCCTGTGCGGTAGGTGAGGCTGAGAGATAGTGACTGGCCCAAGGTCACCCAGGAAGCTTCGTGGCTGAGCAGGGATTTGAACCTGGATCTTCCAGGTCTAAGTCCAACACCCGAACCACTACACCATCCTGGCACCATCCGTCCCAGAAACCCAGGACCATCCCAAGTTCCATTCCTGGATCGGTCCCGGGCTTTCCAGGCCTGGTGAAGCCTCCGCCGCCACCGCTTTTTAAAGTTTAAAAACTTACCTTTTTCCGGTGGTGCCATCATGGATCTTGCGAAATCTCATGAGATCCAAGATGGCGGCACCCAAATCTTGTGAGGGCACATGGCAGTAGTACTGCCTCATGTGCCCTCACGAGATTTGGGCGCTGCCATCTTGGATCTCGCGAGATTTCGCGAGATCCAAGATGACCGACAGGAAAAAAAGTACCTTTTAAAACTTTTAAAAGCGGCAGTGGCGGAGGCTCTGGAGGGGGCAGGAATCCTGGCAGGCTTGGATGCAGCCGGCCAGGCTCCAAGCGGCGGCGAGGACAGCGGAGGATAGCGAGGACGAGCAAGATGGTGGCGGCGAGGACGACGGCAGCGAGGAAGTACGACGGCAGCCGCGGGACAGGTAAGTGGCAGCGGCGGGCGGCAAAATGGCCACAAATAAATAAATAAATAAATATTTTGGACGCCCTTTGGGTGGCAAGTGGGCACTTTGCAGCCACAAAAATTCATTTTTAAATTAATTAATTAATTACAAATCTGGGGGGGGGGTGTCCCGGTTTAGCACTGGGAAAATATGGTAAGCCTATTCATATGCCACTTTTCAACAGGAGGGGCGTAGGCTGATATGGGGCCCTGGGGCAGTGGGCCCCAGGGCGTAAGGGCAGAGAGGCTCCTGGGGGGGCGTAGAGGGCCTCTGGAGGGGCGGGAGACATCCTAGGTTTCGGTTTTTTCTTTTGTTTTTTCCCGTTTTTTTCCGGGTTTTTTAAAGGTTTTTTTTAGAAGTAACGGGGCTTTGTAGTTTTTCCCCCCCTTGCATTGCAGCCTTGCCTAGCAGCCCAGGAGTCCTGATTCACCCCCCCCCCCAGAGGGCATTAAGGGGCAATACACTTTCAAGTTTATTCTGCAGAGCAAAATTCACATCATTATGAATGCCTCATCATGTGTGCTGCTGGAAATGGAGACAGGAGGTACAAAGTGGACAAGGAGGCTTCCAAACTGAAATCAAAAAATCCCAAAAAATTGCTGCGCGGCTGCGCTGTGGGGCGTAAAGGATTACGGCCGCGCGTTTTTATGGGGGGGGCGTCAAGGGTTTGGGCCCCGGATCAAAAATGGTCTGGCTCCTCCTCTGAACAGGAATCGTTCACAAAGCAGTTTAAACAGTAAAATAAAATAAATGATTCCCTGTCCCCAAAAGGCTCACAATCTAAAAAAAATACAGAAGAGACACCAGCAACAGCCACTGGAAATGCCATCATGCTGGGGTGAATAGGAACAGTTGCTCTCCCCCTGCTAAATATAAGAGGACACCACTTTGAAAGGTTCCTCTTTGCCCAGTTAGCAGGAGATGCAGAAAGAAGATGGATTTTTTGAGACTGGTGATACGATGGAGGTCTTGCTGCCCACATGGTACACATGATCAGTCTACTCTACATGCTCTTAACAGGCTTTGCTGGTTGTTTATTTATTATTTATTTATTTAAAGAATTTATACCCCACCTTTCTCCCAACAAGGGCAATCAAGGTGGCTTTAGGATTTAGTTTGGATTGGACTGTTTTCACCATGCACATTTACAGTATTTATAAACATGTATTATGTTTTTCCCACAAGGTAGCCAAAGGGAAATCCAGTTCTTAAAATCTCAACCATTTAAAAGCAACAAGACAATATAAACAGTAAATCAGACCAATGCAGCAATGAGATCCATTTCAATAATTCAATTTTAAATGTCTCAGAAAAGAGAAGCACAAAGCACTCAACGTGGAGGTCAACTGAAGGCCACAGTGGTCATCCAGGCCATCCAGAGGTGTTCTTACGGTGGGGGCGGTACTGTAATTTCCACTCCCCGTGTGGAAAAGGCAACAGGCATGGAATGGCTCCGACGGCGAGGGGGCAGGGCCGCCTCGTGCCAGCTTGTAAATGTTGACTAGGACGGGGCGCAAGTTACAGTACCGCCCCCACCCTAAGAACGCCTCAGATGTGAGAGGTGCATCAGAGGTGCATTTTCACATGTTTGTAGTGCTTTCATACCAAAGAACCAAGAAAATACTGAAATAACATCTTTAATAGTAGGGGCATGGCAGCAATGTTTTTTGTCGTCGTTTTGCCACTTAAAAAAATTAAGCCTATATTGATGTGTGTTTCCTCTCAGGAGCTCACGGCAGGGAGGTGACCATTTGAAAGATGAAAATGAAATAAACAAACAACGTGGACAAGGTTCTCAACATTGCATGATAAATAGAGATAGGAGACGGGAGCTGAGTTGCCCATCATGAATAACGGATCCCTGGTGCTTATTCAAGCACATTTCACAACCTCTCACAATAGCAATGGGTGTACTAGTGGAGGCAGGGATGAGCAGTGCAGGAGCGACCTGAGATTGAGCATGTGCACCACCCGCTTTCTCATGTGCAAGTGGGTGGAGCGCACACACAATCACAGGGTTAGGCTGCAGCTATTTTCTGTGGATGGCGGCAGGGCAGTTCTGCCACACCTACTGCCCCTGCATTGCGTGTTCCTGAGTGGAGGGAGAATCGCTCCCCCCCAGAACAAATATTGCACTTTTGAGAGTTCAGAAAATGAAATATCTCCACAACAAAATGCATGGAAGGACAACAAGCAGCTTTGGTGTACCAAGTAGAAATATTCACAGCCCAATCCTATACTGGCCTCTGCTGGTGGGAACTAGGCTCCACACTGTCACAAACATGCCGTAAAGCACGCTATGCTGGCATGGAGGCCAGTCTCGCCAGTGTGGAGACCAACACCAGCAGGTCTCTGCTGACGAAGCATCTGCCAAGGCAGGTGAGCTCTGCGCCGGGTTGCAGGTAGGCGAGGGGAGGACGGAATGGGGGCAGGGTGGTGGCGTTTCTGGGCTGGGAGGGAGGGGATGATGGCGGATCAGGCCCGGGAGGGGGACAGGCTTGGCGGACAAGGCCTCTGGTGACTCCTATCCCTCTTTCCAGACTTGAAAGCCCGACGCGTAGTTACCTGGATTTGCGCCAGCCATTTAGCTGACGCACATCCGAGTAGCCCCAAAGAGGCTGCTGGGGCTGAACACTGGGGCTGTATTCCAGTCCTGTGCTGGACACAGCAGAGCCTGCTGCGCCGCCACAGCATCCCAGCACAGGGCTTTGGATAGGGTTGGGCTGTAAGTGTCTGCACAAAAGCTTGATTAATGTGAAAAAAAAATGGAGAAATTGCACCAAGACTCTGGTCTGGCATGTGCCATTTATTTCTGCACTTTAGTGTCAAGACACGCATTCACATAACACACTTTCTGTCCATTAGTTGCAGTTTTGCTAACGATAATCATAGCTTCCATTACCCCCAAGCAAGGATATTCTGGATGCCATCTAAAACTAGAACTTGCCTTTCTGGCTCTGACCAGCCAGTGATTACTTTTCCAAGACTTCCTGATAGCTCATATAGCATCACACTCTGCAATCATGTGGGCTTGGAAAAAGATACCCAATTTAAGTAATCATGAGACTCAAACACCAGTGTGCAGAAAGGTCCTCCGTTCTTAGCCCACTGTGATATTGCAAGCAGGACTAGGGCAATCAAGCATAAGTGAAGGGTAATCAAGAAAGGCTGAAGCTGAAAGCGACACCCTCCGAATTTCTGGTAGAGGTCACCTCAAGGCCACAGTGGTCATTATGACAACCACACATGCATTATTTCCAAGTTCTAAAAAAAGGGGGTTTTCTGGATGATATAAGGCAGGACAGATCACATACTGCATACAAAGAAGGTTTTTTTTTTCCTGGTTTTCTATGAAGTATGAGAAATTGTTTATTGGAAATAGATAAGAGACAGTTCACGCTGCTGGAGAAACCATGCATTTTTTTTTTATTCGAATGTAATGAAATATTTGTTTATTTGTGTTGGTCGGAAGAGATGCTTTGGGGCAGGCACTCAGACATCTTTAGACTGAAAGAAAGACGCTAATTGGCTTATGCTTTGAAGATTCATGGTCATGAAACAGTAATTAGGATTGGATGATGATGAAAAGAATGGGAAGAACATACAAATATAAATGTCTCTTTGTCTAACAGTTGGAATCCAATATCCCAATATCTAGCATTGTGTTACTTTGAGTCTAGCATAACATGGATTCATGATATCACATCCATTAGAGCTTCAAGGTCACTCACTACCCAAAGTGTAGTTTTGAAAAAGAGGTACGATTAAATCCCATAACTGGAATGCAAGCTGCACTCCAGTTAGCCATCCTCACAAAATTTGAGGTCACTGCAAAGGATACTGCTCCAGCAAACCATCTGCAGAGGGTGTAACGTAAATTACTTTTCTGAGACCAGTTTCACACATGTCAGTGTCCAGTGTGTTCTCCTTGCTTAGCTGCAACTATAACTGCCACTCCCAATCTCAGGCAGATGTAATAGGCAGATGTAACATTCTGCCTATTCCTGGTTGTCATGTTCATCAGTTGCTGACTGCAGCACACAGTGATAACATGTGTGTGTGTGTGTGTGTGTGTGTGTGTGTGTGTGTGTGTGTGTGTGTGTGTGTGTGTGTGTGTACAGACCTCATAGATACAAATACAAGAATGAGAACCGTTCACACAATGCTTTTTCAGTAGACTCAGTTGACACAGTCACATCAGGGCTACAGAGCATAAGGTGGTAGACCTGAACCATTCCGGCTGCAGGTAAGGGACATCATTTTGGATGCTTAAAAAACTCTCCCACAATTAAACAATGAGTGTGTCAGAGAGAAAGCTTCTAGGTAAGCCCACTGCCTGCAGGGTTACTTTTGTACATGTAATAAATTTTTCATGTAGGAGAACATTTTAAAAAAATGTGAGCCCCCACCCGTAGACTGAAATGGTACAATCATCCTACCATCTTTGAACGCTACTAGCTCACACTGCTGCATGTATAGACCAAGCTTCAGCTGCTTATCTTCAAGAGTATAAGAATAAGACAGCACATGTGTGCATGAACCAGCCTCAAAGCACTATCATGATCACAGTCACCAACTTGGGCTTCTCGTATTCCATAGCAGTGATCTGGCTACTATGTTATACCTGTCCAATCTTCTGAAATTCCACTTTGAAAGAGTTGTTGTTGCAAAAAACAAAGGGGGGGGGGGTTCACAAGAGGAACAGGAAGAGGCAGAATAGAATCATTTGATTTTGTCTGTACAAACTTTGTGAACTTTTTGTTGAAAAGCGGTATATAAATACTGTTATTATTATTATTATAATATTTCTCTCATTTATCTCATGTTCTGGAACCAAATGTACCAATTACACATCAAGCCATCGTGAATCATAAAGGTTTATCACAATATTATAAAAGTTTATCACAATATTATGCATATTTCATGGGAGGGAATCACCTTTGTAATCACAGGGAAAAGAGTTTCATACTGATGATTTCCTGAATTGTATCTGCCTGAAGTAGAAAAAAAATGGCAAGATTAGTCTGAAAAAAAACCCAAAACCCTCACCAAAAAGCGTAATTGATATGCAAATATTTATGGAAGTGAATCTTCAAGAAGAGTGAACCTAACCAATAAAACTTTCTTTCCAAGTTTGAAATCATCTTATAGACAATATTCACAGAAGGAAAAGGCCCCAAATGATTAACAACTTCCCTCAAAATATGAACCCAGTTTTGAAAACAGTCAACCTTGAGGACACAGAAAGCAAAGTCAATTTCCTCAACTA
Organism: Plestiodon gilberti rubricaudatus; assembly: GCA_026170595.1. Lineage (NCBI taxonomy): Eukaryota > Metazoa > Chordata > Lepidosauria > Squamata > Scincidae > Plestiodon > Plestiodon gilberti. The sequence goes on along the minus strand of JANXHW010000001.1, from coordinate 120,551,309 downwards.
AACATCAGTGTTGAATGTGGGAGATTTATTATTGATCCCTGTATAAAAGACATAGTCCCCACACACATTACTCCTGGGAGGCAGCTGCCAGCCAATCGTATAAAAATGTGGATTACACTGTCAATCAACTCCTGCATGCTAAACACATCTATAAAGATGGCAATCTCTGCAACAGTAGAAAGAAAGGAAAACAGGCAGCCCAGTCCTTTAACTGCAGGGGTGCACAGCACAGCACAGCACAATGCAGCAACTGAAGTGATATTGTATCAGATCATACAACTCTGTCCCACTTACCATTTGGAATGTCTAAATACGTGTCTCTTATAGCAAATACACAGGTGCAAGTTTGGGCTGATGCAGAGACAGAGCTAGTGGCAGAGGCTGGCCAGATAGGACGCTGTCCAGGGGCCCTGGGCCATCAAAGGGCCCATGACTAATGTCTGAGGCCCTGGTCAACTGTCAGACTGGTCACTGAGAAGCACTCCGAGCTGCTGCTGCTGCTGCTGCCGCCACCAAGGTAAGCAAGCCTCCTTCAAACCCTAGTACAGTGGTTCCCAAACTGGGAGGCGCAGTTCCCAGGGGAGTCACGGAAACCAGCCAGGGGCGCTGCGGAGTGCCACGGAATCCTCTCGGAAAACAGTGCAATGCCAATTGGCAGGCAGCAACATAACGTCATGGGGAGCCGCAGCCAATGGTCAAGGAGTCGCAGGTCGAAAAGGTTTGGGAAACACTGCCCTAGTGGGAGTTTCCCTTACCCACCTTAGGCACCTTTGAAAAAAGGGGGAAAGTGGCATATGAATGATTTTTAAAAAAAAAAATAAACAGTGGCATCATTGGCCCAGCATACCGTTTGATGTCTAATCCTGACTTTCATCCTCCCTCACTCGCCAATCGCAAGACCCCCCTTTTGCTATAATATGCCAATGTCACAGCAATTTTATCAAGAACGGTGGTGGGGCTCAGAAGAGCCCTGAAGTCATTTGACCATTTTTGTAAAGAGAGCCAAAACCAAAATATTGGCATTTGGTAGGAGGCCTAAGATCAGGGCATGGACTATCAGTGGCCACAAGATAGAGCAGGTGTTGAGTTACAAATATCTGGGGGTGGTGTAGGCCAGAGATCAGCCCAGGCTATTGTGAAGTTTTTGCGTACCAAGGAGGGCACTATATACCAGCGGCCCTAAAGTTATATGAGGCTAAAACACTGTCCCAACTTTTATTCGGGACAATACTTGGTCCCCCTTCCTCTAGTTTTGCTCCTTTGGAATGGGTACAATCTAAATTTCTAAGACTAATTTTCCAGGTAGTAACCAGATGTGTGACCAACGCAAGCCTAAGCCTGGAATCCAGCTTAGTAAAGATTGAGACCAGGGTCACTATTTTTTCTAATCAATACTTGGCTCAAACTGAACCACACTTCACAGGATTTAGCATCCTTAGTCCTTCGAGACCATTTTCAGTCTTCATGGTTAAAGGCAGTACTTCATAAGCTGATGAAGATGGGCTTTTCACCCTGGGCCATCCTGGAAATAGGTATTGATTAGGCGAAAGCAACAATAAGACAGAGACTGCTTGATATCGAAAGATAGGGGGATATTGGCCAAACACCAAGCTTCCTGGCAGCTGAGAGCATTAAATATGCTGTCACCCCAGCTGCCTTTCTCTCTGTATTGGAGCATCCAGGGTACAGGAGGGCATTTTCTCTAGCCCGATGGAGAGCACTCCTGTTGGCTGTGATGGATGGGCGGTATAAAAATACTCCTATGAATGAGAGGGTGTGCCCATGTGGAAGTGGGGAGGTAGAAACAATTGAACATATTTTACTTCATTGCTTGTTTTATGATGAAATTCGACTAAGGCTTATTTTTCCCCAGATTAGAAGGTATTCCAGTCTCACTGACTCAGATATTTGTAAAGAGCTTCTGAAAGGCGTTGTTTCTCGAACTACAGTTTTGAGTGCAAGCTTCTTTGCAGCCACCAGCAAAATCCATTGTAAAATTTTACAATTGGAACAACATTTTTATATATATATATATAAAATATATATATATATATATATTCCGGTTGTTTAGTAGATTTGAGAAATGTGTGCTTTTAGCAATTTTTTTAAGTCTTTCAGGATTATGAATGTATTCTTTTTTGTATGTGGGATATGTTGTTATTTGACTCAAGCTGGTCTATGACCATATTGCTAATAAACTAAACTACCCTTTGATGTTTGCATTACTGGCATCTGCCATCTTGGTTTACCTATAACATAAATTCCTTGTCCCCATAGCTATATCTAGTGATGCAGTGCCAGGACATCACATTACTGGTAAACAAAAGATAGTTACTGCCAGTGCAGCTGCCCAGCCTGCCGCTAAAGGAGAGGAGATAACAGCACTTGGCCAAGGTTCCCACACGGCCCTGGTGGCAGCACTGTGTAGAGACCTCCACCCAGAACAGTCCATAAGATGTTGTCTAAACTGGCATCAGAGGCTGCTCCTAAGAATCAGATTTCTATTATTTAGAGGGCCTCAATTGGCTAGAGCTTTTCTTTAGGCTGCAGCTGGATGGCCTGTTTGAAATGTTGCTCACAAAGAAACACCCTTCATGTAGAAAACCTGCACGTCATGGAGCATCTTTAATGTTTCTACATACGGGGATCCTTGGGGAATAGAGGGATTGTGAGGAGAACATGGAGCACCCCTTCACACACATGCCCTATACTCTTAAGTGGCACACAGTGCTATCCTGTGTAACCTTGCACCGGTGTAACAGTAGATGCACCGGTGTAAGTGCACTTATGCCAGTGTAATTGCACTTACACTGGTGCATCTGCTGTTACAAAGTTACACAGGATTGCGCTGTTAGTCAAAGAAAAAGCTTTACCATGAGATCTTGCTGATAGTATAAGCCAGCGGTTCTCAATTAGTGGGGCACGCCCCCCAGGGGGGGCGCGAGGCTCTGTCAAGGGGGGCCCGTCACCTCCGCACGCTCCGAGGCCGGCTCCCGGGAGCCGGCCTCGGAGCGGCCGGAACGGCCGGCGCTCCAGGGCCTTCTGAAGACCCAAGCGTCAATCCGGGTATTTTTCGTGTTTTCGCTCATGCGCAGAGACGAAAACGGTCTGCGCATGAGCGAAAACACGAAAAATACCCGGATTGACGCTTGGGTCTTCAGAAGGCCCTGGAGCGCTGGCCGTTCCGGACGCTCCGAGGCCGGCTCCCGGGCCGGCCTCGGAGCGTGCGGAGGGCGACGCGAAGGGGCGGGGGCGGCACCCCCCAAAACCATGTGACCGGGGGCGCGCGAACTGTCATGCCCCTCCTAGGGGGGGCATGACAAAAAATAATTGAGAAGCACTGGTATAAGCTGACCTATAGTCACATTCATTGTAGCATTTAAAGAAAAAGTCATAAAAAGTGTAGTGCTACTTTGTGGCTCAGTAGTGGAGGATTTCCTGATCAACAAGCAATACAAATGGCTATTTGTTGTAGATCTGTGTTCTTGATAACGCTTATCGAAAGTGGTAGTAGCTGAAGCTGTTTATTAGGCAAAACCACCACTTGCAGCTGAATGGGCGGGTGAGGGTGTCACAGTCACTTTGGTGCAAGCACATGGCTGCTGGATGGAAAGTCACAGTGCCGTTGTTGGAGGGGGTGTGGCACCGTAAGTGATGCAAGGCGTTGCACAGCACCTTGCATACTGGTGGAACATGGCCCCTCCCACTTGCTGCCAGAGCCGTTCCAGCGGCAAATGCAACCGCGCCATTGCCTTCGCCGCCAGAATATCTCCAGGGGTGAGTGGGAGGGGCCGCATTACACCGGCTTGCAAGGTGCGGTGCAGCATCTTGTATCACTAACGGTGCCACACCCCCTCCAGCAACGCCACTGAACAGTCAACACCCCCTATTCACATCTACAGTCTGCCCTGGGATGACAGTCCAGGGTGCTGCAACACCACTGCCTCCAGTGCCACCCAAAGGTAAGGGCAGGAATCCTACTCCCCCCCCCCTTGATTGCCATGCAAGCAGCTGGCAGAAATTTTGCCTAACAAACCACCTCAACACCCGTCACTGGTGTGGTTTCCGCTTTAAAATGTGCAAATGGCTGGCAGTCAAAAGCCTCTCCAAAAAGCATGTTTGAGTTTTGTGAACTTAAGATATGGGTACAAATAGCTCCTGACAAACCGGTAGCACTGTGCAGTTATTATCTATGGGCAGAATTCACTTGGTACCACTGTAGTAGCAGCTACCTCATTAGAGCGAATACATAGCCAGTATCTTCTACGCAGACCTCTTCACCTCTGTCCATTAAACCAAATGTATTTTGCCTGAAAAATGCCCTATTTATTGTGTAGTTCAAGGAATGCATGTCTGAGAAGACTGAAAAATAAGTGGAAATTATCATCAGGAGAGTTACACAAACTCAAACTGCGTAAGTAAAACTGCGCAAATACAGAGTCAACAGGTGCACTTATTTGTGTGGGGACAGTCTCTTCCATTCATCCATTAAAATGTTCCAAAGAAACAAATGCACGATTATATTTAAGTTAAAGGTGGGATATAAATATTTTAAATTATAATGAACCAAATATGTGGCTCTGGACAATCTGAAAGGTTAGCGTTGTCTTTTCATTCCGAGTCTTTTTGATCTGAGTAAAGAATATCTATTTATTGTGTAGGTTTTAAAACAGCTTCACATTTTCTATGAGAAGATTTTTTTTAACTAGAGGGCCATGAAGATGTCATGTTCTGGTACTGGGAGCCTCCCTAACACAGCGGCTTGGAAGAAGAACAGACATTGGTCATAACATTTTATGGTTTCATCTTTTCATGCAAAGACACGATTGTGGGGCTACATTTATATCTAGCATTAAAAATATTTTATACAGCCATCGTCTTTTACTTTTATGAAAGAACATATTTAATGCTGTCTCTTGGATACTTAAGATTTCCTCCAGTAACAGTTATATAATACAGTTTTATTATTTGATATGTCAAACTTCTGAAAGGCAAGATAAACCAACAAAAGCCAATCTTGCGAGAAGGGGGGGGGGGGAAGAGACTCCTGAATCCAAGTTCTAAAACTCCCTACATTTCCAACTCCAGGAAAAATTAATCACATATGAACCCTCTTGAAATCTCTGAGATATAATCAAGAGCCTAATCCTATCTCCTATCCCCCCTATGCCAAAAACGGATGTGCTGTATCCAACGGGGGATGGATCGGGAGGCTTCAGAGGCGAAAGGGGATTCAAATCCCTTACACCTCTGTGAGCCTCATGACCCACAATGGATCCCCTCAGACTTGCACTAGCAATTTCACTAGCGCATGTCTGAGGAGAGAAAAGGGGGCAGGGAGGCTGCAGGAAAGGGGGATAGGATCTGGTGCATGTCATTGCCACCAGATCCACCCCCTCCTGCAGGCTCCCTACCCCATTACAAACCCTCCCCACCCAGTTTCACCCCTTCCCTGCCTGTTATGCCTTCCTGCACCCCTCCCACTTCTCCTGTGGCTTACCTGCTCCGGCGGATGGCGGGAGAGCCAATGATGCGAGCAGGAAGGAGCTGGTCTTCCCACCAGCGTTCCTGGTAGCATGCTATTGAGCACGCTGCCAAAGCACCTTTTACAACAATGCTAACTGCTTTATGGCAGTCAGTGCCAGCAGAAGAAGCGCTAGGACGTGGACCAGTAAGTATCGGATTTGGGCCAATAGTAGTGTCTACCTTCTTCCATTGATTCCAATGGGACTTAAGTGCAACTAAGAGCAAAATTAGATATTACAAGAAATATATCGCTCAACCCATGTAATAGCCTTGGCTCTCATTCCAATAGCTCTCCAGTAACATCTACTAAAATAAGGCATATGACATGATGTCATCATGATCAGTGTTTTGCATCCCCCGCTGTCTTCCATCAGGTACCATTTCCATAGGCAAAGGAACTATGATAATGCCAAACATCTCATCATACTAGATGATAGTCAGAAGATCTGGGAAGGAGATGCAAGGCTACTGCTCTTGGTGGTCACTGTATCTGCCTCATGATGTCTAACTTTGCTTGGATTAGTGCTTATGTCTTTAGTAGGGGTCTGTTGGACCCATTCTTAACCCACCACCTACCCAAACCTACATCTCTGGGATGGCCTCCTCAACATCACTGAAACTGGACAGAGAGCCAGTGGGGTCCAGCAGTTGGCATGTTGGAGTGGGCTGGGGAGACTCAAGCTCAAATCTCCATGCAGCTAACTGGCTCACCCTGGACCAGTCAGTCCCTTTCACTCAGTCTAACCTCTCAGAGTTGTTGTGTGAGGACATAATATACAGCAAATCCTCACTTAAAGTCATTTCGTTATAAGTTGTTTTGTTTTAAAGTTGTTGAGGGGGAAAAAAATGATTCCCGGTCAGAGCCACTATCTGTGTGGAGTCTGAACATTCTCCCCACGTCTGTGTGGGTTCTCTCTGGCCCAGAAAGCTCACATTTATTTCAATGTTTAATATTAGTAGTGTTTTGGGTCTTTTTGGTGCTGTTTTGGTGACCAGAATTATGCCGTAAACTCTTGTTTATGTATATCAATTAGCCTACGGTAAAATTGGTTTTGTTATAAGTCGTTTCGCTTAATGTTGCAATTTCCAAGAACCTATCAACAACTTTAAAAGTGAGGACTTGCTGTATGCTGGCCCAAACTCCTTGGAGAAAGGGCAGAATAAAAATGCAAACAAAACAGCCCTCAAGAGTCTTAACAATGTCTTAAAGCCTTGTGCTACTCCCTGCCATCCGTTGTATAAACACCTTACAAGACTTTTTGTTCACAGGCCTTCACTGTAATTTACCAGATGCTTTCTTATCTTCAAGAAAGCAAATTAATTTTTTTCCCTAGCTTATAATTTCTTCACGATATATGTTTTCTTTGTTGTGTTTAATCAGTAATGTTTTCTCAGTAGTATGCTACTAAGTACTGTTTATTTCTGACATTACAATAGCTAGTTTTTTACTCACTGATAATAGCACAAAGCAACGCCTTTCCGTCATTCAGGACTTTACAGCATCCTTCAGTTTGACGCATAAGAGTCTCAGGGCTGGAGACAAATAGTCTTCCCAGAGTGTCGAAGATGGTATGATAAACTTGATTTGAAGTGTCGAAGATGATTTGAAGACTTGATGATTTGGCTTCTGGCATACACTTCCTGTTCCGCTCTTATCTCTGGTCAAACAGATTCTGCAAATGGTTTTCTTTTAATCAGACAGAAAGGGGACATGAGTGATAAGCATGTACACTATAGGCACTGATAGCTCCAGGCCTAATTGAACATTATATGCAAATACAAAATCCAGAAAGTCTTTTTTTTAAAAAAAAAAATGACATGCACCATCAGGAAAGAGTGGTTTTGAGTGGAGGAGCAGCGGGGGGGGGGGGATGCTTAACCCTTCTCTTGCTAGTTGCTCTTCCACTACACATCACATCCTAAGCTGCCTTTATCCCCATGCGGTTTCCGAATTTGCTTACCTTTGAGAGCACACATCTGGAAGCCTGCAGAGGGAAAGGAGCTGGAGAGGAGGAGGGGTTTAGAGCAGAAAAATGACTGGCGGGAAAACGGTTAGGTGGCACCTCCCTGCCACTTCTCTGCTTAAAAACAGCTCTTTTTCAACACTGCTTCTGCTGCTGCTTCTAAAAAAGCAGCAATCAAGGGTTCATGACATGCATCTGTGTGTAATGTTTGCATCTCTGCTGCACCACCTCCAACTCTCTTAACCGCTATTGTCTGTCTATATGTCTGTCTCCATGCAACTCTTATTCGTTCCACAATTAACAGCTCCAGGTGATTCAAGAAAGCAGAGAGAAAGTTAAGAGTGAGCAACTGGCACATCCTGCCCTCATGCTTCCTGATACTGTATAAAGAGGAAAAATGCATATTATCCCTACACAATGATGCGTGTGTGTCCCCTCAAGGTGGAGGAGGCAACTCACACTTTTCTCTTACCATCTCCTTGGAGAGTCCAAAGCAACTTCCAGAGAACAGGGTGCTTCCTTATATTATTTTTTCCATGTGTCAAAAGCACTAAAATGTGGCAGACTTAAGACAGACTGAAAACCACTGGCTTTGCCACAACTGTCCAAAGAAAGAAGAAACATCGGCCTTTGAAAATATGGAGCAAGATCAGTGGTATCAACAGGCAGGGCAAAGAAGTCACTTCAGGCACTAGATTTTGGGGTACCATTAAGTTGACAGTTATTTAGTTCTTGTATTTTCATCACATAGGATACCATGTAGATCTTCTATTTCAGATACCAAAATGTTTTGGGCCAGCTCTGATATAAAGCAAGGAACCTGACAGAGGGATGGAACATGGAATTGTGCCAATCAAAACATCACTTTGACAAGAAGGGGCTCAATGTGTTCCTCCTCCCTGAAGTTCTTGCTCACAGAGCAGCTCTCAGACAGGTGCTACCAAGGTCTGGCATAGCTCATTGACTTTTGTGGACTTTGGCTCCAAGGTTCCCGATTTTTATTTTATATTGCCAACAAAGTTCAATGTAATGCAGAATGAGAGTGGCCTTTTAATAGACGCTGAAGAAAATCAGTCTTCTCCAGAGATGTCTTGCGTAAGCTGATTAAAATATGACAAGTTCCAGTTTGCAAAATGTCAAGAGGAAGTTTTGAGCAGAACGTGAACTGTAGGAATAAGTGCAAAAGTACAAGCACATTCTCCTGTGATTAAATTGCGATAAGCAGTCTGGTTAGCCTTTCTGCGGTTATTTATAAGGGTGCAAGTCTATTGTTTCACCTCTGCGTCTTAACCTGACATTTCAGATCTTAAAGACCGATATCCACCTCCACTGGGATTGCTGCCAAACATTCCTGAAGTGACCAGGAGTTGATTACACCTCGGAATGAAACAATTAGGCATGATGGCTATGACAAAGCATCCAAAACTTCCAGTGGCCTCAATGACTATGATCAGGAGGAGGGGCTCTCTGGCTAGTGAAACGTTCTTCTTTTGGGGAGTTGCAAAACTAGAACTAGGAGTCTGTGAGCACAATCCTATGCTTGTCTACTCTAATCCTATGCTATGCCTATGTACCGTAAATCCTATTGTCTTAAATAGGGCTTGCTCTCAGGAAAGTGTGCATAGGATTTGAGAGAGAGAGAGAGAGAGAGAGAGAGAGAGAATATATATACAGGCTGTTTGTGTCCACATCAAGCCCTGAGTAAGCACCAACACAGAGCTTGATGTGGACACAAACAGCCTGCATAGTACCTGTGCTACGTCACCTGGCACAGGGACAACAAATCAGTGGGAAAGCAATTTCTACAATGCTTTTAGTATTGTCTTCTCCCTTTCACCCTGATGTTGCTAGGCAACCCTAGTTTCCACACACACACACACACACACACACACACACACACACACACACACACACATCGCAAATGTACACACAAGAAAACACAAAAGCAAAGCAAATGCCATCACAGAAAGGCAAATTTAATTGAGTAGCAAGAATTTCCTTTGTGAGTGGGATCATATGGACATTTCTGTGTTGCTGTGTGAGAATTAGGTTGAGAATTGTGTGGGAAATGCACCCTAGAAAGGGAGAAATCCCTAGATGTGGCATTAACTTTCTCCCTCTTGTTTTCCCAAAAGCTTATTAAAGAAAGAGGGGAAATACTGTACTTCCAAATGTGTAAACTGCTTTGAAGGGGCAGGCTGGGACAAAAACCTGGAGTGGATTTCTTTGGTGGAGGGAAAGATTGTGCTCATTTATCTTTTAAGCCTGGTGATCAGATGAGCCAAAGATTTTTGTTGGACCATGCTGTGGCACAAATGAAGTCCTGTGTCTGGATGGGTACAAGAGATGTAGGACCTGCTGTTAGAAAGATAGTTAAGGGTGTTTTAATTATGACAAGCTGCTGGATAAGAATTGGGAAGAATCAGGACTAAAAAAATTTGTACAGGGACTCAGGCTTGCAGAGAAGCACTGTCTTCATTCCATAGTAAGCCCTTCTCTTTAACTCTGTGTGGGGAGAGGCGGGCTATGCATGCTCATTGAAAATGAAATAAACACAATAAAATGCCATGAAAGTGAACTCAAAACATCCAAAATAGTTAAAGGGACATAAGATGGGCCTGGGCCTGTGGACACACAAAGGTAGTCATGTAGTGCCAGGATCAATTGTATGGCCAACATTTTAATAAGACCATTGCAAAGCATATTGCACAACTTCATATATTATCTCACAGCCCAATCCTGTGTAAGATACGGCGGCTGGCCTAAAGGACCGGCTGCCATATCCTATCCAGCTCCCATGCTGCCCCAGGGCAGCCCGAGTGCACCTCAAGGGAAGGGGACGATCATTGCACAGCACATTCCACAGCTTCATATATTATCTCAGTAATCTTTACAGAAAACCCTGTAAGTAGGGGTGTTTATTTTTGTTGATAACTGCATAAAAACACAAAACACCACCTTTCCAACCTTTTCAACCTGAATAAAAGCACACAATACCACATTTTTAAATAGAATTGGAACCAAATTACTAACTCTTCTACTAGTTGTGGAATGAATCTGGTTGAAGCAGATTACTTTTCCGGTTAGAAATAATTGAATAATTTGTTGTTTTTGCATTGAAGACTGCAGTGTAATGATATTAAAGAATCACACAAAAGAATTCACACCTGTGAATAAAAACACAAAACACCACATTTTGCATTTTAACATTTTTTTTAAAAAAACCCACCACATTTTTTAAGCAACTCTACCCATAAGGTGGGTCAGTATTCCCACCCCAATATTCCATATTGAGAGTCAGGAGCATAACAGCAAATCTAAGGTCACATATAGAGAAAAAGTAGGGGCTTTCTTTCATTGCAAAGCATATTGTGCAAACGTGCAGGAAAGAGTGACCAGACATGTATAAAATTATGCATGGGATGGAGAGAGTGGATAGAGGGAAATTCTTCTCCCTCTCGCACAACACCAGAACCAGGGGACATGAACTAAAATTGAGTGAAGGGAGAGTTAGAACGGACAAAAGAAGATATTTCTTTACCCAGCGTGTAATTCATCTGTGGAACTCCTTGCCACAGGATGTGGTGATGGCACCTGGCCTAGATGCCTTTAAAGGGGGTTTGGACAGATTCATGGAGGAAAAGACCATCACAGGTTACAAGCCATAAGCAATCTCCTGGTTTTAGAAGTAGGTTTTCTTTGTGCCAAGTGCAGGGGAGTGGCAGCAGGAAACAGGTTAAACAATCCCACTTGGTTTTCATACAGCGATATTTGGAGATCCACTTTATTTTCAGGAAACCAGGGGCCGAGCAGAAAGAAAACAACTGCAGCTGATTCTAGCGTGATGTAACAGTAGACGGAGTGTGAAATTGCATCAGAAAAACCAAGTTACTCTGATTTCCGTGGGAGTAGGAAAAGGAGGAGTCCAATTATGCCTTGCAGATCCAATGAACTATCGAAAAGACAGACCCATTTTCTTTGTTTAGAACTCAAAAAAGAAACAACAAATCCTGCAAATATATTCCGCCTTTTACCGGCACGCACAGAGTACGTCAGGCAACTCAGTTCACTCCGATTCTCCAGTGACCCTTGACCTTGACTGCAACCTTTCTCGAAGAAAACAAAATTAAGCATAAGGCAGTCTTTGAATCCTCTTGCTTATTATCTCAGTACAGCAGATGGGGAAAGCCAACCACTGAAGCGGATTTATTCAGTTTAGACTCCTCTCTGGCTGCATCCGGTTTCTTTCTCTCTTCCTAAGTGACTCTCAAGAGTCAGTAGAGACATTCGAAAGAGAGAGGATTGTGTATGGTACATATATCCTACATGGGGGGGGGGGAGGCAAATATTTATTTCTCTAATATCCTTTCTCTCACAGGCTGTATTGCCAAGATGGAATCTGAGGTACATAAGCACCTTTGTCATAATCTCTTAACCCAGTTCTTTCTTGCTTCTAGTTTCTGTTATCTCAAAGCTGATCTTATTGGTCTGTAATGTGTAGCCCATCACAGACTGGGTGAATGTTGATGAATGATTCAACAGCCCCCCCCCTTTCTGCCTCACACAAAAGAAGGAGAGGGTAAAATTTGAAAAATGTTAACTGATGTGCTCTTTTTCTATAAGCAGGGAACTTTTTGTTTTATATAAAAAGGTAAAGGTATCCCCTGACAATTAAGTCCAGTCGTGTCCGACTCTAGGGTGTGGTGCTCATCTCCATTTCAAAGCCGAAGAGCCAGTGTTGTCCGAAGACGCCTCCGTGGTCATGTGGCCGGCATGACTCTCCTTGCCACAGCGCGTAGCATGCAGCTGGAACACGAAGCGCTGTTTACCTTCCCGCAAGCGGTACCTATTTATCTACTCGCATTGACATGCTTTGGAACTGCTAGGTTGGCAGGAGCTGGGCCACGCAACGAGCGCTCACCCTGTCGCGGGAATCGAACTGCCGACCTTTTGATCGACAGCTTATGGTTCAGCGGTTTATAGAGAAGCATAAAAAAAAAACAATCTCGCCCTCCTAAAATATGAATTGGTACCATCACTGAAGAACTCTTATCGTGTGACTTTGGTGGTTGAGTAGCTCAACCACTCTAGGTTGAAAGTCTGACACTCGGAATAAATACGGTACTCCTAGCTCATCTTCTGAGTATCTTATAGAAAGGGATGTTTGTATAGTCAACTGCTTATACCAGCTATGGAAATTGTAGATTAGAATCAACAGAGAAGTCCATTTTCCTCTTTCTGGTTATCTCTCTCTCGCGTGAGCAAACACACTCACACACACACACACACACACACACACACACACACACACACACACACACACACACACACACACACACACAAACATTATTGTATTGCTTTTTCAAAGAAAAACTATCCAAAACAGGCTTGCAGAAACAGTAACAGTGTATCACAAGAAACCATAAACTAAAATGAATTTTTAAAAATCATTTTGAGGTCTTAAAAATCAAAGAAAAACCAAACAACCCAATAAAATAGTAATGAAATCAACCATTAAAAGCCACTAAGAGCTTTGGAAATTATAAAGCTCTTAACCTGTCCTCAGAAGACAATAGTGTTGGTGCCTCTTCTCATACATCAGAAGAGGGCATTCCATAAACTACAGTAGTTTATGTTTATTACAGTAGTCATGAACGAGAAAGCTCTCTTTCTCTCCCTGGTGACCACCTGCCTAACCTCTCCAGCACAAGCATCGAGAGATAGGCCTCCAAAGCGGATCTTTAATGTCGCAGGTTCACTTGATATGGATTCACACCCAGGGAAAAGGGGGGAGATGCAAGACATCAGGGCTCTCCCTCCACAAACATTGTGTCACAGCCTTCCTGCCCTTCGTGTTTTGTACTGAAGCACCACTTTCAGGGTGCAAACATGGTATAACAGCCAAGCCCTATGCATGTTTACTTGGAAGTCTATACCACAGTTTTAAATTCTTGGCGACCATGGGCCTGTCTCAATGGATCAAGGACCCAACGCATGGTGCGGGGCACACATTGGACTTGGTGTTCACTGGTGGGTACGGGGATGGTGATCTGCCCATGGAGGAGATTAAGATCACTCCTCTGTCTTGGACGGATCACTATCTGGTGAGTTTCAGACTGGCAACGTTTAATCACCCCTGCAGAGCTGGGAGACCAAATTGTATGGTCGGCCCCCAGAGACTGATGGATCCGGATGGTTTCCTGAGGGCTCTGGGGGAATTCCCAGCTTCCCGGGTCAGTGATTCATCTGATGCTCTGTCTGCCCTGTGGTATGGGGAGGCAGCTAGAGCCTTGGATCAGATTGCTCCCGAACGGCCACGGCCTTGTCGTCAAGCCAAGGCAGCTCCTTGGTTTACTGAGGAGCTGCAGGCAATGAAATGACTGGGCCGACGCCTAGAGCGACGGTGGAGGAAAACTTGTGATGAATCTGACCGAACACGGGCTAGAGCCCATTTCAGGGCCTACTCTGTGGCGGTGATGGCAGCGAAGAAGGCGTTTTTCTCTGCCACCATTGCGTCTGCGAGTAGCTGACCAGCGGAGCTCTTTCGAGTTGTTCGGGATCTGCTCCACTCGGCTCCTGTAGCGAGTGAGCTGGAGTGTTCGACGGACCGCTGCAATGATATCGCACGGCACTTCGCAGATAAAATCGCTCAGATTCGCCACGACTTGGACTCTGGTTTAACAGTTCCAGAAGTTGTCCCTACAGCATCTGTCAATTCCATCGTTTTGGATTCTTTTCACCTTATACAGCCTGAGGATGTGGATAGGGTCCTCTGTAGTTTGAGATCGTCTTCCTGCCCGCTTGACCCTTGCCCAGCTGGGCTAATACGATCTGCGCGGGTTGGGCTGGCCGACTGGGTGGAACCTACTGTAAATTCATCTTTGCGAGAGGGAGTGATGCCTAGCATCTTGAAGACTGCAATTGTGCGTCCCCTCCTGAAAAAACCATCTTTGGATTCCTCCAATTTAAATAACTATCGGCCAGTTTCCAATTTGCCTTTTTTGGGTAAGGTGATTAAGCAGGTGGTGGCGTCTCAGCTGCAGGGGATACTAGATGAAACGGAGTATCTGGACCCTTTTCAGTCTGGCTTCAGGCAGGGCTTTGGGACGGAGACAGCCTTGCTCGCCCTGCTGGATAATCTTCGCCGAGGACTGGACAGGGGGAGTGCATCCCTGCTGGTCCTTTTGGACCTCTCGGCGGCTTTTGATACCATCGACCATAGTATCCTTCTGGGCCGGCTGGCTGAGTTGGGATTAGGGGGCACTGCGTTGCAGTGGTTCCATTCCTACTTGGCTGACAGGTCCCAGATGGTGATGCTGGGAGATGCCTGTTCGGCGCCCTGCCCTTTACAGTGTGGGGTGCCACAGGGTTCTATTCTGTCTCCCATGCTTTTCAACATCTACATGAAACCGTTGGGAGAGATCATCCGGGGATTTGGTGTTGGGTGTCACCAATATGCTGACGACACCCAACTCTATCTCTCCTTGCCATCTCGCTCCAGGGAGGCTGTGGAAGTCCTAGAGCGCTGCCTGGAGACGGTTGGGGTCTGGATGAGGGCAAATAGGTTGAGATTGAATCCAGAAAAGACAGAGGTCCTACTGGTCAGGAAAGCTTCGATGCAGGTACTGAGTCACCTGCCCGTTCTGAATGGGGTTGCACTCCCCCTGCAGGAACGGGTGCACAGCTTGGGAGTACTTCTGGATTCACAGCTCTCCCTGGAAAGTCAGGTGGCGGCTGTGGCCAGGGGTGCGTTTGCCCAGCCTCGGTTGGTGCGCCAGCTGCAGCCGTACTTGAGTCGATCGGACCTGACCACGGTGGTCCACGCCTTAGTGACTTCCAGACTGGATTACTGTAACGCGCTCTACGTGGGGCTGCCCTTGAAGATGGTTCAGAAGCTGCAATTAGTGCAGAATGCGGCGGCCCGGGTGGTCGCTGGAGCTAGGCGGTTTGAATCTGTTGAGCTGCTGCTTCCGCGGCTGCACTGGCTGCCCATTCCTTTCCGAGCCCAATTCAAGGTGATGGTAATGACCTTTAAAGCCCTTCACGGTTTGGGTTCAGGATATCTGAGGGACCGCCTTCTGCCATACATTCTGGCCCACTCTCTTAGGTCATCTGAGGGGGATCTCCTGCGTGTACCACCTCTATCGCAAGTTAGGGGAGTGGCAACATGTGGGCGAGCCTTCTCTGCTGTGGCGCCACAACTGTGGAACTCCCTGCCAGGGGATCTGAGAACCACCCCCTCCCTCATGACTTTTCGGCGAGGGCTCAAAATGTTTTTGTTTCGTCTAGCGTTTGGGTGATGGGTTGTAGTCTGCCTCCTGTGTCTCAAGATGCTCTGCCATGCTGCTTTTGTGCTCCATATTGTTCCCCCCCCGTGGATTTTATTGTTTTTAAATTAAGTATGTATTGTTTTAAACTTATTTTCTGTATTTTAAACTATGTTTTTTAATTTTTGTTGTAAGCCGCCTTGGGCATTTGCCTCGGCATAGGATAAGGCGGGATATAATTTTTTAAAATAAATAAATAAATTCCCACGTAAGTAGGACTGAGTAGGGTTGTAGTCTAATGGCCCAATCCTACCACCTAACCCCCAGCGCGGCAATGCAGAGGCACCAACGCAGCACCTGCTGAATCCTGCAGGGGAGTCCCCCCAGGGTAATAGGAGTTCCAAACCTGATGAAAAGAAGGAGAAAAGCAGGGGGGAGGGGAAATTAGGGATTTCCACCTCAATCATATACAGCAGCCAAAAGAGTTTTCAACAGACAAATCTGCATGCAAGCTCAAAACCCATTGAGCCATTACGTCCACTTAAGTCCATTTTGTGCTCCTTTTTCCTTTTCAATACTGTTTCTTTCACCAGGCTGAGAAGTGAGTTTGCATACTAATAAAATGCACCTTGCTGAGGCCAAGTCAGGCTTGTCCATGGCAATTTTGTTGCCGGATGGCATTCTGGAAGCTTTCGGAGCCATGCACAGTATCCTTTTCCATGGGAGCTAAAAATCCATGAATAGAATTAACTTGTAAATTATGGCGCCTGCTGTTTGAAAGGCTCATGTATTAAAATAATGAGTTGACGAACAGCTTGGCAAGGTGCATTAGTTCCATTTTATTTAGGTTTGGTGTTTGCGTTTGTTTTTTCTCTTTTGGGCAGGAAGCGGCAATGTGCCACATTTAAAATATTCCTAAATTTAGAGAATCGTTGAGATAGCCGCTAAGAGGTCCTAATCTTGTTGTGTCATTTCCTCTACATTTATAGCAATGCTAAATCCTCTTCAGGTAGCAAATAACGTCATATTAGTTTTCCTGGTCTAGCTAGTCTATGGGCTGGATCCACAGTGCCGTCATTTACAAATCTGAAAGCAGCAGCAGCAGACCGTGTCATAATCACTTTTTCAGGGATTGGTATTCTTACATTAATATTTCGACACAGCTGCCTCTCACACCAGAACTGCTGCTCAGTCAGATTTCAGTCTCAGTCTCACTGTCAGTCTGCCAGAGAATACTGCTAGAGCCAGGAGGCCTTCCTCATTGCATCTTCTTCCTCTCATGCATAGCTGGTGTAATGGGAGAGCACCACTGGCTCGAACCAGCTCTTCCATGGTGCTGGAACGATCTCCAGAATCCACACCTGCTTCCGCCAGTCTCCTCTGTCTCCCATCTGAGCCCTGGAATACAGGCACTAAATGCAAGGGAATTGGTACGCACAGTATAAACAGAGTACTCCACAGACTGACTTGGAGAAAAAGCTTATTACATTTTTGCAGAGTATGCCCAGTATGTCTGGCACTGAAAAATAAATGGTTGTGTGCTTTTCATTTTAAACTATGCAAGCTGGTAGACTTAGGAAGAGCAGAATCAACTCTCAGATCACCTTTCAAAATGGTAGACCAGTTTAGGATGTAAATTAGCATTTGTTAAAATTGCTAATTCCTCGCATGTCTTTTGGAGTAATGTCCCTGCTGGAAAGTGCCTAGGGTAGTGAAAGATTCAGAACAGGTGGGACCATTGCCAGGTGGGTATGAACAAACTCATTCTATTATTGCCTCTGCTCACAGGCTTTGCAAATTTGTGTAATGCTTTAAAACTTACAAAACCACCAAAGAAGATAGTGAGATAAAAGAAATGATTATATACACACCATGGTCAATTATGCCTGTGTCATGCCTCATCCAATTCTCTTCAGAACAATGGTCTGCCTCCCACCTTAGACGTTTACAGCTTCAGTCCTGACTCCTGAAGCCACTTGGGACAATTCTGGAGTAGCTGATTGGAGAACTGATGGATAATGCTGTGCAAGCTCCGCCCATCTATGAGGTCACCTCAGGCTGCAGATTCGCAGGGGGTGTCCTCCTCCATCCACCCACTTGCCTTCACTGTTCCTCCTCTTCCCATCCCCTAGATTGGAAAAGGAAGGACGGGAAGAGGAAGTTTGAAGGAGAAGAGAGTGGTGGACTAGAGAAGGGGTGGCCAACCTTTCCACATGAATGCTCCTGGCCCTTTAATGGCTGTATAGGTGAGGGCATTTCAGCAGGTGCAGCTGCTTTAGCAGCACCATTAGCAATTGCAGCTGCCAAGATTCTGTCTTCTACATAACACAACTCTTAAGAACGCAGAGGGGGCCCCCCCACCTAATGGATAGGCTTACCAGATCTCCAACCGGGACAGAGTGCTAGACCTTTAGGAGAAGGAATGTGGGCAGGTGTAGCTTGTTAAAGCTTAGAGCACAATCCTAGGCATGTCTACTCAGAAGCAAGCCCCATTGTGTTCAGTAGGGCTTGCTTCTGAGTAGACATGCCTAAGATTGTGCTCTAAGCTTAAACAAGCTACACCTGCCCACATTCCTTCTCCTAAAGGTCTAGCACTCTGTCCCGGTTGGAGATCTGGTAAGCCTACTAATGGAGGAAGGTTGGCCACCCCTGGACTAGAGTGACCACTCTCTTCTCCTCCACACTTCCATTCTGTCTGTCCCTTCTTTCTTTTCTAATCCAGGGAGTGGGAGGAGCAAACACTGGCACACCACCAAGTAAGTGGAAGAGAATTTGGCAAGCTGCTTTAGGCGCGAGGAGGGACCAGCCCTGATGCTTTGCCAGGTCAGTGGAGATTGAAATGGAAACATCTACTTGAAAAGTCTCTTTTCATTATTTAGGCCCATTTTAAAATGCTCCCTAGAAACTGCAATTTGAAACTGCAAAATGAATATATTTCAGTGCACAACAGTCAACAAACCAAATGTAGAACAAATGTTTGTTCAGTGTCTGAGTGTCAGTTTCTGCTATATTCAGCATTAAATCCAAGCAAGAGTAATGGCTGATATTGCAGAAAATGACATACCTTTCTTTTACTGGACTTTAAAAATAAAATATAAATTAAAATATAAATTAAGACTGAATGTAAAAGGAATGGCATTCTTTCTTTGGCCTCATTAGTTTTCAGGCATAAAACAGCAAAGAAGAACATAAAGAAAAGAAAGATAATGCAACTGCCTACTTATTATTTCCATAAGTATATTAACTATAAGAAATTACAGTGTTTAGAGGATGAGAAAGAGCAACAGCAACAAGGAAACTTAACATCATAAGCTGACAAGATATGACAATAATGAACAACTTTTAAAATAACTTCAGAGAAAAAGAAGACAGAATACATCAAAGAGGGAAAATGAGTCTTGTATTTTAGGACAAAATGAACTATATGCAACCGTTGGTAATATTTCTTTAGCAAATAGCTGAGGAAACAAAAAGCCACGTTTTCAGATAAAGTGCTAATTTTTAAAAAGACTTTCTAATGTATTTTAGAGAGCCCCTGTAGGTAAAGCATGAAGCCAACACCCAATCAACAATGCCACCTCTTACTTGTATAGGATGGGTCAGTCGTTAGCTAATTAACATCACATAATTTCTGCTTTTCTGCAAGTGCACATAATTCATTCACACAGCTCCTTACAGATACCATTTTGATTTACTTCCCATAGCAGCTACATTTAAAGACTCACAGCACAAACAACCGTAATGTTAGGAGTCACGTAAAGCACATTTCCGGCTCCTCATGAGTAAGCGGCTCTGGTGCAGAGGCCAACACCGCTTACACTGCCAGTATCCTGAGCCTGCCCCAACAGCCACAGGTGAGTCCTGCACCGGTCAGTGCAGGGGCGGGGGGAGGGTATGGGCAGGGGTGGACATCACATCAGTGCAGGTAAGGTGGTGGCGGAGACAGGAGGGGGTGGATCAGGGGAGGAGTGGGGCGGGAAGCGGGATGGATCCCAGCAGCGGCAGTGCACACCAGGATGCTAGCCCCGTTTTCCCTGGTCGTTACACCCTCTGCCTCTCCTTGGACCTTCGCCAGCAAAATTAGCTGCTGTAGGTCTGAGGAGACCCACTGACAACCAGACAACAAGAGCTAAGTTTTACTTACCTCTCCCAAGCCATTTGATCACCCCCCCAACTGAAGACATGCAATGCACGGTCCATCAGCACAGCTGCATGGCGGAAGATGATGGGGGATAGGATTGGCCACTAATTAGATGGCTTTTTAAAAGGTTTGGATCATTCACAGAGGATAGGTCTACCACCAACTATTGGCCACAATATTTGAATGGAACGTCCATGTTCCATTCAGATTGCTGATATGTCTTATCACCAGTTTCTGGGGTGAGCAACGAAGGCTGTATCCCACGGCTCAGCCCAGCAAGCTTCCTGAGACATATGACTAGCCCAGTGGTGGCCAACTTTTCAGCATGAATGCTCCCCTGGCCCTTTAATTGGTTGTACAGGTTGAGGGCATTTCAGCAGGTGCAGCTGCTTTAGCAGCACCATCAGCAATTGCAGCTGCCAAGATTCTGTCTGCTACACAACTCTTAAGAACACAGAAGCCCTAAGGGTGGAAGGTTGGTCACCCCTGGACTAGCCATTGTTCTAAACAGAATGCTCAGTTAGCAGCTCAAGCCTATGTATGTTTACTCCAAAGTAAGTCCTGTTGTAGTCAATCAGACTTACTTCCCGGTAACTGCAGCCTGAGTGAATGTTAGTCTCATTCAGCAAGGCAGTTCCTGTGTACTGAAGAGGCTTTTAGCAGGACTAAATGCTGCCTTATTTATGGTAAAGATTAAAATATAAATTATTGTAGGAATCAACAAATAATCAAGCTTCCCATTAAACCTCATAAAATCCTTTCAGAAGAAATGCAGATTTATTGGAATGATGTTTATGAGGGTATAATTAAAAATCCACACTCACACAGAGTCTCAGAAGTCTTTTTAGCTGGAAAGATAAGGGAGTAACCAAAGATGTTTTGATCGCCTAGCACCCATAAGCCTGACAACCTAATGGGTGTTTTGATCACACATTTACAGATGAGTTAATCCAGCATATGTGAATGTAGTTTTCATATACTTCAGTGGAGCCAAATCGGATTAGAGGCAAGCTTGGCTCCTTGACTTACTCATCAAGTCTGTGCACTGAAGGTTGCAGTGGGACTCATGAAGCTTCTGTGTCTGAGGTGGAAAGTCCAAACGACACGCCCCACCTTCAAAGAGGGCATAAGTCACCTGGAAGATCTCACACCATCTAGGGGGGTGAACTCCCTGCCCCTTTATTTTTAATATATAAAATATTAGGTCTACCTTATGTGGTAGTGTTATGCGGACCCAGGAGGAGATTTGAATCTGGGTCCTCAACATGCAACTACAGCACTCCAGCTTACTTTAGGCCCAATCCTATCCCCCAACCCTGCTGATATAACTGCAAAGCAGCCTTTGCTAACGTGCACTGCAGGTCCTCTGGCGGTGAGACCAGAGCGGCCTCCTGTGCACCAGTGGAACCACGGAGACCCACCAGAGCAAGTAAGCCCACACAGGGGATGGAATGAAGTGGCGAGGGGGTGGAGTGGGGCGGGGGTGGGCGGAATGGGGAGGGGGTGGGCAGAACAGGGTGGGGCAGGGGCAGGGAGGAGGACTGATCAGGCCTGGGGGGGCAGGATTGGCGACAGCAGGACATGTCTAATCCTGACCCCCTTCCCAGGCTTGATCCACCTTCCCAGGGCAACATGGACATGTGCCAGTGAATGAGCTGGTGCAGGTTTGAGTTGACCCATAGCGGCTGCTGGGGCTTACCCCGAAGAGACCTCTAGCAGCTGAACATCCCTTGCAGGATACAGTGGTAGATGGGATTGGGCTGTTTATCATGCTACTCCTTTCAGAGTTTTGCTGTCAATTTAAGGGGTAAGTGGATTGATCCCAATGATTGCAAGAGAGGCTTTTCCTTGACTCTAGGAATGATTCAAGTGCCCAAATGGTATTACTCCCACTCACTAAGCTGAATGATGTTTCAAGCAGTTTAGCCTTTCAAAACGCTCGCATGAATTCACTCCAGTGAATTACAAGTTTCAAGGAATTAATGCCATATTTCTGGCAGAAATTTCAATATAATCTCAGGGTATAATTAGGCAATGTCACCATGGCATTAGGTTACTAATTAAGTACACTATTAGAAATTATTACTGTTTTCAAGAACATATATTTTTAACAGTAATTGTCTTTTAATAGCTACCAGAGGGATATTTTTTTCAAGGAAATTAAGACAAGCACATTAGTACAAAACTTGTTGGATCATATAGTTCTCATAGACTTCTCTCCTGCCTAATTACATTGTACATCTGGCACAATGTTGTACATCATTTCTAAGTGCTAATTGTTATATTCAGAACTCTGTTTGCTTTACTGACCACTTTATGCTGACATAAGTAGACACTCATACATTTTTGCCAAAAAGACTTCCAGCAAGGATGTGGGGAGGGGGAAAGTGGCAGTAATGGCAATTGAATTTCCTCCACCTAGGACATTGGCGATTTCAGCACAGTGGGGTGGGGAGACATCAGGGGTTAACCAAATGGGGCATTGGCTCACACCTATCAGAGGGCCCACCCAGCTGGGCCATCTACTTTGAAGAAGGCAAGCAGAACTATAAGAACCCAACATAGGCTAGCTACAGTAAGTGCTCTAAGAAGTGAGGTTTAAAATTTACCTCTGCTGTCTGTAGATGGCCTTGGCTAAGCCACGTTCAGCCCTCCATTGGTAATGTGGCAATAATAATACTGACCTACTACAAGGTAATTGTAAGGATAAGAAGATAGGTATTTTAACTAAACAAACCCCAACGTTCCCCTCCCCCATCAGGAGGTGCCCAAGGTGCTACAGATTGAAAAAGGTGGGGAAGCAGAGCAATCAGCAGAACTAGGTCTGCCATCCGTCCCGGAATTTCCTGGACCATCCAGGAACCCAGGCTCGGGTCCCGGATTGGTACCGGACCGTTTTGGGCCGGTGGAAGCCTCTGCCGCAGCCGCTTTTCCAAGGCTTGAAATTTTAAAACTTACCTTTTTTTCTGTCGGTGGCCATCTTGGATCTCACGAAATCTCGCAAGATCCAAGATAGCGACACCCAAATCTCGTGAGGGCATGAGGCAGTACAGCTTCATGTGCCCTTATGAGATTTGGGCGCCGCCATCTTTGATCTCGCGAGATTTCGTTAGATCCAAGATGGCCACCGACACACAAAGAAGGTAAGTTTTAAAATTTCAAGCCTCGGAAAAGCGGCTGCAACTCGGGCAGCTGCAGTAGAACTCCCTCCCCCAGGAGGTAGGATTGGTGCCACCTTTATTGTCATATGCTTGCTTTGGTCATTGCGATATATTTAATAAATGTGCTTTTGGAACTGAATGGAAATCATGCTGTTTAAGCAAGCCATAAGCGAGCCCTGAGAGACAGAGGTGGGGGAAATGGCCAGTTTTCCCATCCCTCTGATTGCAAGTAGAAAAGGGTTAGAGGCTAGAGTTAAAGTGGAACATTGTGAGAAAATGGCATGGTTAATTCCCCCTCCCCTGCACGCCAGTGGTTCCTTCTAATTAGGCTTACCAGATCGTCGACCGAGGCGGAGCGATCTCCCCTTAAGGGGGCGTGGCGTGGGGGGCCAGAACGCATCGCGTTCTGGCCCCCCACGCCCCGCCCCCTTAAGGGGAGAACGCTCCGTCCCGGTCGACGATCTAGTAAGCCTACTTCTAATCATAATCTCCACTTGAACTTACTGGGAGGAGAGTGGATGGGCAGAGGGGCTCTGTCTCTCCTTTCTGGTGAACCATCCGTTCTCTCAGCATCCAGTAACCAGCCCCCTCCCACCTTACTGCTGCTTTGATACCCTTCTTTTTGGGGGGAAGATGATGCCAGCTTCCTGGATCACCAACTGTTTTCACTTGTGGTTGTTTATAAAGTAGAGGCCTGTAACTGTGAGAAGTATTACTCCCCAATCCTTGCATTCCAGCATGAGTATATCCGGTGCCAATTACGTAGAAGTAAGTGTCCTTGCACGTGCTGATCATGTACGCACATATGTAACCCTAATCAGAAAGTACAACCCCTCCTATGCAGACTCAGCCATGAACAAGCCATGCTTTGTGAAACGGGACATTACTGGACACTATTTCATAGATAAGCATATAAGGTGGTGGGAAGGAGTCGAAAGGAATCCACCATGTTAATAGGTCAGAAAAACACTGCAAAGAGGAGGAGATTTGTGATTATGCATGACGTTTAGTTTACTATAAAACCTTTTGTATGTCAATTTCATTCTGAAGCTTTCATGGCCAGCTATCAATTGACAATGTTTAAGGAATACGGGAATTGAAGCCATGTAGTATAAAGAAGCTTGAACTTTAATCACATTAAAATCCAAGGAACTGAGCCCAACGTTTCGTTCCAGCCCCGTGGAACCTCTTCATGGGGATCTCGAAAGATCATGGATGTTGCTGTTCTCAATTCACCATAGTAAATTTAAACCAAAAAAGCGCGGGAAACCCAGCGGTTCAGAGCGGAAATGACAGGTCTGGAGCGAAGCACTAGCTGTCAGGTGAGCCATGTGGACTCGTTTAGCACAGCTGGTATTAATTGCTTCCTCCTCTTGTTTTCACTCTCCCTTTCTTTCCATGCTGGATAGTCCGTTCTGCTGCTGCAGTGTCTGTGTCAGTTACAGTTCGTTCTACTGTTGCAATGTCAGTTAGAATATCTCCACTGTCAGTTACTTCGGATCCCATTCCTGTTCTTAAGTTCGATTTCCTATGCAGGATAGGCAACCAAATCCGATTCGTGAATGTTAAATCTTGCTGACGATTCATCAGTGTTCCCACTGGTTTTTTACTTATTTCTAGAGCTTCCAGGTGGCGTAGTATTTTAAAATTGCTCTTTCTTTGCAGGCACACCGTTTTTTCAAATTGGATCGTGTGTTTTTCTTTCAATGCATGTTCGGTAATTGAAGACTGATCTGGATGATTCAGCCTGAGAGATCTCTCGTGTTCCACCACTCTTGTTTTTATAGCTCTACTTGTCATCCCGATGTAACATTTATGACATTCACAAGTTACACAATAAATCCCTGGGTTGGATAGTGCTGGACGTTTGTCTTTTGGGTTGCCTAGAACTTGCTGTAGTTTAGAAGTGGGTTTGAAGATTGTTTTTACGTTTCCCTGTCTTAATATTCGTGCAATTTTATCAGTTGTACCTTTAATAAAAGGAAGGCAAATCCAAATTTTTTCCTCTGTTGTCGTTTTTTCAATTTCATTGTTTATCTGAACTGTCCCTAGTCTCTTAGCCTCAATTTGGTGTTTTTGTTTAATCCAACATTTATTAATTTGACTGATGGAATATCCATTAGCTTGTAGGGAGTCATATAATACCCTTTTTTCTTTTTCTAATGAGTCCTTATCACAAACCTTTATTGCTCTGTACGCTAGGGAGTTTATTAATGAATTTTTCTGTGATGGATGGTGATTAGAATTTTGATTCAAATACCTCCCAGAATGGGTAGGTTTCCTATAAACACTGTGTCCTATTGACAGATCTTCCTTACGTGTCACCAAGACATCCAGAAAAGGTAGAGAATTGTTTTTTTCTAGTTCTACAGTAAATTGAATTTCTCTACATTGATTATTGAGATGTTGTACAAATTTGTCTAATTCCTCATCCCCATGTGTCCATACACAAAACACATCATCCACATCGTCTCTTGGGGGGGGGGATCATAGGATTCCCCAGCATGAGAAAACCTTCCAGCTGTTTCCTCCTAAGATTATTTAGCAAGCTGGAAGGAGAGAGTAGGGCCTGGATTCCTTTCTGCGGACTTATGGCCTCAAATGAATGAATCAGTCTCCCCCCCCCTCTTTAAAATGGGGCCTTTTAAATGGGCTGTTGTGAAGGCGAATTACTGAGAACCATTTTCTGGGCCACATAATCTCCTCTTTTCTGTCATCCTGAGTGGCTCAGGGTGGCCCATTCTTCAGTGAGTGAGAGTCTGTACAGGGGGGCCGCCGTATCCGTGGGGGTTAGGTTCCAGCCCCCACCGTGGATACTTGAAACCGTGGAAAGGCGCGAACACCCGCTCCGTGGTTTTCAGAGGCGCCCCCAGCACCCTCAACAGCTCTTCCAGGCACTTACTTTTAGAGGAGAAACCTCTGTTTTTTTTCTTCAGAAGTCCCGAGTGTGCAGCTTCCTTGCAGGCCTGACCAACAAGACTTAGGTGCTAGCTAGAGTCACAGCAAAGTTGCAGAGACTCTAGCTATCCCCTAAGTCTTGTTGGTCAGGCTTGCAAGGAAGCTGCACACTCGGGACTTTTGAAGAAAAAGAGGTTTCTCCTAAAAGTAAGTGCCTGGGGGGCGGGGGCGACCCCCCGCACCCTCCACAGCCCCCCCCCCGGCACTTACTTTTAGAGGAGAAACCTCCGTTTTTTTCTGGCTTTTCCTTCTATGCATATGAAACACTAGCGTGATGCCCGTGCTTCACTATGGGATGTAAGTACTTTAAATCCATTTTGTCTCTAATAAACTTTCCTTTGATTGCAATGAACCAATTAAACGTAGCGCAACTACCCCTTTTAAGACAACACCCTTCATTTACTAAAAGTCATGGTTCCATCGAAAGACAGTTGTCCCCCTCGCTGTCGTGGGGCATGGAGAACTCCTCCCAGTTGTCCACCACGTGCCTCACGATTAGCTCATGCACCTTCCTAGCCATGAGGTGAGTGTCATACATGAGATAGGAGAGGGACTGAAACAGGCAGGGGATATTCACAGGTAAGAACCTAAATAAACCTCCCACACACACCAAGCTCTGAACTGTACCATTGGAGTACTGCATTTTTATATAGTAAAGCTTAGTGGCTCTCTCTTTTTTAATACTTTAATGAATGTTAACAACACATCATTCAAAAGGAAGTCGGACACATATGATTACATACATTTACAGCAAAAATCTTTTATCAGTTGATGAGTCATGAAAAGCAGCATGATCAGTTGCTCTCTGTACCCTTTTCTGCTGCTTCACTTATAGAGTGGCCTTCTTGAGCTCCAGAAAAAGAGTCCATTCAGACAGGAAAAGCTTTTAAAATGGATTTGTTCAATTTTGTTCCTGAAAAGTTCCATAAATACTTGCACCACAGTGGACGAAACGGTTATCAAACTTTAATTATTTTAGGATTCCTTTTTATTTCTAGAAAAATAGTTTAGGGAGCACTATATATTGCCTTCCACGCTCACAGAACAATTTTTAATGTGGTTAATATTTTTCCTATTCCCTAATATGCCAGAATGACATTATTGATCGCCAAACATTGCATTTGTGGAAGTGTTCACACCCTTTAGGCCCATTCATGGGTCAGAACCTCTTAGATTGCTTTGTTGAAAGCACTGAGATTTCACACTTGCTTCTTTCAGGTACCTCCTTCTCCACTGACCTCTCTACCACAGATTCTGGTGCAGGGTGCACACAGCCCGTTCAATTAGAATGCTGACCACAGGCACATGATTCACTCCTGCCTCACACAAACTAGAGCTACACACAACAACAACAACACACTCCTCTGGCTGCAGACTGCATGGATA
Organism: Plestiodon gilberti rubricaudatus; assembly: GCA_026170595.1. Taxonomy (NCBI): domain Eukaryota; kingdom Metazoa; phylum Chordata; class Lepidosauria; order Squamata; family Scincidae; genus Plestiodon; species Plestiodon gilberti. The sequence continues at coordinate 120,523,906 of JANXHW010000001.1, read as the reverse complement.
CATTATTAATGGTGGACAAACTGGCATTCAAGGAAGGCTGTACACAATTACTTGTCTTCCTACTCGGGAGAAACCCCTGATATACTTCTGGGAAAACCCTGGCTTCCCCAGTTTGAAAAAGCACAGGTTTAAAGGTTAGAAATACAAATTGAAGTTCTAACATAAAGCCTGTTTTAATGATTTTGGAAGGAAGGCAGAATTAAAGGAAACCTCCTAGTGTTTATGTGCACTAAAGCAATACTGTGGGGTGCCCAATGAAAAAGATGCAACAGTCAGTGCGAGTGCTGTGCTGATTAAATGCCAGTCAACATCACATCACGCAGGAGAAGCTACGACAGGTCTCTCTAGGGTGTCTTCTGCATCGCATGGAGAGCTTCCACACCCTCTGCCTTGAACAGAGGAAGACAGACACGGGCACTCTCAAAGTAGAAGAGCAAGGTGATCCACTACTTTATGCATTATGGCATCTGAACTGGGATTGGAGCAAGAAAATACTCTCCGTTCCTTTCTCCTCACCATCCTGTTCATGACTGAGGGTACTGCTGTTGTTGCTGATGGAACAATGGATGAAGTCAGGCCAGCTCCTCCCTTTGGGAAGGGGTTGTGATGAGTAGTGTTCCAGAAACGACTGGTCTCCATTTCATTCCCTCTTCCCCCGCCTGTCAAGACTGATGACCTTTTCACTTGTATGCATATAAACAGGAGTCTTCAACCTTATCCAGGTAACCAGCTCCAGAAACACAACCATATATATTGATTGTACAAACTCACCCTAAGTTATTATAGCCTCCGAGTGATAAATCTGTAGCGTACAAGGTTCTCTTAAGCAGAAAGAGGCAGCCATAATTCTTAATGTTCTTCAACAATATAACTTTAGGTCTACCGTCACTAGATCTACCTTGTAAATTACTCTAGATAATGCAATTCAAATTTTGGCTCTTTTCCAGAAAAGATATATAGCTCAAAGTTAAAGCAGACTACAAGATATGAATTTGCCAGCAAAAGGTTCTGCTTTGAGGAGATTATTACTTTTCCAGCATCGCAAGGTGTAGTCCAGCTGTCCTTTGTTAACTTGAGTGGCACAGTGACTCTTTGACTCTTTGCTCTCTGCTTATGGCGAGTGTAACAATCATGTAGGTCCTTTTCTATGTAGGTGGAAAGGAAGAAACAGCTCTCCTCGGTTACTGGCAATTTGAGAAGGATGGCTTCCACATTGCACTCAATGTTTATTTTTGGAACACTTTTGTAATAGTAAATAGAGGAAGCTTTCATGACCAGGAACAATCTTCAAAAAATAGGGAATACAGGTTTTGATGCAATTACATGTTTTGATGCAATTCCATCCTGACAGCACACCGCTGTTCTGTGGACGAAACTCGTGTTTTTTTTTAATGTTTTGGCTGAAAACTAGTTTTTTACGTGTTTTAGGGTGCAATCCTATGTAAATTCTGGGCGGCAGACATAGTGTCTGCCACCTGGAATAGTCGCAAACGTGCCGTAAGGCATGTTTGACGACGACTTTAGAGCTGGGAAGGCCGGCGCAAGGCCGGCCTTCCCAGCTCTGCTGACCGAGGACTCGGGCGGCCGCCGGACTCAGCAAAGGTAGGATCTGGCAGATGCCTCTGTCGGTTGGTGGATGGGGACGACAGAGCTGGGACGGCAGCCATAGGTCCAGCTGTCCTGGGCAGGGGCGGGGACATGACGTCCACCATATCCCAGCCTTCGCCGGGATCTGGAGGGCGGCTGGGCCGTTACACGGCCGCCTCCGACTTCCACCAGCAAAATAGCTGGCGGAAGTCCGAGGAGTCCTATTGGCCCCAGCCACCGCTACACTCAGGGAAGGGAACAAGCATCCCCTTCCTCGAGTAGACTTTCCAGCGCGGGCTGCAGGATCGGGTGGACGGCCTCGCCCGCCCGCCCGATCTTTAAGTAGGATTGGGCTGCCCATCTTGTTTCTGACATTTGGTTGCTATGTGATTAACGTGTTTTTACTTGTTTTATTTCAATGTTTACATGGCATCAAAACCTGTATTCCCTATTTCTTTGAAGACTTTTGTAATAAAAATAACAACAAAAACACTCATCCCTTCCTTCATAAAGTGTTATCAGTGGACATTGCATTTTACATAATTATGTCAGAAAAAAGCAGCTTACAATCCAACCTTTGGCACTGGAGTTAGTACAGAGGAAGGACAGCCAGTGGAAAAATGCAAGCAAAAGAGAAAATGGAGGGATGGAAGTTCTGAGACAAATAATAAGGGTCAAACTAGACAATACACTTATTACATGATCGGGGCCTGTAGACTTCATTTTTCTAATGTTAATGGCATACGAGATAAATTCAATCCAGATTGGGACTGTGGGGGAGCTTTAACCCTTCAACCCCCCCCCCCGACCCCAATCTAGATCAGGCTGTCTTGTGGCCACTGGCACTCCAAGGGTGGTGTGGAACCATAAGAGGAGCAGGATGCCACTACGTGCATGTAAGCACCCTTCTCCCTCACCAGTCGGAGTCATTCTCAGTGGGTGATGGCTACCGCATGGGCAGAACAGAACTGCCCATGCGGTAGCCATCGCCTGCAGGGAATGGCTCTGACCTGCGAGGGGGAGGGGCCACTTACATGCACTAAGTGGTGTCCTGCAAAGTCGTGTTCCACACCACCCTCGGAACGCCAGTGCTTGTGGCTATTTGCTATGGGAAAGAATTTCCCGTTGGCACCACAAGTCACGCCCAATATATTCCTGATCTAGGTGCCCCTAGTTTAGGGGTTCTCCTGGATGTGCAGCTGCTGCTGGATTTCCTGGTTTCGGCTGTGGCAAGGGGAGCCTTTGCTCAGCTTCAGTTGATCCGTCAGCTGCAACCATACCTGAATCACTCAGACCTGGCCACAGTGTCCCATACCTTAGTGACGTCTAGGTTAGATTAATGCAATGCGTTCTATGTAGGGCTGCCTTTGACGACTGTCTGGAAACTGCAATTAGTGCAGATTGCAAAATGTAGCTGCCTGTGTGGTTGCGGGGGCTCATTGTTTCAACTCAGTCATGCCTCTGCTTTGGCAGCGACACTGGCTGTTGGTTCATTTCTGGGCACAATTCACGGTGCTAGTTTTGACTTTTAAGGCCCTTTACGACTTGGGACCTGGGTATTTGAGAGATCGCCTCTTTCCATACAATCCGACCCATCCTCTGAGGTCATCAGAGGGGGCCCTTTTAACCATGTTGCCACTGACGGAAGTGAGGGGGATGGCGGCAAGGAATAGTGCCTTCTCAGTGGTGGCGCCCTGATTGTGCTCCCTCCCCTTGGAATTAAGGACTGCTCCCTCTTCGGAGATCTTTCTGTGGGGCCTTACAACCTTTCTGTTCAAGATGGTGTTTAATGGCTGAAGTGATGGACTGGCATTTTTTAAAGTGAATGTAATGTTAATTGTTTAAAGCTAGGCGATCCACAGAGTGTCTTTGTTTTAAATGTATTTTTAATGTTATTGTTTCATTATTGTTATGTTTTTAAATCTGTAAGCCACCTGAGTGCCTTTACTGGGGAAAAGGCGGGATATAAATTCATTAGATAGATAGATAGATAGATAGATAGATAGATAGATAGATAGATAGATAGATAGATAGATAGATAGATAGATAGATAGATGCCACTCCCCCCAGCATCCCATTGGCATTAGACAAATCAAACGCACAGATCCAAATAATGCAATTCTATTTAGTTTCATCCTAATATAACACCTACAGCATCCTCCAACCAAGAAAGAATTTTTTAAAAAAAAAAAAACTTTCAGTTTACTTTGTACAACAATGTTTTCTATTTACAAACAAAATACCTATGTGAGAAAGGGGAAAACAATAGCCATTTTACACACTTCCCCCAGGAACGTTTCATTAAATGTCTATTTTATTTACAGATGTCAAGATCAATGATAACTAGTACATTACCAGTAACATTTCCTGTGGTTTATGGTTATTAAAGGCAGCTAGTCAGAAGAAGGCTGTGATAAAAAAAAGTTTATGATAATAGATTATGGTGCTATAATCACCATGGACTCTCTTGATAGCTTGAGGCTGAAGATGAGTGAGTGCTCCGCGGTCCCTTGCATTGTATTAATATTGTTGTTAGTTTAATAAGAAAGCAATTTACCTGCTGTGTGAGATGTAGCTCATTGATAAATGTTATTGCTTTACATTCCAAATGCTCCCCTGGCATCTGCCTTCTATAGAAGGCCTAGCTTATGATACAAGAAGGGAGGAATAGCACAGGGCAGGGGAGGGCTGCAACCATGATCTCACTTGTTTTTCTAATCAGAGTGTGGCTAAAGTATATTACAATTTTTCCCCTTCTGCCTTAGGAAAACTATGCAACACAAAAAGGGCATACTCAATGCTTCCGTGCTTGTCTGGGGGGGAGGGGGAGGGATCTGAATATTTATTTATTTCACATGTTTATACCACCCTTCCTCCAAGGAGCTCAGAGTCGTGTACATATTTCCTCCACTCCTTTTGTCTTCACAACAACCCTGTGAGGTAGGTGGGGCTGAGAGATAGTGACTGGCCCAAGGTCACCCAGGAAGCTTCGTGGCTGAGCGGGGATTTGAACCTGGATCTTCCAGGTCTAAGTCTGACTCCCAAACCACTACACCATCCTGGCTCCCCACTACACCATCCTGGCTCCCCACTACACCATTAAGGCCATGGCATGGGGGTAGGAGGCTCTAAAACCCTTTGCCCCCCACAATGGCACTACTACAAATTGGGCCCCTTACAGCTGCTGTTTGTTCCAGGAAGAAAGCTCTCTGAATATATGGTGTGGTTAATGCACCACTGAACTTGTAGAGGGTGTACATTTTTCTCACCACCAAGCACCTATAAATAGGCTTGCCATCCATCCCGGAAAATCCCAGAATGGTCCCGGGATCTGGTCCCAGATCTGTCCCGGGCTTTCTGGGCCCGGTGAAGCCCTCGCTGCTACTGCCGTTGCTTTTCAGAGGCTTGTAATTTTAAAACTTACCTTTTTTCCTGTTGGTGGCCATCTTGGATCTTGCAAAATCTCGCGAGATCCAAGATGGCCGCCGTCAGGAAAAAAGGTAAGTTTTAAAATTACAAGCCTCTGAAAAGTGGTGGCGGCTCAGGCGGCTGCGGGGGCAGCAGAACTCCCTCCCCCAGGAGATAGGATTGGTGCCACCTCTATTGCTATTTTGGGACCAACTATTTATTTATTATTTATTTAAAGAATTTATATCCCGCCTTTCTCCCAGCAAGGGCACTCAAGGCAGCTTACAATAAAACATTAAAATACATATATACATTAAAATACAGTGGTGCCTCGCAAGACAAAATTAATTCGTTCCGTGAGTCATGTTGTCTTGCGAATAATTTTGTCTTGCGAGTCACCTCCCCTGCCGTGCTATTTACTTTTAAGTATTTACAGTACTCACAGTTCCCAGAGCTCCGCTCTAGTAATGCACACCGTTTCTGGAAGGGAAGGGAAGTTTTATCTCTGCTTTGCCTTTATCTCTGCTGGTGTTAGCTATTTGTCGGGTGATAATCGGTGTGGCCTCGGGCTGTACTGTTTGCAGTCTGCTAACCCTCTTGAATACTTTATTCAAATGGCAAGTGTAGCTGTCGCCTACAGTATCCTCCTGCCGCGGTGCCGGCCAGGCTAAGGGGCGGAGCAGGCACCACTAAATGCACCATTACCTCTCGGCCGTGCAACAGCTGAAGAGGCTTTCCTCGGCGTGAGGGCGGCTCCTGTGTGAGTCAGTAAGAGACTCGAAGCAGGCAGGCAGACAGCCTGTGCCGAGTTGCTGCTGCCGCTTCTGTGCCAAAACGAAGAATGGGTAGGGTCTTAATCAGTACACCTACTAGGATGGGAAGTTTTTCAGGATGGTAGTTTTATCTCTGCTTTGCCTTTATCTCTGCTGGTGTTAGCTATTTGTCGGGTGATAATCGGTGTGGCCTCGGGCTGTACTGTTTGCAGTCTGCTAACCCTCTTGAATACTTTAACATTTGAATAGATTGTGGCTTTAGGAGCTGAGTGTGCCACAAGACGAAATTGTTTTTGCAAGAAAATTTGTCTTGCAAGTCACCAAAAAACTTGCAAAATGCTTTTGTCTTGTGAGGCATCACTGTAATTCAAAACAAATAATTAAAACAATTGAAACAAACAACCCCAATGGGTTACCTATATTTACATTTGTTAAAAGCCATTTGTTAAAAGGCCAGCCCAAGTAGCCCCATAGAGGCTGCTGGGGCTCGACAGAGGGTAAGGGGATGAACATCCCCTTACCTCGAGGAGGTCTTCAGCAGCCTCCAGCCCCACCCTGGATACAGCGGAGTCTGTCCCAGTGCCACTGCTTCCTAGCATTGGGCTTTGGTTAGGATTGCACTGAGAGAGACACATTTCAGGGCTCAAAAATATTACAGTACTCTTTGAAGCTTATAATTCTTACCCTCAGGTCTTCTTCTTTCCTCTAGGCACCCCCTTTCCTCCCACACACTAATCTTCCAAACTCATTCCCCCTGCCCCCCACCTCACTTACCTGGCTACTGCTTGTACTTCAAGGACAGCAAGTGGCAGCCTGGAAGGATGGAATATTCTCCTCGGGTGCCTGGCATGCTGCATATATTTCCCAGGGGCTACTTGCAGCAGCCATTGGTATGCACACCAATGGCTGCTGCAAGTAGCCCCTGGGAAATACAGTTTTACCAAGGGATGGTGCCATCACAATAGTCTTTGGTAAAACTACATTTCCCAGAGAAGACTTGTGACCTGGAGCTCTACATAAAAGTATGCCAGGCACCAGAGGGGGTTGCGGAAGAAATCTCCTCCCTCCCACTTACTGCTGCTCAAGTACCAGCAACAGCTACTTGTAAATGAGATAGGTTTGAAGAACTAGTAGGTGGCAGAAGGGGGCAAGGGACTTTGGTGGGAGATGGTGACAGAGTGGGGATGGGTGGGGTGGGGTGGGGTGGACTTAGTTTGAATTCAGTTTGATTTAGTAATAAATGAACCCTTTCCTGACTTTTGGAAAAGCTTGGCTTATTTGTGAGCCAATCCGAGGAACTATATAACATCACAGAGACAGAACTTTCATGTCACCTCACATAGCCTCAAATACAAGGCTTTTTTTTCCATGAAGCAAGTTCTTTGACAAAGCCAACGTAGAGAAATCAAACGGAGGTACATTACACACAAGTGTACACAAGTGTACACAAGTGCACACAAGAACCAGCTCACAGCACGCAAACAATGTCTCTCTTTAAGTAGAGGAAGAGAAAAGCTGACGCTGTAACCAGAAATAAGTATAATTGAACACCTAGTGAATTACAGAATTTGCTCGGTTCCTCATCTTCTCCTTTGGAAAAGGGTGGGGTGGACTTTTGTGGCACTCGTGTCATTTTTCCTCCCACTCAGTACATAAGTATGACTAGTCCTTCTAGAGAAAAGCAAATGGTTGAAAAACCCTCACCTCTGTATTATTATTCACCCACACAAATCTATTCCATACCCACGTATAGTCAATCACAGCCCTCATTATCTTTTTAGCACAGAACCAAATTTTGACACTGAAAACACCCTTTTTTCTCACACTTTATTTGTGATCAGAAAAAATACAAACCCAAACACCTCAGCCTGCTCATATGAAAAGTCCTGCGAAGAGTTAGAATCAACTGGACAGTGGTTTGCAAAGAGAATGATTTTTCACACAAACCTCCCAGGAATGTCACAAAGCATCATGGGAAAATTGTTGGCTTCATATATCCCCTGGAAACTCAACAGCGGGTTAACCACTTTGTGGTACTTGCCTAATATGGTTTCATCTGAAATTGGTAGACTAAAGCGGTGCGGTCAGTTTTCTTGTTACAACATACTAATCTGTCCTACACACAAACTCCAAAGAGGTTGTTATTCCTGCAGACTAAGAACATCTAATAAATACAATAGCTATTAGAGGAGAATTAGGCAGAGAAAAGAAACTTAAATATAGGTACACTTATCCTGATTTATTAACAGATTGCCAAACATTCAGTTAGTTTTAGGGCTCTTCCATTCTATATAGCAAATATATTGAATCAGCCAATTGTTTAATCTAACTGATCTCTATTGCACTGAAATCATTGTTTTGTGCCCTGACTAATACATAGTTATTGCTCAATATCATGCTATTTGGAATTATTGTTCCTTTTAAAGCCACTAACCTACTGCAGAGGAGATTGTAGGCGAAAACCACTGAAACTAGTTTACATGAACTGCAGTGCAATCCTACTACTATCTAATCCATGTCTACTCAGAAGTACCACTATATGCAGTGGGGCTTAGTCCCAGGTAAGTGTGCATCAGATTGTAGCCTTACAGAGTAATCCTATACATGGTTACTCAGAAATAACCCCCATTATGTTCAATAGGGCTTACTCCCAGATAGATGTGCAAAGGATTGCAACCTCAATATCATTATAGTCTATCTATGTCCAGCAACGTCACTGCAGGGGGGGGGTGGAGCTCCAAGTTCCGTCGGGCTCTGACCCTCTGTTACACAACGGGAGAAAGCCGATGGCCGGAATGGCTCCAAAGGCAAGGGTGCGGGGCCGCTTTCTCCCGTCGTGTAACGGAGGGTCAGAGCCCGACATAACTTGGAGCTCCGTCCCCCCTGCAGTGACACTGCTGTCTATGTCTATGAGATGGAAATGAATAAGGGAAGAAAGGCATTCTGACCCTTTCCACACTAGCAGTAGCATAGCTAGAGGGGGCGGCAGCACGGTAAGTGCTGCGTGGCGTTACACAGTGGTGCAAAGTGGCCCCTCCCACTGGATTGCCAGGTGCATCTGGGTGAAAAATGGTGGCTCTCATTCCTTCCCCCTCAGTGAAATTGTTGGGACCAGCCCTAATATGTAAGATCCTCTGGGTGGCAATTGGGTGATAAACTGGATCACCTTATAAATATTCCTTGTTACAGGGATTTGTGCATTCCTTGTTCCACTAAAAACATCAGTTGGACTTTCCCACTTTTGCAGGTCTAGAATGGGATCAATCAAACTGAGAGCAAAAAAATCCTACCTGACTCCCATAATGAGCAACCAGCTAATCTCAGACTGAACATTGGGCAGGCGGGAGGGGATTGACGATTGGGACACGACTGAAGGAGGAGGCAAGCACACCTGCCTCTCCAAGCTGCTTGCCCCACCCTCAATGTGCACCCAGCCAATCAAGGCAGGAGCTTTTTGTGCCTCTGTACTGGCATGCAAGGGGGGGGGGCAGGCAAAACGTGGCAATGTGCTATGGCATATCACCATAATGCTCGTAGAATGAGACTACAGTTTCATAAGCCCCTTTGCCTTTCTTCCTGTTTAGATAAAAGGAGGAAAAAATGCTCATGCAACACAGTTTAACACAGGAGGTGTTTAACACAGGAGGGGTGGCCTGGAGGTTGAACTGGTGCCCTGCCTGAAGAAGCTAAGCAGAGTCATCCTCAGTTCTCACTTGGATGGGAGACGGCAGCTGCTGACAGACCTTGGGAAGACACTGAGAAGGCACCGCGAAAGTACAGAATGCGGAAGTCAGCTAGAGATATAACATCTTGATAACCGTCCAAGGGTGAACTGCGAAGCTTGGAAGTGCAGACCATAAGCCAGAAGGAGGGCTACACTCAGAAGGGAAACATCTTGAGCATGGAAGGTTCTATATATGAATAGAGCAATATTGTAAAGACCCTTATCAGGTCTAGGATAGCCTGCTTATGTAAACTGCCTTGTATAAATCTGATGAGAAATCTGATGATGAGAAAGGCGGTATATAAATACAGAAAATAAATAATAAATAATAATAAACTTCAGCATGCTATATCTAGAGTGGTGAGGAGAGAAAGGAGCCCCCTCTCACTGGGATAAATTAAGGGTGTGCTTGGAGTGAGTGGGAGGCTTTGGGGGGGGTGTTTGAAAGATGGGAGAGCAGGCAAAGACATTTTAAAAAATAGTGCAAAGACTTGGCATGGCTTGGTAAATTATCCAATTTTTCCCATTTTTTTGGGGGGGGGGAGAAAAGAGTGAATTGTTTTCAAATAATTTAGAGCAGGTGTTCCCAACCTGTGGTAATAGTACCACCAGTGGTACTTTGGCCAAAGTACCACTGGTGGTACTTCTTTTGGCTAAAGTACCACCAGTGGTACTTCGGACCGCTGGACCACTGGAACCCCACTCCGATTGCAGTGCTTTTGGTGGCGTGTCTTTGCTCCCAAGAAGCTCCTGCCTTTGGTCGAGCCTCTCAGGAATGCTGAGAAGGGCCCTCCCACCTGCCCAGAGCCTCCTCTCTGTGGTTTCTGGTCTCTGAAAACCCAGAAGTAACTGGTGATGATGTCATCGCCAGTCACTTCTGGTGGTACTCAGAAGGAGAGTGGCGCTGGAGATGGTACTCGGCTGGGAAGGGGTTGGGAACCCCTGATTTAGAAGCAACTCTCAGCCAGCTCATTCCTCTCTAGTTTATTCATTGTTTCATTGAGTTTCTCAGGTTTATGTACTTTGTCAAATACCTGATTTCTTCCAACATTTCACCTGATAAGGTAAAGCAATTTACCAGCTTTAGTGGCATGTTGTTCCCAGTATACATGGTCTATTTCATAGCCATACAGGGACTTCACGGATTTCAGGGATTTTTTTTTCTTGCACAAGAAGCATCCGTGTGCTCCATGGTCACGTGGTGGAATCCAATCAAATTTGTAAAAGCCTTCCTGAAAACTGCTTGTAAATGGAACTCTATGACGTGGGCCTCAAGGTCTCAGTGTTATTTTATTTGGCATTTTTCCATTACTGTCTTCCAAGGACACTGATTTCTAAATAACGTTGAAATGTTTTTGGCAGCCAATTCAGAATGCTTAATTTCTCTGCATAATGACCATCATGCACAAAAGATGCTTTATTAAAAAAAAAAGACAGGTTGCAGGAAAATAATCTCACAAAAACACACCAGTAGCCCTGTTTGTCTTGAATAATTCCAACTTGCCATTTAGAGTAAAATAAATTTAACGCAGCACTTTAAATGATGCAATTAAACCTTATTATGTATGACAAATGACTCCATTATTGAGTTGGGATTTTTTTTAAAGAGAGTATTTGGCTGAATCCAAATTCAGAATGTCTTCAGGTAAGAAAACAAATTAAAACAAAAAAAGAGCTACAAGGCAGAGCTCAGTTGTGATTGTACAGCGGAGTGAAATTGTGAAGATGGTTTCCATGGAGTGTCTCTTTATTTCCCGGGCAGAGCTAGCATAGTTCAATATTGCCATTCCTTTGCTGTGAGGTTAACCCCAAGAGTGCCAACAGCCTTTCAATTAACTAGTCACATTGCTGCAGGAAGTCAAGGGGAAAACATGTTTATACTCCATTTCATGGGTGATCAGAAGGACTTCTTACTCTTTTTGGAACACCAGACACCACTCTGTTTGTGACTGCATTCATCCTGTGCCCATCATAAGGATGGCTCAGGGTGGCTTCTCAATGTTTTACATTCAATACAGATTGCTGAGTATAAAATACATGCACACTGTGTTAGCTGGGAAATGTGCATGCACATATATTACTTGCTTTCAAAATACATGGAAACAGAAGCTTGATCTTCTCCCAGTTTCTGCCTTGGTATATTAACATGGAACAACTGGTGAATAATACATCAATAATACATCACATAATAAGCCAAGACAAACAGTAAAAAAGACCTTCTTTAAATACAAAAATACATTGAATACATAAAAAAAACACAGGAAATCTGTCAGGGATGCAGTTGGACCGTTAGAAAAAAGGGTCAAAAAGAGGGCCCAGGAGCAAAAAAAAGTGGGCCCAGGAGCCAAATTCACATGAAGAAAAGGGGCCCAAAAGAAATGTTGTACTTCATAAAATTCCTCTGATTGGCCCTGGGCACATTTTTCACACCTTGGGCATGACTTGCCCTCAGACCGGCCTGTGCAGGAGTGCAATGTGGTTTCTGTGAATTGGACCGAAGTGTCTGGCCCCAAAGAAACTTGACCAAACAGATATAGGATTAGTGATTTGTGAGGGATGGTGTTTGCCACTGCATTGGCAGAGGAGGGACAGGCTTCCATGAGTCTCTTCTGTCCTCCCTCACACACACAAATAAGATGTTGATATGTTTATTTTATCTATTAGTATTGTCATCAAGACGAGGATCTTTTCAGGAATACAGTTTCACAGATAGTATTTTTGTGTGCATCTCTCTCCGTGAAAACTCTAAAACGGAAACATGTTTAGTATTGATTCAGATATAAAATTGTTATGAGTTTTTCCGCCCGTGTTCGGTGCCTCAGAGGAGACACTTCTGATTTGATCTAGATACCAGCCAGATGCTAACAGAACCCTCATCAATGGGATATAAGAGCCTACAGAAAAGAATACTGGAGATGCTCCATAAAGAACCACTCAAACTGGAGGATTATCAGGGTATCCAGATGATTCTCAAGCTTAAAGTGAGTGAGTTGTATGAGGTCATATATATATATATATATATATATATATATATATATATATATATATATATATATATATATATATATATATATGTGTGTGTGTGTGTGTGTGTGTGTGTGTGTGTGTGTGTGTGTGTATACACACACACACAGAGAGAGAGAGAGAGAGAGAGAGCGAGAGCAGTGATTGTTAAAGAAAAAAAACAGTCACAAACATTCTCGCTATAATTGCTTAATGTAGTTAAGGGCACTGGATATAAACAAGGGTATATCCATGGGAAGCGGTGCCAGAGAGTGCCAGAGAGAAATTAAAGATTACAAATGGAGTTGGGATGTTCAGACGTACCAAGACACACTTGAGATGAAAATGTCAACTGAGTGCAGCTTGCTAAGTTTCTACTACCTTCCCTTATTCCACTTAGAAGCAAATACAGAAATTGCATGCATGATATAACTAGGAATTTACTCAGTCATTTATCCAGAGCCATTTTCCGGCCCATTGGGCTGGTGTGATTAAGACATGCCATAGTGTGTGGCCTATGGCACACTAGTGGGTGATATGGCCAGCAAATCCATTCACTTCTGCAATCCGATGGCTCTATCTCTATCGTTATGCAGCTGGTGAAATCCATCTAAGAAGATACTTTGTGGTGGATAGACATTTCTATGCATAATTATTCTTCTAGGCAGGCTAGAATTTCAAATTCCTGGATGTCAATATTTAGTGTTCAGGTGTTAAGGCAACTAAGATGCTTGAGGTTTTTCAGGTTCTGCCTTCACAGAGGCTGATAAAAGTGCTCCAACTAGTAATGAAACTGAGTAAAAAAGAAATCAGTCTAGATCTGTATCACAAAGAAGTGAACCACGGAAATATGACAAGAACTATTAAAATGTGAACCAGCACCAGAAGCATATGAAGAAAGTGCAAGACCCCACAATAGACAGAAGCTACCTAACTGTATCCAACACAACTTCAGTACAGTGGACCCCTGCATTATGATGGTAATCTGTTCTGTATGGTAATCTGTTCCAACGGTAATCTGTTCACAATACATTGTATTGTGAAAATATTGTAATGTGAACCCAATAATGCTATCAAAAACTTGCATTTGCATCACTGACAGCACAATCCTAAGTGTGTCTACTCAGAAGTAAGTCCCATTGCGTTCAAAGGGACTTACTCCCAGGAAAATGTGTACAGGAGTGCAGCCTCATTGTCTTATCTATCACCCTTGAGTCCATCATGGTGACAATCATGAAACCGCCCCTCCTATACTTAACAGGGCTTGGGGAGGGGGCTTTGGGGAGGCCTGTGCGACCTTCTGCAGGCCTCCCCAATCCTTGGAATGCCATTTTACAGTGATCTTTGGATACTTCCAGTTTTCTTGAATCACCAAAATTGCCAGTTTTCGAGTTTCCCCGGATCGCCGTCGCTGTTGGCCCCGCCCCTGCAAACACTCAAAGTTCTCCCCGCCTTGCAGGAAGAACTTTGAGAACTGCTGCTATATATCATTCGATGTGTAATTTCATGCAAAATGCACTGAAATACACCGTTTTGAACTATCTGTATACTGTATTCTATCAAAGGTTATGGCTAGATAACCGGAATAATAAAACACAATTGCTTTATGTAACAAAAAGTGGATTTCCTTAACTCAGAACAGACCAAGGGGACTGATTGTTCCGAGAGCCAAGTTGGTTACTGGTTTGTTGGGTGATCTGTACAGTTATGTATTAAAATAAATAAAGTTAATGGGGGTAACACCATGAGTTATCAGAACAGGTGACACCAACCCTAGTGACACCACTGACTAGGAGTAATCTGTAGAAATACATACCGTAGTCCTGCCTGATGGGCATATTTGTAGAACCCAGCTCAGCCCAACCTTGTTTCTCCCTATTCACCTCTGGGGTCCATCATGGCGGTGACGCATTGAACTCTTGCACTGGGTGACACAAACCCTAGTGACGCCTCTAGCTATATTCAAACCTAGTGACGCCTCTGACTAAAACCACTGAAAGAGCAGTTTGCAAAGTCTTTGCACTGCAAAATGCAATGTGCAGCAACCCAGATTCAATCCAGGTAAATGGATCTCAGGTAGCCGGGTTGGGAAAGACTTTCAGTGCAATCCTATCCAACTTACACCACTTGTGTAACCAGCGGTGCAGCGAGGTCCCAGAATGGAAAGGGGATTCAAATTGCCTCCAAAGCGGGATTCAAAGGGATTTGAATCCCCTTTCCATTCTGGGGACTCTCGTTCTCGCTGCACAGTTGTAAGTTGGATAGGATTGCACTGTTTGGCTTGAAACCATGGAGAGCTACTGTTGGTCATAGTAGACAATGCTAGGCTCTATCGATCAGTGAGGTGATACAGTATAATATATGAGAAGCTTCATCCTGTTCTGCATATGGTGTCTGATTACTGCGGAAGGAATGGATTGATTACTATGGTTTTGCCTGAAAGTGTTGCTGGATCTCAAGATCCAGGCTTTGACAGAAGTGGTTAATATTTCTTTAGTGGCAGCCTGTGCAGGGTGCCTTAAAACTGGCAATTCACCTGCAAGGCCTGAGATGAATATTTGGCAGATTGTGTGTAAGAGCCAGAAGCTTTGAATTTGGGAGAGAAAGAGAGAACTGTGCATTGGATGAAAATGAAATACCTTGGGGCACAGGTTTCTCTCCAGGGATCTGATCAGAGAGGAGGACCTGCTGACTTATCAGAGTGCCTGTTCTTTCCCGTTATATTCTGCTTGCAATTTTTTATAAGTGGATGTTACTTTGGGTTCTAGTGCTCTGTTATCCATACTAAACTCCATAGTACTGCACCTGGAACTTCTCACCATTCGAGGAAGTGGGAAGGACTTCCCACTTTTCATGATATGCATGACATGGGGGCTATGTAAGGATCATTCTTAACACTTCTTAAAAATGACACTATATAGTGACTTGAATATAGTTTGAATTCATTGGGTTCCCCATATGGAGGCCATCTCCCTTGGGGACTCTTATTAGCATGTAGGGCACATCTCAGAATGTTGATAGTCCAGTTACTTGCTACTGTACAAGTATTGGTCAAGATTCTGAAATATCCCATTTACCAAGTATTTGAACGTCCTCATTCTTCTCCTAGGAATAAACTGTTCAGAATTTGAAATCCTTCTCGATTATTCCAAAGTCAAGGAAACACTTGATTGTTAAAAAAATCTTTTAAAAACTAGAAGACATAACTTAAGACTTCCTGCCACTAGTACCAATTCAGTGTGCTGTAATTTTGAATTTCCTCATCTCTCATGCAAAGAAAAAAACACAACCCACCAACAACCTGAAATCCCTGGAGCTTGTTTAGCTTTATCAGTGCCTGTGTACAGGACCGCCTAGGGTATTTCAGATGATAATTACAGATGTGGAAAGTGTTCCCAAGGTAAATACTCTATTACTTATTGCAAATTATCCCGTGCATATGTTTTATTTTAGGCTTTCTTGTTTTGGTTGCTCTACAGGTTAAAGGCATTTTTGGATAATTACCAATACCATCTAAATGGAGCACTATAATTTTGTTCAAAGAGTCTCAAGTGCTTATTTATACAGTGCGTCTGATTTTTTTTTAATGTATAAGCAACTTGTAAGGAGGAAGGATAATCAGTTTTCCTGTTGCCAAAATGTGCTCCATGCATCACAGTATTTAGAAAATAGAGAAGCTAAATTAACCTCAAGTATACTGACTTTGTAGCCTGGTTAATATCTAAGAACAACATAATGAGCAAATGGTGACCCTTGAGAGAAATCCAGTTACCTTCAATATGAGGATCATATTTAATGATTTATATGTCATAAAATGTCAAGCGTTGTTGGGAGTGCAGAAGATGAGAGTTGTACAAAGCCATAGTTTTTCTTCCCATGTGTATCAGATATAGGTTAAAGGTCACATCAGTGCTTGAACTCTCAACCTGCAGAAAGTCTGGTGTGGGTTCAGTGGTGCGCCACCACCCATCTCTGACCACAGAAGGTAGCTTCTGACTGGGGTGGCATTGGGGTGAGTGAAATCAGGCACTGGCTGAAGGCCCACCTGCCCAGGCAACCTTTCAGTCCTCAAGATGATGGCAGCGCAGCAGTGTCCAATGCGCCATCAGGGGAAAGGTCTGTGTGTGGGGGGGAGTACAATAGGGGGCCTAGTGCCCCCAGCAAGCTGGCTCTGGTACCAAGGGCTGACCGAACTCTGATAAGAACATAAGAACATAAGAAGAGCCCTGCTGGATCAGGCCAAAAGCCCATCTAGTCCAGCTTCCTGTATCGCACAGTGGCCCCACCAGATGCCTCAGGGAGCACACAAGACAACAAGATACCTGTGTCCAGTCGCCACTCCCTTGCACCTGGCACAGAGAAAACCCACTTCTAAAACCAGGAGGTTGCTTATGGCTTGTAACCTGTGATGGTCTTTTCCTCCATGAATCTGTCCAAACCCCTTTTAAAGGCATCTACGCCAGATGCCATCATCACATCCTGTGGCAAGGAATTCCACAGATGAATTACACGCTGGGTAAAGAAATATTTTCTTTTGTCTGTTCTAACTCTCCCTCCACTCAATTTTAGTGTATGTCCCCTGGTCCTGCTGTTGTGCGAGAGGGAGAAGAATTTCCCTCTATCCACTCTCTCCATCCTATGCATAATTTTATAAGTCTCAATCATGTCCCCCCTCAGGCGCCTTTTTTCTAGGCTGAAAAGCCCCAGACGCTGTAGCCTTTCCTCATAAGGGAGGTGCTCCAGCCCACAAATCATTCTGGTCGCTCTTTTCTGCACCTTTTCCAATTCAACTATATCCTTTTTGAGGTGTGGTGACCAGAACTGGACACAATACTCCAGATGTGGCCTTACCATCGATTTGTACAAAGGCAGAATGATATTGGCCATCAATGATATTGATGCTGGCTCTGAGGCCTGACCAAGAGACCAGAGTAGTTCAGGTAGCACTCCCTGACCTATATAAAGACTGCCGGGTCAGACTTGTCTGCTAGTCTAAACAGAACAAGTAGGAGATTCTGCTTTGCTCTTCACTGGCTACCAACTGCCCCAAACTCAGCAGAATGGGCAGCAGCCCAATTGTATGCATGCTGCCCAATGGCGACACGCTTCCCTCGCTAGCGCGGACTGCCATAAAGCAGTCCGCTCCAGTTGTAAACACATCCCCGACAGCACGCCGAGCAGCACACTTCTGTGAACACCGGTGGGAAGGCCTCTGCCTTCCCAGGGGCGCCAGAGGATGCCCGGACACGTGCTGTGGATGGTGAATCAGCAGGGAAAGGGTGAAACGGGCAGGGAGGGCGTAACGGGGTGGGGAGGCTGCAGGAGGGGGGAAATCTGCCATGGACGGCACGCACAGGATCCTATCCCCCGTCCCTACAGCCTCCCCACTCCTTTCCTCTTCTTGGAGTTACGCTAGCTAAATAGCTAGCTAGCTAACACACACACACACACACACACACACACACACACACACACACACAGAGGATGCAGCAGCTGCCATTTTGGCACCACTGCATTGGGGGGGGGGAGAATGAATAGGATTGGGCTCTGAGTCTTCTAAGACGATGGCCTTGGTGAAATGAAATGTACATTAATTTGTACAGGTTTCTGCTTGACAACTCCTCTATGCCTTAATGGTTGGATTGCATAGAACATTAAGACAAAAGAACAATACTTAAAGTGCTGTTATAAATAAGAGATGATGATAGTTACGGGGTGAAAACTCTTCTCGTGGATGTCTTTGTGCACAATCACTTTGTTGCACAATAAATGCACATTTATTGCTTGTTTATGCTTCCAGCGTTCATATCTTCCTTCAAGACTGTGCTTCAGGTGAAGATGCTCTCAAAGCACAGCATTTTATTCCTAAGAAAATGAGATTCTTCTCTCAGGGAGTGCGTTTCCTCCTATTGTAACTACAGAGTGGAACTTCGCTGTTGGCAAAGAGACGCGAGAGTTCTCTTTTGGATGAGATTGAGGAATGGGAAGACAGGAAGTGCAAAATTTTTGTGCTTCTTGTTCCTGTCACAGCTTTGTCATGTTCAAAGCTGTCCACAGTGAACAGGCCAATATTGTTATCCCAACTCAAGCGTTTACCTCAGCCTAACTAAACTTATTTGCCAATTTCTGATCTCTTGAATTAGGCAATGCTCCGGCAACCCCATTTTCATTGCTCTTTTCAAGCGCTAACACATATCAGGGATGATCCAGTTGAAGAGTGGCTAAAATCCGTGATTCAGAATTCTGCCATTAGTTGAGGCATTTTAAAGGCAATCCATTTCAAAGTTGTAAATGAAAAGCTGGATCAGTTCTTGGGAAAGGATGGCAAATGTAGAGGGAAATAATGAGGACGACACCTCTGGTATGTGACGTTGCTCCTGAAAAAGGCAAGTGGGGCTATCAGGGGAAGATTTTTGTGTCAGAAGAGGAAAAAGCAAAAGCCTGCTTGTTTGTCCTTTTAATAATGTATTTCAAGTCATTGAAGGGTTCGTTTCTTCAACAAACATACAAGGCTTTTATTTGGACAAACTGAGAAAAATTGGACCCATGTACTTCTGTCCACGTTCCTGCACTGCAACCAATTTTGTGACTAACTAAAGCGCACAAAAGCACTGAAACTCTTTGTGTAATGTGTATATAGCTGTATAGGCAGCCATTGGGAATACCAGCAAAACCAATGAAACGACATATAATGGATACAGGAAGTATTGTAAAGTAAGGAGTATAATTCCGTCATACCAGCTCATCTTCCTCCGACACCTCTGGTCCAGAGGACAAAGAAATGTTAAAGCCAGCTTCTATTCCTTAGCAGATAAAAGGTGGAGAAACTTTGTTACAAACAGCTGGGTTTTAATGGTGTTCGATTTGTATAGCTTCTCCTCTGCCATCCTGCTTTTTTTATCTAGCCTGAGCTGCCAAGGAAGAATTAAAAGGATTAGGAAGTGTGCGGCTTAACTCTCTCGAAAAGTAAGCAATTACTACCATAAGGATTATTTTCACCAAGACAAGAATAGAAATGTTCTAACATGTTTGATTAAACTTAGCAGCATATCTATTGGAAATTGGTGAAACAAAGGCAGCAGTATAGAGCAAAGAGGAAAATAGCATGGTTTCCATTGAGCTTAACGAAACACATGACAGGGCCTTGTGTCTACTGCTCTTCAACCAGAACACTTGGATAAGGTCAGGCAGGCTTTCACTCCAGTCTGAAAGATGATTATTTACATAATAGATTTATACCATGCCTTCTTTCCACCATGTCTTAAGGCCCAATCCTATCCACAGGATATGCCAGCAGACCACCACATGGATGTCAGCACAGAATCCCCTCTGAGGGTGAATGCAACATGGACAGTGATCCTCCACAGAGGGCCACTGCAGCTTCCTGGAAAGGAAAGGTAAAGATCCCCCCCACTCTCCTGCCCCCCCCACAGGGCACCACTGCATGCACACCCTGGTGGCACCACCACACTCCCTCACAAACACACATATGCATCTCAAGCCAGAAAGCAGGTGTGTGGCTAATCCTGTTGTCTATCCCTTTTTACTCTCCATGTCTCTCCTCACTCCCCACAGGCAAAGACACAGACCCCCCAAGGGAAGCCTACAGCCCACCTGCCAGCAGTGACCAGTGCTGCCCAGCTGCTTCCTGGTGAAGTTGCTGACCCACTTCTTCCACTCAGGCACCTCCATGGCAGACAGTGGGCTCGCCAGTGTGGTCAGATCTCATTGGGCCTTCACTGTTGGATCACTTGCAATGGCACAACAGCACTCCTGAGAGGAGATAGTTGGCAACTTGCCTCCTTGTGTGCTTCCCTTTCAGATGCTGCTCTGTTGCTGATACTGTTCAAATCCATCATGGGGAGGAGGCAGGCTTAATCTGGCAGTCATTGTTTTATCATCAAAAATAAACTGTGGGGGTTTCAACACCTCTCCCTTGTGCTGTTCCTATGCTGAAAATCAGCACCGACGCTGATATTTGCCCACAAAGTGACTATTTGCAGCAAATAGCCAATTGGGGGCAAATAAAAGCTTTAGTAGTGATTTTTGGTATACAGACAGCTCAGGGGCGGAACCCTTTTAAAAAAACACTCAGCATGCACCACAACGTTAGGTCAGATCAGGCCCCTTTGGCTAAGTTTTGAAGAGAAAAGGACTGCTTCTGGTCTACTTCTGATTTAAGCCTGGCTCCAAATAACAGGCTTGATATCACATGTCGTTTGATCCGTAGAGCCTTGGAATCAAGCCTATGAGTTCGGGCTCTTCTTGCTAGTGGGGGGTGCTGGAGAGTCCTGGGTCTTGACTGATATACACACACTATTCATTCCATTCTGTTTGAAGATTCAAGTGCTGCTATTTCCGTGTTTAATGGTCTGCCAATGCACAGGATGAACTGGTAGCATTCAAATGAGATGCTGAACATTATAAATCATAACCTATAGCCAGTGCTGGGGAAAAAAAAAACAGGTGTTTAATCCTCAGGCCGCTAAGAATTGAATGATGATGGATAGGAATTTTCCTGACTCTGTATAGCGTCTGGCTCTGAAAAATGGATGCTAGTTCCCAAATATTTGATACTTGCTCTTTGGAACTTGACATATATTTCAAGCCATGCTCATAGCACAGATCACTTGCAACAGACTTGTATCACTTCTACTTTGAATGAATTTAGCCAATCCTTTTGTTACTGGAGTTAACACCAGAGAAATACCAGTTTCTCAAACGCCAGTTTGATGCATTCTTTGAAAGTCACATCACACTCCATCTTGCAGTGCCTTAAATCTTCACTGGAAGATCAAGCATTTAGGAACTGATTCCCCCCCCCCCCCCGAATATTCATGACATTTCTTGGTAAAGAACAACTGTGTGAGCTGTACACTCTCCAAAATATTTCAGAATTGTTTTTATGTAAATAACAATTTCCAGTCTACATTGTCAGGATTTTCAAGTATCTATAAACAACATTTTAAAATGTCAGACTCTCGCTGGCCTCTGATGCAGTTAAGATTTGCTTCTAATACCTAATTATTTTTGATTGCCCAGGCTTAATCCATGGCACATAGCTCATTAATTGATTCAAGGCTGT
This sequence comes from Plestiodon gilberti rubricaudatus, assembly GCA_026170595.1. NCBI lineage: Eukaryota > Metazoa > Chordata > Lepidosauria > Squamata > Scincidae > Plestiodon > Plestiodon gilberti. Next base: position 120,502,326 of record JANXHW010000001.1, on the reverse strand, counting down.
ATTCTTGCATACAGACACCATAATCATCAGTCAGCTCTTGAGAGATGCGATTTGACTTTCTTTCCGATGCACAGCATGAGCTTCTGCAGGGAAAGGAGATGAATCCCTGCAGTTTTACAAAAAACTATAGGCAAAGGCCTCCCATAATGAATTCTGTATGTCAACAATGTTACGTGCAAGATGACATTTATCTTTGGAGCTCAAACACTGACTTTCTCCACCAAGAAGGTCAAACAGTGGATATGTAGGAGTGTTGTTGTTTTCCCTGTCCAAACACACATCCAAAGCAAGGCCACGAGCATTCAACAGTGTAACCAAGAAAGAAATGCCACCATTACATATTTTGATTGTTCTGGCTAGTGACACATGGAAGTAGTAGCTTAGATTAGGGTTGCTACCCTTATTTGATTGGATTACCTGCCTGCTACATTCCAAGGGATCAAGGTGGGTAACAACATTAGAATAACATTTCCCACAAATGGATAACATTAAAAAAAATTGAACTGTTAGTAGTGAGAGAGAATACCTGCAAGCTACAAGAGGGAGACTGTAGTTTGAATGTTCCTCCATAGGATTAGCTCCCTGCATGTCACAAACTAGCATATCTCCTCCTGGTTTTAGAAATAGGCTATCTCTTAATGCCAGATGCAAGGGAGTGGCAACAGGATACAAGTATCTTCTTGTCTTGTGTGCTCCCTGAGGCATCTGGTGGGCAACTGTGAGATATGGGAAGCTGGACTAGATGGGTCTTTGGCCTGATCCAGCAGGGCTCTTCTTATGTTCTTAGAGACATTTAGCATAACCCTCTTTCCGATATGCTACTTTACAACACGGAGAAAGTTGTTTTTGTTTTTTTTACATGAAGGAGCATTCAAAAATATGGTGGCACAGTCTGAAATTCTGTCACCTTATCTACCACCTCATTCTGAAAACTGCTTTCGTTGTTATAGTCTAGGGTACATTGTACTTGGGTAGAAAGGGAAGGGGAATTCACCAGCTGACTACAGTATGTACTCTGGTGCTCGTGCACTCTGTAGCCACATCTCCTACTGCCCTCTGATAGAGTTTTCATAAGGAGGGCAACACTGAACACCTAATTTGCCAGCACTCCAAACCACAGGGACATTTGGGGGGGGGGGGAGAAAGTGCTACCAGGGTCATCAGTGATCACTGCCTTCCTTAGACAAATGCTATGTTTGAGGAAAGAGAGGGGTGTGGCTGAGGAGCACATTGGTGCTAGTGGGCATGGCTAGATGATGTGCTTCTTCCCACCCCCCTGCCTAGGTGCAGCATACCCAGGCTTGTCATAACTGAGAAGTCTTCAGTAAAGTGTAGCTTGGCTGTCATGTACACTTTAGCCTCTCTTTGGCATGCAAGCGATGTTTTCTGTTCTGAAGATTTCATACCAATTTTATCAAGACCTTTACTAACTTTAAAAAAAAATCCTAGTACATTTCTGAATCGTAAGTAGAGTATTATTAAACGTATGTAACCAAATTAGATTTCTTCCAATATCTATTGTATATGACATAAACAGCCCGGTCCAGCCCAAGGCAACTGCGGTACAATTCAGGCACAATTGCAGCCCAAGTGCTTTAGGCCCGAGTTGTGCCTGAATTGTGCCTGAGTTGGGCTGCAATTGTGACTGAATTACAGCCCGGTCCAGCCCAAGGCAACTGCGGTACAATTCAGGCACAATTGCACAATTCAGGCACAATTGCAGCCTAAAAGTGGGTGTGTTGGGGGCGTGTCGGGGGTGTGACGGGGGCGGTTACGAATTTTGGTCCGGTTCCAGACACTGGAGAGCCACTGACACGCCCCCTCGAGCCCAACTCAGGCCCAAAATTTGGGCCAGCAAAAAGGGTGGACCCAAATGTGAGGAGACCCATAGGAGTCATTTTACCTTACCCACACCAGCCCTCTCCTGAAAAGTTCTAACACCCTGGGCCCGAGTTGGGCCTGAGTTAGGACCGAACAGGTGTGGCCTAACTCTGGACATGGACCCAAATAGTTACCCTATCAGCACCCAGCCCCACCCAGCCTCTTTCCCACAAAAGCCCAGCCCCAGCCCTCCACTCTCTCTCTCTCTCTCTCTGAGCACGTGGCGTGGGGTTCTGTCCCCCAGCAGCCACAAAGTGGGACTTTGAAAACTTTTCTAACACCCCACTTCTCTCTTCTCCTCTCTCCTCTCTGCCCCCCTCTAGGGCAGAGAGGGCTGTTCTGCCTGTGGCCAAACTGTTTACTGCTGTGCCTGGGCAGCTGTCTCCATGCAAGTGTTTGCTAACCCATGTCTTTCTCCCAGCCCCTCTCTCCCCCCCCCCATACAGGCAACAACACCAGCAGGTAAGTGCAGGGTTTGTGCTGACATGTGGTCTGACGTCTGCCTCTTTGCATAGAGAAATATAGGTAGGATACATGCCTCTATACCAATGTCTTGTCTCATAGCTGCCTGCATAGCCTGCCATGATATGCCTCTATACCAATGTCTTGTCTCATAGATGCCTCTATACCAATGTCTTGTCTCATAGCTGCCTGCATAGCCTGCCATGATATGCCTCTATACCAATGTCTTGTCTCATAGCTGCCTGCAATGCCTGCCATGATATGCCTCTATACCAATGTCTTGTCTCATAGCTGCCTGCATAGCCTGCCATGATATGCCTCTATACCAATGTCTTGTCTCATAGCTGCCTGTATTAATGTGAGCACACAATGCCATGAGTGTGGAACTGTAACCCATATGTAGACACCAGCTGTTCCCCCCCCTCTTTTCTCCACAGGGTCTACCGACAGGTCAGTATTGCTAGGATTGCCATGGTTGTGACCCCCAAGTTGTGTTGTTGTCTCTCTCTTTGACCCCTTTCCCTTACAGGATCATGCTCACCGTACACCCAGGGAAGGAGCGCAGACCAGGCTATGTGTCTCACACCACTCAGCTGTGTTTGATTTCTCTCCCTGCAGACCTTTGCAACTGGCACACTGGCTCCTCTTCAATGGCGATTGCTACCACGCAGCAGCTGCCATGGAACACCCCCATGTTGTTCGTCCCCCCAGGAATGCCCACTACCACAAACCGTCCGGGGAGCACCCCTGGGCCTGCAGTCTGGTTGCCCCACGGTCACCTGCCTTGATGCTGCCAGAGAGGTCTGGGAGCCTGCCCTGCAACCCACCTCAGCTGCTGCTGCTGCTGCCCCACCGCCCTGGCTGCCTACTTGCTGTCCCTCCCCTTTCTATGGAGCAGGCCGTGGTTCCACAGGGGAAGAGCCCGCATCTCCAGGTCCATGGGGCTCGCCTGATGCTGCTGCTGTGGTCCTAGAGGCTGCTGTGACTACCCCTGGCAGCCACGCCCGGCCATCTCTGCCACTGTTCCAGAACAATAAAGATGCCCCTGGAAACACATGTCCCCAATGTTGCACAAGCACTGCCCCACACACCCACACAGGCAGGCCCCAGCACACAAGCCTCTGCATGAATCCCAGCCAGGGTCCGCCACAGCCATCCCTGGGAGAACACAGCAGGGGGGCTGCCGGACCCTCTGGGACCAGAGGGGAGGGGGGAGTTGGGGGGCCTGTCAGGCAGGCAAACACTGACGGGCACTGTGGCGCACGTCCGCCACGTCCGTGAAGAGCCCTTTCAGCAACCGGGGCTCTCACCCACCCTCGGTCCGCCCATCACCGGCGTCCGTGTCCGCCCGTCACCAGCGTCCGTTTCCGCCCTCTGTCCGCCCGTCACCGGCGTCCGTTTCCGCCCATCAACGGCGTCCGTGTCCACCCTCGGTCCGTCTGCATGAGAGGCGCCCGTTCCTGCATTGCCTCCATCTGCGAAGTGCCCCCTGTGCCCCTATCGGTCTCTGCAGACCCCTCTCCCTGTATCCCTCTCCCACCAGCCGTGTTGTCTGTCTGTTTCTGACCCACCCGTGCCCCTCCCCAGCACCCCCTGTCAGTGTGCCTGCCTCCCCTCCCTGATGATGGACGCTGGCACCCCCCATGCCGCCAGAGCGCCTGCCGCAAGGTGCCGACGTTGCCCCATCTGGGGGTGTGATGAGCTGCGTGAGCCCTTCCCGCTCGCAGCAGACAAGCCCACGGCATCTCTCGGTCTTGGCCGGGGCACGGAGCAGAAGGCATGCTGGGATGCCTTCTTTGTGGGCATTGCCACGGCCCTTGAGGCCCAGGGCTTCAGGCAGCGCACGGGCATGTCCTGGCGGAGGCGGTTCCAGACCTCATGAGACCCCCTCCCCTTGTGCGTGCCGTTCCCACCCCCTCCTTCCCTTCTCTCCCCCGCTCACCCCCCCATGACTCCCACGTGCAGCCTCACCGTGGCTTGGGGGTGGCATCGCAGTCTGCAGGAGGGAGGGCAGTCGCACTCCCCCCTGCGGCAGGTGGCTGATGCCCAGGGTGCCCTGGGGCAGCTGGCACTGGCACAACCTCTGCCCTTCAGCTGACTGTCAAACGCGCAGTGCCTGCAGGCCCGCCTGTGGCTGCCCATCTGCTGCAACCGCTGCAGCAGCTGTGGTAGGTGCACGCAGACGGGCTGAGGAGGGGGCTCTTCGCTTCCACAAGACTGACAGCTCCCCACAGGAGCCTGCCTGCCTCTGCGGTAAGTTTTGCCGCGATCCTGGCCCAATGCTGTTGCCTCCAGCCTAACTCAGGCACAGTTGCAGCCTAACTCGGTCCTAGTTTGGGCCACAATTGGGCCACAATTGGGCCTCAACTGTGCCTGAGTTAGGCTGGACTGAGCCCTTATTGTCACTTTCACACTTGCACTTCTTCTGCCTAGCTATTATGTTACAGTGCACCGTTCCCAAATGCACTAGAAATTGGTATGCATATTACCCATTCCAACGAAGGAGAGCTTCTTCCCCCCTGCTGGTGGATGAAGTCGACTCAATTACTAAACTGGAACCTATTTTGATTTGCAATACACAGTATAAACAGCGTCAAGGCAATTTCCTTGGGTAACTTTCTAGCTGCCCGCAATGCTCATAAAGGACGAGAGAATTTAGAAGTCAGTCACAACTTGAGAAAACTCTTCTGAGAGAAGATATTTCTCAAAGTATTTCAATGGTTGTTTTATTTTTATACCCAGCACGTAGTCATTTTGTCTCAGCCTGATGCTTTCCTCTCAAATGTATAATTATTCTGTACATTATTCTCATGCCCAAATAATAAGTGTTGGAATAAGGATTTGTTTTGTAGCCTACCTTGGCAGGGTATGTGTTGTTCTCAAAACATTTTTTCAAAGGCTGTGTTTCTTATAATGTTATCTTTGCTCTGCTGGAGAAAAAATTAGTTTCTAGAGATGGATAGATTTTTGCAAAATGGACAAAGGACTTGTTCTCAAAATTTTGTTTTGCTTCATTGCACTTCAGTCATTTATTTTTCAGTTTGCATTTCCCTTCCACTCCTTTGGTTTAAGTATTATATGAAGTTGCAGCAAATAATGTACTTCTGCTCTCCCTAACATCCACATAAAATCTTAAGCTCTCCCCAGTTGTTTGGCTCTCCTATGGATGTAGGTTGGGATCATGCTGCTTAGCCCCCCCCCCCCGCCTTGATGCTGATGATGCATGCTTAGTCCCACCTGACCTTTCATGCATTCAGTGTTAGCCTGCAGAGACAGGTGCTGAGCATGAGGAGAGGATTGCAACCCTGGAACATTTCAGTCCCATTGACATCAATAACTTAGCTTCTACTTTCTCTGGATTTGGGTCAAGATGTAGTGAGTGTTTGCAGTCTGAAAGCCATGCATCTGCTGAAGAAGGCTATGGTGAAGTAGCTCTAAGGATCTTCAGACTTGTTTACTATCGGAGCACTCAAATTTGAACCATTGTGCAGCAAAGTGTAATCAAGCTACATCACCACAATAGCTAGGTCACACTGCACCATGGCAGCAGAACTGCCTTTCACTCTTCTGCAGTGTTAGGAATGGTTTTGCATTGGCATACATGACAACAACTGGCCCATGAAAAATAAATCCCTGTGTCCCTGTGTACTTTTCTCCTTTATCTATGGACCACAATGATAGGTGATGATAACAAAAAGCCAGGCAGATGTTGGATTTTCCTCTTCTCTTCAATGAGATAGTAAATGTTCCATGCATGTGCTAGGAGCTCTCCTCCTTTCTTACGAAGAAGACTAATGAATCCCCTGTGCACCAGGAGCTTCTCATCTCACTCATAGTCTCTCGTCTTCAGCCCAACTCTGCTTCGGAACACTTTTGGCTCAATCCACACTAAGAGTTCCACTGGTGCGTGCTGTCACAAAAGCATCGTAAAGTCCTTTGCGACAGCGCAGGGAGCCAGTGCACCACATGCCAGTAGTCACTGGGAGGCCTTCCAGACCTAGTAAGTCCAGAGCAAGAGCGAGGGGAGGGCAGGGGGAAGGCAGGGAGGGGAGAACGGGGCAGGGAGAGGGCAGAACGGGGGGCAACGGGGGCAGGGAGTGGGCGGATCAGGTCTGGGAGGGGAGGGGATCAACTGCACCAGTGCAAACCCCCTTCCTGGGCCTGATCTGCCTGCATGATAAACGCAGACTTGCGTCAGTTATATTACTGGCACAGGTCAGAGTTGGCCCATGTGGCTGCTGGAGACATTTGCAGACAAATGTCCGCTAACCCCAAGGAGACCTCCAGCAGCCAAAAATCCCCCGCAGGATGCAGTGCAGACCATACTGATGCTGCTGCATTGCCGCATGGGGATTTGCACTGGATTGGGCTGCCCGACTACTGAACAATTGTCTAGTGATATACAGGAATTTCTCCTCCCCGCTTCGAACAAGAAATGTAGAAGGCATAGGTAGAAAGACATAGGTAGAAAACATTTCTGTTGCACTCTCTGCTGAAGGCACTCAAAGCATATAATCACTCTAAAACACATGCACGGAAACGAAAACCCCACTAGAACCAAGAGCAGAGGCAACATCCTCATAGCACCTCATTATAAACAACAGCATCCTCCAACCACTTGAAGTCGGTTATCGCAATGCACAGCATCACAGCACCAGGCAGCAGTCATAGGCAGGTGAAGATGAATACCCTGCAATGCATCTTGACATCAACACTTGTTTATTTGATAACAAAAACATTCAAAAAGATAAGAGAACAAAATAATTGAATATATCAACACCAACAATTGTACACAGTATTATACAGACGAAAACTACACATAAGGCTGTACCTTATCCTAAACATATCATGCCAGTGAAGAACCAATAGACAATGTTTCTTTGTTCATCTCATTCTCTGGGTCTTTTGAAGAGTGTCAATTTCCTTCAGAGTGTTGTTGGTCACTTCCACTAATAGCATTACAGGTACTTGTGGAGTATGGCCAACACTGCTCATTCTCTCTCTCTCTCTCTCTCTCTCTCTTTCTCGTGTGTGTGTGTGTGTGTGTGTGTGTGTGTGTGTTCCTACACATGCCATGCACACATGCACAATAAATCTCAAATTGAACCAAATTGGGGGAATTAGCAATACTTCTAGAGCGAGAGGTCAAATTCGGCATAGTTTTGCGATCGTCGATGTGGGTGAGCAGTGCAAACAACCAAAAAGTGCCTCAAAATTAGGCTACTAGTAACCCCGAGACGGAGCTTTTCAAATCAGCCAGGGCAGGGCTGCACGATTCCAGGTTCCAGGGGAGAAAAACACAACAAAAGGTGCTCCTTTGACCTAGAAAGGTAGCTCCTCAATGGTTGAGGTCATCTACTAGAGCAAGAGGGCTCAGCAAGAGTCTTCCTGACCACAGGACAGCATTGCCAAGCCACTCAAACATACAGCAGGACAGGATGGGCTCCTTGGCAAATGGCAAGATGAAGAAAATGCTCAGCAGCATGGGGGACATTTCCCCAAGAAAAGTCACCTAAACTGGAGAAGGATTCTACTGAGAAAGAAACCTCAAAGTGCAGCATGGCATCTGTATTGGGAAAAGAGATGACAAAAATTATGCTTCCAGAGCAGGACTAGTTATAAGACTTTGCACAAACAAAAGCATATCTGGGTACACAAAAAGGTTTGGAGCTTCTCTTTGGGTATGCGCAGCACAAATTTCCTGGACTTGATTGGGCTTGAGTGTGTCCTTCCAGGAGCACATGAAGGCTTGATTGCTCCCCAAATCGAAGAAGTTCCTGAGGGACAAAAGGCATGACAGGCGTGTGCTGCACCCAGGCTCTGGTCGTTGTTGGGAGAGGCTTCTTGGCATAGGAATCTGGAAAGATTGTCTGGTGGCCTGGCCACTGGGTAATTTGAAACTGAAATTATGATGCAGCTGGACTTGTGCTTGCTGCAGCAATATACTATAAAGATGGGGCACCCAAATTTGCAAGACATTGGAGAAGGAAAAGGGATACACAGATGCCACACAGGCTATAGCTTTCTGTCCCCTTAATGGCCCTTAATTGGCATGACATCTTCTAAGGCAGTTGCGGGGCTATTGTGGGGCTGGGGATGTGTGCCCCCAGGTGCAGCCCATGGTCTACTTCAGAGTATCAGCAATGGCGGCACCTTTCGTGACCCCAACAGCTTCTTCCGCAGCCACAGCAGCTGCGGAAGTTGGTCGGGTGTTTTTGAGGGCGGGAGAATGGCCCTCCTGTCCTTCCTTGCTCCTGGAAGGCTCCAAATGGAGAGTTTCCTGAAGGGATGTCCCGCCCCCGGCCCCCCTCCAGCAACTTCACTGCTTCTAAGAGTTCAGCATGACACTGCCCCCTTGCAGAGCAAAGTACTGCCTAGCGTCCAGAAATGCCAGCCAGAAACCAAAATGGAGTTAAGTTAGACAGCACACGTGTTGGGAAAAAGAGGACGTTTATAATACAAGATTTGCTATAAAGGCTGCCTAATTTGTGAGTGCCAGAGCTCTCCAGGGTGTATCTGGGAGAATCCCTTGCAATTTCTCCTGCAACAGCATGGATTGGGAGAATCCCCTCCCGCAAAAAATCTGTTTGAGTGGATACTGTAGCCCATTTCAGCACCACCTTGCCCCCTCCCTTTTGATTTGGGAGACAGAACATAGCATGAGTTCAGATCAGGATGTACATGGCTTGAACTGCCTGGGCATGCTAAATGTGCCCCCCCCCCAAGTTGACTTGATAGAGCCCTTAGCTAGTAAATATTACTGTTTTGCCTTATTAGGGAAACTGGAACATTTCCAGAACCAAACAGTTAAAGCTTTCTTTACTTAGGGGCATGTAGCTTCATATTTAAAACAAAAATAAGCACAAAAAGATGTGATGTTTTGTTTTCACCTCTAAAGATTTAAGACAAAAACTGAACATTCACTCAGCGTTCCTCTACTTCATGGCACACTGGTGTGATTAAGATTCTCAAGGCAAAATCTAATTCTGTAATTCTTAATTCTGTTTTCTAAGCCGCATCATCATTCAAGCATCTTGCTATATCTCCTTTGTGAAAATTAAATCAATTCTTCTAATCTTTCTCATCATATGAAAAGCTATTAAAATATTCTCATTTTTCCCATCACTCATTTTTTCCTCCTGCCATTCTGTGACATGTCTGCTCTGGTGCTTGCTCTTCCATAATTTTCTATTGTCAGAAATGTAGAAATCAAACTTCCTTTTGCAATCTACATTGCTCTTATTCCAACATTTGCTCTTATTCCAAAATTTTTGAGTCCCATTGATACTGACATTTTCAAATGTGTACGTCCTAGTAGCCTCAGGGTAATCACCCCGAGTCTGCTGCTGCCTCCCGCCATCCTGCCGCAGGTGGAGTCACATCTATCTGTTTCCCGCTCAGGAAGGAAGCAGTTCATTCACTCCCTTATCCCTCCACATTGCTCCTTCATCACATGGTCGTTTTAAACTTAAACATAAAAGGACTGTGCAAGGAAGAAGCAAAGTGAGCTGGTCACCACTGCCCATGCTGAAAACACTGGGTGGACAGTGGCATAGTAGGAAACAGCATAGTAGGAAACAGCATAGTACGAATCCGCATAGTAGGAAACAGCATAGTATGAATCAGCGTAGTAGAAAACAGTGTAGTAGGAAACAGCATAGTAGGAAATAGCATAGTACGAATCTGCATAGTAGGAAACAGCGTAGTATGAGGTAGCTTAGTATGAGGCACCATTATACGAGGCAGCATTGTACGAGGCATCATATCTCGAGGTACCATTATTAGAGCCAGCATAGTTCGAGGCATAGTTCTGAGAGTCCCTTGGACTGCTAGGAGATCAAATCAGTCAAACCTAAATGAAATCAACCCTGACTGTTCCCTGGAAGGACAGGTACTGAGGCTGAAGCTTAAATACTTTGGCCACCTAATGCGAAGAGAGAACTCATTGGAAAAGACTCCGATGCTGGGAAAGATTGAAGGCAAAAGGAGAAGGGGAAGGCAGAGTATGAGCTGGGTAGATAGTATCACTGATGCAATGAACATGAATTTGAGCAAACTCTGGGAGGCAGTGGAGGACAGGAAGGCCTGGCATGATATGGTTTGTGGGGTTACGAAGGGTCGGACATGACTTAACGACTGAACAACAATAGTTCGAGGCACGATTATACAAGGCACGATTATACGAGGCAGCTTGGTACGAGGCAGCATAATATGAGGCAGCATTGTAATAGGCAACGTAGTACGAGACACCATTATACAAGGCAGCTCAGTACAAAGCACTATTATATGAGGCAGCATTGTATGAGGCAGCATTGTTTGGGGCAGCTTAGTACGAGGCAGCTTAGTAAGCATAGTATGTAAAGTGTATGTAAAGACAGCTGTAATGTGCGCTGTGTCACTGGAACATGCATTCCAGCTATGCAGTGACCCAATAGGATTGGGTCATGAGAGTCATACAGCGCAATCCTGTGTACCCTTGCACCGGTGTAACAGCAGATGCACCGGTGTAAGTGCAGTTACACTGGCAAAAGTGCACTTACACCAGTGCATCTACTGTTACACTGGTGCAAGGTTACACAGGATTGCGCTGATAGAGTCAGAGATGTGAAGCTCATGGGCAAGGGTATAAATTCAAAGAAGATCAGAAAGCTATCATGAGATAAGGCTATGGAGACCTGTGATGGTAAAGACAAGCACTGGATGTGGAAGGAGATGGGAAGTCAGAGAAGGAGCTCAAGGGCAGCTTTCATATAGTCTGACCAAACAACATGAACAGTGGTGGCCTTGAGGTGGTGTGGCAGGTGGAACCACCATTGGCTGCTGGGTATTGATTGCCGGGTGAGGAGAATTCCTGACCTTTTTTTTCCGGCAAAGGCAGCGGGTGTTGCAGCCAGTATTGTGCAACTGCACAGTCCACAACTGAACAGTCGATGCTGCTGACATTAACATCCTGTGTCAGATTGAACATCTCTGCCACGATCTTCTAGCACCTAAACGTAAGGCTAGGAATTCCTCTCCCCTCTCAGTTACCATGCAGCAGCTCGCAATGCTTTCACTTAGTAAATCACCTCCCTGGCTGCCAGGACACAAACGAATTTGACAACAGAATTCTGGTTAGGCTTATCATATAAGCTTGCTCTGAAACATTACTGCCCCTAATGTTCTGTTGAGTGGTGCCAATTCAGGAGGTTGGGACTGCAGTCCATTCATGCGGCTGCCCTGCATTTTTCAAACTACATGTGACTGATCATTAGGAGCATCTGCAGCATAGCTGATGATTATGAGGTATAAAAATATACTACAACAAATACCCTTAAAATATGCTGCATTTTAAAGGTGATTCCTGAATATATAGAAGAGTAGGTCTTTGAAGCCTGCTATGCCTCTTGTCCCTCACACACATGCACCCACACACACCTACTGAATTCTGCCATAACACTTCTGATGATATGCATTATGACACCTGTGCATGTTAAACAGAACTGGGGCGGGGGAGAGAATGGAACCAAAAGTGGAATATTTTTTTTTTTTTTATTTACAGTATTTTTATCCCGCCTTTCTCCCCGAAGGGACTCAAGGCGGCTTACAACAAAAAAAAAGAAAATACAATACAACAAATACAATACAAAAATAATCACATTTTAAAACAGTAAAAAAGTAAAAAAAAACAATTAATAAAAATTAATAAAAACAGTATCTAAAAATCTTTTTAAAAGATCATTGCTACAATTAAAACAGGAGCATAAAAACAGCAGCACCCCCACCTGTACCAGCGAGATGTTAAAAAAAATATGGCAGTGCAATCTTTTTCCCATTCCTCTTTTCCATAGTTAAAGTTTTGCCTTGCAAGGAAGCTTCTGTGAAATACATAATGGTACAGTTCCATTCAACAGGACTGCAAACAAACCCATTAAAATGCGAGGCGAGTGAAAGTAAGCAAATAATAAGGCTTTGCAGTTACACTCTTGGGAAATGAGCTGATACCAAAGTTCAAGCCACTGAGCTTTTTTAACATTAGGATCACTGTTGCACTCAGAGAAATGATATGCAACTGTCTTCCATTTTCTGCAATAATTGAACTTCTGACTCTCATCAAGGTCTTGGCTCTGTAGAAAGTCTATCTAATATTATATCTCAATCATTGAAAAACCATAACCACAAAGATGAATGCCGGAGGGAGAACACCAAGATAGCATATGACCCTAGAAGGTCATCAGGGATTGTCTCGTTATTGCAAAAACATGCTGCTGTCCCTCCAAATGTTATCCCATTGTGTGGATAGAATCTCACTGCTCCACATGCCCTCAAATTCATAGGCCAACTAGATTACAGTGACATAAGAGTTATTTCTGCAAACAAATATGAAGGGCAAGTGTAGTGTAATGGTTAGAGCAGGGGTTCTTAACCTTTTTACAAATACAGACCCCCAATGGATTGCCCACTGTGTCCCCATACCATCTTCGCCAGACTGTCAAAATCATCATCCTCACCAGTCCTGTTAGGTACCAGTATGATTTCAAAAGATTCAGTAGCTTGGTTTTACTTTACATATGGATAGCTGGGAACAGAACATCTCAATCCAGTGATTCACAAACAGTTTAGACTCACGGCTCCTTTGACCTCCCTTGCCGTTAGCCATGGCTCCCCATTACAGTGCACTTAAGAGACAGGCACTCTTCACATGCTCAGAGGCACCCTTTCTTATATGTATGTGTATATTCCCAAAACAACCCCTAAACAGGATTTTACATGCTTATGCTGAGCAGCAGCGAAGCCAGGAGCGCACAGGGTGAGGTTGGGATGCTGCCCTCCCTCCCTTGGCAGGCCTGGGGTGCCTACCTGGTAGAGGGCACTGATGCCATCTGCGTTGGTCTCATTCATGGCAAGAGAAACATCAAAACATGGGAGGGAGGTCATTTCTTTTCATTGGTCATGCCCCACCCCAGTTGTACGAGAGAAAGCTCCTTTGGGTAGCATCTTTGCAAGATGAAAAAAAAGATTCTTATACTGCCTAGCAGTCTCCAATGGGGGGGAGGGGTTGTCTCAGCAGATAGAGTGGGGAACTAACTTAGAGGTGGGTCAAAAAGCAGCAAAGGAGGAAGGAGAGAGATCCTAATAATTAATCAACCAAACATACATAGCAGCTCCCTTCTCTTCCTCTGGCGTAAACAAAGCAGACATCTCTACAGCTCAGTCAACAGCAAGCAACTTCCACCTCTCTTAATCACAGAGTGAGAAATCAAAGACTTTAAGGGCGCAATCCCATTCTAACTTCGGCCGGCAAAACGAGCATTCCTCCGGCCAAAGATGTCGCGAAAGTGCCGTAAAGCACTTTCGCTACGACTCAAGAGCAGGAAAGACCGGCGCAAGGCTGGCCTGCCCTGCTCCGCCGCCCGGACCATTTCCCGCCCGCCGCCAGACCCAGGTAAGGATCAGCGGGGGGGGGCGGTTCAAGAGCAAACGGCGGGGGGTGATAGGCCCAGCCGATCGGGGAGGGAGCGTGGATCGGCCTTGGCCAAATCCTGACCCCCGCCAATCGGCTGAGCCGTTACACGGCCTCCTCCGACTTCCGCCAGCAAAATAGCTGGCGGAAATCTGAGGAGGCTGATTGGCCCCAGCCACAGTTACACCCGGGGAAGGGAACGAGCGACCCCTTCCCCAAGTAGACTTTCCGCCGCGGGCTGCCTGTCCTCAGGATCTTTATGTTATGTTGGGATGTCAAGAGCAGGACCTGCTCAGCATTCACCATTTTCAATTGCTGGTCTTGCAAAGTGCTGGAGAGAGCTTCCCATGCTTCTCCCCAAATCCTGACACATTGCAGTTTTGCAAATGGGTAAAATATTTTCTCTTTTAGTAAAGAAGTACAATTTATGGGTTTTTCAGCAATGTATATTTTTAAAATTGAAGAAATAAAAATAGATAAATCCACAAAACTTGTCAGAAGAAATTCCTCAAGAATGTTTGGGAAACCCCCAAAATTAATGGGAACCCGCAAAACATTCAGGGCAGGACTTTCTATCAACAATATTGGTAATGCAAAAGGTTGTGTACTGAGCTATCGCAGATGCTCTTGTAGTGTGCTTTGTGTGCATTTTAAACATTTCTTGCTGTTGAATGCTTTTAAGAAAGCAAACACAAAACAAAAAACATCTTTTAAAGGCAGAGAAATAACCCTCACTGCTTCAGCTTGAAATTCCCTGCAGCTTGAGGTTTTTCCCCCCTTCTCCTGCAAAGCTTATCTTAACCATTCAGGTGCCAATTGCCTGACATTCTGTTCTTTGACTAAGATAAACATGGCTCAGCTGCTCACCTTGTTAAACAAAAAATGTGGAAGTTCATGAAGTTTAGCCTGAGCCAGTCTGGCTCAGTAAGCTGACTGCAAACCTGCAGTCTTTTGAAGTGAACAGTGACCCGATGTGAAGAGGCAGCTTTTCCGGGTCTTTGTTTTTGCCTAAATGTCTTGTCTTGCAAGCAAGAATATATGATAATTAAAAGACGCCCCTGGCTGCTTTCCAAGATGCACTTGGACATCACGATGCACACTTTGAAAACCACTGCATCAATCCATAATGATAATGGTGATAATTAATAATCTAATCTAATAACATTTTAAATTGTTCAGAGATTGAATCCCATACCCCCATCATTTGGTTCCCAAACTCCCAAGGGGTATGGATACTCACAGTTAAGAATCCCTGGGTTAGTGTATTCGATGAGACCCTTAGGGCTCAGTCCAGCACAAGTCAGGCACAATTGAGGCACAATTGCGGCGTAACTGTGGCCTAAAACAGGGCTGAGTTAGGCTGCAACTATGCCTGAGTTAGGCAGTAGGCAAGAGCAGTGGGCCAGGATCGAGGCAACACTTACCACAGAGGCAGGCAGGCCTCTGTGGGGAGGTGTCCGTCTTGTGGAAGCGAAGAGCCCCCTCCCGAGCTCCTCTGTGTGCACCTACCACAGCTGCTGCAGCGGTCGCAGCAGATGGGCAGCCACAGGTGGGCCTGCAGGCACTGGGCGTGCAACAGTCAGCGGAAGGGCAGAGGTTGTTCCAGTGCCAGCCGCCCCAGGGCACCCTGTGCATTAGCCACCTGCCGCAGGGGGGAGTGCCACTGCCCTCCCTCCTGCAGAAGGGGTAACCACCCCCAAGCCACGTTGAGGCTGCACGTGGGAGTCATGGGGGGGCGGGGGTGAGAAGGGAAGGAGGGGGTGGGAACGGCACACACAAGGGGGGTCTCATGAAGTCTGGAACCGCCTCTGCCAGGACATGCCCGTGCGCTGCCTGAAGCCCTGGGCCTCCAGGGCCGTGGCAATGCCCACAAAGAAGGCATCCCGGCATGCCTTCTGCTCCGTGCCCCGGCCAAGACCGAGAGATGCCTTGGGCTTGTCTGCTGTGAGCGGGAAGGGCTCACGCAGCTCATCACGCCCTCAGATGGGGCAACGTCGGCGCCTCGCGGCAGGCGCTCTGGCGAGGTGGGGGGTGCCAGCGTCCATCATCAGGGAGTGGGAGGGGAGGCAGGCACACAGACAGGGGGTGCTGGGGAGGGGCATGGGTGGGTCAGAAACAGACAGACAACAAGGCTGGTGGGAGAGGGATACAGGGAGAGGGGTCTGCAGAGACCAATAGGGACACAGGGGTCACTTCGCAGATGAAGGCAACGCAGGAACGGGCGCCTCTCATGCAGACGGACCGAGGGCAGAAACGGACGCCGTTGACGGGCGGACCGAGGGCGGAAACAGACGCCATTGACGGGCGGAAACGGATGCCGTTGACGGGCGGACCGAGGGCGGGTGAGAGCCCCGGTTGCCGAAAGGGCTCTTCACGGACGTGGCGGACGTGAGCGGATCCAGTATGGGCACCGTGTCGCCTGTCACTGTTTGCCTGCCTGAGAGGCCCCCCAACTCCCCCCTCCCCTCTGAGCCCGCAGGGTCTGGCAGCCCCCCTGCTGTGGTCTCCCTGGGAAGGCAGTGGCAGTCCCTGGCTGGGAGTCATGCAGGGGCTTGTGTGCCGGGCGCTGTCTCTGTGTGTGTGGGGCAATGCTTGTGCTACATTGGGGACATGTTGTTCAAGGGGCCTTTGCCCAAGGGGCATCTTTATTGTTCTGGAACATTGGCAGAGATAGCCAGGCGAGGCTGCCAGGGGTAGGCACAGCAGCCACTCAGAACGTAGCAGCAGCAGCAGGCGTGCCCCATGGACCTGGAGACACAGGCTCTTCCCCTGTGGAACCACGGCCTGCTCCATAGAAAGGGGAGGGACAGCAAGTAGGCAGCCAGGGAGGTGGAGCAGCAGCAGCAGCTGAGGAGGGTTGCAGGGCAGGCTCCAGGACCTCTGGCAGCATCGAGGCACACTACCATGGGGCAACCAGACTGCAGGCCCAGGGGTGCTCCCTGGAAGGTAGGTGGTAGTGGACATTCCTGGGGAGACAAAAAACACGGGGGTGTTCCATGGCAGCTGCTGTGTGGTAGCAATCGCCATTGACGAAATGCCAGTGTGCCAGTTGCAAAGGCCTGCAGGGAGAGAAATCAAACACAGCTGAGAGGTGTGACACACATAGCATGGTCTGCGCTCCCTGGGTGTAAGGTGAGCATGATCCTGTAAGGGAAAAGGGTCAAAGAGAGAGACAACAACACAACGTGTGGGTCACAACCATGGCAAACCTAGCAATACTGACCTGTCAGTAGACCCTGTGGAGTAAAGGGGGGGGGACAGCTTGTGCCTACATAAGGCTAACAGTTGCACACTTGTGGCATTGTGTGCTCACATTACTACAGGCAGCAATCAGACACAACAGTGGTCAAGAGGCATGTATCCTATATATCATAGCAGGCAAAGCAGGCAGCTATGAGACAAGATATTGGTAGAGAGGCATATCATGGCTGGCATTGCAGGCAGCTATGAGACAAGACATTGGTAAAGAGGCATTTCAGAGAAGGCATTGCAGGCAGCTATGAGACAAGACATTGGTAAAGAGGCATTTTAGAGAAGGCATTGCAGGCAGCTATGAGACAAGACATTGGTAAAGTGTCATGTATCCTACCTATATTTCTATATGCAAAGAGGCAGAAGTCAGACCACATGTCAGCACGAACCCTGCTCTTACCTGCACTTACCTGCTGGTGTTGTTGCCTGTGTGGGGGGGAGAGGGGCTGGGAGAAAGACATGGGTTAGCAAATACTTGCATGGAGACAGCTGCCCAGGCACAGCTGTAAACAGTTTGGCCACAGCCAGAACAGCCCTCTCTGCCCTAGAGGGGGGCAGAGAGGAGAGAGGAGAAGAGAGAAGTGGGGTGTTTGAAATTTTTCAAAGTCCCACTTTGTGGCTGCTGGGGGACAGGACCCCACACCATGTGCTCAGAGAGAGAGAGAGAGAGTGGAGGGCTGGGGCTGGGCTTTTGTGGGAAAGAGGCTGGGTGGGGCTGGGTGCTGATAGGGTAACTATTTGGGTCCATGTCCAGAGTTATGCCACAACTATTCCGTCCTAACTCAGGCACAACTCAGGCGTAGGGTGTTAGAACTTTTCAGGAGAGGGCTGGAGTGGGTAAGGTAAAATGGCTCCTATGGGTCTCCTCAAATTTAAGTCCACCTTTTTTATTGACCTAAATTTTGTGCTGCAGTTGTGCTCGAGGGGGCGTGTCGGAGCTTGCCAGTGTCTGGAATCCGACACAAATTCGTAACCGCCCCCGTCACTCCCCCGACAGACCGCCACAAGCACACTTTTAGGCCAAACTTAGGACAGAATAGCTCTTATGCCGAACTTAGGACTGAATTGGTCAACTTTCCTTAACCCGTCCTATGTCAGTCATAATTGCAGCACAAATTCGGCCTCTGCGGCACAATTCAGGCACAACTCGAGCCTAAGGCGCTTAGGCTGCAGTTGTGCCTGAATTGTGCCGCTGAGGCCTTAGGCTGGACTGGGCTGTTAGAGACCCGAGTGCAAATCCTCTCTCACACATAAAGCTCACTGGGTGACCTTAGCAAATTACCTTTTGTCAGCCTGGCAAACCTGACAAGAGTGTTGGAAGGAGAACTTGAAGGAAGCGTGGAATTTGAATGTCCTTTTTTTAAAAAAGTCTTGTCCGATATTGGAAAAGGCTGACATCAGGGGCCTTTCTTGTTTAGGAGGTGTGGTATACATTTAAGGAATAATAAACAATTTCAGCTCAGATTTTAGTAATACAAGTTGAGCTCCAGGAAACAAAGGCCATATTAAAGAATAGCACAGTATAAGCTGGAATAGTTACCTGTAACTCTTCCTAGTGAGGGTTATATGTAGAAAGCTGAAATGGAGGAGGATTTTGCATGTGTGTGTGGGGGGGGGGGTTGACTTGATTTGCCTGCCAGGTAGTGGGTATCTCACTGGACGGGAAACAAAGAGCCTATGAGGTGGAGCACAAGAGTGAAGGAAATGAAACTCCACAGCACAGCAGGCAGGCAGGCAGGCAGGCAGGCAGGCAGGCAGGCAGACATCTGTATTGTACTTCCATTGCTGCAATTCAATGTGGTGGCAGAATTCCCTTCCATCCCCTGGCACCCACTCAGGTCACAGTTATGTTTCTCTTGCCCATGTCATGAATAAAAGCAATGCTTCCAGCCCTGACTTTCTCACATCATCATGCAACGAGAGCTGATTGGCTATATGGCAGTGTCACGTCATCATGCTCGCAACACAGTTCCCCACTGATGGACATCACACTGGGAGGAAGACAAACCCTGGTGGAAGCAACACCAACAGGGTTCCAAAACTGCAGCGAACCAGAGTGGGTGACCAGACGCAAAAAGGGTCACATTTCAGGTCTCGTTCTGAGAACACATCAGCCTTTCCCCTGTCAAAGTTCCTCTTCCACACGAAAGCCTCTCACAATGAAACATTCAGTGCAGCCCTAATTATGAATCTTTTTAAACAGCAGGAGCATCTGTTTTATTGCCTTCACATAAGCTCATGTCTCCCCCCCCCCCGAACCTGAACCGCTGCCAGCATTCACTGAAGCTCAGTGTTATCCGAGAGAGAGAGGCAATTTTCTTCATCTTTTTCTCTACCCTGATTTTACCAATCTTCAGAATCCTCTGCTGGGTGCATGTCACAATTTATGGTTAAAAAGGATAACTGGAGAGCCTGCAACAAAATGCTTTCAGGTGGGAGAATACTTATTAGAACCTCACGGCTTTGTTGGGAGGCTCAATTAAAAGACACCAGTTGTTGGTTCTCATCTGCAGATTTCTTTTCTGAAATGCATCGAAATTGTTGTCATACAGAGGTGTCACATTTGGGGAAAAAAAACGTTCCCACGGATAACTAGCTGCTGACTGCTAAGGCAAGAGTAAAAGTAGATTTACGTATAATAATGCAACCTTTTAGCCATCTTAAAGAACAGCAGGACAAAAAGATATCAACTTGGGCAGAATTCTAAGAAACGCGTTAACAATAATAATAGGGTACAGAGGTTCACTCAGGGTAGTCTCTAATAGGAGACATAATTCTATGCTAGCAAGGTAAGAAACCCGCAGGGGAAAAAAAAAGAACTGGAAGTAAAAAGCTAGAAAAATAGAATTATTTCCAGCCCAATCCTCCCTAACTTTGCGCTGAAGGATGCAGCGAGACCAGCACAGGCAGCGCTGTATCCTGAGCATGAAACGGGAGCTGGGAGGTCACCTCGGGGAAGGGAACTTTCATTCCCTCACCCTGAGTAAAGACCTAGCCCCCACTACGGTTCTCCTTGGATCTACGCCGGCTATTTTGCTGGCGCAAATCCGGGAGCCCCATGTAAGGGAAACCAGCCAGGGAAGGGGGTAGGATTCGAGGTGTGCTGCTGCCACCGATCCCGCCATCCCACCCCAGTCAGCCCATCCCACCCCTGTTTCCACCCTCCCCCTGCCCTATTACTCAGTGTAATACAGTACAGTGCAGTTGTAATAGAGAACGAATGGCAAGTACTCCAGACGCGTCGGTGCTAAATATCAAAGCTTTAATCTAGCACCAAACAGCTGATGGGCTGGGGATTTAAAAAGATTTTAAAATCCCCATTACGTGCCATTCATTCCCTATTACAACTGCTTTGTATTGCATTATATTACATTACATAAGCTTTACTTGCTATATCAAAATTGATGACTAGATGGTGCTGAAGACTCACTTAATGACAGATTCACTTTACAGCAGAGATTTCAGAACGTATCCCAGTCATTAACTGGGGGACACCTGTAGTCTTCTTCTCCGTCTCCCTCTTCTTTTTCCAATCCAAGGAGTAGAAGGAGAAGATGGAACAGTGCAGGCAAGAAGATTGGCAGAAATGGATATCCCACAACAATCTGCTGCCTCAGGTGACCACTTCAGTTGGCCTTATGGATGTGCTAGCCCTTGCTAATGCACTATGGCAATAATCTCTAATTTAATCATTTTCTCTGCACTATAATATAATACAAAAATGTGTATTATTATTCAGGATACAGCCTAGAATCTCTAGATGCAGTCCTATACTTGCAGTGTGGGTGCCAGAAAGTGAAGGAATGTGCTGTTGGCAACAAAATTTTGCAAAGGTTAAATAGGATACATATTTCAGGGTTTCCCCCTAAGGAGAATCATCTGAGAATATTCAAGGGAAAACGGCTGAGTTTCTCTAAGGCAAGTGATGTTTCTCAGATTGTTTCTGCATATCCCTATAACAAATCCAAAATGTCTGCTTCTTATATACCCCTCCATGTTTTCAATCAATGCATCTCATATCTCTTCCCTTTCTTTCTGCTCTCCCAGGGCTAGCCCAGCCATGAAACCAATGATGTGGCTCATGTCAGTGGCAGGTGGTGAGGTTAGCAGCAGAATTGGGGGTGCTATTCACCCCGAGTCTGCTGCTGCCTTCCTCCAGCCTGCCGCAGATGGAGCCACATCTATCTGCTTCCCGCTCTAAAAGTGAGCAGGAAGGAAGCAGCTCATTCACTCCCTTATCCCTCCACATTGCCCCTTCCTCACATGGTCATTTTAAACTTAAACATAAAGGGATTGTGCAAGGAATTAGCAAAGTGAGGGGTAAGGAAGCTGGTCACCACTGCCCATGCTGAAAACAGTGGCAAGTCACTTCTCTTCTTCCTTGTGTGCACTCTTAAAACTTAAAGGGACCATGCAAAGAAGGAGAGAAGGAGCTGTGAGGGGGGTAAGGAAGCTGGTCGCCCCTGCCCATGCATTTAGCCCAGACAGAGACCACCCACTTCCCTACTCCCTTACCTCATTCCTTCTTTGCACGGTCACATTACATTTAAAGGAACCACGTGAGGAAGAAGCAGTGTGACCTAGTGAGGCAGTAGCCACTTATCTGGCTTCTTTCTTGCAGCCCCTTCACATGAAACAGAAAGTTCAGGACATGCAGGAGTTCCCAGCATCGCCTGTACTTCCTGTTTTGTCAAGAGGATAGTGCAGGAAGGCAGAAGCATTGCTGGGGGGGGGCGCAATTTGCCCCCGGGTGACATGTGGGGGGGGAAGTTTGACAAAGCGAGCGGTGGTGGTGCCAACTGCTCCATTTTGGCGGCAGGAGCAGCGCTGATGGGTTTGGCCTACCCTGCGTGTCCAATGGGATGAGCAGCGGTGGCAGCGGTGACATCAGTAGTGATGTCACAGTAGTGATGTCACAGGGGCAGTAGTGATGTCACAGGGGCCGCATAGCGACACCACTGCAGGAAGGAGCAAGGTAAGTAGCTCCATGGGGGGGGGGCAGCGGAATCAGGTGGCAGCATCTGTTCAGCCATCCTTGCACTCCCCATCCTTTCTGTATCCAGTCTCTTAGACTGGAAATCCTAAGGCAGAGCTTTCTCTTCCACAGATAGGGCCTAATTTCTGAAGGCATTCTAACAATTGCAAATGCTATTGCTACTGCTGCTGCTACTGCTGCTGCTACTACTACTTCTACTAATCATAATCATTGTCGTAGCACAAATATAGTACATGGCTGTCTGTAAAACCTAAGATTCTGCAGCTTGATGAAAGAGAGGATGTGAAGGAACCTGCCAGAAAGAGATCCTTCACTTTGAAAACAGCGAAATTCCTTTTGACTACCATTTGGGGAAGAAAAATTAGATGTGTAAATTTTTCAGCATACTTACACTAAGATTCTTCCCACCTTGACTCTACAAACGATTATATGTAGTAAAAACCGAGGAACATTTTCGGCATAATAACAGTCACTGATGCATGAACATTCTCTTCTCATGCACATTATGATGCTCATCCGCATACAAATAACTTCATTTTTTTAAAACCCAGGAAGGTTGATGATTTTATACATTTTAACATCATCATCATCATAAAAAAGGATATTGTCTTCCTCTTTTCTTGTTCTTCTTGCCAGCTATGCGACACATTGCCACTTTATGGGCTCCCAAACGCAGGGGGAAAATGTTCTGTTGAGGAAGCAGCATAGAAACAAGAGGCTCATGTTTGACATGAAAATTTGTGAAGCACAAATCCAAAGAGCCTTGCATAAATGTGACAAATATTGCAGGGGACAAGGGGATGATAAAAGGAGGAACATGGAAGTTCAGAGACTAGCAATAAAATGCCAGACTTATAAATCTTTCTTTATTCATCTTAACAAATTACTGTAGCCATTAAATCTCAGTAAGGCTCAGTGGACTAAATTTATTTTCTAGAGGGGGGAAATGGTGTAATTCGGATGAGATAGTCATATTTATTTAGCAAATGCTCATCTCAAGGCAGTGGCAGAAGAAGGATGTAAGCAGCTCACTCATGTCATAGCCGAGAGTGGGGAGAAGGTAGCCTTTGGACAATTATGAGTCGACCATCTAAAAAGCCATCCACACTCACACATCTTACACTCTTGTGTATGTGTTTAACAGTGCAATCCTGTGTAAGGATCTGGCCGCTGGCCGCCCAAAGGATCCTGCGCCCGGGCTACCTGTCTGATGGCAGGCTGGAGGTCTAATCGGGTAAGGGGACATTTGTCCCCTTCCCTGGGTGTAAAACGGGGCCAGCCCGATGGGCCTCCTCGGATTTCCGCCAGCAATATTTCTGGCGGAAGTAGAGGAGGCCATGTAACGACATAGTCGGCCCCCGCCCCCTCCCGTGCTGGCTAGGCCAATGGCCCCCTCTCTCGTCCGCCGAACCGCCCCAGCGCCTGCCGGATCCAGGCCTACCTCCTCTGGTGGCTGCCCGAGCATTCCAGCGATGGAGTGAGGGAGGCCGGCCTCTGCACCAGCCTCCTTTACTCCTGAGGTGTCGCGAATGTGCTTTATGGCACGTTCGTGACGTCTTGGAACTGCGGAGCGCTTGCTCCGCAGTTCCAAAGATCCGAAGGATTGCGCCATAAATCAGCAGCATGGATTAGAACAAGCTTGTATCTATGTACTCTGCCCCTGATCTGTGTGCATTGTGTGGGACATATGAACTGGCTCTACATCTTTACACTGATACATTCAGGCCCTTTATGCATAGGTTTACCAGATGTCCCGGATTTACTGGGACAGTCCCGGTTTGGGGGGCATCATCCCGGGGGTCCCGGGCAGCCCCAGCTGCCCCCATTACAGTTATTTTTTAAAAAAATGGCCGCTCCCACTGCATCTTCTTCTTCGGCCTCTGTGTGCCTGCGCCACATCTTCCTCTTCTTCTGTGTCTGCCCTGCGCAGTCGCTCGGTTCTCAGCCGAGAATCGGGTGACTCAGAAGCCTCCAGTCATGCTGTGCACCTGCCAACTAATTTCCAACAATCACTTGGGTGGGTGGGATGGGCGCAATGTCAACTGAGCTCCAAGCTCAGCACATAAACAGGAGGGAAAACACTGAGGAAGAGATGCCTCTCCCCAATCAGTGAGGGCTCTGTGTTTCTTGCCTTGTGTTGGGGGCAGGGCTGGGCAAGAAGGCCACTGCTTGAACTGAAGTCTGGCTGCATTCTCTGTATGTGGAGGTGGCATCATGAACACACCGTCAAGCACACTCCATGTCCATGCATACAGTACAGGTTGATTACCCCTTATCCAGACAACCGAAATCCAGACTATTCCGAAATACACACACACACACACACACACACACACACACACACACACACACACACACACACACACACAGAGAGAGAGAGAGAGAGAGAGAGAGAGAGAGAGAGAGAGAGAGAGAGAGAGAGAGAGTATTTATATACCGCCTTTCTTGGTCATTGGATTTCTCCTCCGACTTTAATTCAAGGCGGTATACATGGGCAGGCTTTCCTAACCCCCCTAATGAGAGGTTTTACAATATATATAAATGTCCAATCTTTCATGAACAGCTACATTCCAGATGGTCTACTTTTGCAGCCTGGCTTTTCTGCTGGCTGGTACCTCCCACACTCGACCGACGCAGCTGAGAGCTCTTATCTCTCCTCACAGAGGCTTTTCACAGCTTTTTTCTCGGCGGCGTGTCTCGAACTTGCCATTTGCCCATCTTTGGGCTTTGCAGTCGGCAGCTCTCCCGACTGAGCCAGACCCCATTTTGGGTGGCTATGACCTTTTTAAAAAAATAATAATAATTCCAGCACCTGGCTGGCATAGCGCAAGGCATGCTGGGGCATAACATTATTAAAAATATTGTATCAAATTACCTCCAGGCTATTTGTATAAGGTGAATATGAGACATAAACTTAGACTTGGGTCCCATCCCCAAGATATCTCATTATATTTATGCAAATATTCTGAAATCCAGACAAATCCGAAATCCAGACAACTTCCCACCCCAAGCAGTCCAGATAAGGGATACTCAACCTGTAGAACCTTTGCACAAGAGCTACATGGGTAGACCCTTAGACACATGGGCATGATTTGCAAAATCACACCTATGCACAATGGCCCCTATGCAAATATGGACATCATATGTAAATATGGACAGCAGGAATGTGGAGGGTGCTGTGCTGGCTATTGTCATAATAACGATCCCTTCTCCATACATAGAGAAAGACCACACTGAACAGGACTTACATATACTTGTAACGAGAAATGAGGTGCCCCTCCCCTTCAGCTAGTGGTGCTTATGTGTAACTCTTTGAACATTTATCATTTCTTTGTTTGCTCTGCTCTTTTATAACTGTTCGACTAGGCAGCTCATCTGTTTCTGTCTTATAAATATGCAAACATCTATTTGTTTTCTAGAAGAAGTCTTGCTTTGTGGTACACTTACCCTGATGTAAAATGTCATAACCTTAACCGCCTACACCATCGGACAAGAGTGAGCAACATGCTCTGCTCCAAAAGCCACCATGAAAACGAAAACATAAAACTAATCGGAAAATTAGCTAGAACTGCACCCTATAGAAAAGTGTCTAACAGCCCGATCCTATTCTTCCCCCTGCTGATGCAGCAATGCCAAAATGGCTACCACTGCATCCTGGGGGGGGGGGGGGTTGGAGCAGTTGTGGAGGTCTCCCCTGTTTAAGGGAGCATTTGTTTCCTTACCTGAGAGTAAGCCTCCACAGTGTGGAGTGTCTACTCGGACCTACACTAGCAAATTAATTGGTACAGGTCTGCGTGGACCCACGCCACTGGATCAGGTTTGGGAAGGGGGCTAGGATTCGGCAGCCGCTGCTGCTGCTGAACCCACCCCCCTTCACGGACCTGATCCACCTTTCCCCCTGTCGTCACCTTCTTCCACCCTCCCCTGCCCCTGTTCTGTCCTCCCCCCACCCTGTCCCACCTCCCCCACCAACTTACCTGCGTCGGCAGGTTATTCTCGCTGCCCTGGCACGCACAAGGAGGCTCTGGCCTTCTCACTGGCACTCCAGCAGTGTGCACCTTCATGTGCTGTTGGAGTGCCTTTTGTGACTGCCATAAGGCAGTCACCGCTGGCGGAATGCTAGTTCTGCCAGCGCTACGAGCCCATAGGATTGAACTGTAAGTTCATTATCAGGAAAGCAATTAAAATACTTCAGTTATACTACAAAGCATCTTCAGAGCTGAGTAATTATAAAGAAAGGTAAAAATGGGGCAGTGTGATCTGGCCAGGGCAGTGTCAAGCATTAGCCAGGTTAGGCTCTGGCAAAGGGCTCCTGGCCAGGTTGACTGCTGAACCCCAGAGTACCAATGGCAGAGCTCAGTATGGATTCCTTGAGAGACTCACATCACGGCTGTGCCTGGAAACTACATTTGCAAATGAGAGTGTCACCCAGAGGCCCTTGCATCATCACAGCACCTGTAGGGATCTTCCCATTGGCCTGTGAGGAGGAGGGGAGAAGGAGAAGTTGCTATATAAGTCTCTTGGCTAAGTCTCTTGGCTAAGAGACTTACGGCGCAATCCTCACTAATTAAGCGCTGGCAGAGCAATGGATCTGTTGGCGCTGGGTGTTGTAAACATGCCATAAGGCACGTTTTTGACACCCAGCGTGTAGGTCCCATCAGCGCCGAGGCCCACCCACCCGGCATCCAGCTTGTCCATTGCACCAAACAGGTATGTCCCCACCAGTTGGTGGAGGGGCGGGGGAGGGCGGACCAGGATGGCAGGGGAGGGGGTGATTGATCCACCAGGCCAGGGACAGGGGAGGGATTAACAGCGGTGCACTACACTGATTCCTATCTCCCATCCTGGGCCTGGTCTGCCTTAAACGGGCTCCTCAGATTTGCATCGGCCATTTTGCCAGTGCACATATGAGGAGGCCTGTAGGGGTCGCTAGGGCTCTCCCCAGGGGAAAAAGATGAACATCCCTTTCTCCCGAGGTGTGCCCCAGCTCTGCTGGCGGTGGCCTGATCCTGCCTAGGATACGGTGCAGCGTGATTTTGCTCACTGCAGCGGCCCTAGGCAGGATTGGGCTGCCTGCCAGGAGACTTATATGACAACTCTTCCTTCACCTGCCTTCCACACCAGTCAGTGGATTTTGTGGCCAAAGCCTGTGTGAGCTGCCACCACCAAAGATTTGTTCCATTTTCTGATTGGAAGGGTGGAAGGAACTGTTGCCCCTATTGCTCATCACCCACCACCACCATCACTAAGCTTGAGGAGACAGGGGCCCGATGCATCATGGGGGTCTAGTACTGAGTTTTGCTTGAGAGCCCTTTGTAACCTGTGCAGAGCTTTGTCTTAGGACTCCTAACAACCTGGTACCAGTACTGGTTCTAGCCACAGAAGACAATAGATGAACAGACTTGGTTGTCTAGTCTTTCTTTTCACCATCTTTTAACCTATAGCAAATGAATTAGGGAATATGTGGTTTTAGAATGCTAACAGACAACAAACAAATAAAAAATACACAAAACTGCCACAAAATTCAGTTAGGATCCCTAAGGTGTCCTTATATCTCTATGATGCCAAAGTATGTTCCTATTTGGGCTGAAAATTTATATTAAAAAAGTCATGGTACATACAATATTATGACCACAAGGGGAAAAAAAGAGCTAGAAATAGTTGCTTGCAAGTAGAACTACTGTGAAACTTTGCCAGATTTGTCTTTCGGCATATATATCTAGCTGTGCTTTGAATTTCTGCCTCACCTTTAAGCAAAGCTCAGCATGTTAAGCGCTTAACTGTGAAAACAGAACTTGTTCAATAATTCTCCCTCCTCAGAATAAATCTTAAAGCCATTTTTAATTAACATCTCCTTTGACTTTTGTTTGGGAGACGATACGGTGAATGTCAGCGAGTGCTTATGAAGATTAAATGGACTGAGACTGAACAACTGCAAGGATCCCACTTCTTGCTGCAGGCAATGTTATTAAGAGTAAGCACATGTCACAAAGTATTTCAGAGATATGCCGAATTACTTACAGCAGACTGGTCGTGGGGGGGCGGGGGGTGGAGACATGAAAAGTCTCAATCTGTATTCCCTCCCCGACCCTCAACACTACCATAATTTGTAGAAACTCTTTGCACTTTAGCCGAAAATCACATCTCTGCAAAATGATGTGCGCTAAGGTTCAGAGCACAGTCACGTGGCCTCCTGTGTCTGTTCCATAGAGTGTACAGGACTGCCACTAGCAGCACTCACCCAGTGGCATCATTTGTGAGACCTGACACCTCCACATGGTGGTCTTACAAATGGCAGCCCTGGTTTTTGTGAACATAAAAGCTCTTTCTGGGGTTATGACACCCTTGCGTAGAGCCTCTACATGGAAATATAGAGAAATGGTACCCTAAGTGTGAGTAACCATTGCCTTGCCATAAAGAAAGACACTGAGGAATCTCCTTCCATACATATCCCCATCCAGTTATCATCACGTTATGCAAGCTCCATTGAGCCCTCTGGATATATATTCCAGTAGGGCTCCATCATATAGAAGAATGCGATCCTACAGTTTTATAATACAGAAGAGTAAAGGAGCCTTAGAGTGAGGTTAATTTTCTACCTAACAATCCATACTTGTCTCACATTTGTCACCTAGCATTCTTCCAAGAAACATAAAGTAAACACATCTCACTGCACCAATTTTGTCCTTACAATAACTCTGTGATAGATAATGATGGATCCAAAATCACCCAGAGAGCTTCATAGCTGAACAGGGACTTGAGTCCAAATCCCCCTCCCTCCAAGTTTACCAAGAAGGTCATAGACCTAAACAGAAGTCAGAAATGGTGTAATAAAGAACAGAAGCTGTATTTTTCAAATAACAGCCAAATAAAAATAGCGGGAATTAGTGGTTTCTAATGATTCATTCACCACTCTACCTAATTTACAGCCTAATCCTGCCTAACTTTAGGCCGGCGGAGCAAGCGTCCATCCCTTCCCTATAAGCAGGACCGGCCCAAGACCTCCTGCCACCTGAGGTAGCATGCCAAATGCCCTTACCCGGTGATGTGCCAGCCACTGCTCTTCCTATTCTTCAGTGCCCCAGCTCAGCACTCTCCTCCACCTTTCCTCCTCCTCTCTGCCCCTCTCTTCCTTTTCCAATCCAGGGAGTGGAAGGAGAAGGAGGAGCAGTGGAGGCAAGGAGGCAGACAGAGATGGGGGCCCTCACCAACCTGCTGCCTGAGGTGACCGCTTCAGTTGACCTCATAGATGGGCCATCCCCGCCTGTAAGGCACCGTGGATGTCAATCAAGAAAACATGGTTGCAGGATCCAAGCAGGCAACTGCAGCTTTGGTCCAATAGATATGCCCAGAGGTGAAACAAGGGTGGAGCGAAGGCAAGTAGTTCTGCAAGACTCCATTACACTGGAGTCAGCGGCCCCTCCCCCTTGCTGTTGGAGCCATTCCAGCAGCAACAGGGGAGTGTCCTGCCTGTTGCCTTTGCTGCCAGAATGGCTCCAACAGCAAGGGGGAGGGGCCGCTGACTCCAGTGTAACGGAGTCTTGCAGAACTACTTGCCTTCGCTCCACCCTTGTTACGCCTCTGGATATGCCCATTAAGGCCAGGAGGTGTCACCATCAGAATCAGTAACCATGTTCCAAGAAAGAGTGGTCAAGAGGAGGGAGGAGGAGAGTACTTAATTTGCATCTCGTGGTTAAGGAGAGAAATAGGGAGCTCTCAAGACTTGGAAATGTTCAGTGCAGTAAAACTCAATTCAAAGTTTACGAACAATCTCACTCTCGTCTCATTGTGTCATAAGAATCTTGACATTGACATACTGTATTCCTTGGCTGGTATGAACCGCTTAAAATACAGATTGTAAAGGGAAAGAACATGAAAGAATCTAACCAAACAGGAAATCAGGAGTAGGGAACATAGTGATTAGTGAGAAAATTTGTCTAAATTTAATGAAGATAGGCCAATAAAAATTTAAAAGGAATCAGCATGAAATTTGATTGCATTGTGATGGTTGGATAGATTAAGTATCACAAAGAGAAATTAAAACATAATGAAGTGTTTTACGCAGGTACTTTCTGCAGAAAGTGTATTAAATTTCACCTGTTCAATCCAAGCATAAACAGATCTGGGGGTCTTGACCTCCTTTCTTTTCTTTTATGACTGGTATAAAGCTCTCGAGTGTGTGAGCAATTAGGGCTGTATAGAAGATAAAAAACGTAAGAATAAATGTGGGAGGACAGGTTCTCTTAAGAACAAGAATTCACAGTTACATCTACACAAAAAAGCAATTGCTAAGTGAGTAGGGAGCTGTTTTTGACTTCAAATGCAACAAAAAAGCTGTGATAAATCTTAACTTCATTGACAAACTCCTGCTATCACCTCTTATAAGTCCTGATCTCTTCCTTCCTCTTCTTTGTATTTCCTAAATATTTATAACTGGATCTGTTTTTATTTTTTTTGTAATGTGTGTTTAATACAAAATTACATCACAATTAAAAATAAGTTCTGTTTTCTAATCATTTTGGCTATTGGCAGAAATGCTGACACTGGAAGATTTGCAGCTTGCTCAGAACTTCTCATGAAGACCTGATCTGGGTTCTATTATTTGGAGAAACCAGGTTGGTGGGTAACAAGGAGTAGGGCCTTTTCAATGGCAGGCGTCTTCAAGCATGGAGTTTCACAATAAGGGAGACGCTACTCCCTTATTGTGAAACTCCATGCTTGAAGACACCTGCCAGGCCTGCTCCTTTTTTACATTCAGGAGATTACTTCAACATTTTGTTTTGGAGAGCTAAATGAATTTTTCTAGTTGTTTCTGATCTCTTGTGCTTGAATTTTTCTCTCTGTCTTTGGGTGTACTCAGATCTGCACCAGCTCTTGGGCTGGCACAAGTATGAATAGACCCAAGGGGGAGTGGCAAGGCCGGAGAGGGGAATAGAGAATAGGATAGCGGCACTGTTGCCACCGATAACCACTCCCTGCCCTTCCCGACATGCCTCCTGGCAGCCCCAATCCCTGTCCCAATCTTCCCCTTCTCTGCCCCGATCCTCCCCTCCCTACCTACAGTCCCGTCCGTTCCCCCCCCCCCCCCGTGCCAACTCACCTCCTCCAGCAGTGGCTGGGTGCTCTGACGGAACATGCTTTTGTGCTAGTGGCCCCTCTGTGTGCATTCTTGCTGCCACGCTGACAAAGTGGGCCTTCCACTGATGGGACACCTATTCCATCAGCAGAGGGTGCCCATAGGATTGGGCTGTAGTAGGTTCAGTGCAGACTTGTTAAGTTTTAGCAGTCATCTGGCACTCGTGAGCCTTGCTCCTTCAGTTACTTCAGTTTAACAAACTCTTTATGTGCTTTAATTCATATTCTGCGCTTGTTGAAACTAAGAGGAGTTAAGTAATGAAGGAGCCAGAGCTCTTCTACTTTTTGATCATCATGTCAACACTGCTTTGGCAGGGCCTGCTCCACTATGGACCCAGGGACTATTGTCTCCCTGGAAAGTGGGCCAGAGGATAAATCTGGGGTATCTTTATGACTTCAAAAATACCCCCAATTAATACCTTAGCAGAGAGGCATGGTCACCATTAGGTTTTGGTTCAATATCAGGACATGTTGAGAACATTTGAATCAGAGGCGAATCTAGGGCGGAGCAAGCGGAGCACCCGCTCCGGGCGCCATCGCCCGAAGGGCGCCCCGCTGCTCTGCCCGCGAGTTGGACTCTCGAGTCCGAGTCTGACTCAGGCCGGCCCCTCAATCGGGAGAGCCGGCTGGGGATGTCTTCCCCGGCCGGCTGCCCGAAGGCCCGCTGCGCAATTTTTTGCGCATGCTTAGACTGTTACTGAGGGAAAAGCCAAGGGCAGCCGGCCGGGGAAGACGTCCCCAGCCGGCTCTCCCGATTGGGGGGGTCCCGCCGGGTCACCCCCTCCCGGAGCGCGCCCCTCCCTCCCGGAGCGCGCCCCCCCTCCGGAGCGTGCCGCGGCACGATATTTTATTATAGGGGCGCCTACCCCCCCGGTGCTACGGGCACCAAGGGGGCGGTTACGTCTTTGATTTGAATCGTATGAGACAGGCAGATCACGTGAGATTTTTTTTTTTGCACTACTGCAGCCCCCTACATCCCACATAATTCACCACTCAAATATTACCAGTGTACTGTAGATGCCAGTGTGAAAAAGTGGGAACCATACCACAGCAGCAGCATATAAACCAGGCCTTAATATGATGTGGAATTGTTATTCATTCATACACCGATCCCTCGATATATACAAGCAGAGGCTTACACTTTCCACCCAGAATAAATCCCTATTGATTTCTTTAAATTAGGGTTTAAATTCTACTTTATCATGGAGTATTGGGGCCTAGCTGAGAAAGGAGTTAATCACTTTCTTTGGAAAGAAGCTGGCACCCTTGAAATCAATAGCAAATTGCAATTTACAGTTTAATTAACAGAGCTATGCTAATTTATACTAACTGGTATGGCTGGAAAGAAAACTAAGCTGTTCTTTTGCAGTGTTTTCTGTATCGAAACTCTTCAGCTTAATAGGATAAGATTCTTGCTAACAGCCCAATCTTATGAAAAGCAGCCATAAAGCACCTTCTGGCAGTGTGCTGAGTGGCATGTTGCTGGGGCAACAGCGGAAAGGCTGGAACCTTCCCTCACGCGTCACCAGAGGTCCACCCACCCATTGAGAAAGATAGAATGGCGGATCTGTTGGAGGGGGTTGAGGGAGGGCAGAATGGGAGCAGAAAAGGGGCAAAACTGGGCAGGGAAGGAGGAGGGGGTGGATCCAGCAGTGATGGTGCACCCCACCAGTTCCTATCCCCTCCATCAGCAGCCTCTCCACTCCCTTTCTCTCCTTGGACTTGCACTTGCGAAATTGCTAGCGCTTGTCTGAGGAGAGCCATTGTGGAATGGGAGGAATTTAAATCCACTTTTCCCTCTAAAGCGTCCTGAGATCTCCCCCCCCCCCGATACAGTGAGCACCTATTTGGTGGTGCAGCTGCACCAGCAGGGGAGAGGATAGGATTGGGTGGTAATTTACATTCTATTTGTTGGACCTAAGTGGGTCCTGGGGGGGGGGGGAGACTTCTTTAAAAAGTGACCATATTAAAAAAATTACAACATAAAGGCTTAAAATTACAGAAAAGAAATCTCCTGAAGTCATTTCAGAGGAGTTTAGCACCCCCCAAAGGCAATGTCTTTCCAAATTATTTTGCAGTAAACCTTTTCTCTGATAAAAGTCTGCATGAGGATCTCTAAAACGGAGGCAGAGAGAGAGAAGGCTTGCAACCAAGGGACACCATAAACTGTTCCTATGTTTCATGTTTTGTTATGTTGGAATAAAATGCAGTACAGTGTACATTTAGAATGAGTTCCCAAAGGATGGACTCGAGAACATTTATCTGAGGGCTGTGTTTGCTCAAATGGTAGCCATCATGTCCCATTAAGTAAGAAAAATTAACATTTTGAGGGAATCCTTCACTGGAGAAGGAGAGGAGAACATTGTTTTAGCAAATGAGTTTCATAGCTTCATTTCTGTTAGAATAACCCGATTGCGTGATAAACGACTGTTTGATGGAATTATATAGCCGCCAGCTATTTTTAAAAGCTCCATCATTATACACGCCGGCGCCTTAGACTTTGCCTCAATCTTTACCTCCAAATAAAAATGGAAATCCATGAACCGCGATACGGAGTGACAGTTGGCAAAAAATATCTTCAGTCCATTTGAACAACCTCATTCCTGAAATCAAGTGACAGCCTGTCAGATCCAGGTTACTTCAAATTCAACGGAGCAGAGAAGTGAAAACCAGCACACCTAGACAACGTTTTGACATTGCATATACAGGAAAATAAATATTTTTGTTTGACTCCTTTCGCACATTGACGCGATGAAGCATGAAGTGACAGAGTCTGTCCTAGTGATGTTGTTTGATCTATGCTTGTAGCCTCACCAAGCCGATGAGCTGGGAACTTGCCTCTCAAGTCAACAGCTCGTGCATGATTTCAGAACTCTAGAAATAGGCCGGCTTGTTTCTGGTTAATTGTTGGCGATTCTCATTCAGTGCTTCAGCAGCAGTCAATTATTGAACAAATTATTGGATCACGTTTGATCCCATCGAGTTCTTCATTGATTCCCTTCTTGCTTGTCATTTGGAAAAACCATTGTTGAGAAATCTATGCATTAGGAGTCGATACTGAAGCAAATAATTAACCGGTTCATAAGCCACTTTTACTAGTTGGCAAGAAGTGAAGTCCGCAGCTGTTACAGAGGGCAAGCCTGACAACATGGCTTTATGGGTGTTGGGCAGTAAAACTTCACTGGGTATCACTGGGCAGAAGGTCTAGCTCAGTCAGTAGAGCTGTAGCCTCATATGCCTGAAGATCAAGGTCAGCAGTTTGAGACTGCTGGAACAATCCGTGAGCAGTCAAACCTCCCTCGCTGTCCGGACAACCCCCGCCGGGGGATCACTTACCATCTCCGGCGGCCGCAGGGACGATCTGGCGGCAGAGGGCGATCGGCCTCCGCGTTGGCCACCCTTACTCTCCAGTCATCGCGAACGCGCTTTATGGCACATTCGCAACAGCTTAGAATGGCAGAGTGTTCGCTCTGCTGTTCTAAAGTTGGGCGGGATTGCGCCCTTATTGTAAATTTAAAAACCATTTCGTTTAGAATTGCCTGCCTGCATAAACCGCCTTGGATTAAAGTCAGAGGAGAAATCCAAAGACCGAGAAAGGCAGTATATAAATACTGTTGTTGTTGTTGTTGATGTTATCACAGTTGTGCTTCCAATCCAATTGTACATGTTGCCTTCAAAATAACCCCATCAATTTCTATGTAATTTACTCCCAAGGAAGTGTGCATACGAGTGGAGTCTTAGCGCTCCCAACCTGTTTTTGTGTCATGCAAGATGGTCCTTCAGGTTCAATACATGTGCCATTTTCCCAGTTTGAGAAGAACGTGAACAAAAGTTGAGGTGCAAAATGAATGGACTGTGCATATATGGCCAGACTAGAGATGACGTCATAGGGGGTATGTGCTTAAGAGCAGCAAACTGATGACACATCTTCATCCCCTGGAGCTGGAGGATCAGCTCCATACCTGACTATGCTTCAAACAGATGGATCAGTCCAGGCACTTCCTGGGGATACCAGTGGTCCTACCTTCAGAAATGTGTTCAAAATATGAACTGGAAAAACTAGAAGATTATAACATAATTTAAAAGGAGCTTACAACTGGCTATCGAAAGACGATATTTATATAGCATTATGTTAGTCAAAATTATTTATTTATTTATAGAATTTGTACCCCGCCTTTCTCCCACAAGGGCAACCAAGGCAGCTTACAATAAAAACATTAAAATACATATATACATTTAAAATCAAGAATTAAAACAGTTAAAACAATTAAAACAAACAGTCTTAGTGGGTCATCCACATTTACATTTGTTAAAAGCCATCTGTTAAAAAGCCAGCCCGCCATGTCAGACATCAAATGCTGATCTAAATAAAAATGTCTTAAGGCTCCGCCGAAAGGTCTCTAAGGAGGGAGCCGTTCTCAATTCCAGGGGGAGGGAATTCCACAATTGGGGCGCCACTGCCGAGAAGGCCCTGTTCCGCGCCGCCATCCCCCTCACCTCCGTCAATGGCGGCATGGTTAACAGGGGCCCCCCTGATGACCTCAGAGTACGGGTCAGATTATAAGGAAGGATTATATATCATCTTGTATGAGTCATATTTGAATCTCTACATATGAAACCTCTGGACCAGCGTTCCTTCTTATCGACTTTTCTGCCAGTGGTGAGAGGTGCATCAGCATCTGGCTGGTGAATCTGGATGTCTGGACCAGATTGTCTAATGCACTGGATTTTATAGCCCTCCCACAGTTGACAAAACTAAATAAAAATATTTATGAATGGGATGCTTGTGCACTGAAATGCTTACTATTATTGTTCCATACATGTGAACAGGGGTGGCCTATACATTCAGGGAGGTGATGCAAGTTGCATCAGTGGCATATTTCAGGGGTGTGTGTGTGTGTGTGTGTGTGTGTGTGTGTGTGTGTGTGTGTGTGTGTGTGTGTGTGTGTATTTAGGGTGTCCTTCACCCTACATCTGCAGTGCTGCCACTGCCTCCTTCCAGCCTGCCACAGATGCAACCCTCACTGATCTGCTTTCCACCCACTAAAAGCGAGTGGAAAGTTAGTCACCTTGCTCGCATGGTTTTTCCAAACGTGGAAATGCCAGACTTCTGGTTTGACTTACAGGGACCATGTGAGTGATGGAGCTCCTTCCTTCTCACGGTATCTTTAAATCAAACCAGAGGTCCTGCACTTTGGCAAAGTGCGCGAGGAGCACAGTAAGCAGCTGCTATTTTTTTTGTAATTGGGCAGAGCCGGCGGCATCGGGCAGCATTCCAGGTCGCGCCACCACTGCTTGTGAAGGAAAGTTAAACTTCACTTTCCCCAAATCTACATCTTTAAAGTGTATGATGATGCATCGCCGCTGAGGCTGGTTCCACTGTGAGAAAACTGAAGGTGACAGTGCATTCAAGTAACTCTTTGCTCCACGTGTATTAGAAATATTTCATACGCCCAACTGTAGATGTACTTACAATTCTCATGATATCTGCATGGATTGCCACAGGCTATTTTCTTAACAGTCTAATGACAAAAGACAACCTGATAGCATTACATTAGGGAATAAAAAAGAACCTCGTGATCAAACTCCCCCCCCCAAAGAATCGTATCTTCTCTAGTAACTAGGATTCTTTTAGGAAACTGTGAACCTTCCATTTCCTGCCTCTCCTTTTTAGCAAATAATGCAAGGCACACCATAATTTTTTGAATCGACTACATTGAAAGACAGAAGTCGGAATGATGAACCAACTCAAAGTTACAAGGACCACCCATTAATCTTTAAGATGCACATTTTCATTTCCATTATTCTATGGTTACCAGTGTGCAACACTTCTTTTTGTTTTTATGTACTCATTCAAATGCTCACTCCAGTTGTCTACCCAATAATAAACCGATATAAGGACTTTCTGCCAAGGTGTGCCAAATCTTTTTAAATATCCTGCATAAACAACAGTAAGCTAGACATGTGCATCTTTCCAAAGCTTCACAGGTGACAGTATGAACCCCATGCATAGAACTTGGAATAAGACGCTGAGAATGTGCATCTTTTGGTCCAATTCTATGATTTACAGCAGGGGAGGGGAACCTCTGGCCCGCGGTCCAGATCCGGTCCGCGTGGCCATCAGCTCCGGCCCCCGGAGAGATTGTCGGGAGGCCGCCCAACCGGCCCCCGGAGGCTCTGCCGGGTCCGTGCGGAGCCTCTGGAGGCTGGGAGAGGGCCTCCGCACGTCCTCTTGGGCCGCCGGCTCGGCCCGTTCTAAGCAGGCCCTCGTCGGCGATTTTACACATGCGTACAAGGCCGATGAGGGCAGCTTGCCCTCATCAGCCTTGTACGCATGTGCAAAATCGCCGACGAGGGCCTGGTCAGAACGGGCCAAGTCGGCGAGCGGGGAGGACGTGCAAAGGCCCTCTCCCAGCCTCCGGAGGCCGGGAGAGGGCCTTTGCACATCCTCCCGGGCCGCCGGCTCGGCCCGTTCTGATCAGGCCAAGTCGGCGATTTTGCACATGCGTACAAGGAGGACGTGCAGGGGCCTCTCCCGGCCTCCGGAGGCTTCGGATCCTCCGGAGGCCGATGGGGGGGGGCGGGGGCCCTAAATTAAATAATTAATTTTAAAATGGTGGCCGGCCCGTGAACAAAATTTAAATATTTAAATGGCCCTCGGCGGGGAAAAGGTTCCCCACCCCTGATTTACAGGGACTAACATTCCAGTGGCAGAATGTGTGTTACAGTGTCATAAAACACAGTCTGGAAATATGCGGACCCACGCACTTTTGAACCGCCATCAGAGTGGCTAGAGTGGCCTCACACATGGCAGTGGGGCAAGGAAGGCCTGCCGATGTAGGTAAGTCGAAGGGGAGGGCGGGACATGGCGGGGGTGGAACAAGGCAGAACGGGGGAGAAGGTTGAGGGCATGATGGAGGTGGGAGGGAGGCACCCAGTGTGGACAACTTGCACCAGATGCTATCCCCTCCAATAGCAGCCAGCATGTCCCCTTTGTTTCCTCAGTCTTCCTCAGTTTGAGAAGACCTATTGGCAATCGGGAGGCTTATGGAGGGGTAAGGGAATGTAAGGGATGCCTCTTGGGGGACCCCGGGAGGGGTGTAGCCAAGGCGGTCTCGTAGGCTCTAAGTGTGGGCTCCAGCCCTGAAGTGTAGAAGGGGTCCTTCCGGACCACAGATAAGGTCTCTGGAGGGGTTGGTTCTGACTGTTGCTCCGGTTCTCCAGTCCACCTCTCCAGTACTGCCCTCCTCCTCATCGGCTGTGGTCTGCTCTTTATTGTGTTCTCCCTCCCTTGTGAGAGGCACACCCTGCTGTCCCCGCCCCCAATCCTTCAACCAACCCCACCAATCCCTTCCTTCCCTACTTGGCTCAGCTGTAGTCGGTCGAGCTGCCTCTGCCTCAGGATGGCTGGGGCCGGATCCTGCCAAGGACTGGTCTACTCCAAGGTAAGTGGGGCCACATCCTACCAAGGACTGGCCTACTCCCAGGTAAGAGCTGTCAGGTGGGATATTGGGGACTTCCTCGGGAGCTGGCGCTGGTTCCAGGACCCCGCTGGCTACGTCCGGTGACCGCAGGAGAAGTCCGGGTCCGTCAGAGAGGCCCGGACCCGGACAGAGAAAATATTTCCCCTTTCCCTTCCCAAGCCTCCCGATCTGTCCCCCCCACCATAGCACATACAGCACAGCCCGTTTTGGCGTGGCTGCATGCTATGATGGGGTGGGGGGTGGGGGGAGAGAGAATTAGGCTGTTTATCTGGTTTTGTATCCATATTTATATGCCACTCTATCCTAAGGCTCAGTCAAAGCAGTCATACAATTACAACTGTACATTTTACAAAGAGAAAAAGATCTAAGAAACAGGTTTCTTCTATGAATTCTGTAAAGAACCCAAAAATAGTCAGAGCCTTTTTGCAGCATATCAAAGAACAAGAATAGTTTGCTGAAGGTTGGCTGGGAAGTGTTACATGGTCAATATTTTATATCTGTTTAGTTCTATTTGATTCAGAGCATACAGGGAACACACATTTAAACACGGCTATTTGGGACTGAGTGCCTGCCTGGAAAACAAAGGTCCAGACTAGTACCGTGACCTTTAGAAGGACAGTTGGCAAGGACTCCTGGCAAGGACTTCCAGGAGTCTCAAACTGCTGACCTTGAAGAAGGACGTTCACATGTCACTAACCCCCCTATTCCTTTGATCTCTGGAATTCAATGCTCCAGATTTGAATAGAGCTGGGTGACTGTCCAATCCTAACCAACTTTCCAGCACCACCAATGCAGCCACAATGGAACCCTGGAACTCCACAATGCTGGCATGATGTATTCTGCCATACTTGTATTCTGCCGAAGAATGTAGGAAGACACAGCCGAAACCAGCTTCCTGTATCCTCCCCCTTGTTGATGGGCGTCTCACTAAGAGGAAGCAAGCATAGGCTTCCAGGAACTGTTAGTCATTTCGACGGTAGTGCACTTGCACAACTATGATTCTTTTCATTGTGAATTGTGCTCCAACTAGTTACCATCAGCATGCTCAAAATGGAGCATCGGTATAATATGTTCCACTCTGAATAAATATCTATTTAGAATAAATATCTTCTTCTTCTCCCCGCTCATTTACCAGTTTTAGTATGAGCCCGCCCATCATATACCTGCCTTCCACAACTTCAGCAAAATGGCGCTGATTTCCCTTATCGATGGCCCTTTGGGAAATGCTTTATGGTGCAGTCCTGTGCATGTCCTCACCGTGTTCAGTGGGACTTACTCCCAGGTAAGTGTGTTTCATATTGCAGCCTGAATCAGGGAAACCAGTGAAGGGAGAGTCTTTCTAAAATGAGCCCTGAACAACTTGGCCTAATCTTATTTTCTCCGTTGGCTAATGCTCTCCTTTAAGCTGATCAGACATAAGTAAACACGGTAGCATAAGACCGCCGGAAAGCAAAATTGGAAGGCAGCGTCGACTCAATATGCCCTGTGCTACAATTCACTACCCTTTAATTACCAGATTAACAAAAGTGCATAGCCTCAATAGAAGCACGTACTCTAGCCCAGGATGAACACAGAGGCAGTTTCTGACTGCTGTATTATTATCCAATTCAGTGGCACAGCCAAAACACAGCTAGCATCTTGAGAGGATGCAGTCATGCTAATGCTGGCTCTTCAACACAATTGGAAAGCGGTTTGCATGGTGTCAGTCTGAGAGTTCAAAGCACAGGGCCTAACCAGCTTGTGGGATGACAGTAACAGCGGAGGACTGAATCAAACCGGACCAGCATGCTAAAGGGCCTGGAGAAGCCCAGACTCTGCCCTGCTGTTGTCTCACAAGGCTTTGCACAAAGCAACATGACGTTTCCTCAGGTTCCTTGTCAGGTCTCTCCTCCTGAGTATATGCAGATTCATTATGACTAGATCTTCTTTTTTCTGAAGCATATAAAAACATTCCAATGAAATTGGCAACATTCTCTCTGTAAACCACTCTGAACATTTTTTGTTGAAAAGTGGTATATAAATATTGTCATTTCTTATAAATAACAACAATAATAATAGCAGGAGACCATTCACAGATACAGTATGACTGCAAGCAGCGAGTGGCCAGCTCCACATACCAATGGACACCGGACACCCGCCGGAAGAGGTGAGCCAGCACAGGGGGTTGAACAGGGAAGGCGGAGGGTGGAATGGCGGAGGGGTGGGCAGAACGGGGCAATGATGAGGGTGATGATGAGGGCGGATCAGAACCAGGAGGGAGCGTGATCGGCAGAAACGTATGTCAAATACCGAGCCCCTTCCCGGGCCTTATTCACCTTCACGGAGCAATGCAGACTTGCACTAATGATTGAGCTGGTGCAGGTCTGAGTTGCTTACCCTGTGGCAAAGGGACAAATGTTCTTGGACTGGTTTACATTACAGGATCAAAAGCCATGGCAAGAAAAAAGTTTAAAAACAGTAAAAAAAAATCATATAAAAATAGGCTTACCATCCGTACCGGTTTTTCCGGGACAGTCCCGGGAATCGGCCACGATTCCCAGTTCTGTCCCGGCCCGGTTTCCGGAGGGATGGCCCCCACCGCCGCCACCATCTTCTTCTTTTTTAAACTTACCGGGGCACCGGCAGCAGCTTGGATCAGGAAATCTCACGTGATCCAAGATGTCAGCGCCCAAATCACGTGAGGGCATCATGCCCTCACAAGATTTGGGCGCCGACATCTTGGATCATGCGAGATTTCGTGATCCAAGCTGCTGCCGGCGCCCGGGTAAGTTTAAAAAAGAAGATGGCGGCAGCGGCGAGCGGGTGTCGTTCGCCCGCTCTCTCACTGGCATGGAGCCAGTGAGGGAGCGGGCCAACTGACAGCCTGCTGCCCCTGCCACGCGAGCCTCCGGCAGGCTCACGCGGCGCGGACAAGCAGGCTGCGACCTCCCAGCGGCTCCATGCGGTGCCGCTGGGAGACCGGGCCAGCCTGCTTGCCCGCGCGGCGTGAGCCTCTGGCAGGAGTTTTTTTTTTAAAGGAGGGGGCAAATGGCATGATGTGAAGCCCCCAAAGCCCCCAGTTTGTAATAGTCCCAAAATGAAGTATAAGAGGAATTAAACGGATGTATGGC
This sequence comes from Plestiodon gilberti rubricaudatus, assembly GCA_026170595.1. NCBI lineage: Eukaryota > Metazoa > Chordata > Lepidosauria > Squamata > Scincidae > Plestiodon > Plestiodon gilberti. Next base: position 120,460,563 of record JANXHW010000001.1, on the reverse strand, counting down.
CCAATTCTATGGGCCTGCTGAGCCGCCAGAACTCGTGTTCCGGCAGTGCAGCATACTTTACGTAAAATGTGACCCACCATTCTGTGCAGCCGGGCTGGTGCCGCAAACAGTAAGTGGCTACAACCGCATGTCAGTGGCCTCCAGAAAAGCCTTGGTGCCAGTAAGTCAGCCCAGGGGGTGGGCAGTGGGTGGAACAGGATAGGAAGTGTGTGTGTAGAGGCCAGGAAGGGAGAGGTATCAGTGGCAGCAGCTCTGCCAATATCCTATCCCCCTTCCTGGCTTTGATCTACCTTCCCAGGTCCACTCAGACTTGCACCAGCAAAATCGCTGACCCATCGGGGCAGCAGAGACTTATCCCTTGGCAAGGAAACAAATGTTCCCTTACCTGGAGGAGACACTCTGGTGGCACAGCTGCATCAGCGGGGGGGGGGGGGTTAGATAGGATCAGGCTGTTAGGCTACAATCCTGTGCATATGGTAAGTCTCATTTAACATAGTGGAAGTTACAGTATTTCTGAGTAAACATGTGTAGGATTGCACTGTTATTTTATTAGTCTTATGAAATGCTAAGTAGGATCTCAGTTTGCACCCAGAGCTTCTAGGAAGAAGGGGATGAGACAAGAATGGATATTTCCCCACATTCAGAACACAAAGTCCAGCAAATACTTTCTTCCTGCAGCTACATGTCTCTCATACTGTGTCTGTGTCTAACCTAATGTCATCAACAATGGAACGGAAAGAGCAGAAAGTTTATGTCTCTGGGGGCAAGCGGTTTTGGGCCATGTTATGGCTTTTCTGCAAATCTAAATCACTCTGACTGAAGAGCTGAACTAATGCAGTCTCAACTTTCAGATGATCAAATGGGTAGCACATGTTTGTGTGCATATTTTACCATCCCCCACAAATGTCTACAATTCAGTACACTGCTGATTGCTGGAGAACCTGGAGCAAAGCCCTGCACCAGGCCTCCTGAGTTTACCAGCAATGGGCAATGAGAGAAGGGAGTGGGGTGGCCGCTTTTCACACCCACCCCATCAAGAAGGGGGGATCAAGAATGGGGCTGACTGGAGACTCAATCTGTAGGGTTAGCACTCAGCCAGCGCCCAAGTTGGCAGACACCTGACACCGCCCCAGTTTAGGACATCTAAGGTAACACAACCGTTGGGGTAACACAATAACCTATTTTGAAACAATAAATAAAAAGCATATGTGGAGCCTTAGCATGCACAAATTGCATGAATAAATGAATGCTGTTTGAGTGTTGTGTGAACCATAAGTCACTTTGGATGTTCCTTTTGATAGAGAAGCAAATCACAGAGGATATGAATGAATGAATGAACGAATGAATGAATACAATGTACACACTGAAGCTGCTACTGGTAAACTCTTATTAGACAGATTTTTTTTAAAAAAACTTCATTTGTATTTATGCTGCTTTTATTATTAACAGTTTTTTATTTTGTTGGATGTCTGACTGAAGCATTGTTTGAGGAATTAAGAAGCAGCTTTTTTTCTAAAAAACAAATTCCTTACATACCATTATGATTATTAAACATTTGAAGCGATGCAGAACGACTGTAAATGGTAAATTGCTGGAGTGTGGTAATTGATTTCTTTATTAATAATAGGAGATTTAATGCTCCGTGGGTGGCTTTGATTTAATTCTTTGCAAGAAGCTTAATAGGAAGCATCATATGAAAAAGGAAGGGATGGTTTCTACTGGAAAATCTGTTTTCCGTACTTAGCACAGCTCCATTTGCATAGATTTACATTGCTGAACATTCGTATCCACCTTTTCTCTATGGGATTATACTTCTCAACAGTTTTTTTTTTTTAAATGGGGCTCATCGCAGTTAACAAACTATCAGCCTGATCTATGGCCGATTTACAACAGCTGAATCTCCAGATCCACTGTCATGAAAGGCCCAGCAGTGGTGCAAAGTTCAGCCGCTGTCTCAATGTGGTGGCAGAGTCACATCCCCACTGCCGCGGAACCTGGGCTGACTCTGGTAAGTTGGCAGAGGGGGCATGTAGTGGGTGGGGAGGGGGAGAGCAGGGGGAGTTAGGGCAGGGGGCTGGGAGAGGGATGGAGGGGGTGGATCCTGGTGGCATCAGAAAAAGCAGTGGATGGTAGAGAAAGGAAGGAAGTAGACACGGAACAGAAGGGACAGCCCTTTTCCTGGTTTACTTTTCATCCAGGAAAGCATCAGGAAAAGGATCACAGTGGTAGCGACCTCCTTCTCCAGCTCCATCACTATGAACTTTGGCAAAAGTGCAGCAGGAGGAAGTAACCTACCATCCTCCTCTTGCTCACTTTCTAAGAACACACAAGAAGAGGATTGGACAGTAGCTGGGGGGAGCAGCCAAGCAGGTGGCAGGCCAGAGGAGGTGATGGACCAATGTGGCGTATAGGACACCCCTGCCCATCCTCTGCCTCCCACAGCCCCCCCCCCCAAGCAGCTGCTTCACCCAGTCTTAAGGATGGGCCATTCCTGGCATCACCACTTTTCAGAAAGAGGTTGTGATGATAATACGCCTTTCTGTAAACACAAAGCCGAGGAAGAAGATCAATAAGTCATAGGTGCACTGTTTGAAGTAAGTTCTTTAGGACTACTGCTGAGGTGTCTCCAGAAACTCTTAATAGCAATATGTTCTTTCAATTGAAGTAGTTACTTCACCTACTCAGGTATTGACTAATTGTTAAAGGAAGAAGTCAGCCAACAACTGCTTGGAAAATAATGGTGATTACATTGTTCCTAGCTTGAAATTGGAGCAACACATGCCTCAGGACCAAGTAAGGCACTTCGATTTTGCAATTGAACACCTTTTAACGCTGAGCAAAAGAAACTTACAGGCCAACTCTATCCCCCACCATGTTATAGTATGCAGCCATGCCAACGGAGGCTGCATTGCATGCTGTTGGGGTGGTGGTGATTGAACAGCCTGCAGTGCGGGAGGTAGGTTTACTTGTCTCCCAGTAGGCTGCCTGGTCACCTATGGGTTTCCATGGACCTACACTAGCCATTTTGCTGGCGTAAGTCCAAGGAGGGCCAGGGGGGGTTCTGAGGAGGGGTTTGGGGGATAGGATCCCAGAGCAAATCACTTGCCACCAGATCCGCCCCTTCCCTCCCCGACACGCCTACCATTCCTCCCTCAACATGCCCTGCTATTCCACCTCCCTGCCCACAGCCCACCTCCACTGACAACTCACCGGCACCGGCAGAGCCTCTTGGAGCTGCTGCTGTGTGCACCGCACCTCTCGACATTTGTGGTGGCAGCCTGGCAGCTGGCAACAGCAGCCTGGCTTTTGTGCCACCAAAAGGTCCCTGTGTTGCTAGAACACACTTCTGGCAGTGTAGAGAGCCCATGTGACTGAGCTGTTAACTATTCAGTGGAACAAGTTCTAATCTGAGGCGTTAGCAAAGGCTGTGACATGTAACTTGAAGAGCTGAGATTGCTCCTTTCCGTGAGGTAACAGAGAGACTATTACATGAAGGATGGGAAATAATTTTCTTAAATTCACTGATAAACCTGACAGTCTCCAAAGTTTCCCTTTGACAAAAGACTGTCGACTTTTACCTTTAGCCTTTCTCCTTCAGTATCAACACCAAGAGTCAGTAGCATATCTCAAGCCCATCTGATGGATTGGAGATAACAAAACTCAAGAGACATGCATTTTCTAGGACTTGCCAGGGGTGCCTAAGCTTTAAAATAAAGAAATATTGAATTAAAAGGGGGAAAACTGGTTCTACCAGGGGAAAAAACTGGTTCTACCAGAACCATAGGATGTTCCCAGGAGGAAAGGATAACATATCTGTTGTATACTAAGATAAAAATAGGCTGCTCCAGCATTTACAGGAGCAAGGAGTACTTTATGTATATGTATACAACAAATCCTCACTTAACGTTGTGCTACATTAATTGAAACAACGTATATCAAACCAATTTTTACCGGTGGACTCAGTGACACTCTGGGGGACTCTGGGGGGCTTGCTGCGTGCTGCAAAGTCTCTTCCGAGTTCCTTGGCTTTGTTCTCGCCTCAGAATGCCTTGCTGAAGTTACCTGCAAGGCATTCTGGGGCACAAATAGGACCAGGAAGTGGGTCGCCAGCCCGGCACGACCCGGAAGTACAGTAGCTGCAGCCACAGCGACGACATTAAAGCAAAACGACGGTCAGCAAAACAACAGTAAGCGAGGAGTTACCGTATGTGCGTGTGTGTGTGTACACGCATGGTAAGTCCTCACTTTATATATACATAAAAAAGAGAGAAATACATATATAAATTGGAAAATAAAAACTGGTTAAACATTCATATAAGTGTTGCCACAGGCAGAAAGATGGCTATGTACTATGCATTGCACAACTTTGATTGAATTTGCTCCACATAAATACCCTGTACTGTGTATATGAGAGGGATCACGTGGAGAGAGTAAAAGAGACCGGTTTGCATGTGTCTACCACTTGTACATTCATGTTGGGGATCCTGGCTACAGAGAGCTTTGAGAGATCAGCTTCCGCCACAGCCAGTTCTGCATCTGGCTGTCTTTTACAATCACTTGAACCCTTCGAGGGACCTTCCCTATGAGCTCTAGGTAGCCTATTGTGCTACAGTGAGTACTCCAGCAGGGAGGGAACATGTGCCACTCTTCTCCCTCCTTTGTGTGTAAAGAAGCTTCATTATCCTCTCTCTGAGGTATAATGATACATTTTTGCATCTGTATTTGCAACCGGAGGTGTAAAAAAAGCTATTTGGCGTAGGCTATAGTATGTGAATTATTATAATTAAAAATAATAAACTCATTATCAACACCTGCCGCGTATATAGCGTAGGTATGCCCTCACACGCCATCTGGAGATTAATGGCATTTTATCGTCTTTGTGGAAAGAGAAATTAGGAAAACAATGCTATACCCTCTACAGAGGAAAGCTTATTCTATAGTCATCTATTTTTATTTTTATTTTTTATTTTGGTGGTGCTGGTGATTTCTTTCTAGAATAAGGCTTTGGATTTTATTTTATTTTTATTTTTTGCATGTTTTCAACTTTCAATGAACCTCCAGCTATTTCTGCTGTTTTGAGTGGGTCGCATTCATTGAACAAGGGACGGAAACCATATACCTAGAGTGGTGATGATTAATTCCTTTGCCATTGGCTTTTCTTTTCTTTTTCTTTTTCTTGCTGCATGTTACTTTTTTATTGTTTGCTTGGAATTATGATTCTTCTCATGCTTAAGAGCCCCTCTGGTGTGTTTTACTGAAGCAATAAAACCATGGTCATTTGAATACTTACCTACCCAGAACAAGCAGATGTTCCTGTGAAGGAATTATTTCATTTTTTTTTAAAGTCTGAAATGAATGAAAGCAATGATATCACCCCATCCTTCACCCCTGAGGGAAAAAAAATAACAAAGAAAACCACGCACCCATTATGAAGTGAGAAAACTGAGTGCATTTACACGTCTTGATGGTCTTAAAGTGTGCATGACTCCATTCACTTCAATACAAACAAAGGGTAATTACATGAGCTGCATCCCAACCCATCCGCCATTTAACTTTACAATTGTTTTTAATCCTTAAGTGAGAAAAACCCTGAAAAAAACTAAACGTAGTATTTTCCGCCTATTTAATACCTAGTTAAGTCACCACTTAACTAGCTGCCGGTGGCCAAATTCCACCCATTAAATTCTGGAGGGGGGGGGAATTCTTTATAACATTCTCATTAAGCATTAGCCATTATTCACCACCATTAGGTTAAATTGGTTCCTTGGGAGGCGGCACAATAAAGCAACAATGTGAATACACACACGATTCAGTTATATGGTTGTGATTATCATGTTCCAGGATGCCTGGCACTTTCAAGGCTACCAGAAACTGTTTGGCAAGGCCATTTACACTGGCGATAGAGTAGGCTTGGAGACTCCACAAGGAATTTTGAAATTTCTTATGACATTGACAGCCCATTCCAACCCAACTCCTCCGCAAGTCTGGCATAAGAGTGGCCTAAGTTCAGCATAAGTTAGGCATAAGTTATGTCTGAGTTATGTCAGAGTTATGCCTGAGTTAGGCAGGCTGCAGTTTCAGTGGCCCAGCACCACCCCAGGATCCAGGCAACACTTACCTCCCAGGCAGGCAGGCTCTCCAGGCTCCATGTCTGGCTCGGGCATGTGCAGGCCTCTGTCTGCATGTGTCAGCGTCCATCCATGGCAGCTGCCATAGGGTCTGCTGCAGCCTGGTCGCAAAGGGGCCGGCTGCAGGCATGGGGGAAGAGACAGTCATGTGGCGGGCACAGGGCAGGTGACAGGTGAGCGAGGTGCCTGAGCCCAGCTGCCACAGGGCACCCTGTGCAATAGCCACCTGCTGCAGGGGAGAGTGGCCGTCCCCTCCCTCCTGCAGAAGGCGATGCCACCCCCAAGCCATGTTGAGGCCGCACGTGGGGGTCATGGGGGGGTGAGCGGGGGAGGGAAGGGAAGGAGGGGGTGGGAACGGCACACACAAGGGGGGTCTCATGAGGTCTGGAACCGCCTCAGACATAACTCGCCCGTGCGCTGCCTGAAGCCCTGGGACTCCAGGGCCGTGGCAATGCGACAAAGATGGCATCCCGGCGTGCTTTCTGCTCTGTGCCCCGGCCATGACAGAGAGATGCCGTGAGCTTGTCTGCTGTGAGCGGGAAGGGCTCACGCAGCTCATCACGCCCCCAGATGGGGCAGCGACGGCGCCTCGTGGCAGGCGCTCTGGCAGGGTGGGGGTGGCCAGCTTCCATCATCAGGGAGTGGGAGGCAGACACACAGGCAGGCAGACAGTGGGTGCTGGAGAGTGGCACGGGTGGGTCTGAAACAGACAGACAGATAACAAGGCTGGTGGGTGAGAGATACAGGGAGAGGGGTCTGCAGAGACTGAAAGGGACACGGGGGCGCTCCGCAGATGAAGGCGATGCAGAAACAGGCACCTCTTATGCAGACGGAATTTGGACGGAAGCCACACAGAAACGGGCAGACCATGGGCGGAAGGGACTTCGTGACGGGCGGACCATGGGCGGAATGAATTTCATGATGGGCGGACGCCCTGGCGGGTGAGATCCCCGGTTGCCGAGCAGCCACTACACAGACGCAGCGGCCACAAGCGGCCCCGTTATGGGCTCCGTGGTGCCTGTCACTGTTTGCCTGCCTGAGAGGCCCCCCCAACTCCCAACTCCCCTCCGTGCCATGGGGGTCTGGCAGCCCCCAGCTGTGTTCGCCCTGGGAAGGAAGTGGCAGTCCCTGGAAGGGATTCATGCAGGGGCTTCAGTGCTGGGGGCTGTCTTTGTGTGGGGGGCGATGCTTGTGTAACACTGGGCACATATTTTTCAAGGGGGCTCTGCTCGAGGGGCGTCTTTATTGTTCTGGAATGTTAGCTGAGATGGCCAGGCGAGGCTGCCAGGGGTAGTCACAGCAGCCAATCTGAAAGCAGCAGCAGCACACCTGCCCCATGGACCTGGAGACGCAGGCTCTTCCCCTGTGGAACCACAGCCTGCTCCATAGAAAGAGGAGGTACAGCAAGTACGACAGCCAGGGAGGTGAAGCAGCAGCAGCGCCGGCAGCTGAGGAGGGTTGCAGGGCTGGCACCCTGACCTCTGGCAGCATTGAGGCAGACGACAGTGGGGCAACCAGACTGCGGGCCCAGGGGTGCTCCCAGGAAGGCAGGTGGTAGTGGATGTTCCTGGGGAGACAAAAAACACGGGGGTGTTACATGGCAGCTGGTGTGTGGTAGCAATCGTCATTGGAGACAAGCCAGTGTGTCGGTTGCAAAAGCCTGCAGGGAGAGAAATAAAACACAGCTGATAGGTGTGACACACATAGCATGGTCTGAGCTGCTTACCCGGGTGTAAGGCGAGTATGATCCTGTAAGGGAAACGGGTCAAAGACAGAGAAGACAACACATATATTGGGTCACAACCATGGCAATCCTAGCAATACTGACCTGTCAGTTGACCCTGTGGAGAAAAAAGGGGGGGGGGAACAGCTGGTGTCTACAGAAGGTTAACAGCACCACACTCGTGGTGTTGTATGCTCACATGACAACAGGTGGCAATCTGACACAACAGTGGTAAAGTGGCATGTATCCTATATATCATAGCAGGCATTGCAGGCAGGCATCAGACTACTCATTGGTAAAGAGGCATTTCAGAGAAGGCATTGCAGGCAGACATGAGAGGGCAAATTGGTAAAGAGGCATTTCAGAGAAGGCATTGCAGGCAGACATGAGAGGGCACATTGGTAAAGAGGCATTTCAGAGAAGGCATTGCAGGCAGACATGAGAGGGCACATTGGTAAAGAGGCATTTCAGAGCAGGCATTGCAGGCAGACATGAGAGGGCACATTGGTAAAGAGGCATATCATGGCAGGCTATGCAGGCAGCTATGAGACAACACATTGGTAAAGCGTCATGTATCCTACCTATATTTCTATATGCAAACAGGCAGAAGTCAGAACACATGTCAGCATGAACCCTGCTCTTACCTGCACTTACCTGCTGGTGTTGTTGCCTGTGGGGGGGGGAGAGGCTGGGAGAAAGACATGGGTTAGCAAATGGTAGCATGGAGGCAGCTGCCCAGGCACAGCTGTAAACAGTTTGGCCACAGCCAGAACAGCCCTCTTTGCCCTTGAGGGGGGCAGAGAAGAGAGAGGAGGAGAGAAGAGAGAAGTGGGGTGTTTGTGAATTTTGCCCTCCACCGACAAAGTCCCACTTTGTGGCTGCTGGGGGACAGAACCCCACGCCACGTGCTCAGAGAGAGAGAGAGAGAGAGAGACTGGGGGCCTGGGGCTGGGCTTTTGTGGGAAAGAGGCTGGGTGGGGCTGGGTGCTGATAGACTCCCTATCTGTGGCATAACTCTGTCCGTTTCCAGACCTAGCAGGCACAACTCCATCCTAACTCTGACCTAACTCAGGAGTAGGGTGTTAGAACTTTTCAGGAGAGGGCTGGAGTGTGTAAGGTAAAATGGCTCCTATGGGTCTCCTCAAATTTGTGTCCACCTTTTTGGTCGACCTAAAATTTGTGTCAGCATTTGTGTTGGAGGGGGCGTGTCTGTGCTCGCCAGGGTCTGGAATCCAACGTTAATTGGTTGCCGTCCCCGTTACACCCACGGTCCGCCCATGGTCCGCCCACTTTTAGGTCGACTTTAGGTCCAACTTGTGCTCCTTATCCCTTGGGTTGGAATGGGCTTATTCTTAGTCCGTCGGTCGTAACTTCGACCTAACTTTGACCTAACTTGGCCCTAAATGGTCGCGTTCCAGACCTAAAGTCGCCCTAAATGACTTAGGCTGACTTTAGGTCTGACTTGTGCTGCTTAGCCCTTGGGTTGGAATGGGCTGTGAGTCTCAGATCTTGTCTGCATTTTATATCTTGCGTAATTCTATATTTTGCTTCTATTTAAATTTGTTACCCTGCTTGCCCCACCAATTGCAGCCCAAAGCAGCGTATAATCACTTAAAATATATACTATAGAGCACGATATATACACACATACACAAACTCTTTGTGTGTGTGTGTGTGCGCGCGTGTGCATATATATTTATAAAAACACCAATGAAAAATAAACAAGGCCTCTCCTCCCTCCCTATCCACCAGGGGCGTTTAATCACCCCTCCATCCTGCCTGTCTTCCCTCCTCCTGCCCATTTACTCACCTGCCTGCCCTCCCCCATCAGCCTTAGGGGGGTGCACATGCTTTAGCCAATACAAAAGGTCCATCAGCACATGTCAGATACTGTTCTATACTGAGCATGCATGCAGTAGACCCATGACCCTCAAGAAAACATGCAGATCCCCCTTACTCGAAAGAACTACAAGTTGCACACAGGAATGGATCCTTCTATTAGTGCACCACATTTAGAGCCCTAACCTATCTTTCCCTCTCCTGTAGGCAGGGATAGGTGATTTGGAGTCTGCCCCCCCATCCCCCTCCTTCTGACAGCCTTAAATAGGGCTCCATATTGAATTAATGTAGTTATAGCATTCCCTTGTCTAGGTTAAGGTGTGAGTGAGTGAGCTCATTGGTTTACTTAATTAACCAGGGGTGCAGCAAGTAGGCTTCCTGCTTCACACCAGTTCTGTTTGATATGAGCAGAAGCGGTGTGGGCTGGGAAGTGTCCTATCAAACAGAAGCAGTGTGCAGCAAGGCTGCAAGCAGCACTCCTGGTAAATAAAGGGAAGGGGCGGGTGTGCCCCCTAGCTTACCTGTGCACCTGCCCTCCCTCCCTATCCACACACCAGAACATCACCACACCACACCACGCACAACACCAGAACCAAGGGACATGCACTAAAATTGAGTGGAGGGAGAGTTAGAACAGACAAAAGAAAATATTTCTTCACCCAGTGTGTAATTGATCTGTAGAACTTCTTGCCACAAGATGTGGTGATGGCACCTGGCCTAGATGCCTTTAAAGGATGTGTGCTCCCTGAGGCATCTGGTGGGGCCACTGTGAGATACAGGATGCTGGACTAGATGGGCCCTTTGAACTCATTCAGCAGGGCTCTTCTTATGTTCTTATGTTCATGGGGGCATCCACATGCACAATTGAGCACATGCACAAATGTGACATTTGGAGGGCTTGATGGAGCATAGCAGCATTCTGCTTCAGGTGCCACGAGGTCTTCACCTGGCCCTGCTCATGCCACATGTGTTTTTTTTAAAAAATGCTGCTGGTAACATGCCCCCTTCTATGTCTTGTTTCTCCACGTAACTTTTTTATAGCAGCTCTACCTGCAGTCCGTAGCTGAAGTTGTTCCCTTTTGTCAAGGAGATTTGTAAAGTAACAAAACACGTGCTGTGTACATAGTCAGACAGCCTGTCAAATAGAAAGAAACCAATGAATGTCACCTTGGAGGAAAAAATAAAAGCTAAGCAAACTTTTCAAGCTGTAAGTGTCTATAATTATTTACATTACAGGCACACCATATTAATCTGGAACCTTCAGTTTCAGGTGGTTGAAATGTAATTACCCTTGACTTTTCTTTTGATGGGTGGCGCAGTGAGTTAAACCGCTGAACCATGAGCTGTCGATCGAAAGGTCGGCAGTTCGAATCCGCAACGGGGTGAGCTCTCGTTGCTTGGCCAGCTCCTGCCAACCTAGCAGTTCCAAAGCATGTTCATGCGAGTAGATAAATAGGTACCGCTTGCGGGAAGGTAAACAGCGCTCCGTGTTCCAGCCGCATGCTACGCGCTGTGGCAAGGAGAGTCATGCTGGCCACATGACCAGGGAGGCGTCTTCGGACAACACTGGCTCTTCGGCTTTGAAATGGGGATGAGCACCACACCCTAGAGTTGGACACGACTGGACTTAATTGTCAAGGGTCACCTTTACCTTTAACTTTCTTTAGATTTACTATCAATAGTGTAATTTGAAATCTGTGTTGGAGAGTGCTGGGGAACATCTGCATCTATCTGTTGCACCAGATCTGGTGAGGTTTGCTCCCTCTCCCCCCCCCTCTCAAACAAAGCAGCGCACAAAAAATTTGCATCCATAATCTCAGACTTTCATCACGCTTAGAAAACTTCTTTGCAATCCAATATTTCCTTGTATTTCACTGCATACCTGTGTCTCACACTTTTATGTAGTGCTTGGAAAACTGATGATATGCCATGTGGTTAACATCTATCAAGATCTGGCAATGCAGCTGATTTACCTACTATGGCACACCGAGTAAATTTATCCAATACACAAAATGCTCTTGTACCACTGGTGATAAGGGAACAACAGCACATATAGTACACAGGCCATTACCATGAGAGTAATACAAGATCTGTATTTCTTGTAAAGGAGAGTTTGTGATGGTGGTGGTGGTGGTGGTATAAAACATACTAACAAAAAAGTATTCCTAGTACAATTTCTTTCTATTTGTTAATTTTATTTTGCAAACTTTAATTGCAAAGAGAATAATGTTAATCACATGGAATATTACTTTCCCACCTAGTATTGAATTTTGGTTAGCTCTGAGATGGCAGATCTGATGACGAACAAATGGAGAGTGTGTACAAAGGACGATAACGTGAGTGTGTTCACAACTAGCTGGTCCTCCTTTGAGTAATGTTTTGAAGTTTTGATGTAGGACAGAACCATTAAAAGAGGAATGATGCAAGTGTACAGTATTTGCAATACAGTGTTTTGTATTACAATTTTTGAATGCCTGCTGTGTAACTCACTTACTGTTATTTTATTTGGGATTTTTTGTTTATAAAATAAAAAAAATTAATACAAAAAAGATGAGTTGTTCTGGCACTCTTTTTGCTGCTTCTTTTGTGACAAACTATTATGCTATTTCATCTAGCAGTACTGTACTGGTAATGAATAGATGCATGTACTGAACACAGAAGGAGGAATCATTTGATGCAAAGTTGCATATTAGATTTATTTGGCGGCTATTGCTAATTCAAGAATCATTTGTGCTTCTGAATATCCAGAAAACACTGATGCACAAGTCTCTTTCCTGTAGTTTGAAGTATGCCATCAGTTGTTTCTTGGAGCATATAGATCTGGCAAACGAAAGCCATGTGTCAGCAATTTCACCTTGGTATTATGCAGGGAGTGATTTACAGATCTGCAGTACATGCTAATATCGTGACATTCAAATTGGACCTCAGATTGGCATTTTTAATGGGTGATAGTATTGGTGATGATGATAAAAAAAACACCTTAGCATTTACATAGTAGTTGAGTCAAAGTCCTTCACATACATTTGTATGCATGATTCTTTACAGCAATCCTGCAAAATGCATGGATAATTATCCCTATATTATCCCCTAATGCTGGGCAGGAGGTATAGAGAGGAGGTTGAGCTGTCACCTTGCCTGAAAAAGCACGGGAACTCATAGCACAGCCTTCCACTATCTCCTGCAGTGTTACTATCAGTGTTACTATCAGTGGGCTTAAACATAATGAAACCTGTGTTGGACTGAGGCTCAGAATACAACTGTCGGGTCCCTGTGGCAGGGCTGCTAGTCATATGGCGCCAGACCCTTTTTTTTCACAGGGGAAGCCGCCCGGTCGTTGGTGCCTGGTGTTCCTCTGCACTGAGTGGCCTCAGACCGGGCAGGGAAGGGGGTTAAGTCACCCAAGGTCCTTCTCCTAGCCCTAGGCTCTTCTTGTGGTGGTCACTGACAACCTGGAGCTCTGGGCCCTTCTGCTATCTACCATCTAATGGGACTCCTCATTGGCCAAGGTGGGGCTTTTTGTAGTGCTTCTGGGCCTATAGATCCCGCCCCTTCCTTGGTTCCACTCCACTCCCATCCCTCTCTGCCCCTCCTCCCTCCACTGTCATAGGTGGGTGGCCTTAAAGGAGCCACCCTCCCTTTTGGCCATGTCTGGCCGGGCGTTTCATGTCCCGTTCTGCCACAGCACAAGGCCAGCAGTGCTCCGGCCCATGTCGCTGCCCCACCCTCTGCTCGCAGCTCCGCCAGCTGGCCTTGCGGCTGTCCCCATGCAGCCTGTGGGCTGCCGGTGGGGTGTGGACCTGGCAAAGCCGGGACGCCATTGACTGCGTCAGAGTCGCCTTGCCCACTGATCAGCATGGGGGGAGCCCCAGCTGCGATGCGAGCAGCCCCAGCATCCAGGTGTGGGCTTTTGGCAGGGCTCAGAGATCAGCGCGGGACAAGTCCCGGCTGAGTTAGGAGCAGCCTCAGCACCCAGGGAGCCTCCAACTTGTAAGTCAGAACCCAGACAAGAACTGAATTCTAAGAATAGAATGAATTCCAAACTCCAACTTCTCACACTTTGGCTGGAACCTCCCTCATCTCCATTTTTTATTCTAAAATGATGTTGGAGGTTCTACCAGCAGAATGATGCTTCATTTTGAGGCATGTTGAGATACAGTCAGTCTGCCATATCTGAGGAGGTTTGGTTCCATGATTCCACGCAGATACAAAAAACCATGCATAAGTCCGGAAGTAAAATTGTATAAAATTAAGTAATTTGTGAAAAATTACATAAATTGTGTGAAAATACGGAAATTGCCTAAAATTGCATACAACTTTGCAGAGAGATCTTCAGGATTTTTTTTTATTTTATTTTTTTTGCAGAGTATGTGAAAAAAAATTCTGAATATATTTTCGATCCCCAGTTGGTTAAAACTGCAGATTCGATTCCCGCGGATACGGCAGGCCTACTGTATTCGTCCACTAATAAGCGGATGAGAAATTTCGCCACTCAAAATGCATGCTTGTTTTCTTTGAAGGTGGCATTCAACAGAAAAAAATCTGCCCTGTATCTGTGAAAAACTCATGTACCTTGTTCAGGAAGACAAAGCAGAAGACACACCAGGAGGATACAGGAGAGGTTTTACGTGGTGCATGTAGCTCTGCTTATTCAGCAATGTGAGGTTAGGCACTTTATCAGGTGCAGTGGCCTGGTAACAAGAGATGGCATTGAGAGCCCACGCACAATTCAGCCAGAGGTTATTCTCCAGAAGAAGCACCCCATTAGAGAACACAGTGACATTTTCTTGAGATTATTAGAAATGCATGAATTGTGAACACTTAAATGTCAACTGAGACATTAGGAAAGAGCAACTATGTACACTTACAGGAAATAAGATAACAATCTCTTCCTTACTACTTATTGACCTAACGGTAGGCAACATAAAACAGATTTTTTTAGTGTAGCCCACCAATATATTTCCTAAATAAAATTAAATACATACAGTACTTGCAATCTTTTTAGTTTCTCAAGCAAACATATTCAGGCTAGAAACCGGCAGCCCAAGATTTGGCTAGCTATAATAAATCAATATAAGAACATCCTTCCTGATCTGTTCAGGTGATAGAGACATGCTGCCTCTCTGCTGCCTGTTCTGTTAGTGTAATTCTAGCTTGTCTTCTCTCCTGGCTAGTCGCTCCCTCTAGCCTTCTTCCCTTCATTGCTGTGGACTATGCCCTCTTCCAGAATTTCTGTCGAGATGCCACCCCTTGCTTCAAGGGTTCATGCCTCATTCTTTCTGAGGGCCTTGCCTTCTTCTATATGACCTTCTGCTTCTTCTGTTGGCTCAGAGCAGCTCAGCCAAGGACAGCCAAAGACCCTTCCATGGCTTTCACTCCTCTTTGTCATAAAGCAGCTCAGCCAATCTGCTGGAGATTTCATCAATATCTCTTTAAATATTACGATCAAAACAAGCATACATTTGACTGGGCCCTTGTTCTCCTCTCTGGTTCAAATTCTTCCAGTTTCCCCCTCTTTCTGTTTACAATCTGTCTTTCCAGAGCCGGCTCATCCATGAGGACAACTGAAGTGATAGCCTCAGGTAGCAGACTGGTGGGAGGTGCCCATCTCTGTCTGCCTACTTGCTCCACTGCCCCTTCTACTCCTTCCTCTCCCTGGACTGGAAAAAGAAGAGGGGGCAGAGAGAAAGAGGAAACGTGGAGGGAAGGAGAGTGCTGAGCTGGAACAGTGGAGAGTGAATGGGGGACGTTGGCACATCTTTGAGTAAGGGGAGACCATTTGGCATGTTGCCTCAGGTGTCGAGAGATCTTGGGCCAGCCTTGTGTCTTCCTTTGTTTCATTTTCACTTAACTACAGTTTTTCCCCAGTTAAACTGAAAGTCTGTTCCTTCTTCTGATTCCATCAACCACCAGGAAGAGTGATGCCCCTCTAGGAATCTTCCCTATCCTCTCTCCCTTTAATCCACAGGAAGCAAAGCATTATTGGGTTTGTTTTTCCCCCTTTTGTTTTTTGTTTGTTTGTTTCGTGTTTTTAAGTTTCAAACCTCAGCAAACATCTGAAGTTCAGGAAATTCCCAGAAAACTTCCAACTTCTTCTAGGTGGTTCCATTTTGGCTACAATCTGATTGACACCCAAAAGCTGAGTTTGCTAATAAGGAATAATTCTGCCCAGCAGAATCCCTTCCCAAATCATTCTAAAAATGTGACTTCACTATTCAGTTTAGGAATTGCTCCCCAAGTAATTCCTGACTTCAGTAAATATTATGGAGATCGTACGAAAAGAATTATTCTAATGTTTATGGGTTAGCCAACTCAGCATTTTAATATGTTCTCATCAATTTGCTGCTCTGCCTGAGAAACGATATATTATGGAACCACATTTTACCTTCTTCCAAAGTTGTGCAGATTGTTTGCATTTACTGTCACTTGCATTGTTGCTATGCATACAGATCTCATTTCTATTTTAAAAAACCACTAACAAATCAATACCATAAAATATACAATTGAAGCACAAGTTAAGACAAAGAGCCCCTGTCTGCACAGTGAAGTCCGTGAGGAGGGGGGAGGTTATGGTGTGTGTGTGTGTGTGTGTGTGTGTGTGTGTGTGTGTGTGTGTGTGCGTGTGCGCGTGTGCGCGTGCGTGTGTGTGTGTGTGTGTGTGTGTGTGTGTGTAGAATGCTGCCCTTCTGCCTTACAAGTGAGGCTTTTGACTTTGATTGAGACAGGTGCAAAAGGTGCAAATGGGGTATAAAAACATTGTTTCCAACCCAATCTGCTTGCCAGATGAGGCCAACAAGTAGCAAAATCACACACACACAACCTTTAGCTGAGGGGCACTGAGTTGTTCTTTTGAGGGGTGGGATGGATTTTTTTCCTGCCAGCCTGATTGGCTCTTGGGCTGGTATGTTTTCTCCCTTCCATGGGCTTCTCCTTGTGATGAGTGAGGCTAGTGTGTTTGGGTTTAGTTGATTCTGATTTGCGTATTGCTAAGCACTTATTTATCTTTTGCTACAAATTTGACTGAAGGACCAGTGTGGATGCAGAAAATGCCACCAGTATGGGGAGATTAGGGAGGGCCGCTCACACCACCGCCCTCTGGACCCTGTGCTGCCAGACACAGGTACGTCTTGCGGCGGAAGGGAGGGTCGGGGTGTCAGAGAGGGGGCGATTGGCTGGCCAGGACTGGGATTGGGGAGCTGCACCGATATCCCAACCTCCTTCCTGGGCCTGGCCCGCCTTACATGGCCTCCCTGGTTGTGTGCCAGATAAATAGCTGGTGCACATCTGAGGAGGCCCATTGGGGCTGTGGGGGCTTACACTGGGGGAAGGAGATGAATGTCCCCTTCCCCTGAGGTGAGCCCCGACCCCGCTAGCGTGGGCTGCATCCTGCATAGGATGCAGTGCCTGCCATTTAGGCCAGCCGGTGAATCTTAGGCAGGATTGGACTGTAATTGTAGCTATCTATGGCACTCCCCCTGAACATCTTGTAGGGAGGGTTTAGAATTGTCCCCTCTACAACAGTCTTAGCTAATGCATGTATACTGTATTGAAGCTTGTTGGAGCCCATTTATTGGTGTCTGCCTCTTTCTCCCTCCACAACCTTTAAAATCTAAAATCCAATAACAAATCTAAACAACCAGATAAAGGACCCAGAGAAACAATCACTGAAAACATTACAAATCACCAATCTCAAGTCTAGAGTAAAAGGGAAGTTTTCACTTGGTAAAGCTAAGTGAGGTCAGGCTACAGCAGGCCTCTAATTGTGAGGGAGCCCCAGAATTATGGCAGCCCAGCCAAGTCCACATAGATTCTACCTCTAAAATACATGGAACTGAGAGCAAGGCTATGCCACTGGAGGAGAAAAAGATTCCAACCCGAAAGTTCCCGGGTTTCTTGCCATGACGTAAAAACAATTAAAAGAAAGATACGCATAATTCCCGATGTTTCGTTTTCAGTCTATGGCAAACCGTCTCAAGGAAAAAAGCTCCAGGGAATACAAAGGTCTCACTGAGGTAGCAGGGAGGCTTGGAACAACTGATATTTATACTGGCAATCCTCATCAGGTGTTGATCTAGACTCAGATTATTAACATCTTTCTTTTAATTGTTGTTACGTCATGGGCAAGAAACCCGGGAATTGAAGGGAGGAGGTATAGCGAATGCTGAGCACAATACTTCCTGAAAATAGAACAGTCAGAGGGACTAGCTGAAAAATGTTTTACATGATAGCCTCACTCCACTGGCAGCAAAAAGACACTGGGGACCTCTTGTTAATCTGTCACAGTCCCAGAGCACTGGGATTTGTTAGCCGTGTTCAGGTGTTCATCATCTCCACCAGGAAAATGAGCACGTGAGAGCTTAGCTCCACCCCTCCAATGATGCACATGTGTTAGTTCCGCCACAACCTCTCTTTCCCGTATTCAGTGCTTGTCTGCAGTAACAAATGCTGAATCCATATTCAGGAGAGATCCTTCCTGTAATTGCCACCCTGTCAGGGCACTCATGGGGAGGATCTCTTCCTGTGTTCAGTGTTTGTCACTGCAGACATATACAGATCAGAGTAAGGCAGGGGCGGGGCTAATGAAAGTGCATTAATGGGCGGAGCTAAGTGGGCGCATTCCGAGGAAGCCTTCATGCATTTGTCTCTTTGTGGAGACGAACGCCTGAACAGGGCCGTCAGTGCAGATGGTTCTATTGCACTTACATCATTCTCCAGCCTGGTGCTGGTTGGCATGCCCAAGCACTCTTTCACAGCCTTGCAAATGTTTCACGGTATTAAGAGCAGTTCAGGTAGCTTGGTTGGTACTCTAACATGCAAGGCAGAAATATGCTTGTTTAAAAAAAATAGCAAAAAAGATTTCTTCCTTGAAAAGTGATGTGACAATGAGTGAAGGGCTGCTAGATAGTTTGCTCATCTGCAACCACAGTGGGTGAGAACAGCTCGGCTTTAATAATTCTCTTTATATGTGAAAGATACAATCTCAAAGCAATAATTCAGCCAAGACACTGAGCAATAACGTACACGATCTTCCATAAATAATAATGGGAACAAATAAAGTTGCTGTACAAGTGTAAAGCAGATTACTTACTGAGGCGAATTTTAGAATTTATTCTACTCATGACAGACACCGTGGTTGTCAACTCAGGCATTTGCAGGGTCAAATGTGAGTGTTAACATCCTGTGTTTCTTTTGCTCCACCACCTGCAGAGTGCAGAAGAGTGTGATGTTCCCCTTATATCCCTCCAGTTGTAAGACAGAAAGGGGGGCAGGTTTGCCACCCAGCTTGACTCCTACATTTTTGTACAGTGTGTTGTGCAGCCCAGATGATGGGAAGAGGGGTTAGGTTAGCCTAGTGCTTCCCAAACTGGGAGGTGCAGTGAGCCGCGGAAACCAGCCAGGGAATCCTCTCAGAAAACAGTGTAGTGCCAATTGGCAGGCATCAACATAATGTAATGGGGAGTCAATGGTTGCTAATGGTCACCAATGGGGAGCCAATGGACACCAGTGGTCAAGGGAGCTGCAGGTTGAAAAAGTTTGGGAAACCCTGGGCTAGCCAGTTATGGCCATCCCATCCTCTCCTTTATACAGTTCCCCAGGCAGATATATACCTGGCACTGCCAGAGAGGGCGGGGAAAAAAACAACAGCCTGAAACTCCAGAGGCCCACTGCCACTCAGAGCATACAATACTGGGCCAGATTGGGCCAATGGCTACTTCATACTGGAAGAAAGCTTATAGCGCAATCCTCTCTAACTTGGAGCGCACTCCACTACTCTAAGCCGTCACAAATGTGCCGTAAAGCACGTTTGCGATGACTCTACAAAGTGGCGTGAGAGGCAAGAAGTGGGTGGCGGGTCAGCACCGTTGCTAAATCAGGCACTGTGGCGCTTCCCCCCGCCCCAATGGGAGTCCCTCCTCAGCGGATGGCCCTCCGCGGTGAGTCAAATCCGCGGGTGGCCAATCTGCAGATAAGGAGGGCCCACTATATTTCTTTTAGATATAAATGGTAATTCTGTAAGTGTAACAGATTGAAAAGAATCAAGTGAGAACAGCCTCAATCTATTTTTACAGCAAAGTGATTTTTCTTTTCTTTTTTAAGATAGTACAGCAATGGTCTTTTGGACCAAAGTTTCATCTTATACGTCCACGACATTATTGCTCTATTTCAGCTTACTAATTACATGCTCATTTGATAATTACATTATCCATTATTAGTAATAATTATTACACGTTGTCAGAAAGATACTTGGAAAGAAAATTAGCGCATTTTCAATCTTTCTAAAATGTGCACAGAAAAGAGAGAGCACAGTGGTCTGTTACGGCAGCATTGCATTGCTGGTTTGACTGATACATCAGAAGAATCCAAGGTTGTGAGCCTGCAGGGAGAGTGGAGGGAAGCCCAGTAGCACCACCAAAGGTCCTAGCAGACCCTGAAGTGCTAAACTCGGCTCATATCCATCATTATAACTGACTTCCAGCATGATTACAGCTGTCAGAGGCACATCTCATCCTGAGGGCTCCCCAATGTCTCTTGGTAGATAGGAATAGCCGTGCTGACTAAGCACTTAAAAAAACCCAAAAAACTCACCGAGCAGCTGAATCCGAATGAAAAAGAATTATTGGCACCCTGGTGCTCAGTGTGTATGTTTTATGCAGGTAGAGTACAACAAGTGTAAGCAGGGCCAGCCCTGACCAAATGGCAGACCAAGCAAGCAGCGTCTTCCCCCTCCATTTGTGCGACTTTTGAGTAATTTTTAAATTTTTAGCGCCTTTCACAGCTTTGCTGCATGATCTGCATGCAGGACTCCGCCCTGACCTAAAAGATCAGAAAGTTGCATGCTTGGACCTGTAAATCTATATCTATCAATGCTATGCAAAGCAAATACAAACAATTTGCTTCTCATCATATAGAAACTTTATAATTGTAAGAATAGTAGAAATGCCTAGCCCCTCCACATCTTGTTGCACCAAAAGGCTTGTGGATTGCTTTTCCTTTGCAATGTTTCCTATGGATTTTTTCCTAGAATTGGAGCCAATGGCAAAATGCCCTACTTTACTGATTGCGTATACCAAAAGAAAACTAGCTTTTTATCCAAACAGAATGACTCGGGTTGCAACATCCTATATGTTCCTCTCACATGCAGCTCCTTCGCACGTGAGGAGGCCTGGGACATTGGTTAGGAATAATCAAATGGTGGGAGAGACAAGTCCTCCCATTGCAAGTGAGTGAAGTGATTCCATGGCCTGCTGAGTCCTTGCCTGTAGCCCTTGGTTCAGGCTACAGAAAATGGCAACTCAGCCATAGTCTTTTGCCACAGCTTGAGCCAGAACGTTGGAATTCTTCTAGGTTTCTTTTTCCTTTCTCCCCTAGCTTCCCCTTCGTTCCTGTTATCACATAACCCCCTGGTTTTTCAGTCCCAGTTCCCCTGGGTAACCCTTCTGTTTTCCCTATGTCCTTCTTTTTTCTTTCCCTCCATTATGCACCCCCTCTTCCTTTTTAAGGATGTCTTCTTCTTTCTTCCTTTTTACCTAGGATCCACTTAGGTTTTGGCCTAATTGTATGAATTACTAGTGAATATGTTGCACTGCTTTTTATTTTTCATTCTGCCTCTCTGTTGTTGTATTATTATTCCCACAATAAAAAGTATTTTGTTGTTGCACCTGTACCCTTGCGTCTTTCTTATCTGCCAAACAATTAAGTTGTGCCATTGGCCACTGCACTTGGTCCCTGCGCACACAACAGATTTCCTCCCTGTACATATGTTATGCATGGTCCTAAAAAGCACAACTGGTAACAACTCACACTCTGCAATTATCCACACATTGCATGGCAGTACATCCATGTCTACGATCAAATGCAAACTTGACAGAGAGCTGCATCTAACCCTAGTTCTCTGATGAATGTACTTTTATGCTGTTGTTTCCGTGTGTGTGTGTGTGTGTGTGTGTGTGTGTGTGTGTGTGTGTGTGTGTGAGAGAGAGAGAGAGAGAGAGAGAGAGAGAGAGAGAGAATCACACATTACATTTTAGGTGTATATTTTAAAGTATTAAATGTACTCCTAAAAAAAAGTAAAGTATGAGGAGACCATGAAACTTAACTTGCCACTGAAAAAACAACTGTTCAATGGTTTCTGATGTAGCAACTGCACATCTGAATCTGCCCTAAGGCAGTATGAAAAGCATCCTCATCATTACTAAGGAATGATATCCTCAGGAACACATTGGATTAATTAGAAGAAATAACATCTCCTCTCTGTCCTCTAAGGGTCTGAAATTAAGCAGGGAGACAGGAAATCCTAGATCCTCTCCTCATAATTTAATCCGTTGTGATGTTGAAAAATTCACTTAACATTCTACATTAGCTTCCACTGTTCTGGAAAGGGAATGGAAACATTTTCTTGCTTTAGAAATAATTAATAAGTTAATATTTTAACAATGCTATGAAAATGTCAAGTGCTACAGGAGATAAATATTGTTTTGTAGTCTGGCAGTCTACCTTCAGATATAAAGAGTTGTTTCTTAGAAATGAAGGTGGAGGATAATAGGTTCGCAGAGACAAGACAGACCTAAACTCACACCATCTAGCAGACCAGCGAGGGAGACAAAAGTCAATAGAATTATAGTTGTCTACAGAACAAATGGAAACACTGAAAACTCCCACAATGCAATGGACACATTCATTCTGATTGGGGAAAATAGCTCTCCCATGGCTTGAAATACAGTGTATTGTTATTCTTCAGCAAATTTTTATTTTGGTGAAGATTGTTTGTTTTAACTACAGTGAATTTGAATCTGGAGGAAATAAGATTTAGCATTGGTACAACACTTACAGTGCAATCCTATGCATCTCTACTCAGAAGTAAGTCTCACTGAATTCGATAGGACTTACTCCCAGGTATGTGACTATCCAGGACTGGGCTGACAGGCGGTTGGAGTTACGGGAGTGGAAGTCACTTCCACTGTCGTAAAATGATGCCACCGTGCCCAACAGAATCAGTAAGTCAGAGGCGGGGAGGAGGAGGGGGTGGACAGGGGGTAAACCTGGGCGGGGAGGGGGGAGGAATGGGGCGGAGAGTGGGAGGGGTGGATCTGGCGGCAATGGCACACGCCAGATCCTATCCTGTCCATTGAGGAACTCCCTGCCCCTTTTCTCTCCACAAACATGCAACACCAAAAGTGGTGGCATGTGTCCAAGGAAACCCATAGGCTGCCGCAGGGCATTCCGGGAGGTGATTGCCCTTGGGTTGTCGCTCGTTCCCCCACTGCTGGATGCACTGCATGCCTTTTTGGTGCAGCTGCATTGGCGCAGCTTCTGCTGCAGCCTGGACCCTTAGAGATGTTGTAAGCATTCTACCAAGGGAGCTCAAAATATTGAATTCCTCTACTAAAATGTCTACAAGCAGGAACAAGACAAACACAATTGTACCCACAAAAAAAATGAAAACCTTTGCAAATGAAGCAACCAGTTGCAAACACTTGTTTTTCTTTGAATATTTGCCAGAGGTCAGTGCTTGCAAAAGAACAACATTGGGGCACCAGTGCATTTCTAGTAGTGCTTTTGAGTGTTCAAGGTATGTCATCATGTGCATTACCTAGCAGTAACCCTTACAAAATGCCTCTAATATAATACAATATTGTGATCCTCATATTGTAGCTGAGACTGACAGCGCAATCCTGCGGAGCGGAGGAATAGCGGAGCAAGCGCTCTGCCGTTCCAAGACGTTGTGAACATGCCATAAAACATGTTCACAATGCCTCGGGACATCCCCATAGCCACCGGAGGAAGGTAAAAGATCCCCCAGCAGGGGTGGTGAAGGAGGGGGGCAATTGGGCGAGCCGGCCCGGGAGAGGGTGGGGATGGCGTCCGCCATATCCCTGTCTCCCGCCAGACTGACTTGGCCATTATACAGCCTCCTCCTACTTCCACCAGCTATTTAGCTGGCGGAAATCCAAGGAGGCCCATTGGGCCTTCCCCCGGTTTGCACCGGGGGAAGGGGACGAACTTCCCCTTTCGCCGATTAGACCTCCGGGCCACACCAGCGTGGCCTGGAGCATGGATAGGATCTGGCCCTGGGCCTCCCGCCCGATCCTTACGCAGGATTGCGCTGTAAAAGGGAGTGGTGTATCTAAGGCCACCAAGTGAGTTCATGACTGAGGTGGGATTCGGAAACTAGATGACAGAGACACTAAATAATGTTTCCCCCATTTTCTTAAACTAAAATAAAAATCACCACCACTGCTTGGTTTCACGAGAATGAAATACTTCCCATTTTAGAAAGCATTTTTTCTAAAAACAGAAAGGTTCCTCTGAAACCGCCTTAGAAGATCCAGCTTTTTACCAGAAATCTCTCCTGCTGCGGAAAAAATGAAGAGACAAAGCGAGGAAGGGAAGTCTTGTGGATTCCCAGACCCTGTCTCGGTCTTTACATTGATTCGGAGCAGTACTGTACCACACAAATGCTCTGAACAGAATTTCTTTGGGATTGCTATCACTTCTTAAGCACCTGTAACTCCAGCAGGCAGTGTCCAAAAACTGTCTCCCCAGGTTTGCTGTGGAAAGAGGGAATGTAATCCTCAATTGCTACAGCCCGTTTCAAATCCCTTCTGGTGGTCATTACTAATGTTTTGGTTGCAATGATGCTGTCCCCAGGGCCTCCCTTGCTTCTGCAAGGGCATTTTCTTCTTTCATCATCTGTAGCCCTCCCTTCGGCCTTCATATTTGCCTCATTTTCTTTCAATCTCTGCTCTTCTTCAGCTGCAGCCACAGGTGTTTCATCTCCCACCGTCCCATTCCACTCCATTTATGCTTTACTAGGGGGCTTTAGTCTTTTAATATACTTCTTCGATGATGGGACTGAGAAGTGTCAGAGTATATTCTTTGGATTCCAACATTTCTGATATCTTTGCCTGACCTCTCTCCTGGATATCAGATTGTATTCTCTTTTTCCTGTGCAGTTTTCTTTTCTGTCATCCCCATGATATATGGCTTTGATATTTTATATTAAGCCTTTGTCACTTTGGTGCAAGTTACCAGTCTCCGTTCCTCCACTCTTTGATATTATTTTTTCCTTTTACCTTCAGACAGACTGAAGACTGCTGCCATCTTCATCACTGAAAAAACGTCCAGAGGGTTTTTCAATATGTTAATATATTCCTAAGCACACCTCCATATCTACACTTACTATCATACAACTGCTATTTTTGAATGATCAATCCATCATTTTTCATGTCAGAATTCCAGATGCTGAAATGGAAAATCATGAAAAGATCTCTTCAGCTCAGTGGGAACCCCAATCTTCATACATTTATCAAATACGGTAACTAGAAATGGCTGATCAAAGAATCAAAGATGTCACAATGGAACTGAGCTTGTAGGGGGTGTATCATGGCGCCTCTGTCTGCCGTTAGCTTGGTTGCTCTGATGTCACAGACAGGCTGAGACATCTATGTCCAGGCAGCTGAGTGCTTAGAGATTCTAGGGAGACTTCATAATTGAAATTCTGTGGTTAGTGAGCAACTTTTTTTTAACAAAGTATACAATGCAAAAAATTACCTACAGGGTCCTAGACTTTTAAATGACATAAAGTCAGAGAAAATCAGCTAAGCAATTTCAGATCCTTATAACGTTTGTCAAAGAAAGATTTATCTTTGTGCTTTTATTGCTTATGTTATGATCAAGTTGCTAGAATGAAAGAAGGACTTGACTAGAAATTCTACTTAGTGCTCAATCCTATGGTTGCCCTGCACTGCTGGATCCTGCTTTTCAGCAGCACAAGATGCTTTCCAGTGGCATAAAAGCCAGGTCAATAACAGGTAGCAGCACGGTGTGCACAGCAGTGGTTCCAGCAGTGGTGGGATGACGACACCACTCCTGGGACTGCGGCAGTGCTCCCGGGATTGTGCCACTTCTGGGGAAAAGGGTTATTTTTAACTTACTGAGGGTCATGTCGGCCTTCTGAAGGGTGTGGGGAGGCCCACAGCCCCGTCTGTGGGCCTCCCCGCACTTCAGATCGGCTCTCCACAGCGATTGCAGCCCACTTCCAGTTTCAGATGAAAACCGGAAGTGGGTCGCAATCACAATGGAGAGTCAATCTGAAGCACAGGGAGGCCTGCAGAGGGGGCTGTAAGCCCCCCCCCACACCTGCTGGAGGGCCGGCGCAACCCTCAGTAAGTTAAAAATAACCCTTTTTCCCCTGGTGGTGGCGCAGTTCTGGGAGTGTCACCGCCGTGGTTGTCATTCCCCTTAAGGGGTTGGCGGCCGCTTCTAGTTCTCCTGTTGGGTTGTGACCCACCAGTTTGAGAACCACTATACAGTACTAGAGTTTCAGTAATACAGCTATAGTGCATACTTCCAACCATGCAATTCTCCATCCTTAATACATCAAAGGTACCATTGAGAAGGTGACTTGATTGCTTCCCAGTGGATTGGGGATTTATGGTAAGGCTGCAGGAATTCCCAACATGACTTTCTCTAAGAATCAACTTTATTTCCAGTACATTACAGTGGGGAAAGTTACACGATCACTTTTCAGACTTCTTCCCTGAACAAAATAGATTGTGTTTTCTCCAAAGTCTGTGGAGAAAGCAAATGACTGTATCATAATTGCCTCTGACTTTAATTTTATCTTAGATAAGGTGCTCGATAACAGTTCTAAAACCTCCACAAAACACTTAAAGGTGACAGGCGCCATTAAGGTTTGGTGGGGAACAATGTTGAAATGAATGCTTATTCTCCCCTCCAGAATTGCCTTCCCTGTTGTAGGCCAGGATTATGCATTTTACTTGATGCGCATGTAATCTGATGGACTCTTTTTAAAACCCCATCAATCTGAGTACAGGATAGAAGGGAGGGCATTAATTGGAAACAAGACTTTTATGGACCATTTTCCAATCACTACCATCTAACTTTGGGGAGAATGGGGGAGAAAGTGAGCAAAAAAGAGAGGAATTACTAGACAGATAGAGATTGACTGTTCCTATTCTTAGCCTGGACCATTTGATGACTTTGTTTTAATAAGATAGTGGAATTGGGGGACATTAGCACAGGTTCATGTCAAACATCTATTACAGTTTAGGATGTGATCAAATGATTCATTAGGACTAGATAAATTGCCCATACAACATTTTCAGAGAAATCATCAAGGATACAGATCACTGAGTTAGGCAGGAGGCCAGTAAGATATCTCCAGGAGCTCTAAGTCACAATCCAGGCTCTGTCAAAGTCAATGGCCACTTCAGCAAAGCCAGATATTCTCCCTAGATTATTCTTGTGGCTACACTACCCACAGCTAATCCATTACTATAACTGTAATTGTTGAAATGTGGTATATATTCTTCATCATCATAATTATAATGTCTGGCTGGATGCTTACCCCCATCAATGCCTGGGTGAGACGACTCCTCCCTCTTTCCTCTGGGGCCCGGCATGCAGATTGCCCCCACCTGACAAGAAGCATGTGCCGGAGTGAGCCTGGCAAAGCACTCTGGGGTGTGCCAGCATACACACTGCTGCAGGCGCCACTGGCCAGGAAAGCTCTTGGCTGCCTGAGCCAGATGCCAAACCCAGAACAGGTGATGGGCAGCCTGTTGCAGACTCGAACAAGTTGCCAGACAGGGGAAGATTTCCCGGGGGCGGGTCTCACCAAGGATGGCATGGGCGGGGGCCTTGATGTGAACAATAGTATGCAGGGGAGGAGCGGGATTCTTAATGGATGGGAGGGGTGGTGGAAGGGGGTGGGGCCAGCTGAGGTGCTTATAGGATATAAACACCTCTTGTCAGCCAATGAGGTGGTGAATGGCAAAGCGGTAGTCGACACTCCTGCAGAGGAGGCCGCCAGTGACTTCACATCCAAGCCAAAACCTGGGAGAAGGACCCAGGGTGGCGTAACCCCCACCCCCAGCCTGTTCTGGGACCCTTAGCAAGGTTGCTTCCTCACACCCCATGTGCTAGTCTCACCCAGTACTGGCTTCACAACGTTGCTGGTTGACAGTCTGGCTAACCCTCCTCACATTGCAAGCTGACATATAACATAGGACAAAAAGGAGACTTTTTAATGTCAGAAATAAAGCTGAAGTTTTTTCTAAGTCAGATGCTATTGATTAAGTGAACATTTTCATTGACAATGAACTTGTCACCTGAAACCTACATTTTAATGCTCTGCTTTAAATAATAATAAAAAAGGTGGGGAGCCCAATCCTGACTAACTATCCAGCCGTGCCGGATCCTATCCTCTATGTTCTCTATCCTATCCTCTGTCCTATGTCTACTCGGGGGAAAGGGACATTCGTCCCCTTCCCCCGGTGTAGCGTGGAGACTACACCCAATGGGCCTCCTCTGATTTCTGCTAGCTGTTTAGCTGGCAGAAGTAAGAGGAGGCTGTATAATGCCCACGCTGGATGGAACGGGAATGGGGATATGGCGGACACCATCCCCGTCCCCTCCCAGGCAGGCTTGGCCAATGGCCCCCCTCCCTCGCTACCTAGACCGCCCCCGCCGAGGGATTTCTTACCTGACTCTGGCGGCTGCAGGGGCAACCTGGCGGCGGAGTAAGGGCTGACAGCCTCACGCCAGTGGCCCTTACTCTAGAGTCATCGCGAACGTGCTTTACAGCACGTTCGCGACGGCTTTCGGCGGTGGAATACTCGCTCCACCTCCAAAAGTTTGCACAGGATTGCGCTCTAAGTGTTTGTTTTCCCCTTCTTATGAGTCAAATAGATCCAATTCAATGTAGTAGTTGAAAGATACAATGAATCTCCTATTTGTAGCATATCACTTTTGATGTGTTAGAACATGAAGCCTGGAAACAAAAACGTTTTTGGCAACTTTTTTTTTTCATTTATTTATTTCCCCCACCATTTTCACCACATTTCCCTGCCATTTTTTCCACTTTTCCTCACTTTTCCTCACTTTCCCCTGCCATTTTCAATGTGTTTTCCCCCATTTTTGCTTGCTTTAAAAAAATTGTCCTCTTAACCACCGTACTGCTGCTGCCGCGCTGCTGCTTTCATCCCACGTGTTTTCATCCCAGCCGGCCAGCTGCATCGGGCCAACCAAGACTCCTCTTGCCTGAGGGGACCGGGACTACCCCTTCCTGCTGCCGCCACTGCTGCTGCCATGATGTTCTGAGAGCCTGGCTGGCTGCGTTCACATTCCTGCGCAAGGCTCGTGAAGGCGCACAATGCTTTATTTTTGCTTTATTTTGCAATCTCCCAGACATTGTGCACCTGTGTGAACCTTGCAAGCTTCGCACAGGCGCGTGAGGATGAGGAACCTTGGCCAGCCCAAACGCAGCTCGTCAGGCCCAGAAAGCAGCCGGGTGGCCGGGGGCAAACTAGAAAACCAGGACAGACCCAGTTTCCAGGCCCACTGGCTGGGATGGACCCCCAGAAACTGGGACTATCCTAGTTTTTCCATATGGTAAGCCTAATAGTGGTTAAACTGCTAAAAACAGATACAGTAAATGGCTTTAGTGTAGATATATTCAAAGAATCAACAATAGCATGAATATCTGAGAACTGCCTCAGAGCACGTTTCTATTAATTTTTCACATTTTTATACCACTCTTCCTCCAATGAACTCAGGGTGGTTTATATGGTTCTTCCCCTCCTTTTGTTCTCACAACAACCCTGTGAGGTAGGTTAGGCTGAGATATAGTGACTGGCCCAAGGCCACCCAGGAAGCTTCTTGTCTGAGTAGGGATTTGAACATGGATCTTCCAGGTCTAAGTCCAACTCCCGAACCACTACACTATCCTGGCTCTCTAGGCCTGGCTCATTGGCTTTTCAAGTGAGACACATGTATTTGGTTATTGTTGGCTTTTTAAATACTAGGAATAAACTCTAAGACAGCACTTGAATTTTATTTCCCAAGATACTCAGTTCATCTCTGGAATGTTTATAAAAAATGTTCTTCACATCTACATTATTTCTGCCTGATCTTAAAAAAAAAAATCAAATCTTTAAACAAACTGCTAAAGAAATGAGAAAATAACCCTTTCAAACAAGAGTCTGTATTGAATTCCCAGCAGTGCATGTATGAATTGATTGGCAATTTGATTATGTCTTGTCAGATAATGGGCATTATTCAAAGCCAAGCACTCTTCAATTATCTATTCACTCATCTCGCAATTTTGCTGATGTTTCCAACACATTGTCCCCATTACTGCAACGAGAGCATACTGCACATCTAGTATGTTCCAGTTGATTGTGATTTGATCTTGTATTGCCGTAAAAAGGACCTTACGTTCTGGGAAGAGTCCTCCTCTTTGGATGCTCTTGGTTCATAAATGTACATCCTTTTCTTAGCACTTGAGACATGCATAGTCTTATGACTGTTATAAAGCAATTGCATCAGGCTCCTTTTTTAAAACTGTGAAACCTTGAAGGAGGAAGGCCAGGTGGGGGGGGAGAAGGATTCCCCCCCCCCCAGCATATTATTTGTGCTGCTGCATCCTACTAGACAGGATTGAGCTACCCAATAAACAAAATGAAATTTACAATCCATTTTAGGATTGTAGGATAGGACAGGAGGTGTGGTCTGGAGGTTGAGCTATAGCTAAGCAGGATCAGTTGCTTGGAGGGAGACCGAGAGACGGAGAAAGACTGAGAGGCCACTGACATATCTCTGTGGGAGAAGTGGAGTGTGTAGGAGTCAGCGGGCAAAAATATGGACAGCAATTTTGAGAAAAAAATGGTCTGAAGCTTGGTGCAGAGCTGCCTGCGAGAGCTTGGAAAAGTGCAATAAGTTGGCAGCCAGGATGAGGACTGCACCATGAAGGGAAACATCAGGAAAAATGAAGGTTCTATGAGAATGTCTCATGGAATAATACTTGTAAAAAACTCATTGAAAAATGAGGTTTATGTTCAGCCTGCCAATGTAAACCATCTTGAGTCTACTGAGAAAGGAAGTATATAAATGTCGTAATAAATAATTTTTCATCTTTTGTTCATGTTGTTCTCAT
This sequence comes from Plestiodon gilberti rubricaudatus, assembly GCA_026170595.1. NCBI lineage: Eukaryota > Metazoa > Chordata > Lepidosauria > Squamata > Scincidae > Plestiodon > Plestiodon gilberti. Next base: position 120,429,917 of record JANXHW010000001.1, on the reverse strand, counting down.
TTTGCTCCCCTTTGTGTTTTGTTTTGCTTGTTCCATCCTAGTGAGGACATTTTGCTGCAAAACCATCACCATCTTTGACACTACCAGCCACGTTGCAATGAGACGCAGGGAAAAGTTCCAGAGAGTTGGCCATCTGTGCCCCAAAAAGTAAAGTATCTTTCTGAATTAGGTCGCAATTTTTAATTACTGTCTGGATATCTTTTTACCCTCTTAGTAAGAAAGTTTCTGTTAATGAGTAAAAACCAACAGATCCACTTTTATGTATTGTATGTGTCTCCAGTTTGCAATTCTATTAGAGCTGTAACATAAACTGTGCCCATGGAAGAGAATGTTAATTATTTGGAGTTTCACCAGCTTGGCGGCTTTCATTCCACATAAATGCTACACAATGTCGTTAGAAGATGACTAGTACTACAGCATTACAATCAATAGCTTGCTTAGATGTAGCAGTTCCAAAACAACTTGATGTGCCAGAGCAGAAAAAAATAAATATGAAAACGATCCTGAAAATAATGCAAATGCCAAAATCAACACTTGATGCTCAGGACTCTGTTTTCTTTAAAATATTGATGCCCCACTTTTCCTTTGTTCAGAGACGCTCATAGCAAACATAAAAGCAAAACAAAAAGCAATAAAAGCACAAGATTAATAACTCACAAGTCATTAAAAACAAGAGAGCATATAAAACCCACCAGTAGTATGAAGAGTCAAACCCTCAAAACAGGTTAAAAGCTGCCCTGTTAATTTTCAGTGAAATAGGAAAACTGAGGGACAGAATTTGGATGGATTTCCCAGAGCAGGGATTTCTATAGCCAGGGCACTTCCACAGCAGATGGCAATAGGACATGCAGGAGAGGCTTCCCCAGTGAAATTTGATGGTATATGGGGAGCAGCAGTGGTCACTTGTTGATTCTGATTAGCCCGAGGCATTGCTCTGCGTCCCACCCCCACAATGTAGGCTTACCATTCATCCCAGAATTTCCGGGACAGTCCCGGAAACTGGTCTCAGTTACCGGAAAAGTCCCGGAATGATTTTGGGCCGATTGGAAGCCGCCGCGCCTCCGCCGCCATTTTAATTTTAATAAAACTTACCTTTTTTCCAGGCGCTGCCATCTTTTGAGGCACGGCCCGCTCTTGATGGGCCTCTCGGCCCACTCTCACCCAGGCAAGAGCTGGCCGAGCGGCCAGCTGAGCGTGGCGCCGGAGGCACCTATCTGGCCGAGTGCGGCCCTGTGCTCTCGCCCGGCCGCTCGGCCTGCTCTCACCCGGGCGAGAGCGGACCAAGTGGCTGGCCAAGTGCTGCGCCAGAGGCACCGATCCGGCCAAGCACGGCCCCATGCTCTCATCCAGCCGCTCGGAAGCCTCACTCACCGGAAGCTTCACTCGCCCAGATCGGTGCCTCCGGCGCTGTGCTCGGCCGGCCACTCGCCCGGAGCGCGGCGCCTGCTCTCGCTCATCAAGAAGAAGAGGAGCAGCAGCATGATGGTGACGGGATTCAGAAGGTAAGGTAAGTCAATTCAATTTATTTTACTAGGAAAAATAAATTAATTGAAATTGCGGCCACGCAAAATAAAAAAGTGAATTTGTTTTAATATTAATTAGTGTGGGGGGGTGTCCAGTTCAATACCGGTGAAATCTGGTAAGCCTACCACAATGCCAAACCCGGCCTCTCATTGGCTGAAACTCAATTTATTCAACTTGGAACGCACTAGAACGACCTTCGGCCAAGGAGAAGCCATGTTTGGTGTTGTGGGGGCGGGACGCGGAGCAGCCACATCGCTAGAGCGTGGCGGCTGGGGCGGACCGCCAGGGGGTGATGCGCGCAGAAAGGTGAAGCACGCATCCCCGCGCGTCACCTCCGCTGCGCGCGTCGCCCTCCGGAGGCTCCAAGGCCGGGAGAAGGCCTCCAAGCGTCCTCTTTGGTCGGCGATCCAGGGCCTTCTGACGAAGGCCCAATGCGTCAATACGTGAAGTTTTACCTTTTCACGCATGCGCAGAACATTTCTGAGGGCAAGATGCCCTCAGAAAACGTGCGCATGCGCGAAAAAGTTAAAACTTCACGTATTGACGTATTGGGGGGGAAGACAGGTGGCGCGGAAAATTTGCAGGGGATCATTAGGGTGATGCGCACACCCTCGCTTTAGGGCGACTCACGCCCTAGTGACGCCACTGCGCGGAGCAATACCTTGGGCTAATCAGACTCGACTCCGGGACGTGACGAAGCGAGACGCGTGCAGTCTGATACAGCTTTAAGGGTTCAGACTAGGCAAATAGGGCTTTCTTGCAATATAGCTGATACAGTTACGATTCCTACCACAAGATAACTGCAGAAGTCCGGCTGTCTGAATCAACCCTATGATACGGCAACATCTATACATTCTTTCCTGCACAGAATGTGGGAGACATGGGGAATTCCCATTTCCAGCCTGCTTGCATGGATACACCCCAACCTCTACCCTTCCTTAATAGCAACACTTCCCTTGCTGAAATTCTCCCCCATTTCTCTCCTTCTCCCCTCAATCTTTACTCAATGGAGCAGACTGGGCTTGCTTTCATAGGTTTCTGAGTGTTGGGTTCATTCTTTTCTTTAATTGATATATTTAGATATTGTTCCTGTCAAGCAACTGTGAGCTTGCCAGAGTAATTACTCATTACTGACAAATAACAAAGCAATTTGTCGTCACTCGAAGTATATGCATCAGTGCTGGCTGTTGCATTAAAATTATATTTGGAGACAGAAGAGGATGCCTTGCTTCGCAAGTGACTTCCAGCTTTATTATTTTTTTATCTATCAAACCTTTTACAATTTAGACAGCTACAGTTGAGCTTTGTCTCTTCCATCAAGTCTGAAGCGATCGTCCTATACCACAGGTAATGAGACTCGAGAGACAATGTTCGGATGCAGGCTGAATTGGGCACGCTCTCACACTGAACAACTAATTTAACAGCGCTGTGCTACTTTGAAGGGAGGCCTTTTATGGAGTAATTTTCCAAATGCGAGAAGTGAAAAATGATTTTATTAATATTCCTAAGTGGCTCTAAACATCTTTCATGTCTTAAAATGAAGCCCCATGGAAGAAAGTGGGGGAGGCAGGTCTACTGTGGTTTGTGATAAGGTTGACAGTGGATGATGACTTGCTATTTTCTTCTCCTACAAGCTTATACAATCCAATGCTATATCCTGAAATACCACCCAGTCTGTTTCGGAACGTGTTAAGTTCAGATTGCCACTTCCATTTGCCATTTCCATTTGTATCCCTAAGTAGGGGTGGCCCCAATGTATCTGTAACCCAAAACAACATGGATCGCTGCCCCTGCCATTATGCACCTCACACTGACCACCACAGTTTAAGTGGTGCCAGAGAAAGTACCCTAATTTTCAGCCCCCCTTTTTTTCTTTGGAAGCAGCCAGTAGAGATTTTACACTGCTGTCCGTTTTCAGTGCTCTTTTTAAGGGGTGCCTTCTGGCAAGAGCGTCGCTAGAGCGAGGTGCGGGGAGCGGAACGCCAGAGGGTGACGCGCGCAGAGGGTGACGCGTGCACCCACGTGCACGTCACCTCCGCTGTGCGTGTTGCCCTCCGGAGGCTCCAAGGCCGGGAGAAGGCCTCGGAGCGACCTCCCCGGCCGACGCTCCAGGGCCTTCTGACGAAGGCCCAATGCGGCGATACGTAATTTATAACGTTTTTCATTGTGCGCATGCGCGAAAAATGTAATAAATCACGTATTAACACATTGGGCCTCATCATTAGGCCTCGGACAGCCGGCCGGCGCGGATGTGTGGAGCTGGCTGGCTGGCCGGGGGGGGGGAACGGGGGGTCACTAGGGCGGCGCGCGCGCCCCACTTTGGGGCGGTGCGCGCCTAGTGACGCGCCTGCCTTCTGGAGGAGGGTGAAAAGGCCACCCTTGTTTTTCCTCACTCCCCACATTTCCTAGTGAGAAACCCATGAAAAGGAACTCATTTTCAAGCCTTGGATTTCCAATTTGAGGGGAAATTACTCTGTTTCTTTCTGAGTGTTTCTGATTTGATCCTAAGAAAGCTGGCTCATCTCTAGCCAGGACATTGTGGTCTTTTTGAAATATACTGTCTTTTTCTATACCCTGAACATTTACATGTCATAGAAGATGCATTACTATATTCAGTTTGAGTGTTTATCTCATAAAAAGGATTCAAAAGGCATCATAGTATTGTCCCTTTTTTCTCTAGCTCCTATTTTATAGACCCATAGCTCTAAATGGGCAAGATGTAAGCATATCATTAATTCACCCAATTGGATTCTCCCCCAGTTTCAACTGTGACTGGATTGTGTCCAGCCTTCAGACACTGAGAAACGTGTCTTTTGCATAGTGCAGAATAAAATGAAATCATCCTGAAGTTCCAATAAATTATTGGTTCAATTCCTCCCATCTATTATTCTTAAAAGGACACAAGCGTCGCATCATTTTTATTTGCAGCCTGCGATGAGCAGACAGCTCTAATATTTTCTGTTTTCACTCATATTCCAAGGATATTTTTCATACTTGAGCTAGCTCTTCCACAGATTACTTGATATCTATTTTATTGAAGTGTTCTCAAGGTTTAACATACTTTAGAAATATGGATGTGGAGTGCACTGCTAAAAATAATATAAAATACTGATGCACTTTTCACATGGCTAAACTCAACTATGTTCTCAGGATTCATTGCAAATGTGGTCATGAATGAACTGTCACCCCTTTAACATCTCTATCCTTTGACTCACAGGCTGTCAGGCAGGACGCAGAATAAATGTTCTGCTGCTTATTGGACCTATTGGAAGAATGATTAAGATTCAAAGAAGCCCAAAGAACCAACCAAACCTTTAACCCTTCTAAGAAGCACATCTCAGATACAGGTGTCCCCCGCTTAACGATGGAGATACGTTCTGAAATCCCCGTCGTAAAGTGAAGCCGTCATTAAGCGGGTCTTGCTGTGCTTTGAAGTTTAGCACTTAAAGCCCTAGTGTTAAACATCCAAGCTCTTATCCTGCCCATTAGCTGTTTGGCTTTAGATAAGGGCTTCAAAACCCTTATCTAGCACTAAACAGCTGAAGAGCTGGGGGTTTTAAAAGATGCGTCTTTTTAAATCCTTTGCTCTTTTTTACTGGGGACCTCCGTCATATATCCGGATCATCGTTAAGCGATCCATCATTAAGCGGGTGACACCTGTAGTTTTCAAGCACTGGGGGCTCAGTCCAGCCCAACTCAGCACAGGTCAGGCACAACTGAGGCCCAAGTGTGGCGTAACTGTGGCCTAAGATAGGGCTGAGTTAGGCTGCAACTATGCCTGTGGTAGGCAGGAGGCAAGAGCAGTAGGCCAGCACCAGCCCAGGATCGAGGCAACACTTACCACAGAGGCAGGCAGGCTCCTGTGGGGAGGTGTCAGTCTTGTGGAAGTGAAGAGCCCCCTCCTCAGCTCGTCTGTGTGCACCTACCACAGCTGCTGCAGCGTTCGCAGCAGATGGGCAGCCACAGGTGGGCCTGCAGGCACTGGGCGTGCGACAGTCAGCTGAAGGGCAGAGGTTGTGCCAGTGCCAGCTGCCCCAGGGCACCCTGTGCATTAGCCACCTGCTGTAGGGGGGAGTGCCACAGCCCTCCTACCTGCAACAGGTGTTGCCACCCCCATGCCATGTTGAGGCTGCACGTGGGATTCATGGGGGGGGAGCGGGCGAGAGAAGGGAAGGAGGGGGTGGGAACGTCACTCACAAGGGGGTCTCATGATGGCTGGAACCGCCTCTGACATGACTTGCCCGTGCGCTGCCTGAAGCCCTGGGCCTCCAGGGCCGTGGCTATGCCCACAATGAAGGCATCCCGGCGTGCCTTCTGCTCTGTGCCCCGGCCAAGACCGAGAGATGCCTTGGGCTTGTCTGCTGCGAGCGGGAAGGGCTCACGCAGCTCATCACACCCCCAGATGGGGCAATGTCGGCGCCTCGCAGCAGGCGCTCTGGCGGGGTGGGGGGTGCCAGCGTCCATCATCAGGGAGTGGGAGGGGAGGCAGACACACAGGCAGGCGGACAGGGGGTGCTGGGGAGGGACACGGGTGGGTCAGAAACAGACAGACAACAAGGCTGGTGGGAGAGGGATACAGGGAGAGGGGTCTGCAGAGACCAATAGGGACACAGGGGTCACTTCGCAGATGAAGGCAATGCAGGAATGGGCGCCTCTTATGCAGACGGACCTTGGGCGGAATGGACGCCGTTGACGGGCGGACCGTGGGCGGGTGAGAGCCCCGGTTGCCGAAAGGTCTCTTCACGGACGTGGCGGACGCAAGCGAATCCAGTATGGGCGCCATGTCGCCTGTCAGTGTTTGCCTGCCTGAGAGGCCCCCCAACTCCCCACTCCCCTCTCAGCCCTGAGGGTCTGGCAGCCTCCCTGCTGTGGTCTCCCTGGGAAGGAAGTGGCAGTCCCTGGATGGGATTCATGCAGGGGCTTGTGTGCTGGGCACTGTCTCTGTGTGTGTGGGGCAATGCTTGTGTAACACTGGGCACAAGGGGGCTCTGCCCGTGGGGCATCTTTATTGTTCTGGAACGGTAGCAGAGATGGCCAGGCGAGGCTGCCAGGGGTAGTCACAGCAGCCAATCTGAAAGCAGCAGCAGCAGCACATGTGCCCCATGGACCTGGATACGCAGGCTCTTCCCCTGTGGAACCACAGCCTGCTCCATAGAAAGGAGAGGGACAGCAAGAATGACAGCCAGGGAGGTGGAGCTGCAGCAGCAGCAGCTGAGGAGGGTTGCAGGGCTGGCACCCTGACCTCTGGCAGCATCAAGGCAGCCAACAGTGGGGCACCCTGCCTGAAGCCCCAGGGGTGCTCCCAGGAAGGTAGGTGGTAGTGGACGTTCCTGGGGAGACAAAAAACAAGGGGGAGTTACATGTCAGCTGGTGTGTGGTAGCAGTCACCATTGAAGACAAGCCAGTGTGTCGGTTGCAAAAGCCTGCAGGGAGAGATCAGATTACACAGCTGCTAGGTATAACGAGCATGTCACAGTTTGAGGAGCTTACCTGGACGTCAGAAGGGCATGATCCTGCAAAGGACAACAGTGAAGGAGAGAAAACACAGCACAACTACATACATGGCTAGCACATCATAACTGACCTGCTGTAGACCCTATGGGGGCAAGGCTGCGGGTTAGTAAACACACCTTTGTTAACAGGCAAGTCACATTTACACAAACACATATTTGTCTGCTCACATAGCAACGGGCAGCTATCAGAGGACACATTGGTAAAGAGGCAGCTATCATATATATGTGTGCTGACAGGCAGAAGTACTACATAAAGGCGAACACAGGCAAAAGTCATACATATTGGCATGAAAAGGCAGAAGTCCTACGGTATGGCTTACACAGGCAGAAGTCCTACGGTATGGCTTACACAGGCAGAAGTCCTACATATAGGCATGAACAGGCTAAAGTCAAACATATTGGCATGAACAGGCAGAAATCATAACACATGTCAGACCCTGCTCTTACCTGCTGGTGTTGTTGCCTGTGGGGGGGGGGAGAGAGAGAGGCTGGGAGAAAGACATGGGTTAGCAAACACTTGCATGGAGGCAGCTGCCCAGGCACAGCTGTAAACAGTTTGGCCACAGCCTGAACAGCCCTCTCTGCCCTAGAGGGGGGCAGAGAGGAGAGAGGAGAGGAGAAGAGAGAAGTGGGGTGTTTGTGAATTTTGCCCTCCACCAACAAAGTCCCACTTTGTGGCTGCTGGGGGACAGGACCCCATGCCACGTGCTCAGAGAAAGAGAGAGAATGGAGGCCTGGGGCTGGGCTTTTGTGGGAAAGAGGCTGGGTGCGGCTGGCTTCGGATAGGGTAACTATCTGTGTCCATGTCCAGAGTTATGCCACAGCTATTCCGTCCTAACTCAGGCATAACTCAGGAGTAGGGTGTTAGAACTTTTCAGGAGAGGGCTGGAGTGTGTAAGGTAAAATGGCTCCTATGGGTCTCCTCAAATTTGAGTCCAACTTTTTTGTTGACCTAAATTTTGTTCCGTAGCTGTGCTTGAGGGGGCGTGTCGGAGCTCTCCAGTGTCTGGACCTGGACCCAAATTCGTGACACGCCCCCGACACGCCCACTTTTAGGCCAAACTTAGGACGGAATAGCTCTTAGGACGAACTTAGGACGGAATTGGTCAACTTTCCTTAACCCGTCCTATGTCTCTCACAATTGCAGCACAAATTCGGCCTCAACGGCACAGTTCAGTCCTAACTTCAGCCTAAGGCACTTAGGCTGCTTTTGTGACTGAATTGTGCCGCTGAGGCCTTAGGCTGGACTGGGCTGTCCATGTCACATTGGAGTGAAAATGAGCAGGGAAAAATATGTTTTGTATCTCACAGAATTTTAAAGCTCCTAACCTTCATGCAATTGCTTTACAAACTTGTTACATAGTCAATATTTTGTTTCTGTTTATTTCCTGTAAGTCAAGGTGTGCAGGAAACACACAACTAAACATGTGTACAGCCCCCCCATATCCGCGGATCCGCTATCCGCAGATATACTGCAGATTGGCCCTCCCTGCAGCCATTACCTTATTGATGCACAAACACACCAATGGCTCGAACTGGGCCAGCGTAGGTCTTCAGTAGAGCTGGCAGCCTCAGTGCTAGAGAGGCTCTGACGTTAGAAGACCTGCGCTCAGAGGCGTTCTAATATGGGGGAGCAGGTGTGCTCCACCCCAGGCACTGAGTGGGCGCGGGGGCGCGGCAGCCGGGCTCGGGGCTGCGCAGAGCGGCGCGGCACCGGAGCCCGGCTGGCACGCCCCTCTGAAGCAGCGTGTCCACTCGGCGCTTCCCCGGCCTCCAGAGGCTCCGCTATGGAGACCGGCGAGAAGCCCTCCTCAAAGCGACCGCCTAGTTCGGCGGTCGAGGGCTTTCTGAGAGGGCCGAATGCAACGCGCTCAGCCCCAAGTCCGGCTGCTGGAGGGGGGCGCACCAACCCCGCCCCCCCAGGCGCCGGGAGGGCTGGGAACGCCACTGCCTGCGCTAGCCATTTCAAGCTATTGGTGTGTTTTCGCATCAATAAGGTAATGGCCACAGGAAGGGCCGGAGAGGGCTCTGGGGCCCGCAGAAGATTATGTTTGCCCCCATCCGTTGGTTCCCCCCCCATACATGGGGGGGAACCTATCCCTTGCGGATACAGGGGCCCTACTGTACTTGGTGCTACGGAAAGGTAGAGCATAGGGCCAGACCAGTAACATGGCTATTGACAAAGCTGATGGCAGGAGAACACAGAGCCAGAGGTCAGGAAGGCTATAGCTTTCATTTGAATCATGTAATCACCCACTCTACTTAATTAATTCATGGAGTTCAAATCAAATACTTCAGATTTGAATGGTTTGTTTACTCCTTCACACCTCCATAATTCAGATGAAACGTTCCAGCTCCAAATCCTGCTGGAACAGCATATTTGGTATCTGTGACTATAGCTGCCTCATTGGGCTTCTGAAAAACAACTTTCCCTCTGGGAAAAACAACTTTGTGAACAGTTTCACACTTCCAATGGTCCTAACCCCATGATGAAGCCTAATCCAGAAATGAGCCAACTGTTCCTAACTGCTCCTGCTAGCTACCACACCCTCAACTGGGTGGAAAACAAATGCAGAACTCAGCAGGGGCCCTGAACCAGCAACAGATTGAGGCCCCCGCCCACACACACACACACCTAAGAATCCTATAGGATTCTATGGAGCAAAAACCTATAAAAACCCTTGGCTTTAGAGGCTCGTGTTTGTTCATTCCATTGACCATCCTGTTCATTCGTTCCCTAAACCATTCATGGCATCCTGCCTTGCCATTCATTTGTGGAACTTTAATTCAATGGTGCTCCGCCACGCTCCGCCGGTCTAAAGTTACACAGGATCGGGGCTGTTAGTTACTGCCGCAACTGAGAGCTATTATAACTACACTGAGTACAAGAAAAACTGATGCCATTGTCTACCTAAAAGTTCAGTGAAGCTGAGCTCATTAATATTTTGAATGGGCTTTAAGTTACTGAAGAGGAAGCATCAAGTGTTTTCAACAATGAACATGTGAGCAAATACAGTTGTCAGAAGTCCCTACTTCAATGTGCAATACAGACAGGCCACATTCAGGGGGAAAAAAAAACACCACTTGTCACAGAAGCCTTTAAATAGAGTACCTTAAAATAAGCTTTAATATTTTATTATAATAGCGTGCTGAGCCTTTCGGGCAAGACAGAAATAATTAAAATGCATAATGACAAACACCGAAACAAGGAGCCAGATTAGTCTTGAAGTCGCCACAAGGAGCTAACTTATCCTTGGTCCCCGAAGGTCTGGTTTAGTAAAAAGAATGGGATGGCAGTAATTGTATAGCAACCTAGTTCTTTGGAAGTTACAAGAACCAATCTGGTTTTCCACTGTGTCTGCATTTTGTGTGAGGTTTTTTTTAATGGCACAAAAGGCCAGAATGCTTGTAACAGAATTAACCCTAGGCAGATAGAGGGAACCGTCTCCGGTACGGCTATTTCTACATGAGTAGGCTTTTGGCACAAAGCTGGGCTTTGAAAACATCAAAGGAAATGACAGTATAATTGAAGGGGGGGGGTGATTAAATCCTGCATAACCTACCAGAAAGATTATTCTTTTCATTGACATTACAAGAGAATAAAGCAGATTTTTATAGTTGAACTAACAGGTTTTCCCATCAACATTTATTTGATGCTTACAGTTTCACTGTTTGGGCTTTAGTGTACAACCGAAAAGACTTAAAATGAGTAACATGGTGCAAGATTGCCATCTAAGATTTATTGTATGTGTTTTATTTCTCCAAAGATACACACACACACACACACACCCCGTTCTTCAATGAACTTTGACCACTTAAGGTTTATTGATTAGATTACATAATACAGTAGGGCCCCGGTATCCGCGGGGGATAGGTTCCTGTCCCCCCCTGGATATGGGAACCTGCAGATAGGGGGGAACGCTATCCCCTGCAACCCCCTGCACCCATTACCTTTATTTTAGTTGATATTGCTGGCACCACGTCAGGGGGTTTCTTGATCCATCAAAAGCCTATAAGCTCCTTTAAACAGGAAGAAGGACGTTTCCTGCTTCCTGTTTAGCAGAGACTTTCTAGCACACAGGCTGCTTGCCTGTTTTGTGGGAATCAAGAAGCCCCCTGACCTGGCGCGAGTGATATCAGCTAATAATAATAATAATAATAATAATAATAATAATAATAATAATAATAATAATAATAATAATAATAATAATATACAGTATTTATATACCACCTTTCTTGGTCATTGAATTTCTCCTCCGACTTTAATCCAAGGCGGTGTACATGGGCAGGCTCTCCTAACCCCCCCTTGGGTTACAATATATATAAATGTCCAATCTTTCATGAACGGCTACTTTCCAGGTGGAATCCTTTTTACAGTCTGACAATTCTGCTGGCTGGCACCTCCCACACTCGACCGATGCAGCTGGAAGCTCTTATCTCTCCTCCTGGAGGCTTTCACAGCTTTTTGCCGGCGGCGTGTCTCGAACTTATCAAGTTCACCGGTCTTCAGGCTTTGAAGGCAGCAGCTCTCTCAACTGAGCCAGACTCTTCTGCCATAAAATAATGGTGGTAATGGCCGCGGGGGAAGCCGGGGGGGGGGGGCTGCAATCCACGGATAAGTGAATCCACGGATAGCAGATCCACGGATACAGGGGCCCCCTGTACTCTTTTTTCCTATTTTGAAATACCCAAGTTCTGCCAAGTTAATATACAATAAAAAGTGATAGTGGCAGCACAATCCTAAACTTGTTTACCTGAAAGCAAGTCCCACTGAATTTGCAGGGATTTACTCTCAGGTATGTATGACTAGGAAGGCAATATGAATAGAATGACTTTCATTTCCTGAATTCACCCCATTCCTGCTGTGCAAATTAATGTTGTAATAAGGCATACTAATGTTGTAGGAGCTACTTACATTTGGAAATGACCTGCAATGAGGCTTACCTCAGGTGTGACTCACCCATGAGGTAAGCTCTCAGGGCACACAGCATGGTCTCCCCAGTTGTAGAAGAATAGTTGTGGAACTTCCTGAGATCCACTAAATGGTGACCTTTCACTCTTTTAGAAATAGCTGTGTTTTTTTTTAAGTCAAATGTTTAAAATATATTTGTTCTATGCTTTAATAATGTCTTATGTTATTTCATTATATTTTTATTTATATTCTGTAAACTGCCAAGGGCTTCTTTTTGAAGGCAAGGAAACAAGGCAACCCTGCTAAACAAAGGATTTGGACAATAATTCTAATGATTGCATTGGGAGAGCAACCGTTTGATCAAGAAAAGTGATCACTTGTGCTCTTTACTTTCTTTTTTTCCCCAAGGAAAGCCATGCACATTTGTTTTCACCCCAATCCTAACCAACTTTCCAGTGTCGATGCAGTTGTAATGCAGCTGTGAGGAAAGGGAAGAAATGTCCCCTTGTTTTGAGGAGTTCTCAGGCTATAATGTGTATTGCTGTATGCCTTTGGGGTCTGTGACTGCCCCCCAACTGCAGACTGCACCCCATTGGCATGGCTGCATCGACACTGGAACGTTGGTTAGATTCTGTTTAAGTCCTGCGAGAGTGTACTTTGTTTATGTACAGTTGTGTACAGTTTGTTTATGTACAGTTATGTACAAAAATTGTTTATGTACAGTTATGTACTGTTTAAACTTTTTACTGTATTTTTTAAGTTATGTATTTTAACTTCTGTTGTAAGCCGCCTTGGGCATTTGCCTTGGCATAGGAAAGGCGGGATATAATTTTTAATAATAATAATAATAATAATAATAATAATAATAATACTTTATCAAGCATGTAAAACGTGAAGTACCGTAGATTGTTCAAAGATATAATGAGAAATGCTACAACAAAGAACTCAAATCAATTAGTGGAAAGAATCATGGCTCATCCAATATAACCTCCTTCAACTTAGGATATCCTGTGCTTAATGCTTGGTGTCTCCTACAGATGCTCAGCTATACTTTCACAGTATAATTTCCTTTTTCACAGTGTTCACTGTCTGGATATGACATTGTTCAGGAGGAAGAAATGCCTGACCCCAAAGTCATACAGCAATACACATTATAGCCTGAGAAATATAAAGCAAACATTTCCAGATCCATCTGCAAGCCACAAAATTGTTTGTTTGTTTGTTTGTTTGTTTGTTTGTGTGTGTGTGTGTGTGTGTGTGTGTGTGTGTGTGTGTGTGTGTGTGTGTGTGTTGCATGGTGCCCAACAGGCTTAGTCTCTACCCATTACATGCAATTAACAGCCCAATCCTACCTAAATCCTACCCAGTGATGCAGTGGTGCTGGTGCAACTTCCGCTGTGTCTTGCAGGGGATTTTTGGCTGCTGGTGGTCTCCTGGGGGTAAAATTACATTTCTCCCCTTGCACCGGGATAAGCCCCAGCAGCCACAACAGGTCAACTTGGATCGGTGGCAGCAGTATCGCTGGCCCAAGGCCATGTTGATCTGTGCAGGTGGATCAGGCCTAGGTAGGGGCTCAGGATTCGGCATGCACCACTGCCACTGATCCTGTCCCTTCCTAGGCCTCATCCGCCCACCCCTGCCCCATCACTGCCACGTTCTGCCCTCTCCCACCCCGTTCCATCCCCTCCCCACTGTCCCCCTACCCTGTTCCACCCCCTGTGTTAGGCTGCCCTGCTCCAGCAGGCCTCCCAACAACCATCAGAGCCCCGGGAGCTTGCGCTGTCGCAAAGCACTTTACGGCGTTTTTGTGTCAGCCAGTGCTGACAAAACACATGTTCCACCGGTGCTTTCTTTCAATAGGATTAGGCCATAAAATAATACTACCTATTTATAATCATGACTCTACTTTATCGGCTTACAATTCAATACTTATCTACAAAACTTTTCTCCTCTTTGGTTTAATTAATCCTTTTCTTAATTAAACTTTTATCTGGTGTCTTTATATACTCTATTCATACTTTCCCACTTGATTTTTGCCATTGCTAGGCTAACACTTTGTCATTAATTGCTCTGTTTTTCTCTTGTAGTGCTTAGTGCTTGGCCAAACTCTAAGAACCTTCCTGAGCCCTCTTTTCACCTATTTCGTGTCCTCCTTCCACAAACCTGAACATATGATCCCCACCATGGGAATGCTGTTCAAAATGGCATTCCCATGGCATCTCTGCTGTCCATTCTTGGTGTCCACAGGCAGAGATGTGGAGAGACTCCTCTACATAATAGCACTCATTTGGAGGGATGTGGATCAAGTCTCTGACTCCAAGTCACTGGCGTCGCTTCGGTAGGGGCGGGGCTGTAAGTAACGCTCCATCGTAGTCTCTTCACCGAGCGAGCAGGAGGCAGCCCCACCCCCTCACTGTCGGAGCCTTTCCCGTGCGGAGAAACCGGCAGGCAAGAGACCTCCAACAGTGAGGGGGCGGGGCTGCCTCCTGCTCGCTCGGTAAAGAGACTACGACGGAGCGTTACTTACAGCCCCGCCCCTACCGAAGCGACGCCACTGCTCCAAGTCTCAATTCAAGTCCCAAGTCTTTGGTTGTGAGTTGTGAGTCCCTATCTATTTAATGGGGAAAGCAGGTTTAAACCTGAATAAAATTTGACTTGTCGTTAAAGGTGCCAAGTCTTGAGTCGAGTCTTTCGAGTCTTTTACAATCGCCGAGTCAAGTCCAGAGTCAAAGCATTGATGCGACTTAAGTCCGACTCAAGTCCAAGTCAATAGACTCAAGTCTACATCACTGCTCATTTGTATGATAAATCAGCATAAAATATTATAGTGGGAATGGAAAATTCACCACAGATCCAGGGTTGTTTCTGGCAGCTTCCCAAGGGCCTACAAGCTTCTGTGTTTCTGTTCGTGGCTGGTGGCGCTTTCACCCACCAGTTTTTCAATGCAGGATTTAAAAAAAATGCCCCCACCAAAAGATCTAAACATTGCACTATGAACAATATGAGGATGGACCTGTTCAGAAATACAGTGTTTATGACTGTGTAGTCATGTGATCATATGAAAAAGGGGGGCTGAATTTAGTGGGTTTTGGGTTTTCTGATAACGTTTTGCACCGTGGTTGCATTTCCGCAATGTTGAAATGAAAGTTGCAAACTTTGGCTTTTTATTGTAGGCCAGGGGCTAACCTTTGTAAGTGAATCAAAGTTGAAGGTTCCAAGACAACTAAACTGTAACACCCCTAATTACCGGTATTTTTTGGAAAAACTGGTGGGTAAACATACCTAATTTCGATAGCATAGACATTGTTTAGATGTTGCAAATGTCTATGCTATTGAATGTCTATGCTATGTGTTTGCCCACCAGTTTTCAAAAAAATAATAATAAAGGATGTTTAGTTGTCGAAGTTTTTTCCCCTCTGTGTGTGGGAAGCTTATTAGCTGGATCTGTAGTAATAAGAAGGTGCTTGGGGGGTGTTTTTGTTACTGACAGGTCAGTAGCTTCCTCTTCTCAGGCTGAAGAATGGGGCTCAGCAATGCTTGCAGCAGGTAGACTCTATCCAGGGAGTTCAATGTAAAAAGCAGCTGGCTACATTTATGACATTAGGTTCACAAATACACCAATTTCAGTTTAGGTATGTGGGTACACCTTGAAATGTTTCAATTTTCAATTCAACAGGTCCCCTGACAATGTTGCAAAAATGCAAAAAAAAAAAAAAAGTTGCAAATTCACCTATGGGTGAATTCAGATATTCAGATATATAACACTGAAGAACACGAAACTGGCCCTGAAATGGAAAGAGCTAATCTTTCCTCATCTTTACTCATTTCGACATGCTGAAAATGAAAATGACAACAAAAACTGTCGATTGGCTCTAGTTGAGGAGAAGCAGTCCGCATTGTGTACATAGGTGTTGTAAGTGCCGTCAGGCATTTATCAGTACAGGTGGGCCCCCATATCCGCTGGGGATATGTTCCAGGCCCCTCCGTGGATACTTGAAACCGTGGATAAGAGCAAACACCCCTCCATGGTTTCCTGAGGGTCCCCCCACCCTGCCTCCCCTGCAGGCAGGCATGCTTGCCCCCCCCAGCTCTTGTTTTTCTTTCAGCAAGCTTTGTTTCTTCCTTAAAACAAACAGAGAAGCAGCCTCCATTGCAGGCAAGTAGAACGAGACTGAGTCCTAGAGAGGCTTTGCAAGGTTTCTGTTAACCTTGCAGAGCCTCTCTAGGACTTAGTCTCGTTCTACTTGCCTGTGATAAGCAGCCAGAAGCTGCTTCTCCTGTTTCTTTAAGGAAGAAATGAAGCTTACTGGGAAAAAAGTAAAAGCCTGGGGGGATCCCCACGATCCGTGGATAACTGAAACCGTGGATAGCGAATCAGTGGCTATGGGGGCCCACCTGTACACGTCTATGGAACTATCTATTGCGGATCTCTCACAAACCATATCCAATTCTGCATTTTCATTGTCAAATTCATGTTCAGCACCTCAACATCTATAAGAAATGTCTAATTTAATCCTGGGGACATGACTTTTGTTAAAATTTGTTGTCCAGTGTAATTTGGCAGTAGTCCTATTATGCACACTCCATAGCACTTACGTTAAAAGCAGTCTGATATGGCATTTCACCTGGTCCTGTGTATGCTATCAGAAGGGGGGGGTACAGCTTCCCATAAGCAGATCACCCAATGGCATGAAAGGAGCTGTGAACATGGTCTCAAGGGATACAGATCTTCCCCATCTCCTGCCCTATACCACAATATGAAGCAACAAAACCAGTTCACATTTGTAGCCTTGATCATGAAAAGGGAACGACTCAAAGAGAAATTTATAGCCAAATGGGTTCAGCTGGATATTTTCTTTTAAAAACCTTCGTTCTCTGGTAATAAAATTTATATCATTCACTTTCCCGTGCCTCTTTTAAGGAAATAAATTGCTGTGGTTTGTCATAATGACAATGGAATGAAATTCTAACTCTGTCCAGGAGTCATAATCGCTTTGGGGAATTTGCTCATTAGGAAAGGTGCCTCTATTTTGAGGACTGCAGGGCCATGTTTCAATCTCAACAGCTATTGCGAAAGGGCTTTAATCCTTCTCATGTCTTTAAGGAGGGGCAGCCTGACGCACAGTGCAGGCACACTAGATCAGTACAGTGAATGATTCCTCTTCATAATATTTAACTGCATAAGCTTTCATATAAGAGTTCAATTTACAGGAATAAATGAAAGCTGCTCCAGACACCATGAAGGCAATGCAAAAGGATTGAAGGAACTCATTAAACATTGGCTACCCTGTGACAGGATATGATGGACAGCTACAAAAAAAAAAAAAGTAGCTGAAAAAAGTATGAAAAAGTACAGCAATGAAAACTAATTCCAAGTCATTTGATTATTCTATTTCCACACTCTTCCTAGTTTCCTGCTTCCAGAGCTGTCGTCAGTGTTAAATTTTGCAAAATGTACGTAGTTTCTTACCTATACCACAAGGAAAATCCTGATTCCTAGTTCAGATTGTGTGATAATAAGCACCAAGTAAGATCTGCAAATCCCTGAGTGTCTTTGGTATATTTGAAAATGTTTTCTTTCCCCAATCACTGAACTCATGCCCACCCACTTATCCAGATCCTCAAGACCTCCAACTTTGCCACATACTGTATTTTAGCCCATATTTTAGCAGCTTTCTCTCTCACCTCCAACTTTGCCACATACTGTATTTGAGCCCATATTTTAGCAGCTTTCTCTCTCACCTCCAACTTTGCCACATACTGTATTTTAGCCCATATTTTAGCAGCTTTCTCTCTCTGCTTTTTGCAGCTTTGTCAGCAGCAATGGAGTCTCAAACTGCCATCCAGTGGTATCTCCAGGTTGGGGGGGCACTGGGGGTGACTCTCCAGGAGGGTGACGTGCCCTGAGGACCGCTCGCGTGCCGCATCTTCTTCGGTGACTCGGCCACTTCTAACTAGGCCAGGGCAAGGCTGAAAGCAGCATGTGTGCACAACGGCGCTTGAAGCCTTGCCCTCAGAAGGGCCGAACGAAGACCCAGTCACATCTTCATTCAGCCCTTTTGAGGGCAAGGCTTCAGGCGGCATTGTGCACATGTGTGAAGAATGACGCTTTTGGTCTAATTAGAAGCTGCCAAGCTGCCAAAGAAGATGCAGCACGCGAGCTGGCCTCGGGCGTGTCACCCTCTCCCAGTGTGTCACCCTCCCGGTGCGTCAACCCCTCCTGGCGCGAGCAGTGAGCGGTTGAGTACCGGGGGGTGATGTGGCAGCAGGGGGTGAGTGGTTTGTACCGGGGAGGGTGACGTGGCAGCAGGGGGTGGGGGCGACTTCCTGCCCCTAGTGACGCTCCAGTTCGTGATGGCACTGCTGCCATCCTTGATCTTCAGGCACGTAAGACTGTAGCTCTCCCGACTGAGGCAGACCTCCTGTATTTGATAACAATAACATTTCCACAAATTACAACAAAATGGGAGAACACAACAGAAAAGACTGGAATTTGACAATAATATTGTGTTGATTTCCTGTAAAAAGAGAGTGAACAAAGGAGAGTGATTCCAGAGAAAAGGATTGACATGGAAGCAGCCTGAGATTCCCATCCAGGTGGGATTTCTTGCTTCCTGGGGTATCTTCGAAACCAATTTTAAAACAACCTTTCCTCCCTTGACATGATTTTGCGATTTATATGGCTTTGGCTTCTTGTTTCACATTTGATTTGATTTTATGACTGTAAAATTTACTTCTAAATAATTCCGGAATATGGTAGTTTACATAAGAGACATTATACAAAACAATGGAATGTTTTACTGTATGCCTGTCTATTACACTACTCACAGTTTTCCTCCCCCAAATGTTATTTTTATTATAGTTATCCAGAACTGCAATTTCATTTCAAACCTCAGAGGCACACAATACACTTGTCATTTGCCATGCATACTTAACAATGGATGGATGGAATTTTTATTTTGGAAGAAAATTGTAACCATATGCCAGAGCGATATTGAGACTTCCACCTATGTTATTCACATCTAAGGCTAGACAAAATAGGTTTGTATCAATATCTCCCTGCTATCTAACGCTATGGTCTGCAAGATGTTCCCTTTAGATCCTTCCCTCCCACCTCCTTTTCATCAGTTGCAGCTTGTGTGAGGTGCTTCTCAACACTTCTACTTTTAACAGCGCAATCCTTCCTAAGATGTGGCGGCCGGCCTAAAGGCCCATTGCATTCTAGGCCCATTGCCCCAGGCTCAACTCGGGGGAAGGGGGCGTTTGTCCCCTTCCCCTGGTGTAAGCGGCATGAGCCCCAATGGGTCTCCTTGGATGCGCAGCCCAGCACCAATATCCCAACCCCTTCCCAGCCTGGAGTGGCCAATGGCTTCTTCCCTCCCCACCCCTGCTCACCTTCCCCATGCCCCTGCACCAACTGGTGCAGCACTCACCTGCATCAGCCGGTGCGGGTCATTGTCGATGGCAGAGTGAGCGGCGCCAGCTTCTGCGCCAGCGCCACTTACCAAAAAGGAGCCGCAAATGTGCTTTACGGCATGTCTGCGACTACTTAGGCCACATGCAAGCTGTACATCTCTGAAATTGGACCTACATTCAGCTTGCTCAAGCACCAATTAGGTTCCTAGCCTAAAACTATGCCTCATACAGGCTGGGCAAAGGATGCCCTCCACACCCATGGGCAGGGGTGGCATTCTGTGGCATTATTTCATGATATTTGTCTAAGAGTAGAAGTGGGCTCCTTGCTATCTTCTGAAGGCCATTTCAGAATTCATAAAATGACCCCCTAGACCCACAATATTTTTGATGGTGGAGATTGGAGAAAACAGGCTCGGGCTCAGCTGCTTCAGCTTAATTTTTGTTATCTCTGTGTGTCTGCTCTTTTATTGAGTAACTCGCACTTTTCTACTTAACCTTTTCCACAGAGCCCCAAACTAAAGCCACAGCCTCTTTTATCATCCAAACTGCTGTGTCTTTATTTCAGCTTTTCTTGCAAATATATGTGTTCTATAAAAGAATGTTCAGCTATCTTTCAATTGTTCAGCTGCCAAAATCAGAGGAAATCATGTGGATCACACTAAAATCTCCAAATGAAAGGACATGCACTTTTCCCCCCAGCTCTTTCCAAAGTAGGGGTGCTTCTAAAATTCTCCTCATCCAAATTTCTCCCTGAATTTTGTAGGTCTTAAGTACTTGGTCTTGTTTCTGAAGAGGAGTGAATGTATTGCAAATCCTCCACAGTTGGTGTGGTGTTTTACCAATGTGCCTCCATGTGTGTAGCTGGGGGTGTCAGTGGCGTAGCAAGGCCGCCCCCCTGTGACGTCACAGCCAGATGTGATGTCACAGGGCCCACCCCGAGTGACGTCAGCCAGAGCCAAATGTCCCTCGGAGGTCAGGCGGGAGGGGGGCAGCACAAACGGTCACGCGGAGGCGGCAGATGGCTTCTTCTACCTTCTCTGAGCCGTTCCGCAGCCTTTGCCGCCACCGCCTGCAGCGCTGATACCAACGCATTCTCCGCTGCCATTTTGTTGCCCCAGCCGCCGGTTAGTCCCCCCCTCCTGCTGTCCGGGGGCGGTCCCCCCTCCCCATCCCTTTCTCCACCTCTGGGGTGTGTGCACACAGCCATGATCATGGACTCTGCCTTTTGCAGGGGTCCTGATCACTTGAACAGAACCTTGATAGGGCTCCATGCATGCCTTTGGCTGAATGCATGAAAGTCAAGGACACCAATGGCAGGAGCCATTCTGCTCCTCTTGTCTACACATTCACTGAATGTGTGAAGAGGGATATAGACTCTGTCCTTTAACAGAGAGGATTTCACATGGTATTCAGGGAAAGCTTATCAGAGGTTCTTCAATTAGACGGGTTACAAACGACAGACAAGTTTCTCTGGAAGGCAGCTTGTTCACGATTTACTACTCTTCCCCTGTAACTCACAGCTGCAGGAACATGCTGGGTGCATTCTAGATAAACACTCAATTCAACTAGGTCAATATTGAGCCGCAGATCAATGATAGGTCTGGCAGCAGTTCATGTGAACTCACTTTACACTCTAGGACACACCTCAGAATCATTACAAAGCAAAGGGGTTCCTTGGTAGGCTAGTCAATATAGAGAGAGTTTCCTCCTGAAGACGGAAAGTTAGAACCCAGTGTTTTACCATTTGGAAGTATCCACCATAGTTGCTAGGGCTCCATCATTAAATAGACTCAGGGCCCAATCCTATCGCGCTGATGCAGGTGGCCCAAAAGGTGCACGCTACATCCAGCGGGGGGGGGGATGACCCAAGGGCAAACAGGAGATCATTATTTTTTCTTACCTCCCAGGTGCCTGGTGCCACCTATGGGTGTCCTCAGACATACACCACCACTTAAGTGGCATATATTGAAGAAGAGGAAAGGGGCGGGGAACATAGGAATGAGGGATAGGATCTGGCCCATGCCATTGCTGCTGGATCTACACCCTCCTGCCTCCTTCCTGCCCCCAGTTCCTTCCTCCTCCCTGCTCAGTTACTCTCCCAGTCCGCCCACCTCTGGCCTCCACCACTGACTTACCGGCTCTGGTGGGTGCAGTGGGGTTCAGTGGCGGCAGCTCATGCAGAATTGCCATCAATGGGGCGCTGCGCACGCCATCAACACCCATTTTATGACAGCGGAAGTGAGGCAAAGGTTTTCAGCTCCCAGAAACGTTTTACAGAGTCTTCCCCCAGATATTTAGAAGTTCTTCAGTAACCTAATAGCTAGTTCTATCTGATAAATTTAACAGTGATCAGCACAGGAACACAGAAAAGTACTTGAGCTTTGCTCAGTCAGCCTGTACTGCAATCCTAATAGAGTCCAGTGCTTCGGTTGAAGTAACAAGCCATGACATTTGTTTACTTATTTACTTAGATTTTAAGTATGCCAGTCCCTTTGCTCTAAGAATATATATAGAACTGGAACTCTGGAGTAACTCATCAGAGAACTATCTGCAAACAAGCCCAAGAACAATGAGCTAGCGATCAATAATGCAAAGTCTTGAAGTTGCTAGTGTTCTGGGCAAATGAAGGTTATGGTTTGTGTGTGTGTGTGTGTGAGAGAGAGAGAGAGAGAGAGAGGGAGGGAGGGAGAGAGAGAGAGAGAGTGCGTGTGAGTGCGTGTATGTGCGTGCGTGCATGTGTGCGTGTTCAAAAGATCAGTATTTTCAAATAAACCAAAACATTTGTTCATCAGTCTGCATGTACATTCAAACTGCTAATTATAAACCAAAATATAGCATCTGATCTGCACTCTGAACCTATTTTATACTTATCACCTTGCAGTTGTTGCAGGAGTTCCTCAGAGTCATAAGTCCCAAGTGAGGGTTAGTTTACAGAAGTATCCAGAGCTAGTGAATCTAGCAGATAGGAAAACTCATAGTACTTTAGCTACTCTCCACACACACCATCCTAGATCATTTTCAAGTCATTGGGTAACCGAGTGAATTCTAAACTCCATCCACATTTAAATACATGGAGTAATTAGATGAAATGAAACAAAAGTAACAGCCCAATTGATCCTATCCAAGCCCCGAGCTTGGATGCAGCGGCGCCGGGGCTAGCTCCGCTGTTTCCAGCACAGGGCTGGAGGTCTCCTCGAGGGAAGGGGATGATTGACCCCTTCCCCCATGTCGAGCCCCAGCAGCCCATATGTGGCTACTCAGAGGTGCACCAGATAAATGGCCGGCACAGCTCTGAGCAGCCCCTTGTCAGGCTTTCAAGCCCAGGACGGGGGATAGGATTCAGTGGAGGCTTCCTCCACCAAGCCCACCCCCTCCTAGACCTGATCCGTGCTCCTTCCCACCCTTTCCCTGCCCCGGAACATCCCCTCCCCTCCCCGCCTCCCCACCACCTGGCGCAGAGCTCACCTGCCTCAGGTGGGAGCTCCTCCCTTGCTGGCGGATGTCTGCTGGCACTGGCCTCCACACTGGCAGGACTGGCCTGTACACCGTCGCAATGTGTTTTACGGCATGTTTGCGACAGCACAGAGCCCAGTACTACTGGTGGAGGCCAGCATAGGATTGGGCTGTGAGGCTATTACTTTATTTCAGGTTCAGACATAACTTGTATAAAGAACTGAGAGAATCCAACAAGATAAGGGATTATTATTTCAGGAGAGCTAGTTGCATAAGCAAGCCCTGAGTTAAATACAACTGAAGTATATGATAGGTCAAGAGACAGCAGGAGAATACAACTTTAATGAGAGCTATTTCCGTAAAATGCAGAAGACAGATTGAAGAAAATCTGGACTCTGGTTGGGAGACACTTGTTGAAGACCATTTGACTGAGCAGCTTGAAAGACGAAGGGCTGAAAGAGAACCGTACTGAAGGTAGGAAAATGAGGGGGGAGGCCTGTCCTGTGCCTTCTCACAGGTATTCTTTTCTCCCTCCTGGAACCAACACATCCAGTCAAAATGAGACACTGAGAAGAACGCAGAAGATTAAGAAGAAACATAGGAGATGGGAAGTCGTACCCAAATTAGAGCTAAATCATGAACGAAAAAGTTGGCTCTCCATTAACTGGAGAGAAACAAAACTAGCAGAGAAAGCAGAAGTAACATGAAAGGATATTACATTACATAACACATTTTTTTTTATCTTGTTGGTATTCTTCTTGAAAGAGTAATGGAAGTGCTGTGTGAAGCACACAAAGGGTGGTGCCTCAAGGACTGAACATTTGGTAAGGAAGACAAAGTTGAAGAATAAGCAGGTAGGATCACAGACAAAATACAGTAAGAGCTTTCTTAACCCTCATCCATGGGGAATGGGGGTTGCCAGTTAACCAAATATGACAGTGAACAAAGCTTTTACCAAAGCACCCCCTGCCCATATGCCAGCTCCCTCCCTTGCGTCCCAGATAGAGGTCAGCTCTGCAGTGTCACTACATCCTCCTTCCCTCCTCATGAGGACCCCCTGGGAATGGAAATGCTCTACTTCCTAAGCAAAGGAAGGAAGTGGGAAGTCCCCATTCCTAGAGGGTCTTCATGAGGAAGGATAGAGGATGGAGTGGCACTGCAGAAGCGAGTCCTGTCCTGTGAGCAAGGGAAATGGCTGGAAGGCAGGCTGGGGGAGGTGAGGTTGTAAATAGCACTATGTTAACCAGCAAACTCAGCTGGCATCTCTGCCAGCTGCCGGGGGGGGGGGGAGGCAGAAATGCTGGATAACCAAATGTGCAAGTTCACAAAGCTTATACTGAGCATTTGTATAGTGCTTTCTGAATGTGCAAAGCTTTTCATAGGTCTTATTCTTGATGTTATCCTTACAGCGCTATAAGGTTAGTATTGTTGGCCGTGTATTGCAGCTGAGGGACTGAGAATGAGAGAGAGTCATTTGCCAAAGTTTACCAAGAGAGTTCATGGCTAAAATGGGATTCAAACTAGGGAAGTCCTGATTCCCAACTCACAGCACAATCCTATCCAACTTATACCACCGGTGTAACCAGCGGAGCAGCGAGAACGGGAGGCCCCAGAATGGAAAGGGGATTCAAATCCTTTCCAAATGGGGATTCAAAGGGGATATGAATCCCCTTTCCGTTCTGGGGCTTCCCATTCTCGCTGCACCACTGGATTACACCGGTGGTGTAAGATGGATAGGACTGCGCTGTCAGTCTTGTACTCACTATTGCAACCCACTCTAAATGTTGTCTAATTTTAATGTAATTGTTAGCATTCAGAAAAGAGAAAGGCCATTAGCAACCAAGGCTGTGCTGCTCTTCTGGGTCGATCACTCACCTGCCAATACATATTTGCTCCTACTCTTTCCTTCCTGCACTGGCTCCAATTTTTCACATTTATGTGCCTATGCAGACTTCAGAATGACCACATTGTATGAACAAATAAGGAGACGACCAATTGGCACCAGGAGATATGGAGTAGGAATAGGGGTGACCCTAAAATCCATAGTCTCCCATTCAAAAGGAGAGAGCTGGAAAGCCAGTGGCCACACCACAGTGCTTGAAAGGAGGCATTCACTCAGCAAATAATAGGCTAATCACTCTCTCCACTCCATGTACATGTCATGTTGATGTATGCCTCAGGAGAGATTTTTTGGTATTGTTTTTGCACATTGCCGAGAATGGAGAACTATGGTTTCTTTATTGTTAGAACCTATTCAAGAGTTATGGACATACAGAGCAATGTGGTGCTCATGTGACAAAATGTATATAACATTTGTCTGCAGTGGAACTCTCATGTTTCGTATTTCCTAGACTTTTGAGTTCCTGACATGGCCTTAATGCAAGTTATGAATTTCAACTCAAGAGACCAACATTGCAGCAGATGTTTTGCCAGATTTTCATGCACCTCCATGTGACTTGGCTCAGCTTCTGCCAGCAGGGAGACAGCTAGTACATTAACACCACTAGATATCGTTGCCTCAGGATAGCTTTATACAAAGCTATACATTATACAATGGACTCAAATGTGAGGAGTCCCTTGCCAGGGTAGTGCTCCCTGGGAGAGATACCACAGTCTTATGGTACAAGAAAAATCATTTCGCACTGACTTATTGTGTGGAGAAATCACTTTCTACTTTATAAGGCATAATTTGTTGTACTATGGTAAGGATAGCAATTCCCAGACAGAAGGTAAGACCTTTATTTTGCCATCTTACCCATGACTTCTATTTGGTATAATTTTTCCGTTTAGATAGATGATGTGTTAAATCAGGTGAACATAATGCTCTATTTTACCTCAGAAAGGCCGACATATATACCCGTTAAAATAAAAGCCCTATGAAATTTAGTAGACATAGACCGAGTTATTTATCTACATAAGTATCATTGGGGAGGGGGGTTAATGATACTTCAGGGAGTTTTTGGCTTATCTGCTCTGCCATTCGTAACAATGCAGCAAACACTTTTATAGACATGGCAATCCGTTTCACAGGCCTTGGCTTCATATATTTTTAAATATTTCACTCTTATAATCGTAGGTTACAATACTTGGGTTGCTGCATCACCCTAGAAATACCTGACAAGATTCTTACATTTTAAGAGCCTCTCAGGAAAAAGTTATTGCTGCCTTTTCCTCTACAGATCAAAAACAGGCCCACAAGCTCAGCTAGCAAGATGGATCTTCCTCAGGTTTCCTAGGCAAGGATCCACCAGCAGCAAACCTCAGCTCCTCCACAGTGGGGTTCATAGTAACATCCACTGGCAAGTTGCATTTCTGCGACAGGCTCCGTGCATATAAAGTACGGTTTCACCTGCTTTCCACTCCACAGAGCTGAACATGATTTCTCAGGCTCTTTCTATCGAGCCTCATTTCAAGCCAATAAATTCTGTCATACTATTTACCTCAGGCCACATCATGGTGTTTTGCTGCCCTGGGAAAATTAAAATCCTCCCTCTTAGTATGGC
The DNA here is from genome assembly GCA_026170595.1 of Plestiodon gilberti rubricaudatus. Taxonomy (NCBI): domain Eukaryota; kingdom Metazoa; phylum Chordata; class Lepidosauria; order Squamata; family Scincidae; genus Plestiodon; species Plestiodon gilberti. Next base: position 120,403,596 of record JANXHW010000001.1, on the reverse strand, counting down.
TACACTTTTTGTCTCGTCTTTTAGTGAACATCATATCAATAGTACATGAAGCAATCAAGAGTTGATTGGGATACTATTTTCTTATTTGCATTTAGATTTTAGTAACATAAGCATCATACCATGTGCCCCACAAGCTGAACTAAAGACTACCCACAGATTTCTCAGGACTATCACTAACCTAGGTTAGACTCTCCATTTCACCTATACATTTACACTGAAAAGTAGATCAATCTGCACTTTTATTAAAAAAAGGTAAAAGGTGACCCCTGACAATTAAGTCCAGTCGTGTCCAACTCTAGGGTGTGGTACTCATCCCCATTTCAAAGCCGAAGAGCCAGCGTTGTCCGAAGACGCCTCCGTGGTCATGTGGCCAGCATGACTCTCCTTGCAGCAGCGCGTAGCATGCAGCTGGAACACGGAGTGCTGTTTACCTTCCCGCAAGCGGTACCTATTTATCTACTCGCATTAACATGCCTTGGAACTGATAGGTTGGCAGGAGCTGGCCAAGCAACAAGAGCTCACCCCGTCGCGGATTCGAACTGCCGACCTTTCAATCGACAGCTCATGGTTCAGCGGTTTGTCCTTATCATAAGCAGAATGCATCTGACCAAGATCTGTTGAACACAAAGGCCTGCTTGTCGTCAACCTTCCTGCTGGTATTGGCATGTGCCAACTGACTGGGCAGCCAAGCCCACTTATCTAGGTAAAGGATGGTGTTGAAGGTGGTTTCCCTTCATCTAGCTGGGTAACCTCATATCATCATTAAACCTAGACAAAATCTTCTGCCAGCAGATGGAGAAAGGTGTGTTTTGTCAGGTCTGCCACTGAAACCACCTGCTGGGGCAATGTAAGTAGCTAGCAATAGGAATTGTATTTGTACCTAGACACATTTAGGGGAATTAATTCTTTTGTTAGCTTTTTCCCACTCTGAGCCCTGTCTGCTAATTTTTCCCAGTTTAGTGATGAGTTGAGATTTTGCTTTCTTTTCTCTTAAGTAGCTACATGGCTCCCCTTGCTGGGCCTGACTAGTTACTACACCCAATTTTTGTCAAACTGTCTCTTTGTAGCATTTTGCACCAGCCTGCTTGTTGTATTTCTCTCCATCCCTTCCCCATTTTGTGTAATTCCTTTTCCTTTAGTTTTAATAAACTGGTTATATTTTGACTACCTGCCTGCCTAATCCATGTCCACTGGTGTTTAAGTGGGTTGTCCCATCTCTAGAACTGTTTGGGTTCACTACTGTGATTTGGTTTTAAACAAAAACTGCAACGTTCTGTGATCTCCTGGGAGAGAAGGTCTGTTCCAGATTGCCCCCCCCTCCTCAGCTTAGGATGGTGGAAACATATATCTACCATCAGTGGCGTTACAACAGCACCACCCCGTGGGGGAGTGCAGGTGGGGGCTGACATGACACCCACACGTGCCACCAAACGCCCTGCCCCCTGGAGGTTGAGACGTCATGCTCATGCGCCGCAGTGCAGCATGAAACATACACCCCGGGCGTGTTTGGGCCCATTTTGGGAGCCAAACGGCTCCAGGGCAGGCTGGCGGGCCAAACTCCCGACCCGAGGAACAGCTGCTCGAGCGCTGGATGGAGCAATCTGGAGGTGAGTGCATCCCGCCTGCCTGCTGCCTGGGGCCCAATCCCACCGCCCCGGGGCCCACTGACGCCACTGATAACACCACCACTGATAACGCCACTGTCTACCATTCCCCCTCCCACTTGGTTGCTGGACCCAGTAAATCAGTGAAGAGCATGAAAGGGTGTTACCCATTAGGTCAGTGATGGCGAACCATTTGGGCTTGGCGTGTCAAAATTTTTGAATATGCCTAACTTGACTCTGCTGGTGTGTTCCCCCCCCTCCAACTTTTAATAGTACTACTATTGCTACTTTAGTAATTTTTGAATTGAACTGAAAACTATAGAACACATTGCATTTTATTTCACATCAATTAGTGACTTTTTTGTTGCTGGATTTTACTAGATAATAATTTGAAAGAGGTCTGCCAAAACCCCTGCCCTAAATGTTCAAGAAAAGCCTTTAAAACGTTTGCGAAAATATAAGGTGTGTCGGGGCCCTGGGGGAAACGCTGGTGTGTCACCAAAAATGACCTTGCGTATCACCTGTGACACGCGTTTCATAGGTTCGCCATCATGGCATTAGGTGCTACTCCCCTTCGGCTTCCCTAACACCCAGGTTCACCTTATTCTAACCACACTTGCTCTAGGACACACACACACGCACGCACGCACGCACGCACGCACGCAGGCCTCCAAACACACGTTTTAGGTTCTTTTTACCATTGACTATGATTAGGTTTACCAGATTTCACCGGTTCTAAACCAGGATACCCCCCCCCACTAATGAATTGATTGAATGATTGTTTGATTGATTTAAATTAAATTAAATTAATTTTTTCTGGGCGCAAAGTGCCTAGTTGCCGCCCAAAAGGCGCCTGATATTTTATTTATTTATTTTTAATGAATGAATGAATGAATTTACTTACCTGTCCCACCGCCACTGCCATTCTGCCGCCGCCGCCTTCGTAGTTTTTGCCGCCAGTCGCGGCTGCGGCAACCATCATCGTTGCCGCCGCCGCCGCCATCGCTGCCAACTCTTCCTCTTCTTCTTCCTCTTCTTCCTCTTCATCGTCTTCGTCCACCGCCATCGCCGCCATCTCTTCTTCATCATCTTCTTCATTGTCTTCAGCTGCTGCCGCCATCGCCACCATCTTCTCTTCCTCTTCCTCTCCTCTTCTTCTTCGTCTTCGGCCGCCGTTTCTGGAGCCTGGCTGGGTGCATCCAAACTGACCAGGACTCCTGCCCCTGGCGCTTAAGCCTCCACCGCCGCCACTTTTAAAAGATTTAAAAGTGTACCTTTTTTCTTGTCGGCCATCTTGGATCTCGCGAAATCTCACAAGATCCAAGATGGTGGTGCCCAAATGGTGGGCACCATTTGGTGGACACAGGTATCTTGTTGTCTCGTGTGCTCCCTGAGGCATCTGGTGGGGCCACTGTGTGACACAGGAAGCTGGACTAGATGGGCTTTTGGCCTGATCCAGCAGGGCTCTTCTTATGTTCTTATGTTCTTATGTAAATCTCGTGAGGGCACATGAGGCACATGTGTGTATATCCATACATACAACTACTGCAGCATATAGGGAACTATCATACCAATAGGATTTGGAGTTTTAGATATATGTATATGTACTATTTCCCATATTTATAGGACTTTGGGGAAGGGTGTTTAAGATGAAATTCTTGCTGAAGACATTTCTTGCTGTTTCTGCTGATCGTTTAATTGTGTTTGCAGCATTTTTTTTGTTGTGGATACTTTTTTTTAGAATTGTTTATCGTCGATTTTATGAAATGTGTCAGCCACCTTGTGGATTTGTAATGAAAAGTCTTTAATGTAACCTCAGGTAGACCCCAGTGCCTGAGATGTGGCATTTCACCAATGACAATCTGTGCAGCAATTTCCTGAATTTACCTGGCTGCTGGAAATATATACATAATGGGGGAAAATATGACTACTACATTTCTCTTCCCAACTTTTGCTTCCTTCATAAAGAGGGAAAAAAGAAAACCAACTAAGCATCAGATATGTGCTCTGATAGAAAAGTTTATACATTACAGTTTAACTTCCTTTCCTCTACTGAACAAGACACTCCCTTGAATGTACTATTTTCTTGCCCCTTAAAGATCCATAAATGCCAGCCGGTGCCTTAACTGCTGTATATCACTGAGTTCAGGAAAGCTACATGTTCCTAACAATTCCAAATATTGCAATTAGCACCCTATAACAATTTCACAAGCACAGCTTACTTTGAGAAAAGGGTACTTTGTACCACAGGCAGCTTGTCACTATATTATTTTTGTTGCCTTTAAAAAGAGGATAAACTGGCTTGGATGAAATAGGAACTAACCTGAAACTTCAATAAATTGCAAATCGGACAAGCACACTCTGGAATAAGTCGCTAGCTCCTCAGTATCATTATCCATTTGAGAGCTGGACCATTTCTTGGATTTATTTTCTTTTGCAGTGTTTTTTTTATGTTACTAGCATTAGCAAATTGAAGCAGTTAAGGGGACATCTGGCTTCAGAAGAGTTGCAAGCACAGGATAGATTGTTAATGAATAAAGTGGCAAACAAAATGATACCAGGATAAAATTCACCATTCTCTAGAGTGACCACTGGGTTGCAAATATTGTATTTTCAGGAAACCCTTGCCGCATGTATCTGTCTTTTGAGAAACCCCTATGTGTCTGCCACAGACCTGTTATGGATTGCAGATGAGGCTGTACCAGAGAACACGCTCTACTCTTAGTTCATGTAAACTGCAGGTGTATGGGCTGAGCTGAAAGGGGAGTTTTTCACAAACATGTTCTATCAGTGTCCAAAGGTGCCCCTCTTCTGGAGACCTTTTAGGTTGTGTGGAAAAAAAGCCTGAAAAAGTGTTTACCTATTCCGGAAACATTACCCTAAATAGACTTTGTTTGCCCCTGGTGATGCCGCCATGTTCACTACAAAATCTCTGATAGACTAGGATCAAGTGACCAGTCCGTGAAGCACGTCCCTCCCAGTTCAGCACATGGCTAATTCCTATTGGCTACATAGCACTGTGACATCATCACACATTCACAGTATCATTTTTGATTGGCTGGGATCACTCTAGAAAAGTGACCCCAACTAGGAAAAAGAATGCTGCCAAAGCAATTACATGGCAGCTGCACAGTGATGAGGTTTTTCAGCAAATATTTCTGCCCTCAAAAGTCCCACTCTTCATTCAAAAATCAAAACAGGTAAACACTCTGTGGTGCCTTGAAAGTTCACTGCAGCACATACCCAACACTCTTCTATGCAACAACACGTTGCATGGGAAACTCAGAAGCGATAACACTGGATAACTGATTTTAACAAAAGTCCTGCCCCCAAGATTAAATTAGTCATTTCTAATAGAGTTTGAGGTGTTGAACACAAATATGACAATGAAAATGCAAAATTGGCCACAGTTTGCGAGAGATCCACAACAGTTCCATAGAGATGTACTGGTAAATGCCCAATGGCACTTGTAAAACCTATGTATGCAATGCGGACTGCTTCTCCTAAACAAAACTAGAGACAATCGACAGATTATATTGTCATTTTCGTTTTCAGCACATCTACATTAGTAAAGATTAGCTCTTTCCATTTCAGGGCCAATATCATGCTGTCCAGTGTAATCAGTCCATCTTTCGTGAAATTTTCTCCATTGCTACACATCTTCTCACTGAGGAAATCCTGATAAGCTTCTGGTGAATCAAGAGTTTCCCTGAAACACAGTTTGATAAGTATTAGTTTGAACTGTCCATTCTATAAAGTCAACAGACCGCTGCAGTGGAAAGGGGACAGCTCTCCTACCTTATGTTCCTTATTAAGCAATATTGCCAGCGAGCAGCTGAATCCACAATCTGCATAGCTGGTGATGCAGCAGGAACCAGAAAGAGTAAAGCTTTGTTCCTTCAAATCCAGGCTTTATCTTGTTTGTAGGGCTGGTGCTTAGGAAAATCTTGTTTTGACATGCACACCGGGCTTGTTTGCGGCTTGAGAATAAATAAATAAATAAATAAAGGATTACATATAAGAAAATCCAATGTCATTCTTCCACCACGGCATCTTTCCCAATCTGAAGTACACTGTAAAAGATATTTCTTCCTCTCATCTAGATTCAAAGAATGAAACAAAGCTGAAGGAATAAATGGCACAGGAGTTGTGATCGGTATCACTGAATCTGAAAATGGATCACGCAGCTAACAGGATCTAATCCTGCAAGTAAAACGGTGCATTGTCAAATGAAAGTCAACAGAACCACTCATATAAGTACACATTATTAGCTGGATTCCTATTTTGGGGCCGGGGTGTTAATTTTCCCTACCCTATTCTTTTGCTCCTTTCAGATAGAAGAGTTCACATATTATTATTATTCAGCTAATATTTCATCACGGAAACTCATTTGAGTCCCTAAATCATATTCTTCTTTATTGCCCCTTGCAAAACCTTCCAGGGAGGGGGTTTCTTGCGTCTATTTTGACTAACATATCTGGATGGCGGAGGGGGGGGAATGAGAAGAAAGTGGTCTATTTAATGAATGAGGAATCCTCTGAGGTTGTTGGTAAGGTTGCAAAAAATGTTTGTCAGGTAGGGAGTTTTTTTTTTTTTTTAATGCCAGACTAAGTTGATTTGGGAGTGTAGTTTTAGCTCAATAACAACATGATTGTATGTATAGGCTTTGTGTGATTATGTTCATGTATATACTTTTTATGCCAATAAAGGTTGTTGATGATGATAACATTTCATCACGCTCTTTTATTCCATCTCATTGTGTTTCTTTTTCTCATTCACAACAAAATGGAAGGTGGTAAAATGTTGGTAGGTGTATTATATGGGCCCATTATATCATAATGGCCTTTGAACCCTTTTTTCTGGCTAACTGTAAAGCTATTTTGTAATCTCCTACCACAAAGCTGGGATTAGGAAAGAAAAAAAATGTTAAATATTACATAAGATAAAGGAATTAAAAGCCATGACAACGAAATCTTTAAGTTAAAAACAAGAATAAAAACTTCATTAATAACATTAAAAATTGGGCTAAAAATTATTGCAATGTTTCAATTGTCCTTCGACAATCTTCCTCAGGCAAAAAAAACAAGCACAGCAGGCTTGTCCTCCCCAAAGCTCCCCCAAGCCCCGGTAAGTGCCACAACAGACGTTTTGGGCATTTTTGTGGCGGTGGCGATCCCCTGGATCGCTGCCGCCGTCACCATGCTGTCCCCGCCCCTTAAGGGGGCAGGGGACAGCTTTTGTTCTCAATGGTGGATCGCGACCCACCACTTTGAGAACTACTGCTCTAGCCCACCACTCTACTCTCCTCCATACATCCTCTCCTGTTCCATCCTCTATTCCTTTTCCAATTCAAGGAGTGAGAGGAGGAAATGCTGGCACATTTCCAGGTAAGTTGGGGCAGCATTTGACATGACACCTCAGTAGGCTTACCATATTTTAGAAAGCTCAAACCGGGACACCCCCCCATAACACCCCCCCCCCGCAAGGTAATTAATTAATTAATTTAAAATCAACGAAAAATCAACCACAACCATCAAAAATCAACCATAAAGCACAAACCACAACCAAAAATCAACCTCAAAAATCAACCACAAACTACAAACGAGAACCAAAAAACAACCTCAAAAATCACAAACTACAAACCCCAACCCAAAAATAACCACAACCAAAAATCAACCTCAAAAATCAACCACAAACTATAAACCAGAACCAAAAAACAACCTCAAAAATCACAAACTACAAACCTCAACCCAAAAACAACCACAACCAAAAATCAACCTTAATAATCAACCTACAAAGTACAAGTACACAAATATACAATACAATTAGACAAATCATTACTTTCTTATTAAATATTTTAGTAATTTTAGTCTTGCCGCGCGAAGCGTGGCCGGCATTTTTAATTAAATAATTAATTAACTGAAGGGGGCGCAAAGCGCCCCCTATTGCCGTGCAAAGCGCGACCGAAAATTTTAATTATTTAATTATTTAAATTAAATAAATAAATATAAATTAACTTACCTTTGCTGCTCCCGGCGCTGCTCCCCGGCCTCCTGTTGCTCCTGCTTGCCCGCTGCTCCCCGGCCTCCTCCTACTCGCGCCGCGCAGGCAAGCAGGCTGGCCCGGTCTCCCAGCGGCACTGCACGGAGCCGCTGGGACCGGGCAAAACAGACTGCTTGCCCGTGCGGCGCGAGCCTCCAGAGGCTCGCGCCGCGCGGGCAAGCAGGCTGACCCGGTCTCCCAGCAGCTCCGCACGGAGCCGAGCCGCTGGAAGACCAGGTTGCAGCCTGCTTGCCCGCGCTGTGCGAGCCTGCCAGAGGCTCGCGCAACGCGGGCAAGCAGGCTGTGTTTCTCCCGGTGCCGCTGTGAGACCTGGTCTCGCAGCGGCACCGGGAGAAACACAGCCTGCTTGCCCGCGTTGCGCGAGCCTCCGGCAGGCTCGCACAGCGCGGGCAAGCAGGCTGCAACCCGTCTTCCAGCGGCACCGTGCGGAGCTTCTGGGAGACCAGGTCGCAGCCTGCTTGCTCGCGCGGCCCGGGCAAGCAGGCTGTCGGTTGGCCTGCTCCCTCACTGGCTCCACATGCCGGTGAGAGAGCGGGCGGACAACCGCTCGCCGCGCCGCCATCTTCTTTTAATTTTAAACTTACCGGGCAGCAGCTGCATCTTGGATCATGAAATCTCGCGTGATCCAAGATGTCGGCGCCCAAATCTCGTGAGGGCATCATGCCCTCACGAGATTTGGGTGCCGACATCTTGGATCACGCGAGATTTCGTGATCCAAGATGCTGCCCGGTAAGTTTAAAATAAAAAAAAGATGGCAGTGCCCATTCGTCCCCCGGGACCGGACCGGGAATCAAGCCCGATTCCCGGGACTGTCCCGGCGAAATCGGGACGAATGGTAAGCCTACACCTCAGATACCAGGAGGGCATCTATAGGCCTAATTTAGGCCTACTATATTCTCATGAACAAATGGGACTAACAACATTTTGCATTAACTGAGGCAAATTCTTCAGCTTTTGACTAATGAGGGGGGAACAATTTAAATTAATTTAAAACCCAATTTACATTCAAAAACAACAAGAAGAATAAACAGGCATTTACTAAGGTCAAGCACAAAATTTGCAACAGGCAACTTCTATATACTAGACTAGTTAAATTCTGGTTTTGACTTCTGACATAAATCATTTTTGAAAACTGAGTAATATGATGACGTCTGGTGTTGGGATCAGTGCGACGAGCTTAGACTAGAGCACCTTCGGGCCCTTCCATCCCCACAATTTTGACAGAAATATTTCTTCCACAAGATATTCAGGATTACAGTTAGAATGTGAGTACTCTGTTTGGCAAACACTGCCATCTACTGAGGAAAAAAAATCATAGTCCATTTCCAGCAATCAGCACAATCCTATGCATGCCCCACTGTGACAGAAAAAAATTGTATAGGAGTCCATAAAGTCAGGGAAAGTGTGAAAACGGAGCTCCTGTTTAAACTATTTTCAGGGAGATTTTTCAAAATTCATTATGGTATACAACAATGAAAACACAAGAAGATAAAACAATAAGGTAAACTCGCAAACAATAATTATAAAATGTATGGTAATCGATTTCAGCCCCCTCCCCCATTTTTCAACTTGAGAGAGAGATTCTCTTCAGAACTGCAGCTAGAGCCTTAGCACAGAGAAGGCAAGGCTGATCTTGTTAAGGGGCGTTCCATCCCTGCTAAGATTGAGGAAGGACAGGTGTGAAATGGCATCCAGGTCTGAAAATGAGACCAGTCATACTTGCAACAGGATTTAAAGATGTGGGCACCTCAGAGAGAGGGTGAACCTTTCAGAGGAAACCAGGAACACATTGATGATGCAGAAGGCAAGCTATAGATATGTGCATGCTTATGTATATGTGCGTACACATGCACACATTTGCTAGACAAGTACAGGACTTACTGTGGACATAGGCAAGGACACTTTTTTTACTCATGACCTTGGTATGAATTAAGTGTATGTAAGAAATCTACCTCTTCTCCAATATTTTATGGAAGGGGGATCAGTGATTGTAGTGAAAGTCGAAATCTTAAACTTTGGTTCTGTCTCCATTTTGGATTCTAACTTCAACTTCCTTCTCACTCTCTGCCTGCTTGCAGAGCCTTGGTAATTGGCAGGCGGCCAGCGACCTTGGGGAGTCATACCATCTCTGGAACTGGTGCTTGTTAGTTCCTCTTATCTGCATGGGAATATGATAATGCTTTTCTTCCCTCATTATTTTGCTGCACCTGTTGGGAACATCACGAGCTTCTCCGGTGGGGAGGGGGCCAAGGAGGAGTGAAGTCATCGGTCATGAATGACCCACCCGGCTGTACCTTATTGGTCATCTTACCTGTGTCAATCATATGCTTTCAAATTATCTATTTAACTAACCCTTGGGGGGAACCATTTTGTCTCTTCTCTAACTTCTTTGGTTGGAGCTAGTCTCCCTGTCTCTGCTCTGATGCCCTCTCTCAGCCCTGGCAAATGGCTGAGGGCCTTGTAACATCTCTCTTGATATCTTGGTGAGTGTTAGGAACCCAAATGTTTAGTGCAGGAGGTATTCTTTGTTGTTTTGTGCTTTTATTTTCCATCTGGTTTGTTATGCCTAATATGTTTGCAGTTTTACTGCTTATGTACTTTTACTGCTTATGTCCATGCTTATTTTGCATAGTCTAAAATAAACCATCATTCTTTTTAACCTGGTGTGGTTCTTGGGAACTTGAGGGGACTAAATCCAAACCGCCTAGCCTGAAGCCATAAACGCTACCATTCTCGTATTTGCCTGGTGCCACTGACTGCCCTTGTAGGCAGGGAGTCTAGTGGCTACCAAGGTTCTCACTCTGCGGCCCTCCAGGGAACTGAGCCCTGGGGAAGTCAAGAGGTTTCTCAGCTGGTGGCACCTACCGTTACTGACTCTTTGGCCAAGAGCAGTTGTTCTTTCTCCTTGTTTCAGGAGTGTTTCAGGAAAGTGAAGTCTGTTTGGTGGCCTGGCCTTGCATTTGTGCCTTCCCCAAAGGGTTTCAGCTTCCCTGCAAAGTGAATAGCCGGCTTGCCAGTGCACGTCTGGAGGCGGCTGTTCACCTATGCAAATGCATTAATACCTCATCAGATCGGCTATCTTTCTCAAATTATGCCCCGACTGTAATCCAACGAGGCTAATATAGCATTCTGCTGCAACCCATTAAGAACCTGTCTTTCAATTGTATAAAGTCATTCCTCCAGAAGAATCAGACCCCTAAGGTGCTTTTCAGACTATGTAGTGTGCAGTGCAATAATAGCAGTATAGGGATCACTGCGCTCGTAGATGAAATATAGCTCCCTCTGGGTGGGAAGCTCAAGCTAGCACACTTTATGACAGCCAGGCATACTGCACAATATATGAGGATTGAAAGTGGTGGGTAACTTTATCCACTTGTAGCCAGAGTGGAATAAAGAAAGGTCACAGTAGACTTTATTGTGCTGTAACTCACCTGCCAAGACTAATGCAGCCAGGAGACATCGTGAATCGTTAACAGGAACTATCTTTCCCTTCTCCAGGAACAGCCACTATCAAAAGCAATGCTGCTGTTGCTGGGACATGGGACAAAGTTTCACTCGCACTTGACTTTTAGGCTATCTACTGAAAGATACATGAAAACGGTTTACATGGCTTTCCCCCATACTTTATGCCTTGTGTTCAGACCTGTTAACCTAGGGATCAGCAACTGGAGGCCCCCGAGCCAAAAAGTCCCCAGAGGAATTGCCCAGGGTGTGAAATTTCTGAATTGGCAGTTGGGACTCTGGAAGTGGCATCCCTAGAAGGGGGGGGGGGTACTGAAAGTTGTGCACAGGTCTACTCAGCATTACATGGTGGCCCTGCCCACTCACCATTGGAGCCATTTGAGCAGCGAAGGCAACACTTAGGAGACCCTGCACGTTGCCTTCGCTGCTCAGAATGGCTCCAGTGGTGAGTGGGTGGGGCCACAGTGTAACGCTGAGTAGACCTCTGAACGACTTACAGTACTGCCCCCCCTTCTAGGGAAACCACTTCCAGGTTCCCAACTACCAATTCAGAGATTTGTGAAGGGAGAGGCAACAGGTCACAACTCTGGTGGAGATGAAAACAGCCCTCTAGATATCATTCCCATTTCAGTGCCTGCAGCATTTTTAAGGAAGGAAGGGCTTCTTTTTAATCCTGAAGCCTTCTTACAGAGCCTCAAAATAGCCAAGGTTCTGCTTCTTGACAATAGCCTAGAAAATCTGTCTGTCCAAGCACTGCTGGACACTATATCTGTCCAGAGAAGCAAGCCATGGGGTTCTGGATTGAACGATGTGCCCTCCAATCCTGACCCATCATGTGGCTGGGAAACAAGACTGCTTTTTCTTTACCCTCAGAAAAGCACTTGGGCTTCACAAGAAGCCTGGAAACAGATTTACTGAAAGCTAATGATTTGCCTAGGGGCATTGACAGAGTGCCAAGGGGGAACAGGAACCACTGTGACCCTCCATAGGTCACCTCCATTTTATAGGTGAAAATAGGGGCACACTTGAGCATGTAGGGCAAGGCACGGAATTCAACAGCCCAGTGGTGGAGCATGACCTGGCAGGCAATGGCAGGGCCAACACAATGCACACTCAGGCATGCCACAATCAGAAAGTGGGAACTGCTAGCATATCACTGACTAGCCCAAGATCAATAAATCCATGGCAAGAGAATTCCTAAGTGGAAACGTAGGCCTCTAAACATATTTAGAGTAGTTTCCCTCACCATAAGTAACTACAGCCTTCCCCCTCCCCCCCACACACACACATTTTAAAGTAAGGATCAGGGTTTACAGAGTGATGACATGATGACGATGATGAATATTTATATACAGTACTGCTTTTCAACAGAAAAGTTCACAGAGTGGTTTACATTGCAAAATGAATTTAAAAAATGTTTCCCAGCCAGACGTATTTCATCTCCAGCACGTCCCTCTTCACCACTCCATTGCCAGCATGCTACATCCAGAGAAACTACACATTCTGTTCCTTTGTACAAAACAAGCCATTCTTAGTGCTCCACTTTCCTTCCAGCAGCTCCTCACAAAATGAACTCTTTTCCCAAACTCCCTCTGCCTTTGTGTTATACGCCAACTCTGTACTTTTCCCCACAACTGTGTTTGTATCTAGGTTCAGCCCAGAACTTCGTTTTGCTAAGCACTGTGCCCATGAGCTGTCGATCGAAAGGTCGACAGTTCGAATCCACGACGGGGTGACCTCTCGTTGCTTGGCCAGCTCCTGCCAACCTAGCAGTTCCAAAGCATGTTAATGTGAGTAGATAAATAGGTACCGCTTGCGGGAAGGTAAACAGCGCTCCGTGTTCCAGCTGCATGCTACGCGCTGCGGCAAGGAGAGTCATGCCGGCCACATGACCACGGAGACGTCTTTGGACAACGCTGGCTCTTCGGCTTTGAAATGGGGATGAGCACCACACCCTAGAGTCGGACACGACTGGACTTAATTGTCAGGGGTCACCTTTACCTTTTACTTACGGAAAGAAAAGTTCATCTGAGCATGTATGGAATGCCTGTACTTATTCACTGAACAGCTGTTCTTTCTCGCTCTTGCTCTCGCTCTCTCTGCGCCTCCCACAGAATTCAGAAGGAAGTTCCAAAGCATGCTTAGCTCAGAATTTTAAGTATAATGGCACAACCATTTCCTTTCCTGATTCAGCAGCCTGATTCACAAAATAAAGATGTTCAACAACAACAACAACAACAACAACAACAACAACAACATAAAAAAACCCACAACAACCATACCTGCAGTCAAATAAGGTGCTTCTCATTGTTAAATAGCCATCTTGTACAGATGGAACTTAATAAATTAAGGGAGTTCTTGGCTGGCTGAACCAAGCATTTTCCTTGCCCAAAGTTCTCCTGCCCTCCATTCTCCAATGAAGAATGGCAGCAGAATAAATTCTTCAGTGAGAACTTACCCTTATGAGATCAGCAATTACAGTGTGTTCAGCTTCACCATAAGGTAAAAGATATCAATAAAAAGTTTGATAGATGACTTTTTGATATCTAATCTCTGGCCTTCAGCTTTCACCTCTAGAGGGAAGCAGAGCACAAAAGAAAAGAAATCATCTTTCTTAACAGTCAGATGATTAGTTGTCCCAGGGGCTCTGACAATTCATAACTGTCCCACAGAGCAATCCTGTGTAACCTTGCACCGGTGAAACAGCAGATGCACCAGTATAAGTGCAATTACACTGGCATAAGTGCACTTACACCAGTGCATCTACTGTTACACCGGTGCAAGGTTACACAGGATTGTGCTGCCAATGAATTAAAACAATTGTAAGGTAAGCTGCACATCTTCTCAGCTGAGATACAATGACAGGTTGCACCAGAGTTCTGATCTCACGTACAAAATTGCCTCTGTCACCCTTACGTTGCGTCAATATTTAATTCATAAATATCTTTTCTAACAATGCCTTGGGCTGTGTATATCATGGCTGTTCTCACTTAGATAGCATTTAATTAATGTAGTTGGCTATCACTAGGTGGCAGCAAAAAACCACTTTAAATTTAACTCCAGAGTCATGAAACAGAAGCAATGCTTGTTCTGTTTTGATATGGTCCAATTGTATACACAGGTTACTGTCTTGATGAGCTCTCCAGCCGCCGAATACCATAGGAGGGGTTGATAATTTATAGTTACATCCTGCCTTTCTTCCATCATGGAACTCAGAGTGGTTTGCATATGATCCCCAGGCAGTCTGTCCTGGAGATCACTTTGAGATGTGTCAACATTCGATCTGGGAGGCTGGCAAGTGATGGGAATGGAATGCAGAGTCCTGGCATGCCCCAAGGATACTCTCAGAGTACCCTGGAAAAGGGTGTTGGAAAAGGGGCAGTGCTCGCCATCCTATTCCACACTAAAAAACACAAGTGGGGATCTACAATATTTTCATGTATGTCTGTAAGTTGTACTAGATGATCCCTACCAAATATGTACCAAATCCAAAATGCATGTGGGGGGTATAAGTGCCTCCTTTCTCAACATTAGAGGCCTCTGTTTATTTCTGGAGCAAGCCCAGTGTGCACTGAGAACTTTAAGAATGTCACAGGAGGGGGATTGTGAATGTTATTCACTCCTGTATTGTATCCTGATAAAGGGGGCAACATAGTCCAAACAATCGGACAATAGGTTGGGAGCTGAATTCTACATACTGATTGAACTAAACAGCCAATTCATGAGCCAAAAGCTTCTTGTATTTCATGTTCCGTTAAATTTCAATCTGGCAAACCAGTTTAGAGAGAGCTGTTGTATGTGCCTCACACTGCAATTGCAAACCCTGCTCATTTATCTGACTCTGCAGGCACACACCTTCAAAGCACGCTGGATGAAAATTGATCGAGTTTGTCATATTCTACACATTTTCTCTGCTTACTCATACTAAAAAGACACATTAGAATGCACTGTGGAAAGTGGCTAGTTTGCAGGTCTGATTTAAAAGGTTAAGATTATTTCAAGGTGTGCAATGGTGCTATTGGCAAACTGGAAACGAGCAACTAATTATTTTCTATCATACATTTAGCTGAAAACAAGAATCATTTTGCTGATTAATTGTGCATTCAGGTGTTCAAACATCTTTTGTTGAAAAGACAACACTGAATAACTATCCTGCTGAATGTACAGTACCTAAAAAGGAAGCTGAAAACTTTTAAAAACAGATAATCCTAGAGAGAGTCATTGCAGAGTGAGGCCTCAATTCCTGGTGTACAATCTCTGGCTTCTCGACACACTGCCAACACCAGCAAGCCAAGCCATACGTTTTATTATCCTGCTTTTTTGCTTTCAACACAAATACATGATTTAAACAGCAAGAACAAGTGGCATCAGGGCAACACACTCTGCTGTCATATAATATGAAGCTCCTGATGACAGACTTAGATGACAGATCCAAATGAGTCCTGTAAATCAAGAACACTTCAATTGAAAAGTAAGAACATAAAAGTAACAGTAATGAGTGTCATGTCTCTTTAGAGTTTCAGAAGCAAGGAACAATACCACACCCAGCACTGCCAGTCCACTTGTGAAAAGGGATTGATTGGGAAAACAAGAGAAAAATACACCCTTCAAATTCGATGGCCATCACCTAGCTTAAATGTAAGAACTGGGTTATAAAGCTGAAAATTCTCCAAACACCCTAGAATATAAAATAAGAATACTCAGTATTTGTAGAGCATTTTCTGAGCCTGCAAAGTACATCCCATGTATGAAAAGGATGGTGCCCTTACAACAATTCTAGGTAAATTAAATATTCTGATCCCCACATTGCAGCTGGGAAACTGAGGCTGAGAGGGAATGACTTGACAAAAACCACCTATAGAGGTGATGGCAGAGGTGAGATTCATACCGTAACACCTCCTATAACACTGTGGATGTGTTCCTGGAGGGACAAGGATTGGGACCATGGCATGCAAGACATGGGGTGAACCCTTTGCCCTTGCACTGAGGTTTTGGCAAAACGGTTTAAGCAACTATCAACACAATCCTATGTGTCTGTATTCTCAAGTCAGTCCAGTTTTGTTCAATGGACTATCATTCTAAACCAGGGGTTCTCAACTGGTGGTACATGGACCACCAGTGGTACTTCGGCCAAGTGCTGATGGTACGCAGACCGCTGGAACCCCGCTCCATCACGGCATTTTTGGTGCCATGTTTTCACTCCCGAGAGGCTCCTGCCTTTGGCCAAGTCTCTGAGGAACGCTAAGAAGGGGGCTCCCACTCGCCCAGAGTCTCCTACCTGCCTTTTCTGGCCTTTGCGGCATTCAAAAACCTGGAAGTAACTGGTGATGATCTCATCACATTACTTTTGGTGGTGGTACGCAGCGGGAGAGCGGTGCCGGAGGTGGTACGTGGCCGGGGAGGGGTTCAGAACCCCTTTCTAAACACACTTACCTGGGAATAAGTCCCATTGAACTCAGTAGCATTTACGTTTGAGTAGACATGCCTAAGTTTGCATTGTCAGTCCACAAAAGCAGTGAACCCTGTGGAACTCTGCATGTATGAAAACATCAGAAGTCTTAAAGAGGAACTTTATTAACACAAGTATTAACTTTAACAGACGTATCAGGACAAGCTGCAGGCTGGATAGCCTATGTAAACCGGTGCTTCTGGGACCAGGAAACAAAAGTCTCAATTTGCTCCTAGTGATAAGAACTGACGTTAGGCACTCTTTAAAACTAGTGCCTCTCAATACTGTGCAGTTTAGTCCCTGGGGCCCCTTCCTCCATGAGAACAGTTGAGGGGAGGGGGATTGTTGCAGAGGCCGGATGAAGACCTGGGGGTGTTTAGAGGACTAGTCATGACAGCACGTTGCCTCACAAGATGTTCAGAGTGCCAATCTCATGAGGTCATGGCAAGAAGCAGGAAGGGAGAGTATTTCAGGCAAGTTCCCCTTTCTGCCAGTGTCAGTGGGGCTTAGGCAAGCAGTGTATCCTGGCAGCCCGAAGCAGGTAATATTTAAACAAAAGCAGAGCAGAATAGTAAATCCGTAGCTGTAGTGACATGTTGACACAAAAAATGGGAACAAGCATAGATTTTCCCTGGAATAATATCTCTAGTGTGTGTACATCATGACCTAAGCCATCGTTTTAAAATACATTAGAAAAAACATTACATCAGCATGTCTACATCACCAGCAAAATATGTACTTCTAGGCTTGTCTTTATCTATGCATATGTCTGGCACATTCAGAGTCTTTTATTAGGTACTGTACTACAAACAAATGGACAGACTTCTAAAGTCAAGTCTTTTGTGTCAAGTGTAAGAAACTGAAATCCATTCTTATGCCTGGAAATTACTTCTGTCATTATCTAATTTCCGCCTTTCATGCACTGCAAGCCTAGGCCTGGAAATTACGTTATCCACTATGAGCAAACAATCTAAGTATCTTAAGAGGAAATGTAATTCAGGGAGATCTTAATCCTTCATGTATACATTTTAGATCTATGGACATTTCCCAAATCTAGGGCTTTGGAAACAATTTTGACACACACACACAAAATGAAAGATTAAAAAAATAGTTAAAAGGTCAAGTTACATGCTTACAAACAAGATGAATAAAGGCAAGATAAAGTTGTGCATACCTAGGAAGCAATCAGGCAGCCCAATCCTGTCTAGCAGGACGTGGCGGCGCACATAAGGCGCCCGCTGCATCCTGAGCAGGATTGGGCCTGGCCTGGCACAGCTGGAGGCCTCCTCATAGTAAAAGGGATGTTTGTTCCTTTACCACAAGTAATGCACCAGCCGCCTTGATGGGGCTACTTGGATGTGCGCCAGCTATTTTGCCCAGGAAGGGGGATAGGATGTAGCAGAGGAGCCGAAGCTGATCCTTCCCCCTTCCTGGACCCGGATGACCAATCCCACCCACTCCGGGAACTCCCCATTCTGTCCTTCCCACACCCTCCGCTGCCAAGCAGGAACTCACCTCTCCACCGTGGCGCTCCACCGTTCTACAGCACCAGAGGAGTGGCACAAGTCTCTCCGCCAGCGCCGCTTACTCTCTGGATGCTGCAAATGTGCTGTACAGCATGTTTGTGACACCCTAGACCGGCAGAGCAGTCGCTCCGCCAGTCTATTGTTAGACAGGATTGAACTGTTAAAGACATACATTTTAGAATTCTATTCATTAATTGACAGTGCAGTCCTATGCCTGTGTACGCAGAAGTTAGTCTCACTAAATTCAATGGAATTGACGCCCTTGTAACTGTGTTTAGGATTGCAGCCTACGTCCAGAATAGTCTCTTTCTCTAGAAATGCCCCCTACCCTACACACACACACACACACACACACACACACACACACACACACACACACACACACACACACACACACACACCCCTCTTTATTTATTGGTTATGATACACCAGTCCTGACTGTTGAAGAGCCAAGCTATTGTTCAGATTAAGCAGTGTTTTGTATCTTTGGGAACAAACAAAGCACCTGCAGTGTGTGCCTGCATCTTTCCCATACACAGATCCTCTCTTTGGTTCCAAACACAATCACAATCACTTAGAAATACAATCTGTTGTGGCATGAGAATCCATTTCACACGACCGCTTGATCCATGACCAGACCAGATTTGTTCTATGACTGGACTGCTCACATAAAATGAATTATCCAACATTGTGCACCATGAGTACAAATCACATTTTTATGTGCTAGTAATAACAACAGCGGGTGGCGCAGTGGGTTAAACCACTGAACCATGAGCTGTCAATCGAAAGGTCGGCAGTTCGAATCCGTGCGACGGCTCCTGCCAACCTAGCAGTTCGAAAGCAAGAAATTGCAAGTAGATTAATAGGTACCGCGTCAGCGGGATGGTAACAGCGTTCCATGTGCCTCGGTGTTGAGTCATGCCGGCCACATGACCACGGAAACGTCTTCGGACAGCGCTGGCTCTTCGGCTTTGAAACGGAGATGAGCACCACTCCCTAGAGTCGGACACGACTGGACTTAATTGTCAAGGGATACCTTTACCTTTTCCTAATAACAACGCAATGTTTCTAGCATGCTACGTGGAACCTTGAGTAGAGTTCCACACATGAAACAGTGGTTTTTTGCCACCTTTTTGTGCTGCAGCCCCCAGTGCTCCCAAAATCCCAAAGGTTAGGGGAAGATATGGCATTGCTGTTAGAGGGGTGGAGAGGGGAGAAATTGCTCCCCTTGCATGAGTGGAAGTGCTTCCTTGTATCTAACCATATATGTACATAATATTCTTCGCGCATCTGTAACAGTGCTGATGAGCTGTTCAAAATGAGGGACATGGACTGCAAGTAGTGCCTCCTCCACCAAACAGCTGATCCGCTTTATTGCCAATTGTTTGACAGATTATCAGTGCATTGCCCTGGCTGTTGTACACACACACACACACACACACACACACACACACACAGAGAGAGAGAGAGAGAGAGAGAGAGAGAGAGAGAGAGAGAGAGAGAGAGAGAGAGCTCAGGGTGAGACCATTAACCCAGAAAATGTATCCTAGAGCAAGAGTTGTTTATGCAACACTCACACATTTTGCCACCAGCTCTATCCTAGAAGTATATCACAGCTTTTATCCACTTAAGAGACGTGACAGAATTAGCAACGGTCTAGGGAGCAAAACTGTAGGTTCTGTAAATGTCAGGGAATTCAAAATTATTGGACTTGACATTTATGTTATACTCCTTTTTTATATTTCTCAGTGTCAGATCAGGAAGTGAATACGCTAAGATAATCACTGGAGAAGTAAAGACATTTCTGGGGAGACATCCTCACTCTTAGTCAAGGCGTACAAGGGCCAAAATGCCTGCAATGCGGAAGATTCGCAACTGGATTGCGCAACTTGTTTTTTTTATATCTAAAAGTAGCAAGGGAAAGACGATCAAGGTCCCAGTGCTAGGGGAGCGGTATTTTCCCCAATGTAAATCACATGCCAAAGCTACTGATAGCCACAATGGGATAAACGACAGATTCCACCACCACCACCACTCTGCAGCTAATAGCTTGGGGAACAATTTGAATCAAGAAAATGGCCCAGTGGGAAAGGGTTACAGCCTCTCCTTCCCAGTGCCGTGGTCATGATCAAATTTCCCCTCCCCCATGGTTGCTATTAGGACTAAAAAAACATTATTGGGAAATCCAATAATAGATCTCCTCCATTACATGTAGTTTGGCTTTGAGAAAGCATGACGAGTGCTATTGCCTCATAGTTGGCATGGACACTACATTTTTGCAGATGCATCTATACTTAAGCAAATGAGCAACATCATCCCAGCACTTTCATGCCTTACTTCAGTGCCAAACCCAAGCTAATCTAGAAGTGGTCTGCTGAAGAGGGTGTGATACACGCTGCCACATTCCAGCTCCTTAGGGCAGAGACAGGCCATGCTCAGCTCAGCTGGGTCAACTTAGTGTTAGGAAGAGCAACAAGAAAGAGGTGTTGGCGGCTCAGAAAACTGGTAAAAGAAAAGCAACATGGACTATTGCATTGCCTTTACAAGTCCTGCTGTATCTCACATAGCACAGCCAGCTGCTCCTACTAGTGTGCAGGTCCCTGAGAGAAACTGATAGGAAAAGGAACACACAACAAAAAGATACTCCTCCAGGGGGTGGAAAAGTCCTCCCAGTTCAATGATGATCATCCCATGGTAAACGGGTTTGTTCATGGTAGTCATGGTTCGTTTCTGGAAGAAAGCAGCCAGTCACATTTTCAGTGAAAATCTCTAGGACTGCAAAGAATAAGCATTCTAAGTGGATTTAAAGTGCAAATATCTAATGCCATGATTCACAGAAAAACCCACAAAGAATGAACAGAAGGAAAGAAGAAAAACCTGGAAATGCCAGGAAGCCTGTTGCTATCCATTTGTTATGTTTACATCTCACCTTTCTTCCAACATGGGTCTTAAGGAAGATTACAGCAGATTCTCACCCATCCAGTAACTGACCAGACCTAGACCTTCAGGAAGGGGGTGATAATGTGCCCTCAAACCATGCCCTGGAATCAGGTACTGCCCAGAACATTGTGTCACGGGTTATCTATTGCAAGCTGATCCCAAAAACCACTGTTTTACAGTGTATTTGCAGACCATACAGAGTTTTGGAAGGACAACCAAATGCATGTTAAGTCCAAGTTCCAATGTTGCTCTTTGGCCCAAGAAAAAAGCTGAGCTGAAGCTGAACTTAAGGAGCTGAAACTTAAGAAAAGCCCTCCTGGTTGCGCAAGGGTCCATCGCATCCAACGTCCTATTTCTAATATTGGCTAGCGAGAAGTCTCAGGGAGGTGCATAGTGATCCGGCGCTGGACAGAGAGATTCCATGTAGGTATCAAGACTAAAAGCCCCTGATCAGCCTCTCCTCCTCCATTAAGGTGTCTAATTAGTCTCATTCTGACCTGAATATGTCATGGAAACCGTGTTTTCTGGATGAGACTGGGGAATATGCTATTGGTGAGTCTTAGCTTAGTATAGGAGTGGCCAACCTTCCACCATTAGGGCCTCTGCATTCTTAAGAGTTGTGCAGAAGATAGAATCTTGGCAGCTGCAAGTGCCGATGGTGCTGCTAAAGCAGCTGCACCTGCTGAAATGCCCTCACCTCCTCAACCATTTAAAGGGCCAGCATTCATGTTGAAAGGTGGGCCACCACTGGCTTAGTAGCTATGCTGCACCGATGCCTCACCCACCACGCACAAACAAGCCAATATCAAAACAAAACTTTTCAGTCCTTTTAGGTTCCAGTACTAGACAATGAGAAGCATCTTCTCCATTATTCATTGGAAGCCACTCACAATTCAGACCACAGATCATTTCGCTGGGATACCTTGACCTCCCCAGCCCATCAAGGCCACATTTCCCAGGCCTCCTTCTCCTTGTTCCTCTTTCCTTCTTCCTTAAATCAGTTTATACATTCCCTACAGCTGGTCTTGCACACGTCTAAGACTCATGAATGAAAATTGCACAATTGTGCAGCTGTGCTTTAGTCCGAGATGAATCGAAGTTATCCAAGAGCACAGCTGCGCTCTGGGGGAGAAACTCCTTTTTGTCATTTTTCTAAGAGGCTCACCCTAAACAAGTTATTGGTAGAATGTGCCCATGAAATGGTTCACTTACTTCAGTAGACTATTTACCAACTTGTAACTGGTGTGCATCAAAAAAAGAAAAAAAAGAAAAAAGGCACCATCCAGAATTAGATGCTAAAACTGCTAGTTATAGTCAATTTTCAATGCAAGTGCCTCACATTGGTGTCTCTACTTTATGTTTGTTAAATTGTTAAAACAACAACAACCAATCTGCATTGTTTCCTAATCTTTTTACAGCACAATCCTATACATGTCTACTCAGAGGTGCCATCAAGTTCAATGAGACAGGTAGCCCAGTCCTGTGTAAGGATACCCAGCCGGCCTGCAGTATCTTTTTGCCATTCCGGGCTGCCCCGGGGCAGCCCGGGAGCACCTCAGGAGAAGGGGACAATCTTCCCCTTCCCCAGGTGTCAGCAAACCCAGGGCCAATGGGTCTACTCGAATGTACGCCAGCTTGGAAGCTGACGTACATTCGAGGCCTGGGTGTTGGTGCAAACCGGGCCAGGAGAGGACTGAGGATATCGGCGGATCTTGCCGCCAGTATCCTCGCCCTCCCCTTGTCTGGTTCGACCAATGGCCACCCTCCCTTGTCGCCCAGTCTGCCCCTGCACCGGCCGGTGCAGGGCTTACTTGGTCCGGCGGATGCAGGGACGGTCCCCTGGTGGAGCGAGGGCTGCCGGCCTTCGCCTGGCAGCCCTTACTTGCTAGGAGTCGCAAATGCGCTTTACGGTGCATTTGCAACATCATAGAGTGGGGTAGCGCATCGTCTGCCGCTCTATGTTTACCCAGGATTCCGCCGTTACTCTGAGGAAAGTGTGCATAAGATTTCAGCCTTCATCACAACTGTAAGTCCCTTTGGAAAATTCTTATTCTTTGTCTATGTACACTTTTTTGAGTACTGTTGAAAAGTGGTATAATAAAAACAATTACAAAGTAAAATTATAATAATATATTTTGCATGCATAATGTGGTCTGACCCCTGTCCCATTGCAAAGATCTTTGTTTTTGCTGGTAAGGATATGGAACAACATCTCTCTCATTTGTAGCAATAGGTGGCATAGCCTTGAATATCTTACTATTACCGTAGTAGAAACACAAATGTGCACCAAATAAAGTGAAGGACAGGACTTGTGATCCTTGTGCACTTACTTGTGAGTAAGCCTCACTGATCAAAACTCCCCCCGCAGGATGCAGTGGAGGCTGTGCCGGCACTGCTGCATTGCTGCCAAGAAGTTAGATAGGATTGGGCTGTTAAGCAGTAAACAGGCTCTGTCCAAATCTAGAGCATTAAATTCCAGAGATCAATTAATGAGGGAGGTGGGGGGATTACATGGTTCCAATGTAAGATCAGAAATGTGGCCTTCCTGCCTGAGGATCTGTAGCCTCTTGCCAACAGTCCTTCTAATAGTCACAGTCTAATAGTCTGGCTCTTTGCTTTCCAGGCAGGCGCCCAGCTCCAAGGACACATGTTTAACAGCGCAATCCTGAGTAACATTGTGCCGGCAGAGCGCATGCTCCACAGGCATTGGGTGTCTCAAAAATGCTGTAAAGCACTTTCACGGCACCCAGCAAGTAAGCGGTGCCGGCATAGAGGCCGGCATCACTTACTCCAATGGCCTCCACAACCCGCGCAGCCAGATGCAGTTAAGGTCTGCGCCGGGCAGTGTGAGGACATGGGGAGGGTGGCTGGGCTGTAAGTGTACGTCTCCTGCGTGCTTCAAGACAAACAGAAATAAACAGACATGAATATTGCCCATGTAACAATCCACACCATCCACCTGCAATACAAGAGGGAGGGAAGGCAATGATGCATTGATTGCCACCAAGTTCCATCATAATAAATTGCTGAAATTGCTTCCAGAAAGTCAGCACCCAATACTTACGT
This sequence comes from Plestiodon gilberti rubricaudatus, assembly GCA_026170595.1. Lineage (NCBI taxonomy): Eukaryota > Metazoa > Chordata > Lepidosauria > Squamata > Scincidae > Plestiodon > Plestiodon gilberti. The sequence goes on along the minus strand of JANXHW010000001.1, from coordinate 120,379,486 downwards.
TACTGCCAAGGCTTGCTCACTATCAGTGATGCCTGTAGACAAAAGAGTTTTTAAAAGAGAAAATCCTTTAGACCAGGGGTTCAGCCAAGTGCAGGTGGTACTCAGACCGCTGGACCACTGGAACCCTGGTCTGACACGGCACTTTTGGTAGCACGTTTTCACTCCTGAGAGGCTCCTGCCTTTGACTGAGCCTCTGTAGAACACTAAGTAGTGCCCTCCCACCTCCCCCGAGCCTCCTACCTGCATTTTCTGGCCTCCGAAAACCTAAAAACCCAGAGGTAACTAGCAATGATGTCATTGCCAGTCACTTCCAGTGGTACACAGCAGGAGTGGTGCTGGAGGTGATACTCAGCTGGGAAGGGGTTGAGAACCCCTGCTTTAGACTACAACAGATATAGGACCTCCTCACAGAAGGATGGAGACGGCTCAATGGGTGAACTCATTGCAGTAGTTCGAGGAAATATGAATCATGTAGCATTGGCCAAATTAATATAGTGTTGCTCTAGGGAAACTAGCCTGTAATTGATGCATTTCTTTTTCTTCCTTGCTGGAAAAGTAGTCTCAAATGTCTCAAGTTTAAACACTGGGGGGGGGGGGGATCAAACTTTTTTAAAAAGCAGGTCCATACCTTAAGCTTTCAGCAAACACGTTTCATTTTATATAGGAGATTCTATCTATTAAAACCTATTTCCCAACACACAGGAAATGTGTGTTGCTGAAGTCACTGACATCTGTTGTTTTATGGCCATATATTGTTTGAGCTTTTAGCCAAATCACTAGGGTAGGCTACTAAGCTAGGAACTACTGTCTTGGGTACCTGAAAGATTTCCTTCTCCAGCATGAAGTTTCCTGTACATACCAAAACAGGACTTTGTCTAAGCAAACCTAAAAGGAAGTCATAGAGGACTGCACAGGAAAGCACCCCAGGTGTTCTGTGTGGCTCGGGGCCAGCCAATCAGTGAGCCAAGCTGAAATGTTCGCATAGAGCAGCGGATTGATGGGCTGCCGAAATCCACTGCTACATTAATGCTGCTTGGCCTCGTTGCTGTTTCTGGCCTGGTCATGCCAGCAGCACAAGGAAAACATCCTGCCCCCACTGCAAAACCACAGGATCCCGTGCATGTCAGCTGAGAGCTGTGTGCAAGCTCTGAAGGCAGCAAAGTGGCTCCAGCAGCACAGAAAGGCACCAGCTGCTAGCTGCCTGCTGCTGGGCCAACCAGTAGTGTAGCCAGGCCGGGCAGGGAGGGCTGTGCCCCGCGGTCTCCTTGTGAGGAGCTGCTTTTTTGCAGCTGGCTATGTCTGCAGCCATGGAGTGTATTTGCACCGTTTTTGGCGCGTTGGATGGGCCCGCCCTCTCGCCCACCCTGGCTGTTAGAAGCCTTCAAATGAAGCCTTCCGGGAGTGCAGGGGGCAGGGAGATGACGCGAAACACATCCTCGCCCTGCCTGCCCCCTGGGGCACGCTAGCAACACCACTGGGACCAGCTCTGCTGTGGGACCTTGACAGCAACCTTCTCCCTTTTTTCCCCATGAAGGCCTGCAGAGAAACGATTCTAGACTAAATGAGCAGCATCAGTTCCTCCTGCCAGTAAGTAGTGTGCTTTGATTTTCAGAGTGAGTGGTGGGCAGATGGAAACATTGCTCTCTGTCTCTCTCTTCTATGTTGCCTCATCTTGGCTCTGTCTTCCCTCTCCATTCCCTTCAGTGTTGCTCTTGAACCCCCTTACTCCAACATTGTCTTCTCCCCACAGTTTGCTCCAGCTCTGCATTCTCCCTCCCCCACCCCAAGTCACCCCCGTTTTGCTTTCTTTTCTCTGATCTCTGCATTTTGAAGAACTGTGTGTTTCAGGTTTGGACTGGAGGCTAGACTGACAGCATAATCCTATGCATTTCTACTCAGAAGTCAGTCACTGAATTCAGTGGGACTTACTCCCAGGTAACTGTGAGTAACCTGCAGCCTGATTACAGAGCTTATATTTCCAGAATGGGTGGGAGAAGGGCTTAATCATTTTTCGTTTCCTTCCTTTGTCTAAGTACCCCTTTGTGTGTATTAAAACATCGCAGACCATTCAGGGCTGATCCCAGTCTGCAAATAAAGTGCTACTTTATATTTTACAAATTGCATACTGCTCGGGACACTCTAATATAGGGGGCTCAAACTCGTTTCATACAGTGAGCCGAATAGCATTCATGGTGCATGCTGAGGGCCGGAAGTGACATCATTAAGTAGGAGGTGACCTCATTAAGCAGATGATGGCCAGAAATAAGCACTTTGGTCGTACATAGGAACTCATTAATTGCAAATAACAAAAGAGAAAATATGCAAATCTTCATCATGTTTTCAAGATATGAGAGAGCCCAATTACACAGGCCACCCTTTCAGCCGTGCCACTTTTGCTGAGGCATCACTTCGCAGCTCAGGTGCTCTCGCAGGGGCATAACTTGGGTGGAGCCTGAGGAGCAGCCACTCCGGGTGCAAGCCCAGAGGGGGCGCAACCCTCAGGCCCCACCGATGGAGCCAGTGCCACTTTTTTTCTGGGCTGTGTGGCACCCTTTCTTTTTGCTAGCCATCTGCTTGATGAAAAATTCTGCAGAATTCAAAATCTTGCTCTTTGAAATTTTATTTATTTGAATTGTGGATATTTCTTCTTGCGGACCAGCATTTTCATCTCTGATTTTATGTTATGTTTGTACCCAGTTAGTTGTACCCAGTAGGGCACCGTATCATCCTTCACTTCAGGCAACAGAATGTCTTTGGCTGGCCCTGTTGCCCAGTTGCTAGCTCCCAGTTCCCTGTTTTCGCTTCCATTCCAATATCTATTGGTCTGTCTCCCTCTCCATCTATTTTACTGAGAAGCTGGTAGAAAACTACTTCTTTTATTAAACTGACCACTGACCACACTAGGATGAGTCACCTTACACCTTCACCTCAACCTCTTCATCAGGTTGAGTTTCCTGTGACATCTTACTAATGTCTAGTGACCCCCTACACATGGGATACTTTAGATTCATTGTGCCTCACTCAGGGACATCCTTGGGCTATCAGCCAATAATCTGCCTAAGAATAGGAGTTGGCATCGTTGCATCAAAAGTGTAAACCATGCACCTTGTGTACATTCCTAATAATGGAGGGATACCAACTCGTGATGAACTTCATTGTAGATTACATCCAATATCTTGGTCTTATTTCTTCTCTTTGGGAATGAACTCTGCAAAGAGTATATTTAAATATAAGAAAATTGCTCACCAGGTTGAATACTCTGCCATTTTGAAGAGCAGTGTAAGGCACTTGTGTGGGCTCCATCAAGGTTTTCTTTTTTAATGCAAGCTGCTTAAACAGCTCATCATTATCTTCCTATCTAAAATTACACATTGAATTATTAAACATCATTAATCCACTGCAGTGTTTTAAGAAGTCTTTGACTCTATAAATATCCTCAGAGAAGAAATATATTCTTCCAAGAATCTGTGATAATACAGAAAATGAAATGAGCCATGCTGCGATCTTTACAATCCAGCTGAAACCGGGTTGTTTGTTGTCTGGCATATGGTCAGAAGTTGAATTTATTACCAGAGGAGGATCATTTCAATAATCTGTTTATTTGTCAAACATAATGGGTCAGGAAGAGGCACTATTTTGTTTCTACAACAGGAGAGTGTAAAATATGTAAAAAGATAAGGTAGCATTTAGTATCTACAAAGGTATGCATATATGGACTGCATGGAAATATCAGATTTTATTGAAATATGTATATGTAAGTATGTAGGATTTCTATCCATTCAGTAAGAAAGAAATTCAAGGCCCTCTTCCACCAGTGGTTCAAGTTAGTCTGCATCGTTTTTCAAGACTGCACCATTGCTACAGCTGGCTGAACATTGGTCTTCTGCAGAGTTCCACTGCAGCCCCCCACCGGAGAGAGAAAGGTAACGTCCCAAGCCAACATGAGCTCGTCCCCAATGGGGCACCGCTGCATGTACACTCTGGTGGCATCATTCTCCCTCACAAACAAAGTGTATCATCTCAAGCCAGAGAACAGGTGTGACTGATGCTGTTGTCAATTCCCTGTTACACTCTCTGTGTTTCTCCCCTGCTCCCCATATAGGCAGCTGTCCCACAGGCAAAGACACTGTGCAGACCCAAAGGATGTCTACAGCTTGCCAGAAGTAATCAATGTGAGTCCAGCTGCTGTTCTGCAAGGTTGCTGCCCTACTCATTCTAGTCAGGTACCTGTGACTGCAAACTCCATGGCAGATAGGAACCAGCTGGTCCAGCCAGACCTCACTGTTACCTGTTACTTGGCTGCATGTTGGATAACTTGCAATGGCACAATGTCCCTTCTGGAGGAGATGCAGCCTGTCTTTGTACAGTGAGCTACCAGCACCCTCCTTTACCTGAGTCCTGTTGACTTTCCCCTTGTGACTTGTTCCCCTCTCTCCCCTGGCATAAGGCTCTTTCCAGCTGGTGAGTGTCACCATGCAGATTCAAATCCTTGCCATGGAGAGGTTTATATGTGTTTGTTTCACATGGGTGCCCTCTTCTAAGGGAGTTACCTTTGTACCCTTGCTCTTTTCTGCTCCAAAATGTATTCCTTGGATGAATGTGTTTGTGTGAGTTGGATGAGGGGACTTGAACCCTGGATGCAGGTGCTCTTAGCAGTTCTTTGCTTTTGCCTCTTTGCTGCTGATGCAACTCTAGCTCTTGCAGGGAGTAGGGGTCCTGTGGCACCCTTGCGTTGTGTGTGTGCATGCGTGTGCGTGTGCGTGCGTGTGTGTGTGTGCGTGTAGTATCCTGGGGGCTGCTCTCCATGGTGGTGCTTGTTGGTGTGTTGCTTATTCCTAGTGCTGACGGGGGGTTCCCCCCAGCATTGGCCATTCATTGGCCAGGCATCTCCCCCCTCTCCCTGCTCAGTTCACCCTGGCGGCAATTCTCAAAATGCCAGTGTTGGGGCTGATTGGATGCAATGATTGGTGATGCCGTCAGGATTCTGCTCCATGAATAATAGGCAGTGTTGGTATTTCCATGGACCTGGGCGGTAGTACTGGGAAGGACTGCGCCAGCATTGCTTTGCCAGGATAGGCTTGGCATTTGACCCTTGCTGCATTGGTGTGCTGTCAGAGTAGCGTTGCCAGGACAGGCTTAGGATATGATGGAAGTTGCACTGGCATCCATGCAATTTCTGTGCAGCATCCAACCAGGATTGGGCCTTTAGAGACTCGTGGCTGGGTCAGTGGCTGCCAGGGGCATGTCTGGAGTTTAGCCTCTAGAATGGCTTTGGTATCACAAATACCTTTTTCTCATAGGTGGTTTTTTTGAAGTGGAATTTGTAATTTCTCTTCACTGTTATCTGCAAATCATTTGCCTCTGTGTAAACAAAACACTCTTCATGCTGTTCAGTGTGAACAATTTGAAAGGTTGGGCATTTTTAAAAACTCTACATTGTATTGCTGATAGCCTGGCATATAATTGATCACAGGATGAAATACTTTTGAGATGATCCTGAAGTTCCTTCCTAAATGAAAATAAAGGAAACGGAGTGTGAAGGTTTAATTTTCCATCTAAATTCTGGCATCCGAATAGCAGTGGGCCTTTAGGTTCTCTTCCTTTCTCACTTCATGGAAAACAGACCACAACCAGACAATTCCTGGTTATAAGACATTTTTAAAAAAGACATTTAAAACAGGGGTGAATAGCATTATGAAAAGGGTTACCATACTTTCCCGGTTCCAAACCGGGACACCCCCCCCCGTAATAATTAATTAGTTAATTAATTTTGGGGCGGTCAAAATGTGTATTTATTTATTTATTTGTGGACATGAAAATGGCCGTTTTGCCGCCGCTATCACTTGTCTGTCCCGCCACCACTGTCGCCATTGCCGCCACCGCTCTCGTCATTGCCACCACCGCTCCCGCCATTGCCGCCGCTACTGAAGCCTGGCCGGCTGCATCCGGGCCGGCCAGGACTCCAGAACTGCCCCCTCATGCTGCCGCCACCGCTTCCAAAATGTGCCTTTTTTTGTTGCCTCATGTGCCCTCACGGGATGTGGGCGCCGCCATCTTGGATCTCACGAGATCCAAGTTGGCGCCACTGAAAAAAGGCACATTTTGGAAGCGGCAGAGGTGCCGGAGTGGCAGCAGACCCGGAAAAACTGGGTCTGCTGCCACTGTGGTATGCGGATCACAGCCTGGTGGTATGCAGGCTGCCGATGGCCAAGATGGCAGCTACCATCTCTGCTGTGCGGCGCCATGACCAAACCCGAAAAGCGGCACTTTGAGCTCTGGCGAGCCAGCAAAGCTTGAGTGTGCGAGCTGTAAGCATCGGGGTGTCGCGACCAAGCCTGAAAAGCGGTGCTTAGAGCTCTGGCAAACTGGCAAAATTTGAGCACATGGGCAGTAAGCACCGGGGATGGCCCTCCCCTGCATCTTACCTTGCCTTTCTCTCCTTTTTCATGCTCTGGCCTGCCATGGATCCCGGAAGAAAGTGCCGATGATGTCATCAGCACTTTCTCCCAGTGGTATGCAGCCGGTCAGAGGCCCGCGTAGGTGGTGCACGGGCCAACAAAGGTTGGGAAACGTTGGTGTAGACACAAGACAGTGAATATACAGTATTCAGCATCTGTCTCCCTAGTGAAGGGGAAGCAATAAGTCTATTTCAGACAAGGACCTAGTTAGTCAATTTTTGCTTTTTACAAATCTATTATTCAGAGCTGTATTCCCAATCATGTTATCAGTTCCTGTTATTGTCAAATTGCGTGATATTTGAATTCAAGAACTGAATCCGTGAATGAAAACCCATAATCATAAAAGAGCTCCTAGTTCTCCCATTTTTTGTTATTATTTGCAATGGGAGGCAGGGAAATTCTACTATGATAAGATAAAGTTTAATGTTAGCATTTGAATGGTGGCTGTATCAAAACTAGGAACACACCCAGCTGAGGTATTCAGTCTGTCATCGAAAGCTGCAGAGGGATTTAGAAACAGGTCGCTGCTGAAGATTGATCAAAAAGGTTCTGAAATCAAGAGATTGCTTTTAATTGGGTTCTTATGGTGCTTAGCAAGATAATCCTTTTCAGAAGCTAGCTTCTATGAAATTACACGTGGGAAACTCTAAAATGCTATAGATTACAAGAAACATTACCGGTGCACAGGGCAATCAGACCACCATTGGTTAAATTCCATGTAGGTGGTCTGTTCCTTAGATGTTTTTGAATCCTTTGTACTCCTCCCAAATAATGCTGTGTGGGGTTTTTTTTTTTTTTTTTAACTGTAAACTGTGCAGCCTGGATAGAGTAGTACCACTCTTCATAGTCAAGGAATAATATGGATGGTGTTTAAAGCAAAAATAAAAGAAGAAAAAAAGAAAAAGAAAAAAGGAAGCTCCTCAATTTAAGAGAATGCATGAGAAAGTCTTTATTCATATTGGGGGAGCAGATGATAACCACACTGTACATCCAACACATCTGCTCTGCCACACAAAAAGACTGTCATGCTCATGCCTGTTATATTCACATATCAATTAGATGAAAGTCCTTATTCTTATGCAGATTCAACATTGTCGCCATCAAACCAAGAGTAGCATGTCAGATACCACCCACGAAAGTTTCCCAATTTAGATCCCTGGAACTGTCAGCAGAGTTAGCTATAAATTGTATTTTGACATGATTTAATAAAATACCAATTAGTGGATCTTGCCAAGTCAGGCTCCAGATTCATAGCAAGCAAATAAGATAAATTATTTAACTCCACTGTAGATAGATTAAATTACAGAACCAATTCCCTACACGTTACTTATTTTAAAGAAATCTTCATTTTGCGTTTAAGTCGGCAGAAGTGTTGGTACAACATCAATAAAGCTATTTCTTTTTTCATTTATGTAGCAATTTTTATTTGCAAACTGCTTTATAATCTTTTGCTGCGTTTGCCATCTCTTCTTCTCATTGCACAGATGGGAAATTAAATAAAAAAGGTAGTGATTTGCCCAAGGCCACACATCAAACCACTGTGGAGGAAGGACTTGGACCCTAATATCCAAGTCTGACAGCGCAATCCACTGTAAAGATTCACAGGCGGCCCTAGGGCCACCCACTGGATCCAATCCCCTTTCCGGGCCAATCATGATCGGCCTGGAGGTCTCCTTGGGGGAAGGGGACATTCGTTCCCTTCCCTGGTGTAGCGCAGGGAGGCCCCAATTTCCTCGGATTTCCTCCAGCTATCGAGCTGGCGTAAGTCTGAGAAGGCTGTGTAATGGCCGTGCCAGCCCGGGAATGGGATGGGGATATGGTAGCCACCATCCCTGCCCCTCCCAGACCGGCTCGGCCAACGTCCGCCCTCCCTCGCCGCCCAGTCCGCCCCCATGCATGCCCACCGGCGGGAGACTTTCCTTCCCCACTTTCCTTCCCCACCAGCTGCAGGGTCCAGAGGGCAGCAGAGTGAGGCCTGTGTGCCAGGGGCCTTACTCCAAAGTAGTCACAAACATGCTTTACGGCATGTTTGCGATGTTTGCGACGCTATCGAATCGCTCTAACTAATTCAGTAGTTACAGAGGATTGCGCTACCACTTTTTGTTCACTGGTTCTCACCAAATCACCTTACAGTATAGTCAATTTTAAATCTACCAGTATAAGTAATTTGTCAACATAATCTTGTGATAGATTTACTTAGCCAAAAGGGTAGTGTGACCAGGACCTGACTATGTTGTCCTCCCATGACTTTGCATTTACTCACATTCACAAAGTGAAGCCAGGATTTCCTAAAAATGCAAGGCAACGTGAAAAATTATATTATTATTATTATTATTATCATAAAATATTGCTATAATAATAATAATTAATAATAATAATAATAATGAACGGAAGCTTTCATGGCCAGCTATAGTCTTCATATGTTTAATATTCATGAGTTTAAAAGCCATGTTAAATTGTTTTTTCGCCTCCACCAGGGAAGGAGCTTCACCCACCGGAGGCAGGTGAGTATTACGCCAGTCAGCAGGGAGGCAGAGGGAAGGCAGTAGGGTGGAGATGTTCCGGGGTGGGAAGAGGGCGAAGAGGAGGATGGATCAGAACTGGGAGGCGTGGGCTCGGTGAAGGAGGCCTCCGGCGAATCCTATTCCTCGTTCAGGGCTTGAACGTCCGACATGGGTCTGATCAGAGCTGCACCGGCCATTTTGCTGGCACGCCTCCAAGTAACCCCATAGGGGCTGTTGGGGCTTGACACAATTGTCCCCTTCCCTCAAGGAGACCTCCAGCCCCATACTGGATGCAGTGGACCCTGCCCCAGCACAGCTGCATTGGAGCGCGGGACTTTGAATATGATTGGACTGTGATTCACACAAAGGATTTGCCACAACAAAAGAAATGGGCAGCCCAATCCTATCCTACGCTCTGCTCAGTGATCCAGCTATGCTGCACTAAAAATGCTAGATCCTGAGCAAAATAGGTGGGTTTCGAGGTCTCCTCGAGGTAAAGGAACTTTTGTTCCCTTACCTTGGGTAAAGCCCCAGCCTCCCAAATGGGTATCCCCCAGCCTCCCAAATGGGTATCCTCGGATTCACACCAGCTGTTGAGCTGGCGTAAATCCAGAAGGCCCATGTCGGGAGAATTGGGTCTGGAAGGAAAATAGCATAGAGTAGAGGCCTGCTCTGCCAGTCCCACACCTCTCCTGAGCCCGATCCATCCAGCTCTCTGCTCTGAAATGCCCCTGGAACACCCTCCCCCCCTGTCCCTATGCTTACCTGGGCCGCAAAAAGCACATACCTTTGCACAGGCCTACGGCTGTCACAACTGCTTTACGGCAGCTTTTGCGACAGTCCTTGACCAGGGCAGAGGTCCTATGCCAGCCTAGCGGCTGGATAGGATTGTGCCCTTCATCTGTTAGGTAAGTAAGAACGAGCGTTCTGTCGCCGGCAGCAGTTGTAAACATGCCGGAAAAAACATTTGTGACTACTCTGGAGCAAGGGAGGCTGGCCTCCCTTGCTCCATCACCAGAGCGCCTGTGCGTCCGCCGGACAAGGTGAGTCGGGATCCGGCAGGCGCAGGGGCAGTTCAGCGGGCGAGGGAGGGGGATCATTGGCCTAGCTGGCCCAGGAGGGGGCAGGGGATTACACAGCCTTGTCTACTTCCACCAGCTATTTATCGGGCCGGCCTAGACTTACACCCGGGGAAGGGGATGAGCGTCCCCTTCCCTGAGTAGACCTCCAGCCCGGCGGCAGAACGGCCGTCGGGGCTCAGGATCCAGTGGGAAGACATAGGTCGCTGACTGGATCCTTACACAGGATTGCACTGTAAGCCTGTTAACAGCAGTGAGAGGAATGGTACTACAAAGAGAGTAAGCAATCTATAAAGAGTTTGTAAAAAAAAAAAAAGTGCAGATATGATAGCACAAATTTCTTCAAATGCTTGTACATACAGAAGAGATTAAATTTAAAAAGGTGCCTGTTTCTACTCCATCATCCCCCAGGGGTAAAATTGGAATAATATTCTCATTCGCATGGGAAATTCATTCCCTTGAAGACTGAGAATAAATATTATAGATCAGGGTGTTTGTGGGTTGATGATTTTTTGTTAAAAGAAAAGATTGCTTGTTTTACTAATGTGACTTACTTCACAACAAAAACAGCATATCTGAATATGGAGGGATTCTATTGTTCAAAAAAATCAATGTAAGATACAGCTCAGGCTCAGACTGATGACTTTCCTGTTTCAGACAGGTTTTTAACTCTTTTCTCTCTTGCTTTGTTTTGCTTTTATAATTTGTTATTGGCTACTGTTGTTTGTGCAGGTCACTTTGACAATCACATGAAAAATGAAATTTAAATCTTCTAACAGCGCAATCCTGTCTAACAATAGACTGGTGGAGTGGCCGCTCCACAGGTCTAGGATGTCGTTAATGTGCCGTAAGGCACATTTGTGTCACCCGACATGTATGCAGCTCCGACGGAGAGGCTTGTGCCGCTCCTCCGGCACCACGGGATCAATCACCAGTACCGCCGCAAAGAGGTAAATCCCTGCCAGATGGCGGAGAAGTAGGGGGAGGGTGGAACAAGGTGTTTTGATGGGTAGGATTGGTCGGCCAAGCCCGGGAAGGGAGAGGGATCATTGGCGGCCTCCTCCGCCGAATCCTATCCCCCTTCACCTGGCCGGCGTTACACGGCCAGCTCTAATGTTTGCCAGCAAAATAGCTGGCGCACATTCGAGTGGACAATGTCCCTTTACCCCAAGGAGGCTGCCGGCTGTGTTCCTAAACCTGCATAGACTTTGGCGGGTGCCTTATGTGCGCTGCCACATCCTACTAGACTGGACTGGGCTGTTAAAAGCAGAGATCTCGTTGTGCACATGCCACTGCTTCATGAACTGTGCATATCTCAATCCTAGACCCAATCCTGCATAGAACGCGGCGGGTGCCTTATGTGCGTTGCCACATCCTGCAAGACAGAATTGGGCTGTTAATTTTTTTAAAAGCAGAGATCACTTTGTTGTGCACATGCCACTGCTTCCTGAACTGTGCATATCTGGGGGACTGCGTACCCCTGGGAAAGTGGCACTTTTTCAAGTGGTGCTCCTCTTATGTTTAGCAGGGGACAGTAACTGTCCCTCTTCACCCCAACATAGTGTCTTTCCTAGTGAATATTTGCTGGTGTTTCTTCTGTATCTTTTTAGACTGAGCCCTTTTGGGACAGGGAAGCATTTATTTATTTGATTTTCTCTGTAAACCGCTTTGTGAACTTTTTTGCTGAAAAGCAGTATATAAATATTCTTATTCTTATTATCTTATTAATAACGATGGTGATGGTGATGGGACTGAAATGACAGCACCACAGAAACAGAGTGAATTTGCAACAGACCAAAAGATACCCGAGTGGGGGGAAAAAAAGGATGTGAATTGATTTTTCTGTTTCCTCATCTCTCCTGGACTCGCCCACACAAACCACTTTACTCGATGAGTAGAGAATGCATGTAACATGCTTGACTTAACCACTTTACACAAGGGACTGATTTCAGAGGCAAAGGCACATTTAAAAAAACAAAACAAAAAACCTTCAGCGTATTGTTTGCTTGGAAAGCTCCAAAAGGATGGGAAATGGCATTTATTCTGCCAGAGAGAGAGAGAGAGAGAGAGAGAGAGAGAGAGAGAGAGAGAGAGAGAGAGAGCAATCACTGAAATGAGAAAGTGCTGCTGCGATAAAAGCACAGGACCATAGGGATAATCAAACCAGGCATCATTGTCATCAAATCAATATGAATCACTGAAGCATCATGGAGGCAGAGTTTATTATTCCACCCCCGGATGTTTGTAAGGCTTTGCAGGTAACTTGCAAATTAATGAAGTGTCCAAAGGAAAATCAGCAGGTGTGATCGGCTACCTTGATTGATCAGGTTCCTAATGTTCTAAGATGCAAATATGCTTGCTTGCAATACTAGGGCTATTGTTGCTAACAGGAAAAGACAACTCTTGTCTCTCAGCAGATTAAACATGATGCTCTTTAGGCAGTGCTGGATTTTGACAAGATGACTTTTTTTTCCTGTCACAAAACTTCCCATACAGTCAGCGATGATGCTGTCAGGTTTTTGCTTCAAGAAATCACACAGATCAGTGAAAATGATTCATCGCACAAAAAGGTGGCTCCTCAAGGAAACGGCACCTGCACAATACCCAAAACACAATGAGTCTTACACACACAAAACACAGCAAACCCTGTCAAAAATAATAAAACCCATAAGAAGTTTGCTAAATCTATTGCTTGAGTCACAGAGCTGCATTTTACAATCCTGCCTATCTGAAGGGAAAAATATCCCTTATCTTAGGAAAAGGCAGGTTCTCCCATTTTTGCTAAAATATGACGGTTCAGAAAGTGAGTTTTCAGCCCAATCCCTAAGCATGTTTGTTGTTGTTCAGTCGTTAAGTCGTGTCCGACCCTTCGTGATCCCATGAACCACATCCCGCCAGGCCTTCCTGTCTTCTACTATCTTCCCGAGTTCGCTCATTTTCATGTTCGTTGCATCGGTGATGCTGTCTAACCATCTCATCTTTTGCCTTCCCCTTCTCCTTTTGCCTTCAGTCTTTCCCAGCATCAGAGTCTTCTCCAGAGAGTCCTCTCTTCGCATTAGGTGGCCAAAATATTTGAGCTTCAGCCTCAGTACCTGTCCTTCCAGGGAACAGTCAGGGTTGATTTCATTTAGGATTGACTGATCTGATCTCCTAGCAGTCCAAGGGACTCTCAGGGGTCTTCTCCGGCACCACAGTTCGAAAGCATCTATTCTTCGGCGCTCCACCTTCCTTATGGTCCAACTCTCGCAACCATACATTGCTGCTGGAAGTAAATCCCACCGAGTTCAGTGGGATTTGCTCCCAAGTAAGTAGGCACACAATTGCAACCTAAATGATCTAAAAATGGTTTTTTGTCATTTTCATCACTGGGTGGTGCTGGAAGATTATTTATCATGCAGCTCTTTCAACAGCAAGGTTTTTTTTTTTTTTGTCCTCTTTTATCCCAGCACAAGGAAGTTCAAGTCCTTACTGTGTTAGCTTTTCCCATGATTGCAAACTATATTATTTTATGGCAAAAACCCTGCAGTATTTATGTCATGAAAATATGGGTGCTGTGCTCAGGGCCTCTGAGAGGAATTTTATCAGGGGGTAACAAAGTTTTTTTGGGGGGCTTCTAAAAGGGGGAGGGGGCAAAACAGGGCAAGGGGAGAGTAGCAACAGCTGGAAAAGTCTTCGGAGCCCACGTCTACCAGGCTTCCCAATGTAGCACCCAGGTCTACCTGCCTGGTAGACCTGGCCTCCCAGTTGGCCTGGCCTCCATCTTTCATTCTCCATGAGGCCAGCTGAGATTCCAGGAAATTGAGGCCAGCTGAGATTCCTTTTTGACCCTGGGCCACCTGGGTACAATTTACCTCTTTACCCCCCTCTCATGGACCCTGGCTGTGCTGAGCAGGGACTACAGGTGGCTAACGGAATGAAAGGGAAGTATCATCAAGAAAATCCTGTTTTGCAACTTCCTGTAATGTATAATTGAAAGTGGTAATGGCAGAACACACACACACACACACACACGGGGGGGGGGGGGAGAGAGAGAGAGAGAGTTCTTGGGATTGGCTCTACATAAACTGAACCCAGTAGTGCCTCTAATTTGAAGTGCAACAGGATTTGATCCCTCTCCAAAGCTACCCTGGAAAAATCAAAATACCCGCCCACCCACCTTAAACCACTTACTTTATGGGCAATACTATGGCCCTGGCAAAAGTAGGAAGAATGGAGGGAGGTCTCTCTCCCCCTCTGCCTGGCTCTAGCATGGCAGTGAGTCAGGCACCAGACCACTGGGAAGTGTATTTATCTCTAACATACATAGGAGACTCCCCTCCCTCCCACCCACTGCCAAGCCTGGAGCAGCAGCAACAGTGAGACAGGTGGGTGTGGGAGGGCAGCGGTTGGAGACTGGTGGGTGGATGGAAACCAGCAAGTAGGTGGGAGACAGGAGTTGAATACAGGGGAATTATTCCCCTGTACGAGGTGGCCCCACCCCCTCGCCGTCAGAGCCATTTCATGTGGCCGCTGCGGTGAAGGCAACGGGCAGGAGACTCCCTGCCTTTGCCGTTGCCTTTGCCAAGGTGGCCCAGTTGCCTTCACTGCACTGAATAGCTCTGACGCCGAGGGGGCGGGGCCACCTCATACCGAGGAGTAAACAGGGACTAGGATGGCACAGAACTTACAGTACCACCACCCCTTCCAGTGACGCCTCTGTTGATAGCTGAAGGTACTTAGTTGACAATGATTACTGGCTGATGGTTGTTTGAAAGAACTCTCGGTCATATGCCAATAACCTGAATCTTCAAGTTTTGCAACCTCAACTAACATTCAGGGGAAGCCACAGTGAGTACACTGTACTAAACCTGAGTCTCCTTGTAATAGAAGTTGTTCAGCACTTTGCTGGTTAGCCATTATACATGCTGGAGTCTCTAAATGTTGCGAAGAAGCAACTGGATCAACACACTGCAGAGTTTCCAGGCTGCAGTGCACAGAACTCCTAAAGTTGCTACCAGTGTACACCAAAACTAGAGAAAGATATGTGTGGTCATTCCTTCCCTCAAGGCACTAGTTTCAGAACCCTGTTAAAGCCAATGCTGCATTCTTCCTATAACAACTGTAGGAGGCAGAAACGACGGGCGCCCTCCCGGCACCCGGCGCGTGGGGGCAGAGCCTGCGTCGCATCAAACCGACGCACCCCTCGCGTTACGTCGATGCGCCCCCCCCCGTCCATTTTGCACTCATTTTGGAGCCGAATAGGCTCCAGGGAGGGCGGGCGGGCTGATACAACGTGGCGCTTCGCATCGGTAAGTGCCCCGAGCGCACCCCCCGCCCTGAGTGCCTGGAGCTCCTGCTCCACGCGCTCCACCCAAGTTCCGCCACTGGTAGGAGGTTTTCGGCATGTAGAGTGTCAGTGCAATCTTATGCACGTCTACTCAGAAGTCAGTCCCATTGAGTTCAATGGCACTTACTCCCAGATAAGTGTGTATAGGACTGCAGCCTCAGTGTCATCACTGCAGCAATATGACACATCTTGAAACCTGGGTAGAGTCTGGATTATTCTAGCATGGAATGGTAATGGAATCTAGTACAGTACTGACAATTGTAAGCCATAAGATATATACAAATATAGGGTTGGATTCAAAAGTATCCTTCTGCAAGCAGAAGGTGCCTTCTGCTCAAGGAAGGGCTGCTTTACACCTCTTGCTAGACCAGTGGTTTTCAAACTGGTGGGTTGCGACCCACCACGCAATCCAGAAGCAGTTGCTACCCCCCTTAAGGGGCGTGGTGATGTGTGGCAATGTTGGCACTTTCGAGGTACCACCACCACTAAAAAGGGGTATTTTCACTTACTGGAGTTGTGCCAGCCCTCTGGAGCCCTCTAACCCCCCCCCCCCACATATACACCTCAGAAGAGCTTTCAATCATGTTTCTGAGCATGATTGGAAGCTCTTCTGAGGTGCAGGAGGTAGAGGAGGCTGTGGGACCCTTGAATCCCCTAGAGGGCTGGTGCAACGCTTGATAAATGAAAAAAAAACTCTTTCTGCCGCAGCGGCAGGACCCTGGAAGTGCAATCGCTGATGTCGCTGCAGAGTCCGCGACGGCTTACAGGCTCCTTTGAAAAGGTAAAGGTGACCCCTGACATTTAAGTCCAGTTGTGTCCGACTCTAGGGTGTGGTGCTCATCCCCATTTCAAAGCCGAAGAGCCAGTGTTGCCCGAAGACGCCTCCCTGGTCATGTGGCCGGCATGACTCTCCTTGCCACAGCATGTAGCATGCGGCTGGAACACGGAGCGCTGTTTACCTTCCCGCAAGCAGTACCTATTTATCTACTCGCATTAACATGCTTTGGAACTGCTAGGTTGGCAGGAGCTGGCCAAGCAACGAAAGCTCACCCCGTCGCAGATTCGAACTGCCGACCTTTCAATCGACAGCTCATGGTTCAGCCTCTAAAAATTTGAGAACCACTGTGCTAGACAATTGAACAAGGAAATAGAAATCAGAGATCCTCTTTCTTTGCACAAGATGCTCCACATCCTCTTGTGAATGGCAGAATAATGAAAACTACTAAAGACGTTACCTATTACAGCCCTGTGTGAAATCTTGTACCAGCTGTTGCTCAAGCTTTTGCAGAACACCACTAGAAGCCATTTTCCTTCCACTCAGTTCTTTGAATCTAGCCTACAGGATAAAAGGTAAGACATGTCTAAAAACACGAATGTATTTCTTTAAAGATTTCATAGCCCACCTTCCCATTTCCCCAAAAATAAGTTTTCAAGGCAACTTCCGAACTTTCATAATAACAATAATAATGAACATTCTTTTTGTGGATGACAAACTGAACTTGACTCAATGGTGCTGAAGAACCACAATTTCTAAGATTTGTCGAAGCCATCATTCCATCAGTGTGAGCCCTGACAAAAACATAAATGGAAGTACTGCATCGGGTGATATGCATATGCTTAAGGGGAATTTTTGTAATGTGTTGATAATTTTCTTTTTTTTTAATTTATGAATCACCTTGCTGAAGAAAGCTCAAGGCCATGCACACAAAACAATCGGAATGTTGACAGTTGTGACGGATGATAAAGGGCTTTGAAGATAAATCTTATGAGAGAGGCTGGGAATGTTTAGCCTAGAGAAAAGACAATGAAAAGGGGAAGGCAAGTGACTAATTTTCAACAATATATTGAAAAGAAAGGAGGGACATGCAGTTTCATTTCTCCACCCACTCATTGCAGTAGATGCGAATCAATGGGTGGTTTAAATCAAATGGAGTAGTAGGTTAAGAATTATCAAGTCCTCCTTGCTATACTCTGCGTTTAGCATCCTCGTCGTGGTATACCCTATTTGAGTCCTTCGCTCTTCACAAATGCCATTCTCTTCTAGTGCCACGTCTAAATTCTCTCATGTATTGTATTGAATCAGACTGCTGAACCATCCAGCAGTGTCTTCCCTGACTGACAGTGGTTCCCCGCAAGGTTTCAAGCTGAAGTCCTTACCAATAGTGGCGTCACTAGGGGGGGTGCGTGGGGGACCACCCCAGGTGACACCCTCAGGGGGAGTGACACAACTAGTGGCCAAAATTGTGAGAAAATTGTATTTATGAATAATACCATCATGTTATACATCATTCTATGTGTACTTTTATGACAAATGCAATGCAACAAACCATTTTGAATTATCTGTATTCTATTAGGTCAAATAACCAGAAACATAAAACACAACTGTCTTATATAACAAAAAGTGGATTTCCTTAAATCAAAACAGAACAATGAAACTGATTGTTCTGAGAGCCATGTTAGTTACTGATTTGTTGGGTGACTTGTAATGTTATATATTAAAATAAATAAAGTTAATAGGGGTGACACCATGAGTTACCGGACCGGGTAACACCACCCCTAGTGACACCACTGACCAGGAGTAAGCTGTAGAAATACATAGACCTGCCTGATGGGCATCTTTTGTAGAACCCAGCTCAGCCCAACCTTGTTTCTCCCTGTTCACCTCTGGGGTCCATCATTATTTTATTTATTTATTTACAGTATTTATATCCCGCCTTTCTCCCCGAAGGGACCCCGACATCATGGGAGTGAAGCACTGAGCTCTCGCACCTTGTGACACAAACCCTAATGATGCCTCTGCTTACCAGCCCATCAATATGAAAGGGAGTTGCTAGTGGCTGCATCTGGGGCCATAGGCACTCAAAGTATGTGTTCTGTCACTCAACAATGACTCCTACATTTGGGTCAATTTTTCTGACACAAACGTTCACAACGGATTGCAAGAAAAGATTGGATAAGCCTCTGTTGAGGAGTTTCGTGTAGAAGATCCTCAGCTGAAGGCAAGGGATTTCAACCACCTCATGCATTGGCTCTCTTCCAACTCTATGAATTAGCTGGTCCTCATTCACTTCCTGACCCTGCCAATAGAGTAGCATCAACATGCTTTGAAGCTTGTTCCACAATCAAAAAGACTCTGGCAAAACTCTCTTGCCTACCCTCAAGCATGTCATTCAAATACCCTCCAGTTACCTTCTACCATACAGGAGTCTTGTAAGCATTAATTAGCTGATGCCTGAAACCGCCTGTGTGTGGGCTTAAGTGACACTCTTCCAGCTCACTTCAATAGTAACAGGCTTCATCTTCTTAATTACTGAGTTTATTCACTTGCCATATGAATTGCATATTATTATGGGTGATTTTGTATTACCCATTTTATCTTTGTTTGTGGGGAAAGCCACGCACCACGGTAAGTGCACAACTGAACTCCTACGGTGTGAAATTATGCCCATTGACAACCAGCAAAAGAAAGGTTGTTTTGGTAAAAGAAACTTCAGAAATATGCGCATTTGCAATGTTTCGTTATTTTATTATTTCCAATCCCAGTAGTTTGCCTAGTTTATATGCCTAATTGTAGAGCTTCAGTCAGTGTTTAGAAACCAAAGTATGGGCCATGGGGTATCACTTTAAGTGCACACTTTCAATATTGGTACTCTGAGAGATGCCTGTCAAATGTAACAAACGCAACATGTTTTACTGCTGCTGACGCATACTGTATGTGTGGCAGTTCATGTTACATTAGGACCATAAGACATATCAGGATTTACTAATCTACTGCTGGGAATTGCTCATGTCAGGGAACCGACGACAGGTCATGATCGACAATTATTTTTAATGCAGCAGTTGTAACTAGTTTTCCCTGATCAATATTTTTTGTAAGAGAGAAGTGCTATTAGATGGATCTTTCCTTCTAAACCTTGGTCTTCTCAGCTGTTTGCAGGGTGTTGTGTACTCTATAAATCTACACAAACAGAATATAGTATAGAGCACAGAACTTAGGCAATGGTCGTATTAAAAAAAAACCCAAATAAACCCAACTATATAGCCTTGTTGGATTAAAAGATTGGAATTGGTTAGACTTGGAAGGGTCTAACCGCCTGGCAGAACATCAGAAGTCAAAGACGTTGCTGAATACAATGAACTTTGGGTGTGTTCTCAGTGCCTGGTATACCTCTTTGTTGATGTCCACAATCAGAGTTGCCAACTCTTGAAACCAAAAATTCTAGCATCTTGCTGGGCTGGAATGGAGCTGCCTGGGTTCAGGAAGCCCAATGTGCATTTGGAGTAAAGTTGTGGCAGCAAGTAACATTAATGGTGGGTACAGGGAGAAGGGCCAAGCAATTCAAGGCAGGTCTCAGGTGAAGTCTGACTCTAGCACAGTGCTGGCCAACCTTTCAACATGAATTTAAATGGTTGTATAGGTGAGGGCATTTCAGCAGGCGCAGCTGCTTTAGCAGCACCATCAGCACTTGCAGCTGCCAAGGTTCTGTCTTCTGCACAACTCTTAAGAACACAGAGGCCCTAATGGTGGAAGGTTGGCCACCCCTGCTCTAGCAGAAAATACTTTATCTAAAGTGAGCAGTTTGTAATAGACTAGGATGGGAATACGAGGCTCACTCCCTGACTTTTGTTTGGCACCAAAACAAAACAAACGAACAAAAAAACACAGCAGGGCTACTTTTTCTGGTTGGTTGACAACTCAAACTATCAGAACTATAGTACTGTATAGTGCTAAAGATAAAATCAAGAGTGTGTGATGCCACATTTGCTCACTGACACATATACATGCACCTACACATGGACTGAAAGATGTGTGTTCTAGGGACCATTGGCTCATGGCACACCTCAAGGAAGACTCGCATTAGAAAAAGATGAAAGAGTCAGATATAAAGAGTCCGCGCCGCCATTAACGGAGGTGAGGGGGATGGCGGCGCGGAATTGGGCCTTCTCGGCAGTGGCGTCCCAATTATGGAATTCCCTCCCCCTGGAATTAAGAACGGCTCCCTCTTTAGAGACCTTTCGGCGGGGCCTTAAGACATTTTTATTTAGACTAGCATTCGATGTCTGACATGGTGGGCTGAATTTTAACTTTTAACAAATGTAAATATAGGTGACCCACTGGGGTTGTTTGTTTTAATTGTTTTAATTATTTGTTAATTATTTTAATGTATATGTTATTTTAATGTTGTAAGCTGCCTTGAGTGCCCTTGCTGGGAGAAAGGCGGGTTACAAATTCTTTAAATAATAAAGGCGGGTTACAAATTCTTTAAATAATAAATAAATAAATAAATAAAGATAGATAGATAGATAGATAGATACAAATATAATAATAGTTATTGGGGGCCAACCTTACAATCAGAGGAAAGGGGAATTGAGAATGAAAATGCAAACAAATAGATGAGCAATGATTCAAGCAGGTATACAGTATTCACAATATAGTTGTCTACAAAATGGCACCAAACCTAACAAGAACCAGTTCTTGTGGCAGGGGAGACATACCATGCTGTTTTACCATCTTCAAAAGGGGAGAGGAAATGAGGGAATAGAGAGTTCCATCAAGATCAGAGAGATTACCCAGAGGTTAAAGAAGGTCTGGGGAGGGGGGAGGGTTTAGGGTAAGTGAGAAAGGAATAGTGACTAAACATGGAGAAAGCAGGAGCTCAAGTCAAGCTGCAGACACACAGCTAGGCTTGTAATAATAAAAGAATGAATTTCAAAATGTAGAACACAGACTTGGAATGTAGGCTTAGAGCACAGACTCTAGAGCAGCAATTTTCAGTTGATGTGCCATGAATGGTCTGCAGGTGTGCCTGCAGGAGTTTGGGGTCCCACCAGCTGAAATCTGCCCGTCATTGCCAGCCACCAGGCTCCCCATTTACATAGATTACTAGCGTGAGCTACTTCCTTTTGCTTAAAATGTTGTTTCTCTTCTATATGGGACATTCTTTTTTTAGGGAAAATAACAGAACATGTACAAGTTTTGACCCATGTGGCTTCTTTGACTTACCGTGTTATTACCAAGCTAGAGTGAAACTCAGGGTGACTCAGCAGCACCAACCTTCTCATCCAAACAGGGAGAGGCTGTATTATTATACACCAACTAAAGTCAGGAAATGCATGAGTGGCAGGCAAGCAGACCAATCAAAAACCCAAAAGAGGCACAGTTGTGGGTTTTTTTTTGGAAGTAGTTCGTTACATTGGGAGAGGGAGATAGAGTTTTTTAGTGTGGGTTGTCAAAAAATAAAAGGGGGATCCTTTTGCTGGCTACCTGGCTAGGCTTTTCTGTCCCACATCATGGCCAAATGTTTTGTTGTTGTTGTTGTTTACTGGCTGGCTTCAGGAATATAGAGAGGTTATCTCCTTTAGGGAAAAACTAACACTATGGGGAGCCAAAATAAAAAAAGACAACAAAGTTGAAATGTTTGACCTGACAAGTAGTTGTAGACTGGACAAAAATCTTGTCGATTTAATTCTACAAAGTTTGTCACTGCTAAGTAAAAACATTCCCCATTACTTGATTTATCTTCCTTGAACTGATTGAGAGATCTGTTTGTTGAGTACATGCAAGTTAGCAGAATTAACTGATGCAGAAGAAGGTGAGCTGACAGAAATCAAAAATAATAGAGGACTGAAACTGAAATGCTCGTCAACACAATGATTAAAATTTTAAGTTATTGAACTTTAAACACAATCTTAATACTTGTTTATTAAATTATAAAATATATCCTTAAAAAACCAATGGCGTGCCTTGACAATTTTAGTGCCATCAGTGCGCCATGAGATGAAAAAGTTTGAAAATCGCTGCTCTAGAGGAACAGGAAAAAAGGGCAGTCAATGGTCAATGTGCAGGAAACTGGAAGCTAGGGAGAAGGGCCAATGACCAAGGTTCTCTCTCCTTAATTGGCTGAGGTGGTTTCTTGATGAGCTGCAACATGAAGATGGGAAGAGAAAGGAGTATCAAGGTCAAATAGTTGATCGTAAGGACTATTCCCTGGGAACCAAGAGTAGTTTCCAACTAGGACACTGACAGATCAACCAACCGTGTGCCTGAGAAATATATGTTGTGCAGTGACTTATTGGAGAAAGAAGACACACAATGTTCAAATGTGTTTAGAGCAGGGGGAATAGAAGGGTTTGCTTGAGTGACAGGTGACTGCCTAGCTCTGGGGAACAGCTAGCTTGGTTTGGAGGAGATAGATAAGCAAAGAGAAGAAGAAGTGGGGGGACAAAATAAAGCAACAACACGCAAAGAGGCAACTTACCTAGGTGCCTGAGTTGGCATGGAGATTTCTGTGGAGCTGGTGAGAGCGGAAATGCTGCAGTAACACAGCACAGTGAGTGTCCTTTGAACAAGAGTAAACAAGACAATGGGAATGGCAGGAGGTGCGTTTTGACACCATTAACTTCAACAGTTGATTACAGGTGTTAATGTTTCACTGAAAGATTTCAATTACACTGACTCATGAAGGCAAGTCCCTGGCCTAAAAAAATGCCAAAGGTCCAACTCTTATTTCAGTTGGGGGTTTATGAATGGGCCAAATTGTATTGGCTTTGACCCCTAAAACCCTAACTTTTGCCATCCTTTTTATATGATGCCATGACTACATTTATAAAAACTCTAGTTTTGAAAAGGTTCATCTTTTAACTGTTAACAGTAAAAACAAATCAGATCAATTACTTAGGATCATTTTGGCCCATTTTTAAAAATTATCTGGAGCTCTCTACACCAATGGGAAAAGATTTCCGGGTGGTGAAGACCAGCAGGGATTGTGAAGAGCTCCAGAAGGACCTCTCCAAACTGGGAGAATGGGCAGCAAAATGGCAGATGCGCTTCAATGTAAGTAAGTGCAAAGTGATGCACATTGGGGCAAGAAACCAAAATTTCACATATACGCTAATGGGTTCTGAGTTGTCTGTGACGGATCAAGAGAGAGATCTTGGGGTGCTGGTGGACAGGTCGATGAAAGTGTCGACCCAGTGTGCGGCGGCTGTGAAGAAGGCCAATTCCATGCTCGGGATCATTAAAAAAGGGATTGAGAATAAAACGGCCAATATCATTATGCTTTTGTACAAATCGATGGTAAGGCCATATCTGGAGTATTGTGTCCAGTTCTGGTCACCACACCTCAAAAAGGATATAGTTGAATTGGAAAAGGTGCAGAAAAGAGCGACCAGAATGATTCGTGGGCTGGAGCACCTCCCTTACGAGGAAAGGCTACAGCGTCTGGGACTTTTCAGCCTAGAAAAAAGGCGCCTGAGGGGGGACATGATTGAGACGTATAAAATTATGCATGGGATGGAGAGAGTGGATAGAGGGAAATTCTTCTCCCTCTCGCACAACACCAGAACCAGGGGACATGCACTAAAATTGAGTGGAGGGAGAGTTAGAACAGACAAAAGAAAATATTTCTTTACCCAGCGTGTAATTCATCTGTGGAACTCCTTGCCACAGGATGTGGTGATGGCATCTGGCCTAGATGCCTTTAAAAGGGGTTTGGACAGATTAATGGAGGAAAAGACCATCACAGGTTACAAGCCATAAGCAACCTCCTGGTTTTTAGAAGTGGGTTTTCTCTGTGCCAGGTGCAAGGGAGTGGCGACTGGACACAGGTTATCTTGTTGTCTTGTGTGCTCCCTGAGGCATCTGGTGGGGCCACTGTGTGACACAGGAAGCTGGACTAGATGGGTTTTTGGCCTGATCCAGCAGGGCTCTTCTTATGTTCTTATGTTCTTATTTTAGGAGGAGTGCAATGGAGGAATTAGAGTCTCCAGGACATGAGGCTCCCCAGTTAAGACAGGGTTCCAGGGCTGGGTCTTCTGACCCAACTGCTCCCCCCTACTCAGGGGGTTAGACTCTGAACTCAGAGCAGGGCCATAGCAGATATTGGCTATCATTTGGAGCACAGTAGAACCCCGGTATCCATGGGGGATACGCTCCTGAGACACACACCCCACAGATACGGGAAACTGCAGATAAAAAGGAGCACCTATCCTGGTCCCTCTCCCCATCACAAACAATTTACCAGCTTGTGATTGCAGCCTTCTTAGGTCTCAGGTGCTTGTTGCTGATGACAAAATGGAGGCAGGAAGCAAGGCAGAGGGCTAAAAAGCCTTGCTTCCTGCAGCAGCCGAAAAGCTGTTGGTGTTGGAGTTTTTAAAAAGACGCACAAGTTGGAAAGTTGGATAGGGCTAGATTAGCACTTTGATGTTTAGCCCTCTGCCTTGGTTCCTGCCTCCATTTTGTCATCAGCAATGAGCACCCGAGACCCAAGAAGAATGAAATCACAAACTGGTAAGTCGTTTGCACGATGGGGGTGGTGGTGGTGGTGGTGTCATTATTTTCAACCGCAGATAAGTAAGTTCGCCAATAAAGGTTGATTGATTGATTGGTAAATCCGCAGATAGCGGATCTACGGATATTAGAGCAATTGCTAGACTGATGGCCTTATACACACCCTTCAAACAATCATCACTCTTTAGTGATGTAGAAAATTCACAGTGTAGCACTGCAATCCTAAGCATGTTTACTTCAGAAGTAAGTCCTAATGAGCTCAATTGGGTTTATACTCTCTCACAAGTCTGCATCATTTTTGTGAACGGGATCCTTTCTGAGCACAAGGCGGCAAGTTTTATCAACAGTGGAATGTGCTTGATTTTAATTATGTGAATATTGCCTTTAGGGAGAAAAAGATGACTAAGGGCCCAATCCTATCCAGCATTCCAGCACTGATGCAGCCATGCCAACGGGGCGTGCGCTGCATCCTGCGGTGGGGGGGAAGTCACAGAGGCCTCCTCAAGGTAAGGGAATGTTTGTTACCTCGGAGCTGCATTGCGGTTACATTGGCACTGGAAAGCTGGATAGGATTGGGCCCTAAATTAAGATTTCAATGACAATAACCAACTACTACTCGAAAACTGATTTTTAAACTCCTGCAAACTTGAAAGTGGAGAAACCAAAAACAAAAATCTGCTCCCTTTTCACGGGGACTGAAGCACACCCAAGGAGCCCTTTCCAATTGTCATTATATAAGGCAGTTCACCAGCAGAAAGCCAGAAGTATTACATATGATTTCTGGTTTATTGCTGACAAAACGAACTCGGATGACAAAATGCTTATTTCACAGTGCTTAACTTCAAATTGATGTGCATGAGCCAACCGTTAAAGGCTAGGCTGCATTTAAAAACAGATGCCTTACTGAGCTCAGAAGTTATCCTTGGAGTAAAATCACCAGGAAAAGAGAAAAACAAACAAAAATAATTACTTACAGACAACAATGGACCGATTACTTTGCTCTGGATCCACAAAACAGGCACAAATCAGCAAAGGTTAAACATTTTGGGACCCTACAAATTTCAATGGGAGAGAATGATAGTACAGTCCTGTGTATGTTTTGCTTGTAAACACACCAATATATGGATGAAAGGGCCACTTTTATTGAAATAAATACAGAGAAGAGAGGAATAGAAGACCAGCAGGCTCAGGTCAGGGTAATTCACAGAACATTTGTGAAGCACTGAAGACGGGCTAATCCTAATGACTGCCCTGGGCGGACATTACAACCCGGCCTCCGAGCCACCGCCACTTCACAAAGAAGGCAGGCTCTTCACCATCATCCCCTGACGGGCCAGGGCAGTAGGAACAGTTGCACCACCCTGAGCCGGAGAGCATCTAGGTCAGCTCACGTGATCCAGGCCAGGGACCCCCCCATCGGACCCCCCAAGCCGGAGGGCAGCTGAGAGATGGAAAAAGACGAGGGGCATCCCCTACTCTTGCTGCCCCAGAGTTAACACCTATAGCTCAACTTACAGCCTTCTAACCCATGCTAACCTGCAAAATAAGTGACCAGTTTAGTGAAAATAAAACAGAGCCCGGTTACAGTCAGAGGTAGGCGAAAAACTACACACCAAAGCCAAGCAGGTGCACAGAAAAATTCCTGCCTGGCGCCCAAAGGTTGACCAGCATAGCCCAGACTGTAAAAAAAAAAAAAGGAGGGCAGGGGGGTTAACAGCTGTTACAGCTAACAGCTCCAAGGAAGAAACAGAAGGGAATGCAACCAGAGGTGTTGTTGCGCCCCCACATGGTGGGGGCCGCCAACGCAACGGCGCCCATGTGACGTGGGCAGTGACGTCAGCGTGCGGCTGCGATCCCCCCTCTGCTGTTTGCCTTCCATTTCGGAGTCAAACGACACCAGGGTGGGCAGGAGGGCCGAAACGCAGCTGAGTTGGCTGCAAAGAAATGACCGGGAAAAGGTAAGCGGCACATGAACTTGCGCCCCTCCCCTGAAGCTGCGCCTGGGGCCCAGGGCACTAACGTCCCCTCCCTTACAACACTACTGATGTGCGGCCGGGAGCAGGCAGATAAACCCTACCTTGCCCTGCCCACACTCCAATTACCTGCAATCAGAGGGGGCGGTTACAGCCCCCTCCCATGTGTTCCTGGAGCGGCCCAGCAAAGACTGAACCACGTGCTAAGGGCACGGTTTGGAATACTTGAAAGTAAGTCTCACTATGTTCGATGGTGCAGGTGCACTCTGATGCTGGGCAGCCCAATTCAACCTAAGTTCCTGCGCAGCAGTGTAGCGGGGTCAGCATGGGATGCGCTGCGTCCTGCATGGGAATTTGTCAGGCTGGAGGTCTTCTCAAGATAAAGAGACATTCATTCCCTTGCCCTGGGGAAAGCCTCAGCTATGGCAACGGGTCTACTTGGACCTGTGCCAGCTAAATCGCTGGCGCAAAAGTCCAAGTCGATCCATGTTGGCGGGTCAGGCCCAGAAAGAAGGATAGGATGTGGTGCATGCCAGCACTGCCAATCCCGCCTCCTCACAATCCGCCCTTTCCCCGCCCTTGTCATCGCCCATTCCCTGCCCCGTTACACCCCCTCTCTGCCCTTCCCCTGCCACGTTCTGCCTCCACATTGCTCAGCACAAATCATAACTTTTCCAGCATGCTCCTTCTCTTTCTGCTGGCATGCGTGGGCAGTGCAGGCCTTTGCGTCAGCCCAGGCAACTGCTATGCCGTTGCAAAGCACTTTACGGCACTTTTGTGATGTCAAGCACCAATGCAGCACACACTGTGCTGGTGCGTGGATAGGGTAGGATTGTGCCATAAATTGCCCCTTTTGTTGTCTACTTAATCCTCTCACTGAAAGTGATGGATTCAAAAGTGCTCCAGCTTCTCTTGTCTTGTCTGGATCCTTTGTTTTCTGACACTTCCTGATTAGAATAAAAGACTATGGCATTTTGTCTGCAGGTTCAGCACTACTGCACTGCTCTCATACTGTATATTTTGTTCATTTCCACTAGCATATGAGCTACACTCCATCCTAAGCACTAAGGTTTGGAGCCAGCAAGACTTAGTACTAGACAGTTCAATTGCTTACAGCAATTAAAACGCTGTTTCCATGAACCCAGAAGGTACTCTATTAGAATTTAGATGGGAAAATTAAACATTCACTCTTGCCCACAATTCAATGCCTCGATTTCCTATATTTTCATCTTGGAATTTTTCAATCATGTCAAATGTATTTCGTCCTTTGATCCATTATATTCCAGGCTGTCAGCAGTACAAGCATGGATTTTTAAGAAGTGTCCAACCTTTCAAATGGTTCTCACTGAACATCATGAAGAGTGTTTTGTTTACAAAACGAAGGGGAAAGAGCTGAGAATCTTCAAGAGAAGTCAAACAAGTTTTGACAAGACAAGTGACATTTTTTTTCATGGGGGGAGGGGCCTACCTATCCCTAGCTGACAGAAAGTTAATTTCAAGCAGACATCACATATTATGATGGATTGCATCATTAACTATGCCAAAATCTTATTTTAGCCACCTAAAAACTTTATTTTGGAGAATCTTATGCTCTTGTGCAAACATGCACCTGCCAGGCTACAATACATGGCTGCAGTGGTGAAACACAGGTGGAGCGGAGGCAAGTAGTTCTGCAAGACTCCGTTACACTGGAGTCAGCGGCCCCTCCCCCTTGCTGTTAGAGCCATTCCAGCAGCAACAGGGGAGTGTCCTGCGTGTTGCCTTTGCTGCCAGAATGGCTCCAACAGCAAAGGGGAGGGGCCGCTGACTCCAGTGTAACGGAGTCTTGCAGAACTACTTGCCTTTGCTCCACCCTTGTTACACCTCTGCATGGCTGGTAGGCTCTTTGTGGCTTGGTGGGTCACAAGTTGCCCAGTCATGAGAGACAACTGTTCAAAATAGGGCACTGGCAAGTGATTTGAGCTTTGACTCTTTCCTCCAAACCCTCCCAGAAATCTTTATACATGCACTGCAAGGAGAGAGCCTTGGCCACTCCATGACTCATATTTCGTTGCAGGGGAAAGAATTCATTTCTGACTCACTATTTTGTAGAAAGTCTTAGAAAGTCATTTTAGTGCACCCTTTAGAAATATGCGCTGGATATATATCAAATATTCTAGAATAGCTGGAATACAATTAAAATGTTCCAAAGCAAAAGAAAGAGTTTGTGATCCAGGGTTGGTAGTCTCTGCAATGAGATAGCACATTAAGCAGATTTAACATGCTGTTCCCCTTTGAAGTAGTCAAAGCCTTAAAAGCTTGGTTGGAAACAGAATGGTGTGAATAGTCTTTTTTTTTTTTTTTACTGTTCAGTGGGATTTCCTTTTCAGAAAAATGGCATCTCTTTGGCTTTTTGACAGGCTTGCTTGGGAACAACCATTCCTGGCATTTCCTGGCAAGTTATTTT
This sequence comes from Plestiodon gilberti rubricaudatus, assembly GCA_026170595.1. Classification (NCBI taxonomy): domain Eukaryota; kingdom Metazoa; phylum Chordata; class Lepidosauria; order Squamata; family Scincidae; genus Plestiodon; species Plestiodon gilberti. Next base: position 120,350,411 of record JANXHW010000001.1, on the reverse strand, counting down.
AAAGCAGTAGGAATAGTAATAGAATCTGAATACTAATTTGAAGTAAAACATATATGCCTTTCAGGCTGCAAACAAATCTTTCTGACAGAAAGAAATGTGCAAAACCATGTCAGTGACTCTTAGAGAACAGTGTTGTCTTCTAAGTTCGTAGAAAAGGATGGCATCTCTGGGTACAGATATCTGGAAAAGGCATGAAACAAGCTTCGACGTGCAATTCTATTGTATTTGCTTAAAGCATGTCCCCCCCCCCCTTCTTTTGCCAATATGCTATCAGAATGATGGCCCAATCCTCTGAGCCAGACAGCATCTATAGACCAGTACTGGCTTCTCCTCTGGCCCTTTCATACCTTAGGATGTACACCTAGTCCCTACTCCTAGTCCCTCACTATGCCAACCAGCAGTGATCAACTGGCTAAAGCCCACCAACAGAAGACAGTCTAGGGTAGGTGAAAAAAAAAACTCCTCTCCAACAACCAATCAGGTGAAAGGCAAAAAAAATCCTACCTGGCCCCAAGGGCAACCAGCTAATCGTAGACTATCTCAAGGGTGGGTGGGATGGGTGCAACGTCACCCAGCCCAGAATGGTGAAGTTCAGCAGCCCAGGATGAGATACTTCTGAGGTAAGACAGCAGCCATGGCTTCTGAGGTGGAGAAGAAGGCAGTTTACTGTGATACCATCACCCTCTCCATGCTAAGTCTAACAGTTTATTGGGTTTGAGTGTCTCTGTACAGTTGGCCCTCACTATCCATGAAGTGTCCAATCAAGACACCTCGTGGATCGTGATATTCCGCGGATACTGGGGCCCATTAAAAATTGCTTTAAGAAGAAAAAAAGGTTAAAAAAAAACATGTTGGTTTCTTACCCTTTCAATGCAAACCGCTCTGTGTTCTTGCTTTAACATGGTGCACAACCCAGAAGAGCCATCCGGAGTGCGATTTCACCATTTTAAAGCAAGAAATATGGAGCGGTTTGCATTAAAAAGTAAAAAACTCAGGGGTTTTTACTTTTTTTCTTTCTAAAGTGATTTTTAATGGACACCCGTGGATCCGGCACCCACAGTGTAACAGATCCGCGGGTCCTGAATCTGCTGAAAAAAATGGTCCACTGTATAATGTTGAATGAACGAGACAGGTAAAGTCACCAGTAAACATAGTAAGCACAGAGGAGAAAATGTCTGAGGTGCAAGAGGAGTGAATGCACCCAAATATGTGGCGGAGGAAATCATCATCATCATCATCATCATCATCATCATCATCATCATCTGTATTTATATACCGCCTTTCTTGTCGTCAGATTTGTCCTCAGACTTTATTCAAGGTGGTTTACAGAGGCAGGCTTTTCTAACTCCCTGTAAGGGTTTTTATAATAATGTTCTATTTGCATAGAACTCTTTTCATTCTCCAGATGTTTCCCTTCAATGGTGTGGTATTTCTGTGGCTGCACAGCACATGCCTTCCAAGCTTGCTCAACAGCAGCTCCTCTCTCTTGCAGAGGGTCAACACAGGTTATCTTCAGCTTGTCGGCAGCTTCCAGTTGACTCGAACTGGTCTCATCTTAACTTTTTGTTTGGGTGGCGGCAGCTCAACCACTAGACTTCACCTCCTGTCCAGACAGAAAGACAGAAACACAGCAGGAAAATAATTGAGAACTAGGCAGTACCCTGATCAGGCAATGATCATTACAGGCATCTAAGCACAAACTGAATTGGCCCACCTTGCCTGTTTAAATTGCTTCTCGATAAATTAAGAGATGTTTAGGGTGCAACACAAATGCTGTGAGGTGCTAGCTTCCACACAAGTTCCATTTTGTTACAGATATAACGTCTTTTTTTTTCAAAAGAAGAAAATATCTAGACGAGAGAATGGAACTAGTGTGCCAGACACTGAAGTCATGCTATTTTAGTCACAGACAACTTAGCTTGTTCATGTTTTTCTGACACACACACACACACACACACACACACACACACACACACAGAGGTGATTTAGAAAGTGGAGGTAACATCTCTCTCTCTCTCTCTCTCTCTCTCTCTCTCTCTCTCTCTCTCTCACACACACACACACACACACACACACACACACACACACACACACACACACACACACACACCCTAGATACTAATTTCTGGAATAGTTCTCTCCTTGAGAGCTAGTATGAAGTAATGAAAGAAGGAAGTCTGGTGCTTGGAGCCAGACAAACTAAGTGGTCTTGGACAAGACTCTGGCAGATTCATCACAGACACATTTACTTGGACACAAAGCACACTTGATTTCCATGCAATGTATTATTTATTTATATCTGTTGCATCTGTATCTTGCCTTTCCTCCTCAGAGAAAGCACCACATGCTTAGAACAGCTCAATATGAGGTGGTATTGGCCAAAACACATGGCCAAACTAGAGAAGATGTTGAATATGTGTTTTGGACCAGCATGTTTCCTTTTTTAAAAAATCTTTTAAATACCACAGCTGGTACTTAGGGGGGAAAAAAAACATGAGACACACGGGTCCAAAAAATGCATTAAACATCACAGATAGTTTGGCCCACAGTTATTTGCCAAGGAGACTCAGTGGACAATGTGAATAAAAAGGGGTTTGAACCTGGGTTTCCCCCACCCAGGCCCAACACTCTAGCCTTTGCACCACTTTGACTACTTTTCAATTAATCAATAAATGCTATCATTTTTAATTTTTTAATACATTTCCATGCTACCTCTTTTCAACAGAACACAAGACAACAAGTTTACCTTGAAATCTCCTATCTAGGCACTGACCAGACCCACGTTGCATCATTCAAACCATAACCTGGGTTTGCTTTTTAGGGTACAATTGACAAGGATCTGTAGTCAATACTCACAGCCTGCTGGTGAACATACCTGCACAATATTATTGTCAGGTTTCTGCTTGACATTTTTTGGCATACACCTTGAAAAAATTGAATAAGTGCACCTAAAACATGTGTGTGAAGTGGTCCTAAGACTCTTACAATCAAGTATTCATTCTGTCTTTCCATCTTTCTCTCTTTCATGCTGTGTTCTGTGAACAATTGATTTGGTACACCCATGCAGTTTCCATGAGTTTCACCACGCTCCGATGGTTGTCAGAATTAGTGCTTATATTTGAGAAATACTGTCCTCCCCCCACAATATTCACTATTTGGCTCACAATCTACAAAAGATATATGTGGAAACAGGAGATTTGCAATATGTCAGATTTCACCAGTAAGAGCTTTAGACAGTCATTTGTCAGTACTTAGCTACATTTCTCGATGACGCATCCACATCCCCAATACCTATAAATACAAGCCATGTGTGGGAGCACAATGTCTACAGTGATTCTAATCTGTTCTCCTTTTGCTGTCTAAGGATACCTCAGATGAACCCACTTGGATAAGCAAAGCAGAGAATAATACAACACATAATGTAGGGACGGTTGTGTGACAGGAAATGGAACAGGTGAATGTGCCATTGGGCCCCCAGGAAGATAGGCTCAACTATGCCCAAGACGTGTATGCCTCTTTTTTTTTTTCCTCTCCTCTCCATCCTCTTCAATTCACCCTATACAGTGTGCTGGAAATTATAGAGATGAAGTGCCTTCAGCAGCCCTTGGACCTGTGACATGACTCCCACACAGGTCCAGACCTCCCATGAAGCATGGAGAAACAGTCACCAGGGACATGCAGTCAGGGGAGGCAAGAGAGGCAGGGCCTCAACAAACCAAACTAAAAAAAAAAAAGCACCTTGCCTTTGTGGGGCACTCCTTTCCTCTCCAGCACAGTCAATGAATTAAGCAGCACACATGCACATGACCATACACGAGAACTGCCTTAGTCGGGCTGCAATCATGGCTGCCTTCCAATGAAAAACAGGCAGGCTAGCTGGCATCCAATAAAAAAATATGCTGCATACATCATCAAGCTCTGGGGAGGCAGCAGGCAGAATTGCCTCAGTTCTGTTTTTAAAAGCCATGAAAAACAGAAGGAAGCCTGTGCGCGGGGACCACCGGCTCTTTAGAGCAGCAGAAGAGGCAGCTATCGAGCAGCCTCAAGGGGCATGTTGCTGAGCTCCCCCCTAGCTCTGAGTGAGTGGGGGAAGAAGAGGTAAGTTTTTAAAATTTATTTATGGGGGGGGGGGAGAGAGAGAGAGAATGAACTTCAAGGAAGGTAAGATCCACTGAGAGAGATGGGGGTGGAGGAGTGAGTATGGCTGGCTGGCTGTGCCTCCCCAGGCCTGGACCTCAAGGCACGTCACTGACAGTCACCACAGGTAGCAGATAATCGGGGAGGCAAAATCCACCACCATGGAACTGCCACCCCTGTGGCTCTCAGGGCTGGGGCAGACCTGTTGACTGGGGCAGACCTCTGCACACCACTGTAAAGCTCAAAGCCCACCTGCATGTGCATGCATGTGCACGTGCGCACATACACACACACACACACACACACACACACACACACACACACACACACACACACACACATAGCCAGCATGTAGTGTGTGGCAACAGCATGCAGAATGCAGATGGAGGCAACAACATGCGGAAGGAAGAATTGGTAAACACATTTGCTGCTGGTGACCGTGGAAACTGCCGCTGCTTCTCTGTGTTTCCTGATTCTGATTCTGCTCACGACTTCTACAATTTTGTCCCCCTCTCCAGACGTTCATCCACTCCACTCATGGAGTGTCTCTCTCTTTCTCTCCCTGGCTCTGCTCATGTGGCTCCTTTAACCAAACAAGATCTCCCAATTACAGAGTTAAAAACAATTTTCCCTGGGGTGACCAGTTGTTAAAAAACAGAAAAAAAAACATTGTTTTTAACTCTGTGATTTGTACTGGCTAGGAAAATCTGAAAATCTACAATATCTCCCAATGTCTGTCCTCTCAGGGCTCCCTCAGTCTCTCTCTTCCCCAGCCTCCTCCTTCCATGCCCATCCACTCCTCTGTGAGCAACCTCAGTCTCTCTCTTTCTGCCTCTCACAGCTTAATCAAGCACTCTCTCGCTCTCTCTCCCCCCCAATGTCTTCTCACTCTATTCGTGGCTCCCCCAGTTTCTCTCTCTTTCTTCCCCCCCCTTTTCCCCTTGCCCATGTGTGCCCACTTCACTTGTGGCTCCCTCAGAGCCCAATCCTATCCTTTACCCCCCCCCTCCAAAAGGTTACTTGTGGATTTCTCTGCATCAAAGAGACAGTCCCTGTTACAATGCTCGGCTATACCTGGAGATACAAACTGGCAAAGCAGGTGACCTACCACTGAGCGATGACACCTCATCTGATTTCACACTGCAGCTATCTCACCATGTGGCCAATAAGAACATTTCCTCCCATATTAAAATCAAAACAAATCCCCAAACATCATTCTGAAAAAGTACAACGGAAATCCCCGGCCCCTAAGCATCTCTTTGATCCAAGTGAAATCGTACCGCACGTTACAGAGTTTTGGTCTCCTTCTGGTTTCGACAGCTACTTATACATCTAAAGCTGATGAGTACAGATGGAAGAGGCAAGCTTGAACGTGCAAAATGAATCACCACCTTTCAGCAGTTAGTCTAGTAGAACTGCTTGTGCTAAAATAGAAGTTTTTCGTACATCAGACTGACTTCCAGGCCTTTGGGGAAAATGCTTCCACTTAGGAGAAAGATATGTGGTTTCAATAATCCCCAGATATCTCTTTGCCATACAATTCTGTTACAGCCCGATCCTGCCTAGCTGTAGGTCAGCGGAGCTAGTGCTCCACTGACCTAGGGTGTTGTAAACATGCCGTAAGGCATGTTTTCAGGACCCTGGGCGTAAACGGTGCCGGTGCAGAGGCCGGCACCGTTCACTCCGGCGCCATCCTGAACGCCTGCTGGCCGACGCAGGTGAGTGCTGCACCGGTTAGAGAAGGGGCGTGAGGAGGGCGGGCAGGGGTGACAAGGGAGGGGGCCATTGGCCGTCCCAGGCTGGGAGGGGATATCAGCGCTGAGATGCACTGATATCCTATGCCCCTTCCCAGCCCGGGTCAGCATTACATGGCCTTCCCGGAAGTATGCCAGCTTCAGAGCTGGTGTGCATCCGAGGAGGCCTATTGCAGCCCACACCGCTTACACCTGAAGATCCTGGCCTGGTTGGAGGAATCATGGAAGTTTTAGAAGGAAGGCATCCTAAAGCTCCATATGAAACTAAACTTTGGATCTTCAGTTCTGAACAAATTCTTTTCCATAGCATCGTCTAAATGCCGACAGGATTTGGCAGCCACTTGGCCAAATCTGGCTCCCTGAGTGTTGTCTCTGGCTCCTTAATTGCTGCCCTGAAGACAAGGGAAGTGATGTGGAGGGAGCAGCCCAAGGGAACTCTGGTAGGCCACTTTGCGAACAGCTTTGGCCCATCAGGTACACCCAATATCTTCTTAAAGTGATGATCGAGATTGAATGGTTCCATGGTAGAATACTTATAAAAATCTATCCTCAGCTCTTCATTGCAAGGAAAAGCTCCCAGCATGCCCATGACGAGCTGTGCAAAGAAACTGGCATGGTTTCTTATGAGTATGTGCTTTCAGTGTTTGCTTGCAGCAAACAGCTGAGCGCAGATTCACGTGGTCTTTATCATAAGTATATTCAATCATGGCAGGCAAAAATGCTACCTGGCTCAAACTAAACAAACCCCAAACAGCACTTGCATGAATCACCACTGGCTCACCTCTCAAGCCCCATTTACCACGTTGCCATGTCTGAAAAGCAGATGGAGGTATCTATTCATTGCTGGGCACCCAGTGAAGCAATCATGTAACTGCTTCACCGGTGCTAAACTCTGCCTGCATTTCCAGAAGTGGTTATAGCAGTATAGGAGGAGGTTGCACAAACTGGCCTCTAACTCTTTACTTCCAGGTAAATAGCTTTAAGCTTGGTTTGTCAGTCTTGTCGGAAGAGGAGAATGGCGGTGACTCGCTATAGTGCGTCGTTGAGTTTACCCTGCCCCTACATTGCACGCCAGCACAGAGGTGCAAGTTTCCTGTCTTTTTATTGGCTGGGTGGGCCTCATGTGGGGCATGGGTGGGAGGAGAACCAGGCCCTCAGTCAGCACTGCTGCTTTGAGCCCCTCCCTCCCTATATTAAACTCTGAGATTAGCTGGTCACTCGTTAGTGGTGGCTGGCAGTTTTTTTTTTCCCTACCCCAGACTGTCTTTGGGCATTCAGCTTAGTTATTTCATTCCTTAATGGTCACCTTAAGCAGGTGGTGTGCAGGTTGGGTACGTAGGATGTGAGAGATCAGCATACATCCTGAGGTTAGCAAGGTCAGGAGGATGAACCAGGACCGCTCAAACGACAGTTGACCAGGTTGGTGAGGCTGGCTGGCAGGCAAGCCCCCTGGCTGGGATATGCAAAGACCACTACATGACCTGGCCTGTGGGAATCTACGCTGTTCTGCTGCCTTGACCCTTCAGGGTTGACCGTGAGAGGCTCCCTCGGTCCTCAACCGAGTGTGGCTTGGAGTCAGGATGTGATGCCCATTTAAGATCTGGGGGAGGCAAACGGTTAGTACTTTTCCCCCTGCTTACGGACAGCACGCCGTAGGGGGAATAAGTTTAGGTTTTCCCCCCCACTGCAGGCTCTGTTATTTAATTAATAAAGTGGCTCTTTCTCCCAAACCTCTGTCTGGTGTGCTTTATTGCAGGGTGCAAGGGTAAAGGTACAACAACCCTGCCTAAGCATCCTGCCCCTAAAGGGGGCATTATAGATAGTTAGCTAGCTGGAGGGTTTACCTTTTTTCTTTTCCAGTAAGTGTCCTTTAGTATGCTGTTTTCTGAGACTGACTGACTTCCTTCCACCTCTCTCTCTCTCTCTCTCTCTCTCTCTCTCTCTCTCTCTCTCTCTCTCTCTCTCTCAATCTCTCTTTCTCTCTCTGCTCAGCTAGACAGACAGGCCCTCTGTCTCTCTCACTCTCCTATCCAATTATGTAGTTCCTTCAATACAGTTGTTTCATTTCTTTATAACCACAAGCTTGGCAATGATCTCCTTAACAGAGGTCTCCCAAAACATGCTGCTTTAACCAGCTGTGCCATCAAGTCTGGAGGGGCATGAGCCACTAAATTAAAGGCGGGGAGGGGGAAATTATGCTTCAGTAGCTTAAAACAGACAAGCTGCTGATCAGAACAGTGAGAGACATGGCAAAGATCAAATGTTATCGGGGAAGAGAAAATACAAATGGAGGATTTCTTTCCTTTGAGTCATGTCTGTGGTTCTCCTGCATAGGATGATTTAATTAGAGGAACAGCTCTATTATTATTCAACCACATAATCACATTACAGGTTGATTACTTTGACTGTGATCTTGAACACACACATTAAGGAGCCTTGCTGACTTCAGCAGTGCTCTCAGAATGGCTGGTTTATAGGATTGCATCTTCCTTCTCTCCCCCCCACCCTTTTAACCACTACAAAGAATATAAGAGCGGTGAATTATGAAACCTTCGTCTGTCACGTACCTACTACGTTCTGAAATATTGGCATCCGTTTTAAGACAGAAAGAAGCCAATTATTTGTTCAAAAGAGTACAAAAGGAAATCCCTCTGGATGCTAAAGAAGTCAATAAAGTAAGGAGCCCAAGGCAAACACATAACTATGATCTTTTCCTAGCTTAGATGCTACGTTTATGTGGGATACCGTAACGGTGTCAACTATTTGCATTTAAAAATACAGTATGAGCGAACCATTTTGCCAGCAAAAGGAGACCCTGGAATAGAGCTTCTCTTGACCAGTTCTAACATTACAAGAGCGAGCAGCACACTACCCTCTCCCCTGTGACTCCACCAAAGTGAGTTGGGAGAAAGCATACCAGCACTGCTGTTCATGACTATAGCTCAGAGGTTGACTATAGCTCCTACATGTCTGACATGAGATGGAAGCACTTCCTGATTAGATGTCCTGCTTCTAAGGATTGTACATTAAGTGCTTCTTTGGTTTACATAACCTAACCCTAGTGGATAACGAGAACTGACTGTACTTTAAATCCATTTTGTCTCCAATAAACTTTCCTTTGATTGCAATGAACCAATTAAATGTAGCACAACTACCCCATGTAAGACAACACCTTGCATTTACTAAAAGAATGATAGTTGTCCCCCTCGCTGTCGTGGGACATGATGGAGAACTCCTCTCAGTTGTCCACCACATGCCTCACGATTAGCTCATGCACCTTCCTAGCCATGAGGTGAGTGTCATACATGAGATAGGAGAGGGATCAAAACAGGCAGGCTCCATCTCCTGTGATGGGGACAATTGGGTGAGGCACCATCTCCCCATTAACATTTAGAAACTCAATGGCCATACCAACTTAAAAAGCAATAGAGTGACAGCGCAATACACACTAACTGTAGACCTGCGGAGCGTGTGCTCTGCCAGTCTAAACTGTCACAAACATGCCGTAAAGCACGTTTGCGACGACTCTAGAGTAAGAGGGCTGGCAGCCCTCACTCCACCGCCAAAAAGACCCAGTCACCACTGGAGAAGGTAAATCTCCCGCAGGCAGGTGCAAGGGTGGGCCGGGCAGCAAGGAAGGGAGGCAGTTGTCCAAGCCAGCCCGGGAGGGGGCGGCGAGGGCGGCCTTTAGGGGTGAAATTTAAAGAAACCTTTAAAACAGTTTCTAAAGACACCCATATGCCAAAAAAGCATGTTAGAACTCCACAAACACAGGAGATACAAAGGGTTCTGTAATTGACTCCTGAATCTAGATTTGCCCCATTAGGGGCCGATTAGGGCAAAGTCCTGAAATATGTTTTTAAGTATTTTTATGGGTAACCTTTGTGAGCAAAAACCAAGTTGATCTCTCATCGGGACTAAGAGATCTTGAGGAATCTGTGTGAGTCTAAGCCTAGGCATGTCTACTCAGAAATGTCCTGTTCTAGTCAATCGGGCTTGCTCCCAGGTAATGGCAAATAGGATCGCAGCACCCCTTTTTACCCGCTTAGGGGTGGAATTTCTAAAAATCCCTTCTTAGCGGGCGCTTACATCACGGAAGGAACGTACTCTCTGAATTTCACGTTTCTAGGCCCAGGGGTTGGGGCTGGGCGGTGATGTCACCCCTTTTTCTTTTACCCCCTTTTTTCCACTTTAGGGGTGAAATTTCAAAAAACCATTAAAACTGTTTATAAAGATTATACAAAGATACCCGCCTACTAAAAATGAATGTTATAGCTCCACAAACACAGCAGATACAAAGGGTTCTATAATTGACCACCGAATTGAGATTTGCCCCTTCCGGGTTGATTAGGGCAAAGTCCTGAAATATGTTTTTCAGCATTTGGACAGGTAATTTTTATAAGCCAAAAACCAAGCGGCTATCTCATCAGGTCTGAGAGATATCGAGAAAACCCGTTTTCACCCCCTTAGGGGCGGAAGTTCGAAAAATCCCTTCTTAGTGGGTGCTTACGTCACAGATGGAACATACGCTCCGAATTTCACGTGTCTAGGCCCAGGAGGTTGGGCGGGGCAGTGATGAGTGAGTGAATGAGAACCACCCCCTCATTCTGAGAACCACCCCCTCCCTCTTGACTATTCGGCGAGATCTCAAAACGTTTTTGTTTCATCTAGCGTTTGGGTGATGGGTTGTGGTCTGCCTCCTGTCTCTCAAGATGCTCTGCCATGCTGCTTCTCTGCTCCATACTGTCACCCCCTCCAGTGGATTTTATTGTTTTTAAATTTGTTTATGTATCGTTATGTATTTTATGTATTTTAAATTGTGTATTTTAATCTGTTGTTAGCCGCCTTGGGCATTTGCCTTCGACATAGGAAATGGTGGGATATAATTTTTTAAAATAAATAAATGAGTCAGTCAGTCAGTCAGTCAGGACTTGTTCTTTTATATATATAGAAATATAGGGCCACCCCAGTCCAATTTCCTGATGTTGGTACAGTATTTACCAAAGAAGTAGCAAGACGAGCTAGGTGGTGAAGTTTTCCCTTATATAAAAGCCTAAATCAGATAGCCCAGGTTGTGAACTCACAATGTGTTTCAGAAATACATAGAACCACAAAATTATCCTCTAGCAGTTTTATGTTGACTTGATCAAAGACCATTTACATGACCATGAATGAATGGACTGAGAATCTCAGAGGGCTTATTAAACATAATAGGGCTAAAACTGTTTACACCCAGAGAAGTCACTGAATTACCTTCATTCATTAACATTCATATTTTTATTATACCTCCCAGTAAATTACCACTTACAAATCAAGGAAAGGATTTCTAGTACAGTGCTATTTAGGTTTACTCAGAAATAAGTCCAATGGATTTCAAAAAGGCTTACTCCCAGTTTTAAGTGTGCTTAAAACTGCAACCTCAATGTGTGTGTGATATTCTATAAACAACACTACAGTATTTCAAAACACTAAAGGAGGGTCCCTCTAATGGTAAGCTAAAAGCAAAGAACGGAAAGGAAACATCTGTGATTCTCTTTTCTCTACATGGTATTTTGAATGCATTGCTTTGCCAGGTGTCCTGTATTTAAAACATTCCCCATATTTCACATAACCACAGATCCATGAGATAGAATACCCCTCTTCTCTATTGCTTCTTAAAAGGCAGGGCAAATAAAGGAGATATTTGGTTTGTCTTAGCTATTCTGTTGCATGTTTTTACTCAGAAGGAAATTCCACTGAGTTGAATGAAAGTTACAGCCTCAAAAAAGACTATGCACAATTTCATCCTCAGTTACTCATACAGGTACAGTACATTACTCACAGCTCATCCTGTCTATGACCAAAAGCACGCTGCGCTGGATCTTATCCGGGATCAGACCAGCGGAGGCCTCCATAGGGTAAAGATACATTAATCTCTTTATCCTGAGTAATTGTCCAGCCGCCCCAATGAGTCTCCTTCGATGTGCGCCAGCAAAATGGCTGGCGCAAATCTGGGAGACCCGTGTAACGGCCAGGCCCAGGAAGAGGGATAGGATTCGATGGAGCATGCTGCTGAGGATCCCTCCCCAGCCACCAAATCCCCCTCCTGTTCCGCCCCATTCCATCCTCCCCACGCAGCCCCCCACAACCCGGCGCAGACCTTACCTGCATGCAGCGGTGGTCTGCATCCGATTTGGAGCAAGCAGTGCCACTTACTTTCCGGACATCAAAAACGTGCCTTATGGCACATTTGCAACACCAGGCATTAAAAGAACAATAGTTCTGCTAGTCCATAACATACAGGTTGGCTTCACATATTACACAGTATGTGTAAGTGAGGGGGGGAACATGAAGTGGAAGTTACTTGTATTCCTGTTCTCAGTGCTTTGTAGTGTCCAAAGTTGAACTTTTGCATCTACTGCCCATGCATGTTCAGGCGGACAAGCTGTTCCTGCATTTACACAAGTTGAATTGTGGACATTACAAAGAATGTAGAGTACGGGTCATTTGCTCTTCCTGTTTCTTCCAAGTCATGTAACACATGAACAGTATTGCTAAATCAATCGCAGAATAGGGAGTTGATGTTGTGATTGAACTAGATGCTGTTGCAAGACTGCACACACTTTAACTGAAGCAATTATCTGGGGTTGAATCAATAAGAAGTGTTACTTTGCTTCTTTCACACCTTTTAAAGTAATTTAAAACAAGGAAACTTAAGGAGAGGTGAAAAGCGGTGTGCCCCAAGGATCGGTCTTGGGACCGGTGCTTTTCAACTTGTTCATAAATGACCTGGAGTTGGGGATAAGCAGCGAGGTGGCCAAGTTTGCGGATGACACTAAACCTTTCCGGGTGGTGAAGACCAGCAGGAATTGTGAAGAGCTCCAGAAGGATCTCTCCAAACTGGGAGAATGGGCAGCAAAATGGCAAATGCGCTTCAATGTAAGTAAGTGCAAAGTGATGCACATTGGGGCCAGAAATCAAAACTTCACATACACGCTCATTGGTTCTGAGTTGTCTGTGACTGATAAGGAGAGAGATCTTGGGGTACTGGTGGACAGGTCGATGAAAGTGTCGACCCAGTGTGCGACGGCTTTGAAGAAGGCCAATTCCATGCTTGGGATCATTAAAAAAGGGATTGAGAATAAAACGGCCAATATTATTATGCCGTTGTACAAATCGATGATAAGGCAGCATCTGGAGTATTGCGTCCAGTTCTGGTCGCCGCATCTCAAAAAGGATATAGTGGAACTGGAAAAGGTGCAGAAGAGAGCGACCAAAATGATTAGTGGGCTGGGGCATCTCCCTTATGAGGAAAGGCTACAGCGTTTGGGGCTCTTCAGTCTAGAAAAAAGGCGATTGAGGGGGGACATGATTGAGACGTATAAAATTATACATGTGATGGAGAGAGTGGATAGAGAGAAGTTCTTTTCCCTCTCACACAACACTAGAACTAGGGGATATCCACTCAAATTGAGTGGAGGGAGTATTAAAACAGACAAAAGAAAATATTTCTTTACCCAGCGTGTAATTGGTTTGTGGAACTCCTTGCCACAGGTGGTGCCCTGGCCTGGATGCCTTTAAAAGGGGATTGGACAGATTTATGGAGGAAAAGTCCATCACAGCTTACAAGCCATGATGGGGATAAGCAACCTCCAGGTTGTAGGAGTAGGTTTTTCTTTGTGCCAGGTTCAAGGGAGTGGCGACAGGATACAAGTATCTTGTTGTCTTGTGGTCCCTGAGGCATCTGGTGGGGCCACTGTGTGATACAGGAAGCTGGACTAGATGGGCCTTTGGCCTGATCCAGCAGGGCTCTTCTTATGTTCTTATGTAAGGATCACATAGTGAATATGACGACATCTCAGTGCCCTGAAGCCCATCAGCTCTGGCTGTATGATGACATCACTGAGGGCAAACTAACAGTGCAATCCTGTGTAGGCCTGCTCCCCTGATGCAAGGTGTCGTGAAAGTGCCGTAAAGCACTTTCACAGCACCCGGCAAGTAAGGACTGCCGGTTCAGTAGCCGGCGGCCCTTACCCCAGCTCCTACCCTGCCCACCGGAGCAGGTAATGCCTACACCAGCAGGAGCAGGGGCAGGGGAAGGGAGAACCGGCTGATAAGGGAGGGCGGCCATAGGCCTGGAGAAGGCGGGGATATTGGTGGCAAGATATGCCGATATCCAAAGCCCTCTCCAGGCCCAGCGCGGCCTTACACAGAGGCCAGAGCATGCATACATTCAAGGAGGCCCATAGGGCCTCCAGGCGCTTAAACCCAGGGAAAGGGACAATCGTCCCCTTCCCTCAAGGTGCACCCGGGATGCCCTGGGTCAGCCTGGGACCTGGATATGATACGGCGGCCAGCCCTTTAGGACGGCCACCATATCTTACACAGGATTGGGCTGTAAGCCTCCTCAGTTCTCTCACTATGTCTTGGGGAGTGGAGAGAGGAAACACATTACTATTGCCCAGGCAAATGAGCCAATGGTCTTTATCTTGCCACACAGACCTGCTGGGTTCATTGCCTATCAGCAACTGCACTACAAAATGTTCATCGTGATGATCTAGCTCTAGCTGTGCATAGCTGTACACGACCAGTTGCAAAAGAATGTGGGTATAAATGCACATTTGAATGTTGTTATCCATCTGCACTGTATATCTATTAATGAGGTGCACATTCAGATGCACATCCAACTGTGCATACCCATCTGCAACAAGTCAACCCATGTGACCGGATTGGGGCATGGGAGTACTAGCTTGCTGGTCTCAGCTCCAGACATGTGTCCCCTCTTCTCCCCAACACCTGCTTCTACAGAAAAAAATCAAGCAAGGCAAAAAAGTACAATATTGATGAAAAATTGGCACCAATAATAACGGGGGTAGGGGTGGGTGGGTGGGCAAACCTAAGATACTAAAAACAGATTGATTAGATGACTCCAGTACGATTGACTGGATGAATCTCATTTTATCCTGAGAAAAACACCAATAGATATTACTGCCTCTCTGAGGAACAGTGAGAGGTCAAACAAAAAGTGTTAGGCTTTTTTTTTTTAATAATCTAATACAGTAAATCTGTTTTTCAATTGGGTTCACCCTCTCTTTTGGGGGCACAGAAAACAAAATCAACCCCAAAAGGGGACATGTTTAGCAGCAGCGAAATTTTGCTCACAAAATCTCTCTCTCTCTCTCTCTCTCTCTCTCTCTCTCTCTCTCTCTCTCTCTCTCCCCCCCCCCATTTTGGCTTAGTGCTGATGTGAACAGTTGATCCCCCTTCATTAAAAATAAACAGGAAATATATTCCTTCAGAATTTGGCCCAACACCAGAATTTTCAGTTCTCAGACAAATACTATTTCAAGGATAGATCTCAGGCAACCTCAGACAAAGCCCTCCTGTTGCATGACTGGCTTCCTGTTAGCATGACCAAACATCACAAGATCTTCTTCCCAAGAACTGACACAAAACAAAATCCAAAACGTCGTCATTGTATTTCCTGGCATTTCTGCCCTGTTGCGGAAGACCTGCTGCTCCTTCTTCTAGATCACCAACAGGCCTCACAGAAATACGTTGTTACGGAAGTCCGTCATTACGGAAAACACTGCGGTTTCTTGGAGCACCACACAGCACCAGAAAGGATGTCTTCTGAACAAGCTAGAAAGACTCTTATATGGCTGACAGTACTTTGCAGGAATCACTCTGTTTCCCACTGTCATAGCAATCTGTTCTGGGGACCATGCAGCAAAAAATGACTGGGAACAAGGACGTTCCTGACTCCTGTGCCGTAGGGTGCTGCCAAGGCAGAATCTGCAAAATAAATGGCTTAAGAGGAGGATGCAAAACCTAAAAGGATTTCTATCCAAGAAGGCATTTTTGGTGTTGGTGGGCATACGTGTAATGCCATAGTGGCCCCACCAGATGCCTCAGGGAGCACACAAGACAACAAGATACCTGTATCCTGTCGCCACTCCCTTGTATCTGGCACATATTTGCATGTATTTGAACTAAACTGTTCTATGGAAACATGAGTACATTATTACAGTAGTGCATAGCTGACCCTCAAGTAGTTCCATTGAAAAGCGTTGCATTACATTGCAATGCAAGCTGGAAGTTCTCTTTGTGGCACGGAATCTATTATGCCCCATTCTCATACTTCATCCCTTGATGCTGCAGTCATCAGGTAATAAACATTCACATGTGATCCAACACACACAGCATCTGTCATCTGTCTTCCACCTTAGTAGGAAAGCCAATATGAAACTTGGGTAGTTTTGTAGTCCTTTTCTCCATCCCACCTCAGTTCAACCTTGGAAGGGTTCTCTTAATCACAACAACAGCCCCAAAATGTGTGCCACACTTTGGGTGCAACTCGACAAGAGGACAAACGGTTCATGATGGGTTTTCCCATATATATATACTGTAAAAATGCTAAATGTAGCTGTGGGGATATGTGTGGTTCAGATCAGGGCTGTGCGACTTAGGAGGGTCGCCGATATCCCCGTCCTCTCCCGGCCTGGTTCAGCCAATGGCTCCCCTCCCTCTACACCCCTGCCCACCCTCCCCCCGCTCCTGCACCGACTGGTGCAGGACTTACCTCCACTGGTGGGTGTCAGGTCCAGAGGGCAGCAGAGTAAGGGCTGCCGGCCTTCAAACCAGCAGCCCTTACTCCAGAGTTGTCGCAAATGTGCTTTCAGGCACGTTTGCAATGGCCTAGAGCAGCGGAGTGCTCGCTCTGCCGCTCTAGGACTTATGCAGGATTGGGCTGCTCATTGTTTATTTTATTTACAATATTTTTTATCCCGCCTTTCTCCCCGAAGGGATCCAAGGCGACTTACAACACTTCCAGTTAAGGAAGGACTCTGCACATCAGAGGCATTCTGCCTGAAATGCCAGATTTTACCAAACAAAAGTAAACAATTCCCTACTTCATAGTTTCTTTTCCCCTTCTGCACTTTAGGGTGTTCATGTTCCACCAGCCTGCTGCAGATAAGGGAGAGCAGAAGAAGATTGGGATTGGTCTAGCAAAGGAAGAGGTCGCATCATGAAAGACAGAACTGATTGTTCAGTACCCATTCCATTCCCCTGCCTCATCTGACATTCAGTTGGCCAAATCAGTTCTTTGGCAGATCGGATTGAGTCAGATGTGCTGATGAAAAGCAATGCCAGGAAAAGTGAGATGGAACTAGAAGGGGCAAAAACTTGCAAAGATCAGGAGCCACCTATGGGTGAGGAAACAGAGGAAACTTGACTCACTTTCTCATATGGATGCATGCAGTCTCTTGAACTCAGTTGGAATACAAATGTGTGACAGTGTGAGCATAAAGCCTCTCACGTGAGTCATTTCAATGTGATGGGAGTCTTAAAACCAGGTTGTTGTTTTGGTGTTTAAAACCAGGTTGTTGTTGTTCCATAGTCCCTTATGGAGTGTTCTGGAAAAAAATGTACTGAATGAGAGGGCTTCATTACCATTTTCAAAATGGCATTTTCAAACAGCAAGCTACTTCTTAAAGGGCACTTCACGATATCATGATTTCATTTGTTTTTAAATGACATTTGCTTAAGGGCTCTAATATACATCTAAACAAAGGCATTGCATTAAAATTAGGTTGTGCTTTGTGAGATAAATTTATCCAACTTAGCACAGATCTGGCAATTTTGATGTGGCCCAGAAATGTTTGGAATGGTGTTTAGCACATTCCAAAGTATCTCAGCTAAAAATTAGGGTTACGGTAATATCTCAAAATGATTACAATGGTGGTAAACAGCATGGAAACCAACCGGACTATATTTGCAAATGGCTCAAAGACAAATTGCGATGGTGGTGACAGAACGTCATACAGCGCAATCCTGTCTAACAATAGACTGGCAGAGTGACTGCTCCTACTCACCCAAAGAGTAAGTGGCACCTGTGAAGAGGCTTGTGCCGATCCTCTGGTGCCAAAGGACAGATCACCACCGTGGCGGAGAGGTGAGTCCCTCCGGGTGGCAAAAGGGCAGGGGGAGGGCAGCAGAGGGGCAGGGGAAAATATCAAAGGTCTTGGAGGGGTGGGATTGGTCAATCAGGCCCAGGAAGGGGGTGGGATCGGCGGCAGCCTCCTCCGCTGAATCCTATCCCCCTTCCCAGGCCTGGCCGCCATTACACGGGGCTCTCGGATGTGCACCAGCAAAATAGCTGGTCACATCCGAGTAGCCCCATTGGGACTGCTAGAGTGTTACTCGGGGTAAAGGGACAAACGTTCCTTTACCCCAAGGAGGCCGCTAGCTATGCCAGGGCAGGCCCAATTTGGGATAGGATGCGGCAGGTGCCTTATGAGTACCGCCGCGTCCTGCCAGACAGGATTGGGCTGTTAATTTGTTCAGTTATCTGTCCCTTTCCGAATCACCATATGTATTCAATTTTGGAGATGACTCACTACAAGCAAATATCATTGGACTGGCCATTACATCACTATGCAATGTAACAGAACCATGGAAAGAAACGGAAACAGGTAGCTGGAAGTGATTAGATTCAGTTTTAGGCAGAAGAGTCAAGAAACTATGTAGCCTTTAGCCAGAGCACCAGAGATGCTTTAACAGTTCACAGAGCTTGTTTGTGACTTTGCATCAGGTGACCAAGGCCACATTCCCTGCTAGCTGACTGTGGCAACCACTGTATACGGACATCCATGAGAAAGTGGTTTTATTCACTGTGGGAAACAGGAAATTGTATTAGAACATTCCTTTAAATAGTTCCTGGGGAATTACTGCTTTGAGACTACCATTATTTTTTCATGAACGGGACTGTAAATATGTAATGGAACATAAATATTTTGTATTTAGACTAATAAAAAATTCAGCCACATAAAAGATACATGTTCATTGAAAATAATTGGCTTCTGTTGCATCATGTAAAAGGCGATACATACAAGCCAACTGCCCATCCAACAAGTCAAATATTTATAGAGCTGGGCAAACATCACCACTAAGGAAAAAGCATATTTAAGGATGAATTTGCAGAAGTTTTTTTTAAAGAACTTACTATAATTTGTCTACTGTGGATGGTTTATCCTTTGCCGGCACTAGAACCCAAAGAAAGTGACATGAAGGGACTAACTATGTGTTGCCTAGTTTTGGCCCTGTGTGTGTCTGATCTTAAAACATAAGTAGCAACCACAGAGGCCCTGATCAGGACTTGGACCACAGAGCTTTCCCCGTATTCTGCAGTCCCAACAAAAGTGACGCATTGGAACAAAGGGGGCTTCCCTCCGGGGCTAACAGCTTAAGAAGATCCATCTTCTTCTTCTCTATGGACTACAATCCATAGAGATGCTGATCCTTCACTAGATGAACAATCTTGACAATATGTATGCCAAGATTATGGACTTGATTCTGCAGTTTGTACTATACTGAAAGAGGCATTTTAAAAAAAAAAAAATCTAAGCCACCTTGGGCATTTGCCTTGGTAAGGGAAAGGCAGGATAGAAGAATGAATAAAATATTTCAAAGTAATCTCCAGGTACCAGGGATGTGGATCAAGTCTCTGACTCCAAGTCTCAATTCAAGACCCAAGTCTCTGGGTCCAAGTCTCAAGTCCCAAGTCTTTGCCCTCAAGTCCCGAGTCTTTGGTTGCGAGTCCCTATCTATTTAATGGGGAAAATGGGTTTAAACCTGAATAAAATTTGACTTGTCATAAAAGGCACCAAGTCTCGAGTCGAGTCATTCGAGTCTTTTACAATCACCGAGTCAAGTCCAAGTCAAGTCTTTGTTGCGACTTGAGTCCGAGTCAATAGACTCAAGTTTACATCACTGCTAGGTACTGTATTATCTTTGAGGCTTTCTTGGAATGGTTGCAGTAAGCAGGGAATTTATAACCATATAGTATGTCCTCAAATTGTTACACATTCCCAGATGCCCCAGAAATATTATTATTGGGAGCCAATCATGCCTGGTAAAGAACAAGATTTTGTTCAGAATTCATTAACTGCTGCAAAGATCTGCATTGCCACTAGGTGGAAAGAACCAGGGTTCCAGAAGTAAACATTGACTGTCAAAGGTTCAAGATATAGAAGAGAATGGAGAACAAAATGTATGTGAGAACTGTGAGTATAACAGTATGTGAGAACTGAGAATACAAGAAGCTCAGAAGAATCAAACAACATGGAATTCTTCTATCACCTTTTTGAAATTAAACAGTCAAACTGATGGTTTTGATACTGCAGTGGACCAAGTTGAGAAATATTTAGTATATACGCTTTTGCAACTTATGGAGACTGACTGAAAAGACAATGGATGAAATAAATATTAAAACTAAAGAAAGGAGAAAATAAATAGGCAAGAATGAACTGAGATTAATCAGAAAGAGGAGTGTGGCAAAAGTTAGGGGGCTATTGAGGCTACTTAGTGTGGAAGGTTCATAGATTACAAAATCAACATGGCAGTCAGGGGATCCCAATTTCAAGCAGAACCCAGATATAATAACTCAGGGCAGGGAGCAGTCGGGAGGAGGAAGGTGGGCAGAATGGGGCAGGGAGAGGTGGAGAATGGGGAAGGAGGGGGTGGATCAAAGCTGGGAAGAGGGTAGTAGCAGCAGCGCCGCAGATATCTTATCCCCCTTCCCAGGTCCACTCGGACTTGCACCAGCAAAATCGCTGATGCAGGTCCAAGTAGACCCATTCAGACAGCAGAGGCTTGCTCCTGGGGAAGAGAACAAATATTCATTTATCCAGAGGAGACCCTTGGGACTACCCCTCCCCCAGCAGGATGCAATGTGCATTCCAGTGGTGCAGTTGCATCAGCGAGGGGGGGGTGAGGATTGGGTTGTAAGGTTATTGTATTTCTAAATCCTATATCAACTTGTATTCCCAACTTGTGATTGCGCTGCATGGAAATAAATAAATACACAACCTTGTCCATAGTTTATCATAATCAGCTAAACTCAGCACCTAATGTTAAACAATTACATATAGTATAAAATCCAAACATTCTCTTTTTGCTTTTGTTTGGTCATAACCCCCCCCCCTTTTTTTACATAAAGGTTACCAAGTCCTTCATTTTGACTGTGTGCATTTTACAACAAAATTGATACAACATGGATATATTTGGCAAGGCTCTTCCAAATGTTGAGTCACCCAGATCCATAAATTAAGCATCCCACCCTGCTAGATTTTATGATGTTCATGTCTGTGTGGAAGACCACCACTGGTATATCTATGATCAAATCATTTAAAAAAAATAAAAAAATGGGCCATGATCCAAACAAAGAATGTACATATGCAGGGGATAACCACATCTGCAAACGGAAATTTCATTGACGTTTCTGCTCCAACCACTTGCACGGCAGGGAGCTCTCAGTTCCAGTTTTTGACAGAGACGTGTTTTAGTCATCAGCAATGCAATTGACTGTGTCGGAAATATTAAAGAAACCACCCGTTTCATGCATGCATCATTCATTTTATTGGATCACACCTTGCGCATTTAACTATACATGGGCATTTAGGCCTCATACAATATAACTTCAGAGAAAAAAATATAACTTCACTGAACACTGATATACTTAGCTATCATGATATTTTATTCCAAAATGGAACAGCCTCCTCCAACTGTGGAAAGAGACATCTCACTGGACTAGCGGCAGCACCACAAAAGATTGATTTCCTGCATTTCTAATCTGTTCTGTCAACACAGTCATTTAATATGCTGCTGAAAAAGCATTTCATCAGTGAAATGTAGTGAAATGTGGAAAGCAAATTGCAATAAGCAATTAGCACTTGTTGAATTCTTGATAACGTGGGAAGAGTAGTACACAGTACTGCTCTTCAAAACTGTGATATTGGTACTAAATTATATTAATGGAAAGTTCAGAGAAGTTAGTTGGCCCAGGCTGTTTAAACAGAGCCAAGATTTACGGACCACCGGTGTCATGAGCAAATTCGCCCATTTCATTGTAGCACAGCATCTGCCCAGCACATGTTCTTTAATGTGGCTTGTACAGAAAGAGACAGCTTGGATACCTATGATAGCAAGATTCTACATGTTACATGTTCAAGCAGGGTTTCTATTTTTATTTTGCAATGGTGTGTGGGTTTCTTGCCACACATGTGCATGCACCATGAATGTGTACAGTGACATTGTAATGAATCTGGTTATTACTGGACTAATATGTACCAGGGCACCAGAATGTGTACCGTAATGTGTACCGTTCACTTGCCTTCTGTATCTTCCGTGTATTTGTGGCATTCTCTCTTTTACCATAAGCTACTTAATGGCCCAATCTGAACCAGAGCTGGCACAGCATATCCTAAGCTGGTCAGGAGGAGGCTGGAGGTCTACTGTGGGTAAGGGGACATTTGTCCCCTTATGCCGGGTAAAGCCCCAGCCAGAGGCGTCATTAGGGGGGGTGGGCCCCAAGGCGACGGGGCACCAAGTGGCGGGAGCGTGTTCTTGCCTCCGAATCTGTCGCCCCCTCCACCGCTTTTTTCTTTGTTTCGTTGTCTTCGGCCACAAGATTGGTCCACCCACCCGCTCGGGCTCCATTAGGCTCCAAAATGCGGTCTAAAAGCATGTGTGTTTTCGCGCTGCGTCGCTGCTGAAATTTGACAACACTGCACAGAAATAACATCACGCCCCTAGGGTGGGGCTTGTGGCATTACGTGCAGGTGTCGCGTCGGCGGCCCCCCCAGAGGGGGTGTAAAAACACCACTGATCCCAGCCTGCCCAATGGAGATTCTTGGATCCGTGCCCGCTATTTAGCTGGCACAAGTCCGGGAAGGGCGTCCAGCCTGGAAGGGAGGATAGGATACTGCGGAGACCTCCTCCGCTGATCCCATCCCCCTCCCAGACCTGTCCCACCTCCCATTCCAAGTTTCTGCCCAGAAACGCTCCCACCCTTCCTCTGTCCGACCCTCTCCCCATCCCTGCGCCGTTCAGTGCTTGACTCACCTCTGCTGGTTGCAGGGGGTCAGGGGACCGGTGTTCCCTGCACTAGAGTAGTCGCAAATGTGCTTTACGGCATGCTTGCGATACTCTAGGCCAGCGCAGGCACCGCTGCACCAGCGTGTGTGCTCCCCACACAACTGAGCCTCCGCGTGCTTTTCTCTGCACATCAAGAGTGGGATTCCCTCCATACTCAGCTGCATATGAGCTTCTCTTTTCAGGGTATTAAACAATATGCACCAGCAAACCCAACTTTGCCATATCAGTTCTTTTTCAGAAACTGTACAAACATATAGAGGGGAGAGCAGGATCATGCACGTTCACTTTCCACATGGTCATTATAAGGTCTGAAACATATGTACGGTTGTACATGTGTATGGCTTCTCCATGCAATCAGGAGAATCCTCCTTTTTCAGGATCCCTAATCTCGTGGAGAGTAGCCTCCAGCTCTGTGTATACAGTTGTGCGCACAGGGGCTCTTTCCTGACCTTATAATGAAACTGTAGAGATTGGGCATGCACAGTCCTACTGCTCCCCGTGTATCTATGTCATGTTTGAAAGGGGCTTGAATATACACCTCGCAGAGAGCTGCAGCCAGTCATGACTCTCAACAAATATACCTGGTATGTGTTTGCAAACATGCGTTTGTCATAGGCACTGTTTAAATCCACATCTACAATGAAGCAGCCCCCAGCCATTGCATTCCCCAGTCTTGCCTGTATTCCCCTGGGAAACCACAACAGTTCTTTCTCAGAGCCTTTGAGATATAGAAGAATTAGAACAAGGACTTCTGCCTCTGTGAAGTTATAAAGCCCAAACAGATCATGTCCCTTTAGCTCCCCACCCAATAAGCACATAACACACTATTCCAGTATGAGTACAGGGAGGATGAAGTGAATTAAGAATACAGAAAGAGAAGCAAGTGCAACAGAACAGACTTGTAGAAACAGACACTAGTGCTGCTTGCTCAAGGAAATAGTGTGTTTTCTACCCTTCTGATCTGATCGACCTGAGATTTCTTTTCCACGTCAGTATATTCACTTGCTTACAAGTTGAATGAACAGATGCTAATTGCACGGTCTCATTTTATTCCTAAATGTCATAATCCCTTCACTTGGTGGCTGCCTATATAAAACGTAAAGGCATAGCTCAAGCTGAATGTCTAAAACTGTAGGAAGAATTAAGCAAGGGAATAAATTCCATACGGCAACAGCAGAGTTCTTGTCACGGGAAAAGCTGTCTGGCACACATAGATTAGATCACCATGGTCTCTTCCAGCACTCTCTTTCTGAAATTCCATAGATGTTATGGGCGGGATGGGAAAGAATAGAGAAGTTCTGTCTCATCCACTCAGTCATAAAAGCGTGCGGTATTCTACTTCTGTAAAACAGCTGAGTAGAGCTGAGAAAGCAATGTAAGTACTTATCAGTGTTATACATAGACTACAAACATGCTGAACCAGACCACTGCTTCATCATGATCTAGTTCAGCATTGTCCATGGGGTTTCTGACAGGGGTCTTTCCAAGCCCTAGCTGGAGATGTCAGGGATTGAACCTGGTAGTGCCAGGACCAAGTCGTTGCGGGCCTTGCACTTGACCCTCCATGGTGTTGCCTGCCCCCTGATGGTGCAATGAGTTCTATCATTGCCACAGGCATGGAGAGTTCAGGGTTCCGCCTAGCCAGATGAGAGCCCTCTGGTGGGCACGAGCCCTCAGCCAGTGCCCAAGCTGATGGCCCAACTCCTGATGCCACCTCTGGAACCTGGGATCTTCTGCATGCAGCACTTGTGCTACTGACCCATTCCCCCCCCCCCAATACTATTCAATACTGTTGTGCAGTGGCGTAGCTAGACTGGAGCGGAGGCAAGTAGTTCTGCAAGACTCCGTTACACTGGAGTCAACAGACCCTCCCCCTTGCTGTTGGAGCCATTCTGGCGGCAATGGCAACACGCAGGACACTCCCCTGTCGCTGCCGGAATGGCTCCAACAGCAAAGGGAGAGGGGCTGTTGACTCCGGTGTAACGGAGTCTTGCAGAACTACTTGCCTCCGCTCCAGTCTAGTTTCACCTCTGCTGTTGTGATTCACATGAAAACTGAAAAATGTATGACTTCTCAAACTAAATGTAGCCTGCTAGACAAGCCTGCCAGGATCTTGACAAGATTTGTCTGTTTGTTTTTTCTGCCTGGTTGAGCGGAGGCTGGGTGTCAAATAGCCCTGCTGGTGGTCTACATTTGGCTTAGACCAGGGGTGGGGAACCTATTTGCGATGGAGGGCCATTTTCCCATGGGGAAAATGTCCCGCGGGCCGTGTGCACACACACACCGCCCCCGTGCTCTCCTTACCCCCTCCCCATGCTCTCCTTACCTCCCCCCCATGCTCTCTTTACCTTTTTCAGGCGGCCCCGCACGCGCTGCTCGCGCGACTCCTTTTGAACCTGGCTGTTTCTGCACATGCGCAGAAACAGCCGGATTTTAAAGGAGTCGCGTGAGGTGAGCGTGCCGCGCGCTCTCCCCTGGGCGCAACTCCTTTCGAATCCGGCTGCTTCTGCACATGCGCAGAAACAGCCGGATTCGAAAGGAGTCACGCCAAGGTGAGCGCGCGCGGGGCCGGCGGAGCCTCCGGTCTGCTCGTGCGGGCCGGATCTGATTGACTCGGGTCCGGTCTCGCGCGGGCCGGACCGGATCGCTCCGGGGTCCGGATCCGGCCCGCGGGCCGCCGGTTCCCCACCCCTGGCTTAGACCATAGCTCAAGGGTGGAGCATATGCTCTGCATGCTAAAGCTCCCAAGTTCAACCTCTGGCATCTACAGTTAAAAGAATGAGTTGGTAGGTAATGATGAAGACCTCAGGCTCTGACAGAAGTCCTGGAGGGCTACTGCCGCCAGTTGGCTTAGTTAGAGACAATACTGGGCTAGACAGAGCCAAGGTCTGATGCTGCATAAGGCAGCCTTATATATCCTGAAGGTCTCCCTGAAAAAAAATCTCCAGCCCCCTCACCAGCAGAACAGAAGGGTGCTTAACCCAAAGCTATAAAAAGCATTGTTATTTGAAGACCTATACAAACCACATGTTTATGGTTCTGTAAAACTGGCTTAACAAAAAAAACCAGGAAAAGCCAGACGTGAATGGTCACCATCCATTTCTATTACTAGCAATTCAAAGAGCCAGATTTATTAGTTCAATTTCTATCCTGTCCTTCCAAAGGGCTCAGGGTGAGTAACAACAGTTCAAGGAAAAAAATGCAGCAAACTAGACAATTAATATTACACTACATCTCCATAAGCTTCCCTGTCCCTTGAGTTCCAGCACTAACAGAAGTATCCTAATTCATACTGTTGCCTCATAGTGCAACATCACATGGAAAGTAGCTTCCTAGTGACTGCTGTAGCACTCAGTGCCAGCACTGAGTAGGGGTGGGCCCAGAGGGAAGCTCTAACCCTGGGTCCATCCACTACTATGAAGCACACGGCCCACCACCCCAAGCTTAGCTTTGCTTTCCCTATCCTACATACCCATGCTAGCCTAGGATGTTGATCCGTGCACCAACACTTAGCCAGGTGGGCATAGGTTATGCCATCGAAGCATCAAAAGCTCCAGATATCAGACAAGGGCAAATGCACAAAGGGGGGGGGGTGAGTGGCCCTGCTTTTTATATCCTATGAGAATTAACCAGACTTTTGGCCCAATCCTATAGGGCCTTTATGGTGGTGAAACTCCCGCTCCTCCACTATAAGTGCCAGTACGGCATTGTAAACGGTGTGCTGCTGTTGTGCACTGTGTGGCTGCCGGTGCAAATGGCTGGAGGACCCTCATGCATGCCAGAAGCTCTAAGGCGCATTGCTAGTGCAGGGAAGGTGGCGGCTAGAGCAGTCCAAGATTGGGAGGGGGTGGATTCCGGTGGTGGCAGTGCACACAGGGACTCTATCCTCATTTTCCAAGCCCAACACGCCCCCTGCCTCTCTTCAGATTTATGCCAGAAAAATATTTGGCGTAGGTCTGAGGAGACCCATTGATGACCAGGCAGACCAGGCAGTTAAAAAAAAAAAAAACATTTTTACTTACCTCTCCAAGGCTGTCTGCTCCCCCCCCCCCTTCCATGCAGTGCGCGCTCCATCAGTGTGGCTGAATGGTGGAAGGTCGTGGGGAATACGATTGGGGAAAGTGGGTAGAAGGGGGAGTCACCTGAGCTGTTGATGTTCCCACTCTAGGAAGTCAGGTAGGCTTCACCATCCAATGAATTGGCTCAACTCCAAGTTCTTTGTTACAGTCTGTTGGGGAAGAAGAAGGTAATCAACCAAACGAGCAATGGTAACTACATTCGGATGACACCGCAAGGCCTTCTGGATGCTGAACTCCACACAGGAGTCCAGAATAGATCCAAAATAGGTGAAAAAATAGGCTAAAAGGAGAAGAAAATCAGAGGGTTTTTTGCCACAACTTGTCTTTCTATTGTGCTGTTATTTTTTAACTTGACTATAAAGTCAAATACAAGTAAAATAAAATACGCCTTGAGTACTCTGGTAGAAAGGCCAGCTAGAAATCAATAAAATCAATCAATTAATTAATTACAATAAAATAAAATAAATCCACCTAATCACCAGCAGCTTGTTCTTGCCTTCAATAATGAATGCAGTTCCAGATCTATTTGTCCTGCAGCACATAATTCAGTGTGGTCATTTTCCTCCCATCTACCAGGAAAAAAAGAAAGCCATTTCTAACTTTTATTGTTTCCATTGCTCTGCTTACTCTTACTCTTATTGCATTTAAAGGCTTAATGTTACTTTAGGGAACGAACCACCCAATTTCTGATTACTTTGTTTTTTAGCCACTGAGCTCTGTAAAGGAAATAATAATAGTTTTCCATCCTGATGAAAAAAGGCAGTGTAACCCCCAGATAAAACAAATAGCAACTCCTAAACTCTGCTAAGAGTTGCATCATATCCGCATGAGTTCAATGCTCTGAACAAAAGATGAACTTTGATCCATGTGTGCGTCTTTACATACATAGTTACAGTGTTCTTTAGAGTTGGGGGGGGCAACCCCACTCTAACAATTGCCATCCATAAAACAGAAGCTGGGAAAGTGTTTCACAGGAAATGCAGCATTTTGGTATAGATAAGTTTTGCAGATCAAATAATGCTCACTCTGTCAACCAAGCTGGCTTAAAATTGCATTTTCAGGGACTGATAGTGCTTAAGATATTTTATGAGGGATGATACGTTTTAAGAAATAATGAGTCTGGCTTCCCAGCTGGTCCCCATCTGCTGTATGTTTGATGTGAAATAATCTAAATTATGACTCTGTGGTCTTTCATGGGATCACATGGATTACTCAGACATACATTAGCTTTATGGGAATATCATCACAAGGATCTCATTAAAGCTCTGAGGTATATCCAATGGTGAAAAAGAGCTCTTTAGCCTCCTATACAAATAGCCTTTAGCCAAATTAGACATGATTTAGCAGTTCTGGGACTGAAACTCTCACAGCCCAATCCTGTGTAGGATACGGCGGCTAGCCTAAAGGGCCGGCTGCTGTATCCTATCGAGTTCCTGGGTTGCCCCGGGGTAGCCCGGGACAACTCGGGAGAAGGGGACAATAATTCCCTTCCCCCAGTGTAAGCAGCGGGAGGCCTAATGACCTCCACGAATGTGTACGAGTTCTGGAGCTCGCACACATTCGTGCCGCTTGGGTAAGGCTGCGCCAGGCCTGGAGAGGACTTGGGATATGGCGGATCTCGCCGCTGATATCCCTGGCCTCTCCAGGCCCAGGGGTGGCCAATGGATGCCCTCCCCCGCCCTGACCTGACCAGTGTAGGCCTTACCTGCTCTGGTGGGCTCAGGGCTGGGGGAACGCCCGGGTTAGGGATGGCTGGCCGCAGCGCCAGCATCCCTTACTTGCTGGGTGTCGTGCAAGTGCTTTACGGCACTTTTATGACACCCAGTACCGGAGCAGCACGAGCTGCCCTGGTGCAGAAGTTACACAGGATTGTGCGATCAATGTCCTTTTCTTTTTCAGAAAGCAGCCAAGGGAGCCTCAATTTGAATCAGGACTATTGTGCAGGGAACAGTAGAGTCTAGCCATTTTCTCCTGCAGCTCCAGTCCAAATTGCCCCCCTCCCAGCTGCTTTTAGTGAAGATGGGCAAACTCTCATTTCCTCACCTTGTATGGATTCAGTAATGAACCAATTCTCTCTCTCTCTCTCTCTCTCTCTCTCTCACACACACACACACACACACACACACACACACACACACACACACACACACACACACACACACACACCTTGACAAATTGTAACAAAATTGGTTCATCTTCTAAGGCTTGGAAAAGTCTGCCTCCTTCACACCAGCCCACAAATTCTCTCCAAGTGTGCCCTTTATTCCCCTTCTGGCCGAGGCTTCTTTCCCAGCAGATTCCCACATTTTTATTTCATAAATAAATTGTTGTTATATGATTTTTTTTTAATGTTTGGTGCAATAGCACATAATGTTCATGAAAAATCCAACTACTCAGGGGACAAAGTTGTCAGAATGTCTGCAGTTCCTGTCAGGATTCTGTGAAGGAAGGGAAAGTAAAACTGGCTGGCTGGGAGTAAAACTCTACAGTGGCCTTCGTGCCAGAAATAGATCTTCAGGGTAAGCTGAGGACAGAGAACGATCCCAGGACATAGGAAAGGAAGCTAAGAGGTAGGACGACCAGAGACAAAACAAAGAATGCAGAGTGGCAATGAAGGATAAGGTCAGGTAAACAATGCAAAAGGAGGATATAGAGCAGGCCAAGGATATGAAGCCTGGCCCACAAGTTGAGAGAGGAGGACAGCACAAGGCTCAGGAAGGATACTTGTTTGAAGCCTGGTGAGAGAGAGAAGTGGTAAAGGTGCTGCCGTGCTTTTGATTTTTTTTTTGATTATTTTTTACTCTTAGCATAGTGTAATGATATTTATAAGTGGCTTTGATAACCTGTGTTGAAGGATATAAATAATCTATAAATTGTGACCTATTGGAGGGAGGTTTTGTTTGGAGGACTTCCAGGTCACGTGGGGAGAATGGTTTGAGTGTTGAAGGTTCTTCTTGTAATGAATCCCTCCTCCGCCCCCCCCAAAAATTAGTCCTGACGTCTATTAGAAAAAGCAGATGTCAGCAATCATCCCAAAATGCCAACCCATCATCGCTTGCATTGCGTTATTAGAGGCGCCAGTCATGCATGTAATATATTCCAAGATCACGTTTTGCAAGCGTAGTAACATAAAAGAATGTCATATTAAATATTAACATGGAAACATTCCATCGGCATTCCTCTGTAAACCAACCATATTGTTAATTCTGTCAGCAACTGTTCTCCTTTATCTACATTGCATCCCTGCTATTTTTTCCAAAGCCAATACCATTGAAGTTGATGTGTTTTTGCTGAAATCTTCACACAACCACTAAATTTACTTATAAAAATATGAAATGTAAATACACAAACACGTACATAAATATGAGGTGAATTGGCTCAAATATTTGCCCAGGAAATAAAATACAGTATTTCAGCTGGGAACATGTTTTCTAATATATTAGCAGTATTAAAGCCAAATATTCAATACATACAGAACCTTCTCAGATTACTCATGCTTTCTTTACATGATCCCACTCAGCTTGAAACTATTCAAACTGTTACCATTTTAACATGCAACTTCAGGAGCTCCAGAGTTGAGAGAGCAAAACATGGGAATCTTGAAAAGAATTACCTCCCAACATTTAACTAAATCTTAGGTTCATTAATCCTAAATTAGCAGCATAGGAGAGGAACCTCAAGGTCATATAACTGGCTTTTTTTTTTTCTTCTACAGCCAAGGGCTGTTGCAGAAATGGATAGTTGGTTTTTTGTTTGTTTGTTTGTTTTTTGCATCAACAGCCTGTTTTCATTTTTACCCAGCTCTTTCTCAAGGGAACTCAGAAGGGGCAACACCTTGTGGTCTCCCCCATTTTATCTTCTCAAGAACCCTGTTAGGCTGAGAGAGCAAAACTGATCCACTCTGCCAAATGTCCCGCACTGGCTTCCTGTACAGCTGTGCACCTATTTGATTTCTATAACTTACAGCGCAATCCTACTTTAACTTCGGCCGGCGGAACAAGCGTTCCGCCAGCTGAAGACGTCGCAAACGTGCCGTAAGGCACATTTGCAATGACTCGAGACCAAAAGACATTTACACACTAACAGCCCAATCCTATCCAGCACCGATGCAACTCAACGCTCAGTCGCTGGCACAGAACCGAGCAGCCCCGTGTTGAGTAAGTAAAAAAGGTCCGGGAAGGAGGATTCAGCGTGCAACAGCACCACCGATCCCACCCACCCTTCCCAGGTCTGTTCCACCCCATCACCACCCTCCCCCACCCATAAACCCCCTCCACACCCTCCCCCCAGCTCCCGTGCCACTCAGAGCAGAACCTACCTGCTCCAGCGCACAGTGATTGAAATTCAGTGCTGGCAGGACAGCATAGACTCTCTCACCAGTGTTCCTTAGCATAGGCTTTCTCACCAGTGTTTCTCACCAGCGGGCTGTCGCTGCACTAGCATTAGCACCGAATAGGATTGCACTGCCAATCTCCTGTGGTCTAGACATTCACAGGTTACTGCTTTGGAAGAAGGTTCCCTAGAATGTTTCTGGACACAAATATCCATATAGTTTAGAAAGAATACTTTTCCCCTCCCTACATAATGGTGCAGTCTTAGAAGCAGAATTCTCAGTGGAAGGTTATTACACAGGTTTTGAAATTCAGGGAGTATTAGTTCAAATTTCATAAGCTTAAAAAAACTATTAAATTCAGTAGACATCCTCAATGATCTTTCCAAAAGAAAAATGTTGTCACCAATTAGAATCAGTGCTTCATTATAAACCATTTTGGTATCATTTAAAGTTTAATTTGTTCGGATGTTAAATTTGTAAACAAGCAAAATGTATAGTGATACCATACAACCTCAAAATATGGAGTGTATTTGCAACTGTATTTGTTCACATCATTGAATATACTCAGATCACTCTGTACAGTATCTCATTTCCTCATGTTTGAAGAGATCAAAAGATTGGGCAAGTTAAAGGTGTGAAAGAGAGAGCTCCTGGATAATTCAGGGCTCAGTTTAATATCAGAATAAGTGCTGTCATCAACAGCATGTTGTGAAAAAGGTTTAATGTCTCTAAAAAGCCATCCTGCAAAACCCTGATTTTCATAATAAACCCACAATTCCAGCTGAGGTCAGTGGAAACTGCATGCACTCTGAAAAATTAGGCAGGCTTTTTTTAAGTATTTATTAACATGTATCCCATAAATATGGCCAGCAGGTGGCGCAGTGGGTTAAATTGCTGAACCATGAGCTGTCGATCGAAAGGTCAGCAGTTCGAATCCGCGACGGGGTGAGCTCTCGTTGCTTGGCCAGCTCCTGCCAGCCTAGCAGTTCCAAAGCATGTTAATGCGAGTAGATAAATAGGTACCGCTTGCAGGAAGGTAAACAGCGCTCCATGTTCCAGCTGCATACTACGCGCTGCGGCAAGGAGAGTCATGCCGGCCACATGACCACGGAGGCGTCTTCGGACTACGCTGGCTCTGAAATGGAGATGAGCACCACACCCTACAGTCGGACACGACTGGACTTAATTGTCAGGGGTCACCTTTACCTTTTATCCCATAAATCACCCTGGGTGCTTTCACAAAAATTAAATCTCACAGTCCAGTTACAGTAATCTTCCAAAGGAAAACAGTAAGTTATTCCTCCAAGTTTTTCTATTTTGCTCCTTTAAAGAACCTAAACAAGGGTTGCCACATGGCTTTTCATGTAAGTCTGGCAAAAAAAAGCCAAATACAAATGAAGCCCTCTAGTAGGTGCCAAGTAGTTAAAGCATAAGTGGTAGAGCAGCTGAAAGCCTAAAAAGCAATGAAATGGAGACCTGAATTGGTCTCACCACTGATCTGTGACAAGAGGGAATTAAAACGAGAGAGGCCTCTAGTCTCATTCAGTCCAAGACAGATCCCATTCCCTATCTGGCCATCACAAAGCAATCACAATAACATCATATTGTTAAGCATATAATTGCTTTTCCGCCACACACTTTGGAAATGCTGATTTTGCTGTCTGGTGATAGCATGTGCTCCTGTGGTTTTATGATGTTTCTTGATGTTGGTTTTATTTTTCAGTGTGCACATCCCTAAGAGCTGAATAGTGCCTAATACATTTATCAAATAAATACAATTCCTCTCTTTTTCCTTTTCCCACCATACCTCCCTTCCCCCATTTTGTTTCCTGCCACACATAATGTTACATTGTTGTTGTTGTTCAGTCGTTAAGTCGTGTCCGACCCTTCGTGATCCCATGAACCATATCCCGCCAGGCCTTCCTGTCCTCCACTATCTTCCTGAGTTCGCTCATTTTCATGTTCGTTGCATCAGTGATGCTGTCTAGCCATCTCATCCTTTGCCTTCCCCTTCTCCTTTTGCCTTCAATCTTTCCCCAGCATCAGAGTCTTCTCCAGAGAGTCCTCTCTTCACATTAGGTGGCCAATGTTACATAGATACAAATAATGTCTTTTGCATGGAGAAGAATCCCAGTTCAATCCCTGGCATCTCCAACTTTAAAAGTCAGGTAATAGAAATTGCTTTGAGGGCTTCTGTTACAAAAAAAAAAGTGGCTTATACATTTTGATAACAACTGGGAAAGAGCTCTGTCTGCTCCCTTTGAAATCTGCTGCTTGTTAGAGTAGGCGCTGGACTAGATAGACCAGGATCCTCAAACGTTCAGCAGCCAGGGCCACCCACTCAATCTTGCTCTTAATAGTGGGCTAGAGTGGGTCAATTGTAGGAAAGAATGTATACATTTTGTACGTAACTAAGAATTTTCACAATAGGAGAAAAATATTTGTAAAATATTTGCAACTGTGAGACTGCTTGCTTGCCTTCCTCTCTCAGTGAGAGTTGACCCAGGAGGAAGTAGGGGTGGTGGCAGGGGTGTGTGGGGTGAGAAGAGGAAGTCTAGTGAGGGGTGCATATACTTATAATGCCACTGGGAGCAGCAGACCGATCCAAATGCATTGGTGGGTCCAACATGGCCCACAACCCGTAATTTGAGGGCCCCTTTGACAGACCAAAGATAGCCTCAGAATAAGGCAGCAATATCTGTTAATATATGCAGTGTCTTCCACATTGCCCTGCACCAAAGTTTCATTATAGAAAATTCCTATAGAAAATGTATAGAACGTTTTAAGAGAATAATAGCAATACAGGATCAAAATTATATCCTAATTTTGATCCTGATCCTGTATTGCTATTATTCTCCTAAAATTCGATACAGATGATATCCAGAGTAAAAACAAGTGCATGGAGGAAGGACTGGGATTAGGATCATGCCTACTAGCCCGACTTCCATCCTCCAGCTGCCTAGGTTCCTGTCAGCCTAGATGTCTGTATGAAATACATGAATGACATCCTCCATTTTTTCAAGGTATGGATCATACTAACCAACCTCTGGGTGGTTAAAGGTATTCACTTAGGCTTATCTTCACCTGAATTTGTGACGGTCAGGCACAGTTCCCCCCCCCCCCCCTGTTCATTTTCACCCTGGCTGAGCATAGGGCTTAAGTACTTCCATATTTTAAGTGAATGTGAATTTTGCCTTGCTCTACACATGCAGCAAAACGAGGTGGAGATGACATCGCTGAGTGTTGAGAGGGTAGAATGAACTGTACCACTTCAGAGTATGAATGACGGAGTCACATTCCCTCCCCCACATAAGAGCAACAGAACCAAACAGTGGGACACATAAAGAACATGCTCATATGATGTGCTTCTCACCTATAATAATCCCTGGAACTCTTCCAAAGAGCTAGAACAATGAGGTCTGTTATTTATTGCATTTATATACCGCCTTTCTCATCATCAGATTTCTCAGCAGATTTATTCAAGGCGGTTTACATAGGCAGGCTATCCTAGACCCGATAAGGGTCTTTACAATATTGTTCTATTCATATATAGAACCTTCTGTACACAAGATGTTTCCCTTCCGAGTGCAGCCCTCCTTCTGGCTTGTGCTCTGCACTTCCAAGCTTCACAGTTTGCCCTCGGATGGTTGTCAAGTTGTTATCTCTCTAGCAGCTGACTCCTCCGCATTCCACGCTCTCACGCTACCTTCTCAGTGTCTTTGCGAGGTCTATCAGCAGCTTCCGTCTCCCATCCAAGCATCGACCATGCTTAGCTTCTTCAGGCAGGGCACTGGCTCAACCTCCAGGCTGGGACTCGCTCTCAAAGCCTTTGTGGTTGACTAGAGATTTGAACTCACATCTCCCCAAGTCTCCACTAACTATATCACACTGGCTCTTTAAATATGTGAAATCTGCATTGTGAACAATTGTGTAAAAGTCAAAGTGCATCCTTTTCCTCAGAAGACAGGGAGCACGGAAAGTGGATTGTGTGTTACCGAGAGTGGGAATTGGGATGCACAGGGAGAAGAAGCCACTGGAGACCACAGGCAAAGGATAATACCTAGAGAAATGTTGCTTGCCATGAGCAGTCCTTTAATATATAGTATGCTAATGTACAGGAACAGATTATCCCAGAACATTCCACCAAGGGCACACAGAATGTTCAATACATGTTTATGTATATACATTAGTTATAACATAGCTCAAGGCAACGTCTTCCTAAATAAGGTGTCTCTATCAATCTTGTATTTCTCTCCTACAAAATGCAAGCTGCTGCTAAGACTTGTTCTGCTCCAATAAACATCGAAGCCTTTTGAACAGGAACAAAGTAACGCATTTATTAACAAATATCATCATCACCCAAGTTTCCAAGGTTAGGAATTCAATTGAAAAATAAATGCTTCTTTGCATTACATTATCACATTTTGTGATGAAAGGTATAAACCAGCCCAGCACCAAATGCTCCAGTGATGGGAGCTTGGTTGCATGCTGTTTAAATATGCAATTGACTTATCTGAAAATGACCGATAAGATTTTGTAAGAGCCATCCTGTATTCCAAGGCTGACAGCCCAATCCTATCTTTCTCCGCCACTGGTGCAGCCGGTGGGGGAGGGCAGAACGGGAGGCTTTGGAAGGGAAAGGGGATTTAAATCTTTGTGCACCAGTGTGTGTGGGGGGGGGGGAGAGATAGGATTGGGCTGTCACTCTTGTTAGATGCATAAACAACCCAACATTTCGGTCTGCTGGTCTGGCTGTCAGTTTCACTGCTGCTACCAGAGTTTCTCTTTACACCCAGGGGACCCCCAGTTTCTAGTGACCACAGCCCAACACAGTGTTAAGCATGCTCGAACCCACTGGTATCAGAATGAATTGTGCTCAAGCCCATTCATTTCAAGTGGACTTGACTTCCTCTGTGATCATTGGTAGCCACTAACTACAACCCATCTATTCAATGTCCTCTTCTGCCCAGAGACCTTTAGCTAAAGACACTCACACTGCATAAATGAACTTGAAGCTAAATGTTAAGGCCATATCTTGAGGGAATGTATATAATCACTGAAACCCACAGCAAAACGCATTTAAACTCAAACAAGAATGACTCCTGCAAAAGAAGGTAGCAAAGTCGTCTTAGGATAGAAAAGAAAGACAGCATTAAATAGAATTCTCTGGGCAGCTTATCACAGGCTGCGACAGATGATACCGTCAGCTGAAGCACTGAAGCTTACAGGGTCCAAATGTGCTCATTTATATAGTGGAAAGACTCTAGTTTTCTTCCTTTTGGAAAAAAGTAGGTCAGACTGACACAGTGAGGGAGTATTTCACACACACTCTTACCCCATCTGTCCTCCCAGTAAGAGGTTAGGGAAAGCCCAGAGAAATACTAGGTGAGCCTTTCAAAATCATAACAAGCAGGCTTAGTCATTGTCAAGCCACTCAGCTGGGTTGGAAGTTACACAAACTCATCCTTTTTCACCCCTCCAGGAGACTTCACAGGTCAGGAAGTTGTGATTATCCAAAATGGGGGTGATTAACAAAGGGAAATGCCTGAGCAAATATTAATTATGACATGGAAGTTTCCCAGACAGGAAAGTGCAATTAGAAGCAGGATCTAGACATAATGGCAGCTACTCTCTGGCTATTTAGAGGATTGTTTCTTTCTACAAACAGGCCAGATTAGTAATTTGCATTTGAAAGGCACGATCCGTAGGGTTGCCATGTCACAGAAACTGACGCTGCAATCCTATACACACTCTCCTGGGATTAAGCCCTATTGAACACAATGGTATTTACTGCTGAGTAGACCTGAGCTGTGAGACTGGGCCAAATAAGATGTGACTACATATTCCTTGATGCTGTATATTTGGGTTTCATTGTTGATGGTAAATAGTGCGGAACAGGACCCAATCCAAGAAGCAGCCAGAAGAGCCTACTGATCAACCCATTCATTCTTTTAAGAGATGTCAGGTGTCTGGCTTCTAGTGCAGGATTATTGCTTTCTGTATCAGTCTGTTGCAGCAGCAGCAAAAACAACAACAACAACAAAGAGTCTGTTAGCATCTTAAAGACTAATGCATTTATATCAGCATAAGATTTTGTGGACTTCATCAGATGCAAGATACCTCACAGTCACAGGGTTGTTATGAGAATAAAATGACATCCTTATGCAGACCAGCCTATACTCCTTAGATTCAAATGTGATCAACGCACACATTTAGAGGGTCCCGTCGACATTATCCTGGGATCATCCAAATGTACTGAAGCTACGCAGTGCACTTGAACTGCAGCGTGCAAACATGGTCTCTCAGTTCTTGGGATTCTTCTTCCACAAAAGCACCACTATTTGGAAAATGAACTACTCCATTGTTCATTGCTGCCTAATGAGGTGGCCAGCAGCTGCTTCTACCAATGGGAAAAGTGACTCAGCTGAGTTTCATTGATATATATAAATGTCTGGGGTGGGACAAGAGGACTCATTTAAAAATCATTCTCTCTTTCATGAATGCACACAGGCTCCCTTCTCATCGTTTTTTATCGGTGCTTTTCTCACCTGCCCAGTGTCCTGAAACGTTCTGGAAAGATCTCGGAAGAATCTTCAAAGCACTGTAGGAATTAATGCTGGAAATGAGGAATGATGGTAACTTTGTTGGTAGTTTCGGTGGATTGTGGAATCCATTGTAGATATATGTGTGCATAGAAGCTTACAGAAGTAACTCATAGGCATTGCCTTATACGCTCCGAGGCCTTCAGTGTAGGTTCAGATGACATGTTGGCTTACATTTTTATTTTAAAATCTGATTATTTGCCTACACGCCTTTCCTCTGCTGTTTCTTTCCTATCATTTCTTAAAATATTTAAAAAAGAAACAAAAGCAGTACAACATAAATGCTTTATAGAGGTAATGTTGTGTGGAGCAGACTGAGGTAGGAATCTCATTGCCTAAAATATAGGCAAATTTTATTGCCTAAAATATAGGCAATGAGATTCCAATGAGAAATTTATTGCCTAAAGTATAGGCAATAAAATAATACTTTGCAATTGTCCATCTTACCTGAAATAAAATTCAAGATACGTCCATGGCGAGGAGGCAAAGACATAACAACATGGACTGTTCTTTTTTTTCCCTTGTGATTTTTAATTATAATACATTTTTCCTTGTGATTAATTATAATACATTTTTAAGGGCACAGTTTTGCCTTCTTTTCGATATATGAATGACTTCTTTGAAGCTGTGCATTGTTTTCTCCTCGACTGTGTTACAAAACAAACAGCCAAATTTTAAAATATGCAAATCCTTATTTCCCCTGGCCCAGATTTTAAAATGAGAAACAGACCCCCACCCACCCACCCACCCCCCATATATTTGTGCTTTCATGTTTTCAACTTCTAGCTGTCAATGGAAAGCTCTATTCATGCAGTCCACTGCTTGATAAAACAGTGCTAAACATGCATGGAACTCTTATCAATCTGTCAAGGTGCACTGGAAGAATTTGCCATGAAAAGGTAGAGAGCTCTGCAGAATGTGTAGGTGACCTCTTTAGACAGAGACTACAAAAGAGAGAGAGAGAGAGAGAGAGAGAGAGAGAAAGAGAGAGAGAGAGAGAGAGAGAGAAGTCACTCCAGGCTGATCATTTACAGTTCATAGAATATCCTCCCAGTTTGTCACCATGGTGCTGACGTAGATTAATACTTTGTTTCCCTCTCAAGAGCTAGGTTAAATCCCGCTTAGGCTTTGTGAGAAATAGATTTTGTGCTTTTAGGTCATCCTCTTCTGAAAGTTCATTATTTTTTTAATGGCTTCTGGGAGTGCTATAGGAGCTCTGCAGCCCCCTTAAACCTCCATCCAATAAAGTTTGTTATTGGACATAGGGAACTGCCTCTTACTGAGCCAGACCATGAGTCCAAGGAGTTCAGCATTGCCTACACTGACTGGTAGCAGTTTTCCAGGTAGCAGTTTCAGATGCCCACACATATACAAGCCATCTGCCCCCAATACACAATACATACACAGTGATGGATCCATCTATGTCCAAAACAATTGTGAAATATATATTTCACAATTGTTTTGAACATACACAGATGGATCCATCACGGGTAGTGGTCTTGCAACATCAAGTAGTGTAAATCAGCTACTATTATTTTTTTTAAAAAGTTGATTTCGCAATACATCCGAAGTGAAAACAAATTTACAGATCTCACCTTGCATTTCGATCTGAATGGGGATGATTTAATTCTGGGTGATTCTCTAATCAGAAGAATGTACAGGAGAGGACACCCTTTGCTCCCCTTTCATATCACAATGTGCCTGCATTATTCCTTATCCTTACAACTTATTTAAAACTTCCATACCTCTTTTCAATAAAATATACACAGTGGTTTATAAAGCTATTTTTTTAAACACACACATGAAAGCTAATAAAAATGATCAGTTACTGAAGAAACAACAAAACAAAAATGTCTTCACCTGTCTCTGAAAAGACCATAAAGAAAGAGTCAGGTGAATCTCCCAAGGGAGGGCCTTTGAAGCACCAGGGTTACCTGTGACAGTCAAAGTCCTGCTTCTTGTGGAGGCCAATCTTATCTCTATGCATGATAAAAGTTTCAGCAGAGCCCCATCAGTAGACTTCCAGTATTGGGTGATGTTGGTGATTGGATAATTCACGATTAGACCATGTAGTAGGGTTTTACAGGTCAAAACCAGCACTTGGGTTGGGTCCAGAAATGAACTATTGGTCAATACAGAGATCAAAACAGGAGTTATATGAGAAAACCAACACAACTCCATCAATGATAGCATGGTAGCAGGTATGCAGATTGTCTTCATGCACAGTTCCAGTGTAGGATTGCGTGTTTTACAACATACTTGCAAATAAAAGTTGGATCCTGTATTGAGAGGGCATCCTCTGTCATGATGCCTTTTAGAATAATTTTGGGGCATCCCAGAATTGGTTTGGGTATGCCTTCTCCTGGGTCCCACTCCATTCACTTTTTTTCCTGGCATAATTGTACATTCACAAAGTAGCAAACATGAATTGGTATCCTCTTTCTAGGCAAGACCCATCAATTAATCTAGGTCTAGTTGTTGGAAGCTTAGTGCCTTTTTGCTTGAGCTCTCAGAGCTGAAGTGTAACAGCTAGTGATAACACCTGTGTTTTTTAAAAACAAATACATGACCTTATTTTCCATGAAGGAGATCCCGCAAGGACTACATCTACACAAAGCAACGTAAACCGCTTTGTGATCTACTTTTGTTGAAAAGCAGTATATAAAGATGATGATGATGATGATGATGATGGTGATGCTGCTGCTGCATGGGGGAAATCACGCAAGCCTTCCTTTATACAAATGAGGGAGAACAGATCACAACAATATTCATGGTGTGTAATTTCAGGGATTTGCATCAACACACCATTTTTGCAATATGTCAAGTACACACAGGCAAATTGGCACCTTTTCCACCTGGCACAGTTCTCAGCACTACAACGACATCAGTTTATGCCTGCGGCAGTTCCTACATGCTGGGAGTCAAGATGACACAGGTCAAATAATGGTCAGGATGTGTACTGATGAAAATCAACTTCCACTTAGCACTGGCTAAGTCATACAGAAATGCTCTAGAAAAATTACACGCATAGAGCCAGTGGCACACACAGCATGATACTGCACATCCCCATTTGCCTCCCACTAATTGAAGTGCTAGCGATGGGTCTGCGATGCAGCAACAACAGCTGGCACAGAAGACTTTGTTTCTTTCATTTCCCAGATTTTTGCTAATCCCTGGGGGAACATGACCCAATTGCGGTGCGGTTACGGAGTTGCATCATTGTAGATGAAAGACTGTGTCACTCATGGGGGAGGAAGCACTGGAAATCCCCATTTTTTCCTGTACTATTGGAAGCAGAAAGTAGAACATGAGCACCCAATCTGTGGCACAACCAGTACAGGCGGTAGAGGTGCTGTGATGCTCCTGAAGCAGGGGCAGCTTATGGGCTCAATTATGACATAGAGTCAAGTCCTCTTCAGCACTGTGCTGTTTCCTGTTTCCCCCAGTTCAGTAGACTAGATGTGGGATGGGGACAACTGTACATCTACCATAGGGGGCACTAGATTGACACTAAATTACACTTTGCACTAGAGCTGTGGCACACTTGTCCAACGGGTTGTTGTAAAGACACAACTCTGCCGGTGCTCAGGCAGCATTCAAAATCTTGCCATGCGCACATCATCACCCCTGTCTGTAACACAGAGCCAGCTGGGGTTCTAAGTCAGCATAATCCTATGTGCTCTGAAGATGGCATGATGAAAACTGTAATGCTGGGAAGGGAAAAAAAATACAACCTGAAGATTAAGACTAAGATTAAGATTAAGACATGTCTCATAGCAAGATCCAACTCCCAATTTTTACCTAATTGTCTGCAATGGAGCTGTATTAATTAACCAGTGTGGTTAATTCAGCCACAAACCGTCACACTCTGTGTAAGACAGTAAGAGAAGTCACAGCAGGTTTTTTTACCCACAATATGAGCCCAACCCCCCAACCCCCGCTCTACTATTTGCATGATAGCCTAACAAATCAAATTGTGGTTCAGCTGTTAGTTTTGCCTCTCTCTCTCTCTCTCTCTCTCTCTCTCTGCCATTCAGGTAGGCTGCCTGCCTTCATTATTTTTAAAGCACCACACATACATTTAATTCATGGATGTGTTCATTTCCCCCTTTAAAACAACAGCAGCAGCAGCAAACATAGTAAAAAGCATTGCAAAACTACTTTGAGGATGGGAAGGACAGGGAATCTTGACATCACATGGCCAGCCAGTAGGCACCTTCCATGAGAGCATCTTCCTCCATTCAAGCTCCACCATGTGAAAACCAGCACAACCATTTCTAAGAGCTCACCTTGGAACAGGTATGTCTGCTTTGCCACTCTTATCGTGACAGATTTGGAGGAGCCCTCATCATAGGCCTTGATCAAACAAAGAGCAAGCCACATGCAGATTGCTCATATGCTTGCAAGATGACTTACAAAGGGGAGGGGATTTCAAAAACCCCATATGATACACAA
The DNA here is from genome assembly GCA_026170595.1 of Plestiodon gilberti rubricaudatus. Classification (NCBI taxonomy): domain Eukaryota; kingdom Metazoa; phylum Chordata; class Lepidosauria; order Squamata; family Scincidae; genus Plestiodon; species Plestiodon gilberti. The sequence continues at coordinate 120,308,134 of JANXHW010000001.1, read as the reverse complement.
TAATCTGGCTTGCTTGTATAGCTCTTTCTTCAGTCCCCTCCCTTTAACTCTTTTGGAGAAAAACTCAGAACAGATATACTCTTCCCACCACTCCCACCATCGATCATTTGCTTGATGTAGAGAAGAAGTGTGTTGGGGGGGGGGCGCGATATACATTATGCTACTGGTCCCAAGAATCTCTGGATCAGGGTGATCATATTTCAGCACATGTGCAAATACATTCAAATATCAGTAAGGGAGAAGACATTTTTTTCCAAATATCGGAATGGAATGGTGCTTGTTGTATCATGTGCATTCTGTCCTTAAATGCAAAGTGCAAATGCAAAGTTTTGCTCAGGAGTTTAAGTCACAGGAAATATTCTTCCAAAGGGATACACAAATCTATGGGTTACAAAAAAGCAGGATAACAGCATCAAGGGCATGTCTTAGTGAGTCATTTGTTTCTGTAAACTATCCAAATGTTCGTTGAAAGTAGAACACTTTTTTAAAAAAGTCCACATAAGGCAGAGTTCAGAAATAAAGGAGGGTTATGCAAGACTAGCAGGAAAATAAGCCGATGAATCCTCTAAAATAATATTGCAACATATTTTGGCTCTCACTTATTGGTTGCCATAGGATGTTTACAGAGTGAGCAACTGCTGAGCCCCAGGCAGGTTCGTACCATGGCTGCCTTTAAGGGGGGTGTTGTTGTAAAATGCCTTTCAAACATATTTGTCAGGAAAGAGAACTGTTAACTAAGGTTAGCAGTAAACACACGCGCGCGCACGCACGCACACACCAACCACTATTCCCTAATTGCCTAAAATCAAACATCTGAATTCTGCCTTGCCTGATTTGAATCTGACTCCCCCCCACTCCACTCTGAAATAAAGAATTATTTGTCATGCGACTAATAAAAACAGAAGTCCTAAAGAAGCCACATCGAGATCTGTTCAAGAGCTTCTAATACATGTTGAGTCATTCCAGTGATTTCATTACCTGCCCCTGGAATGAAGAGTAAACAACTGCAAGATGGAGAGGGGAAGAAAAATGGCTGCCGTGGGAGGCATGGATTCACAGCTCTGTGACTCTTGAGGATGTGGCCTCTCTGTTAACTGAAACAGAATGGACTGACTGGACTACGAAGAAATGAAGCCCCCTTTAAAGAGAAGAAGATACAAAGAAGAAAGAGTGCTACTGATGAAGACATAACAGTCATGATGGATGAGAAGTTGAAGCTCAACTTCACTAATAACAGAGGCAGTAAGCAACTTACCAAGACAGTAGTTCTCCACTGGACTTTGCAGAACTTTGTTCTCTCCTATATTGTTCTTCAAATTCCAAGATGAATGTAATAAATGGTTCGAATGCTCCCTTCTGCTCAGTTCTAGGATGTTATCTATCAATCAAACTATTATGACTGAGTACCATTAATCTTAATCACAGAGCATCACTAAACTTGGAGTTTCCGGTCTACCGCACTGCAAAGCTTGTCTAGTCCCATTGCTGGATTCTGCAGACAAGCCTAGAACAAGACCTACAATGCTGTTTTGGATGAAGGATGCTGGCAGGTGAGGCCTTAGCAAGACCAGCTTCTAATCTATGGTGCTGTGTTTCAATGCCACACCTCCATCTATGTGAGCAGGTTCATGTGACCTTTCTGAAGAGGTGACTGACACGGTGAAGACATCACACAATGATTTTGGGTTTGGGGACACATGCCGAGATCAGGAATAGTCAAGACCTGGCTCAAACCAGATCTTATATATGGTCCAGGATATGGCCAACCCCACTTTCAAAGCATCCAAATGATTGGTGAGCACAGCTAATAAATTGTCACTTTATGATATCAGTCCCCACCTCAGAATGGTTGTGAGAGCTGATTCAATATAGGTGTGTTTCATCTAATGCCCTCCCCACTTCATTTTCTCCACCCTGTTCTCATTCCACCCCATTCCATTCGTAGAACCACTTGGAATATACAGTAATAACCTTCTACCTTTCTCCCTTTGTTGCAACAGAGACAAGGACAATAACAAACTCTTGTTTGTTTTTTTCCCCAAGAGTTCACCATTGGAATGTGTTGTTCTAAGCAAGGAATAACAGACATTTACTACAGAAACTGTAACCTTTTGTTTTCCATAGAAGCTCAGTAGAAGTGAGCCTAAACTAAAAGGCTTTGAAAACGAGCAAAAGCATTAATTCCTCTCTTTCAACAACAGGCCTTTAGATCAATACCGTACTTAACAGAGGATTGTGTCCTGTAAAATATCAGCGTGTGAAGTATATTTTAACGTCTCTTCCTGCTGAACTATGAATAGACTGAAGCTAGAGGTGACCTTTTCAGACACTTTTATCCCAGACAGTAGTTTGAAAGGAGTCCAGTGGGAAAAAAAAAAAACACTCAGCCACTTTCCTTTCCCATCTCTGTGCCACCATCAAATTGATCACAAAGGCAACGATACCAAAAGCCAGCTTCGTTTGGATAAGTATGAGAAACATTTGCCACAGGTCCAGAAGGCTCAGATGATGAGATGAGGCCATTGTTTTTGTTTTCTTTGACATGGGGAAGGGTTCAGAGGAGGAAAAAAGTCAGGACTTCAGCAACCAGTGGAGATGGCTAACCCGCTCTGACACAGTGTAGAGGAGCAGGCAGCAGCACGATTGTCTAGGGCAGTGGTTCTCAAACTTTTTAGCACTGGGACCCACTTTTTAAAATGACACTCCATCGGGACCCACCTAGCTTTATGAGACTTTAAAAAAAGTGATCTAAAAAGAAATAATATTTATTTATTTATTTACACGTAATATTTTATTTATTTACTTGCAAAAAAAAATCAATCCATTTCTTGTAATGAGGCAGCCCTAATGAATAGCCTCAAGGCTTGAGGGGCTTAGTTATGTGACCCAGCCTTCACCTGCCCCCACTACCTGTCATTGACAGACTTGGGGGGAAAAAAACCCCAAGACTCTCAAACATTTATCTCCCTATATTTACACAAGCTTGCAAACTGCAGGAGCTCAGCTCTTTGCAGGGTAATTAGCAGCTATCTGATTTTTGAATAGCCCCAGGGCTTGAAGCAATTACTTATCTGACCTTTCCATCACCTGGAACCCACCAGAAATCAGGTCGCGACCCACCATAAGAACATAAGAAGAGCCCTGCTGGATCAGGCCAAAGGCCCATCTAGTCCAGCTTCCTGTATCATACAGTGGCCCCACCAGATGCCTCAGGGAGCACACAACCAACAAGATAACCTGTTTCCTGTTGCCACTCCTCTGCACCTGGCACAGAGAAAACCAAGTGGGTCCCGACCCACAGTTTGAGAAACACTGGTCTAGGGACCAGAAACAATGTCGCTTAGTGTTTAAGGTAAGAAAATAGAGCTGCGTGGGAGAGTAGGGTTCTGATCGATCCAGATACCACCGCCTTCTCTCTCAGCCCAGGTTTTCACCTCCATGGGAGGGGAAGGGGCTTTCCAGAGGCTTTGAAGCCTCAGCCGCTCTGCACAGCAATCGAACCTTCTCCATTGAGGCGATGGTGGTGATGGGGGAAAAGGCCGAATCAAAGGACCTAGGCACAAGGTCATTGTCCCTTCCCCAGGCACATGAGCATTCCTGGGGAGGGCACAGGAGCAATTTTCCTTCGCAGGGAGGTTTCCCCAAGTAAGTTGAAGGGAGCTCCTCTTCCCAGATGCTGTCTGGGAAGGGAGATAACTAGAGAAAAGAAACAAAAACTAGAAACTAGCCAAGCTATTTAAGAAAGCTAAGCAGGAGCTAAGCTCCAGATCCTGCAACCAAGGCAAGGTCAGTCTAGGTCAGTCCCACTGAATTCAATGAGACTCCCAGCTAAATGTGCATAGGTTTTCAGCCTTAAAAAACTACTAGACACTGTTGCCTTCCCAGAAGAATCTAGTCTGCTGAAATGCTAAACGATAAGCAATAAGTATTCCATTTCACCCTATTTACATGGACTCATGAGAAAACAATTTTGCTAACAGTGAGAAAAAGACAAACACCTTGTAGCACATTGTCTAGCTGACTGCAGCAATACTGTGTCTCTAGTGTAGTGCCAACTGCAGAAATTCAGTTAATGATGCATGAACAAAAAATATCAGCTTAGGACAGTGGTCCCCAAACATCCCCCTGCCGCGACCCACCTCCCATGGTGGGACTCAGAAGGCCTCCACAGGCCTCAGAAGGCCTCTGGAAGCAAGTGACTTTCACAAAACTGGAAGTAAACAGGGAGTGACTTCTGGTTGCTTCTGGAGGCCTTCTGAAGTTTGAGGAGACCCGGCACGGCCTTCAATTGCGTCCAGAGGGCTCCAATTTGGAGCCAACCGGACGCAAGGACGGGTGCGAGGACCCAACTCAAGGACCCACTGGACATCAGGCTGCAACCCACCAAGTGGGTCATGACCCACACTTTGAGAAACCCTGTCCTAGGATAAAGACATACAGTATATCCACATGAGACATACCAAAATAAACTTATTTTCCCCTACAAAATGGACAGTGTGTCATGTGCCTGAGATAGACTTTTATCAAGAATGTTGTTGCTGTGTTACTATTACTTGCAACAGATGTGTGCAACCCCCCCCCCTTCCTTGGGCTGATAGAGCTACTCCAACATATTAATTCATAGACTCTGTTGTGGGTGCACCGATATTCTTCTCACTTCCAGTCCATCAAGGCCAGTGGAAAAGTTGTGCAGCCTCACTTTTGAGCTTTGTAATCTGCTCTTTTCACCAAAGAGAACTACATATTTTCTTCCATTTCTCCAAAGGTTTATGATAACCATGTTTCTCAGGTATATAATCAGTGCTCCATTTTTTTCCAGAATCACACAGGACTGAAACCCTTAAATATACAGTGAACATTTAAATGAGCTGCAGATATGATGGGCTATTTCAATATCAGCCACTATTGGTGAAGAAACAGCACTCAAAACTATTTGACTACTTGATATTTTAAAAGGGGAAACACCATAGATTAAGATGTGTGAAGGGTTTCCAAATAAGTAAGTGTGGGTTCCACTGTGAGTCTCAAGTTTCCCAGGAAGTGGCTATAGGTTGTTTATTTAATGTACACTGTATATCCCACTTTTCAATTATCAGTGAGGCTCAAGGTGGCTCACAACAATAACATTAATACAATTAAATCTTTTTTTTTAAAACAATTAATGAAAGCCAGATAAAATATTTTCAAAAACAACTGGGTTAAATACTCAGCTAGCTTCCCTACCTGGCATCACAGGTACGTTTTGACAATGTCGCAAAAAGCTAACAAGCAGGCAACAAAATGAACTTCCCAAAGGAAGGAGTTCCAAGGACTCCTACCAAAAAGGCTTTCGTTCTTTCTCTCATTAGGCCTATCAATGAAAATTACATATTTTAATTTATTATGTTATTAAGTGAAAGTGGAAATGTTAATCCATCATTTGCGAATGAAACTTGCAAGGGCATTGACCTTTCATTTCCTGCAGCGTGCACTCTGTTTTCCAGATCCTATTGGTCACTTGTGCATGGTTTGGGATCAGAATCAGCTGGGCTCCATTCACACGTTGATGGTGCGGATGCTGCAGAGAAGACAAACATGTGCTCCACTGTCTCTCACTGACAGAATTTGAATTACTCTGATCCAAGCTGGGTCTGCTCCACACAAGTAGTTGGCCACATAGTTTGACAGTGGCAACCACGCCATTAGTCTGCTCAACTGCCTTCAAATATCAGCATAACATAAAAGTAGAGTAGTAGTATTTCCCCGTCTCCTTCCAGAGTGCCCCCCCATCCACCGAGTCTAACACCTGTAGTGACTGTTACCCACTGTGGATCCTCTATCAGATCTTCAGAGGGAAAAGCTCCCCCATTGACAGGATTGTAGAAAACTAGCCCTCAAACTGAAAAAAATGAGCGAACTCAGGAAGATAGTGGAAGACAGGAAGGCCTGGCGGGATATGGTTCATGGGATCACGAAGGGTCGGACACGACTTAACAACAACAACAACAGAACTAGCCCTCAAACTGAAACCTTTGTGAAACACTTGATGATTTGAGACAGGTAGGTCAGGCAGAAGCGCTGTGTGGCTTTAGAACGGTATCTCGCCCATGAAAAGGACTTGCAGCCAGAATCACCATTCCCAGAAACTTATCCAAGGCCAACAGGCATGCATTGGGATAGTGACTGATTTGGCTAGTGCCATTGCTGAGGCTTGCCTCCCTGCTGATTAGGAATACATTTTATCTGACAGCATTAAGCACCATCCCCAGAAGAAGAAGGAGCTGAGTCCGTTCCAGAAAAACTGTTCAGTTTATTACGAACCTACCACTCTGAAGCATGCTGATGGTGTGTGTGTGTGTGTTCGTTCAACATCACACTGACACTGACATTGCAGAAACAATGGGAAACAAATAAAAAGATTGTCCTAGAAGGGTCTGTCTGTGTCTCTCAGAAATGCCACCAGAGCCATCAGAATAATCTGGGTGAGGACACTGGGAGCCAAGGTAGAACTAAAATGTCAAGTCGAGATCGGTACTGCTGATTCCTATAGCAGAGGAACCTACAATGACCGTTCCTGATGGAGAAATAGGAGAAGATGTGGCGGGAAATAGAACTTGACACAGGAGTCTCAGTCTATCTATTCCAAAGAATTATACCCTGCTTTTCACAACTAAACATATGCAGTGAGATCAGGAAACGTCGTTATGCAAAAACAGGCAATGAGCTAGGATTCTGTTCACTCACCTGAGGTTCTGAACAGCACAGACTATTCCATTCTTATCTAGATCCCAGAAGAACATGGGGAGGAACCCACCATGTCTTGCAAGGCTAGAACTGGTTGGATGGCCATGTGTTCCTCCAGCGATTCATCTCATTTTATAACTATTTGTATTCACTATATAAATCATTGACGCATAGATTGGGATTCAGTAGACCAATCCTCTGATCGGAACCAACACATCCTATAGACCTGGCTGCCATCACAGGTGCCTGCCCAGCCCTTTCTTGAAACCTCCAAGGACAGAGATTTCACAACCTCCAGCAGCTTGTTCCAGCAGTGCTGCTCTTACAGTAGATGACTCATTTGTACTTTTCTGTTAACATTTTTGGCTCCACCGTAACACTTATTAAGTTCACTAGATTGTTTCATAGACTTCAACAAAACGTTAGTAAAGAATGGATCGCTAGTAATAGCTTTGGTATGTATTACATTCTTAGTCAGAGGACTCGCTCAGACTTTTTCAAGTTCATACAGTATTATTTCAAGGTCTTGAGGAATATTTTTCTTCCCTGCCCAGTACTTTCACATCGGATTAGGTTCTATTCCATTCTCCATTTGCTTGGAAAAAATGGTCGTTTGGGCTTGGAAGTCCCTCAAGCAAATTTTGGGAAAGATCTCTTCTTTTTGGTTTATTTCATGGCACACACTTTGACACAAAGTAAACTCAGCTGCATCCTGATACCATATTTTGAAAATGACTATCATACTGAATTACTGGAATTCATCTGCAAACTGCCAGGAGACTGCAGAGCACAAACAGTAGAGGTGAAGCACAACAAAGCAATCAAATTTGCTGTACAGTTAGGATCTGTTTAGTGTTTTAAAAAATGCAAACCATAAGTTCCAACCTAGTTGTACTTGTCCACATGAAAGAATCCCCCACACACATTTAACACCAACAGAATATTTAAAAGACCAACTTTTCCTGCATGATCTCATTTGTTCACATGGGTCATCTTTGGAGGCTATGCTCCACATTGCATCATCATCAGAAATGATGGGAATGTGGACTAAGGATCTCCTTGCCCCAGGAAGCTCATCTCACCTTCTTTGTGGTGGCATTGCTTTTGGTGAACACTTTTCTATTCACTGTGCTTGTGGGTTTCTGTGGAAACGCTTTCCAACAGCACAAGTCCCATATGGCTGTTTTCATGACTACTTCCTGCAGAAATCATCATTTGGTGTTATAAATACTGTAAGTTAGTAAAACGATGGTTATCCCCTGAGTTGGCTCACAAAATTCAGTAGAATACAAATTAAGTTATTGGGCTTTATCAATGTAACTGCTAAACATCATCAGACAGGGTGTTCGCAAACACAGAGCGCAATCCTCCATAACTTTAGAATGGCAGAACGTGCGCTCCACTGTTCTAAAGTGTCGCGAACATGCTGTAAAGCACGCTCACGACTACTTCAGAGTAAGGGAGGCCGGCGCAAGGCCGGCCTCCCTCACTCCGACACTGGACCAGGACATGGCTGCTGGCGGAAGGTAAGAGCTCCCGCCAGCGGCTGTGTGGGCGGTCCATTGGGCAAGGAAGGGGGGCCATTGACCTAGTCGGCCCGGGAGAGGAAGTGGGATGGCATCAGCCATATCCCCAACCCTGCCGGGCCGGCTAGGCCATTACACAGCCTCCTTTACTTCTGCCAGCTATTTAGCTGGCGGAAAACCGAGACCTATCGGGCTGGCCCCGGTTTACATCCAGGGAAGGGAATGAGTGTCCCCTTCCCCAAGTAGACCTCCGGCCCGCCATCGGACAGGCAGCCGGCCCTGGGCCGCCGGCCGGATCCTTACACAGGATTGCGCTTACGGAGAGATCATAGATATTCTGCAGCGGTGGAAAGGTTTTGCAAGAATGAAGCTACAGAATGGATGGAGGCTCTTGTTACTGGATCTAGGGCTAGCTGCTAGGTGATAAAGCATACCATGTAAATGGCTTGGGCCCTTTTGAATGCACCAGAGGCGTCAACAGGCACCCCCGAGGTAGGGGCGGCCCCCCCGACGCCCCCCCAATAAAACTGTCAAAAAAAATAGGTTTCGGTTTTGAAACCTATTTGACAGTTTTTAAAAGTTTTTTTTTACTGTTTTCGGGGGGGGGGGTTAAGTGTTAAAGGGGCAAACGTTAGTGTATGTGTGCTTTCCTGCACTTATCTTGAATAGGGGAGCCTCCAGCAACGATCTTCTTCCTGCGCCCGGGCACACCTTCTCCCTGCGCCCGGGCGTGAGCTCCTTAAAGCGCCCAGCAGTGCTTTAAGGAGTTTGCGCAGGCGCAGAACGTGGAATGGAAACTTTGTCGTTCTGCGCCTGTGCAAATTCCTTAAAGCGCCCAGCAGCCATGCCACGTCATACTACAACATCTCCTAGTACGCTTTGGTTTTCCGTGGTCAGGATTAGACAGCGATGCAATCCTTTAATTTGCACTTTGGTTTAAATGTTGTTACCTGTCCTGCGCCCCTTTTGGATATGGTAGGGTAGAAACTGAAACCCTACTTTGCTTAGAGTTGTCAAAACTCATTTCTATACATATTGTAGACATGCACTGATACATGTAACATGACTATGTGCTCATGCACGCAAGCAAGCATTCCTGACAGGAATTCGCAATCCTGGAAGAAAACCACAAGCGTTTTTTACAGTACCTATGTATAACTGCACTGTGACAAGTCCTCAAAAGGACTTTTGGAAATAATATAGTTCTATCTTTTAAAACCAAAAATAGAGTGTGTCCTTGTGCATCAAGTAGAGAAGTTCAGGCCTAGGGCTGTGAGGAGAAAATGGCATTTACAATCTGCCTCTTAGAAGGAACTGGGCTCCTTTTGCCAAAAGGTTTTCTTCACACCAGCATGAAACAGGCTTCAGTGTTTAATATAATTCACTGAAAATGAGCAACCATTAGTCAGCCACATTTTTATATAATTATTGGCAGTGCAAAGGAAACATGCACACTTCGAACGGTTTGCCACCCAAACAGAACAGAAGCTGCTCACACAGGCTCCAAAGAAGGAGGTGGACTGAAGTAAGGGGAGTTGAAAGGGGGGGGGGGGAGATGCAATTCCCCTCATTCAAGCTGCTTTTTAAAAAAAATTAAAAAGGAAGAAATCACAGTCTGGTTTTAAAAACAAAGCACATTTATTGTAGGAGTTTAATTGGAAAGACTTTCAAGTAATTTAAACTCTGGCTGCTTTTATCAAACTAATTTCCCTCCAAGTTTGCATATTAATGAAATTTGATGCTGCCATTCTGAGGAACGCTATGAAATTGTAAGACAACAACAGTCGAGACTGGTAATAGTTGTGCCAAAAACCACCAAGAAGGAAATGCTTTGGTAGAAAGCAAGTCTGTCAAATTGTCACACATGCACCACGTTACCTCCAAGAAAGTCTTTGGCCGAGACTATTTTGTATTGGAAAGTCACTAATCCAAGAAGGGCTAGTTGTTGGCCATTTTTCAAACCATGGTCCGTTCCCAAAGCAAAAGATTCCATATTTTGATTTCAGCCACAAGCTTTGATATCCAAGTTTCATACACTTTACTACTTTATCCTGAATCTCTGACCAAAATGTGAAATTCAGATTAAATTTTAAAAGTAGTTCTTTTTGACAATCAGCAACTATCAAGCTTAAATATCCGACTTTTTAAAAAAGTTTGGAGCAGTATAATTTGAATTTACTCTAGTTCCAAGTTTGTCCCCCAAACTGTGGCAGTTAGGTTTTTTTTTTTTTTTAAAGGATGAATTTAAATAGATGAATGCATCTGCTTTTAGTCATGTTTGAGAAATGCTGTCATGTAATAGGAAGTATATGGAGAAAGGGCACTATTCAGACAAATCAAACCTTTAAGGTTCCATTTTATTGCAGTGGAAGAATGGAATGCAGTAGAAGAATCAACTACATGCTTAATGAACACTGTCTTGGGAGTAAGCCACACTAAACTAGCGAGAATTACTTTAAGAAAACATAGGAATTGGCATTATATCAGTTTCCTTAAAGTGGGATACTTAGCTTTGATTCAGTGGTGTACCCTGCCGCCGGGGGCTGCCAGAATGGGTGTCCCCCCCCCGCCTGGTGACACCTGGAAGCGACGTCAGACGGGAGGTAGGGACTGGGCACCCACGTCTTCAGCTTCTTCCCACAATCAGGGAAAAGCCAAAGACACGGGCGCCCCAGGCTGCCAGTGGCCACGTCTTCAGCTTCTCTTCCCAGCGATCGGGGAAAAGAAGCTGAAGATGCGGGCAACCTAGGCTGTCAGTGGCCGCGCCTTCAGCTTCTCTTTTGGGGAAGCGTCTTCTCTCCGCTATTGGGGAAAAGAAGCCGAAGACGCGGGCGCTGGAGTGACAAAGACTGTGGCTGTTTAAGCAGCTGGGGGCAGCTGTGTCTTGGCTTCTCTTCCCTGATCGCAGGGAAGAAAAGCCAAAGATGTGGTCACCCCCCCCCCAGCCACTTAAACAGCAAAGGCCTTTGTCGCACCCCCTTCGGCTGGGTGGCGTTTCGCCCTGGGGCAGCCCCGCACCACCATCCCCCCAGTACACCGCTGCTTTGACTGGATGGTACCCCAGGGCTGCAATCTTTAATACACAGAGTAGAACATCAGTAAGTCAATGGAACTGACTTCTGGTTCAATATGTGTACTCTGTAGGCTACTGTGGGGTACCCAAGTTCAAATCCCCACTCACCGTATGACGGAGGATAAGATAGGGGCCACATTGGCTTGCGAGGGGCGTGATACTGTATCCTAGCCTTTGGTGTGAAGGTACTCCATAGCTATACGCTCCTTCCATTCACAATGGAATCAGGGAAGGGCCCCCTGTATGACTGCAACTCTTCTGTTAACTGGAGCCTGCAGCCACAGTGCACCTTTGCGCAAAAGGTTAGGACACGGCCCATAATAAAGAAACAATGCACAAAGGGCCATGTTACCGCAGGAATAATGTCAAACAAAAAAATAACCCTTCACAAACGGAATTTAGTTAAATATGCACATTTTGTTTATTGAAGAGATTAGGACGAAAACATTAAACCAAATACAAGACAAAGCACCAGAGGCAGTAAAATCCCACCATGCACATCACCAATCTTTCCTCCTACAAAGTTTATAAAATAAACGGTTAAAAAAAAAAAGTCCCTCAACACAGCACCATCTTCAGAGTGTAAAAACGTTACTCCTTTATTTTCTCAGATACCAAAATAGAACCAAGGCAGGTCAGCTGCAGCTTTGTCTCTTGATAAGGAACTGTGAACCATCAACTTGAGAGTGGGATCGAAACCTTCCTGCAGGGCAGGCAAATAGCATCCATACGTCAAATGCCAAGTAGCTGTACGCACATGCCACATACTATCATTAAGCACAAAATTCAAGTAACATTTACATACTACAGAGTCCACATGTACCTACCCAAAAAACAGGACCACTTCACAAAAACGCATACAGGCAGTAACATCAGAACAACTGAGGTACTGGAAACACAAATATTTATGCCAAGAGATTTTTTGTTGGTTTTTGTTTTGTTTCCCCCAATATCATACAGCAATATAAAAGCAGTAATAAAAATCATTTGCCAGTCTAAATCAAAACAAAAGCTTTCTAAGGAAGGTGGTGGTGGTGGTGGTGGTGGGGAGCTAAAGAAATCATCATTTTCATAGTAATAATAATAATAATAAAAAAATATGTCATTCAGGGACAGGAATACCTGAAGAGAAAATAAAAGTGTTAACTACACAGTATGTAACATGTCACCCCAAGTCAACCCGTAATTGAAGTACTGGCTTAATTCATCACAACTGTGACAGTTTCATCAATAAATAAGTCTTGACAATACAAAAAGGTGCATATTACTGTGTACTTTTTAGGAGACAGATTTGTATCCTAGTAATGTTCAGCTTATTCATACCCTTTAATAGTCGTATTCAGGGCAGATCCAACAAGAAGAAAATTAGAACATCCTTTCTATTAAAGGAAAAAAATGACCAAAACGAAAACGAAAACAAAACACACAACCAACCCTAAAGACACTGCCTTGCCAAGAAATTAAAGAGGGGAGGAAATGCCATACTTTTTCTTTAATAAAGAGCCCCTCTGTTCATATTCATGGCAGTCCAAGGAAAAGCTGGTTCCAGGATTAGGGTTCTCTCTTTTTTTCTAATAATCCAAAGGGTGATTTTTTTATCACATGTGGTCAAATTTATGTCCAGTATGGTAAAGTGAAAACCAGGATTTCAAGAAACCCGTTGTTTTTTTGGGGTTTTTTTTTTGAAAAGAGAGAATTATTCTTTTCTTTTGCTATTAAAGCAACACAGCAGGAGGTCTGATTTATAACCGCTTCCTGCAACAAAACCATTTGACCAAAAAAATAAAAACCAGAACAGCTTGTTAAGTGACAGTCCCTTTTCTCTTAAGGGAACAAAAATATTTTCAAATGTCATTTCTCCTCCTGACAAGAATTAAGTAGTTTATTTAGGACTGCGAATTAGAAAAAACTAGCTACCAAGAGACATGAACCAAAACTTTGCTTAGCACCCACTTTCTCATGTCCTCCTCTGTGCACTCCCCACATGCCCTCCTGAAAAGAAAAATCCCACTGCAACTATTAAACATCAGATTTTAACAAGTAAAACAGAAGAAAGAAGAAGAAATCAAATAATAGCTAATTGTACCTTCCCTGAATAATGGCTGAAGTTAAATATCTAACAGTGCGATGCCAAGATGCAAGTTCAGGCAAAAGTTTCTATTCACTGGGAACTGCAAGTATTTGAATGAAACGGAATTCAGGAGTAGAATAGTGGCTGCACCGGAACGTGGTTGTGCGGTGTCCTTGGCTCCATAAAGATGAGAAGCTACAGTTGCTCCATTCTGCCTTCCTCCTCTTCTTCTATGTCAATCTAACTTGATAGCAACAATTCCTCTCCCAAACCGTCCATCTCCATGCTACATCTGTTGTCAGCTCATTTCTTGGGCATTCCAAGTTGTTGTTTTTGCTATCAAGCCAGGCTGAGACACGCAGCTATAATTCTCTGCATGATCAGGAAGAGAACTCCCTTCATGTTGCCCTTTCCAGATCATGCACCGTCTGACCACTAGTCCGAAAGCTCAGTTAAAGAAAGGGTCCGAGTCCTCTTCCATATTGACGTCAGGCACCAGCTGATCTGTTACTTCCTTAGCACCATATCCTGAATTAGACACATTAAAATCTGTAGAAAACCAAGGGTGGTCCAGAATTTCCTGCGAAGTCAGCCTTTCTGAGGGCTCCCGGCGCAGAATGCTACGTATAAGGCATTTTGCCTTGGGGGACAGAGTCTCTGGAATGCTGAATTGCCCGCGGCGGATCTTGCTGAAGAGAGAACTAGGCTCAATGTCATGAAAGGGATAGCGTCCAACTAGCATTGTGTAAAGCATGACACCTAGACTCCACACGTCCGCTGCCTTGCCAGAGTAGCTGCCATTTGTGTTCAAGATCTCTGGGCTCACGTAGGCTGGGCATCCATGCTTATCGGAAAGAGAGTCGTCATTTCCTCGCAAAATGTAGGCATCTTCAAGGCTCTCCAATTTTACTCTAGTCCTGTAGAGTGAGAAGAGAGAGGCAACTATTACACTCACGGACAAATTACTCAGTTACCATACAGTGGCAAGACAATGGAAATGCGAGAATGCTCACTAGTACTGTAGTTCTTTTGACTTCTTGAACCATCATCAGAGAGACAATATATACATGCAAATAAAGAAGGCCTTTCCCTTCAACCAAGGAAAGCGAAAGAAAACTGTTGCTGAAAGTGGTTTGAGAAGCACCTGAATTCCTTTCATTCCACTGTCACTTTTGGTCAAACAGGGTAGTAGGTTTTTGAAGAACAAAATCCACCAAACCCCATTGATTTGATATGAAAACAGCATGAGCGTACACATCATGAATCCCTCTTTCAAACTGCATTAAACTACATCCACTGCCATATGGTATAGAAGGGGAGTTTAAGTCACTGTTCTTCTGGATCCCCAAATTTGGGCTGGTCTTGTGTAGTAGGCTCCATCATGGGTGGGCAGAGAGAAGACGACATCATCCTACAGCACCACCTGTTGGGAAGACGTGGGCTGCCGGGCAGCTGCTGGGGGTGATGAGGGGGAGCAGCTGAGGAGGGCGAGGGAGAACAAAAAAGGGGAAAGGCAGAGAAGCCAGGGGAGGTGCGAGAAAGGGGAGGACCCGGAAGAAAAAGGAAGACAGACAATGAAAGCGAGAAGGAGGAAGCAAGGCTGTGAAAACGAAACATGAATACAGAAGAGGTGAAAGGGAAAAGAACCTGAGAAAAGGAAAGGAAGAACAGAAGATAGAGGGGGAGACAGAAGGACACGGCTCTGTGGGAGTGTGGGGAAGACATCAGCTCACATCCCCTCAGGGATACTAAGTCCTCAGTAAAGGGAAGTTACTTGGTTTTCACTGGCAGAAGCCGTAAGAAGGCCCATGAGTTCCCACTCCTTGCGAGATGGAGGTAGGCCCTTGGTAACTGGGAAAGATGGGCAAGGGGAAGCTTTTGCATTATGTATAACCCCGCATGAACTCTTTGCGACTGATTAGCTGAAAATACCTAGCGAGTACTTTCAGTTATGAGAAATGTGTACGTCGCATGAGAGTGCCTTGAACAAACCCCTTCCTTGAGCAGCATCTTTTGTCTCATTCAACTAATCCTTTTGCTGGGAGGCCGCCCCCTGGGCAGGCCACATCATATCCCTCACACTACTACTGTATACACACCTGCCCCTTAGGATGACTCCGATGGGGCAGGAGGCCTCACACCTTGGCAGCTAGCCACCAGTTGTGGTTTCTCCTGACCCCCCCTTCCCTCCCCAGTTCGCTAGCAGACACAAAGGACTCGGGTGTGTGTGTGTGTATATGTGTGTCAGCTCTCACTTTACACTGGGTTGCAAGACACTCTGAAGCAGTAAGTCTCTCTCACCATTCCAAAGTAAATGACTAGATCCTTTCCTCCTGCAAGTTCAAGAGGATTCAGAGTGTCGTTGCCCCCCCCCCACTTCACACTGCGCTTTGGAGTGGCCATAAGAGAGACCAGCTGCTTCCCACTACCCACCAAGTTCAGCTCAAAGTGAGAAAGAACTCTTTCACATTCGTGAGTTCTCTATGATGCAGGGAGAAGGGAAGTCTCAGGTCATCTACAACTATGATTGCCAGGAAGAGATTCCTGGTTACTTACAATTGCCTTTGTGGAACCCTGATTTTTCCCTCCCACGTCAGAGTAAGTGAAAGGAAGCAGTCCAAAGATGCTCTTTCATGCAAGCTGAGAATCAGCCAACATGTTTGACAAGATGCCAGACATTGATGAGGCAAACACATATTCAGAGAGCAAGATGTACATTGGCCATTTCCGAAAGTAACTTTCCATACATGTTTAGGTCAGTTTGACAGGTCTCTTAGATATAGGTTGAGAAAAATAACATATAGAAAGCAACCTTTAGCAGTTCCAACTACATACAGTATGTCCCACTGATTTTTAGATCATCAGTTCTCAAACTGGTTTAAACTGGGGACGGCCCGATGGGCCTCCTCTGATTTCTGCCAGCTAAATTGCTTGCGGAAGTAAGAGGAGGCTGTGTAACGGCCGAGCCGGCCTGGCAGGAGACGGGGATATGGCGGATGCCATCCCCGCCTCCTCCCAGGCCAGTTCAGTCAATGGCCCCCCTCCCTCGCTGTCCGGATGGCCCCCGCCGGGGGATCTCTTCCCTTCCTCCAGTGGCCATGGGCGGGCGGCCTTGCACTGGCCTCCCTTACTCCCGAGTCATCGTGACGGCTTCCGGCGGCAGAGCACTCACTCCACCGCCGGAACATTAGTTAGGATTGCGCTGTTATTCTTGTCTGAATTAAACCAGTTTATTTGCTTTCATTAAGTTTATCACTGATGTCAGAATCTCAAGATTAGATCCAATAACCAGTTCTCCCAGTTTGCTAAGAAAAAGCAATCTGAGATAACAGTGTGCCTACAAAGACTCTCCCTTGTACTTTGTATAAAGGAGATAAATCTGTAGCTTTAACACCTGCAATCAGGATTACAGAACTCTGAATCAGCTCAATATGTCATAACGTTTAATGTCTTTCCTTCCAAAGAGCTGCAAAACATACTTGGTAAAAAATTCCAACCAATGGAGAAAATGCATAGTTGTACAGATGTCTGGCATATCTACAACTGTTAATGTTAAAGAACTTGAGGTTTGTTTTAAATGAAGAAAAAGCACAGAGATTCCCAGACAGTCAAATTCTGTTCCGTATTACAGAATTTTCTGGAACCCTAAGGACAGCTAATATAAAGTTTCAAGAGCTGAAAGCAAGATCTTCAGACAAATCACAAAGAAATGGCAGGGCGGAGATGGCAGAACACAGTTCTGTGTGTAGAACAACTGCACACAGAAAGGAAACAGAGGTATGTGTGTCATAGGTAAGGACAGAAATAACTATGCCACATTGGGCATTTACTTTGGCTTGGGAAAGGGGGGGGGGTATAAATTCATTAAAAACATAAAATAGTTCTTCCTGATCTCCACTAACACTACCATGGTTGTAGTTCTTGCAAGACTGGTGCCATTCCTAGCTTTAAAGAGAGAGGCAGAGTACACACATTTCTCAAAGATTTTCTGCTAGCAATGTTGGTAGTGTCCAGAGTTACTTTGAATTCTGCTTAAGGCAGAACGCCACAGAGATAGATCCTACTACAAATGTCTTTTTTTTCCCCTACAGGAGGGGAGACTTACTGGAATCCACCCAAGTTCCATTTGGTTTTGGAAGGTCTATTGATATTTACAAGGCTTGTGAACTCTAAATACTCATTCAGTCATTCATGACATGTGGGGACAAGGGTCCAATTTGACACCACACAGACCAACATCAATCACAGGCAGACCCAGTAACTTCAGATGAAAATCATTCATAGGACATCCTCACTTTTGGAGAACAGATTAGACACAGATATGCCTTTGTTTGTTTTGTGTTTTTTTTGCAGATTTCGCTGTTTAACCAAAATGAAATAGTAGAATGCGGTGTTATGTGTTTTTATTCCAATTTTTTCCCATCTATCAATTGTAACCGCTTTAAAAGTGTACTAGGTAGATGGCATAGGTTGTGCAGTGTCAGCAGATGAAGTATGACACAAATTACATGGTTTGGTTTTATTTTTTCACAGATTTGTTAGCAGAAAGTGGCATTATGTGTTTTTATTTATAAGTTCCTACTTATAGACCTATTTGCAGTACACCTGATATTCAATGCCACTTGTTTGAAGCCTCTTCTTTAAAACCTACAGCCACATATCAAACCATTTTAACATCTAGACATATTTACTAGCAAAAAGATGAAAGTCCTTTTGGCAAAGAGTCTTGGAAATGGGAGTTCACAACTTCACAGTAACTGGCTCTTACCTAACAGGATGAAAGGTAGCACTTCTATTTAAACAACTATTGTTAGGGTCTCCCTAAGTGTATATGAGGCCAGCGGGTGGCGCAGCGGGTTAAACCGCTGAACCATAAGCTGTTGATCGAAAGGTCGGCAGTTCGATTCCCGCGACGGGATGAGCGCTCGTTGCTTGGCCAGCTCCTGCCAACCTAGCAGTTCCAAAGCATGTCAATGCGAGTAGATAAATAGGTACCGCTTGCGGGAAGGTAAACAGCGCTCCGTGTTCCAGCTGCATGCTACGCGCTGCGGCAAGGAGAGTCATCATGCCGGCCACATGACCATGGAGGCGTCTTCGGACAACGCTGGCTCTTCGGCTTTGAAATGGAGATGAGCACCACACCCTAGAGTCGGACACGACTGGATTTAATTGTCAGGGGATACCTTTACCTTTTTTAAGTGTATATGAAGACGTCACAGCCAAGATGATTTCCTTGCATCCCAAAGCCTGCCCATTTTAACTTATACTCACACCCCATACCATTTTTTTTGAAACCTCAGAATGGCAACTTACCTCCTTGGCAACTTGTACTTTTAACATGGCAAACAGACTTTGGTCACTGCACTTTTCCTCCTTATAGGCCAGTCTTCTGTGCCTCAAGACGACAGAGGAAGAGCCGACTAGCATGCAATTAGACACTGTCTCAAGTGGTTAAACATTGTGAACGCCTGTTAAAATCCAATTCTACTAACCACTCTTCCCCAAACACTTTCACAGAAACTAGCAGCATATCACATTACCTATTTCAAGCATGCACCTTTAAAAAAATGCACTTGTTAGAGAGCCTACACCGACTATGGCAGAGGTCTCCAGCGTGGTGCACATGTGCACCTGCAAAAGTGCAAAAGCAGGTGATGCACACCTGCTGCTGCCATCACTGCCTAGCTCCCACCTGTTCTGTTGTGAGCTTCTATTGTGAAAGGAAGTACAGAGAGGAAAGGAAAATAGAAGGTAGAATGTCTCCCTCTACTCTTGCCTACAGGCCCTCTTCTGCTCTTCTCCATCAAAACACAAGTGCATGCTGAGCCAAGCAGAGCTTCAAAGAGCAGCACACCAGGCAGGTGGCAGTGAGGTAAGGCAACCTGACAGTTGTGGTGGCTGCAGAAGAGAAATGCAAGATGTGCCCAGTGTGTGTGGGCACGGAGAGTGCGCAAGATTTTGTGCCTGATCCAGCTCCCCCCCCCCCACACACACACACAGCCGTTTTGCAGTGGCACCCAACATCCACTCTCAGAATTCCTGCGGTGCCCACATGCTCCACAAGGCTGAGGTTTCCTGAACTAGGACTTCCTTGTCACCGAGGTGGTAATCCCACTGTCTGAGCTGCACCAATTCAGCCTATAGTTGGGGGTTTATATGATTAACTACTCCTTCAGACAACGTATTCCTTATGTATGTTCCAACATGTGAATTTTCTGCATGCAGGGAGGTACAGCTACGCCTCAGTGAGAACTAGGCCTTAAGGGCGCTTCAGACCGCACGAATCTCGGCTCGCCCCGGATCTTAGCGGATCTTAGCCGAGGCGTGCTTGGGTGTCTGGTTAACACAGCGGAAGCGAGCAGTCTCCCGATTGCCGGCACGCTCAAACATCCCCTGGGCCATGAGACCTGCAGTCACAGGAAAGCAGATTTTGTTTAAAGCAGCCTGTTGAAAAACAGCTGGCCTTTATCTGCTTGTTCCATTATAATCTCAGACAGGATACAGCAAACAAGCAGCAGTCATGTTTTCATCCCGATGAATGGATTAGGCCAGAGCATATACACACAGCACCAATGTCTGTGTAACACACACACACACACACACACACACACACACACACAATCAAATTCAATATTACAAAAAAAAAAAAAAAAAGTATCACAACTTTCCCAAAACTGGCCTAGCATTACTTGCTCCTAGAACATCCAAATACAATACCAGATGCCACAAATTTTTAGCTACAGCACCTGATGTAAAGAGGGAGTCTGTACCAGGCACCAGAGAAGGCTTGAAGCCGCCTTATATCAAATTAGACTACTGGTGCACTTCAATCAGTCTTGTCTATACGGATGGGCTGAAGCTCAGAAAGGAGTCCTTCCCAGCCCTACCTGGAGGCTGCAGTGATTGAACCTGGGACCATCTGCATGCAAGTCTCAGTGGTAGGGTGGTGCTATGACTACTGGAGCTGCTCCAAAGCACAACAGCAGAAACTACCCCCCCCCCCCCCCCCAGATCTCTGCATATGCCAGCAGCCTCTCAGAAGAGCATGGTTGGCCTCTAGCTTTTGGCTAAAAGTGAAAGACAACCCACCCACCCTATCCCTCTGCAATGATCAGAACACTTGGTGGCAGCGGAGAGGGAAAAATCAGTCTTTCACTTTATGTCAGGGTAGGCAACAATTACCAAAAATAAATCCATGCTCATCACTGCTGATGCTCTTTGTGAACTACTGCCAAACATATTACCAGAAGCAGAAGCTGACCAAAAAAACCAAAATAATATTTCAAGCGGCTAAACCCAAGCAACTAGGTGCTTGGTTTCGCCAACCCCCACCTGCTCTGACCATATGAATAGCTGCACTATAATTAGTCAGATAACTATGGGCTTCCAAAGCTGGATAAGAGAACTGCTTTATAGAACTTACTATACATATAATGCAAAGCTTTTTGTCAAGGCCGACATAATTACAGTATATCATTTCAATTCGGAAAGTGGAGATGGAATAGGCACTTGGAAAGACGGCATTATCCATCTATCAGATCACTGCTAGAACCCTGCATTACTCTAATGCTTTAAAAAAAAAAAAGGCTTGAATCATTGCTATTTAAAAAGGGGAAGCTATTCTGCCTATGAATGCTTTCCCATTACTGATGAATGAAACCACAGAAGTGCAATCCGAGGGCAGCAAATAGCACTCAGACGGGAAATGCGTCTTTGTCCCCATAGAAACCGTCAGGGAAGCCCATGAAAAACAATACTATTCTGAATTTCTTTATCAATATGCCATTCATTGCTTGAGTGCATTCAGACTAGGTTCTTTAGCAATGTAACAAAACCCGATCAATTAAGCTTCTTCCAAAGGGCCTTCAATGAAAAACTCCTGAGCTAGCATCTGTTTCTGGTGAACCATCAGCATGTCCTAGACTTTTTCCAGAGTCATTCACATTATTCTCCCATGAAGAGTTTGAGAATTACACTGATTTACAGCGTAATCCTATCCCTAGTTTAGGCCCTTTGAGCAGGATACAATTGCTCCTAAACTCACCTCGTGCTGCCATGCCAGCAGGAAAAAAAAAGTTATATATATCTCAACATAGCAATGCATTTGCACTGGATGAGAGATTAGCTAAAGGTAAAGATGACCAATGACAATTAAGTCCAGTCGTGTCCGACTCTAGGGTGTGGTGCTCATCCCCATTTCAAAGCCGAAGAGCCAGCGTTGTCTGAAGACGCCTCCATGGTCATGTGGCCGGCGTGACTCTCCTTGCCGCAGCGCATAGCATGCGGTTAGAACACGGAGCGCTGTTTACCATCCTGCAAGTGGTACCTATTTATCTACTCACATGAACATGCTTTGGAACTGCTAGGTTGGCAGGAGCTGGCCAAGCAACGAGAGCTCACCCCGTTGCAAATTCGAACTGCCGACCTTTCGATCGACAGCTCATGGTTCAGCGGTTTAACCCACTGCGCCACCCACTGGCCTACTGGATGAGAGATTACTACCAGCCTAATCCTTATGCCAGTGGAACTCTGCCAGTGTTAATGGGAAAAAGGCAGATATGAAGATGTGACAAATGGAAGTTAAACTAAACCCCATGCTCACTCAAGGTTGCAAGGACAATGAAGTAGTAATATAACTTCAAAATAACTTGTGGGACTTCAGTGGGAGTCAATGAACTCAACGGAAAGCC
Source organism: Plestiodon gilberti rubricaudatus (assembly GCA_026170595.1). NCBI lineage: Eukaryota > Metazoa > Chordata > Lepidosauria > Squamata > Scincidae > Plestiodon > Plestiodon gilberti. Next base: position 120,286,051 of record JANXHW010000001.1, on the reverse strand, counting down.
TCAGACATCTCTCCTGCCCCCATCAAGGAGGGCAGAATTCCAACTGGAGAGTCCATCAGAGGCGAGCACAAGACTTCACAAGGAACACCAATTAAGAGGTGCAGTGTGAGATGACATCACTTTGCTCCAGACATCTAGAGAACTATAACTAGGATCTTTGGTGATGGGGCCATTACAGACACTATCCCGCAGCCAGGAAGAACATACTGTATGATCAACACCACTAGTTTCTCTGCATTTTTTACAGGTAGCCTGCCTTAGGACTCCAGACATGAAGATTAACCAGGATTCTCAACCCCACTGGTGCAACTTGGGCTGCAAGGACAAACCACCCCACAAAGGTAAGCCAGGAAGGGGGGAGATCATCTCTCAAAGTATGACCCCTGCACCTTTCCCATTCACTCCTTCCAAGCATGTTCCTCCAAAAAGGTGGGCATGCAGAGCATTTAATGTCCATATAACATTTTCCCTTTCTCTCCTACAATTAAAATACATTACAGGTGGGCTCCCATATCCACGGATTCGCTATCCACGGTTTCAGTTATCCACGAATTGTGGGGACCCCCCCAGGCTTTTACTTTTTCCCCCAGTAAGCTTCATTTCTTCCTCAAACAAACAGGAGAAGCAGCCTCTAACTGCTTATTGCAGGCACGTAGAACAAGACTAAGTCCTAGAGAGGCTCTGCAAGATTAACAGAAACCTTGCAGAGCCTCTCTAGGACTTAGTCTCATTCTACTTGCCTGTAATTGAGGCTGCTTCTCTGTTTTAAGGAAGAAACAAAGCTTGCTGAAAGAAAAATAAGAGCGGGGGGGGGGGCTTGCACGCCTGCCCGCAGGGGAGGCAGGACAGGGGGCCTCAGGAAACCATGGAGGGGGTGTTCGCTCTTATCCACGGTTTCAAGTATCCACAGAGAGGCCTGGAACATATCCCCAGTGGATATGGGGGGAGTACTGTATTAACTAGAGCAGGGCTTCTCAACCTGTGGTACGGGTACCCCTAGGGCAGGGGTGGGGAACCTATTTGCCCCCACCGCAAATTTGACCCCCCCCGAATCTACCCTTCTAACCAACCCACGGAACTCCCTCCTCCTCCTCCTCCTCCCTCCCACCCACCCACCCACGGACGCTTACCTGAAGCTCCGGGGAGGCTCTGGGGCGGCGGCGGCAACTGCCGCCGCCTTCCCGCATCAGTTCCAGTTTAAATCGGCCTTTCTGCAGCTGCGCAATCGCCGCTGAGGCCGAGGGGGCAATCTCTCGGCCTCAACGGCGATCTGCGCAGCTGCAGAAAGGCCGATTTTAAAGTGACTAGGCAGGCGGGCAGTGGAGCCTCCGGTCCCGCGGGCCGGATCGGTCAGGTCCCACAGGGGCCGGACCGGATCGACCCGCGGGCCGGAGGTTCCCCACCCCTGCCCTAGGGGTACGCGGACCTCTTGCTGGGGGTACGCCAAGCCCTTATCTGCCCCATCAGCAGCTAATTAAGTGTTAATTAACATGGATTTAAAAATTTTATTATTTTTGAGCCCTTCTGTCTCTGATTTTGGTTTTGGGCTTATTTTTGTACTTTGGAAAATGTACCTTGGTGGGGTGGGAGGAGCTGATTTTGGGAAGTGTGACTTGGAGAAAAAAAGAGATCCTTGCATGTGTGTGTGTGTGTGTGTGTGTGTGTGTGTGTGTGTGTCACACAGAGTTAAAGAAGATATTTTTTCACATTAAGATTGTTTTAGTTTGGTTAATTTTCAAGAAAGCAATTTCATGCGATGGATCATCAGGTTGTTAGTTTAGAGCCAGAGCAGCAGCACAATGATGGCCAACGTCCTCATCAATGGCTTGAAAGAAGGAGACTGAAACTAGAAAAATTCAAAATAGAGCAAGGGCAATCTCCTTTATATTTTACTAGCGTGATGCCCGTGCTTTGCTACGGGAAGTACTTTAAATCCATTGTGTTCCAAATACACTTTCCTTTGATTGCAATGAACCAATTAAACGTAGCACAACTACCCCTTTTAAGACAACACCCTTCATTTACTAAAAGTCATGGTTCCATCGAATGACAGTTGTCCCCCTCGCTGTCGTGGGACATGGAGAACTCCTCCCAGTTGTCCACCACGTGCCTCATGATTAGCTCACGCTCCTCCCTAGCCATGAGGTGAGTGTCATATACGACATAGGAGAGGGACCGAAACAGGCAGGCTCCATCTCCTGTGATGGGGACAACTGTGTGAGGACAAAGGATTTATAGGTAAAAAAAGCCATGTATTTATCAAAAAGTCTAAAACTTGCATTAAAACCATACCAAAATTCACTGTGCTAAAAAAGATATTAAAATTAGCAACAATGGGTAAAAATTGTTTAAAATACACATAGATAACTAACAAGAGACCTAACAAGAGACCAACATTTCGTCCTATGCATAGGACATTGACTAGGACAAAGACAGCGTGGCTGTGGATGTCATTGAGCAAAACCCTCTCACACACAAGGATTTAAATGTTGGCAAGGTGCGCAGGAAACTACCCAGGCAATTAACAATGGAAACTACAACGGAAGCGAAGAGTTCATCTGTTGCATTGGCCCCGGCTGGCCTCTAGGGTCATTCATTACCAATGATCTTCTTAAAGAGGTCTCGTTCATTGTTCTGTGCAAAACTGGAAACCAAAATTTGTTAATAAAAGACAATTCCTGCTGTCTATTAATAAGATTATGCGTAGTCTTTTTACTTATTTCTACTACTTCCAAATTAAGACGTGTTCTGTTATTTATGTCATTATTTATACATCTAGTGTTCTCAAAGAATTCTATGGTCAGAAGACATCGCATGTTCTGCAAGAGCAGATTGGTCCGGGTGTTCCAACCGGACCGATCTCTCATGTTCCGATTTCCTGGTACTTATAGCACGTCTAGTAATGTGCAAGTTAATGCAAGTTTTAGACTTTTTGATAAATACATGGCTTTTTTACCTATAAATCCTTTGTCTTGGAAAATTGCAGCTGGCCATGAAAGCTTCCGCTCAAGATTAATTGTGTGAGGCACCATCTCCCCATTAACATTTAGAAACTCAATGGCCATACCTACTTAAAAAGCAATAGAGTGACAGCACGATACACTAACTTTAGACCGGCAGAGCACGCGGTCTGCCAGTCTAAACTGTTGCAAACATGCCGTAAAGCACATTTGCGACAACTCTAGAGTAAGAGGGCCGGCAGCCCTCACTCCACAGCCGAAACGACCCAACCGCCACCAGAGACCATAAGTCTCCTGCCGGTAGTTGCAAGGGGCCGGGCGGCGAGGGAGGGCTGCAGTTGGCCGAGCCGGCCTGGGAGGGGGCGAGGATGTTGGCCGCTACAACCCCATCTCATTTCTGGGCTCGGCGGCCATTACCCGACCGCCTCGGACTTATGCCAGCTATCGCTCACCCTGGTATTGTTTATACTTCACCAGCCCTGTTTAGGGGCGATGGTATCCACCTGCTGGTGCCAACATTTTCCTAAGGGACCTGCAACAAGGACTTTTGAGCCTTCTGGCTGGTTGTGGGGTGGTTGGGATCTAGCGCTACGCTAACCTCACCATGTGGCAGGTTGCGTGCAGGATGGGTAGTTAGAGATCTTCATTGACGTGCATTCTGAGGTAGAAAGGTCAAAGGGGTGAGCCAGGACTGCTCAGATGTTACATAACCGGGTCGGTGAGGCTGGCTGACAATCCCCTTTGGCTGCGTAAACAAAGACCACCACATGGCTTGCCTAAGGGGAGTCTGTGCTGCTCAGCTGCCTCAAACCCTTTAGGGTTGGCTGTGATAAGCTTTCCCAATCTATGAATGGGCAGAGCTTGGAGTCAGAGCGTCACGCCCGAGGGTAGCAGGGGGAACATACGGGCAGCACCGTTTTCCCCTCACCTAGTGCCCACACGCTGGGGGATGTTATAGTATTTTCCCCGCTACAGATTTTATAAGTTTATTAGACTTTAATAGTGACCCTTTATTCAAGCCCCTGTCTAGCGTGTTTATTTAGGTGGGTTTACAGGTAAGAACTGAAATACAAAGTAGCCCCAAGAACAAATAAGCGACCTTTATCGTCCTCCATATGCCAAAAAAGAATGTTAGGGATTGATTAGGGCAAAATCCGGAAATAATTTTTTCAAGCATTTTTGTTTGGGTAACCTTTGTGAGCAAAACCCAAGTCGATCTCGTCGGGCCTAAGAGATCTTGAGGAATCTGTGAAAATGCATGGTGAGCCCAAGCCTAGGCATGTCTACTCAGAAGTAAGTCCTGTTCTAGTCAATGGGGCTTACTCTCAGGTAATGGTGAATAGGATCGCAGCACCCCTTTTCACCCACTTAGGGGTGAAATTTCTAAAAATCCCATCTTAGCGGGTGCTTACGTCACAGGACGCACTCCCCGAATTTCATGTTTGTAGGCCCAGGGGTTGGGGCTGGGCGGTGATGTCAACCTTTTTTTGTTTTACCTCCTTTTTAAGGGGTAAAATTTCAAAAAAAAACCCATGAAAACTGTTTTCTAAAGATTATCTAAAGACATCCGCCTGCCAAAAAGGAATGTTATAGCTCCACAAACACAGGAGATATGAAGGGTTCTATAATTGACCCCCGAATCAAGGTTCGCCCCTTTCTCAGTCGATTAGGGCAAAATGCTGAAATGTTTTTCAGCATTTGGATGGGTAACTTTTGTAAGCCAAAAACCAAGTGGCTATCGCATCGGGCCTAAGAGATAGAGGTATCCCTGAAAACGCATTGCACCCCTTTTCGCCCCCTTAGGGGCAAAATTTCTAAAAATCCCTTCTTAGTGGGTGCTTGCTTCACGGACGGAACATGGTCCCTGAATTTCACACTTCTACTGTAGGCCCGGGGATATGGGCTGGGCGGTGATGAGTCAGTCAGGACTTGTTCTTTTATATACAGTATAGATAGATTTTGGGGAGAGGGTTCTTGAATATTGTGGCTCAGTTGGAAATTACAGATAGAAGCACCCATGACTGAGAAGTGGGTTCTGAACAAACGGACAATCAATTGGTGGGTATAAATAACAATGGGGCGCCATTCACATTCTTTAGAATGATTCGAACAGTAAGAAAAGAATTGCTGGATATTAGTTATTGTTATATCACTTCTCAATAAAAAGTGCATAGCAATCGTTATACCAGCCTTGCAAATAAAACATATTAACCAGGTCAGGCTGGTAAGGAAAAAAAAAAAAAAAGCTTGGTGGCTGACTGGTCTTCTATATATAATTTTAAAATATGTTTGATACATACATAGGTAAGACATAAAGAAAGAGTCAGAGGTCAAATATTTGTATAAAATATACAAAGAAGAGCAATCTTTGATGGCATGCTGGAATCCAAAAGGAAGCTCATTAACTGAAAAAGTAGCAAGAACTCTGATGCCAAGTAAAGTTGCGTAAAAAAGTTCTACTTCCTTTCATTTGACAAACGAGATTTACTGCCTGGAAGGACAAAAATCAGTCTTCCCACACACTGGCTAATACAAAAATAATTAGAAAGAGCATTAGTTTCAGGGATGAAATCCGATCTCTGCTTTCACCTTTCATAGCTAAGAAGGTACTCATTTTGACCTCGCTTCTCAGTTCCAAGTTAACAAAGACTATCTCCATACTACCATGGTGCTATGTGTGTGTGGCTCCCCAAGATAAATGGTACAGTCCCAACAAAGACATCAAATGGACAAAGAGGAGTGCAAGACCACCACCCAGGTGGGAGAGAGGGAAGGAAAAAAGACAGGAGCTAGAGAAATACCATACTGAGAATATTAACTGTCGCTAGAGCTATCTGCAACACCATCAAAGAACGTTGGCATGGGAAGGTATTTTAGAGGTCATCTAGTCTAGCCCTCTGCTCAGTGCAGACAACTACCATAGCATCCGTGACAGCTAGCTATCCAGCTCTGTTTAAAAACCTTCAACAAAAGAGAGCCCATTACTTCATGAGGCAGACTGCTCTAGTGTCAGGCAGCTCTTACAGTTAAGAAATTCTTCATCATGTCTAGCCTAGATCTATTTCCCTGTAGTTTCTACCCATTACTTCAAGTCTTGCCTTCAGGTGCCACAGAGACTAAATCCACCCTTTCTTCTGTGCGAAAGTTCTTCAGATAGGTGAAGATGGCAATCATCTCTCTCCTTAGTCTTCTCTTCTCCCATCTAAACTTGCTGGGCTCTTTTATCCATTCCTCATAGGACTTTATTTTCAGACTCCTCACCACTTTCGTGCCGTCCTCTGAATCCATTCCAGCTTGTCAACGTCCTTCATAAAATGTGGTGTCCAAAATTGGACATAGTACTGTATTTCAAATGAGGTTTGATGAGTGACGAGTTGAATGGAACTATGACTTCTCAGAATTTGGCCTCCATGCCTTTGTTACTGCAGCCCAGTATGGCATTAGTTTCTTTCTTTCTTTGCAGTTGCATCATGCTGTTGGCTCACATTCAGTTTGTAGTCCACTAGGACACTCAGATACTTTTCATACATACTGCTGCCAAGCCTCGTCTCCCCCATCTGGTATTTGTGCCTTTTATTATTTTTTTGTACCTACATGGAAGACTTTACGGTTGTCACCACTGCTGTAATTATTTGTTTGTATGGATGCAATGATCAAGCCTGTCAAAGTAATGCTGAATCCTACTTCTATCTTCCAGGGTTTTACCTATCCCTCCCCCATCCCAACTTTGTCTCATCTGCAAATTTAATATATATTTACTCTATCTTCTCATTCATGTCATTTATAAAAATACTGAATACCCCAAGACAGGCTCCTGTGGAACTCCACTTCCCTTCAGGTTGACGTGGAGCCATTCCATTCATTAGCACTCCTTGGGAACAGTTGTTCAACCATCTCTGAACCCACCTAGCAATTGTACCATCAAACCTACATTACCATGATATCTACAAGGATGTGTGGTAAATGCTCTAATAAAATCCAGGTACACTACAGTATATTTAGGGCAGTGTTTCTAAAAGTTCTCCCCACGAGGCGGGGAGAACTTTGAGTGCTTGTGGGGGTGGGGACAGCAGCTGCAGTGATCCCAGGGATTGCAGCTGCCAGGGGAAAAATGTGAGAGAAGGGGGTTTCATACTTATCGGGGCCTTCGAATGGTGCAGGGAGGGCTGCGGACCCCTCCTCAGGCCTCCCCAAGTTTCAGATCGCCACTCTGCAGCGATTAACGACTTCCAGTTTTTGCGAAAACCGGAAATGGTCGTAAATTGCTGCTCCACGGCGATCTGAAGCTTAGGGATGCCTGTGGAAGGGTCCGTAGACCTCCCCACACCCTCTGGAGGCCCCAGTAAGTACAAAAATCCCTTTTTTCCTCTCCTGCAGTGATGATCCCCGAGACCGCTGCCGCCACCGTCATGCTTTCCCCACCCCTTAAGGGGGCAGGGGAAGCACCTGGTTCTCCTGGTGGGTCGCGACCTACCAGTTTGAAAACCGCTGATCTAGAGCATTCCTATGATCTACTAGACGAGTTACTGCATTAAAAAAAAAGGAAATGACTTGCTCTTGTCATGTTGGCTCTTGGAAGACAACCCATCATTTTCTATGTGCTCACATACATTCCACTTAATCTGTTCCAGGATTTTCCCAGGTATTGACATCAAGCTGATAAGTCTATAGTTCCCTGGATCCTCCTTTTTAAAGAAATGAACAACATTTTAACATTTGCTATCCTCCAGTACCGTACCCATATCAGGAGTTCTCAATGACTACAGTCAGTGGTTTTGAGCTCACATCTGCAAGCTCCTTCAGTACCCTGGCATATAAATTCATTTGGTCCTGGGGACCTGCCTTCATTTGAAGTAACTAGGTATTCCCTTAGTGTCTCTTTACCCATCTTGAGTCATGATCTCCTCCATTTCTCTTTAGTGCAATTGTTGTTCCGTTGGGCCACCTTCCCCTTATGGGGAAAGGCAGATACAAAATTAGAACTGAGCAACTCTGCCTTCTCTCCATTGTCTGTTTCCACTTCACCATCTTCCTAAGCAAAAAACCTACTGCTTTCTCCATCTTTCTCTTCTTTTTTCTGACATAGCCCAAAAATCCTTTGTTGTTTTTGGCATCTCACAAGCCTTAGCTCAATCTCTGCTTTGGTCTTCCCAACACTATCCATATAGTACTTATGTACTATTCCTTTGTTATTGGTCCCTCCTTCCATTTCTTATATGCACTTTTCTTGATTCTCAACTTTTCAGAGAACTCTCTGTGCGGCCACTCTGGTTTCCTTTAAAAACTTCCAATTTTCTTCCCCATGGGAACGGTTTGCAATTGTGCCTTCAATATCTCACTTTCCAAAATATCCTCTCTCTCTCTTTGACTCTTTCCTCCTTTAGGAGTTCTAGCCATGGGATGCTACTTAACTTTCTTCTGAGCCTGTCAAAAACCAGCCTTCTTGAAATCTAGGGTACACATCTGACTAGCCTTAGTTTTCTCTTTCTTCAGTATCAAGAGTTTCAAGATGATAGCGTCACTTTCGCTTAACACCCCCTGTCATTTTCACCTTCTCAATCAAGTTCTTCTTCCCGGATGGTAAGGATTAAGACCAGGATTGCTGACCCCCCCCCCCCCTTAGTGCTTTCTTCCACCTTCTGAAGAATAGAGTTTTCAGCAAGGTAAGGCAAGAATTTATTGGGCCTCCCATTCTCAGTGAAGAGAATGTTCCAGCAGATGATGGGAATACATGAAGACCCCCACAACCACTACAGTTTGCCACTCAGAAAGCTTGGTCATCTGGTATAGAAAAGCATCATCCATGACTTCTGCGAGGACAGGTGGTCTATAGTAGACTCCCATGATGGTATCACTCTTTCTCCTCTCTCCTTTTATTCTTTTATTCTTTTTATTCTCCTTTTATTCTTACTTATCACTTTCTACTGGGATTCCTTGCTCAAGATTCCTGGATTTCTGTACAAGTGTATACATTCTTTACATATAGTCCTCCCCCCCTTTATTTTTTTGAAGATAAAAAGATATACCCCTCAAGTACTATACAGACCTTAAGTAAGGTGATATTTCAAAAGGTGGCCTATATAACGATGATGATGAAGGACTTGTATGCTTTTGGTTAATCTTCTGAACGGAAGCCTTCTCTGGTATCAGGTATGCTGGCTGAGCCAAACGCACAAATCAAGCGGCTTCCTGCTAGTCCCAACTGCAGATCAGAGACCTGCGACTGAGAGGTTGCACAGCTCATCTCTGAACGCCATTATTAATTGGTACCACTTCTCACCATGTCTGGCAAACCAGCAATCCAAATTGAGAAGGAAAAAGTATCCCTAGGCTTAGCACTGCCTTCCTCAGACAAAATGGTGTATTCGGAGACAGGAGAGGCATAACTATGGAGCACATTAGCAGCAAGGGACTTTGGTACCCAGCATGCTCTAATTTATACCTCTCGTCTACCCAGATACAGCATGCCCAGAACTATAACAATTGAACAGGGCTAGTAAAAGGCAGCTCCATATGTTCTGGAACAAACAAGCATAAGATCTCAACCTTAGAATACATTTTAAAACAGCCAAGTTGTGCCTACCATAATTCCTAAAAAGGCTCTGTTTCTTTCTCACCCTCCTCCTTCCTCCCCTCTTTCCTAAAGCCTGAAGGCATTGCTAAAAGGTTACTAACTGTAACTGTAAATCAGCTGACTGCAATAAAGTGTGACAGGTGGATAAAACCAGAAGTCACTGCTATGAGATTTCTACTACTTGGCAACCAGTAAGAATGTGACAGCTTGCCTCTCCAGTCATAGTTTTTGTGGACAGAGTTTCCTTTCACTGAATTTTCAAAAGAAGAAAACCTAGAATAATCTTAGAACTATCCAAGCATCTGTGGTAAGATATGCAGTACACTATAGAAATGCAGTAGAGCTGCAAACGACCTGTGAATTAAGGGTTAAGGCCAATTCATATGGTACCACAGTGGCACAAGAGTCACTTTCCTATGGTTCAATCATGTCTTGATCTAGGAACCTGGTAGATGTGGCAAATGGTGCATGGTGAGTTTCCATGTACTGTTATCCTCCCTGGGTGCCATTTGCATGGGAAGCAACCCTTTCATATACACCATTTCTTGATGGAAGCACCGCCATGGGAAAACAGCTCACATGTATGAATCAGGTCTTGGTAAGCTTAGGATTCTCAAATTCTGGACTCCTATCGCCACAGGAGATCTTGGTCCCATCACAAATGCCATCAAGACAATGGTCACGGCCAGGTATACATGAGGTTAGCTAGTTCCCAGGCACAGGCCTAACAGTCATAAACCACACAAATGCTACTGTACATTAGCAAACACATTACCAAATTGAACTGGACGTTGCATTTATTTGCAAAATAGATGATGATAATGGCAACTTACAGTTTCAATTCCCACCTGCGTCAAATTTCTCATATACAAGAAAAATCAGCAGTACCAAGAATGCCAAACAAAACCTTAAGACACAATAGAGGATTTTTAAACAAAAAAAGCCCCCAAAACCTCAACTTCTATTAACAAGACTGATTAACAAGCTTGAGCTTTAAGTGTAAAATATTGTGACAGCTAATATTTGAGTATAATTGAGGACTTTAAAAATACCCTTCAAACATTAATAATTCCCTGGCAGGAAAAATACTTGCAATAGGAAAAAGATCTATTACTCAAAGCAAACTCCACACCAAGGCTGTGCATTACTTCCATTTTAGAAAGTCTCCTTTCCAGTTACTGCTTTACCTAAAGCAGGGGTGGCCAACCTTCTGCCATTAGGGCCTCTGAGTTCTTAAGAGTTGTGTAGAAGACAGAATCTTGGCAGCTGCAAGTGCTGATGGTGCTGCTAAAGCAGCTGCACCTGCTGAAATGCCCTCACCTAGACAACCGTTAAAGGGCCCAGGAGCATTCATGTTGGAAGGTTGGCCATCCCTGACCTAAGGCTAATAGGTTGATCTTACCCTCTATGAACAGACATGCAAGGTAGATGGGATCATGCCTTTGCACAGGCACAGAATTGTTACCTGCCACCTTGCATAGTTATTTAATTCTGACACTGCAGCCATACAAGGGATCTAGATGTTGCAACGGTGTCATAATTGTGAGAATAAGAGACATGGCACAGGAGGGATGCAAGAGTGGAGTCATCATACTATTCACAACAGCAAGATCAGGACTGTTGTCCCCCCCCCCCTTCACCTACACAATGCTTCACTCCAAGGATATGTGTTAAACAGTACAGGTTGAGTATACCTTATCCGGACTGCTTGGGACGGGAAGTTGTCTGGATTTTGGAATATTTGCATAAATATGAGATGAGATATCTTGGGGATGGGACCCAAGGCTAAACATGAAATACATTTGTGTCTCATATACACCTTATATACAGTCATAAGGTAATTTTATACAATACTTTTAATAATTTTGTGCCCCAGCATGCCTTGCACTATGCCAGCCAGGTGGCGGGGAGAACTTTGAGTGCTTGTGAGGGCAGGGACAGTGGCAGCGTTGATCCCAGGGATTGCTGCCACCGGTGGGGAAAAATGTCCAGAAAGGGGGTATTGTACTTACTGGGGCCTCCAGGGGGTACGGGGAGCCCTGCGGACCCCCGGTAAGTACAAAACTCACTTTTGCGGACATTTCCCCCTCGGCCATGCTTTCCCTGCCCCTTAAGGGGGCATGGGAAGCATCCAGTTCTCCTGGTGGATCGTGACCCACTAGTTTGAGAACCACTGTTCTAGTACAATTCAATGCTGTGCATCTGCAGGCATTACCAAGGCATACAAAGTATACTAGGTTACAGGTAACCACAGAGAGGGAATTCTAACCTTCCCAGGCCCAAAATATACTGGTTAGCAGAAGGTACTCGGACATGCTGGCTTGTTTACTTATGCTGCAAATGTAAGGAAGAAAGAGCAATAATGATCAAAAACGCTTCTCTTTTCTATGCCACCTGAACATCTCAGGATTTTATCTGCTGTTTTTATGGGAAGCAAAATAAATCATGCCCTTCCATTGCACTGTTTCCTCCATTTCTGTAGCCACACTGGTATTCCTAGCAATACTGAAGAATCCATGTTAATTCATTACTTTAAGGAAGAATTACAAAAGGCCCTTGAAGTCCAGCTTCACGCTGTGCTAACTTATGTGTGTGTATGCTTACTGGCAGACCCTACTCCAAACTGAAGTGACCAAACAAAATCTGGAAGAAGTCACAAAAGAGCCATATGCTACAAGTCTGAGAATCTAAACACCTTTCAATGCTGGGAGCTTACATCACCGGACGGTAGCCCTACTTAGAAAAACAGTTGTGACATCAGCCGAAGCTTTGCCAACATGTTAAAGGGTCTGTTAGGAATTCAAGTTTTTTCGTGCCTTTCTGATTTCTGGGATCAGAAGGCATTCCCTTCAATTTCTTGTTTTACATTCGCTTCTGTAACCAATACCAGTAGGCTAGTGACCCATTTGTTATAAGGTTCCTGCCAGGCAAGTGTTTCATACAAACAGGTCCTTGGTGTACAAAAATATTTTCCCAAGTAGAAACAAAGCAAAGAGGATGCCTTTAGAAACCACCTATGACAATAACATTTTTTACAACCAATCTTTTTTAGATTGTGAGCCCTTTTGGGACAGGGAGCCATTTGATTTTGTCTGTAAACCGCTTTGTGAACTTTTTGTTGAAAAGCGGTATATAAATACCGTTGTTAATAATAATAAATACTAATACTAATACGGGTCTCACATCATGACCCACAAGATTAAGCTCCATTTGTAGGATATGCTTTCCAGATAAAATGGCTATAAATTGTTGCAGTGGCCTCTTCAGTATATTGGAGATGTAATAGGGAGAAAGGTACTTTTGCCCATATATGGTGGGAATATAAAACAGTGATGTATTTGAAGAAAATTTTGAACAATATAAAAGACATATTGGGCTATAAAATACCTTTAAGTTCAACACCTTGTGGGGGAGGCAGGAGAACCTGCAAGTGTATGTAGGAAACAAAACTATATTAACTTATATGTTGATAGTGACACAACTTCTACTAAAACAAACAACTTGACAATGACACCACCACCTGCTACTGAACACTAGAAGACAAAAACTGTGGAATTGCGTACTTTTGAACATGGTTACATTGTATAAGCATATACGAGAAGGGAGAATACAAACAGTGGAACCCTTTCAGGATCAGTGGCATCTCTTTATTGACTACCAAAAAAGGGAAATGTCACGGGATTAGGTTAATGCTCAAATTATGATTTTAGTATGACAGTCCTATGAAGGTTTCTGTTTTGCTACTTTTTATGGTTCTCTTTAAGATACAATATGGCAATGTGTTGTAGGATTAAAATAATTTTTACAATAATTGAAAAAAAAAAAAAAAAACAGGATGAAGCACCTTTTTCCCTTAAACCAAATCAAGGGAGGGGGAAGGGAGGAACTCCACAGTTCAAAAGGTAGAGAGATATGTGGAGGAGTAACACGCACACATATGTTCTATCAATGTTTGAAAATAGTGTTGTTTTTTAATTTGTTGAATTAAAATGCAAAATGTGGCGTTGTGTTTTTATTCACAGGTGCAAATTCTTAAGCATCAATATCAGGTTCGATATCATTACATTGCAGTCTTCAATGCAAAAACAACAAATTGTTCAATTATTTCTAACTGGAAAAGTAATCTGTTTCAACCAGATGTATTCCACAGCCAGTAGAGAGTTGGTAATTTGGTTCCAATTCTGTTTGAAGATGTGATGTTTTGCGTTTTTATTCTGTTTGAAAAGGTGGAGTTTTGTTTTTATGTGGTTATCAACAAAACAAGCACCCCTATCAATAAATAGTTTCTTCTAAGAGCAAAGCTACTCTCTACATGGAAAAGAAACTGTGCTAGCTTCACTATAGAGCCGGGGTGGCCGAACTGCGGCTCCTGAGCCACGTGCGGCTTTTTGATGTATAATGTGTATTTAAGAATTTAAATGCTTCGTAAATATTGTGGCTCTCAAACATCTACAGTTTATCCTATGTGGCTCTTACATGAAGCAAGTTTGGCCACTCCTGTTACAGAGTCTAGTTAATGATGAAGCATCATGGTCCCCTCACCCCAAGGGAAAGCAACATTCAAAATGGTCTATTGCCTTTTCTTGATCGCCATCAAAACAGACAGGAATATTTCCACCACTGATATAGCAGTGGCATTAACGATAAGAATGACACTATTAACCTTCATTGTCAGACCAACCCATTCATGCAGCAATCCCAATACAGTGATAGGAGGGAGAGGGAGTTTGTTACCTTTCTTCATCCTTGAAGATGAATTTCCGCAGCTTGAGATCCCGCAGTACCAGTCCGCCATCATGACAGTGTGCTACAGCCGACACTATCTGATAGAACAGTTTGGCTGCCTCCTCCTCCTTCAGCTTCTTGCAGGTTCGAACAAAGGAATGCATGTCCCCATAGCTCCTTTCAAAGAACACATATGCTTTTGTTTCCCCGAGAATGATTTCAGTAATTTGGTTGATATTGTCATGAGGAGGCAGACAAAAACATGGTGCAAGTAATTCTTGGTAGCAGCCAATATCAAATACCTAGAGGGAGGCAATTGACGATAAAAGAAAGGTTAGAACGAGAGAAATTGCTATAGCAGACACACTACTTTCGAACAAATAAAGCCTACAACATAGAAGATGCTAAGATTATAATAGGCACTTTTACTAAAGCAACCTATGCGCTGGAAGCGCTTTATCCCTTACAGAAGCCATTGTTTTCCTAAGTAGGCTAGCTAAATTACTGTATATTGGTTAGGGAAAGAGCTAGACCAATTTCCTGTATCATATGAGAGGAAAAATCCTAATTGAGTTAAACGCACACAAACAGCTCTCTACAAGCAAGATGATGGAAAAACACACGACAGCCGAGCATCCAGTTAATATCCATTAAAATTTGATTGCCAATGCTGTTACATGCTAGGCCTCAAAGAAACATAGTCCCCCTCACACGCTGCCCCATGATTTAAATAAAATAATCTGAATTATAATCCAGGCTACGCTACCATCTGAGCCTGCGTTGGTTACCATGTAGGTCCTACTTTCCTTTACTCTCTGGCAGCAGACAAAAATATCTGTGAAGTCAATTTCACTTTCAGTAGACATAATAATCCAAGGCAGTGGCTCGCAAACAGTGGGCGACGTGGGTTCGGTAGGTTCTCAAACGGTGGGCCACAAAAATAGAAAGCGCCCGAAAATCACCATTTTTCGGCGAGCTGAAGATCAGGGAGGCCTGCAGAGGGTCGCACAGGCTTCCCCGAAGCCCCCCCCCCCAAGCTCCAGTAAGTACAGAAACAGCTGTTTCAGGGGCTTTTTCGGCAGCAGCGGCAATCCCCAGGATCGCCTCCGCCGCTGGCCACGCCCCCGCAAACAGGGAGAACTTTGCCTTGCAGGGAGAACTTTGAGAAACACTGATTTAAGGCTACGGTCAGCAAGTACGACAATTAAACATCATAAAGAAAACACACACACAGTGGTAATATTTTTATCTGAGCAAGGCCAAACAAGCCAGCAATAGGGGCCCCACTACAAACTAATTCATACAGTATATATGCTGAAACATAGGCTAAAGGCCCTTGAACACAGCAACAGAAGGGAAGGACTCTGCCGAAGTTCATTATGCTCCTCATTTTAAGGCCTGGTCTAGATCTGGTTTACACAGGCGACAGAATGAGGGGGCAAAGTGCTGAGGTAGCAGAATGGATTGCACCCTTCAGATTGTAGGTTGGTGGACATATTCTTGAGTTCTCCCCTATGTCAAACACTCCTAAATTGCACTTAACGCTGGGCTGGTTTAGAAGACACCCATCCGACCCCCACCCCCACACACAGTAAAGACATGTGTGCTCATGGAGTATGCACATCCTGACACCTCCCCTCAAATCAGGGAATTCAAAGCATTTTTCTATAAGCGTATGGGGTTCATCCAAACTGCCCCCTATGTGTGTGGATGATAAACCTACCAGCATCTGTAGGGGGCGATTTGGACAAACTACCCATTCCCGTGCAACTAAAGAAAAATGCCCCCAATTCCCCAAGACAGGAGAGGAAGGGTCTGTGCACTTCACAAGTGCACATGTCCTTTTACTACATGGGGCCAATCGGACAGGATACTGTAGGTACCATCCAAAAGAGCCCATTAACATTTGTATAGCGCTCTGTGAGCACCCTAAGCACTTTGCATACATTAGCTTGATGTGGTTTTTACAACAATCCTGTGAGGTAAGTATTATTATCCCCATATTGCAGCTGGGGAACTGAGGCGGAAAACAAGTGGCTTGCCTAAGGCGCCACATGAGTTCATAGGAAGATTCAAATCAGGGAAGTCCTAATCTGCAGCTTAGTCTCTTAGGCATTACAGTGAACCAGCATACAAGGAAAGAGCTAGGACAGAAACACTCTCCCTGCTGCCCTAGTTTTTTTATTATTATTATTTGCAACGATATTTTTACAGGGAGGAGCAACCAAAACTGGAATCCTCCACATACAGCCTGAAGTGGTACAGTCCATACTACCACCTCAACATTTCACCACCTCACCCTCCAGCATGCGTAGACCAGACCTGACACACACAGAAAGAGGTCATAGAGCGGATCGTACCACTTAGAGGCGGGCGGGTAGGTATCCCATGTTTTCTTAATGTGGGGGAACATTCAAGGGGAAAAAACCCTCTTTGCAAGTTCAAAAGGGGCATTTAAAAAGGAGATCCCCCCACATGCAATACATGAATCAGTATAGTACATTCCACCACTTCAGGAGGCAAAGGCCTCTAACCCCCCCCCCCTTCCTTCAGCTTCCCCATGTGAACAGCAACAAGAGCTGACAGAGTCTTCTCTCTCTGTACCTCAGCTGCTCATTTCAATGTGCATAACCTTGGCGAATACACAGGAGTCAGTAGCCAAGATGTATCCACAACACTCTGCCAAGGCTTCTCTTGCTGTTCACGTGAGAGAAGGGAAGGGGGGGGGGGGGGTTGAAAAGTCCCTTGTCTGTCTCTCACACCATGGGCAAGATCAATGTCTCACACCAGCAGCTGAGAGATACATACAACCCTACGGCAGCTTCTGTTGTTATGCTATAGTATAGACACACACACACACACACACACATTTCTCTTGGTGTTCACACAGCAAGGGGTGGAAAGAGGCAGGCTAGAGAGCCCCTTTAGCTTGCAACCTGGCACACATGGAAGAAACCAGGCACAATGGGGAGGGGAGCCGAGTATGAAGGCTACGCTGTTGGACGTATAGGAATCTCAGGACCGGACTGAGCCCTGCTATCTATCCATCCCTAGGAAAGAAATGATCCTAATGGGTTTGCCTTCCCCCTCCCCCCTGAACCATGTAAAAGTTTAAATCAAGTGTCCCTTTATACAACGGAGTGTCTCTTTAACAGCAAGGCATATCACTTGTGTGGTAGTTTTTTTGTGAATGAATGGTAAGAAAGCATAAAGCATGCTGGGAAATTCAAATATAAAAATGTTACACTAATCCAGAGATTATGAATGAATCAGTGCTTGAGACGTTGAGAAGCCACACGGATTCAAGGCAAGAGGAACATCTCATGGCAAGTAATGGGCGCACTGCAGTAAGAACAGGCAACTTCGGCCTGACAAAGGCTCCCAGTACTGGTAAATGCCTCTTCAGATGTCTTTGTCCCTCAATAATGAAGGTCAGGAAGTTACAAAACCAGATTAATGCTCTAACTGAAGAACACAAGCTAACCATATTGCACAATATAAGGATAAATGTGGCAAGCCTGGAAGCACTTGTGTTTGTTGTAGTTTAAACACAATGTGAAAGTGAATTGGGGTAGTTTTTAACACATGCAAAACCTGCCTTTTGCACTATGCGATGCCGTCTTCTGAGACAGAAGAACGCTTGCCGTGAAGACTTGTAGGCCATTCCAAATGCATGCTTACTCAGAAGTAAGTCCCACTACACTCAAGGACTCCTGCACAGGATTGCAGCCCTCAACATTTTTAGTAGCAGTTTAGTAATCAGTGCAAATTGCAGCCTTCCACCACTTTCCCTGATCCCCTGAAGAATTTTGATGGGATTCTTTTACTGATGTAGGTTAACTGGCCTACTGAAAAGTGAAAAGCATCACAGAGCAATTTTACCAATATAATGAGATTCCAGTACAGCAGACATGCGCACCCTACTCACAGAGGGAGAAGAGAAGAACTCACCTGTCAATGGGAACCTATCAACTATTACACTGAAGCTACCGGAATAAATGAATAGAGGCACATTCCCCACTATTGAACAGGCCTCATTGGAAAACAGGCCTCTTGGATTTTCCAAGTACTTTAAAATGTGTAATCTTTTGTATGAATAAATTTTTCATTTTAAAAATATCATTTGATAGAATTTTGAAAGGCTTATATTATATTGAACTTTCTAGTCCTTTAATGTAGGAGTAGGCCATGTCACTTGAAAAGTATGGGTAATTTTCCCAGGGGCACTGTTCAGCCACACTTTTTCAGCACCTCTTTGTGTATCAGAGTACAAATTGTAAAATTAGCCAATAAGCAGTAAACCAACTTAACTCCTTCTAGCAAGGAGAAGAAGTAAACAGAAATCAGTTGGATTCTAGTAGGACATAATGAATGTTAAATGTGCCCGACAATGTAAGTGAAGTCTCATCAGCATGCCTTTGTTGTCTGAACCTCATGCTCAGTAGAGAAATCCACCTCACTATTTTCAGTACAAAAATAGAGCAAAAACTTAATACATACAGGAGGAACCAAGGCAGCAGAGAGGTATTTTAAGGGACTTCCATTCCATTATGCCAAATGTACAAGTGATGGCGTTCAAATAGTTTTTTATGCTGACATTTAGCTTAAGAATGCTCAATGGCATCCTCAAAACTTAAACTCCTAATACTATATCGAACAACTGAAATGCATTGCGATTTCAAGACAATGGCGGAACATCCACATGTGTGCAAGGCACACTTTTGTTCCATGGGATTCCATCTCTCCTAATCACAAATATGACGGGGGGTGGGGGGAGAGAAGAGAAAGGAGGCCAACTGCTACTAATCTAAAAATTAATCAGTAGTTTTTGAAAAGTGGCAATCAGAGAAGCAACTTTAAGGTTCCTGCATTTTCACATGCACCTATCTTATGTCTTTCCACAGCAGGGAACTAATAATAGTTTGCTTTGCATCTCTTTTGACATACTAATGTATGCATTTTAAACCACACACACCATTACTCCATTTTCCGGCATCTTGCAGTGGAAGTCCTGCAAGGTCAGAGGTTCTGTTTGACATAATCAGGTATAAACTGTAGAGAACTAAATCTTCATTAAGATCCAGGTTCACGGCTCACAGGTGGCCAGTACATTTACACTGCCCTGCAAAGCAAGCCTTTACAAGTAACTAGGGGGTGTAATTTAATTTTCCCACTACATATGCATCTAAATAAAAACATCTACTCATCAACAAGCCTGTGGCCTATGCTTGAATTATTTAAGGGTGTCAACATGTCAACTGTTAGCTTCGCAGCCTGTCAATTCAACACCAGGAATTTGCAGAATATGTGGGCTTAAAAAAATGTACATTTGGGGGGGGGCAATGCTAAAATTTAAAAAGTGATGGTAGTGTGGCATTTTTTTTTTTTTTTGCATAGTCAACACATAAACTGCTCCTGGAGTAGAGCTCAAATGGCTAAATCAGAAGTCTGGCGCACGAGTCACACTGGAGGAGTAACCACAGCAGTTTAGGAACAAAGGAAAGAGTATTGCCTCTGAGTGAATGGAAGCCTCTCCTCTCCATAGGCAAGCATGTGGATTTCCTTTTCCTACAGCTCACCTTCAAGCAGGAGCCAAGAAAGCCATAGAATGAGAAGTCAACAATCTACCAAATATGAGAATATTTTTTTGTCAGCTCACCTAACAAACACACGTTGGTGTGTGCAGGGTTCTTAATTCTTACTGGAATGTGTGTGTGTGCGCGCGCCCGGTAGGAAGATGGTGTTTGCAAACAATTCACCAATGCAAGAGGGCTTGGTACTCAAGGAGATTCAAAAGCCTGATCCTGCCTGATCCTAGACAGGTTTACTTGAAAGTAAGTCCCACTGAGCAGAGTGGTAAGCAAGCACTTACTGTAAAGGATTACAGTCTTAGACAAAGCTGCGGCCAGTCTGCAGTCCTCACAGGTTGCACAGACCAATGGGTTTCACACACACACACACACACACACACACACACACAAAATATCCTGTCACACAATTAGCAAGGGATTCCCATTTCGAAAGCAAATAGGGAGATGAGGGAAAATAGATGACATATGCAACGACCGAGCCTTTAAACGCAACTCTCCTCCTACGTACCTCCTCCCTCCCGGGCTCTGGCTCTAGGCCACCGTTATAACGTGGCCATTGTCTGCAAAGTTGCTGAGAGCTGTTTAAATATGCAAGGGTTTTGTTTTGTTTGTTTAATTACTTTTAGCCAGCGTCTAAATCAGCGGCTCCCCCTCTCCTTCAGTACCCTCTAGAAATAAACTCGCTAGACGGGGGGGGGGGGAGAAAAGGAAAGTTGTTACCTTGCAAACCAGCTCCTCCTCGCTGTGCAGATGCACGGCTCGAAAAATGTGATCTCCTTCCAGAGGCTCCAGCAGTAAGTATTTCCCGATGCAAGAAACGCAATGCGACAAGTTGGGAGTCTCTGGCGGGCTTGGCGAGCCGAGGTTGGGGCTAAAACTCTGGCTGGACTCGATCGGTCTTATAGACGAGAGCTCTTCAAAATCCTGGGTTTTATTCCGAGGTCTTCCATATCGTGCTATTGTGATTGGGGTTGACCTTTGTATGTTCATGGGGATGGAGAGAACAAACCCTCCAAGAAGCCCCCAACTCACACACGCAGACGCACTCTTTACGTTATCTGAAGATCAGTCGCTCTACCACAGGCCAGCAGCAACAATGCCTTTGTGCTGTCGTTGAAAGGGTGCTTGGAGGGCAGGTTTACGTGGTGGGATTGCAGTCCAATTTATAAAGCAGAGTTGGAGGGGGGCAGTCTGGAGGCGGAGAAGCGTGTGATCAATCGAAAAGGTTCTTCCCAGCGAACCTCGGCGCGTTCGATTCGAACGTTATGAATCTTTTGCCCCAGAGCAGCAAGTAACTCAAATTGAAAATCGTGCACGTTTGCAAAACGCGGCCTCACGGCTAACACCAATGTATTTTCAAACAAAAGTACAAAAATAAAAAAAGGAAAGGGTGAAGGAAGGCAAAGATCAATATTTCATTTCCTGATCACTCCTTCAAAAAAGAGTCACACGATTTAAAGAATGAGGTTAGGTAACGTGCTGCAACAGACGGCTGGGTCTTCCTTTCCTTGGTCTTTCAATAAAAGAAAAAAAATGCCAACGTTTTAACTGTAGATGGCGTCTGAACCTTTTTCCTGATAGCTAGGGCTACGCACACATACAACAAAAAATAAAGAGGGAGCATTTAACTTCAGAGGATCAGCAAGAAGCTCCACTGACAAGGAAAAAAAAAGGAAAATTTAAAAAGCGTAATAACACTATTTGGTCATAGATTTTCATTCAAATTCCGGTTTTGATGGGAGAGAAAAACGAGGTTCTTACAATGAACGGCACCGTCACCGCCAGGAAGAGAGGTGCACAAAGATCCACGCGCTGCAACGATGATTTTTTCCCCGCTTTGATCAGACAAAAAGTGCAATCAAGGACAAGAATAGATCAATGCTCTCGGCTTTCCATTGCGCTGAGTTAATTTGCTCTTTCCTTCGTTCGGTATCAACCCAATCGTTTAGTGCAATGCACATGCAAGCAAAAAAAAATTCATTAGCGACCATACAAAAAATGCGGCAGGCAGGAACCCCCCCCTTGGCGACTTCCTCTTTGTCCCCCCAGAGTCCACAGATGCGAAGAGGAGGGGGAGGGGAATTCACCCACTTAAAATATATACTGTATATTACTTCAGGCGCAGATCTTTATTCCTAGAGGTAGAAGAAGGGGGAGGAAAGGGATGGCCGGGCCAATCCCTTTCAGCAAGACATCATCTCCCCACCATGTATTAATAGCTACTTACGTGGCTGGGATTCTCTCTCTTGCTGTGTCTCACTACTCAATGTCAGAGGCAGCGGTTACAGCAACTCCAGCACATTTACACCCAGCTTCAGTGCAAAGGCTGACTGACTGCCCCGTCCTCGCCGCCGCATAGCAGACTGGCTCAGCGGAGAAAGCCCGCCCCACGCTGAGCTCCCTCCTCATTGAGCCAAGGAAGCATCAATCAGGCGAGCAGCCTGCCAACCCTCCTCTCCCCCCCGCCCTTTTCCACTCACTCAATGAGCCGATTGCAGGGTAAACAAGGTAAAATATCCTTCCGCAGCCTAAGCCGTGAAATAGAAGAGCTCTGTGCACAGTTGCTAACTTGCTACTACCACCACCACCATCCGTGACAGTTATGGTGTTTCGCTGACCTCTAGCTTGTGTGGCTCGCTTTTGAGGACTTTTGCGCGCATCTATGCCTATGAGCATTTTGTCTGCTTTGGGAATTAAAATGTTTTCGTAAAATTGCATTTAACTTCTTATAAACGTAGAACTAGCATGCTGAAGTGGATCCCAGTGAAATGTAATAAACTCTCCAGAAATAAGAGCTTTTGCACAGGCCTTCTGCGTAGTTTTGACAGTTGCAGAATAGGAGGAAAATTCAGCAGGTTAAGCTCTTTCCCAACACTGCAGCTTGATCTTGGGAGGAAAAAGTTTCACCTGCTGAATGTCCTCCTTCAACCAACTGTTAATGGCACAATGAACCGTATCTCCCCCCAGGAAACCGAAACACTATATTGGAATGGTGGCAAAAGCCTTGCCAGATTAAGAATGGTGCTACTGTGACTGTTCCATACGTACTGTACTTCCTTTCTATTGGCCCAGCTTCCACCTCCCCCACCGATCAGCAGCCAGCCATTCTGCAGGTTAGTAAAAGGAGTGGACCAAAGTATAGAACCCCTTCCACACAGCCCTCCACTGGTGACCAGCCACTCTGCAGGAGAGGGAAGTACAGAAGCATTCATTGCCCTGCTTTAGCAGATTTGTTTTCTATATTTCTTTAGACATGAAAAAAATCATGTACTTTTGACACCTTATTTTAGCAACACAGCATCATAGGATGTAATGAAAGAATGTCTCTCTGTGGAATGTCTGTATTCTGCTGCAGTTTATCGTTTCGAACATTCTAATCTAGCAAGCCTACTGCTGACATGCTTACCCTAGCATTACCATTATATTGTGCAGAAAGAGCTCTCTAGACCTCGGCTTTTTCAGATTTCCAGTGTGATTCGTAACCGACTTCAACCAGCACGCTCAGCCCGTAAGACTTAAATTGAACCAAACGGGTTGTGGTGCAATCATTTGCTATGACTATGAGGAAGGGAATCATTTGCTTCCCCAATGAGGAGGGGAATCATTTGCAATCATTTGCTATGACTATGAGGAGGGGACTATGAGGAGGGGACTGCATAGAACGCCATGGTAGCATTCTATGCATGTCACTGCAAAACATGGCCATGTAGTGCATTTTACATGGACAGATGGTGCATTTTACACGGACAGATGGTGGCATGTATGAATCTACTCACCGACAAGAGATGGATCAATACCAAAATGCATGTGTTATTGCTGTGCCCTTAGGCAATAGCTGAGACCCTAGCACTACCCAGAAACTCATGTCACTTATACATGCACTCCTAAAATTTCTTCCTCCTTCTTGGCACTCCTTTCAGTACCAGCATGACTGGAGCCACCATTTTAATCCCCCACCACATAGCATTGCTCCAGAATAACACTATGCTGGGGGCATTGCCGGAGAATTAAAATGGCTGTCCTGGCATGAGAGGAGCACTCCTGCATCTTCCTGCTCATACTACAGATGCCTGGTAAGTCTGCCAGGACCCCCTACAGCACTGAAAGAAGCGTTGCTGCTGCCCACCCAAGTACACATTTCCATGTGAATGACTGTATCTGGGTTCAATTTTACTACTGGTCACAGGTTGTACCTGTATTGCATGGAATGTGTGAATATATACAATGTATACCCATGTTCAGGATAACAATAATTGTATCTCGGTATACAGGTGTATCAGGGCATAGTTTAATGTGTGAACAACAGCCCTCGAGTCTGCCACAGAGAATGGTACAAAAGTGTGTACAAGACAGAATTAGGGTATAGCATCTACAGAGGCACAGAGCACATTTATCTGAACTGTTTTTCAATTCATCTCAGCCCTTGATTCACCCCTTAAATCTGAAGTGAGTGCAGAGGTTGCTAACTTGGGATAAATGATTGTGTAAAGAGGCTGTTAATTAGCTGCCCACTTACCTAGTTACCATGGGAGCTAGCAGCCTCAGTTCCCCATTCACAAACCATATTAATATTTATGGACTCACATAATTCAACTGGGCTTTTCTAGAGTAAGTGGGTTGTGAATTGGCCTTCACTTGAAAGTACAGTAAGTCCAACTGAAATGAATAGAATTTATTCCTATGTAAACATGCTTAAGGCTGTAAAAATGGTAAAGTTGTAAGTTTTTACAAAATTATTGCAAATCAAATAGTTCTGCAGAGAAAAGTTTCCCTATGAAACTTCAGAGGGAAAAGCTGAATAAAATATATCCTTGAGTGCTGCCATCTTTTATGTGAGCCCTGCTACTTTATTTTTAACAGCAGCCTGACTTTATCCTCATTCTAGAGAAGGCTTTGCCTGTTTAATATGTGTGTGACAGGTTGCTCTTAAAGGCACAGGAGCAGGGCCAATAAAAAACGTGAAACCCCTAGCTCACTCTGCAGGGGGAAAATAGTGAATGTGAAAGAAAAAAATCTTTGTAAATGGATTCATCTTTTGAAGGACAATCTATTATTACTTTTTGAGAAAGTGTATCCAGGAAACCAATACAAATCAAAACGAGATGGGTGGCAAAATGAATTCTTGATTAGTTTTGCAAAGTGTGAAAGCAATTTTCTTCCAAGTAGGAAGCACAGATTGGAATCCCTTTGAAAATGCAATAAACATACATGCCAGATCAAGAATGCTGAAAAGTTACATGGGTGGCAAGATCAGTTAGTGCCCCTTAACAACATCCAAACTGCATCTGGTTCAAGAAATGCTTTTAAAGAAGCCCCACTGAGTTCGAGGAACTCTATGTATTAATAATAAAAAAAAGATTCTAAAGAAATGCCACATGTATCAACATTCTTCTAAATGCTGTTAGAAATATGATTACACAACACATATTTTGGTGCCTTAAAAGTTAGACCTATTCTTGGGTACATTGGGGACACTGATTCCAAAAATGGCATCAGTTTTGCCCTACCAGCTCTAGTTTTGGAGATACGGCATGGTCACCTTATATGCTGATTCAAGCAGCACTCTCGTGAGGAGCTTCCTCCTTCCTATGGCTTCACTAATTTTGCCTGAATGCTGCCATGAACCCATCTGGCTATTTTAAAAAATGTGTTAACAGAAGCTATTGCCAGAATACCAGCTCAGAAGGTCACATACATCACCGTTTGGCCAAGAGTAAGCTGATGGGCATCGTGGAAGACACTGTCCAGCAAGACACTTGTAGGGAAGAGTGAAATGACTGGTTTCATCAGATGTAACATAGCGGGTGCCGGGTAGATATCCTTGTTCAGATTTCAGTCCTGAATGGTACAACAGAATTGCATTGCATCGGTAAACTGAGATCTTTGAAAACTTGCCAGGAATCAGAGCACAGTTCTGTGGATGGCAGGAATCAGGATAGGCACCTGGGTCCTCTGGGCACAGCTTGATTCTGGACCATCACCACCGTAATGCTCATTCAAACATGAGTGGATTGCTACATGGTAATGCAGATGAAAATTTGCATCACTAGCCCCTGGCTTGTCACTGTGTCATACATATTGAAGATATCTTGAAGGCGGTTGGAGGGGGAGGGCGTCAAATATGAGATGCAGACCTGGCATGGATATGGAAAATCATAGCTGAACATTGTTATGATATGGTATTTATATTCATTCCAAAGCTGATCAGTTATTTACGGTGTGATTTTGGACCCGACCTCTGTGGTGATGGAGGTATGATGGAGAGAACTGGAAATAAAATTGTCAAAATAATGAGATAAGTGCCAAATATTAAACTGTTTCTTTTAAATGCATATGTTGCAAATACACCCTTTTTTCAAAAGAAAGAGGTCTTGTAATTAATGCTCTGCTGCCAGAATGATGCAACAGTTGGTTAAAGAAAAAAAGAAACATGTCTGAATAGCTAACTCTGCACTCTAACGCTTGCCAAAGTGTGACACTGGCTGGCTTCCAAAACAAGTAGGTTCCCGAACTGCAAAGACTCCAAGAATGACCTGCTGCCAGCCCAAGGATTTTAACTCCCGAAGCTGACAGCAGCAGTGACCTAGCAGAATATGATGCAGATTTAAATAGCCAGAAAGCTAATTGCTGTACTAGCAAAATGCCAGGCAATATATAGCTTTACGTAGTGTTGCCATACGTGGAACTGCATTTGGGAGCCAACATCTATTCAGTGTGGAGTATTGATATAGATTGAGAATGGCCTGCTGTGTCAGTGAGACAATTTGCTGCACTCCAGAATATCCAAAATGGTTTTCAGGGCTCACCTGGGAGAGGGGCCTGCTTAACTAAGGGTCTTTTCAGGTGACTGTTTTATGGTGCAATAAATGAATTGTTGCCTTCTCCGTTGTTGTGGGAGATCCAAACGTCTTTTCTCCAGCTAGCACATCCCTCATGGGAAAACAACATTGTTCAGCTTTCAGACAACAACAGTATTGTTTCACGAGGAGAATGTGATTTCCCTTCCCCTACAAATTGCAATAGAGAGAGTGGTGTTGGAAAGTGGCTGGCTGTGTGGCAGGCACCTAGTGCAGTGGTTCCCAAACCGTTTTAGCACCGGGACCCACTTTTTAAAATGACACTCCTATAGGGACCCACCTACCTTTCTGAGACTACCGTATTTTTCGCACTATAAGACGCACTTCCCCCCCCCAAAAAAAAACATAGGCGAAAACCGGAAATGGCCGAAAATCGCTGTTTTCGGCCGAACTGAAGATCGCGCAGGCCTCCCCGAAGCCCCCACAGGCCTCCCCGAAGCGCCCCCAAGCCCAGGTAAACAAAAATCTTTTTTTCTCTATTTTATGCTCCATAGAATGCATGCATCCTATGGACCGATGCGTCCTATGGAGCGTAAAATACGGGGTATTTATTTATTTATTCATTTGCAAAAAAAAACCCCACCCCTCAATCCATTTCTCATAATGGCATACCTAATGAATAGCCTCAAAGCTTGAGGGGCTTAGTTATGTGATCTAGCCTTCCCCCACCCCCCACTAACTGTCATTGATGGACTTTGAAAACCATAAAAAAGACATTTATCTCATTTAGCTCAAACATTTATCTCCTTATATTTACACAAGCCTGCAAACTGCAGGAGCTCAGCTCTTTGAAGAGGAATTACCAGTAGCCACTATCTTATTTTTTAATAGCCTCAGGGCTTGAGGCAATTACTTTTCTGATCTTTCCATCACCCATGTTTTCATTGGAGGCTCTGTGGGACCCACCAGAAATCAGGTCACGACCCACCAAGTGGGTCCCGACCCACAGTTTGAGAAACACTGACCTAGTGGATAGTACCTATAACATCAAGGGACAAAACTGCCCCCCCCCAAATGCCTTTCTCTTAAAAATATTCTACTTTTTTGTGCTTTGTGAAATAAATGTAGAGGCTGAGCATTGTACCACTCAAGCATGTAGCCTTTGAAAGAAAACAAAAGTGGATATACCTGGAAGAATATTGTTGCTTATTTCTTATTTTAAAATTTTTTGGAGACTACACGCTCCCCCTTTCCAGGCCTGGAAATAAACACAATCATTCAGCAATCTTGTTGCTCTGATCATACTGTGCCCCCCTTAAATCCCTACACAGGATTCTGGTCCTTTTCTGGAAACCAGAACAAGCTCCAGGTCATGTTCTAAAGCCCTCCATGGCCTTACCCCCCACCCACCCACCCTTACCTCTTTGATAGTCTGCTACACTCTTGCCCATGACCTTCACCCTTCTGGCTTCACCACTTTCAGCTGCCCACACATCTCCTGAAACTAGATCTTCCTCTTCTCCCTTGTCTCACCTGAGTCTGTCTTTACATTTGAGTCCCTCATTTAAGGCCTTTTATTTTTTTTCTATTGTAATGTGCCATGCACATTGATGGTGCTATATTAAAATAAAAAACCCAGTTGTGTAGGTTTTTTAAAGACCAGTAAACATGTTATTCCTTCACCCATCCTGCCTCCAAAGCAAAGCTGTCTTTCCATCCTTACCCCATGCATCATGTTGTGGGTACAAGATACTGTACCATAACATGTTGGAGCATGTATTCAAGTATTCCCTCAGTGCTAGCAATAAAATTCTTTTTTTTTTGTCATCTTGCCTACAAGTTTATTGAGTGACCTGGCACTAAAAATGGTGGAAGAGAAAAGGTTATACATAGCATAGCTCTGGCTTACATACATTTATTTAGTACGCTCGGGTGGCATGACCAGGGATGCCACCTCGGGTCTGCGACACTTCTGCTGAGGCACACTAAAAGAAGCCCCTTATCATGCTCCATTGTACAGTTTTCACAAACCTAGAAGTGCAGGACTTCTGGTTTAATTTAAGTAACTGCACAAATGGAGGAGGAACGTTTCATTCACTTTAAATAAAGCTGGATAACCCACATGTCTGGGTTTGAGAGAGCTGTGACATGGAGCGTGGTACGGAAGCAGATGATCTGCTTTCCACTTGAGTTAGTGAATCAATACAGCTCACATCCACAGTGGACTGGAGGAAGGGGGTGGGGTGAAAGACACCCTGAATCCTCTGTCTCCTAGCCCCTCACCATCCACCTTGCTCTGATGCAAGCCTCATCAGGTCACCTCATGGCTGGGCCAGCCGTGGACATGCTCATGGAATTAGCTAACAGTGGAAAATAGCTAACGGAGCTCTGGCACAAAATGAGTAGCAGTGGAGGTGGTACTGCATGGAATTCATGAAATTCCCAGTTTGCACTGATTTATGACTTTTTAAAAAGTCGACACTCAACTGCCTGTCACCACACATGCGCTCGCACTTCCTTAAGTGCGCCTTAGTTCTCTACATTTATATATTTCAGTTTCTACAAATGGAAGCACTCTACCCCACAGCTGGGAATGAATCAAACATTATTAAATATTTGCTGTGCCTTTTAAAATTGATGCCACTTGGCTATCATCACTGAGAGAAGAAAAGAGATGAAGGAAGAAAGAGAAAATAAGTGAGGGCATCTCTTCCACTCGCCATCTAAATTTAGATGGTGAACATCTTGGGGCAAGGACCTATCTTCTGCATGTGACCATCTATGTTGATGGTGCTACAATAATAGAGATGAATCTCACAGAGCTTCATCAAGCACTTCCGGAGCAATAACTTCCGGAACAGGCAAGGTGAGGCTCAAATATTAGGGGAGTGTGCATACAGAGAGAGAGAGAGAGAGAGAGAGAGAGAGAGAGAGAGAGAGAGAGAGAGAGAGAGGAGACTCACCAATGAGCCAAGATTGGCTGCAGTTTCCTGTCAGGTGTACACTTAATGGCAGGACCAGGTTTTCTGCCAGGCAATGTGGAGAATGGCCCTGTGACATGAGCCTCGTCTGAGGGTTGATAGTTCCATCGCATAAATGCTGTTTGTATCTTACAGCAAAGTTCAATCAAGCATTTGTTCCTATACTTAGATGCTGCTGCTAAGATTTGTGCTTGCATGTTCTTTGGAGGATAACTAGTCACACACTGTGGATTGGTACAGCAATTAGCCAGTCTGGCCATTGGTTGGGAGTTTTTCAACAAACACTGCCAGGTTACAACAACAACATTGTTTCACAACCATGTAAGGTCACAGTGGCCTGAAACTCTGACAAGATACACCTCTGTGAAGTGTAGTGTGTGTCAGGCTTCAGGGCCAGGCACTCTCTTCCTTTTCCTTCACCAGAGAACCTCCTCTGCCAACTGAAATCCACTGTTGTTAAAATACATATACTAAGAACAAATCTGCCTTCTTAGGCCTGTTTCATACATTACTAGTGGGAGCTGCTTTTCCATTGGCCAGGCCCATGAAGCTCCAGTAAGTGTCAAAAGAAACCAGATGTTGATCTGCCTGTTGATTATTGCAGCCGTTACATTTATCTCAGGCTTCGTCCAAAATGTTCATGGTACAATGTGACATACTTGACGGTCATCTCATTTTATCCACACAGCAATGCTTTGTGGCAAGTTAGGCTGAGAGAGAGAAAGAGAGGGAGGGAGTAGTTAGCTAATGAGCTTCAGGGCTGAGTGGAGATTTGCAACCAAGTTTCTCAGATCTATGTCCAATGCTCTAGTCTAGTCACTACTCATGGAATTACAGTGGACCCCCACTATCTGCAGATCCAGCATCCGTGGATTTGTCTCAACACAGATGCCAGTGGATAATCAAGCCCACTATAGAAACCTGTTTAAAGGTTTATTAAAAGCCCACAAATTGCTGTTCCTACCTTGCTCTTTGTTGTTGTTCAGTCATTAAGTCGTGTCCGACCCTTCGTGATCCCATGAACCATATCCCGCCAGGCCTTCCTGTCCTCCACTATCTTCCTGAGTCCGCTCATTTTCATGTTCGTTGCATCGGTAATGCTGTCTAACCATCTCATCCTTTGCCTTCCCCTTCTCCTTCTCCTTTTCCCCTTCAGTCTTTCCCAGCATCAGAGTCTTCTCCAGAGAGATCTTGCTCTAGTCTAGTCTAAAGCACTCTTTGAAGCTGAAAGACCCACTTCTGGGTTATGCAAAGGCTTTTAGAGCTTTGAAAATGGTGCTGTTTGCCCACATGAAAGTAGGAACAGCGATTTGGAGGACTGGTTTTTTAAAAAAAATCCTTTTTAACAGGTTTCTAAGTGGACTTGATTATACGTGGATGCCGAGGTCCGACTGTACATGTTTCCACTGACACAAATGATGTCATCAGGCTTACATACTTTGAAAGGAGGTGAATGTTGGTGGGAAAACAGCATGGGAGTAAAAAGTTAAACATTCCTTCCTGTGGGTCATGGTTCTGATCCAGATTGGCCCCCCATGTGGCTGCTATTTTTAAGGGACAATAACCCCCTAAGACAGTGGTTCCCTAACTGGGGCGTCGCGACGCCCCAGCCGGGAACAAAGGGTTGCTATGCCCTTAAGGGGCATGGCAACCCACGGTGACATTGACGGCGCTCCCGGGATCGCGCCGCCGCCACCACCGCCGCGCCTGGGATCGCCCTTTTTACCTTCATTGGTGGGCAGTGGGTGTCTGGCGGGGGTTGTGGGGAGCCTGCAGAACCGGAAGTGAGTTGCAATCGCGTCGGAGCGCTGCTCCAACGCTTGGGGAGGCCTGCAGAGGGGTCCACAGGCTCCCCACAACCCCCGCCGGACACCCACTGCCCACCAATGAAGGTAAAAAGGGCGATCCCAGGCGCGGCGGTGGTGGCGGCGGCGCGATCCCGGGCGCGTCATCGCGACCCCTGGGAAGGCCCCGCTGCTACTTAGAGCAGCGGAGGGCCTTCCCAGGAGTTAGGGAACCTCTGCCCTAAGATAATGGCACATTTAACATCACATCTAATTTGGGTCTCCCTGTTACTTTCCTAATGCTGAATATGCAGCTGCTCCATTGTTCTTATTTGCTTTTCATTGTTGCATTTGGTTTTTATTTTAAATACCCTTTTGTAATCTGCTTTGAGCGTCTCTTGGGGACAGAAAAGTGGGGTACTAAATATCCTAAATGAGCAAACGTGTACATCAGCCCTCCTTTGCCTGATGCACTTGATACAGCCCTTGGAGTATCAGGATGAGAGATGCACTCAAATTTAGCCTGACAGATAAAATGGCAGCAAATTATAGACCTTCACCATGAGTGGTGCAACGTATGTTATTAAAGAACCCATTGCAAGGACAGCATCTACTCATATCATTGTTAAGTATTAAATTCAAAGTTGGAAAACTGGACTCAAATGCTTAATTTGTAGACCTAGTAGCCCCTCATTTTCCTATGCAGCAATTTTCAGAGTGGGATGACAAACAAAATAATATTATGTACTGAATTCCATTTCTACAGAACAACTTTGTGATTGCTAGGCTGTGTTTTTAAAAAGCATACTTGATATTTTTAAATTATTGGAGGGGGGATAATTTTTCAGCTGTCCTTCAGCACATGGTTACCAGGAGGGCAGCACACACATTAAAGTCAAACAAATAGAGTAAAAATAACACAAATTATGAACCAGGTATTGCTCACTGCGTTTTCCAAAAGCACTTCTCTCCCGCCTCCAACACACACACACACACAATAACTGAAGGCAGGACTGATTGAAGTTGGTTCTGCCTTTACAAAACATATGGACAAACTGTTGATAGTAATTTTGTATTCTTATTACAGACAGAGTTCCTACAAAACGAATCTCCAAACACCATGACAGACAAATGGCAACCCTAGCTCAAGATTGCTACTCTCTTTCCAGTCTCTGGAGATATTTGACAAAAGTGATAATTTTATTTTGGATGCTATGAGAAGGGAACAACTGTATGGCTTCTGAAATAAACATACAGTTCTGCTGCTCCTCAGGTTCGTTTCCCCTCAAATAATTTCAAGAAGGATGGATTGTTGACTAGAGCTTTGGATATTTTTGGATGTCAGCATACAGCTTGGTTAGAAAGCAACATAGCTTCTGCTTTTGGTTTTAGGGCTTCCTTAGTCAACATTAAAAGAGAGTGTTTATTTCAGATATTATGGAATGCTGGAAAGAAATAGGCAATATCTTCCTTTCAGAGATTAAATAGGGAAGTTCTCAAAGAAAATTAACATTTTAAAATGCTCCACAGATGCCACTAAAAGTGGCTTTTATGCAGCCATCAGACATAAATATGAAAAAAACCACTCGTGAAAACAGGCTGTTTGCTTCAGTTCTGCCACCACCTACTCCCCAGCTGCTGTTTTATGTAATGAATGGGGTTTTCATTGCTAACAAAAACATTTGGTAGCTCCTAAAAGGTGAAAGGGAAAAGGTTTTTCCAGGTCAACCTGTTCAATGCAAAGGAGAAACCCAATGACAAGAAAGGCGGTATATAAATACTGGAATTATTATTATTATTATTATTATTATTATTATTATTATTATTATTATTTAGAACCACGCATGTTCAATGTTTGCAGATGATTGTAATGACATTTGTATAGGATCCACTACCAATCAGACTTTGGGCCATATCATACATTACATTTTTGTTTTACATTACATTGTTTTAAATCTCTATCAGGAACAGCATTTGAACTGAAATTTCACACAAAATGAAATTTGAAGCGAATTACAGGGTTCCTTCCACGGTGAAACATCTGAGAACTAGTAAGTAACTAGATGTGCCATAGATGCTTCTTGTTATATTTCCCATCTCTAAACTGGCTAAAATTGGGTTTTCCCAATGAACTGAATATAAGAAAAGTATTCCGTGCATTGCAATGTTATCAATGTTCCAGATGGACAAAGATACAGCACTTACAACCCAATTCTGTGCAACTTTAAGTGGCCGGCTTAAAGGGCCGGCTGCTGTATCCTAGGCCCATTGTGGTTTGCACCGGCTCGGCTTGGGCTCTCCTCAGGGGAAGGGGATGTTCATCCCCTTCCCCCGGTGTAAGCCACACGGGCCGCAATGGGCCTCCCCAGATTCACGCCAGCTCTGAAGCTGGTGTACATCCGGGGAGGACATGTAAGGCTGACCCGGGCTGGGAAGGGACTTAGGATATCAGCGCATCTCAGCGCTGATATCCCTTCCCCCCTCCCAGCCCGGGATGGCCAATGGCCCCACTCCCTTGCCACCCTAGCCCACACATCCCTGCCCCTGCACCGAGCGGCCTAGGTTTTACTTGGGTCATCCAGCGTAGGTCCAGGCCACTGGGGGGGGGGGATGAGCAGCGCAGGCCTCAGCACTGGCGCTGCTTACTTTCCGGGTGCTGAAAACGTGCTTTACGACATGTTTACGGCACCCTAGGCCGGCGGAGCGCTCACTCTGCCAGCCTATAGTTGTGCAGGATTGCACTGTTAGTAGGATGTTAGTACAATGTTGACCCTTAGGCTTGACAAATATGAAATAGTGGAACGTTTTCAATGTTCTAATTGAGCTGCCTGCTGTGAGTGACAGTTGCTCAGGTATATCTCAGGTAATTCCCAGCATAAGCCCCACTAACAGGAGAGGACTAGCAGTGTGGCTAAATGTATATAAGGTGTGTGTTGGGGGGGGGCAACAGCAGGGATGAGAAAAACTGCATGTGCTGAAATTACCTTTTTTCTACACAACTGTTACAAGTAGGGGAAGCTATTTGCATACAGTCCTTTGCATCTGGTCATTGTAGGCTCCAAGGGCTAAATGCAGGAGGAGCTTCTATATGCATAGCATGTAGTCCACAGTGTCATCTTCCTTAAGGGAGGCTAACAGCCCATTCCAACCCAAGTGCTAAGCAGCCTAAGTCAGACCTAAAGTCAGCCTAAGTCATTTAGGTCGAAGTTAGGTCTGGAATGCAAACATTTAGGGCGAAGTTAGGTCAAAGTTAGGTCGAAGTTACGACCAACTGACTAAGAACAGCCCATTCCAACCCAAGGGCTAAGAAGCACAAGTCAGACCTAAAGTTGACCTAAAAGTGGGCGGAACATGGGCGGACCGTGGGTGTAACGGGGGCGGCAACCAATTAACGTTGGATTCCAGACCCTGGCAAGCACAGACACGCCCCCTCCAACACAAATGCTGACACAAAATTTAGGTCGACCAAAAAGGTGGACCCAAATTCGAGGAGACCCATAGGAGCCATTTTACCTTACCTAAGCCAGCCCTCTCCTGAAAATTTCTAACACCCTACTCCTGAGTTAGGTCAGAGTTAGGACGGAGTTGGGCCTGCTAGGTCTGGAAACCCACAGAGTTATGCCTAAGATAGGGAGCCTATCAGCACCCAGCCCCACCCAGCCTCATTCCCACAAAAGCCCAGCCCCAGACCTCCAGTCACTCTCTCTCTCTCTCTCTCTGAGCACGTGGCGTGGGGTTCTGTCCCTCACAGCCACAAAGTGGGACTTTGTCGGTGGAGGGCAAAATTCACAAACACCCCACTTCTCTCTTCTCCTCTCTGCCTCCCTCTAGGGCAGAGAGGGCTGTTCTGGCTGTGGCCAACCTGTTTACAGCTGTGCCTGGGCAGCTGCCTCCATGCAAGTGTTTGCTAACCCATGTCTTTCTCCCAGCCCCTCTTTCCCCCCCCCCCAGGCAACAACACCAGCAGGTAGGAGCAGGTAAGAGCAGGGTTTGTGCTGACATGTGGTCTGACTGCTGCCTCTTTGCATCTAGAAATATAGGAAGGATACATGCCTCTTTACCAATGTGTTGTCTCATAGCTGTCTGCATAGCCTGCCATGACATGCCTCTCTACCAATGTGTTGTCTCATAGCTGCCTGCATAGCCTGCCATGACATGCCTCTCTACCAATGTGTTGTCACATAGCTGCCTGCATAGCCTGCTATGATATGCCTCTTTACCAATGTGTTGGCTCATAGCTGCCTGCTTTGCCTGCTATGATATATAGGATACATGCCTCTTTACCACTGTTGTGTCTGATTGCTGCCTGTAGTCATGTGAGCAGACAATGCCACAAGTGTGGAACTGTTAGCCTTATGTAGACACCAGCTGTTCCCCCCCCCTTTTCTCCACAGGGTCTACTGACAGGTCAGTATTGCTAGGTTTGCCATGGTTGTGACCCCCAAGTTGTGTTGTTGTCTCTCTCTTTGACCCTTTTCCCTTACAGGATCATGCTCTCCTTACACCCAGGTAAGCAGCTCAGACCATGCTATGTGTGTCACACCTATCAGCTGTGTTTTATTTCTCTCCCTGCAGGCTTTTGCAACCAACACACTGGCTTGTCATCAATGGTGACTGCTTCCACATACCAGCTGACATGTAACTCCCCCTTGTTTTTTGTCTCCCCAGGAACGTTCACTATCACCTACCTTCCTGGGAGCACCCCTGGGCCTGCAGTCTGGTTGCCCCACTGTCGTCTGCCTCGATGCTGCCAGAGATCAGGGAGCCAGCCCTGCAACCCTCCTCAGCCACCTCCCTGGCTGCCTACTTGCTGCCCCTCCCCTTTCTATGGAGCAGGCTATGGTTCCACAGGGGAAGAGCCTGCATGTCCAGGTCCATGGGGCAGGTGTGCTGCTGCTGCTTTCTGATTGGCTGCTGTGACTACCCCTGGCAGCCTCGCCTGGCCATCTCTGCTAACGTTCCAGAACAATAAAGATGCCCCTCGGGCAGAGCCCCAGTGAAACATATGTGCCCAGTGTTTACACAAGCATTGCCCCACACACACACAGACAGCCCCCAGCACTGAAGCCCCTACATGAGTCCCATCCAGGGACTGCCACGGCCTTCCCTGGGAGAACCCAGCAGGGGCGCTGCAAGACCCCCATGGCACAGAGGGGAGGGGGGAGTCAGGGGGGCCTCTCAGGCAGGCAAACAGTGACAGCCAGGGGGTCCGCCCGTAATGCAGGCGCCTCCGTCGAAGGTCCGCCCGTAATGCAGGCGCCTCCGTCGAAGGTGCGCCCGTAATGCAGCCACTTCCGCCCAAAGTCTGTCTGCATAAGAGGCGCCTGTTTATGCATCACCTTCATCTGCGGAGCGCCCCCTGTGTCCCTATCGGTCTCTGCAGACCCCTCTCTCGGAATCTGTCTCCCACCAGCCTTGTTGTCTGTCTGTCTGTCTCTGACCCACCCATGCCCCTCCCCAGCACCCCCTGTCTGCCTCTCCTCCCACTCCTTGATGATGGCTGTTGGCCACCCCCCACCCTGCTAGAGCGCCTGCCGTGAGGCGCCGTCGTCGCCCCATCTGGGGGTGTGATGAGCTGTGTGAGCCCTTCACGCTCGCAGCAGACAAGCCCAAGGCATCTCTTGGTCTTGGCCGGGGCACAGAGCAGCAGGCACGCCGGGATGCCTTCTTTGTGGGCATTGCCCCGGCCTTGGAGGCCCAGGGCTTCAGGCAGCGCACGGGCGAGTCATGTCAGAGGCGGTTCCAGACCTCATGAGACCCCCCTTGTGTGTGAAGTTCCCACCCCCCTCCCCTTCCCTTCCCTCCCCCGCTCACCCCCCAGTGCAGCCTCAATGTGGCTTGGGGGTGGCATCACCTTCTGCAGGAAGGAGGGGACGGCCACTCTCCCCTGCAGCAGGTGGCTGATGCACAGGGTGCCCTGTGGCGGCTGGGCTCAGGCACCTCGCTCACCTGTCACCTGCCCTGCACCCACCACATGACTGGCGCAACCCCCCTGCCTGCGGTCAGCCCCTTTCCGACCGGGCTGCGACAGACTCTGCGGCAGCTGCCATGGATGGACGCTGACACATGCAGACAGAGGCCTGCACATGCCTGAGCCAGACACGGAGCCTGGAGAAGAGCCTGCCTGCCTGGGAGGTAAGTGTTGCCTGGATCCTGGGGTGGTGCTGGGCCACAGAAACTGCAGCCTGCCTAACTCAGGCATAACTTCTGCCTAACTTAGGCTGCACTTAGGCCACACTTATGCTTGACTTGGAGAGGAGTTGGGTTGGAATGGGCTGTAAATCTGCTTAACACCCAAATGAATGTGGCTCTCATCCAATTTCACACTGGTACATGTCTCATGCTATGCTGCACCCATCATTTATTTCTAACAGAGCATTCCATCATCATCTCAAGGATAAATGACAACATGAGAAGAACGAAGGGAACAATATGGAAGCTAAAAAGCCTGTTTTGACAGCCTGATCCACATATTGCTTCAGATGTCATAACTGGAATTAAGTACATATTGAAGTCAATAGTAGTAAATGACTTCAATCCAGTCATGTCACTTTACTAAACTGGAGATCAGGATGTATTATTCTCAAACACAAGAGAGTGAATGTAGACCCAGAACTGCTAACTATAAGAGCAATCTGCTGCATATAAACAAGAGTTTTCTGCAAGTTTTCTGCAGAAATGCATGCTAGGACAAGATGCTGAGATAGTTTGATCAACATTGTGTTGACAGGTTGATTCAATGTGCATAAGATATCTGGATAATGGTATGTTTGAGTTCTTTGAGAATGGGACCGTGAGGAATTTCAAAATAATTATAAACGTTCCGTTTTTCTTCTACATTTGTTTACATAATGAAACCCGGATTCCTTTAGGCAGTAGCTACATCCTGTGATAAAGACTGATCATCATTTCATTACCCTTAATTCCATTTATCCATGTGGAAAAAAAATCCCATGTAGAAAGTAAGGAACATGATAACTGTGAAACAGGAAATAGTCTCCCATTATTTCCCACGAGAAATTCTGCTCCCAAGCTAAAATGTCATTCTTTTTTATGCAAGAGGATTTCTCAGCATGCTTTTCTAGGATCATTTGACACCATGCTACACTTAGAGTACAATCCTGTCTTCAAGTTACACCAACTATGAGTATAGGAGCACTGCTTGTACTGTATCTCCTACACTGGCACACCTCTAAGTTATGCAGGTGTAACAACACAATTATGCCATTGAAATGTGGGCAGCCCAATCCTGTGTAAGATACAGCAGTCAGCCTAAAGTATCCTATCCATGTCCCGGGCTGCCCCAGAGCACCCCAGGTGCACCTCGAGGGAAGGGGATGATCATCCCCTTCCCCGGGTATAAGTGATCTGAGGCCCAATCGACCTACTCGAAAGTATGCCAGCTCTAGAACTGGCGTACATTTGAGCCCTCCATGTAAGGCTGCACCGGGCTGGGAGGGGGCTTTGGATATCAGTGGACCTCGCTGCTGATATCCCCGCCCTCCCCCCCACCCGGTGCGGCCAATGGCCCATTATTCATTCCCAGGAACCACCAAGGTATGTCATCCCAGTGGTCGCCATTCATTGGTCCTACACCTGCCCCACCCCTGCCACCTGTTCATTTCACCCTGGCAGCACTTCTTTAGGTGCCAGTGTTGGGTGGACACAGCAATTGGCTCCTTGGACGTTGAACCAACATCGCACTGACGGCAGAACTCCATGGATGCTGGGGGTGTTATTGGGAATTACTGGGAGGGCTGGAGCAGCATTGTGTTGCCTGCATGGACTTAAGATATGATGGTCATTGTGCCCCCATCTGCATAGGTCTGGGCCGAAAGCAACTCATCCTGCAACCTATTGCATCCATTGCAATGTTAATAGTGATTGGCAAGCAAGTGTGAAGACTCAAGCAACACTCACTAAAGACTGGCACTGGTCTTCTAGACAACTGCCTCTTAGGGCTGTAGGCAAAGGGGGCCTCAAGACCTGCCCCTCTCCTCCGGAATATTTCAGGTCCCACCTCTGAATTTTCAGCTTTCATTCCAAAAAAGTAAGTCTCCAGACTTTTTATTACTGGGCAGATGAGGAAAAGCAGGGAGGCTATATTCTGCCCCATTGCTTGCTTAACTCGCCTTCCAGTGCCAATGAATGCTAAGGGATAGCTGAAAGCACTAGAATCTTATTTTTGAAATTGTATAAAACTAAAATGTACACATTTTTAAAATAATTGAATAACTTTAAACACACTAGGCTACCTTCTGGCTGTTCTGCAAATTATTCCCTGCCCCCTTAATCCCCCTCACCACAATGTTCCTGGCTGTGGGCCTGCTACCACACTTGATTCAGTGTAGCTATTGCAAAAGGTCTTTGCTAATCTGTGATAGAAACTGCAAAGTGCACAGGGGGCACAGGAGAAGCGGAAAGGGGCTGTACTCTTGCTCTTAGACTGCTGCTCTTACTGTAATATTTATTAGAAAAAACATGAAAATAAAAGTCCACATCTAAGTTGTTTGCAATAACCTCAGGGTCAAACCACAAAATAATTTTAAGCATGTGCTATGCAGCTGCCTTCTCGTTAATTCTGTGTAAAATAGTGCAGATGGGGGGGACTATGGGACTATGGTGAGGGGAAGGGCGACTAACCACTTGCTCCATCATAGTCCAAATCTCCATAATGTGCATTGTGGCATGTATTTGATATGTACCTAAAGACCTGCTTAAGTTGAAATCAGTTTTCTTGACCCCAAGGGAAGGGACGTCCTTTGCAAATGCCTTGACATTTTATCATCATCTAAGCTGCCAAATTAGAAGATACTCCCCCCATGCCTTTATAAGGGTCATTTTTCTTCAGATGGTCATGATAGCTTTAGCTTTGAAGGTTTAGACCTTCAAACGAGAAATCAGAAGTTGAAGTTGGTTAAGCAACTCAAGAATCCCAGCCAAGATTAAGGACTCTTGACTTGCCTCTTTCATCTCATAGTAAATGATCACGAGTGGAGTTGTGATTTTTGGTCTTTGGAGTTAGAGAAACAAAGTGACCTCTCTGAATGGCAGTTCCAGCCTCAAGAATTTTACTGGAACTGTCTTTGAATAACATTGTTACCATTATTTCTGGCAAGTTTCCAGTGCCTTTACAGCTGGAATGACAAGAAGAAGTTCCACAGATGAAGCTTTTCCTCACAGGGAGAGGTGGGGGGGGGGGTGATAGTCTCCTGAATTTCCTCTAGCTATGTGGCTATGAAAGACACAGGAGCCCTGATGGAAAGAAAACTGGCAGCCCTACATTTCAATCTTGACTGCGTAAATAAGCCCTATGTAAAGAGATTTGGGACTTTTATATGTGAAATGAACAAATATTCTTTCCGTTCACTGTAACCATAGTTACGATGCATTATGGCAAGAATCAGTTAGCTTTCCAGTGTGTAACTCAGAACACGCACATTCCCCCTATACCAACAGAAATGGGTCCTTCACTATTTTGTGCTTTTCTTTTTTGTTTTTAAGGAAGGATAGATGTGACACCCTGAATTACATAGCACTATAAAGGAAGGTAAAGAAGAATGGAGAATTTGGTTTACCTGTAAATTCTCCTTCTGTTTGTTTGCTGAGCTGTGGCACAACCACTGGGCGCTCTGCTCTTTGAAGGCAGAGCTTTGAAGAAAGACTGGAGCTGGGCTTGAAAGCACCTCACGCTTCATCCCTAATGCCAGTGACCATTGATGTAGCAATATGTAATCCCAGATAAATGTCTAATATTAAAATTCAGTGCACTCCCCTGCTGCATGCATCAAGGCTCTAGATCAAATTCCCCCGGAGGTGATGGACCCTCGGTTCTAGCATCTAGCAGGGTGCTGGAGATAACTGAGGATAACTGAAAACATCATGTTTTCATGATGATGCACATCTTCAGCAGATGCTAGGGAGGTTTCATGTCCCCTTAACCTCATACTTTACAAGAATGAAACAGAAATGATGGATGGGTCTTGCCTACAGAAATAAATTGTAATAACTCTAGATATCAGGGCAAGACTTTTCCAGAGAATGTTCAGGATTGGGGTTCAAAGTGGGCAGGAGGAAATCTAGGAACCCACCAATTATAGACAACATAAGTGTAGAGTAAGGCAACTAAACACAAAGAACAGAAGGCAAGGACAAGAGGCCAGAACCTAAACTCAAGGGAAGAATAGTCCTTAGTATCTAGG
Organism: Plestiodon gilberti rubricaudatus; assembly: GCA_026170595.1. Lineage (NCBI taxonomy): Eukaryota > Metazoa > Chordata > Lepidosauria > Squamata > Scincidae > Plestiodon > Plestiodon gilberti. Next base: position 120,244,437 of record JANXHW010000001.1, on the reverse strand, counting down.
TTATGATGACAAAGTCTGGCCCTTATTCCTTTTGTGGGATCTTGCTTTTCTTTCACACAGGAGGAATGAGGAAAAGGCATCTGTGCAAAGATGACTCCAAAAATCTGTGGTACTCCGGAACTGTGGGTGAGAAACAATTAGGCCAAGATGGTTTAACCAAAGACTTTTGACTTCTTTCATCCTGGCCTACAAATAAGCAAACCTTCAGGCTGAAGCCGAGTAGTAGTCCCAACCCTGGCACCTGTGACTTTCATCAAGAGAAAGGTATTCTGACTTTATGGAGGAAGTGGCAGTCACCTCTTAGTCCAGCCTCTGACCAAGTTTTCAGTCAAAGAACTTGCCTACTGGACAAGAACGACAACACCCAATGTTTAGACCAGGGGTTCCCAACCTTTGTTGCCAGGTGTACCACCTGTCATGGTCAAATTTTTTGAAGTACCACCTGTGCCAATAAATAAATAGATTTGTAAAGACTGTTTCACAACATGAATAGGGGTGCGTGTACGAACACGCACTTAATGACTAAAGTGTGTGTGCTTGATGACTAACAGCATAATCCTGCGCAGGAATAGGCCGGCAGAGCGCACGCTCCGCTGGCCAAAGGAGTTGCAAAAATGCCATAAAACACTTTTGTGGATCCTCTAGTGGTCATACCGCCGCCTAACTGAACCTGCGCCAGCTGACCCAGGTGAGTGCTGCGTAGGTCGGTGCAGGGGCTGCGAAAAGGCAGGTAGGTGTGACAAGGGAGGGGGTGGGGATATCAGTGCTGAGTTGCGTCGATATCCACCACCCCTTCCCAGGCCAGGCCGGCCTGACACGGCCTCCCCAGATGCGCACCAGCATCCTCTTCCCCCAAGGTGTGCCTGGGCTGCGCTGGCACAGCCCACATCTCAACTAGGATGCAGTGGCCGGCCCTTTAGACCGGCCGCCGCATCTTAGGCAGAATCAGGCTGTAAGTAAGTTAGGGCTACTTGTGTATTATTAATGAGATGGTTGAGCCAAAGCATCTGGAGCCTAAGCGTGCAATCCTATCAGTTTGGAGGGAAGCTCAATCTTTCTAAGAATTAAAAACAAGCATTCTGCCGGGAAGACTTCATCATATAATACAATTTTATTGTTTCACTCAGATGGTTAAAACTTTACATTTCGCCTGCAACATTATAGGCATCCTCAGAAGTATCGTGGCTACTGTCTGCAGGTGAAACGTAAAGTTTTAACCATCTGAGTGAAACAATAAAATTGTATTATACGACGATGTTTTCCTGGCAGAATGCTTGTTTTTAATTCTAAAGTTTGGACATGTCGTGAGAATCTAAAAATGAATCAATCTTTCTAAGTATAACTTCTCTTGTATCATTGGTCAAAGAGCCTCCCCACCAACCTCTTGCAGCTACACTTTCAGAATTGTACTCTTTCCCTGAAAGGATCAGTACAATTTGAAGCACTGATTTTTAAGACCTGCCCAACACCCAACCAATGCATAAAGAACCCCCCCCCAAAAAGCTCCAATAGTCTCTCAAAGTATATAAATGCAGTCAGTACAATCTTTTTAAACATAATGCAAAGGTCCAAACAGTCTTTAGGTAGGTAGGATGTAGTTTGAAGGTAGGATGTATGTATGTATGTATGTATGTATGCATGTATGTATGTATGTATGTATGTATGTATGTTGTATATAGTTTGTATGTATGTAATATGTATGTACATGTACATACATATACATATACATACTACATACATACTTGTTGTTGTTGTTGTTCAGTCGTTAAGTCGTGTCCGACCCTTCGTGATCCCATGAACCATATCCCGCCAGGCCTTCCTGTCCTCCACTATCTTCCTGAGTTCGCTCATTTTCATGTTCGTTGCATCGGTGATGCTGTCTAACCATCTCATCCTTGGCCTTCCCCTTCTCCTTTTGCCTTCAATCTTTCCCAGCATCAGAGTCTTCTCCAGAGAGTCCTCTCTTCGCATTAGGTGGCCAAAATATTTGAGTTTCAGCCTTAGTACCTGTCCTTCCAGGGAACAGTCAGGGTTGATTTCATTTAGAATTGACTGATTTGATCTCCCAGCAGGCCAAGGGACTCTCAGGAGTCTTCTCCAGCACCACAGTTCAAAAGCATCTATTCTTCGGCGCTCAGCCTTCCTTATGGTCCAACTCTCGCAACCATACATTGCTACTGGGAACACCATCGCCCTGACTATACGAACTTTTGTTGGCATGGTGATATCTCTGCTTTTTATTATGCTGTCTAAGTTTGCCATAGCTTTCCTTCCAAGGAGTAAGCGTCTTTTAATTTCATGGCTGCTGTCTCCGTCTGCAGTGATCTTGGAACCCAGAAAAGTAAAATCTGTTACTGCTTCCATTTCTGCCCCTTCTATTTGCCAGGAATTGATGGGACCCGATGCCATGATCTTAGTTTTATTAATGTTGAGTTTCAAGCCAACTTTTGCACTCTCCTCTTTCACTCTCATCAAGAGGCTCTTTAGTTCTTCTTCACTTTCTGCCATTAGGGTGGTATCGTCTGCATATCTGAGGTTGTTGATATTTCTCCCAGCAATCTTGATTCCGGCTTGTGATTCATTCAGCCCTGCATTTCTCATAATGTACTCTGCATATAAGTTAAATAAGCAGGGTGACAATATACAGCCTTGCCGTACTCCCTTCCCAATTTTGAACCAATCAGTTGTTCCATGGCCGGTTCGAACTGTTGCTTCTTGACCCGCATACAGGTTTCTCAGGAGACAGGTAAGGTGGTCTGGTATCCCCATCTCTTTAAGAATTTGCCACAGTTTGTTGTGATCCACACAATCAAAGGCTTTTGCGTAGTCAATGAAGCAGAAGTAGGTGTTTTTTTGGAACTCTCGTGCTTTCTCCATGATCCACCGCATATTGGCAATTTGATCTCTAGTATCTCATACATACATACATACATACATAGTATCTCATACATACTACATACTACTATACTATACTACATACTACTATATACATACATATGTAGTAAACATATATGTATGTAGTTAGTATCTGTGTATATAGTTAGTATGAAGTTTGTATGCATGTACAGTATGTAGTATGTATGTAAGTATGTAGTTAGTATGTATATATGTACGTATGTATGTATGTAGTTGGTATGTACATACATACATACTGCATACATATGCACATGCAAACTACATGCATATATATGGTATGTAGTTTGCATGTAGTATGTAATTTGTATGTAGTAGTATGTATGCATGTAGTATGTATGTAGTTAGCATGCAGTTTGTTTGTATGTATGTATAGATATACACTACATACATACTATTACATACAAACTACATAAATACATACTACATACATAAATACTACATAAATACTAACTACACACATGCATACTACACACTAACTGCATGCAAACTATATGCAAACTACATATGAACTACATGCCTCATAGTAATTCGGCTCGTCCGAATTAACAGGAAGCAGTTCCAGTTCCCTGTTAATTTGGCCGAGCCTTTCTACCATTCAGTCAGCTTGTCTGCTTCTGTACTTAACTTCAAAGTACTAATCTAGTGTTGGTCAGCTGTTCAGCGCTAGATTAGTGCTTTCAAGGGGCTGGGGGCAACCGACCAAGAGGGAGACTTTTGTCACTCCCCCCTTCCACTGAGCGCCCTGTCAGAAAATGTGCTGCTGATCGGAAAAACAGATGGCCAGCCTGCCGCGTAGCACTGGCAGCCATGCAAAGTTGGGAACCTCTGGTTTAGACCAGTGGTTCTCAAACGTTCTAGCACTGGGAGCCACTTTTTAAAAAGACGCTCAAACATTTATCTTCCTATATTTACACAAGCTTGCAAACTGCAGGAGCTCAGCTCCTTCCTGTTTGCAGGGTAATTAGCAGCTATCTTGCAAATTGCAGGAGCACAGCTTTTTGAAGGGCAATTAGCAGCTATCTGATTTTTGAATAGCCTCAGAGCTTGAGAACATAACATAAGAAGAGCCCTGCTGGATCAGGCCAAAGGCCCATCTAGTCCAGCTTCCTGTATCACACAGTGGCCCCACCAGATGCCTCAGGGGGCACACAAGACAACAAGATACCTGTGTCCAGTCGCCACTCCCTTGCACCTGGCACAGAGAAAACCTACTCCTACAACCAGGAGGTTGCTTTTCCCCATCATGGCTTGTAAGCTGTGATGGACTTTTCCTCCATAAATCTGTCCAATCCCCTTTTCACCACATCCTGTGGCAAGGAGTTCCACAGATGAATTACATGCTGGGTAAAGAAATATTTTCTTTTGTCTGTTTTAATACTCCCTCCACTCAATTTTAGTGGATGTACTCTAGTTCTAGTGTTCTGTAACAGGGAAAAGAACTTCTCTCTATCCACTCTCTCCATCCCATGCATAATTTTATACATCTCAATCATGTCCCCCCTCAGCCACCTTTTTTCTAGACTGAAGAGCCCCAAACGCTGTAGCCTTTCCTCATAAGGGAGGTGCTCCAGCCCACTAATCATTCTGGTCGCTCTCTTTTCTGCACCTTTTCAAGTTCCACTATATCCTTTTTGAGATGCGGAGACCAGAACTGGACGCAATACTCCAAATGGCAATTACTTATCTGATCTTTCCATCACCTGGGATCCACCAGAAATCAGGTTGCGACCCACCAAGTGGGTCCCGACCCACAGTTTGAGAAACACTGGGTTTAGACTATTGGGAGGTGATATGTAGTATTGGGAGGTGATATGTAGTAAAGACCAGTAAATCACATAACTCCTGTGAAAAAGGATGTAATTTTAGCTACAGTATGTCTTTAACAAAGGAATGGTTATGACATCTCTCGAAACCAGGAATACGAGTTTCAAAGGCACCTTCTTGCCTAATTAAGAGAGTTCATCCAGAGACTAGCTTTAAGCTAAGTTTCTAAGCACCAGGTTGCATCAGTGAAAGCATTTCATGTGGGAGGAACTTGGACTGCAAAATCAGCCTGTAGGAAAGGAGTGGTGGAATCCCCAGGTACAATGATCCACCTCCGATACCATAAAGAAGGAATGTATTCCCCATGGGGAAACTTCATGCTATTCTGTACAAACAAGGAGTAAGGAATGACACACACTCTCTCTCTCCCTCTGTGTGTGTGTAAAGCTGTAGTAAAAGGTGTAATGGAACCTAAACAAACTTTCAGACATATTTTTAAACAAGTCTACAATTGTGAAAAACATGGGTGGCCAAGCAACAAGGACTCAGTGGAGGATGGGAGAAGCAGGGAACATTATTTTAGAGCATTGCTATTCTACAAAATAATTCGCTTAGCTCCATAGACAATGACAGAACAGACATTTTCGTTGTCTTTCTTTTTTTTAGTGTTATACGCATAAGCAGATTCAGCCAGTCACAGGAAGAGCAGACATTTTTAATGTCTATAAAACCAGTTGTTCCGATGATTACCTTCACTGTGGACAATGACTCACAATTTATGGGTGGTTTATAGCAAATTTGATTATCATCATTTCAAGTTGTAACTGAGGTGCCTTAGCTGTACCTTGGGAGCTGTTTTTCCTTGAGTTCATTCCACAATATGGCTGTAACTTTTTAAGATGTGTCTCGCTATTCATGAGTTAGAGAGTTTAAGTTGTGTTCCTCATTTTAAACTCCAGGAACTGAAACATACAGAGGCGTTCTTTAATGGGGGGAGCTGGTGTGCTCCACCCCAGGAGCCAAGTGGGCGCGGGGCGCGGCAGCCAGGCACGGCACCGGAGCCCGGCTGGCGCAACCCCCGGAGCAGCGCGCCCACTCGGCGCGTCCCCGCCCTTCGGAGGCTCTGCTCCGAAGGCCGGGGATAAGCCCTCCTTAGAGCGACCGCCCAGTTCGGCGGTCGAGGGCTTTATGAGAAAGCCGAACGCGTCACTGGCTTGTATATGTTTTGCGCATGCGCAAAACATATAAAAGCCAGCGATGCGTTCGGCTTTCTCATAATGCGCAAAACATGTACAAGCCAGCGACACGTTCGGTTTTCTCATAAAGCCCTCGACCACCGAACTGGGCGGTCGTTTTGAGGAGGGCTTGTCCCCTGCCTTCGGAACGGAGCCTCCAGAGGCCGGGGATGCGCCGAGTGGGCGCTCAGCCCCGAGCCCGGCTGCTTGGGGGGGCGCTCCAACCCCCACCCCCCCAGGCGCCGGGAGGGCTGGGAACGCCACTGGAAACATATACAGGTAAGAAGGATTATAATTCCATGGGGTGGGGGTGGGGGAGAATAAGAGAGGATTATAATTATATTAGGGGGGATTATAATTCTATTGGGGGGAGAGAAGAAAAGAGATTCTACCACAAACTTATTATGCTAATATTCTGCTCTTCCCCCAAGAAGGTCAAAACAGCATTCTGGTCTTGCAATGATCCTTTGAGGAAACTTAGCTTGAGAGACTGTGGAAGGTGAGTGACAGCGCAATCCACCATAAGGATCTGGCCAGCAGCCCAGGGCCACCCTCCGGATCCAGGCTAGCCCAATTGGCTTCCTCGGATTTCCGCCAACTAAATAGCTAGCGGAAGTAGAGGAGGCTGTGTAACAGCATGGCCGGCCTGGTAGGGACGGGGATATAGTCAACGCCATCCCCCTCCCCCTCCCGGGCCGGCTAGGCCAATGGCCCCCCTCGCCTGGCCGGACTGCCCATGCGGCCGGCGGTGGAGCTCTTACCTTCTGCTGCCGGCCGAATGGAGATCCGGCGCCGAGTGAGCACCGGCCTCCCTTACTCCCGAGTCGTTGCGAACGTGCTTTACAGGATGTGCTTACGGCACGTGCTTTACAGCACATTCGTGACATCTTCCGGCAACGGAACACTTGTTCCGTCGCCATCGGAGTTTCCAGGATTGCACCCTGAGTTTCATAGCTGAACAAGGGTTTGACCCCAGGCATCATCAGTTTATCTGCCCAGCTATCATCCAGTTTTCCTGGAAATGTTGCCCACTTTCACGGGAGAAGTGGAGGAGCTGTAGAAAGAGTGGGCTTTGCTTGTTGGTGTTGTTCAAAGGGAACACTTAAGAAAACTACCTTGCTTGTTCAGCAGTTGTTTGGTTGGGGAACTCCACACTGATGCTGCTTTGTCCCCTATAATTCTTTCTCAGTCTGTCCATTTGTAAACAAATTTATTGTATAGAATCCAAAGTCTCTGTTGTTTTCTCTTGCATAGAAACCACCTGTACAAAGTGTTGCACTTCCTAGCAGGAGCACCTGAACACCATGTTAAGGTCAATAGTAAACATCTTTCCTCAAAATTCTCCAAAGGTCAAATCAATGATGCATAGACCTTTGAGGTATCAGGACCCAAGTTGTTGTTTGTTGTTTCTTTAATGAATATAGTACATAACATTCCAAATAGTGCTTCTGCCATTAAAAGTTCCCTCCGTGTATGGAAGCTTTCTCTGTGAATGGAAGTAGCATTCCGTTTGCACAAGAAAACCTTCCGCAAGCAGAACACCCATTCATGGAGGAAGTCTTCATTCGCAAAGGGTGCTACCAACAATGGAAGCACTCATTGGGTTACCTTTAGTCCAAGACAGTCAAATGTTGTTTTTCCTATTCTAATTATTTTATTATGAAAAATGTGACACACATTTCCCATTAATAGAGAGCCAAATGGCTTTGTTCACCTAAGAATACTCTCAAATTATATTTGAAAGCATTTTTCATTTCTGTGTTTTAATATTTGTACCCAGCCTTCCCATCAAAACGCCTTCCCAAGCTGGCTAACCTCACAAAATCATAATTTTTTAAAAAATGTAGAATGACTTTTTTAAAAAATACAAAAACTGACAGAAAACACAGCAGCAGCGACAATTAGCAATGCATTAATCCAGTGGTTCTCAAACCTTTTAGCACCGGGACCCACTTTTTAAAAGACACTCTATCGGGACCCACCTAGCTTTACGAGACACTCAAATATTTATCTCCCTATATTTACACAAGCTTGCAAACTGCAGGAGCTCAGCTTCTTGCAAACTGCAGAAGTTCAGCTCTTTGAAGGGCAATTAGCAGCTATATGATTTTTGAATAGCCTTGGGACTTGTGGCAATTACTTATCTGATCTTTCCATCACCTGGGACCCACCAGAAATCAGGTCGTGACCCACCAAGTGGGTTCCGGCCCACAGTTTGAGAAACACTGCATTAATCGATAATCTCCTTAACAGGAGTAACTCTAAACCGTGGTCTTCAGCCAGCTCACGTCCCTCAAAATATCCAGTTTTCACCAGTTGTTCAGAGAGAGAGAGAGAGAGAGAGAGAGAGAGAGAGAGAGAGAGAGAGAGAGAGAGATGCTGAATCCAAGCAGGCCTCCCTTGGGAAGCCATTCTGCAACTTTTGTGACTTGACATACACGGGCCTATCTCATTGGATAGGTACTTTAAAGGAGGAGCAACAGGCACACAGATCAGGGCTTCTGAGGTTGACTGGATTGCTCAGGTAGGGTTCTTATCATGGGAATAAGACGTGGTCCTTAAGATAGCTTGGTCTTAGACTAGTTGGGGCTCTGCGAGTTAAAACCAGCATTTCGAAACAGGACCAAAACGAACAGGCACTGGCAACCAAAGCAGATGAAACAATAGTGGAATAATATCCTCCAGCTAACATTCTGGCAGCTGTGTTTTGAACCAGTTGTAACACTTTTCCGAACACTTTTCAAACGCAGCTCCACATAATGATAATTGAATAGAGATGTTACGAAAGCATGAGTGACGGTGGCCAGGTCACGGTATGCGACTATAGTAGAGGTAAAATGGTCTTCAAGGGAAAGCAATCAGGAAATTACTTGGTGCTGTTAAATTGCATGCAAAATGGGATTCTTGTTTGGGAATAAAAGAATGCCAGCCTTTTTCTAGTGCATTGTAAGTACAGCATGCTACAATTGTTTATGCTTTCAGGAGAGAAATATTTTTAGCTTCCATGCTCAGATCATTGTGGCGTACTGAAAACTTTTTGATTAAACTGCAATAAAAGCTCAATCTGTTACCAATTTTAGGCAGTTACCATGCCAACATGAAAGGATGATGTACAGAATAAATAAAGGAAGGGTTATGAAACAGAGTTGGAAATGACAAAGGGAGTCAGGTATGTCCTACACATTGGGAGAATCTTTTTCGTACTGTTCAGTGCTCACACAAAATAATATCTCATGGGGTCAAATGAATATGATCATTCATGCACATATATGAAGTTACATCTTTGGAAGAATGTTGGGATGCTGTGAACTTGTAAAAAGGAGTGACATTTTGGGTACACCTGAAATATTATTTATTTATTTATTTATTGAATTTGTACCCCGCCTTTCTCCCACAAGGGCAACCAAGGCGGCTTACAATAAAAACATTAAAATACATATATACATTTAAAAACAAGAAATTAAAACAGTTAAAACAATTAAACCAAACAACCCCAGTGGGTCATCCACATTTACATGTTAAAAGCCATCTGTTAAAAAGCCAGCCCGCCATGTCAGACATCAAAAGCTGATCTAAATAAAAATGTCTTAAGGCCCCGCCGAAAGGCCTCTAAGGAGGGAGCCGATCTCAATTCCAGGGGGAGGGAATTCCACAATTGGGGCCCCACTGCCGAGAAGGCCCTGTTCCGTGCCGCCATCCCCCTCACCTCCGTCAGTGGCGGCACAGTTAACAGGGCCCCCCCCTGATGACCTCAGAGTACGGGTCGGATTATAAGGAAGGAGGCGGTTCCTCAAATACCCTGGACCCGAGCCGTTAAGGGCTTTAAAAGTCAAAACTAGCACTTTGAATTGTGCCCGGAAACGAACCGGCAGCCAGTGTAGCCGCCGAAGCACCGGTCCGACTGAGTCGAACCGACAGGCCCCGGCAACCACCCGAGCCGCCGCATTCTGCACTAGCTGCGGTTTCCGAACAGTCTTCAAAGGCAGCCCCACGTAGAGCGCATTGCAGTAATCTAGTCTAGATGTCACTAGGGCATGGGTCACTGTGGCCAGGTCTGCACGATCCAAGTATGGTCGCAGCTGGCGCACCAGCCGAAGCTGGGCAAAAGCCCCCCTGGCCACAGCCACCACCTGGGAATCCAGGAGCAGCTGCGCATCCAGGAGAACCCCCAAGCTGATTATACCTGATTGGGGATTTTCAGAAGGGGTTGGAGAGGAGAAGATACAGTAAATTACCTATCTTTAAACTGCTCGGTAGCAGAGGCGTCACTACCGTTTGACGGAGGAAGGGATGCCGGAGGTGATGTGCCGGGAGGGGGTGATGCACCAGGAGGGTGATGCTCCAGGAGTCCCGGAGTGTCACCCTCCTGGCGTATCACCCCCTCCCGGCGCGTCACCCCCGGGAGAGGGTGACGCACTGGCAGGCCGAGCCGCGTTTTCTTCAGCGGCTCAGCCACTTCTAAGTAGGCCAGGCAAGGCTTCAAGCAGTATGCGCACAATGCTGCTTGAAGCCTTGCTCTCAGAAGGTGTCAATTGTGTCTTTGTTCGGCCCTTCTGAGGGCAAGGCTTCAAGCGGCGTTGTGCGCATGCGCCGCTTTCAGCCTTGCCCGGCCTACTTAGAAGCGTCCGAGCTGGCTTGGCCTGCCGGCACGTCACCCTCTCCTGGCGCATGGGGTGAGTACCGTGGGGGTAACGCGGAAGTGGGGGGATTTGACACGGGTGGGGGGGTGACGTGCTGAGCCGGCTGACCCATCGCCGGGGGTGACGCACCGGCTCATGACGCCACTGCTACCGGTAGGTAGACTGGGGTATGATGTCCTTCTGCAAAACAACGCTGGGCTGCACACTTCTGGATCCCAGGGGAAAAGGGAAAAACTCAGCCCAAAAGGTGCCCCTTGGTGGGCAGGGAAAGTAGCTCCTCCAGAGAGGGTGACAATCAAGGCAAGAAGCTTTCCTAGGTGGAAAAGGCCTCACCAAAAATGGACAGAGGGGAGGTCCCTATGGAGGGAGAGACTACCAAAATGGGCAGTGTGGAAGAAAAAAGTCTCAAATTGTACTCCCAGACCAGGGATAGTTATAGGATAATGGTATCTGGAACACCTTCTGGGTGTGCAGCTAGGAGTTTCCTGGGCTTGATTGAGAACCCAATCCCATACAACTTTCCAGCTCCAGTATAACCGTAACTCAACCCCAAGGTAAGAGAACGAATTTTCCCTACCTTGAGGAGGCCTCCATGACTGTCCCCCCCCATCTGTCCCCCTCCATCGCAGAATGCAGCGTATGCCCCGTTGGCATGGCTGTATCAGCGCTGGAATGTTGGATTGGATTGGGCCCTGAGTTAAGGTGGGTCTTAGCAGGAGGGCACAAAGCTTAATTGCACCCTAATGAGAGAGGTTCCTGAGGGACAAAAGGTATGGCAGGGTGTGGGCTGCACCTCTGCTTAGGTCGCAAGAGAGGCTTCCTGGAGAAGGTTGCCCCTGGCCCCTGGGCAGTTAAGTTAATTTATTATGCAATAAAACTTGTGCTTGCAAGCGAGATTATGTCAAGTCGGAGAGCCCAAATTTGTAAGACCTTAGAGAAGGTGACACACAGATGTCCTGCAGTGCTACAGCTTTTGGTTCCAATGGTCCCTTGTTAGCCTGACTTTGCCCAAAGAGAAGTCTTGGCTGACTCTTAGGAATGTCAGCTAAGGAACCAACTCCAAGTTAAGAGAAACTGCACATTTTGGAAAGTGAGGTGACTGGCAACATAGCTCACTCCGCAACCCTCAGTATCATGGTAATGGTAGAGCCCAATGCATCGCTGGGATCAGATGAGGTTTCCATGGAGATCATAGCGCAAGACATTGCTTCAAGACCTGCATCACATGATGCTAGCGCTGACCAGGGTTGCTGGTGACCAAGCACAGTTCACCAACCATATGTTGCTGTGCAGCATCCATGATGCTTCACAAATCTCCTGTTCTTGCAGTCTTGAGGAAGTAGCAAACACAGCCGTTTTGTTGACCCCAAAGACGGCTGTAGAGGCTGCATTTGGCATGGCAGGTGACAAATTGCGCAAGCCTCCCTTTAAGGAGAAACAAAATTGCATTGCTTATTTATAGCCTGGTCCGGACCATATTTACTTAGATGCAAGTCCCACCATGGCTTTCAGGAATTTGCTTTTCGAAATACCGTTAAGACTGCAGCCATCCCTTTCCTCCTCGTTTTCTGTTTCACAGTGCTGCTCCGCTTCTTTGTCCCCCAGTTTGTGATGCTTTATATAAGCACAAGCAGCTGCTGGTGCAGGGAGTTTGCAAAGAGAGATTCAGAGGAAAGGTATGCAAATAGTTGAATCAGTAACATGACACCCAAACACCAACTCTCTTTCTTTATTCATGGCTTGAGGTGAAGGAAGAGGAGGAGGTAGGTAGGTGGAGGATACTGAATTGTGCAACGCATCTAGGACGAAGGCCAAGGCAAGAGGGGAAAACATGGAGCTAACAGCCTGTTCACAGGCTAATTTACATAATTCAAATGAATGTTTGACTGTGTCTCACTTGGACCAAATAAAATGGAACAAGGTTGACATTTCCAGCCAGTACAAGTGGGAGTGTGAAGTACCTCCTAGGAATTCATGCGACATGTATGTCGCTAGGAAGGAATGAGTTGTGTTTTGTGCCATGAATCCTGAGCGCTGCATGTAAATCTCTCCTTTCTACCGAAACGTACCACTTCTCCAGCGTTTTGGGGCTGAAAACAGTTTCTGTTCTTTTCGTGAGCGACTCTTTAGCAAGATCTGGAAGGTGCTCATTGTGGAAGATGGTCACATTTTGTGGGTTTGTGCAATCCTAAACATACAGCACAATCCTAAGCATGTCTACTCAGAAGTAAGTCCCATTGTGTTCAATGGGGCTTACTCCCAGGAAAGTGTGCATAGGATTGCAGCGTTTAATGGGTATTTAGAGGTTAGAGGAAGAAGCTCTACAGGGTTCATTTCCTACCCATAAATACAGCCTGGTCCTAATTCTGTTTACACGGAAGTAAGGCACATAGGTTTCAATGGGATTTATCTTCAGTATATTTAGGATCACAGCCCTAGTTTGGTCTCACTGAAACTAGTAAGACAATCAGGTGCAAAGGAGGGCAGGACTCCTGTGTCTTTAGCAGCTGTGCTGAAAAGGAAATTTCAGTGAGCAGACCTTGTCATACGGTGCACCTGCCAAAATAGCCTCTTCTATGCAAATATTAAAGGTACTCTCTCCTCTTTGCATTACATTCATGCCCTAGGAAGGTTTGCCATTGGGTTGTGTCCTACTACACCCAGTATTTTATATTGATTAGGCAGCAGCCTTATACTGAGTCAGTGTTGTCACTGACTGACAGTGGCTCTCCGGGGTTCCAGATAGGATTTGTTCTCTGTCCTACCTGGATTGAAACAAGGATCTTACTTGCAAAGCAGGTTCTTGTCCATGGAGCTACTACCCTTCAATATTTCACATATTAATATACAGTATTGGCTTGTAAACACATTGCTCAGATTGGTTTGAAGATTCAAAATATACAATAGTAACAATTACACAATGTTAAAATGGCAGTTAAAAACAGCAGGTAAAAACTGAAAGGCTTGTGAAATTAAACAGTCCCAGGGCGCAATCCTGTGTAACTCTTGCACCAGTATAACAGTAGATTCCCCTGGTGTAAGAGCACTAATGCCAGTGTAACTTGCCGTATGCCGTCGGACGCAGGACGGACACTGGCATAACCCCTTTTGGACGCCTCACATGCACAATTAGGATGCGGAACGCATACCGGCACAACTTCGCCAGCGCTGGGGGGCATTCCAGGGCATCTGAATGCCCCCAGAATGCCCCCCTGCGCTGGCGGAGTTGCGCTGGTGTCCATTCCGCCTCCGAACTGCACATGTGAGGCATCCGAGAGGGGTTACGCTGATGTCCATCCTGCGTCCGTCGGCATACAGCAAGTTACACTGGCATTAGTGCTCTTACACTGGGGGAATCTACTGTTATACCGGTGCAAGAGTTACACAGGATTGTGGTGTCAAAGTCTTACAGTGTAAGGGCCCAGGCAAACTTCTCTGGGGAGGGGACAGAGTTTGGCAAAGAGAGTGCCACAGCTGGAAAGGTCTTCTGTCCAAACACCACCCACCCCAGCTCAGATGGTGGGGTCTTCTGAAGGAAAGCCTCCCAAGATGGTGTATGAGGACGTTGATGTGGAAGCAGGTGTTCCTACAGGTACCTCGGTCCTAAGCTATGTAGGACTTTAACGGGCAATCCCAGAATCTTGTACTGTGCTCAGAAATGGACTGGAAGCCAGTTAAGTTCCTTGGGCACTTGTGAGATGCGTTCTCACGGACTGGCCTCACTTCATAACCTAATAGCTGGATTTTGAACTAGCTGCAGTTTTGAACAGTCTTCAAAGACAGCCCAATGTACAACACACTACAATAGTCAATTCTAGAAAGAACCTCAGCATGGAGAAGTTTAATACCTTGGGTTCCTTCCTCTTCTTTTCAGAAAGCAGTGCCAAACGGAGGATTATATGAGGATAGCATGACTATGTGCGCCGCAAGTAATATTCCATCCACAGAGAGAAAGCGTATTTGATCTGGCAGGCAGTTATTCAGGCTTTTTTATGTTAAAATGTTGGCACATCATTGCTTGTCAAACCATTTCCCATTCTACCTCTTTATAATATGGTAATCCCATTTGATACCGTAGATGATGATGATTCTGTGTAGCGGCACTATGATATGCCACTCAAAACTGTCACAGGAAGCATATGTAACACTGCACTGCTAGTAATTTTGTCTCAAATGCTTCAAAAGGAGAATGTCCAAATAGCAAACTTCCTACCAAACTGCAGAGAGTGTCTCATTATTTTGGATAGCTCTTGTCATATTCAATTAAATATTGCCTTTACATATATAGTGATTCAAGTTTAGCAAGCATGTTGAATGGCATATGGCATTTAGCAAGCATGTTGAATGGTCAGAATCTGTTTACTCAGACGTATGTGCCAGTGCCAGTTCCACTAGGCAACTGGGGGTCCTAGGGCAAAGCCCAGCACTGAACCTTTTTCAGAAGCCTCCCACCCACCCACTCACCTCTTACTGGTGGCCCTTGGGTGCTACCACTGCCACCATTACTGAGGGTTCAGGGGTTGGGTGTAACGGCGGCTGGAGTATGTCACCTCGGATTTCCGCCAGCTATTTTGCTGGCGGAAGTCGGAGGCGGCCGTGTAACCCAGCTGCCCTGCGGAGCCTGGCGGAGCCCAGGATATGGTGGATGCCATGTCCCTGCCCATTCGCCGAGCCTCCGAGCCGTCCGCTGGATCCTACCTTTCTTGGGTCCGACGGCCACCCGAGTCCTCGGCTGGCGGAGCTGGGAAGGCAGGCTCTAAAGTAGTTGTCAAACATGCCTTACGGCACATTTCCGACTATTCCGGGGGGCGGACGCTAGGTCCGCCGCCCGTAATGTGCACAGGATTGCACAGTAAACCATTTTGATCTAAGGTTACCAACTTTATTGCTGGCCCCCTGCTCCTATTTTTATTTATTTATTTATTTTTCACATTTTTATACCACCCTTCCTCCAAGGAGCTCAGAGTGGTGTACATATTTCCTCCCCTCCTTTTTGTCCTCACAACAACCCTGTGAGGTAGGTGGGGCTGAGAGATAGTGACTGGCCCAAGGTCACCCAGGAAGCTTCGTGGCTGAGCGGGGATTTGAAACTGGATCTTCCAGGTCTAAGTTCGACTCCCAAACCACTACAGCATCCTGGCTACACCACTACACTACACCACCCTGTATACCACTACACCATCCTGTGACATTTTTTCACAGTGTCTTGATCTGCAGACATTATCCAGTGACTATGTTTATCTCCATGTTGTAAAAACTTCAACTAGTGCAGATAAATCTAATCTTTTCAACACAGAAGCATGACAGAAATTTTTTTCTAGTCTGTTGGCCATCCTATTTAAAACTCTTGAACAAAACTGCGAGTATGAGAGCCAAATCACATATTATACTAATGGCGCAATCCTACCTAAGTTTCCCCTGGTGGAAGTATAGTTCCGCTGGGGGAAAGTGTCACAAACGTGCCGTAAGGAAGGTTTGCGGAACCGCGCGAATAAGCGGTGCCCAGGCTGGCACTCCTCACTCAGCCCGCGGCAGCAGGAGGGTGTGGGGAGGGCAGGGAAGGGGGCAATTGGGCAGCCAGGTGGGATGGGGATATCGGCAGCACGCTCTATCCAATATTCCAATATCCGTGCCAACAGGGCGCACACTGCATTTTGCAGTGCAGGGGCAGTCATGGAGGCCATTTCAAGGTGAGGGAACATTTGTTCCCTAACCTTGGGGCTGCATTGCAGATGCACCAGCACTGGAAAATTGGTTAAGTATTGTGCTGTAAGCTGATGTTTCCCACCTTCTGGCACAAACTGAAACTGTGGAGAAGAAAAGTGAGAGTAACTCACGCTTCTTCTTTCGCCACTTCCTCTGACCATCCAAAGCGATTTCTTAATATAACGCTCTGAGAGCATTTTTATTTACAATGGAGTCCAATAGACAGGGCTATTGGGCTAGAAAACTGAGGCTGGGTTTCTGGTTTGTCACTGTCTTTGTAATGTTTCAAAGCAACTTCTTAGTATGACAAATTAGAGTCTGGAATTTCAGCATCAGTACGATCCTCAGCCATTCCTGACTCAACCTTATGCTGGGCTCAAGGGGTGGGAGTGGGGCATACTTGAAAGCTTGCCTGCCCTTTGTAGAGTGGCGACTAATAGTGACTAAAAAAATAGCATTTGCATGTCCGATGGCTGCTCAGAATAGCTGAGAATTGAGCACCTAAGTGCCTTTGAAAAGTCCGTTTCCAGAGAGTCAGTTTTGAAGGCACACTAAAAAAAACAACTCATCAGGCGCTTTAGTATTCTATCAACAGATGGAATAATTGCTTCCATTGAACGGTTTAGAGATGGCTGCTCTGCCTCTGCCATTTTCCTCTGATAGATTTTTGAACGGGGAAAAAAAACACTTAGCAATTGCTGTACAATGAGAGAAGTAGATTTGAAATCCTGATGAAGAAGGCCTTCTTAGCAACTTCTTAGTATGCTAAGTTGTAGAGCATACAACAGTATGTTGTTGTAGAGGGTGCTTTTGGTCTCTTACTGAATGGCTAATCTATATTTCATAACTCAGAAAGTCAGCATTTCCTTTACGTAATTGCACCAAGAGGAAGTACATAAGGCCTTTGTGGAACCTGAAAAGTCTATTGCCTTGGGCCATTTTTAATGTGCAATAAATTATTCAGCAACAAGGCACTCTCCATTCTATTTACAGTAAGTTGGAGCTCAGTGTGCGTGCAGGATACATAACTAACATGAAGTAGCATTCGCTGGAGCTGCCAGGGCTGAAGTGATTGCAGGAGTCATTAGTCTTGTATTATACTCAGTGGGACAGACCCTCAAGTTGTATAAATCAGCAGAACCCCATTGACCTCAGTGCAGCTCTGTTGATTTACACCTCCTGCGGATCAGAGAGGTCAGTTTAAAGGGCTCAGTGCCACAGTAACTTTAGATGTATGTAATTAAGCACATCCTTAAATTTCTTGTGTCTCTGAGAATTTAGTGCCCACGCAGAGTCTCGTGTTAGCCTCGATTTCCAAGGAAGCCCAGCATATTTTTCTGCCAAGTGCAGAACACAGGCTGAGACTGTGCTGCTTTTCCCACCTGACTCCGCACGTGTGAAGCTTTTCCAAGGATTAGGCTTACCAGATCATCGACCGGGATGGAGCGATCTCTCCTTAAGGGGGCAGGGTGTGGGGGGCCCCAGAACGCGACGCGTTCTGGCCCCCCACACCCCGCCCCCTTAAGGGGAGATTGCTCCATCCCGGTCGATGATCTGGTAAGCCTACCAAGGATCCAACGGCAGTTATTTCGTTTTTGGAGCTGAACCTCTTCCTTGCGCAAGCTTCCCTGCCTCTACCTTCAGAAGGCATCTTTTTATATCTGAAGGTACATGAACAGTACAGATTCCTGTCATAAAAGCCTCCAAGGATTTGTTAAACAGGAATGATTTCTGTTCATTAAACAAGCGAAAAGGGGTTTATTGACTTGAACCCATCTAGTACCTGGAAGTGTGGGTAGGTTGTAACCTTCATATTTTGGTGGCTTAACCAAAAGCAGGAGGTCTGGCTCAGTTGGTAGAGCGACCGCCTCATATGCCTGAAGATCTGAAGGACGGCAGTTCAAGACGGCCGGAAGTGTCTGTGTCTGTCGGAGAGCTGCTGGCACGCCGAGCTGATAAGAGCCTCTGTGGGGGAGGGAAACTGCAGCTGCACTTAAGTGAACGACAAGCTTGCCCTGTCAGCTGAAGTGTGGTGAGGCGAACGCCAGAGAGAGGGAGGGGGGTTCTATGAAAGATTAGAACATACCGTATTGTCCCGAGTATAAGACGCAGCTGATTATAAGTTGCACCCTTAAAGTTTGGTGCTATTAAAAAACTTTAATTAAATCACTGGCATTAAATATATGCCAGTGATTTAAACAGTGCAATCCTGTGCATGTCTACTCAGAAGCAAGGCCTACTGTTCTCAATGGAGCTTACTCTCAGGTAAGTTTGCACAGGATTGCAGCCTAAACCATTCATTGCCTGGGGAGGGGGGATGAAAGTGTATGTGATCTTGCTTTACAAGAGGATACAAAACCCAGCAGAGAACGAAAATTAACAACTTATTGCAGCCGGGAAAGGGTTACAGCCTCTACAGGGGAGCTTGTTTTTACAAGGGAAAGTAAGCCCTGCCTGCAGGGCAGAGAAGGACGGAGCTGAAAAGCAGGCGCTACAAAGATCTAACAACTTACAGTATTGCAGCCTGGAAAGGGTTACAGGGGAGAGCTTTGTGTGCGTGTGCTGCAGAGAAGGAGCCCAGGAGCCCGCTCTCGCTGCATCTCTGCAAAGACTTCTCAGCCATCAGCAGCCATAGATACCGTAATCACCCGATAATCACTTCAATTACCTGCTTTGAAGACGATGAGTCTCCTCTTAGCCTCGGCTTCTTCCAGCAATGTCTCATGCTGTTCTCACCATTTTACGGTATTTTATTTTTTATTTTTGCAACGGTGCGAGTATACAACTCACCCCTAGTTTAAAAAGTTAAATTAGGGGGGGAAAGTGTGTTTTATACTCGGGGCAATACGGTATTATTGTATTGTAAAAACCCCTTGGGGTTTAGAAAGTCTGCCCATGTAAACCGACTTTGAATTAAAGTTGGAGGAGAAATCCGATGACTAAATAAAAGGCAGTATATAAATACTGGTTGTTTATTATTATTATTATTATTATTATTATTATTATTATTATTATTATTAACAACATGGAGCCGCTTTTCAGAATCTGCCTTCCATCTTCCAGATAGCCCGTGCCATGCTAGAGAATTATTGTATATCTTTCTTGCACTCCCCTGGGTCTCTTCTCTTTTAAATCCCAAAAAGCCTCAAAGATATGTTATGTTGATGTGTGTGAAGGGTGGGACTCCATTAAGGCGTGCAGGAGACCTTTGGGAGCTATGAAAAACCATCACCTCATATGCTGCAGCCTTAAGCTGAGTCAGACCATTGGCCCAGGTAGCTCAGTATAATTTACACCAACCGGGCGCAGTTTCAGGGTCTCAGGCAGGCTCTTTCCCATGACATGCTACCTGTTGCTTTTTTTGGACTGAAAATGCTGGGGATTGAAAGTGGTTGCAAAGCATTTACTCTGTCACTGAGCGGTGGGCTCTTCTGTGGGAAATTTGCTCACAAATGGTTGAGCAATTGCAGTTTTCCTCCACTGAGTGGCTCATTAGAGGTAGACCTGCTTTTCCAAGTAGATAGCCACAAGGACAAGAGAAAATGCCTCAATCCTAAATGAAATCAAGCCTGACTGTTCCCTGGAAGGACAGGTACTGAGGCTGAAGCTCAAATATTTTGGCCACCTAATGCGAAGAGAGGACTCTCTGGAGAAGACTCTGATGCTGGGAAAGACTGAAGGCAAAAGGAGAAGGGGAAGGCCAAGGATGAGATGGTTAGACAGCATCACCGATGCAACAAACATGAAAATGAGCGAACTCAGGAAGATAGTGGAGGACAGGAAGGCCTGGCGGGATATGGTTCATGGGATCACGAAGGGTCGGACACGACTTAACGACTGAACAACAACAAACTCAAGCCTCCTTCCCTTGCTGCTGCCTTTACCACAAATTGCTGCCTCTCCTGTCCCCTGCATCACACACACACACACACACACACACACACACACACACACACACACACACACACACACACACACACACACACACACACACACACCATATTCCAGTCTGACAGGGCAGATAGAGACAGCAATTTTCTGGAACAGCTTTTGGAATGGCCTAAGGGGCAACAGAGGGAAGGAGGTCTATGGGCGCTTTGGTGTGCATGAGGACCTTCATATGAAGCTCTTTGGATTCCAGCACATGCTGTGGAATCCCCAGAAAGTCCATTCTAAACAAGAGGGGCCGTAGCTCCTCTTGATAGACAACTTGCTTTGAAAGCAGAAGGCCCCAGGTTTAATCACTAGCATCTCACTCCACCTAAAAGACCTCTACCAATCTGATAGCTTCATAAGTAGGCTTACCATTCGTCCCGGTTTTGGCGGGACAGTCCCGGAAATCGGGCTCGATTCCCGGTCTGGTCCCGGGGGATGAATGGGCGTCACCATCTTTAAAAAAAAAAAAAACTTACCCGGGCGCCGGCATCTTGGATCGCGCGAGATTTCGTGATCCAAGATGCTGCCATCGCCTGGGTAAGTTTTAAAAAAAGAAGATGGCGGCGGCGAGCGGGTGACGTCCGCCCGCTCTCTCTCCGGCACAGAGGGAACGGGCGAACGACAGCCTGCTGCCCGTGCCGCACGTGCCTCCGGAGGCTCGCGCCGCCTGGGCAAGCAGGCTGTGTTTCGCCCGGTCTCCCAGCGGCTCCGTTTCTCCCAGTGCCGCTGCGAGACCAGGCCGCAAAAAAATCCTGCTTGCCGCGGCCCCAGGACGCGTCCGGAGCAGCAGTCCGGAGCAGCGCGAGGACGACCAGCGACCAGGTAAGCGACATATATTTTTAGTATTTTTTTAATATAAAAATTAATTAATTAATTAAAAAATTCCAACCGCGCTTCGCGCAGCAAGAGGGGGCCCTTCGCACCCCCCTTTCCTTACTTACTTAATTAATTAAAAAATCTGACCGCGCTTCGCGCAGCATGAGGGTGCGCTTCGTGCCCCCTTTAGTTGATTTTAAATTAATTAATTATTTACCTTGCAGGGGGGTATGGTGGGGGGGTTTGTCCCGGTTGTGGGTTTGTGAAATCTGGTAAGCCTATTCATAAGGGGGTTGAAAAGGTTGAGGAACACCGTATTATGTGAACTATATAGCATTATTCTTTGGCTAGCATCCTGGATATAATCTGTTGGCTCTACCTCTCTTGATAGGAAATCTCACTTTTTAAAGCTCTACTGTTTAAATATAGGGCGCAATCCGATCCTACTTACGCCACCATTGTAACCAGTGGCGCAGCGAAGACGGGAGGCCCCATAATGGAAAGGGGATTCAAATCCCCTTTGAATTCCCTTTTTGGAGGGGATTTGAATCCCCTTTCTGTTCTGGGGCCTCCCGTTCTTGCTGCGCCGCTGGTTACACCGGTGGCGTAAGTAGGATCGGATTTTGCCCACAGTCAGGTAAGGTTTGTACCAGCAGATGTGTTCTCCACCATGGGCCAACAAGGCTCAGATCCCTGCTAATTGGGTAAAAAGGCACCTTTTAAAGGAGCAGCTGCCTTATATTTAGTAGAATGATAGCAACTGTCCCTATTTAGGCCAGCATAGCATCCCTCCCAGTGGCTGTTGCTAGTGCCTCCCTTGTGAACCTTTTGGGGGCAGGGTCCATCTTCTTATTCCTTTATTATGTAAACCACTTTGAAAAATTTGTTGTTGATGAAAAGGAGTATATAAATATTCTAAAATATGCTCTGGCATACCCCCAGCCGTTGGCCTGCATACCCCTAGGGGTACGGGTACCACAGGTTGAGAACCCCTATTCTAAATCATCATCATCAAACATCCACAGCATCCGTTAGTCTACTGATCTTTTAATGGCCCCACTTTGCAGAGGAAACCGTAGGAGGCATCTCCCTCAGCATAGGAGGTCATAGGATCACACTCTTGGGCTTTATGGAGTTTCAGCAGTAGGTGGTACAAGTATCTGTGCCTAAAGTTACACATCTTTTGTGTGCTTGGGGGCAGGAGCCACAGCTGGTGTTGTGTTCTTTGCTGTGCAGGTCTGGATCAAAAGCTGGGATGTAAAGATTGTCTAATTCTTTTACTCCCCTGCCAAACACATTCAGTTATGAACAGTGTTGAAACAGGCATTTGTACACTTGTGATTTCCTCCAGAGCGATAAATCCTATTTTATGTCCTCCAGATGTATGGTCTCTTCAACCCCTCTGCTGGGTTTTTCGCTAGGATTCCAGGAACCTCACAGAAAGAAAAATCTAAAACCCATTATTTTCTTACCACTATTTCTGGCGAAGAAACCCAGACTCACTTTCTACTAAATTTTCTCCAGAAGGGATTTTTTTCTTTTTAATAGCCATCACTCATTTTCTTTAACAGCCTTTTCCATTCACATGTTTAACATTAGCAATAAATGCAGCCAGCCAAGATGACCTATAATTTTGTAATATGCACTTTATTACATACTTAACACTTTAATAAGTTTCCAGATTGCTGGTTCTCAAAGTATGAGGTGGGTCTCTCTAAAGAGGCATGAACATTCCGAGGTCTGTTTTCATAGGTGTCATTCAATAGGCCAGGAGAAGGGAGTGCCAGCACACCCTGTCCAACTGGAAGGTGACCTGCCCTGGAGGCGGGTTACTCATTATCTTGTTGAACTGATTGACTGTACCTGGGGCCCAATGAGGCAAGCCCTTATTTTTCAGGGCTTTGTTTCTTTAAAGGGACACAGTGATTCTACATGGCTCTGATCATTTGCTTTTGATTTAACTACCCTTTCTCATGGGTCTGTGACAAGAATAATTATTAGGAACTAAATCCCCTTGAGGAAGCCAGAACAGGTTTGTTTAGGTAACAGAGTTTGAAAACATCTGACTTGGACAATGACAATGCCAGATAAAGTCCAAAGATCAGGTTATTGGTTTCACAAAGCTTAACTGTCATTCTGCCTTCTCAGTTATAAATGGTGTCAGTTTATTGAAATGGGGTAAACATAATTTTTAGTAAAGCAATTTCTCATTGTTGGAGGCTCAGTGCTGCATATTACCAGTGACTAGGAACAAGCCTCACAATTCCAAGGAACAGACCGGTACATCACATGTATAGCTTCCTTAAGCTTTATAGACCTTGGCTAAGTTTCCATGATCAGCTGTTGCAGGGAAATGGCTCTAGAAGGTCTCTATTTTTTTCTATTGCTGTTTTTTCTTAACTGAACCCTACTATGATTTTATAAAAAAACTAAAACAAACAAAAACAGAACTGACAACCACGTGAAATTATCTTTATTGAAAACTAGGGGTACATTTCAGTGTGTGTGTGTGTGTGTGTGTGTGTGTGTGTGTGTGTGTGTGTGAGAGAGAGAGAGAGAGAGAGAGAGAGAGAGAGAGAGAGAGAGAGAGAGAGAGAGAGAGTTGAAAGTGATCGTGATGGGAAGGGAGGACAGTGGCGTAGGAATGGGGGGGGGCGACGAAAACGGCAGCATCATTTTTTTGCCGCCGCGGCCATGAAAGTTTTGCCCACCCGGCTTCTTAGTGGTCTTTTACTGTTTTGTTTTGTTTAGTAGTTTACTAATAAAATTAAATATATAGCAAAAAAAAAAAAAAAACCACCAGGAGGGTGTTTCTTGGCTGGAAAAGGCAGCAAATGTGACTGCGGCGCCGGCAGGGGTGGGGCTACTGACGTTACTAGGGGTGCGTCACGGGCTCCCGCCCCCAACAGCAGGCAGCTGCCACCCCCAAACCTAGTGGCCAGCTACAACAATGTGTAAGGATGTCAATAAATTTCTAGTTTATTAAGCATTGCAGAACAGAACCCTTGCATAAGATTGATGTGGCGTTCAGGACTTGAATACCTGGCCCAGTGCATTCACAGTGGGGCAGTGATTCTTATCTCTGGAGCAATAATTGCACTTTTGACATTGCCATGGAGGGAGCGTGGGATCCTAGCTATGTGATCCTGCTGTTATGCTGACAGGCATTAGGCGGGCCTGTCCAAGTTCATTGCTTTCACACAATCCTAGCTCTCTCTCCCCCATCAGTGCAGCCGCACCACCAGAGCGCATGCTGCATCCTGCAGGGGGGGAGGATCCTAGAGGTCTCCTCAGGCAAGGGAATATTTGTTCCCTTCCTCAGGAGCAAGCCTCCGATGCTGTGATGGCTCTACTTGGACCTGCGCCAGAGATTTTGCTGGCACAAGTTTGAGTGGCCTCGGGAAGGTGGATCAAGGCCAGGAAGGGGGATAGGATATTGGCGGCGCTGCTGCAACTGATAACACCCCTTCCCGACCTCGACACCCCCTCCACCCATCTCAGACCTGTTCCTCCCCCTCTCTGCCCCATTCTGCTCCCCTCACCCCTACCTGTCCCCATATCAACTTACCGGAGCTTCACAGGCTGCTGGCATGCAGCCGTGGCCATTCTCTGCTTGCGGTGGAGGCCTGGCTGTGTGGAATGGCGGGTCATCTTTTGCAACTGCCGTAAAACAAGCTGCAGCGCTGGAACGTGAGTTCCAGCAGCACAGCAGAACCATAGGATTGGTTCTTCCCACAAACTAACTTTTGTGGGATTGCAGTCTTTGGCTGCAATCCTATTCACACCTACCTGGGAGCAAGCCCCATTGAATTCAATAGGACTCACTTCTTAATTGACATGTACGGGATTGCACTGTTTATGAATTAAAAGCTCAAGAATATGTCATACATTGTGTAGCATAGTGCGTTTAACTTGCTCACATCTCCTGTTTGATGTGTCAGGTAGAAAAGCTTGCAAGGGGAAAGAACTACTAGAAACAAACATGACTTTTAGGTTTGATTTTGTGAACATTTTGTGTGTGTGTGGTGTGTGTGTGTGTGTGTGTGTGTGGTGTGTGTGTGTGTGTGTGTGTGTGTGTGTGTGTGTGTACTGGATAAGTGAATCGAACACTGATTGGCAAGTAGCCTGCCCTTTAACACAGACTGTAGAGGCTTCAGAAGTCTCTTCCTTTTGAGAAGAGAGTTAGAGAATAGCGGCATGCCAACCTTCGAGCTAGCCTACATGTCAACATGCATGGAGTGCCTGAGTACTACTAAGTCTTCACGTACAGCCTACGCAATCCTCAAGGGTGCATGAAGATATTATTGTTGACATTTTGCTAATGTCCCTTTGAGGGAGTGTAGCAGTCCCAGGAGACCTTAGGCCCTCTCTGGGGATTCTCAGGGAGGTGGTGTCTGGCAGCTGTTGAGTAGTGTCAGTACTGTATTCCCTTTGGTGTGGCTTCAGAACATCCACGGGGAGGGGGTTAGATCCACACCCTCTTCCTCCTCCACAGGGCCCCTGTTGGTCTGCATCCCAGGGCAGGCTGCCTGTTGCCCCTACTGAGGTTGCTTAATCAGTCCTCACCTTTGTCTTAGGCCCTTCCTGCTATAATCTTCAGTGATGTAGACTTGAGTCTATTGACTCGGACTCAAGTTGGACTCAAGTTGCGTCAATGACTCGACTCGGACTTGACTTGGCGATTGTAAAAGACTCGAAAGACTCGACTCAAGACTTGGAGCCTTTTATGACAAGTTGATTTTTATTC
Organism: Plestiodon gilberti rubricaudatus; assembly: GCA_026170595.1. NCBI lineage: Eukaryota > Metazoa > Chordata > Lepidosauria > Squamata > Scincidae > Plestiodon > Plestiodon gilberti. Next base: position 120,218,677 of record JANXHW010000001.1, on the reverse strand, counting down.
AGGTTTAAATCCGTTTTCCCCATTAAATAGATAGGGACTCGCAACTCGCAACCAAAGACTCGGGACTTGGGGGCAAAGACTTGGGACTTGACTTGAGACTTGAACCCAGAGACTTGGGACTTGACTTGAGACTTAGGGCTCAGTCCAGCCCAACTCAGGCACAGTTGAGGCCCAATTGTGGCACAATTGGGGCCCAAAATAGGACCGAGTTAGGCTGCAACTGTGCCTGAGTTAGGCAGGAGGCAAGAGCAGTGGGCCAGGATCGAGGCAAAACTTACCGCAGAGGCAGGCAGGCCCCTGTGGGGAGCTGTCAGTCTTGTGGAAGCGAAGAGCCCCCTCCTCAGCCCGTCTGCGTGCACCTACCACAGCTGCTGCAGCGGTCGCAGCAGATGGGCAGCCACAGGTGGGCCTGCAGGCACTGGGCGTGCGACAGTCAGCTGAAGGGCAGAGGTTGTGCCAGTGCCAGCTGCCCCAGGGCACCCTGGGCATTAGCCACCTGCCGCAGGGGGGAGTGCCACTGCCCTCCCTCCTGCAGACTGCGATGCCACCCCCAAGCCACGGTGAGGCTGCACGTGGGAGTCATGGGGGGGTGAGCGGGGGAGAGAAGGGAAGGAGGGGGTGGGAACGGCACGCACAAGGGGGGTCTCATGCGGTCTGGAACCGCCTCCGCCATGACATGCCCGTGCGCTGCCTGAAGCCCTGGGCCACCAGGGCCATGGCTATGCCCACAAAGAAGGCATCCCGGTATGCCTTCTGATCCGTGCCCCGGCCAAGACCGAGAGATGCCTTGGGCTTGTCTGCTGTGAGTGGGAAGGGCTCACGCAGCTCATCACTCCCCAGATGGGGCAACATAGGCGCCTCGCGGCAGGCGCTCTGGCGGGGTGGGGGGTGCCAGCGTCCATCATCAGGGAGTGGGAGGGGAGGCAGGCACACAGGCAGGCGGACAGGGGGTGCTGGGGAGGGACACGGGTGGGTCAGAAACAGACAGACAACAAGGCTGGTGCGAGAGGAATACAGGGAGAGGGGTCTGCAGAGACCAATAGGGACACAGGGGTCACTTCGCAGATGGAGGCAATGCAGGAACGGGCGCCTCTCATGCAGACGGACCGAGGGCGGAAACTGATGCCGTTGACGGGCGGACTGAGGGCGGAAACGGACACCGTTGACGGGTGGACACGGACGCCGTTGACGGGCGGACCGAGGGTGGGTGAGAGCCCCGGTTGCTGAAAGGGCTCTTCACGGACGTGGGGGACGTGCGCCATGTCACCTGTCACTGTTTGCCTGCCTGAGAGGCCCCCCAACTCCCCCCTCCCCTCTGAGCCCTGAGGGTCTGGCAGCCCCCCTGCTGTGTTCTCCCTGGGCTGGCTGTGGCAGGCCCTGGCTGGGATTCATGCAGGGCCTTGTGTGGTGGGCGCTGTCTCTCTGTGTGTGGGGCAGTGCTTGTGTAACATTGGGGTCATGGTGTTCAAGGGGCCTTTGCCCAAGGGGCATCTTTATTGTTCTGGAACATTGGCAGGGATGGCCAGGCGAAGCTGCCAGGGGGTAGGCACAGCAGCCACTCAGAATGTAGCAGCAGCAGCTGAGGAGGGTTGCAGGGCAGGCTCCCAGACCTCTGGCAGCATCGAGGCAGACGACCATGGGGCAACCAGACTGCGGGCCCAGGGGTGCTCCCCAGAAGGTAGGTGGTGGTGGACATTCCTGGGGAGACATAAATCACAGGGGTGTTCCATGGCAGCTGCTGTGTGGTAGCAATCCCCATTGAAGAAATGCCAGTGTGCCGGTTGCAAAGGCCTGCAGGGAGAGAAATCAAACACAGCTGAGTGGTGTGACACACATAGCCTGGTCTGCGCTCCTTCCCTGGGTGTAAGGTGAGCATGATCCTGTAAGGGAAAGGGGTCAAAGAGAGAGACAACAACACAACTTGGGGGTCACAACCATGGCAATCCTAGCAATACTGACCTGTCAGTAGACCCTGTGGAGAAAAGAGGGGGGGGGAACAGCTGGTGTCTACATATGGGTTACAGTTCCACACTCATGGCATTGTGTGCTCACATTCATGCAGGCAGCTATGAGACAAGACATTGGTATAGAGGCATATCATGGCAGGCATTGCAGGCAGCTATGAGACAAGACATTGGTATAGAGGCATATCATGGCAGGCATTGCAGGCAGCTATGAGACAAGACATTGGTATAGAGGCATATCATGGCAGGCTATGCAGGCAGCTATGAGACAAGACATTGGTATAGAGGCATATCATGGCAGGCACTGCAGGCAGCTATGAGACAAGACATTGGTATAGAGGCATATCATGGCAGGCATTGCAGGCAGCTATGAGACAAGACATTGGTATAGAGGCATATCATGGCAGGCATTGCAGGCAGCTATGAGACAAGACATTGGTATAGAGGCATATCATGGTAGGCATTGCAGGCAGCAATGAGACAAGACATTGGTAAAGAGGCATATCATGGCAGGCATTGCAGGCAGCTATGAGACAAGACATTGGTATAGAGGCATGTATCCTACCTATATTTCTCTATGCAAAGAGGCAGATGTCAGACCACATGTCAGCATGAACCCTGCACTTACCTGCACTTACCTGCTGGTGTTGTTGCCTGTGGGGGGGGGGGAGAGGGGCTGGGAGAAAGACATGGGTTAGCAAACACTTGCATGGAGACAGCTGCCCAGGCACAGGAGTACACAGTTTGGCCACAGGCAGAACAGCCCTCTCTGCCCTAGAGGGGGGCAGAGAGGAGAAGAGAAGAGAGAAGTGGGGTGTTAGAAAAGTTTTCAAAGTCCCGCTTTGTGGCTGCTGGGGGACAGAACCCCACGCCACGTGCTCAGAGAGAGAGAGAGAGAGAGAGAGAGTGAGTGGAGGGCTGGGGCTGGGCTTTTGTGGGAATGAGGCTGGGTGGGGCTGGGTGCTGATAGGGTAACTATTTGGTCCGGTTCCAGAGTTAGGCGACAACTGTTCCGTCCTAACTCAGGCACAACTCGGGCCCAGGGTGTTAGAACTTTTCAGGAGAGGGCTGGTGTGGGTAAGGTAAAATGGCTCCTATGGGTCTCCTCACATTTGGGTCCACCCTTTTTGTTGACCCAAATTTTGGGCTTGAGTTGGGCTCGAGGGGGCGTGTCAGGGGCTCTCCAGCGTCTGGAACCGGACCAAAATTCGTAACCGTCCCAGTCACACCCCCGACACGCCCCCGACACGCCCACTTTCAGGCTGCAATTGTGCCTGAATTGTGCAGTTGTGCCTGAATTGTGCCGGAACCCAATTCAGTCACAATTGCAGCCCAACTCAGGCACAATTCAGGCACAACTCGGGCCTAAAGTACTTGGGCTGCAATTGTGTCTGAATTGTACCGCAGTTGCCTTGGGCTGGACTGGGCTGTTAGAGTCAGAGACTTGATCCACATCCTTGCTAATCTTCAGGGCTTTTGAACCCTGATGCACCTTGAGTTTGCTTTCCCCTTCCAGCCCCACCCCTCTTCCCCCAGCATACCCGGTTGTAGTATCCTGGTTGCCACAGCAACTTGTCATTCGAGCTTTACATAAGCTGCATGATCGACTAAGATGCAGCTTTTGCCGGGTACACCTGGAGCACAGGTAGACATCGTGCCACACCCTGTTGCTGGGCTTTGGGACCGGGACAAGCCCATGCCCCAACAGCTAATATAAAAAGCAAGTTCTCTGCAAGAACATAAGAATTTCCTTGCTCAATCAGATCAGGGTCCATCTGATATTATTATTACTATTAATATTAAGAATATTTATATGTCACTTTTTGACAAAGCAGATCAAAAACTGGATATGCAGTAAAATAGCAAAAAAAAAAAAAGCTTTCTTTTCCCAAAGAGACTCATAATCTACAACGAAGCTGAATGTGGCTTCAGCTCTGAGGTATTATTTATTTATTAAAAAAATTATACCCTGCCTTTTCCTATGCCGAAGGCAAATGCCCAAGGCGGCTTACAACAGATTATGCATGCATTATCTGAAAACAAAGTGTGTACACATTTTTCTTCACAACTCCTGCTCCAGTTGATTGGATCTGCTGCTGGGTTGACAAAGATTTCTTTAAGCAAGTGACAACTCTGAATTTGAATTTCGTTCTCCACAATTAATATCTTCGGTTTGCTGGCATTCGTTCACCCTCATAGGAGGTGTACTCTTGAATTCCTGGCTGCAGGGATCCTATAAGTGTGTCAAATACCACTGCAAGCCAGCAGGAGACCAGCCTATCGTGTTGAAATATTCACATGCAAAATGATCTGGGCACACGATGAAGACCTTTCTAAACTCACAAATGGGGGTGGCACATCTAATGTGTCGCCCTGTTTGCCTTGGCTCCCCCCCCCCCGCAATACTGGGCAGAGGCAGGAAACAGCAGGCAGCCCATTGGTTGCGGTGGCTCGTTAGGGCATGGCGAGGCTGAGGGAATGTTAGAGCGTCTCATTTTGAAGCCCCTCCCACCCGCCCTATGTACAGTCTGAAAGTAGCTGGTTGCTCTTTATGGGAGCTGGGTACGATTTTTTTGCTGTCAGCTTGATTGGCTTTTGGCTGGCAGTTTTTTCGCATACCCCAGACTGGCATTGTGCAGGTGATAAAGTTGTTGTTTGATAAAAGTTGTTTATTTCTTTTCGGTCACTTTAGACAGGTGGCATTAGGGCTGGATAAGTAGAGATGATCATTGGTGTACATTCTGATGGAGCAAAGTCAAGGGGTGAGCCAGGACCACTCAGACGATTGTTTCCCTCAGTCCTCGGGTCGGTGAGGCTGGCTGGCAAGCCCGTTGGGTGGGGTAAGCAATAACCACCATATTGCTTGGTCTGGGGGAAGTCTGTGCTGCCCAGGTGCATTGACTTCATTTTGTGGGGATTCATCAAGGACGGTGCATATAACAACAACAACAACAACAACAACAACAACAACAACAACAACAACAACAACAACAACAGTATTTATATACTGCTTTTCAACATAAAGTTCACAAAGCAGTTTACAGACAAAATCAAATAATTAAATGGCTCCCTGTCCCAAAAGGGCTCACAATCTAAAAAAAAGATGCAGAACACCACCCTCAAACAGCCACCAGAAAAGACACTGTGCTGGGGTGAAAGGGGGGCAGTTACTCTCCCCCTGCTAATTATAAGAGGAGCACCAATTGAAAAAGTGCCTCTTGCCCAGTTAGCAGAGTTAGCATCCATTGCCACAACAACTGGATGACCTGAAATAACGCATCTCCAATGCAGTGGAATCAATATCCAAGAATATGCTGGGACGCTTCTGGACAGAACTGAACTACAGGGTTGACATTTGCCATGTCACCAACGGTACCCTCATAGAATAATGTGCATTTGTAATGTGCATGTGAAACTTGGACAGTTTTTCTGTCTTTTCATGTCATGGCTCATGACGGTTGTGGTATGTCAGTTCATAACAGAGCACCATGAATCAACTGTGGGATTTGAATCCCATACCTCCTGCTTTTTGAGGCAAATCTCTTAACAGTGCAATCCTATCCAACTTACACCACCGGTGTAACCAGCAGTGCAGCAAGAATGGGAGACCCCAGAACGGAAAGGGGATTCAAATCCCCTCCAAAAGGGGATTCAAAGGAGATTTAAATTGCCCCTCCCCCTCCAAAGCCTCCCACCCTGCCCTCCCCCGCTGGTTACACCGGTGGTGTAAGTTGGATAGGATTGCGCTGTAAATCAGCTATACTTTTCCACCATCCTTTATGAAGAACCCTGTATCTAACCTGTACTTTTAGTGTGTGATTATCGGGCAGTGGGACAGTACCTTGTGTGGGAGGAAAATGTGGGAGCAGAAGTGGCGCTGCTGAAAGGGTGGCCCACGTGATAATTGGGCTCTCCCAGTGCTTAGGCAGCTTCTCCTTCTCTCACCCCTTTGGAGTGTCCCTTCTGTCATAGTGTTCCTTGCCTTCTGAGGCCTCCTTCCATCTCTCTCAGCATCTTGACAGAAGTGGCACTGCTGAAAGGGTGGCCCATGTGATGCTCATCCCCCATGCTCATCCCCTATATGATGGTAACAGACAGGTCAGAGTATTGTCGTAACCAGGCCTAGGACACATTTTGAAGGGAGAAAATATTTTCCCTAACAATTATACATTTTCTCCCATAATTGCAAATGTGTGTATGCCTGCCTTTTTAATTAAGAGTTTCCAGAAACAATATACTGAACCACCAATTTTTGTATGCTCCAGCATGCTTATTAATCCATCTGTCACCAGGGCCCACCTTCATTACGAAAAGAAAAAAACTGTCATACAAAAAAGCTGTGATCCGTGGCTGTTTCCCTGACAGCTATGCTTCTCTTCAACAGACCAACTGAAACAAGTATTACATATTTGACCTGGGACATCTTGTTTTATAAAGCCTGCTTTAGTATACAATTCAGAATAGAACCTGAATGATAACATGGCAGTGTCGTTTTTAAGAAATGTGAATTATTCAACAGGTGACACTTTTTGAGTGCTCAAACTGCCTCTTATACCTTATTTCAGTAACACATGAATCGGACAACATGAAATCAGCTCTGAAATGGAAAGAGCGAATCTTGAGGTGCTGAAAATGAAAATGACGATAAAAACTGTCAATTGGCTCTAGTTTAGAAGAAGCAGTCTGCATCGTGTATGTAGGTGTTGTAAGTGCCATCAGGCATTTACCAGTACATGTCTATGAATCTCTCACAAACTATAGCCAATTTTGCATTTTCATTGTCATATTCGTGTTCAGCACCTCAAAATCTATAAGAAATGTCTAATTTAATCTTGGGGGCATGACCTTTGTTAAAAGTTGTTGTCTAGTGTAATCCTTACCACACTTCATAAGGCAGATCAGTATTACTGCCCGCATATTGCCGATGGGAAGCTGAAGTTGAGAACATTGCTATTTTTCAAGCCACCTAGTGAGTTCATGTCAATTCAAGGTGGGAAATTCCTTGGGTTCTAGCTAGATGTCTGTGAAACATCAGGTTGGTAAAGTTAAGAAAACTGGTAGTCAGCAAGAAGGGAAAAAAAGGTAAATGGACCAGTGCAGAAAAGCTTAGACCAGGGGTATCAAATTTAAGGCCTGGGGGGTGGATACGGCCCAAGGAAGCTCTTTATCCAGCCCATATGATAATTGAACTGTCTCAGCACCACCATCAGCTCTTCTCAGCTGCTGACCTCCAAAATGACGCATGGGCAGAAGCAGTGGCGTCGCTCGAGGTGGGGTGGAATGGTAAGTTCCGCACTGTGCTAACCTCCGTTTACTCCCTGACACGAGGCGGCCCTGCCTCCTCGCCATCGGAGCCATTCAGTGCGGTGAAGGCAACATGCAGGGAGACTACGGCGCGTTGCCTTCGCTGCACTGAATGGCTCTGACGGCGAGGGGGCGGGGCCGCTTCGTGCCAGGGAGTAAACGGAGGTTAGCACAGTGTGGAACTTACTGTTCCACCCCACCTCGAGCAACGCCACTGGGCAGAAGCAGTGCTGCTGAAATGCCACTGGGCAGAAGCAGTGCTGCTGAAACCTCTCAACAGTGCTGCTTCTGCTGAGGGGTTACTGCTGGAAGGGTGGCCTGCATGGTAACTGGGCTCTCCCAGCACTGCTCCTTCAGCAGCGATGTTTCTGCCAAGTCGCTGGAAGAGAGAGATGGAAGCAGTGGCGTTCCTACACACCTCGTGGGGGGGGGTTGCCAACGCGACACCCCCATGTGATGCAGCGGAAAAGAAGAAAAAAGCAGCAGAGGGGGCGACCCAGTGACGAATCCAGAGGCAAGTACACACCCCGCCGCCCAGCACCTCGCCGCCCTGGGGCCCCCCTAATGACGCCTCTGGATGGAAGGAGGCCTCAGAAGGAGAGAAACAGTATGTGGGGGGAAGGGGAAATGGGGCAGGGGTCAGAGAGGGAGATGCTGCCAAGGTGCTGGGAGAGCCCAATTATCACCCTTTCAGAAGTGCCACTTCTGCCGAAGCGTCACTTTGCAGAGCACCTCTCAGCTGCTGAAGTGCAAAGTGATGCCTTGGCAGAAGCAGGACTGCTGAAAGGGCGACCTGTGTGATAATTGAGCTCTCCCATATCTTGAAAATATGATCAAGATTTGCATATTTTCTGTCATTTGAAGCTAATGAGTTCCTACGTGAGAAAAAAGTGCTTATTTCTGGTCATCACCTGCACATCACTTCCTGCTTAATGACGCAACTGGCGCCACTTGCTGTTTGCTGTAGTGGCCCAGCAGCATGTGACAGCATGTCCCATTTTGCAATCTAGCAAATGACGCTGCACTACTGGAACATGAGTTCCAGCGCACAGTCAGAGGACAGAATTGGGCAGTTCGGCGCCTTTCTCCGGCACCATTCTCCTGCTGCGTACCACCAGAAGTGACTGGCGATTACATCATCGCCAGTTACTTCCAGGTTTTCAGGTTTTTGGAGGCCAGAACATGCAGGTAGGAGGCTCTGGGCGGGTGGGAGGGCCCTTCTCAGCGTTCTCAAGAGGTTCAGCCAAAGGCAGGAACCTCTCAGGAGTGAAAATGTGCTGCTGAAAGCGCCGTGTCAGAGTGGGGTTCCGGTGGGCCAAGTACCACCAGCAGTTGGCTGAAGTACCACTGGTGGTACTAGTACCACTGGTTGAGAACCCCTGCTCTAGATTGTTGATGGAGCAACACTCCAAGATATCTTCTGCTTGTGGAGTAACTTTGTTACCAGTCCAGCGGTGAGCTGGCCATCGCGTTGAACTCCTGTGATCTAGCCTAGACTTCTGCTAAGCTTAGCCAACAGGCCTCTCCTCGCCTGGAACCAGAACGCCTCCTAAAACGATGGGAAATTGCTTCATCATTCCACACAAGAAAGTGACATCTGAAATGTGTATAAACAAACAATGGAAGTTGGGGCAAAATACAGTACATCATTGGCAATGACACAAATATTTATCACCCACAATAGGAATTACAAAGAATATAGTACACTAAATGTTAGGAAACCTTTGGTTTAAATTAAAATGTTGTGGTATAAAACCTTTGGTCTAGAGGAGAAGGAAGACACTGTGGGGGGAGGGGGGAGAAGGGAATCACTTGTAGATTAACCGGTCTGGCTGTTTTGATGTTTCTTCACATGATGTAATTCTCCATTTGACAGTATGCTATATTGACCTCTACTATGTTTACATATTGAAAAGTACAGTTGTATAACAGAGAACAGCTAAACTAATAGAACAAAAACATGAAAGAATAAATTCCACACCCTGAAGAGGAGCAACATTTTAAAAAAAAAAAAACCTAACAAATCACAGTGGAGAGCATAATAAGCTTAGTACAGAGGAAGCTTAATAGTAATGACAATAACAACAAATTCAAAAAATCAGAAACCCAGCCATTTGAAGAGAACATTTCAGTTGCTTTTGATCTTTTTACAAAAAGTGTGGAAATTGGGAATTGCCATCTTCAATACCACACCTAATAAGCAAGTAAAGACTTTGTACAGTCTTGTACTGTATATGATGCTGGTTTTGCAAATTAGGCTCCATGCACCCACATTTTGGCCATGACCTTTCACCTTGACATTGGACTGGGGAAAGATACATCCAGGCAGAAATACAAGAGGTGAAGCTTCCCCAAGACTTGCTAGAGATGCATTTGATGGATATCTGCATCTACAAGGCACAAAATGCCACCAAATGTCTATGAAACAGCATTTGACATCACACAAAAATGGGAGTTGCAACATACAACATTTTGCACCACAACAAATGGATGCTGCAGAGGAAGTGGTGGGTTTGGGGTGGTCTTCACCCCATATTTGCCATTGCCTCCCTCCAGCCTGCCACTGACGCAAGCTGCAATGATCCACTTCCCCCTCCCCCAAGCGAGAAGCAGATCATTCCCTCCTTACCTTGCTCCCCATGCAGTTTCCTTAAAGCTGCAAGTGCAGGACTTCCAACTTTATTTACAGCAGCAGTGGGGAACCACCGGCCCACGGGCCGGATCCGGACCGCGGGACGATCCGGTCCGGCCCGCGCAAGACTGGACCGACCCGACCCACGTGAGACCGGACCGGAGGCTCCGCCGCCGCTGCCACCGCCGCGCATCAGCTCCTGTTTAAATCGGCCTTCCTGCAGCTGCGCAGATCGTTGTTGAGGCCAAGAGATTGCCCTCTTGTCTCAGCGGCGCTCTGCGCAGCTGCAGAAAGGCCGATTTCAGAAGGAGGAGGCGCCGAGGTCACCAAGAAGGAGGCGCCGAGGGACGGAGGGAGCGAGAGCGGGCGGTGGGTGGGCGAGCGGTGGGTGGGTGGGAGCGGTAAATTTGCGCGGGGGTCAAATTTGCGGTGGAGGCCCCCAAAAATTTCAGACGGCCTAACGGCCGGCCCGCAACCAATTTTTCCCATGGGAACATGGCCCCCCACCCAAAATAGGTTCCCCATCCCTGATTTACAGGGACAGCATATGCCGTCCCTTTAAATAAAACCAGAAACCTTGCACTTCTGAGTTTGACGAAACCATGAGAGAAGCACAGTAAGGAGCTCCCCCCCCCTCCAGTGCCACGGCAGAGGCGACACTTGTGGCATCAGCATGGAGCAGCACTCCAGGTTTTGCCGCCACTGTACCCTAGTGATGCTATCTGGATATTTAAATAGTGCTGGTCCTTACCTTGGCTGCCCTTGCAAAGCCACCCCAGTACAGATGAGATAACCAGCCAACCAATTTGCTTCTGTTCCTCTCTGCTGGTTTATGCCTAATCCTTTCATCATCCTGAAGCTCTGTTTTGTCCTTATCTTCCAGCTTGGGATCTCTGAACAATAAAGAGAACAAATCAACATATTCACCCCTCCATATCTGATCTTTTGTTGCTGGCAACAAATGTTCGCCCAAAGACCTGGCAATATCCATAAGGCAACTATACATAGAAGGTGGGGTTAAACCTCATAAGGGAAAGCCAGAGGCACGCAAACCCAGCTGCTGCTGCCCAGTGGTGTCACTATGCTGCCCCCCGTGATGTCACCACCAGAAGTGACGTCACCACCACCGCTGCTCAAACTCCTGTCTGAGACGCAGGGCGGAAGGGTGGGCCACCTTCTCTGCTGCCACCCGCTGTTCGATTGTCGCTCCCCCCGCCACTTTATCACCCCCAATTGTCGCCTGGGGGCCCACCGCCCCCCCCGGCAATGTTTTTGCTGCTGCCAATATCCAGGACCTTGACACACCTGATTACCTTCAGGCAATAACTCTCAAAACCAGACCCTTGAGCATAAAAATGGCCACCAGCTCCCCCCACCCAGTGGCACTGCTGAAGGAAGCACATCTGGACATGTCTGGAGGATAAAATACACCACCTACTTGCTGTTGGGGATACAATCCCCACCCACCAAACCCTTGACCCAGAATTGGTGTCAGAAGGGTCTGGATGGGTCTCACTGCTCAGACCTTTGAGAGGTACTATGCTGACTACAATGGCAGAAAAATCTATCAGGATTAGAAAAACCTTTCATAGGTCACTTACAGATTGTCTGCACTTGGATGTTCTTTCCCCCGCTTTGGTCCCTAGCCCTCTCAAGAATGTCTATCCTAGAAAGAAGTTGGACCATTTCTAGCTTTTTATCTGCCTCAGAAGACGAGGAGCATTTTGGAGGAGGGCGCTAAGGTTCTTTTCCCTTTCCTGTCTTGGTTCCTGCAGGTCTCCTTGCAGCCATGCGTCACTATTCTCAACAAGGCTCCTTCAAGGGGAGACATGACGGGTGCGGTGGAGTAGAAAAAAATAGGGGGTTGCATTTGAAGAAGGGCACTCAAAGCCCTCAAGCCACACTCAAGCCCAAACCCGCTTCCGCTGAAGAGCCGTCTTGCTGACACTTGAATTTCCACCCCGCTACCCGCTAATGCTGACAGCAAAGAGAGAGCTTCCCTTACCCTAACCCCTAAAAACTAGGGAAAGCACATTCCAACAGGCACAAGCCCAGGAGAAACCCTTCTCTGCATCTGTCCCCAAAGTCACCCAGAACACCAGCTGAAGGTGGGGAGAAAGAGTGGAGGAAGAATCCCATGCAGCCAGCTCTCAGGGGCCAGAGTGCTATGGTCTTGATTTGTTGATGAACAGAATTTTCAGGGATTATTTTAGTAGAATACTACAAAATTTAAAATAAGGGGTTTAATGACTGTGTCAGTCAGATTTTAAAAGCACCAAACGTCTTAACGTTTCACTCCGAACTTGCACAGAGCTTCTTCAGAAGAAGTATGAACACTTGTTTTCTTCACAGTAGTAGAATACTGTTTTCTTCACCTTAAATATTTTTTAAAAGTCTTTTTTTTTACTTCTTTGATCAATACACTGTCTGGGTTCCACAGGCATTTAAAAGGCACTCTTGTCTCTTCAGAAAGACTTGCAAATCCTTCTTAGGTTTGCAAGGAATCACAGGGTTCCATTCTTGGAATAGTTTGGCAGACTGTGGAATTTTTACATCCAGACTTCACTGAATTTCAGGAATGCAACAAATCATCTTCAATTCCAGAGATCTGGTTCTGCTTCCAATATGAAAAGGGTCCAGTGGGTTCTGATGACCTATGGCTCCCACAGAGTCCCATCCACCTTGCCCTGCTCCCTTACTGGCTGCTATGGGAATCGCAACAGCCTCAAAATTAACATAGGAAAATCTGAGTTCTCACACAGAGTTAAAATCTACGGACACCACACAATTCTGGATTGTCCTAAATATACTTTGAGGTTGCTGTAACTCCTGCAGCAGCCAACAGGCTTCTTCCAGCAGCCCCCAAGGGCTCCTGGGAGAATCTCTATTGACCATTGTAGAGAGGAAGGATGAAGAGGCTCCCATATAGTCAATATAGCTGAGATGCTAGAAACTGTGGCAAGACCTCCACTGCTTGGAGCATCCCCACTGCTCTCTGCAGGAGACAAAGGGGGAAGAGCCCAGCCAAGCACCTCCTTGCCCACAAGGCCACTGTGCCTGGGGTGCTCTGAACAGCAGAGGGTATTCCACCACTGTTTGGAGCATGCCAGAGCAGGAAGGATGGGAAGAAGTTCCCCCCACCCCGCCATCAAGCCTGCTTATCAGCCTCCCAGTCTGCCCAATACATATGGGGAAGGGAAAGAACCATTGGGAGGGGTGCATCTCTGCTTTGCATGCATGCACACAGGACCCCCAAAATTCTTCATGTCCCAGAGCCTACCAGACTCTGCTTCCAACCTTGGTGCTTGGTTGGCACTATGAACAAAGTGTGAGTGGTAAGCTCATCTATGCTTCATGACAGTGTGCTGAGAGAAAGGAAAAGGTGAAGAGTTGATATACCAGGTAGACGTCTACCTCTGCTGTGGTATGTCTTGTCTGGTATGGCAGGTCTGTGTCTCATTTGGGTAGGAAGAACTGCCTCTCACAACATCTTGCACCTATACTGTAGTATGTGGCAGACTTTCTTCTGTTACAAACAAACCTCAGAAGTAACAATCCACAAAGTGCAAAGCGATCCACCAAGACATGAATTACAAAGTCCCAGGCATTAAACCTTTCTTGGGGTCTTGAGGTTCCATATATGATAATCTTGTGAGGGCATTTGCTACTGACTTCAGTGGATACATAGGGTACATAGGGTGTCTGTCCAGTATCCATAAATCCTAGGACTTTTAGCTGAGTTCCCTATTGATCTAAACCAGAGATCTTCAACAGAGAGGTGAGAATGAAGAAGTGGGTTACAACCCTTCCTCAGGTGGATCGTGGTAATGCTAACACCACAATTTTGTTTTGAAGTTCAGATTGAGTTCTTCCTGTGTCTGCATGGGCACCACCTCTTTCCCACTGGACCTTGCCAGTAAGTACATGGAAGGTGAGTCTCATGTAGCAGGTTGGAGTTTGAAGTGATTCCCAGCCTTTGAGAAGTTGAAGACCACTGCTCGAGGCACTGGTGGAAGCATCAATGTGCATCTGAACTGGGCCGAGTTTCAGTGATCTGAGATTGTGCAATAACAGTGGCAAAAGAAACCTCCATGGAAGACGACCACCCACCCTTTGCCCTGCCAGAATGACAATTCAGTGTTACTCAGCTTGGCTTTGCAATCAGACTTGACTCCTCCATATCATGAATGCTTGAAAAGCATAAATAACAAGAGGGGATTACAAGTTGTGTCTAATCTTATACTTTGCATCTGTATGCATACCACACTAGAAATATGCGGGACATGTGCTGAGACTATTAATCAAATTCTTTATTAAGCTTTAGAAACAGTATGATTCCATGAATAATGCATTTTTGTTCCTAGCACGCTGTTCACCTTATTTAAAAACATGGAGCTCTTATGATTAAACATCTCTCTTTCTACCCCTTTTTTGTGCTGAATTGGGGGTGGGGGTGGGGAGATGAGTTGGCTCTCAGTGGAGATTTACTGAAGCATTTGGAAACCATTCTAATAAGGAGTGTGCCACCACTGAACCTACTGCTCCACAAGAAGATTCACACAGCTGCAGGATATTTTATGGAGCACTGATCTTAGCTTGAATTTTGGTATTTGCTTACAAAACACCCTCTGCTGTTGGAGAGGCTGTGTGCCTTGTAAACAGAGCTGCTGCTTCTCGATGAGTGCAGTCTACTAAAACGTGCCTAAATATCTCATCTTTTGTTCTCCTCCACTCTACAACTTATATGGCTAACATTTTTTTAAAAAACCATAGTACTAAATACTAGAAGGTATAGGACGTTGTCACTTATGAGTCATATCCTTGGTTCATCAACCTCAGTATTGTTGACACTGACAGGCAGGATTTTTTTTTCTGCCCTACCTTGCAGATGCCAGGGATTGAACAACCAGGCGATGTTCTGCATGCAGAGTAAATGCTCTTCTTCCACTGAATTATGGCCCCTATCATAGGCATGTGCTACTGCTGAACCTAAACAGCTCTTAGGCCACATTAGAACTATATGTAAGAAGTCACCTTGAACTCCTCAGACGAAAACTGGGGCATAAGAGAACTAAATAACAACTGCAGCTGGCTTTGTGTGTCTTGTATTCACATTTCGTTGAACAAGCGATCAAGTAAGGCCACTTACACTCACCCACAAGGCATGCAAACCTATTAAATCAGTTCCATTCCAACTGATCACATCAGCTGGAATGCACTGGGTTTTCTTTATCACTTGCCACACTTCTTGTGATTTCCAGATGATGGATTGGGATCTTCTGCAGCTTTATGGGAGCATTGGGGTGGGGCGTATTTATTTAAAATAGTTGCACCCTGCTTCATTAGCAGTAGCTTACAACTACTACTCCCCCCAATTCCAGGAAACAAAATTTCAAACACCAGCAATGTTTAAAACAGTCATCAAAATGACAATGTATTATTATGGATAATAATATTGATATACCACTTAACAACAAAAGATGTTCTTAAAGTGGTTTACATTGCAAAATAATTTAAAAGATGGCTTCCTGTCCCAAAGTGACTCATAAGAAGAGCCCTGCGGGATCAGGCCAAGGGCCCATCTAGTCCAGCTTTCTGTATCTCACAGTAGTTCACCAGATGCCTCTGGGAGCACATGAGACAACAAAATATTTTCTTACGACACACTTTGTACTCAGATACAATACCTAAGTGCAAAATACAGGCATCAGTACTGAATGGTATACAGTAAGCGCAATGATGATGTCTGCAAGTCGCACTTTGTGAGCGGAAAGAACTTCTTGCATGAATTTAAAAGTGAAAAAGTTGCCATTCCTACATACATACCCCTCATCACTCACATGGTATATGTGCTTTTTGTTGTATTTGATTTTATGCACCCAAACAGAACATACATCCTGGAAACACAATGCTACATCCTTTTATTGGCAGCTCTAGGAAACATAACTTTCAAATATGTGAGCAGTATAACATTCAGCAACAGCTGACGTTTGGTCTCATGACAGAGGGCTCATCTAGGAAAGACAGCAATACCTCAAACAGCATGAAGGGATACATTTCTTGAAAGTTGAGTGCTGCATGAAACAGCTACCTGTAATTCTTTTCACAGGAAACTGAACCGGGGGCTTTCTGCTTGCCAAGCATGTGCTCTGAAGAAAGTTCATAAGGTTTAAAATGGCAACTTCTTATCAGCTTATGAAACCACAAATCCATGCAACACCTGTTGACAAAGAGAGACGCCTCTCTCACCACCACCGAGTCTTTGAGCATAAACTCAGTCTGCCTGTCTTATCCTAGCTGCCGATGATGACTTCCAGAGTGACAGCCTGCAGGCCTGCCACTCAAGCTGCCCTGTGATGATACACACATTCACACATAGGATGGGCGGTCTGATGATGTGCTTCTGACTTCTGTGAAGGTTTGTATGGGCTCAGCTAGGTGTTGGGTTGGAGAATTACCCGGCGGTAAGCATTATGCGACATACTCTGCAGCCTAATGCTACAGCTTCTGCTGCAGGTTCAGTGGCTGGGGTTTTCCAGCATAGAGTGAATGTCTACTTGTTCTCCAAATTCTTTTAAATTTCACACAGTTTAGTTGCTCCCTCACACAAAGAAGGAATGCAGTGGCTATATATCTCCAAACCTGAGGTAAATGTAGAGTTGCTTGACTGGCATGAGGGGGAAACGTATGTTCACTCATACCCTGTTTGAATTCTTTAATCCATATTGCTGGATGAGCATCAGTGCATAGTCTCTATAGACATCTTTGCATGTTCAAGTGTATTCAAGCTGAAGTCAGTGTGTCTTTAATATGTTCAGAAATAACACCCAGTAATCTTTACAACAAATACAAGGAGGTGTTTTGCCACACAATAGATAAGTGGGCATTTACCAGCAATGCATGTGATGTGGTGGTACAGCTGGTGTTATGGTGAGTTCCAAAACAAGTTGAGATTGGGAATATCAATGGCTTTTAGCTAAGGCACTCAAGCCTAACCTAATGTCCCAACAAACCTGGAAGAGAATAAATGTTTCCAGTATTGCTCCTTCTCCCTTTAATTAGGCTTGCCATCCATCCCGGAAAACCAGGGACTATCCCGGGTTCTGGGCTCCAGTCCCGGATCAGTCCCGGGCTTCCAAGGCACGGTGAAGCCTCCACCGCCGCCACCGCTTCCAAAAGGTGCAAAAAGGCACCTTTTTCTGGTGCCGCCATCTTGGATCTCGTGAAATCTCACGAGATCCAAGGTGGTGGTGCCCAAATCTCGTAAGGGCACATGATGTAGTGCTACTGCCTCATGTGCCTTCATGAGACTTGAGCGCCGCCATCTTGGATCTTGCGAGATTTCATGAGATCCAAGATGGCACCACTGGAAAAAAGGTGCCTTTTCCCACCTTTTAGAAGTGGCAGTGGTGGAGGCTCTGGAGGGTGCAGGAGTCCTGGCCGGCTCAGATGAAGCCGGCCAGGCTCCAAGCAGCAGCAGCGGCAATAATGACGTTCAGAAAAGGGGAGAAAAAGAGAGAATGAGGGCCTCATTCTCTCTTTTTCTTCCCTTTTCTGTACCCCAAAACCTTTCTTAGGTTCCTCTGGGCATCTCACTTAATCTGCCTACGTTCCTTCTCCCTCCCCATGTTTTCCCTTCTTTCCCCTGCCTCTTTTCCTTCTAAGGAGTTCCTCTCTCCTCCCCTTTCCTTCTTTCTCCTCCTAATCACTTTCCCTAGGGCTCCATTGTTTGAATGAAAGTTGGTAAAATTCTCCCTGTCTAGAGTGTATGTGAGTTAATTCAGGTAGGCCCAGTTTGAACCCCCCTCCCTTTTAGCGTTTGAGCATTATAATAAACTTTGGGGCACTTTCACCTTCGTTTCACCTTTCACCAGTGAGCTATAATGTTGTGCCCTTGACCATTGCACTGGGTCCCTGCACACGAGTGTGTTTCCCCTCTGTGTGCAGGTTACAGGTGTTTTAAAAAGCACTGCTGCTAACAAGCACCGTATCAACCAATGGGTTTTGGACCATGTGTACAAAGTAGGAGACTTCCTAAAATTCAAAATATGGAACATTATTTATTGTCAGACTTTCTCTCAAAGATACTACAGAAAATCATGACAGTAGTTTGAAAACTGGGCTTTGTCAAATTATTTTAATGCAATTAAAACTAAAAGTCAGTCAAAAGCTTCTCTAAGTAAAAAGGTGGTACAAGACTAGGCAGAAAAACCCTAAGAAAGTTCACTTGGATTCCCTTGAAAATTCCCAATTATTCCCTTGATAGCCTTGATAGCCATCCCTAGTTTCAAGCAGTCCACATAAACAAATGAAGTGCCAGATCTGACAGATTTCTTATGGAAGATGGTTCCACAGGTCTAGAATACGAAAAGCCCTTTTGCGCCCTAGAGCTTGAGAAAGTGAGAACATCCCTCTATCTGTCATCTGCAAGCGGGACACCTTTCAATTAAATATTCTCTCTTGCATGTCTCTCTGCTTCCCAGCAGGCTCCTCTCTGGGTTTTTGGTGCAATCTGAATAACTAAGTCATTTTGGATTGGAGCAGTACTCTATGATTTTCTGTGTAGGCAATATTCCATAATTAGAATGAATCACCATATGAAAACATGATAAAAAATGGAATAATATTTGCAGAGTCCCAAAGCAACGTAAAGCCTGTTTACCAATAACGAAAAATGGGCAGCTTGCAGGCATCTCTGCATCAGATGCCTTTTGTAGATGACAGTGTTCTGCACTTGTTTTTGTTTTTGTTTTTTCCCTTGGACTTGCTTTTTAGTAGATGCCTGTCAATTGTTCATATATTAACATCTACCTCCCATGAATTATAAAACCCATATTAGGAGATGTGGGATTTTTGTTTTGTTTTTTAGTGTTGTGATTTGAAAGTCATTTTAAAAAAGGGCAAATTATACTGTAGTAACTGGGCAGATACTATTCAATAGTCTTGTGTGTGGCAGCATCTTGAAATAAAGCTTTAGCCTGAAAAGGGGACAGTATAATCTCTATGTTACTATAGGAATACATTAGTCAAATCCCAAGTTAATACTAGCCAGTGCTGTAATATAACAAAAGTGAACCTGCATAGGACAGTATTTGAAATCTACATGGCTTTTAATCTGCGTGGATATATGGCAAATCATATGTAATATTTGAAATCTACATGGCTTTTATCACACTCTGAAGCATATGACCTCTAATTTTTGTTGCTGCTGGAGAAATGAGAACTTAATGTAAGTTCCCTTTTTGAAAAATACAATAAAATAAAAAAATGCGGCGGCCCGTGTGGTTACTGGGGGTAGGCGGTTCAACTTTGTCGGGCCGCTTCTTCAGCTGCTGCACTGGCTGCCGATTCGTTTCCGGGCCCAATTCAAAGTGCTGGTTTTGACCTTTAAAGCCCTATACGGCCTGGGGCCAGAATATCTGAGAGACCGCCTACTTCCATATATTCCGGCTAGTCTCCTTAGGTCATCAGAGAAGGCCCTTTTGCGGCTACCGTCGCCCAGGGAGGTGCGAGGGGCGGTGGCCAGAAATAGGGCCTTCTCAGTAGTGGCACCAACCCTATGGAATTCCCTCCCTCTTCATTTACGTACTGCTCCCTCCCTGGAGACCTTCCGGCGAGGCCTGAAAACTTTCCTGTTTAAGGAAGCCTTCTGAGTCCTTGCCTTTTTTAACATCCTGCTGGCACAGGTGGAGTGCTGCTCAGTGGCGTCACTGTGACGCGCGTCGCCCCAGAGCGGGGGACGCGCGTCACCCCCCCAATCACCCCCCGACACCCCCCCGAATCACACCCCCCCCTACAGAAACTTACCTTTTCCGGCGCTCGTCACCGGCCAGGAAGCGCTCCAGGGCCTTATGAAAAGAAGAGGCCCTGGAGCGCTTGCGTTAAAACGCGAAGTTTGACGATTTTCGCGCATGCGCAAACCCTTTTCTGAGGGCAAACCCTTTTCTGAGGGCCCCTCTTGCCCTCAGGAGGGTCTGCGCAAGCGCGAAAATCTTCAAAGTTCGCGTTTTAACGCAAGCGCATTGGGCCTTCTGAAAAGAAGAGGCCCAATGCGCTTGCGTTAAAACGCGAAGTTTGACGATTTTCGCGCATGCCCTCAGACCCTTCTGAGGGCAAGAGGGCAGGCCCCTTGCCCTCAGAAAAGGGTTTGCGCATGCGCGAAAATCGTCAAACTTCGCGTTTTAACGCAAGCGCTCCAGGGCCTCTTCTTTTCAGAAGGCCCTCGGAGCGTCCGGCCTCCGGAGGGTGACGCGCGTCACCCCTTGGCGCGCGTCACCCCCCGGCGGCCCGCCCCGCCCGCCACGCTACAGTGACGCCAGTGGTGCTGCTGCTTTGTTATGCTCCTGTTTTAATTGTAATTTGATGTGTTTTTATTAATTTTAGATGATGTTTTTACTAGCTTTTGTGGATTGTTTTTATTGTTTTAAATGTGATTATTTTTTGTATTATATATCCCATGTTGTAAGCCGCCTTGGGTCCCTTCGGGGAGAAAGGCGGGGTAAAAATATTGTAAATAAATAAATAAATAAATAAATAAAGTTTTTAGCCCTTGGTGAAAAGCATAGCAATGAATGAAGATTTGCAAATTGATCGGCAATAGAACCAAATATTTGATATATATCCCCCTACATACACCTATACATTTGTATATGTATATCCCCTTCTACATTGTTTTGAGAGTGAACCCTACTATCCAATGCTACTGTAGCACTGTCGAAATGGCACTAGTCCTTCTTCTCTTGCACTCCTCCATCCACATGAGAAGCCTCATCATGTCATGGGGGAGGTGTTGGCTCCTGGCCTTATTATATGAATTATAAGTAACCTCTGTTGCCATATGCGGGACCCAGCTTTTCTCACCTAGCCACAAACGCCACTCACATGGATTCTTCACCATTCACCAGGAGGATGCACAAGATTGGCTCAACAAGTGCAAGCTTTCCCTAATTTCCACAAAGGCAAATCAACTCTTCCTTGCAAGGGAATTTGCTTTCAACGCAAGAGGAAAAGTCTCTCAACTTTATATTGGTGACACAGCAAGCCAATAGCACAGAGGGAGAGAGAATCTTGAGCAAACCCTAGTAGAATGAGCTGCCAAAAGACTTGCTAGTTATATTGAAAAATTCAAAATATTTGCAGTCCAACATTGCCAATTAATATGCTTTGCCAATTAAAAAAAAATGCTGGGATGGATAAAACGGCTTTTCAAGTTTTCCTGCATCAGCATTATTTTATTGCAGTGCAGTTATTAAATAGATGAACTACACAATGATCATCCCTCATTTAATTCCTTCTTAAGTGTTAACACAATTTCTCAATCTCTTTAAAGTCGCACAAATTTTCAGATTAATTTGTGTGCATGCGGGCCACATTGGTCCACACTCTCACTCAGTGGCGTTGCTGGAGGTGGGGTGGAATGCTAAGTTCAGCACCGCACTGACGGTCCGTTACTCACCGGCATGAGGCAGCCCCGCCCCCTCGCCTTCGGAGCCATTCAGTGGGGCGAAGGCAACGCACAGGAGACTCCCTGCGTATTGCCTTCGCCCCACTGAATGGCTCCGAAGGCGAGGGGGCGGGGCCACCTCATGCTGGTGAGTAACAGAGGGTCAGTGTGGTACTGAACTTAGCATTCCGCCCCACTTCCAGCGACGCCACTACTCTCACTGCAAGGTGCAAGGCCAAAATAGCAAGCTGTACTATTCTTCTTTGTTAGAAGATGATGACTGTACATCAAGTTCCACGCTTTAATCATTTCTCTGTGTTGGAAGGTTGTGTCTCCAACAGGATGTATACTTATTATAAGTTATAACTCAATTGTTCTTCAAATAGCTGTCTCCTCCCCCATACATACTCCAACAAAGGATGAGTCATGATTATACTGTATGAATGACAGTATTTAAATTGTGTATTCTGTAAAATGTACTTTATAGTCAAATGCAGCTTGGAGGCTAAAAAAAGGTAAAGGTGACCCCTGACAATTAAGTCCAGTCGTGTCTGACTCTAGGGTGTGGTGCTCATCTCCATTTCAAAGCCGAAGAGCCAGCGTTGTCCGAAGATGCCTCCGTGGTCATGTGGCCGGCATGACTCTCCTTGCCGCAGCGCGTAGCATGCGGCTGGAACACGGAGCGCTGTTTACCTTCCCGCAAGCGGTACCTATTTATCTACTCACATTAACATGCTTTGGAACTGCTAGGTTGGCAGGAGCTGGCCAAGCAACGAGAGCTCACCCCGTCGTGGATTCGAACTGCCGACCTTTCCATCGACAGTTCATGGTTCAGCGGTTTAACCCACTGCGCCACCCGCTGGCCTAGCTTGGAGGCTACTAATTAACAAAACGCTATGAACAAAAATAAACAAAATAAAATGTATGACTGAAGAAAGAAGACTTTGTTTCCTTTTAAAATAAGGTAACTTAAGCAGTGTAGACTTTGTCCAGCATAGATCTATTTCTGCTTATGGAAAATTAGTCAGGGAGGTTTGATATATTCAAGCAGCAATGCAGTGCTCAGATTACAGGGGAAAGATCATGGGATCCTTCATGAAATCCACAAGCCCCACTCTGATTCCACCCACTTTTAGCCAAATCATCCCCTATAGCTATCTAAAAATGGTAACTAAGAGGCCACCCCACCCCTGGGTTTCTTTCTAATTGAAGGAACCAAGCATTGCTCAGTTCTGTGCACACCTAAACCGTAATGCCCAAGGCATACAGTCGGTTTGGCTTCTGAATAAACATGCATAGTATTGTGCTAGCATATAAGTAACACAAAGATATGAGGGAAGTGATGCTTTAGACAGACTTTTTCAAGATGTTTGTAGTCATCCAAGATGGTGTGTTCTATTGCATACTTGTTACAATACTTGAATTCCTTTCTGCCAGTATTGAACAAGGGGCATTTTTGGCAATTTGTACAATACTTGTACACACCTGTGTGTGCACGTGCACGTGCATGCACATGCGCGCGCACACACACACACACACACACACACACACACACACACAAAGACAAAACCAATTTACCATTGAAAACAAGATGACCAAAAGCAAGACTGGCCTTAAGGGCCACGGGGCCCCCCACTCACCCAGATGAAAGGTGGTGGGTCCGGTGGCACCTGACACTCTCCCAAATGTACATTCTCCCAAATGTAGGTGGCAGTGACATGCTAATGTCATCGTATCACCGCCAACTGCTTCCAGGAGGCCCAATTTCATGGTCAATCGGACACAGGGGCGGGCGGACCCAACTCGACCTCCGCTCATCAGGCTGGCCTCTGCATGGAGGCTTGCCGCAGTTCGCCCCCTGTCTGCCGTGTGGCCTGATTCCGCCAAATTGACTGAATCAGCTTAAGACCGGTCCTGACCAAAAGACAACAGGGTGGTAGAGGGTAGGCTGCAGAAATCAACCACATCTTTTTTGTTCCTCTTTTTCTTTCTGCTTCAGGAGTTTGCACAATGTTTACACTGAATATTACTTTTATAATGACCCAATTTTTGCAAGTAACAAACTGAGTAGTAGTTTGAATGCTCCCCCCACCCCAATTATGTTCCAAGAAGCATTTTTCCTGCACTTGAATTTTCTTCTGTGGCTGTCAGCACCAGAATTTCTATTTAATTAAAGCTTCTTGCTAACGTCCTCTCGGATAGGACATCACCATTTTATCCAAGGAGAAAATCTGTCAGACAGTGTGAACAAACCCATTTGTAGTGCTGTTTTATCATGTTAGGAACATACTTTAAAGCTTTGGTCAATGGAGCCTCAGGACAGCTAGTGCTAGATTGAATTTATGGCCGTTTTCATGGTGTTGCTCCCTCTCATTATCAGTCCAGGAGGCAATCCTCCATTCTTTCCATGCTTGCCTTTGAGGGAGAAAAGGATTTTGACTCATTGTCTGTGCATGTGAACACAGTCTGCTTTATATATAGAATCTATAAATTAAGACTGTCGCCTCCAAACTGGTGCATTGGAAAGATGGTTTGAATCTTCAGTCTGTCCAGATTTATTTTGTCTGTGCTTAATTTTGACCTCATGAACATTGCTACTTTGTCAGCACTGCTAGATGAACATTTTTTCTGATCTTATCAAGGGCCACTCCTAGTTCAGCCATAGTTTTTGTGCCACAAATGACAATTTCTGGGCAGCAGACCCTCCCAAACCTCTGCTCTGAACAAGATTACAGAGCTGTTGATCCACAAACCTTTTCTCCCTTTGACTCTACCATAATGAAAAATCTGCCAGTCTATACGGTCCTATTGCTGACTATGCAGCCTCGTCCTTAGTTAAATGTGGAGTAGCTAAAGAGAGTCGAGTGCATTGTATGTCAAACCAGTGCGTAGCCAGGCCTGAAAATCAAATCTTCTGAGTGTTCTTGTAATACAGTCAATTCTCGTTATCCCCTTGGGTTAGGTTCCTGAAAAATCTAAAGGTAAAGGTAAAGGTGACCCCTGACAATTAAGTCCAGTCGTGTCCGACTCTAGGGTGTGGTGCTCATCCCCATTTCAAAGCCGAAGAGCCAGCGTTGTCCGAAGACGCTTCCGTGGTCATGTGGCTGGCATGACTCTCCTTGCCACAGCACGTAGCATGCGGCTGGAACACGCATGTTTACCTTCCCGCAAGCGGTACCTATTTATCTACTCACATTAACATGCTTTGGAACTGCTAGGTTGGCAGGAGCTGGCCAAGCAACGAGAGCTCACCCCGTCGCGGATTCAAACTGCCGACCTTTCGATCAACAGCTCATCGTTCAGCGGTTTAACCCACTGCGCCACCCGCTGGCCCCTGAAAAATCTAGATACAGAAACATTGAGCGTATGGGGAAAATGGGGTTAGGTTCCAGTGGACGCTCTTCGTCATACACTATATGAACTTTGTGAACCTGAATCTTACCTTGACGTCTACAGGCTGGGTGATAGCGGGGACAGCATCCAGTATACCAATCAATCAATCAATCAATCAATCATCAATCAATCAACCTTTAATGGCATAAAAACAAACCATACAAGAGCAAGAGTAAAAACCCCGCCAACCTAAAATACAAGTGCTAGAACACTTACATAAGATAACTTTAAGACAGCAGATTATAGTAAAAAGAAATAAAAGAATCAATAATAGTTAAACAAATAATAGTTAAAACAAAGCAAAACTATAACCCTAATCATTCTCTTGTGGGAGGTTAGAATTACAAAAAGAGTTACGCCTAATCAAGATTAAGTAAAGATATTTCGCTACCCTCAGTGTACGACTCTCATTTTCCCCATCCAATAAAAATCAGATAATATCCGTATCCGGTCCAGAAAGAGATGTTATAATTGGCTGCAGAAGATGTTGATGCAGATCGTTGTAATAGGAACAATAGAGAATCATATGGGACAAAGACTCGGTAGTATGCAAGTCGCATGAACAGACCTGAGTGCATTCCGCTGATCCCCTGAATCTGGTACGTGTGACATTAGAAGGGAAGGCATTAAACCTTGCCAAAGTAAAGGCTCTACGCTCTGAAGGGGTAAGCAACATGCAAGGAAAACTGGGGGCCAAGTCCAAGGGCCATGAAAGACCAAAATGTAAAGGTGAGCATGATCTAAGGGCCGCTGCCTGCAAATCCTGCTTTTCAATATCAAATAGGCGGGTTTGGGTGATTTTGAGAGCAGTCAACAAAGGAAGGCCCCCTATCAGGTCTAACGATAAACCCAAGGATTGCAGTTTTTTTGTAAAATAAGGCGAGGCCTGGAGAAAGGAAGGCCAGTATACCACATTGGTTCTTTGTTATGGAACAATTCCTAACTCTAGCACATTAATTATTATTCTTTCCTAACAACATTATGCAAATATAAAAGTATCCGGCTGGAAGCCCAGAGAAAGCACAAACAGTTCCCATTATGTTGCAAAAGGAATCCAACAGAAAACACACACACACACACACACACACGAGAGAGAGAGAGAGAGAGAGAGAGAGAGAGAGAGAGAGCAATTCCAGAAGAGAGAGATTACCTTTTACAGTACATGCAGCAAGGCAGGGAAATTTGCTCCCGGAGCAACGTGGAGACCCATGAACAAAGCTAAGTACACACCCATGAGAACAATGGCCCTGACGAGATCACAGATAGTGTAGCGAGAACAGACCACAGATACGGAGATATAGGTGGCAATTCTGCCTCTCGCAGATCGCAAATTCACAAATCGTGAATTCATATATAAAGAGAACTGACTGTATTATAGGAGAGACTTGGGCCGGGGGAAGGCACAGCTTAAATAAACAGCAGCGTATCATTCCATCACGTCATAGCATCGGTCATATCATCCCCATCAACTGGGAAATAGGAGTTTTGCATGAATTAGATTTCAGCAGTGTTATTTGCTAGCGATACCTGATGTGGTGAAATAGCAGAAGTAAGCCAGAAATGTAGAGAGAGTCATCGTGTGGAAGAAAGTTCCCACAGGGATAAGGTAATGTGAAGACCAGCCTTAGGGATGTAACTTCATAACTACAGAGAATAGCTTATGAAACATCCTTTCATTTGACCCCATTTTTCTGTGCTTTGCTTTGTAGTTTTTTCTGCTGTTAGTAAGGAACAAGAGATCCTGAACAAAAACAAACAACCCAAGGGCATGGCCATTTCTTTTAACGTAGTTAACTGAATCTCAGGCAAGTGACTTTCCTATTTAGCTGAAGATAATTGTCCATAGAGTTGCATCACTGCGATACCTATGATGTAATGAATTCTAGTCCTCTTTTAGCCCAGTCCTAAGGGTAGAGGTTCCAGTCTTGTAAATGGCCATATATAATATAGCCATATTGGAACCACCACTGCAAACAGGAGTCGGCGGTGGCCAACTGCTGCAGCCAGCTACCCATAGGAGAACAGGCACGGGTGGGGGGGGGAGAGGGAAGGCATTCAGCACAGACCACCCCCACGTTTTGTTCTTAGTGTGTTTGGCTAAATTCCTTCTTCACTCAAGCCACGGCCTGTAAACCAGGGCTGTATACCAAGGCCTGTAAATCATATCATCACATGATAACTATGCACTAAGTCATTACAGACAAGGGCTCACAAATATCTTTTGGCTTACTAGTCAAGAATTGATCTGACACACCCAACACCCACCTCCTATTCCAAACTCTCTCTCTCTCTCTCTCTCTCTCTCTCTCTCTCTCTCTCTCTCTCTCTCTCTCTCTCTCTCTCTCCAAAATGCCTCTCAAACACCCCCAACACTCCTGTATTGAAAATATCTGATTTCCCCCTATTTTGGACTCCTCCAGTTCCTCAGATTGCTTCGTGATGCCTCAGACTCTGTAAACAACTCCTAAGACACCTGATGCAGTAGCCAATGTCCTGAGATGCTTCCCTGATTTTTTTTTAAATCAGCACAGTTGTAGAAAGACCACATGGCAGAGCCAAAGTGTCAATTTGTGGACTGCTTGCCTTCATTGATTCAGTCCAGCTAAGACAATAGCCCCTAGCTAGGCCACCAGCTCTGATTGGCATCTCTCAGCTGATTGAGCATCCAAGACCATATGTCCAGTTTAAAGGGCAGGTAGAGAGGCCTGGCGTAAGTTCAAGGAGAATCAGGGGGCAGGTCTGGGCTAGGAAAGGGGGATAGGATCCGACATGTGCTGCTGCCACCAGATCCAC
Organism: Plestiodon gilberti rubricaudatus; assembly: GCA_026170595.1. NCBI lineage: Eukaryota > Metazoa > Chordata > Lepidosauria > Squamata > Scincidae > Plestiodon > Plestiodon gilberti. The sequence goes on along the minus strand of JANXHW010000001.1, from coordinate 120,191,148 downwards.
CCCCTCCCACCCCTGAACTGCCTCTGGCTCCTCCCCAAACTGCCCCGATCCTCCTCTGAACCCACAACCCATCCATGCCACCACCTTACCCATTCCAGTGTGGCTGGGGGGGGGGGCTGTTGGCAGGCATGCAGAGCCTCCAGCCATTTGCACTGGTGGCTCTGGAGCACCTGACACTGGTGTGTGCCTTTTGCACTGCCTGCCATAACTGGATTTATGGCAGGTCCAGGATAAGATTGAGCCGTAAGGCTACTTAGAAAGCGAACAGCTGAGCTTTCAGGCAAGAGATTATTTCTGATCCTCCTCATGACAACGCTACACCTGTTCCCTAGTTAAGTTTACTCGGCCATCTGAACTGAGTTTTAAGTGTCCATCTCCCACTTGCCATCTTGCAATGGGCTGGTTTCCTTTTCTTTTTTTCTACTCTTTACCTGATGAGAGATCCTTAAAAAGGGACCAACTTGCAAGTGATTTTATGATGTAAGAAAGTGCTTGTTCTTATCGGTCCCTCTAAAATGTTGCCCAGATGGACTAAAACAAGAGAAGAAAAACATAAAAAGGAGCTCTACCTGCCAAGACTTTGCTGTCTTGCAGAAAAATTGGCAGCAAACTATGTATATTCCCTAAACCAGAATGCTTTGGCTAGACACCACTTGCTAGAACACCCAGTCCCGGGCTCCTTAGGAGGTCTGAAGGAGGGAATCTGTTTCTTAGCAACTGGTACAGGGAAGACTTTGAACTTCTGGCTTTCTTTGTTCCAGATTGCATTGTAGAAGTTCTAAAGCAGGACTGGATGAACAGGAAGAACTACAGCTTGGAGGCTGGGAAATGCTTTATGGGTTTTGGAAAAACAACAGTCCATTGCAGCCATCTGGTCTGGAACACGTTCCACGGACATTAGTATTTCATCTAAAAGGTGCATACACACAAGGTTAGTTCACATCAGTCACCTATCCCTGAAATAATTGCCCTGGGGTACTTGCACAATTGTGGAAGTCAAAGCATGACAAAAAGGTGAATTTCCCCACACTTGAAAAACATATATTTAACATTTGTATAGCGATTTCAGAGTGTGCAAAGTGCTTAACATGTATTGTGTTGATGTTGTCCTTACCACATGCCTATAGGGTGAGAAAGTATTGTCCCCATATTGCAGATGGGAATGTTGAGGCGTAGCGAACTCATGGCAGAGCTGGGATTTGAAGTGGGGAGATCCTAATTCACAGTTCAGTCTCTTAGCTGCTATGTTTAACCCTCTCTTAATGGGGAATCTAATCTGTGAAGTGGGCATCTTCATCTGTGCTGGTGATCATGACTATGGAACCAATGATGATATATGTGAGATCCTGTCTAATATTAGTCCCCTTTAAGTACGTTCTTAGATTTTCACAACGTGTCCAGATTTTCAAGTTAGATTTTCACAACGTGTCCAGATTTTCAAGTTAAAAATAAACATCCTACCGGGTAACTCTGTCGTACAATACAATTTTATTATATCAAAAAGATGTTAAAACTTTATGTTTCACCTCATCTACTAGAGGCATCCTCAGAAGTAACAAGCTACTGACCACGACTACAAATATATACTTTCCCTCCTGATCCAGATGCTTGTCTCCAAACATCTGGTCTTCTGTTAACATGATACATTAGTTCCGCTCGTAACCGTTCTCCGTTAATGAGGCAATTCATCAGTTCCGTTCCTCATGTGCCTGCAGTTCTCTCGTCAATCACCCCTCGACTCCAACATTTAAAGTGACACCAGTCCCTCTTATTCACAAGCTAATCAATTAATTCCGCTGTCTGCAACATCCGTTAACACTGAATTCCTGAATCTGCAGAACCTGGCTGTGGCTCCCCTATCCCTCCAACCCAATGAGCTGCCTGTAAAAAGACCACTAACAATCAACCCGGTTCAATTTTACTGTCACGGCAGCTAAAATGATGCAACTAAAACAACTGAAACAGCTAAAGAGTTAAACATAGCATACACTTCAAACATAAGCTAAAATTATATAAGAAACAGTGGATGAAGTCCAAGCTCCCAACAGGTACAATTAAGACTCATGACTGAAATGGATACATGTTAAAGTTAAAACACCCAACAAAAACAACTAAAACATGACTAAAAATGGTGCACGTTAAAAATGATTGAACATTACGAAATTGAGACACGTTGATACATTGGCAATGATCTGCAGCCCTATCTGCAGCATTAAAACAATTAGACACAAGTATAAATTTAGATAAATTTAGAAACGAAGGCCAGCGGGTGGCGCAGCGGGTTAAACTGCTGAACCATAAGCTGTCGATCGAAAGGTCGGCAGTTCAATTCCCGCAACGGGGTGAGCGCTTGTTGCTTGGCCAGCTCCTGCCAACCTAGCAGTTCCAAAGCATGTCAATGCGAGTAGATAAATAGGTACCGCTTGCGGGAAGGTAAACAGCGCTCCGTGTTCCAGCTGCATGCTACGCGCTGCGGCAAGGAGAGTCATGCCGGCCACATGACCACGGAAGCGTCTTCGGACAACGCTGGCTCTTCGGCTTTGAAATGGAGATGAGCACCACACCCTAAAGTCAGACACGACTGGACTTAATTGTCAGGGGATACCTTTACCTTATAAATTTAGATACACTAAAATTGATACCCAAGAAAAACCCCACTCATTGACTGGCATAATCAGTTAAACACTCATCCACACCATTTTCTCCTTTTGGGAACTCTAAACCAGACTATATGAAGCACTCTTATCTGTTTAATAATTGTAAAGTCTAAGCAATGCAGGTAATACTGATCTCATAAATTCTATATTCATATCAACAGGATGACCATCCTCAAAACCTCTATTTTTTATTTCTTATTTGTAATTTTTTTAAGACTGGCAACCAGCTATTGCCGACTTTCAGGGATTCCTCTTTCTTATTCATTGAATTTGTGTGTTTAGAGATTTCTATAGATTCCCTATGTAACCTAGGTAGGTACTTGTTTGTTTTCACTATTAGTCTAGTTTGTTCAAATTTAATATTATGATTTAATTGCAATGCATGTTCTGCTATCGCTGATTTCTCCCCTTGTCCTAATCTAAAATAACGTTCATGTTCTTTTAACCTCGTATTTAAACTCCTCTTGGTTGTACCTATATAGCACTTCCCACATTCGCATGGGATTCTGTAGACACCTGCATTTGTCCAGGGATGTAGGGGATCTTTTGGATTCCTTAGTACATTCCCTATTTTGGTAGTGGGGGCAAAATTGGTAGTGATATCAAATCTTTTTAACACCCTACCTATCTTTTCTGTTGTCCCCGTAATGTATGGTAAACTTACTCATCCCCTTTCTGGTTGTGGGTCCTTGGATTGCTTTGTTGTCTGTCTTTTTATTTATTCTATATACTTCTTTTTGGCTATACCCATTAGCTTGTAGTACTTGTCCTATGAACTTTTTCTCTTTTGCTACTTCTCCTGTTTCACTGATAGTCCCCTTTGTTTCCACCCATTCCTAGTATATATCATAGGTTCCTGGAGATGTCATGGGTTGGATGAGAGTGAAAAAACTGAAACTTTATCCAAAGACATCACTCCGGTAGGGGCGGGGCTGTAAGTTTCGCTCCGTCCTAGTCCCTTTACCGAGCGAGCAGGAGGCGGCCCCACCCCCTCACTGTCGGAGCCATTCCCGTGCGGAGAAAGCAGCAGGCAGGGACGCCTCTGACTTTATCCAGTCAGGACGAAGGTGCTATTGGTAGGTAGTTTTACTGACCCATTTGTTGCAATGGGTAACCCCAAAACAGTGATGAAATTCCAATCCGGTCAGGACTAGATTCCTCAGGGACAAAGTGGAGGAGAAAGTAATCTTCATGGCTAAGTAGGAGATTGAGCACAAGTCTCCCCAGTCTGGAAGCACAGTCTCTATAGGAAAGGAAATAGTAATACGCTGTAGTTGTTGCAGTTGTAGTAGTTGTTTTTGCAGTTCAGATTGACAAGCTGTAAAAGGTAGCTTTGCTTTGCAAAGCATGCTCCTGTGGTGGAAGAGCCAACCTCTTGAAGACCTGCAGGGAGGGCAGAGCCAGTCCTCAATCACGGGTGCCAATGGAAAGAGAGTCATATTTGTTTCTATTTATATTATACACCACCCTGGGTGCCTTCCACTGAAAGGTGGCCTAGATGCTGACAAAATCAATAAAGCTCTGAGGCCTGGAACAATTCCCAGTCAGCTGCTAGCTGGGGCTGAATGTTGTGTTGCAGGTTGTAGAAAAGCACCTAATGTCGCGTATTCTTCTCTACGGGCCTGTGAAAAGCAGTGTAGACTAAAAGTAGGAATCTAATTTGGGGAAGATATACTGACAGACCGTAAACATAGTGCCGCAACCAAGTGCCCCTATAATATATTTAGTTTCTTGACACATATTTTGTAATGTTATGATCATATGCTATCTCTATCTAAGTTTTATGTAGTATTCTTGCCATAGGGAAAATATGTTTAAATGCTTGTGCAGATATGCAAGATTTTCCCCTACCACCACCTCCAATTCCCTGACATGCCATTTGACCCTTATTTTGGTAGCTGCTCGTGAGCAAACTAAAATGGAAGATTTGTAGGGAGATTTAGAAGTTGGGTGTGTGTGCATGGAGTTGTTTTCCTCTAGAGGACACTCTCAATATAACCCAGTCTTCATGAACAAGCCAAAGAGAGAAACCAGTTTTTGTTCTGAAATGCAGCTTAATATTTTGTTCTGAAATGCAGCTTGGAGTAGTACAGTTACATCTCAATTCCAAGAGCCAAGGTCAAAGGGTTGAGGCAATCTCAGATTTGCATTATGGTGTTGTGCCAACAGCCCAGCTGCATCAAATTATTCCTTAAAAGATGCAAAGGAAATTGAACTTGATTAGGAGTGCTACAGGGAGCACACACGTTTACGGGTGAAGAAAGATATACGTTCTAAGTGTGGCTGAAGTGGTTTGAAACAAGTGCCTTGGAGTGCAGCACATGTACATTCAAACAATTTCGAACCACACTTTACACCACACTTTACAATGTCTACCTGTCTTTGCCTTAAATATCTCTACACACAGTTTTGGTTGCTTCTCCATACTGTAATGAGGCTATGGTTTGTAGCTGTCTCCATTCTTACAGGTGCAATCAGAGGGAGCTGTTTTTCCAGAGTCAGTAACCACAAAAATACTTCTCAACTAATCAAGAAGCCAGGCAGCATCATGGCAAGAGACTGGCCACTTTTCAATCCATGGCTGATGGGCTGCATTTGGCTTGGTGAATCACAGGTGGTGCAGGCCAGGGATGTGGATCAAGTCTCTGGGTCCAAGTCTCAAGTCAAGTCCCAAGTCTCTGGATCCAAGTCTCAAATCAAGTCCCAAGTCTTTGCCCCCAAGTCCCGAGTCTTTGGTTGCGCGTTGCGAGTCCCTATCTATTTAATGGGGAAAACGTGTTTAAACTTGAATAAAATTCAATTTGTTGTAAAAAGCTTCAAGTTACAAGTCAAGTCTTTCCAGTCTTTTTCAATTGCCAAGTCAAGTCCAAGTCATTGACGTGACTTGAGTCTGACTCAAGTCCAAGTCAATAGACTGAAGTCTACATCACTGGTGCAGGCCTGCTAGAAATTGTATTTATGGTCTATATACGGATGTCAAGATTACCATAACATGAAAATTCATGCGTTTTGATTGGCAGTCAGATTGGTTATTTTTAAAAGATTGATTATTTAATCTGAAATAATACACTGGATGATTTAATGAAATACCGGTAGCATTGACTTCCTGGAATCAACGCAGATCTCAATATAACTTTTCTGAAAACCTTTTCTTAGACATGACTTTGATTGCTTTTCTTTTTTTTATGTTCTGTTTTGTTGTGAACATTATATTGCATTAGCTGTTATATTCTATTGCATGTTTTTCTGCATCATGAACTTGGTGTACTTTAGGGATGACTGTTGTATATGCCTCAAACTTAGGCACTAATAAAATAGTTTAAAATAGGTTGATAGAATTAATGACGAAGGGAGCAAATGCTTCAGGAGGAAAGGTGACATGGGGGGGAGCTTGTTACATGGTAGCTAACATTCAAACAACAACAAAAAACTCCTGACTATATATCAATGGAAAGTTTAAGCTGAATTTTATTTGCTTTTTAATTAAGTAGCCTTTTTTATAGCTACAGTGCATGTAATCCAATCTGCACAGACACGTCTTAGCAGCTGTGCTCAGTTCCATTAACTTCAGTTGGAGTCTATGCAGGTGGGAGGATTTAGCTGTGTGGATCAGATTGCAGATTGGAGCCTTATTATTTTTCTTTTCTAATAAATTAAGCTTTTATTGTAAACCATAATAATTATGCAAGCTCCTGGTTTAGGAGCAAAGCGGTTCTAAACGTCCTGGCTGGAGGACAATCCTTCACCCCTGAGCTGAATCCGAAGTACAGTAGTTCTAGTTTTCATGGACTTGTACAACCCAATCAGAGCTGGAATGTTGTTGTTCAGTCGTTAAGTCGTGTCCGACCCTTCGTGATCCCATGAACCATATCCCGCCAGGCCTTCCTGTCCTCCACTATCTTCCTGAGTTCGCTCATTTTCATGTTCATTGCATCGGTGATGCTGTCTAACCATCTCATCCTTTGCCTTCCCCTTCTCCTTTTGCCTTCAGTCTTTCCCAGTATCAGAGTCTTCTCCAGATAGTCCTCTCTTCGCATTAGGTGGCCAAAATATTTGAGTTTCAGCCTCAGTACTTGTCCTTCCAGGGAACAGTCAGGGTTGATTTCATTTAGGATTGACTGATTTGATCTCCTAGCAGTCCAAGGGACTCTCAGGAGTCTTCTCCAGCACCACAGTTCAAAAGCATCTATTCTTCAGCGCTCAGCCTTCCTTATGGTCCAACTCTCGCAACCATACATTGCTACTGGGAACACCATCGCCCTGACTATACAAACTTTTGTTGGCATGGTGATATCTCTGCTTTTTATTATGCTGTCTAAATTTGCCATAGCTTTCCTTCCAAGGAGTAAGCGTCTTTTAATTTCATGGCTGCTGTCTCCGTCTGCAGTGATCTTGGAACCCAAAAAAGTAAAATCTGTGACTGCTTCCATTTCTGCCCCTTCTATTTGCCAGGAATTGATGGGACCAGATGCCATGATCTTAGTTTTATTAATGTTGAGTTTCAAGCCAACGTTTGCACTTTCCTTTTTCACTCTCATCAAGAGGCTCCTTAGTTCTTCTTCACTTTCTGCCATTAGGGTGGTATCGTCTGCATATCTGAGGTTGTTGATATTTCTCCCGGCAATCTTGATTCCGGCTTGCGATTCATTCAGCCCTGCATTTCTCATAATGTACTCTGCATATAAGTTAAATAAGCAGGGTGACAATATACAGCCTTGCCGTACTCCCTTCCCAATTTTGAACCAATCGGTTGTTCCATGGCCGGTTCGAACTGTTGCTTCTTGACCTGCATACAGGTTTCTCAGGAGGCAGGTAAGGTGGTCTGGTACCCCCATTTCTTTAAGAATTTGCCAGTTTGTTGTGATCCACACAATCAAAGGCTTTTGCGTAGTCAATGAAGCAGAAGTAGGTGTTTTTTTGGAACTCTCATGCTTTCTCCATGATCCAGCGCATGTTGGCAATTTGATCTCTAGTTCCTCTGCCTCTTCGAAACCCAGCTTGTACTTCCGGTAGTACTTCGGTTCACGTACTGCTGAAGCCTAGCTTGTAAGATTTTGAGCATAACCTTGCTAGCATGTGAAATGAGTGCAATTATATGGTAGTTTGAACACTCTTTGGCATTGCCCTTCTTTGGAATTGGAACGTAAACTGACCTTTACGTCAGAGCTGGAATACCGATATTCTAATCCTATGTACACGTAGCTATCCACACCAGTTGTCTGAAGTCCTGATTGAAATGTTAACTGAAAAATGGGCCGGTTCATTCAAGCATGTGGCTGTCAATCTGCTTTGTGAAGTGGAGGAGTGGTTGCATGCATGTGCGCCACCCCCTTCCTCTACTCAGACATACACCAGCTGGCATGGGTCTAAGCATAGGCGGCCAGAAGGCCTACCCAGGGGTAAGTGAACTAGTTTTTATGGCATTGGCATGGCTGCCTGCTTGCTATAGCATGACGGGGAATAGGACTGGGCTGCAAGAGAATTAACGGGCATTGCAGCAACCTCTGTTCTTTAGTGAGGTTTCATTCATTTATCTCAGTATATTATTTATACAGCTTTTCTGTTTAAATTTTCCAAATGGTTTACGTTTAAAATTTCCCAAAACATTAAAAAAACCATAAAAAATTTAAAAGCACCTTCTGCAGCAATACAAATAAGAAGTAATGTAAAATAAAATTAAATCAGAAGCAGACCAATAAAAGCAGCAGCCAAGCCTTGGAGAATAAAAAGACCTTCACCGATTGTTTAAATGATAAAGTACTGGTGTCTACTGAATATGCCTGGAGAAGGTGTTCTAATACTGAGGTTCCCTCACTAAAAACTCCTCTTCCAAGTCACTGCCAAATCTTTGAAGGAGGGAGCACCCAGAGGAGGACCTCAAATTACCTGTTCGATCTGGTCCAGGTTCACACAGGAGAAGTCAGTCCGTTCAAGAAACGTCCCAAACTTACTGTCCCTGGGAGTAAGCTCCATTGAACAAAGTGGGACTACTTCTGAGTAAACATGATGTATCAGCTGGTACTGCAAGGCTTTAACAGTCAAAACTAGCAGTTTGCATTGTGCTCATGGATACCGAATGAAGCTCTCTCAGCACAAGTCAACTGTAAGACTGGCACATCCCAGGTAATATTTTGGCGACCATAATGTTCACCCTTCCAAATGAATGCAGAAATGGATGGGGGAGGGGCGGGGGGCCCGGGCGGCATGCGGGTATGTGTGTGACAAAGTGGGCAGCGGGGGCATCACTTCCGGTGGTGACGTCAGCGGGGGTGGCATCACGACGCCACTGAATAAATGGAGGACATGGAGGAGCAGTGTCCATAATGGGTTATCTTATGCCAGTGTTTCCCAAACTTTTTCGACCTGTGGCTCCCTTGACCATTGGCGACCATTGGCCACGGCTCCCCATTATATTATGTTGATGCCTGCCAATTGGCATTGCACTGTTTTCCGAGAGAATTCCGTGGCCACGCCTCCCAGTTTGGGAACCCCTGTCTTATGCCTATAAATTGACCTATTTAAGAGCTACTCTATCACATCATACGCTTTCCATGCCACTCAGTGGGACCCAAGTGAAATTGACATTGTTTTTCTCCCAAGCCTGGGGCTTTTCTCTGAGCCATCTGTCTTCCTTAGCTTTTCCTTTCAGGTTTCATCCCTGGGCATCTGAGGTTATTTCTTTGCAGGCACCTCCCATTCCATCTTCTTTTTCTTTTCTTTCAGTTGAAATCTTGTCATTTCCTGTGCCAGCGAAAGATACATAAAGGTTTGATATTTCCCCAACCAACACCTGGAAACTACTGGATTAGTTTTATTATGACATGAGATTGTGGCTTCTAGCACTTGTCAGATTCCCAGTGACAATATAATGCTCAGAGGAGGGAGGGAAAGGAGCATGAAAGTCTCCACAGTGATTTTCTAATGAGGATTTTTAGTTTGTGATGTTTTTAAAAAACGTTCTTTCAAAGGATTTCCTTTGGGTTCCTGTGTCACAGCATGCAGCATCAGCTAGGTGACTTTTTTTTAAAGTAGCAGCTGGGGTTGTAACAGCAGCAGCATCCTTAGTGCTGCTGGTAACAGATTTTGGCAGAGAATGAGCAGTAGATGTGGGAGGGGGAGAGAGAGAGAGATGTGTGTATACTTTCTGCTTGGTTAGAGAATTGTTTTGTATTTTCTGATTGCTGACTTCTGGTAAAGAAGAGGGACAATAGGAGGAAGGAAGGAAGGAAGGAAGGAAGGAAGGAAGGAAGGAAGGAAGGAAGGAAGGCTGGCGTCACTGCAGGGGGGCGGAGCTCTAAGTTCCGCCGTGGTCAGACCCTCCGTTACACGGGAGCACGAAGCCTCCCCGCCCCCTCGCCTTTGGAGCCATTCAAGTCGGTGCTTTCACCGACTTGAATGGCTCCAAAGGCGAGGGGGCGGGGGCGCTTCGTGCTCTCGTGTAACGGAGGTTCTGACCGCGGCGGAACTTAGAGCTCCGCCTCCCTGCAGTGACGCCAGTGGAAGGAAGGAATCTAGAGGCTCTCCCATTGTTTGTTGCTTCTGGTAGGCTTGGAAGCATTTCTAGAGTTGGCCTATGCCTGTTGCTTTTTGGTGAGTTCCAAGTCCAGAAAGAAAGGGAGGCCTACCCTGCAGGAAAGGAAAAATGTTTTTGTTTCCTCTTCCCTGCCTTGGAAGCCTTGGGACATCCCTAATGGGGATCTACTCCATAGCCCAACTGTAGCCCTCTCTAGAACCACATCTCAGAAGACTCTGAGCTGTGCTGAGACTGGATGCACTGAACGCTCCCAGTCACTCTTGTTTACATATATCAATCACCCTAAAGTTGCAGTCATTTTGGTTAAAGTTGCAGTTTCCAAGAACCTATCCAGGACCATAAGTGATGACTTCTTACACTTTTATGAATGGAATAGTTGCACTTTCCATCTACACAAGTTGACACTTTCCTCACCATGTGATGGCTCAGAAGCAAGTAACATACCAAATGTAATTATATCTTATGCCTATTTGTATTGAATATGTATATTATCCTTTACCGAACATATCAAAATGATGACTTGGTAGCTGGCAGAACACAATAAAAGAAATTCACTAACCTAAGTTCCTTCCAGTCTGTCATTTTATAGGACATTTACAGAACACACACACACACACACACACACACACACACACACACACACACACACACACACACACACACACACACTATTCAAGGAATAATTTGAAGTCGGAAATGACTGGGTTTGCATTTCTAATATTCATCTCCCATAACTCAAAATCTACGGTACTGCATATCATGAATCTTAAATTCAGAAGTGCTTAAAACTGCACTGAAGCACTATGTATAATTGCAAGTTAGAATGATCAATGATGTTCGCCTGAACAGCGGACATACACAAATAATTGGCCTTTAAAGCTCATTAGTCAGTTTTATTACAATTGCTGCATTTGCATAATGTTTTGTAACTTTATGCCCTGTTGAGCAAGAGTAGAATGTTACCACTTAACAGGAAAAGCAATTGCAAAAAAAGAACGTTCGCCATTTAGAATTCTAATGTTAATATTTTGTCTTAAAAATTGGTCATATGGATGGGGGAATGAAAACACAGATCCAATATAGCATCTTATGGCCCAATCCTATCCCCTGCCAGCCCATATGGGGGGGGGGAGCGACCACACAGCCCAGGACAGGTCAATAAAAATCTTTTTTACTCACTTCCCTGTAGGCCACCTGGCCTCCAATGGGTCTCCTTGGACCTCTGCCAGGTATTTAGCGTAGATTCAAGGGTGTTCAGGGGTCACATTGGACTGGGAAAGGGGGGGTAGGATCTTGGCATGCACCACTGCTGCCGAGATCCTCCCCCTCCTGCCCCTGAGCCACCCCAGCTCACCAGAAACACACACCCCGCTCCAAACCACCCATGATCCTTCCTCAGACAGTCAGAGCTCGCAGAACGACAAAGCAACTTTTGAGCCATTGTTCTGGGACTTACACTGAAGGATTGTGAGATTGGGCTGCCTCTCTCTAAACTCTCCACCCTGCCAGACAAAACCAAACATTAACGCAATCACATAGTAAGCAAGTGTATTCACCAAAAAGTTGTGTCTCTCAGAAAGGTGTAAAGTTGAGACTTCCTCCACTTAGCGCCTACAACTAGCCTCCTGTCATTGAGACCACAGAGGAAGAAGAAGATTCTATTATGGTGTGCAAACAACCAAGCACTTGCTAAAGAGGCAGCTGTTGTCATTTCCACAGACCAAATTATAAAATTAAAGGATTAACTGGAAAATCTAAGACAAGAATGGATAACTGAATGATCTTATATGGATCAGCTACTGAAATATAATTTAATGAAAGATTTGGATGATCTTGCAGAGATTTCTACTACTGTCTGTGCAACTCTGGACATTGCTCTCAAATATCAAGGCAAACCTACTACACTTGTCCAAATCATGAAGTGAGTTGGCAGGCAAGGCCTTCTCTGTGGTTGCACCCAGATTATGGAACTCTCTCCTGAAGGACACCCACCTGCCCTCCTTGATGATGGCTGTCTTTAGGAGGGTAGTTAACCCCCCCCCCCCAAGTTTGGCAGGTTATGGCCTTGCATGAGGGCCACATGCTGACTAAATAACTTTCAGTCAGTGTCTGCTTATGTGCTTACTTCAGTGCTGTTGAGAATTGTTTTGTTTGTGCAGCACCTTGAGTGTTTTTTAAACAGAAAGATGATTTATAAATTTTCAAATAAAATAAATGAAAACAAAAACGTAGATATTGATGAAGCCTATGAGACATGAGTGAAAAATGTACATAATTTTTTGCTATACTGAAAACCCTGGCATCTGTACTCACTGGTAAATGTAAGAACATTACATTAACTTCCTAAATATAACAGGGTTGGTAATTTAACGGCCCAATCAAAATCCAGCTTTCTGGCGGTGGAGCATGCTTTACAGACTGCCACCGCAAATGCCGAGGAGCACCCTGTGTGGTGGCAGTGAACAGTAGCCCCACCAATGTCAGTAATTCAGCAGCGGTGAGGTTTTTCGCTCCGCTTTGGAGGCTGCTGCGGCTGCTGCAGCGTGTTCGGAGGCTCCTGGAGGACGGACAGTCACGGACAGCGGTGCGAAAAGGTTGCGCCTGCCCTCCCGCCCACCCCCAGGCCTATTTTCACTTATGGGCCAGTGACATCACTTCCGGGGGCGTGGCTTCTGGTCTGCAATGTCACGGGGGTTGTCATCTTGCGCTGTTGCCCCCCCCCCACACACACACACAGACCGTAGCTATGCCTCTGCTCAGACTTCTGCCAGCTATAGAGCCAGCACAGGTCTAGGGAGTCCCATTGGCGATCTAAGGGTTTATTTCCCTTACCTCTCCCAAGCCTCCCAATCAGTCCTCCCCCCCTAGCATGCAGCACAGCCTGTTTTGGCTCAGCGGCATATTACATTGGGGAAAAGGATAGGATTGGGCTTTTAAAGTCCTAAATGCCGAGGTCTTTGGGGAACTCGGTCAAGAAGCAGAGAATTTTTTGTATTATCCTCAAAGACTTTTGATCAAAAACCTGAGTTTTGAACTAAGCATTTGATTTTCGTCCAAGGAATGACTCACAGGCAGCAAAAAGATAGGCTGCTGAAGTTTGTTTGGCATAACAATCACTTCACTTTTTCAGATTCTTCTAAGGCAAGGGGTGTTTCAGTTATTATTGTCACACGCTGGATTTACTTTTGCCACCATCGAACATGACCCAAAGGGTTGCTATATATTTGTTAGAAATGAAAGGTACTATGTAAAATATACTAGAAGATAAACTAGATTTTATGTTAATCCAAAGGATTTATTTGAATGGCACAACACATGCTAAATTGGGCAACACTCTCATCCTTGCAATTGATGAGCTAATTCTCCTTCGCTTCCCAATATTTTTTGACAAATCTGGGCTAACAAACATTTGCAGGTGTTGCATTTGAGCATCAGCAATTATTCCAATTACGCTGTGTGGCTTAAAACTTATTCTTGGACTGATTTTATACGAGGTTCTCCTTTTTGGTCCAACTGGATAACATTCTCCTCCATAGATTGTTTCTGTGTATGAACCAAAATATGCACCAATTATTGCTCTGCTCCATCCTGGAGAAAATCAGCCAGTCTCCTTCATGGAACGAAATCATATTTTGTTCAAAAAGCAATCTGTCTCAGATACAATCTCAAAAGAAAAAGTGGAGTACTTCCAGCTGAACACTCCAAAGCTTTCAAGGGCAAGATGCAATGAAGGTAGTTGTTTGGGGATCCTTTATTAGCAAACCACTAATAAAAGCTACTAAACAAAGAAGGACTGGTTTTAAAAATTACTAAGCTGGAAACGACACATACAAGAACAGGTAGCGACTGAGTCTATAAGAGGAAAACAAGAAAACAGCTAGATGAATTAAAAGTGGAACTACTAAGGAGAAACTGGTTGTAACATGAATTGCGTGGCTATTGGCACAATCCTGTGTAAATATGGAGTACCGGGGGAGCTGGGTGTCACGACGCTGACGCTGGGTGTCTCCCCCGATGCTGGGTGTCACGAAAGTGCCGTAAAGCACTTTCACAGCACCCAGAGTAAGGGTTGCCGACGCAGAGGCCGGTGGCCCTCTCTTCCCCGGCGGACCGTCCCCATGCCCACCGGGGAAGGTAAGTCCTGCATCAGCTGGTACAGGGGCGGGGGAGGGCAGACCGGGTGGTGAGGGAGGGAGGCCATTGGCCAACCCGGGCTGGGAGGGGGCGGAGATATTGGTGGCGAGCTCCACTGATATCGAAAGCCCTCTCCCAGCCCGGTGCGACCTTACACGTCGGCCTTGAATGTACACCAGCTCCAGAGCTGGCATACATTTGAGTAGGCCCATTGGGAAGGCCCATTACATCTGGGGAAGGGGATGATTGTCACCTTCCCTCAAGGTGCACCCGGGCTGCCCCGGGGAAGCCCAGGACCTGGATAGGATGCAGCGGACCTGGATAGGATGCAGCAGCTGGCCCCTTAGGCCAGCCGCCTCATCTTACAAAGGATTGGACTGTACTGTAATTTATGTACTGTAATTTGCTGCTGCAGGCCTCAATCCTAAAGGTGCCTAGCTGTCTAGCAAAAAGTGACACACTAATTTTCCAGACACACTGGAGTGCGCTGACTGGCTGCCACCGCCAGGAATGAGTGGCCAGCTCCGCATGCATGCAGACTCCAGATGCCTCCCCCAAGTTCTGCTCCCCCAAGTAAGTATGTGCAGGGGGTGGAACCGGGGGTGGGAGGAATGTGACGGGAAGGAGAGTGGATCGGAACCTGGATGGGGGTAGTTTTGGCATCAGCAGCATATGCTGAAATGTAACCCCCCTTCTGGGCTAGATCTGCCTTCATGGGTTCACATGAACTTGTGCCACTGATATTAAGTAGAGCTACTGGACTGGCAGAGGCTTACCTTTGAAGGCTGAAGCTCCCTCGCGGGATGCAGCAGGTGCCACGTTGGTGCCAATACATCATTGCGCAGGGAGTTTAGGTGCATTGGGCTGGCAATGCTATGCACACATTCCTGAGAATAAGCCTAATTGGCCACAGCGGGACTTACTTCTGAGCAGACATGCACAGGCTTGTGCTCTGCAATGTTGGTACAATTACGTCAACCCAAACTATAAGAATGAACTAAGATTATAAGCAGAAAATATACAGAAAAAAATATAAACACAGAACGAAACTTCAAAATTAATTGCCCTGAAAGGTGGGTGGTGGCCTATAATATAAGTAGGTCTGAAGAATAAGACAAGTTGGAAGGTGATGGGTCCATATCGTGTTGGCACAAAAATGGTCAGAGAATACAGAATGATAGCCCAGGTGACCCTCAAACTCACATTCAGCATTCATTAAGGGTGGAACAACACAGGATAGAAGACATGTCCTTGTAATGTGTACAGAAGCACAATGAGTAACACGTTACTTGTAACATGTAATGTAACACTATACATCCGCTACAAGCCAATAATTTGAGATGAGGTGGGCAAGAAGACACACAGGGTGATGACATATATTTTTTTTTAATTTAAAAGACTTAGAGCCCAGTCCTATCGAGTTCCCCTCCCCCAGCGACGCAGTGGCACCAAATGGCTACTGCTGCATACTGCAAGTGGGACAGTCGCAGAGGTCTCCTCTGGATAAGGGCACATTCACTGTGTGGGGCGGACTACTTGGACCTGCACCAGTGAGATTGCTGGTGCAAATCCACGCTGACCCAGGATGGTGGATCGGACTTGGGAAGAGGGTTAGGACCTGCCCGTTCACAGACCTGATCCACCCCCGTCCCCCTCGCCGTACTGTCCCACCCTCCCCTCCCCCTGTCGCCTCGTTCCACCTTCCCCTGTTCTGCTTCCCCCAACCCCATCCTGCCTCCCTTGCCTCCCCTTTGGTGGGTCCTCTCAGCAGAACGCTAGCACTACAAGCCCAAAAGGTTGGGCTGTCATACCCCACATTTCCCCTTGTGACCAAGGTGGCTTCCAACGTATTTCAAAAACATAAACACAATAAAAGCATAAGTAGTAAATAAGCTACTTTGCCCCTGCCACAGCATTGATCCTAATTGTGGAGTCCCTTGCACAATATTTTTCATGGATAAAATACTTCCATTAGCTTCCAGTATTAAGGCACCCCTACGTAGTGATGGCTTTGCCACTGTTTTACACCTGACCGCATGCTATTTATCAATAGCCCCCCCCCATTGGACCATATTATGTGATTAAACACACTTCTACTTTGACTAAGTTTGGAAAATGTACAGAATTTCATGTGTCTGGATGTGGTTGCTTTTTCTATACAGTACTACATGTACGAAAGGTGTCAAAATTCTGTCCCCAAGGATTGGTAGAGCCATACTGTCAGTGAACCCCTGAGAGGTTTGCATTCTCTTTAAATGCAGTGGTGCCACATCATATGAAAAGCTACCTTCAGTCAATATATGGGAAGAGGAAAACGGCTGATGAATGGAAAGAAATATTTCCCCTCCCTTAGGCCATTGAATGGACCAGCAGATGTTGCTTGTTGATCACCGTTTGATTAACAATGTTTCTTTTAAGTTGTATTGCATCAGCTTACCGACATCCAAAGTGCAAGGTTGTGTGTGTGTGTGTGTGTGTGTGTGTGTGTGTGTGTGTGTGTGTGTGTGTGTGTGTGTTTTAAAGCAACAAATACAAATCCAGGCACCAGCAGCAGAAAGTCCTGTTAGACTGTAGAATTGGAATTTGCAGGATTGACCTCCTGCTGTTCAACAGCAGAGGTTTTCATGCAGTCCGCATGGTGGTTGGCACCGTAAAATGTGCTTGAAAAAAGGAAATGGAAGCATAGTGTCTCCCAAATATAGAAGTGACTTGTGTTCCTTTGCCCAAATGATACAGAAGCAAAGAATTCCATTCCACAGGGCTGAACTCTGCTAGCTGCCGTTTGTTTTGAAGAACAGAGGGTTGACAAATTGATGTTTAAAACCCTCTGACCACTCTGTTCCAATCACAGTTAAAGAAAATGAATGAATGTAGCTTCTTTCCAAAGTAAACTTGGGATATTTGGGCATGACATGACACTATGGTAATGTAGAGGATGACAATTTTGTTTTTCTTGCCACATAAAACAACGAACAAAGATGGACACACAAAAACATCCATTAAAAAAGTTTCAGACTGTTGTAACTATAAATACTTGGAATATATTCCATGGGTAATCATCTGTAGCAAGTGGGACACTGTGGGTTTCACAATACCGTACAAGGTATTTCAGAAGAAGAAAATATGTTGTGCTATGTAGCAACGCATGCTTTGGAAAAAAAAATTCACCTTAAATTCTCTAGTTATACTTCAGTAATTATTACATATTTGTCTATATAGACAATCTGGGGCATATTTACACTACAACTATAAACTGTTGAAACCACTGATAGAATGATCCTAGGCATCTCTACTCAGAAGTAAATCCCTCTGAATTCAATGGGGCTTACACACACACACACACACACACACACACACACACACACACACACACACAAGTATATGTATAAGCGTATAAGTATATTATTCTAAGGATGTTAGGAATTAGTTCCTAAATACTCCTAGTTCCTTCCTACATAAAGCTACAATTTTCAGGAGTTTTTGGCTGGGACGGAACCATGACAGTTAAAAAAACTGTTTTGAAACTGGTTAATATTTACAGTGTGGGTACAACTTTGGTTTGGAATAAGAAAGGGCCAAATCTAAACAGCATCGTTTTAACACTGTTTTACGAATGTTGTCAAATGCCTAAATGGCTAGTAAGACCAAAAGGCAACCTAGAATGATTTGAAATTAAAAAACAACAACACACTGCTAGCCTCTTCTTTTTGCGTTATAAGGATGTCATTTCTCCTGCGATTGTTACTGCATTCTTGTGAACATGATTGTCTTTCTTTATGCAGAAAGATACAAAGTTAGGCTTACCAGATCTCAAACTGGGACAGAGTGCTAGACCTTTAGGAGAAGGACTATGGGCAGGTGTAACTTGTTAAACCTTAGAGCACAATCCTAGGAATGTCTACTCAGAAGCAAGCCCACTGTGTTCAGTGAGACTTGCTTCTGAGTAGACATGCCTAGGATTGTGCTCTAAGGGTTTAACAAGCTACACCTGCCCACATTCCTTCTCCTAAAGGTCTAGCACTCTGTCCCGGTTGGAGATCTGGTAAGCCTAAACAAAGTGCTTTTCAAAATCTCACACAGCTAATAATGCATGTGTACTCTGTGCATCTCTCGGTTGCTTGGCCTTTGATGAACAAGGCTGCAATACTAAACATTGTTTACAGGGAGCAAATTCCACTGAAATCAATGGGACTTGCTTCTGAGTAAACCAGCTGAGGGGATTGTACTGTCTGAGGGCCAACATGACACTTGGGTGTGCAGTTTGCCCCAACTTATTTTCGTGGTACAAATTGCAGCTTCAGGGCCTCCAAACTAATGTGGACAATGATTAGGGGAGAGAGGGCTCTCGGTCCTTTCCCCTGAAATTCACTTAACATATTAAATTATGCTTTCATAATAATGTAGACTTTGCGCCGCTGTAAGTCATTGGGGGGGGGGGAGGCGCGACAGCAGCAACATCACTCCCAGGATCGCATCGTCACTAGGGGAAAAAGTGTTTTTTTAGCTCTACCTGGGGGTGTTGCCGACCCTTTCGCAGGCCTCCCTGCACCTCAAAATGGCTCTAGATCGCGATCCTGACCCACTTCTGATTTTGTCCGAAAATTGGAAGTGGGTCGCGATCACAATCACGATCTGGAGCCATTTTGAGGTGTGGGAAGGCCTGCGGAGGGGTCCGCAGGTTCCCCGCACCCCCCAGAAAGCTGGCCATATTTAGGTATTAAGTATAAAAGGTATTATTTGCCTCCTGCATGCTGTCCAATCACCCATCCCCAACTATAGCATGCAGCACAGCATTCGTTGGCATGGCTGCATGCTATAATGTGTTGGGGGATAGGATAGATCCAGTCAGTGCTAGTGCCAGTTTGTTGGGATTCCTGGGACAAGCACTGGCTCCCCTATGGCACCCTCTGCCCACTCCCTGTTGGCACGTTGAGTGTTATCATTGGCACCCATTCTGAGCGTTTTGGGGAAAACCCAGCCTTGTAGGCCCTCCACTGCACATGGGCCCTTGGCCTAAGCTGGCCAACCCCTGCTGCCACCTTTAGACCACTGCTCAAATTATTCTTTGAAGCTCATGCTAAAATCTGCCATAAACTTCAAGTTTGCTGACTCATGAACAACCATAACATTGGAATTCTTAGGATCTTGAATGCTCTTCCAATCTTCAGTTGACAGCTCTTCAAAGTGCTCCTCTGGCCTGAAGAGTGGACCATGACAAGGTTGGCTTCTACAGCATCTTTGAGACAGGAAACTGCTGCCAGATCCTCCATGCTATTCCAGCATGTCATTATAGCTCTCAGCATGCTTCCCTGCCCCCCTGCCCAGGGAGGACAACATCAGTGAGTCTATACAGATGGCCACACTACACTGGAGCAGTTGTCTGTCTCATCTTGGCAAGTGATAAGAACAATTTTACCACCCATCAGCTGCAGGTGTGTGGTGAAACAGGAGAACGCACACTCAACTGGTAATCTGTATCCATCCTCATTCTGATTAGCACCTTCTCTTTCCATTATGGAATAATGACAATGGGGTGGTATCCAAAGGAAGTTAGTCATAGCTAAGCACCACTCACATCAATGAGACAAGTTCATCATTGGGGTGGACTTCAATCTCATTCATTTCAATGGGACTTAGTCATAACTAACTTTCATTGGATACAACCCAGAAATAGACTTCAAACATACTCCCATGACATTTATCACCTTTATCAAAGTACCCAGACCTCCTTCAGCTAATTTTTCCTCCAGGAAATTAATACCATCAAAGGAGACTTCAATGGCTGCTGTTATATTCTCCATTTCCAGAAGAGGTTTTAATGTGTTCTCATTGCCCTCTGAAGACTGTCAGGCGCTGTCAAATCTTACAGTACGGTACTTTTGCCCTTTTCTGTCAAAGCGAAAAATACAGTTGCCGTGTCTTCCAGCAGGCCACTGTCTCTTTCTAAGTGAAGCCCTGCCATGTGTTACATTCCCAATCTCTTTGGCTGTAATGTTAGCAGAACATGGTGATAAAACTGGTTGTCCTCTGGCCTGGTTACTGTATTGGGGGATGAAGATAGATACTGGCCAGCAGACAAGCACATTTGCTAGTGTAGGTGATATGTCTGTTAGACTACAAGCCCAATCCTATCCCCCACCAGTCCATAGCATGCATGTGCTATATGATGGAGTGCACTATATGCTATGGTGTGCGGGGGGAGGGGTGTGACCAGGTGGCCTGGGAGAGGCAAGTAAAAACATGTTTACCAACCTCCCCGTAAGCCACCTGGACGCCAAGCTATTTAGACCTACACCAGCTATTTAGTTTACACCTACGTAATAATTTTTTACCACTTGACCTGCCTGGTTCAGGTTCATTCAGGAAGGGGCAATTTGCCCCACTCCTTTGACTGTCATGTTCTGCTACTGTTTGTTTTCTAAGGGCATCCCTCAAATTTAGGTGCCCTTTTCCACTTTTGGAGAGAAGTTTCCCAAAGCAGCTTCTTTCTGGTCTGGGCTTCCTAGCCTGGGGTGATGATCGTTAAAGCTATCATTTTCCCAGTAAAACCAAGTCTGACCAATAGAAAGAATAGAGCAGGGAGAGCAAGGGAGAAAGGGCATCATCACCAACCACTAGGCACTGCACTTGATTTGCCCTCTGGAATATGGATCCTTTCTCTTCTTTCGTCACGTGAGCCCTTAGCCAGAGCCTGTCCTGGCCAACCCTGACACCACCTGACCCTGGTCAATGAATCCTGCTTTGATAGATTACAAAGTTCAAGGCCTGCAAACCATGCTAAAGTGACACAGCCCGGATCCGTAATGGGAAAACCCAAGTGCATAATAATTCGAATGTGCAGGTGATGGGTACCGTATGACTGACTTGAAGCAAAAGTTAGAAATAAATCCAAAGGAAAACTGAACCAATGTGAACTAATTCATCAATTATTTTTGACCCAGTGATGTTTTCTCTCACCACCCTCACATTACCTTTATTTTGAACTATATGCTTCCTTCCAGCTTCCCTTTCCCTCTCATTCTTTTTACCTAATAATTACACTGTGGCATCAAATATACATCCAAGGGCCAAACTAAATGTGTGTCTAACGGTGCAACGTCACTGGAGGGGGGGGGGAATGTTCATTTTCTTTCCAAAGAGCAAGGAGGGGTTGCAATACATGGTGAAGCCATAGCCACAGTGAGGGGTAGGGGGTGTTAGTCCCACCGTGGCTTTGATCCTGATAGTGGCTCACCTCCTGCAGCAGTTATGTTTTCTGTATTTATTTATTTTTTGCTTGTCCTGAAACCTGTTCTGCCTTCTTCCTCTGTGTGTGTGTGTGTGTGTGTGTGTGTGTGTGTGTGTGTGTGTGTGTGTGTGTATTTGTGCACATGCGCATGTGTGTATTTCAAGCTTCGGTCCTATGAACACTTCCTTGTGAGTAAATTCACCATATTGGTGTTTGGTTTCACGATATTGCATATAACAGTAGTTTGGAAAGTGCAGCCGTTTTAATTTGTTTCTTCTGTTCCCTCTACTGAAACATTGTCAGAAGCTTGTCAAAACAATCCTCCAGAAATGTGTATTTTCCTTTGCCATCCCTTATTGCTCTGAGACTGCTTTTATTTTTTCCTAACAAAAATCCCCTCGTCTCCCCTCCCCACCAC
This sequence comes from Plestiodon gilberti rubricaudatus, assembly GCA_026170595.1. Classification (NCBI taxonomy): domain Eukaryota; kingdom Metazoa; phylum Chordata; class Lepidosauria; order Squamata; family Scincidae; genus Plestiodon; species Plestiodon gilberti. The sequence goes on along the minus strand of JANXHW010000001.1, from coordinate 120,169,177 downwards.
CGTTATGATATATTTCATAAAATGTAGCATGTCTTGTAATTGATCCAAATAGATTTACAGAAAATAAACCCGCTGTTCCTGTCATTGAAACATCAGGCGGCCCACATGGGTGATGAACCATTATTACTTTGATGAGATCACCAGTAATTTGCTTCATCGGCTTTCTCCCATGTAGCAATTATTATACTTTGGAAAAAGCCATACAAAATGTTACATGGTTTGCAAATACAGCTTATCTCTCAGGGGAGGGGTGCTTCATTTCCCTCCCTCACACCCTTGAACCTTTTAAACACTGCTTCTTTGAAGTCAACAGGATATTTATATAGCTAGAGATGACCATGTATTGGGTTACCGTCAGACACTGATACCTTGGTTAGGAAGAAGGGTTTGTGTGGTTTTGGCATGAAAGCAGTCCTCATTGGGGATGTGAGACGCATGATACAATGGTTGGGAGGGTGCTGGTTGCCGTAAAACCTTTGTGAGAGAGAAATCTTTGCAGGCAAGGGCACAATCAACAGATGGCTAGAGTCAAAAGTCAGGAAGATGTGCAGGGTGTTGTATTTTGCCTCTTAAAGAACAAGTCCAGAAATGCTCAGGATGAGAAGGCCACCCATGTGAGAGAACTGGGGAGACAGCTTCACTTTTGCGCAGAGCGGTTGAGACTGTATGATCTCCTGAGGGGGCTGAATAGTCCTAGGCCCAGATGTAATAGAAACGAGAGACAATCATCACATAAGCTGAACTGTTTTTTCACCATCTAAGCATTTATGCCCTGGACTTTCCCAGTGATTTGTTAGCAAGAGACAGAAGAAGTCTGCTAGTTTCACGTAGCCACATATCCAATAAGCGGAAACCAGAGTTAATTGGGTGGCAGCAGCATTACAACCAGGAGCATTGTCCAAGGAAGGAGGGCCTGGATATCTGAAAGTAGCTGGAAGCAGGCAAGTAGGAAGAAAAGATAGGAACAAAGGGCAACAGCATGAGCACAAAGCCAGGTCAACTGTTCTCACACAAAGGCCTGGGTCACCGTCTGATGATCGGAAATCCTGGACTTGCTGGTCCGCAAGTGTTAAAGCAAACCTGGTGTAGCCTGGCAATATCACAGCACAATCTTCTGAGGAAGATGATGCAAAAATGGCATTTTGTATTGAAACAAACGCAGCCCATGACTGTGCCCAGATGTTTCCTCCCATTTCCCGTGACATTTTACTACAATGACAGATTGGGAACGGTAGTTTGCAGCGTTCCTAAAACTGCTTTACTGGAGTGCCTTGCTGAAATCCAAGCACCTTCCATGGAGTCCAGAATTCTGCTTCCAAAAGTGACCTGGGAGAGATGCCTTTGGAAAGGAGATAAGAGGAGCACAAAGGTGATGGTCGTCCCTTATTTGTTTTCCATGTCCGTTATTTAGAGATATTCTGCTTCGTGAATGTTTTTGTTGAGGAGACGTTTGTCAATCTTCTTAATAATAAACACTATACTTTCCTGAATAGAAAGTTTCAATTCAGCCAAGGCTGGGCCAGCTATGAGGCTGAGCAATTACTTTGAGCAACGATGGGGGGGGGGAGTGCTGAACTAACAAGGGGTGTCCTGCCACTACGTCTACCTGTTACCCCCTCTGGCCTGCCATACTCGAGCTGCTTCAGTTCTCTGATATTCTTCTTGCTTGCAGGGTGGCAGCAGCAGCCCACCTCTTCTCCCAGTACCGCCTCTGGGACTGATTGCAATGGCAGAGCTGCAAGAAGCAGCAGCATTGCGATCATGTGTTGATGATGGTTCACTTTCACAAGCGATGGTTCACTTTCACAAGCGAATAGAACAGGATTGTTCGGCCTCCTCCTCCTTGCCCCTCCCAACAAGAAGGCTAGGTGGGCAAGAAGAGGCAGAGTCAACCCCCCCCTAGGGAGGTTCAAAGGGGGCAGCAGATCCAGTGGCATTTCTACACCCCCCATGGGGGGGCTGCTGATGCAACACCCCCACGTGATGCCACAAGCCCCGTCCCCTGGAGGTGATGTCATTTTCGCATATCCACCGCCGAATTTCGGCGGCGGTGGGGTATGAAAACACCCCCTGCAACTTTTCAAAGCATTTTGGAGCCAAATGGCTCCAGGGTGGGCGGGAGGGCCAATCTCACCGCCGGAGCGAAGACGAAGAGGAAAAATATATTTTTGCAACCAATGCAAAATGGCATCTGCATGGAACTTGAATGAAACTCCTTCACAAAACAGGGGGCTTCCCCAACGCACCGAAGCAGCGGCAAGATACCCAGCCCTGTCACACACTTATTTTCCCTTCAGGATAATTTTTTTGACTTCCATCAATCTTCTGCTCTACTGTACTGTTCTCAGACACAATTTCTGCTCCCTCTTTGTGTGGGCTGGGAATGGGAACCTATTGTATTGTTCTTTTCAAAACATGAAGCATTGTTACTTCCGTACAGCAGCTTGCCTTTTGTTTTACCACAAAAGTGCACAGGTATTTGTGAAGTAACTGAACTCTGACGTCGGAAGCACTGGTCTGGCTCCCTTTGTCCTAGCGTATGTAGTAGCCTGCCTGGCATTTCTGCCATCACTGTCTTATCAGAGGCTGTATGGAACCACTATCTGCACTTGCTTCAGTTTTTATCTTACACAGCCCTCATGTCTCCTTAACTTCACTGACAGCAAGAAACCAGGATGCTTCACCCACCGAACCTTGTGGCAAAATCACTTCATTTTTTGTAGGTCCATAATAATTGTCTTTTTTATTATTATTAAATAATATTATTAATTATTATTAAAATTAATTAATAATTATTAAAATATTATTATGATTTATATTAGTGTATTCTTGGCTCTTAATTCTTGGCTCTTAATAAGGCTCTTATTCTTGGCTCTTGGCTCTTAATAAGGTACATTTTGGAACTTTTATCTGAAAACTTTAAATTAGAGATGTGCATTTGAGTCAAAATGCATGGACAAAATGGAACTGAATGAAATTATACCAGGCCCATTTGGATGGTATTTTTAACCCCAAACAAGCCCCACACAGTAAAGAACGTGCATGTTCATTATGCATGCAGGCTCTATCTCCTGTGTGAGTTCCTTTCATAGTATGGGAACCTATTTAAAAGTAGGTTTAGGAGCACAGGTAGAAGGGTAGTTCAGATAAACTCCCCCCCCCCATGATTAAAGCAACGAACTGGGAACTGAGGGAGGCTAGGTCATGTGTGCATCATGAAGGTACACATAATTTATCATGTGGGGCTAATTCATGGTTAAAAATATAAGAACATAAGAACATAAGAAGAGCCCTGCTGGATCAGGCCAAAAGCCCATCTAGTCCAGCTTCCTGTGTCACACAGTGGCCCCACCAGATGCCTCAGGGAGCACACGAGACAACAAGATACCTGTGTCCAGTCGCCACTCCCTTGCACCTGGCACAGAGAAAACCCACTTCTAAAAAAAACCAGGAGGTTGCTTATGGCTTGTAACCTGTGATGGTCTTTTCCTCCATGAATTTGTCCAAACCCCTTTTAAAGGCATCTAGGCCAGGTGCCATCACCACATCCTGTGGCAAGGAGTTCCACAGATGAATCACACGCTGGGTAAAGAAATATTTTCTTTTGTCTGTTCTAACTCTCCCTCCACTCAATTTTAGTGCGTGTCCCCTAGTTCTGGTGTTGTGCGAGAGGGAGAAGAATTTCCCTCTATCCACTCTCTCCATCCCATGCATAATTTTATAAGTCTCAATCATGTCCCCCCTCAGGCACCTTTTTTCTAGGCTGAAAAGCCCCAGACACTGTAGCCTTTCCTCGTAAGGGAGGTGCTCCAGCCCACAAATCATTCTGGTCGCTCTTTTCTGCACCTTTTCCAATTCAACTATATCCTTTTTGAGGTATGGTGACCAGAACTGGACACAATACTTCAGATGTGGCCTTACCATCGATTTGTACAAAGGCATAATGATATTGGCCGTTTTATTCTCAATCCCCTTTTTAATGATCCCGAGCATGGAATTGGCCTTCTTCACAGCCGCCGCACACTGGGTCGACACTTTCATCGACCTGTCCACCAGCACCCCAAGATCTCTCTCTTCATCCGTCACAGACAACTCAGAACCCATTAGCGTATATGTGAAATTTTGGTTTCTTGCCCCAATGTGCATCACTTTGCACTTACTTACATTGAAGCGCATCTGCCATTTTGCTGCCCATTCTCCCAGTTTGGAGAGATCCTTCTGGAGCTCTTCACAATCCCTGCTGGTCTTTACCACCCGGAAAAGTTTAGTGTCATCCGCAAACTTGGCCACCTCACTGCCTATCCCCAACTCCAGGTCATTTATGAATAAGTTGAAAAGCACCGGTCCCAAGACCGATCCTTGGGGCACACCGCTTTTCACCTCTCGCCATTGTGAAAATTGCCCATTGACTCCCACTCGCTGTTTCCTGGTCGTCAACCAGTTCCTAATCCACAAGAGGACCTGCCCTCTTATTCCCTGACTGTGGAGTTTTCGCAGGAGCCTTTCATGAGGGACCGTGTCAAACGCCTTCTGAAAATCCAGATATATAATATCCACGGGTTCGCTCGCATCCACATGCCTGTTGACCTTTTCAAAAAATTCTAACAGGTTTGTGAGGCAAGACTTCCCCTTGCAGAAGCCATGCTGACTCTCCCTCAGCAGAGCTTGTTCTTCTATGTATTTTAAGATTTTATCCTTAATGAGACTTTCCACCATCTTCCCTGGAACAGATGTTAGGCTGACCGGCCTGTAGTTTCCCGGGTCTCCCCTCCTTCCTTTTTTAAAGATTGGCGTGACATTAGCTATCCTCCAATCCTCTGGCACAGTGGCTGTTTTAAGGGACAAGTTGCATATTTGGGTCAAGAGGTCAGCAACTTCATTCTTGAGTTCCTTCAGAACTCATCCAGAATATCATCAGAATATCATCCAAACCAGCCCACAAAAATGAATGTACCTCAGAATGAATGAGTACAAATGGGGCATCTTTATCGAACTCAATTTTTTTTCCATTTGTACCTATTCCTGTGGGAGGATGTGCCCTTCCCATAAGACAGGAAGTTCGTTTGCACAGCTGCCTGTTAGTCACTGTCACTTTTATGTTCTCTTCCCTGGATACAGTGTCATCCTGGAGCATTAGCAGGGTGGGGGTGGAATAGCAGTGGCCAGCTGAGTCTGACATTTTTTTGAGGTAGTCACCATTTTCTCCCCACATTCTCCAGAATGGTACTGCATCCAAGGAAAATCAAAATGGACGCCTCCAGCCAGCAACTGTGCAAAAGAACTGCTGCTACCTCCACCACCTGCATAAGCAAATAAAAACAAAAGACCAGCAGAAGTTACGGCAATAAATAAAACACAAACAGATGAGGAATGAAATGAACATAAGTACAGGTACAAATAAAATAATAACGAAATGAATGGTGGCTTAAATAAGGAAAATGAGCAGAGTAACACAACAATTCTTGTACACTCCTGTTCGCTTGATGATTCAGTCTCCCTTTTTATGATTTTTTTTCTCATTGTTGTTCTAAATCACAATTGCTGGAAAGATAATCACTGCTAATACTTCCTACAAGCATTTCTTTCTTTTTTTTTCTTCTGAAGGAAATGATTGTTCATTTCTCTGTCTTTACTTTTCACATAGTAGATTTTATATTGTTCAGAGACCCCACATTTTGTACTGGTAGTCTGAGATAACAATGGAATCGGCTCTACCCTGGGCTATCCAGTGTTGTTGGTGGCTTCTAATTAAAGATTTTATCTTCCCCTCATGCGCGATCTCATTCCTGACAACTTCCATGAGATAACAGGACTGTGACCATATCAGCAGAGCTGTTTTCCAGTTTCTCCTCTTTGCTGTATTTCCTCTATATAATTTTGAAATAAGATTACTTGCTCCTGTTATGGGCTTATAGTTTAATTTACACTGAAAACAAGATGATAAAAAAATGACTAGAGGTGGTTGAACCATTTGGATTTTTTAGTCAGCTTGGCAACATTCAGTTGTCTGTCAGATGTCAAAACAAGCCCTTTAAAGGTAAGTAAAGGTAAAGGTAAAGGTGACCCCTGACAATTAAGTCCAGTCGTGTCCGACTCTAGGGTACTGCATATCAAATTAGGACCCCTAAATCCAAGGTGCTCTTAAATTGCTACTCACAATAATGCTCCTTTGCCTTGCACTTGAAGCGGGGACAGCTTTGCCCAGACCCTCCCCAGTGCACAAGACATGAGTGCTCCTTAATGTTGGATTGTTTAGAGGCGGAAGAATGGGCATAAGGCAGGCATTTGCTGACTTTCCTCTCACCATTCTCAGTTGATTTTAGGTGGCACACAAAGCCCAGCCCACCTGCATGGTTAGCCTTGTGGGACTGGCTGGTCACCTTCAGGGACCAGGTAGGATTTTTTTTTTTTTTTTGCTGAGCACCTGATTGGCCATGGTATGGAGGTTTTTCACCTACCATACCGGGGCAGGTGAGGTGCTGTGTCTTAGCCAGGCTGGCCACATCTGGCAGGTAAGGGGCAGGACTAGGAATAATGATAAGGAATTGGCAACCACCCTAACCACACAATGGCACGGAAATATACATTTGATCCTTAAGGTAAAGGTATCCCCTGCTCGAAAGCCAGTCGTGTCCGACTCTAGGGTACGGGTGCTCATCCCTGTTTCTGGCCGAAGAGCCAGCGCTGTCCAAAGATGCTTCCGTGGTCATGTGGCCGGCATGACTAATGGAACACTGCATAGGATTGGGCTATAGCCTTTCTGGACCTCTCATAAAGGTGAGAAGAATCTACCATGTATTCGTGTTTGGCATAAAGGGAAGTTTCTCATGGCATATCAGCACTATATAGACTTAACTAGTTTTGCAGTCATTGCCTCTTCTCAGCTGAAAAGGGCAGGTACCTTTTTCTCCAAGGTACCCTGGAAAAGGATAAAGTAATAGACCATGCAGATGAAGGCTGTCAGGTCGGAGACATCTAAAAACTTGAGATTTCAGAGGCGGGGCCTGGTGAGGTCACAAGGTGGGGCCTGCTTCCCGGACTGTGCAAAGCCCAGAAGGAGCCTCAAAATGGCCTAAGATTACCTAATCTTTGCTGCCTGTTGGCCTGAGAAAAAACACTGGAGTAAAAGGGTCATTTTTGACAAACTAGCACCCCTAAGCAGACTGCAGAAGTTGTGCTGGCCCCACAGTTGTTCCTGTCTCTGCTGTTAGCCTGGGAACAGAGAACAAAAGGCTGAATGGTCAGGTGGCCATGTTGCTATGTGTGCATGCATTCACTTCTTCTGAGGTTTTCAGAAGCAGAAGTGGTTTGGATTGTGTGAGCTGGCCCTAAAATATTTGAGAGTCACTTGACGTGTTTTCCGTCTTGCTTATATCATGTATACTTTGACACCTAAACTGGCTCCCTCCCTGGGGCCCACAGACTTAATCCTCCCACCTCCCCCAAATAAAAATGGCACTATGCTAGAGACAGCAGACTTTCCTCATTTAGACTCACCCTGTGCGCACGGCATCAAACTCTGTATCCTGCTCAACAGCTGTGGGCCAAAGGTCACTGTGTTGTGGAGGAGGAGAAGCCAGTCCCTGAGAAAAGAGGCAGGAGACAAAAACTAAAACACTTTTTAAAACACGATGAAAATGAAGACCATGTGGCACAATCCTAAACATGTTTACTCAGAAGTACTAGTGAGTTTAGTGGGATTTACTCTTAGTAAGTGAATTTAGGATTGCAGTCTTAATATAGCAACCCCATAACTGCAACCTATAGCGGGGTGGCCAAACTGCGGCTCCTGAGCCACATGTGGCTCTTTGACATATAATGTATGGCGCTCGGAAATATGTTGGCTGAGCTCCTTTTTGTATCACAATTAATATAAAAGGTAAATAAGACATTTTCAAGCTTCATAATTATTTACCAGTATAAACCAAGAGTCCACTGGATTAAAACATAAGTTTAATGTTCATGGTGAGTAAATACATTTAAGAATTTAAATGCTTCTTAAATATTGTGGATCTCAAACATCTGAAGTTTATCGTATGTGGCTCTTACATTAGGCAAGTTTGGCCACCCCTGACCTATAGGAAACCTCATATGCTGCTCTGTCAGACAGCACTTATAACTACCGAATAAGTGAATGAAAGACCGGACGAAGGTATATTTGGTGTCTTTGCATTCTTGGTTCTGAATACCACAAATAGCACCCACATCCTTTTTCAGCTGTGAAAGCCATTATCTGGATAGATAGCAAGGGCTTCATTTTCCACCACCCCTGTTTAAGAAAAGCTCGCAGATGTAATACGGCCCACTTAGAATCTCACTTTGTTCCCATCTCTTTCTCTCTCTCTTTGGCATGCCGTTTCTGTTTTCTCAATTAGGCGAGGCAAGTATAACATTGTCAACAGCTGCCAGAACTGCACAGAGCTGTGCAGCTTTCTATGACTGCAAAGGCTGTTATCAATTTAGATAGCGATTTTCACAGTGTAGTGAACACATAAGCAACACTAATATATATGAGAATTGTGTGGTGTCCATTGTTTGTGAAGTGGTATGGTGTGTTGCTAAATCCACCTTTGTTGAATGCTGAATTTTTTTTTAATAGCGTGCACTGGCTTGAGATCAGAGGTACTACTGCTGATTGTCCTGTTCAATGGGAAAATTCCTCTTGGTTCTTGACAATCGTCCCAGCCTTTAAAGAAGCTATGGCAACTTACCCCAGCTGTTGACCTGAAATTCCATGCTGACGTTTTCTGGGAGGGAGTACAGGTGGGCCCCCATATCCACTGATTCGCTATCCACGGCTTCAGTTATCCACGGATCGTGGGGACCCCCCCCCACGCTTTTACTTTTTTCCCAGTAAGCTTCGTTTCTTCCTTAAAGAAACAGGAGAATTACAGGCAAGTAGAACAAGACTAAGTACTAGAGAGGCTCTGCAAGATTAACAGAAACATTGCAGAGCCAATCTAGGACTTACAGCCCGGTCCAGCCCAAGGCAACTGTGGTACAATTCAGGCACAATTGCAGCCCAAGTGCTTTAGGCCCGAGTTGTGCCTGAATTGTGCCTGAGTTGGGCTGCAATTGTGACTGAATTGGGTTCAGGCACAATTCAGGCACAATTGCAGCCTAAAAGTGGGTGTGTCGGGGGCGTGTCGGGGGTGTGACGGGGCGGTTACAAAATTTGGTCCGGTTCCAGACGCTGGAGAGCCCCTGACACGCCCCCTCGAGCCCAACTCAGGCCCAAAATTTGGGCCAGCAAAAAGGGTGGACCCAAATGTGAGGAGACCCATAGGAGCCATTTTACCTTACCCACACCAGCCCTCTCCTGAAAAGTTCTAACACCCTGGGCCCGAGTTGGGCCTGAGGTAGGACCGAACAGTTGTGGCCTAACTCTGGACACGGACCCAAATAGTTACCCTATCAGCACCCAGCCCCACCAACCTCTTTCCCACAAAAGCCCAGCCCCAGCCCTCCACTCACTCTCTCTCTTTCTCTCTCTGAGCACGTGGCGTGGGGTTCTGTCCCCCAGCAGCCACAAAGTGGGACTTTGAAAACTTTTCTAACACCCCTCTTCTCTCTTCTCTTCACCTCTCTCCTCTCTGCCCCCTCTAGGGCAGAGAGGGCTGTTCTGCCTGTGGCCAAACTGTTTACTCCTGTGCCTGGGCAGCTCTCTCCATGCAAGTGTTTGCTAACCCATGTCTTTCTCCCAGCCCCTCTCCCCCCCCCACAGGCAACAACACCAGCAGGTAAGAGCAGGGTTTGTGCTGACATGTGGTCTGACTTCTGCCTCTTAGCATAGAGAAATATAGGTAGGATACATGCCTCTATACCAATGTCATGTCTCATAGCTGCCTGCATAGCCAGCCATGATATGCCTCTTTACCAATGTATTGTCTCATGTCTGCCTGCAATGCCTGCCATGATATGCCTCTTTACCAATGTCTGCCTGCAATGCCTGCCATGATATGCCTCTTTACCAATGTCTGCCTGCAATGCCTGCCATGATATGCCTCTTTACCAATGTCATGTCTCATAGCTGCCTGCAATGCCTGCCATGATATGCCTCTTTACCAATGTCTTGTCTCATAGCTGCCTGCATAGCCTGCCATGAAATGTCTCTGTACCAATGTCTTGTCTCATAGCTGCCTGTATTAATGTGAGCACACAATGCCACAAGTGTGGAACTGTAACCCATATGTAGACACCAGCTGTTCCCCCCCCTCTTTTCTCCACAGGGTCTACTGACAGGTCAGTATTGCTAGGATTGCCATGGTTGTGACCCCCAAGTTGTGTTGTTGTCTCTCTCTTTGACCCCTTTCCCTTACAGGATCATGCTCACCTTACACTCAGGGAAGCAGCGCAGACCAGGCTCTGTGTCTCACACCACTCGGCTGTGTGTGATTACTCTCCCTGCAGGCCTTTGCAACCGGCACACTGGCATTCCTTCAATGGTGATTGCCACCACACAGCAGCTGCCATGGAACACCCCCAAGTTGTTTGTCCCCCCAGGAATGCCCACTACCACCAACCGTCCGGGGAGCACCCCTGGGCCCGCAGTCTGGTTGCCCCATGGTCGTCTGCCTCGATGCTGCCAGAGGTCTGGGAGCCTGCCCTGCAACCCTCCTCAGCTGCTGCTGCTGCTGCTACATTCTGAGTGGCTGCTGTGCCTACCCCTGGCAGCCTCGCCTGGCCATCCCTGCCAATGTTCCAGAACAATAAAGATGCCCCTTGGGCAAAGGCCCCTTGAACACCATGACCCCAATGTTACACAAGCACTGCCCCACACACACAGAGACAGCGCCCAGCACACAAGGCCCTGCATGAATCCCAGCCAGGGCCTGCCACAGCCAGCCCAGGGAGAACACAGCAGGGGGGCTGCCAGACCCTCAGGGCTCAGAGGGGAGGGGGGAGTTGGGGGGCCTCTCAGGCAGGCAAACAGTGACAGGCGACATGGCGCACGTCTGTCACGTCCGTGAAGAGCCCTTTCAGCAACCGGGGCTCTCACCCACCCTCGGTCCGCCCGTCAACGGTGTCCGTTTCCGCCCTCAGTCCGCCCGTCAACAGCGTCCGTTTCCGCCCTCGGTCCGTCTGCATGAGAGGCGCCCGTTCCTGCATTGCCTCCATCTGCGAAGTGACCCCTGTGTCCCTATTGGTCTCTGCAGACCCCTCTCCCTGTATCCCTCTCCCACCAGCCTTGTTGTCTGTCTGTTTCTGACCCACCCGTGTCCCTCCCCAGCACCCCCTGTCCGCCTGCCTGTGTGCCTGCCTCCCCTCCCACTCCCTGATGATGGACGCTGGCACCCCCCACCCCGCCAGAGCGCTTGCCGCAAGGCGCCTACGTTGCCCCATCTGGGGAGTGATGAGCTGCGTGAGCCCCTCCCGCTCACAGCAGACAAGCCCAAGGCATCTCTCAGTCTTGGCCGGGGCACGGATCAGAAGGCATACCGGGATGCCTTCTTTGTGGGCATAGCCACGGCCCTGGTGGCCCAGGGCTTCAGGCGGCGCACGGGCATGTCATGGCGGAGGCGGTTCCAGACCTCATGAGACCCCCCTTGTGCATGCCGTTCCCACCCCCTCCTTCCCTTCTCTCCCCCGCTCACCCCCCCATGACTCCCACGTGCAGCCTCACCGTGGCTTGGGGGTGGCATCGCAGTCTGCAGGAGGGAGGGCAGTGGCACTCCCCCCTGCGGCAGGTGGCTAATGCCCAGGGTGCCCTGGGGCAGCTGGCACTGGCACAACCTCTGCCCTTCAGCTGACTGTCGCACGCCCAGTGCCTGCAGGCCCACCTGTGGCTGCCCATCTGCTGCGACCGCTGCAGCAGCTGTGGTAGGTGCACGCAGACGGGCTGAGGAGGGGGCTCTTCGCTTCCACAAGACTGACAGCTCTCCACAGGGGCCTGCCTGCCTCTGCGGTAAGTTTTGCCTCGATCCTGGCCCACTGCTCTTGCCTCCTGCCTAACTCAGGCACAGTTGCAGCCTAACTCGGTCCTATTTTGGGCCCCAATTGTGCCACAATTGGGCCTCAACTGTGCCTGAGTTGGGCTGAGTTGGGCTGGACTGAGCCCTTAGTCTCGTTCTACTTGCCTGCAATGGAGGCTGCTTCTCTGTTTGTTTTAAGGAAGAAACAAAGCTTGCTGAAAGAAAAATAAGAGCTGGGGGGGCAAGCATGCCTGCCTGCAGGGGAGGCAGGGTGGGGGGGCCCTCAGGAAACCATGGAGGGGGTGTTCGCTCTTATCCACGGTTTCAAGTATCCACGGAGGGGCCTGGAACATATCCCCAGCGGATATGGGGGCCCACCTGTACAGTTGGGTCCTCCTCCCCTACTCTGTTACATTTGTATTGTATGTTACCAAGGGAATGCTCAGTTTCTTCATGCATTTTGATTGATAGAAAGAGGAGAGCTAGAGATGTTACAAGACCCCAGTACTGTATAAGAAGTTAGTAGGGCAATTTGACTGAGGTGAAGCTGTCTCCTCAAGTTCACAACATTTTCACTTGATATACTAAAAGTGTGCGCAGTCACCCTTTTCGTGGTCCAAGGGCATTCCATTCCTTTCTTCCATGTTGTCCCTCAGCACAGCAGTTATTATCAGTAGCAGTACAGTTGGCCCTTGTTATCCACGGGGGATCCGTTGCAGGATCCCCCGCAGATAACGAAATCTATGAGTAATAAAACCATCATGGGGTCGGGGGAATTCTGAAAAACCGGAAGTACCTTTTACAAGCGTCCAGGAGACCTTTTAAGGCGTGCGGAGGCCACGTGTGACCTCCTGCATCTCAGAAGGCCTCTCGGAAGCTTCTGAAGGACACTTCTGGTTTTTCAGAAAAAAGGAAGTGCTTTTTTTCCCATGGGTTCAGAACCTGCAGTTAATCAAATCCACGAATTCCATGGGTTCTGGAACAGTGATAGTAACAAAACCAACAGACATAGCATGCAGTGAAATAAACAGACACTATCTCTTCTACCCCTCCCAAGGCCTGTGGTCCTTCTCAACAGAGACGTGTGGGAGTTTTCTAGAGACTAGGAGCGAGACAGTCAGGCAAGTCATCATAGAAAGGGCTGGTATGGAGGGGAGAGACTGTAGCTCTGTGAGAGAGCGCCTATGTTGCAATCAGAAGGTCCCAGGTTCAATCCCTGGTATTTCAAAGTGGGACTGTGAAATACGGTACCTCTTCCTCAAACCCCGCAGAGTCACTTCCAGTCAGTGCAGTTAATACTGAACCAGATGAACCAATGGTCTGACTCAGTATAAGGCAGCATCATATGAGAGAGTTCCACAGGCAGAGAGCTACAACAGAAAAGGCTGTAGATGAGGGGTTCTCAATGTACTCAGCACGACCTGCCACCTACATGGCCACTGCCGCACCAAGTACCACCACTTACTTCTGGGTTTTCAGCCCAGTTTTCGGCTCAGGAGGCCACCAGATGCCACGCAGGACACTGGTAAGAGGCAAGAGGTGGGCAGGTCGGCTGTTTTATTCGCTCCCAAGAGGCTCAGCCAAAGGCAGGAGCCTCTCGGGAGCGAAAACACGGCGTCAAAAGCACCGCCTTTTTGCAGGGTTTTGGGTGTCCCAGCAGGGTTCACGGGGGCCCAGCGGACCAAGTACCACCAGAGGTACCAAAATGTACCACTGCTGGTACGCGTACCACCGGTTGAGAACCCCTGCTCACTGCCACTGTCCTTGTTGCCACCACTGAAGGCACAGAGAGTAGGCCCTCATCTACATTCCTTAAGACACAACTGCAGAGATATCTTTTTCCCCCTGTGTCCAAAATGCCTTGGGCAAGAAATCGTTCATGGCTTTTCGCAGCTTCTTGATGCTGTATGATGCATCCCTGCCACTGTTTGCAAACATACCCTAATCCAAGAGGAATGGTCGTCTCATAGTCTTGTGAGCATGTGCTGCTAGCCCTTTGTTTTTAATGGCTCAGATTGAAGCACCTCAGGAATCATATCCAGTTCCATCCCCACCTTGTCGGAAACAGTCGCTCAAAATAAACACCCTCTTATCTCTCTCTCTCTCTCTCATGTTGGTCTTGCTCTTATTTTAAAACCCTGCTCCAGTTGCTCTGCTTGCTGTCCATATACAGTATCAGATGCTCTGCGTAAGGAAATCTCCCCTCAATTCCTCGAGTGCCTTCCCTTTTTTCAGTTTGCAACTGGTGACAGGTGCCTCTTTGGGTCTTGGATTGGAAAGGATTGCAAATAGCCTCGTAGTTCCAGCTAGGCAAAATAAAATAAAAAGTGTTGCACCACCAGCAAAAAGCCCAACGTAGCACTTTTGCTAACTCTCAGCAATTCCTCGGTCCATGCCAACAAATTGTCAAAACATTATGCAACAGCAGAAGTGTGGGAGTTGTGCATTGTTATGTGGTCAATATTTTATTTCTGTTAATTTCCTTTGATTCAAGGTGTGCATGAGAATGCATCTAGTAAATGCATGTCCTCAGTGCTAGGTGCCTGCCTGGAGAGCAAAGGACCAAACCAGTAATGAAGTAAAATAAAGTAAATGAAGTAAAATAAAATAAATCTTGGTTCGGTTTGGAAAACCTGGTAGAAAATAGGTGTGCCTGCTTGTATCACATGTACAGACAGACCTGAAACATGATAGCATAAAGACTTGACTAATAGTATTCACCACTACATCACTGGAAGGCATCTCAATTAAGTGGAATTAGAGTCCCCCATTAAGCAGCAGTCATTTCTACTAAGAATCATTGCATTTAAATCCATTCCCTAGGAGATTTCAATTTCTCAATTTTAATCCGTTCTTTTGGAGATTTCGGAGTTCTTGGTTTTAATAGGAGCTTCTGTCATTAAGTTGAGCATCCAATAATATGACAAGCAATTGGCCCCGTAGCGGAGAACCAGTTGCAGTAAGATGCTACTGAGGACCAAACATCATGCAAGGACATAACATTCACTCTCTTCTTATGATCCGGAGCTGTCACATTTCTTAGAACAAAAACACAGTCTCTTCCTTGGATATCTCCAGTGTCATAGCAAAACAGGTAGCTCAATCAACATTAGCTGTCATGATGGTGATGGTGGTAGCTAGGTACAATGTGCAATACCTTGATAGCAGCATGAGACTTTGACAATGTCAAAACATAAGTTGCAAACTTGAATAATACTTTTTGGCATCTATTTGCTGACAGAAAATCTTGCTAATTTTTCTTACTTGTACTGCCTTTTGCTGATGCTACCTAGTGGGCCACGGTGGGTTAGTGGTTAAGATGCTGAACAGCAGACTGGAAGGTCGATAGCCTAGGACAGCAGTTCGAGACCAAAGTGCTGCGTGACGGAGTGAGCTCCCGTCTCCTGTCCCAGCTCCTGCAAACCTAGCCGTTCGAAAGCAAGAAATTGCAAGTACTGTAGATAAATAGGTACCGCTGCAGCAGGAAGGTAACAGCGTTCCATTAGTCATGCCAGCCACATGACCACGGAAGCGTCTTCGGACAGTGCTGGCTCTTCGGCCTTAGAAACGGAGATGAGCACCGCACCCTAGAGTCGGACACGACTGGCTTTCGAGCAGGGGATACTTTTTCCTTACCTAGTGCGTATCATTATGTGTCTCTTGTCTCTCCGCAGGCAGCCTTCTAGCATGCACAGAGGAACTGATGTCCCCCAACCAAATATGAGCTGTACCATAAGGTCTATGGTAGCAGCAGCAGCAGCAGCAGCAGCAGCAGCAGCAGCGATGGCCAGTGAGAAACCAATCATTCATTCCTTTGTCAGTATGCCACTCCCCCCCCCCCCAGCACTCCCGTGCCTTTTAAAAATAATGATATATTTGTTGGGCAGCAACTGAAAACAGGACCTTTTCTGCTGTGGCACCCAGTCTATGGAACTCATTTCTAACTGAGATCAGGACTGCTCTCATATTACTGGCATTCCAGGTAGGAGTTAGAACACTTTTGTTTTGGCTTGCTTTTCGTTGATTCTGTTGAGCTGGCTCCTAGTTGTAGTTGGTTTTTGGACAATGCTGCTTATTTTTCTTGCAGTTTTTCTTCTGTTTTTTAAAAGTGTTGTTACTTAGAGTTTGAATTTTCTTTTTAAATTTTAATTTTATATTGTTTTAATGATGTTGTAAGCCATGTTGAGCTGTCTTTTGAGCTGAAAAAGTGGGACACGAATACCTTAAATAAAAAATAATAGTGCATAGTAGATGGACATGTATCAGGTACAATGTTATTATCTATTTAACCGCCCAATCCTATCCCCCATCAGGCTGTGCAATGCAATGAAAAAAATCATGTTTACTTACCTTCCCATAAGCTGCCTGGCCACCAGTGGGTCTCCTTGGACCTATGCCAGCTATTTAGTTGGTGTAAGTCTGAGGAGCCTCATGGGTGTGTTGGGCTAGGAAAAGGGGGCTAGGATCTTAGCGTGTACTACTGCTGCTGAGATCCTCCCCCTCCCACTGCCACTTTGGCCCAATCCCTGTCAAGATCCTCCCCCAAACCACTCATGAATTGCCCCCACCGCCACCTTACCTGCTCTGGCGCGGGCTGGGTGAGCTGGTGGCGCATGCGTGGGTCGTCCATCCATTTGCCCCAGTGACCCCGAATCGCACAACAGCAGTACAGCTTTTGTGGTGCTAGACCAGGACTTGCAGCAGTGGATTGCGTTTGCCCTCAGAAAGGTTGCCCTCACGTCGACGCGTTCAGCCTTCTCAGAAAGCCCTCGACCGCCGAACTGGGCGGTCGCTCTGAGGAGAGCTTGTCCTGGCCTTGGAACAGAGCCTCAAGAAGCCAGTGACGCGCCGAGTGGGCGCGCTGCTTCCAGGGGGCGCGGCAGCCGGACTCCGGCTGCCACGCCCCCCGGAATCACCGCACCCACTTGGCGCCTGGGGTGCAGCACACCAGCTCCCCCATAATAAGGACGCCACTGAGTGCAGCTTTTGTGGTGCTAGACCAGGACTTGCAGCAGTGGATTGCGAGATCCGCTGCCATAGACCTGAATAGGCACTCATTATATTATTATGTTGATTATGCATCTTTTCCACTATGTTTACGTTTCTGTCATAAAAACTGTATGACAAAAAAAGGATTTTTGCACATTTATTCAAGCGAAAGTCTTGTTGGCTGCTTTCAAAGTAATACCTGTGTAACTTTCAGCAGATGGCAAGCTGCAAGTCATTCCATAGGCAGGCTCTTCCTCTCACTGTAAAACCTTCCTGACTCCAAACCTTTCCAGAAATGCCAACCTCTCATATACAGCACAGTTGTTCCAGACAGTCAGCTTTTGACATTCTCACTCAGCTCTTCTTTGGAGCAGTCAGATTCCTGGCTAAAAGTGTGTGGTCTCCACAACGTTTCATAGCTTCATAAGACAACTTCAGCTTACACACCACGGCTCATGTTTCATGTCTTTCAATGTGGTCTAGCACATCACTGCTTCTTGGGGGCTGCTTCAGGCAAATGAATGTTTCCCTTGGCTGGAGTCACGTTAGCAAAAGAACTCAGGCTGCCAGCAGCAAATAATGTTCAACTGTTTGGAATAGCAACACTGCCATCCCATCCTCCTGCTGACCTTGGAGAACACAGTCCTCGATGCCGTCATAACGCTGGAACGCGAAACAGGTGTGGTGACAAGCATCTCATTCAAAAATGGGGCTGGCATGCTTGATGAAGAAGTAATTCTAGAGGATAAGTAACAATTATAAACCTTCCAGACATTCTGAAAATAGACGGCATGCATCGATATTTGACTCATCTTTTGAGATGCAGACTAGGTGAAATCGTATCTTTTATTGGACCAACCAGCTATTTTGACACTTGCAAGGTTTCCAACACCATGATTCTGAAACGTCAGGTACAGACGTTCACCAGATTTGTTTTTGATTTTTTTTTAAAGTTGGTTTCTTTTTTAAGCGTCATTTATCACCACTATTGCTAAAAGGTTGTGGTGATAAATGACAAAACACGGAGAAGCTGTTTCTTGTTGCATCAGCTTTTGTGAGTGTCGTGTTATGTGCTGCCAGGCCTACTACAATAGGCTTAGAAAGAAGGCCTGGACTTCAGTGCTTAAAACAAGATCCATAATTTAAGGGACAAAATAAGCACTACATGCAGATGTGTATAATACTACCCTTACGTTCCTTTTTACACAGGATTAAATACTTCTGGAGAAGCAATTGGGATAGGAGGAGCAGCAGAAAGTTGCTGAGATCCCAAATCTTCATGCCAGGCTGATGGAATGACTCTTAACCAAGAGAGTTGCTCAGTTGTCACCTCCTCTGCCAGGAGGGAACCTATGGAGGGCAGGGGGCTACCCAGGGAGAAGAGGCCCATAGAGGGCAGTTTACTGTGGGCCCCTGGAAACCTGGAGCCAGCCCTGCTTTTCTTCAGCAATCATTTTCCCACTTTGTCCCCAGTGCCCCAACTCCTCCTCCTAGCATTTCCGCCATGGGGTTCTAAACTGCAAAAACACCATTGAAACTCTGAAGGGGGGAGGGAACACTTTGGAGGTGCACTTCAGCACAAGAAAATAGAAGGTGAAGAAGGAATTAAACATGTGTAACCTATTGGTTTTCCATCCCAAATGTCCCTCTGGAAGTGACTTTTTATTTTTTTAAAAGGTTGTTAGGATAATGTTGCACACATCTGCATGTAACATTGAGGGTAACGTTTACACAAATTTGCCCCTAAGAGAATGTCCCTGCCGAAGAAGGTGTCATAAGCTTCCATATAAGAAGACTCATCTTTTCTTGTGCAGCTTTTCTCAACCTTGTTGCCAATTTACACTGTGATTTTTGCAGTTGAATGAGGTTAGTCTCAAATTCCCTCGTTTCCATTTCAGGCAGCCCAATCCTGCCTAAGATGCAGCGGCTGGCCTAAAGGGCTGGCCACTGCATCTTAGTTGGGATGCGGGCTGTGCCTGCGCAGCCCAGGCTCACCTTGGGGGAAGGGAGTTTGCGGATGACACTAAACTTTTCCGGGTGGTGAAGACCAGCAGGGATTGTGAAGAGCTCCAGAAGGATCTCTCAAAACTGGGAGAATGGGCAGCAAAATGGCAGAGGCGCTTCAATGTAAGTAAGTGCAAAGTGATGCACATTGGGGCAAGAAACCAACATTTCACATATATACGCTAATGGGTTCTGAGTTGTCTGTGACGGATCAAGAGAGAGATCTTGGGGTACTGGTGGACAGGTCGATGAAAGTGTCGACCCAGTGTGCGGTGGCTGTGAAGAAGGCCAATTCCATGCTCGGGATCATTAAAAAAGGGATTGAGAATAAAACGGCCAATATCATTATGCCTTTGTACAAATCGATGGTAAGGCCACATCTGGAGTATTGTGTCCAGTTCTGGTCACCACACCTCAAAAAGGATATAGTTGAATTGGAAAAGGTGCAGAAAAGAGCGACCAGAATGATTTGTGGGCTGGAGCACCTCCCTTATGAGGAAAGGGTACAGCGTCTGGGGCTTTTCAGTCTAGAAAAAAGGTGCCTGAGGGGGGACATGATTGAGACATATAAAAATTATGCATGGGATGGAGAGAGTGGATAGAGGGAAATTCTTCTCCCTCTCACACAACACCAGAACCAGGGGAAATGCACTAAAATTGAGTGGAGGGAGAGTTAGAACAGACAAAAGAAAATATTTCTTTACCCAGCGTGTAATTCATCTGTGGAACTCCTTGCCACAGGATGTGGTGATGGCACCTGGCCTAGATGCCTTTAAAAGGGGCTTGGACAGATTCATGGAGGAAAAAACCATCACAGGTTACAAGCCATAAGCAACCTCCTGGTTTTAGAGGTTTTAGAAGTAGGTTTTGTCTGTGCCAGGTGCAGGGGAGTGGCAGCAGGAAACAGGATAATTATCTTGTTGGCTGTGTGCTCCCTGAGGCATCTGGTGGGGCCACTGTGTGATACAGGAAGCTGGACTAGATGGGCCTTTGGCCTGATCCAGCAGGGCTCTTCTTATGTTCTTATGTTAAGGGGACGTTCATCCCCTTCCCCCAGTGTAAGCGCCGGAGGCCCCAATGGGCCTCCTTGGACTGGCCAATAGTCCCCTGCCACCCCAGCCTGCCCTCCCCACGCTCTACAACCGACTGACCTAGGGCTTAACTGGGTTGACCGGAGCAGGTCCTGGCCGACGGCGGAGTGAGTGGCTCCAGTCAGCGCTGCTTACTCCTGAGGAGCCTTAAAAGTGCCTTACTACACTTTTGCAACACCTTAGGCCAGCGGAGCGGGAGCTAAATAGCCTACTTGCTCTAAATAGCAAGTAGGGGCAGCGAAACCATGTGAGACCACAGCGGGGGAAATGTGGGGCATAGTGGCTTGCTTTAGTAATTTCTATTGATTTTGTTTTGGCACAACTGAGATCCAGACCATGGCAGGGGCAAACTACTAAAGCCCTGCCACCCCTGTCATGCTTTTGCCTGATTACACTGCCCCCCCACTTGCTATTTTGAGCTAAAGCAAACCCCCCAACAGGTCAAATTGAGCAATTAGGCACACCACGTAACTGTACTCTATAATATTGCTTCCTTTTATCAGTTGAGATTTCATTGCAGTTCAGATAACTGGTTGCTTTCACTGGTTGCTTTCACTTGAAATCGGGTAACTCTGTAAAACCCAGTTTTATTTTCTCTGTCTACCACTTGAGCAAAACCCATGCCGCAGGCACAGTGATATCTAACTGGCGTTGCTGGTAGCTCTTTTAGCTTCCAGTCATCTAAGTTTAACAGTGCAACAATGACCTCTTTTTAAGAGGAGAGCACACTGTTTAAGAAAACATTAAGCACATTTCCAGGGAATGCTTTATTCACTTGAAATGCCACAGTAGATAAAGACACGTCCATAATTGGATAGGAGTCATGGTGCATCTACTACTGCTAGACTGCTTTGCCTCGTTTCCTTAACTAATGAGAGAGAGAGAGAGAGAGAGAGAGAGAGAGAGAGAGAGAGAGAGAGAGAGAGAGAGAGAGAGAGAGAGAGCCATTGGACTACATGTATTTAAAAGCAAGAAGCCCTGTCCCATCTCTTAGATACCCTGTGCCTCTTGCTAATGAAAACATTTGCTAATAGGGTTGCTGGCCCCACTCCAGGGCTGCTTTGTTCAAAGTGGAAGGTATGAGGGCAAACCGTATTTTTGTGTCTGCTAGGTGTGTGAACTTCTCCCATTCCTCTTTCCCCTCTGCTGCCTGCCTACTTAAGTCTCTTGCACCTGAGGATAAGTTATGAAGAGGCACATTCAGCCTCAGCTTCCAAAATGGGCAGGTAGCATGAAATATGAATGAGAACCACAGTGTATAAGGTGATTTCACCTTAGGGATTTACTGAGGCAGTTGTATTGGGGAAATGGTGTGTGTTCCCATGGCCCATTTTATACAGTTCGCAGTTTGGAGACACTCTTGTACTCTGGCTTTCTCCTCCTGGGTTCTCAGTGGCTGTCAGGCTGCTTATCAGCTTCATAATTTGATACACCAACTATGTCTCTTCCTGAAAAATAAGGATCTGGCCATTGTCAGCTTTGTCTCAGGGCTAAACAACACATTAAGACAAATGTGTAACCTGACCCCTGTGGTTTGGGAGGGTTGTAAATCACATGCCCACAAAACCACAGTGGAGGGATAGAGGTCCTTTAGGAATTCCCCCTGCCCCCCGGTCTGATCCCAACCATGCCCTCCCATGTGCTTTTTTATTTGAAAAAAGGCCTTCCATTGAAAGCCGATGGTAGGGTTTTCCCCCAATAAAAATAATGTGCTGGGAGCTGTAATCAGGATAGGAACTGAGGTGCGGTGTTAATGACCCCTTACATGTTATTGCCCCATTTTGTCCTCCCCAGGTATGCTATGAGGAAAAACTAATAGGGCAACATTATGCATTCTGTTTTGCAGGTAGTCTGGTTCTCAGCTTGATAACAGCAACCAACTATTCCGAAAGAGAAATATGTAGCGCCCCCCACCCACACACCCCAAACTTCTCAGGAAAAAAATCTTTTACACATTTCTTTGGATTCCCATGAAAATTCTCAGATGTGTTTCCATGGAAACTTCTTCTCTGAAATTTTTGAGCCAACCCATCACCACTGTCTCTGGTTCTGTAATACTCTCTTGATCAGGTTGTAGGTGCAGATCATCCACCTGGACTGTCAGTACTGTATGGTCTTCGACACACAACTCAGCCTGAAGCCTGATGGAAATGGGTCTAGAACAGAGGTTCCCAACCTGTGGTACGCATACCACTGGTGGTACGTGGACCATAGGCTGGTGGTATGCGAGCCAGCCAGCAGGCAAGATGGCGGCCACCATCTTGACACATGGCGCTGCGTTGGAGCCCAAAATGCGGCACCTCGAGCGCACAGGCTCTAGGCACTGGGGATGGCCCTCCCACCCTCTCCTGCGTCTTACCTGCCTTTTCCAAGCTCTGGCGTGGCCACAAACCTGAAAGAAAATGCTGATGACATCATCGACACTTTCTTCTGAAAGTGTGTGTGTTCTGGTTGCTATGCCTTTGAAAATATTAGCATCAGAAATTTAAGATTATCCTTGCAACGATGATGCTTATGAACATAGGACTCTGCAGGTTATGCTACTCGTACATTATAGTATGTGTGATGCCTTCCGTGGTGCTGCTTATACCTGGGCTGGGCTAGAAGGATTTAATACACTCTGCCTATGAAACGTCCGGAGAAGGCTGGAAGCAACAAACAGTGCTACAAAACTGTGTTAGTCTCTCCATCATATTTTAATAATTAAGCACTTATTACCGCAGCTCTGTAGAAAATGAAGCAAGACAACAAAACCTGTGTAAACAGCAATTCGTTCATGCTGCTGGTAGCAGAAACCAATTGGAATCAGCAGTTTAGAGTGGAGTCATTTTCCTGCTGAATGGTCTGTTTGCTTTCATTGGGTCCTTTGTCTTTACTCCAGTAAATCTCTTTAATTCACTGTAAGAAAATAATAATCCGAAACCTCTGGGGCACGTCTAGTGTGTGGATCATAAAAGTGTGGCAAACTTTCACCATACCATGATTACAATTGGGAAGGGCTTTCCTGGAACCAGATCAACTCGCTTTGAGGGCCAGATCTGGTCCAGGGGCTGCCAGTTCTATTCTGCTATTCTGCACTATGGATATTTAGGAGGGCTTTTTTTTTTTTAGTATGTTTGACTATTATCAGGTTCTAGGACATCAAGAGTGTGTCATTTTAGCCTATACACAACACAACACAACACAACCACACACACACACACACACACACACACACACACACACACACACACACACACACACACACACACACACACACCCTTTGTAGATCTGTAAGATTTATCAATGCCCACAGCTACAATTCCACTCATGTAATTCAGCTTTTGCTACTGGTGACCTCTAGTAGTTTGCGGTAATAACTTCATTTTTGTTTTGCCACTTTTGCAAGGTAATATCATTGTTTTCATTTTAATGATGATGTAGCTAGTACAGTCTGGATGATCAAAAAAGGAGTTTTCCTTTTTTTTTTTTTTTTTTGAGCAGGGGTGTAATTGACAGGGAGTAGGAGACAGCAGAGCTCCGGGACTCCTCCTATAGCAGGGATGGTAACGTCATCAGCAGGAGCACTCAGGTCCTAACGTTGACATTTTTTTTCCAAAGGACTTTAGCCAAGAAGAAGTGGCAGGCTTAGCAGGAGGCAAACTGAGAAATTTGCCTAGGAGCAGATACACCAGTCTGCCTTGCCACTGGGAAGGGGCAAATGGATGACAGGAGGGGCGAAGGAGGGGTGAAGGTATGACTCGATCATGATTCCCCAGCAGCGGAGTTATAGTTTTACCTGGTTTTAGTTTCCCTGGAGTTTTTATTTACCTGGTTTTAGTAATAAGCAGAGGCGTTCCTACGTTGGCAGCAGTACTGTAAGTTGTGCCCCGTCCTAGCCTCCGTTTACAAGACAGCACGAGGCGGCCCCGCCCCCTCGCCGTCGGAGTCATTCCATGCGGAGAAGACAATGGGCAGGAGACTCCCTGCCCGTTGCCTTCGCCACATGGAATGGCTCCGATGGTGAGTGGGCGGGGCCACCTAGTACCGGGGAGTAAACGGGAATTAGCACGGGGCGCAACTTACAGTACTGCCCCCCCAAAGGCGTTGCTCCGGTAGGGGCGGGGCCGTAAGTATCGCTCCGTCTTAGATCCTTTACCGAGCGAGCAGGAGGCGGCCCCGCCCCCTCACTGTCGGAGCCTTTCCCCTGCGGAGAAAGCAGCAGGCAGGGTCTCTGCCGCCCCCAACGTAGGAACGCCTCTGGTAATAAGCTATCTCTTATTGCCAGATGCAAGGGAGTGGTGACAGGATACAGGTATCTTGTTGTCTTGTAATGAGGCATCTGATGGGCTACCAGGGAGCTGGACTAGATGGGCCTTTGGCCAGATCCAGCAGGGCTCTTCTTATGAGTGAGACTTGTTTTACCTAATTTAATTGAATGAAGGGCCCAGGAGACACAGATGGTGGAAGTAAATGGACCTTCTATATTAATATGCATAAGACTGAACTCTAATCTACCTTTTATATGTATCTGTGGTTTTTTTTTTTTATCCCAACTGTCAATTTTTATGCATTTCTTTTATAGTATTGCAACCCACTCCAAGAGTTTGGGATGAAATACTGTATTTCTTCGATTCTAAGACACATGTTTTTTCCCAGTTAAGCATTTCAAAAAATGGGGTGCGTCTTAGAATCGAAGATCTCCAAAAAGCACCCCAAAATGCCATTTCCATACTTACTGGGGCTTGGGGGAGCTTCAGGGAGGTCTGTGCAACCCTCTGCAGGCCTCCCCGATCTTCAGTTCAGCGAAAAACGGCGATTTTCAGCCATTTCCGGTTTTCGCGGAAACTGGAAATGGCCGAAAATCACTGTTTTTCACCAAACTGAAGATCGGGGAGGCCTGCAGAGGGTCACGCAGACCTCCCTGAAGCTCCCCCAAGCCCCGGTAAGTAAGGAAATTGTATTTTCTGGCGGACCGCAAAGGCACTGCTCAAAGGCAGAGAGGAGATCGTCAGCTGCAGTGCGGGGCATGCTGGGGTGAACTCTCGGGTTCAGGAAGAGAGAGCTCGCTGCTGAGCAGAGGTGGCAAAATGGCGCGGTAAAAATCAGATCGCCGTGGCAGGCAAGCTGGGGAGAGTTGGTGCTGAGCAGACAAATTGAAGGAAGGTGGTGCGTCTTTCAATTGATGGTTTTTGTTTTTTTTCTGCTGGTGTTCCTGAAATTAAGGTGCGCCTTAGAATCGATGGCGCCTTAGATTTGAAGAAATACAGTATCCTTAAATGAAGTATGAGCTTCTGAGTAGAAATAAGTGTCAGGAGAAAAAATACGCCTTAAAGCTGATTTTTTTGTTTTGTTTATAGTCTTAGTGGCGGGGGGGGAGGGGGTCTATGATGCGAATCATGACAGCTCCAGCATTTCAACATTTACTATAACTTCATTGCTCCTGAGTATGCCTTCCTTGTTAGGATGTACTGAAGTTGGGATGGGATTTTTTTCTCTAAATAAATAGCAGGTTGGGGAGGAGGATGTTGTAGGAAAATATGTTGGAAAAGAAATGGGAAAAATGAAAAAAAAGAAAGAAAAGAAATGGCATGGAAGGCTGCATCTTCTCCCACTGTGTTGGAACTTTTAAAAAAAGATAGGCTTGATTCCTGGGTTGACTGCTTGTACCCTTAGTGATAGAAAAATACAGAGAGGAAATCATGATGCAGTTAAGTAAGGCTGAATCTAGAAGGATGTTTCAGCTGTCTTGGAGAATGCCTTCAGGCTAAGCCATGGAGTTTGAAAGCCACCTGTCATCCAGTTTGGTTTGCTGTGTAGATAAATGTAACTGATCCTCACAGTGGCTGGGGGCTGGGGGGTGGGTGGGCTGCTAGCTGTGAATGTATTTCTCCTGGATCCAGCAGGTCAATGGCAACTGGAGAAAGTATTGCCTCCACTGGGAGGAGTAAGTCAGTGATCCTCCCCAAAGTCAAACCATTTCGAAGCCATAGTCATTTGTTCACTTCGTTCCTTGAAACTAAAGTTTGATTTGGTGTAACTGTCCAATTAGCACAGACCTTCTGTCGAAGATCACTGTTTCACCAATTTGGTTGAGACAAGAGAAGCAGAGTTTACATGTTAGGAAGTTAAGTCAAAATAAAATAAAATCCCCACTCTTTTCTTTTCTCAGACATTCTGTTCTCACGTCTGTCTTGGATTCCAGTGCCAAACAAACTGTATACTCCTCCTCTCCCCCCCCACCCCCAGTATCCTTTCTACATTATTAAGACCACTGGCTCTGCTGAAAGTTAATTACAGCACTTAACAGTTTGTTGGTTGGTATCATTTCTCAGGTTTTTGATATTCTTTACCTTTAGAGAACAACACGAGCAATTACTTGGGGGGGGGCGGGTATTGCTAATTATTTAATAAATAAAGGCATCGTTGGCTGTTAGAATACTAGGAGGCTGCCAACAGCATGGGAGTGGCTTCCCCGTCTCGCTCATGAGATGGTTTGCCCTGGACTCCAAGGAATCCTCTCCTAACAGGAGAGGACTGAACTTCATCTGTAAATTCTTAATTAGCATGTACGTGTCCTGCCTTGCATCTGGCCAGGGGTGGATCTACTATGAGACTATTGAAACTTAAGCTTCAGGGTCCCTAATCCCGGAGGGGTCCCAGAAGCAGAAGCGACTTTAGTCCACACTGCTTAAAAAAATTGGGTCCACTTTATGAGAAGGGTTTAAAAAAAAGATTATATTGACTGTGGTCATTTCTGTGTTTTATTTCATAATTCTATGATGCATCATGCATGTATATAACATTTCCCTAATTTTCATCCACCCCATAACTCGAAAACTATAAAGCATAGGAAATTTGTATTCACATCAGTGACTTTGACATGTGAGATAATCCAGTACAGCAATTTTAATCAAAACCTGAGATGTAGTGATTGACAGTCCAATCCTGCCTACAAATAGGCTGGCGGAGCAAGCGCTCCGCTGGCCTAAGGAGGCACAAGCGTGCCGTAAAGCATGTTTGTGGCTCTGTGTGAATAAGAGCACGGAGGACGGCGCCACTCACTCAGCCACGTACCCTGACCTGTGCCGGCCGCTGCAGGTAGGTCCCATGCTGGTCAGCGTAGTGGTGGGGGGAGGGTGGGCAGGGTCGGCCATTGGCTGGTCCGGACTGGCAGGTGGCAGGGATATTGGCGCTGGGTTGCACTGATATCTTGTGCCCCATTGCAGCCCGGGTCGGCCTTACACGGCTTCACTGGACACACACCGGTGGCGTGCATCCGAGCACTGGCGTCGCTGCAGGGGGGCGGAGCTCTAAGTTCCGCCGCGGTCCAACCTTCTGTTACAGGGTCGGCCCGCAGCGGAACTTAGAGCTCCACCCCACCTTCAGCAATGCCAGTGCATCTGAGGATGGTCTGCTTACACCAGAGGAAGGGGACAAACGTCTCCTTCCCCTGAGGTGAGCCCAGGCTGTGTTGGTGCAGCCTGCAATGGGCCAAGGATGCAGCAGCCAACAGTTTAGGCCGGCCGCCACATCTTAGGCAGGATTGGGCTGCCCATGTTTTAAAAAAATGTGGTTATCTGTCGTGAAACAACCTCATTGAAGAAGATAACAGTGGTTACCCATACCTCATTGCTGGTTGCGAAGGGGCCCCCATAACAGTTCAAGCTTTTAGACCCCCAAAATGTAGATCTGCCACTGCATCTGGCCATCCCACTACAGGCTGATGCATATGATGACAGATATTGTTCAGCATGTATGTAATGGAAATCCTTTGTCCAGTATATATTTTACCCAGCTTGTATACATTCCAGTGGCAAGAGTCTAGTGTTCCTTATCTTTCTTAGCAGCATCTTAGTCATGCTCATTTGAACTTTTTACTTTTACAGTGGGGAATTTCACATGTACAAGGCTGGAGATTCTTCTCCTTTAAAGATAAAAGGTGTAGAAGGGTTGGCAAGACATAAAAGTGGTCTAGAAGAGATACATGTTTCTTTGGTAGGAAGTTCCTTTTAACAGATGGATCCTGTTCCATCATGAAAGGGGCAATGTCCCATGCCCTCTGCTAAGATTCAGAAGAATTCCTGAGCAGGCAATTGCCAACCCACCCACCCCCCTCTTTTATGTGAGCAAAACCCCATCCAAGCTCATGGAAATGTACTTGTGAACGTCTGGTTATTTCAGAGTTCACTGGCTATTCCAGATGACTCTCACTAAAATAAATTACACTATTCCAGTTTGAGAGCTGTTGCTGAAACTTAAGGCTATGATTTAGCACACAAAGCCAGATCTGGTTTGCAATGTGTTTTGCTAGCTGTGCTGGTTATAATATACTAATATGCTGTATTTGTGTTGCATGTGCTGACGATGAACAGTGGGTTTATATACTATGTAAGCTGGTGACTATTCATATAGATTAAATAAAAACTATCCCATCTGCCTCTTACATCTGGAAAAAAAATAGCATGTTTGATATGAGAGCTGGGTGGCTGGCCTTGGGAGTGGGGGAGGCATTTACACCTGAAACTTTAGTGTGGTCACTTGTTTGGGGGAATAACATTTACAGCCTGATCCTGCCCAATGTTAGGCTGGTGGAGCTCTTGCTCCGGGGGCCTAGGGTGTCGTAAATGTGCCATAAAGACAGGTTTTCAAGAACCTTGGAGTAAGCGGTGCCAGCGTGGAGGCCAGCACCACTCACTCCAATGGTCTCCACATGCCGACATAGGTATGATCCACACCGGGTGGCAGGAGGCCAGCCAGGGTGGCAGGGGAGGAGGTCATGGGTTGGCTGGGCCTGGGAGGGGGGCAGGGATATTGGCGGTGTGCTCTGCCATTTCCCCGTCCCCTTCCTGGGCTGGGCCATCCTTACATGGCCTCCCCGGTTGTGCGCCAGCTAAAGAGCTGGTGTTGCACACCCAAGGAGGCCCATTGGGGCCTCCGGGGCTTACATTGAGTGAAGGGGACATTCATCCCGAGGTGAGCCCCGGCCATGCTGGCACGGGCCGCATCCTGACTAGGATGCAGTGGCCGGCCATTTAGGCAGGCCGCTGCATCATAGGCAAGATTGAGCTGTGAATCTCTGCCCAGTCTTCTAAGACCCTTACTTTAGGCTCACATTAAGTGGAGTTCTGTGATTCTGCCTTTCAAATATTTCTAATCAGTAGTGTAGCTGGACTCGCGCCAATGGGGTGGTGGCCATGTTTTTGATCTGGTGGCTGCATTTCAGCTCAGCTACTGGTTTTTCTGTAGACCAATATATCACTCAGGGATCTTTGAAAACCTTTGCATACCATGAACCTTCCACCACACCTTTTCATATGGGGCTGCATTCATATGACTGCTTCGTTCACCACCACAAAGAAGCCAGTTAAGAGTCACAACATGGTGATTCATGTGGCCATGTAAAGCTGCCCAAGATCTCCATTGCTACCAACCTACTGCCATGGGGCTGGGCCAGTGCATAGAGTTGATCTGGGAGTGTCATCTCCTTCATTCCTGTTGGGACATGACCAGGCCTCCTCTGTAGAGGAAGGCTTGATCACTGGTCATAGCCCAAATTAGTGAATTTGGAGAGACTTCTTGAGATCCAGGAGTGTGACTGATCTGGGCAAAAACACTGAGAAGTTTGGGTAGCGGATGTACCCTGATTAGGCCCACTCCCTAGCTCTGGGTTCTCCAAAATGATCTCTCTCGGGACCACAGAAACAGAGGTGATGACAGATCTGAGCAGAGGCCCAGACCAGGAAATGCCCATCTAGAAGCACGAGGCTTCCTGTCTCTATTCAGGAGGAGGAGACTGAGTGAGCGCATGCTCCAGATTAGGACCCTGGTGGGGCAACGGTGCTGCTAGAAAGCTGGTTATTTGAGATCAGCCATTGCTGATGCAATACATTATTGGGATCAAGTGGACAGTTTGGAGGTTTCTAGAAACCTTGTTCCTGACCCACTAGATGTCTCCTTGGCCTCGCATGTAACTCAGGATTCTGAGCTTCCCTACCATATTTTGGCCTGGAGTTGGACAGTAAGACCTAAGTTCAACTTCCACTCTGGTTTGCATGTGAATGGTATGACCTCAAGTAAGCCACTCTTTCTTAACCTCCATGCCCCATTGGTAAACGTGTGAACAATTGGCCTACCCTCGCAGGTTTGTTAAGAGGGTGAATACTGGTTTCATGCAATCTGTGCCTATATAAACAGTAATTGATAAGTAGTGGCATCCTCCCTTTATTTTTTCCACAGAGATATCAGTCACACCTTGTGTACAACTTTACAAAGAATGCTGACAATTCCCAGTGTTGCCTTTATTGTTACCCATGGTCAATATTGTGCCTTTGTTACAGGAAAAAGCTCTTTCCCACTGAAATGGTTGCAAGTCATGCCACCCCTTTAAATTCTGGGCCTGGTTCAGACATGGGAAAATCCCCTGTGCAGAATAGCCCTAACTATGGCTTCAGTCATTGGGAAGAAGTGATATACGAGACAATGGGACCATACACAGCTTCCTGACAAAGATTCAAGCAAGCACTTGGCACATTTCTTTTTAAGTTCCTGTCCTGGCGTAAATCACTGCCAGGAAGCGGCATGAACCGATGGCTCATACATTACTTGCTTCCTATGGTTGCAGTCACAGGACTATTCTATGTGTGGGATTTTACTGTGCATGAACCAGGCCCCTGTTTTATCGAAAACCTGACCTTGCATGCTGCAATACAAGCATTGCAACACAATTATTCCGCTTTTCCGAAAGGCAGGTGGGTGTCACAGCTAGACATATCAGTTTTGGGGTGGAATTTGCTACAGTGATGCAATTCCGACAAATATTCACAAGGTTTGGAGGAGGTGTGGAGTCTCTGTAGTGCTTCACGTCTGTTCTGCAGCTATACAGCTGTTTTGTGTGTGTTTTTCCCCCTTTACAGGTCTGAACATGATGACAAGCATAGTCTTATGTACAGGACACCAAGAAGCCCTGAAACTGATTAAGAATAAGTCAGTCCACCCTTCTCAATTAAGAGTTTCCATATGCAGGTTTGTGTAGTAACCTTCTGAGAAGTGTAGTATAATTAAGGTGCAGCTTATCTTGGTGAGTCTGACCATTTACATTTGGCAACTCAAGCCTAACAAGAATCTTTTAATAGAGAGATCTTCTTGTGCTGATCTTGAATGTTCTTAGCATACAAAAATGTGTATCAGGTTTGAAACAGCCAGTTTCTCAACTCCCCCTATCACACATTGCGAAAGTACAGATGAGGTCACTCCCCAGAGCAATTTTTCCAGTGCGAATGAGTCTCCTCAAGGTATTTCCCCAGCTACAGAAAATATATGAAACAACCTTTGCTTCTGGTATATTACCACAGATTGAATTATAATGTGTGGCATATGGCTTTTATACCAACAACCTTTGCCATTAGGTGTATTACAGAATTGGGAGAAAGATTCCAATAAATGAACTTGAGGAGAAAACATGGAATTTTGGAAACAAAAAAAAGTTTCTTAAAGACATTCACTGTGTTAATAACCTTTTAGGTTAAAAACAGAGAACTGCAAAGATCAGGGATGAACTGATTCTCAGCTGCACTGCAGAGCCAAAGTGTCTATAAAAGAACCACTTAGCCCACAAAGAACCACTTGGCCCCTGTATACAGGTTGGCCTGGTTCACACATGCATGTATGTAATTTGATTCCTCAGCATTTGATTACTTAGCCCTTTTTGACTCATAGCGGAATATGTGAACTGTTCTGTGAAGTGTTCAGCTATGTAGTTGAAAAGTATAGTGTTGAAGATGAAGCGAAGGTTCTATCCGCGTCTCATTTGCACATCAAAAATGCCACTTGGTACTGGCTGCACTCAGCTAGTGATGGATATATGAACCAGGCCCACCCCTCTGTTATTTATGGACAGAACTGTAGGGATGTGCACTCTAGATGAGTAGAATTGCCAGTCCGTGGAACCAGTGACCCCGGAAGACTATGAAATAGCCAAAACATAAGGATGTGATAGATTGACATGCAATTATCTTGTTGTCTTGTGAGCCCCCTGAGGCATCTGGTGGGGCCACTGTGTGATACAGGAAGCTGGACTAGATGGGCCTTTGGCCTGATCCAGCAGGGCTCTTCTTATGTTCTTATGTTCTTATTTTTACCCAAGGGTTATATACACAACAGGAGTTAAATGTATACACCTGTGGGCTGGGAGAAAATACAACCTATACATTGAAGTGATGTTCTGGGTGTTTAAAAATCATGCATGGTTTCACAATGCAAAATTAGCAATCAGCTTGCTAGTTTCCATGTTCGTCAGGACAGTTCAGTACTAAGGGGTCTTTACAAAAGGCCCAGTTTGTTAAGAGGTTCTTCAAGCCTTTTTTTAAAACTCATCAGTTGTATTAGCTCTGTGACGCTAAGAAAGTTTCAATACTAAAGCTGCGATCCCTGTTTTTATTTTCTTCGACATTGATTTTCCCTGTTTCAGGGTGTGGCTGTTCTAGGCATTGTAGTCTGACAGAGAATGATGACGCAATTCGTGTGTGTAGGATTATCTGTTTGAAAAATCTGTCTTCAGCTTGATGTTCTGTTTTTCCACCTTTTCCCTTCCACGTATGCTCATGTGCATTCCTTCCTTTGTCTTTGTCTCCTGGACTCTTCTTTGACATCTCTTCATTTCATTAAGCTGTTCCAGCAGTGTCTTGTTTCCAAAATGAGTTCAAGCATGATTGACAGCTGCATCTTTTTGCCTGGAAGTCCTTCCCAAATCCCTCCCAAATGGAAGGCTTCCTTATTATGGTCACTGTTGCTTGGAAGTGAAGGAAATACACCCTAAGCATGATTAAGGTATTCTTTGTTATACTACATATATTTCACAACTAGGCCCTGACACTGAAAACAGGATCCAGATTTACACCCTGGTAAGCTCAGATTCCATCAACAGGCAATAGTTAAGAAATAAGGAGTTAAGCTACTTTTCATGTAGGTGAATAGTAATTACAAGTACTGTATCAAAAGTGGTTCATACTACTTCATCGAACCATTTTTGTTGGTAGTTGACAATAATAATGACTTCCATTACAGTAAGAATAAATGTACTGTCCTTTTTCTTTAAAGTTCAAATCAGAATAATTTATGCAGGTTTTTTTTTTTACAAAAGTCATTGCCTAAAGTTCCTAAATCCCAATAGATTGTTTTGTTTGACCTATTTAACAACAATGTTTTGGTTTGGGTTTTAAAAAAAAAAACTTTCAACCCAGGGAGAGGAAGTAGTTATCAAAAAGTAGTTGAAACTACTTCAAAGTAGTTAGAAAAGTAGTTCCAATTACTTTCACGGTAATTAGAATAATTACATTCTAGCACTATAAGAAGGCATCAGAAGATATCTTCAAAATTAATGAAGGGACCTATCCATGTGCTTTATGTTAAATTTCTGTACTGTGGAAATGAGGTTATTCATTAACCATCTAGAATTTCCACTGTATTCCACCCAAAACGGAATTTGGGTCAAAATTTGTGGTTTCATTAATGTGTACCAAAATTGTGGGAAGATTGGCCAAAATCTGCATCCGCAGAGGAAAGAACATTCCATAGTCTTGCAATAAGCCATTGCTTTGGACTAGGAAAAAATAATGGCTTTCAAGACAGAATTCTTTCTGCGCATATGGGCATCCCTGGTCTTGTATCTATTGCTTCCCTCACTTCACATTTCCTTTGGCCCTTGTGTACTGTGGGTGTATACGGGTGTCTCTTCGTGTTTACAGCATTCTTATTTATCCAACCTTTTGGTTATCTAAAAATTATAGATATCCCTTTAACTGCTCATACAAGAAGTTTTGTTATGTAAATCAGTGGTGAGCCCATGCACATAAGTCCGGTGCAGGTGTTAATGCAATGCAGTGCTGCCTGCAATTTATAACTTGCAAGTTGAAGTCAATCTCGAGAATGGATCCTCTCCCCCTCCCTCGCCTTTTCAGCAGAAATGTCCTCTTCTCTTGTAGGGTGCCCTATCAGTGGATATGGGTGACTGCGGAAAAACAGCAAGCCTGGCCGGACCTGCATGAATTGAATATGCACCTTTGACCATGACCCAGAATCCTCTGCCGCATGCAGAGGGCTCACAGCACATGTTCAGGGAATCCTCAGCAGAGAAATCTGAATAGACAAAAATGCATTCTGCAAATGTATTCCTCTCTTAACAAAGTGATTATTTGGCAGCAAGAGGACAGGATCATGATCAAATGCAGACATAATACGGGTTCCCTGTGAATCAGGGTTTGCATACCAGGAGCTACTTGGGAACAAGTTTCCTCTCCACCTCCACATCATTAATTGCCCCCTTTCCTTGTCATCTTTAATCATATTTAGCAGTATATTTGAACTCATGTTCAAACACCCATAATTCTATATTAAACATGGTTTACCAAGCCACTTCAAGCCCTGGTTTCAAACTCTAAGTAAGAACCCTGACTAGCATTAATCTTAGTTTAGTAGCAGTGCAGAAATGATGCTAAATCATAGGAAAGGCCAAAAAGAGAAAAGGAAATGTGTGCTGAAGAGGGGAGAAGGGAGGGCTCATGCTCAAGGTTGACTCCTATTTCCAAGCTACACTTTATAGGCAGCAAGCATTAGCATCTGCCCTGGACCTATGTGCCTACCTTCCAACTCCCAACTGCAGAGCAAAACTGATAGTGGTGGGCAAGCGTAGCCAGCATCATCATCAGGCAACTGTCAAGTGTCTAATGCTAATTCCATTGGAAGAGAAGGAGTAGCCAACACACAAGTACCTCCAACATCTGCTTCCCTCAGTGCATCATTCATCTGCAGTTGCATCAATGTCTCCTCGTCTGCCCCATCCACTAGAAGCTGCAGCCCTCCTCCTGCCACAGCAGGCAGGCAGAAAGGGAGGCTAGGAGCAGCAGCTGTTCCTTATTCACTTGCTGTCTTCTTGGTGGAGGTTGCTGTTTGCCACTGCTCATGAGAAGGAGAGCAAGTGGCAGTAGTCCTGCTGTTCCTTGACGTACATGGATCACAAACATGCCCTCTCCATCTGTGAGGCGGGAGGAACGGTGGACAACAGAGGCAGCACCTCGGAAGAGGCACCTTGCTGAGGGCCCTCCGTCCCAGATCCGGAAGTGTCCATGTGGGCAAAGTATCTGAGGAAAGCTTGTCTGCTATTCCTGATCTTCTCACTGAGGAACCTCGGTAAGCTTCCAAAACCCACCAGGATTCCCTGGAACACAATTGACCGCTGCCCTTGATCAAGTCCGTTTCCCAAGAATCTTAGCATTACTGATAAAACTGCCTTTGTTGTGTGGTTACAAGCATTTGGATGTCATCCCATATCACCATTTGTAATATTGTCTGCACAGACAGCAAAGTGACTGTTCTTGAGTCGGATACGGCTTGCATCATTGCTTTAAGGTTGCTGTGACAGCAGATCTTGGCAGAATTAAATATACATCTTTGCATGTGGATTTTGCAGACCCCACATCTTGCACTTTTACAGCTCAGAAAAAGATGACTGAGCAGATGGCAAAGCACGCCAGTGGATTGATGCAATTTTCTGCCAAACGGTGACATTTTTACTCTCCTGAGCAACTTGTATGGAAAGGTTGAAGGGTTATTATTTTATTTTCAGCACACTGCGTCCGTATAATGTAAGAATATAAGCACAAGTTATCCATTAGCTGAGTGTGGGAGGTAAAGGAAGACAATTTTGTGCTGTGTCAATGAATAATTGTCTCCCAAGTAAGCCTCACATTTTCAAGCAACAGCTTAATCCCCCTAGAAAGCCGAGGACAAAAGTGCTTTCGCTGCATTTAAATAATATGAATAAAATGTGTTAATGACCAGTCCAAGGGCCATGAGGAAGGGAAGCATCATTAAAGCCATAAGAGAAGCAAGCATGCTTTCTATTTTAAGGCTTCATCTGAAGGATGGCTGTAATCAGTGAGTCACTGGACAATGCATTACTAATGGTCTGTAGATAGTGCTTTCTGCTGTTTATCTGTTTGACACTTGGAGCACCTTGTGCATTGGGAGCAAAGTGTTCTGTTTTGCTATTCTGATTAGATGAGAAATAAGATAAAATAAAAGAAACACAGTCCTGTTTGGCTAAAGAAGAACATAGGATTTGAAGAGGAAGAGAGGAATGTTCCCCCCCACACACACACACACCCCACTTTGTCAGAGTTGACGCAAAGGTGTGTGTGCATGTATACACTACACTACAGTTGTACTTTGGCAAGGGTGAGTGTAGTGTTCACTCTAATTAGCAGCCCAATCCTATCCAAACCCACCCCCATTGATGCATGTGCACCAAGGAGGTGCGTGCTGCATCATATGTTGGGGGGCAGTTGTAGAAGTCTCCTTGGGGGAAACCCCTGCTTTTCCTATGAGTCTCCTAAGTTCTGCACTAGCTATTTTGCTGGCATAGAACTGAGGAGAGTGAGGGAGAGGGAAGGGGGACAGGATATGGATGCACACAAGTGCCGTCAATCCTGCCCCCTGCCGCCGCCTTATTCTGCCTCCCTCCACACACCCCTTCTTGCCCAGAAATGCCCCCATTCATCCCACTACCTCCCCCATCCCTCCCAGCATCCACTCCCACCACTGTCTTACATGGCACTGGAGGATAGTTGCCACCAGCAAGCATGTGCGGCTCCCAGTGACTGCGCTGGAGGCCTCATCATGGCACTCACTGGCTGCATTGGCGAGCATGTCAATGTCACAACACGCACTGGATTCATTGGCAGGGGTCATGCATGCTTCACAGCAACCAGAAAAGACTTCTAATATGGAGGTGCAGGTGTATGTAGATGTAATAATGAAGTCACTGCCCATTGCAGACAGGAAACTGTAATAAATCAAGGCTGAAACAGAGGAAGACGATTCCATGGGGGTACTGAAAGAGCATATACTGGCAAGGTGGCCAGACGACCACAGCAGCTGCAGCCCAACTATTGGACTTGTAGACATAAGCTTTCAGTAATAGTTGGCCTGATTTTCAAAGGCAGCAAGGTAATGATTCCAAACACGATATTGCTAATACTGTGGCAAATTGTTTCACTTGACGTTCCAACCATGCCGGCAGATGAAGCTGCTGACTCTACATCCAAGTTCACAAAAGGCATATGAGAAGGTAGGTGATGATCTCTGTACTTGGAACTCACAAACATACTTGATGGGCCAGATTATTACTCCCTATATCTGAAGATCTGCACTTTGCATAGTACAAGCAGCGCGTTGGTGATGATAGCCAGCCCAAAAGAGATGTTTGCCAGGCATGAAATTCAAAGTGCACCTCGGCTTTCCTGTTCAGAGTTCAAGCAGTTTGCAACAGGACTGGGACTTTCATTCCAGCACCCCCAGTCCAACAGCTGTGGAGAGATCAATCTAAATAGTAAATGCCCATATATATATAAGGCATTATTACTGACATACTTAGTGGCATCACTAGGGGGGTGCAGACCGCACCAGGTGACACCCTCAGGAGGGGTGGGGTGACACCACCAGTGGCCAAAATTGTGGAAACTTTTTGAAAAAGATGCATTTATGAATAATAACATAAAGTTATATATCATTGGAAAGGTAATTTAATGCAGAATGTAATGAAACAAACCTTGTTGAATTACCTGTAATCTTTCAAAAGGTATGACCAAATAACCAAAACATGAAAACACAACTGCCTTATGTAATAAAAAGTAGATTTCCTTAACTCAAAACTGACCAATGAGACTGATTGTTCTGAGAGCCAATGAGTTGTTATTATGACACAGCATTGAACCAATAAGGTGTTGGTATGAGTCAGCTCTCATTTCTATGTATCACAGCAAATACCAGAACTCTTATTCAGTTGTATGAGTGTCATCACGTTGGCCACTGTTTTTTTGTTGGTTACTAATTTGTTGGGTGACCTATACTGTTATATTTTAAAATAAAGTTAATGGGGGTGATGTGATGTGATGAGCTCTCGCAAGCCCTAGTGATACCTCTGGACAAACTACAGTACACAATTAGACAACAGATAGTCCTCAGCTCAGTTACAATGCTCTGCATTGCCCATTGCTGAGGAATTGCTTACAAGGCCTGACAATGGGTGGTGTGCAAAGGAAGAGAGCTGGAATAGCAATGAAAGAGCATGGGAACTTCCAGACCTGCAACCAGATGACACAGCATGCATGAAAATTTCATCTCCAAAACCTGGAATCAGAGGGGCACAGTCAAACGGATGGTACATGCTTGATCTTATCTAGCTCATGGGGGAGGGCAGCTTTTGTATAATTGTCAAGACCTAAGAGCACTCTCCCCAAAATTACACGATGTGCCAGTGTGTGAATATATATGGGCATATGGGCTGAACTCTCCAGCAACAGCTTTGGTATCCTTGTAGGAGCAAGAACACTGAACACCACCAAGCTGAACTCCAGCAAGCACTATCTGAAGACTATAAGGAGGAACAGGTGGCCGGAGGTTCAGGGAAAGAAGACAGTGAAAGCAGCAAAAACACTTATAGAGACTTGCAAAGAAGCCTGCAATAGGGAAGGGAAATGCGTGATTAAAAACCCTCCCCAGGGTGCTGTGATAGTAACATCTCCTCTGCCGAAATTATCGTATAATAGGTGATTGGATTTATGTTAAAGGTTTATTGTTGCTTTTGGTTAGGAAAGAAGATGTACGGCCCAATCCTACGTGGGTCAGCCAACAGCAGAACACACATTCTGCTGCTGGCAACTGCCTTACAGAAGTTGTAAAAGGCGCTCTGGCAGCACACGGAGTACCGCGCTGCAGGAGCACCAGCAGGAAGACTAGAGCCTTCCTGCACCCCCTGATGGAGCACTGTGGACCCCCTGAGGCAGGTAGGACATTGAGGAACATGGAACAGGATGGGGGTGGGGGAGGGTTGAACAAGGCAGTGACGGGCAGGGGAGGGCGGGACAGGGGTAGGGGTAGAACAAATCATTGATGGGTGCGAGGGAGGACGGAATGGGGTGGAAGGTGAATCAAGGCTGGGAAGGGGCGTAGGATTTTGGTGGAGCCACTGCCGCCAATACCACCCCCTTCCTGGCCTCAACTGCCCTCCTCCCTGTCCCGATCTCCACCCCATTTCTCACCCTCCCTGTCCTGTTTCATTAACTCCCTACCTCCATTCCACCACCACCCCACTCTGACTTACTGGTGGTGCCGGGGGTTATGGACAAGCAGTGGGTGGGGCATGCACGCTCATGGCACACTCACCACTCAGACACACAAAGGAGAACTGGCAGACCAAAACTGGCCTTTTGTCAACGTTCACACTACAAAACCTGTTTGAACAGAGGGAAAAAACTGACACCAGTGAAATGTGTGTGTGTGTGTATACACCAAGAGAAATGTTCAGTGTATTACCTTCAACTCAGATAAATTTTCAATCCCACCCTAAACGTTAGACTTGAAGTGCTTTTACATTAATTTAAATTAGATTAAATGATAGCAAAACCATAAATGCATGACAGGCAGCCCAATCCTGTCTAGCAGGGTGTGGCAGTGCAAATAAAGCGCCTGCCACATCCTACGCAGGATTGGGTCAGTGCAGGCACAGTCGGAGTAAAGGGATGTTCATCCGCTTACCCCGAGTAGAGCCCCAGCTGCCCCAATGGGTCCATTCAAATGCGTGCTAGCTATTTTGCTGGTGCACATTCGAGCTGGCCGTGTAATGCTGGCCAGACCCGGGAAGAGGGATAGGATTTGGAGGAGCATGTCACCGCCAATCCCTTCCCGCCCCGCAGCCAATCTGGCCCCCCTGAACACCAATTCCCCACCCTCCCCTGCCCCTCTGCTGCACTGCGGGGACTTACCTCTCTGCTGTGGCATTCCACCATTCTGCCGTGCCAGGGGGAGTGGCACAAGGCTCTCTGCTGGCGCTGCTTACTTGGGTGCCGCGAACGTGCTTTCCAGCATGTTTGTGACACCTTAGACCAGCGAAGCAATCACTCCGCCATTCTAAAAATAGACAGGATTGCGCTGTTAAATAATTATCTGGTATTTTTGTAGGCATAGTACAGAGGAAATTCAGAATCCCAATGAAAATTTGGGACTATATCTTGGACTCCATAACACCTATGTTTGGACATGTTTCAATCAAAATGAAAAACTTTGAAGACCCCCCCATTAAGCACATCCTTCATTCCTCTTTGAAATTAATGAGACTTGGAAGTGTAACTTAAGCCAGGTTATACCCTCTGGATAACCCCCTGTGGGTGCCTAAGCAACACACAAGCCTCCTTCTTCTCCCCCCCCCCCCCGCACTTGCATAGCCTTAAGGGTTGGACAGGGTTGATGAAGATCCCAAACCATAATGAAATGGACCGTAAAGAATGGAGCATGTATGGTATTTGTTTAAAGTCAATGAAGTCTAAATATATCACCTTGCACTGATATGGCACAAAGTATTTTCCATTAAGTGAGCTGAGCATGATGAATCACCCAATGCAATGCTAACACATGGATTGGTTTCATAAAAAGGATTTGTTTAGTTTAGAGGGGCCGGCTTCTTTCCTGACTCTGATAAACACCGTAAGTGACTCATTATTTTAACATCATATACGTTTCCTGTTTATAAGCAATAGTTCAAACAGTCTGTTATTTAGAGACAGGTTTTTCCAATTCCAATATAGGACTTTTCCATATACAAGAGCTCCAGTCCCATGTCAATTTATTTCTTCTGTCCACAGTACTGTTGTTCTAAAAATGTATATTCCCTGTTGTCAAGGATGAAACCTTTCCTTTTTTGTTTTGAGAAATGGGAGACTTCAGCATAGAGCGGTAATGGATGAATTCATGCCTTGAAATGTGATATTTCTGCCTTCTTCCGGTCATTCCATTCAGTTCAGAGCACCTCTATGACACTGAGAACATGTAGCTGCCATATACACTTGGGCCATCTGTCAAAGGATAGTCTACTTCAACAGGCAATGGCTCTTTGCCCACACCCACTACTTGAGATCAAACTCCTTGCCACAGGAGGTGGTGATGGCACCTGGCCTGGATGCCTTTAAAAGGGGATTGGACAGATTTATGGAGGAAAAGTCCATCACAGCTTACAAGCCATGATGGGGATAAGCAACCTCCTCTGGTTGTAGAAGTAGGTTTTCTCTGTGCCAGGTGCAAGGGAGTGGCGACAGGATACAAGTATCGTGTTGGCTGTGTGCTCTGGGAGACATCTGGTGGGGCCACTGTGTGATATATGAAGCTGGACTAGATGGGCCTTTGGCCTGATCCAGCAGGGCTCTTCTTATGTTCTTATGACCTTTTGGATACGGCATTTAACACTACTACAATTGGCCAAACACTATGGGTGCAATGGTATGGTAAAGCAAGCTGAACCCAGATTAGGGTAAAAAACCACCTCCTACACTTACTTGAAAGCTCCTGAACATTGAAAGTGTTCTGAGGAACGTGGTGAAGATCCTCCACTGTGGAGTTTTGTTTTGTTTTTTTAATTAAAGTAGTATAAAGTGTTTGCCCTTGCTACTCCACTTTGGCCATCAGGATGCTGACAATCCAGGAAAATACCAGCCTGCATGGATGTTTTGACCTCTTGGCCCATTGCCAGAAGTTCTGGAGTAACAGCCCAATCCTATCCACCTTTCCAGCACTGGTGCAGCCATGCCAATGAGGTTCATGCTGCTTCCTGTGGTGGTGGTGGGGGGCAATCATGGAGGCCTCCTCAGAGTAAGGGAATGTTTGTTCCCTTACTTCGGGGCTGCATTTTGGCTGCACTGGTGCTGGAAGGTTGGATAGGATTGGGCCCTCAGAGTCAGTAGTAGCATTATTCACTTAGTGCATCTACTCCAGCTGTGCAGCCTGCACACTAAAAGGCAACAGGTCATAAGCTCAGCCCCAACATGCAGTTTCACGCACTGCTGCATATGAGATAGCAGAGTTCAAGTATGTGGTTCCTTGAAGTTGTACTTCACAGGTTCGGCTGTGTGAAGTGGTGCTTGTAGTCCCTGAGGCAAAGCCTGGCCTTGGCCCTATGCACCCGCTATGGCTGAGTACTGGGGCTTCAGAGGCTGGCCAGAGAAGAGTCTTCGGATGTGGGTGGGCCCTTGGCCGGTGCCCCACATAGCCACCACCTGATGCCACCCCTGGTGCCATGAAAAGCAGGCTAGACAAAGATCTTAACAAAAAGGAAGAAGAGATGGAAGAGCAACATAGCAGGCTGCAGCTATGGGAACGACCCCCTTTCTTGCACCTCTGTATGGCTCCCCACCCGTATTACACCCCAAGTCCAGGTTCAGCCCATATACCTGCTAGAACTGGTCAGCACAGGAACTCACATAAAGATTTTTAATTATCAAAAAGTTTTCAACTCACCTTTCAGCCCTATTTGGGGAGTCCATGGTGGCTAACAATGTATTATAAAAAGAAAAAGAAAACAACCCAATACAATACAGAAAACTACGAACAATAAAATGACAGCCAGCTAGCAGTTGACTCAACCTTCAGGTCCACTGGAGCCCACTAGTCTCTGCCTCACTTCTGGCCCTACTTCTTTGTCCTTTGCACTAACTAGACTGTTTGATTTTTTTTTTTTTAATGGACCTTCTGAGCATTGGCCAATCATGCCTCATGAGCTCTCGGAGGGGAAAGAGAATGCCTCTGCTTTGCAAGACCATTCCGCAGCTCCTTCTCGGATAGAATCTGGGGCCCTGTTTGTTGCTGTCAGACTCGCAGTAAACCAAGGCTGGTCTTTCACTGAGCCCCTTGAGTGATTCCATGAGTGCT
This sequence comes from Plestiodon gilberti rubricaudatus, assembly GCA_026170595.1. Classification (NCBI taxonomy): domain Eukaryota; kingdom Metazoa; phylum Chordata; class Lepidosauria; order Squamata; family Scincidae; genus Plestiodon; species Plestiodon gilberti. Next base: position 120,126,450 of record JANXHW010000001.1, on the reverse strand, counting down.
TGTAAGACAACAAAATATCTGTCCTATGTTTTGGCTGCTGAGAGGTCATAGAGGATCTTGCTCATATTTTGTCACTTGTTCTTTTGCAATTACAGGCTTTAGGGTATTTACTGCCCTCTGGGCCAAAAAAAAAAAAAGATACATGGCATGGTTATCACAATCAGGATCCCTTGTGCAATATGAAGCAGCCACTTCGCATGAGGCTGCCTAGGGCGACGGGCGTTCTGCGGAGATGGTGTGGTAATTGGCCCTCGCTACTGTTTGCTCCTGTTGTGTTACTGCCATGTGAAGACATAGTTAATGTTTCTCTGAGTTTTTCTGAGTTCATGGTAGATTCCAGTAAGAGACATGATTGTGATACAAAGAATTTGGTCACAAAATCCCTCCTTACTGCAACTGTCTAATCCTATGGCATTCTTAAGTAAACCCTTAATTTTTGTAAAGGTTATCTAAAGTTGACAATAATTCTCCCATCTGAAATGCAAAGAAATTGCCAGGAAACACACATACTTTTTGTCTGAATCCATAGATTCATTAAATATGAATGTACAGTATTTAACGAATCCATGGATCCATAGATTCAATAGATACGTCTAAACTATGGGTCATCCAAGAAATTCTAGATAGGAACTAGATAGGAACTATTGACCATGGTGTCCTCCTGGGTCGGTTGGCTGGGTTGGGGATTGGAGGCACCGTTCTGAGGTGGTTCCGCTCCTTCCTGGCTGATAGATCCCAGAAAGTGGTGCTGGGGGATGCTTGTTCGGCACCCTTGCCCTTGAGGTGTGGGGTGCCACAAGGGTCAATTCTGTCCCCCATGCTGTTTAACATCTATATGAAGCCGCTGGGAGAGGTCATCCGGGGGTTTGGGGTAGGGTGTCATCAGTATGCGGATGACACCCAGCTCTTTCTCTCCTTTCCACTTGACTCCAAGGGGGTGGTCGATGTCCTGAATCATTGTCTGGAGGTAGTTGGGAGCTGGATGGGGGCGAACAAGCTGAAATTAAATCCTGATAAGACAGAGGTTCTTCTGGTCCAGAAGTCTGCGACTCAGGTACTGGATCATTCTGAAGGAGCAGGTCTGCAGCTTGGGGGTTCTCCTGGATGCGCAGCTGCTCCTGGATTCTCAGGTGGCGGCTGTGGCCAGGGGGGCTTTTGCCCAGCTTCGGCTGGTGCGCCAGCTGCGACCGTACTTGGATCGTGCAGACCTGGCCACAGTGACCCATGCCCTAGTGACATCTAGACTAGATTACTGCAATGCGCTCTACATGGGGCTGCCTTTGAAGACTGTTCGGAAACTGCAACTAGTGCAGAATGCGGCGGCCCAGGTGGTTGCCGGGGCTTGTCGGTTCGACTCAGTCAGACCGTTGCTTTGGCAGCTACACTGGCTGCCGGTTCGTTTCCGGGCACAATTCAAAGTGCTAGTTTTGACTTTTAAAGCCCTTAACGGCTCGGGTCCAGGGTATTTGAGGGACCGCCTCCTTCCTTATAATCCGACCCGTACTCTGAGGTCATCAGGGGGGGCCCTGTTAACTGTGCCGCCATTGACGGAAGTGAGGGGGATGGCAGCGCGGAATAGGGCCTTCTCGGCGGTGGCGCCCCAATTGTGGAATTCCCTCCCCTTGGAATTAAGAATGACTCCCTCTTTAGAGGCCTTTCGGCGGGGCCTTAAGACGTTTTTATTCAGGGCTGCTTTTAATGTCTGACATGGTGGGCTGACCTTTTAACAAATGGTTTTAATATATGTAAATGCTGGTGACCCACTGGGATTGTTTATTTTTAACTTAAGTTTTAATTAATTATTTTAATGTGTTTATAAATTGTTTTAATGTTTATATGTATTTTAATATGTTGTAAGCCGCCTTGAGTGCCCTCGGGAGAAAGGCGGGCTACAAATTCCTAAAATAAATAAATAAATAAATATTTGGGACTACAAGATGAGAGACTGTTGGGGTCAGAAAGTGTGATTCCCTATGCAGCCTGAAGGCCTGATGAGCTTTTCAATTATTACTTAAGCCACGTACAATAGAGTGCATCTCTGTCTGATTATTGGGTTGGTTCACTTCACATATGGATTTTCATCAGAACTGCAGTGTGTTTGAATGAGCCGTTCCAGATTAAAACACACACACACACACACACACACACACACACACACACGAGAGAGAGAGAGAGAGAGAGAGAGAGAGAGAGAGAGAGAGAGAGAGAGAGAGAGAGAGAGAGAGAGAGAGAGAGAGAGGAACAGAACATTCATATCACCTGAAATCACATCTAATGCTATGTGTTTTTGGTGAAATCAGTTTACATATTGAGCTATGAGTTATCAAGTGTTGAACAATCACCAATGCTGCTTCACATGCAGGCATGAACTGGTCCCATGTTTAATAGGATCATACATATAGGCTTGAATTCAACAAACAGTGGCCAGAGCTCTGCTCACAAAATAGAGCTCTCCTGCCCCCTCTTCCCCACTGCAGGTCCTTGTAACACCCTTGAGCATCCTCAAAACTGGTCAGGTGAGGGATCCTTGGGAGCTGTATGGGAGGCTGCTGATGGCGGAGAGTTGGTGAAACTGCCAAAGTCCTATTCTATGAGTGGAGATATCCTGCGCTCCCGCTAGGTTCCCTTTGGATCCAACGCATAATCACGAATGTCAATTAGAATTCCCACTTCCCCTATAAGGCAGCAATTTTACAATTCTTCAAACTCACTATACTCTAGATATGCTAGCGTATCTCCACGTATGCCAGCACAATGTCAGAAAAGCACTGTGCCAGTGTAACGTGGATGCCAACACAGTCAGTCAGTCAGTCGCAGTGGCGTTCCTGCAGTAGGGGCTCAACAGTAAGTCGCGCCCCGACTGACTACCGCGTTCACGAACCAGAGCGAGGAGGCCCCGCCCCTCGCCGTCGGAGCCATTCCGCGCAGCGAAGCTGAACGTGCAGGGCCTCCTCGCTCTGGTCAGTCAAGAGCAAAACAGGGAGGAGACTGGGCATAACATGAGAGGGATGTGGGCAGGACAAGGAGGAGTTGGCATACAACATACCCTAACCCCCTTCAGACAATTGACATGCCCCCAATGCCAGAAAAACTCTATGCCAATGATGGAACTGGTGTAGCAGGAACAAATGCATAGGGAACAATGAGGAAGTGAAAAATACTAGAAAATTGCACTACCTGCCACCCACCCTTCCTATGACAGAGCATAGAATATGGTGAAACCCCTCAAGGCACACCAACCCCATTATAGAAGCCCCTGTCAGGGAGCCTATAGAGACGGGGCACGTGGAATGGGGCTATACCTCTCTGGTCCCTCAAAGGGGTACTCTGGTGATGGGATCCCTGGTGAAAGGGAACTTGGAGCACAGAGGGAGCAACAACCGCTTGTCTCTCGTGACAAGTATAGCAAGATAGTTTGCTAAAATGTGTCTTCTCAGAATGCAGGTTTTCTGCCCCAAACACAAACATGCCCCATGCAGAAATACCCAACAGGAATACCTCAGCATCTCACCTCAACAGGGGAAGCAAGCACAGTGTACCCCACACAGGTAAGCAAAGGGGGGATCCCGTGCCACCACACATTGATGCTGCATCTCTGTCTCATGTCCCTATCCACCCCTCTACCCTTCTGGATTGGCGAATGTGTCTTTGCTATCAACTTACTTCAGCTGGGGCAGGGAGGGCAGATCAGGCCTGGGAGGGGGGTAGTTTCGGTGGTGGCACACCCTGTTCCTGGGGCTGATTCGCCTTCCCAGTTCAACGTGGACTTGCACCAGCTACCGTATAGAGCTGGCGCAGGTCCAAGTTGACCCACTGACCCACAGGGGCTTGCCCCAGGGCAAGAGAACAAATGTTCCCTTACCCCAAGGAGGCCTCCCAAGGCCGAAACTCCCCCCAAGATTTAGCAGAGCCCGCACCAGCGCTGCTGCATCATCACGCACGGCGTTGCAGTGGATCGGACTGTATGTGTTTTTAATTATTTTGGAGAGGGGGTGTTCTGGAAGTTTCAGGGGACTATGTGAATATTTGTTGAACACAGAAGAAGCAACTATATATTAATTTAAACCTTGTAAATGTTTAAATATTTGGCCTTTTTCCCCAGTTGACAACAATTTTTTTCTGATGTTCCTTATTCTCAAGGCCCATATCTAAAAAGGTTTGATTGAAAGGAAAGCACTTCTTCTCCATCATTAAAATTATCCGGGTATTGTGAGTTTGAATATCCGGGTATCATGAGTTTTAGAGTTTGAAAACAGTTCTAATGCTTTGCAGACTGTATTACACAGACATTGATACAAAAATAGGTTTCAAGGATATGAATGGGCAGTTTGTCAAACCTGAAGTGCTGATATGCTCAGATGTTTGGAGCATTTAATTTACTTGCTAATTCGAATTCAGAATCTAGTAACATTCAGATTGTGACCATGGAATCCTAGGACTGTTCATGCTTCAAGGCAGCCTTGATGAATTCTTTAAATCTGTAAGCTGTGCAGATTTGTTTAACGAACAATGGGCTAAGAAGTCATCAGCAGAAGGCAGTAAATGTTGCCCAAAGCCAGAGCTTTCAGTGAGCTGAGCTCCAACACATCATCGACAAAACTTCTGCCCATACCAGTTGCCCTTTCCATTGAATAGAAGAAATTGATCCAGACACCTCTAGGAATGAATACGCAGATCTCTATCCTCCATTAAATTGAATGGAGCTGCCCACATAGGCTGGCATCAAAACATTGATACCCATAAGAAGTCATTAGGTCAAGAACAGTTTTAGGATTTCTAAGTCAGATTCCTCCCCAAACCCGAGATTTCTGAGGTGGGGTAGATGCATCGACCCAAACCTGAGACTGCTAAACTTTGACAAATCGGGGGAAAACCCTGGTATTTGGACAGAGCTCAAAGGTAAAGGATCCATCCGCTGTCCAAGAAGGGCCTGAGATTAACTTAACTGCCTTTCTGCCTGAGGAAAAAGAAAAAAAGCTGAAGAAACAGAAACATTTTGGATAAACTGGCAAGTCTAGTGAGTATATTCTACTTGTCTCTCAAATGTCCATTATATGACAAGGGCTGCTGCCTTAGACAACCAAATAATAACTGCCAATGATTTTTTTTTTCCTCGTTCAATAGTTAATTTCAGGAGCTCTCTTTCCATATGACTTGATTACTCTTTTAGAAAATGTTTTAACACTGTGTAGATTGTGTTGAGAATAGAGTAGGTTTTTTTCAATGAAGACAAAATCCTGTCAACCTATAACTACAGAGAGAACACTATTATCCACAGCTCTTTCTCTCCATCCACAATAAAAGGGCAACAATTATTGATTGCAAAGAAATCCGCTATTTTTTTTCCTTTCTTTCACCTCTTACACAATTGGAAAGCTTAATTATTTTACCAAAAATGTATGACTTGTATTCATTTGTGTCAAGAATGGTTCTGCTTTGCCACCTGTTTATTATTCAGAAGTTAATGTTGTCCATACATTATTTTTCTGGCAGTATTTTCAAATATCATTAACAGCCCAATACTGTCTAGCAGGGTGTAGCAGCTCAAATAAGGTGCCCGCCGCATCCTACACAGGATTGGGCCTGCACCGGCACAGCCAGAGGCCTCCTTAGGGTAAAGGAATGTTTGTCCCCTTACCCCAAATAGAGCCCCAGCTGCCCCAATGGGTCCACTCAAATATGCGCCAGCTATTTTGCTGGCACACATTCGAGCCGGCCATGTAACACGGGCCAGACCCTGGAAAAGGGATAGGATTCGGCATAGCATGTTGCTGACAGTCCCTCCCCCCTCCTGGAACCAGCTAACCAATCCCACACACACACACCCCGGAATGCCCTGTTCTGCCCACCCCATGCCTCTCCACTGCCTGGCGGGGACTTAGCTGTCCACCATGGTACTCCACCATTCTGTGACCCCGGTGGAGCAGAACAAGCCTCTCTGCCAGTGCCACTTACTTGTCGGGTGCCATAAACGTGCTTTCTGGCATGTTTGTGACACCATAGACCGGCAGAGAGATTGCTCCATCAGTCTAATTGTAGACAGGACTGCGCTGTAACTGGCTCAGCTAGAATCTGATAGCCTAATACTATCTCTTTGATCAATCAACATTTGGACTTCAGTTTTAGGATCAGTGGGCAATCCTCCAAATGGCAGAAACTATCTACCCCTCCAAAATGTATATTGACTGGTTGTATAACACTCAATGAAGTGCACAGAGTAAATGAACTTTATTCTCATAGTAATAAGCCAGCTACAATAGATAGGAGCAGATACAATTAAAGGAGATGTAATTTGTTCATGAACTATATACAGTCTAACCAATGATATGGATAGAATCTTTCATATGTATATTTTGCAAAACCTAATTCCAAGAGCTGTTCAGAACCAAGCCTAACTGTTTACTCAGTAATAAGACCCATGTTTTTTAATTGATTGATTGATTGATTGATTGATTGATTGATTGATTGATTGATTGATTGATTGATTGATTGATTGATTGATTGATTGATTGATTGATTGATTCACTGATTTCAGTGGGACTTCTTTCCAAGTAAGGTCAAATTCATGTGATTGTGGGTTGTTGCTGAAAATGAAAACACATGTCAAGTTCCCCCTTTTCTTAAAGCATATAGTTAAGGAAACACATGATGTGGTGCTGCTGTGTAATGTACTTCCCCCATCCCCACAGATCTCCTCCTCAATAAGTGGAGAGTTTCCCTCTCTTTTGGTCAATATTATTGACAGACAATATTGTAAGGGGAATGCAGGAAAATGCACGCTGTGATGACATAGTAAGTTGCACATTTCCTTAAGTACCACTTTAGTGAGAAGAGGGAGATCTTGACATGGGTTTGCTGTTTTGGGCAATGCATCTAATTCCAGGTAATATGTTCTTAAAATAGGAGCCATAGAATGATTCGGAGCTATCATTTGAAATGTCAACACCTATTTGATTGACTTTTTTTTAACTGTCATAGCTGATCTATAAAAGGAACAATATCAAGTTCGTCACACGTTGAATTCAAGGGAATAGATTCAAAGCAAGTGTTTAAGGTAGAAACATCTTTAAATGTAGGTGCTCAGTTTCCACCCAGTGTTGCAAAACTGTGTGTCATGTTGCAACTTTGTTTTAAACAGTAGACTTTTGCAAAACACATATTGGGTAATCCAGAGTGTATCTTTATCCTTGTGTGTACATAGCAACCTTGCCAGTCTGGTTCACATTAAAAAAATAAGAATTTGCCCTTGGACAGAAATTTAGCAAGACACTGAACAGAGGGGAAAGAAATTATGTTCACGTATTATGTTCATTTCACAGAGGTGTAACATTCCCAAAGCTGGAAGGTGCTTTGAGAGACATTTTATACAGCTGTATTAAATTAGGGTTCCTAAAATTGTGCAACACTGATTGCAAAAAATAAAAATAAAAATGTTATTAAGCTGAAAATTAGCTGAGAATTTTAAAAACAGAGCAATGATTAAATGCTGTTTCAGAACTCACCATTTGTGAATGTATTGTTGGAGAGGGAAAATGACAGAATTTGTCATACCTAGTTTATGGCTCATATTGATGATGCCTCCTAACGGCAGGTTCTAGTCCTATGAACAAGTGTTAGGCCTGGCTGACACTTGGACTTGATCAGTGTTAATAAACGTCTTGCATGAACCTTCACAGAGCAAACCCCACAAACAGAACTTTCAAATGCACACAAGGGTTTGCAATGGAGTCCATTCACACATTCAGGGCGCAATCCAATCCTACTTATGCCACCGTTGTAACCAGCGGCGCAGCAAAAACGGGAGGCCCCAGAACGGAAAGGGGATTCAAATCCCCTCCAAAAGGGAATTCAAAGGGGATTTGAATCCCCTTTCCGTTCTGGGGCCTCCCGTTTTTGCTGCGCCACTGGTTACAATGGTGGCGTAAGTAGGATTGGATTTCACCCTGCGACTTCTTGTTGACTAACCATTAGTTGACTGGACCATGCCGTCTAGAGTTTAGAGGGGAGCTGGGAGAATTGTGTTTAGTTTGAGCAAGCACTAAATAGTCCAGTTTAGCTACTGTTGTGCTAAACACATCAATTTTGATTGTTGTCATGATTTAAGGGAACCACTTCACATGGTGCAGCTCTAATGGACACACATTAGCAACACGGGGTGTGCACAGGGCTCAGAACAAATTGAAACAGCAACAAAGATCGTTTCTGTCAGTGCAGTAGTAATTTGTTCAAACGCAAACAGCCCAGGGAAAGAAAGAATACAACCCATATGTATGAATGGGGAGGTGTCATCTGTTGCCCCTTTTGCATGTCTACCTAGAAGTAGGTCCTATTAAGTTCAGTGGGGCATACTCCCAGAAAAGTTTACATGGAATTGCAGCCTAAGTTAAACTGCTGCCTTGGCCTCAAAGTACATTTAAAGTTGTGCCCAGATGCACATTATCTGGGAAGTGGGTTAAAAAATGGAGAGTGCTATAGAAAAAAAATTGAGGAAGGGCTCAAATACTGTATACACTTGAAGGGCTAATTGCTACTTTAGGGGGCAATTTTTGGTAAGTAAAGGTCAGGCAAGGAAATAATCCTCTCCTCCCTGCATGGTGTGGTCCTGACTGAGATCGCCGCCTATGGCTGATCTTGGAGAGAGGTGCTTTCAGGACATGCTTTAGGACATGCTCCGATGAACGTGTGGTTTGACCCTAAACCATCAGTTCTGTAAGAGAAAATGCCATACATGTCGCCTTGGGCATTTGCCTCAGCATGGGATAAGGCAGGATATAAATTTTTTAAATAAATAAATGTCAATAATAATCAGCTGGACATTTCAGATGTGAGAAAAGTGGTCATCCTTACACAACATGCCATCACAATGGAAAGGTCACTTTCTGTAGTAGAGTGTCCAAACGTTTTACAAAATCTCTTTATTGACTAGTGAACTTCTTTTTCACGTCATTTCCTACAGAACATTTATCATTGCCCTTCTTTTGTACCCAGAGGAGTCAATTTTAAGAACTCCATCAGGACATGTCCTGTAGAGCGTTGCTTTTGAACATCTGAACTGTACCATCCCATAACTAACAGCACAACTATATGCATCTCTACTCAGAAGTAAGGCCCATTGAGTTCAATGGAACTTACTCCCAGGTAAGTGTATATAGGATTGCAGCCTCGCAGCCCAATCCTACCTCTTTATGAAAGTTCTGCTGTAACTATGTAAATTGCCATATGGCAGTGCACACAGCTGGCACATGTGTCACACCTCTGGCCATTTGCAGCATCAGCCTGGAAGCACATGATGGCCTCCTGGCTTTTGCACCACCGCCAAGGGCCTTGCGCTACTGGCAGCGCAAGGCCCAGATAGGACTGGACCATAAGAAAGGAGTGTGTTATGTTATCCATTGATTCACAGTAAAACACTGCATTCTAGCTAAGAAGGAGGTATACTTATCTGGTGGACACATCTACAGAGGGAACTATATGACCAACTATATTTCTCACCTAATTTTACCATAGGATGCAGTTTCTATCCAAAAGGAAAATTTTGGACTGTTGCTTCTTATGGCTCTGCCTTTTGATGCACCATCACTTAATTAAGCTGTTCTGCGGTCGCATCACACAATTAATCCATTTCAGTCTGGGTCACTGCAACCCCAAGCCACTATTTTCAGTAGAACATCTTGTGAAGGATGAGCAATTTACTCATGCCACCACTGTAATTATTCTCCCCTTTCATATGTCTGCTAAGTGCCTATAGTCTGATAATCTCTACGTGAAGCTATTACATTAACAGCTAATGTGGGCAGGCAACTCTGTGCTTTCACAAAAGAGGTATTGACCTCCAGAAAATGTTAGGAGGCATATCATGCATTCAACACAGCTAAGTCGGCTTTTATTCCTGGTTTATGAAAGAGCCCTGAGCATCTTGCATGGTCAAACCTTAGACGTGGCCAACATTACATGATTTCTGAGAACGTACATCATGCAGCACATCATTTTTAGTTCTGCTCTCTTCCCCTGGTTATTTTCTTTATTTTTAATGAGTAATTCCTATCCAATAGGCTAAGAATTTTAATCAGCCATGTGGAATACAGTTGATAGTTTGCTGCCACAAATATTGGATTAATATTGGAGTTTCTTTAGCAACAGAACAATTTTGCTAAAAATGGATAGACAGCTGTTATTATAAATGTTGTAGATTATGAGAACTGTTTGATGGTATTGATTCAGTGCTATGAGTCTCCCTCCCATTCTCCAATGCAGTTTGGGTGGGAATAATTTATTTGATTGGTACATGGACAGAGAGAAGATGCAAAGGACCATGGGTGCAATTCAGATCCAGCAACGTGTTCCTATGGGGTGACAGAGCCCAGGGTTCAGGATTTTGTCATCAAAGAAGCCAATGAGGGATGGGTACAGGGGCAGGAAACTGGGGAGGGTTTTTTTTATGCTCCTGCAGACTATATTCCTCTGCACTTCAGCAGAGACCTTACATAGTGCAGGAGCCCCCTTGAGCTCCAACACATGATCGTTTGGGGTTTCCACATCACTCAGAAGCCTGGGCCTGGCCTTAGGATCCCAAAACATCCCTTGAGTCATTCATCGTCCTTCATTGAGAGGCACTACCAGCACATCTTGGAGTAATGCTTTTCATCCCTCACAGATCTATGCATCGTTCATCACCTTCCAGTTCCTACTGGAGCTAGTTGAACCTCTCACTGTTTGGGCCCGCGTCAGGAATTGGTTGTGGTGAGATAGACTGAGGTTTGGGGGTTTGCGGTTGGGAGTGTGACAAAGAAGCTACTGAAGCAGGAGCTACATTTCGCCCAGTCCCCCTCGGATCTAGACTCTGTTTTCCCCAAGCAAATATAATTCCCCTTTAGTGGTCTGCCTATGGGAGGGTTAATTTGGAAAGCTAATGGGCAGGATCTGATCCCCTTTCCAGCTGATGGTGTGTGAACCAGGGTCCTTCTGTCAAAACAACCTTCTATGGGGAAGGAACAGATTTGGCAAAAGCATATTTCAATAAACCTTTTCCAGGTGTGTGTGTGTGTGTGTGTGTGTGTGTGTGTGTGTGTGTGTGTGTGTGTGTGAGACAGAGAGACAGAGAGACAGAGAGACAGAGAGAGACAGAGTGCACGCCAGTTGGAGAAGTCCTACATCCTACCAACATTTTGCAAATGGCAACAAATTTGGGGAGAAGGATAAACTTCCTGCGCTCCTGGTTATTCCCTTTGCCAAACTGGAAATGTGGGAAGCTGATGTCAGAGGAAAGATTTGCTTGTACAATACTTGCCTTTAGCATATACCCAAAGACACAAATATACAAGCCAAGTCATGGTCCAGTCAAAGTAAAGCATTTCTACAGCCCATTGATTTTCAACAGGCGTGTTAAGAACGTCTTTCATTTCACCTCACTGAAGTCAGTGAGACTTGACAGTTCTTAACTTTGGTTGTATCATGCCTGCTGTGCTGGTATACCCAAAGTGCAGATTTTCCTCATTTCTGAATCCAACCAGGATAGAACCAGACTTCAGCCTTATTGAATGCAAACCTTTCAGTTCTCCAGGATGGCTTTCTAAATGTGTGATTAGATTATTTTAACTCTCAGCCATTGAAATATGAAAGCAGCTGCAATCTGTAGTACTGGTGTCAGTCAATAGCGCATTGAGATCCTCTTATATTTTACAAGCACATGTGAATGGCTTGCAAAATTGTAGGCAGCATAAGAGACCAGCTGAAACCATGACGCAGTCACTGGCTGTATCTTTGGCTTCTGCAAACTCTGACTCAGACTAAACAACCTGTGTCGGTCTGAGGCTTGAATGAATGCAGCATTATTGATCGAAGGCTGTTTGACTGATAAGCATTTGAGGTTATGGGAAGAGATAAAACCATTTATCACATGTAAAAATAAACACTGAAAAGCTTACCTGCCTTTGAACCACATGATAAGCTATCTCAAATGGGAGCACTATAAAACTGGTGTTTCCATTACACACACCATTCTACGAATCACTGAGCATGCTAGCGTTCCTGGAAAGACGGCTTTTCTGTGCAGATCTCAGGTAAGGAGGACAGGTGGATAAGGGAAGGAGGCAAGAGGTGAAAGCAAAACAGGGAGAAGGCTTGAAAGCAACAAAAATAGAGGTAGTGATAGTGGACACAAATATACATTGACAGAGAATCTTCTGGTCTTTTTCCACAGTAGGCACTCGGGGAGGCTAATTTGGAGCCACTCCAGATGTAATGGTGTGGTTTCCAAAGGTGAGCCCAGACATGTGGCAATGCTCACCAATGCTTGTTGTCCATATCAGTCTTCCTAGGGCCTATTCTGTGAGCAGGATTGGAAACACACACACCATACTCTAGGGTGTGATTTTTGACAAACATAGAAGGACAAGGGAAGGATGAGCAAAGATACACCAGCAAGTGGAACAGATGTTCTCAAGCCAGTTTGAATGATGGAAATGCCTCCTTATGGGAGGAGACAGTTGGATAAAAAGGTCGCTAGCTGCCAGTAAGTTCAGGTGGCCTCTTCTCCCACAGAGAACCTGCTGAAATGGCCATCCTCCATTTTGCTGCCTGTGAATAGTGGAAGGATTTTGGCTTAGTCCTAACTGCAAAGATATCAACACAGTACATGATTACAGCGCAATCCTATCCAACTTATGCCACCAGCTGAGCTCTGCTGAATCCAAACCTACTTAGGCCGCTGTTGTAATCAGTGGTGCAGCAAGAACGGGAGGCCCCAGAATGGAAAGGGGATTCAAATCCCCTCCAAAAGGGGAATTCAACGGGGATTTAAATCCCCTTTCCATTCTGGGGCCTCCCGTTCTCGCTGCACCGCTGGTTACACCGGTGGCATAAGTTGGACAGGATTCAGCAGAGCTCAGCTGGTGGCATAAATTGGATAGGATTGCGCTGTTAGTTTTATTTGCATCTCATCCTTCCTTGAAGGAGCTCAGAACGCATTTTCCCCATCACAATGACCTTGTAGGTTGAGTTGCACTGAGGGAGACTGGCTTTCCCAAAACCAAGGTCACTGAACAAGATTTGAACCTGGGTTGCCCACCACATCCAGATTCAACCCTCTCCTCAGTGAGCAAAAGAATGCTCCTGCTGCTTGTCATTTGGCTTATTTGTTACACTTCTATGCCACCTTTACTCTGAGGAGCACCTTACATATGGTTCCGAAAACGTTTCCCATCCAAACAGCTTACAAGATGACCAGACTTGGCAGTCAAAATGCTTTCTGCCTTCAGACCATTTTCTGGGTCACCTTACTATATATGTTACTATAGTTTCAAATCTCTTTTCTGGATATCTCTGCTCTTTTCTCTCCCACCCACCCCCTGCCACTCCACAAAAAAAGAAAACAAAAACAAAGCAAAAAACAGCCCAACGGGTTTCAAGTAAAGGTGTATGTCTGCAGCACTCAGCAGAGGCTATTCTAGGAGGCCCCTGTTGTGTGGAATACTAATTCCAAAAGCAGCACTTCTTACAGCAATGACTGACAAGTGATGCCAGTTCCAGAGTATCGGGCGTGCAAAGGAGGAGGAGAGCTGCCAGTGGATAGTTACCGGTATATGTACAGAGGAAATCAAAATGGCCTTGAAAGCTTCATAGTAGCTTCTTCACCTACCCCCAGATTGATTGCATAAAGGTAAACTCAGGTCCTGTGAAAGAGACCACATTCCCAAATACAATAATCGTGATACCTTGAAGCTGTTATAGGGGCAGCAAGAGAAGCAAGTTTTGTAGCATGGATATTTTCATGATCAGACATATTGTAAAAAAAGGTAGAGATTTTTATGGGTTAAAAAATCATGTACAAATTTTAAAATATCAACAAGTAAGAGGAATTCCAGTTTAAAATATATAAAAATATTTAAAAACACAAAAAATACACATAAAATGTCAAAATGCGTTGGGACTGATATTGACATTTTATGATGTTGATATTTTAAAATTTGTACATGATTTTTTAACCCATAAAAATCTCTACCATTTTTACAAGCAAGTTTTGCTTTTATTCTAAATAGTGCCCATTAGGAAGGCTGCCAAATTCTGCCCTAGCCAGAATCTGCACCTAGTGTGAACTGCGGGGAACCCACCTTTTTCAGCGGGCGCTCCTAGGGATCAAGGGTGGGGAGAGCAGCGCTGGCCTCTTTGCCTGTGTGGCCTCCTTGCTGGGTGATGCAAACATGCCTTACAGCTTAGAGAGGATTGGGCTGCCTGTAAGTGCTCTTAGAAAAGTCATTACAGTCTTCTTTGGCATCTCCCTGAGAATTTCAGCTTTCATTGAAAAAAAAAACAACACATCCAGGTTTCTAGCCTTTATGACTTAAAAAGAAGGGCTTGAAAATGCATAAGCAATGTGTGATGAGATCTTGAATGCCAGAGAACAAGTTAAATAATATTTCAGTGATTGGAGTGGGGCTTCAATGTCATTGTCCCTCCGATGGGTTGCAAAAGTTTTTATAACACAATAGTCTAATCTTGTACAATTTACATAGCAGGTACAGTTTCCTGTTTAGGTTGAACATTCATGCAGGTTTCTGGAGTGCATTCCACCTACCTTTAGCTACAGCCTCTTTTATTATGTGGATAATCTAATCTTCCACTGAGAGGCTTATGATTGTCTTACCTATGTTTTCAGTCCCACTCTACAAGGTTGTCAGTCATTTGTCTCAGCTTAAAACAACCCAAAAGTCATCTTTAGACAACAGTCTTTCTCCCTTGAATTTCCACAACTGATAATTCCCATTATTCAGTTTGGCCACTACAAACTTCATATCTGCACTGCATGCCATTCTCTGCTTGTGGATAGTCAGTTGTGCCTTGCCCCTTCTATTGAATCACAGCTATAGGTTTCTTGTCTGGCTCTGGGTCCGTAACCTGTTAGCAGAGCTAAAAGCACCAATCAGTCCCACATACCGCAAAGATGAGCTTACTACAACAAAAAAACTACAGGCATTGTACCCAAGCAGAACAACAGGAAGCCAAGAAATTAAAGAGGAAGTTAATCAAATGTGAGAAAGAGAAGCCACCAACAAGATCTAACCAACTAACGAGACAGGTTACCCTACTGTTGGTGGAAACCACCCTTTGCATTTACACGCGATGTAACTATACACTGGTGATCTCCACTCACATGCCTTCCCCTCTCCAGATATCACCCTAACCCATCAGCTATATTAGGGAGAGTCAAACTCCAGCATCCATTCATTCTTGAATGGCCATCATGAACACTCTCAAGTGGTGTTAAGAGCATAACAATAGCAAAAAGAATATGGTTGACCATCTTCATCGTGTCCTTGTTCAGAAGATGAGCTGGTGAAAAGCCTTTTCAAATGCTGTTCATGCCCGATGGATTGTATATACCGATATCTCTCTTGAAGGGCACTTGCTATTGAAACCACTAAAACATATTTCAAAGGGTAAATAGGCAGAATATGATGCTTTGTCGTGGTTCCCATTATGGTTCTTAGCACTGGGTCACTTATTCAGTCACCTGTCTTCCGTTCCTACTGCAAATCAAACTTCATGAGCCTTCTAAAGAACCAGATGTGTCATAATGCTTTAAAAACCAGATGCATTCTACATCAACAAGATGAAAAGCAGAAGTTAACTATATGAAGGTCTCAGAAATGAAACCTCCCCCAGGTTTTCCTGCCTGGAGAGATTATCACTGTCATACTCGTCCAGCCAAAGGGTCTAACTCCCATAAGGAGGCTGGAAAAGAGGGATCCTTGAAATCCTACCCCCATCATATCTTCCATCCCAAAGTAAATGGATTTTAACCCTCTTATGGATGCAAATTAGAGAGGTAGTTGATGTGTCACAGAAACCAATGGCTATGCACAAATAAATGCTCATGAGAGCAATGTAATGGCAGAAGAAGTGTGCACGAAGATTATGGTCGGCGTTTTTATGAACAGAGCATGCCAGAACCTGGAAATCTCTTTGCATGGAAGTATCCACTGCAATCTGCTAGGAGTCCCTCTTTTGACATGACACTGTTACAAGTGTAGTCTACTTGCCCTAATATCAACCAGTTCTAATAATGTATGAACCACCACAAGAGTGAGGCCCCTAAATATGCCAAAACTAGAACTTGTTTTGAAAGTGATTCTAATTCAATTTCCAAACATGCAAAGTATTGTACACTTAATGATCCGAGAGCACTACTGCACATGGAACAAACACCTGTACAAAGAAGCAGTGCAGACAAATGGTTCAGGGGCTCAGTGAACTCTTCATTCCAATAACACCCAACTGGGCACAAAGACTAATAACATAGACAAGGAGAATAATAAAAAAGCCAATGAAAATCTGTGTTGGAAAGGAAACAATAAAAGTCTACAACAGGAAATATGATGGTGCAAGCTCATTGTGTTATTAGACTTTAACTGCTGTAGAATTAGAACAGCTAAAGCTTTCTAAGTACCTTTCTGCATTTTAGAGACACTTTCTCTGTACCATTCTCTAGCATGTAAAAAAAAAAACACTATATGGACCAGAATTGTCATAATTTTATTGTGAGACTAAACAAAACAGGCTCCGAGCAACACGGGTTTGTCAAGTTAGTCAGATGTATTAGTTAACATATGGATTACTCTCATTGTATCATGAGAGCTGTATCATGAGTAGTGCAAGAGCGAAAGATCAAGTGAGTGGTGCACTTGAATACACTTCTAAGAGGCATGTGAAAGTTGGAAAACCTCCCAGAGTCAGATCAGACATTTCACACTCTAGCATGCAGGGAAGGAATGGTTAATCCTTCTACCAGCTCCTTCATCCTGCCAAATTCATTTCCTCATATTGTCATTTGCCTCCGAAATGGCTGTTCACAGCAAGCAACTATTCTGAGAGACAAATAGCAGCTTCAGGGAGATTTCCAGTGGGATCACATTTCCTACACACCACAGACATGACCAGGATTAGACCTCTCACATCTCTGTGTGTGTATATGATAAGAAGCAGTTCTGTGGGTTAAGAACATAAGAAGAGCCTTGCTGGATCAGGCCAAAAGCCATCTAGTCCAGCTTCCTGTATCACACAGTGGCCCACGAGATGCCTCAAGGAGAACTCAAGACAAGATAATACTTGTAACCTGTTGCCACTCCCTTGCACCTGGCATTTAGAGATAGGCTACCTCTAAAAACATAGAGGTTGACTGTTTCAAAGTATTTGAAAAGATTTGTGAGACAAGGCCTTACAGAGGTTGCATGTAGTCATCATGGTTTGTAACCTGTGATGGACCTTTCCTCCATAAATCTGACCAATTCCCTATTTAAGGCATCTTGGCCAGGTTAAATAGGGAAATAAACTCCCTATTTAAGGCATCCATTGGAAGAATTTCCACGTATTAATTATGCACTGGGTAAAAACATATTTCCTTTTGTCTGTTCTAACTCTCCTGCCAGTCAATTTTAGTGGATGTCCCCTGGTTCTGGTGTTGTGTGAGAGGGAAAGACTTCCCTCTATCCATCCCATGCATAATTTTATATGTCTCACAGCCCAATCCTACCTAACTCCCAGCACAGCAACACAGTGGCACCAACATGGCATCTGCTGTATCCCGTGGGAGAGTTTTGGCATTTGACATTTGTTCTCTTCCCCCAGGGTAAGCCCCCGCTGCCGCCATGGGTCAACTTGGACCTGCACCAGCAATATCACTGGTGCAAATCCATGTTGACCAGTGAAGGTGGATCAGGCCCAGGAAGGGGGTTAGGATCTGACAGGCACTGCTGCCAAACCTGCCCCCTTCCTGAGCCTAATCCGCCCTCCTCCCCTTCCCATCACCTCTCCATTCCGTCCACTCCCGCTCCATTCCACCCCTTCCCGCCTTCCTCTCGATTTCTGTATGGTCTTACCATCGGTGGTGGGCACCCAGTGTCCGTTGTTGCATGAACTTGGCTGCTCAACACTTGCAATGGTGGCCAGGCTGCGCTTGCTGGCATTGTCACATTTGTGACAGCCGTAAAACTGTTTACACTGCAGGAACGCTTGTTCCGGCAGCATAAACGGCCCATAGGATTGGGCTGTCAATCATGTCCCCCCTCAGGCGCCTTTTTTTCTAGAATGAGGAGCCCCAAATGCTGTAGTCTTTCCTAGTAAGGGAGGTGTCTCAATCCAATAATCACTTGGTTCACTCTCTTCCACTGGCGCCGCTGGAGGTGGGGTGGAAAGCTAAGTTCTGCAGGCTTCCGCCCCACCGCCCCACGTGCAGAGACTCTCCTGCGCATTGCTTTCTCTCTGCTGACGGGCTCCTATGATGAGGGGGCGGGGCGCCTCATACCGGAGAGTAACGGTGGGGCGGAAAGCTGCAGAACTTAGCTTTCTGCCCCACCTCCAGCGACGCCAGTGCTCTCTTCTGCACCTTCTCCAGTTCCACTATATCGTTTTTGAGAGAGGCAACCAGAACTGGACACAATACTACAGATGTGCTCATACTATCAGTTTGTACAATGGCATAACAAAGTGACGCCTTGGCAGAAGTGGTGCTGCTGAACGGGCAGCCTGTGCGATAATTGGGCTCTCCCAGTGCCTTGGCAGCATCTCCCACTCTCACCCCTCTTGGTCTGCCCCTTCCCCTATGGTGTTCCTGACCTTCTGAGGCCTCCTTCCATCTCTCCCTCCCAGAGCTTCTGCAGAAGCAGTGCTGCTGAAAGGGCAGCACTGGGAAAACCCAGTTATCATGTGGGCCAGATAAAGAGCTTCCAAGCGCTGCATCCAGCCCACAGGTGATTGACACCCCTGGCTGCTCTAGCAGCCTATAGGGTTCAAATATGTGTTCATCTTCATGGCTTCTTAGACCTTAGACCTTCTCCATCATCGCTTGGAGACAATGCAGTTATTTCTTATTTATTTCATTGACATCCTATCCTTCCAAGGAGCTCAGGACAGCATACATTATTCTTCCTATCCTCATTTTATCCTCACAACAATCCTGCAAGGTAGGTTAAGCTAAGCAACTGCAACTGGCCCAAGGCACCAGTGAGCAGGGAATTGAATGTAGGTTTTTCTCAGCCCTAGTGTAACACTCTAAACCTGACATGATGCTGGTTCTGTGACTGATCAAGCAATGGATTGAGGCTGCAATGTGCAATATGCCTTCATTCTCAGGCAGCCATCTGGTTGTACTTTCTCCCATTGGAGTTAGATGAATTGCAAGGACTTTGTCCCAGCTGAGGGGCTATACTCCTCAAGTACAGATCTCGTCTCCAAGTCACAGGTCACAAGAGAGACTGGAGCATCATGGGACACATGTTGTTTAGCACCAGCAGTGTCATTTCTATGATTTTGGTGCAGAAAACCTTTGGAAAAAAAAAAAAAGAAACCACCACATACTTTGGTTTTAGCGGTAAAGCATAAAACTGTACAAAAGGCTTTCACACAAACCTCCCCAACCCAAGTACATTAGGTAGACATTTGGCTCATTTTTGTACAGTATAAATGCAATATCATTTCTTGTAAGTAAATGATAACATTTAAATGACAGAGACCTATGACAGCAATATATTGCAGATCACTTTAATAAAATCACAGCACAAAGAGTCCAAACTATTTCTTTTTTTCTTCTTCCATTTTTTACTGGTGTTCTCCTTGTCACCTGGAAGGGGGGGGTGTAGTTAATGAACAACAAGTTACTTGCTGCTGGTCATAGCTTGAAATCTGGCTCATAAAAAGTCAACACACGCCTAAGCACCCGTGTAGCAAGCATTATCACCTTGGGTTTTCATTTGTTTTTCTTCTAGCTGGCTGATTTTTAAAAGGGAGTAATGGCAATTTTTTCCCTGTAACATCGAGCGTGGGAGAGAAAAATAAAGGTATACCCTTCTGCAATAATGCCTTCGTGACTGAGTTGCACATCTGCAGAGAACACTGAACTACACACACACACACACACACACACACACACACACACACACACACACACACACACACACACACTTCTCACTCTGCAATATATAAAAAGCTTCCATTCAACAGCATGATTTACTTTGGGTGGTTTAAAAAAAGTCTGATGGGACAGAATGATTCTACCAGAGAATGCCATTTGCTTTCTCATTTTTTCCTCCTTCTCTCTCTCTCTCTCAGACATTGAACTTGAGCACTTTCAACTTCCATTGCCATTTCCAAGTTCCAGTCTCCATCTGGGACAGCCAATTTAACACACTGAAGCTAACAGGCTAGGGGCGCAATCCAGCCCAAAGTTAGGCCAGCGGAGAACACACTCTGCCGGCGTTCAATCTTGCAAAAGTGCTGTAAGGCACTTTTGCGGCACCAAAAGAGTAAGTGGCGCCGGCACAGAGGCCGGCACTGCTTACTAGGCCATGCGCTGGTCAGCGGGAGGATGTGGGGAGGGTGGACCAGGGTGGCAGGGGAGAGGGCGATTGGCTGGCCTGGGGGGGGGATATTGGCGGCGCGCACCACTGTATCCCTGTCCCCTTCCCAGGCTCGGCCAGCCTTACATGGCCTCCCTAGACATGTGCCAGCACATCCAAGGAGGCCATTAGGGCCTCCGGGGCTTATACCAGGGGAAGGGAATGAATGTCCTCTTCCCTCGAGGTGAGCCCCAGCCACGCTGGTGCAAGCTGCATTCTGCCTAGGATGCGGCGACCGGCCATTACGGCTGGCCACCACATCTTAGGCAGGATCAGGCTGTCCGTGGCTGGTGTTATGTCACGAGCTCATGACTCAATGAGATGCTGTTGCTCATGTGGATTTGGCCGCCTTCAGAGTTTTATAGATGTGTAGAGTGGGAGGGGATCCTTTTGCTTTTTTTTTTTTAATTCTGCTTTGAAATCGTTTACCAGGAGGATGGCATAATGAATGAGTGAATTGAGCTTTGTAAAGGCATCATTATTTTCGCAAGAAAATTAGATATCCTTCTTCTGTTATTAGTGGGCAATATATCACAGTGGCAACAATGATTACAACAATCAGAATGAAAACAAATGTTACCATAAAAGCTGCAATCCTAAGCATGGTTAGTGGGGAGCACTGGGCCACAGGCATAGATCAGTTCTGGGCCCCTTTAGCTACAGACCGGCTCTGCTCCTCCAGTTCATTCACCTCACTCCAGCCAGCTCATTCCACACTCTCTCCAGGTTACTGGGAGCTGAGATGAGATGACAGCAGCAGTTGGGGGGGAGGTTGCAGCAGTTCCTTGCCCTCCCTCTTTGGCAAGGAACTGGATTGCTCCCAGGCCACAAAACCACCACTTCATTGTCCTGTGACATCAATCATCTCCCCAAAGACCTACAGAGATTGGATAAGGAGCCCTAGACTGCCTTAAAAGAAACCCAGTTGATGGCATAGGACTTCTGCCTAGATGGGAAAATCTAAAATCATACGGTGATTCCACATTTTATTACCTCCATCATCCATGTGCAAGTTCAAAGTAGAGTGAAGAAAATCTAGAGACACCACACAACTTTAGATTTTCTGACAACTTCTAGACTGCCATGAGTCCCATGGTGGCAGCCAATTATGGATCAGCCAGAATCTAGTATATTTAGGACTGAACTGAAATGCCTCCCCTGACTTCACAAACCATGCTGTGAAGCTGAATGGCATTTCAGCAATCGGCAGGCCTCAAAAGAGAGTGAAGAGTGTGAACTTACCACAGTGAACTTACCACTAGTGGTAATGACGCACCTGACCTAGTAGCCCTGGTCTACTATATTTTTTTCCCGAGCACACTCCAGAGAGAGGGTAAAAATCATTGTTCTTACTCTGCTGGGCTTCATCGTGATACTAGTTGATGAGGTGACTAGTTGATATGATACTAGTGATGTGATACTGATGTGATGTGATACTAGTTGATGATTGTGAAGACCGTCAGAGTGAGGGCCATGCTTCCTGTCCTTGTATGAATTGTCAGAGGCGTCATTACGGTGGGGGCGGTGGGGGCGGTGGGCCCCAAGCGGCGGGTCATGGGGGTGTACCTGCCGCTGGATCTGTTGCTCTGTCCCGCGCTGGCTCCTTTTTGTGCAGCTGTTGTCGGCTGCAAGTTTGGCCCTCCTGCCCCCCCCAAGGCATCATTTGAATCCAAAAAGGGGCGAAAAAGTGCCAGGTGGCGTGCGAGGATGACGTCACGCCCCCCCAGGGGTGGGGCGTGTGGCATCTCGTGGGGGGTGTTGTGGCGGCGGCCCCTCCCCACAGGGGGTGTACTAGTAACGCTACTGTGAATTGTAATGTTAAATTAGATTTTAAAGATCACTTGGTCAGAGTATCTTTATAGACTTATAAGTATTTATATCCTTGCGCCATGCGCTCACCCTCTGCAACATTCCATGTACAAGAACAAGGGCCGGGGTGATTTATTGTGCTGTATAGAACTGGACATCTCAGGACTAACCTGTAAGAAACAACTGCAATTTGTCCACTTAACGACAATACAGTAGGACAAAGAGACATTAAAACAGAAATCAAACCAAATTCAAGCCATGTCCCCAAGGCTGCATTTCACATCTTTTACACAGAATCTATTAACCCCCCCCCCACTAATCTAATTTAAAAGTATTTTCTTACAATAGACGTTCAGAGCAGGAGAAATGACACATCAGTGTCTGTGGATTGGTTCCACATAGGAATAATAAGTTCAGTGGGTAATTCAACATGATTAACTAGACTTACCATTTGTCCCGGTTTCGCCGGGACAGTCCCGGAAATCGGACCCGATTCCCGGTCGGGTCCCGGGGGACGAATGGGCGCCGCCATCTTTTTTTTTAATTTCAAACTTACCGGGCAGCATCTTGGGTCACGAAATCTCACGTGATCCAAGATGTCGGCACCCAAATCTCGTGAGGGCATGATGCCCTCACGAGATTTGGGCGCCGACATCTTGGATCACGCGAGATTTCGTGACCCAAGATGCTGCCCGGGAAGTTTGAAATTAAAAAAAAAGATGGCGGCGCGGCGAGCGGGTGCTTCTCCCGGTCGTCAGCGCCACTGGGAGAAGCACAGTGCTTGCCCGCGTTGCGCGAGCCTGCTGGAGGCTCGCGCTGGCCGGGCAAGCAGGCTGTGCTTCTCCGGTCTCCCAGCGGCTCCATGCGGTGCCGCTGGGAGACCGGAGAAGCACAGCCTGCTTGCCCGGCCAGCGCGAGCCTCTAGCAGGCTTGAACAACGCGGGCAAGCAGGCTGTGCTTCTCTCCGTGCCGCTGGTCTCGCAGCGGCACCGGGAGAAGCACAGCCTGCTTTTTGCCCGTGTTGCGCGAGCTACAGGGCTCGCGCAACGCAGGCGAGCAGGCTGTGCTTCTCCCGGTGCCGCTGCGAGACCAGCGGCACCGGGAGAAGCACAGCCTGCTTCTTGCCCGTGTTGCGCGAGCCTGCTAGAGGCTCGCGCTGGCCGGGCAAGCAGGCTGTGCTTCTCCGGTCTCCCAGCGGCACCGCATGGAGCCGCTGGGAGACCGGAGAAGCACAGCCTGCTTGCCCGGCCAGCGCGAGCCTCCAGCAGGCTCGCGCAACGCGGGCAAGCACTGTGCTTCTCCCGCTGCGAGACCAGCGGCACCGGGAGAAGCACAGCCTGATCGCCCGCGTTGCGCGAGCCCTGTAGCTCGCGCAACACGGGCAAAAAGCAGGCTGTGCTTCTCCCGGTGCCGCTGCGAGACCAGCGGCACCGGGAGAAGCACAGCCTGCTTCTTGCCTTGTGTTCTCCCTGCGCAACGCAGGCGAGCAGGCTGTGCTTCTCCCGGTGCCGCTGCGAGACCAGCGGCACCGGGAGAAGCACAGCCTGCTCGCCTGCGTTGCGCAGCCCTGGCCCAGTTCTTGCCTTGCTTTGCCTTGCCGCGGCCCCAGCCTGCTTGCCGCGGCCCCAGCAGCAGCAGCAGCAGCGACCACGGACCAGTGACCAGCAGCGACCAGGTAAGCTTATTTTTAAATTATATATTTTTAATAGAAATATTAATTATTTATTTAAAAATTTCAGCCGCGCTTCGCGCGACAGGAGGGGGCGCTTTGCGCCCCCTTTACTTAATTAATTAATTATTTTAAATTGATTATTTATTTAAAAAATTTCGGCCAAGCTTCGCGCGGCAGGAGGGGGCGCTTCGCGCCCCCTTTACTTAATTAATTAATTATTTTACATTGATTATTTATTTAAAAAATTTCGGCCAAGCTACGCGCGGCAGGAGGGGGCGCTTCGCGCCCCCTTTCTTTTATATTTTATTCGTTAAAAGGGTTTCTTATTTGGATTAATGCTTTATTATGAGTGTTATGGTGTTTTTTATGCTTTTTCGTTGTGCTTCAGAATGGCTTTTTCGTTGTGGAGGGTACTTTGGGCTTTGTTTGGGCTGCTTAGGATTGCTTTTCGTTGTGCTTTAGAGTGGCTTTTTCGTTGTGGAGGGTACTTTGGGCTTCGTTTGGGCTGTTTAGGATTGCTTTTCGTTGTGCTTTAGAGTGGCTTTTTCGTTGTGGAGGGTACTTTGGGCTTCGTTTGGGCTGTTTAGGATTGCTTTTCGTTGTGCTTTAGAGTGGCTTTTTCGTTGTGGAGGGTACTTTGGGCTTCGTTTGCGCGGTTTAGGATTGCTTTTTTGTTTACGATTGGTTGTGGTTCTTTGGCCTTGCTTTTTCGTTGCTTTCACATTAATTAATTAATTAATTAATTACCTCGGGGGGGTATGGGGGGGTGTCCCGGTTTGAAGTTTGAAAAATATGGTAAGCCTATGATTAACCATTGCAAATTTTGCATTTCATGTTCAAGGGCATAGTATCGCAGGGGTGTGTGATCAAAACAACAATTCAAGGTGATTAGAATGGTCTCCCATGACATCAGTGTAGACTGGAATCTGTACCTGTGACCCTGTTGGCCATCAACTATTTTTCACCGTAAAGTGTACCTTGCTTCCACATCATTCTAAATCTATATTGACATCTGCTGCAGATTGCTACTAGATTTTCAACGTTTGTAAAAGAGAAATTGCTTCAGTAGCTGTTGCCAAACGAAACAGCTCCTTGCCTTTGGAGCCTCGAATACATTGTGCATGACTCATTTCATGGTTTCTCACTTGATAATGTTTAAAACAACATGGTAGGGATGTGTACAAGATTTGTGCTTTTGCCTTAAAATTAAGAGCAGAAGGGGAAAGTAGGAGGGGCAGACACTTTTGGAAGGCTTCTGAAAGCGGCAGCCCCGCCAGCCCGTCTGGAATGTCTTTTAGATATGGGGAAGTTTCCCAAGTGGAAACAACGTCATGGACTCCCTCGCTTTTCAAAAGATGGTTCAGAATCTAGCAAAGGTTCTGCAAGCTGCTTTTCTTCAGGCCTTGGTGGTAGGTGGTACTCCTGCTTGGCTACAGCAGGCTACAGCAGGCAGAAGAGACAGGCAGAAGGCAAAACAACCTCTGCTGCTGCATACTCTGCCATGATCCCTGAGATCTGAAAGTCTCTGAGTTAACCTCTGACGGCCATCTCAAAGCACAAGTCTTTTTTCCATTTCTGGTATTTGCTGTCAACCGTTCTTTTCACCTACTTCACTGTTTGCTTCCACATGTTTCCTATGGGGCAGGGCATCTTCTGGGTCTAGGGCAAATCCAGTCATAGGACCAGGTGGGAGAGCATCAGGAAAGCTCCTGGTTCAAAATAGGCCTGCTGACCTCACTTGTCTTTACTCCAAAGCATCTGGTTGCTTGATCCTAACGACTTCCCGCACATTTCCTGTTCATACCTATGCATCGTAAAACCTTCTTCTGTGATGGTTGTGTCAGATGGTTTGCAACACAGATCAAAGGACATGTGTGAAAATGCATACCTTACGCAGTCCATCCCTTGCATCAGACCAAATCTGCTTGCTCTAATGAGCCCAGCACAAGAGAAGTATACATATACATATATGGAGTTGCCCACTGTCAGATATTTTATCTGCTCATTCCGTATGTTTGCCTTGGATCAGGTATCAGGCAATTTCCTGGAGAAGAAAAAAAAATCCGGATATTGTGTGCTGGAAAAAATGTTTTTGTTGATCCCATACCCTGATCTGTGAGGTCCTGTCTCTGGTATGCTAAAACGGACAAGACTCCAACCTCCAAAGATTCATCAGACTTCACTCTCTCAGTCAAAACCATAGATAGCTCCACCTACTGACTCACCACTGGCTCCAGACTAGAGATGTTTAAAACCACAGGTTGACTACTGTGTGTGCATAGAGGATTGATACCAGAAAATATTGTCAGGATGCACAGCTCTGATGAAAAGGCAGCATTTAGGGCACAATCCTATCCAACTTACGCCACTGGCTGAACTCTGCTCAATCCTATCCAACTTACACCACCGGTGTAACCAGCGGTGCAGCGAGAACGGGAGGCCCCAGAATGGAAAGGGGATTCAAATTCCCTCCAAAAGGGGAATTCAAAGGGGATTTGAATCCCCGTTCCGTTCTGGGGTCTCCCATTCTCACTGCACTGCTGGTTACACCGGTGGTAAGTTGGATAGGATTGAGCAGAGCTCAACCGGTGGCATAAGTTGGATAGGATTGCGTTGTTAGACTATTCAATGAAATGACTCATTTTTTTATTCCTATTTTTTTCCAGCAGAGGAGTTTCTCCTGCTCACTTTCTTCATTGTATGAAACAGAAATATCACTGAAAGAGAAGAAACTTTCAATAATGCAGCAGCCCAATGGGGGGGGGGGAGTAATCAATCTTTAAAAACAAATAACTGAAGGTAATAACAATAACAGATAGTGGTTAACTTTGACCGCTAAGTAAATTGTGAATATTAAATTCTAAATTAGTATAACCATCATTAGTGAAAAAAGAGAAGGCATTATCAGACACAATGAAGCCAGTGTGTTTCGCTGTCTGCTGTGTTGTGGCTTCTGAGACCAAACATCTGAAATACACTAGATGATTGTGAAAAATAGTTCATTAGTTGATTGAAAATCTGGGGGGAAGTTCCAGGGGATCAAAAGTGTAATTCAACTGGCATGAAAAGGGAGAGAGGCTATGAATATGCTCTCATTCCTGTTCCTGGTGATGGTGCCGAAATTCTGAATTGCAGGGTTCGGAAAACAACGAGCCATTCTGAGCCAGGTCAAAACTCTAAGTTTGGGCTTTATTTGTAATGGCTTGATCTAGTGTTAGGACTCCTCACCACCAGAAAACTATCCTTATTGCTGCAGTGGCATTGTCAATGGTGGGGGCCTTGGGGCAGTGGGCCCCCTGGCAGCGGGATCAGGCCCCAGGCAGCAGGTGGGCGGGGGGTGCAATGGAAGCCGGCGGCAGCACGGATCGTCCCGTTCGCCGGGGCGAGTGAGGAGAGCCGTCATCGTGTTTGGCCCTCCCACCCGCCCTGCGCCTCTGAGTGAGCGATAATGACTGCTGCTGTTACGTCACTTCGGGCACGGTGGGGGTGGACATAGGAATGCTACTGTATTGCTCCTCTCCTGGTGAAGTGGGGGTGTAGGGAGGATTGGTGTTTTTTGGAGGTATGGAAGTCTTCAGTAAGAGGGAACTTCGGACATGCTAGTGAGTGCACATAAACTCCTTGCACAGACCTTTGGTTCCTTACCTGTGTTTCAAATAAGGCCGGTAGTTCACAAACTAACTTGATGTTGTTAGGAAAGATAGTTTAGAAGTAGGGCCGTATGAAAAAAAACTCAGCTTGCTCTTGTACAGACCTTGAATAGCAGTTCGATCTGCAGAAATCAAGAGGTGGAGTTTTTCATAACAGTAGAACTTGTTCCTGTTTGCAGATAAAGCTGCTTTTAAATGTGTAGGAGCAAGAGCCAGTTAAAAATTTGGCATCCCTATCTTCTGTCCATTATGACAAGCTGCTGCCTTATTGAGTTCTGTTGGTCAGGGAAGACTTGGAAAAGACTGTTAGGTTGGATGAGCTCCTTGTGAAATTTCTCCCTGTGTTGCTAAGGCAGCAAGTGGAATCCATTTGGGTAGTACTTCCCTGGAGAAACAGGTCAGGAAAAACAAGTAAAATACCTATGACCTAAGGAGATCATGGCAATGCAGCGATGGAGAAATATGTCTCAGTTGAATTTCTTCATGTCATGCAGCTGTTAAAGGCACAGGAGCCCTGACAGAAAAAAAAGTCCAGCACTTGTGTTTGTCAAGAGGAAGTTTCTAATTCTCCCCACATAAGGAATTGCACCAAAATATCAAATCACAACACACTTGGCATTAGAAATCTTTCCAGAGAACAGGTGGCCCAAAGCTAAGAACCCAACATCCCAGTACCTCACACAAATTGGCTGGGATCCTAAACAAATGTCACGAGAAATTTTGACAAGACTTCATTGCTGAAAGTGCAATTATAGGATCACATCCTTTTAAAGGAATTTGGAATTTTATGACCTGGGCAGAGTTCCAGTAAGAAAAACCATGCCAATCACACCCAAAGGATTTAGCCTTTCTAACAGTGTTTTTCCAATGACTTTTTAAAGGAGGTTCAAAAATCTCTTAATTTATATTTCATTTAACGTACATTACTAGCCAGCCCCTGTGCTGATTTCTATCAGATTCTTCCTCCCTTCCATTATTTCTTTCCCTCTCCCTTTCATCTCTCCTTTACAGCTAAAGAGCTGGTGCCAGTGGCGTAGGAATGCAGGTGCAGGGGTGGTCTGCCCTGGGCTGCAGGGCTGGGAGGCAGCATGGGGGCAGCACTCACCCCCGCGGCGGCATTTTGGCAGCGGCACGGCAGCGGCTCAGTTCACGCAGCTTTTTTCATCTTTTTTTTTATTTCTTCGGCCTCCAGAGGGTAGGGAAAGTGTTCCTTCCCCCCCCACCCGCCCGCCCCCTAGTGTTGATTTCGGCCTCTCGGAGGCCGCTGACATCACCCACCAGTGCGGTGCCTTCTGGGTGACATCACCCCGGGGGCGTGGCTCTGCGGGGGGCAGCAGCGTGGTGCGTGGCTCCCGGTAGGGGGCCACGTTACTACGCCCCTGGCTGGTGCGCATCTGAGGAGACCCATTGGGGCCTCCAGCACTTACACAGGGGAAGGGGATGAACATCTCCTTCCCTCAAGGTGAGCCCAGGTTGTGCTGGCGCGGGCCGCAATCTACACAGAATGCAGCGGCCAGCCATTTAGACCCACCACACAAACGTGTGCAGGATTTCGCTGTAAGGTGTTATG
Source organism: Plestiodon gilberti rubricaudatus (assembly GCA_026170595.1). Lineage (NCBI taxonomy): Eukaryota > Metazoa > Chordata > Lepidosauria > Squamata > Scincidae > Plestiodon > Plestiodon gilberti. The sequence goes on along the minus strand of JANXHW010000001.1, from coordinate 120,097,362 downwards.
TTTGTAAGGGCAGTTGGCAACTTTCTTTGAAGCTTTTAGAGGACATGGAGATATCACCTAAGTACCAAGTGTGTGTCTGGTGCAAACTCTGTGACTAGAGTATGTGTCAGCTGCTTATTATAATGCCACTATGAAGGAGTTTCATTCTTTTTAGAAAAATGGTTTCCTTATCCCTGTCATTTTAGCTTTCTCTTGTAAATTTCTGGTGCTACAAAGAACAGAAGATAGACAAAAGTGAGATGAACTTATAAGTACCCCCTACAATTGCAGGAAATTAAACACGGGGGCTAACTCCATTCGGTGCTAACATACACCGCTTGCCTACAGTTGTAAAGGAAAGCAAGATCTCACAAGGTCTTTGCAAATATCCCCTGTGGAAAAATTCCTTCTCTGCTTGAATAATTCTTAAAGCAGAATTACTAAAATATGCACAAATGTATGCCAGATGCACTGAATGGACTTTGAAAGGATAACGTGACCTAAAAACTCACCCTTCACCGCAAAATGAGGTAGGGTATGTTGTACATATGAATCTTCTTTCTAATGAACCTGATTGAGGTGTTGATCCAAATCCATGCTTCATAGCCAAATACCATATTGTCCCGAGTATAAGACGCACCTGATTATAAGACGCACCCTTAAAGTTTGGTGCTATTAAAAAAAATTAATTAAATCACTGGCATTAAATTGCAACAGCCTGATTATAAGACGCACCCCTAGTTTAAAAACTTAAATTAGGAGAAAAAGGTGAGTCTTATACTCAGACCAATACGGTATATTAACGGCACAATCCTATCCCCCAAACTATACTGGGGCAGTGCTGCTGCACTGGCCTAGGGTGTTGCAAACATGCCATAAAGCATGTTTGCAGCATCCAGAGAGCAAGCAGTGCTGGCAGGAAGGCCTGCACCATCCCGCAGGAGCTGCAGCCTGGATCCCCATGTGCCAGAGCAGGCAAGGCCGCTCCGAGTGGCGCATCCAACCCGGGAGGGGGTGGGAATGTTGGCGGCGATATCCCCATTCCTGAGCTCGGCTGCCCTTACCCCACCGCCATGAATGTACATCGGCTCGAGAGCCGGCGTACATCTGAGGAGGCCTATTGGGGCCAGGCAGCCCTACACCCGGGGAAGGGGATGAATGTCCCCTTGACCCGAGGAGAACCCGGGCTGCACTGGAGCGGCCTGGGAATGGCTGAGGATCCTGCGGCCGGCCCTATGGACCAGCTGCAGATCCTTACACAGGATTGGGCTGTAACTATTGAAAACATTCAACCAAGTTTCAGCCCTGTGCAGTATTTACTTTAAACAGAATGGGACCATTTACATGTTTAAGGTTGCATATAGTTCGACACTAGATTGGAAACATCAAGATTCGTGTGACAAAACCTTTTTTCTCCAAACAGCAATACTGGGGATATATTTTCCAACAGTGTCAAAATTACATACTGCAGAGATATTACATAATCAGGTTTGATTATATGCACAGTACAACTTAGTTTTTTTTAATCGCCTCTAAGTCTAGACAACCAACTCACATGACATTAATTCAATTCAAATTAAAGGAATATTGTTGGGAATTCTCAAAGCAACCCTTATTAGTGTTTGACTCCACTAACACAGAAGTTAGAATGCACATTTTGCATTTGTTGAGTGATGGTGACTTCAGCGCAACTAATTCCAGTAAAAATTCTGAATGAGATTTTGCAGAGCCAAGTCTTATAAAAAAGAATGCTTTCCGTTCTAATTTTGCCTTCTTCAGCTTGACAAATATTGTAAGACTGGACTTGTATGAGCAATCAGATTTTGTACTGATTTTTTCCTCTTTCTTGTTGTAATCAAGTTTGAAAAGGAATAAACTGGGAAATGGTTTCTCTTTTTTTTCATATATATTTATATTTTATTGATATATTAAAACATAAAAACAATACATATTTCATAAAGTTATAGCAAGCGCGAAGCAATACATCCTACTAGCATACTGTTCACTATTTTCTACATATAATTTCCAACTAAGCCAAAACAACACCCACATTCTATTCATTAAATCCGCGTATCATCACATCATTCCTCTCTCTCTCTCTTAAAAAGTCAATAAATGGTTTCCAATTATTCATGAAAAAGTTAACTGACTTTTCCTTAATTAAAATTGTAAGTTTATCCATTTCAGCATAGTCCAAAACTTTCAGCCACCAATCTTCCAGGAAATGGTTTCTCATCCTCCAAACGATTTATTTATCACATTTAAATCCAAAGCTAAGGGTGACAAACAAGGGGTTATTCATGTTCTAGATTTCTTTACAATACACCCCATTGATTATGACGAGCACTTTGCCTCCCCTTGATTCCTTCCAAGGTGTGATGAAATGTTTGATTACTTAAAGCTGAAACCTGCTTTATAATTACAAAATGATGTATTCATGTTGAGACCTACAGTACTTTGTGTCAGGGGTCAGCATTGTTGGGCCACCTCTCAAGGGCCCAGGGCCCTCAGGAAAGACTGGCCTTTGAGACCCCCTCTGTGGCCACAGCCTTTTGTGTGGTGGTAGTAAGAGACTGTCTCCGGCCCATAGAGTTCAGTTTGAAATCCAGAGCTGAGCTGGGTTGTGTGGTTGTGTGTTGCCACTCCCAGATTGGATGACCAACAGTTCTTAAAAATAATATTGCAAAAACCACTTTCAGCACAAAGTTGAATGCATGTCCTAAAAGTGGGAAAATGCAGTGCTTTGAGTAATCCCAAATATCATGCGATGAATGGAGTCAATCAATTTCATGGCTTTAAAGCCCTTGAAGACCTTCAAAAGTCTGGGGTTTTATTTTTCTTTCTCCACATCACTGATTATTCTGCCAGGACAATGCAGACAGCATATCTTGAAAATGTGGTGGCAGAGGTTATTCTATAACCATTGTTCTTCCTTTTGAAAGGTGTGCAGGTCATTAATCCTGGGCTAGTCGTACCAGGGGGAAATATCATCCCTGACAGCTGGTGTCAGCAACTGATGCCTATTTTTATTTTACCCATTTTAAATGCAATTGCAGGGTATGACAAGATGTGCTTAGCCCTGTTTTCCTGGAACTGTAATTCAGTTTGTAATTCAGGAACTGTAATTCAGGTACTTTGAAGCGACAGTGCTACTAAATACAATTTTCCAATTGCAGTTTGAATCAGGGAGTACCCCTCAGTTTCTTCTTCCATTGCCAACATGCCTTGTCAATTCAGCAGTAGTTAAGAGATGTTTCCTTATAAAGGCATGGATAGTTAGACCTCTATACAAATATTCTCCTCCACTCTTCTATTGTTGTTGTTGTTGTTGTTAATCATAATCGTAATTGTAATCGTTATCATAGATTTCATGGCACCCACCAAGCGAAATAGAATGAAGGCAAAACCTGAATGTGGCAGTTCACATGGAGTTCACCAGAAACCACCCTCTTTTTGGGGAAGAAGCTATTGTTATCCCAATAGCATCTACTGATCCCCTGGGCTGAAAGTGGGGTTCAAAAAGGCAGAAAGGGCTTGGAAGCAAATCCAGAAGCTAAGCTGTAGCCATGGCTGATTCGAGGAGGGAAACAGAAAATGAGCTGCTTGGTGCATGATGACCATCTCTGGAGGCCAGTTGTTTCATTAGTATGGACTCCTTGATTTAATTTGGTCATCATGGAGATGGTAAGGACAGCTAGGGTTTGGAGATCTTTCACTTGTGTCATTAACAACCTTGTTTGCTCCAAGTCAGGAAGCTCCCAAGATGTTACTTTTGTTCACAGGGTCAGATGTGCTGTGCAAGCAAGATGCAGCCACTCATGGAATTGTCGAGGAAACCGGACTCAGGCAAGTCTTCTTCCAAGCCAGCATGGCAATTAAAAATGTTTCCTTCCTCTAGGCCTGTGGGATCTGAAGCTTCTTGGCATTCAGGCCTGCTTAAAGTCACAGTATTGGCCTGAACTGTGCTCTCCTAGTCCTAGCAGGCACCCAGTGCCATGTACACCGCTATGGAAATGTGCATTAAATAAAAATAAATAGAAATGCTTGTCTGACAACAATGGCATTGAACATCTTTCTGTAAAAAATCAGATATCACCTATGCTATTTCTGTATTGATTTTATTTTGGGCTGGTCTTTGACGGTAATAAAGAGATGGATTGTAAAAATGCAAAACCATATACTGAAGACCAAGAACAAAACCAAGAATAATTTAAAATAGTAAACAGTGCAATCCTATGCATGTGTGTTCAGAAGGAAGTCCCGCTGTGTTCAGTAGGAGTTACTCATTGGAAGGTGTGCGTGGGTTGGCAGCCTAGAACATCAGAACAAAAATTATACATTCACAAGCCCAACAACTGCAAGAGCTTTCACACCAAATACCATTATAAAATGCCTCACCGACCTGCGATTCTGTATGTAAGGCAAGCTAAGGAGCAGGAGGTGATGACAAATTCCTTTGCAAGCAGCCTGAAAGTGAATAGTGAGGTGGCCTGGCAGGCTTCTTTGGGCAGGAGGTGTTCCCTATTTGTGGTTCTGCTTATAAAGTTCTTGGTCTAGAAGAGCACTTCTTTCCAGCCTATCTAAGCACAATTCATATCCATCTGCGTTTTGATCTCTGAAATTTGGCACCGTCTGGGTAACTTGTCACATGGACTACCGAATGGGGAAAAAACAGTCTCTGAAACATTGAGAGAGACATATTTTTCACTGTCAGGCTAAGCTGACAGCTGTAGCAGTTTGCACACAGAAAATGCACAGAGCAAAAAGGGAAGCCTGTGTGAATTCATAATAATTGCAGAGCTCTGTGGCAGAAGCCACTTATAGCTGCTTTTGGTTTAAGGAGGATTAGGAGACGATCAAAACCAGGTGGTTAGTTTGGATTTAATAAGCAAACATTTCCCAACATTATCAATGGTGTTGTTAACACATTGATTTTTCAGAATTTCAAGAAGAAATGGAAACGCGAATTACAGGTTTCAGGGCCCGGTCCTATCCAACTTTCCAGTGCCAATGCAGCTGTGCCAATGGGGCATGCGCTCTGCACTAGGGGAGCAGTCATGGAGGCCTCCTCGAGGTAAGGAAACATTTGTTCCTTTACCGCGGGGCTGCATTGCACTATTACCAAAATTGCCTTTGTTATTGTGGGGAATAGCTTAAATATGGCAATTTGGAATGTTCAGGGATTTTGATACCTGTGTATACCAGAGTCCAGCACAGAATTCCGTTTTAAATAATATTGAGGACACACATGGGTTGTTTTCCAATATTTACTAGATAGTTATTCATACATATGCAACAATTCAATCACACCCACAGCATACAGATCTAGGAACTTAGGTAGAAGGTACAGAGGTTTAGCAGGTTTCCTTGATTTGTACATGGGTGATAATTACCATTCCTGGAGATTGTCCTGGGATTGCAGTACTGTGTGTAGTAATAGAGAGAGGGGGGAGAGGACATGAGGAGAAGGGGGAGAAACAAAATGGTTCTAAGGTTCTGAGCAGGCTCGGTTCAGGAACCAACAGAGTGGCTAACTGAGAGATAATGCAAAGAGAAGGGAGGGGGGTTGCAAGAGAGGCAGCAAAAGGGGGGAGGGAGAACAAGATAGAGCAGAGAGCTCACCAGTGTCTAAAACACAAGAGAGAGACTGGCAGGCAGTCTTTACCTTTTATAGGGAACAGAGCACATGGCCAAAAAAGGGGAGGATACCTTGAGTGGACCAGGCACATAGAAAAAGGGAAGGAGGGCTCCTAGAGTGGACTTCCTGCACACCTGGGTAAAACTACACACATACAATAGGACGGGAGGAGGGTGACGTGTTTGATGGTCCGGTCATTAAGGAGCTGGCTTGAGACAAAATCAGAGGCTCTGGAGAGTCTGGGATGAGTCATTTCAGGTGGCCCTCTGTATTGTCTTCTCCCAGGAACATATTTAGCATATCAGTGGGGGGGGGGGTGAGGAGTAGAGCTTGTGAGAGCTTGGACACATGGCAAAATGGAGGCTGCTGCTCAGGGTTTCTTTCCCTCATGGTTCAACTTCTGGCTTTGGGAAAATCCTTACAGCATGGCTCATGGCGCAGGAACACAAACGTGGCATGACCCTCGCGTTGTGTCATAATACAGTCCGGTCTGGCACATGTTCCATTCTTGCTCACAACCCAATTCAAAAAGCCTCATGGCAACAAGCATTTTGGCAACAGTTCTCATTTTAAAAGGACACTGGGCAACAGCAGCTGCATTGATGCTGGAAAGTTGGATAGGGTTGGGCCCTCATTGTGGCATGGACAATGATACGGTAATCAGATGTGCAGATGTATTACAGATATTGTTGGGGAAAGAAAAGGATTTTGACTTGGTGGCTACAGGGAAATGAAAAACTTCAGTTCCATCACCTTTCACAGCAATGCCAGCGGAAAGGACACATTTAATAAGGAGAAGCAATTCTGGCTGTAGTAGATAGCGCATTGCTCTTCATCATGCACATACATAGCAATATAACTGTACCTTGCTTTTGGCCTCTTATGACTTGGAAGGGTTCCCCCACATTCTTGTTTTTCCTTCCTTTTCTCTGGAACTGCCACAGCTATGCGGTGGGGATTGAGCATTTGTGTCAACAAATTCACTTTCAAGGTCTCTCCACAAATGACGTTTGTGTCATTCTTGGGGTTGAACCAATGGACATATCTGGAGCAGAGAAGACACTTTTTCCCAGATCCCATTTCTAGTGGGTCTGGTAGTTCTGCTTTTGTTTCCTGTTGAACATGGCTTGGGTCAGATACTTGAGGCCCAGTTACATTCACCAGAGATTGTGTATGTATAGTGATGGAGCAGCCAGGCAGACATGGCTGGCACTGTATGCATATACTATCTAGATGTCTGAGGCGGCAATCCTATGCACACTTACCTGGGAGTAAGTCCCAGCAAACTTAATGGGATTTACTTCTGAGCAGACATGCATAGGATTGTGCTCTGAATCGCGTAATTTTCCTTTGAAGGTGAGACGAATGATCTTTTGAATTAGATGTAGTACTGAACTGGATGTAGTACATGTGCCATAGATTATATCCAGCATGCATGTGCCATGAGGTTCACACTCTCCCATTTTGTGAACACTCCCAATCGGCAAGCTTGTGAACCAGCCCCGACACACTTGAAAAAAGACAAAAGTCTTCCCATACATTTGTGTGTGTGTATGTACCTTGTGCCACAAAGCAAGTAACAGGGAAGTGAACATTGTGGTCAAGATTTGCTGCCCATCTGGGATATTGATGTTTTGAATATCCTGCATTGCATTGTAGGCGGAGGGGGAGGGAAGGGGCGGGCAACCCTATGACTCTCTACCTAAGGCTAGTCCTCTTTGCAATATCAATGAATCTGAGATTTAAAATAAAAACAATAGCTCCTTAAACAATCCTCTTACAGATGTCAGTCCTGGATCACTCGAAAGCTGACAGGCAAATCCTAAAATCCACACATGGATGCTATGGTACATCATAATGTTTGTATTCAGTGTTTGGGAGCCAGGATGGTGTAGTGGTTTGGGAGTCGGACTTAGACCTGGAAGATCCAGGTTCAAATCCCCACTCAGCCACGAAGCTTCCTGGGTGACCTTGGGCCAGTCACTATCTCTCAGCCCCACCTACCTCACAGGGTTGTTGTGAGGAGAAAAAGGAGGGGAGGAAATATGTTACACCACTCTGAGCTCCTTGGAGGAAGGGTGGTATAAAAATGTGAAAAATAATAAATAAAAATAATATTGAGTTTCAGTACCCTTGATAGTTGTAACCCACTCAAGTTGACGTGTGCTGAAACAGAAGAACGAAATTAAGGTGGCAAAATCTGTCACAATGGCTTCAAAAACCCATTTCCTGTTTGTTGTTAGCCAGACCGGGGGTGGGGGGGGAGGGAAGATGAATTCTGGAATTGAATGGGATAATCCCTCACAATGAATGTCAAACAGACTGGTTCAGCCGTCTTCTTTTGCTAGTTTATATGATTGGTGCTGCAAGCTTATCTGCGTCACTTCTAACCATTTAGATTCGAGATAGGCTGATGGGAAATAAGGGAAGAAAAGGGGTTTAAATTGCATTATTAACAATAGGCTAAGTCTTGGCAAAGCTGATTAAATCAGTTACTCTCCGATAAAATCATAATAGGGCCCATCTGTATCTATCTGACAAGAAACATGTCATTGGTAATGTTTTGTGTTGTCTTTAATGAGTCTGATTGTCATCTTCCAGAGGGGGAAAGCACAAAAGGCACCTGCAGGTCTGCATGAAAAGAATCACTTATTGATCGAGTTGTCAGTCCTGTCAGGCACTTAGTAACACCAATGCTGCTACATAAAATCAATGTGACAGCATATTTATACGGAAGCTCCTAAGACTTGTCAGAAAATGGTCTGTTTTATAGATCCAGTTACTGTCCTCTCTCTCTCTCTCTCTCTCTCTCTCTCTCTCTCTCTCTCTCTCTCTCTCTCTCTCTCTCTCTCTCTCTCTCTCTCTCCAAGCCTTGCTGATAAGGAAAAAGGACTCATTTCAAAAAGAATCCCAAATCTCATTGGATTTGTAAGGAAATACAAACTAGATTTATCCTTTATATGAATCACCTGGCTATGGGCAGACATTATAGCCTAATAGCTTCAGTTCTGCAGTGACTGTTGTCTTCATTTCTGTACTCTGGCCCTCAAAGTTGTACTTCTTAAGATGTTTAAAGAACAGAAGAAGAAAACTGACAGAATGAGAAGGGCAGGAACTGTACAAAAAAAGAAAAGAAGATAAGAAAAGTTATTATTATTATTATTATTATTATTATTATTATTATTATTATTATTATTTTATTTTGCATGTTTGTCTCAAATTCTGTCCAGCATGTCTTCTTGGCCAAGAACAAGAAACAAAAAGAAAACTTCATGTTATTTATTTAAAATTTTTACATAAAATATTTATTTATTTATTTCTACTCCAGTGAAGAAGTCATCAAGGCGGCATGCAATATCATTAAAAAACAATTCAGGAACTCAAACAAAACAATCAAAACAGCGTAGCGAACAAAAGCCAACCCAAAAAGGCTAAATGAGAGTAATAAAAATAAAGCATAAAACACTGCAAAATCATATTTGGTTTAAATCATAATTAAAGAAAGTTCAGATGAAACAAGCTCCTTTACTACCCCTTTAAAGAAAGCCAGCCAGGCCCCGGGGGGGAGGACGTTTCAGAGTGAGAGAATTGCCACCAAATTGAAAGTTTTGGATTGTGCTGAAATGGATAAACTTACAATTTTAATTAAGGAAAACTTAGTTAACCTTTTTGTGAATAATTGGAAACAATTTATTGATTTTTTAAGAGAGAAAGAGAATGATGTAATGATATGCGGACTTAATTAATAGAATGTTGGTGATATGTTGGCTTAGTTGGATATTATATGTAGAAACAGAGGCGTCGTTAGGGGGTGCTGGGGGCCCCCAGGCACAGAGGTGTCGAGCTCCGGAGGGAGTGCACTGCCGTCTTAGCGCTGCAGCACTTAGCGCCGTGGTAGCAGTGCACCCCCTCCGAGGCTCGATACGCCCCCAAGCTCGACACGAGCCAGGGGCAAAAGTAGCTGGGTTGGGGTGCATGCCAGGGGGGTTGTTCTTCTTACAGGAGTTTGTGCACCCCCCTGCGGCCAAACGCATCCTTCCTGGCTGGCCGGCAGTTTCAAAGATGCTGCTGAAGAGGCTGCGCCTGCGCATCCTTGCTGCAGCCTCTCTAGCTCCCTTAGTCTCACTGGCTGAGCTGGTAAGAACAAACCCCCAGCATGCAACCCCCCGGCATGCACCCCCCTCCCGTGCACCCTCCCGGGGCCTTTTTAGGCCAAAAACAGGCCTAAAAAGCCCCAGGGGGAAGTTTCACGCCACCGTTGTGCCATAGCGGTGTGAAATTGAAGCCCCACTTAAAGGGGCAGGGCTAGTGACATCACGGCCCAAGGGGTGGGGCTTGTGATGTCATGGGGTGCACGGCAACTGGGCCCCCTGCTGGCACAAGTCCAAGGGCAGAAAGGGGGTGGGGAGGCTGCAGATAAGGAGGACAGGATCCGGTGCATGCCGTTCCATTGGATCCACCTTGTCCCGCAACCTCCCCACCCCTCATTCCTCCCATCCCCAAGTCAGTGAAGGGATAGCATAAACTGAAGCATAAACTGAAGCATAAATTATCCCAGTGTTGGACAACTCAGTTCAGAGGCTGAAATTATTTCTTATTTTTCATGGGGGGGGGGAGATTTAGAATGTAATGAGTAGCCCTTGATGCTTTCACAGTTTAATGTTTGGGGGTTCATTTCTGAGGTATTTGCTTGTGGCATAAAAAAGCCTTCATTTCACTGATGGAGGAAATCACTTCTGTATCTGCACCTTTCTCTCTTGCCAATGTTCAAACTATGTCCAACATTTCCAATATGTCATCATAATTCAAAGTACAGAAGGTTAAAAACAGGTTAGTTTCCAGGGGTCAGTTTGTAAGTTGTTCTGTTCTTAAGTCCAACATCACTATTATTGGTAATGAGCACGTTGTGAAATATGAAGAAATTTTGTTTTTAGGATTACGAAGGGTCATTTTACAGCAAACCTAGAAGACTGTGATCCTGTAACTCAATTTACTTCTTGTGTAGCAATACTGATCTTCATGGATATGGAACTAGATTTGTCTTTTATTGTAAAAAAAAAAAATCACTTGGAATAACTTGTGGAAATTGTGAAAAGGATTGAGACATATTCTAAATTATTTTGTGCTTTTTACCACTTTATGGACATCAATCATACTTGTATACTGCATTATACATTGCATAATTGCCTACGATTAGCAGCTCGCCTCCCCTGTATGAGCCTGCTTGCCCCCTAAGAACAACTGAGAAGACCTTTTGCATGTCCCATCATTGGCAGAGGTGCACTTGGTAGTGAACAGCATCCAGTTGATAGAACTTCTTTCCCCGGGGCGTAGGGCTGGCTCCATTGGCACCACTGTTCCAGCTGAAAATATTTTTGTTCCATTTAGCCTTTGGAAGCTAAATTTATACTGTTCTGCTCTATTTGTTTTCACTTGGCTTACTGTTTTGATATTTTGGTTAGTTCGGTTGGTGCTGTGTATTCTTTAATGTTGGGGTTGTTCTTCTCTTTTGTATTTTGAATGTATTTTTATTGTCATTTGGTTGTACTGTTTTAGCACGGTGTTGGTTGGCTGCCTTGAGCACCTCCTAGGTTGGTGGGAAAAAGTGGGATATAATTATGTCAATAAATGAATCACAAGATTTGCCCCTCGCAGAAGGTTTCAGTTTGCAGCAATGTGCATTCAATAGTATAGTCCAGTGTTTCTCAAACTGTGGGTCGGGACCCACTTGCTGGGTTGCGACCTGATTTCTGGTGGGTCCCAGGTGATGGAAAGATCAGATAAGTAATTGCCACAAGCCCTGAGCCTGTTCAAAAATCAGATAGCTGCTCATTGCCCTTCAAAGAGCTAAGCTCCTGCAGTAGATTGAGGGGTTTTTTTACAAATAAATAAATAAAATGTTACTTGTAAATAAATAAATATATTATTTCTTTCTAGATCACTTAAAAAAAAGGTTCGTAAAGCTAGGTGGGTCCCGGTAGGGTGTCATTTTAAAAAGTGTGCCCCAGTACTAAAAAGTTTGAGAACCACTGGTATAGTCATAATTTTGTGGCTTCCATTGTGGAAGCTTCCATCCTTATGGAAAACAGTGCAATTGGTGGCTTCCATTGTGGAAATTATGACTTAAGGCATAATTTGGTGGCTTCCATTGTGGTCAACAATGCAGCTGCCTGAACAGCTGGCAGTGTCTGAAGTAACGCTGTAGACTAGGATTGTGTAAATGTCACACAGTAGGTGCTCCTTGCCTCTCATTCTTTTGAAGGTAATTATTCAACCTCAAGTGTTCGAGAAGGAGCAGATTGTCCCCTGAGGCAATCTGTGCATTATCAAGATCAGAGTTTCTGAAGTCTTTTTAAAACGTGCCACTTACACTTTTAAAAAACGTAAATAAAAAGTGAATATGATGGACAGGTGTTTGAAAGCACATGTCTTTATGCACACGTCTTTATCAGAGAAGTGGTTTGGTGAAGGCTCTCTGCTGAGTGTACACTCAAGCTCTACTTGCATCTTTCCCCTCCATGTGTTCAGTGAATGTGTGAAGGAGAATTGGGACTATACCCACAGCCCTTCCATTAGAACATCATCTGGCCCCAACCCCATATCTCCATGCATTCAGATGAAGGTCTGCACCTGCACATTACATATAGGCTCTCCATGCGTTCAAAAAAAACCCAGCATGATCAGGATTTTTAATCATATGGAGAACCGTCCTATACACATATGTCTGTCCTCCTTTTGGAAACCTTCATTCACCTGAATATTTTGAGGTAAGAACAGAGGGCATGATCTCTCTTCCTTCTCATGTGTTCATGGGTGGGGAGAGGTAAATAGTGCCAGTGTCAATAATGGTTTTTTTTCTATATAATGTATAAAACATCCCTTCTGATTCGATAAGAAGCATTCTATGGTTCACCCTTTTGAAAGCTAAGATCAGAATGGCTGGATTGGAACTACAATCCATCCAACGCCAGATCAGCACAAATGATAACCTGCCACTGATGGAGTTAATTTGCGAAAACCAAGTGTGAGTGCAAGTCTCCCCTTATTGATTTTTTATCCTAATCAGTGTCATCATATCCCATTATCTCCTGATCTATGAACTTGCCTTCAGCTTTCTTATGAAAGCCTCTACAATTAAGCAGCACATTAGTTTTTGGCACAACTTCATGAGCTCGTTCACTTAAGTGCAAGTGGACAGAGTACCAGACTGGGAGTCTGAACTTTCCAACCACCATTGAAGATGTTTGCATCCCCAACACCCTTTGTCTGATGTAATATGCCTTTATGTATCTCTCTAGAGCATTCTGAGTTATACAATATGGATGAAAAGTACTAACAACTGGTCTTCTGTTGCGGTCCATTCAGATATCCTTTGACAGATTTCATAGCTTTGCATTCTCCATCAATGGTGAGATTCACTGGAGCACCATTAGGGTATGCTGAACATGTTGTCATTTTAGTTCTGAAAATGTTACAGAATTCCATCAGATGGCTTTTAGAGTTCTTAGGAACATTTGGTTTGGGGGGGAATTGGGTGCCAAGTATGACTCACATCCTACAGAATTGTCAGACATGATTCTCATTTCCTAACTAGAATGATACTGGATTTCCATAATGACAATTCCACCGTTTGTCCCTTCCTTAGTATTGCTAGAAGAAATATCTTTGTTGATCTGTGGACAAATTGCCACATGTTAAACTCCCACTGCTTAGAAGTAGAAAAATGAACAGATGTTAAAATACACACAGAAGGGGTAGCTATGTTAGAAAAAAACCAGCAAAAAAACCAACGGACTCTTGTGGTGCCTCTAGATTTTGTTCTTTTGTTACAGTATCTGTAGCTTTTCATCTTCAAATCAAGAACGTCTTTAAAATTTTGTCTTCTCTAACTTGCAGCTCAGAGGTAATGATGTAACTGCATGGTCCTTCCCTTATTTTTGTCACCATAGAAATTAGAGACTGAACAGGGAGCTCCCACATCCAAATAAATTCCAAGTCAAGAATTTCACTTTGGGAATGGAAATCTAGAATTCCAGAAAAGTGTTTGGGCTTTTACAGCTCTGACAACAATTCAAACTTCTGCAGTGATAATTGTGCAGACATAAAGATGTTTCCCACTTTTCTGAACCGTGTAACATATGAACTGGATCTTATCACGCAGTCCTATGTTACTTTCTTAGAAAGCACAGGTGCAAATGAGTTAAGATGTGCAAAAACATAACTTGAAGATGGGGGTAATAGACACCTTTATTTTTTAAAAAAGACAGGAAATGTTTGGTCTTGCCTCTGAGATTTTGACTTGACATGTTGTTTCTCTCTGAATTTAGCATGCAGTGTATTTCATTTATGTGGCAGATAGATACAGCTCAGCCAAGATGAGTCTGCCACGACCATTCAACTCACCACACAGTTTGGAAATTCCAGGTACTTACACAAGCCATGAATTGCAGGGGCATCACTGGGGGAGGGGCAGGGGTGGACCACCCTGAGTGTCACCCCAGGGAGGGATGACACCAAAATGACTTTCTATTCTATTTGTTACCGGTGGTGCGAAAATGCACCACTGGTAGAAAATGGGGTGTTTTTTCCCTCGATTCCCACCACAACTTGTGCGGCGAGCGCATTTCCCAGGAGGCCTTCACATCGTGTGATCTGGTATGGGAGGAGGTCCATGGGAGTGACACCATGAGATCTCACCCTGGGTATCACCAACCCTAGTGACACCCTAATGGAGTGTATCCCCCGTCCTTCAGTAGTATGTGTGGCCTGGTTGTGTGGAGTGGAATGAAGCTTGACTTTAGAGAGGAGGCCACAGCACTGAGGTGGACAGAGGTTATCTCAAATACACCCCTTCCTGAAGAACAACAGTAAGGCTAGGATGAATGGAGTTTGAGTTCCAGCCTCACATGCACAGTTAGGATGTGGAACGCACACCGGCACAACTCCGCCGGGGGTATTCCAGGGACGTCCAAGGGGATGCCCCCTGGAATGCCCCCTGCATGCTAAACAGGGGGCATTCCATGGGCATCTGAATGCCCCCAGAATGCCCCCTATGCCGGTGGAGTTGCGTCGGTGTCAGTTCAGCATCCGAACTGCGCATGTGAGGCGTCCAAGAGGAGTTACGCCGGTGTCCATCCTGCGTCTGTCGGCGTACGGCAAGTTACACTGGCATTAGTGCTCTTACACCGGGGGATCTACTGTTACACTGGTGCAAGAGTTACACAGGATTGCGGTGTGTGTGTGTGAGTGTGATCTTGTAGAGTAGCTTCATGCTGGACGCTTATATTTAGTTTGCTGGCTCCCCCATCACTCATGGCTGTTTCACACTTTCTGCTTTGCAGAGAGCTATAAATTGGTTGGGGGAATGGCTGGTGTTCTTTATTTCCTCCCAGTAGGAGTCTGTAAATCATACACAGCAGGTACTTTCCCCATATTCAGAGTACGCTGACGTTCTGTTCCATCAATACTGCCCGCTATTCAGGATATGTTTTCAGCTATCAGAATATTTATTAGCATGGAATATCTTAAGATGCAGCTCCAACTCTCCTATTAAAAAAAAAAATCTATAGCCAGACAAATGGATTGCCTTCATTGCCCCAACACATTATAAGGAATTACTGCATTAAAACATGTATGTTATTGTTCTTGGTTTGCAATTCAGCATCTCATTTATCACAGCTTCAGAACGCTGAGCTGTACATTATCTTAGGTGCACTTCTCTGCAAAATCAACATTTTAAGTTATGATTTTGCCTGCTGTAATTATTTCCGCAAGAGTCCAGTGATTAGATAGAGTTAGGAATTGTGATTTCTCAGGCGGGAACTAGACATAGCAATAAACATGGCTTTACTGTGAAAACATGGTAAATTTGTGAGAGGTTCCCTCACCATTACCCATAAAGTTGTAGAAATACATTATGTGACTTTCGACTTTATTTTATTTCAAATAAGCATGAGTACAGCAATTTAGAAGACCTTATAAATATAGTATATAAAACAGCAGCAAGAACTCTCTCTCTCTCTCTCTCTCTCTCTCTCTCTCTCTCTCTCTCTCTCTCCACACACACACACACACACACACACACACACACACACACACACGAGAGGGTTACGAGAGGGTTACATTCTGAGGTCAGAGCATAAAGCCAAAATCATGTACAGCAAGTCCTCACTTAAAGTTGTTTTGTTATAAGTCATTTCATTTTGAAGCTGTTGAGAAAAAAAATCGATTCCCGGCCGGGGCCATTGTCTGTGTGGAGTTTGAAAGCTCTCCATGTCTGCGTGGGTTTTCTCCAGCCCAGAAAGCTCACATTTATTCCAATATTTTATATTAGAAATGTTTTGGGTTTTTATTTAGAAGTTTGGTGATGTTTTTGTGACCAGAAATATGCCGTAAACTCTTGTTTACATATATCAATTAACCTACAGTAAAATTGGTTTCGTTATAAGTCAGCAGTTTCAAAGAACTTACCAACAACTTTAAGTGAGGACTTGCTGTATAGTCAAAACTCACTTGAAGCCAACAAATACATACTGTTTCTTTAAGAACTAAAAGCACAGTGTGAGAGACACACAGGGACTGAGGGAACAGCAGCTTCATTCTCCCGTTTCAGGCTCGCTCCAGGGCATAAACAGAGTAAGTGAAACAGCGTCGTCTGCATTATTTAAACCGTTGTTTTTCTACGTCATTTTTTGGGGGGCTGAGCACATATATTTGAAAGTGCGTGAGTCAGGTGCACGTAAAATGCAGGCCGACTGTGTGTGTGCATGTGCACATGTGTGTGTTTCACTGTTGTCAGTGTTAAAAATATTCAATTGCACAAACTACTCTTCCGTTATTAGGGAACTCCTGAGATCTAGCTACAATAAATACTACTTCTCTGGTAGCACAAGTTTTCTGAATGCTCAGAAGCTCTATACAAATGATGATGATGATGATGATGATGATGCATTTCCATGATTGCAGAATTCCTTTTTAAGAAGATGTATCAAAACAGAACATTTCCAGGCTGATCCTAACCATGCTTGCTCAGATATAAGTCTCTCTGGGCTTAATTCCAAGTACATATGTTTAGGATTGCAACATTGCCAAGCTAAAACCCTAACTAAATTAAAAGAAAACACATGCAGAAGACTTTCCTGAAGATGCATACATGTTTCAAAAATAATGAATTGTGACACAGTCTAGGGAACGTTGAAGCAGCTTCAATTATTTTGCACCTGCTGTTGTACACCTCCTGCATGATGAGAGAGCAAGGGGGATTTATGATTACTGAAACCCATTCCATAATGCAGTCGTGAGTGCATGTTTTTTTCCTTGTTCTCTAAGCAGATGGATGGAAAGCTAGCAAAGCTCAGAATTCAAAACAAAAACAAAGACCCAGAACTTTTGAATTGTGGATTTCCACAAAAGGCAAGGCCGCCACTTGCCTTTTTCCTTGCCTTGTTTATTCACGCTGTCGCTGTCCTACTTTATGCTGCCGCCGCCGCCACATTCTCTCCTGGCCGGCTGAGTTCGGGCCGGCCAGGACTCCAACTGCACCCCCCCGGGCCCTTAAGCTGCCGCCGCGTCTTCATCTCTTCTGAGCCTGGCCGGCTGCGTTTGGACCGACCACAACTCCAACTGCCCCCCCCAGGCTCAAGCTGCTGCCGCCGCCACATCCTCATCATGGTGGGCCGCGACTCTTCTGAGCCTGGCCGGCTGTGTTCGGGCCAGCCAGGACTCCAACTGCCCCCTCAAGCCACCGCCGCTGCTTCTGTGACTCTTCTTGGAGCCTGGCCAACTACGTTCGGTCGGCCCAAGCTCCGTGCGTGCCTGTGCGAGGCTAGCAAGGCTTGTACAGGCGCACAACACTTTTTTTTTTTTTGCTTGGAGAGCTCTCCATTGTGCACCTGCGTGAGCCTCGCAAGCCTTGCGAGGAGCCTGGGCCGACTGGAACGCAGTCGGTCAGGCTTTAGAAGAGTTGCGGAAGCAGGAGGGGGCAGATTCGGAAAACCGGGACAGACCAGGTTCCAGGATCGGATGGCCAGGATCAGGCTCCAGAAACTGGGACTGTCCCTGTATTTCCAGGACGGATGGTAAGCCTTCATAAACTGGCTGGATTAGCAGAAGTAGCAGCTACACTCCAACTACCAATAAAGGGAAGGAGGGAAGCCTCTGCCTTCCCTTGCCTGTGCATGATGCACCAAAACAGCATTGCAGGAGCCCTTGGAAAAACTACTTTTCCCAATGACCAATGGGACTTTTCATGAGTGCACCAGTTGCTGGAGAGGGGAGGGAGGAAAAGCCCTCCCTTCATCCTTCTCTCTAAGGCTGCTGTGTTGTAGGGGGGGGAATGGGTTTGATGAATGGGATGGGGGATTAAGGGTGCAGGGCGTGGGAAGTGGTCCATTCAGCTTTGCCTTAGAAATAAGCTGAGCCTACTTCCCAGGTATGGGGGGGGGGAGTAACTCAGCTTAACTTTGAACCAAAGTTGTCACAAAGTACAGGTGACTTGCCCATCTCTAATATGATATATCACAAAGGACCTCAGATAACTAGGATATGGATGCTCAATTAATTGGGGCCTCACGCTTATATACTTGTGTTTGAAAATACCACTCATGGAAGTAGGCTAAATGAACTCTTATCATAGGAAAATGTTCTTAGCAGTCCTATCGGTACCATTCTTTGAGCCAATCTGTCAGCTCTAACCACCCTCTCAGAGCAAATCTTTAAATCCCAACGTTTATTTCTCAAAGAAAGTGAGAAAGTAAATGCCAAGTGGCCTGTAACTGCCTCAGTGCTCAGTGGCCCTGTTTATAACCAAGAAAGAGAGAAGAGTCCTTAAAAGTTACTCAGTGAGCCTTCCACGTTTGATGTTGCCCTAATTAGACATGAAATGAATATTTTTCAGCTAATTGACAAGTTTTTAATACCAGAAGTTTTGTTTTAATCATCACCTCAGATAACAGTTTAGTTAACATCAAACGCCAACCAGTCTTTTTGTCATGATCTGAAATGGCCCTAAGCATCGCACTCCAGCAGCGCAAACTTCCTAATGACTTTCCCTAAATAATTGTGGGCTTTTCACTGAGCTCTGCTGCCAGGAGTTCACTTCTTGTTTTAAATCATGAACAGTGCAACAAAACTCAGGATTACAGAGGAACATGGAAGCAATAGAGCTTTGTCTGTTCATTTGAAAATGATCACATAAACTATAGGAATTGTAGCCCAATCCTATACACATCTGCTAAAAAATAAGCCCCATTGTCTTCAATGGGACTTACACCTAGGAAAGTGTATATAGGATTGCAGCCTTACAGCTCAGTCCTGTATGCATGTTTACTCAGAAGTAATTCCCACTATGTTCAATGGGGCTTAATCCCTGGTAAGTGTATGTACGATTGCAGCTGTAGATGAACGCTAAAAAAAAATCTAATTGTCAGGGGTGTTTATTAAATCATCAGTAGTTGTTGTTTACTGACCTTGGCCCCTACTTAAGAACAAGACTGGGCCTTGATATCAATGCAAATGTGAACAATAGCCCCAATCTCTCTGTTTGCCCTTCCCTATGCATAGCACCTGCCCCAACCATATCAAGATCCAACTCCCAAGCATATGTTATAACATACCCACAAATGGTATGCAACTTTATAATTTGATCCTCCAGGCAGGGGAAATCTTCTAGTGCTAGCTTGCTGCTTTGCCATGGGGAACTAGGAGATTGAAAGGGTGGAAGAAATATGCCAGGATGGGGAGAGGATGAGGTTACATCAGCTCAGTGCTGTCGTAAATTCATTCTCTTCCAAACCACTCTTCCAAACCACTTTCATTTCATCTCTGAATGAAAAATGCTCCTTTCCATTGAAAGGAAAATGGCTCCTCTTCCATAAAATCAAGCATCAAGGTCAATGCTTCCTCTGTCTGTACACCACATTGACACGGTGAGAAGGGCTTCCACATGTGTGAGGCTATCATTCGGCAACACTTTCACAGTGTAGAAGCTCCAGAATGTCATGACATTCAGAGGTGATTGTGCAACCTCCGCAATGAGAGAATTTCAATTCTAACAACGCCTGGGTATCACCACACCATGGCAACAAGGGACTGTATAGTCAGAGGAAGCATTGACTTAGAATTCTGATAATGCCACCCACATTGTATAGCATCTAAGAGCCTCCTCACCTTTGAGTTCATGGCAGGCACATTTAGTTTTGTTAGTCAGCTCAGGACTTCAGAAAGTTGCTATTAGCCAAAGTGTTTATATAGTTAGCAATTGCTCTGAGGTCTCTCTTTTGGGGGGACAGGCAGAAAGGACGGGTAATAAGTAAACTACTTATGAACCTGCTGAACTCACCTTCGAGTTTTGCTGAGGTGAAAGGTCAGGTGAAATTGCTCCTGGGTCTTGTGGAACAGGGGCAAAAGATGAGCCAAATTCTCATTAGTTTTGAAGGGTGAGGGCAAAATTTACAGAATTACCAGTGAATAAAGGACTTCTCCTGGCACTAGCTAGCATGGAGGGGATACACCATTTTTTTTTCTCCACAAGTCCCCATCAAAGCAATGCTATATCATCACAAAATGACCTCTAGGGACCCTTGCGCCTCCCTCCCTTTCTGCCCTCACACCCTGCTGCCTTCCTCTTGCAACCTTTGCTCTTCCAGCTCCATCACCCTCAACTGTTCAAATGTTTCGTGCACCTGTGAATGACTCTGCCATCCCTTACTGCCCCTTATGCCTGTAGAATTCTTTTCTGTCCTCTTTACATTCAGTTGCTCCATCCTTAATGTACTGCACTAAGAACCCAATCCTCTGTGGAGGCCTTCTGCTGATGGAACTCACGTTCCTTCGACAGAAGGCCCAGACCACTGGTGCTGCCGCTGCAGTGATGGCATGCACAATGGGACTGCCAGTGCGAATGCCTGCCGACCATGAGCACATGCCACCTGAGCTCCCACCTACTGCTGGTGCCGATAGGTTGGCGGTGGAGATGGGCCATGGGCAGGGAGGGGATCAGGGCTGGGATTGGGGCTGGCCAGGGGGAGTGTTGGGGAAAGGCAGCAGAGGCGTCGCTACGGTGGGGGCGGTACTGTAAGTTCCGCCCCGTCCTAGTCCCCGTTTAATCTCAGTTACGAAGTGTCCCCACCCCCTCGCGATCGGAGCCATTCAGTGCGGCGAAGGCAACAGGCAGGAGTCTCCCTACCTGTTGCCTTTGCCGCACTGAATGGCTCCGACGGCGAGGAGGCGGGGCCACTTTGTAAGCAAGATTAAACAGGGACTAGGACAGGGCGGAACTTACAGTACCGCCCCCACTGTAGCAACACCTCTGGAGGGCAGTGGGTGGATATCAGTGACAGTGATGGTGCAGATATCCAATGCCCCCTTCAGTGGCGGAACTACGGTGGAGTGCGTGGAGCAGGAGCTCCAGGCGCTCGGGCGGGTGGACGGGGCGGGCAGGGGGCGCGCTCGGGGAACTTACCCTCAGGAAACGCGGTGTTGCCTTGGCCCGCCCGCCCTCCCTGGAGCCCGTTTGGCTCCAAAATGTGGGCAAAACGGGTGGGGGGCGTCGACGTGACGCGAGGGGCGCGTCGACGTGATGCGTGCAGGCCCCGCCCCCACGCGCCTGGGCGCCGGGAGGGCGCCCGTCGTCTCTGGCCCCCTACCAAGCATTGACACATCCCCTTGGGCCCACTGAGACATGTGCCAGCCAAAGAGCTGGCACAGATCCGAGCAGACTTATTAGGGTCCATGGCATGGCGCAGTAGGTAAGTAAAATTTTCTTCTTTTTTTGTCATGGTCCTCAGCCAGGCCATAGCATGCAGCAGAGCTCGCGCTGAAGCAGCTGCACACTATTTGCCGGCCAAGGATACGACTGGGCTGTTAATCCTGCAAATTTGACTGTCTCCCTCCGTCACAGAAAACACTATATTGTTCTCCACTGAAAAATGCTGCTGTGTGAGTCATCCAGCCATCTTATCTCCCCCTTTATTCTTCTTGCTTTTTGTCACTGCAGAGGAAAGTGTGCCTTTCAAGCTTGCAGTCCCAACATATGAAGTAGAAGGAAGAGGGGAATGCATTGATGAAGGCACATGGAAATACATTCTGCGTATACCCAGAAAGTTTTTTTTCAGCATCATGGAGCCAAGGATGGCTCAAGATTTATAAGGCAGATCAAAATCTTAATTCCACCCTGACATACATATTTAGTGCACTTTGTGTTTGACATACATATTTAGTGCAGTTTGTATGTGTTTACTTAGAAGCAAGTCCCACTAAGTTCAGTGGAACTTATTCTCCGGTATGTCAAAGATTGCAGCCATTGTCCATCTAGTGCTTCAGACTGCATGCCTCTAAATATACACAGAGGGAATATACAGTACCATATCTTCAAAAGTTTCAGACTCCAGTTCTACCCCAACAGGTATGTTGTCAGGGGGTCATTTTGGTAATTTCTTGGGCAGGCCTGAGAAACTCAGAGTTCCCCCTCCCCAGAATTCCCCCAATTTTTGCTGCCTGCAAAGGTGCAGCACAAACTGAAGGAGCAGGTCCGCAGCTTGGGGGTCCACCTGGCAGTCGCGTCGCGACGACGTGCGTCACCCCAGAGCGGGGGCGCGCTTCGCCCTTAAGGGGGAGGCTCCGCCCCCGCGCGTGACGTCACGCGCAGGAGCAGAGCGCCCTCCCCGCTCCGTTTTCGGCTCGTTTTGGAGCCAAACGGACACAGGGGAGGGAGGGAGGGCCCAGCTCCAGCTCAAACTGTAATTAGGGGGTGATTGTGCGTCACCCCTATACGCGCGACGCCCCCCGGCGGCCCGCCCCCCCGCTTCCCCCCGTCGACGCCAGTGCCGCCTGGATCCGCAACTGCTCCTGGATTCCCAGGTGGCGGCTGTGGCCAGGGGGGCCTTTGCCCAGCTTCGGCTGGTGCGCCAGCTGTGACCGTACTTGGATCGTGCAGACCTGACCACGGTGGTCCATGCCACGGTGATGTCGCGACTAGATTATTGTAACGTGCTCTACGTGGGGCTGCCTTTGAAGACGGTTCGGAACTGCAATTAGTGCAGAATGCGGCGGCCCGTGTGGTCACTGGAGGTAGGCGGTTCGACTCCGTCGGGCCGCTCTTCCGACAGCTGCACTGGCTGCCGATTCGTTTCCAGGCCCAATTCAAAGTGCTGGTTTTGACCTTTAAAGTCCTATATGGCTTGGGGACAGGATATTTGAGAGACCGCCTACTTCTATATAGTCCGGCCCGTCTCCTCAGATCATCAGAGAAGGCCCTTTTGCGAGTGCCGTTGCCCAAGGAGGTGCGAGGGGCGACGGCTAGAAACAGGGCCTTCTCAGTAGTGGCACCAACCTTATGGAATTCCCTCCCCTTTGACCTACGAACTGCTCCCTCCTTGGACACTTTCCGGTGAGGCCTAAAAACCTTCTTGTTCAAAGAAGCCTTCTGAGCCCCTGCCTTTTTAACATCTCGCTGGTACAGGTGGGGGTGCTGCTGTTTTTATGCTCCTGCTCTGATTGAAGCCATGATCTTTTAAATTGTTTTAGACACTGTTTTTATTAATTTTCATTAATTGTTTTTACTGTTTTAAAATGTGATTATTTTTTATACTGTGTCTTTTGTATGTATTTTTTTTTCCTGTTGTAAGCCGCCTTGGGTCCCTTCAGGGAGAAAGGCGGGATAGAAATACTGTAAATAAATAAATAAAAATAAATAAACTGTCAAAAAGAAAAGAAAAAAAATGCTACCACTACCCAACAGTGGGAAGCCTCTCCCCTTGAAACCTTACAAGAATTTCTCCTCCCCAACCCTGAAACTGCCTTGTTTTATCCCCCAAACCTTTCATCCCAGCAGCTTCAAGTTTCACAAGACCTGCTCTTCTTTGGCCCATTCCGTCCCCAAACCCTTTAGTCACAGCGCTGACGTGAGGGCAGAGCTTCGACGCCATTTTTGAGCCGTTTTTCGGAGCTCCCCAAAAATCAATTTTAATCAATTAAAAATGCAAATTAAAACAGATAAGGGGAACCATCTCGCATACCCCCGCCTGATGATCCGCGTACCCCTAGGGGTACGCATACCACAGGTTGAGAACCCCTGCTTTAGTGCCTTCAATTTCCGACAAAATTGGTTCTTACAAAATGTTCACTTCAGATCAGCTCTAATTAGTGCACATGGGTTGTACATGTTTCATTCTGTTTGTCCCCTCCCAGGAGCAGAATGAGTTTATTTTAAGAGCATTGGGCTGCTTTTTATATGAGTCTTCCGTGATATACACAGTATTTCTTAACTGGATGCAATTAAAGGTTTTGATTTCTGGCATGGATGTGATATTGGAGTGTACATTTTGAAAGTCGATTTATTCTCCAGAGGCAAATGAAATGAGAAGAAACTCCTCTTGAGCAACTCATCATTTTTAGTAGCTGGGTGTATTTTACACACCACCACACATGATGAATGCATCCAGAACAGAGAGATGCAACATTGATACATCTCAACTCAAACTGGTGCCGGCTAAAATTGTGCCTTCACTAATGATACACCCTCATGCATCTTAAACAGTGCGCAGATTATGCAAAGCACTATGCCTCCCAGGTACCCACACTTGACAAAATAAAATGAGACCAGATGCCCTGACAAGTGCATACATTTTAATAGTAAATAAATGAGTCCCCAGTAGTTCCGTTACTGGTAGCAAGGGACTTAGTTTCCAGCTGCTTGTTTTTGTACTAAACGCTGAATAAATACGTTCCTCGTACAATATGATTTTCCACCAAGAAAATGATTACGTGGTCGCTCGAGCTCCAGATATATTTCACCTACTGTGGTTTATCTGAAAGCAGATGGGATGTAGCTCACCCACTTTCTCCTCCATGTACAGAACCAAAGTAATGTGTACATCAAAACATTTATGTCAAGGAAAAGGACTCAGGGGAAGGCTGGAGTCTCTGACCAAAGAGTATAGTGCCTAGTGGTTGCCGCGCACACATCTTCCTGCTCCCTGATTTCCCTTATACTGGACCAGCGGCTAAACAGAGGGAGAACCTTGGTAGTTTTTTTCTGCTGCTGCTAGGTCTCTGAGGCTGGTCTCTGAGGCTAAAGAGACCAGGCAGAGGGGGGCTGTCTCTGGGGAAAAAAAAAAACCTCTCAGAAGAGCACTGAACCTCAGGGATTCTTTTTAAAAATTAAACCAACAGTAGTGTTTGCAGGGCAAAGAGATGTGACAACCCACTGAATAACTCATGAACATGAACTAGCGTCAAAAACAAAATGGTGATGTCAGCACTGCCATGACCCATCTGAGGTCACACTGCAAAACATGACTTAATCCAAACCCACCCGTTGAAGATGTCTGGACTAGATGGACCCTTACAGCACAATCCTTTCTAGCTTTGTGCCCTGCGATGCAGTGAGGCTGGTGCACAAAAAGGCTGCCTGGGAGGTCACCTCAGGGGAATGTTTGTTTCCTTCCCCCGCGTAAAACCACAGCTGCCTCGATGGGGCTACTCGGATGTGCGCCAGCTATTTTGCTGATGCACATTCAAGCGGCCTGTGTAATGGTGGCCAGGCCCAGGAAGAGGGATAGGATTCTGATGGAGCCACCGCCACAAATTCCTCCCCCTTCCCAGACATAGCAGAACAATCCCACCCCCCTTCGGAATTCCCCGTTCCACCCTCCCCCCACACTCTGCCACCTGGCAGGGAACCCACCTTTCCTGGCCCCGACATACCACTCCACACCTGGGAGGCCTCTGCGGGGGCTCTTCCCAGGCTTGCCACGGTGAAGCCACCCGATGCAGACTGGCTCAAGGCAGTGGAGGAGCTGCTGGAGCCGACAGTGACACCACCCATCTCCACCACTGCAGGTGGCTTCCTGGAGCGGCTGGGGGAAGCACTTCGCGTTTGTGCAATGGCCGAGCCAGAACCAAGGAACCGGTGCAGACAGGCTCCAACCCCTCATCTGGCTGGTTGCCAGCTGCAGTTGATCGGGCTCCACCAGCCTTGGGTTCTCCTGTGGGAGGGCTAGGAGAAGGGGTGGGCCTCGGGGTGGCCCAGCCCTTTAGCAGGCCAGCCCAGAAGGGGCTGGGCTGACCAGGGAGCACTAGGGTACAAAAGGGCTCAGGAGATCGATGAGGAGGCTGGCGAGAGGGGAGGTGAGCTCACCCGGCAGACGCCTGGCCTTCCTCACAAGTCATCCTATTAAGATCACCTCCTCATCCTTGATTCCACCCCACAAATTAGATTTGTGTTATTTTTCAGAATCTCACATCTCAACCTGAGTTCTAGCTATGGAAATGCGTTGGCAGCCTCCTACTCAGTAATAGTAGAACACGTCTTGAATGCGACTGGAGATCTGGAGGGTCGCCAATCCTATCCCTCTCACCTGTAGTTCAACTATGCCAAATAATTGGGAGGAGAACAGTAGGCTTAGCTGGCCAACAACTGGCGTTTGTTTAAAGTATACAAACCAAAAAGCCACAATAAGCTACTTCCCGTTGAAATCTGCATGTCTTGAATCCATTCCCTAAGCTTGTTTACATGCATGCAAATGTTCTTCCCAAGCAACAGACTTAATGGATAGCATCGGTTTAATAGCTCGATGATCCTGCACATGACAGCTCACCTGCTGGTGTGTGAATGCAATGCAAACAATAAGAATGGAAATTATGACTCATTGGGTCCATCAATCGTTTAGGAGTTGCAGAGAGTCTTAAAAGCAAATACATTTCACACTGACTTCGGCTGAAGCTTCCTGACTCAATGTGTGTGAGCAGAAGCAAATGAAATTGTATTTAAAAGTAAGTGCTTTTAAAAAGACAGTTTACACAAGGCAAGATTTCCTGTGATCCTCAGATAGGAGCATTTTGTTGTATTGTAACTTTATTTGTCGAAGGTTAGGGGTGACTTTCATGGAAGTCACAATACGGACTCAAGTTTGACAATTCTATTGTTGAATGTGATTCATGGCTTTCTGCGCATTCAGGTGAGTGAATAGAAAGTTGTCTATGCACAACAAATAAATGTCATTTCTTTTTTAAAAAAAATGTCCTCTTTCCATACAAGGAACAAAATGTTAAATACCTTTTCTTCTCAGCTTACTAAAAATAGATCCAGCAGGAGGAAAACGAAAGCATTTTCCAGCCAAACAATGTTCCCCAGTGATGTTCTACAGACAACTGTCTGTAGCAGATGATAGTGGGGAAGAGCTGATGTTTCAACTGAGTCCAAATGGTTATTAAACCCAGTTGAAAGACCAAACTACACAGGTCATCAGGAGGGAAATCAGCTGTAGTTTGATTTCCAGATGGCTTTCCAATTCTTACTTTTGGAGCACAAGCCTATGCATGTCAACTTGGAAGTAAGTCCTACTATGTTCAATGTGGCTTACTCCCATGAAAGTGTGTGTATGATTGCAACCTTGGAATGGCAATGCATGATACCCCTGACAATGCAGGGACTGCATATTCTGCAGAATATTCCTTGGAATAAATGACCAGCTCCCAGTGTCATGTATCCTATAGGTCTGATGCAATGTTATCCTGTATAATGGTGTGCCTCTTTATTTACAGTACTTATTTTAAAGATGTTTTTATGATTTCCCAAAGTGGTTTACAAAAATTAAAGCAACATCAACCAAAAGTGAAAGCAAACACAGACAATGGTCTAATACAGTGTTTCTCAAACTGTGGGTCAGGACCCACTTGGTGGGTCACAACCTGATTTCTGGTGGGTCCCAGGTGATGGAACGATCAGATAAGTAATTGCCATAAGCCCTGAAGCTATTCAAAAATCAGATAGCCACTAATTGCCCTGCAAAGCTGAGCTCTTTGCAGTTTGCAAGCTAGCTGCTAATTACCCTACAAGCAGCTGAGCTCTTTACTTGTAAATAAATAAATTTATTTATAGATCACATTTTTTTAAGTCTCATAAAGCTAGGTGGGTCTCGATAGAGTGTCATTTTAACAAGTGGGTCCTGGTACTAAAAAGTTTGAGAACCACTGGTCTAATACATTGGCTACCAAAGGCAGAACTTTGGAAGGAGAGCAACAATCACACCCAAATCTCCTGAGGAGGGCATTCCACAGTCCCAGGCTACAACAGAAAATGCCCTGCTGCTTATGGAGGCCAAGCCAGTCTTTGCATATGGTGCCATCATATAGTACTGCATTAGCTCCGAAGTTCACTGGGTAATGCTATGGTTATATTACATTGGATATTAATCTTCCTTTTAGGGGATGACAGGTTTTAGCAGATACTTTACATTATGATAACACTAACAAAGTGGGCAAGATGCTTTAATGGTCCAGTTTTACCTTGGAGGCTTGGAATGATCCAAACATTCAAGTCACAAAGAGAACAATTTCAGAGATTTGGTGTCAGTAGCAAGTGGTGACTGTTTGAATTGATGGAGATGAACTTTTTAGCACCTCCCTTTCCAATTTCCTTACATGCTTTGAGTCAGGTTTGCCAACTCCAGATCTTCGATCCGCATCCTGGTTCTCTATGCTGCTGCTAACTTCCATGTTCTCCAGAAATGAAATCTGAAAGTCTATCTATCACATCACGTGCATAGGGATAAAAAAAAAAATCCTGGCTTAATGTATGGGTTTATTGTGAGGATTACGGGCAGCCCAAACTGGTGGCAATTGCGCGCACTGGCTCCTATCCCCACTGGCAGCAACCACCCCACCCCCTTTCTCTTCTTCAACTTGTGCCATTGAAATCAATGGCGCAGGTCCGAGGAGACCCATTACAGAGCAGGAGGCTTACAGAGGGGTAAGGGGATTCTCTTCCACCACCACCCACTGGATACAGCATGTGCCTTTTCAGTGCAGCTACACCATTGGGGGGAGGATATGATTGGCCGATAAGATAATGTATGCACGGCAGCACTTTGAACATTTCAGGGATACTATAGAAAAGTGGTTATTTCATTTATTGTACCCTTAAAAACAATTATGGATCATTCATCTCCCACCCCCTCTTTGATCTTCACAATCACAAGTTAGAATCCCCACCTCATAATTATGCACCACAGTGGTGGGACAAATCCGCTCATTTTTTTTTTCATGTAAAGAAATTAACTGCCCTGATTTTTGAGTAATAATATTGCACCAATATTTTATCTTTTTAATCTTAACTTCATTCCATGATCTTGGGTATTCTGAGGGATATTGGTGAATTAAGGAAGGTGTTTGAGAATACTGTTTATTGAAGCAAAACTCTTAAGATTTTTTTCCCATTTTCTCCATTCTAATCTAATAAGCAGCAAGTGTTAATCTAAGGCCTAACAAGCGTCATATCTACTGTATATTACCATTGCTTAGGTTAAATGACCTCAATGCTGGTGTCAAAATCATACACAAATGTCTGGAGCAGACAGTAACAGAAGATACAATTCCCAAGCAATTGTATCCTTCTACTCTGGATTTGGTAATTCAGAGTCATTCTTATACCAGTATGGTCTACACACAGTCACTAATAGTAGTTTACATTACTTTAGAAATTCACCCATTTATGATCACGATGATGGCTATGACATGCTAATTAAATGTCATAAAAGGTCACTAATTTGCATTAAGTATTGCCTTCAGCTGTTTGTTTTTTAGCTGTAGTCTTGACAAATGAAGAATTATAAGCACCATTTTCCAACTGATCATTTCCCATATACTGTATTGTTAAGGATGAACAGAAAGGGTATAGACTTGAACCATAAGCCTTGGCATTTCTTGAGCAAAGTTCAGCCTGTTATCATAGTTAATTCCCTGGCAGATACCACGGTGGTCCACGTCTCAATGACTTCAAGACTGGATTACTGCAATGCACTCTACATGGGGCTGCCCTTGAAAACAGTTCGGAAGCTGCAATTAGTGCAGAATGCGGCAGCCTGGGTGGTCACTGGAGCTAGGCGGTTTGACTCTGTTGAGCCGCTGCTTCGGCAGCTGCACTGGCTGCCCATTCGTTTCTGGGCCCAATTCAAGGTGCTGGTAATGACCTTTAAAGCCCTTCACGGTTTGGGTCCACGATATCTGAGAGACCGCCTTCTCCCATACATTCCGGCCCGCTCTCTTAGGTCACCTGAGGGGGCTCTCCTGCGGGTGCTACCTCTATCGCAAGTTAGGGGAGTGGCAACACGTGGGCGAGCCTTCTCTGCTGTGGCGCCACAACTGTGGAACTCCCTGCCAGGGGATCTGAGAACCACCCCCTCCCTCATGACTTTTCGGCGAGGGCTCAAAACGTTTTTGTTTTGTCTAGTGTTTGGGTGATGGGTTGTTGTCTGCCTCCTGTATCTCAAGATGCTCTGCCATACTGCTTCTCTGCTCCATACTGTTGCCCTCCCCCGTGTTTTTATTGTTTTTTAAAATTTGTTTAAGTATCGTTATGTATTTTATGTATTTTAAATTATGTATTTTAATCTGTTGTTAGCCGCCTTGGGCATTTGCCTTTGGCATAGGAAAAGGCGGGATATATTTTTTTTAAATAAATAAATAAAATAAATATTTTTATTTAGTCATATACTGTATTACATGTTCATCTCATTCAGGCTGCCTGCCAAGGCACATGTATCCAAAAACAGATTTTTGAGGCAGGGCCTAGATTATATATCTCATGAGGTAAGGACTAGTGATGTCACAAGGATGCCAACCCTTGAAAGATGGGGGGGGGAATCTGGTGGGAGTAAGATGGTGCCCAACAGCAAAGGGGTAGAGCCCTGCATCGAAGGGGTAGGACCTAGCAGTGAAGGGGTGTGGAGCGCCAAAATGGCAGCCTGCCCAAGGAAAAGAAAAAGCTGGAGAGAAACAGGGTCATTTGGGGCAAACTAACTACCTTACACCTCCCTCTGAAGGAGCTCTGAGTGACTTGCATAGGTTTTTATGACATTTCCCTAGCAAAGCATGAGGATTTCTTGAAAAAATGTAAACCCAGATCAAAACATCCGGCAGGGCATTCAGCCTCAGGAACTCACAGCACCAACACTTTTGAGTCAAAATCTGTCTGCCTCTTTTCTCTTCATTTCACAAAGCCGGATTTGCAAAGCCAGGAACTGTGGGTTTTGTATTCTTCCTGTTACAAAATGTTCAGCGTTTTGTCTTCAGGACATGCCTGCCGCAGGCTCTGGACATTCGACATGCTCTTATAGTCAGGCTGCCAGGCAAGAAGGATGAGTTCCTTCAGGACAAAAATGGGGCAGGTTAGTAATGTTTTGCTAATGTAAACATAAAGCAATCAAGTACAATTTCTCAGGTCATTGCCAATTTTTAAAATGACAGGGCATGGGGCTTTAATGGATCCTACGTTCCTGTCTTTGTTTAGTGAGTCAAGACTAACAAATGACATATGTGAATATTATAGATCATATTTTTCAGAGGTTGCTTTTGAATAGTTTTTCTTTTTTTAAATCCCTATTCTTATTCCCTTTGACATTGAAAATTGGTTAGTTAATAATGAAGGGCATGATCCAGACAAAGTTAAGCACTTTTTAAGTGCTGGCACCAGGTTGCTGGGAGCCTTGGGGCAAAGTCCTACACTGCATGGCAGCCCATCCCACCCCCTGATGGCACATTGGGCTCTACCACTGCCACCAGTAGTGAGGGTTCAGGGGTCAGCCTAGCCATGTGGACCCTCTGATGGGTGTGGGCCACTGGTGTCGCTACAGGGGGCGGAGCTCTACGTTCTGCCGCAGTCCGACCCTCCATAACACCGGAGCACGAAGCGGCCCCACCCCCTCGCCTTCGGAACCATTCAAGGCGGTGAAAGTGCTGCTTTCACCGCCTTGAATGGTTCCGAAGGAGAGGGGGTGGGGCCGCTTCGTGCTCTGGTGTTATGGAGGGTCGGACTGCGGCAGAACTTAGAGCTCTGCCCCCCTGCTGCGACACCAGCGGTGTGGGCCCTTAACCAATGCCCAACCTAACCAACCTCTGATGCCACCCTTGCCAGCAAGACCTTCAAAATGCTTGTTCTTAGCTAGAACAGGCCCACAGTTATTTGGTTTGCTAAGCAGCAACCAATCCCTACATTTCTAAGTAAGGGCAGCATCAACATATAGAAAGGGCAACAACACTTGGGCCTCATGAACTGTGGTGCTCTCTCTGACTCACCTCATGGAGTCTGCAGAGGCGTGCAGGGTTGTTCCGCTGATGACATCATTGCTGGGTGCCATAGAGAAGATGGGGGCTGGGAAGGCCAAGATTGTGACTGTGTGTTGGATCCCCCCCTCTTTTCTGTTAAACAATAAACCATGTATATTAATGCAGACAAGGGTCATCTTCATGCATCCATCTTTTGAGGGAAGTAACCTCACAAAAATGCCCAGCCCCTCCCCCAGACATGGACCTCCCCCTTGGGATGAGGCAGAGACAACATGAACACTCTCAAGAAAACAATTTCAGGCTCTTCTGTTTTCCCCAAACTAGTTAGTGCTGGTAGTGTGGCAAGCAAAGTTGGCAGAGGCGGCATCAGGGTCTGCCATGTTGGGCACTGGCTGAGGTCCCATGGCCATCTGGGGGTCCACCAAGCCAGGCTTACCCCTGAACCCTCAGTACTGGTGGCAGTGGTAGTGTCCAATGTGCCATCGGGGTGGGATAGAGACCCAAGTGAGGGGCCCAGTGAAGGGCTATGCCCCAGGGCCCCCTGCAACTTGATGGCAGCACTGAAAGTCGGATCTGAATTCCTGAATCCCTCCTGCTATGCCTGTTCCTGGGGTATAATTTTGCAACTGTAGCTCAGAGTGGCATGACTAGTTATGAGTGAAAAGTTAGATATACCCATAGCATGAAAGTTCTCAAAATACTAGCAGACTTGATAGGACTTCAGGATTAGTTCATGTATTTTTTTTCCTCATTCTTCTCAGAAACTTAAATGTTTGCTTGAGTCAATTTCTCAAGGCACCATTTTCCCTCCCCCTCCCTAATGAAAATAGCAATTTGTTTCCAAAGTCCCATCAATGACATTATAAAAAAAAAAGTCATAGAAGTCTAATTTCTTAATAATCTGAAACTTTCTTATTGGCCAACTCACACAAGCACTGAATGAGTCAACGGGATGGAACAGGAGCTTTTGTTTGGACAATCAGATTTGCCAGATGACTCTGTTATGTAAGTCGTATGCTTTCATCATCTTGCATGTGACAAGCAGCACACTTGAGGGGAAGGAAAGAGCAGTGTGTCAAAATGGAGGCCAGAACTCCTTACAAAAGGTACTTATCTCTCTACACCTTGCACAGGTTTCTCCACTCTACCGGACAGAAGAAAGTGCTGCAACAAAAGGCGGTTTCTTTTAAATGTCATTTCTAATGGAAGTCCTGCATGTAAATATGAACAAGCATGAATGCAAATGTCTATATAAACTTTGCCAAACCTTTAACAAGTGTGAGTACACGCAGGGCCCGCCCATCCATGAGCTTCCACTTCATTCCTCTCTTCCTTTTCCAATCCAGGAAGAGGAAGTGGTACAGAGTAGAGGTTGGTGCACCACCAGGTAAAGGGGGGGGGCAGCATTTGCCATGCCTCCTCCTCAAGCCCCAGGAGTTCTTCAGCCTTCCCTGAGTTCACTGTTAATGGGGAATCCATAGCTCAGTGACGGAGCACAGCTTTGCAAGCTGAAGAAGATCTCAGATAAACCCCTGGCATCTCCAACTGAAAAGACCTCGAAAAGAGGCCGAATCGCAGCATAATAAGAAGCGCACAATTGTACCGACAGCAGCACTTCAGAAACTGGAGGATGGCAGCTTGCTTCCTATTACCAGCAGAGCAGTAGGCAGGAGCCTGTAGTCAAGCCAGAAAATCTATTACAAAATAATTCCTCTCGGCTCTTAACTTCTAGTTCACTACAGCTAGACTGCAGCTGTGCTACTTTTAGGTCTCTTGAGCATTCAACCACTCTGAAAGGATGCCTGACAACTCTTCATCTGCTCTCCCTGTACATCAAAGCCTGGGAAAAACCATGAGAAGCTGCCTTCTCTTTACAACACTGCCAAGTGCAGCCTGCTTGTAAGAATAATAATAATTCCAGGTGTAGGCAAAAAGGCTCTTCTTGGCGCACATTTTAGATCTCTCCTTTACTTGATTCCTCCAGTGTCTGAAAACGATAGATCTTTGTATGTAGTCTTTCATTGGCTACCGTTTTGCCTCAGATTACCAAAACTGCAAACTTATATCATTATACTTAATAGTTTTTTTTAATTATGCTGTCCTCTTCTCTTCTGTATTAATCCTGATTTTCCATAATGCTCTTTTTACATTTTTTAATATTGTATGTATGTATGTACATGTATGTACATGTATGTATGTATGTATGTATGTATGTATGTATGTATGTATGTAGATGATGCAGTTACAGGATAAAAATTACAACCATATAAAACTCTAACCTATCATAATTGCTTCATACGTGGGGAAAAAAACACCATCCAGCAAACATGCTTTCTGCACTTTTTATTGGGGTGTTCTTGTTAATAATAGTGTTCCATGAGAGGGACGGAACTTAACATTACAACCTTGAGGCATGAGCTAGCCAAAATGACATCCTTTTACATTCCAGTTATTTGAAGTTAAGCATCAGTCCCTCCCACTGAAATCCACAGCATTGAACTTGCTTGATCATGCCCTTAATACTGTTCTAAAACACACTGAAACAAGTCTATATTTCCTGAAATTCTGCCAGTTACTGTATTCTTCCTTTTGTGTTATTTGCATCTCATGTCTTTTTATTTATTTATTTATTTATTTATTTATTTGGAAGATTTATATACCACCTGCTACAGTCACTACATTTCCCCCCCCAGAACTTCATCATCATATATTAAGCCACTTCTTCTCAGTCCCTCATCTGCAATATGGGGATAATTAACACTCAACTTCCAGGGTTGCTGTTGTAGTTGTTGTAATGCTTACACCAAGATAATACATGCAAAGTGCTTTGAAAGCTCAAAAGTGGGGACGTAGGAGGTGGCGTGGAAGAAAATAGGCAAGGAGGCGGCGTTGAGGAGGATGGCCATATGTCCGTTAATCCTCCAGGGCACCATCAAGTCACCTGGACCGCGATCCTATGCCACTGCTCCTGTCCCTTGCTGCTCACTCCTATTATCCTCACTGCTTCACCTCCAGGTATGAACTGAGGGGCACCAAGCAGGAGGGCCAGTCCTAATGACAGCATAACTAATCTCCCCCCCCCCCCCGGTTGCCTCTTCCAGTCACTTGCTCTATGTTGCCATGTGTGGGATTGGGACAAAGGTGCCTGTTCTCATGATCCCCTTGGCCTTGGGGGATGAATGGTAACCCAGATAATAGTTCTGTCTGGTGCCTTCTTCTTAGCTGCAGCGTTTACCACAATTTAACTTTCATCATGTGAAATCTCTTCTTTTATAGTCGAGTCACTAAGGCTGCACATTTTCCATGCTTTTCTTGTCTTTCAAAAACTTGTTCATTTCCAGAAATAGCTACCTCAACCATTAATTCAACCTTGAGGGCTTCTCAAATGTATCCATGACATGCTGTGTCTTTCTGTCCCTGTATAGCTGATGAGTCATACCGTTATTCATACACCATTATTCTGAAAGATTTTCTGCTACCTTATATCTGTTTATATCACTACAGCAATATCACTGTACTGTGCGTGTGTGTGTGTGTGTGTGTGTGTGTGTGTGTGTGTGTGTGTGTGTGTGTGTGTGTGTGAAAATCCAACCAAGTAATGTCAATTTTCAATGAACTCTGAAGCCAGGGTACCATTTTGGATTTCATTCGGTGCGTATGGGTAGCAAAATCCAACAATATTCAAAGACCCGGTCTTGGATATTCACAGGTAAATTGTGAAAAGCAGTTTGTTTTAAGAACATTTGTTATGATTATTTTCTATCTTATTGTTACCACCTAAGAAATATAGCAAAAACTACCTTGGATATGACAGGCAAGTTCCCCCTTTTTTTTTAAGACCACCTAGTACAAAGGCCAATTTAATGTTCTATATAACATAGTCACTCAGTGTTTAGAACTAGTGAGATGGTCAGCAATTTAGGTGATCTTGAAGAATAATCATGTATGGTCTGAAACATGAGAAGAAGAGAGACGACTGCTCTTCCTGCCTTCCTGAAATGGCATTCCTGCCTGCACAGTCCACTCATGAGATTTAGACTTGTGGGATTACTTCTAATTTTTCACTACAATGGCAGGTTGTTGGCAGACAGTTTACAATCTTAGGGAGAGGGAGGTGCATTTCAGCATTCTTACATTTACATGGAGATCCAGTCTGATGTAATGCTGGTAATGAAGGCACAAGACAGACAGCAATCTACTTGTGGACCACTTGTCAGGAATTTTGCAAAGAATGGTGGGTCTTGGTATGATCCACCAAGGCAAGTTTTAGGTTCTTAAGCAAGAGTCCATTCTCAGGATCACAACACAGATTTGTCATCATGCCGTAGTATAATGTATGCAATCTTGCTTTATAAATTTAAATCATACTAGTTATTGGGGAAAAAGTTGTTACCCCATGCAGGACCTTGGTTTAATGAAGGGGTTCTCAACCTGTGGTATGTGTACCCCCAGGGGTATGCGGACCACAAGCTGGGGGTATGTAAGCCTGTGTGCCAGAAGGGGTCCAGGCCAGCTGGGAGGGGTAAGTAAAGCTTTATTTTCCCCTCGGCTGCTGCCTGGGCCCCTATGGGCCTGTTCAGATCTACACCAGCTATTTTACTGTTCTGCTGCAGGGGGCATGTCAGACCCAGGACAGGAGCTATGGATTCCATGGATGCCGCTGCCACCAAGTTCTGCCCCTGTCCCAACCTCAATTTGCCCCCAGCCTGGTCCTATCCCCACCTTGATCTGCCCCCATCACCAACAGACCTCTGTCAACAGCCGGTGTGTGTGGCATGGCTGCCAGTGCACAGATGCCTTTACATCAGCACAGATGCAGATGCACAGAATCAGCAGCAGCTCTCCACAGAATGATGGAGAGGCTACTCAGTGGCGTCACTGCAGGGGGGTGGAGCTCTAGGTTCCGCTGCGGTCAGACCCTCCGTTACACGGGAGCATGAAGCGCCCCCGCCCCCTTGCCTTTGGAGCCATTCAAGTCGGTGAAAGCAACGACTTGAATGGCTCCAAAGGCAAGGGGGCGGGGGCGCTTCGTGCTCCCATGTAACGGAGGGTCTGACCGCAGCAGAACTTAGAGCTCCGCCCCCCTGCAGTGACGCCAGTGAGGCTACTGCACCAGCAGGACAGTGGTGGACCTCATGATCCATCAGCATACTGCACAGTCAGAATTGGGCCCCAAATCTCACCCATTCAATGACTTGCCATTTGATGAGTTGCAACTGATCGTTTGAACTTTCACTGATACGAAAGTGTTACCATCTTCACTTGATGATGCAGCCATCAAATTATGAATATGCCTATGTGAATGAACTGTAATACCAGAATCAATAAGTGTGTGTTCTGCTACATATATTTAAGGCTGCACATGGAAAAGTTAGTTCCATTAAAATGGAACATTTTCAAGGAAATGTCTTTAGGCTTGAGGTTTTTAAAAACCACTGCTCTGCATCCATTTATGACAGTCTCTCTGAAGTCAGGGACTCCATATTTTAATAGTGATCTCCTAATCTATTTGATGTTTCATCCTTTCAGCTACCAATAACTCAGAAGCAAAATGAGCATGAGGATGGCTGCAGTCTTTGAACAAATATTTTTCAGGGAAGACATCTGAAGAAGTAGGCCAAATAGAGGTGACAACAGGTGAAATTTTAAGGCTAATTGAGAGATGAAAAATTAACAAATCACTGGGTTCCAACCTGAGAGTTCTCCAAGAACTCAGAAGGGAAACAATTGATCTAAAATACACAACTTGTCACTAAAATGTACCTTCTTTTTTGAAAAGTAGCCAATCTAAATGCCATTTTCAGAAAAGGGGATTGGGGTGGGGGAGGGACCCAGAAAATTATAGGCAAGATAGCAATTATTGTATGTGGAACAGTGTTTCTCAAACTGTGGGTCAGGACCCACTTGGAGGGTCACGGCCTGATTTCTGGTGGGTCCCACAGAGCCTCCAATGAAAATATTGGGTGATGGAAAGATGAGATAAGTAATTGTTTCAAGTCCTGAGGTTATTTAAAAATCAGATAGCTGCTAATTGCCCTTCAAAGAACTGACCTCCTGCAATTTGCAAACTTGTGTAAATATAGGAAGATAAATGTTTGAGCGTTTTTTCCTGGTGTGTTTTTTTCCCAAGTCCATCAATGACAGGTAGTGGGGGCAGGTGAAGGCTGGGTCACATAACTAAGCCCCTCAAGCCTTGAGGCTATTCATTAGGGCTGCCTCATGAGAAATGGATTGAGGATTTTTGCAAATAAATAAATAAAATATTACCTGCAAATAAATAAAAAATATTATTTCTTTCTAGATCACTTTTTTAAAGCCTTGTAAAGCTAGGTGGGTCCCGAAAGAGTGTCGTTTTAAAAAGTGGGTCCCGGTGCTAAAACATTTGGGAACCACTGATGTAGAAAATTGCTTTTCTCCAATTGTCACTAGCACTCTCAGTGCCTTAAATTGTGTGGATGATGGCCATGGATTTAGGTGATGAGGAGATTAGACAAATGCATGGGGGGTAGGTTTTTCATTGGCTACGAGCTATCCACTTTATGGAACCTCCAGGTTCAGTGGCAGTAAGCTTCTGCGGGGCTGTGGGACCAGGGGCGTCACTAGGGGAGTGCGGGAGGTGCAAACCGCACCGGATAACACCCCAGGGAGGGGTGACACCAAAATTACTTTCTATTCTATTTGTTACCGGTGGTGCAAAAATGTACCACTGGTAGAAAATGGGTTTTTCGTGATCCCTGCCATGAATTATGCTGGGATTGCATTTCCCAAGAGACCTCCACATCATGTGGTCTGATAAGGGAGGAGTTCCATGGGGGTGACACCATGAGATCTCACCCTGGGTGTCACCAACTCTAGCGACACCCCTGTGTGGGGCTAACAATGAGGTATAACTATTAGCTTCATGTCCTGCTTGTGGGTTTTTTGAAGGCATCTTGCTAGCCACTGTGGGAAATAAGGTGCTGGAGGATAGAAAGACCTTTGGTCTGATCCAGCGAGACTAAGCTTCTGTTCTTCTAATGTGGAAACCCAGCATAGCCATCTGTCTGCATGCCTCGGATCCAGTAGCTAGGTTGTCTCCTGACTATGTAGAAAAAGTGTTGTCCTAGGCATTTATGTAGTTGAATGATTCCATGAGAAGAATAATCTCCCTTCCCAGCAGGCATAGTGCTTGAGTTGAAGCCACTTCTGTTCCTTCCTCGCCCCCTCAGCACTGAGTCACAGTAAGATCCTGTACCCTTTTCTGCAAATTGGTTTGTTTTGGCTGGAACTAGATGGACACATATGTTACCACCTGCTGGAAGTCCTTAACTTTACAACAGCTTGGTTTTTGATCTCTGAACAATTTGTTCGGTGGGGAAGGTGGGAGCTGGGGGATGGGGAGGAGGACAATGTGCTCTTGATACTGAGCTCTTCCTCCCAGATAAATAGCTACCAAATGTGGGCTAAATACCAGCAACAAAACTTGCACACATGGTGGGCTTTGCTTTGGAAGTGCTGGCAAACACTGCCTTTTTTTATGGACCTCACCTGCTGCTTTGTCTTATATGATGAACTGAACTAGCATGTTAGCTGGAGGCTAAGGGTATTGCTGCATCGCTGTCTACATTGTGCTATGGTTTAAACAATTTGGAAACGGCTGTAGCTAAGCGGGAGAGCACATGCTTTGCATGCGGACGGCCCCAGTTTCAATCTCTGGCATCTCCAGGAAAGACTGAGAAAGACCTCTGTGTGAAACCCTGGAAAACTGGTGTCAGTTAGTGGAGGTAGACAATACTTGTATTGACCTGAATGGATCTGTGATCTGACTCTGTATGTTCAACCACTGACAGCAACATGCCAGTATGTGTAATGTCCAAATACAGCAAGTCCTCGCTTAAAGTTGATAGGTTCTTGGGAACTGCAACTTTAAATGAAACGACTTATTATAGTGAAACCAATTTTACCGTAGGCTAATAGATATACATAAACAAGAGTTCATGGCATATATCTGGCCACAAAAATATCACCAAACTTCTAAATAAACACCCCCAAACACTGCTGATATTAAACATTGAAATAAATGTGAGCTTTCTGGGCCTGAGAAAACACACACAGACATGGGGAGAACGTTCAAACTCCACACAGACAGTAGCCCTGGCCAGCAATTGGGTTTTTGTTCTCAACAACTTTAAAGTGAAATGACTTATAATGAAATGACTTTAAGCGAGGACTTGCTGTATATTCTTTCTTCTGCTCCTTGTGGAACAATGGCAGAAATGTTACTAGTGGCAGGTGATGGCCATAATGGCTTTTGAATGTCACTACTTGTGTGATGTCCTAGTTAAATCTGGACCCTTTTCAGTCCGGACCTCTCCTTGCCATCACGTTCTGGGGAGGCTGTGGAAGTCCTGGAGCGTTGTCTGGAGGCGGTTGGGGTCTGGATGAGGGCTAACAGGTTGAGATTGAATCCAGAAAAGACAGAAGTCCTACTGGTCAGGAAAGCTTCGATGCAGGTACTGAGTCACCTGCCCATTCTGAATGGGGTTGCACTCCCCCTGCAGGAACAGGTGCGCAGTTTGGGAGTACTTCTGGATTCACAGCTCTCCATGGAAAGCCAGGTGGCAGCTATGGCCAGGGGTGTGTTTGCCCAGCTTTGGCTAGTGCGCCAGCTGCGGCCGTACTTGAATCGATCGGACCTGACCACGGTGGTCCACACCTTAGTGACTTCCAGACTGGACTACTGTAATGCACTCTACGTGGGGCTGCCCTTGAAGATGGTTCGGAAGCTGCAATTAGTGCAGAATGCGGCGGCCCAGGTGGTCACTAGACGCGCGTCACCCTAGTGTGGGGACGCGCGTCACCCCCCCTAGGGGCGCGACGTTATAGGCGCGGGGGGAGGGGGCCACCCAGCTCCCCCCCGCATCGCGTCGCCCCCTCCGGACGCTCTGAGGCCGGCCCGGGAGCCGGCCTCGGAGCGTCCGAACTCGTCGGCGCTCCAGGGCCTTCTGAAAGAAGGCCCAGGCAGCGCGTCAATCCGGGTATTTTCCGGATTTTCGCGCATGCGCAGACCCGTTTT
Organism: Plestiodon gilberti rubricaudatus; assembly: GCA_026170595.1. Classification (NCBI taxonomy): domain Eukaryota; kingdom Metazoa; phylum Chordata; class Lepidosauria; order Squamata; family Scincidae; genus Plestiodon; species Plestiodon gilberti. Next base: position 120,056,626 of record JANXHW010000001.1, on the reverse strand, counting down.
GAGGGCTTTTTGGGTCCAGGATATCTGAGGGACCGCCTTCTCCCATACATTCCAGCCCGCTCTCTTAGGTCATCTGAGGGGGCTCTCCTGCGAGTGCCACCTCTGTCTCAAGTTAGGGGAATGGCAGGTCGTGGGTGAGCCTTCTCTGCTGTGACGCCACAACTGTGGAACTGCTTGCCAGGGGATTTGAGAACAACCCCCTCCCTCATGATTTTTCGGCGGGGGCTCAAAACGTTTCTGTTTCGTCTAGCGTTTGGGTGATGGGTTGTTGTCTGCCCCCAGTGCCTCAGTATGTTCTGCCTTGCTGTTTTTCTGCTCTACATTGTCACCCCCCAGTGGATTTTATTTTTTTTAATTTACTTTATGTATTGTTTTTAAATTATGTATTTTAACTTGTTGTAAGCCGCCTTGGGCATTTGCCTTGGCATAGGAAAAGGCGGGGTATAATTTTTAAATAAATAAATAAATAAATAAATAAATAAAAAGATGGAGTTGGATATATAAAAAGGCGACATCCTCAGTCTTCACATAAAGCTCACTTTGTGGTCCTTGACAAGTCTACTGGTTCTCAGCCTGATTTATCTGATAGTGTTGTTGTAAGCCTAAACCACTTGGCACAAGGCCAAATACAAGTGTAATAAATAATGAAATTTCACTCCTGCATACATGTGCATATGTTCCAGGTATCCCTATGAATATCTGTTTTATGAAGCAGGAAATGTTTTGAAATAAGGTATACTTCCTAACAACTGTGCACTTCCACAATGGTGGAGGATGTTTGATACTGGAAAATATATTACTAATACGCTGGGGATGTCATGAATATCCATGATTTTCTTCTCCTAAAATGAAAATTGCATATTTGCAGGGGAAGGTAAGTGTCTCAAACAAGCAAAAGGTTTATTGTCAGATCTGCCGAGAAAAGTAGTGACTTAATACCTTGTTCTGAGTTTAAACAAAATGCACACAAAATTATTCAGATTAGAAATGACTTCAATGTGTACTTTTGATAAGGAAAACATACACCATTAAGTGGATTTTTTAATTTCCTTTTTAATGAGGAATTAAACATGAGTAGGTCAGGTTTGTGCTTTTGAATGTAGAATGATTACAATTAATACAGATCTGTAGTTGTCAATGCGCCATTAAGGCAGTTGTGCTAGCGATACAGAATAACAATTTCGTAACTGGGAAAATCAGGACAGTATCTCCTTCTGGATACTTTGCTTGTTAAGTACATACTTTACATGTCCCAAACATAGAATATTCAAGAGAGTGAAAATATCTGTGAAAATATATGGAAAGCCCTCACACATATTCTGAACAATACTTGTCCTATTTATTTAAAAAATGTCAAGAATAAGACTTGAAGGCATTTTTAAACTTGCATATTTAGCTTGTGAGGAAGTCTGAATTACAGCCGGACATGCATATGTAGACATAAGTCCTGCTATGTTCATTGGGCACCTCAGTGTAGCAGAGGACATAAGATCGTGACCTCTGAGAATTAGAAAAACCAGCCAACTATTTGAACTTCTTCAATTTTTAATAAATCTGCAACTAGCACACACCACAGAGACCATATTTTTTTGTTGTATTTGTTTTATTTTTTACAAATCGCATATGAGACCATCTGTAAATTGACGCCAAGCCAAGCAGAGAATCATGGTTAATTTGCAAATAGGACATGACTTGAATCGAGCCCGAAATTTCAATACAGAAATGCCACATATTTTCACATATTGTTTCAGTTAAAATGGGTTGGCTCAAAAGAAATATTCCAAAACCTTTGTTAAGTTTATACAGCACTGCAGTTAGTTTTCTTCGGTTTCTGTGGTCACACATAATTCATTATTTATGAATACCCAGACGACCATGAGGTATTTATGAATATACCCAAGAATACTAAGAGATTGTACATTTTGCTATCCTAGTTTATTTGTGCTGAACAGAAAGCCAAAAGCTCTCTACCTCAGAGGGTTCAGCCAAAAGGTAGAAATTGTTCCTTGGGAGCTCGGTCACATCAAACAAAGATCACAAAGCAGAGCAAGGATTTCATAAGCAAATTGGCAAATAGCAAATTGCTGCCCTGGCTCTTTTTAGAGCACACATAAAATAGAAAGGTGAACATTTGTTCAAATGCAAAAGTGTTTAGCAGCCCAATCCTGTGTATCCGTATCCTATTGGCCACCGTGTCCTATCGAGTTCCTGGGCTGCCCTGGGGCTCCCCGGGAACAACTCGGAAGAATCATCAATTTATATCCTGTCCTGCCTCCTGTCCACTTCATGCCTGAATAGGAATTTGAACCCAGTTCTCCTTGACATAACTCTATGTACTCCACTATAGTGAGGTTTTCTTTCAGTTTTGCCTACTTGAATAGTCTTTGATATTTACTTTATATGACTGAACTGGCCTCACCCAATTGCCTCAGCAGATAGATGCAATATCTGCTTGAAGAAGAAGAAGAAGGAAATGCTGACCTGTCTTTGAAACTTAAATTACAAATCCCAAAGGTAGTCGCTGATATGAAGAATAAGAAAATTGCTTTCTCTATTTTGGCATGACCTTTTCTCTTGCATGAATTCCACAAAGTAAAAAAAGAAAAGAGGAAGGAATCACATTTTTTAAAAAAAACCAGGAAGCAACTGAAGGCAGTTTGGGACTCCTGGGAGTATTTAAATACACACCAAGATCTCAATTGCAAGCACAAGGATTTCAAGAACAGAGATCTGTGCCTTAAATGTGACATCTACTTCTGAACAAAAAAATGACGTTTATTCTTTTATCAGCACACTGCCTCAGCGTTGAAGTTGTCCGTGGGAGGGAGGAAAAAAGAGTCTTTAAAAAAAAGGGACAGTGCTGAGGTTTTTCCCCGGATTGAGCACTGCAGGTGGGTTCCATTAAAAGTTGTGTTCAAATTATTTAATTTCTTGAGAGCAGGTTCCAGTCATCATGATCTCTCTTTTTTCAAGCCACAACCTGTTGAATCAATAGTCATTAGAGCAGGTTGTAGACTATGTTGGGAAAGTAAATGTAAACCTTGAAAAACTGAATTCTAACTCAGTGATGGAATATCTTTAATGGAGAGGGTATTTAAAAAAGAAGACACATTGGATTCAGCACAGAATCCTTCCCCCACAGGCTCTATATTGATGGCTTGTATTCACACGCACCTATAGTCAATGGCAGTGTAGGCCAATGAAGAGGAAGTTAAACAACATCCTGTCACTAAGATTTTTAAGATAAGATAAAGATTTTTTAATGACACTTGTTATGATGTCATTAAAAAATCTTTATCTTATTTAACTTTCTTGTTCTTCACAGAACCACGTAAATATTCCAAGAAATCTAGTTGTATTGGTTATAGAGTATAACTTTGATTATGATATATTTCTATGTCAGAGCCCATTATGACTACTTAAAGAACCTTTCCTAACATTAAAAAACAACAGATTTTATTCTCGGTGCTAGACACACCCTTGACCAAATCCAGTGCCATTAGTACAATATCCCATGCATTGTTTGAGGGATGGAATTGTCACTGGGACAAGGCCAGTCATGCCTCACATCTTTAAAGGAAAAGAACCCCTTCAAATGTGAACAATCTGGGATTTTTTTCTCATTGCTACCTGCAATCAATGTATAATGGGCAGCCAAATCGTACCTAACTCGCCATGTGACAATGCAGCCACATCAACAGGGTGCGTGCTGTATTCCAGAGGGTAGTTTCAGGCCTCTGTGTAAGGGAACATTTGTGACAGGTGCAAGTCTGATTGGACCCAGGAAGGTGGATTGAGGCAGGGAAGGGGGAGATATCGGCTAATACCACACCCTTCTTGGCTTCGATCCACCCCTTCCCTGTTCCACCCTCTCCCGTCCTCATTCTGCCCACCCTCCATCCCCGCCACTATCAGACCTACCTTGCTGGTTCTAGTGACAGTCCTCCTGCACTGCTGCCGATTGTGGCAGCACTCCGATTGTGGCAGCATGTTGTGCATGCCACCAGAAGCCATTTTACGGCAGCGGAACTGTGTTCTGCTATTATAAACCCCTCCACATGATGGCCAAATCCTGGGTAGATGTGGGCCAAAGGCTTTTCAACCTTTTCAGAATATGGTTAAAATATAGGTATACATAGGCTTGCCATCCGTCCCGGAAAATCTGGGACGGTCCCGGGATCCGGTCCTGGATTCGTCCGCGGTCTTCCAGGCCCGGTGAAGCCCTTGCTGCCACCGCCACTGCCACTTTTAAGAAGTTTTTAATTTTAAAACTTACCTTTTTTCCTGTCAGCGGCCATCTTGGATCTTGCGAAATCTCACAAGATCCAAGATGGCAGTGCCCAAATCCCGTGACGGCACATGAGGCAGTACTGTACAGTTGCAGTTTCTACTACCAGAGCAGCTAAACACTTGACTATCACCATTTTGACCTTGTCTACTTCCAAGACATACCAGAGACAGCATCAAAAGAACTGTCCAAGGAGGAGAGAGTGTTGAGAGGCTTAAGACAATAACCACTGCCTATGAGCAATACTTGCCAAACATTATTGATGCGTTTCAGGGTGGATGGGGCCAGTCCATATAATCTGCCTTCCCCCCTCATCTCATCAGTTCACCCTTTTTCCAATCATCCATGTACAGTAGTCTCAGGTTCTATGGCAGGGGTGGCCAACCTTTCAACATGAATGCTCCTGGACCTTTAATGGTAATGTACAGGTGAGGGCATTTCAGCAGGTGCAGCTGCTTTAGCAGCACCATCAGCAATTGCAGCTGCCAAGATTCTGTCTTCTATACAACTCTTAAGAACATAGAGGCCCTAATGGTGGAAGGTTGGCCACCCCCGTTCTATGGCAATATGTTGCTGGGGCTAATGTGCATGCCCTACCTTTGTATGATTTGGTAGAGGGATGCTGGGAAGAGTGTTGAGGAAAATCAGTGTCCCTCTGCAGTATTTTGGGGCTTTGGCCAATGATGTCATTAGGGAGGAGGGGGCCCCAGGGTGGAGGGCGCACGTGGGGGGGTGTACTTGCCTCCTGAACACATTGCCTGGTCGCCCCCTCCACCACCACTCTTGTTGTTAATTCGCGCTGTCTTTTCTTCGTCTTTTTTCCCGCCCACCCGGGAGCAGTTTGACTCCAAAAAGCCTTGAAAAACGGCAGACGCAGAAATTCGGTGGCAGTGTGCGAAAATTACCTAACGCCCCCTGGGGGTGTGGCTTGTGGCATCACGTGGGGGGTGTCATGTCGGCGGCCCCCCATGTGGGGTGTAGGAACGCCACTGGCTTTGGCAACCAAGATTCCCAAGTCTCGTCTTGGCAACATCTCCAAGAAAACTAGCAGGCTGTGCTATCAACTGGAGGTGGGGGGGGGGGAATCACAATTACATTCTACCCTTCCACCAAGGAACTTGGGAGTTGTACATATAATTATTCCATTGGATCCTTTCAATAACCTTGCTGTTAGTTGAGATGAGAAAGAAATTGGTCCAAAATTGAGCGGATATTTGAACCTGGGTCTTACAGTCAACACTTTATCTCCAATACCATAGTCCCTGAAAAGCAAAAGGGACTATTTATCTAGGATGACAGTTCTGATCAAATAATACACCATTTTCCACCTGCTTTCCCAATTCATGTGCTGATGTTTCCACTTATAAGTAGTGCTTACCTTTTAGGTTTAAATCAGCATAGCTATGGTAAGTTTACTTTAAGTTTTTAGTTCTAAAGCTCTTTAGTCAGCAAGAAGGTCTGAGATAGATGTGGTTCTGAGTGAAATGGGCAGAAAGTCTGAAAGCAGTTATTGAATATCGCTCCAGGGCTAACAGGAATAACTGATGATATGGAAGTTGGGACTGATGGAGAGGCCGCTTGTTTTACATATGGATATTAATTACAATGCGGAATCAGGCAAGTGACCTGGAAAAAAAATTCAAATTAGGAAATGGCCAGTTGTTATATGCTCCGTAAACTGTGACAAGAATTACAGGGATATTGTTTTTCACCAATGTTGTTATGGAAAGGAAAGGAAGGCGAGGCATGCTCTGCTGACTGCTAGGCTTTTAAAAATGCAGATCATGCTTGGCAGGAATATAACATTAAGCTTGAAGGTCCCTGCTGAACCCGACTCAAAGTAGAACAAGGCAAATGGCCATAAATAAAACAGTGATCAGATCAAGGATTTCCCCCTATTTATTTTTCTATTCAGGTTCAGAGCTCCCATTTCTGGGTGCTTTTCCCATCCACCAGAACGCCAGCTGGGAGGGATCAGAGCTCTCATCTCTGCCCTCGTCAGAGCCATGGCTGGCCCACCCATGAAGCCACGTGATGCGGCTTGCATCAGGGTGGTTGGTGGAAGGAGCGGCAGATTTGGGGTACCCTTCACTCCAAGGTTGTTGCCGCCTCCCTCTAGCCCTCTGTGGACACAAGTCACATTGAATTTGCATCATCTCCTTCCCTCCCCATGCTCCATCCTCACATCACTTTAAACCGTTTTATCCCAAGGGTGTATAATATATACACAACGGGAGTTAAATGCGTATACCTGTGGGCTCGGAGGAAAACTTTAAATGTCGCACGACAGAGTACTTTGCTACCTCCTCCCATCACTCTAAACTCAAACATCATTTAAAACTTAAAGGGATGCATTCCCTTTAAACTGTAAATCCAACAAAGAGCAGCAAGGAGGTAAAGAGCTCCCCCCCCTTCTCATTTCAGCACTGATGGAAGAAGAGGGGGAGGAAAACTGCCATGCTCTGGATCATTTCTCCTTGCCTAAGGAGCACTAAGCAGGCAAGGACAGGTGATCTGAAGCCTCAGGCACAGAGAGGTCTTGGGCCAGCCCCGATCAGAGCTCTCATATCTGCCACAAAAAGGGCCTCTTTGGTAGTGGCACTCACTGTGGAACTCCTTCCTTCAAGAGGCCCAGGTGGTCCAGTTGCTATCAGCCTTTAAGGATGGAAAGAGGTTGGAGGTATACATTTCTTTAATAATAATAATAATAATAATAATAATAATAATAATAATAATAATAATAATAATAATAATCTGGACTAAAGCAAAAGACCTTTTTCTTCCTAGCACTTAAATTTTTTTAAAAAACGAGGGCCACATGGTGAGTTAAGCAAGGATGAGCAACCCTGGATCCAGTCAATGACTCATTCCTGTACAAGCTGTGAGACAAAAGCAAACGCCGAGGGGTTCTTTTGTGCCTTCCCCTCCCTGTAAATAGCAACAAAGGCCTTGGCAGAGTTCTCCCCTTATAATATATAATAATATACAGTATTTATATACTGCCGTTCTTGGTCATTGGATTTCTCCTCCGACTTTAATTCAAGGCGGTGTACATGGGCAGGCTTTCTAAACCTCAAGGGTTTTTTATAATATAATAATGTTCTAATCTTTCGTGCTGGCAGCTCTCCGACAGACACAGACACTTCCGGCTGTCTCGAACTGCCATCCTTCAGATCTTCAGGCATATATGAGACGATCTCTCTACCAACTGAGCCAGATGTTCTGCCCTGCCTTCACTGTTATGCACTGCCTTCAGCTGTGTGACTCTGATCACTGATAGAGTTTGTGGTGCTGTTTACACAAAGCGGTAGAGGATTAAAGAGCTCCTTTGCTCATAACTGGGCTCACACAGCAGCAAACGTTTGAGTACATAATAAAGGGGTCCTTGGGATTGGGCCTATGCTGGAGATACTTTAGGATAGGATAGTTGCCTGTCCCTCAAGGCATACTAAAAGGATATACTAACGACATACTAAAAGGACACAATAAACATAAATTCAATATAACCAAAAAGGCTACATTAAACACTATACAGCCCCAAAAATAGTCTTGAAAGAGAGCAACTTTGGCCTCAAAGGCTAAACCGAACAAAAATGTTTTAAGCCAGTGCTGGGACAGAAATAGTGGAAGTCAGCCTTACATCCAGAGGCAAGGAGTTCCATAATCTGAGTGCCACTGCAGAGAAGGCCCTGCCCTCTGATGTGTCACCACCAAATGTTCTTCTACCAAAGATGGAGCATGCAAAAATTGATCTTTTGAGTAACTTATTTAGGTGGCTGTTTAACTTTTCAATCATCTCACCCACCTTCAGAACAAACAGTGGAGTGAGGCAGGATGCCAAGATTGTGAGAGGACATCTTGTGCAAAAAACCAGCCATAGCTGGTTTATGTCTATGCCAAAGCCAGGTCATAGACTTTGAACAATGGCATTACATTTCTATTAAGGCACAGGACCTCAAATGTGATGTATGTTTCGTACATATACACCTATACCTGCCTGTACCCAGATGAGCCATAGCTCCCTGTCACTATTCCAACTATGCAGAGGTGTCGCTACAGTGGGGGCGGTACCGTAAGTTGCGCCCCATCCTAGTCCCGTTTACAAGCTGGCAGGAGGCGCCCCTGCCCCCTCGCCATCGGAGCCATTCCGGAGGTCTGCCTGCTGCCTTCTCCACACGGAATGGCTCCGATGGCGAGGGGGCGGGGCTGCCTCCTGCCGGCTTGTAAACGGGACTAGGACGGGGCGCAACTTACGGTACCGCCTCCACCATAGCGACGCCTCTGCAACTATATCATTTATGAAGTGATTCTGAGCTGGGTTTTAAATCCAGGCCTCCAAGCTTAAAGTCAAATATGCTATCCACTGGAATGTGTAGGTTGCTCCTGGTGTACTGAAATGGTTGTCTGTACACCAAACAGTAAATCCGTTAGGTTGTCAGACAATGGTTTATGATTGGCTCATAAATAAGGATGGTGTTGAGCACTTACGCATGTGTGTTTCGGGCTTATTTTCTCTCTACCAGGAGCAGGGCATCTGCAGAGGGCAATGATGCCACATCGGTTTTTAGCCTCTGCCTACCACATTAGTCTAAACCACCTGGCTGGAGTGCAAGCCAAAAATGTACATGCAGTGTTTCTCTCAGATATGCACTATAACTATACATAACAATAACGGACCCACTTAGTCATGTTAAATCAAGATAGAGGCTGTAGGGAAGTAAACTGTGGGCAGAGGGAGTATTTGGCATTCTCTCAAGTGTATCCTCACCACTCTCAACATTTGCCCCCTGACTCTCACATACTTGTGATGAGGCAGATCCACTTTTGAAAAACACATTGGCTGCTATCATATGACATTCTCAGTAGTTCTGCCACACCTACCGGTACTTTTCCCCGTGGGCAGAATTTGCCTGTGCAGACAAATGCTGTCCATGGGGAAACCAGGGGCGGAGCTTTGGAGCGCATAGCAGTAGAGGCGGAGCTTGCTGGCACAATCATGCCGCTCCCCCATCATGCATCCCTGTATGTGTTAAGAATGACATATGAAGAGGGCTGCTGTCCCAGGCGAATGTGTCACAGGAGTAACCTTTAGAAGTGAAGTGCTGTCATGCTGAAATTAAAAAAAGAAAAAAAGGGTAAAAGTGAAAGAATGCGAGGGACCCCATTTTGTGAGGGACCCCGAGCCATGTAAATCTGTAGCTCTCCCTTAAATCCAACGGCTTTATGGCCGTTTGTGCTGGCTAAAGATGTGGACCATTAACACTAAATCTGTTTCATTGTCTTGTTCTTCTCCATTCCTTCAGACAGAGCATGGAAGCAAAATGAGTAAAAAAAAAACTAAAAAAAAAACAAAACTCAGCACTCTTCTTCTCCCACTCCTGTGGAAGCTACAGTTACTATTCCACTCATCCCATCCTTTCAGCTAGCGACAAACCACTTGAAGTACAATCAAAAGGCTGCCCACACATGTACCGGCTGACTTGCTTTACATAGACCCAACATACCTCCTCCACATTAGCAGCTGCAGCAGCCTCTTTTTCAATGACTCAAAGCAAGAGAGAGCCACAGTGCACAGGGACTGAGTTCCAGAGCATCCATATTTGAAGAGCTGATGTCGACACATCTTTCTAAAAGGGCTTTATTTCACTCTTTATTTTTTTTCCCACCGCTACACATGCGCCACTGAGGGCGCCAACACCATTGCGAATTCAGCAACGCTGCTCTACAATACCTTGCCACCGGAAAAGCCCGAGTGCCCTGTGTTGAAGAGTGGTAGTATAGTCATGTTTAGCAGCAATTCTCCAGGGATTTTTTTTAGCACATGTGAAGAGAAGTGAAATGCATGCACCTAGGTCCTGGTGACGCTTATGGGCAGGATGCAAATGTCAACGGTAGTCATGGCTGGAATACAGAAGCAGGGAGCCAGCTGCTGCCCATCCTTCTTTTCTGTGTGCTGGTCAGTCAGAATTGTGATTATGTGCAAAGTGCAATCTTTGTGTGTGAGCAGTATAAGGGGCTTAAAGCTCTGGGTTCAAGGATCTTTGGAGCGTCTCTGTTTCTGGGCATCTACTGCCTGTACCGGACTGGTGCTGTGGAGGATGCTGGAAGGTGTCCTTGTGCCTAGTAGTGCATTGTATTTGGAGTGTGTCTGTTGGGGTATGGTGATGCCATGTGGGTGTCTCCCTATTGCAGTGTATATATTGGCTTCATCCGTGCCAGGCTGCTGAGAGAGGTGGAGGGCATTTTAGCATGCCACTCAATGACTTGGCTGTAGTGGGCAGTGTTGCAGTGGGCACTGGCAGGCAGAGTTGAGAGGTACTTCTGCAATTTGTACTGCTGAAATTTTCTTCCTGACTCTTGTTCTGAGAGTACATAAATCAGATCTGGATTAATCTATGCTCTCAGTGTAAATTATCTGACAGCCTGATTCATACATTTAAGGGAATGATAATAACTGTGTGGTCACTATGATTTCTTTCATGGTGCTATTATTTCTATCATGGTGCTATAACTCTAAAATTTCACACACACACACACACACACACACACACACATGCGCGCACATGCACACGCACACGCACGCACACGCACACATTCCCAGCTTCCTCTGTCAAAAATACCTTTTTCAGACAAAAGAAAATGTAATCGTGCAAAGTACCATTGAATGCAAAAAACGGTTTCTGCCCGTCACACTGTTGGAACACTGATCTCAATGGAAAGGCTTAACCCATCCAAACCTAAGAAATGCCGTTTTTTAAAAAAACAAATATTTTTCAATGCCTGCCTCACTCTGGAGTTTCTTTAGATCTTATTTGTGCAGCATAATTGTGAACAGAGCTCGTTTCCCAAGTCTTCAAGGCTAGAATTATCTTTGCCTTTTTTTCCTAACCACATAATTGCCCTCTATACTGGGGGGGGGACCCCAACCTTGATTCACAGACTGAAATGCAGTTTTAATATCCATTCAGGAGGCAAACCTCTCACACAATTCTGCGTACATCCGCACTGAGTGGTGAGTCATCTTGAGGGCTACGAGCAGCCGAATCGCCAGCAAAGGGCAGGAAGCAACTCTAATTATCATTAGACCCACAGAGCACCTGATGGTAATGGCTGCCCTGGACAAAGGTCTTCCTGTCATCTTAAATGCCACAACAGAGCTCGCTCTCCCCTCACACTGTCAGTCGAGAAGGGAGTCCTTCAGTTTGTCTATTCTGTCACGTCAATCAAACCAAGCAAAGCGACATGACAGAAAACAAACAGGTGGCTTCAAAAGGAGGACGAACAAGGAAGAGAATCTTACGTGCTCTCCTCACTCTAAAATACGGACACGTTTGAAGATGCTGCACTACTTAGCATGCCCCCACAAGGGTCTATTTAAGGTGCTCTAATCAGAAACACTGAAGCAATAGCCTGAGGGGATTACCATAAGTACCTTGACATACAGCTAGATGGTATATACACTGTCTAGTTGTTAAAATAAAATAGAAAGAAGTAGGAAAGTTAACTTTTTCCCTTTCTTTGGAAGGGGCCTCTGAAATCTTGCCTCTGAAATTGCCAGCAAGGGACTGTTGCATTTTATTTCTCGTTCATGCCTGAGATTAAATAGAAATTTCATTCAAGTTCAAGATTTGGCAAAATCTCAGAATGCAAATATTTGAAATAAAGGTGCTATTTCGGGTTTCAGGAAAGAAGAGCAAAAAACAAATCAGTGCGTGGGAAGGGAAGAGATTCAAAGTCCAGTTTGAAGGTCTCCCCATAGATAGAGTCAAGATTAACCCCCCCCCAAAAAAAAATATTTTTAAGCATTTGTTGTGGTTATTTTCTGTATCTCATAACCAGAAACGCAGGTATTCCTGAGGAATAATCACGTGTGGTCTGAAACATGGGGGGGAGGGGCTGCCCCTCCATTTGATGTTGGCATTGTATTTTGACAAAATGGCTAGATGGCCAATTTGCTGTTGCTGTCCAAAAACATATAATAAGCTCAACCCTAATAATGTCAGGTAATAACAGGTAATGTCAGGTAATAATGTCTGGTAATGTCAGGATGGTGTAGTGGTTTGGGAGTCGGACTTAGACCTGGAAGATCCAGGTTCAAATCCCTGCTCAGCCACGAAGCTTCCTGGGTGACCTTGGGCCAGTCACTATCTCTCAGCCCCACCTACCTCACAGGGTTGTTGTGAGGACAAAAAGGAGGGGAGGAAATACGTACACCACTCTGAGCTCCTTGGAGGAAGGGCGGTATAAAAATGTGAAAAATAAATAAATAAATAAATAACTCAAAGTCATTATGAATCTATGGGCCAAGGTACAGCACCCATGGGAGTGCACTAGCATGCATGGTCTCTTAAGTCATGCTCTCCATTAACCATACGCACAGCATTTGTTTGCAGACACACAAACACTGCTCAAGGCGAAATCTTCCCTGTGGTTAAGAACACTGGGCAGCTGGTGTTCCAGATAATCAGGTGAATCTCTCCCCAGATACAACATTCACCTCTGTAGACAAAGGCTTTACTCCTTACTCATAGAGAGCAGGCTACAGAGTGCATCAGTGCCATGGGCTGGGCTGATTGGTGCTCTCCTATAATCTTGTGCGTGCCTACGGTTATGGTAACATCTGAAAAGGACACACAGGAAGCTGCTTTATACAAGTCAGACCAGTGGCATCACTAGGGGGGTGCGGGGGATGCGGACTGCACCGGGTAACACCCTTGGAGAAGAAGGGCGATGGGTCATTCCGTGTCAAATCAACCAATGAAAAATCCTTGACGTCATGGATTTTGTTCATTTTCGGTACATTTGTAGCTTACCATGAGATGTTTAAAAATTATTTTTTTTCAGATGTTTTTGTCCATCCGTTTTTGAGATATTAAATGTTCAAAATTGCCAAAAAAGGCCAAAATCCACTTGTCACCATACATTCAAACGCCAGGAACAGGATAACGATGAACACTACAACATGGGACAGGTGTCGTTTTAAAGCTTATGAATAGGGCTTTCATTTGATATACAACATGACAAAATTGTAAATTTTCAAGAAATTCAAAAATATTCAAATAATATTAATTTTGAAATTTTGAAAAATTGAACTTTTTTAAAATTTTCAAAAAAATCACACTTAAAGGTATATGTCTTGTAGTCAATCAGTCAAAATTTCAAGATGGTCTCTCAATGGTATCATACAAAAATTAAATTTTCTTGTTGGCAGTGACCAGGAATTAAACCCCTGAAGTCCATTTTTCTACAGTTTACATTGATAAAATTAGGTGGTAAACTGAAATGAATCCAAAAATTTATAACAGGACTTATAGAGATAGATTTATAGAGCATGAATTCACTTTCTATTCTTTTACAGGATCAGCTTTTTGGTAAAACTATCAAAATCATGAGCTTTTTACTTCTGTTCGTAGTTTTAAAATTTTCCTTTAGTTGCTGAATAATTTCTGAATCAGCACAGTGACATTTTTCCTCATCTAAATCATCTTCAGAAGTAAAAAAATAATTATTTGTAGGTCCTTTTAATCTTCCCCATCTTTTCTTATTTCTTATTAAAGCCCTATTCATAAGCTTTAAAACGACACCTGTCCCATGTCTGTAGCGTTCATCGTTATTCTGTAACTGGCGTTTGAATGTATGGTGACAAGTGGATTTTGGCCTTTTTTGGCAATTTTGAACATTCACTATCTCAAAAACGGATGGACAAAAAAAATCTGAAAAAAATAATTTTTAAACATCTCATGGTAAGCTACAAATGTACAGAAAATGAGCAAAATCCGTGACATCAAGTTCCAAAATGTATTTTTTATTGGTTGATTTGACACGGAATGACCCTGATACCACTAGTAGCCAAATTTGTGAAAACTTTGTATTTATGAATAATACCACCATGTTATATATCGTTTGATGCATACCTTCATGCAGAATGCAATGAAACAAATTATCTGTATTCTATCAAACGTTATGGCCAAATAACCAGAAAAATAAAACACAACTTCCTTATGTAACAAAAAGTGGGGGTTTTTTAACTCAAAATAGACCAATGATTATTCTGAGAGTCGAGTACAATGATTGTACTGATTTGTTGGGTGACCTGTACTGTTATATATTTAAATAAACAAAGTTAATAGGTTCATCATGGGGTGAAGCACTGAGCTTTCGCACCGGGTGACTCAAACTCTCGTGACACCTCTGAGTCAGACCATTGGTCCATTCAGCTCGGTATTGTTGATGTGGTGGCTCTCCAGGGTTTCAGACAGAAAGGTTTCTCCGTCCAATCTGGAAATATCGGGATTTGAACCTAGGACCTTCTGCATACAAACCAGGTACCCAATGGTCACTTGCACTGTAGCCCTTGGAGGGCTATGCAGAGAAAGAAGCAGCTGCAGTTATGGAAACCACTTGTGTTTCTACTTTGGAGACAGAAAAAGGAGTCAAGTGTGTTTTCCAATAAACAAAGTATAAATAGAATACTTTATGCTCAGTTTTCAAAAGGAAGGAGTTCTCTGTGAGCTTCACGTTTTAAAGAACAGAGTGTGCAAACCATATTCCACTGTATTTAATTTTCCTGGTCACTTAGCTTAATGATTGCACAGTGATAAGCAAAACCTGTTTACATGCTATACAAACCAGGACAACGTACTTGTCAAAAAGTCGTAGCCTTTCATTTGCTCTGCAGTCACTACTGAAATGAATCAATAGCTACCGATAACATTTGCAGCAGCAGAAAGACAATGAGTCAAGTGGCTTTTAGTTAAAGCAGATCTAATTGTTCTGGGGGGTGCTCATTACCACTCAGTTCTAGGGCTTAGCGATCTTGAACATATTCTGCTTCATTAAGCACTGCTAAGGAAAAACCAAGATGCAATGTGTGTTTGGGAGCTGATACTAGAACTTGGACCAGGTGGCTGACGCTGCTCAGGTCTGCTTTGTGATCAGAGGCGTTCTAATATGGGGGGAGCAGGTGTGCTCCACCCCAGGCGCTCAGTGGGCGCGGGGGCGCGGCAGCCGGGCTCAGGGCTGCGCAGAGCGGCGCGGCACCGGAGCCTGGCTGGCGCGCCCCTCTGAAGCAGCGCGTCCACTCGGCACTTCCCCGGCCTCCGGAGGCTACGCTCCGGAGACCGGGGAGAAGCCCTCCTCAAAGCGACCGCCTTGTTTGGCGGTCGAGGGCTTTCTGAGAGGTCCGAACGCGTAGCGCCGGGAGGGCTGGGAACGCCACTGTTTGTGATCACTTCTAAAGAGCCAGGGTGGGTAGATGTGGGGCTGGGAACATGGGCTGTTTCTGAATAGCTGCAAAGCAGCCATGGAAGGACACAACAGTGGCGTTCCGAGGCTGGTGCGGAAGCGTACGTGTAGCAGGATGCCGCTTCACACGTGAAAGTGCCCCTCCCCCTCGCCGGTTGGAGACATTCCCAGCAGGCGACGGCTGCCCATGCGGGAGCTGTCGCCTGTTGGGAATGACTCCGACTGGCGACGGGGAGGGGTGCTTTCACGCACGGAGCGGCATCCTGCTACGCGTACGCTTCCGCACCAGCCTCGGAACACCACTGTTGTGTCCTTCCATGACTGCTTTGCAGCTATTCAGAAACAGCCCATGTTCCCAGCCCCACAGCCTCAGAACGCCACGGGGACACAACATAACATGGCAGAGGGTGCTTAACCATTGCTTTGTGTGCGGTTTCCCCTTGTAATCCATCTCTAGTCAGTGCTCTGGAGGTGTTCTTGCCATGCAGTGAAGAAGAGCGGCAGGCAGGGAAAGCATTCAGAACCTCTTCCCACCTGCCATTTCTCTTGCTCAGACAGGGTTCAAGAGGATCTGCTGCCTGAATGGGTGCAGATCCACCACCCTTGCCAAGCCACACTTTCCTGATCATTCCCCCCTCCCTTTTGGTCATATATACTCCACCACTGATGCTGCTCCTGCCTCCTCCTCCTCCTTGCCTTTGTTGTTCCTGGTGCTGTTGCCACCTTCCACTTGTTCTCACCTGGCTGCATTGAAGCAGACTGGGTGGAGCATGCTGGGAGCGGAGTCCTCTTCTGTTCCCAGCATGCTCCACCCAGCCTGTTTGTTTCAACACGGCCAGGCAGGACAAGCAGGAGGCGGCAAGTAAAGGAAACAGAGCTGGCGGGGGCACTCCGCCTTCTTCTCTTTCCTGTCCACCTGACTTTTTTGCTGGGTGCAGTGGCGTCGTGACGACGCGCGACACCCCTGAGCGGGGGCGCGCGTCGCCCTTAAGGGGGAGGCTCCGCCCCCGCGCGTGACGTCACGCGCAGGAGCGGAGCGCCCTCCCCGCTCCGTTTTCGGCTCATTTTGGAGCCAAACGGAGCGAAGGGAGGGTGGGTGGGCCCAGCTCCACACAAAATTGTAAGTAAGGGGGCGGCGCGCGTCACCCCTGTACGCGCGACGCCCCCCGGCGGCCCGCCCCCCCCCCGCTTCCCCCTGTCGACGCCAGTGGCTGGGTGGACAAAAAGGAGAAGGTGGAGCTCTTCTTTTTCAGTCATTTATGGAAGTCAGCAATAAGAACAAGATCATTTTGATGCTTCTCAGAGCCTCTGAGCAGAATTTTATCAGGGGGGTACAAAGTCTCTTTGGGGCCCTTTCTCAAAGGGGAGGGCGAAAACAGGGTGGGGGAGAGCAGCAACAGCTGGAAAAGTCTCCAGAGCCTAGGTCTACCAGGTTTCCCGATGTGGTGCCCAGGTCTACCTGCCTGGTAGACCTGGCCACTGGCATCGTTGCAGGTGGGGTGGAACGCTACGTTTTGCACCGTGCTAACCTCCATTACTCACCGGTACGAGGCGACCCCGCCCCCTCGCCTTCGGATCCATTCAGTGGGGAGAAGGCAATGTGCAGAAGACTCCCTGCACATTGCCTTCGCCCCACTGAATGGTTCCGAAGGCAAGGGGGCGGGGCCACCCCGTGCCGGTGAGTAACGGAGGTTCAGCGTGGTGCGGAACTTAGCATTCCACCCCACCTCCAGCAACGCCACTGGACCTGGCCTCCTGGTTGACCCAGCCAGCTGAGATCCCAAGAAATTTCGGGGGGGGGGGGCTCTTTGGCTCCTTGGCCCCCTTTTGACTCTGGACCCAGGTACAATTTACCCCCTCTCATGAGCCCCCCTGATGCTTCTTCCTGGACCTGCAGTGCTGCTGGAGGAAGAGGTGAATCACCACTGCACAAATCCCCCTCTCACTTGCTCTCAGTGAGCAAGAAGAGGATTGGAGCGCCAGTTGCAGCAGCTGAGTGAGTGGCAGACCAGAGAAGTGTGGTGGGCAGGCATAGTGTGCAGGGCACGCCTTGTGAGTCTGCTGCCCCCTCCAGTTTCCCACTTAGAGGCTGCTTCAGTCAACCTAGCTCCCCATTCCTACTGGAGCTGATTTGAACCCAAATTAGGCATCTTTCCCACCTGACAAGTCAACAGTCCAATAAGGATGCTCAAATGCCTCTCACCTGGGCAAATGGGGCAGGAAGGTGACATCATCAAGCAGAGGTCATGTAAGGCTTAGCCAAAAGATGCTTTAAGGAACAGTGAGCTAGGTTGATGCCTCCTGGGATGAAGGAGCTTGATCCCCTGGATGTGCTTGGCTCATAACAACAACAATACTAAAGAAGGGGGGGGGGGTTACTGTTCCATCATCTCAAATGCATTTCTGACAAAGAAAACTGGGCTGCTGTATGTGATTTTTTTTATTTTATTTTATTTTATTTCATTTTATTGCTTTTTGGGATGTGGAGATAATCCCAATCTGAAAAAATCACAGTCATATATGATGTGTGGCATGACATGAGAGTTCATAAGAACATAAGAAGAGCCCTGCTGGATCAGGCCAAAAGCCCATCTAGTCCAACTTTCTGTATTTCACAGGGGCCCCACAAGATGCTTCAGGGAGCACACAAGGCAACACGATACCTGTATCCTGTCGCCACTCCCTTGCACCTGGCATACAGAGAAAACCTACTTCTAAAACCAGGAGATTGCTTTCAGATAATCCCAATCTGAAAAAGTCACAGTCATATACGATGTGTGGCATGAGAGTTCATTTTGACATGAATACAAGATCAGGCAGCCAGTTGCACAAATGCTAAATGTGTGAGATTTGTTTAGTTGACTTACAAAATGGTTAAATGTTTAATTTGCATGCTGGTTAATTGGCATGCTGCTTAGTTTGAACGTGGTCCCATCCCATCCTGGATGATCAGGAGGGGATCTGCCAACTTCAAAAATCCATGTTGCCTTGTGGGAAATGCCTGGAGTCCATGGTTCTGATCTGGGTATACAGAGCCATGAAGGGCTATTCTTAGCAATAGAATCTACAAAGGCATAATATAGGAGTAAGCATGGCATGCGGTACTTAGGGAATGCTGTAAAAAAATCAGTGAAAGACCTGGATCCTGGAGCTTCATGGGGTCATTCTGAGAACATTAATTAAGCAGAGGTACCTTTGAAGCTTTTTATTCAATGTCCACAGCTGAACCATTTTTTCCCAACTCTGTTTTCTCATTACTGTCGCACCTATGGAAGCAATTGCATGCTTTAGTGCACTGCAGGTACTGGACAGAAGGGGAATTTCAGTCACTTTGCCAGAGCAATAAAATATGTGCCTCAAAGAGGAACTGCAGCACCACAATATGTGCAGAGTGCAAGATTCCCTGAGCCTCAGAGACCTTGATTCTACTGCTACTATGGTATTTGTTTGCTTTCTGCCCCTTGTCATGACATTTTGAAGTGTCCCAGGTTGATTCACATCATGCCCTGGAACCGTACAAAAATGTAAGCTGATGCTGCATGGGTGGCCTGCTTTTAAGGGCTGGGGTTATTGAGAACGTTGCTTCCGCTGATCTACTTACTTAGCGACTGTGCTGACCTGGTTAGTTAGGATGATGAAACATCTTTTTTTAAATTGGGTGAGCAGACAACCCACACAAAGGGTGAAGCTGGGTTGATACGGTGTTGTTGCCAGAATGTCAAACTTTCGTTTCCATTTGCAGAAACGTCTTGTCACTTAACATACATAGGTCATGAGTTGGCAGGGTAAGGCGAAGGCAATGAGGCGGCACACTAAAATGCTACTCCTCCCCCCCTTTACCTGATGGCTTCCTCCACTTCTCCTCCCACTCCCTGGATTTCAAACAGGAAGAAGGAACAGAAGAGGAACTGTGAAGGAAAGGAGAGTGGTGGGCCAGTGTCTCCTCTCCTCCACACTTCCTCTTCTGTTTGATTCTCCTTTTCCCTTTTGAATCAAGGAGCGAGAGGAGAAGTGGCAGAGGCAGTTTCAGCTACCTCAGGCTCCTGCCTCTGCCATTTCTCCTCTCATTCCTTGGTTCAAAAAGGAGGAGGAGAATGGAACAGAAGAGGAAGTGTGGAGGATGGGCCAGCCCAGGGAACTGAAAGACACAGATAAGTTTGGTCAGCCAAAACATTGCTCTTTAGAAGTTTTCCTAAAGTTTGTTTCCTAAAGAAAAAAAGGAAACTCTAAATCTCAAGCCTCCAACCTTAGCCAAATTTTGTACATAGAACTCTCACAGCCTGCACTTGGAACACTCTGGCCCCTGTTCCAGAAATATACCGTATTTTCTCAGAGACTGTTCCTTGTGCTACACTTAGATGGCCTGCACCACTTGCAGCTATACTACCTGGCAAGGAAGTCTGTCTCTGAGTGTGAACTATCCAGAGTAGCTGATGGAGATGCAACCATATGTTTCCGTTCCTAACATCCCTCAGCCAGGAAGTGTCTTGAAATAAATCTAGGTGGGTGTTAGCAAGTCATTTCTAGAAGTCGTTAGCAAAAAAATTAGTGGGTGTTTGCGAGTCATTTCTAGAAACTGTTGGCAAAAAAATATGATTATACAACAATAGTTTCATCAGCTTCATCAGACTCTGAGGTTCTTTTTAATTGGCATTATACACATCACATTTTGCAACTAATCCTATTTATTGCAGAGAAATAGTCATTTTGTTTTCCTCATAAGAATATTTTTAGAATAAAAGTTGCACTAGCACTGAATGAAAGACATACATTTTGCAGGGTGACACCACTGTCCGTTGGACCCTGGATCATGACCCAGTTTTGGGATCCCTAACTTGCATGCACACAAAGCTCCACCTACTTTTCCTCTTACCCTTGCTTGCCCTTCTGCCTCTTTGCCACCCACTTGCCCTTGCTTGTGACTTTTAAATTGTGACTTTCACCCCAGCACAGTGTCCTTTCTGGTGGCTGTTTGCTGGTGGTGTTCTGCATCTTTTTTAGATTGTGAGCCCTTTGGGGACAGGGAGCCATTTAATCTTTTGATTTTGTCTGTAAACTGCTTTGTGAACTTTTTGTTGAAAAGTGGTATATAAATACTGTTGTTAATAATAATAATAATAATAATAATAATAATAATAATAATAATAATAATAATAATAATAATAATAATACAGTACTCCCCCCATATCCGCTGGGGGGCCCCTCCGTGGATACTTGAAACCGTGGATAGGAGCGAACACCCCTTCAATGGTTTCCTGAGGGGTCCCCACCCTGCCTCCCCTGCGGGCAGGCATGCTTGCCACCCCCCAGCTCTTATTTTTCTTTCAGCAAGCTTTGTTTCTTCCTTAAAACAAACAGAGAAGCAGTCTCCATTACAGGCAAGTAGAACGAGACTAAGTCCTAGAGAGGCTCTGCAAGGTTTCTGTTAACCTTGCAGAGCCTCTCTAGGACTTAGTCTCGTTCTACTTGCCTGCAATAAGCAGCCAGAGGCTGCTTCTCCTGTTTGTTTAAGGAAGAAACAAAGCTTACTGGAAAAAAAGTAAAAGCCTGGGGGGGTCCCCGCGATCCGTGGATAACTGAAACCATGGATAGCGAATCCGTAGATATGGGGGCCACCTGTACATAAATGAAGTTCTTCTCAAGTACATGGAACTGCATGTGCTCCCTTTTACCCTGGTTACCTGTTCTCCATTCTTTCCTCTACTGACAAACATATATTGTAACTTGCAGTGCAATCCTGTCTAAGTTTAGACCAGGGAAGCAACCTAGGATGCCTGTCTAGGATGTCGCAAATGTGCTATAAAGCAGGTTTGCGGCACTTGGAGAGTAAGTTGTGCTGGCGGACGGATCGCTGCCGCAGCGGAAAGGTGAGTCCCCGCCAGGTGGCAGAGGAGTGGGGGGGAGCGATTTTGGGGACTGGGATTGGTTGGCCAGTCCCGGGAAGGAGATTGGCGGCAGCACGCTCCACCTTCCTGTGCCTCCCCGGCATTACACAGCCTGCTCAAATGTGCACCAGCAAAACAGCTGGTACACATTTGAGTAGACCCATTGGGGCATCTGAGGCTCTACTCAGGGTAAGGGAACAAACATCTCTACCCTGAGGAGGCCTCCGGGTGCACCAATGCAGACCACATCCTGCACAGGATGCGGCGGGCGCCTTATTTGTGTCGCCGCATCCTGCTAGACAGGATTGACCTTTGGGAAGAGACCTCTTTTTAAAATTATGCTGTAAAACACCATGTATGCTGATAGTACTGTATAAATGATAAATTACAATGGAAAAACAACTACCCCTAAGGTGTGATCTGGGGTGCCCTGCATAGCTTTTCCACAAACAGTAATTGTTAGGCTCCGATTTGGAATTGAGTTTGATTGCTGTGTATATTCATTCCTCTACCTTGTCATGTTGTGATCAAGTACAGTACATCTGCCCCTCTTCAAAAGTGGTGAAATTCAACTCATGCACACATTATTCCTTATGGTTTCTCTATGAATTCCCAGATGTCTGCAGTGTAGGTGTTGCACTTTGGGAATTGTTGATGTAATCAACTTCAATTTAGCACTGAGTCATAGTGTAGACAAAACATAGGATAGCTTATGCTTGCGCACCTCCCTGAATAAGAATATTTTCCTAAATAAGCATATCGGCTAACAAAATTGTTTGGGCTTTGTGATTTTTGTTATTATTATTTTTTCCAAAATTAAGGCTTGCAAGACAGAGACTTCTATGATGGCTTCATATGTGTTCAAAATGGTTTCTGCTCAGCTTCAGCTACTTGTATTTTCAACTACTGTATATTAGCAACAGATGCTGATGGATGGAAGGCTTATGGTATAATGCCATTAAAGTCACCTAATTAGGGCTAAACCAGACATTATGCAGAATGCATAATATGAACCTGTGTGTTTGGGGGGTTTGTTTTGTTTTTGTAATTCACTGGGGGGGGGGCTTTAAAACAGGGCAAAATCTTAGTGGAGAGGTAGGGTGGTGTTAGGACTTTGCTCTTGCTGCAGTTTGGATCCCAATCACAGCCCGTCCGTCCCCTCTGCTCTTTTTAATGAAAGAGTACTGCTGTTGTGGTAACACAAACCTCTCCTCTGTTTCCTATCAAGAAACTGGTGCACACAGGTAAAGTGGGGGCCACAGGGCTTGTGCCCGAGGTTCCCAGAAAAGCTGGTGCAGACCTTGCATATACGTTCACAATCTAAGAAGTTGCAATAAATAAACAGTGGTCCATAGCCAAATCCTATTAAAAGTTCCGTGCTCGGATGCAGTGGCACTGGGGCAGGCTTTGCTGCATCCAGTGTGGGGCTGGAGGTCTCCTTGAGGGAAGGAGATTATCATCCCCTTCCCCTGTGTCGAGCCCCAGCAGCCCCTGTGGGGGTTGCGCTAGCAAAATGACTGGCACAGCTCTGAGAAGTCCCATGTCGGGCTTTGGAGCCCACCCGGGACAGGTGGGCTCCAAAGATGGAGAGAGTGGATAGAGGGAAATTCTTCTCCCTCTCGCACAACACCAGAACCAGGGGACATGCACTAAAATTGAGTGGAGGGAGAGTTAGAACAGACAAAAGAAAATATTTCTTTACCCAGCGTGTAATTCATCTGTGGAACTCCTTGCCACAGGATGTGGTGATGGCATCTGGCCTAGATGCCTTTAAAAGGGGTTTGGACAGATTCATGGAGGAAAAGACCATCACAGGTTACAAGCCATAAGCAACCTCCTGGTTTTAGAAGTGGGTTTTCTCTGTGCCAGGTGCAAGGGAGTGGCGACTGGACACAGGTATCTTGTTGTCTTGTGTGCTCCCTGAGGCATCTGGTGGGGCCACTGTGTGACACAGGAAGCTGGACTAGATGGGCTTTTGGCCTGATCCAGCAGGGCTCTTCTTATGTTCTTATGTTCTAGGTATTGGGATTCAACGGAGGTCTCCTCCATCGATCCCACCCCATTTTGGGCATGATCTGCCCTCCTCCCCGCCTTCTCCCCGCACCGAAATGCCTCCTCCCCACCATCCTCGCCTTGCCTCCCCACCGGCCGGCGTGAGCTCACCTGCCTCCGGTGGGCACAGCAATGCCCTCGTCAGAGGCCTGCCAGCACTGGCCTCCACACCGGCAAGACAGGCATGTTTGCGACAGAGCAGAGTCCCGTCCCACCGGCGAAGGCCAGTATATAATTGGGCTCTCAGTCTATAAAACTGAATTCAGTCTCACTGTTACAAAAACAGTTGCTTCCCTCCACATGGCAAGGGAAAGAAAATGAATGAAGCCTTTTGATCTATGCTAGCGCACCTGAAGGCCACAGAATAGAAAAATGTCCCAATTAGAAAATGTGGGTAGGATAATCTACTGAGGCATAACTGTTGCCTGCTGCTTATCACAGTGTCAAAAAGTCAGGACTATCCCTCCAGATTTCAGACTCAAGAAAGAACAGAATTTATTTAATCAGACATTATTAAGAGCTCAAATGAAATAATAATATGTTTTGCATTCCAAAATATCAACCGTTCCATCCAGACAACAAAAGTTCAAATAAGGTCTTCTGGAATATGTTTGGTACAGTAACTACTTTTAGTGTTGATTTTTTTTTTCCAGGGCTAACCCTTTCGGATTTAGGTCTGTAGATTCAACTTCTGACAGTAAAATTAAAAGACAGCTCTATCTTTTTCTACATGATCCGAGCAGTATTCTGAGCCATTGTTGTGTGCTATTATTTCCTTTTGTATTGCACATCACGGTTCCCAGCAAATTTGCCATGCGACTCCACAGAAATCAGGCAAGTTATTCAAGGCATGAATTTGCCTTGACGGTGCTTTAATGGAAAAGCCACATGAATGTTCCACTCTTGCGCCTTCCTTAACAGTGACTCATCTCTCTTTATTTTAGCAGTGGTGCTGGAACAAAGCACAGGGAAGGTGCCCTGCCAAGGAGGAGGTGGAGAGGGAAGAGCAAGCAAACACGAAGCATGTCAAATTGCTGAAAAGCTCCATTTTATCTGAACAAGTATTTCAACCATCTGCAAATGAATGGGAATGGGAAAGCCATACTTTTTGCATTAAATCAGTCTATTCACTTAACAGTTGGATGTGTTGGTAGCTGAATTGCCCATCTGCCATAGAACCAGATGTTTTCCATCCACGTCTTAATCACTCTTATTTTCATAATCAACTTTGGTTCCAAGTAAAAACAGCTTTTGGGAAACCCTGTTTTTCTCCTTATACGGCATCCCTCTTGACCTGTCAAAATTACAGATTGGTTTATCAAATTAGCTGATTTCTGGGACTGTACTCCCTTTGATGGTGCAAATGCACGTCAGAGTTTCTTCCCATCCCTTTAAGCAATGATACCTCAGGCCTTCCTGAAGCGAGGCAGTGGCACTCCAGCTATAATTTGAGCATCCGTATGCTGACATTGAAATAATTACCTCCTGCTAATACCCCTGGGCTCTGAAGTAATTACTGGTTTTGAGCTCTCTGTTTGATTCTCCAATTATCTTCAGAAATGTTAGTTGTATGTCTACTACCTGAAACAGAACTTGCATTCGCATAAACCCAGTAGCGTAGCTGGACTCACGCCAGTGGGGCAGGGGGACGCATCATCACTCCACCTGCCCCACAACCAGAATGGTCCTGATCCGGAGCCAAATGGATCAGGGCCATTCTGGTGGTGGGGCAGGCGGGCGGGGCAATGACGTGTCGCCCTGCCCACCACCCCACTGGCGCAAGTCCAGCTACGCTACTGCATAAACCCAGCCTTAGTCAGATGGGTTGCAATCCTAGAAAGCTATGTGTACACCTTCAATGGAACTCCATGCGTGCCTGTCTCCAAAGTT
Source organism: Plestiodon gilberti rubricaudatus (assembly GCA_026170595.1). NCBI lineage: Eukaryota > Metazoa > Chordata > Lepidosauria > Squamata > Scincidae > Plestiodon > Plestiodon gilberti. The sequence continues at coordinate 120,031,267 of JANXHW010000001.1, read as the reverse complement.
TCTGCATGTCTACTTGCATAACTGAATGGTCAAGCTAGGGGTTTTTTTAACCTGAAAAATGACTTGCCTTTCCAGCTGTGCAAGGTCAGTGGATGCAGTAAAAATACGTACAAAAGAGAGTTTAGACTGCCTATATGATATTATCTTCGAAGTGCACTTTGCTTTCCAAAATTGCAGCCATGGTTTGTAGATCTGAGGATATCTGAATGATCTGTTGACCACAGATGGAAGAAATACAATGAAAGTCAAATAGCAAAGGCCACAGACAGCCTTCCTTGCAAGGTGGGGCTGCTACATTTCTAGGTGGAGTTGCAAACACATGAATGGGGAAGCAGTGATTTCCAGGGCCGACCTGCCCTTGAGGCATACTGACATGGTTGCTTCAGTGGTGGATTAAAGGGTGGTGACTATGGGCATGTGAGTACAACGGGGCAGGCCAGCTGGCTACCCACCATTGCTGCCACGAAATAGGTGGCTGGCCACCCTCATGACAGCATTCCCCACCAATGTACCGAGAAGCGAGCAGCTCCTCCTCTTCCTTCCGCTTCCATAATGAACAACAAAGGGGGCAAGCCATGTCCACTTTCTTCTCACAAAGAAGAAAGGAGGGAAGAGTGGTAGGGCATCTCTAGAACACCTTCCCATTTCACCTTTGGGGAAAGCACCAGCTGCCAAAGATTAAAACATATACTAAAATTGTTCTTGTTTGTAAAACAAGTTCTCATTCTTTAAATGGAGGCTGTCATGTCACAAATTAAAAAGTCAATTTCACCACCATCAACAACAAAAATTCACAGTGGTGCAAAGCAGTGCTATAGATGCTATATAGTGCTATAGGTGCAACCGATGGCCATTGCAGGGATGTGGATCAAGTCTCTGACTCCAAGTCTCAAGTCAAGTTCCAAGTCTTTGCCCCCAAGTCCTGAGTCTTTGGCTGCGAGTTGCGAGTCCCTATCTATTTAATGGTGAAAACGGGATTAAACCTGAATAAAATTCGGCTTTTTTGTAAAAGGCTCCAAGTCTCGAGTCGAGTCTTTCGAGTCATTTATAATCGCCGAGTCAAGTCATTGACGTGACTTGAGTCCGACTCAAGTCCGAGTCAATAGACTCAAGTCTACATCACTGGGCCATTGTATACTTCCCCAAAATATTGCTTTTTCTTTCCCCTTTTGGCTAATTCTTCTACATGTCAATTCTTTCCTAGTTTATCTCAAAATTATATGGGTGAACAATTTACATAAATGATGGGAGGGGATACTTAGAGGCATGGTTCAGACATCACGACAAACCATGGTCTGTTACGATGGGAATAGGATGAGCTCATACCTTCCTCACTTCCCCTTCCTTTCTCCTTAGTGTAGGAAAAAAGAAGATAGACAGTCCAATCCTATCCCCCACCATCTTCCACCATGCAGCCGCGCTGATGTAGTGCGCACTGCATGCTACAGTGTGTGTGGGGTGGATGGGGGGGTGTGGTGATCAGACAGAGAGAGGTAAGTAACAATATTTGTTTACTTACCTCTCAGTAGGACACCTGGTCACCAATGGGTCTCCTTGGACATACACCAGCTCTTTTGCTGGTGTAGGTCCAAGGAAATGAAGGGGCCGAGTCCAGGCTAGGGCCTCTGGTCACCTGCGCTAATGGTGCTGAAGTGCATGACAGTGGTGTATCTTTTACAACACCGCTGCGTCATTTACATTGGCAGATTGCGAGATTTCCTATTGTGTCCTGTATGAGAGAGTGTGATTTGTACAAGCCATCATTATCTAACAAACCAGGATATCAAATCAGGTTTGTTAAGATTTGTTAATCAAATCCAGGACATTGATTATAATAGGAGATTCTCCAAAAAGAATCTGTGCATATCTCATAGTTGTACAGTATTAACAAACGCCAATGTGCTTTATTTGAACAATACAACTGTGACAACGTCCGTTTATGGACCAGGGAATGTCATTGAGCTAACCATTTAATCAGCAGCTATAGTTGAACTGTAAGCAGCTTCAGCTCCTACTAGCAAAGCAGCATTTCTGGAACAGCAATGTTCTTCCTTCCTCCTCGGGCGAGACCTTAGGGGATGATGTCAGAATACTGTAATGTCCTTGTTCATAAGTGATAGTAAGGATGTCAAAATATACATGAAGTCACTGGGCAAAATTATACCGAGAGCTCTATCCCCACAGGGAACTCAAGGGCATACTGCCTGTAATCTTGTTAAAATTATGCTGCAGACCAGAATGTATTCCCCCCCCCAAAAAAACCCCATTTACAGTCATATATCAAAATACCTTTGCATGCACCAATCTAAATGCATTACACATCAGTGAAAATACCCTTCTTGCCCTGAATGAACTACAGCTGAAGTATTTTGACAGCAATGCAATTTGTATGGCACCTTTTATTAAAGGCTTTGTATCGCACCTTATACATTCAAGAACAATCATGTTACCTTGTCCTTCATCTCCCTAAACAAGGCACACTTGAAACATGTTGACACCTTAAGCCAGTGTTTCCCAAACGTTTTTGACCTGCAGCTCCTTTGACCATTGGCGACCATTGGCTGCGGCTCCCCATTACATTACGTTGATGCCTGCCAATTGGCATTGCACTGTTTTCCGAGAGGATTCCGTGGAACTCCGCAGCTCCCCTGGCTGGTTTCCACCACTCCCCTGGGAGCCACGCCTCCCAGTTTGGGAACCACTGCCTTAAGCAAAAGTCAAAGTTTTGCTCTGGGCTGATTTTTTTTTTTTTAAATGATACCCTGAGGTAGAAGTTGGATGTGAGGAAAATGGCATTCCTTTAGAATCTGCATAGGGAGAAGAAACACAAGTCACCCATGCTTCTTCTCCCACCACTTCTCTGGGAAGTCCAAAGTGGTTCTGCAGGTTGGATTAGGGCTCTATGAATCTTCCAAATGTTCTGTGGTTGCTAATGGCTGGAATGATTGTATGACCTTCTATGTTTTTCTTTGGAAACGTTAAAAAAACAAACAAAAGGGAGCATTCTTGAGCTTGAGGTAGGCCTTTCTGAAGATCCAGTTCATCTATTAATGCAATTATATCAAGCTGGAGCAAATACGAGTCTATACAGACAGCCAAGAGTATCAGGTTCTCGAGTCTGGCATTGCTGGAGAAAACCCAACCCCCAGACTTCCTGTATAATAGATTAACCATGAATAAATACTAATGGAAATATTCTAGCATGGTGATTCACAATAAATGGCTACAGATGTAAAACCTATCACTGAGCCTGGAAAATGAATTATTTAAATTTTACATCAGCAATGTTTAATGGCACTTGGCATTGCTTGGAAGAATAAATATGATTATTTTTTACAGTACTGTATATATTCCCATGGGTTTTGGGTGACCCAGGTCATATATTATCTGTTCCATACCTTTTTCTTTCTGCCATGAAATATAGGACTATAACGACAAAAACAGTTGCTACTGTAGAATAAAGAGCATCAGTAAAAAGAGTTCTTCAAATACATATGCTCAAAAATTGAAACTTGCTGGTTCTCAGTGAAATTCCAGATGCAGGATGTCTGCAACCTGGGCTAAACCTTATACCGAAGCCACAGAAAAGGCCTCTACTTGGCACCTAATCCTAGCCTGCCACAATAAGGAGAGCCTTGCTGGATCAGGCCAAAGGTCCCATCTAGTCCACTGTATCTCACAGTGGCCCACTAGATGCCTCAGGGAGCACATGAGACAAGATACCTATATTCTGTTTTCCACTCCCTTGCATCTGTTGGCATTCAGAGATAGGCTACCTCTAAAGCCCAGAGGTTGCTTATAGTCATCAAGGCTTGTAGCCTGTGATGGACATTTCCTCTATAAATCTGCCCAATCCCCTTTTAAAGGTGTCTAGGCCAGGTCCCATCACAATGCCCTATGGCAAGGAGTACCACAGATTAATTACATGCTGGGTAAAGAAATATTTCCTTTTCTCTATTCTAATTCTCCCACCAGTCAAATTCAGTGGCTGTCCCCTGGTTCTGGTGTTGTGCACACTGGCGTCACTGCAGGGGAGGTGGAGCTCTAAGTTCCGCCGCGATCCGACACTCCGTTACATGGGTGAACGAAGCGGCCCCACCCCCTCGCCTTCGGAACCATTCAAGGCGGTGAAAACAACACACAGGAGACCCTGTGCATTGTTTTCACCGCCTTGAATGGTTCCGAAGGCGAGGGGGTGGGGCCGCTTCGTTCACCTGTGTAACAGAGGGACGGATCACGGCAGAACTTAGAGCTCCGCCTCCCCTGCAGTGACGCCAGTGCTTGTGCAAAAGGGAAAAGAACTTCCTTCTATCCACCCATGCATGATTTTATGTCCCAATCATGTCCCCCCTCAGGCATTTTCTTTCTAGGCTGAAGGGCTCCAAACACTATAGTCTTTCCTTGTAAGGGAGGTGCCCCAGTCCACTAACCATTCTGGTCACTTTCTTCTACACCTTTTCCAGTTCCACTATATCCTTATGGGCAGCAAGCGTGCGCTTTGCGCCCACAAAAAAAAAGTAAAGAAGGCGCTTCGAGCTATTGCATACATTACAAAGACAGCAAATATTTTTCATGGCACCTTTTAGTTCTGGGTGGGTCCCCTTTGTTACCTGGCAACCAATAATTTTAGACCCAGTCCGCCACTGCCTGCCACTGTCACTGGGCTGGCTCCTTGTCAGCAGGTGGCATCTCCATGGCCCCTGGTCCTCCCACCTCCTCCACCAGGACTGGTGTGCTCTTCTGCAGGACCATGTTGTGTAGTATGGCACACCCAACAAGACCTTGGCCACTTCTCAGGTGTCCTCATCAGACACTAGTGGATAGGTGCAAGCACTGCAAGCACATCTTCAGTATCCCAAAAGCACACTGCACAACCATGCATGTCCAATAGCTGTATCCGCCCATGGACCCTGGGGGTTCACCACATAGGGAATCATGAGGTAACCCCTTCTTATTAAAAGGGGTTTGGACAGATTCATGGAGGAAAAGACCATCACAGGTTACAAGCCATAAGCAACCTCCTGGTTTTAGAAGTAGGTTTTCTCTGTGCCAGGTGCAGGGAAGTGGCAGCAGGAAACAGGATAATTATCTTGTTGGCTGTGTGCTCCCTGAGGCATCTGGTGGGGCCACTGTGTGATACAGGAAGCTGGGCTAGATGGGCCTTTGGCCTGATCCGGCAGCTGGGCTCTTCTTATGTTCTTATGTTCTTAGGGCTGCAGGGGATAGCCATGGTCACCAGGAAGGTGGAGGCAGCCAGTTGGTACCCATGTGCCAGCACAGGCCCTCTTCACTCTTTCCTCCCAGCCCATGTTCTACCTCCACCCATCTTAGCTAACGTTTTTAGAAGGCTAAAGGGGGCATGTTTTAACTAAACTTGCTTGTGGTCAGGGGGGTAGGACTTGTGGATTTCTTTGACAGACCCCTACTTTTTCTCCCTAATTAAAAAAAAGCTGAGTAGCTTCCCAATTCCATCCCCCCCTTTTCCGCTGGGAACTGTAACTAGACCAACTTAAGAATAGATGGAATTGAACTTATAAGGATACTAATGCTGACATTCAACATTCTCAGCATATAGATCAATTGTTCCTGCTCCAAAAGCTGCCATGCCAAACAAAAGTCGAAAAAGAAAACCCGCTGGCTACAGGTTAACCAGTGTCACTCGAGACTGATTTTCTCTTCCCGTGTTAGTGGTGTTCAATGGCTGTGTGCGCTTTGCAGTGTTAGCACAGGCGCACAGAGCCATATAGAAGTTGGCCTGTGATAATAACCAGTCTGCATGGCTAACCGACCGGCTTTTCATTTCCCATCTTCAAGATACTGTATGCTTAATTGTTCTATACTGAAAGGAAATAGTCACATTATATAACTTCACACGATTTTCATATTTAGTACATGAGCCTTGCTGCCAATTTCGTACATGAGCCTTGTTGCCCATTTTGCTCCCCTGTCCAAATTGCACCTAGAGCAGGTGCCCCAACCTACCCCGGCTTAGGATATGTCAGATGTTCATTTAAAAATTGACAGAAATGCACAGCTCATGCAACTCAATAGGGATCAACTGATTTCAATGGTCCCTTACAGCTAAGCAATAAATAAACACATCATACAATTATTTCTGTGATGCTGAATTAATGTTAGCAAGACAAAGAATAACTTCAAGGAATCCATGCATCAATTGATTATTTTTGTCAGCACGCTGCTTCACTCCTATTGTACTGCTCATTATTTTATATAAAGATAAATGCTTCCTTCCTCTTTTGCAAAAAATGTAACACATTTGTCTTGTTGAAGTCAGCATTGCCTAACAGCCAAATTTGTTTTCCAATTAAAACCACTAGAGCAAAAGCAAGCCAATAAAAGAATGTACTTCTTTTGGGTTTCTTATAGGTAATGAATATGTGCAATGAAGTTCCTTTGAAAACAAAACATGCAAGGAAATTCACATAACCTTACATGAGGTTTCATACGTATAATATATTCTTCAGTACAGTACTGTATACGTATTTATTCATTTACAACATTTGTATCTTGCCTTTCCCCCTGACATCAGGGCACCCAAGGTGGCTTGCAGTAATTTAAAAATACAATAAATACAATAGATACACATCCCAATCCTATCCTCCATGACCAACACCGATGCAGCCCGGCCAAAAAGGTGCTTACTACATTCTATGGCAGTGGGGGTGGGGGGGAGGATCAGACAGCCTGCAAGAGGTAAGTGGAAACATTTTGCACTTACCTTCTGCTGGGCTCCAGATAGGCTGCCTGATCACCAATGGGTTTCCTTGGACACCTACTTCGGTGGTGTATGTCAGAGGAGAGAAAAGGGATGGCGAGGTTTTAAAAGGAGAGGATAAGATCCAGTGTGAGCTACTGCTGCCGGATCCACCCCATCCTGCCCCCATTCCTCCCCCTCCCTCCCTCTCCCTGCCTACAGCCCACCCCTGCCACTGACTTACTGGTGCTGGGGGATTCAGGGAGGCCGCTGTCACCTGGTTGCCAACACTCACTATGGCTTTAAAGAGCGCTGCACTGCTGGAACCCATAGGATTGTACCAACAATAATGTCAAATCATACCTTTGCTGCTAACTAGGCAAAGAAGCACATCTTCAAGTGGTGGTGCTCCTCTTATATTTGGCAGGGGGAGAGCTCCTGTCCCTCTTTGCCCCAGCACAGTGTCTTTTCTAGTGGCTGTTTGCTGGTGTTTCTTCTGCATCTGTTTAAACTGTGAGTCCTTTGAGGACAGGGGGACATTTATTTACTTGGTTTTCTCTGTAAACTGCTTTGTGAACTTTTTTTGTTGAAAAGCGGTATATTTTTCATATTAATTATTATAAGATTAATTTTAACTCTTTATGGTTGTTGCTTTTAATTTTTATTAATATAATAATAAAGAGTTAAAAGCTGAGAGTAAAACAATATAATAATAATAATTATAATAATAATGAAGAAGAAGAAGAAGAAGAAGAAGAAGAAGAAGAAGAAGAAGAAGAAGAAGAAGAAGAAGAAGGGGCTAACAGAAGTAAGGGGGGAGTCAAATGAAAAAGGTTTTCAGCCCCCATTAGAATATCCCTCTCTGACTATTCTACCAATATTCCAGGTATAGTAGTGCCTAAAAAATTCATGCCAACTGGATGAAAAACACAGTTACAGACAGCAGAAGAATGGCTATGTCTCCCATTGCAATTATGGGAAGCAAGAACAGATGAGAGTAATGAAAACAAATGAAATAATAGCACAAACTAATGTGATTTTAATGAATGAAAAGCTAAACAAATGGAGTATTTCATAATGAAATGAATGGCTATATAAACAAACAAGCAAAACCCCTCTTGCTCGTAACTCCTGACTTAACTCCAGAGCAACTGTTGTAACTGCAAGATCATCACAGTTGTTCACAGTGACATGTTCAAATTCCCTGTATTTTCTAATTTTTTTTAATTCCAAATTTGATGTTATTCAGTCTCAATTTGATTGGCTAAATGAATGCACATTGTTAATATAAACTTTACTATTGCACTTCATCTGTCAGATATTGTCAAATGCTACTACTGCACGACAACCATCAGCTGTAGTCAGTTATTGAAATCTGTTCCGTGACTGCTATCGCACATTACCAAATGCTGATTGCTACATGTCTTGTTTTGCCAAATTGTGCCTGCTAGTATACGCCAACGCTCAGATGCTGTCAAAATATATTGATTGGTTTTATTTGTAAGCCGGCCTTCAGCGAAGAGCTTCTGGTTTGGATTCAGTTGAAAAGCACATGCATACGTTACCGTGAAAACAAAGAATCAAAGAAGTCAAAAGTTGACTACAGGTGAATCTTAAACTGTATTTATATACCGCTTTTCAACAAAAAGTTCACAAAGTTCACATCTGAGGGAATATATGCACATCCATAGCCAGCCTTTCTTGCTAGGTGTGGCAGTCACATTTCTGGGTGGGGATTCAAATATATGAATGGGAAATCAGTTATATCCAAGGCCAGCCCCCCCCCCCATGAAGTGGTATACAGTCCAAGTACCCATCTGCCATTCCTGCTGCCATGATAGTGCTGCCCAACCACCTGCTACTACTGCCATGGACTGAGATGGCTGCTCACCTGCCACTTCTGTCCTGGGGCCACACTCATGAGTGTGCACCAGCTATTTTACTAGCGCAAATCTGGGAGGCCCGAGTAACGGCGGCCAGTCCTGGGACAGGGGATAGGATTCGGTGGAGCGCGCTACCAACGATCCCTCCCCCAGTCTGGGCCCAGCCAACCAATCCCACCCCTCTGAAATGCCCCGTACTGCCCTTTCCCCGCCCCTCCACCACCCAGCGGAGAATGTGCCTGCTCCGGTGGGCACAGCTCCATATATGGCCAGGGGAGAGCGGCACCAGCCTCTGCACCGGCACTGCCTCCTCGTACCGGCACCGCCTCCTCATCGAAGGAGACTTATGTGTGCCTTATGGCATGTTTACCTTATGGCCATACATGCCTTATGGCACATTTGCGACACCCTAGACAAGCGGAGGGGCACTCCACCAATCTTAAAATCGAGACAGGATTGGGCTGTTAGCTATTCTTCATTATCCTCCCCCCCCCCTTCTTCCCTTTCCATACTGAATTTGAAAAGAAGGAAGGGGAGTGAGTGCAGTTGAGCAGAGGAGAGTGATGATGGGGCACCTCTATAGCATCTCCCACTGCACTTTTTGGGGGGGGAGGGGCGCTAGCTGTCATAGATATTTTTAACTACAATCATTCCTATTCAAGTTCTCATTCTTTAAATTTAAACGAGTTTAAATCTGGGGCTGGTTTGCGAGGGAGCCCTTTCAGGAGCAGCGAGTGGCCTCACGGGGACCAAGTGGCAAGATAACAAAAGACACAGCGAGTTAAGCAGCTGGGCGAGGAGAAGGTAAGCAAGGAGAAGGTAAGGGAACTCTCTCAGTTGTGCAGCTTTGTCTAACTTTAATTTACCATTAACTGTTAAGGACTTGGCTAAAGCTACCTTAAGCTACCTTAAACTTAAGATAGAACTAAGCCTAGCTAAGTAGAACTAAATATAACCTGAGGAGGGGGATTGTAAAGTCCAGTAGCTAGGACACAGGCACAGAAGCTAGGTGGGAAATTAAATAGATTCAAAACACAAACAAGCACCTATCTAAAAGACAGGGGCAGAAACTGGACAAGCCTGGGAGCTGGTTCTAAAGAAAATTGCAGTCCAAATCCAAACAGGTCTACTCTGAGTAAAACCAGTGTTTACTCAAGAGTAAAAAGCCCAGGGCAGAGACCTGAGTCTACTTTAGAGTAGGAGCCTAAAACAAAACAAGAGGAGGCTAAAAGAAGGGGAGAAAGCAAGCTAAACTACATCTTAAGCAGAGTTAAACTTAAGCAGAATTTAAAACATACAGTTTAAAACATACAGACCGCATGGTATAGAAGGCCACATGGTAAATTAGGGTGACTCAGAAACCATAGCAACACACATTCCTGCCAGCTGAGTAGGTCAGATGTAAATTGAGGCAGCAGCAGGAACAATAGCAACAGGAATTTCCTGCCAGTAAACCACATCAGGCCCTGCCCCCCTTAGAGGCCAGTCTTTTCAAACTTTCAGGTAGGCAGGGGGAGGAGCTACACAACAGTTTAAATCTGGGGCTGGTTTGCGAGTGAGCCCTTTTCAGGAGCAGCAAGTGGCCTCAATGGGACCAAGTGGCTCACGGGGACAAAGTGGCAAGATAAAAAAGACACAGCGAGTTAAGCAGCTGGGCGAGTTCAGCAGCGGGGCGAGGAAGCCAGGCCCCACACACTGCCCGGCACGTCCCTTGAAGAGAGGAGAGCTCCAGCAACATTAAGGTACCCGAACTTTGATAAATCCATAACTTACACTCAAAAGCTATGCAGTCAGACAGCCAGCAGAAGGGTGGGGGCTATCCAGTGTTTTGCACTGAGTGTCACATGTATGACTATCTGCCTCTTGGGCACAAGTCATGGGTGTGTGCTCGGTGCAAAGAGCTCCAGGCTCTCAGGGAACGGGTTCGCTCCCTTGAAGCCACGGTTGCTGACCTGGAGAAGCAGAGACAGGTAGAGAGGAACCAGGGTGAGACTTCTAGGGACGTGGAGGCATCGTCCTACCCTCAGTTGGCCAGCGCCTCAGCTGACAGGAAAGGGAGTCTCAGGGCTGGAGGACATTGCTCTGGAAAAGAGGGAAACAATCCCACAGTGGGGACCCCTTCTTCAGGTGATGGGCCTGTATCCAGTCGCACTATGGATACTCCTCTGGGGAGGGGGCTTCTTGTTGTGGGTGACTCTATAGTCAGGAACATAGAAAGGGGGGTCTGTGACGGATGTGAGGACCGCACGGTGACTTGCCTACCTGGTGCGAAGGTTGCGGACATCACCTCTCGTCTAGATAGGCTGGTAGAGAGTGCTGGGGAGGAGGTAGCGGTTGTGGTGCATGTTGGCACCAACGACGTGGGGAAATGTAGCCGGGCGGTCCTGGAGGCCAAATTTAGGTTGCTAGGTAGGAAGCTCAAATCCAGGACCCCAAAGGTAGCGTTCTCAGAAGTGCTACCTGTTCCACGCGCAGGGCCAGCTAGGCAGGCGGAACTCAGGGGTCTCAATGCGTGGATGAGACACTGGTGTCAGGAGGAGGGGTTTAAGTTTGTTAGGCACTGGGGAACGTTTTGGGACAAGCCGGGCCTGTACAAGAGGGACGGGCTTCACTTGAACCAAAACGGAACCAGACTGCTGGCGCGTAACATTAAGAAGGTGGCAGAGCAGCTTTTAAACTGACTCCTGGGGGAAAGCCGACAGGAGCCGAGGGGCATCCGGTTCGGGACTCCTCATCCCTCGGGAATGAGGGTGCAGAGGATGGGGAACAGTCTAGTAATAACAGAGTAAGAATTGGGAGTGGTAGCGTGATGGGACGTGACAGCCAGTCTAGCAAGACAGAAGGCTGCAGGAATAAAGGGGCAAACATGCAGCCCTTCTTGGGGGACCAGGTATATAAGTGCTTTTATGCAAATGCCCGAAGTCTTCGGGCAAAGATGGGAGAACTGGAATGTTTGGTGGCTAGGGAAAACATTGACATAGTAGGTATAACAGAAACCTGGTGGAATGCGGAGAACCAGTGGGATACTGCAATTCCAGGATATAAACTCTATAGGAGGGACAGAGAGGGGCGTGTTGGAGGTGGGGTGGCCATCTATGTCAAAGAGGGGGTAGAATCCACCAGAGTAGAGCTGGAGGGGGGCTCTGACTCCTCCGTAGAATCACTGTGGGTTAGATTACCAGGCTCAAAGAGTGATGTAATAGTAGGGGCATGCTACCGTCCTCCAGATCAAAAACCTGAAGGGGATCTTGAAATAAGGAAGCAAATCAGGGAGGTGTCAACGAGAGACAGGGTTGTAGTCATGGGGGACTTCAATTATCCTCACATCGACTGGGTCAATTCATGCTCAGGTCATGAAAGAGAGACTGGATTTCTGGATATGTTAAATGACTGTGCCTTAGAGCAGCTTGTCACGGAACCGACCAGAGGACAGGTGACTCTGGACTTGATATTGTGTGGCACTCAAGATCTGGTCAGGGAGGTAAATGTTACCGAACCGTTGGGGAACAGTGACCATGCTGCGATCTGTTTCGCCATGCATGTCGGAGGGAGAGTGCCGAGCAAATCTGACACGAAAACCCTTGACTTCCGAAGGGCAGACTTCCCCAAAATGAGAAGACTAGTTAAGAAAAAGCTGAAAGGGAAGGTAAAAAGAGTCCAATCGCTCCAGAGTGCATGGAGGCTGTTTAAAACAACAGTCATAGAGGCCCAGCGGGAGTGTATCCCACAAAGGAGGAAGGGCTCGACCAAGTCCAGGAGGGTGCCGGCATGGCTAACAAGCACAGTTAAGGAGGCTATAAAAGGCAAGGAAGCTTCCTTCCGTAAATGGAAGTCTAGCCCTAATGAGGAAAATAAACAGGAGCACAAACTGTGGCAAAAGAAATGTAAAAAGATGATACGGGAGGCCAAGAAAGACTTTGAGGAACGTATGGCAGGCAACATAAAAGGGAATAATAAAAGCTTCTTCAAATATGTTAGAAGCAGGAAACCTGCCAGGGAAACGGTGGGTCCGCTGGATGGTGAGGGAGAGAAAGGGGTGATAAAAGGGGACTTGGAGACTGCAGAGAAATTAAATGAGTTCTTTGCATCTGTCTTCATGGCAGAAGACCTCGGGCAAATACCGCTGCCAGAACGGTCTCCCCTGACTAAAGAATTAAGTCAAATAGAGGTTAAAAGAGAAGATGTCTCAGACTTAATTGACAAAATAAAGATCAATAAATCACCAGGCCCGGATGGCATCCACCCAAGAGTTCTGAAGGAACTCAAGAATGAAGTTGCTGACCTCTTGACCCAAATATGCAACTTGTCCCTTAAAACGGCCACTGTGCCAGAGGATTGGAGGATAGCTAATGTCACGCCAATCTTTAAAAAAGGAAGGAGGGGGGACCCGGGAAACTACAGGCCGGTCAGCCTAACATCTGTTCCAGGGAAGATGGTGGAAAGTCTCATTAAGGATAAAATCTTAAAATACATAGAAGAACAAGCTCTGCTGAGGGAGAGTCAGCATGGCTTCTGCAAGGGGAAGTCTTGCCTCACAAACCTGTTAGAATTTTTTGAAAAGGTCAACAGGCATGTGGATGCGAGCGAACCCGTGGATATTATATATCTGGATTTTCAGAAGGCGTTTGACACGGTCCCTCATGAAAGGCTCCTGCGAAAACTCCACAGTCAGGGAATAAGAGGGCAGGTCCTCTTGTGGATTAGGAACTGGTTGAAGACCAGGAAACAGCGAGTGGGAGTCAATGGGCAATTTTCACAATGGCGAGAGGTGAAAAGCGGTGTGCCCCAAGGATCGGTCTTGGGACCGGTGCTTTTCAACTTATTCATAAATGACCTGGAGTTGGGGATAGGCAGTGAGGTGGCCAAGTTTGCGGATGACACTAAACTTTTCCGGGTGGTAAAGACCAGCAGGGATTGTGAAGAGCTCCAGAAGGATCTCTCCAAACTGGGAGAATGGGCAGCAAAATGGCAGATGCGCTTCAATGTAAGTAAGTGCAAAGTGATGCACATTGGGGCAAGAAACCAAAATTTCACATATACGCTCATGGGTTCTGAGTTGTCTGTGACGGATCAAGAGAGAGATCTTGGGGTGCTGGTGGACAGGTCGATGAAAGTGTCGACCCAGTGTGCGGCGGCTGTGAAGAAGGCCAATTCCATGCTCGGGATCATTAAAAAGGGGATTGAGAATAAAACGGCCAATATCATTATGCCTTTGTACAAATCGATGGTAAGGCCACATCTGGAGTATTGTGTCCAGTTCTGGTCACCATACCTCAAAAAGGATATAGTTGAATTGGAAAAGGTGCAGAAAAGAGCGACCAGAATGATTTGTGGGCTGGAGCACCTCCCTTACGAGGAAAGGCTACAGCGTCTGAGGCTTTTCAGCCTAGAAAAAAGGCGCCTGAGGGGGGACATGATTGAGACTTATAAAATTATGCATGGGATGGAGAGAGTGGATAGAGGGAAATTCTTCTCCCTCTCGCACAACACCAGAACCAGGGGACACGCACTAAAATTGAGTGGAGGGAGAGTTAGAACAGACAAAAGAAAATATTTCTTTACCCAGCGTGTGATTCATCTGTGGAACTCCTTGCCACAGGATGTGGTGATGGCACCTGGCCTAGATGCCTTTAAAAGGGGTTTGGACAAATTCATGGAGGAAAAGACCATCACAGGTTACAAGCCATAAGCAACCTCCTGGTTTTAGAGGTTTTAGAAGTGGGTTTTCTCTGTGCCAGGTGCAAGGGAGTGACAACGGTCTTGTGCTCCCTGAGGCATCTGGTGGGGCCACTGTGTGATACAGGAAGCTGGACTAGATGGGCTTTTGGCCTGATCCAGCAGGGCTCTTCTTATGTTCTTATGTTCTTAAATGGAGTGTGTCATGTCACAAATTAAAAAGCTAATGTTACCAAAAGAAATCATAAGTGAGGCAAAGCAGTGTTCAAGGCACACCCACTCTGGCTACAGACAAGAATTCAGAAGCTTTTTGGAGAATAATTTCTATAAAAAAATTCACAAGGGAGGCTTTTGAAGGCACTTATATGTTGTACTTTATAATTGAGTAATGTAGGCCGCATTGAGCTTCTGGAAAGGCGGGGTATAAATGTTTCAAATAAATAAACTTCAGGAGCAAATTATATTTCAACTCTTTTGATTTCCCTGATTTCCCAACACCAAATTGTTTGGGATTGGGAATAATTATTCAATGGGAACAGAGCCTTCAATAATTCAATGTAAAGAACAACCATCTGGATTATCATGATCCATGTTGGGTTTTTGACACATTAGAGATCCACTGGGGTTGTTTGTTTTAATTATTTGTTAATTATTTTAATGTATATGTTATTTTAATGTTGTAAGCCGCCTTGAGTGCCCTTGCCGGGAGAAAGGCGGGATACAAATTCTTTAAATAAATAAATAAATAATAATTCGGATTCTTTTTTATGTTTTGAATAGCATGTAAATTGTGTTTCTGGTTCATATGCCCTTGAGTATTAGCAACATTCATCATGGTGACCAAGGTCTTAGGGACTGTTCCTGAAAGCTAATTTAAAAAAAAAAAAAAATCTATGAATTCCCCCTGGAAGTTTGTTTCTCATTAATTACTCTTTGAAATAAATTTTAGGCATAAAAATGAGTTCAAGCCCTAAGAAATGAGAATCATTTATCCTCCTGCAATAATTAATAATTTCTGCTCAGTTGGCTTACATACCCAATTATTTTTCTGCTCATATAAATAACAATTTCTTAACTTCTAGAGTTTCAGTGCTTGGAATCACAGCAGGAATACAGCTAGATGGTTCTCCACTGCTGCTGATAAATGGTTACCCTGTACTCTTAAGCCTGGAGAAAGGGGGCCTGGTGGTAGCGGTGTTACATAAAAACATAAGAAGAGCCTGGCTGGATCAGGCCAAGGGCCTATCCAGCTTCCTTTATCTCACTGTGGCCCACCAAATGCCTCTGGGAGCACTCAAGACAGCAAGAAACCTGTATCCTGTTGCCACTCCCTTGCACCAGGCATTCACCTACATCTAAAACCAGGAGGTTGCGTATATACCCATTAGGGTTTGTAACCTTTGATGGACTTTTCCTCCATAACTCTGTCCAATCCCCCTTTAAAGGCATCTAGGCTAGGTACCATTGCCACATCCTGTGGCAAGGAGTTCCACAGATTAATTACATGCTGGGTAAAGAAAAATATTTTCTTTTGTCCGTTCTAACTCTCCCCCGACTCAATTTTAGTGGATGCCCCCTAGTTCTGGTGTTATAATGGACTTTTCCTCCATGATCCCCTTTAAAGGCATCCCTAACCATGTTTATTTGCAACTGTCCCAATAATTTCTGTGAAGTTTACTTGTTGGTTAGACAATGACCATAGTGAAGTGGCAGAGCAAGGTCCTTGGCCCAAATTCTGGCCTCTCCAGTTTAAACAATCCCAGGTAGCAAGGGGCTAAGAAGGACCTCTGCCTAAGGTTTTGCAGATCTGCTGCCAGCGAAAGTTGTCAGATGAGTGTTCTGACTGGATGTACAGCAGCTTCTCTCATTCTGGAACGCAGCACAAAACAGCGTCTGATGAGAGAGCTTCCGCTTCAATGCCTCTGGAGTTGGTAGACGCTGTTCAAAATCTCTACACAAAACCAGTGGTGTCACTAAGGGAGGGCCAGAGGGTGCTGTGCCCCCGGGTGACAACTGCAGTCTACTCGCGAGGAGCCACAGCGGGATTTTTGTGCTCTGCGGCTGCTTTTTTGCAGCCACGGAGCATAAACACACCGAAAACAGCTCATTTTTGGGTCCTCCTGCCTGCCATGAGTCCTGGAAGGCTTGAAATGAAGCCTTCCGGGAGTGCAGGGGGCGGGGCAATGACACGAAACGCGCCATTGGGGCCCCCGATTGGGGCGGGCTAGCTAGGCAACTGCACAAAACCTTACAAAGAGCAATCAAAGGACTGCAATTCAATGTTGCAATTCAATGTTATGTCTTCAATTCAATGTTGTTGTTGTTGTTGTTGTTGTTGTATATATTTGTATTTTCTTAATATAATATTAAAACATAAAAACAATACATATTTTGTAAGGTTATAGCAAACGTGAAGCAATACATCCTACTAGCATACTATTCACTATTTTCTACATATAATATCCAACTACCTGTAAGTCAAAATATCACCAATGTTAACTCCAGAGAAATCCCTCTTTCTTGGGTTTTCTGCCTGTTCAGAAGGGGGCTCACAGACCCAAGTGTTTTCTCAGAAAATATATTTACCATATGCTAGAGATGCTAATGATCAACTTATTTAACATAGTTGCTTTCATTTATATCCTGGTGCCTACTGCACTCAGGCAATGTAGATTTCTCTGCTTTTCAAATAACCAAACTGTGAGACACTCCATTATTCATCTCTCTCTCTCTCTCTCTCTCTCTCTCTCTCTCTCTCTCTCTCTCTCTCTCTCTCTCTCTCTCTCTTCTTTCTTTTTTTTCAAAGACTTCTATTTAAAATGTAAAACAGGCAGGAGGATAGGAGAACATTCTGCCACCTGTGTATATTCAGTCTGTGCGCCATCCACTGGGGGGCTTTCAACAGCAGCAATGCTTCAGTATGGGCTTGATGGACCAGCCATGGCATAAGGAGAGGGGCAGATTCAGATTCAGGTCTCGTAAACTGGCAGAAGATTTCATGCTCCGGGGCATTATCAGACTGTTCACCTGCAGCACAGCAGTAAACAAATAACGGGGGGGGGGGGGAAACCCTCTTGCCTTCTTATGAGAGGAAGAAAATACCTTTGTTTTCAAAGAGTGCTGCTGCACTGAGGGTCAGCAGCCTGTTGACAACTCTACTTACCGTACTCTTCCTAGGATTTATATTCCTGCATCTGGAATTTCACTGAGAACTATTATATTCTGGGCAGCAGAGCTTCATTCAGAAAATAGACGATCACATTTCAGGACCTTCTTGCAATACCAACCTACAAGGGGCAGGGTCTTCCAGCTGGAAGATCGCTGCAGGTAGATTATAGACACTGGAATTATTATTATTATTATTATTATTATTATTATTATTATAGAAGAATGTGGGTTCTAATTGGTGATTCTGAGTGTGGAACCACATTTTTGGAACTATTCTCAAACTGTAAACATGTGCCAAGGATGTGATCCTGTATTTGTTTAATGCCTCCATTAGGATCTTCACTGAAGCTGATTTGAGGACCATTCATTTATGCCCTATGTTTTTTCAGAGCAGAGCTCACAAGATAGAAACAGTCATCAGGTTGCGGCCATCCCCCTGAGGATATCACTGGGGACCTAAGTTGCCCTGTCCCCTTCTTCACAAAGCAAGGCAGGTGGGGGGGGAAGGTGTTCTAGCAGCTAGGGCTTTTCCCTCCGTCTTGCCTGGCCAGTGTGCTGTTATCCTGTGAAGTCTCTATGCCCCTCCCACCTACCCATGAGAAGAGCCTGAGATTAGCTGGCCACCTTGTCCAGGGCCAGGTAGGAATTTTTTGCTCTTCACTTGATTGGCATTTGGTGGGTCTTGTTTTGTTTGTCTGGTTGGTTGGTTTGTTGGTTGGTTTTTTACCTATTCCAGGTTGTTACTTTGGTGCTGTATATTAGTTAGTTGGTCACAGCTGGCAGGTATAGTGCAGGATGAGCAGTAAGAGTAGGAATTGATATGCAACACCCTGAGGAAAGTGGATTGGTCAAAGGGAGCCCAGAAGTTATCTCCAGAGGCACCTTGGCTTGGGGATGCTGGCTGGAACCTCCCTTGGTCAATGACTGCAAAATCACCTCAAAGACTCCTTGGGGGGGGGAGGGGGGCAATCCAATTCAAAACGTCACTGACCCCCTTATAAGGGTTGATGAGGGGATGAACTGGGATTGTCAGCAGAGATCTGCAGCTCTACGTTAGGGTGGGAACAACACCTAAGAGGGAACATTCAGTTGCTTGTTGTCTTCTCCAGGGTACGAACCCTCACTAAAGGGAGTAGGATGTCAGGAGAGTGAGAACCTGCTGCAGCAGGGCACATATACTTACAGTGCAATCCTGTCTGGGGCAGGACCGGCAAAACTATCGTTCCACCGGCGTTGGGTGTCGGAAATGTGCCATAAGGCACATTTTGGACAGTTGGAGAGTAAGCGGTGCCAGCATGTAGGCCAGTTACATTGCTAGTCCAGCTCACTCTCTGTGGGACTGAGGCCACCGCCGGCAGACACCGGTAAGGCCTGTGGCCCGGTGGGTGGCGTGGGGGTGTGGGGAGGGGGGAATGGGAGGGGATGATTGAGTGGCCAGGGCTGGGAAGTTGGAGGGATCCTCAGCAGTGCTCTCCACCGAAACCTTTCCCCTTTCCCAGGCCTGACTAGCGTTACACAGACCTCCAGAATTTGCACTGGCCATTTTGCACATCCAAGGAGACCCATTGGGGCAGCTAGGCCATTATTTGGGGGTAAAAGTACGAGGAGACCTCTGCCTGCACCGATGCTGGCCCGGTCCTGGATAGGATCTAGCGCGGCAGTCCTACACAGGATTGGACTGCTACTGCCCTTCAGTAAAATTGTGGTCCATTGAATCCTTGGTTTGTGTTTAATCATTTTCCTCTGCCATGGTCCTGATCTAGATTGGGTTCCCCCAAGGCTGTCATTTAACTAGGGGAAATGATAGGGAGAAAACTTTAAGCAGGTTTCCCCTACTTACAGTTCTGGCTATGGTGAAATGATTCCAAGCTCCCTCCTGACAACATTTCAGGCTACTACCCTCTCCCTATGCTACTAACAGATCTCTCTGGGTTAATTCTACTGTGCAGGAATAGATATGTGATCTTGCCCCACACCGTGTTGTGGTCATGAGAGGCTTCTGATGCATGGTGCACCCTAGAGCACCCTAGAAAGGTGCACCACACTTAGAAGAAGCCAAGTGTGATAAGGAAATGGAAGGCAGGAACTAGTTACTGTATATAATTTCACTTACAGCTCAATCCAACCTAAATCCCCATGCGGTGATGCAGCGGCGTGGGCACAGGCTATGCTGCATCCCATGGGGGATTTGGGGCTGCTGGAGGTCTTCTCTCAGGGTAAGAGGATATTTGTTCCCTTGCCTTGGAGTAAACCCCAGCAGCAGCAATGGGTCAGCTCAGACCTGTGTCAGCGATGTCACTGGCACAAATCTACGTTGTTGATCCATGCAGGTGGACCAGGCCCAGGAAAGGCTTCGGGATTTGGCATGCACCTGCGTTGCAAATCCTGCCCCCTCCCAGCTCGATCCACCCTCCTCCCTATTCCGCCCTTCCTCCTTCTCCTGCTCTGGACTTACCTGATCTGGCAGGCCTCTGTGGCGTCACCGGCACCAATGGGAAGGCTCCGGCCTTCCTGTCAGTGCGCCTGGGCCTTGAGCTGCCACAAAGCAGTTTACAGTGCTTTTGCGGCAGCATGTGCCAGAGGAACACATGTTCCGCCAGCACAGGCCCTCGATATGATTGGCCCATTAGTTGGACTGGTAGCTAGCCTTTTTCCTCCAGCCAAATGCATGCTGACCATATTCCCAAACCAGAAACAGACTAGCATGAAGACACACAAAAGAGCAATGTTCGATTGAGATTCTGGCTTTTGAAATGGTCTCCCCCTCCTCCCACCTTTTTTTCTTTTCATTCAAAGCAAAATCCGTTATCCTTTCATCAAAAATACCGGAGCAGAATAATAGTTTTTATGGATTAATCCAGAAATTACCTGGTGGTAACTTGAAGCTTTTTGCTGAAAGTAACCAGCAATTTCTGCTGACGGGCTACAGTGAGACTCTGAAAAGTCAAGAGGGTTCAGCTGAGGTGAAAAAAGTAAACGTAGAACCATGCTGTACCAAAGCTGTGTAGAATTTCAACTCGTGCCTTTTTGCTTCAAGGATAATAACTGTGAACTCTAGGGCAGGCTTCCCTCATAGGGAACTAATGAGTTTTTGTAGCTTTTCAGAACATCCTGTAGCATCTGCTGCTGAACCTGAATTAAATTATGCCAGAACGAAAGTAACTGTCATCTCTCCTGCAATCTTCCAGTCACAGAAGTTATATGCTCTTTGAGGGGAAGTTGTTTTTCTACAGTCTTATCCATTCAGGTAAGTAAGGAGCTCCAGACCAGATTCTCACCTTGCAGGAATGGAGGTGGGGTGGATTCCTGTCAGTGCAAATAGACAGATGCAAAACAATCTTGACACTGGAAGACTGGTCCATTTCTGTCTTTTTGGCAGTGAATATGAATGACACCCTGTTTCCCCAACAATAAGACCTCCCCCGAAAATAAGACCTCCCCTGAAAATAAGACCTAGCGTGTTTTTTGGGAGCCAAAATTAATATAAGACCCGGTCTTATTTTCGGGGAAACAGGGTAGCAGTGAATTTCAATGTTATAGGACTTTTCTGCATGTATGTCAGGTCTGCACAATTTGTGACCCACAAAGTAAAACACTGCCAGCTAGCCAGGTGTTGTGTCCACCCAATTTCTTGGCAACTCCCTGTTTTTGAAGTCCTAGCCACGTAACCAGTACAAGCAGGCCACAGTCAATCAATCCTCGTTATATGCATACCCGTTGTATGTGGATCTGCGGGAACAAAAGTGTAATGTACACCACCCCATTCTTCATGGCCATTCATGACTGTCTGATAAGGCTGGTTGTTCTCGGGAATGGCTGCCTGATAAGGCTGTTCAAGTTTGCATATTAACTGCAGGTTGTTAACAGCCAAGGAATGGAGAAAATAAGAGAAGAGCTTTGCGTTTCAGTAAGCCAGCTAAGGACTGGTGTGTTCCAATCCCTGGGGAAGAAGGAAGGAATGGGTAGATACTGTATGTCTTTAAAAAAAAACAAAAAACCTTGCAGAAGTGGTCTGCTTGCCGAGTGTTTGGGATAAATCCTGGGATAGACTCTATCCTCAGAGTTTACATAACTCTGGACTTGATACACAACAGAAACAAAGATTAAAATGTTGGAGATGCTGAGTTGCCCTCGCTATCACCCAACTAGGTTCATAAAGTTCATATAGAGTATAGCAAAGAGGGTCCACGGGAACCTAACTCCATTTTCCCCATAGGATTAATGTCTGCTGATTCAGTATCCGCTGGGTTTTCCAGGAATGGAACCCTAGCGGATAGTGAGAATTAACTTGTATGTGGCTTGTGGGTCATGTTCACTGTGATGGGTCACAAGTTGTGCAGGCCTAATGATGAATGTCAAACAAGGTCTGTGAGACAGGGGACAATGATAGACGTACAATGACACTTGAGATTATACATCCACATTTAGTATGCATGTATTAAAAACATATATTCCCTTTGGGAGGCTGTTTTTTGAAAGCGACATTAACTTTGTGTGAAAAAATGCATGGTTTTATTGTTTGAGACAAGAATTTTAACAACAATGCTGCAGTTCCTGAGTCAATGGAGCCAGACTCTCTTCTTGTTAGAAAGAAAATGTTTCAGTAGTACAATTTTTATATGAACAGATGATACCAACCTTATAGTCAAGTTGTAGCTGAATATGAGAAGGCAAAGTATTGTTCAAATAAAGCACATTGGCGTTTGTTAATACTGTACAACTATGAGATATGCACAGATTCTTTTTGGAGAATCTCCTATTATAATCAATGTCCTGGATTTGATTAACAAATCTTAACAAACCTGATTTGATATCCTGGTTTGTTAGATAATGATGGCTTGTACAAATCACACTCTCTCATACAGGACACAATAGGAAATCTCGCAATCTGCCAATGTAAATGACGCAGCGGTGTTGTAAAAGATACACCACTGTCATGCACTTCAGCACCATTAGCGCAGGTGACCAGAGGCCCTAGCCTGGACTCGGCCCCTTCATTTCCTTGGACCTACACCAGCAAAAGAGCTGGTGTATGTCCAAGGAGACCCATTGGTGACCAGGTGTCCTACTGAGAGGTAAGTAAACAAATATTGTTACTTACCTCTCTCTGTCTGATCACCACACCCCCCCATCCACCCCACACACACTGTAGCATGCAGTGCGCACTACATCAGCGCGGCTGCATGGTGGAAGATGGTGGGGGATAGGATTGGACTGTCTATCTTCTTTTTTCCTACACTAAGGAGAAAGGAAGGGGAAGTGAGGAAGGTATGAGCTCATCCTATTCCCATCGTAACAGACCATGGTTTGTTGTGATGTCTGAACCATGCCTCTAAGTATCCCCTCCCATCATTTATGTAAATTGTTCACCAAGAAATTGTTCACCAAGGAAAAACAAAGGGAGATAAAACTGATGTAGATTCACTTGTATAATACTATCGAGGCAAACCAAACAGCTCCATCATTGGATTTTGCACCTCAATAAATGACATTTCTTTGTGGGGATGTGCAAGTTAGAATAAGGTAGAGGAGAGACATTCTTAAAATGTTTCAATGTAAGAGATATTCTAGTGTCTTGCTATTATTCAAAAAGGAGTAGATCACTGGACAACACGAAATTGGCCCTGAAATGAAAAGAGCTAATCTTTACTATTTTCGACGTGCTGACATGCAACATCAACGCAGCATCCAGATAGGATTGGGCCTTGAATGACTAACTTTGGCTGAATCGTACCCTGAATCATTAGCTCTATTCTAGTCCGTTTCAGATTGTTGGTTAGTCTCAAAACGGGGCATCATCCAGCCAAGGTTGGGCAACTTTGAAATACCATTGTGTTCAATGGGGAGAATGAAGCACATCCTTGCTGCCAATTGGGATTAAATGAGACTCACCCACAGGTGTTGAACACGGAATTTTTCAGAATTCAGCAGAGATGCCCTTAGTCTGGCATTTACTACTCAGAGGCTGCCGTGAGTGAATAAATGTGTGCAATTCTATTAGTCGTGAACTTTACTTGTGACCTGAAAAGAAAGCTGCAGCGTTGATATTTTTCCTATATTGCTTCTTATTCAAATATGGATTTTAACTGAAACCCTGACATTGCCCTTTTCTGTGCCGGGTGTATTAAGTACTTTACACTAATGAGGCAGTGGAGTTAAACAATTGACAAGGCAGGGCTTAAGCTGTGAATATGAGAGAGAAGATGTTCTCCTTACATTTCATTCCCTGGCTCATGATAAGTAACCTTCGGAAAGCTGCTTATTTCACAGCATTCAATAATAGCACATTCATACATTAACACTGATTCATAAACGAACATAGTCTGAATGTAGTGGTTTGGGAGTCGGACGTAGACCTAGAGGATCCAGGTTCAAATCCCCGCTCAGCCACGAAGCTTCCTGGGTGACCTTGGGCCAGTCACTATCTCTCAGCCCCACCTACCTCACAGGGTTGTTGTGAGGACAAAAAGGAGGGGAGGAAATATGTACACCACTCTGAGCTCCTTGGAGGAAGGGTGGTATAAAAATGTGAATAATAATAATTAATAATAATAATAATATACAGTAACATTGATTAATCCAATAACGACTCATCTCTAAAAAAATCAAGACATTTAAAAATGGCTAAAAGAAGCAGCAAAACTAGAGGACTACAAAATGAATAGATGAGTAAATAAATTAAATCGGACAAATCTGCAAAAGCAGTAACAATAAAATACATAAATATCAAAACAAAAATGTGTAGCAATACAACTGTACAACCCCAACCCAGAAGGGATAGCATAAAACTATCCTCAAATCTTCTGCTCCCTCAACGCCTCCCGCAAAGAGACCACATTAAGGGAGTCCCAAACCATTAACTTTAAGGGCCTCTAACCATCAAGTGTCGAAGAATCAAGGGATATGTAGGCATGAGCAAAGGTCAATATCCCCCTTCTTCATGGGTGAATCAGTTCAAAAACCATGACAAAGAGTCCTGTAAACATAAAAAGAACTATTCCACTTACAATTGCAAACATAGGGCATGATCCGGCACTTATGTGTAGTGGTCTGGGAAACATGACTGCGCAGTTGCACAATGGACCCCAGGCCATCACAAATGTGCCACAGGCAATGTATGCAGATTAACAAACGGTGCTACTACTGCTTCCCTTCAGCTCAGATCTTCAGGGAAGCAAAAGCAGAGCTCTGACTGGCGGGCAACAAGGCAAGTTCTTATTGGTCACACCATCGATGTGTAATAACTAGACTCACAGACACTTTCCAGATTCTTTCAAAGTCTCCCCCTCTCCCAGGAACATAGATGAAAGAGCAGAAGTTCCTGTTCTTGAAGCGCTCTCTCTCTCTCTCTCTCTCTCTCTCTCTCTCTCTCTCTCTCTCTCTCTCTCTCTCTCTCTCTCTGTGTGTGTGTGTGTGTGTGTGTGTGTGAGAGAGAGAGAGAGAGAGAGACCATCAGTCCATCTGTCCGTCCCCCGAGACAGAAGGAGAGCTGCCCATTGAATACAACGGGAGAAATCCAGCATTTTTAGCACAGCTGTGATTAGGCAGCACTCTCCTTTCCCCCCCTGGGAAAGGAAACTGGGAGGAGAAGAGGACAGGGGATAAAATGGCAGCCCCAGCCATGGCACACACCGCACTCTGACAGACCCCACACATTGGCAAGGAGCAGAAGAGAAGGAAGCAGAAGTTTTGCATCTCCACTTGAGGGGGCTTGAGTAGCATCCCTGCCACTCAGCACAAGGCCTGCAGTGCCACCTGTCCTCTTCTCTCTTGTAGGTAAACTTGTTTTTTTTCTAATCACCTTGGAGCTGATTAATGCCAGGGTCCTATTGTGGAAGCAGCCTGGAGTCCTCTGCTTATTGCCACACATGTGGGATGGACCACAAGAGAAGACGCGAGTCTGGGAAGTCATGACTGCCTCATCTACTGCTGTGATGAGGAATTTCAAAATAGTCCGGCATACATCTCTTTGTTGCAACCCACCAACCCTAGAACGAATGCGGTCTTGAAGGCGCATATCAATAATAAATAATTTCCTTTCTTTTAATTAATGAAACAGAGTCTCCAGAATCTCCTAAGAGCCTGACTACTGCCACATTCAAAGATTAAAATGTGACATTTTTAAGAGCGCAGAAGTGTTAATATTTCCACCGTGTGACATCACGTTGTGGATACGAAAAATGTCAGCGCATCTGGGATACGTGGCCTAAACCTTCTTCCGACTGTATCGTCCAGAGATGAATTTTGTGCCATGAAGTCCTGCTGAACCTACAGGAGCATGTACAGATAAAAGCGCACCTGCCTGCCTTCATTTGACTGTTAGGTACAGTATTCCTGAAGCATGAAGACACATTCAATGTCATTCTAAAACACCATTTGCCAGGAGACATCTGTTCCAGTTACAACAGCAGAACAAAGACCAATAAATTTGATTTTCTTCCCTGTAACACTGGATCAAAAAATCAGGTTTGCAGGTGACACAGTGCATTTCCATAATGAATATCCTTATGCACAAGATAATATCACATTAGACCCAAGAGGAGCATGAAAACAGTCATGTTCAGCTGGAGTAATTCTCTCTCTCTCTCTCTCTCTCTCTCTCTCTCTCTCTCTCTCTCTCTCTCTCTCTGCTACGTTCATTCTTTATATAGTGTGTACAGTTGCAATTCTAATGCCTGTGTGAAACTGATACCATCTATGATGACTCAAATGCTCTAATGAGTGACTCATCAGTACTGAGAATAGCTATCAAAGGGTCACTTTGGGGCTAGAAGGATCCTTTCAGGAAACAGATGGAATAGAAATGTATAATCAGTTCCTGGCTTTCCCGAAGATGCTTTTAACTGTTATGGCAAGATTAGTCTTTATTAAATACAAGTTTCACATTAAAAGGACTGCTGGTGTTTATAAAAGGACAAAGGAACAAAGTCTAGGAAAACAGTTATGCCTTCTTGGGAACAAAAATGATGAACTGATGCGCTGGAAAACAAGCCTTGAAGCCTGCAGTACCACATGCCATATCTAGAAGTTCTTATATTTCAAATATGCTTAGGCATACCGGAGATTTTAATTATATATCAAAACACCTTAAATACATATGAGCAGTCCTGCAGAATGTTGCAGATGTATTTATTTCTTAATAAAATGCTGTGCATATCAGCGTGCAAATGAATCATTCTGCTATATAGATATTGTAATACGACTTGCTACTATCCGCTGTGCATTGGCAAGCAAGGTGGGCTAGATGGATAGGTGGAAATGCAAGAGGCTTTTTGATGTGTGGATGGTGACCTACAGGCCCACATGCTTGTGGTAGCACAGCTCTTCAAAGGCAGCTAGTCACAACTTGCAGAAGAGCAGTGAAGAAGAAGGGCTGTATTTCACACATGCTTTGAATGAGGGTCACTGATTCAATCCCTGGCGTCTCCAGGAAAGGCTGGGGAAAGAGAAAGAACCCTATAGAGCTGCCGCCAGTCAGTTCAGACTAGTGATGATTTTTGACCACGGGTACTTCATGTGGTCATTGGCCCCACTGTCTGGGTGATGACCACATGGCACTGTCCTACCTGGCCCCACCCTGCTGAAAGTGGCTATGACGGAGATGGTGTGCACCGGCAGTGGGCCAGATGTGGCTGTGCAGCTGCCTGGTCATTCAAAAAAGGAATGGTTTGGGGACAGAGGCAGCACAAAGACTCAAGTGTGGGACAAGCCATTCATTCCCATGCACAGCTGCCATGTCTGGTGATAGTGGTGGTACTCACGAAAACGGTACCAACAACAGGAGATACTTGGAAAAGTGATACAGTACTTGCAGAAAAAGAAGTTAAAACGTCCTGGTATAAACAATACTGAGCTGGACTGACCAATGGTCTAGCTCAGCATAAGGCAGCCTCATATGCTCAAGGAAGATAAAGAAGGGCAATGGAAATGGGGTCATTACTCATTACTCTAGGGCCTGAGACAGAGGGGTGAACCCACTGTGCATTTGCAGTCACCCCTTTTAGGGCAGACATATCAAGGGGACAGGTCTGGGCTGGGAAGGGGGATAGGATTTGGCGTGCATGGCTGCTGCCAAGATCCTCCCCCTTCTTCCCCCGAACCACCCCTAGCCCAGCGTGCTCCACATCCCAATCTGTCCCTCATCCTCCCTTGATACCCACCACCACCACCACTGACTTACTAGCTTTGGCAGAGGATGGCAGAGGTTCAGTAGTTGCGCTGGTGGCCACAGCCCACTGAATGGCAGAGCGGATTTTGCACTGTTGGCCCAGGCCTTACGGTGGCGGATTGCAAGATCTGCCTCTGTCCCTGTTTTATTGTTAGCAGCAAACTAGCAGAGTCTGGGACCTATCAGAAAAAGGATCTTCTGCTATATGACTCGGCTTAGTTTATATAAGATCCATAGATAGCCCTCCTTCCACCGTTCTGCAACTGTTCTTACTGCTCCAAGAGAGGGAAGAATTACTAAGAAGGTCCTCATCATCATGAGATTTTCAAGAATGGGGGAGTACCATGAAAGGCCAGGCTATGGATGGCTTTAAAAACATCTTAATGTACTTTTTACTCGTTCTGAAAGATAAAATTTCTGAAATTACGTCTTTCCTGTGCCCTCCTTTTCTATAGCGGCAAAGAAATAAAGTAAAATGGAGCATGTTCCTAGCTTGCGCTGCACAATAGCTTCTTAAAAGCCGGACAATACACAATGCATTATTTATCATGGGACAGAGTGGGCAGACTGCATGGGTCTTATAGAATTTACCATTTTATCTCAACACTGAAATTAAATTGGTTGGATCTGAGTGACCTGAGTTATTTTATGGATTCAACTGGCACTGGCAGATAAGGGCACTCTAGCAATCTGCCTCAGTATACGGTGATTTTTTTTTTTTTTGCCCAATGCAAAATCATTCATTTATTTATCAAAGCTCACTCAGTAGCTTAGTTTTCCAGGTCCTCAGAATGAAACTACAAAGGGGGGAAAAAGTGGAAAGGAGACAGAGATGGCACGGCAGGAGCTAAAGGTGGAATTAAATGGTTATGGACCCTGCCAGAGGCAACCTGTCACCTTCGGCACCTCATGTATTGCAATTATCTACATGTAACTTATACGTGGTGTGTATACAGCTCTTTTCCTGGCTGTTTGAAACACTTCTCAGGCCAGAGCTACACACACAGCAGAACAAGGTGGGAAATGGTGGCAAAGTCTGAGGTGTTCAAATGGACTGCACCACTTCATACCTGTCCACGAGGGAATCACATTTTTAAATATTCAGAAGAATCTTCCCTGCAGACAGAAATCTAAACTGCCAAGAAGAAAAGCTCTAGCCCACCCTTCACCAGCTGTGCTGGTTTTCTATTTGCAGGGAGTATTATAATGTAGAAAGCACTATAAATATGACACATTCCCCAACCTACAGGCTGAAGGGGTGCAGTCCATTCTGTGATTTCCTTGCTAGCCTTCCCACAATTTCATCTGCTATTTGTCAGAGAGCCAACATAAATCTGACAGTAGCTGCCATGCAAGACAACAACAGCTCTGTTTCATTGAATCCAGGTACTAATTTGGTACTAGTCAGATTATATAATTATGTAATTAGGCTAATTTGATACAAAACATTTTGCATGTTTTCAATATTAGAAAACATGTTTTTAGCGAGCTTTCTCCAACTCACAGCTTCTTTACTCCCCTACCAGAGATCATGGATGTTGCTCTTAAATGGTTCCCCCCTCGCCCCAGAAAAGCTCAGCGACTCCACCCACATGCTGCCCCCCCCCCCATCCTCCTTTCATTTCTCTCCTTGGAGACTGTATGAGATAAGAATGGGGAGGAGGGAGGGTTGCTTCCTTCTCCAACTATGCTTCTACTGCAATCCTTTTCCGGAACAATTATTTGCCTTTCCTGAAAAGTCACCAGGTGGGGAAGATGCCTGCTCCCAGGCCACTACAAGAAGCCACAGCAACAGAGGAGGGGGTGGAGGAGGTAACAATGAGGCAGTGCGGTGCACACTGGTGTGGAGTGCTGGCATGCACATTGTCACAGGGGATGTGCAGCAGACTTGGGTGGCAGAATGGGGCACCATTTGGGGCAGTGGATCAGCTTGGACTACCCCTGGAAAGAGCTATGTAAATAATAATAATAATAATAATAATAATAATAATAATAATAATAATAATGATGATGATGATGATGATGATGATGATGATGATGATGATGATGATGATGATGCTTGATGAAAAGAGATGGGGTTGAGGAGGAGGAAAAAAAGTCAATGAACTGATGAGTGTCCATACCCAATGAAAATGCAAACTGTTTTTAAAATTAAAATTAAACAAATGATTTCTAATTACATTTATGGATTTATTGACAAAAAGCTAGATGTACAGGTGATGGCTTTTAAAAAAGTCACCATACTAAAGAGAAGAGTACACATGGTAAAATATCATCAGGAAATTTGACACTCCAATATAAAGCAAACGTTAACCATCTTTGAATGAATGTATTTTGTGTTACCAAATTGGAATATAGTAGATCAGCTTTGCCATTATAGCAATGACCCAGATTCTATAAAATCAATCTAAATTTTGAAACGGAAACGTAGATTGCCTCTCCCTCCAGCATGTAGAAACCTCTAGATTTGTTTGACATTCTCCTGTGATGTTACTGAGAAAGCTCATCAGCAGCTATTTGTGGGCATTGGACCATTCTTGAAGGACTACTGGTATAGAGTTACTAGGATAGCTCTGACCTTTGCTTTTTTAATTTAAGGAGCCTCACTGTCAGACCCTTCCTGAAAACTATTAATACAAAGTCATTCATGCTGGGCTTTCAGATATTGTCATAAAAAAGGGACAATTTTCCTGTGATGAAATTAAATCAGACAAATCAATCGCTTTGCCATTAAAAAGACTTTAATGCAAAGGATTACTCCCTTTCAAAACTCATTTGTCCTTTTTTGTATTGACAGAAATTGATTTTGCCACACAGCCGAGAGAGAGAGAGAGAGAGAGAGAGAGAGAGAGAGAGAGAGAGAGAGAGAGAGAGAGAAGGCACACCCTCTCATGTGCAATGATACAGAATAATTTTTTTCACTCCTCTCTCAGAAGATTGAATTATTGATAGTGGGAGAAAAGGAAGGAGACAGAAATTATCATCATCTCTGTAAGCCGCCAAAAAACTAAAACACATTTCTGAGGAGGGATTCCCACTGGCGAGCAAGCAACCATCTGCAGACAACACAGTGAGAAACTGAATATAGCACTGCCAACAGCTAGACAGAACTGCACAGGCAACAGGAGATTAATCCACAGAAGTCCATAGGTGTAACTGTCATAGCTGAACACACCTAAACTATCACACCTCAGTATGCCCCTGCAAATGCTGGCAAAATGCTGCATTTTAAACGACGGGTCTGGGCCATTGAAATCCCCACACTGGCACAATGAACAGTACAGTACTAGCAAGATGTCTGTCAAATGATGGGAATGTATATGGACAAATGCCTGGGCTACATGATACAGTTCAGAGGGCGAGCAGGTGGCAGCCTTATCTTCCCTCCCCAGCTGACTTTGCCCCACCTTTCTTTCCCTCGGCCCTCACTTTCTCCCGCTCTATATCCCCTTGGGACCTATGCTTCGCTCTGTCCCTACTTCCACAAAGCTGGTCCTCCCATTCGGTTGTGTCTCCAGACAGTCGCTGTGCTAACTGTTGCTTGGATCCTCATTCTCAATCATTTTCTTTCAGGTCTCTTAAGCACAGCAGTCTTTGCTCCTTTCCTTGCTGAGATGTATTGCTTGCTATGTATGCAAACAGGTGGGTCTGAGCAGGCGAGGAAGGAGACTGGAGGAGCAATAGCAGCTGAGTTTTCCCAAAGGCACCGATGGTTCTCTAAAGCAGGGGAAAGGAATGTGATATCTCAATGCAATTCATAGGGGGTAGGAGCATGGGGGGGGGGGCTTTCTCCAAGACAAAAAGTCATAGTCTCCCTTCAACAGCTTTCCAGCACCTGCCCATGGGTGAAGAGACATGCAGCTATGCAGAACATTATCATATAAAGTGATATCATATAAGGTGGAGGGAGCGTGTAGGGTATAGGCTTATGACTGATGTTTACTGAGTAAGAACAAGAGTGCTATTTCCAATTGCAGAGCAGGGGGGTGGGTGGGCGGATCAGGCATGGGAGGAGGAGGGATCAGTGGAAAAGGCCTCCACTCACTGTATCCTATCCCCCCCTCCCAGGCCTGGAAGCCCTACACGAGGCTTCTTGGGCCTGCGCCAGTGACTTAGCTGGCGCAGATCCGAGTAGCTCCATTGCATGGTGCACTGGTGGACCTTGCAGTCAGCCAGCCACCCCAATGTGCAAATAGGAGTGGGCTATTAATGGCAGGTGTTTCAAGATGGTAGTAGAGAAGTGTGGGGTTTGCCAGCTCAGAAGTACACAGGCATATGGCTACTAACCAGTGACAGTGCCCAGCACAAGCTACTGATACTACTGATACTGTTCCCCATGCTGGGTTTTGCCAGCTACTCAGCAGAATGGGTCCCTCTGCAAGGGTGTGCTAATAGCCCCAATATACCTTCTCCTTGTCTTGTTATTGTTAGCTTCCTCAAGACAATTGTGAGCAGGTGAAATTAAAAAATATTTAGTGAAACAGGTAGTACGGGTAACGCAGCCATATCCATGTAAAAAACACAGCAATCCGACCGAAGTTAAAAACAATGACGATTTAATACGGGTTTTACGATGTGTTCCCGGTCAAACAGAAATTGTTAGAAACCACGGCTGGACAAGTGAGCCCAACGTTTCGCGTCCTAATCTGGACACATCTTCTGGGGCAATCCAAAAAGGAATCCAGATTAGGACACGAAACGTTGGGCTCACTTGTCCAGCCGTGGTTTCTAACAATTTCTGTTTGACCGGGAATACATTGTAAAACCCGTATTAAATCGTCATTGTTTTTAACTTCGGTCGGATTGCTGTGTTTTTTACATGGATATGGCTGCGTTACCCGTACTACCTGTTTCACTAACTATATCTGCTGGCCATGAAAGCTTTCGAATGAAAATAAAAAATATTTTTTAATTTTCAGAAGGCCTTCAGGTCCCAAATTCCCCTCAGTCACTGCTGACCGATGGCTGCCAATCATTGCCCAGAATACCACCTCACTAGCCACTGCTGGGAACTGCCTCAACAGTCCTATCTATGGCATCCTTGGTAAATATGAGGAAAGGCTTCCTGGAGGTAGAATGGGTAATGCAGTGGACCTCAGAGCATCAGTTGCAGGAAGTTGCATCTATCCATGAGGCTGAATGGGGCAGTCGTCCCAGGCAGCCAATTAGCAGGGGGTTCCCACTCTCTAGCCCACCACTTTCCTTTCCTCCACACTTCCTCTTCCTTCCCACCCCTCCTCTTCCCTTTCCAAACCAGGAAGCCAGAGAGCAGAGGCTGGCACAACACC
The DNA here is from genome assembly GCA_026170595.1 of Plestiodon gilberti rubricaudatus. Classification (NCBI taxonomy): domain Eukaryota; kingdom Metazoa; phylum Chordata; class Lepidosauria; order Squamata; family Scincidae; genus Plestiodon; species Plestiodon gilberti. The sequence continues at coordinate 119,998,369 of JANXHW010000001.1, read as the reverse complement.
AGGTAAGGGAGAGCCAGCATTTGGCATGCCGCTCCAGGCACCGCAAGACCTTGGGCTATGCCCTGATCAGTTGGAGCCATGAACCGATTTCCCCCCCCCCCCCGGTCATTTTACAGTGGAACCCAGTTCCCTTCCTCGTCTTACCTTTTGCTTTTCAGACCTGGAGAACTCCCCTACCTGAACATTTCAGCACGACAGCTGCGTGCCTTTTCCCTTGCAAAACCCTTTTGAGTTCCTTGATGAAATATTGGTATTATAAATATTCCTAATTAACGTTTAGCTGTTAATTTAAAGCGCCTAGGGTGAATTTAGTCAAAAAGAAAACCATGCTGGGCGTGAACAACTCCTGGCTGTTAATGATTTGGGTGTTGAGTCGTGTGCTGTAGTAACAGATAGCTAATGCCATCTACAGCTGACAAAGCGGCAGGCTTCTGTTCATTGTGAGTCTAGTCCCCACTGGGATCAATTTACTTCTTCATTCACACCACACAAAAGAATGTGTCAATGGCTGGAGAGATGACGTCAGTGCAGTCAGCTGCAGAGAGCTATGAAGGGAACAAGTCCTGTAAATGGAAATAGCCACAGGCAATGTACTTGCCTCTCCAATTACAGCATTTTCATCCAAAATTACAGGCTCCTTTTATTAAGCTTATATTAATAAAAGTCTTAGCGATTTCCTATTTGTTGCAATAGACATTGGAAACTAATTTAAGGATGCCTTTCTTGGATTCAATGGGTTTTTTTTTAAAGGCTACATGTTTTAACTGGTGCAGTTATATCACGCAATTCTTGTGTGAACTCAGTGGGACTTGCTTCTGAGGAGATAATTGTAGGATTGGGCTGTCAGTCAACTAAAGCTGCAGTTCTAGGGAGTAAGACACGTGGGAATTTACTTGGGAGTAAGACACGTGGAAAAATCAATGGGAGTCACCTCCAAGCAAACATGGATCAGGTCAGATTCCACAACTAATTGCAACTTGAAATGTGTTCACGGAATAACCAGTAGGGTCTCTGAAACTCAGGAATCCTGAAGAGTCTACAACGCACAGATGCTGCAGCTTCTTTCTCCGGACAGCTTTTTCTGAAAGTGTTATCTCAAGATGGCATTATATAGCTCTTCTGAAAGACCTCAGGAAACCAAAAGTAATGCTCAGTTTTAAAGCAAGGTTCAATACATCCTCAGTCTTCCACTATACTGATGGAACTTGAACTTATTGGTTTACTTTTAAAATCTTTTAGCTCAGTTGTGCCATTATAAATAAGAATATTCTATGTGCCCAGTTTGATCAAAGAAAATAGAGGGTGGAAAGCCTTTCCTTCTACCAGTCTTGGTAGCTTTTGTTTGTTAAAAAGAGAATTTACCTTGCTGTCCTTTCTTCAGGATCCTAAAGAAAGTGCTTCCATTAAAATTTGCAATATGTAAAAGTATTTGTATCTATTCAATTAGCTGACTAACAGCCCAATCCAACATATCTTCCCTGGCACCAATGCAGTTGTGCCAACAGGGCGAGCACTGTACCCCACGGGGGAGTTCTGGAAGCCTCATTTGTTCCCTTGCCCTGGAGCAAGCCTCCACTGCCCAATGGGTCTAACTCAGACCTGTGCCAGCACTTTTGAGTGGACCCAGGTAGGAGACCAAGAAGGGGGATAGGATATTGGCAGAGCTGCTGTCGCCAATTACTGCCCCCTTCCCATGCTTGGCACATCCCCATCCCACCCTGGTCCCCACCCTGTTCTTTCCCCTCCCCACACCATTCCTCCCACCCACCCACCGACTGCCCACCCCCTGCACCAACATACTGGTGCTGGAGCTCCCACAGTGGCCGCTGTGACCCAACCACCACTGTTCATAATTTACAGCAGCAGCCAGGCTGCACTTTATGGTGTGTCATGTTTTGTGATGGCCATAAAGTGCATTGTGTCACTGGAATGTGCGTTCTGGCTACGCAGTGGCAGGATAGGATTGGGGTCTAAGTAAAAACTGTATTTTACTTAGGGTGTGATCCTATACTTTAGAAACACCAGCCTGAGAAGTACAGGATCTAGTGTATGCCCTCAAACGATACTCAGCTAGATGACATCATAATCTGCCTCAATATAAGGCAACTTTCTATGTACTTTACTTACTCACTTTGGAAGTCCCACTGAATGTAGTAGGACTTCTTGGTACACATGCACAGGATTAGGCTGTTAGTCAAAACTAACCATAGTTGGATTGGGACAATGGACTACACCATTGTCAGCACCTGTTCTGGGTGGGGAATGATTCTAGTTGAGGAAATGGTACTGGAAGGGTTTTGGGTTTTTTAACCTATAAAAGCCCTCCAGCATCAAGACCCTGATTCGATTTGCCCCACCTCCTGAGTTGCTTTGATCTTAAACAAAACAAAAACAAAACAGTGGAGTTCTGGTTCATGGATCTCCTGCTTCACATCGAGTTTGGCCCAAAGCTGATGTTCCAAAGTACCATTGATTAACTGAATGATATTCCGATAGCAAACAAATCAGACTCAAGTAAGAGGGTAGCTACAACATAGGACATTGGATGGGAGATCAGGATCAGGATCTCTCCTGTTTTTGTGTGTGTGTGTGTGTGTGTGTGTGTGTTTACTTCAAAGCCACACGGAGGCTGCTGATTTGATTAAGGAGTGACAGGGGAGTGTTGTTTAGCCTTTTCCTCCTATGTTGTTTCCTCGATCTAAGTTTCCATCCAGCTGCTTTTTGACTTCATGGGAGAAGACAGGGGGGGGGGAGACAGGTGAAGGGGCTAAAATAACTTTGGGGTGGTTTTGATTGGGCAAATGGATCAGAGGAAAGCGTTAAACATCCTCTCCTTCCAGCATCGCTTCACTGATCCATGCTGCTGGTCATTCAACCCACCATGCTGCTAGTCCTTTTGACATTTTTTTTAAAAAGGGGGAAGGTCCTTGTCCCAGACCTCCCATGTCCCATCTAGTATGGCCTGAGAGAAGGATGAAAGGGAACATGTGAGAATAGGATGAATTATAATAGCAACTAAGGAGGATAAATTCAGCCACAGAGAACCAAATGACTAGCCTTTATACCAGACAAAGAATCTGCATGTGAGAAATTTCCTCCTTTAGTTCTATCAGCCCCTCCGGCAATGTTTTAAACCATTCTTTTTAAGCTAGTGATTCTTCAAGTCCTACTAGCAGTTCATTTGATCTTAATAGTACCTGAACTTTGCCTCAGAGAATCCCATAACAGCTGCTGCCGTCCAACGGCTTCCTCCTGTCCAAGCCTCTTACAGCTCTCAGTGGACGAATACGTGCTTTCCCCTCTGATTCGGTGCAAAGCTTCAGAAAGAGCCCAGCGAGCTGCTCTGATTGTTTCTAAAGGCTGTAATTTCAGTTCCTCCAGCTTAGCTGTTTCGGAAATGCTGCTTCTCCAATAAGCTGAAAGTTAGGCTAGAATAGGATCTCATTTGTTCCACCGTAGTGTAAAAATTGGACAGATAGTGCGATGATAACCCAGGAAAATGTTGACATTTATGGATTACTATGAATGTCTAGGGTGTCCTTTTTCCCATTAAAAGCTAGAAGAATGTCCATTGTAAGGACCTGTTGAATGTAAAGCAAATATATACAGTACACGATACATTTATTACGTTTACATCCTGCCTGTCTAAAAAGTGCCCATTCAGGCATTGGCCAGACCCAGGCCTGCTTAACTTTAGCAAATGTTTTGTATTATCTCCCTTCAGACCATAGTCCTGGCCCATTGGTTTTATATATAGTATGCACAGTAGAATCTATACTGTATGTAGTGGAAAAGAGCATACAGTATATCTATACTGTAGATTTACATTGGTTGGGTTCAGCCATCACATGGAACCATGGTTTATTCCCAGTCGCATAACCTGGTCTGTTCATGAACTCTAGTTAAAACTGCCCAGTGGTTTTTCCCCTTCCACTCCCAATGACTTTCCCTCCATACTTTCACTGCTGCTCTCCTTCAGTGTTCCACCATTCTGCTGTTTGAAAAGGTAGAAGGTGGGGAGCAGAAGTGTAAAGGAGGAGTAGAGAGTGATGGGCAGAACAGAGATGCTCTGTGCCCACCACACTCTACTTCTCCTTCACAGTCTATGTCCAATTCCCTGCCCTTTGCCTTTGCAAACAGTTAGTGAGAAGGGAGCACTGAGCCAGGTGGGAGGAAAAGCAGCAGCAACTGCTGTTGCTGCTACTGGCGAGAAGGGTAAAGGGGTGGTGCAATGAGATGGCCAGCAGAGGGGACTGATTGGTGCAGGGAACTCTCTGACACTAATACACCACCAAGGGCATCCACCTCACCACACCTCATTAGTGGGTCTTGCACAAGAGAGACTACAGCCACAACCGCTAGAATGAAATGTGTGCAAATGTATTAGTTCTTAAATGTAGCCTCAACATATCTGATAAAAGCAGGGATCTGTGGTCTGTGGGCCGAATCCAGCCCGCAACCCAAAATCATCTGGCGAGTGGGGCAGAAGATAAGCAGGAGCAGTGGCGTCGCTCTAGGTGGGGCGGAACGCTAAGTTCTGCACTACTCTGACCCTCCATTTACTCTCCGGCACGAGGAGCCCCCCCCCTCTCGTCGTCAGAGCCATTCAGTGAAGCGAAGGCAACGCGCAGGAGACTCCCTGCGTGTTGCCTTTGCTCCATTGAATGGCTCCGACGACGAGGGGGTAGGGCGCCTTGTGCCGGAGAGTAAATGGAGGGTCAGAGTGGTGCAGAACTTATTGTTCCGCCCCACCTAGAGCGACGCCACTGAGCAGGAGGAGTCAGTGCAAGGTCTCCTGCGGCCGCACGAAGCTCCAAAGTTTTATGGAAAGGGACGGAAGGAGCCAAGTGCAACTTGGCAGCACACCAGAAGCGCCGCATATAAAGGAAGTGAGGCAGCGCCAAAGAGGGGGCCAGAGCAGGCAGGAGAGGCAGGCGGCCCATAGCATGAGCCTTGACCCCACTGGATGTCGGCACTGCAGACGGTCTCCAGGAAGGATCCCACGCCAAGTGACCCTCCCAGAAGCGAACTGGGAGACTGTGTCATGGCAGGGCCCGAGATCAAGCTCATTGGTTCCACGTTCTAGGGCCTTGGGACAACAGCGCTTGCCAGGATGCTGCCAGAACTGGACGGCAGGAGGGGTTAGTCCCAAGCCGGCAGAAACGATCTGCAGCGGAAGATCCTGATCTGCCAGCACCTCAGCCAGGGATCCACCTTCTCCTGCCCTCCAGGGAGTCCCTGCTGTCCTGCAAAGGGCCGAATGAATGTGTGAATTCCCTCAAACGATACTCAGCTAGATGAATTCCTATGCAGAGGAAAGTTGCCAACCCCTGAATTAAGGAATGTTTGGGGGACTTAGACCACATTTTGCACCATGCAAACTTAAATGCAATATAGGAAGGGAAGGGAGCACTGAAAAGCCCCCCCCCCAAAAAAGGTGAATCTCAACAGGTACCAAAAGCAAGTGTATGAATATGATCAAATTGCCCAACATATTCTGACAAATTCTGAGCTCACAATTGTAACGTGTTTATTTTGATCATGTTTTAGTTGATCCAGCATGTGCCATGGCTCCCAGGCGCATACACATGCATGCTTAAATATGAGTGTGTGTCATCCAGTAACGCTGGACATATTATAGCTCCCTCCAATGTTTAACTTAAAGGGACTGGATTTGACTCAGGGCTGAACTACATTTTCAAAAAATACCATGTGGTACAGACCTTTGTGGAACTGTATGATTTCAGAAAGCAGGTAAAGGAATCATGTGTTTGAATATTTCCCCCTATAAAAACAATCTGCATGTACGTAAGAAAACCAGGTTACAATACTTTCCCCTGAAATGCTAGCTTTATATGTGCAGAGAAGCTACATTAGGGCCTTTAACCTGACATGCTAGCTTTCTGTGTGCAGGGAGGAGGGTGGTTTTTTGTTTTGTTTTTATGATGGAGTACCCTCATTTATACCTCATCAGATTTCTCTGTTACATGTTTCTGGTTTAATGTAGAAAGAGGCAGAAATAATTACAGCTTAAGCAAGCTGCTCTCCTAGTCCCTGCTGACCTCAGGGGTGAATGTAGTTTGCAACCCATTTCAAACAGCAAACCCAAAAAGCACTCTCCCATGGTGGCTGACTAACCCAGAGCTTTCTCAAACAAAGTCATGACCTACTACATCAATCATCTGAAGCAAGTCTGTGAGCACAAACACCCGTGTCATTGAGCAGCTTAATATTTTGAGAAAACAAGCAGGTGCCTGTCTTTTACGCACCATTTACCAGTTTACAGACAGGCCACATTTGACTTCCCTTGACATGGTTTATGGGAAAAGGGAATATTGATACTACGGCCTTTTAAGAATACAGACACAGATTTGGTTTCAAGCTCTCCAGTCTTGGCTCTATGTTACATTGGTGACATTTATCTATATCACAAAGGTGTAGGAAGGCGATCTCATTTATTCTAGGTTTCTTTACAATTTAACTAATGACGTCCATGACGTCTGCAGGCAAGAAAGGTCCACCTTCCAATCCTGAACCACTTCTTTTGGAGTGAGCAGGAGAGGAAGTGCCAGGAGGCTGATGGTGGAGAAGGTGGTAGTAGACTCTTTATGGAATAAACAGGGACCTTTCTTCTGAGAAAGAAACTCCCCTCCCAAAATGCACCCCCACACACACACACACACACACACACACACCGGAACAACAGTAAAGAAATCTCTCTCAATGTGGGCTGAAAGACCATTGTGATATCACCAGCAAGCAGACAAATCTTATGCCTTGCAGCGTTTACTCTAAAAGGTCATCTTTCTCTTCTGGAGTTGCTGCATGTGTGTGTTTTCTGCTGAATGCCATTTGTAACACAATCTCCCTTATGAGGAAAGGCTACAGCGTTTGGGGCTCATCAGTATAGAAAAAAAGGCGCCTGAGGGGGGACATGATTGAGACGTATAAAATTATGCATGGGATGGAGAGAGTGGATAGAGAGAAGTTCTTTTCCCTGTCACACAACACTAAAACTAGGGGAAATGCACTAAAATTGAGTGGAGGGAGTATTAAAACAGACAAAAGAAAATATTTCTTTACCCAGCGTGTAATTCATCTGTGGAACTCCTGGCCACAAGATGTGGTGATGGCACCTGGCCTGGATGCCTTTAAAAGGGGATTGGACAGATTTATGGAGGAAAAGTCCATCACAGCTTACAAGCCATGATGGGGAAAAGCAACCTCCTGGTTGTAGGAGTAGGTTTTCTCTGTGCCAGGTGCAAGGGAGTGGCGACTGAACACAGGTATCTTGTTGTCTTGTGTGCCATCTGAGGCATCTGGTGGGGCCACTGTGTGATACAGGAAGCTGGACTAGATGGGCCTTTGGCCTGATCCAGCAGGGCTCTTCTTATGTTTTTATGTTAATGGGAACTGTTTGTGCTCTCTCTGGGCTTCCAGGATACTGTACAATACCTTTTATATTTGCATAATGTTGTTAGGAAATGAATAATAATTAATTTGCTAGAGTTAGGAATTGTTCCATAACAACGAGCCAATGTGGTATACTGGATGCTGCCCCTGCTATCACCCAGCCCATAGACCTCAAGGTAAGATTCAGGTTCACAAAGTTCATATAGTGTATGGCAAAAAGGTTCCCCTGGAACCTAACCCCATTTTTCCCATAGGTTCAATGATTCGGTATCTGCTAATTTGGATTTCGGTATCCACTAGGTTTTCCAGGAACCTAACCCTAGCGAATAACGAGAACTGACTGTATATCTCTGATTATTGTGAAGTAACTCTTGAGCAGCAAATGCATTGAAAATGCACTACATTTTGCAATTTAAACTTACATATAACCTAGAGCAGTCCTATAATGGCCCAATTGGATTGGAACCGGGAAGGGGGTGGGTTCAGTGGCACTGGTGCCTGCCGAATCGTAACCCTGTTCCTGGCCTCAATCCCCCAAACCGGGTCCACACGGACTTGTGCCAGCTAAAGAGCAGGCTTAGGTCCAAGTAGACCTGGTGGCTTGGTATGGGCTTGCCCAGTGATAGGGAACAAATGTGATAGGGAACAGTGATAGGGAACAAAACTCCCCCCGTGGGATATAGCGGACACCGTATTGGCACGGCTGCATTGCTGCGCAGGGAGTTAGGATTGGGCTGTGCGTGTTGTAACTCTTGCCCATCCTACTAAAATGTCTTATTTTCCTTTAAAATCAATATGGCACCTCTTTCTTTTTCTCGATGGCTCTTTCCCTCTTTTTCGCTCATATTTCAGTGACAATGAATCCAGTATAAACTGAGTAGAATATCAATAAATGTTTCATCAACCTGAAGCTGAAACACATCCAACTAAATGTTATTTTTAGACTGTATAGCATGCTGGGCTAGAAGAATGCAGGCATGGATAAAAAGGGATGGAAAATTTTGAAAAGAGAAAATAGAGATGTGTTGTGCTTTTGGTTATCTTTTGAAGAATGTCATTGAAAAAGAAATAAAAGATTATTCTTTGGAATATTGACATTGCCAGGAATCCAAATATACCTTTATGTGGGGATAAGGCTAGTGAAGTAGGAAAATACCTTCTAATCACAGCAGCGGTGTCCCTACTGGTGCAGGAATCACAGTGTCTGTCACCCCCACCCCGCAGAGCTCAGCACCCCACGGAACTCGGAGTCGGAAATAACTGGCGGTGACGTGATGATGTCATCACGTCACAGCCAATTACTTCTGGCTTGCTGAGCCTCTGGCCGCTCCGGACCAAGTCACTTCTTCGCGTCCTCGCAAGCGACGCTTATCAGCAGAACATGAAACGAAGACTAACAAGCCTGGGCGGTGTAGCGGGCTTTTCACATGGTGACACCCCCTCATTTTGTGTCACTCGTTGCAGTCCGCAACCCCTACAACCCCCTAGTGATGCCCCTGAATCACAGCACTTAAAGCAGAAAACCTAATTATTGAAAAATAGAACAGCGTTAATCTTGGCTAGTTTTACAAGCCCGAGTCAAAATCAAGTCATAAGATGAAAGTATACTTCATTTCATATTGTTCTATATGGAACAGCAAATTCTGCACCTCAACTCCTCAATATGCATTCTGTGGATCATTAGGCCAACCAAGTCTCTTCTATCTACTGATTCAAAGACTCTACACTCCCCACTTTCTCCCACCATTGTCCCTACCCCACAGTCTCTCAGCTACCCCTCTTGCCTGCCAAGTTCATGAAATTAGTCCAGAGCAATGTGAGAGAACATATTTAACAATTCCATTCTGTAACACCGTTCTTAGGCCTCCTGTTCTGCCACCCTCTGCCATCTCGACACCTATCGTTCGCTCACCTAGGCATAAACCCTCCTCAGATGTTTTAGACCACGGTTACAGCAGGACAGAAGTATATCAGGAAGCCCCACCTTCATGCAGGCATGCTCTGTGGCTCTGCCCTCCACTGTCCCTGAGGAGAACATCTGTCTGAAGAGGCAGGGAGAGAATATCCATGTGATTTGGAATGCAGCACATAGGATATAGAAACAATATTGACTGTACTCTATTTTTTAGAAAATACAAAATCTAGCATTTACTAGATTGGCACTACTCTAGTGCATGGGATGGAGATCTAGTAGTAGTAGTAGTAGTAGTAGTAGTAGTAGTAGTAGTAGTAGTAGTAGTAGTAGTAGTAGTAGCTTTCCTCCCAAGGCAAGAAGTAGCTACAAGGAGCTCAATCCAGTTCAGGACCATGGCAGAGTCAAATGGTTAAAGCTCCCCTGCTCCTATGATCCCAATCTAGACTGTACCCCTCTACCAGCTCCTGCCAACCTAGCAATTCAAAAGCAAGAAATTGCAAGTAGATTAATAGGTACCACCTCGGCGGGAAGGTAACAGTGTTCCATGCGCCTTGGCATTGTGTCACGCTGGCCACATGACCACGGAAGTGTCTTTGGACAACATCACTGGCTCTTTGGCTTTGAAAGGGAGATGAGCACCACCCCTAGAGTTGGTAACGACTGGGTTTCGAGCAAGGGGAACCTTTACCTTTTTACCTTTATTACATTAAAACACATACACGAACAACACAGGGCTGTCTTTACGGCATTATAGACCCCCAGGCAAAGCAGTGCATTGGGCCCTGCCTACACAAGCACTCACAGGAATAAAAATGTAATTATTGATAAAATGAACTTAAAATGAACTATTGGTACCTCCAACAAAATCAGTGTTTTGACATTTAAAAAAAAAGCCATGCTGTACAGCAAAGATTAATCAATACTGTACAAACATTTGGACAATATAACATGAGCCTTGAACTTGAAAAATAAAACTTTCAACATAAAAATGGTACTAATTGGTAAATCATACTGACGAAGATGGCACAGGCGCCAGTGGCATCGCTAGGACGTGGCAGGGGTGCGGGCCGCCAGGGGGTGATGCGCCTAGAGGGGGTGATGTGCCCAATGTCGGCTGCCGTGTCACCCCCCCGGTCAGTACAAACCGCTCTCCGTCACCCCTGCTGTCGCGTCATCACCCCACTGCTGCTGCCGCGTCACCCCCAGCTGTTGCCCAGTACGAGCCAACCTCCCGTTGGGGGGTGATGCGGACTCCCGCCAGGGGGGTTGCTCACTCCCACCGGGAGGATTGACACGCACCCAGTGACGCCGCTGACAGGCGCACGGTAATTTTTTTCCTTCTACCGAGTTAGCAGGAGATTTGAATGTTGAGGAGGGTGATCAGAAAATTAGTGTTAAATTCAGGTCTGTGCATGGATTACTATGGGGACACTATGCTCGTGGGGCCCCCGGGCAAATGCCCAGCATGCCCATGCGAATGTCGGGGTAGGAGGGGCCGACTGCGCACTCGGGAGCGTCATGCTGTCCGAGCGTGTTCAGTCGACGCCTTCTTGAGCCCCACCCGCCCTCCCTTTCATCTAGTCTGAGATGAATTTACTGAATTTGCTGATTTACAGAGCCGGGTAGGAATTTTTTGCCATTAACCATATTGGGCCTGGTTAGTGGTTTTTTCGCCTACCCCAGACTGGATGTTGGGACGGGTGGTTTATTGCTAGGTATTTCCCCTGGGGGGATGGCAGGTCACGTGTGGGCCAGGTAGATAAGATAAGCAATTGGTGTACATTCGGAGGTAAGCAAGGTCAAGGGGTGAGCCAGGCCCGCTCAGATGGTGCCGGACTGGATCGGTGAGGCTGGCTGGCAAGCCCCTTGATTGGATCAGCAAAGACAACCACACGGCTTGGCCTGGGGGAGTCTGTGCTGTCCAGCTGCCTCGACCCATCGGGTCGGCGGTGATAGGCTTTCTCAGTCTATGACTGAGGATAGCTTGGAGTCAGAATGTTACGCCCAAGGGTAACTCAGGGGGAGGCAGACGGCTAGGTGCCGTTTCCCCCAATTTTAGGGCCCGCACGTTGTTTTGGGGGGTTATATATATTCCCTGCTGCAGTTTTTTCACTTGTTGTTCAGTTAATAAAGTTACCCTTAATCCAAGTCTCTGTCTGTTGTGATCATTGGGGGGGTGCTCAGGTAATCGGTTTTTTGATTGACAATTTGACTAGGTTTTATTTTTTATGGTTGATGATGTTGTAAAGGCTAATGGCTGAATCAAAAATAATCTAATCTGAGAACTGAAATCAAAGCCGCACCCTGTCTCTAGAAAAGGAAATGCCTTCTCCAATGAGCAAATTTGTCAAAATGTATCGTCGTGACCCTGTTTTCTCCATTCATCATAATGCAACTCAGAAACAAGCCGAGTGATGTATTATCATTTTTGTTGTGAATGTGTGCAAATGTTCTTGGAACCCACACATTTCCAAATATGCTGCACCTGAAGGAGCAAAACAAGCAAAGAGGGCAAAGGATAAAATGGATGGGCCACAATGAGAGCTGCGATCCAGCTGGATGGTTTTCATCTGGAAGCCATTGATCTCAGAAACAGGAGAGGTCTCCAAGCCCGTTTTCATCCCAGTGAGTCATTCTCATCAAATTCAGAGGATCCCAGAACTGCAAATTGAATTTTAACACTCAAATGAACAACGACTGAACGCAGTCTCCTGTGCATGATATGAAACTCTGTGTGTGTGTGTGTGTGTGTGTGTGTGTGTGTGTGTGAGAGAGAGAGAGAGAGAGAGAGAGAGAGAGAGAGAGAGAGAGAGAGAGAGAGAATTTGGATGTGGGAGAGATTTCCTCAACGTTGCCATTGGAAACACAAAGCTGACTTTAGTTAGAAGTGGCAGACGAAGAGCAACTAGGTTTGAAATTTAATTTCCAGCACCTGGCTTAAAATGCAGACCCAAATACCTTCCCCTTTTTTCCCCCAAAGCAATAATAATTACTTTGATGCTCATGTTATTAAATTTGCCTCTCACAAAGATTTAGTACTGTACTTCCTTTTGAGGAGGAAAGGCATGCAATCGAAGCAAATGTTAATTGTTTTATTAGGAATCTGCATTTAACAGACCAGCTCAACTGCATCAGTCTCCATTATTGCCCTTTGCCATTTCCCAGTCGTTGAAGGGGGGGCTGATTTTGCCCCGCCTTGTTAGCAAACAGGCAGAAACAATAACTTCTATATACTGCTGTCTGAGTGTATAAAACACTTCCTATATTTTCCCATAAAACACTTCTTTTCACATAGAATGAAAAGACAGGTCCCTGCTCTGAAGGCTAGCAATGACAGAACTTCACAGAAGGGACACAGCAGAGGGAGGGCTGGAGGATGGAGGCAGGGTTAAAAAGGGGAAGCATATGCGTGCTGCACCCTATGGTGGGGGGGGGGGCAGTCGCAGAGCTCTTCTCATAATGGGAAGGGAACTTTTGTTCCTTTTCCTTAGGACAAGCCTCTGATGCCTGAATTGGGTCTCCTTGGATCTGTGCCAGCCATTTTGATGGTGCAGAACCGAGAAGAGTAAGGGAGAGGAAACAGGGAGATCCGGGATCCACCCCCATCCTGCCCTGTTCTGCCTCCCACCTGCCCCTCCCTGCTCAGACACACACCCATTCCTCCCCCTCCCCGCTCCATTCCTCCCACCACCCGCCTCCCCATACCAGCATACATACCTGTGCTCCTACAGGTAGCTGGTGGTTGCACCGGACTGCTGACACCGCCACAGCGGCGGAACTTGGGTGGAGCGCGTGGAGCAGGAGCTCCAGGCGCCCGGGCGGGCGGGGGGCGCGCGTGGAACACTTACCGCTGCGAAGCACCGTGCCGGATCAGCCCTCCTGCCCTCCCTGGAGTCCGTTCAGCTCCAAAATGAGCTCAAAACGGGCGGGGGGCGTGTCGACGGGCAGGGGGCGCGTCGACGTGACACGACGCAGGCCCCGCCCCCGAGGGCGCCTGTCGTTTCTGCACCGCCACCATTTGCAGCAGCAGTTCCAAACTGGCCATTTGCGACAGCAGAACCTCTGTTCCACTGTTGTAATTGTTAGTTTGGATTGGGCTGACGGTGCTGTTCATTTCAGAACAGATCTGGACCAAACTTTAGGAGGTGGGGAAGCGTAAATTACAGGAAGAGTAGAAAAACAATTTCATTTTTGTGAACAAAAATGTGCTCACATTTGAAGGTGCTGTATCTCGCTCATGTATCTGCCAGTCATCGCCAAATCTGGGGATGTGGTGGATTCCAACCTCTTCTTACTCCATTTCAAATTTGAAGAAGATTAGATAACTGGTGTTGATTTTATGAACAAGTAGGTTTTCACTCAAGCTGCTCCCAGCTCAGCAAGCAGCAGACATGTGGGGGGGGGCAAGTAGTCCTCCTCCAAACCTTCAACACTCGCAACAAACCCTATTCAGCATACGTATGGTAGTACTATTGGCGATTGAATACAACAGGACTTCAAAGACTAATTACTTGTCCTTGACAGATCTTGTTCAACATAATGAAACCACATACCTCAAAACAAGCCTGAATTTTTGAAGACATTTTAAGGGACATGGAAATAAGTGGCAGTATTTGGATAACAAAGAGACAAAACTTCTATGAGCACCCTTTTTTATAATTTTCAAACTGCCTTATCGCCTTCCATAGATTTGTCCGAGGAGACACAATGCAAAGCGGGAGGTTTAAAGAGGTGTAAGGAGATTTAAATCCCCTTTTGCCTCTGAAGCTTCCTGATCTGCCTCCTCCCACATTGGATACAACGTGCCATTTTTGGCACTGCTGCACTAGCGGGGGGGGGGGGGGACAACAGGCCTGGGCTCTCAGTCTCTTAGGCATGAGCTTTAAGCCATAATATCTCTCTCTCTCTTTTTCAGGTTACACTCGAGTCCCAAAGTCCAAAGTCCCTCTCATTGCTTTGCTGGTGTAAACTACTTTGAGAACATATTTTTGCAGAGAAGCGATAAATAAACAATAAAAAATGTATTTCACTTGTAAAAGGTAGCGAGCAGCTTGCAAGGTAACGAACAAGGATGACCTTGGCTCAGTTTATGTTCGGTCATCATGGATGTTCAGGTCCTTACTTTGTTTTGTTCCTTTTAAAAAAGGAAACAATGGTTTTGGATGTGACCCAGCAGATGTTTGTCTAAGGATTATGTCGAAATCAAACCTAATTTTCCATTCCCTCTCCCACGTCAATGAATAACAATTTTCCAAATTAACGTTTGCTTTTGTTTCTTTGATGAAGGACAAAAGTCAAATAAGTCTGCATTTTATCACTTCATCTTGTCGGTTTACTGCAGACCAGTCACGGTTCTACTGGTGTTTAAGAGGATGCATTTGCATATAATCTATGCGTGCTTTATTAATATTTATGAAATAATGACTAGGTGTAGTTAAATTCATTAATAAGTTATTTTGGAACATTCTATAAAAGACATTAGTAATAAATTGTTAACAAGCAGTGCCATTAAAAAAAAAGCTGCTGCATGGGCTGCAACAGGACAGCAGTGGTTATAAGAATTGAGGAGTCTGATCAGCTTGAAAGTGATCACTCAGTGGTAATGCACAGACTTTCCATGTAGTACATGTTTGGGGTTCAGTCCCCAGAATCTGTAGCAAAGGGTCAAACTGCACATTACATTATTTCTGTAATTTGGCCCTATCTATCAGTGATCTATCAGCCAGCAGGTGGCGCAGTGGGTTAAACCACTGAACCATGAGCTGTCGATCGAAAGGTCGGCAGTTCGAATCCGTGCGACGGCCAGAAGCGTCGCTCCGGTAGGGGCGGGGCTGTAAGTATCGCTGCGGTCATAGTCTCTTTACCGAGCGAGGAGGAGGCAGCCCCGCCCCCTCACTGTCCGAGCCAGTCCCCTACGGAGAAAGCAGCAGGCAGGGTCTCTTGCCTGCTGCTTTCTCCGTAGGGGACTGGCTCGGACAGTGAGGGGGCGGGGCTGCCTCCTCCTCGCTCGGTAAAGAGACTATGACCGCAGCGATACTTACAGCCCCGCCCCTACCGGAGCGACGCCTCTGGCGACGGCTCCTGCCAACCTAGCAGTTCAAAAGCAAGAAATTGCAAGTAGATTAATAGGTACCACGTCAGCGGGACGGTAACAGCGTTCCATGCGCCTCGGTGTTGAGTCATGCCGGCCACATGACCATGGAAACGTCTTCCGACAGCGCTGGCTCTTCGGCTTTGAAACGGAGATGAGCACCGCTCCCTAGAGTCGGACACGATTGGACTTAATTGTCAAGGGATACCTTTACCTTTACCTATCAGTGATGTAGACTTGAGTCTATTGACTTGGAGTCGAGTTGGACTCAAGTTGCATCAATGACTCGACTCGGACTTGACTCACCAATTGTAAAAGACTCGACTCAAGACTTGGAGCCTTTTTACGACAAGTCGAATTTTATTCAGGTTTAAACCCGTTTTCCCCATTAAATAGATAGGGACTCGCAACTCGCAACCAAAGATTCAGGACTTGGGGGCAAAGACTTGGGGCTTGACTTGAGACATGGACCCAGAGACTTGGGACTTGACTCGAGACTTGGAGTCAGAGACTTGATCCACATCCCTGCTATCTATTTGGTTATTTGAAGTTAAATACAGTAGCTACAAGGGACAATCAGGATTGGGACTGCGGCATGTAAGGAGGGAGTATGACCTTTTCCTGATCAAAATCACACCCACTGATGCTGCTCTTAGGGCCAAATTCTATTGAGCTACTAAGCCGCTGGAACACATGTTCCAGCATAGCTGGGCCACCACCACAAGTGGCAAGTGGATGTGCACCAGCAGCCTCTGGAGAAGGCCCAGTGCCGGTGAATCAGCGCGAAGGAACGGGGAAGGAACAGCGCAGAGACCGGGGCGCGGGTATGTCGAGGCTCCGCCAATATCCTGTCCCCCTTCCCAGCCTGGATCCACCTACCTGGGTCCACTCGGATTTGCACAACAAAAGCTGGTGCAGGTCCAGGGTAGAGCCAGTGGGGCCGTGAAGGGTTACCCCAGGGCAAGGGAACAAATGTTTCCTTATCTCGAGGAGGCCTTCATGGCTCAAAACTACCCTGTGGGATGCAGCGCACGCCACGTTGGCACGGCTGCATTGACGCTGGGGGAGTTGCGCTGGATTGGGCTGTTAGTTTCAGAAGGGACACTTCCCTTGGAGCCAATGGATGCTTCTCTTCTGAGGCTACGCCTTGACCCCTGAGCCATCATAAGCTGCAATTTTGTTTTGCTTGTTTGTTTGCTAGCCTCACTGGGCTAAAAACATAATCTTATGACTGTAAACAGTTCGACTCCCACGTTTTCAGAGTGGACACACGCTGTCAAACGTTTGGCCCTGATTGGGTAGCTACTTCCAAGGGCAATCTGTACCTTCAAACGAAGGATTCTGAAAAAGAAAAATGAAAGGTTCATTTTCAGACTTCAAACCTTGACAGATCAATGCTGCAATCCAGTATGACAAATCAAATCTCATGGTATGATAAGAGAGAAAATAGCCCAGTGTGTATTTAACAACTAAAATCTGCGGTCTATGGTCTTGTACTAACCCTGCAGCAGCAAGTTACCAACAGCACCCAACATCATTCCTGGTACTATACACACACACTCATACTCACACACAGGCACAAGCAGAGAGAGAGAGAGAGAGAGAGAGAGAGAGAGAGAGAGAGAGAGAGAGAGAGAGAGAGAGAGAGAGAGAGCAATGGAAATGTACTTAATTTATGCATCTAGAGGCTTCTTGGAGTGCAAAGGGTTTATCTGAAGAAAAGATCTCATGTCCTGGATTATGGTGAGAGGCAGAGGCGTAACTAGGGTGGAGCGAAGGCAAGTAGTTCTGCAAGATTCCGTTACACAGGAGTCAGCGGCCCCTCCCCCTTGCTGTTGGAGCCATTCTGGCAGCAAAGGCAACACACAGGACACTCCCCTGTTGCTGCTGGAATGGCTCCAACAGCAAGGGGGAGGGGCCGCTGACTCCAGTGTAATGGAGTCCTGCAGAACTACTTGCCTCCGCTCCACCCTTGTTTCACCACTGGTGAGAGGCATGTCAGAATATTGATGATCCTTCCTATTAGTCGACATCCTGTTAATGTAAAATTGGTTAATAAATTCAGACAAGGGGCAGCTTTCTGGTGCACTTTTATGGAACCAGAAAGAGGTAGAGAGGTGCTTGGAGCACAGTGAAGACTACAGATGGGACACGCTGTAGACATGTATTCAAACGAGGACATCCTCTTACCCTAGTCCTTATCCTAGCCACTTGTGCAGCTAAACAGTATATTGCTAAGATTGCCACCAACTAATTAAGGAGTACAGTGTGCAAGTTCGGTCTTGGATAAAAGAATTCCTGTACAGTATCTCTTCCAAGTGTAAAAAAATAATAGGTGTCTCTAGAGGTCATTTGCAGTAGTGCACTGAATGGGAAATGGATAGTAGTGATGGATACTCTTCCTGTTTCCCAAACGTCCTCTTAGCCTTCATCCCAGAACCCCTGCACTGTACTCCTCAGGCTCTTTGAGATCATAGATTTTGTCAGGCCAGACGGTAAGGTGATTTATCAAGCGGTCCAATATCCATTAGGAGCTTTAGGCTACCAGGTCTGCCTTTATTTATGTCAGATACTTCCCACAGACTCCCAGACTCTGCTGCTTGTGCACATTTACCTCAGCTTTTATCAAACCATTGCGGCCCGGAGATGGAAACTGTGCTTGTGTTGTGTCGAGCGTCTCGATCTCATGGACTGCATTTCAAAGGCCTTGGCACGCACACTCATGTGCGGAATGGGAGTCAGTCAGAGCCGCCAGCAGGCAGCACCATCCAGAAACCACCCTTCATATGGTTTTGTCAGTGCAATCCTATCCAACTTACACCAGCGGTGCAGCGAGAACAGGAGGCCCCAGAATGGAACGGGGATTAAAATCCCCTTTGAATCCCCCTTTGGAGGGGATTTGAATCCCCTTTCCATTCTGGGGCCTCTCGTTCTTGCTGCACCGCTGGTTACACCAGTGGTGTAAGTTGGATAGGATTGCGCTGTGTGACTCATGTTCTCTTAGGAAGTGCTCACAGCCGATGGGGGAAAGCTTGAGGATGTTGCCTTTCCCTCCTCTTAGCTGTGTTTTCGTTTGATAGCAGCCTCCGTCAGACTAGTGCTGCCATATCCCAGAAATTGCAAACCTGCCAAGTGTCACATCTGATACGGTAACCTCCTGCATCTCTTCTGCCGCTGACCCATTTCTGTGCAACTCGGAAACCACAGTGTCATGATGCCATTTACATCGCAGCCCAAGGAAAGATACCATCAGCTGTCTGCTAAGAGTATTTATGCTCTGATTCTTCTTTCCTGTTAGCCAGACCGGCTTCTTCTTCGCTTAGAGGAGGGATCGTTATCATTCTGCCCACCTCAACTTTATAGTTACAAGGCTACAACAACAGGGCCATCCTAGAAGGAAATGCTTGCCAATCAGCAGCTCCAGACCCCTAACTTGATAAACCCCAAACCTTTTCTGCTTTTCCAAATGTCCTTACAGAAGTCGGCCATGTGCTAATCTCCATTTTTGCAGGCAGGATACAGTAAAAGGATCCCTCAGTAAAAAGATGCATTGGGGGACACCACAGGGTGGAGGCTCAATCTGCTCCCCAGCACTGGTGGCTCCAGTAATTGAGGCTCAAGTCTACTCCTATCTGCATAGTCCCCCCATGGATTACCTTTGGTCACTTTTGAGCGTGACAGAATGTTGGCAAAGTGGAACAGAATGTTGGAGGAAGATAATGTCAATTGAATTGTGGGAGTTTTCAGTGTTTCACCCAAACTTTTGAATATATTCAGCTACACATTATGGTTTTGAAAGCTGCTAGAATGCTATTCTGGGGACAGAGCAGTTATGCAAATCCTGCACCAAGATATTAGTCACCAACAATACTCAGAGTTCATTACGCTGAGAAAGGGAAGCCGGATGTTTGCAGGTTGGCTGCACGAAGAAAGGATGTGTGTTTGCAATGAACTGCTATGCGCCTTCGGTCAGGAGAGGCAGCAGTCACATCATTTCTAACCAGGACCAATCTCAGGACATCACTTCCCTGTAAAAGTGCTAGCCTGGGACCAGTTTCCAGCAAACCAGGAAGCAAATGTCAGATTGCTGTCAGAGCTCCCTACGTGTACATAAAAGACGGCTAATTCCTAGGGGTGAGCTGCATCTTGTCTGGCTGCACAAGGAACAAGAAGATTTTAGCTTTGTGTGCTCATGGCATGATCAGCATTCTAGTATTCTTCTGGAGTCAAGAGAAGAATGCAATGCTGGAACGGCTGATCTGTTGTGTTCTACCCTTGGCCATAGATGGCGCTCCTGTTGCCATCTTTCCATTCTCATTCCCCACCCCTGCCACCTGCTACAGTCATACTAAAGCTAGCAATTTTTCAAGTCAAATGAGTTGCAGCGATCTCATGACACGACTGTATGCTGCATGGTGAGGAAGAGTTTGTGAACTGCCACTCAGAGTGGAGACCACTTCCGAAAGAGGATGGCTTGATCAGCCTCGTAGCATGAAAGCGCAATCTGCCCAGTTAGGTCCCATAGATGCAGGGACAGAAGGCCACCTTGGGGGAAGACTGTGGCCCATGTCTCAGGGGCAGTATGGCAGCCCCCAACCCACTCCCCATAGATGATCTACAAAGGATAAAAGGTGATTTCTCATTTATTTTTCTCTTCTTTTCCCAATAGAAAAGAAGAGGGAGAAGGAAGGAATTGGAGTGTGATTTTAACAGGAAAAAAAGAGAAAGGGTTAAGGTAGCAAAATGTCATGGGCTGGCAACGTATAGACAAATATTAGCCCCAGCCCAATGCACTGAATATCCTATCTCGAAATGTGTGCAACTCCAATGCTGTCGCTTCTGCAGATGACTCCGTCAGCACACCACTTCTCCTTGATCAAAGGAGATGTTCACACATACATCATTTAGAAGGCACCGAGGAGCAGGGGTACAAAGCTATATTGGGTGCCTGTTTCATTGCTTGGGACATTCTCAAGCCAATGTGGTTGTCACTTACTTTCGTACATAGAGAAAATAACTGGCCCAGAGGTTTTCTATCATCAGGTTTTGGTGCAAAACATAACATGACAGTGGAGTCAAAGTACACAGTCAGTAGTACCATCTCCGATCTACATACACAGCGGAGTGCCTCTGCTTTACAATAATGCAGTGCAATTAGTAATTTTTGGGTTCTGTGATGGGTGTGAGGAGGGGCCCCTGGGTAAGGGCACGTATTTGCCTATGGGATTCTCTGTGATGGATGGAGGTGCAACTATGATAAACACTGTGAGAAGGCAAGAATATGTACAACCAATGAGGCAAGTTTATTGTGTAAGTGCCTGCCCAGTTCCACAGCACTGGCTTTATGTGCTTTACAGCCAGGACCTCAGTTAGGGAGGAACTTGTCTTGTCCTGGCATGGTGAACTGCATACACATATCCCAGGTTTAGCTTCCTTCTGTAATTACTTACAGATCCTGCCCTCATTGGTCTAAAACAGGGGTGGCCAACCTTCCACCATTAGGGTCTCTGCATTCTTAAGAGTTGTGTAGAAGACAGAATCTTGGCAGCTGCAAGTGCTGATGGTGCTGCTAAAGCAGCTGCACCTGCTGAAAGGCCCTCACCTAGACAACCATTATTAAAGGGCCAGGAGCATAAATGCTGAAAGGTTGGTCACCCCTGGTCTAGAACAAGTCGAGCATTTGAAGCACACTGGAGCACAGCGCTCCTCCATGCTGTCTCTCCCAGGTCCATCAATCTGTCTCTACTATGCTTCACTTTGCTCAATTCCTTGGCTTGCTTGAGGTGGAACATGTGCCTCTAATGCTCTTCCCCACTTTGCATCTCTTTTCCCTGCCTGAAGGAGCTGCAGCATCTTGGTCTCTTCTAGCCTGAAGTAAGTCCCACCTCCTGCTGCATCTCCCTACTGGACCTTCTCTTCCCCATTTCCATTTCCCCCTATTCTGACATTTTGCAAGATGGTTCTGTGCAGGCACCCAGAGCAGGATGTCCTCTCCAATCCCAGCCAGCTCTCCTTGAGTGGTAATGGACTGATGGGCCGCCGAAAACTAGAATCGCTACAATCTTGCCAGGAAGGCATGCTTAACACAGCAGGCAGCTGGGCTGGCTTGCACGATAGGCTGCCTGGGGCTCCATTACAGTACTCTTGTGTGGATTTCTGATGTATTTTAGGTGACCACCCAGGTAAGATTAATGCAGGATACTGCTGGATCCTGGCTGGGGGGGGGGGGGTTCCCTCAGGCAAAAAGTCTGTGAGGCCCTCCTTGCTGCCATTGCTCCCTCCTGACCCAATCCTTACTGACCCTCACAGGCAGAGAGAAGCTTCCCCTTTTTCCCATCTTGATCATTTGGAGAGGATGGATAAGATAAGTAGACAGTAATGGTAAGAAAGGAACACAACCAGGATGCTGAGCCAAGGGTCTCACCAGCTGCCTGTTGATATCGCCCCCTACTGGTGGCCTTGATGCTTGCTCCAAACCTTTTAAGAACCGTTTCAAAAGCAGAATAAGTTTTCAAATACAGTAACAAGCAACCAAAATAATTGGCTGCAAATACAGACGAAGAAAAATGCCTGTCTTGCTTTACTTTCCATTTCTAGTTTTAAGATGTTGATTTAAACTGGAAAAAAGTGTTTTGTAAATGTAGGAAGTGTGTGTATCATGGGCTATAATTACAGAAGTAGAATAAAAGGAACTACTTATTTTTGTGGGTTTCTTTATACTGAACTGCTTTCCCACATCCCCTGCTGTGTGGTAACTTTTCCAACACAAATTTTATGTGCGGTAAGAAGCTGAAAGTTTCCTGAGGTCCATTACTTCCTCTTGCCCTTGGCTTCCACTCCAAATGAGAAGTGAAAAGATTCATTTTTCATCCATGTCTGAATGCAGGTTGCTCAGGATATTACTCAGAAACAAGGAATAGAATCCATACATAGAGAGCAGCTAACAAAATGGGAGTAAGCTGGGCAAAGACCGGGGAGAGTCGTTCGAATTCATAAAACAGATCCACAGGCCTGAGTGTGTGGGTCAAGGCCTATGCAACATGGATTCCGGGATAGGCCTTGTCAAGCAGAAGAAATTATCTTTCAGTCTCAGTTCTCTACTCTGTGTAATGAGAGTCATTGCGAAGCACAACACAGGGCTGCCATGAAGATGAATAAAATGAGGAAATGCGATCACCTACCCCTGAACCATAGGATATGGTGAAAAACAATGACGTGATCTTCATTAGATTGAAGGGTAGCAAAGGAAGAGAAAACCACAACCTCTCCTGTTCAGCACTGAACTGAAGTATCTAGGCCATGCATCGATTTACCTGCTCACTGATGTCAGTGAGCACCTGCAAGGGAAGGCAACTGGTAGTTGCAGTAGAAACTCTGAGGGGTTGGACTCCGAACTGTATTTAAGCTGACTGGACAACTGAGCAGCCCAACAGCCTCACGTACTCATTCAGGGGACAGTTGCTGCTCTTAGATTAGAACATGTTTGAACGTATATATGGGCATGTGATGTTCATAGCAATTCCTTCTGGATCTCTATGAGGAATGTTGTTGGGGGAGAGTTGATCAATAGCCCAATCCTAACCAGGACTGGGCTACCCTTTATGACAGTGGAGTTGTAAGTGGCCATATACGGTGGTGTGCTGGTGGCCATTTTGAGTCTGCCACCACAAACGGTGGCAGTGCCAGAGCTCTGTGGCCGGCTGTTTTGCAGAAGCAAAGGGGGAGGAACCAGCAATGACAGCACCCCTGTTCTTGACTGCTCTCCTGGAAGGAGTGGGATTTGGAACAGAATTGCGGCACGGCACCCGCTACTCTCTCCTCCAGTTGTGCTGCCATGATTCTCCCAGGGCCGGCCCAAGACCTCCTGACCGCTTGAGGCAGCATGCCAAATACTACTCCCCTTACCTTGTGATACACCAGCCTCTGCTACTCCGACACTCTAGCCCACTGCTCTTCTCCACATTTCCATTTTGTTCCCCTCTTCCTTTTCCAATCCAGGAAGTGAGGGGGAGGAGGAGGAGGCTCAGTGGAGACTAGCAGGTGGACAGAAGTGGGCACCCCTGTCAGTTTGCTGCTTGAGGCGAGCACTTCCGTTGGCCTCATGGATGGGCCGGCTGTGATTCCTCCTATACCATTGTGATGGTGGTGGCTTAGCTAAAAGACCACAGGACAGGTACAAGAGGAGAGCACTGTATGTTTTCATCTCCCCATCCAGCAGTTTACAGTCTAACCTTCAGCTACCATCTTGCAAGCCAGTAAGAGCAGGGCAAGCCCTATTATTTTATAGAGGAAGGGAACCAAGTCTTCCATGGACTTTTTTGTGCTCCCCTATCCCTCTTCCTGTTATATTTGATGGATGCTTTGCCGATGCTTTGTCAAAAGTAGATGAAGTATGTTAACATTTGAGATTTGTCAAAGGGTCCCTCTCAGTCACAGACAGAAGTGGAAAATTCCTTGCAGTCATCCAGTAAATACGTGCAGTTTGAAATGAAACTGGAGCCAGGTATAGCTAATGTTGGAGAGCATCGTGAGTGCATGTTAGCCTGAGGAAACAGCCCATGAATCATACCTTCTTACATAAATGTTGTCCTTGCAATGCTACCAATATTGGTATAGTCTCGTGTTTCCAAGAACGCAAATGCTGACTGTGAAAGCAGGCCTTGCCCACAAATGAATTCCTGCAGCCAACTTTCCAAGAGCTGTGTGTTTTCTGACTGACAAAACTCAGTCAGCTGTAATAATTCTTTCCTATATTCTCTTTCTTTGCCTTGGGGTCATTTTGAGGACTTATCACCGCTAGGCCAGCTGTTTCTGTGGTTCCTTGAAACACTATGGAGGGGGGCATAACTCAGGGGCAGGATGCCTGCGTTGCATACAAACAGGCCCCCAAGTTTAAAATGTCTGCCTTGAATCTCCCGTTAAAAGGAACTGACGTGGAAAAACTTCTGCCTCAGAAAGTCACTGTCAGTGACAACTGACAATCTTGTCAGTGTATTTCAGACCATGAGGTTTAGTTCAGCTATTATTCTGTGACTCAGAGTGAATAATGCAGAGCTAGATGGACCACTGTAGGTGGCCTCAGTGCAAGGCAGCTTTCTTATCTATTATTTGGCACATTACGGGGTCCCATTTTGTCACCCTTACTGAGTGTGCTATTATACTTCACAGAGCAGGTGTCCCTTTCTGCCAGTTGTGAGCAGGAGTAGGTAGTAGACAATGATGAGGCCTAGGTCAGCTGGGGAGATGTCTAGCAGGAGCTGAGTTTGCAAGGCTCAGCAAGGGAGTTCTCCCCATGGTGCTGTTGCACTAGCAGCTAGCAGGAAGACTTTTTTTTTAAAATGGAGCTGGCTACTCTGCGCCTTCCTGAATCTCTTCTGTGATAAAGTAGGATCTGGAGTGGGGGCCCATTGATGGGAGGTGGTGAGTCCCACAACACTGCAGCATTCATGGGGAGAGGAGCCATATGAGGGAGTATCTTCCGGGGGTCCCTTAGGGATTGTGCAGTCGATGCTAGGAGCCACAGTAAGATCCTGGTCCCTGTCTTTGAAAGATGTCACAGCAGGTCCAGAGTCTTAACACAGATGGATCCTGACAAACAGTGATCTCCCAGCCAAAGGGGAGTAACTCATTAGTTACATTTTTCATGCCACAGGTGCACTCCTGCAACCAACCTTTGCAAAAAGATGGTAGTTGTGGAAGTGAGGGATTTTCAAAACAAGCCTTGACTTTAAGCCAATCTGCTTCAAGGTCAGCCTGAAGGAATAACTTTGCACAGAAGCAAGTTTTTGGCTGAAAGAAATTAATCTTGTCAATGTTGGCAGAACATAAGCTCAGTTTAGGTGCTATAAGATGGACTGTGTTGGATGTGTGTGCATGTGTATTTGAGGTAAAAATGATTCTTCATGCTCATATGAATTGCCACCAGGAAGCAATGACCAAGAAGCAATGACTATCAAGATGGTCCATATGGACCATCTTGATAGTCATTGCTTCCTGGTGGCAATTCACATGAGCATGAAGAATGTCCATTGGGTCACATGTTATTTCTTCCATGTGCCTGTGACCACAAGGTCACTCAGCATGGAGGATTTATATACAGCATCTGAACTACACCTAAGAGTTTGGATCAAACAGAGTTGGGCAAGACTGACTGAGCCTTGCACCGGAAACAGGAAATGGACTGTTTAATAGTCAGAAATGAATTGCAATTGTGTGTTGATGGAAGTTACTGAACAATTAATAGATAAATTGTGTGAGTTGTTGATCAAATTGTCTCTCTAAATGTTGTTAGCTTTTAAGGAAGTTATGGAAAGTTGAAGAATATTAGGCAAATCTTCTTTCCATGTGTAAAGAAGATTGGTTGCTGTGTTTGTCAATAATATGGTTAGCCAACAATTCTTTGTCCCGACTCTACTGATTGTTGTTGTTGTTGTTGTTCAGTAGTTAAGTCGTGTCCGACCCTTCGTGATCCCATGAACCATATCCCGCCAGGCGTTCCTGTCCTCCACTATCTTCCTGAGTTCACTCATTTTCATGTTCGTTGCATCGGTGATGCTGTCTAACCATCTCATCCTTTGCCTTCCCCTTCTCCTTTCGCCTTCAGTCTTTCCCAGCATCAGAGTCTTCTCCAGAGAGTCCTCTCTTCGCATTAGGTGGCCAAAATATTTGAGTTTCAGCTGTGGTCTTATTTCAAAATAAGATCAATTGGATTTTCACTTATTTCCAAATAAATGTATTAGAATTGCCAAGTAGCAAGTACGGTAATATACCATCATCTTACATGAGCCTGAGATATAAATCACTTTCTGATTCTCTACTCTGGAAATGTGTATGTGTAACCAATGAACAACAAAATATACTATCTTTGATTCTGAATGCCTCAAGGTTTGTTTGGTGTCTAATCTGATAAACCTGAAAAGTCCCACTCTGCTGGAATATGGAACATAAAGTCCTCAAAACTAGTGTCTTGTTTTTCAAGAGTGGCATTCAAATCACTGCCCCCTTTGCAAATACAGTATATGCTACTGCATTATTGCATTTGGCATGAGAAAGATTTTGGAATCGAAGTCATTTTTGCTTTCTGTTTTGTCTGCCAAGTCAGCCCACACCTTGTATTTCAGTCTTCGCTAATTTAGGCTTATAGGAGGATGGTTTTGGTTAAGCCTAAATGGATGGTATTGAACAAGATGTTCAAAGAATGAGACCTATGAATGATGCTGGAAAATCCATTTCCTTCCCAATGCCACAACCAAGTAAAAATGTCCAAGCCCAAGTTAACTTTCTGAGTTCCAGGAGATAGGGAAAAGTGATTACTTTACATGCAAAAGTCTGATAGTATACAGGTACTATCATTCCAAACTATTAAGTGATTCACCCAGTCTTTCTGTCTGCATGCACAAACTGTCTCTCACCATGGTAATTCAATTTGAATACTCATCAAATTAAATTCACAGCCCAATCGAGCATAGAGTAACACCGGCAGAGCTTACGCTCCACCAGTGTTGGATGTCGTAAACATGCCATAAGGCATGTTTTCAACAACCGGAGAGTAAGCAGCACTGACAGAGAGGCTGGTGCCACTCACTCAGCCCGGGGCCGGACACAAGTAAGCTGGACGCCGTATGCAGGTAAGCTGGCAGTGGGAGGGTATGGGCCAGGGTGGCAGGGGAGGGGGTGATTGGCCCACTGGGTCAGGGATGGGGGAGGGATTATCAGTGGTGCGCTCCGCCGAATCCTGTCCCCCGTCCCAGGCCTGGCTGACCTTACACTGGCCCCTCGGATGTGCACCAGCAAAATAGCTGGTGCAAATCCGAGGAGGCCCATTGGAGCAGCTGGGGCTTACGCCGGAGGAAAGGGACAACCAACGTGTGCCCCAGCTTCGCCTGCGTGGGCTACATCCTGCTTAGGATGCAGCGGCCAGCTGTTTAGCATGGCCGGTGCACCCTACACAGGATTGCACTGTAAGTTGCAGTCCTATGCACACTTACCAGGGATTAAGAGCCATTGAAATCAGTGGAACTTACTTCTGAGTAGACAGGAATAGGATTGCACTGTTAGTCATGCCAATAAAGGTTATGGTATGGAATAGTCATCTTTCTGACATTTTATTTTTCTTGGTAGTATTTAAGAAAATGCAGAGGCAAGGCTGGATTCGAAAAGGACTTCAGAATGTTTAGGGACATTCTCTGAGATACTTCTGCTTTATGTTTGATTTTGGTTTTTAATCTTTGGAACCTTGCTACACACACACACACACACACACACACACACACACACACACACACAGGCAATGCAGCTGAACGTTTTTAAAATAAATGGAGGCTCCAGAATTAAGAGTTGCATGAAATGCTGTTGGAACTGTGCTGTTGCTTTTTCTTATGACTCCAGCTTTCTGGTTAACATGGCTGAATAAAATCATCAAAGCTGTTCCTCTGGAAGAGAAAATGAAAATGAGTGGAAACTGGGCATCCATCCCTCATGCGCAAGTCTGTTTAGCATTTGGCACAAACTCTTTATCCTTACCTTCCAAGATAAGTTGTGCATCACCCTATACGGCCTAGATACTGTTGCGCCAATACATCCAAACCTACCTATCTAAATGCAGATAATCAGAAAATTGTGGTTCTGTATTTGATAGCAATTACAATTGCTTCAGGCAGTGGATTCCAGACTGGTGAATTGGCGTTTTCCTCCTTCCAAACTCTTGCGTTGTCATGCCATGAAAAAAAAAAACTTCAGTATTCAGTGAGTGAGTGTGTGTGTGTGGGGGGGGCATTTTTCCCCTTTTTGCTTCAGGTGCAAAATGTCCCAGGTTGGTATTGATTCTCATTTTAAATCCCCTGGCTCACCATAGATCTGCTATAATTCCTTGTACTACTATGTGTGTATTTTTAGCTGGCTCATCTCTCTCCATACTTGCATGACTGGGAAGCCAGTTTTAAATCAGTTACATATGGGTGAACAACGCGGGCTGTCTTTCTGGTTTACCTTCTGTATAAATAGACATTCTTATATAACATGTTTTTGATAAGTAGCTGAAATACAGGGTGGTGTTTTTTTTTTTCCCTTCAAAAAAAGAATCTCATTTCTTTTCTTTTCCGTTACTAAAAGGTAGTGGAAAAAATCATTTTCCAGACAGAACATGAAAAATACTGTACTATGCACCATTTTCTGTCCACTGAGAGTAGTGCATACATAAGGCAAGTCCAACCCATGTGCTTGTAAAATGGGAGACTCCGCTAGAAACCAAGCCCCAGATGAAGCACAATGCTGTTAAACTGTCAGATCTTTTGTTCCAGAAATATTTTGAAGGTGCATTTTTAGTCTCTATGTGTTCTTTGGTGATAAGGTCCTCAATGGATGAAAGCTGGGTCAGAGAGGAATTTAGCTGTGATACAGGAGACGAGGGAACAGGAGTTCTACTATAGAGAGATAATTGGTATGAGATCCAATTCTGCACCCTTTCTGGCTTCCCAAATTAATTCCAGTGGCTGTCTCAGATTATTGCAGGATGAAAGAAGACTGCTTAATACACAGAAAGTGTAAATGAATGCCCATTAAAGGATAAAATTTGGGTCCCCACTAAAGAAACATTACCAGAACTCATTTTTCATGCTCTTGTTTTCAGCAGGCGCGCGTTCTGCCATTAATACTGCATGAGCAGAGCGCCACCATGCAGTTCAAGGTGAGCCCTCTGATCATTTGCAATTCAAGTTCATGAAATGTCCATTTCCCCAGTGGCGTAACTAGGGTGGAGCGGAGGCACGTAGTTCTGCAAGACTCCATTACACTGGAGTCAGCGGCCCCTCCCCCTTGCTGTTGGAGCCATTCTGGCAGCAAAGGCAACACGCAGGACACTCCCCTGTTGCTGCTGGAATGGCTCCAACAGCAAGGGGGAGGGGCCGCTGACTCCAGTGTAACGGAGTCTTGCAGAACTACTTGCCTTCGCTCCACCCTTGTTTCACCTCTGCATTTCCCCAAACCTGTCAGTCTGGCACATGGGCTAGGCAGGGTTTTCTGGGAATCAAACACACAGATCTCACTGTGAGCTTCAATCTCACGGCTGAAATTCATTTGGAAGGCGTACTTCACAAGCAGCCCAGATGAGGCAGGTGGCAGTTTAGCACTGAGTGGTTGATCACATCTGTTTTATTCTGTTGAACTACTGGGCCAGAGAGGAGTGTATTTACATGAGCCATGCTCCAGTGCTCCTCGTCCAGTTGTCACCAGTTGGACTCAGATTAGCGAAAGACATCCCAGTGGATCTTGAACGACCATTCTATCAAGGTTGACACCTAAATCAGCTGATTTGGTGCAGAGAAGTTGGGTTTTTCAGGACTGTAGCCTTGTAGCAAAATAGTTGGAATCTTTTACCGATAGCATTTCCCACTGTTCTTACGCCATGACCTTATGTTGTCTAGGCATCATCACAGCTGGAAGACAGTCTATAAATAGCAGAAGAAAGGGTGCCTGGATACAAAATACATCTTGCCTTATTAAGAATACATTTAGAGTAGGTCTGTTGCTGAAATAGTACACAAGGGGAGTTGTAGTGTGACCCCAAGGTTGTACTTGGCCTCACCTCATAGCCTCCTGGGCATCTAGAGGTCTCAGGTGATGCCTTCCTTCCAACTGGATGCCCGTTGTGTGAGGAGAAGCAGGTGTACACACATCCCTCCCTCCTCCTGCCAATGCACCACCATCCCATCCCACATAGGGTGAAACATTGAAACTGTCCCTAAGCACATGGTTAAAGTAGTAGTTTATCCATGTGATTAAAAGTGATGGAGACATTCTCCCCTCCCCACCCCCATTACTGTGCATGGCCAGCTTCTCACACAATGGTTGGCGAGATGGTATCATCCAAACCAGCCCATTTCGGCATATGCCTGAACTAGACAATGGAATCCATTCCAAATTCTACAGTCTCTTCTGGAGTCTAAGCAGAGTGGGTTGGGGAGAACAATCCATTCCTGATTCTACCAACATGTTTTCAGAGCAGAACCAAGCAATTATACTTTTCCTTAATTGTAGGGATTTAATTCATGTTTAACACAAGGCGAGTGTGATTATCAGCTTTTTTGCTGGCAATAGTTTTACTGTTGCTTCCAGCTGTATCATACCTGGTTAAGTTCTACATAAGAGAAATTGCAAGACCAGAGCAATAATTCCCCCCCCCCCGGCCCCATAAAGCTAGTTAAATATGCCATTTCTGCTGCCACCATAATAGCAGTCGGAATAAAATCACTGTTAAGTTGTGTTTTTACAAAGAGAGAAAGAGAGATTCGATACAAATATAGATATATTACTCAAACAAGTGGGAAGAACTTTCAAGATGACATCTGAGGATCAGTATTGATTTTTACCTTCCTGTGTTTCAGCTTCTGCACAATGGTGTCAGCATAACAAATGCCTTCATTTCATCTTTGAAAATTTTGTTGATCGTAAAATCCAGAGGTTAGAGACGGTTTGTAAATAAATGATGACTGAAACATTGGCAGCAAGTGCAGGCCTGAAAGGATTCAGAAGGAAGGTGTGCGAGTCGTCGGGCTGGAAGGTTGCAGTCAATGCTGTTGTTTGAGTTATCAAAGCTCACCTTGTGTCACTATTGTTTGCTTCCCTCTGTTCCTCCAAGATATTCTCTCTCTGCCAAATCAGAGCCAGGGTTCGAGGCACCATGCATGGCCTTTCATGCACTCACTGGAGCTTTTCAACTCCCTTTCCCTCTATGGCCCTTTCGACTTCCCGCAAGCCACTTTTGAGGGTTGAGAGGGGGGGGACCTTCTGGATTTGGCATGTGATAGAGCAGGGGTGAGAAACTGCAATGAGGGTGGAAATTGGACAGAAACTCTGTGTACACGTGGAAGCACTTCAGGTGCATATATGGGGCTCTTTGGATCCTGGCCCAAGTTTTTCAGGCATGGCTGGGACACCCTAGAATTGGAAGAAACCAAATTGCTATCTAGTCCAACTCTCAGTCCAACCCCTGACATACCCACAAGGTTTGGTCTATAATCTGGATCTCTCTCTCTCTCTCTCTCTCTCTCTCTCTCTCTCTCTCTCTCTCTCTCTGTGTGTGTGTGTGTGTGTGTGTGTGTGTGTGTGTGTGTGTGTGTGTGTGTGTGTCCAACACCACATCCTACAGCTGCAACAATCAGAGCTTGGATTATCAGGGCTCTAGTGTAGACTCTGTAATCAAGTGTCTTGGGAAAGCAGCTGGAAGCAAGACCACAAAACGGCCTCAAACGTAGTTCATCTGGCTGGCCAAACCCTGCCCAACTTTGAAGTCTGGGTCAGAGGTAAAATTGACAAGTTTGCAAGTAAGGGCAAAAATAATCAAATGTAAGGAATCAAATTCGATGCATTTTTACAGTGCAGAGTAAGCCTATGACATTATAGCAACACCTCTGTTTACATTTCACACATCGAAAAACCAGCAGAACCTGTTGTGACTCTGCACAAGTGTTTGTAATACTGTGCTGTATTTGCCAACAGCCTTAAAGATGAAGAGATCCCTAGCTGAGCATAATTATAAATGTAACAGCCCAATCCTAACCCCACCAGTCCAGAGCATGCAGCGCTGCCAACGGAGAGCAAGCTGCATCCTATGGGCAGGGTGGGTGGCTGGACCAGATAGCCCAGGAGAGCGGAACATTTTTATTTACTTCTCCATAGGCTGTCTGGTCTCCAATGGTTCTCTACAGACCTACACCAGTTCTTTCGCTGGCATACGTCTGAGGCAGTGGCGTCGCTTCGGTAGGGGCGGGGCTGTAAGTATCGCTCCGTCGTAGTCTCTTTACTGAGCGAGCAGGAGGCAGCCCCGCCTCCTCACTGTCGGAGCCTTTCCCGTGCGGAGAAAGCAGCAGGCAAGAGACCCTGCCTGCTGCTTTCTCCGCACGGGAAAGGCTCTGACAGTGAAGGGGCGGGGCTGCCTCCTGCTCGCTCGGTAAAGAGACTACGACGGAGTGATACTTACAGCCCCGCCCCTACCGAAACAACGCCACTGGTCTGAGGAGACTCTGGCTGGGAAGGGGGTATAGGATCCCACATGCACTAGTGCCACTGCAATGCACACCCCTCCCACCCCCAGCCTGGCCCACTCCCTGCTCCCATCCACCCACAATCCTCCCCCAAACAAATCCCGCCACTGCCTTACCCGCAGAATGGTGCAGCTGCTTTTGCGCCATTAGCCCAGGACTTACAGTGACGGGTCGTGAGATCTGCCACTGTAAGGCCCAGATAGTATTGGACCCTTATGGCACAATCCTATCGTGCCTCTTTGCCAGTGGAGTGCGCACTTCGCTGGCATAGTCTGTCGCAAAACTGCCATAAAGCAGTTTGTGACGGCACGCCAGAAAGCAGTTGTCATATTGTCATATTGTCGTTCAGGAACTACTTTTCAGAATCTCCGTTTAAAACTATCTAAGACAGCAGCCATCATTACATTTTGCAGTAGTGAATTCCATGAGTTAGCCAAGCATTTTTCAAAATAGAACTACCTCTCGTCTGTCCTGAACCTCCTGCTAATTCATCTCACTGAGTAACGCCAAGTTCTAGCATTAACGATGAAGGGCAAAAAAAAAAAAAAAAATCTGTCCAGCCACTCTCTCAACATGGTTGATAATTTTATAAACCTCCATCATCTCACCATAAATAATGCCAACCTTCCAGCCTTCCACAATCAATGGGCAATCTGATTGTTTTCTTTGTATTTCAGCTACCACAGAGGAAACACCTGAAGCTGATTACTCCTGAGCATAGGACCCAAGTCCCTGGGAGGCTCCAGTGCATACATGGAATTGCCTCGTTTTCTTTTATGTCAGAGAATGCTTTACGGACACTAGAGAATCCTGATTGCATGAATGGAGCATTCCACTACTTATAGAAGTGGAATCGTTCCTTAATGCAGGCAGACCTGATGTACACATCAGAGGCCCTTTGTGCACACTGGAATGACTAGGTCAGCGCAATTATGTTAAAGTTTCATCAGAAGAATTTCCTTCCAAGTAATGCATTCAGGGGAATATGATTCTCGGATGTTCAAATTCCACTGAAGCTTGCATGAGTCATATTCTCTCCAAGTATTTAATTTTTGTTTTCCATTGCCATTGAAGAATTGTCTTGTCGAACACATTGGTGGAAGGTTTCCAAAAGAACATTATGTCATTTTAATGCATTTCGGATCCAGCACCTTCAACTGTCTTCCGTTTCAGACTTGTGTAATTAAAGTTCATTCTATTTTGACAGACTCTTAGTTCAGGGTGCTGCTGGATCTAAGTCTTCAATTTTATTATTTATTATTACAAGTTGCCTCAGCAAGAGGTTAAACCAGTTCAGCCTCAAGGTTCAAAGCTAGTCCTTCAGACCATTGCATTTTAAACACTGCAAATGTCCAGCAGAGCTGAAGTGCAGGCAGAGGAGTAGCCAGACCATTTTTCAACCGTGGCCCAAACCCTTGACGCCCCCCATAAAAACGCGCGGCCGTAACCCTTGACGCCCCACGGCGTGGCGCCGCAAAAATTTGGAAGCCCACCAAAGTCCTCACCCACCCTGCAACAATGTCCTTCCCCCCCCCAGGTACTATGGAGCCTGCTTTCCCACCCTCTCAAACTCCCTGCACCCTCCAGAAGCCCACCAGGACCCCCACCAAAGAATCACAAAGGAGCCTATGCAAAGATTCTAGAGGAGTAAGGACAACCTTGAGAAGTGGAGAAGAACCAGAGAAGGAGGAGGCCAGCTGAGGGAGAAGAGAACAAAGGGAGCTCTGGAAGGGATAGTGGGGCAGAAGATCCTGGAACAGAGAGAGAGAAACTGAAAGGGAAGGGAAGTCTTTTTTCGGGTTTTAAAAAGCTTTTTAGGGGTTTTTTAACACTAGCGTGGGGCTTGTAATCTTTAGTGCATGCTTTGCGTCACTTATCTGTATTCTAGGAGCCTCCAGCGATGACCTACTCCAGCGCGACGATCTCTTCCGGGGCGCAGATCGTTCCTCTGCTCTGTCCCTGGCGCGAACTATGTAAAGCGCCCAGCAGCGCTTTTTAGAGAGTCCACGCATGCGACGATGTTTCCAATCGTCGTCCTGCGCATGCGTGGACTCTCTAAAAAGCGCTGCTGGGTGCTTTACATAGTTCACGCCAGGGACAGAGCAGAGGAACGATCTGCGCCCCGGAAGAGATCGTCGCGCTGGAGTAGGTCATCGCTGGAGGCTCCTAGAATACAGATAAGTGACGCAAAGCATGCACTAAAGATTACAAGCCCCGCGCTAGTGCTAAAAAAAACCTAAAAAGCTTTTTAAAACCCGAAAAAAGACCAAAACAAAAACGAATCAAGGAGCCTCCCGCCCCCCCCCCGGAGCCCTTCCGCCCCTACACCCTAGGGCCCACCGCCCCACATCAGACGACGCCTCTGAGTGCAGGTTAACATGCTTTCTACTCAGTAAACTCATGTGTGGTTGCAACCCTGTACACACTTACCTGAGGGCAGGTCCCATTGAACTCAGTGGGGTTTACTTCTGAGTAGTCCTGCATAGGATTGCACTGTTAATGTTCATCTCAGCTTCTAAGAGCACAAGCCTATGCTTGTCTACTCGGAAGTAAGACCCATTTTCTTCAGTGGGGCTTACTCTCAGGAAAGTGGGCACAGAATTGCGGCCTCAATAACAGCAAGTACATCAGACACAAAAATATCTTTGCACAATCATTTCTTGTTTCTTCTGTGTGTGTTTTTAAAACTATGCACTCAGCATGAAGGATACATTTTCATGTGATTAATTTTTGCATTGTCCAAATCAAATATATATCTGTATTTGATTTGGACTTAATGCAAAAATTAATCACATAGACATCCCAACAGATCTGAGAAGAAAGTAGGGATTTTTGTAATAACTGCTCCTGTCACACACAGATACTTCCCTAAAGTAGAGGGAAACAGTGCTATATTTTTATGCAATCCCTAGGGTGAAGGCAGTAGCGTCACTAGGACGCGCGTCACCCTGGGGCAGGGGGCGCGCGTCACCCTAGTGACGCTACTATATCGCGGCGCGGGGGGGCGACCCGGCTCCCCCCCGAGTCGCCCTTCAGACGCTCCGAGGCCGGCCCGGGAGTCGGCCTCAGAGCGTCCGACCCCGTCGGCGCTCCAGGCAGCGCGTCCATCCGGGTATTTTTCGGATGTTCGTGCATGCGCAGACCCGTTTTGAGGGCTTTCCTGGAGCGCCGACGGGGTCGGACGCTCCGAGGCCGGCTCCCGGGCCGGCCTCGGAGCGTCCGAAGGGTGTCGCGCGTCACGGAGGTGGCGTGCGCGGGGTGCGCGCGTCACCCCGTGGCGCGGGTCACCCTGGGGCGCCCCACCCCCACCCTCCGCCACGCTCCAGCGACGCCCCTGGGTGAAGGTGCATTTGTGGTCGCGGTCTCTCTCTCTCTCTCTCCCCTTGGTGAAAGATTGCAAGGTCTCCTACACTGTCTGTTACTGTACCTTTTTTGTCCCTCTGCCTGCCCTGGCAAAGCACTTCAGGGGGAGGGGGACAGATAGACACATACTTACAGATGTGTGGGATATTATTACATCAGACTATTATATAAGATACATATGGCACGCGCACACTCACACACGCGCGCGCGCGCGCACACACACACGATATCTATCTAGGTAGGATAACTGAAGAACACTTGGCAGTAGCTAGATGCACAATTATGTTATTTATAGCTATGATAATTTGGAACAAACAAAGGGTCCAATTCTGCAACAGTCTCCAAAGAGGGAGACAGCTTTTAAGGTTGTCGTTAGTGAACGTTTCCCATCTGGCAACACTGACACACAAAACGCAGGCTAGATTTGAGTTGGTCGCTTAGCAGAGCCTTTTCTCAGTTGTGTGACCCATTCAAATTCCCAAAGAGGTCTCCTTTAAATAGTATTCCAATGATGCAATTTCAACTCCAGGCTGCAAGCGAAAGCATACATTCATCCATATATAACATGTAATAAATACACTTTAGCAGGCCAGCTAATAGAGCATTGCTTGAGAATGTTGTTGTACATCCTCCAAAGATTTGTTACTTGTTGAGTGGCTGAGTATAAACGGCCTGTGTGGACTGATTTTTCAGCATGTGATGTAAATCCTATACATAGGGATTGTACAAAGGAGGCATTCACTTTTTCTAGAAACATTGTCTTCATACAAACATGAGTGTGTTTTTAAAGCCCTGATGCATTAATCTAGCATTGTGATAATACATTTTTGCGCATACTCTCTCATTGTCTTTCATGTTCCTTCCCTTCTCCAGTGCCTCCTTTCATCCTTTTTTAGGGATATTGTGTTTTTTTTAAAGTTCATTTTAGTCCGATATTGCTTCTCATTTTCTGTATATTGAGGAAGAGATTTTGTTTTTGTAACCACCAACACGTATGGAGCTGCACACAACTGCTTCGTGGAGCTGGGGAGCCTTCTGCCATTTGCCTGCCATGCGTCTCATCTTCTTGGCCATTGAGAATGTGCCCCTTGGACTCAGAGGGAGTGAAGTGACACAAGCGAGGAAATGGACACCGTGCAAAATGTGGCCATGAAAAACAAGTCCTCAGTGAATCATCCACAGGCTGGAGCCAAAGTCGTCCTTTAATATGATTCCGACTCTGAGCAAAGTGCTCCAAAATACCAGCTACAGCTGAAATTCCCATTCCTCCCTCTTATTATCCTGTTCTTCCACTCTCACATTCTGTTCATCTCCCAATGGTCTGGAAAAAGTATAAGTGGACGCATGGAATAAGCAATCGTGGGCGGACCCATGACACAATGTGTAGCATGATATTAAGGCTGCAATCCTACGCACACTTTCCTGGGAGTAAGCCCCATTGAGCACAATGGGATTTACTTCTGAGAAGACATCCATAGGATTGTACTGTCGGTCTGTTAAAGTGTGGGACCATTTCAGGGGAAGTTTAACTAAAACACTAGGTATGGAATGCTAGCTGGTCAGCATATATTAGGGAAGGTTCATACCTCTCTAGACAGTGAGACAGTCCAGGGGCAGCAATACAGGGCTTGGTATCCTTTTGGGTGAGAGAGAGAACTTATGGTGTTTTTTATATCTCGTTGTTTGCAAAAACACCAACACACACTCCAGGCAGGGGTGGCCAACCTTCCACCATTAGGGCCTCTGTGTTCTTAAGAGTTGTGCAGAAGACAGAATCTTGGCAGCTGCAATTGCTGATGGTGCTGCTAAAGCAGCTGCACCTGCTGAAAGGCCCTCACCTGTACAACCATTTAAAGGGCCAGCATTCATGTTGAAAGGTGGGCCACCACTGCTCCAGAGGGATAGCAACATTACACTGTGGCAACAAGAACAACAAAGAGTCCTGTAACAAGTGAAAGAATAACTGATTCATTTCAGCACAAGCTTTTATGGATGACATGACAGTCCATTTCATCAGATGCCTGAAGCGAAATCCTCGTGGAAAAGGTGGAGTCCAGGGGGGACTCTGGGGTGAAAGAGGTACAGCCTGTGACCATTGATTGTGCAAAGTGCAGTGCTGATTGACAACAGCAGCGATAGCAGATGAAACAGCAGTCCCTCCTGAGCTACGCTGAGTAATTAAGTATTGAGGCAGGATCCATGGCTACCTATTTGAACCTACATGGACAGGTCCAGACCTGTAAACGGAGGCACCAAATGGTCATGGAATGTGAGAAATGCAGTGGGTGACTGTGGTGACGTGAAGGTGGGTTTGTAGTAAATGTTAAGGCTGCTGCTGCAGCCCACTTAGGCCACGGCAGTGGGCCTGATCCTGCGTAATGATCCGCAGCTGGCCCATAGGGCTGGGCGCAGGATCCTGAGCCCTTCCCAGCTGCTCCAGCATGGCCTGGAGACTCCTCAGAAGAAGGGGACATTTGTCCCCTTCACCCGGTGTCGGGCTGCCAAGCCCCAATGGGCCTCCTCGGATGTACGTCAGCTCTTGAGCCGACGTAAATCCGGGGCGGCGAGTTGAGGGCGGCCCAGGCCAGGAGAGGGCTGGGGATATCAGTAGAGCTTGGGGATATCAGTAGAGCTTGCCGCCAATATCCCCGCCCCCTTCTGGCCTGGGCTGACCCAACCTCCCTTGCCGCCCAACCCACCCTCCCCCCACCCCTGCACCAACCGGTGCAAATCCTACCTGCTCCGGGTACTGCTTTACGTGCTTTACGGCGTGTTTATGACACCCTCCATCTGCAGAGCGCGTAGATAACTATGCAGGATCACGACGTCTGTCCTGTCTTTCAGGCCTGGACACAAATGAATCAGCAGCGGGAGTTCATGACAAACTGTTCCTATGGAAGAAATGTGGTCCGCGGCAGCAGGCAATGACCAAGCCGCTCTACTCTGCAGTTTCTGAACTGGGTTCAAGAATTCTTGAAATGGAAGTTGTTGTGTCACAAAATGGAAATGCCTGTTTGTTTGACTTTTTTCAAAATAAACTCTTGGATGGGACAAGTCAGTGTCCCAGGTGGGGTGCGACATCCTCTAGCCCCACCTTGTGCTGCTTCTCCTTGACTAAAAATTAAAAGTGATGTCTTTCAAAAAGAAAAGTGGGGGGGGGAATGGTGGCTACTGCTGTACCCTCAACCTTTCGTGGAACTGCAGAAATATAACTTAATGCACTTTTCTTTTTCCCCCAGGAAGAAGGCATCATGTATCAGCAAGGCTTAAACAATTTTATACTTACACCATGGGAACAGTCTGCAAAAACCTGGGTCAAAAAGTCACCTTGTCTCTGCTTCTGAACATACTTCTGCCTTTAATCTCATTAAAGTACATGGCACGGAAATATTTTGTTACATCTATGGAAGAGGATACACCGAAGAAAGTAGTCTTAAAAACCTTATTCCAAGCATAAACGGCTCCTTAAGTTTCAAGACACCTGAAACGCCACTAGCAACATTTAGATGGGCTTTTCTGTTTGATGAATGTCTGAATTCCCAAATTCATTGCTGTTTTTAAGGTGATTTATTTACAGAGTCTCCATAACTGTTAAGTACTTTCACTACAGCCATCATCTAATTAAAGATTTTTAAAATCACCAGTTATTTCTGGCTTTTAACTGGCTAGCAGAGAAAGCCAGTGGCATGCATTAACGCACCACTGCTGTTGCTCCACCCCTTGCTGCCATGCAAGGCTGGGGCTTGGCCGGCCGGTGATTAGCTGGTACCTTGTGCTCTGAGTGGGGCTGTCCGGGAGCGTTGCATTCTCCCTAGGCAGTCACCTCGGAGGCACGATCCCCAACCCTATCACCGTAAAGCAGTCTGAGATTAGCTGGTTGCCCATTTGGGGGCCGGGTAGGAATTTTTTTGCTGTCCCCATGATTGGCCTTTGGGGGGCAGTTTTTTCACCTACCCCAGACTGTCACACAGGTGGTGGTTTGTAGTTAAGGTTTTTCTGGGTTGTGTAGGCAGGTGACATGTGGGGCCAAATAGGCAGGGAACCATGTGTTGGCATCCATTCTGAGGTTAGCAAAGTCAGGGGGTGAGCCAGCACCGCTCAGGTGATGCTTGACCGGCTTGGTGAGGCTGGCTGGCAAGCCCCCTGACTGGAATGAGCGCGGATCACCGTATGGCTTGGCCTGTGGGACCCGCACTGCGGGACCGTACCTTCAGGGTTGGCCGTGATAGGCTCGCTCAGGCTCTGTACTGAGTGCAGCTTTGAGTCAGGTGGTGATGCCCGTTGTTACTTGGGAAAGGTAGATAGTTATAGAGTTAGACCATTTTCCCCAATCAGTTGCCCGCACACTTGGGGTGGCATATATACCTGCTAAAGTGATTGACAGCCCAATCCTAACCAACTTTCCAGCACTGATGCAGCCGTGCCAACAGGGTGTGCACTGCATCCTGCAGTGGGGAGGCAATCACAGAGGCCTCCTCAAGGTAAGGGAACTTTTGTTCCCTTACCTCAGGGCTGCATTGCAGCTGCATCAGCGCTGGAAAGTTGGATAGGATTGGGCCCTTAGTTATGTGTTGTGATTTTCAATAAACCACTTATTAATCCAAGTCACTGTCTTATGTATTCATTGAGGTGCGAGGGGGTAATAGATTTACACAGAGCAAAACTTCAATGAAATGCTTTTGGGGGGCTCCCAAAAGAGAGTGAGCATCTCTCAAACATAACTTTGCAGCCTAGCATATGAAGACTATCACGTGTCAACATCTTTTTCAGCACAATCCTATACACATTTACTCAGAAGGAAGCCTCATTTGATTTCATCACGTTTGTGGCTATTGAATACAGAATATGCACCCTACTGTTGCTGGTCAGCCTAGGAGAAAGCCAAATTCTTGGTAGCTAGTGACAGTAGATCTGCAACTGTCAAAGCGCATTCAAAGTGTTTCTGCATTTGCTGCTGCCAAACTCTGTCAATTATATCTTGATCAAAATATACTCAATTGTCATGACGATGAGCAATGACAGGAGTCATTTATTAATGCTGTTTTATGGTATTCTGTGGTACTGATGGTAATCTTTTACCGTGCAACCCTGCGTACGTCCAGGGTCGCAGAACGAGCATTCCGCCACCCTAAGCCGCCGCAAACATGCCATAAGGCACGTTCGCGATGACTCAAGATCAGGGAAGGCCGGCGCAAGGCCGGCCTCCCCTGCTCTACCGACGGAGTGCCCCAGCGGCCGCCAGAGGACCCAGGTAAGGATCCAGCAGCCAGGGGGGGCAGTTCGGCGGGGGAGGGAGGGTGCCCATAGGCCCAGCCGGCCCGGGAGGAGGCGATGGACAGCCTCGGCCGTATCCCAGTCTCTGCCAGGTGACTGAGCCATTACATGGCCTCCTCTGACTTCCACCAGCGATTTCGCTGGCGGAAATCCGAGAAGGCCAATCGGCTGGGCCTGGAATTACACTCAGGGAAGGGGACGAGCATCCCCTTCCCCAAGTGGACCTCTGGCAGAGCGGTAGCCTGCCTGCAGTGGAGCACAGGAGCCGGCAGGCAGCCTGGGCAGCCCGCCAGATCCTTAGGCAGGATTGCTCTGCCCAACTCTGTTCATCAAGAACTATGGTTTTCACAATAAATTTGACAGCTATTGATACCCTATTGCAGTGACACACCAGAGCCAAGAGAGCTTCAAAATATCAACAAATTAAAGATGAATCAGTATTTTAGACAACATATGTACTGGTGCGGGACTGTATCCAAAGAAGTATGTTAGCCATTTCTAAGTACAGTACCACTGAAATCAATGGGACAAATTACTTGTGACCTATTTAAGTCCCATCAATTTCAACGGCACTGAGTCATGCCGAATTTTGCTTTAGATACAACTTACTTTTTTCAACTGAAAATTCACTGTCAGGAATTGAACAGAAAATTCAGGATTCACTGTCAGTCTTAACTGTTTGTGATGATTGTCATAAGAAAATGTATTTATTTATTTAAAGAATTTGTACCCCACCTTTTTCCTGACAGGGCAATCATAATAAGAAAGAATAAAAAAAAATAAAAAAATAATAATACTCTTCTTCCAATAATAACTGGAAGAAGAAGTATCTTCTAGCTTTTAAACGCAAAGCTGCCTGGAAGCCAGTTGGAAAAGCCACCCCCCTGAAGTCTCTTTCTCATTGGACTTGGCAGATATGTTTGAGAACTGACACTATGGCCTGTATGGCAGAGCAGCAAAGTGCCCTTTGAGAATCCTCAGTCTTTGCCAGCAATTATCAGGAGGAGAGGAGGTTCGTTGGTTAGTCTACTAATTCAAGCTTGCGAGTCAAAATAAAATGTTGGGTAATTAGAGACACTGAATCAGAGCTGCCTATCAGTCACCCAGTTGAGTCCACTGGAACAGCAAGATTTCATAAACTTAGATATCAGGGTTAGCGATACGAATGTCTACTGCATGTACTGCAACTCCCAGAGACCTGCAGTGCAAACAAATCAAGCTGCTTTGGGTCTGAAATCCAAAGCCTCAAGCCTGCTTGTGAGGCGCATTTGGGCTGTTTGATGTGCTGCCTGCCAAGCCAAAAATGAGTTCTTAATGGGAAGCAAGGTATTTGTTACACTGTATTCACTTGCAAACTGGAATCACCACTACTACCAGGCTCCAAGCTGTCTGTGTTAAGCTGGTGAGTTAACCGTGTATGTGCAGAAGAGCAATGTGTTCGTTAATGAGCAAGCTTCAGGACTGCTGTAATGCCAGTCGGTGAATTGAATCTGTGTTTGCTGGATAGAGAAACTGCATTCTGGAGAACGCCGGAAAACAAGACGTAAAGAATTAAAAGGAAGCACTGGACACAAGTTGGGGAAGAGGCAACATTGAGGTGCAAGAACCTGCTGAGGGAAAATATTCTGCTGGAAGACACACGTTATCTGAAGTGGGTTATCTGAGCAAAAGATGCTTTGTAAATGGCATCTTTCTTTTTGTAAATGGTCCTTTTTAAGTGATAGCATGCTATGCAATTGCTCTAGCAGTAATAGATTTACATTCCTCAGTAGCAGGGCCGGCACAAGACTTCCCAGCACCTGAGCCAGCATGCCAAATGCTGCTGCCCCCCTTTACCTGAAGATGTGCCAGCCTCTGCTTCTTCCTCTCCCTGGATTGGAAAAGGAAGAGGGGCTGAAGTGGAAGAGGAAGTGTAGAGGAAAGGGGAATGGTGGGCTAGAGCATCGAGACTGGTGGCCCCCCTAGCCCACCACCCTTCCTCTTACGCTCTGGTCCCTCTTCCTGTTCCAGTCCACAAAAAAGGAGGAAGAGGAGCAGCAGCGGAGATGGGCATGCCCAGCAACCTGCTACCTGAGGCATCTGCCTCAGTTGACCTCATGAATGGGCCAGTCCTGCTCAAGGGTACACCAGCACCTTAAACATTCCTCAACTTCTTAAAAAAAAAAAGTACACAATGAAAAATAAAAACACAAAGTGCAATACAGGTAGTACCTGTCACACACACAACACTGCTGGCCACTGTATTACTTTAAAGCTCCATTCATGTGCAAAAGTGTATGAGCAACTGAGATTTCATTGCATCCTCCAGCAATTGATTGCAGGTTCAAGTGATAATGAACCAGTTTATGTCTCAGTTCTGATCTACCAGTACTGGAGGTCCAGTTGGTGGGAATGTGGAACAGGGCCTTTTCAGTTGTAGCACACAGACTGTAGATCACCTCTTCCTAGGAGGTTCATCTTGCCCCCTCTTTGATAGTATTCTGACATTTGGTGAAGACTGCTTTATTCTTGTGGGTTTAGAGATGACCTGTCCCCTTCCTGTGTTAATGTCTGCTGCTCTTCCTGTTCTTGTTTTAACGGTTTTGTAGCTTATTTTGTTGATTGATTTTAGTGTGTTTAACCTTTTGTTACTGTTAACCACCTTGGGGGGGGGGGATCCCCTTTTTTGTCTGAATGGTGGGATATAACATATTTAAAATCCATAAATGAAAATCCTAGAAATGAGAAAAAAGTGAGGAGCAGCAGCAGTGGGTGAAATACATAAAAGAGGTGAGCCTCAGGCTGCTATCCCAAAATTATGATTTACTGAATTGGGGATACCAGGTTGAGACTTTCCTTCCGGTTTTTCACTCCCAGAAATCCCATATGTGGAATGGGGCAACATGTCCCTGTCAGATCTCTAAGATGTAAAACGATTAGGATGCTGAGTGCATGCAAAAGGAGTGCATCAATTGAGAATAAGTGCATATGGATGAATGTGCATCTCCTCTCTCCCCCCCCCCCAACATAGCATATATAGTGGGTACATGTTATGTACATGTGGAATCCATCATACTTATAGCAGTTCTGGAACATAACATGTGTGAGCCAGATCTCAGTGAGAAGAACTGAAGTGAATACAGTTCTGGAATTACTTGGACTGCCACAAATAAGTTACAAATTAGCTTCAAGGTTCTTGAAAAAGCAACACAAATCTTCATTAGAGGAGTAATGAGCATTAATGCACTGTAACTAAAATGGTCTGCTTACTTTTCTTGTTACAATCAGAATGATAGATGGAAACCATTTCCACGTTCTGATTGCCACTGCAGTTCTAATGGGCATGGCAAATAAATACACAATTGAACTGAACACAGAGAACAACAGCACATGGCAATGATTTAACAAA
The DNA here is from genome assembly GCA_026170595.1 of Plestiodon gilberti rubricaudatus. NCBI lineage: Eukaryota > Metazoa > Chordata > Lepidosauria > Squamata > Scincidae > Plestiodon > Plestiodon gilberti. Next base: position 119,953,886 of record JANXHW010000001.1, on the reverse strand, counting down.
TTACATCCCCCCCCCCTCCAATTTCCTCCATCCACCAGTTCTAAAGATTATTATGTAGCTGTTACACTGTGGGAGGATTATAGCATAACTCTTGTCTTTTTTTTTTAGTTTGGTTTCCATCCATCGTTGTTTCTAGCAAACTTCTACATTTCAAAATCATTCTTTTATGACACTCTTTTAAGATTTGATGCCCTTTTTTTCTTCATTTAAAGTAATGTTTGTAAGAATTGCAGACTATACACTGCCACTTGTGGGATTTGATTTTTAAAAGTCACATCAGCCGCAGAAGAGATAACAATGAATGTTGAAGTTTTGTCATAGGAGCAGTGTTTGGTGGGTCCGTTCAGATTACCATTTTTCATCCATTATCTACTTACTTTTGCCTTCCATCTGAATGTTAGTTTCTTAAGTAATAATTTTGTCGAGTCCATGTGGCAGATTATTTATACATTTATTATTTTCCCTGCCCCCTTTTTTTTTTCTTCAAAAGATCTAGATTGGCCCTGAGTACAGTTCTCCAGTGACGCCCCACATCCATGCACTGCTCAGCTTCTCTTCGCTTCAGCTTCAGCTTTATGGAGGAAAAGTCCATCTCAGGTTACAAGCCATGATGGGGATAAGCAACCTCCTGGTCTTGTAATAGGCTATCTCTTAATGCCAGATGCAAGGGTGTGGCAACAGGATACAGTTATCTTGTTGTCTTGTGTGCTTGAGGCATCTGGTGGGGCCACTGTGAGATTCAGGAAACTGGACTAGATGGGCCTCTGGCCTAGTCTAGCAGGGCTCTTCTTATGTTCTTATGTTCTTAAGCACAGATTATCCTTCAAGCCTGTCCTCCAGGGTTGAAGGTTAGTGGATTTTGCTGTCAACTGAATGAGGTGAATTATTTTGAAAGTTTCACTATCTTCAAGCATAGCTCAATAGCCACCCAGAAGAACTGCTTGACCAAGAAGAGGTCACCTGTTAATCAGTAGATTAAGATTTCATTGTAAAACTGTTTCTAGACTGCACCACTTTAGATTACATGAATGTTCCTCCCATCTACTTCCTCACATGTAGAGATGTTTTCAAATACTACATACACACATGTCCACCCACAAATACACCTTCAATCTGGTAGCACCAAATTCATACTTCAGGGAGTCTGGATGACAAGGCTTGTGATATTTTTTTTTCAACCCTAATATACGCCTCCTAGAATTGAATTGCTTTTATGACATTCCAGTTTAGAGAATTCACATCTCTCTCTCCAAATCCTTTTGTTGGAATAAGATCTATTCAGTAGATTCCATTGAGATTTATGTTGTAAGTACCCCAAAGCAGCCAAATCAAAGAGGTGAACCAAATCCCCCTAGTTTAAGACCATGGTCAAAGATCTAACTGAGCAAGAAGGCAAAATTAGAAGGACAGAGGGATGGACCAATGACAACTATGCTGCGAGAAAACCTATATGCCAGGAGAAAGAGAGAGGTAGTAAAATGGTATGAACCTATCAATTAGTGAATAAAATGGCCAAAACACAAAGATTCCATTCTGCTGGGGTTTCCTGTGTATGTAAACAAGCCCTGAAAGCTGGGGAAAGAGGCATAATAAATGATTGTGTTAAAATGTAGATATAAAAGTAGCATACAATGTAAAACAGGCAGATAACCAAGAAGTCCTCAAGAAGGAGAAGAGCAAAAGATGTATTTTGACCTGTGCCCTCTCATGATAGGAGGAGATGAATACAGTATTGTTTTGGTCACTTGTGCAATTAGTCCACCTAAGCGCTAATAGGAAAGAACAGAGAGTTACTTCTATCAATTTCCAGTTTAAACTCACGCCCAAGTTAGATTGTTGAGACTGGAAAAGTGCAGGAAGAGCTTTTGTAGCCATTTACAAAGAGCTCAGTAACCATTTGAAAACCTGTGGTGTGACCTTGGGTACCTGGCTTACGATGCAATCTGCCGTAATAGGAGTTGACTATTATAGCACTGGGTGAACTTTTGGGTGAGCTCTTACTCAAGTAGTGCTTGGGGTTCAAATGCTTTGCATTAAAAGGAATATAAGGTTAATTGAAAAAAGTTAATGAAAAGTTAATGAAATAATATAAAAAAAAGTAACCCAATACTATTCTTTCCCCACACACACACCGATGCAGCGGTGCCAAAATGGCGACCACTCACTGCATCCTGCAGGGGGGCAGTTGCGGAGGCCTCCTCTTGGTAAGGGAACAATATTTCCCTTACCTGGGGGTAAGCCTCCGCGGCACAGGGGGGTCTACTCAGACCTGCACTAGCTAAATAGCTGGCGCAGGTCTGCATAGACCCACACTGTGGAATCGGGACCAGGAAGGGGGTTAGGAGTCAGCGGGAGCCACTGCTGCCAAACCCACCCCTTCCCAGAACCGATCCGCTCCACCCCCTCCCTGCCCCCACCCCTCCCACCTCTCCCATTGACTTAGCTGCTCCAGCAGGCTGCAGGAGAGTCGACGACACAGGTGGGAAGGCTCCAGCCTTCCCCCCCCCCAACGTCCCCAGCTGCGTGCTACTGAGTGTGCTGCTGGAGCACTTTTTACGATGGCACTGACGGCTCTACAGCAGGGGAACAGGCACTAAAACGTAGGCTGGAGCAGGTAGGGTTGGGCCGCAAGTTCGGCAAAAACTCCTTCTGAAATAGAGTTTAAGGTTGTGAGCTCACATACATTTACATGGCAGTAAGCCCACTGAATAAAGTGAGACTTCAGTGTAAACTTTGAATGGATCTAAAGTATTTTCATACCACTCTTCAATCAAACCTCCAGGGCACTTTACAAGGGTGTGGGGGGGGGGGGCATGGCCACAATGTGTTCCAACTAGAAAAAAGTGGAAGTTGCTAAGCATCTTCGGAGATTTGCATTCTAACCAGTCAGAACATGAAAGCACTGGGTGTTTTGGTACAGCGCTTTCTAAGTCTTACTAGTCAGAACGAGCATCTCCAAAGATGCTCCAGAGCTTCACATTTTTACTAGTTGAAACTACTTCTGATTTCGCATTTTTGATGCAACATACAGTATACAGTATATTTATTAATTATCATTATTATTATTATTATTATTATTATTAACAGTATTTATATAACGCTTTTCAACAAAAAGTTCACAAAGCGGTTTACAGACAAAATCAAATGATTAAATGACTCCCTGTCCCAAAAGGGCTCACAATCTTAAAAAGATGCAGAACACCACCAGCAAACAGCCACCAGAAAAGACACTGTGCTGGGGTGAAAGTCACAATTTAAAATACAAATATCCAAAATGAATAGGATTAGGTAGTCCTATTGACCTCAGTAAAGCAGCACTTCCAGTTTTCAATACATTTGATACATATTCAATTGCCAGTGCAAAGTTAACATCCCATAACTGTCACTTGATTTAAATTTACTCACTGCTACAGCAGCTGCCATTTACTCTCTGCTGGGCCCATGCTGTGCTTAACTGTTCCTTGTGCTCTGATTATCATGGATAGAGAATGAGAAGGAAGGAAGGAAGGAAGGAAGGAAGGAAGGAAGGAAGGAAGGAAGGAAGGAAGGGAAAAACCTGGGAGGACATCACATGCATTATTATAGTAGTCTATGACATGCACTATGACTATGACATGGTGGCTTAGTGGTTAAGATGCTGTACTGCAGACCGGAAGGTCGGTAGGACAGCAGTTCGAGACCCGAGTGCTGTGTGACAGAGTGAGCTCCTTCTGTCTCCTGTCCCAGCTCCTGCCAACCTAGCAGTTTGAAAGCAAGAAATTGCAGGTAAATAAATAGGTGGGATTTATTTACCTACGGCAAGAACGTAACAGTGTTCCGTTAGTCATGCCGGCCACATGACCACAGAAGCGTCTTCAGACAGTGCTGGCTCTTCGGCCTTAGAAACAGAGATGAGTCCCGCACCCTAGAGTCGGATACGACTGGCTTTCGAGCAGGGGATACCTTTACCTTTTACCTATGACATGCTTATGGTTTGGAAACATTTTACCATATTTCTGTCTTCATGTAATGAGAACCCTCTGTATTCCTTGTGGATGTACTCTATATGACATACCTTTGTATACGCTGAATGAGAAACAATTACAAATGTCTCTGTTGATGTGATGCTTAATCAGGAATGATTTCTTGTTGGTTCATGCACCTTTCTCCATACAATCTCATTGCTAGTAATGTCGGGAGGAACCACACAAGCGAAAAGGACCCAGCATGTATGTGTGAATAGTTCCGGATGAAGGAGTTAAATCAATTAACAGGTCTAATCCTGAAATCCCCCCCTTTCCACCGCCCAACTAAATCGACGTTTTGTTCTCATTTTCCATACTGGGTTGTATTTGATGCTACAGTTCTTAAACTGAAGGCTGTGGGGGGAGGGAAATCTCTAATGTAATCAAATAATGAGTCCATCATATGGTTTTGAATGATTAAACTTTGAAGTGACAATCTAATGAGACTAATGGCTATCAAATTACTTCATTTTGAAAATCATTTTTTTTCTCATTTGGACTTCGGCATGGCTACTAAAATTAATCACTTGTATTTGCATACAGAGATTGCCTTCATGTTTACTTCCAGAATCTGTCACTTCCAAATTTCTAATCAAACTTCCAATATTCATTTTCCCCAGTCAAGTAAGTGGTTCTTAACTGGGTGTATTTGCATAAAAGTGTTCTCACATCTAATTAAGCATTATGTTAATAAGCTCAACCATAACACAAAGAATTATCAAATCAATTTTTTTGTGCTGTACGCAGCACACAGTAAATAGTGTTGTTGTTTTGTGCTGTACCTCTTATCATCCATAAAAACCTAGGTGTTAAGAAGAATATTCTGAAACACTGAATAGTTTTGAAACTTTTCAAAAAGCAATTGTGCATGTATTTTAGTGTCACTGAGTGAACTGAGCTGCCTTGACAGCATGGAAGATGGACTATTATCTGTCTGTCCTGCCACCCACTCAAGGTGATTTACTGTCTATGCTGGAGAAGATTTCAAAAGGCAAAATTAGCACTTAGGTGTCTAGCTTCTACTGATGGATAAATGTAAGCTGCAGGCCTAAGAATCATTTTTGCCTTTTAAAAAACCAACATGCACGCTGCTTCCCCTGCTTTCTGAATGCCTTGTTTTGTCTGGTCAAAATACTGGAGACTTATTCTTTCTTTCAACACAACTCCAGTACTGCCAGCACAGCTACCCTGTTTCCCTGAAAATAAGAACCCTTGTCCCAGCCAAGACGGGCGCCCAGCAGGCTCCTCTGAGATATGCCAGCAAAAGAGCTGGCGTAGCTTTGAGGATTCCCAGAGTGGATCAGGGATCAAGATTTTTTTCTCTACTTACATCTCCTGGCCAGCCTGGTTCCCTGCCAGCACACAGGATGCAGTGGATACTGTGTCAGCAGCTCTGCACCATGCGCACCGGCCAGTGGCGTTACTAGGGGAGTGGGGGGTGCGGACCACACCAGGTGACACCCTCGGGGGGAGTGACACCACTAGTGTTCAAAATTATGGAAACCTTGGATTTATGAATGATACCATGAAGTTATACAGTATATCATTGGAAAGGTAATTTAATGCAGAATGTAATGAAGCAAACCGTGTTGAATTATCTGTATTCTATCAAACGTTATGGCCAAATAACCGGAAAAAGAAAACACAACTGCCTTAAAGTAACAAAAAGTGGATTTCCTTAACTCAGAACTGACCAATGAGACTGATTGTTCTGAGAGCCAATGAGGTGTTGTTATGACACAGCATGGAACCAATAAGGCGTTAGTATGAGTCAGCTCTCATTTCTCTGTATTAGAGCTAATACTAGAGCTCTCATTCAGTTGTGTGAGTGTCATCAAGTTGGCCACTGGTTTTTAACTGGGAGTATTAGACTGGGAAACCATACTGTCATCAAGTGACTAGCTTGGGGCTGGTGGAAAAGCAAGTGCATGTTTAATTTCCTTTCTTTCTTTCTTTTTTTAGGAAGATGAAAATAACCAATTGGCCTTGCGGAGACATATGTTTTCTATTTGGTGAAAGAATATGGGCCATTTTATGTATTCAATGACCAGCTTTTTTCAAAACTACTTTGCTCAACTATTTCCCTTTTGTCAATTTTCGTAGGTGCCAAAAGGATATGCCTGGTTAACATCTCCTGTCAGATTACATTGCCTTGACAATCACAGATGAACACAGCAGACCCAGGCCTGTCAGCTGGGAGGCCTTTTGGACACATTTCACTCAGGCAGCAGCAGGCCCTGCTTGACACTTAAATAATCATTAGAACAGAACGACTCCCTCCCTCCCCTCCCAGCCCCCACCCCCACCCCCCTGCTCCATATGGAAGGCATTGTTTCAGTCAGTGAATGGAGTCAATATACTGACAACGTTTTCAGAGCCATCGCACATGCTCCAATGTAGGCAACTTTAATTTCCATGATTTTATTATCCCAGGAGCAAGTAGATCCAACACCAAATGTAGGAAAACTCATCATGAGTACTTACAATTATCTCTGGAGACTCACAGGATTAACCCTTTATTTCCACGTGTGCCCCTCTTTCCAAGGACAGATTTCATGAAGGACCATTGGTGCAGAGAGGAGGGCCCTGGCTCAGAGGCAGAGAGCACCCGCTTTGCATGCAGAAAGATTCCAGGTTCAATCCCTGGTATCTTCAGGTGGGGCAGAGAAAAATTCCTGTCTGAAACCCTGAAGAGTCACTGCCAATCAGTGTCAACCGAAGCAAGCAGACCAATGGTTTGACTCAGTAAAAGGCAGTTTTCTGTGTGCCTCCCATTTCCCTGGTAACTTCTTAAAGGGAGGTGGAATATTCTCGGCCTTCTGCATCATTTTGCTCTTTCCTCACAGAAGAGATTTCATTCATCCATCCAGTTTCCCACAGTAGCTGTCAGAAGGGAAAGACTCAGAAAGGCCCTTTCCATCAACCTTGATGAGACCACCTGCTCAGTGGCTCCTGGGCAGTGACGTCCCTACATTTTCTTGCACCCAGGGTGGTGACTCCTGGAGTCACTGCACCGAGGGCACAGTAATTGGCGGTGACATGAAAATATCATCATGCACCACCAATCAGAGTGGCGTGAGGAAGCGAGTCAGCCGGGCTCTTAGCCTGGCCAACTTGCTTCTTCACTCTGCTGAAGTGACACCCCTCAGGGCTTGGAGCAGGCGAACGCTGCTGAGACTGGGGGTGCGATGGGCTTTTCCCTTGTGCCACCCCCTTAATGGGTGTCACCCGGGGCGGCAGCCCTCCCCTGGGCCCTCCAACACACAGTGGACTGGATCAGTGGCCATTCCACCTAGTCACTTTTCATGTGGACATTCTTGAACTTTGAGTATTTTTATTATTTATATGGGGAGGTAGCTGTAGTTTAATTATAGAACAGAAGCTTTGAATCTCAAAAGTTGCTGATTCAGTCCCTGGTACAGGGCCAGCTTGAGGTTGCAGAGGATGCCCTGCTACGTGGGTGGGCTGCAAGAAAGTCATTCCTCCACTCCACATGAAGCCTCTTGGCACAAAGATGGTCTCAGGGATCAGCCCTTCGGAGCCCTTTAGAGGCCCTGGATCCTTGGCAGCGGCCCAACTATGGCAATCCATGAAACTCAGAAGAGCTTTTGCCAGTCAGTGTCAACAATACCAAGCTAGATGGACCAATGGTCTGACTCAGCATAAGGCAGCTTCCTGTCTTCATAGAACCCATCAATGTACTACGATCATAAGTGAAAATAGACAACCTTTCCCCCAAAGAAATTAACATTTTAAATAGATAATGAGTAAAACAACAGAGGGAGGAGACCCAAGGAGAGGGAGGGATGTGAGCAAGTGCTTCTCTGAATGTTAAGCACTTAATGAATAAATAATATGTTGTAATTCTTACTCAGGATACAGAACCATTCACAACAGATAGAAAAGAACAAATCCTGCATGTTCAATAGATGTCCATCTTGCCTCACTGCTCTAACCTTGTACCAAGCAGGTGACATTACCAGATACATTTCATTTCCATCTAGATTAAAATGCTGTGCCTCTCCTTTGTTTCGTATTGCAGAAGTGTTTAGGAAATCATTCCCATATGTGAACATTTTTCTCCAGGAATGCCTTCTGGGGGGAAATTTATTTTCCATTCTTTTACTGCATGAAAGGCTGTTGTTTATCTTGACTTACAATTATGATAAACTCTTCAGATGTTGCAATATTTTACAGGAAATTTGATGTGGATTGAATTTTAAAAGTTTCCATAACACCCAAAAGGTTCCTGAGCAACAGAACTGCAAAATTGGCTCCTCTTTTCCTGTTACTGACTGAACAGTAACAGGAGCAGAATCGTTACTGGGTGTCTATGTGTACATTGCTCATGTTGCAAAATCATGCTAGAAGACCAACAGGAGGACCGAGAGGGACGCCGCGGTGCCATAACAAAGTTTCCACCGTTTCCAGGGATAGCTGTCTCTGCTCCACTGTTCCACAAAATATATCCCCTAAAACTACATCTGTGTCTCCTATTACCAGCAGTTCAGCATGCCAAGAAATGTGTGAAGGTCTCTCAAACTATTTGAAGTCTCATAAATTATCAGTGGTGGTGTATGGGTGAGATGACCCTGGATAGACACCACTTCTACATCCCATTCCAACTTCTGCAAAGCCTTTGCATAGCTCAGGCCACGATCCTAAGCACACTTACCCAGGAGTAAGCTCCATTGAATAAAATTGAACTTACTTCTAAGTAAACATGGGACTGTGCTATCAGCTGCACACTGACTCCAAGTTAAAAGGCTGATGTAAAAGCGGCATGCAGCACACAACCCTGCCAACTAAGGATGACTGAGCAGCAAGGCCAATCCTGTGGCCAGCCCTCATTCATATTAGTGTATTAGAATTAGTACAGTTAATTAACGTACATAGTATGTAGCCAAGAAGAACAGCCATGGTCAAACTGAGCCCAAACCATATAGGAGCCACTTCACCCAGACAACTTCCTACGTAGTCAGCCAGCGGCATGGTTTGCCATCTTGGCCATGACACTGCAGTATGACACATGGAGAGAACCGTGGTGGTTCTTCCTGTTGATCATTACCGTTCATTACTACATACTAGGAAAATGCCCATAACTAGGCTTACCAGATCTCCAACCGGGCCAGAGTGCTAGACTTTTAGGAGAAGGAATGTGGGCAGGTGTAGCTTGTTAAGTCCTAGAGCAGCATCCTAGGCATGTCTACTCAGAAGCAAGCCCCATTGTGTTCAGTGGGGCTTGCTTCTGAGTAGACATGCCTAAGATTGTGCTCTAGGACTTAACAAGCTACACCTGCCCACATTCCTTCTCCTAAAGGTCTAGCACTCTGTCCCAGTTGGAGATCTGGTAAGCCTACCCATAACTGTAATGATAGTATGTTATGCACATTCTGGTCTCAGCCCCAGCCACTGAAGATCAAACTTGTTTCTCTCTGCTTAGTCCTGGTCCATCTGGACTTGTGTGCCTTACACTGCAGCCCTATGCATGTTTCTTTTGAGTGTTTACTCACATGTAATTCTGACTGTGTCCATTGGTGCTTACTCCCAGGAAAATAGGCACAGGATTTTAGCCTTGGTCATATTACACCTTCAGCCTTTTCAGATCAGGACATACCTTTAGCCCCCACCTGCTACCTTGGACCCCCTTTTCATTTTTTACTACATGCGACTATCTTTCTGTTCCTCTCCCACAGATGCTGTTTTCTCTGGATATCTTTCCATGTCTGCCTCCACATCTTTCTATTTCCCCTTCTCCTTATTTTACCAAAACAACTCGTAAAAACAAAAAGGCAGAAGATCATGGTGATTGTGCCCCTGGTGCACAAGGGGTAGGATGGGATGGGGCGGGGGGCTGGACCACCTCCGGGCAGGAGGCAGGGGGCATCAAACCGGCAGTGGCAATGATCCAGGCAGATGCAGGGAACGCAGCGGCGATCCAGGCGGCGGAAAGGCTCGGAGGAGCCTGCAGAAACCTCCGAGCCGCGTTTGTATTGGTCCCCGCCCTCCCGCTGAGCCCCCAAGGGACATTTGGCTCCTGCTGATGTCACTCGGGGGTGGGGTGAGTGATGTCAGAGTCATGAGGGGGCGGCTGGCGCAACACCAGCTACGCTGCTGCCCTGGTGTGGCTGACATCATGTTAGTTCAGGATTTGGGTTTGGCTCCCAACCCACTAGCTGAAGATCAGTGCACTGAATGTGATGCTAGAATATGGCAGAATGCTGAGAGCTAGTTTTCATCTATATAATTTATATATAAAACTCATAGGATTAGGTAGCCGTGCTACTGTTGTCATCAGAAAAAGAATCAAAAGCAGAAGTGAGGAGGGTGACTGCTGAAGGAAGGGCCTTAGAATTTCCTTCCTAGAGAGGTTCACTTGGGACATTCATTGCTATCATTCAGGCAGCAGGTTAAGTCATAAGCACATAAGAAGAGCCCTGCTGGATCAGGCCAAGGTCCCATCTAGCCCAGCTTCCTGTATCTCACAGTGGTCCACCTGATGCCTCTGGGAGCACTCAAGGCAACAAGATAAGTACTTGTAGCCTGTCGCCAGTCGCCACTCCCTTGCACCTGGCATACAGAGAAAACCTACTTCTAAAACCGGGAGGTTGCTTGTGGCTTGTAACTTGTGATGGACTTTTCCTCCATGAATCTATCCAGCCTACTTAAGCAAGCTTTTAAATGGTTTCAGTGGTTTTATTGTGCCAGTTTTACAAAAAAGAAACTGCTGTTTCATTTCAGATTATTATTGTGATCTGTTTTGGGATGTTTTATTTGTTATGATTTTAATCTTCGCTGTAAGCTCCTTTGAGGAATTTTTTTTATAGTAGGAATGCCAGGGGGGTGTAAATAAATAATATTTTGTGTATTGCAAAGTAGGATTTAACTGTTCTTATTTCATTGTTGTGACAGGTCATCATCATTATTTCCTTTTTAAAATATGAAGAGCTGCAGCTGAGGGGGGGGGGGGAGCTAAGCTACCTTCTGACTCCATCTCCTGGGTCTTCATTCAACATGCTCCCCACAGGACCATGGCAGCTCTTACAAACACCTGAGCAACCAATTTTCTCTGAAAATGGGGGAGGGAAGGTTGGTGGGTTGGTTGTTGTTTTTAATCAGATATATTTAATTTCAAGATTAGAGTGAATCTGCCAATTCCATTCGTGCATTGCTCAGTTTCTAGATCAAAATGTTGGTATAGAGTGCTACAAATGAGATATCCATGGAGAAAAAAGGGTTTATATTGGCATTTCATATTTTTTTTAACAAATTACACGACATCAAACTTGCAGGGGAAAAACAGAATTATGGTTCATTTCCTATCACACAATTGATGTACGTTTTTGCTGGCTTAGAATTTCTTACCTTTGCAGGCATATCCTATATAGCAGCAGGCACATGGAAAAGTAATCAATCTACTGTTTACAATCTTTCCAAACTGAATGGCTAATGAATTTAACACATTCATTTTTCAGGACAAATTAAACCTGTCAGAGTGACTCACACGCCTATATAGAGGAAGTTTGAAGCATATTTAAGGGGAAATTTACCTGTCAAAGCCAGTTAGTTTGCTGAAGCCGGAGCATTCCCATGGTTCTTTGGAACATTACAGAGAATGATGTGCTTTGCGCATGAAGGTCAGTACATTAAAGACGCTGTTTATCACTTTATGGTGGCGGGATATGTGTGTGTGTATATTTCTTGGTGCATGCATGTTCATTCCATCTGCCTGCATTGTATTGTTTACAGTGGTGGAATGTGCTTAAATGTGCATTTGCATGTGCATCCCAATCTGCATTGCCTGCACAAGTTAGTCATGTGTAAATACAGTAGCGTAAATAATGTTTTAAAGCATGACCAGAGCTGGGCAAAGTAATTATATTAACATGAATTTAATCAAAGGGATCAGACTATGTGGATTACTAAAAATTATTTAAAACTCTCAGAAGAGTGATCATAAATGCATAGATACATTAGGAATTATTTTTATGTGTTACACCTGCATATTCTCACCTCATCCAACTTGCTCCAGACTACTTTTACAATCAACATAAAATATCCATAAATTGTTAGGGATGGGTTAGGGTAGGGAAGAGGATAGGGATAGTATACAAAATACTGCAATAGAGAAATGTCACCCATTTCCTTACAGAAACAGTGGTCTGTCCACATCCACCGGAACAATGTTTATCATGCTGGTTACTTCATCATTAGAGGGGGGATGATGATTCTTGTCCTTACCGCCAGATGCCAAGAGGTGGCAGAGAAGGGTGTGTGCGCATGCTGCAGTCTATGGTTGCTGAGTGAACAATCACCCTGTCAGGGACACAGGCTGCTATTATCAACCTGGCTGAGTATCCAGGAACCAACACCCACCTCCTCCACTTCCTCTCGTCTCTTGAAAATAAGGGTAGGTAACTCCATCCTCCATCTTGATTATCAGACGGTGGATGGGGGGGATCACGTAGCGGACTGCCTCACCAGCCACCACTCCTGTGTAGGTGGAGCGCCGGAGCATAAGCAAAACAGGCAAATCTCTATCGCAAGAAGTTGTCACTTTTTACAGCCCAGTCCTATCCACTGTCATAAATGGTGGGGCACAGTCATAAATGGCACGCTGCTGAGCGCAAAGGAGCTGCCAGAAGAAAGAGCTGGCGGCTCCCCACATGCGCCAACGGCTCACCCAGGCTGCACCGGAGTAGGTAAGGTGGAGGCAGGGGCAGGTCTGGGGTGGTTTGGGGGAGGAGGAACTTGGGGCAGGAGTGGGTGGACCTCGGTGACAGTCGCGTGTGCCGGATCCTATCCCCCTTTCCCAGCTGAGACCTGCTGCCCCCTTCCTCTCCTCAGACTTATACCAGCTGGCCTGGGTCCAAAAAGACCCATAGGCAACTAGAAGGGCTACCAAGAGGTAAGTTACAAAGTGTACCTCTCATTGGCCTTCTTGTCGCCCCTCCTACCACAGTATGCAGCACGTGCACCATTGTACGGCTGTATGCTATAGCGTAGCAGGGGATAGGACTGGGCTTCCAATCTGATAGTAGGAAAAAGAAGGGGAAGGAAGGGTAGGGAGGAGAAGGGGGAAGGGGGGCAAGAAAAAACAAATGTGAGCCAATGCATTTATTTATTTATTTAGTTAGTTTAGTTAGTTAGTTAGTTAGTTACTTACTTTCTTACCTGAAGGGCACCCAAGGCGGCTCACAAAAATATTAAAAACAGATATACATTAAAAATACAGAAAACTATAAAATACATAAAAACACCATATTAAAACCCAAACAACAGTAAGCAGCAGCACTAAAAACTATTGGTAATTAAAAAAATTAAATAATTAATAAAAATCAATGAGCACCAGTCTGCAACCAGCGAGTGTACCTTACTTTATTTACTCAATTTATGGCACAATCCTGTCGGACTCCACCAGCCGCTCCGCCACTCCTGGGTACTGCAAACATGCCGTAAGGCACGTTTCCAACACCTGAAGAGCAAGCGGCACCAACGCCAAGGCTGGCGCCGCTCACTCTCTGCCAGACAGAGGGCAGCAGACACAGGTAAGTCCTTCACCGAGTGGCAGGAGGTGTGGGGAGGGCAGAACAGGAGGGGTGATTAGCCCGCTGGGCCTCGGGGGGGATCCTTAGCGGCGCACTCCACCAAATCCTAACCCCCGTCCTGGGCCTGGCGAGCCCTACACGGGCTCCTCGGATTTGTGCTGGCCATTTTGCTGGCGCACATCTGAGGAGACCCATGGGGCAGCTGGGGACTTTTGACCCTTTCCCCCGAGGAGACCTCCATCTGCACCGGGGCTGGCCCAATCCTGGATAGGATTTGACGGTTTGCACACTACAGCGGTCCTAGATAGGACTGGGCTGCCCTTTACTTATTTAATGTCGTCTTTGGCTGATCAGCTTCTTGTTAAGCTTTCTGCTACAGCAACTTATGAAAAATACAGGCTACTGGACTGGGCTAGCTACATATTTGCCTGAGACAATTTCTTTGATTCCCAAAGAGCAGAATGAGTTTTTCCATGAAAGTAGCGCTAATGGTCACTATTTTGAGCTCAGTTATCTTTAAATTTTCATTTTCTTTCCACTCGCGGCAACTGCTAATGCAGTGCCATTAAATGTGATCAAAACTGGCATCAATACTATGTATCAATAATAATGTGCATTTGCAGTTAACCAGATGGAACAGGAATTTCCTGCTGAGAATACCTTGGAGAGAACAGGGAGAGGCATATTAGCTTATCTGGTTCAGACCTGGCGAGTTGCTATGCCAACAACACACAAAAATTCTGCTATTGAAACGTATCATTTAGGAAATGTGGTTACTCTAATAGCACAATGGGTCATTTCACTACGTTCCGCTCATTGCTTTCTTAAAAAAATAATAATAAAAAGAGATGCATTTTTCCTCTTTTCTTATGACAGTCATGATGATCTAACATGTGAAACATTAGGAAATAAGTGAGAAAAATGACCAAGCACAGGAAATACAGCTTGTTCTCTGAAACACAGAACAGCTGGTAATATGACAGGTTTGGCAAAGTAAGTCTGATCTCACCGTAGACTGAGTGCCATACATGTTATCATCTGATTCCTAAGGTAATGCTGTGATTTGTGACCCTGACATAATAGGACTTCAAGATGCCTGTTTGCTGTGTATGCACAAGAGGCGGCACGTCTCCCAAAAAGTGACTCACTACTTTGGACAGTCTTTTGGCTTGTTGAATCTCCCGCGATCCTTTGAAAATTAGCAACAGGTGTGTTTGCATCGGTGTGGGGGTGTATAGGAAGGGCCTGAATATTGCCGAGAGATATTGCACCTTTCCTGTGTCAGGGTTTTGATCACACCGCCCGAGCGACCCTAAAAGCTGTGCTTTGCTTTGCCCCATAGGCAAGAATGGTAGCCATATATATTTATATGAAAGTAAAGGCATGGAGGTGGAATCTAAACCTGCTCCTATTGACTCTACAATGAGGGACAGGTCTCCTCCCACCACTGAACTGGGCCTCCTGTCACCTGAGGCAGCATGCCAAATGCTGTCTCTTTTACCCAATGATGTGCCAGCCACTAGTTCCCCCATTCTCAAATGCTCCAGCTCAGGGGTTCTCAACCCCTTCCTGGCCAAGCATCACCTCCGGCACCACTCTCTTGCTGTATACCACCAGACGTGACTGGTGATGACATCATTGCCTGTTACTTCCAGGTTTTCGGGGGCCAGAAAACAGGTAGGAGGCTCTGGGCAGGTGGGAAGGTCCTTCTCAGCATTCCTGAGAGGCTCGGCCAAAGGTAGGAGCCTCTCGGGAGTGAAAACATGGCGCCAAAAGCAGTGCGTCGAAGTGGGGTTCCAGCGGTCCAGCTGTCAAAGGCTAGTCAGCTTTCAGGTGGCTGAGAGTTGCCCAAAAGGAATTGAATAGATGTAGGGAGAGATAAGGACTTTATTTAACGTGCACGGGTTCAAGCTCTCCAGGTCAGAGAGAGATGAACAAAGAGACAAAGAAAGGGTGAAGCTTTTATACATTTGCATATGCATAGGGTGAATATGAAACCGTTCATTATGAAACAAGAAATCAAAGCCCAAAGCAAGAAGCAAGCAGGCCCCCTCCCATCCTTAGATAGGGGCTAGAGAGGCCTCTCGGAGACATCTCCTACACACAGCTGTCCCCGTGTATCACTTATCTACATTCCGTTCTTAAATAGCTGCTTTTCACCTTGAAGAAAAGGCAGAATTTGGGACAAAGCAAAGGGGGGGGGGGAGTTTCCATTTAACAGTTACAAACATGGGGTCAGGCCGGGGCCTGCGACTACACAAGTACCACCAGCAACTGCCCGAAGTACCACTGGTGGTACGAGCTCACCCTGCTCTAGCCCAGCACTCTCCTCCCCTTCACATTTCCTCCTCACCCTCTTCCTTTTCTAATACAGGGTGTGGGAGGAGCAGAAGGAGGAGCAGTAGAGGCACGTAGGTGAACAGAGATGGGTGCCCCCCATCCTTCTGTTGCCCAATGCGACTGCTTCAGTTGGCCTCATGGATGGACCAGCCCTGGAACTGGGTCCCAGTTTGCCTGCCATCTGCATTGTTTCAAAGTACACAATGGGAGAAGCCAACTTCTGTGGCCACATCCCTTCATTTGAATAGCCCCAGCTACAGTGCAATCCTATGCACGTTTACTCTCAGAAGTATGTCTCATTAGGCTCAATCAGGCTTACTCCCTTGTAACTGTGTTTAGGATTGCAGCCCTGGATTCCGTTGTTGGCCGCAATATGCTAGGATGTGACAGAATAATCCTGTAAACGTACAGGAGTTCCTGGCTCAGGTGAATACGCTGCTCATGTTCAGTGCCCGACCTGCTATTTCTTTTCAGCATTCTGAACAAGACATTTTGAGACACAGGCTTGTTCACGACAGGAGCAGATGTATTATTAGTCCAAAGAGCAACATAACTTTATAAATGCAATATACATTTTATAGCCCTGCATTAAAAATACTGTGCCTATATAGCAGTTTAAATTGGGAAAGCACTTTGCAATCTGTCCTGGAGATACCCTAAATAGCCTGCTGTGGTAGCTTCCTGTTGTTCCCTTTTGATAAAGGGAAACTGAGGCAGTGAAACCTGCCCACAGCCAGGCACAGAGCACGCTTCGTGGAAGCCTCTATATGAGTGTCACTTGCTCCCATGGGCCTCTCCTTCTACTCACATGGGAAGGGCGTGATCCTGGGATGGAAATGGTTGGGTGACCTGGGAGGCCCTCTTGCGTGCTGCCTGTACACAAACAGCCCATGCAATCTTGGTGCTTTGCACACTCAAAAAGCACAATACTGTTGGTTCTGGGTTCTAGCAAGTCTAGAGCAATCAGCAGAAGATCCTTTTTCCTATGGGAAAATCCACCACCCAGCTAGTTTGCTACTATCAATGGACACAGAGAAGCAGGGGCAGTCAGAGTTCCAAAATAAATACTGTACTTTACTCACATTTTTACTATTGTTTGCATCTTCTGAGGTACCAGAGGCATCTACTAATTAAGGAAGAGAGAACCCTATAGATGTTTTCTTTGTGTGGGTGTGAGGGGGCTGCTGTTCTTTAGCAAGGGCTGCCCACCATTGAGGGACAGAGCTCAGGAGCCTGGATGCTGTTCCTTCGGTGCTCAGGAAGAGAAGAGGAGAACATGTGGGAGAAAAGAAGGAAGTGACCAGTGATGTAGACTTGAGTCTATTGACTCGGATTCGAGTCAGACTCAAGTTGCGTCAATGACTTGACTCGGACTTGACTCGGCGATTGTAAAAGACTCGAAAGACTCGACTTGAGATTTGGAGCCTTTTACGACAAGTCCGATTTTATTCAGGTTTAAAAAATAGATAGGGTCTCGCAACTCACAGCCAAAGACTCGGGACTTGGGGGCAAAGACTTGGGACTTGACTTGAGACTTGGACCCAGAGACTTGATCCACATTCCTGGAAGTTACACAAAACACCTCCTACATGTCACGTGCCACAGAGGGTCTCAGGCAACTGGACAATACCCTGCCTCCTAGAGTCCTGCAGGCTGTGTTGCACCCATAATCAACACCACCTTTTCCAACAAATACAAATACCAAGTATTATTGCTACTGCTAGAGTTTCTTGTACAAGTTCTCAGTCTCCTGTTCTCTCTCTCTCTCTCTCTCTCTCAGGCCAGCAGTTGACTATGTAGAATGTGCTTTTTCTGTACACCACCATATAGGTACAGGGGATTGTATCCTAACTTCTCTGCCCCCTCGTCAGCACAATAGCTCCCTAGGCTACACCCTGAAAACCACACTGGAGGGTCAGGAGACTCTGCAGAACAGGAGTGTACGGAGCACAGAAGGTGCAGAGCTAAGAGGAGATCAGTGAACCCCCTCCCCTCACCTAGCTGGATGAATGGGAGTGTCTTCCATTTGCAGAACAGAGAGTTAGCATACAAGCCAGGGGAAATATTTTGCATAAACCTCTTCAAGCATGATCTACAATTTACTGCACAATCCTGCTCAAACATAGGCCAGCGGAGCGAGTGTTCCACTGGCCTAAGGAGTTGCAAAAGTGCCATTAAGGCACTTTTGCAGCTCCTCTAGTGTAAGTGGTGCCGGCATCTTAGGCAGGATTGGGCTGCCACCCCTTTCACTTTCTTCCTCATGGGAATAGGTTTGCAGTCCAGGCTAGTCCCCAGTTCCCCAGACCCAGGTCTGGGTAAAGTGTTTCCTTTGCCCCATCCTGGGGCCTTGACAAGATGACTTCTTTTTGTCCAAGAAAGGTCAAGGTATATCCATGATGGTAGTAATAAACACAATTGTTCTTTTCTTTTTTTGAGTGTACTATCATTGTGGTGTAGGCTAGCGGGTGACGCAGTGGGTTAAACCGCTGAACCATGAGCTGTCAATCGAAAGGTCGGCAGTTCGAATCCGCGACGGGGTGAGCTCTCGTTGCTTGGCCAGCTCCTGCCAACCTAGCAGTTCCAAAGCATGTTAATGTGAGTAGATAAATAGGTACCGCTTGTGGGAAGGTAAACAGCGCTCCGTGTTCCAGCCGCATGCTACGTGCTGCGGCAAGGAGAGTCACGCCGGCCACATGACCACGGAGGCGTCTTCGGACAATGCTGGCTCTTCGGCTTTGAAATGGAGATGAGCACCACACCCTAGAGTCGGACACGACTGGACTTAATTGTCAGGGGATACCCATCATTGTGATGTACTGTATTTCATTGTGGATCTGTATTTCCCAGAAAGCTTAAGTTTAAGGCATCCCAAGGGAGCTTTCAGCTCAACCACACAACAATCATGCAGTTCAGAAAATATAATGTTTATATTTAATTTTTGATTGGAACAAAATGGAATTGTTCTGATGTCTCATCATGTTGTAGTATTCCTTTGACACTCCAGCTTCTGATCTCAACTCATGATTCTGCATCAGATGGACTGTAAAACCTGGGTTTTTTGGCAGTAAATATGGAATTGTTGTTACATATGCAGCTCAAATTGTATAATTTACCCTACCTATCTTCTCCTCAAATCTAAAGGCCAATGCACAAATCCAGTTGGTTGCATGGGTCATGTGGTGAAGTTATCATGGGCTGCCAGCATGATGATTCGTCTTGTGAATGCCCTGCAGACAAAAATGATAAGCAACACCAGCAAACACAATAGAGAAAAAGGCAGAGTCACAGTAGTGAGCTGTCTATTGTTACATATAAATTGCTCAACGCATTTTGATAACATTA
The DNA here is from genome assembly GCA_026170595.1 of Plestiodon gilberti rubricaudatus. NCBI lineage: Eukaryota > Metazoa > Chordata > Lepidosauria > Squamata > Scincidae > Plestiodon > Plestiodon gilberti. Next base: position 119,934,652 of record JANXHW010000001.1, on the reverse strand, counting down.
TTATTTTGAGCTGGTTATTGGACTAAGACGATAGATGAAGACTCCCCACCCCTTGAAGATTGTTATTAAATGTGCTGGGCAATTTAAGGGTAACAATAAATTAATACTTCTGAGCATCAGCTTGAGGTTCTGCCTCTCCTTTGTTTTCTTGTGAATGCCCTGCGGCTCATGCCAAGATCATAGCTTATCACATCCTGGGGGGAAACTGAGTTGTACCAGGTCATCTTAACTAGTGACCTTGGTATGTGTCAGAAGGTTCATTATCAGACTAATCAGCATTCCCACCATCAACACCAAAAAGACAGGACATGATAAGTTATCTGAATCAATTCCAAGTCTAAGGTTTGAGGTCCTAAGTACTGTATATATATATATATATTACTATGGCTGAGCTGAAATGGGAGGTCGGGGGTGTTTCACATATACTGTACATTTACCTCCTGGAAAATGTGTTCAACGAGTTTCAGTGATAAATCAGGGGGCCTGTGAAACAGGGTAAAACAACTCTCTCTGAATGAAAGCAAAAAAACAACAACACTGCACTCACTCTGATTTGGCTTTGTGATGTCATCACATAGCCACATCTGATAGGCTATGTGGTACCATCGTATCATCACACTGCTTACGTGATCCCTTCCTGTCTTCTAATTTAGACCACATCACCAGCAAGTAGAAAAACAACCTTTAAAAAAATGCAACAAAACGGTTGCTGGGAGAGATAGCAAACAGGAACAAACTAGGTGTGAAACAGCTAGTGTTGGGGAGGGTCTCTTGGAGAACGTTTCAAGGGGCCCAAAGCTCCCAAAGCAAATGTGGCTCAGTCTTCAAGGTTTCATCATGTAATGTCAGACCAATGGTACATCGAATCAACCCAACCTGGCAACACCTCTGCAGAGTTTCAGGAAGATGCCTTTCCTTGACTTCTGCAACTTGTCAGGGAAGGAACAGCAGATATTACAGAAAGCCCTCTATTGCTGAGCTGTGGCTCTCCTTTAGCTGGCACACATCCCACGATATCTAAGCCTCTGATCCTGGCCCTTCCTGTGTCATTGGTCATATTCTCACTGTATCAAGGAAACACATTGGTACAAATTGCCCACAGTAGTGGGTCAGGCAATAATAAGGGCTGACAAAAAGTGTCTGCGTGGATAAGGTTGAAAGTCTTAAAATGGAAAGGCTGTTTCATAATTCTTTTGCAGAGTTTGGAATTATTATAATTGTGGAAGTGTAAACAGGATATATGTCATATGTTTTTACTTAGGTCTTGGAGAAGTTATATTTGGCAAGCCAAGACTTGGAGGCATGTCAAGTGTGTATTTTAGACGTGGGCTTGCGCTAGTGAAACTGAAGCCCTTCCAGAGACGGCGGCATGCACTAACAATTGGTTTGATGATGTCTGATAATGTGGACACTTTTTCACTGCCACTTTGGGTTCTTAGATTATTTATTTCTACAGTGGTAGAAAAATGTGGTCTGCCTGAGTAATAGAAATCTGTTCAATCTGCCAAAGGCATTAAGTAATTTACAAGTTGTCAGGAATGCAAACAACGTGGTAATTTTGAAAAATTCTTGATGAAAGAGACACATTCCTGAGTTACACAATATGTTTTTCATTATTTTCACAGTGCTTTTGAATGGGCTCAAGAAAGCTGACATTTAGCTGTGAGTAGCGTAGATAGCTTACTGTACTTTCATGGCAATAATACTTACGCCAAGAAAAGACTGATCTATAGAAACAAAGAAACACTCAGATTATTATTTTTTATGGAAGGTAAAGAGTGCATATTCTCCCTCCCCCCCCCCCACTCCTTCGAATAAGTTTGCTTGGAAATGTTCCAGCATTTACCATTATTTAGATCCCATTCATATATGCAGCCAACTATGTGGGTGGCCATTTGCAATGCAGGCACATTAAACCAAGTTCCATGTAGAATGGCTCTGCCAGTCTGTTCCAGTGGATTCTAACCATGCCAGCACAGCCTCCTGCAAATGAAGGAGGAATAGATGTGGTTAATCCCTGCCCAAACTTTGTGGGGAGCCGCTGCTGCAAATAGCCGAGCATGTTGTTGCATTAGGAGCAGCCATTCCTGTGGCCTCACACTACTGGAGAAGGCAAATCTTTCCCTCCCCCATGCAAGTTTCATTTAAACTGTTATTGTACATAATCAGAGGCTAACTTGTTGGCAACATGCAGTGTTTTCTCTCTCAGTGATCATGTGATTCAAAGTGCTTTCAATGATCAGCCTTGCATGGAATAACCCCAGGGGCTGATGTCGTACAGTATGTTCATATAAGCAAGCAGACAGCAAAAATGACGGGTCAGATGTTAGCCAAATGTAAGCAATGGCTCCCTATGCTGGATCAATCTGGGATCAATTTTACAGAAAGTGCCCTCAGACAATCAACAGAAGAAAAATAAACTCATGCACCAGATGACCACAACATGGTTTTCATGCCATGTCAAATCAGTCAGTGATTTTTGGAAGGCGGCTAGGCTTCCCCTTGGTATATCTAAGCTCTGGAACTCTTGGCAATACCAAATGGCCTTGGGTCCGTCAATGTGGGTTGGGACCCTCAAGTGGTTTGTTGTCATGACCTGACCGTGTCCAGACCGTAGGCAGGGCACAAGGAAATGCCTGATGATGGCAAACCCAGGTATAGTCAGTCACTTGACTCTGTAGCAGGCTGGAGGTGCAGGATCTCCGAGAGCAATAACTTTGCAACTTGCTCCTCCGACTCTCTCTCTCCCAGGCTTGGTTGCCTCCAGAAAAGTGGAGAGGTCAACTTCCTGTTAATTCCTGCCTGGTGCATTGCCTGTGCTGATGAGTGGACACTGGGGAGCATGAGAAGTGTGGTGTGGAGGAAGGCACCCCCCCCAAAGAATCCTGAATTGAAGAGTGCTGTCTTGAGGGATCCCAGATCAGTCAGGGATCCCTGGCCCAAGGGGCTTCTGGCTGACTCTCTCAGGCTCCAGCCCAATCTTGCTGTCGGGGTTCGTCCCACACAGTCCACTGCTTGTACCATTGACCCTCATGATGTGGTTGACTCCTCCCCTTCTGTGTTGCTGTTCTGACTGCTGCTCAAGGTTTAGGTCATATAACAGTTGTACCCTGCCCTAACATGGGTTTCCCCAGTGACACGAGCACAATTATAAACATTGTTTAGGTTTTTAAAAAAATACAAAGAGACATAAGAAGAACAATGGGATGGATGGTTGAGCAACCAAGTGGACAGAAGGGCCAAGAGAGACCCTTGACCTTTATGAAGTGTGTAGAAGAGGTGCAAGTATAATGTGGCTCAGTCCTTCACAACTTGCCCAAATAAATGCCCTCTTTTGAAAAACAAGCACCCCTTTCCTAGCTCTTCAAAACAGACATATACAAAATGAGTCTCATATTGTAAATTGGGGTTGAGGGTGGGTCCTGGGTTTGAAAAGGGTGCAGACTACAGCCCAGCAGAAAAATGGCCCAAGGCTAGCCGCATGTGGCGATGTCATGGATTGATGATAGTCACCGGCAAAAAGCAATTTCAAGGAAATGGCAACTGAACCAGAAAGCGGACGATGTAGCTCATTTGTTTTAAATGTTTTGCAAACATATGCAAAGCCCAGTGGCAACATATGCAGCAGGCCTAAGTGCCAGAGGAAGCAAACACTTTCCATTTTGGATCCAGACAAAACTACTGGACTTCATAGCAGGCTGTTTAACTTGCTAAATAAAAGCCCCTGTCATAATTAGCAATGCTGAAAGAGCCCCGGGTATCACATGGCGATGCATCTGCTTTTGGTGGCGACGTATCCGGAGAGAGAACTAACCAGAACCACAGGATATTTCAGTCCTTGGGGGAGGGGGGAGGGATGGGGAGGGAAGTGAGCAACCGTACAGTGGAAAGTGGCTGGAAGCTCTCCAGCTTCCCGAGGCCAGTCAGTCATGAATATCCTGCCTTGGCCACAGAAGGCCTGTGGAGGAAGCAGCCGAATAACAATTGGGAAAGGTTTATAACCGCAGGAATCGAGTGAACGAAGCCCAAAGGCCGTCGAGTGATGCAACGGATGGAAAAAAAAATCTCCCGCTCCTACACAGGAGCATTCATCATTTGCTGTGACCTTCCAGGAATGTGCTGACAGACACAAAGCGTTCTGCATTTCTGCCAGTGAACTGGAATGACTGCTGTTTTCACCATTGTTTCCTAGCAGCAGGGCGCCATCTGCTGGAAGCTGCAAAGGGTGGCTCAGGCCTCCCCACAGACACACACTCTCATCATTAGCTGCTGCGGACAAGTGAATAATGGAGCAAGTCGGGGGTATCCTTTAGACAGAAAGCATGCGGGAGTTTTGGAGGCCCGATGGTTCCAAAAGAAAAAGGACACTTTCATTTGGATACAAGAACAATGCGAGTACTCCAGCCACGCCTAGGGATGGCAAGAAAGATGCTTTGCATGGTTTTTACACATGATGGTGTCCATGAGTTGAGCATAGGCTCTCCTAGAACAACAGTCCTAGGGTACCAAGGCATGGTCTGGGGACACATGAAGCAACCATCTTGCTGTGGCTAAGCAGATCTAGGACTTGTCAGTGCGTAGCTACCTGGGAACCTCATGTATGCCATCTTGGACTTCTATGATGGAAGACTGGCAGGTTGGAACTCTCTAATAAACCATCGTAACATGACTCTCAGGCATCACATAGAAGACTACTGTTGTTTGGCAGAATTTACTTGATGAGGTAAAACAACATTTACTCATGTCAGGATTCCTTCCCAACCCTGCCAACGGGGAAAATGAAGGATCTTGAATGGACACCAGGGTTTTCTGCCAGTAATCTGTCAGTTCTTGGAAGGCGGGAGAGTGGATAGACAAGTCAGAAAAGCATATGTGTACTTGTGTTCCATTTGTCCTCCTTTAATGATTGTGGAGAAATGTAGGACATTTTGATCAACAATATCATCATCAGTCATGTAGTAGTAGAACCTTTCAAGTCAGGGCCGGCCAACCCATGAGGCCAACTGAAGCAGTTGCCTCAGGCAGCAGACTGGCAGGGAACAACACCCACCTCTATCCATCTGCTTGCCTTCACTTTTCCTCCGCCTCCCTCTCCCTGGACTGAAAAGGAAGAATGGAGCAGAAGAGGAAGTGTGGGGGAGAGGAGAGTGGTGGATCAGAGCATTGGAATTGGCCTTTACACTTCTTTTTCCATTCTGTCCCCAGAGGCGTCGCTCCGGTAGGGGCGGGGCCGTACGTTTCGCTCTGTCCTAGTCCCTTCACCGAGCGAGCCTGCCTGCTGCTTTCTCCGCACGGGAATGGCTCAGTGAGGGGGCGGGGCCGCCTCCTGCTTGCTCGGTAAAGGGACTAGGACGGAGCAAAATTTATGGCCTCGCCCCTACCGGAGTGACGCCTTTGTCTGTCCCCGTCCCCCTCTTACTTTTCCAGTTCAGGGAGTGGGAGGAGCAGAGGATGGCACATCACTACATAAGGGAAGGACAGCATTCGGAATGCCACCTCAGGTACCAGGAGGTCTTTGACCAGCCATGGTCAAAATAAACAAAGAGGCTGGTGACACATTCGTTCAATAACACTTTAGAGACTCTATTATTATCCCTCTATATTTTAGATGTGACAGGGGGCAGGGCACCTTGTGATTTCATACACTTAAGGACTAAAAGATTGACAGTGGAATCCTATAAAATAAATCCTATCAAATATTTATTTTTTTAAAGATTTATATACCGCTTTTCTAAAATTCAAAGCGGTGTACAACATACAAAACAGAACACTGATACAACAATTAAAACCTGTTTTTAAAAATCCACAATTAAAATTAAGTATTAAAAATAAAATTACAAATACAAATTACAAAATACAAAATAATCCTATAGCGCAATCCTATAAAAATAAAATACAATTTAAGGAATAAACCTTGGAAAGTCACGAACTAGTGTTCAGGTCTTCATGTAAATATTTTGTGCAGACAAAAAAATTCCCATGTCCTTGTATTCTGTGTACACTTGCTTGATATCATGACACAATTTTGCCCATTTTAGAGACGTTGTGCCCATTTTTTTTCCATTTTGCACTACAGTACACACTAAATCTCAAGCCTTATTTACTGTTAATCCTACTCTGTGCAATCCCACATATCGGTCGACAAGCCCAATGAGGGCCTCAACGCATCAGGTGTTCCGAAATCAGGCAGAACCCCGACTGCCTTTGATGTGTACACTTGAAAGCTGCGGCATGCTCCTACTGAACAGAACTGAAACTCCAATTTCATTTTGTTCAGAATTAGATGGCATCTTTGGCAGAATTGGAATGCTGAAGGCTGGAACATAATGGGAACTAAGGCCAAAAAGATACAGTAGCGCAAAGCTATGTTGTTGTTGTTGTTGTTGTTGAATGGAAAACCAATGTAGGAAATTGAGGAGTAGGTGTGTGTGTGTACAGTCTGAGAGATGGGAGAAGTACCGTATTTTTCGCTCCATAGGACGCATCGGACCATAGGACGCATGCATCCTATGGAGCAAAAAATAGGGGAAAAAAGGTTTTTTTAAATAAAAATAAAAATAATAAAAAATGTAAGCAAAATACACTTACCGGGGTTTCAGGGAGGCCTACAGAGGCTCGTGCAGGCCTCCCCAATCTTCATTTTGGCAAAAAACGGCCATTTTTGGCCACTTCTGGTTTTCGTCAAAACAGGAAGTGGCTGAAAATGGCCGTTTTTTGACAAAATGAAGATCAGGGAGGCCTGCACGAGCCTCTGCAGGCCTCCCTGAAGCCCCGGTAAGTATTTTTTCTTTACTTTTTTATTATTCGCTCCATAAGACACAGGCTTTTTTCCCCCTATTGTTGGGGGGGGGGAAAAGTGCGTCTTATGGAGCGAAAAATACGGTAAATTATTTTGGCAGCAGTGTTCTGGATTGAGGTGGACAGTGTATGACAAAGAAGTTCAGAAAGAAGAAAGGTGCTGCAGTGATGGTGGGAGACCACTGCTTACCATTTTCACGACAACCAGGGAGTCAAAGTTGGGTTGCATCCTTCACATGATTTTTGTTCCATGTGGGTTTTTTTAATCGAAGAAGTCACCTTGCCTGTGGTGGGTCAAAGCAATGATGTGAAACCACCCCCAAAGGCAGCATAACATGAGCATGTAAACATGGTGCAGAGTGCTTTACTGAGCCAGTGATGGTTGTTGAATTTCCAGGGAAGTGGCCAAATGCGTCCGCTCGTGGCTTGTCATGGCAGCACAACCGTCCTTTTGAAAAGCAGATTGAGCCTGTCATAATGTAAACCACAACCTAGGCAGTCAGTGAAGATATCAGATGTGAGGACTGCCACGTAAACTGCTTTCAGAACGTTTGGTTGAAACGTAGGAATAAAGTCATAACATTCATCAGCATCATGATGGATTTGATACTCACCCCACTCCCCAGGAAACTCACATTTGACCCAGTTGAAATAATTGTATAAGTTACAGTGCAATCCTATGCATGTCTACTCAGAAATAAGCCGCATTAGGCTCAATGGGATTTACTCCCAGGTAAATGTGTATAGGGCTGCAGCTTTGAGCACTCAAAATGCTGCTGGTTCCAGCATGAGGGACACCTGTGACACCTCCTGGCCAAATGTATGAACTACAGGTGGTAAATCCATGGAGTTACATTGTTAGGAGGAAGCTCCAGATGCGCTTACAACTGTGGCGCAAAAATAGGAAGTGTCAGGACTCCTGTGAGTTAAACAAGGGTTTCAGTTGTTGGCGGTGGAGCATTTCTTAAGGTCTAATAATTCATTTATTATCTTCGTGGCCTTGGAACTGCTTCAGTGTGGTTCCAGTCCTGTGCCACACCAGCAACATCTGTAAAGAGGAAGCATGTTGGGCGATGGCATGGTGACTCTCTACATTGCTGCCCCTTCCTCAGTGGCATGGCATGGGCATAAGCACATCATTTGCCTAATTGGCATGCTTCTTCTCTGCAGGCATGGCCTCTGCAGCATGGGATGGGAGCAAACTGCCAGTGCTTGACTGAATTAGGAATTCTCAAATGCTTCTAAAGGGAACACTGAATATTTCATTCATTTTACTCACCTCAGTCTGTGTTTGGAACTGCTGGGTTGGTTCAGCTCAGTGGGCTGGATGGCTTATCACTTTGAATCTTGCTTTCTTTGGTCCCACTGGTTACTCAGAAATAAAATTCCAGATGCTTTTGCATCTGCACAATAAAATCCGGTTGACACCAGCAAAGTGTGTTTGACTATCAATACACTGACACACTGAAACAATGAACAAAGTCCTTTGAGGGGCTTACAGAGTATATCGCCACCTGCTTTGGGGATTGAGCTGTTATGAGACATTAGGATTTAGAAGAAAACAGTCATCGTGGCAAGGGCATCATATTTCCAAACAACAGAACACCTGGTGGTTCCCAATTCTTACTCTGAGAAAACTTTCTTAGGTTGGGCAAACAGATGCTATGGAGGACCAGAGCTTCTCTATGTTGAATAGCTGCGGTGAGGAGGGAAAGTTTTGGCAGGTAGGACTTTTCTCAGTCCTGCAGGACTGAGTCATGACAAACAACCCACACCAAAACTCTCTCTTCTGCACAAGAGTTTTGCCCTCCTTTTGAGGAGATCACCCTTCTCATTGCCAAGAACAGGATACTATGGCATAGGGATAGAGCAATAACAGGCTACATTCCAGCACAGTGTTAAACAGATATTAATTGTAATGAGCCTATGTGCTAGATGGTTGCCAACTGATCATAAAAACCGACCAGGCCAGATCCTATGCTTTTAACAGCAGCCTAATCTGCTGAAATCCGCAGATGAAGCTTTTTCTGGCGGGGAGATCAGCATTACCAGCGGCTCATTTCTGGAGATGAAACTGCTGTTAAAGGCACAGAAAGAGGAGACACACTAAACAACGTTGGCGGTCGTAGTTACCATAGATCTACACTACTACTTGTATTAGCTTTCTGCCAGGTTAGTTGTTGCAACTTCCTCTGAAGAAGCTTGGGAATTGTAGTCTGGGGAGAATGATTGGCATTCTCTGTAAGAGGAGGTATTTCCCTTTGTCAGGTTTTTGCGCTTGGCACCCAGTCCCTCTCCCCCTTCAAAACCAGGCCCTTTTGTGACAAGACTCCACGTGAGACCCTTTGCCTGCCCAGGGCTCCTTTCTATTCCCAACTACGCTGACAAGGCAAATAACAAGGCTGGATCATTTGTTAGCACTACCATCATCATGAGCATATGACCCAGACTCCCCCTTTGGTTCTTGCTAGTTTTGCCTGTCTCCATCACCAGACGGTTTGTGGTTTATAGCAGTGGGGAAAGCCTACATTCCCACAGAGCCATTGGCACTGAACAGCAAGCCCCCTCTGTCCTGGCCGGCTTCTTGGCTTTTCATCTTTACATACTAAAAGCAGTCATACTGTATTCGCTTCTTGCACTGCTGCAGTACAGGCAGGGTGCCTGCCGCATGCTTATGCTTCAGGGCCAATGTTGCAACACAGGAAATCTGCCTTTGCTTCTAACACCTGGTGTTGTTGCAGGCGGCCAGATGGCTTCAGCTCCAGGCTGCTGTGATTGATGAGCTCGCTTTTGTCTAGCCCAGTAACTGTCTCTCGCTTTGGGTGCAGATGTTGTCTCCATGTCAATGCTCTTCCCCTCCTGCCTTCCTCTTTGGCCTTGTAACTTCCAATACAGCAAACCTCAAAGATTCAGACGTCAAATCTGCCCTGGACACCAGCAAGTCTCATTGCTAGCAAACAATGCCATACTTGTGTTCTTGAAGTTCGCACAGCCAGGTTGCAGGAGCAGGTGGCAATGGTGTCGCTTAGCAAATCTCCCCACCAAACACGTAGAAAGCAGTTTGAGTTCAAATGTCCCTTTATACTTTTATTTATACAGCAACTATTGGCAGGGGTTGAGCCTCAGACACAAAGTTAAGCCAGGCTGTTCTTTTGCGTTTGATGTATGTTGCTCACTTTCTCTTCATGCCCGGCAAACTAATGACACTCAGGTTATGGAGGACAGACTTTTGCAGAGAGATCAGGAGGCATCGGTTAGCAGAGCTCAGGGATTAAAGCCGTCTCACACACAGCAAAGTGGCCTTGTTAAAAAACTTTCATGGAACAAGGAAAGGACGTCAGCCATTGCTACACACAGGAAGAAACAAGAATCAAGAAAAAGAAGCTGAAGAGAGAACATTGAAAGTAGGAGAGAGCAATCCATAAGCCTTTAACCAAGATAGGTTACAGCAGCTCCCCCTACTGGTGCAGGCCAACATTTACACCCTTTCTGGTTGCAGAAATCAGTGGCTCTGCTCTCATGCTGCTGTTCTTCCAACAGGATGAGCTCCAGGCCTCTATTCTCTCCTGAGTTTTCATCTCTCTCACCTTAGATTACTTAGGGTGTGACTGCATGGCAGATTCGGGGGAGGGAGGCAATCACCATTCTGATTGCTGCTAGTCCACATGGCAGCATGGGCGGGGGAGGAGGTAAAGTTGTCATTGGCCCAAGACATTTTGGTGCAAGCCAAATGGTGCCGTCCATGGTGGTAATGTTGCCTGACATGTTTTCTCCTAAACTGATGCACGATGCATTCGGCTGCATGTGTACATGGTACTGGCTGCATGCCAGGAGAGAATTCCCTCCAGTACCCCAAAAGCACTAGGCCAGCCAGCACCCAGAATAGGTATCAGAGCACTCTCTTCTTTTCCAACCTTCCTCCCTTCTTCTCTGTACCCTTCCCCCAAGCCATAGCTCTGGCTATGATGAGAGCCTCCTCTCAAGAACCCATCTCTCAGCTCCCTTGCCTTGCTTCCTTCCCTGGAACCAGCTATGGGTTTGCTTTTCAAGCCTTTTTCTGCCTTTCTCCCCACCTTGGAACCAGAAGACCGCTGTGTCGTAGCACTCCATCCATCCCATAATCTCTGCAACACTTCTAGCTGCTTCAGCAGATACAAATAGGTAACATTGGCCTTTGGCAACCCTGACCATCAGCCTACTAGACCCCTCCTCCATCTCCTGTTTGTGTGCAGTCAAATCACCTCTAACCTTTCCTCCTTTTTGAGAGCATAGAATGAGAATGGGAGTCCAGGACCCCTCAGTCTATTTTTCCCACGCGGTCTGAGGCCCTGCTCAGTGTCCTGGCACCATGACCAATACAGTGGATGGGTAAGGGAGACAGACAGAGCCTTTTCAGCAACAGTGCCCAGACTGTGGAATCGCCTCTAGGAAGTAGGAAGACCTACTGCAGCCCTAGAAGGGGCACTTCTAGGGGGGCACTCAAGACTCACCTGCTTATGTTATGCAGACAATTGACTCCATGGTAGATGCTGCTTAAGTCAGTCTGTTTCAGTCTGGCTTATTCTAATGCAGTGTCTGAGGTGATTTAACTGGCTCAGCTCTGCTGTTTTGATTGTTGCTTTTATGCTCGTTTTTGGCTGATTGGCTGGTTTTAATGTTTGGATTTATTGCTAGCTGCTTTCCGTGTGCTTGCCTAGAAAAACAAGATTCTCCCTGCCTTACAGTAGAGCCATGCGTCAGCTGTCATGCCTAAACACAGTGACAATCGTTCACCTCTGCAACAGGAAGCACCTCTTTACCAGGCTTTCGTCCTGCAACCATCGCTTCTAGGCGTAAGTAGCATCTGCAAGTGACCTTGGCATACAGATACAGAGTACATCTTGTTCCCCCAAAAAGTCTTATTAAGGGACACCTGGAAACGAGCTGCACAGATGGAGCAGCCTGTGTTGATGTGTGGAGGAGGAGACATATCTGACAACAGAGAGTAAATACACACCAGGGAGCATTAATTCACAGCAGTAATAAACAGTAGATAATTTGAGGCTTGAAATCTCCATTAATGGAAATCTCCATTAACTCCATTATATTCAGTGGAGAACATCGATATACAGTATATAGTTTCTGCCTCCTTGTATTGTGTAGCTATGCAATATTAGGTGTTTCCGTTTTTAGGGGTTGCCATTTTTATCATCTCAAAAGATTTCCACCCCCTTTCTGTGTCTCTTCCTCTCCTACCCCTTCAGGGAAGAATCCTATCAGAACATTGCTCCTAGGAGCAGTGCTAGCCAAGCACTGATGAGCTGTTAGGAAGAGATAATATTTGGACTGAGCACAGATCCCAACAGATCAGTGGTGGCTCCTGATGGGGCTGGGACCTACTAAGGCTTTCGGGTTTTTCATTGTTGTAAGGTGAAGGTGACCCCTGACAATTAAGTCCAGTCATGTCCGACTCTAGGGTGTGGTGCTCATCCCCATTTCAAAGCTGAAGAGCCAGCGCTGGCCGAAGACGCCTCCGTGGTCATGTGGCCGGCGCACCTCTCCTTGCCGCAGCACGTAGCATGCAGCTGGAACACGGAGCGCTGTTTACCTTCCCGCAAGCGGTACCTATTTATAGGACTAGCAATTAGCAGAAGCACCGAAGTGGCCAGAGGGCTACTTAAAGACCAGTCAAGTGGAGGACTACCACCGTCTTACCTGACCCTGCTCCAATGCCGTTTAACAGCAGCCTGACATAAAATGTGAGCAACACTTTCTCCATACCCTCCGTCTCCATGCCAGGAAATACTTGGCCTGCTTAATTTCTATAGGCATGCCCTAGTCTACATTTAAGCATTGATTGAAATGGAAGTTAAGCACATTCTTCAATCAAAGTCCCATTCACTGAAATGAAATCCTTAAGATTTGCTCAGATGTGCCCATAGTGTGAGGCTGCTGTTAAGGCGCAGGAGCAATATAAAAACAAATTGGCAATTCTACCCAGGTGGTAAACTGGATACAAGAATATTTGACTGAAAGATGAGTTAACTGAAAAGTTCAAGGGACTCACTCCCAGATACATGTGCATAGGATTGCAGTCTTCCTATGTAATCCTAAACATATTTACTCAGAAGTAACTTGCACTGATCCCAATTGGGGCTTCTACCCTAGTAGGTACATAGTCTGAATTTTCTAACGACTGTGGTCCTGAAGTTCCAACTGAGGACTGTTAGCAATGGAAGAAAAACATACCCCTGTAGAGAAAGCTCAAATTGCTGTTTTCGCCTTTACCTTTTGCATACTTATTAGTTATAAATCAAAAAGATTTTTGACTGAAGACAGCTTCATCAAAATATTTTGTTTTTCAAATGTTGAAAGCTCAACAACGAAACCAACCCATTATTTGAGCACTTGACATCACCTCAGCTTGCACAGTTCTTTTTAACTGTCTTGGGGAAAGGATGTTTATATAATTTGCTAAAGAAACCTGAACTGTTCTAGTCCATTTACATTACTGTCTGCCTTGCGAAGGTTCCAGCAGACAAAGGAAAAGGGGCATTAGGATTCTTTTTTCAATTGAAACTGAATACCACAGCAAGCTCCTGCTCAGAAAACAATGAATGAGTAACCGGAAGGGGCCACTTGCTCGCAGACCTCGTTAAAAGCAAGGCAAGATGGATTTCCTGAATCGATAGACTCTCAGCAGAGAGAACACCTGACAATGGAAGAGGCTTTTAGAAAGCTGAGTCCAAATTGCTCCTGAACCAAACCACTCTAGATAGCATCCAACCTCTATTTCCCTCAATTATGTGCAATAATAGCTGCCAGTGGATTAGTTTGGTGTTTTGTTTTTAGTATGTAGCTCCACTAATTTAATCAATCATTCTACAACAGTACATGAATATACGTATGTGTGGCGTATGGTAGAAGCATCCCATTCAAATTCAGAAACGTTTCTATGAATGGAAAAGCAGAAAGAGGCAGCCTCTTGAGAGTGTGGCATCATCACCACAAGGTAGGCCCTTTCAGAGCAGTAGGATAGCCACATAAAAGCATGTAGTTTCAAGTTTCCTATAATAGAAATCTGAGGCAACATTACAGCAAAGACCAGACCCATGAGTCATTATTTAGTACCTTTCTTGACTGATGATCAGATTACGCCGTCAGCAGAACCAGCAGAGAAAGTTGTGTGTACTGTATGTGTTTTGTGCGTACAGCACATTTGAGCATCAGACACTACTGAAAATGAGAGAAGCCACTTAGGACACAATCCAGCCATAGGCGAGCACTTTATAGTCATTTACATTTACTCAGAAGGAAGTAACACTGTCAGCACAATCCTATGCAAATCTACTCAGAAGTAAGCCCCATTGCATTTAATGGGACTTACTTCCAGTTAAGTGTGCATGGAATTACAGCCTGTGTTCAGTGAGGCTTACTCCCTCTTGTGTATTTAGCAATGACGCCCAACCTATCAATTTCAATGACAGAGTTATGCCATGCACAGATATCTTTGGTTTGTTTGTTTTACTAAAAATCTCACTTCACACCTGGATTTTCAAAACATTTTTAATTGAATTGCATTTATTACAATATATATTATTTGCATTCAGCTCATCATCAAAACGAGATGTTACTTTGTTTTCTATAATTCATTGCACTAGTGCATACTTATACAGAGAAAGGAGTATCCAGAAACAAAACAAGTCCTAAAATTAAAAATAATAATAATAAAATACCCCTGTATTCTCAAATCACAACAGCAGTATCTGATTTTCATCATGTTATGCATCTCCACTTCACATAGCACTGGTGGAGCTCAATAGCCACCACATGTATGAAAATCAACAGGGATTCACTTCTTGCATATTCTAGTTTAGAAGATGGAAGAATCTATAAACAGAGCGTATATTGGTTTTGTGTCTGTGCATTTATGGTGCATTAGAAAAGGTACCTTTTTTTCTGTAACAGAAAACCACAGAAAGCAAAGTCAAAAGAGGGTTGTTTTTCTTTCATAGAAAGAATAAGTAGTCATTCAGCCATTTCATGCTTCTTGTGTTCTTTGGGAATTCAACAATGCAGTTTAAAATGTGCATTAAAACTGCTCAGCCAAAGTGAAACTATTTAGAAATTGTGTATTTGCAGCTAAATGTTTCTTCTTTCAGTAACAGCAAAGCTTAAAAATGTCCAAACTATTCTCCTTAATGCCCAACAACCAGTGTCATAAATGTGAGTACAGTGAAATGTACCTGCTGGTACTCTGTGAGACTACATTCAAAGGTCACGGGGGTAGCATCTCTGGCAGAGTACAGTCTATACAGGTAGGACTTCCGGTTTGCTTAAAATAGTAACTTGACACGAGATGTGTTCACTGTAACTGCATTTATTATTATTAATAATAATATTCTAGTGGCTAGATGTGCTGAGGTTTCTGCGAGTGGTTTTACACGAACTGGCAGGTTCACATCTTCACTTAGATAACATCACTATGCTGTAACTGTTGGTGAAGATGTTTGTTACTTCCCAGATGCATCATTCTATCTCCTACAACCACAGAAGACCCAAGTAGCTTCCAGGTCAGTTGGAAGGCAACGTGAGTACTGGAGTCCTGCAAACATTTATTGGTGAAACCGAAAGAGTCCTAAAAATAAGGTCAAGGGCCAACAGCCTGCAAGATCGAGAATTCCCTTCTCAAATGGCTAGGAAAATTTGTTTTTTTTCTTCATACAACAAGGCTACAAGGCAGCCGAAGTTAAGCAGTACTGAGCTGGGACTCACTGATCTGTGGGAACTCTCACATTCTTAGAATTCACTTTGACTGGCTCATGACCAAATGGATCATGCCACTGTGACTGAGAACAAAACTATTTTATAATGTGGCAAGTCTATTTTTACAGTTCAATAATTAAATAGCAAGTCTATTAAATATATGAACAAGAGGAGGCAGTCTATAATAAGAGAAATGTCTCTCTCAAATTGACTGTTATCTTTGCAGATGGGTTGCCCTTGGCTTTATGGCTCCCAAGCTAATATTTTTGGTTTATAAAGTTGCCAGGTCTAGGACCATGGCCTGAGATTTTAAGACTAAAAATGGCATTCCTTCATTTATTAGGTCAATGTTTGTTTTTCAACTGCTGGCTTATATACAGTATATGCACCCCAATTATATCCAAAATTTACTTTTGTGAGAATCAAGGTATTTTCACAAATGATTGAGAAAAAAAAAATACCGTACATTTACCAATTCCCACAATTAATGATGTTCCCATTACATTAATTAATGCACACTGAGCATAATTTTACACAATGTGTAAAACTGAAATCATGACCAAGTCCTATTGAAGGTAAAAGGAACTTGCAGCCCATCCCTATGCATGTTTACTCAGAAGTAAGTCTCACTGAATTCTGTTAGGGGATATTCCTAGGTATATGATCTTAGAAATGGAGCCTTAATTGAAAATAATTCAAGTTCAGCTTTAGCTGGATTGTGCCTAAGCTTACATTATATCTGTTTCGGTGCAAAGACTGCCCACCCACCCATAGCTATTGCAGGAGATGTTCAACCTCATTGCATATGCAAATGCTCTGACCTGGCTAAGCAGTTTTCTACAGATATATCCCCAGCTGGAGGGGGGAACCGCATGTGCAAATGGGTTCTGCACACGTACTTCCCCTGTCCAATTCAATGACTTGGCCTGCACATAAAGAACTCTTTTAGAAATGCTAAAACTCTGCCAATCAGTTTGAGAAGGAGTTGGATTCAGACTGCCCCCCCCTTTCAAACAGCTGATCACAGTGGGATGTTAATTATTTTGAAAGGGCTCGGTGTGCACTCCTTTGGAATTGGAGCACTTCAAGCAACATGGTGCATGAGACTACAGTAATAATGAATGCAGGTTAAGTATCTTGCAGAATTAAACCCAGCAGGATAATAGTTTGGCAGGACTGGATGGCATAGAAGGCAAAGGTGAGATTGCCCCATTGTGTTTCACGTAGCCTAGAGAGACCTTAACAAGTTCATCAATCCTCAAACTAATTTCACTATCAATGGAAAAAGCACCACTGACGTTGACAGGAATATAATCTAGTACAGAGTTAATGTATTTCAATGATCTGAGATGTACCTAACCTGCTGGATTGTGGGTTTTTATCCCAAGTCAGTCATGACTCACAGCCCAATCCTAACCAACTTTCCAGCATCGATGCAGCCTCAATGTAGCCCCGATGTAAGGGAAGAACAAACATTCCCTTACCCCGAGGAGGCCTCCTCGACTTCCCACCACCACCTCAGGATGCAGCACACGCCCCATTGGCATGATTGCATCAGTGCTGGAAAGTAGTTTAGGATTGGGCTGCCAGTCATATAACAAAACCAGTGGAACAAGTTAAACACAACTAACTTACCAGTAAGTCCCTTTCAAAGTTATGCGGCAGTCACAACTATAGCTGGATTGAGGGCATTGTATTTCCTTAGGAGTTATTGAGATGTAATCATGAAATACAATAAAAATGGAACACCAAGATATCCATTTTAGATTAGATCTACACATTATGTTATCACGTGTCTGTAAGCCCAATCCTATCCAACTTTCCAGCGCTGATGCAACTGTGCCAACAGGATGTGCACTGCATCCTGTGGAGGGGGTGCTGTCATGGAGGCTTCCCCAAGGTAGGTGAACATTTGTTCCCTTACCTCGGGGCTGAATTGAGGCTACATCAGCCCTGAAAAGTTGGATAGGATTGGGTCCACAGGCTCATACTGAATCCAGAAAGGTGGATTTGAAGTGCAGAAGAGCATCTGGGAGATAAGGGTTGCTCAATCCTCCCCAGATTGCACTTTCTCCCCTGAAACTACTTCTCCCCAGTCATTTTTCTCCCAGTGGGGATTACTTCTGGTCTCAGAGCCCAACCAGGAGAAAAATGGCTAGGGAGCAGTTTAGAGGGTAAACTATGATTACAGGAAAGAGTCTGCAACCCCTCACATGCCCCCACTATGCTTTGCATCTCCCCAAACCCACCTCCTCTCTTTTTACAGGAACTTGGCAGCAAACTGATTCCACACCTGCCACCTTCATTTTAGATGCCCTTCAGTCTCTACCTGACAATAGCTATACTCTAAACCTAACCTTCCAATAAATATTGGTAAAAAGAAGCAACTTTAAAAAAACATATTTGTAGGGTTATTTGGTATATGATCAGTAAAAGCCTTTGTTTTCAAGAAGG
This sequence comes from Plestiodon gilberti rubricaudatus, assembly GCA_026170595.1. NCBI lineage: Eukaryota > Metazoa > Chordata > Lepidosauria > Squamata > Scincidae > Plestiodon > Plestiodon gilberti. The sequence continues at coordinate 119,916,655 of JANXHW010000001.1, read as the reverse complement.
CCTACAACTTGTCAAAGCAGTTCTCTGAAAAATTATCTAGATATTTTTTACTCGGAATACATACCGTTAAATCTCAAACCAGTCAAACATCAAAAGGCAACAAAACAAAATCATAACTGATAGTAAATGTGCAAAATCGGAGAAATACAGAATTGAAAAAGAGGAAATTCTCCATGATGCCTGGTTGTGTTGTATGCCTCTGAAATCATAACAATATAAAGCTGGGGGAAAATACAGCAAGGTATTTTCTAAGAGCATCCACAACCAACAGGACAGTTCCTGTCATAGCTACAGATAGTGCAATTAAAACATGTTGGCCCAGTGCTGCAGCTCTCTTGAAGAGTCTAACAAGCAAATAAAAGCTGTGTCCTGAAATCCGTTTTCTTGCACTTCAGTCTAGATACCCGCACATGACGTATCTGTCAGTTGAAAATGGCATGTGTGCATTTAAATGGCCCCACTCTCCTTTGTGAATACACAGAAGGAACACCCCAATAAGGTGCAAGCCCATGCCTCTGCATATCTCCCACTGATTGCAACGCATGTATGCCACTCAAGCATGTATGCCATATGCCCATTCAAGGACATATGTTCTATTCGAGTACCTAGGCCTTAGCACCAAAAAAGAATGTCCTAAGGCATGTCCTTAAAGGTATTGCAATGCAGGACAACCAGTGTGTCCAATTATTCCAATGGGATTAATCCTTGAATAAGGACTGCAAATTCAGACCCAATCCTTACTGCAAACTCTTACCAGGATGAAGATGAGCCAACACAGCAGCACCTCCATGCAACAGACAGCGTAAGTGTACTCATTGCTTTTGTTTACTTACAGTGTACCGGTATGTTGCTTTCTCTACAGTATTTCCCATACTGATAACACACAGCTTTTAAAACCCCTTCAAAGCAGGTTGGCAGTTCCATTAGGGATGCTAGAGAATGGGCAACACATTCAGCCAATGCAAAGGTGTACAGTTCTAATGATTACAGCCATGCTACATAAGTTTCGATGTTCCGAAGATAATAGACCACTTGACATTCGTTCAATAGATTTGATCATTTTTTTGTTGATCAAATATTTATATTGGGTTTTTTTCCCTTATGAAAATGGGTCTCTCTGCTCTGAGGCTAAAATTACTGCATTCTTCTCTATCCTGAACAGTTAGGGTTAGAAGACCCTGGTGATGCCTTCACCATTATCCCACCATTCGTACTGAAGTTAGCATGGAAAAATTGAAGACAACGTAGGATTTGCTTTTGGGAATCCTGGCACTTAAAATGTCCTTTCACAATAAGACTACATGGTATATCTTGAACGTAATGCTGGAGAAGAGCTGGGAGTGCAGCATTCAGAAATGTTACTTGAAAGGACAAAAAGGAATTTCTGAACTGACATTTAACAAGTGTTCACTACATCCCAAACTCCAAGTGAACGGTAAGTGGCAAAATCCACTTAATCCACTGTTTTAAGCAGAAAACACTTGATTCTTCTGCCGGGAAAATTCAGAAGCCGCTACGGCTCACTAGAATGAATATCCTGGTTTTCAAATGGTGGCAATGGTTCCCTCCAGTATGTGAATTGACTGTAGGTGTCAGAGCATGGGAAGTCTGAAGAATGGCTTCGTTTCAGCAAGGGAAATACATGATCTACCACTTCACAGAGTCTCACGTACCTGGGGAAAAAACACACACACCAATATATTACTTAGCATTTTTGTACACAATGATAATAAAAACCTCAAGGATTGCAATTTATGTTTTTGCCCAACTTTTAAGATACAATAATTAGTAGGGAAAAATACGATAGAACCATAGATCCATTGTGCTGGATCCCAAACGTTTGTGAAGCAGCAGGCCATCATTGGGAGCGACTTCCATCCACAGAAGGAGAACTGCATGTACAACTCTCTTTCCATTCATGACAACTAAGCACCACGCCGCCAAAGCATCTAGCCTGCTTACTTCTGAACCATGTGTGAAGATGTGAAATGCTAAGGAATTTTTACAGGGGGAGCACAGTATTGATTCAAGACTTAAGTTCAGCAACACATCTGTAGATGTGTAGAAAAATAAGATTGGGGGCAAGACTTGCTGACTTGACTTGCTGAAGCTGTACTGCTAATGGTTAAAAAAAAGTGTCAGTTGGCTCTCAGTGATTAGTCAGTAAGCAAATAAAAAAAGCTTAAGGGAAGCCTCTATGGGGGGAAATGCTCAAAGCAAAGTCAAGTGAAAATAAAGGCTGCAATCCTATCCACAATATCCTAGGAGTAAGCCCCATTGGCAATAAAGGAACATATTTCTGAGCAGACGTGCATAGGATTGGGCTCAAAGTTTATATAGTCAGTTCTCTGTTGGCCAGCCCTACTAAAAAAAAGCATGAAATTAGGACACAAATCCAGCTGGTAGACAGAAAACAGGAGCCCTGGGAAGGCTATGTAAAGGCACAGTTGGGTCAGGCACTTTGGCAGTTCCCTGTGGGATCTGCACCCTGCAAGATATTGAAAGGAGGGCTATGGACATTCTGACATTGTAACTAAGACTAGAGCAGCTCACCGACTGAAAATATTTTAACCCCCTCAACAATCACTTATCATTTTTCAGAATTTCAGCTTCTGAATCCCAGAAAAGAACCGCTTACCAACTATCCCCCTCAAACCATCCACTTTATGATAGCATGAGTGAACAAGCCTATGAGGCAATGATGATCTTTAAAAAGAAATACTGAGTTTCAGGAGAGATCTGGTGTGAGAAGTTCATATGAGGAAGCTCTGGAAAGGTCTTGTGCGTGTGTGAGCGAGCAAGAACGCTCAAGGGCAGCTGGAGAAAGGGCCAACTGAGGAAATGGGTGTGGTAGGGAGGGGAGTTAGCAATTCACTCCCAATAATTTTTGATGCTATAGCTCTTTTTTCAAAGGGGATTAGTCAAATTCATAGAAGACAAGTCTATGAATAGCCGCTAGGCATGATGGCTATACACTATCTCCAGGTTCAGAGGCAGTATGCCTCTTCATACGCTCTTCTTGTGTTCTTATGTGTCTTTCTGAGGAACTACAAAAGGATTTCTTAAAGAAGTGTGTCCTTTTAAAATATTAGTTCAAGAAAAATGGGAATGCTACATTTTAAGTGATACCATATTATAAATCGAAGAGAGATTACATTGCACGTAAACTTGGTAATCTGAAGTACATTATTGCAATCTGATTTCAAGACAGTCCTGTTAATTTTTGCTGTACCCTTCGGCATCAAAAGGCTTACAGAAAGGGAATATCTGGCTCATGAGACATTAGGAGCAAGTGGATACTCACGAGGAGATGTTGGTTTTTGCATGCTCTTGAATTAGCTCTCCTTTAGGATTAACAGTGAATATTCTGTTTAGAGAAACTCCCACTTGTTTGTATGAATACACATCCTAAGTAAAAATAAGTAAAAGGTTAGGGTTTCTGCCAGAGCATAAACCAAAATTAATCTTCATTCATATTAATCCATCAAAATATATAGTTTAGATGGTGGCGGCCAACCTTTCAACATGAAGGCTCCTGGACCTTTAACGGTTGTATAGGTGAATGTATCCGATTTCCCATTATGAAGAGATAAGCTCTAAACATGAAAATGTTTCCTCCCACTTTTCAGCTTGTTCAGGCTATCACTCTCACAAAGAAGAACGTACATGTAATGGAAGCTTCCAGTAGCTAGGCTTCCACTGAAGAAGTGCTACCATCCTGTGCGAATGTAACCTTTGGGAATTGGTATACCTCCGAAAGCTTACTGATCCTTCTCTAACACAGTTTTCACTTCACCATTCCATGACTGTATTAAAGTTCATACAAGATTCTTGACACACAAGTGAGGAGACACTGGAAATGGTAGGGCTAAAGAAAATGGCTGCCATTTCTGACATTAGCCCCTTTTATCCTGAAGATCCTGTATGAGTTGTTCTTTGTCCCCAAGGCCACTCATTCTCTCTCTCACACACTCATGGGCCGGCGGAGTGAGTGCTCTGCCAGCCTAAGGAGTCACAAACATGCTGTAAAGCATGTTCGCAGCTCCTTGTAAGTGGCGCTGGTGTTGCTCACTCAGCCGCTGCAGGTAGGTCCCGTGCAGGGGCAGGGGGAGGGTGGACAGGGCAGGCAAGGGAGGGGGTCATTGGCTGGCCCAGGCTGGAAGAGGGTGGAGATATCGGCACTAAGTTGCGCCGATATCACCGCTTACACCAGGGGAAGGGGACAAACCCTTCCCTCGAGGTGAGCCTGGCATGCACCGCAATCTGTGAAGGATGTAGTGGCTGGCCATTTATGCCGGCCGCACAAACGTACGCAGGATTGCGCAAACATGCACACACTTATCCCAATAAGAACGTGTCCAATTAGCTCAATGTTTGGAGGAATGAGCCAAAAAGAAATACAGTAATCAATAGTAACATTTCTGTACTTCTTTGAGTGCTATTCACATGTAGGTGTTTTGGGAGTGGAAAGAAGTTTGGGCACCCTGATTCAGCATGACCAAGATCCACAAAACAGACAATGCTCTGAACCTTCACCCCCTGAAGAAGCCAGTCAAATGTTCTAGAACTAGATGAAACGTTGGGAGACTAAAAAAAACGTTTGTTTTAGTGTTTTAACACTTCTCTGTTTTATATGGCTTTTAAACTCAAAAACGTATATTGTCAAGATTCCAGTGGCCATGAAAGTCTCGACAATCAAAACAATGTTTGTGCTAACTCCCATGCTCACCTCTTCTAATCCAAACAACAAGACCAGGAATTGGTAGGATGGCAAAGTCCATATGGATAGGCTTACCAGATCCATACCGGGACAGAGCGTTAGACCTTTAGGAGAAGGAATGTGGGCAGATGTAGCTTGTTAAACCCTTAGAGTACAATCCTAGGCAGGGCATGTCTACTCAGAAGCAAGCCCCGGGTTGCACTCTGTCCTGGTATGGATCTGGTAAGCCTACATATGGACAAATGCTGTGCAAACCCCACATATAACATTACCATTTTTTTATTTTTACAGGAACTGCTTTCTGCACTTCTAACTAAAGCAGGAACCCAGCAATACATGAAGTTACTATTTGGATGAAACCTGAAGAAATAATATTATAATTGGTACTTACAGCAGCCCTGTTGCCAAAGGCAGCGTAAAAGGGTTCTGAGTTGGGGTGAAACAAGTTTTTGATATCAGTTAAACACTGAACTTTAAACTTCTCTGGCTTCTTCTCTATCACTTCTCTGGAATAAACCAGCACAGAAAAAGAGCATGTTTTAGGAGCACCCTGCAAATGCAGCTCAATCAGTTTTCTGAGGCTGTATGAAAGATTTCAACAGACCAGGTTCCAGCTGCCAAAAACAGGATCTAGAACTTCATAAAGAAACAAGTTTTCAGGGTCTGCAGAGAATCCCAAGGAAACTCAGAAGACACAACAAATGGGAGGAAATACCAGGTGCAGGGATTTTATACCCAAAGAAGGCACACATGCTGTTAATTGGTGTCTCCTGCATTTAAAGGAACATGGATTTTAGAGGTTTGTGTCAGGCATGATGTTACATCCCTTTTGATTCTCATTTTAGCCAAGGCAGGAATCCAGTTATTGTTTATCAATCTTAATTCTTCTTTGCGATCTTGTTGTTCTTTTGAACTTGTTTTTAGAACTTTCTTTCTTTTGAAAGACTTGTTGGAACATTCTGTTCACCATGGCTTTTAAACCCCAAAACCTGTTTCTTTATTATTTCAATGGCCATGAAAGAAAGCCTTAGTTTTAGGTATCTAGAACTTCATTTATAAACAAGTCATAGTTTGGCAAACTACCCTTTATGGGCCCGCTTCTACCACAGTGGGCCCCAATATAGTCACTCTGTCACCACCTCATAAAATCTATGGGCACAGAGGTGATTTCAAGGCTCAGCAGTGAGTCTTTCTGAGAGCACTAGGCCCTTGGCAGTTGTCTAGCGATGCTGACCCCTGGCCATGGCCCTACCTCTGGAAAGTTCTTGAAGCTTCTACAGATAGATGGCATGAGCAAAAATAAGGAGCATGATCCTAAATCCAATCTTTTAAATCTGTTTGATTTCAATGAAAGAGAGTGAAATTTAATTAGTCCCCTGAAATTATGTTCACCAATGAAAACAAAACACAAAAATAGATAAGATTTCCAAATCATGCTATGCTGTATTCGACATCTATGAGATTTAGAAAAGAGAATCAACTGATTTAGAAAACAAAACCAACCAGTAAGCTCCTTTTCAATAAAGCTGTCTAGCAAGCTTGCTGGTATTCAAGATTAATTTAAAAAATGCTGTTTCATGGACAATTTGAAAAATTTGGCTCACAGGCTCAAATTGAACTACAGTTAGTTTTGACTACATTCCAATGAAAAGTTTAGTCAGGACTCTTGAAGTATCATTGCTTTCAGTGGGGTTTAGTCGTGATGACTCCCTTCAGCTGGATTGAAGCTATAGACCAATGAGACAATAACTAGCAGCAGAGGCCATGGGGTCACTGAAAATTACATTGGTTCCTCAGTGATAATTAGTGGCCCACTCTAATTAGTGGCCCACTGGCCTACTCAGGTCTCATCTTGTAGTAAAAATGTACAGTCTTTGTAGGTGAAATACTGAAAATATTTCAAACAAACAACAATGGAAATAAGCCAACAGGACAACCTCTTCACCACCACCCTGTGAATTTTCTAAAGTTACAAGATCCAACGTTACTGTACCTGTGGAAAGCCGAGAACAAACTGCTAGGACTCAGCAAGACGGGACCTTGAGGTAGCACCGTTCCCCGCTCGTTCACCCAGTGCAAATATCCGCGGGTCATATCTGCCATCCCTATAGCACGTGCTGAACAGTACAGGAACTTATACCCATTTCTGTTTTAAAAAGAAATAATTTGATGTCATAAGCATCACAAAACATTTGAAAACACTTTTCACAATCAAACCACGAGGGCTGTTTTTTAAGGGCTATTATCAGCCACATTAACACTTAAGTTGTGAGCTTACGTTGCCTTTTAATACCTACCATGTAGAGAATAAATTGTGTGAGGATGGTAACATAGCCTTCCATCTCAGGAATGTCTCCACAACAGTATGATGCTGAGCACCATGGTAATCAGGGCCACATTAGCACAAAGGCAGCAACGTCATTCATAGATACTGTATGTGTATGGAAAAATCAATTTCCATACAATTTAACTGTGCATGGAATTACAACTCAGAAGACAGGGCTGGCCCTAATTTCAGGCAGTTTACTGGCCTTTCAGGCAGTTAACTGGCCTAACTTCAGGCAGTTGTCTCAAGACAGCAAATTTAACAGCCCAATCCTATTCTTCCCCCCCCCGGGGGGGGGAGCATAGCGGGAGGTTTAAATTCCCTTTCCCCTGCAAAGCCTTCCATTCCACAATGGGACTCCTCAGAGAAAGGGGGCGGGGAGGCTGTTGCCAGAGGGGATAGGATCCAGCGCATGCCATTGCCGCTGGATCCACTCCTCCCTCAGTCTCCCTGCCCCGTTCCTCCCTCCAGTCCTGCGCAACCCAGAAGTGGGTTTGCAGTGAGCACCGCGCCCGCCAGAATCCCCGGAGTGTCACTAAGCCCACCGGTGAAAACTGGTTTGTTATATGTTGCTTCACTTAACATCAGAGTTTCCAGAAACCTATCTATGACGTTAAGTGAGGACTTGCTGTATTTGGCATGTTTTTATATTTTTTTTACTGTCAGTGGAAGTTCCATTTGCATTTTCAACCAAACTGTGTGGCAGGAGAGATAGAATAGTGGACTGCTCATCGTCACCAAATGTCAAAATCTCTTTTTTAAGTAAACATGTTTAAAAAGCAGACGTTTAAGACAAGATCCCCACGTTGACAAAAGAGGTATATTTTTTTCCTGTGGAAACGTATTCTGTGCTGACATATGCAGAAGATACAAACATTCTCAGAAAACCCTGGTTTCAGTGACAGATGAGGTAATATACTCACTGGCTCACTTTATGGTACAACTTAGCAATGCCTTGATGTGTCCAGTCTTTGCCAAGCGTGGGTAAAATATGGCCTAAAGTATCTGACCTGGAAAGAGAGTGGATAAAACAAAACAAAAATAAATGGACTCTAAGAAATAAACTAGTGAGTTATAATACAGAACAAGATTATACAGTATTGTCTTTAAACAAGATCTGAAGCTTTCATGGCCAGCAATGATACAGGAAGAAAGAAGCATCTCAACGGGTTTAAAAGCCATGTATTCCATAACAAGTTAAAATTAACTAAAAATCAAAAACAATTTAAAAAAATTAAAACTTGCATGGTCATTACGTTTCGTTCAATATCTATGAACTTCCTCAGATAACAAATACAGAGCCAAAACTGGCTGCAAACAGATGTTACCAAGCATAAGCAGCCACTTCTTATATACTAAAACAGACCCGCCCAAAGCTGACAAGGCTTTTAAACCTGTGGAGATGCTTCTTTCTTCCTGTAGTATTGTCTTTGTTATTATTTTAAAGCAACAAGAATAATATTAAACGTTTCTATCCTGCCTTTCCATATAAAGGCAAGTTCCCTTCGAGGAATTTTTATATCAAAGAATGAGTCAGGGTCAACCTGAGAGCCCAATCCTATTCCCCCCCCCCCCCCGCTGATGCAGCGGCGTCGAAATGGCAGCCGCTGCATCCTGTGTGAAGGGGGCGGACCGGGAGGCTTCCACAGGGCAAGGGGATCTTTCAATCCCCTTACTCCTGCACAAAGGCTCTCGACCCGCAATGGTTCTCCTCGGAGCTACACTAGCAATTTAGCTAGCATAACTCCAAGGGGAGGAAAAGAGCGGGGAGGCTGCAGGGGAGAACTGTGGCAGATCCTCCCTCTTCTGCGGCCTCCCCGCCCTCCATTACGCCCTCCCCATGGGAAAAATGTTCAAATTTTCAAGGGCAAATGGCAGTTATGAGAAGAGGGGTGGGAATCTGAATTTTAAAACAAGCATACTAGCTCCGATTATGAGCTCTTGTTAGAATGGTTCAATGACCTTTGTGTATTACTATTGTGTCACATGATGGAACTAAAATGCAATTTTTAAAAACTATAAAGCATGTCAAAAAAAGCAAATAAAATTCCAGCACAAAACCATGAGCTCTAAAAGGCCAAATTAAAATGGCCTTTAATGGCCAAATTAAAATGTTTCCAGTAAGCATAGAAAAGAACACAAAATTTTGTCAGGTGAACTTCTTTGGGGAGGGCATTTCAAAGGCAGAGTGCACAACTCAACTTTTCTTGCTTTGTCGGAAAGTTTAAAAAAAAATGATTTCTAAAAGAGAAACTTGGTAGTACGAACCCATGCTGCAAATATACCTTGTGATTGTGCCATCAATGTCAGAAATAATAACCTTGTCATCCCAGTTCCACAAGTAAATGGTGCCTTCACAGCGACAAGTTCCTTGGTACTGTGTTGTTACACTAAAAATCACATCATTGGGACCATTCTTAAGATTTAGACTTTTCTGTTAAAACAACACACACACACGAACACAGAAAAAAACAAAGCCAGAGTTCAAACTATGCATGATGACAAGCCAGATGAATCATAATAATGTTATAACAAACTTTTAATACTGTATAATCAGTGATCTGGCATGGTCTGAAATGTACAAGTCAGAAACAAACAAACAAACAAACAAACAAACAAGCCTCTTCTACAACAAGAAGAGGATCTTATTGCTGGTTTTTACCTCCTGCCAGTATACTCACTGAATTTCTAAAATAAATATACCTTCCTAGGTTTGCTTTATCATCCTTGCTGTCTTGTGACACAATTAACAAAAAAGCCTCCAAACAATGCACAGAAAAATAGAACAGTTCTTTTGCAAGCCAGCGAGTGATGATATTCACTGCATGAATCCACATCTATCAATCTATAAAAATGCATATTTGAGGGAGATCTACAGTATTTTATGTTTCTCTTTTGTTTAGATTGTTTCTGAAATTATTTGTGAGCCACTGTGGATGCCTTTTGAGGAGAAAAAGATGATACAACGTTCTCCCTCGGTATCCGTGGGCTCGGCATCCACAAATTTCACTATCTACGGATTTCAAGCAGCAAAAGCTCTTAGCATATAGCCCTGGAAGACTGCTGCCAGTCAGCAGAGATAATATTGGCCAAGATAGCCCAGTGCTTGGCTCATTATAGCTTCATACCATGGCAAGGGCAGGAGAAGTTTGCAATTTGGTACTGTGAAGCTGCAGTCCTAAGCACACTTACCTGGGAGTAAGTGCCACTGAGCACAATGGAACTTATTCCGAGTAAACACACATAGGCTTGTATTGTAAGTCACATTACTGTCATCTGCAAGTTGTGATCTGATAAAAGGTTGACGTAAAAATAACTCACAAGCTGCTCTGAAGTGAGTCGGAGGGTCTTTTTGTAACCTACTCCAGGCAATAATGAGATATGACTTGACGTTGCTGGCAATGACCCAAGGGCTTGTTTTGATGTTCTAGGTTCATCATCACTTGAGGAAGACTCATCTTTGATTCTGGAACATCACACACACAAACCTTTAGCGAATATATTTAGGCATCTAGTAAAATGCATTAGAATAGAACAATAAAATGCAAGAAATGATTTTCTGTACTGCCTTCTGTAGGGAAGTCTGGTGCTACAAAAAGTGTTTTTATAAATTTAGCTGTTAAGAATTCTTAGTTCTTCATATGCACTATTATTTGACTACTCATGACTGCATTTTCTCTAGGTCTTTACTTCTTCATATTCTACTTATATTCCTCATTTATAAACAAATAATTCCATAGGCCCCCCCACACTCACACACACACACTAATGTGCTAATGCAAATAAGAAGGAATTTTAATCTTAAATATAAAGAAAAATTCTTCCACTCAATAAGTATTTAACTCATTTGGAAATAAACCTATGGTATGCCTAATGGAGCTCTCCAATAACCATCTAACCGGTATTTTTCACCCAGAGCTGAATTTAAATGATTCTTTGATATATATTTTTCTCTTTGAACAGATACAATTAAGTCTCACCAACTTGGATGCTTGTATACAATGTTCAATTAAATGAGACACTGCTGAATATTTGAAACTTGTCAAAGGAAGAACCCTGGCTTTGTACAAAGAATGATTTAATGCCAAACAGGACTTTCATCTTAATAGATCATTGGTAAGTCCTGCTGAATTAGCAAAATTATTGTACAAACATGACGTTTCAACATCAGTTCAGCAATGCTTTGCAATGGAGGCAAAATCTGCCTTCCATTCCTAATGGCAGAGTCTGTGCAATATATAGGGGGAGGGATAGAGTCCCTCCCTCTTATCATCCCACTTATCGTAATGGTGAGCATTTTGCTAACAGGCTTGAGGCCAGCATTTGATGCAGGGGTGCTCAACAATGTAAGTACTCCTGTTTGAATTGCTCCAAGCACAGCCCACTTCAAGAAGCCCCCCCCCCTCAATTCTGTTCACACCCCTGCCCTCTGCTGTTACCTCACCCATCAAAATGAGACTCATATGTCCTTGGGGGAGGTGGATGAGGTAGCAAGTGACAGAAGGCTCACATATGCACTCTTCAAAGTTTAAAATCAAGTGCCTGGAGAGCCACTTCAAGGCTTTCTGTGTGTTCCATTTTAATTGCGCTCGAAGGGCAGAGCTCATTTTCAGGAGAAACACAAAAAGCAGCTCACCTATCTCTATTTCCTAGGTTTTGGTAGCCACGTCAACACTGGATCATTTATTTATCCCTCTATCTACAGTATTTGTTTTGTAAATCAGGTTATCAACACTTCTGATGATGTGACGAGCATATATTTCCAAACGACATCCTAGACTAGGCCATCCTCAATTCATGGTCATTTTACTCTGTTCTCAAGGTTTAGTAATGATCCATATAGGCCACATTTGGAAAGTAAGCATAGAGGTTAACTTGAGCGTATCGAGCACTGTCCAACCACATCCACCACCACAGGGAGGATGTTGACAGCACAGCAGCTATTATTAAGAATTTGCCACATCTTCAGACCAAGAAAGGGACTTCCCAAAGATCAAACTCATGAGGCCATTCCATGGTTTGGGCCTTTAAAGGGATCTAGTACTCCGTTGAAAGGCAGCTGATTTCCAGGTTTATGGTCCAATTTATTTATTTATTTATTTATTTACAGTATTTTTATCCCACCTTTCTCCCCCGAAGGGACCCATGGCAATACCATGGGATGATGTCTCCTGGGATTTTCCCAAGAGGGCCATTTGAAAAAAACCCACCCAAATTGGCTTCTTGAATTTATTAGGCTTAAATTATGCCTAATAATTTAAACACAGCTCTGCTATATAATTTTAAGCTATATAAATTAGAAATGCAGAGAGATCGCAACACTGAATTTGTTTCTTTATGTCTTTATTGAAATCTGGGACAATTTCTTTCAAGTCTTTGAAATAGTAATGTTCCTGTTCTGCTTTGTTGTGTGAATATCTTCTATTCTTGGTTTGCTATCGTTTGCTTTTATAATCCTTGGTCAATTGTATGTATAATAGACTTCTGAAGTGTTCATTTATTTTGGGAAACCTCACAAAATAGAACAATGGGAGAGGAAATGTCTTTCCATCGGAAACACACCCTCACCAGCTATAACACTCCGACACTCCCCCTTAATTACATTGCGTGAAGATCCATCCCACACACATACATATAAATATGGAATCTCCTCAATATACTATTTCTCATTACAGTTTTCAGCAAAACAAAATTTCTCCGGACATATTTTTACCACAGTTAGTAAGGCCTGCTTAGGGTTATTTTTGTGTGTGCGCCTAATAAAGTCTCAAATTCGCCAGAAATCACTGACAGCGCAATCCTATCCAACTTACACCACCGGTGTAACCAGCAGGGGAGGGCAGGGCAGGAGGCTTTGGAGGGGAGGGGAGATTTAAATCTCCTTTGAATCCCCCTTTGGAGGGGATTTGAATCCCCTTTCTGTTCTGGGGCCTCCTGCTCTCGCTGCACTGCTGGTTACACCGGTGGTGTAAGCTGGATAGGATTGCGCTGTGAGACTGTTACACTCCAGGAACAAACCTCATTCTTTTCAAACTGAGCACTTTGGACCTCCCCAATAATGGAAAGCTCTCAAATTACTTGTTAACAAGATAGAATACAATCCTTCAACTTTTTATTTTAGGGCAATCTTATTGCACCTGTATTACATGATTATGTAGGCTATACGCGCTATACCAAAATCGACCACTAGATGGGGATGAAGACTTACTTAGCAATGGATTCACTTTACAATAGAGCAGGGGTGGCCAAACTTGCTTAACTTAAGAGCCACATGTGATAAACTTCAGATGTAAGAGATCCGCAAGAGAGATGTTTGAGAGCCACAATATTTAAGAAGCATTTAAATTCTTAAATATATTTACTCACCAACATTAAACTCATGTTTTAATCCAGAAGACTCTCAGTTTATACCTGGTCAATAATTATAAAGCTTGAAAAATTCTTATTTACCTTTTATATTAATTGTGATGCAAAAAGGAGCTCAGCCAACATATTTCCAAGATCCGCACATTATATGTCAAAAGAGCCACATGTGGCTCAGGAGCCACAATTTAGCCACCCTTTCAATAGAGTTTTAAGAACATATCCCCCCACGTTGTTAACAGGGGGACACTTGTAATGGGGTGTCCTTCTCGTAGTATAACCAAACCTGTATGATAGTTGAAAAGACAGATGAGGTAACAGTGCAATCCTATGCATGTCTACTCAGGATTAAGATCTATTTTGCTCAATGGAACTTACTCCCATATAGGCATGTATAGGATTGCAGCCCTCTGAACACTGAAAAATACAAGACATGATTAATACCTGTCTGCAATGACTGATTCTTCTTTTCCACTCAAACCTTGAACTGGCTTTGTTTCCTATAGATGAAATATAGAAAGTCTAAGAATAGAATACATTTTGAAAACTGCATGCATAACAAGTCATGGTAGAACTCTCCTGATGCAGGGAAGAGAGGAAATTGCAACTCACTCTCTCTCCTACTTTTGAACAGGTGAAAAGAGCCTGAATTAGTAAAACTGTGGCATGAGCCAAGAGCAACTGATGGACAATTTGTACTATCTAGTGAACATCAGGATAAATGCAGAGGGCCAGCTTCAGGTTTGAGGGAATGCTTGGCAAAGTGCCTCTGGTGTGCCCCCTCCTACATGTGTGGCCTCCTCCTAAATTTCAGGGTTACCTTGGAAGTAGCAGTGCTACTCATTTTTTTCCCTACAATATACCTTCCGTAGTATTGTTACAGAGCTTTGTGGAGAAAAATTTGGCAGTTCCCACTAGTGGATGCCATTTTCCCCCCTACAATGCCACAGAATGATGCTGCATCAGTGGCACTGTCGAGGGGGGAGGGGGAATATCAACCCTCAACAACTGGACCCAATCCTCCCAAGTCACAGGAAGTCATGGGCAGATGTCAGTGGTGGACCCAGTTGGAGACTGGAGCCCTGGCAACTGCCTGAGAGTGCCTCCTACTGACTTAGGCCTAGTGCTTGCAATACTCATATGTGGAGAAGTCACAGCCACAGACAAACCTCTTCTCTGTATATTTAAAAAAGGAAAGGTCTATTAATTTGGATAGCCACTGCTGGAGACAGAATGCTCGGTTAGATGAAACTTGCACTAAACCAGGAAGTCAATTCTGCAATGCAAAATTCAACCTTTAAAACAAAACAAAACATTATAACACCTGATGAAATTTCATAAGCCAGTGAGGTGGATGAAGAAAGTTTCTAGTGCTTAGGACTTCAATGCCCTGCATATTTATTTGTTTGTTTATTTATTACAGCTACAGTCTACCATTCTTCCATCATGGTCCTCAAGCAAGCATATATGGTGTTCTCAGACAACCACTCATCCAAGCACTAGCCAAACCTAGACTGGTTTAGTTTCAACAAGCTGACTATATTATGCACCCTCAGACGAAACCCTGGCTTATGTACAGCTCCTTAACACTCTTGATGTCTAACATAAGCAAAATAATATTTTTATTTTTTTATACAGGATTTTTACCTGCGATTTTTATCCACAAATTTATATGAGTTGCAGAATTCAGCTGTCTTTCCACACAATTTGGATTGCTTGGGTGCAGATATATATCAATTGTATTTTATGAGTATGTCCATGCCAATACATATATATACAGGTTACACATGGCTCTGAACAGATTATGCTCTATGGCGGGAGAATAATTCAGTCCAACTAATTTCCAAACTTACCTCTTGGATAGAGGTATTCCTCCCTCGCCATGAAAACCACCATCTTCCACTTTTTTTCGGCATCCTATCCCTCATTATAGAATCCACAGTGGCCTGTGATAAATGGATGGGAACATAAATAATGGAACAGAACAAAAAGCAATAATCCAACTCATGCAAACGAAAGAGGGAAATAAAACAAACAAACCACACACAATTTAAACTCAGGCAAACAGAGTAAAAGGAAACATACTATCTGTGGACCACAAATCTTATCAAAGCAAAACCTAATGGTGTCCAGAACTGTGCTGAAGTAACTCAAACAAGAATACTTAGGAAATTTGAAAAGAGAAGAAAAAGAAAAGAAAGTGGAGAACAACCAAAAAGAAAAAAAAAAGCATAAGAAGGCGTTAGTATAATGCATAGGAAAAGGGAGAGAAAGAAGTCTCTACTTCATGTCTGTTTAATAAAAATCATAAAGGGGTTTTGGTGGTAAGGGACAGAGGTGGCCCCAAGAGGTGGGCGAAAAACTAATTAAACATAGCAAGATGGTTTAGTGTTTCTTAAACATTATAGTACACTTTAAGTAGAGGAAGTCTACTACAGACTTCCTATAGTAGAGGAAACAGGTTAAATTGTGTGTAACTGAACAAAACATCTGAATCCATATGGCATCCAAACACCCATGTGCCAAAGATGATAAAAGATAAAGAAATGTATTTCTGTAACAACTTTTGCAACATATATTCATAAGTACAGATACCTATTGTCTTAACAAAAGCAAAAATCTGAAATAGCAAATTTGCACTTTTGTGTGTCCTCACATGGCCGTATCTTAGTGTAGCTATAGTTAAAAGTCCCATTTATTCAAATGTTCGCCCAAGCCACTTGGATGAATTCTAAAGAGGAATATTTTTGTCTGGGCTGATTCACACATGCAGGTTCATTATCTGACAACTGTTAAATAAGTGATGATGACCTACATGTGTGAAAGGGTCATCACTGATGAAGATGGCTTCCTTACATTATCTCAAATGCAAATGCTTTTCAAAGGTGTCTGTTCACCTTCAAGGTGAAAGTCATCAAAATGTACAATAATGGTATACAGAAATCAAGTGATGTACAGTACATGCTTGTGTGAAACAGCTCTAACTGTGCTTTTATGAACAACGGCACAGAACAGAATGTGGCACACAAAGTCCAAAAGTACAACACAAGGCTCTAGTTCATCCTAAATCAGCACTAATGATAGCCAATTATTCCTCTGCCACGCAGGAGCCCTGCGCCGTTTCCGTACACATGGCAATGACATCATACTTCCAGGAACGTCAAGCTCCAAGATGCACAGAGCTCAGGTTCCCAGGGCTTTGAGCTACATGCCTGCACGGCCGTGCAACTTAAAGGGAATGCTGGTGACAGTATTCAGTTATAGACAGTTCCGTTCTCAACCCCGTATCCCCTGCTAACTGGGCAAGAAGCACTTTTCCAATTGGTGCTCCTCTTATATTTAGCAGGGGGAGAGTAACTGCTCCCCTTTCACCCCAGCACAGTCTCTTTTCTGGTGGCTGTTTGCTGGTGGTGTTCTTCATCTTTTTTAGACTGTGAGCCCTTTGGGGACAGGGAGCCATTTCATCATTGATTTTGTCTGTAAACCGCTTTGTGATTTTTTTTTTGAAAAGCGGTATATAAATACTGTATAACAACAACAACAACAACAGAGGCCAGTCAATTGTCTTTGATCAACTGGGGACACATTCTGGTGCAAGAAGATAGCTTAACTGTAGAACAGCGTTTCTCAAAGTCCTATAAGGGAGTTTACTCCCCTGTAAGTCTTTGCAGGGGTGGGGCGATGTCAGAGGCAGCGCTACAGGATAGCCCCGACCCAAAAACGCATTTTTCAACATACCTGGTTGTCCTGCCAGCTCCCCAAAGGGTCTGGGAGGGGGCTGCTGCCGCCACGACAGGTCTCCCCAAGGTTCTAAACTGCGCTGATCACGTCACAAAGCCCACTTTCGGTTTTCGTCGAAAACTGGAAGTGAGCTTTGGAATGCGATCGCTGCTAAGACAACTCTTATTACTCATTTATCAAGTTTGAGAATAGGAAGATTACTAAAGTAGAAAAGAAACATCCATTTGGCTACACAGTGTGTTTTCTATATGTTAGTCAAAAAGAAGGGGAAGCAAAAGGCCTGTGCAAAAACAAGGGTGTGATTTTTGAGTGTACACTAGCACTGTCATAAGGCCAATTCCTATAACACTTTGTTCTTTCTTTGAAGCAGAAAAATGCGCCTACTCTCCTTTTTCCAGAAAGGCTCACATGGTCAATCTCACCTTTGGCAATGGCTTCTGGAATGCTTGCATCGCAAGCAGGAGGGGAGCTGCTGTGGTCCAGTTGTAGTATCTAGGAGGTCAAAACAATTCATGTACCATTGGTTAAAACATGCAAAAACATCACATGCCTTGAGTCATGATTTCAAATCATTATAGTGCAAAAGGGCGAGTATAGCAACATTCAGCTAAACTCAAGTTGAGCTTTAGCTGTATTACTGAGATCAAGAGCTATTTGCATGCATAATTTGCTTTTCTTCCAGGAAGGAGATCAAGTGACATAGATAACATTTCCAAGTACCGACTGTTCTTCAACCTTGGAGTTGGGACCCCACTGGAGTCGCGAAGCCTCATTTGTGGGGTCGCGGCAACTTATGGGAACCAAAATAGCGACTGGGGGTAATGCTGGGGGTGGAGAACCTGCTTGGGGGGGGGGGGGCTTCCACAGGGATTTCACCTCCTCCTCCCCCCTCCCTCTTTTGATTTGTTGGCAGGGCAGTGGGGAACCATGGCTCAGTTCTCCTGTTCCGGAATGACCCCGCTGCTGGTGGTGTGGGCTGGGTGAGCTCGCTAGGACGAGGCTGCCAGGGCGTGGGTGGTGACAGGGGTGTGGGGTAGGCAGATCGGTCCGGGGAGGGGGTGAGATCAATGGTGGGTCCCCAGCCTCATACTTTATTTATTTATTGGGGTCATGGCACGAAAAAGGTTGAAAACCACTGGACTAGACCCAGACACATTTAGCTTCAGCAAGGTTGCTGTAGCACATGTCTCAGATGAGACCAATCCACATTTCTGAAGGAACTCTGCTGAAGTTCCTTTCCACTATGGAAATGGCCTTGGAGAGCTCATCCTGAACATCCACGGTATTTATTTGATTTAATTCAAAGTATTTTTATCCTGCTTCTGTATTTCAGAGAAACACTCAAAACCACTAACAAAATAAAAAATCATTACCATAATAATATATTTAAACTAAAAAGAAACATAACATAACACAATGTTAAAACATCAGTAAGAAAAAAAATCCCAACAGATGGCAGCATCAACACACTGCCACTAAAATCCAGGACCCAAACAAGGCTGCTGAAAGAAATTGGGCTTTTTTTACTGCCTGCTGAAAGGTGAGCAAAGATGGACCCTCCTGGTACCACTACAAAGATGGCTTTTGGTTTTCAGCAAAATACAGTTCTTTCTACTGAGCTACACTTACTTGTTTCCAATTTTCACCACAAGGTTAGGGTCATCAATGAGGGCTGGATTGTCTACAAACTGCTGATACGTCACTTCTTGTTCTAAAAACATTTCTGTTTGGAAGACAAATAAAATGGAAACATGCTTGAACCCCAATAGGTGGACCAAGGGTGCGCTGCACAATACAGCAGTCAACCCCATTCCTACACTACTACTGGAAGAAAGGGGAACTAAGGAAGTTCAACTTAAAAATAAGGCTGACAACATTACCTGAAGACTGGGGGAGGCGCAAGATGGAAAACTGAAACCACATTTGAATTGCTGAGCAATCTGCCTATCAAATGCACTGAGAATATGGAAGGAAGCCAGCTCACTCCACAAGAGAAAGAGCCACAGTGAAGCCTGTTTAAAGGGGCCTAGACACACTATAAACACACTATAAACATGGTGTTTTTCCCTCAGTAGCGGAAAACATTGTTTCTTATCTAGCAATCTACCAAGAACATTAAATTTTAAACAAAAAGGCAATCTTAAAATAAAAAGGTGAATGCAACTAACAATTGAAGGTGCCAAAAATCCCTCTGATACCACAGGGATAAAAATGACAGTGTTTCAAAGTCATCATTTAATCATACTTGTAGCAAACAATGGACATTCTTTCTGAGGTAATGTTCCATCATGCCATAGCACACAACAGCCACATGAGGTCACTGTGCAGTTTTCCAGAAGTAAATCTGTACTGTATTAGGATACATGGCAAGGCATTGTCATGAAGTGCAAGGAGAAGATCATTTTGCAGACCTTTAGATATCTCTTTGTTGTCACTAAGTCCTCCACAAAGTGAAATGGCAATGGATGGCAGGTCTCTTATTCCATCTGAGGTGCTCTCAGCACCACTATCAACACCTGAGCTTCCAACCGATTGAGGAGACTGATTAGCCGAGTGGCGTCCATTTTCGCTTGAGCTTTTCGACTGGGCAATCTGTTCACCGCTGAAGAGAAAAGAACGATTAGCTGACCCTGCTACCTTTCAATTCATACGACTCACAAATGCCCTCATCTCACAAACAAAAAACTGTAGCATATTCCCAGCTCCTTTTGATACTATCTCAACTGTGGTGTTGACTATATAGTTTTCTATAATTAAAGCTTTCAAACAGGTAAGTTTTCTATTTACTTGCACACATCAGACAAACTGTGTTCTCCAGTACTTCTAGGCTTACTATGTCGTCTTTGGAATTCTCATGTATCAGGACTAGATCATGTCCAGTCCATACCCTTGCATCCCTGAGGTTCCACTGCATGAGCCATTCTTATCTATATTTGAAGAATTAAAGGACTCATTATTTTAATGAAAGAAATTTCTAGGCCTCATAGCTACAGAGGAAAGTAGGAAGTGTGATGACAGCTATTTTCTATGAAGCTTTTTATGTTGAACAAATTGCCTATCTCGTCTATCTTTTTCTTTAAGCTTAAAGCATCATAATTTAAAATGCAAACATTGTCCCTGTGTTTTGTTTATTCCTATAACTGACAGAGCATCTCTGCCAAATGAGGACAAAACACACCCACTAAAACAACAACCCCCCCCCCCCCAATGATGACTTGAACTGGTAGAATTAGATTCCCTGCATAACTTCTCTCTTCCCACTGAAAACCGGTTCAATAAAAAAAATGTTAAGACATCGCCATCAAAGAATAAACACTACCCTAAAACAGCCACAACCACCAGAAAACTGTCTCCTCATGCATGTACATTACGCAGTAGTGAGACCAGAGAGATACATAATTTATACTGTGCATACTTTTTAGGAAAATAGAGTGCAGCAACCTCTGGATCCATGTCTGTGAGGTCATCTAAGTAGACACCATCAGCACCAAGATGTCGGCTCCGTTTATCTGTGAAATGCAGGATTATTATTATTATTACTATTACTACTACTACTACTACTAAGAAGAACATTTATATACAGCTTTTCAACAAAAAAGTTCACAATGCAGTTTACAGAGAAAACCAAGTAATTCAATGGTTCGGGCATTTGCCCTCAGAAAGGTTCTGCGCATGTGTTGAAAAAACAAATAAAAGCCTGCGACGCGTTCGGCCGGCTCACAAAGCCCTCGACCGCCGAACTGGGCGGTTGCAATGACGAGGGCTTGTCCCAGCTTCGGAGCGGAGGCTCCAGAAGCCGGTGACGCTCTGCTTCGGGGGGCGGCGGCAGCCGGGCTCTGGCGCGACGGGGGCGCTCCAGCCCCCGCCCCCCCGGGCGCCGGAATGGCTTAAAACGCCACTGGCCCACATCTCCATCAAGGTCATCTTCACAATACAGCTTGCCCTGGTGTGAAGACAAGTGTGTGAACTTTCCCTCCATGCTAGGACATAGTACATGGTCACAGAAGCTAAGAAAGGCATGCACAATTGGCTCAAACCCGTAAACAAAAAGTGCTAAGCCAGACATTTTGGACACAAGGGCCAATCAATGGCTATTAGCTGTGATACTAGCTAAGAATAGAACCTCCATGTGCTGACTCTCCTGTAGCTACTAGGGGGGGGTTACTGGGTGAGGGCGGCCACCATTGCAGCCTCCCTGCGAGCTTTCCTGGGGCAGTTGGCCTGGCCACTGTGGGAAACAGAACCAGAGGGCCCTTTTAGGCTGATCCAGCAAGGCCATTTTCAAGCTCTTAAAAATGTGAAATTTTCCTCATAGGAAAGCAGAATGTAGTACAGGGGAACACATTTGCACTGTGGGTAACACAGGAAGCTGCCTTATACTGAGGCAGACCATCAATCGCCTACCTCAGCACTGTCAAGGCTGACTGGCAGCAGTTTTCCAGGGTTTCAGACAGGAATGTTTTTGTGTTTTGCCTGGAGCTGCTGGGATGAACTGGAACCTTCTACATACAAAGCAAATGCATTCCCTCTGAGCTATAGCGCCTCCCTAAATCCTGGCGGTGCAGACTGGGGTCAGCAGAGGCTGCACAAACGGACCCTTCTCATTCATTCCCTGGAGAAGAGCCACTTAACAACTAAGACCAATAACACTGCAATCAAAAGGGATTCAAGCGTCCAGGTCCATTGACTTTAATGTACTGGTACTTGTATTCAAACTGGGGATTTTATTAGAAGAAAAAGGTAGCTGGGGGGGGGGGGGATGTGCCAATTACATGCAACTGCTATACAGTATATCTTTTCATACTACTGTATAAACTCTGAAGATTACCAAGAGATGTTAGAGAGGAGCTGAAAAGAATGCATTAGCATAATATTTCTTTTTGAAAATACAAAAAACTCCTAAAGGTAATGGGAAACCTCCCATCGATTTCAGTGGTGAAATAATTCTATCCATCCAGTTTTGACTGCAAAGCAAGAACTGCATATGAAGAGGAAACCGCTTGTATCCTGTGATGTGTGTAAACCAGAGAACTTTCACTTTCACTGGTTGCAACCCTTAGGGGATGTGCCACCACACCTCCAGTCAGTGGTCCTGGTCCACTCTCATGAACTCTCGCCAACAAGCGTGTTTTCACCACTGACTGGCAAGAACACAAAGCGCCGAAGGGTTCCAGGGCGGGCCAAAGCCTGCCAAGTGAAAATGGGCTTTCCACATATAAACAATGCGGAAAGCCTGGTAGGTCGGGGGTGATGCAATACGTCATTGCATTCTCTCCGACCTTCCTCTTCTGGGTAGGCACCGCACCGGGTGTCCCCTTCCCCAGCAACACAGCTGCACAACCTAAAACACATGCTGCCCATGCAGATATATGGGCCTTCCATTGCTGTGTTCCTACTGAATTTGTGTACCATGAATTTAGAAGCAAATTCAAGTTTCTTGCTTGGACAAGATATCCAAGTAATTTTGAGGACTACAAAAAGCTTTGATAAGACAGCAGTTGCAATCCTATACAAATTTACCTGGGAGTAAGTCCCACTGAACTCAATGAAGCTTACTTCTGAGTAAATACACATAGGATTATATATAAGATTATAAAAATAAGAAATGTTTTCAGCAGGCAGTTGCACATCCCTAGGACACCAAATGTCACCTAAAATGAAATTTGAGATGGGTCTAGAGATTTCTGCTTGGACAAAACATCCAACAGAGTTCAAGGAAACTAAAACAAGATTTTGATATGAAATGGCAACATTTCTTGGAAGATCTGGTACAGTTCTAATTGCAACTGAATGTTCTCTCTGCCAATTTTGGGATGCTGGCAGAAGTCCAGGCAGCTGATGTTGCCCTCAAGGCTCAAATAATCTTTCTCAAACAATTGCTCCTCCCTTTCCTCCTACGTTTGCTACTTATGACTGGAATAACAAAGAAATATCCTATTCTTCCTTTGTATCTCAGTGAAAGGCCTCTTAATAAATACACAGCCTTCAGTTCCACTACAAAGATGTTTACAAAGATGTAGAATTGCCTTTTTCAGGGTATCGAGGAATGTCCGATTAGTTTGTCTTCACAAACCACTTGAACATTTATAGTGCGTGAGAGTGCCAGTGGCGAGCGTACACCCCCCTGTGGGGGGGCCGCCAGCGCGACTCCCCCCACGTAACGCCACACTCCACAGTGCAAAAAAAACAGGGAGGAAAACCACGCAAGCACTGGAGTGAGAAGAGCAGTTGTTATACCTTTTTTCCTGGAGGGAGAATCTGTTCTGCTCCCTTGCTGAGTCAAACAAGTCGTAGCCTGTTTTATTTCTTCATTTGCAGGGGGTGGAGGTGCAGCTGCCCCTATAGTTTCTATGTTGTGCTCATTTATTTCGGCTCCTGACGCCCGAAGGTCAGCTTCTTCCACAATCATCAAAGTATCAACCCGTCTAGGGACAGGTACAGGAGACATGGTACCAAGCTCTTCTGAAGTATTACTCAAAATGACTCGAAAGTGAGTGTTTTCACATGGATTCACATTCACTGCAGTGGGTTCTTTTGGCTTGAGCAGAGTAGTAGACTAGAGAGGACAAACAAAACACACCAGTTTAAACAAGATTCCCTGAAGAAATGATGTTAAACTGAACGGCGAGAGACAAGCGTGTTGTTTCATGCTACTCTGCACAGTTGTTTGGTATGATACTCAAGTCAGAGTTAGGATCTGGTCACACAATAAAGGTAAAGGTATCCCCTGACAATTAAGTCCAGTCGTGTCCGACTCTAGGGTGTGGTGCTCATCCCCATTTCAAAGCCGAAGAGCCAGCGTTGTCCGAAGACGCCTCCGTGGTCATGTGGCCGGCATGACTCTCCTTGCCGCACCGCGTAGCATGCAGCTGGAACACGGAGTGCTGTTTACCTTCCCGCAAGCGGTACCTATTTATCTACTCACATTAACATGCTTTGGAACTGCTAGGTTGGCAGGAGCTGGCCAAGCAACGAGCGCTCACACAATATACAGTGAGAAACCCAAGTTCGCCCCTGAATGCACACTCGATCGATCGATACCTTTATTGGCATAAACAAACAAACAAACATAAACAAACAACCCAAAAAAATATCCCCCAACAGATCCAATGACAACGACCACAATCCTGCAGAGAATTTCTCCCCAAACTGTCCCACTATAAATCTATACATCAAAACTCATTTCCCGAGTAGCCACCACCACAGAAGCAAAAGTTGCAACACCATCAAGTCTCCTATCATCTTCTGTTGACAGAAGGGCTTGGAGAGTATCCTCCTCCATCCAGCCCTGAAAACATGTCAGTATCGGATTAAGGTGTTTCTGACGGAAAGACTCGTGCAGAGAGCATGATTAAAAAATATGCTCAGATGTCTCCACACACTTCATGCCACATGAACAGAGCCTTGCTGAAACAGGTATTCCTTTGTACCGCCCCCATAAAAGGGCAGAAGGGAGAGCGTTGCACCTTGCCAGCATAAAAGCCCTTCTTAGGTGTGGGTTATGCAACTGATATAGATAAGTTGACAGCTTCCCAAACGTTATAGGCAGATGGATTTGCAATGGAGAACACGTTGTATCCGCTGCACTGATTAACTCTTGGCGCTCAATGTCGAGAATTCTCTCCTTAATAGTTCTAAATGCTGCAGCTAACCCCACCATGCCTAGCATCTCACTGTCAAGCCCCATCAATTTTAGCTTTGTAAGCAGAGTAGAGACCCCACAAGGCAAAGATGTGTCTGATAGTAGGTGGTAAATCAGGCTATCACTTGTCGCTTTAAAAAGAATGTCCAGCCAAAATTTGGCAAATCTTAGCCACGCCAATGTATTCAGCCTTCCCAAAATTTTCCTGAGGAAATTAGATTGGATACGCTCTGTGGCTAGGTCTGAAGCCTTGAACCAAATCGGGACACCATATAAAGCTTGAGAGACAACTTTGGCCTTATAGGCTTCCAGAGCAGCCGGGACATATCTGTTGCCCAGAGTAAAATAAAATCTCGCAACTCCTGAAGATGAGAGTTTGGCCAAATTAGAAATGGAGCGGCGATGAAAAGCCCAAGAGTGCCTATAATGAAACATGATACCCAAGTATTTAAACTGGCGGACTTGTTCAATACTGTTACCCTTGCAGGTCCAGTTATAGATTTTGTATCTATTTGCAAAAATCATAATTTTAGATTTAGCATAGTTAATGTTCAATTTGTTGGCTGTTAGGTATTCAGCACATCTATTAAGTAGCCTCAGGAGACCCACACGAGTACGTGAAAGGAGAATCATATCGTCCGCATACAAAAGCAGCGGTACCTGACAGTTGGCCAAACATGGACAGTGACTGTTTACATCCTCCAGGGCTAGGGCAAGATCATTCAAAAATAAATTGAACAATAGGGGGGCCAAAATACATCCCTGCTTCACTCCTTTATTAACAGATATGGACTGGGATAGGGCCCCAGCAGGCACCGCACTTTGCAGGAGTTGTTGGTATAGAGGGATCTAATCAATAGCAGGAGTCTTTTTTCTATCCCTTGTGAAGAAGGGATACAGAAGGAACACAGCCAATTCTAGCTCTCTGAGGAGCGTATCTTTATGATTCACATGTTTTCCAACTTCTGTTTGCCACATTCGCATCTTACATCATAATGCTGTGGGAGAAATTGCAAAGGATTCTCCCAGGTTCACCCTGGAGAGCTCTGACACTCGAGAACTAGACAGCCTTTAGAACAAAAACCTCATACTTTATTTAAAAGCAGCTGCTTTGATGCACACAAAACAACACCTCTGACCTAAGACAGCTGTGGAGTCATGTGCACCCGCACACCAGTTTTACACGTGTATTTATGACTTATTCAGTATCTACGCAACATCAGGTCATCCTCCTTTTTCTCATATTACGACTGCGCAGTTTACTTGTTTTCCACAATTCTTAGACATGCGCGGAGTGTATCTTACTAAGTTTCTATTCTCCTTTGACACGTGGTTCTGCAATGAATAGAACTCTGTCTGTGTCTAGACACAGACATAGTTTGAGACAATTTTAGGCCTGAGATGAGTGCCCAGGTTGATAAGAAAAACAAATATACGTATGCCAAGTGATAACGATATGCCAGAATCAGCAATATTTACTCCATGCCCCTTTGTTCCCTTATTTCTAAAAATAAACTCAGGCCACAGCTCCTCAAGGAAATTAAGAACAGAAACAATAATAAAATTATGCAATAAACTGAAACCCCCAACAAGGAAAAACGGTGCAACAGTAACAAAACAGAGTGAGAAATGCATCAATAAATTCACAAAGGTCAACTGAAACAAAATTATTCTTGCCTGTCTTTGGAAAGCCACCCGGGAAGACACGGTACAGATCTCCCTCACAAGGGAGTTTCATAGCTTCCAGTCTGCTACCAGAAAAGGCGCTGCTGCTGACAAAGGATAATCTAGCCTCCATAAAATCTGTATCTGGAGCAAGGCTACATAAAATAAGTGTTGGGGATACAGCTCACAGAAGGAAGCTGACGTCTCGGAATGTCGGCAAAACTGACCATAGCTCAGACACTTGCTTTGCATGTAGACGGCCCCAAGTTCAATCCCTGGCATCTCCAGGTAGGACTAGAAAGGTCCACGTCTGAAACCTCAACAGCCACTGCCAGTCAATGTGGACAATATTGTCCACCAATAGGATGGTGGACAGTAGATAAACCAATAGTATGGTGCAGAATAACAGAGCAATCCTATCCAAATTGTACCACCAGTGTAACCATCGGTGCAGTGAGAACGGGAGGCCCCAGAACGGAAAGTGGATTCAAATCCCCTCCAAAGGGGGATTCAAATCTCCCCTCCCCTCCCAAGCCTCCCACCCTGCCCTCCCCCGCTGGTTAAACCGGTGGTGCAAGTTGGATAGGATAGCGCTGTAAGGCAGTTTCATGTGAGTTTAGGGGACCTTTCATTATTAAGTATCTCCCTAGGGACTAGGTTGTATCCTTCAGGACCTTCCTAGTTCTCTGTCATCAATCACCTCTAAACACTGAAGCTATTTTATCATCATCATCATCTTTCTCTCTTTCTTTCTTTCTTTCTTTCTTTTCTCATACCTTTGTGGCTTGAGGTAGTTCTCCCCAGTCCCAATGCATCTGTGGATTATTCTTCTGAACACCCCTTTCCAATGGTTTACTGACTAACTCTGAATCACTTTTAGGGGTGGGAGGTCGTGAACCTGAAGGGCTGTGGATGAGGAAGAAGAGGGAGAAGACCAAAGTTAAAGCTAGACATGCCCAACCTCAGGCTGATTTATGATACATTATGACTATATCATTAGTGTCAATTTGCACCTAATGTGCCAAATACATTTCAAACCATTTATAAGATAAAACTCCAGCCCCAAAGAGTCAGCCAAAGAGGCAAGGTGAAGTAAGAAGTTTATTGTATTTTTAAAGGAAAGTATCAAGATCATGCATCTCAAATCCTAAGGCTGCAATCCTGAACACACTGAGTACATTTTATTGAACTCAATGGGACTTCTGAGTAGGCATGCATAGGATTGCACACTAAGACTCTGAGAATAACTACAGAGCACTTAATTGGACCATTTATTGTGTCTGGGCACCGTGCAGAACACACACACAGAGCAGGTGATTTCCACTGTGTTTCATACTGCATATACACAGTGAAGACCATTGAATGGGCAAATCTGGATATAACTCCCCTCCTACTCACTCACTCACTCACTCACTCACTCACTCACTCACGTTCTTCTGATTCAGAAAAACAATCACTACTCATATTTAGGAGTGGTTATGTTTTGTTATTTAATAGGAGATATGCAAACTGTAAACATTAAAGAACTTCAGTTACAAATAAGTTGTCCATCAAACTAAAGGTATAAGAATGATCATCAGGACTAAAAAAAATCCAAGGTGCTTGATCACTCTCGGGCCTGAAAATTCTCTGCTTTGGCTTAGGAACTTAGATCACCCAAATAAGTGCATCCTGCCAATATACAAAGTGTAAAAGAAGCATACTGTTATCAATAATGTATGATTGGTTCATTGTGGAATCGCTAATACTACAGACTATCAGGAGGGAAACTCTTATAAACACACCTTTAAAACAGCAACAAAATTTTTTTAAAAAACTTAGGTCCAAAGAAATATACAATTTAAGAAGGGAGATGACAAATCTGCATTGTTATTTGAGTAATAAATTTACTCAATTTATTTGAGTAATAAATAACCAAGGTGGCAGGATCTAATTTCCATTGCTAACGCACTTCAATATTATGAACAGCACTACAGAATAGGAAAATAATTTCTTGTGGGCCGGGGATTGTTAGTTACACTGTAAGAGTAGTCCAGAGACAGAATGCCATCCCTTTGTTCAAAAATTGTCATGGAACAAAGGCAATTCTTGCTCAAAGAGTTTACAATTTGAGTTTGAAAGATAACAGATAAGGGAAAACAGAGTGAAAAACAACAAATGCACACATTTAAAATAGCAAAGAAAGAAAATAAGCTCTGTGTGATCTCAGATTAACCTTTCATTGCTATAAAAGGTGTCCCTAAAATTGTGTGCGTGGAGTGGGAGATGATAACCACAAGTTGGACTTGAGCAGTCCATTTGCCTACAAACTAACGGGACAGCCCAAAAGACGCCAAAAGGGGACTGAAAAAGCTGAAATGGCTCCGCCTCCCAAGACGCCTCTATATCCCTTTGCACACCTGATGATGTCATCAGGGATGCCTCCCAGTCCATCACATCCCTGCTAGCCTAATTGTGAATCCCTGCTAATTCACAATTAATCTGCTGTTCTCAAATTAATTATTACAGACTGGGAGCCAGTGAAATTTCATCACCAAGGGAAAAAATCAATTAAAAATACTGAAATCCAGCAATCAGGAGCGCTTCCATTGCCAGGCACTTGGCTCAAACATTTCCCAAAAGGGTTCTCAGCATCTACTGAGTTCCTGGCAGATTTAAAGGGCCTCAACACATGCCTGACAGCTTTACATCAAAAACAGGAAATACATTGTTATCTTCTAACTCAAAGATAGAGCAAGTACAACCATGAGCAAATAGCATCCTGTCTGCAGTCTGTAAATGTACAGGATCCACCAAAGAGAAAGCAAACCCAAGATGCAACTTCCTTGTATCTAATCGAAAGAGACAGACTGGCCCTCCTTGGCCTGTCTATGGATCCCCCCCTTTCAGAACTGTATGGGTCTAGCAGCCAGTTGTATGAGAGAGCTAGTTTCGGGAGAGGATGAATGCCGGTAGGCCCAGCATCCCCACCTATCTATAAAAATGGACTGCCAGAAAGTCCTGTTGTCTTTCTTGCCACTGCTGCTAAGAAAAACAGAAAATTGTATTTAGCTGTGATAGCTCTTCATGGTTTAGGGCAGTGGTGGCCGACCTTTCAGCATGAATGTTCCTGGACCCTTTAATGCAGTGGTTTCCTAACTGGGGCGTCGCGACGCGCCAGCCGGGAAGAAAGGGTTGCTATGCCCTTAAGGGGAATGGCAACCCACGGTGACGACAACGGCGTGCCTGGGATCGCGCCACCACCGCCACCGCTGCACCCGGGATCGCCATTTTTACCTTCATTGGTGGGCAGTGGGTGTCCCTCGGGGGTTGCGGGGAGCCTGTGGACCCCTCCGCAGGCCTCCCCAAGCGTCAGAGCAGCGCTCCAACGCGATCGCAACTGACTTCCGGTTTCGTGTAAAACCGGAAGTCAGTTGCGATCGCGTTGGAGCACTGCTCCGACGCTTGGGAAGGCCTGCGGAGGGGTCTGCAGGCTCCCCACAACCCCCGCCGGACACCCACTGCCCACCAATGAAGGTAAAAACGGCGATCCCGGGCGCAGCGGTGGCGGCGCGATCCCAGGTGTGTCATCGCCACTCCTGGGAAGGCCCCGCTGCTACTTAGAGCAGCGTAAGGCCTTCCCAGGAGTTAGGGAACCTCTGCTTTAATGGTTGTCTAGGTGAGGCCATTTCAGCAGGTGCAGCTGCTTTAGCAGCACCATCAGCAATTGTAGCTGCCAAGATTCTGTCATCTACACAACTCTTGTGAACATAGTAGCCCTAATGGTGGAAGGTTAGCCACCCCTGGTTTAGGGGATGCCTGAAGTTTCATTATATTATAATTATTATTATTATTATTATTATTGTGGGCTTTTTATGGCTCCTGTTTTGATTGGTCATGGCTGATGGCCTGCTTTTATGGTGCTACTGTTTTTATTTCACTTTATTGTTTTTCGTTCACTTCAAATCTTGTTCTGTAAGCTAATTTGGGATTTGTGAAAAGCAAGATAGAAATTAAATAAATAAAATAGCTGATTTATATTCTAGTTAAGATTGTTTTGTGACTATCTGTATTTAAGTTATGCTTTCAATGTTTGTATTTTGTCTCCTTTTTATTCTGTTTTCTTTGCTAAGGCCTTTGACTCAGAGCAACAGAGGGTTGATTGATTTATGTTCCTGTTCCCATAGCAACTGCTCCCTCCACAGTCTTCTCTTGCTTCTGAGTTGACAACTAGCTGGAGATACTCAGGGGGTCAGGTGTGGCCCAGGGCCTCTAGCTGTTGATCCCCAACATACACTCAAACACTCCCTGCCCCCGTCTTATTTCTGGCTCTCACGTAGAAAGTTCCAGACAAGCCAAATATGGCTGACTTCACCTCAGTACATTAACATATGTTGACAGATACACAGGAGCTTCTTCCACAAGTTGTGTCAAGGCAATAACTTCCAGTAGCCTGTTTTCACTGCTTTCCATCAAGATAACTCTTAGTTATGACTACATTTTATACTGCAAGGCTGCCTCAGGGACTTTGCTTATCTTCTCCGACATAATTTGGTGCAGCCTTGAACTGCTCAGACCAACTTTCAATGAAAAGCACTGTTGCCCTATAAATAGACTGCCTTCTGTGTTTTGCAAATGATATATTTAGCCACTGCAATTCTATTAAAGTTTGTGGAAAGAACGATATTTCTAGATATTTACTTTCGGCAGGAGACTAGATGCACGGCTTTTAAGAATGGTACACTGTAAACTGTTTTAAAATGTCAAGCACCCTGCTGTTACAGAGATTTGAAATTAGATGTCCTTTAATGTCTACTTGTGGTTCTGGTTCTTGTGCATTCTTATCCTGATCTACAGCCCCACATACACTCTGATTAAAGATGGTTCTGTGCACAGCATTTTTTGTATGCTCAGAGCTGCTCCACACAGAAGGATAAGGGGAAGTGGACAGGGTTTTGGAGCCTTTACGCTTGCAAAAGATCACTGGCAATATATATACACACTGTATTGTACTAATGGCAATAACCTGCCCTAGCTGCTATTGACTGTGCTCCTCTGTTGTCACAGAGGAGCTAGACTGGAAAATGAGAGCCTAGTGTTGGAGAAGACAGAAACTTAAGAAGGAGCGGTAGAGAAGGCAGGGGGGCAGTCAGTGGATACTATAGTGAGAAAAGAGCAACCCTGAGGAGAATGGAGAAGACAGTCAAACCTAAGAGTCTGAAGAAGGAGAAAGCACAAGGAGGTGGAAAAACAAGGACGGCCTGAATTGCACACAATTAACCCTCCAGCCATAAGTAGGCTGCAGGTCTACAGACTCAATATAGTTAACGCTTTGACAAACAAAAACCAAAGTGCTATCCCCCAGTTTTCTGCCAAGCAACTAAGTTAGTAATAAGCAGTAGTTTGTTAAGTTCCACAAAAAATTGCACATTGTTATAGGATTAAAGGGTTAATCACCATTCCAAAAAAAACTACGGGGAGAGTAGCTGTTCTACCTGTCTGTAGCAGGATAGTGAGAAGACTGATGAGGACAAGAACTAGATAAGCCTCCATCTGCTGGAACAGTAAGATGAGAGGACTTCCCTGCGCACGCTATAGAGTTACTGGATGTGTAACGTACAGTAAAAGAGAGAACAATTAGGCATCATTATTCACAATATGCTCCAATCAACACAAGCTATTGGGACACTCACTGGCCCCTTGGAGAACTCAGTTTTCAGAAACAGAAGTGAGTTTCCAAATCCAGAACTGCTGCAGGCAACCATACAGAAAGGTAGCGCTCAATACAGAAAGCCAGAAAACCACTGCACACAAAAGCTTAGCAATAATGGGCAATTACAGACATCATTACACTTTGGAAAGTGGTAATCAACACCATGGCGGGGAGAGGGCTGGTGCAATCCTTCAAAATTTGGTAATAAGAAAAGCGCAAATTGACACGTAGATATCATCAAAAGAAAAACAGACAACAAAGCATCTAAAAACAAGTATGCATGTTATATAAAGATAGATATACAGTACACTCACGAATGCTACCATTTAGTATTTCTTGAGTACGCTAGCTTAAACATGAAATCCATGAAAATCCCTTTTATTTTTAAAATTATTTTTGAAATGTGCAGAGATTTTCTTGCACCATGAAAAATTCTACATTTAAAATAATTTCCCCACCACCACCACCCTGAAACTTCCTGCAGGAACTACAATACTACCTGAGTAACACACTTTCATATTATGCCTAAAGACCTTTCATGCAACGCATCACAAAATGTTGACTTCTGATCACAGCTGGGGGCCCCACAAATGTGTATGGAGCTTCATTTGGGGCTATGGCAGACAGAGTTACGCGATGCAAACTGACAGCTAATGTGGGCGAGTGTCGGATGGACCAGGAAGACCTGGGTTCAAATCCCCACTCAGCAATGAAGCTTACTGCGCCAGTCATTATTGCTCAGACCAACCTACCTCTCAGGGTTGCTGAGAGGATAAAAGGGGGGGGAGCCATGTACATTGCCCCCTGTGCTCCTTGGAAGAAGGATGGTATATAAATGTAAAAAAATAATACTATAAGGTCCTTTCTTTTTACATTACAGACAATGAAGACATTCCACTTGCATGCATGTAGCTGCCTTCCTCAAACCCAGTATGGATGGGTCCATATAATCACCTTGCTGCTGCAGATCTATCTGTATAAATGGATTTTCAACCAGGTGCATAGACTGAAAACCCATAGATCAACAAGCATTCTAAGTTGCAAATTGACACAGGGGGCCCAACTATCCATTACCTGCAAATACATGAAAGAAAACTGACAGCACACACCCTCATTTTGAAGCAGAAGTGGGAGAGTGCAATTTGGAGTAAAGAAGCAGGGAGTAATGCAAGTCCTTAGGTTCTCACAACCGGTACAAATTTTAGAATTAAAAACACCATTTTCCAGGTCCACTGGTCATTTATTAAAAGAACCGGCTGAATCCTGTCCTGACATTTTGTTAGGTCTTATTCAGCCTGTTCTTCTAAAGCCCATTTGGTCCCGCGGTATGATTTTCCCAGAATTCCCAAATGTCAGTGTGTTCCACATGTTTAAAGGACCCCCATGTAGAGAAAACCACCTGCAGAAAAATTCCCAGGTGTACCATACACCTGGAGCAGAGGCGTTGCGTTCGCAACTCAACGGGACTTAAGGTTAAGCAAATTAGTCCATTCATTCCTATGTAAAGCATGGACCTGACAACACAAGATTTCAAACAAACACATAGTTGTGTTTTACACACAGCTCCAGTGCTTTAGGGGTGTTTAGGGGGATGTCTCAGCTAAGTGTACCCCAAGTTACAAGTCCCTTCCTTCAAAGTTTTTTTTTAAGGCCCTTTACATTATTGAAATACGCAGCTTTAGTTGTGAGTTCAGGTCTATACAGGTCTATTCTGCCACCCATAAAGACCCGTTGAGTCCTTTGAGCAACGCCTGATGCTGCTCCTGTTTACAGCTGTGTACAGCTGCTCCCCTGCACCTGAGGTGCTCCAAACAGGGTGGATTCAAAGCCAGGGCCCTGGCTATGAAAAAAAACCCAGAGTTTCATTTTTAATTTCAGTGAGGAGGGGGTGCCCTGCAACAGATTCCTGCGCCTCATTTTCCCTAAAAACAGTGATCTTTGCTCCTCTGGGGGGGTCAGTGGGGTGACCCTACAACTCTGAAAATTGTTTTAAAACATAGGTTTACCTGTCTAATTTCCACAAAAAAATTCCAGAAAAATTGGGGGAAACCCTTTTTTTTAACTATTTACTTTCGGGCGTACCTCTAAAGACTCAACGGGACTAATTAAACAACCAGTGGACCCGGAAAATGGTTTTTTTAATTCTAGAAGCAGGGAGTGTTCTACCCCCTGCTATTACCCTGAAACTCTGCTCCAAATCACCCCTCCTGATGCTGCATTGACATTAAAAAGTGGGGTGCGGGGGGGTTACTCATGCACCATGTTGCTGAGCACTCAGTTTCAGGGTGAAACATGACACGCTTGGATTACCTTAACTATAGGTGTGTGGAATGTGCTGTTGAGCCCTGACTGTTAAAATCCGAAAACTGGAAGGGTGAAAAGAGTCACCCACCCTTCAGTTGCTGCACACTGTCCGAATTTGTTTGTAGAAGGCATTTGGCATGTGGATAGGAGACTGTCTACATTAAACACTCTAACAACACATACTGTACCTTTGCGTCGGTGTCCACTCTCCATCTGAATGGTGGTGAGAGAGTACACTGATCCCAGAGGAATGTACCTCAAGCACCTCATCTCTGCACAAATCAGGGACAGATGTTCTGAGCGGAAACAAAGAAAACAATTCTTTAAAATGGCTCTATCTTATAGCACAGCTGACAGCTAGTAGAATGTTGCAACACTGCAAAAAGAAGCCAGCGGAGCTATTGTTCTATGATTCTCTATGAGCTGTTAGACTCAATTCTAACAGCTGAAAGGGTCATACGTAAGTGGTACAGAAAATGCTTTACAGGCAGAAGGTCCCAGGTTCAATCCCTTGCATCTCTAGGTAGAGTTGGCCAAGGCTGCCACCTGAGACCCTGAAGAGCTGCTGCCAGTCAGTGTGGACGGTACACCTTGGGGCTGCATTGTGGTTACATCAGCGCTGGAATGTTGGATAGGATTGGGCCCTTACTTGCTTAAAGAAAACCAATGTCTTGGGCAGCCCGATCCCAAGATGCAGCCCACGCTAGCGATGCCAGGGCTCACCTCAGGGGAAGGGGACATTCACCCCCTTCCCCCAGTATAAGCCCAGGTGGCCCCTCCCCCGCCACCCTGGCCCACCCTCCCCACGCAGGACTTGCCTGTGTCCGGAGGCGTAGGTGTTGGGCGGCAGCGGCGGTGTGAGCAGTGCCAGCACCACGTATACCCAAGGTGCCATGAAATTGCTTTACAGCACTTTCACGACACCTTGGGCTGGTGAAGTGCTCGCTCTGCTGGCCCAGGGTTACGGTGGATTGCACTGTGAGCAAATCAGATATCTGATTTTAACCAGGATCAATACCTTGAATTGTCTAGTAGTTCATTCTCTTCATCAGAACTCATTTCTATAGGAAACATATTTTCGTCTTCTGTAGTATCTGCATCTTCATCTCTCTTTGAAGTTTCAGCTTTATGGGTGGATTTCCTCCTCCTTTTCCTTCTTTTCTTCACAGAACACCCAGAAGTGGATTCAGTGGTGGATATAGAAGCAGAGCTCGGTCCCTGCAATGGACCCCCAGCGTCCAGGTTTCTTAGCCTGTCGCTCGAGTTCCTCTTCAGCTGTGATTCCATGAGAGTTGCTCCCTCTGTTAGAATGGGAGATGTAGCCAAGTGGTATGGAATAGCCTCCTAGGGAAAGGAATGGACAAGTCTGGTCTTGTTTTCCTGTCAGTGGAAATATGGGACTAGGCCAGTGTGGCCTTCCTGTTCATCATCCCCAAAACCTAAGAACATCTCAAGTCCACATTCTCAATAAGGGCTCCCCACAAGAGGGTCTTGTGCAAATACTGCCCCTTTCAACTGCTTCAGGTTTTGCAGGACATAAGCCTGAATTTAGACTCACAACCTGATCCTAACTATGTTTACATGAAAGTACGTCCCGCTGATTTCTTACTTACTCCCAAGTCAGCATGCAGAGGACTGCAGCCTCTTGCATGCACTCATGGATGACACATGCTTTCTCCCCGATAGCTCCTTGGGAAGAATCTGCCTCTCTCACATGCCACAGTAGGCTTCTCTTCCTGAACTTATCTTCCTGTACAGAAGGATCAAACTACTTCTGCACTGAATAGCCCTAAAGCAGGAACATGGATTCACACTTAGCAGAAGTCCTTCTGGGTAAAGGAAAACTCAGAAAAAGGCAAAGATCAGGAAGGTGCTGAGGATCAAATTGCTCTGTCTGCATATTGGCCCACCCAGCTCTGGACTAGCACTAACAAGCAGTTTCTTACAATAGACATCCTAATAATCTCATCATATATGAACTTGCATCTGTTGATGGCTACTGCCTACCAGTATGGAAAAGATAGTCAGACAGAGAATCATACCATATTTTATAGATCAGGGTGTCTCATCATGACAAATGCAATGATTACAAGAATAATGGAATCATGTGAACTTGTCATTAGGTTTTGCCATCTACCCCCTTCTTCCATCTGTCAGAGAGCATAATTCAAATCTTGTACAACACTGGAAATGGTGAGAAGAATGGGTGACCGACTGACTGTATCAACTCAGCGGGTGAAGTTAGAGCTAGGAGCCTTCTCCTCGCAATGGATCTCTTAACAGCTCCTTGTTGTTTGGGGCTTGCAACCCCATTATATATTCTGAATTATCACTGGATCTATGGGCAGGCATGATGGAAGCTCTGGGACCACCTGAAGCAGGGCTACCACCGTTGCCTTACCTGTGGCTCGTGTGGCCTCCTTTCCTCTCTGCCTGTCCTGTTCAAAATAACAAATAATAGCAAAGTTCCTGCTTATTTTGAACAGGACTGGCAATGAGGCCACAGCAGGGTGGGATCAAGGGCAGGATCACATTGCTCCATCTCTCCTTGCCTGCCTGGCTGCTTTGGCAAGCAGCCAGACAACCGAGGCAGAGGGGATGGTGAGGGTGGATTTTTTTACCTTCTTCCTCCAGCAGCAGAGAGCCAAATGAAGCAGCTCAGTGAGCAGCAAGTCAGAAGGGAGGGTCAGGTGTGGGGTGCAGAGAGCACCCCTCATCAGCATGCTACTCCCCTCCAACTCGCCACTTGACATCAGAGTTTCAGCTGGCTCCATGGAGAGGGTGGACCTGCTTAGGGGCACCATCATTTTTCACGAACAAAATAACAGCCCGATCCTGCACAAGTATGTGCAGCGGGCCGAAAGGGCTGGCCGCTGCATCCTAAGCCCATTGCGGCCTGCACCAACACGCTCCAGGCTCACCTCGATGGAAGGAGACATTTGTCCCCCTCCCCTCGGTGTAAGCGGCACAGGCCGCAATGGGCTTCCTCAGATCTAAAGCCAGTTCTAAAGCTGGAGCACAACCGGGGAGGCCGTGTAAGGCTGTCCCAGGTTGCAACAAGGCATAGGATATCAAGGCATTTCAGCGCCAATATCCCTGCCCCCTCCCAGCCTGGGCCGGCCAATGGTCCCATCCCTCGTCACCCCTGCCCGGCCTCCCCACACCCCTGCAACAACCGGCTCAGTACTCACCTGCAGCAGCATAGCCATGCCCCTGGGGGTGGGGCCGTGGCACGCTGCCCGGAACGTTAGCCAAAAGGCTCAACCAATGCTCCAGGTGGGCAGGCCAAAAAGCAAGCATCTTTTTCGCCGCTGCCCGCTCACTCGCATCTGTGCCGCCGCAGGTAAGCTGCCCTCCCCTGCTGGTGCGCTGTCCCCCCAGGTGCTGTCCAGCCCCCCACACACACACCATCCCTTCCTACGACACTGCTCACCTGCGTCGACCAACACGCATCCAGGTTACTGGTGTAGTAAGCAGTGTCGGCCTCCACGCCGGCACCGCTTACTCTAGAGGAGCTGAAAACGTGCTTTATGGTACGTTTGCATCTCCTTAAGCCGGCGAAGCACACGCTCCACCAGCCTATCGTTAGGCAGGATTGCGCCGTCAGTCTTTGTGGGAGAAAAAGTGGCAAATCATACCTGGTCATCCTCTGTCTCCTCTACAAAAAATGCTTCGCCGTTGTCCCCTAATTTCATGTGTAAATCCACAGATTCACCATTGATTTCAATGTCAACCTTGAGGGGGCAAAAGAAATTTAAATAGGGATTTACATGGGTAACACAGGAAAAAAGTTATACATTCATCCATTTTGATGTGCAGGCATCAGAGCTTATTCTCTCTACCAACCTCACAGTAAAACATTGAAGTGGCAATGCTGAGTTGTAAACTATATTTTAAGTATGTCAAACAGTTACCGGTAATTCATAATATAATGATAACCATATTTAGCATTTATATAGCTCTTTTCAAGTGGTCAAAACACTTCACATTGCCTCAGTAAACCTTATAGTAACCCTATAAGTCTGGACAGTACTTTCCCCTATATTTCAGAGCTGAGGGTAAGAAAACAGAGGCTTGTTTGACCACATTAACGGCCCAATCGGAACAGGTCCTTATGCTGCCAGAGCTGGCGTTGCAGCACCACAAGGTCCTTTACGGCTGTCGCAAAAGGCAACATGCAATTTCATTCTACTGGGCTGCCGCTGCAACCAGCCACAGCAGCGCACTAGCAATTTGCTGAATATGTGACTATTCTCATTGAATCCCCAAGTCTTACCATTGCTTAATCTGATGGTTATTTTATTTTTATTGTATTTATATTCCACCTGGGGTGAACAGGACCCCATCACCCTAAAATAAGCATGCGTGTGTGTGCGTTCGTATGTAACATGGTGCTGGCTTAGATCAGTCTTATTGTTTTTGTTATTTTATTGTTGATATTGTATTTTACATATTCTTAGCCACCTTGGGCATCTCTTTCTTAGAGAGGAAAGGTGGGGGTACAAATGTTTTCAAATAAAAACTTAAATGAGTAAGTCAGCTTGGGAAGTTTCTCCATTTTGATCTTGGTAACTTGCACATCCATCAGACAGGCTTGAGCTTGGATGTGTATTGGGCAGGCCAGAGTGCCTGGCCCTAGCCTAGGTAAGACAATATGCCAGGCAGAGAACACCAGCACCCTGCTGGGATTTGCTCACACCTGTCTATTGGTCAAGTCTACTCATCTGACCATATCGAGGGGGGGGGGGAGATCCAAGAGACTAAACTCAAGTTTCCTACCTTTGGATTTGTCAATCAAAGGGCAAAATCTCAGTCCCCCTGGGGAGGCGGGAGGCTTCTCCCTTTCTGGTGGCAGCATCTACCTCTTTTTCAGATGGCTACAAGCCACCAGAGTGTGCATGGAAAGGTCACGTACACAAGTTGTGTGCAATGCTTCTCCCCCAATCTCACATGGTAGTCTGTGACGGCATCCATGGATCACCACCATCTTTCTTCCATCATGGAACTCAAGGCAAGGTACCTGGAGTTCTCAAGCAGTCACCCACCCAGGCACTAATCAGACTTCCAGCCCAATCCTGTACCCACAATCTGCTGCCGAAACTAGTGTTCCAGCAGCACAACGTGCTTTCTGGCTGTCACAAATAGCAATCTAGAAGTGTGCATAGCCACACGCTTCCAGACTGTTGCCAGAGACGCTGTAGTGGCCTCGCACGTGGTGACGGGAAGAAGGCCTGCCGACATAGGTGAGTCAGCAGGGTGGGCGGAATGTGGAATGTGGCAGAAAGGGGGAGGGCTGGGGTGTTGCAGAGGCGGGAGGGAGTGGCATTAGGTGCAGGCGACTTGCGCCGGATTCTATCCCGTCTGGAGCAGGCTGAATGCCCCGTTTGTCTCCTTGGACTCGTGCCAGCTAAAGAGCTGGTGCAGGTCCAAGGAGACCCATTGGTGGTCGAGAGCCTTATAGAGGGGTAAGGGAAAATATTTTCCCTTTCCCCTCCCAAGCCACCTGACTGGCTCCCCCGACCACAGCATGCAGTACAGCCCATTTTGGCACGGCTAAATGCTATGGCAGGGGAAAACGCATAGTATTGTGCTGTTAGACCTGCTTAGCTTCAGCAAGGTAGCTGCATCATGTGCCCTCAGACTACGCTCTGGGTATCAAGCAAGAAGCTTGATATTAAACTTAATTTAATGTACCTTCATTACTGAACATTGCAGCCATATGATCTATGACAGCTAGTCTGTAATCACAAAACCAATCTGTCACGCAATAAAGATCCTTACTCTGGGTTTTGCTATTTAATGAAAATGCTGAGGACCCATAGCTTCATATTCCAGATCTTTTGCTGTGTGCCACGATAGTTAAACAGCTTTAGAGATGCAGCACAGATGGACCTTGAGAGTGCATGGGATGGAAACTTCCCTGCTCCAGTGTGTATGTACAGGTGTGTCTTGAGTGTACAGGTGAAGACAGTAGACAAAAAAATGTGGGGGAAGATTTCTGTTCCTTACCACTTTTTCCTTTGAACGCAAAACTCCCATCTTTCCAAAACGCACGTGAAACGGGGAACACTGGAGATTTCCATCTGGTTGGCAGACGACAATTACATCAATGCATCCAGACAATGTGGCAGGATTTAATCCTTTATAGAGTTCTTTCACAGTTACAAAGACTTGGCCTGCTAACTGCCCAACGTAATTCATGGTTTGTGCCTGGAGAAGGAAGAAAGAATGAGGGCATTTTCAGAATCCAGAAGACCAGATTAAAAGATGTTTGAGTTGGCATCCGTACTGCCATTGCAGAAGATCTCTTCAAGACCAAAAGTATTCTGGAAAGTTGCCTAAGACTCAGGAGCTCTTTTATATTTAAAAAAAAGAAAAAAAATATGCGAACAGGACACAGCCTGGCCTCCCAGTTACCAACAACAAGAGTAACAAGTAACAAGAGATGACAAAATGCCATGCTTCCCTTGTGCAGCTGAAGCCGAATGGCTCTAACAGGCCTATCTTGCATCAAATGGCCTTGGCAAAATGCTTACCCATAGTTATGGAAAGGTGAAGCTGAGTTTCTAATCTAACCTCCAACTCAAGCCGTATCAAACCTTTCAACAAAGTTCCAGTCTTGAATAGAGAAAATGTACAGGAAAAACTAGATTTCAATCCGTCTTGATTCTTTTCCAGATAGAAGCATATGTGAACCAGACGCAGCACATTTCAAATGATATGAACTGAGAACTGACTAGGAGTGGAAGACCAAGTCCACATCTCACTTCATCCATTAACTCACAGCGCAATCCCAGACATGCTTACTCAGAAGTGAATCCCACTGTATTCAGTGGAGCTTATTCTCTGGCAAGTGTGTACAGAATTGCAGCCAGCGATATCAGTGGGGAGAACTTTGAGTACTTGTGGGGTGGGGCCTGCGGCGATCCCAGGGATCGCCGCCAGCAACTGGAAACAAAGGTGATTTGTGTACTTACCGGGAGTCCTGAAGCCCTCGGGGGTTCGGGGAGGCCTGCGCTACCCTCTGCAGGCCCCCCTAAGCTTTACATGCCGCTCTGCAGCAATTTACAACCACTTCCTGTTTTTGCGAAAACTGGAAGCGCTGGCGTCCCCAAACCCTCCGGAGGGCTCCAGGACCCCCGGAAAGCCCACAAATCACCGTTTAAAATTTTTTTTCCTGGCACCGGTGGCGATCCCATCTCGCCATGCTGTCCCCGCCCCTTAAGGGGGCAGGG
The DNA here is from genome assembly GCA_026170595.1 of Plestiodon gilberti rubricaudatus. Classification (NCBI taxonomy): domain Eukaryota; kingdom Metazoa; phylum Chordata; class Lepidosauria; order Squamata; family Scincidae; genus Plestiodon; species Plestiodon gilberti. The sequence goes on along the minus strand of JANXHW010000001.1, from coordinate 119,874,967 downwards.
GGCAGCTTTTGGTTCCAATGGTGGGTCATGACCCACCATTTTGAGAACCACTGGATTAGAGTGTGGTACTTCAGAAAACAAGGTCCAAATATCTGCTCAGCAATGAAGCTCACTGAGGCAAGTGAGCTTCATGGCCTCACTGGGTGAGCAATTGATTTAATTCCCCTCGCCATATTTAATGTGAGGGAGGAAAAAAATATGGCAGCTCCACAAATGCTGTCCTGAGCTCCTTGGAGGAAAGGTGGGATACAAATGTAAGAACTAAATAGTCTCTCTGGCCCAACCCCTACTTGTAAGGTAAGGATAGTAATATTCGCGTACCTTCATTGGCTTACATTACTGTTGTAATGCATGTGACGCACTTTGAAATGTGCTCTATATATGCCAAGCATACAACTACATCTAGAAGGCACAGTAGGTTGGGATAGTAGGGAAAAAATGCTCAAAAAGAAGACTGACATGATGACTACAGAATTCAGTCTCTCCTAACTGCTAGAACAACACTGTGAAACTATTCCCTTCACCTTAATTTTATAAATGTCATACAGCCAACACTGGAAAAGCATTTTTGTGGGCTGCTGAAGGATGTCAGTTTGCACAGTAGGCCCAGCGTTCTTTAAATGCAGCAGGGATATTTCCAGGAACATTCCTCAATTCCCAGAGAGGCTGCATGTGGTCTGCAGGACACATTTTGTTCTTACAGCTCCAAGACGTCTTGCCTGGTTATCTAGAAAGGAGAAGTCCTAACAATAGCAGCCCAACTTATTACAATACAGCAAGAGCCGACTGTATTCTGTGCTGCACTCACCACAGGTTCACATCACTCATGTGAAATCTACTATTTTGCACAGGATCGCTACAACTGAGACTCTCCTCTCTTACAGCTTGTTTTCAAAAAGAAAACATGCCTGCAACCTTCATTGTCCAGGTCTCTACCTCTTACTCCAGACATCAGAAGTTGCCCTTTAAATCTCCAGCTGAAATGGGAGAAAAGCACTTTAGGATTGTTCCCTCCATACCCACTACCTTCTTCACCTGTTGAGACCTGCTTGTCACAGCAGATGAGGGAGGGAACGGGTGACAGGACTTGTGAGGGGAATGCCTGGGAGCTCCGAAAGAGGTTGTGTGCCTGTCTTTTCTCCTGTTTCAGCCAGAAATTCAGAGGACAGTACCAGGCACAGCTCTTAGAAACTGACACTGTGTGTGCTAATGGCTCAGAAACCACAGGAAGACCGCACAGGAAGGCACTCAGGAAGTTGCCTTATATCAAGTCAGACATTTGGTTCACCTAGCTTTGTATTGTCTGGCAGTGGCTCTCCAACGTTTCAGATGGGGGTCTTCTCGAGCCCTATGTGAAGACGCCAGGGATTGAAACTTAGGCCTTCTGCATCTGCTCTGCCACTGAGCCCCCCGTCACACAGAGAGCTTCCAGTGTTCCATCCCAGCATCCCCTGTGGCAAAATATTCATTCTTGGTACAGTAGAGTAACTATGAGCAACAAGGAGGAAGAAACATTCTAATATCTCAGTCCCCTTAAAGCTTCATGAGTTTCTACACCATTATTTCTCCTCACGAAATCACCCTGGACACACAGATTTCACCATGACATACAGCAAGCAGGGTTCCTCGTCTCCCATCCTAAACCCCAGCAGAAAACGTGACTGAAACAACTCCCTGGGGCACCCTGCCTTCTCTTTAGTGCAGGGTTTCTCAACCTTTGTCCCTGATGTACCACTTCTCGTAGTCTAATTATCTTAAGTACCATCAGAAGTAACTGGAGATGACGTCATCACCAGTTACTTCCGTGTTGGGAGGCCAGACGTGACACTACAAACAGCGGTAAGAGGCTCAGGGCAAGCGGGTGGGCTTTTTCAAGCCCGTGAAAATCACACGCTGGCGCTCTGCCCGCCGAGCCGAGACTCCTACCGTTGTTTGTAGTGTCGTGTCACGGTCTGTGCTGGCCGGGGGAGGGGAGGGGGTTGTCCCCTTGGGAGCCATGTGTACCACTAGACAATAGCTCAAGTGCCACTGGTGGTACGCATACCACTGGTTGAGAAACGCTGCTTTAGTACATGTCTTAGGCAGATAAGTACAAGGGTTCTTCTAATTTCAGGTGGGAAAGTTTCAGGTCAGCACCTGAAAGAAAGTTTCTGAGGTGCATGCAGCAACAACTAATGCTATCTTAAAGCCTCTTTATACATTGTGGTTTGCCACTGGAAGCATACTCCAGAGGGAGCCACAACCAAATCAATCCTGGCTCTCTGAAAAATGTATACTGTATTTGCAAACACAAGTTTTCCCTCACTTGTCTTTTCATTAACACTTGATGTTTTGAACATTGGGGGGGGGGGGAACACACTAAAAAAAATGTTATTTGTGAATCAGTCCTTACTGATAGTACTCCCTCACTGCATTCTACTGTATTCTAATGTACAGTACAAATAATGGCCGGTAGTATGTTCTAGCTTGATGAACTGTTCAAAGTTTTCTTACACTAGGGAAGAATCGTAGTTTGATATCAGAAGAGATGCTTTGCATGTGGGAAGCCCCAGCTTCAATCCTTGGCATCTCCAGTCAGAATGATCTCAGGTAGGAGGGCTGGGAAAGGCCTCTACCTAAGATCCAGGAAAGCTACTACCAGTCAGTACTAGGCTAGACAGAGCAGTGGTCTGACTCTGTATGAGAGAAGCTCTCATATTCCCAATGAAATGGGAAGTTTCCAATGTGCAGAGAAGGCTAGCACAAGGTCAGTGCACTGCACAAACTTTGCAGTGAAAATGGTTACTCCACATTTCTCCCACACCCCACCTTCATCGTACCTGGAAAAGGAGATTGTTTGTACATTAATACACAAATATAGTTGTGCTTACTTCTTCTGTACATGCTTAACACAAGAGCTCTGGCTTGTGTGCCATTTCAGCCAAGTGGTGTTGTATGCACAGCACACGAGGCACAGTTACAGAGCTCACATGCCTCTAAACAAGCCTACATGACTTTGGACCCACCAAGTCAAAGGCAGTCAACCACCAGTCTGCCAGGTAATTGACAAATCCATCGTGCTGTTCCAAGCAAGTCTATTAAATCCCTTGTGGGTCACCATCTGTGGCTGTTGGGCTGCTTCACACTTGGTGCATTGAAAGGTACATTGCAAGGTGCACAGGCGCCCTGCTCTCAAAATATTTGGCAACCCCTTACTTTAGCTTGCTGCTGGAACAATGTTGTGCTAGCTAGAGGCAGATTGTTTTCAGCCTTGCCTCCTCCAATCCCCTGCGCCCTTCATGCCCTGGCCTTTGGGCTTCTCCTGAGTACATGGGCAACCACACCAATGCTTGCAGGAAGCCCAGCCTAGGGATGAAGGAGCAATGGAATGAGAGCCTTAACTGTGCGCAGGTCTGTGCACACGTGTCTGCTTACTAAGTTCTCATCCCATACAATCAATGAAGTTTGCATTATTAAACAGAAACTCCTCTACAAGTCTACTAAGTGGTATTTTCCGACATGCTTTTCTTTGCCAACAGTTGACTAATCATAAATCTATCCACAATGCAGAATGTGGTGCAGAAGAGAAGGAAATGTTTCATTTTGAACGTTCCCTGGATGAGTATTTTCAAAATGATGATTAAATGTTGCATGCCTGGATAGAACCCACTGTAATAGCTAGATCAATCAATTATTAGCAGAAGAAGAATTGCCCAGGTCAGGAGAATTCATACTATGTAGGCATCAGCGCTTACCTGAGAGGACTATTGGGGCAGCCCCTGTCTCACCTTCAGTGTTGGGGCTACTTAAGTTCCACATGCCCTGAGGGGAAGGCAGAAGAATAGTAGCCTAGGCCCAGGCCAACAGATCCCTAAGGACCACCACTGGCCTGAGACAACAAATCTTTTGTAATAAACTGAGATACTAGCTGGTACTGCCACTTTTACCATTGAGTACTCAGTCCCAAGGTGATGGAACACCACCTGTATTGGGTTCTGTATATGATGCTATGCTCTTAGGACAAGGATTTCTCAGACACCGACATACTGTAGTGCTTGATCAGATAAACACTCCCCTCAGGAGTTAACACCATCACTGTGCTACAACACCATTGCTGCAGTGAAAGCAATGACAACAACAAAAAATGGTGCTATCGAGAATGTCTTGGTGGTGATTCTGCAGAAAATAGCCACATGCCAGGGTTCCCTAGTACTGTGCCCTAAGAGGGGCTGACGTGTGCCTTTGAAAATTAAGCCGCCATGTTAGATGCAGCCACCCTTCTGTGGGGAGGCCTCATGCAGCACTGATTTCCACTGCCACCCCCACCAATATATGGGCAGGGAAACCATCCTCAAAGAAAGATGAACCCAGATTCCCTGCTGCAGCCTATATGGCAACTTAAAAGTGCAGAGGAGCCTCAGAAGCACTACCATTGTCCAGAAAACAGGGTCCCATTCCCAAACCCCAAACAACTTGGCGAAGAGGAAGGCCGGGGGGGGGGGGGAATGTTAACTAGGCTCTCCCACCACTGCAGGGTAGATTTGCCCCTTGTTGTGGGACCTGCCAGAGACATATCGTTCTTGACATAAAAGAGTTACATGTGCCTCCACTTGTATTCCAGGAAAAAGGGCTCTGGATTCTCAATAGTTTGGGAAACCCTGTTCTACAGTGATCCTAAAAGAACGGAGAGAAGGGTCGGGAAGGGAAACATTTGATCACAGTAGCATTTTGCTACAGCTTTTGAACCACTGGTGTTCTAGTCTTAGCAACGACCCTAGTGCTGAATGACTGACTTTGCATTCAGGTACTTGCTTTTCCTCTTCTGGCATGGAGAAATTATCCGGGCAGAAACAAAAGCAGGAGAGAAAGGAACCAACAGTATACAGCCTTTGATGTTTAAAAGCAACCTCATTTACAAAAGAGGATGCCAAAAATACATCTCCATGTTGCCCTCATCTCCTCACTTTTAAGAAACTATAGACGTTGAGGGGAGACTCAGAGGATCGTTAACCTGGCCCTTCCACAGAGGAATACTAGCAAATCTTACTGTCACCCTGCAAGGGATATAAAAGCAAACTAGGCTCAAGTATACTCTCTCATTAATGCAGAAGTTGTCTGTTTAACCACTTTGGAATAAAAGGATGTGCCTGGAATTTAGAAATACAATTATGGATAATGTGAAAGGTAAAAGCAATTTGTTTTGATTGCTCATCCCAGGACGCAAGCCAGTTATTAGAATGGTTGGAGAGATTATACCTGAACAAGTGGATGCTTGCTTCCTTCACCTCAACTCCAGGTCCAGGCCCACTGAGAGCTTGCAGCTGTGTGCTACTCTCTGCTACCAACTCTTGGAGGAAGAGATTGGTTCCAGACATTTTAGTTTAGAGAATGGTATTTTTCTAAAATCCAGCCGGGGGGGGAGGGGCAGAGTATAGGAACCCATGGCTGTCCTGGCCTGGCCTTCCCCCCATTTTCCTGCCCAGCTTATCCCCATGAAGACCACCCACTTTACTAACAGAGGAAGAGATGTTTCATTCTGATGCATTTATAAGCACCAAAGAAAGAAGGACCCCTTCAGGGTGGCTGCTTAAAAGTAATTCCTATCATTCTCCACAGCACACTTTTGCATTTTGTGCGACTATTATGGTGTACCGCAAGTTTAAGTCACAATGTTACTACTGAAATAAGCAGTACATTCAGTGACACAGCTGCAGGCTTGGTAAGGATCCCAGATTCCTTCTGCATCGTCCCGTTTCTATAGCCAAAATATGTTTCAAACAAAACTGTCCTCCTTTCAACACTTGCATTTGTTTACTGATCGTGATAAACAACTGCAAGAGCATGTACAGGCATGCTTGGAATTACTAACATTTTCAAAATCCACTAACACTCCAAACCCTTCAGAAGAGTTCTTGTTTGTTGTACAGTAGTTGATTCCACAAAGAATGGCACTGCTTTATAGCAGAAGTGCTCTAAAGCCACAAAAGTGGTAAATATTCTTGGAAGGGCAGGCAGGCAGGAGTCCAATCCACTAGAGCACAATGAGTACACAGTACCCTTCTTGTCAACAAGGCTTTGAGTAGAACTAAGGCTCTGTGAATGCTGTCCTCAAACAAAAAACTCCATGTATAATGCACATATAGGATTCGAAAAATCCTTCGCAAAAGTTACGAAAAGCAGAGTCATCTGTGTCCCAGCTTGGCCAAGACCATTCTGCTGAGGTCAAAGAAGTCAACCATGAATCACGATGGGCGAGTCAAAGGACAAGGTCATATCACCTCTCACCTGGTTTGTCTCTTTTTGGACTTGAGTTGAGTCTGCTTCCTTCTTACAACACAACCGCACTGTGTATTAAGAAATCTGAACTTCACAGTATCTAAAAGGTGTGCTTTCGAGTTGAGTCCTATGCACACACATGGTAAGAAGCACCACTGCACTCAGGAGGACTTACTTCCAAGTCAACATGTAAGGAGCGACTGTAGCTCAGTAGAAGAGCATCCACTCTGCATGAAGAAGGTGCTGTGTCCTTGGCACCTCCAGGCAAGGCTGCAAAGGGCTCCTGCCTGAATCCCTGGAGAGCTGCTGCCATCAGTGTTGATAACATTGACCTATCATCTGGCTCAGTATAACTAAGGAAGCTTCCTAGGCTCCTCTGTAGAGGATCTGGCTGGAAAAATAGAAAGGCCCATATGCTAAGAAACTTAGCGACTCTTCTCCTAGAATAGTTATTTGTTCTATTTATAGCTCACTCTTTCTCCAAGCAGTTCAGGGTGCCATAATGATACACGGCTTCCCCACCCACACCCATTGCATCCTCACACAACAACCCTAGAAGGCTGGCTACGCTGAGAGTCACTGGCCCAAGGCTACCCAACAAGATTCATGGCTAAGCAAAGATCTGAATCTGGATTCAAAAGCCAATACCATTGCCACTCTGTAGGACTTTTTAATTTCCATTAACATGTCCCATTGATTTCAGCGGGACTTAGACATTACTGACTGTCCCTGGATTGCTGTAAAAGTGTCTATATCATAATGTATAGGCCACTATATCTATTTGAACAGTGTATCTACGCAAATTATAAAAGAGAGGCTACAACAAATATGGACCAACTGTGGCATGAGGCAGTGCCTGGATTAAAGTTGTTTGAAAAGGTTAAATGCAAACAAATCAATTAAAGCACAGGAACAGCAAGAACTAGAACTCTTTATCCTTTGGTTTTCTTTTCTCTGCACTGAGAAACCAACAGATTGTTAATGAAATGGTCAGCAAATCCTCTCCAGTTCTACATCAATTTTCCCCAAAGAAAATGAGCCCAATCCTGGCAAAAACAAATACTTTTAAATCCTGTTGATTTCAGTGGTCGATTCAGACATGTGCTAAATACTTGCCTATTGAAATCATGGGACAAATGCCCAGAAATTCTCATGCTCATGCCCAGAAATTCTAGTTGGCTTTCTGCTAGAAATGCTGACAATAGATCTTCATGCAAGTGCTTAAAAATCTGATGACATTGCCTTCTGTGGCACTGAAATCAAAGTTTTACAGTATTGTTAAAAAGCGGCCTTCATCGACAAGGCCCATTAGTCCAAACAAATTATATTAAAAAGCAGGGCTGGCCCAAGACCTCCTGATGCCGGAGGCAGCAGGCCAAATGCTGGCCTGCCCCCCCTGACCCAATGATGTGTCAACCTCCACTTCTCCCACTGTCCAATGCTCTAGTTGCCTGCTCAGCACTCTCCTGCCCTCCACATTTCCTCTTCCTCTCTGTCTCCCTCTTCCTTTTCCAATCCAGGGAGCGGAAGGAGAAAGCGGAGCGCTGGAGCCAAGTAGACAGTTTGCCTTTCCTGAACCACTCCAATTTAATTCCTGCCTTAAGTACCTCATAGCCTTAGTTCATTTCAAAGAACCTTCATTTTAGGGGGTGAATAGTGAAACAGAATAGTAAACACTCGTGTATACTAGGCACAGAGGCAGGGACAGCCCAAGACCTCCTGGGCCTGAGGCAGCAGGCCAAATGCTATCCCCTCTTACCGGATGATGTGCCAGCTTCTGCTCCTCCCACTCTCCAATGTGCTCAGCACTCTCCTGGGAATGGAAGGAGACGGAAGAGGCAAGTAGGCAGAGAGAGATGGGCGCCGCACCCCCCCCCCCATCAATCTGCTGCCTGATGTGACTGCCTCACTTGGCATCATCATGGATGATGGGCCATCCCTGATTAAAAGGCTAATGGGCCTGAAAATGTATCTACCAGAGTCAAGGCACACAAATGGTACAAGCATATCTAACGGTCTCTGTGGGCCATTTCTCCTTTCGCATTAGACAATTGTGCAACCAAACAGAACACACCGACTCAGAGGGCACAGAAGAAATCAATGGCAGGGTAACAATTTCAACACCGTCCGTCTCTCACCAATCGACCAAAATTACCGTACTATAGAATCATAGTTTAACTTTCAAGAAGGTCATGTAACTCTGCTAGCAAAGCCAAAAGCCTCTTCTTCAATCAAAACAGCAGCTAACGTGCAGGAAGATAAGAGACAGAGAGTCTGAATTTGCATTAACCATTCACAACTAAGGCTCAGCTAAGGCCTGAAATCAGTGCCAGGCCTGCAAAGCTGTGCCATTTGCCATCACAGAATCTAGAGAATTGATAGTCATGGGTGTTTTGTTTTTTTCCACTACTGAGGGCCTCCCTCCCACGACACCTCAAAAAATACACATTAAATTGGCCAGACAATAGGGGAAGTGGAAATTATTCCTCCACTGCATTTATTTTGGTATCCGAGCTGTTATTAAATGCAAAGTAATATCCAGTTGCAAAAGAAGGGCGGATGAAAGAAACCCCCTGAGGTTCTGGCAGGGAAAGATGTTCCTTTTCAGGCAGCACATATCCATATACCCAATCTTGTTCAGGTTAAAAAGGACAGTTGACAGAAACCAACAATACGCCCTTACCTTAGCTTAAATAACACAAACATCTTAAACATAAACAAAGCAGCCCACCTTGCGGGCAAAATTAAGTGCCTACCAGTATGACCACATTTCTTCCCATCTGCGTTCCCCCCATATAATATCCTTCATCTGTTTTCGTACCTGTCCTTGCTCCTTCTGTCTGCAACAAGACACATCAGCAGCTTTCACGGGGAAATCAAAAGGCTGCTGTCTACTGCCGCTGTCCTCCTCCAGGGTAAGGCACAGCAAGACTATGCAAGTGGAAAGTCACTCACAGGCTAGCTAGAGCTGTGTGCTGGCTTGCTTTGTGTGGAAACAGGCTGCTGCAGGGATGTCAATTCATCCCACATCCGCAGCCTGTTCCCCGCCCTGGAGGAGGAACCTAGAGAAGACAGGCAGGAAAGCGGAGGGGGAATCAAGGGGAAACCAGGACAACATCAGAACAACTGCAGCAATGTTCCCAAGGGAGCTTCAGATGGTAGATTTTTCTGCTACATCAGAGCCGGTCCAACGTCGCCTGGTGCCCGAGGCAGACTGCCAAATTCTGCCCCTCTTATGTCACGATGTGACAGAATCTGAGGACCGTGCAATGGAGGCAAGTGGGGCAGCCTAAGGTGGGTCCCCCTGCCTAACACAACTGCTTCAGTTGGCCTTATCAATGGGCCAGCTATGTATTACATCCACCTTACTGTGCACCCCTCTTCACCCACCCCATCTCTCCCTCTCCTTCCCTTTCTTTGCTGTATGTATTTGTGCACTGCAAATCATAAACCACTGAAGACAGGGGCATATTAACCCATGGCCGGGCCCCTAGGCTTTCAGGTATTTCGGGGGCCCTCCAGCACGTCAATCTTTCACCCCACTGCAAATTATCATCAAATAGAAAATGTAACAATAGACAGTGAAAGGACATTGACTGATTTTTATGTATTGATAAAGTAGTGTATAGTCAATTTTAAAATTCTTTTCACAATGAGCTCATACAAAAACCCACCTTCAATTAAAAAAAATTAACAGGCAGGCTTAACAAGCAGAAGTTAGTGCAGCGCTGCTGACTGTGATCCATAACCAGGTCATTCTGGGACATTGACAGGCGACGTGGGCCCCTGTCCCTGCAGGGCCCCTAGGCTGAAGCCTAGTCAGCCTTATGGATAATTCACCCCTGATTGAAGACAGTACAGTTAATTTGGTCACATTATCACAGCTGCTGAGAGTTAAATATTGAGAAAGTGGGAAAAGGTCTACCACTAGAGTTACACAAAATACAGATGCAGGTATCATGGTAACATTAAAACATCAAACTTTGTGAGGGTTAAAACAGAGGCATTCTTTCGTAAACTTAAATAAATAAATAAATAAATAAATAAACCGGGTTTCATTCATAAAATGTCTACAGAAGAGAGCAATAAATGGGCTGCCCCATTTTAGTATTTACTCTGATTCTCTCTTTTATTGTGTGTGCTGTATGTTTATCTGAGATCATGTAAAGTGATGATGACTTATTGGAATTTTTTTCCTTTGTACAAATTTAAATGCCGAGCAAGAAAAAAAGGCAGGTCTGATTAACATAATTATTTTCATCATGCGTCTGACTGGAGTTGACTTTCTCACTGGATCTGCATATGCTAAACTGCTGAATATCCTCTTGTGAATATCTGATGCTTGTGCAATCTGGCACATGTCAGATATTCACAAGACCTTTCCAACATGTGCAAACAGGCTTTGCAAAAAACACTTCACACCAGAAACAAATCTACAGTTGTTGGTAATAAAATGTTTGGGATAAGCATCAAAGAAAATATGACTGCTGACTGGACTGATAAGGTTCTTGTCATATAAGATCACTGTAAGCGGGCTGTAGCCTATTTCAGCGAGCAGACCCAACTGCAAATAGTTGTCTTGATGGACACTAGTGGACTTTTAATAGTTGTTGGAGCATCAAACAGAGCTGCCAAATGTTTGACGCTCCAACAACTATTAAAGAAAAGAACTCCAGTTCTCAGAACAGAAAGAGGTGGTTAATTTTAGTTCCTCTGGATTTGGTTTTCTGTTCAATAGACTTCAACACACCTACCACCTTTTCAGTCAATTTCATACAGTTCATGATGTTACACACGGCTGCCTAATGCCACCAAAAAACCACGGTTTCTGGCATTCACAAATGAGGTTACAAAAATATTTTAGTCTGGGATGGGGCGCAGGTTTTGCAAGTATTCTTAATGCAGTATAAAAACTGGAATGACGTTTTAAAAAACAAATTTATGACACTTTACTTAATTAATGTAGGCAAGATGGACACAGCACTTAGCACCCATTCTCTCCCTTCTCTACACTCTTTTAATGGGAATAACTGGGAATGAACTGGAAAAGGAGCTCTTGCTGCCATCACCCAATGCTAGAGAACCCACATAGAAGGAGGCTGCTATGGAAAAATCTCCTCCCCAGGAAGCCTCAAAAACCCAGGGTTTCTTTAAAATCAAACAGTACTACTACTACTACTACTACTACTACTACTACTACTTCATTCCCTGGTAGTACTACCAGTTCATTCCCAGTTATTCCCAGTAGTAGTAGTAGTAGTAGTAGTAGTAGTAGTAGTAGTAGTAGTAAAACAACGACGACAGTAAAACAAACTGTGGAAGAAACGAGGGCACTGGTCACTCATTGGTGCACTTACATCAAGAACAGTAAAGAAAAAAAATGTTGGCAAAAGTTAATGAAAGAAAAGAGACCTACAGGGAGCAAACTGAAAAATTGATTAGACACATGGCATAATAAACTGCCACATGACCAATATACATCAAGAAAACAGAAGACATGGTAGACAAGGATTCCAAGTGGAAGTGGTTGCAGCATGGAAGACTGAAGAAAGAAACAGAGGGACTGATATTTGCTGCACAAGATCAGGCATCACAAACCAATTTTATGAAGGCAAAAGTGGAAAAAAATCTTGAATGATGTCAAGTGTATGCTTTGTAAAAAAAATAGATGAAATGATTGATTACATTGTACATGGGTGCAGGAAAGTTGCACAGAGTGATTACAAAAAATGCCACAATAGTCGCTGTGATGTTCCACTGGAATTTGTGCAAGAAATATGGAATAACATCAGTAAATAAATGGTGGGAGCACATGTCTGAAAAGATGGTAGAAAATGAGCAGATCAAAATCTTGTGCGACTTCAAAATCCAGACAGATAAAAAATTGGAACACACACACCAGATATAACTGTGGTTGAGAAGAAACAAGTGAGGCTTATTATTGACGTGGCCACTCCAGGAGATAATTGAATTGAGGAGAAACAATTGGAAAAGATCACAAAATATAATGACACAGCACAGGAAATTGAAATACCTTTGGGGAAAGAAAACATCCACTACTCCTACTGTCATTGATACATTTCTAGGCGTAATCCCCAAAGCCCCTAAGAAATATCTGGCAAATAGGTATAAGATAACAGTTGAACAAGTGCAAAGAGTGACACTACTATGAACATTGAACATTATAAATGGTGATATCTCAACAGTTCTTAAATTCTTGGGTAGAGTTCGATAGTCTCCTGGGACTATCTGCAAGCATTTTTACCCCAAGAGTGGCCAGATATTGGGAAGCGCATCTATTTTCTAACACACACACCCCTGGCAATTTGCACCTGCTAAAATCCCTATGTATATATTTGATTTTTTTCTATTTGTGTGACTGTCTCATGTCAATAAAGGTTAATTGAATTTTAAAAAATGAATTGCTAAAATCCCCTCTTCCGCACATAATATCCCCTTTGAGAGCCCTGCTCGCATTTGCATCAGGTCACTCGAACCTGATCAGACACAAAGGGCCTGGTTGCGGCCGCTTGCTTAGCAATGAAACAAAAGCACTCTGCACATGTTCAGATCTACTTGCACCACCACACCACTTCACTAGGAAGCAAAACAGAAAAATATTTGTCAAAAAAACCACCGTTTTGGCCGTCGTGATCCCCCTTCTGCAGGGCCCTTCCTTAGACGCTTCTATGTCTTCTGTTTGGCTGTTGCATTGTGACTCAGCGTGAGGAGGAGGAGAACTGAGGTGATCCTCCCGGCCAATCAGGGGGTTGCCTGGCCTCAGCCGAACCCAGCTGGCTGGAAAAGGCGGGTCCATGAGGAGCTCGTGAGCATATTGGGCGGTGCGTTGGAATGTTGTTGGCATGAGTTGTTCAGGCACGTGTCATGTAAACAGCTTTGTGCATTGTGTCATGTAAACAGCATTGGGCTGACTTTAGAAATCGTTGGAAAGTGGGAATTAGCCTCGAGGCATGGTAGTTACCAGCGAACATACATACAGTAGCAGCGGTATAGTTGAAAAGGGAAAAAAAACATCATCATCTAATTTAGAAAAAAGAAAGGATGGGATGGCGTGGCAGTAATGAAACTATGCCTTTCACGCGCTTACGTGTCCTGACCTGCAGGGAAGATTCTGGTGTGACCTTGATTGAAGACTTAATTTATATAAGACTTAACATATGATGTGTGTGTGTGTGTCATATATGTTGATGCCAATCTCTGTTAATCTTGAAGGCGCCACAAAACTCTTGATTGTGTTTTCTATGGCAGGCAGCTACCCCTCTGGCGTCTGCAACTTGCGAGGTTGTCGCAGGCAGAAACGCAAATCGCATCACACACGTGGTGCCTGCTACCTTGGACTGCTCTCTTGCAGCGGGCTAAATAATGCTGGAGGAGGGAGAGCTGTGGGTTTTTCAAAAGCCGCGCGCAGCCAAAGATGAAGAAGAAAAGGAACTCTCATTACAACGAGTCATTGTTTATTGCGTGCGGCGGCTGTACATTTCGGGAAATGTAGCCCTCCCTCCCGCTTTCATGACCAGCCTTCTTTCTCTATTGTTTGCTGCCCGTTTTGAGCAATCGCTTTCCCTTGTCTGCTGTTAAAAGGAAGCAACAAAGAGCACAGAGAGGGGAGGGCCACGGCACTACTGGCTCGTCTCAAACATGCTGTGAGATAGGAAAACAAAGAAACCGTTTGTTTGTTTTCCTATCTCACAGCATGTTTGCGACGATTGCGTCACGATCCACCAACGCACCCAACCGCCAGGATCTCAGAGGAGTGTGCGTGTGTTTGTTTTTTCTTGGAATGGCGGGAGAGACGGACACAACTAGGAAAGAGAAGAACTTGGTCAAGACCGAGGACCAAGCGGCAGGGGGAGGACGGGGCGCGCGCACCTCAAAGGAAGAGAAAGAGTCAGACCACCCAGAGTGATTAACATCCATGCAGCGATCAGGAATGCAAATGTAAATGCCATCGTTCTTTTGAGGGCAAAAGTTGAAGGCAATTTTGCCAAGGACTGGAAGTCAGGAAAATTATCTCTGCACTTTGCCCCTAGGTGTGCTCCGTTGTTGTGTATAATTTATTTATTTTAAAGTAACAATTCTTGCCTATGCCCCTGAGGAGGGCCCCGTTTGTAAAGCGTTTTCAGGCATGTCTGGGTAAAAAGGCCTGGGGACGTTTTAAGCCTTAATGAAGGAAACCAGATTGTGTATCAAGGGCTGGTCTGGTTTTTTTGTTTTTAACCTTCGTCTCCCCCTTCTTCAGAGAGGACAGAACGATTTATGTACAGTATTGCTGTTTATGTTGGCTACCATCCTGCTCCATTAAAATCAAAGGTTGTGTCTCTATTGACTTCAGTAGGGGCTGGATTGTAAGGAGAGTGCTAACCGTACTGTACTTTTTCACGCTCCTATGGCAGGCAGACACATCTGTACGCAGTCCTTTCACTATTATATGCAACACCTTTTTTTTCAGATTACCTTCCATAAAACACGTTGTTTACCCAATTTTATTACAGTGAGCATTTGTAAGGTACATGACTGGGTAATTTATCAGAATATAAACCTGTTTGCAAGCATGTTCTTGCGGCTGCTTTCTGCAGGACATCCTGTTGGGTGGGGTGGAGTGAAGACAGGCTACACAGCCAGTTCCAATGTGTCCCAATAATTCAAGGTTTAAAATCAGCTGTGTATTTTAAGAGCATTTGTTGTGATGTGTATGTGTGTGTGTGTGTGTCACAAAATGTGGTTATGGTTGGTTGGCGTGCACACCAAAAGACAGAACCTTCTCTGCAGTGTCTCCTTGGATAAGGAACTCCCTGCCACAAGTAGTATTAGAGGGGGGCCATCTCGGGTTTTCAGAGGGCACTGAAAACCCCTCTTTTCTGCCAGGCATTTGGACTCTTGGAGAAGAATGGCTGCTGTCTAAAGCATTATGATTGTCTAATTTTATGTTTGATTTTATTGAATTGTTTTTTTATTATTTTAATAAAATGCTTTGTAAGTTCTCTTGGGATCCATTAAGATAAACGGTAGAACAGAAATAATAATGAGAACTCTTATACACATGCATTATAGTAACCACTTACTACAGTAGAATTATTAATAGAACTATCTCATATACACTCATCTTTGTTTTAAGCCAGAGGATTTGTGCCTTTGATATGCAACTCTAACACAGAGGCCCTGATTGGTTTATAACAATAGACACGCAGAGTGAGAGTTGAACCAGGGAATTGGCCAGCATGCAGTTTATTTTGGGGAATTATCACACTTGGCCTGAAACACAGGGATGGTGACTCCCTGCTGCCCTCCCTAAATGGTACCATGGGTGGAGGAATATGCTTGTTTTACACTGTAAAACGCTCAGATTACATGACATTCAATTTTCTGAGCTGGCTAGTTGTTTAAAACGCTTGCAGACTTTTGATATCCCTTTAGGGTGATATCCCTTCAGTGCTGATTCTTCTCTTTTTTCTGTCAGTCATTCATACATAATAATAGTCATTTACAGAGAGAAGGCAAAGGTTTGTGTTCAAACTCAAGTCACCAGACATTTTTGGCAATAGGTTCACCTTTGTGAGCCAAAATCTCTTTCAGACAAATGAACTTTCTTGATCTGAGTTATACTGTAATCAATTGCTGCTGGCATTCCCTGCTCTGAAACCCAAGGCATTTCATTAATGATTGAATGTGACCCAGATTATATATGAATCTCCCTTTATACCATTAAGACCAGTATGGTCAACTCCAGTGGACAGCTGCTGTCCAAGGTGGCAAAGGACTTTCCCAGCCCTGCTGAGAAATTCATAGGAGATTCCTCCAGGTAGTGAACCTGGGACCTTCTGCTTCCATGTGTTCTACTGCGGCAGGCTATAGGCCAGTGATTCCCAAGCTTTTTCGACCTGTGCCTCGCTTGACCATTGGCAACAGCTCTCCATTACATTATGTTGATGCCTGCCAATTGGTATTGCACTGTTTTCTGAAAGGAGTCAGTGGTACTCTGTGGCTCCCCTGGCTGGTTTCCGTGGCTCCCCTGGGAGCCGCGCCTCCCAGTTTGGGAAGCACCGCTATATAGGCCTTCTCAGGAGCTACACTTCTCATTCACTGATCAACTTAAATGCATAGACATCTCATACCATGACTCTGTGTGTACATATTCAGCAAACTTGGGTTTATTGAAAAACTTGGGTTTATTGAAAGTGTAGTTGCTGGGGTACCACACACCATGTCCCCATATTCAACATGATTCAGGAGTGGGTGGGCAGATTGCCCCCCCCCCGCAGCACTCTGGCGGTCTTCTGTCATAACCGCAGGGGGGTGTGCAGCAGCAAGTGCTGAAAAATCGGCCCTCCTACCCTCCCTGTGCCCCCATTTGGCTTGAAATCAAGCCATTCCGAAAATGGGGGTGATACACAGGAGGAGAGTAACGTCGTGATGCAGGGGGTGATGCAAAGTGTCGCCCTACCCTGGGCAGCAGCCAGGCTGGCAATGCCACTGACATGGTGTCTAAACAGAGTGTATATTTCACCAAACATAGGAATGTACACACATGCACCCGACTTAGACATTACTCTGAACATGCAAAAGCAGGCTGTGACGGTAGTTTACACGCAGCTCCATGCCGCTATGGTTTCAGTTAGTCAAGCTGCAGTCCTGTACACACTTACCTGGGAGTAAGTTCCATTAAACTCAATGGGGCTGGCTTCTGAGCAGACATGCCTAGGATTGTGCTGTCAGTTACATGTTTGCCAAATGTGTGCATAGATAGACCCTATGATAAATCTACTGCCAAGTGTAAACATTAGAACTTGGTGCTAAATCAGTGGCGTTGCTGGAGGGGGTGCAGCACTGTAAGTTGTGCAAGACACTGCATCTGCACCTTGCAAACCGGTGTAGTGCGGCCCCTTCCAATCGCCCTCAGAGCCATTCCAGTGGCAAAGGCAACGTTGCCTTCACCACCAGAATGGCTCCAGAGGCGAGTGGGAGGGGCCATGTTACACCGGTTTGCAAGGTGCGGTGCAGCGCCTTGCACCACTTACGGTGCCACACCCCTCCAGCAACGCCACTAGCTAAATTTCACTCCAATTGAAACGAACATGCTTAGGGTTGCACTATTGTTTTTTCTCCAAGGCTACAGTACTACAGTGTCATCTCAGTTATGTACATTCCTGATAAAAACCAGACTGATTAAATTCTCCATACAGCCTCACTGGCCCTTTCTGCTGTTGCTGCTCGATCAGCTGGAGAGGATTAGATAAGGAAGTTCTTTAACAGATCCATCTGGTTGTTTGGGGAGAACAGCAGCATGGAAAACAGCTGGGAAGTACAGACAACTGCTGCTCACAGGTGGAGAGAAGATGCCAACACAACGTCATTAGAAACAAATAAAGCAACCTATGTTCCTGGTGGCATTCATACAATTCCAAGGTTTTGGAATTTCTCCACTGTGGAACGCTCATTCTCAAAGGTTTGGTTTTAGAACCTGCTAGCAGCCCTAGTGCCCTGACATGGAAAATTGCTGGCCTTCCTCAAGGGTCTGAGGACCGCTTTATTTTGCAGTGCTTTTAATTGAGGTGTGACAGGTTTTTTATTGGCTGTTTTTATTGTGTTTAATTTATTTGTATTGGGTTTTTATTATTACGTAAGCTGTCTTGAGCTCTTGGAATGGTGGAAAGGCAGGATATAAATCTTTTAAATAAAATAAATAGGTATATTTATCATTGTGGGTTTTCTTCCCTTCAAATGTACAGCATGTACGAAAGCCCAAGTCATTTTGGTTTGTTGCATCTAAACACACACCTAACTTTATCAGCAGGATGCAACACACATATAGTGCAATCCTAACACATTTACCCGGAAGTACATCTGACTGTTCAATGGGGCACACTCCAAGTGAGTGTGCATAGCACTACAGTCTCTGCCCTTTCACAAATGGCCTGCCCATGCAGGGTTGGCTCATCTATAAGGCCAACTGAGATGGTCATCTCAGGTTGGCAGGGGCTACCCACCTACATCCTTCCACTCTCCTCTATTGCCCCTCCTCCCTGAATTTGAAAAGGAAGTGGAGAATGGAGCAGAACAGGAAGTGTGAAGAGGGGAGTGGTGGCCTAGAGCATCTTTGATGCCTCCACACTTCCTCTTTTGCTTCACTTCCCTCTTCTTTTTTCAGTGCAGAGAATGGGAAGAGCAGTGGCTGGCACATCATTAAGTAAGGGAAGGCATCATTTGGTGCACTGTCTCAGGCTCTAGACCAGGGGTGGCCCACCTTTCAACCTGAATGCTGGCCCTTTAAATGGTTGCATAGGTGAGGGCCTTTCAGCAGGTGCAGCTGCTTTAGCAGCATCACCAGCAATTGCAGCTGCCAAGATTCTGTCTTCTCTACACAACTCTTAAGAACGCAGAGGCCCTAATGGTGGAAGGTTGGCCACCCCTGGGTTTCACTTCCGTTTCAAGTGACTAAAATCCGGAAGAACAAGCTTTTTGAGGAATTGGCCACCCTGCTCGTCTTAATAGCAAAAGCAAGGACATATCAGTGTCTCATGTTCTAGTACTCCAGAGAGCATTCTCACCTGATTCCTGAGGTATTCCATCTCGTGTCTATGTCATTGAGCCAGCGTGTCACTTATACTACTGATGACTGCGAAACAGGCTGGGCCGGTCTTCACTTGGATTGCTGCACTTGGTGACCTTTAGGGGTCGGACTCCATGTAGTCAAACTCCTGACGGACTCTTCATTAGTCTACCGTAGCCTTCTCCATTTCGGCAGTCATTGTTTCCCCTGCAGCCTCTTATTCTGTCCTTCCGTTTTTACCCTCTGTCCCTTCAAATCCTTAAACCTGGCCTCCACCCCTCCTAACTGCCCGTGTGTTATGAAAATTCTGTTGTTAAAAGATGTCATTGTGGCATCATCCCCAGGAAGACTATGATGTTTTCAGAAGTACTTTAAATATCAGAATTACAAGAGGAAAGGAAGAGATGAGGTGAAAGGGAAATGAGGGGACAGGAATGATTTTTAACTCATGATCCAATTAAAGATCGCAAGTACATCCCAAGAGCTGTTAAATTAAGGATTAGCCTCTGGATTACAG
Source organism: Plestiodon gilberti rubricaudatus (assembly GCA_026170595.1). NCBI lineage: Eukaryota > Metazoa > Chordata > Lepidosauria > Squamata > Scincidae > Plestiodon > Plestiodon gilberti. Next base: position 119,855,627 of record JANXHW010000001.1, on the reverse strand, counting down.
TAAGTAAGGAGTGATGGTTATGCTCTCCTCTCTTCCCTAACCAATGAGAAGTTCCGGGGTAGCACCGCAAGGTTCAATTTTCTTTGAATGAGACAGCATTGGAGACTTATGGTGCATTTCTAATACCGTATTGTCCCGAGTATAAGACGCACCTGATTATAAGACGCACCCTTAAAGTTTGGTGCTATTTAAAAAAATTAATTAAATCACTGACATTAAATTGCAACAGCCTGATTATAGGACGCACCCCTAGTTTAAAAACTTAAATTAGGAGGAAAAAGTGAGTCTTAGACCAATACGGTATTTAATTTACTTACAAATACATAAATGGAGCCTAGTGGAAGCCAGAGGCTCATATAGTGGTGGTAGAAGTAAGTGACAGCCTAGGTCAGCACCCTCACATGCTTCACAGAAGGGTGATTGTTCCCTCACCCACTACTCTGCTACCGCAGCTTGCCAGCCTTCCTAAGGCTGAAAATACACATGCCAGCCTGCATTCCATTCTCGAAAACAGAAAGGGGCAGCAGCACCAATTTCTTACCCACCTCCTTGAAAGAGGAGAGTGTGAGAACAGATGCCACTGTTGCTATGCAACTCTTCAGTGCTTCCTTGTCCCGCTAGAACTTCACCCTGATTGGCCATGGTGTTAGGTAGCTGTGGCAATGATGAGGATCCAAAGGAATCCGTATGCACAATGTAGGGATGGGAGAATAACTAGTGTTGGCAGGGTAATGCAGGGTCCCTAAACTCTGTGAAGCCTAAGAGGTCCTGTCCCATAACATTTCCCCCCCCCAAAGGAGGGGGGTTTATATCACAAACAGCAACCACAAATGAAAATGGGAAAAGGCATCTGCACCCTCACACTAGCTCCAGAATTCAAAACACTGTATTATACGGACAATTCTAGCCTTGTTACTATAGAAGTATATTTAACAGCCTGATCCTATTTGGATGCCACACCAACGGCAGACGCCAGCACAGTGTCCGTCATATCCTAAGTCCATCCTGGGAACGCCATGCCAATGCTAAACCGACGGCAGTGCAAAAAAGAGCCATATGCCAAACCTGTCCTGGCAAAGCACCGCTGGTGCAGCCCTTCCCTGTAACATCTCCAGCATACATAGAAGCACCGACATAGCCCATCATTCATGGAATAGTGTCCTGAGATAAGTGCATCATCGACGTGATGTCAGCATGTCATCACCGTGACATCAGTGCATCATCAGTGAGTCCCTGATGTCGTCATGATGTTGGCGCATCATTGTGTGTCATTGGTTTGATAGTCAAGGAGCCAATCACCACATATAATTAGCCCCAACACTGGTGCCACCAGATTGAACTGAGTAGGGGCTGGGAGCAGGGCCAATGGGCAGCCAATGCCAGATGTAGCTTGTATCCTATGCTCCACTATAGAAAGTGAGTGGAGGGCAGAAGGAGGGGCAATTTTCTGCTGTTTTTCCCTCCCCCATTATTCCATATGGAGTTACGTCTACCTACGCCAGTTCTGTTGTTGACATAGCATTTTTCCAACACCAGGGATTTGTCCCTCGTCTGAAGAGGGGTAAGGATATTGCTAGGATGGTGTAGTGGTTTGGGAGTCGGACTTAGACCTGGAAGATCCAGGTTCAAATCCCCGCTCAGCCACGAAGCTTCCTGGGTGACCTTGGGCCAGTCACTATCTCTCAGCCCCACCTACCTCACAGGGTTGTTGTGAGGACAAAAAGGAGGGGAGGAAATATGTACACCATTCTGAGCTCCTTGGTGGAAGGGCGGTATAAAAATGTGAAAAATAAATAAATAAAAATAAAATATGTCGACTCCTCCTCGTCCCTCCCACGTCCTTCTTACATTCATCCCACGTTGCACCACAACCTTCTCCCTAATTTGGCCTCTCCACCAGTGGAGTTGCTCCAGTGTCTCTGAGCAATGTCTGAGCTACATCAACATGACATCTTTTCCAGCATTGCATCAGCATCTGTGGCATGTCTGTCCACAGGCAGACTTCTACTCCAGTGTGCTGTCGTTTCACAGGCATTCATAGAGATACCCTGGTGTATCTGGAGTATAGGTTTGGGCTGTTACATTGGAATGAAAATGACCATTTGAGACAGTCTTTTTTCCCTAGTCTCTTTTATTTTTCAACAGATTATGTAAAGCTTGAAACTTTTGTTCTTAGAAGCCCCTCACAAAGCAAGACCCTAAGCTGTGGCTTACTTAGCTTGTGCATAAATTTGGCCCTGCTTGTTGGGATAATTCTCAAGGGTATCTGTGTGTTTTTGGCTTATGACAAAGTGGGGAGTTACAGGAATTACATTGTCCAACGTCCCCCAAAAGCCCAGGATCAGAAGGGTTGGGTAAGTAGCTTTGTGGCCCAATCCTAATAGGGCCCTAAGCTGCCAGATCGAGCATTCCGATAGCATAAGACCCTTTACGGGTGTCACAAAGTGCAACATGCCATTCCGCACGGCCTGGCTGCTGCTGCCACAAGTGACGAGCGGCTGGGTCCCTGCACTAGCTGGCCATCCATGTTCCCCAACACCAATAAGTCATCACAGGGGCAGGAGGGAGGCAGGGAGAGGAAGGAACAGGTCAGGGAGGGGGAGGAACGGGTCAGAGATCGGGCCGAATAGGAGGGCAGATTGAGGCTGAGAAGGGGGTAGTATCGGCGGCGGCAGCAGCAGCGTCACCAAAATCCTATCCGTCTTCCCGAGTCCACTCAGACTTGTGTCAGCTATATAGCTGGCACAGGTCCGAGTAGACCCATGCGTTGAGGGCTTGCCCCCAAGAAAGGGGAAAAAATGCTCCCTTACCTGGAGGAGATTTTCGGGGTCTGAAACCCCCACAGGATGCAGCAGGCACTCCATTGGCGTGGCTGCATTGCCACACGGAGTTACATTGGATTGGGATGTTAATTATGTTTAGTTAATCCCTGCTATTTTGTGTAGTCCTGTGCTTGGTTGCCGAAAAGGAGGAAATTCGAGTTAAACGTATAACCCTAGCTTCAGCAAAAATCAGGATGTGTATTTCAAAACATGTTAGGTAATAACCTCCAAAATGACTCAACTCCAATGTTTATCGAGGGATGATGATGCTCCCTTCCCTTCCTCTCTTCAATCAAATGTCATTAGCCCATCATTTGTGTATAAACCTTTATTTTTTTGTTTTGATAAAAGACCTGTTGACATTGACAACAGCAAAGAAGGGACAGCGGGGAAAAAAAGGAGCTACTGAGTGCCTATCAGGCAAACAAAGCCTTCTCCAGACTTTACTGTCTGTTATTTCAGTTTCCCCAAGAATAGTTTCCCAAGGTAAGTATAAGAGAACTTAAGAATAACCCTGTTTAGAGTATCAGAAGTATGCAAATATACAGTGGCATTTCTGAGGTTGGGGCCCGACCGTAAGTTGAGCCCCGTGCTAGTACCGTGTTTACAAACCGGAGCAAGGAGGCCCCGCCCCTCGCTGTCGGAGCCATTCCACGCAGCGAAGGCGAATGGGCAGGAGACTCCCTGCCCGTTCGGCTTCGCTGCGCGAATGGCTCCATCGGCGAGGGAGCGGGGCCTCCTCGCTCCGGTTCCTGAACGCAGTACTAGGACGGGGCACGACTTACGGTCAGTCCCCAACCTCAGAAACGCCACTGCAAATATACAGTATTTTAAAGCACAACAAATGTACAAGAAGACTCCTGTTAACTCAGAATTTATCCCATTTTGTAGGGGCTAACTTTCCAATAAGAGTGCATAGGATTGCAGCCTAAGGCTGTTCTATACCAACTTTCTTGAGAGTAATCCCCATTGAACACAATGGGACTTACTTCTAAGTAGACCAGCATAGCATTATGCTTATTAATTAATCTTATTATGCTATTAATTTTAGGATTAATCTTATTAATCTTATTATTTTATTAATATTAATCTTATTAATCTTGTTAGCATAGATTAATCTTATTATGCTATTCTTCAAGAAAAGCATACAAAGAATTGTCCTCGTGGGTTTGTTTTCCTATCCAAGTTTAATTTCCTATCCAAGCCTAGTTTTCCTATCCAAGACAGCGACTTCAATCCTAACAACGTGTTTGCGATGAGAGCATTTCTCGTGTGCTCTGATTTTTGCACAGCACAGCAGGTGCAATTCTATGCAAATCCTCCCAAAGAAAGGGTTGAATGAACTATGTTGTCATTCAATAAACTGTTCTTGCATCATTGTGGACTGTCAGTTTCTGGCATTTACATGTGTTGCTTGTTCTCCAGCTTGTTCAGTCGCCATTATGCAAAACAATGCATTTTTAAAACACTGTGAAGTAGAATTGTGGGGGTGGGGGTAGTTTTTTAGTAACTAAGTGTCAGAAGCATCTCACATCTAAAGCAGGGGTTCTCAACCCCTTCCTAGCCAAGTACCACCTCCAGTGCCACTCTCTTGTTGCGTACCACCAGAAGTGACTGGCGATGACATCATTGCCAGTTACTTCCAGGTGTTCAGGTTTTTGGAGGCCAGAAAACATAAGTAGGAGGCTCTGGGCAGGTGGAAGGGCCCTTCTCAGCATTCCCGAGAGCCAAAGGCAGGAGCCTCTCAGGAGCAAAAACGTGCTGCCAAAAGCACCGCATCAGAGTAGGGTTCCGGTGGTCCGGCGGTCCGAGTACCACCAGCAGTTGGCCGAAGTACCACTGGTGGTACTAGTACCACTGGTTGAGAACCCCTGAAAAGCATGCTTGAGTTGTACATATCAGTTTTTCTACATGGCAACAGCTGCCTTTGGCCCTGCCCCTTTGATTTGGGCCTGTTCTCAATCCCAGAGAACTGATATCTGAAAACTGCACACTGCCTCTTTAGCATTCCTGTTTAGACAGTAAAGTTTATCTTGCTTCAAGGGTCCTACAATCCAACATCTACCATCTGATATTGACCTTCCAAATTATTCAGAGGCTTTACACAAAACCCTCCAGCTGCAGTCCACCACTGATAGGTCTTCAGATTCAGGCACCATTCAGTTTTTACTTTATGAAACATTAGGGACAAAGCCCTATTCTTCAGCAGTGTGTAACAAGGTACAGGTGGGCCCCCATATCCGCTGGGGATATGTTCCAGGCCCCTCCGTGGATACTTGAAACCATGGATAAGAGCGAACACCCCCTCCATGGTTTCCTGAGGGCCCCCCACCCTGCCTCCCCTGCGGGCAGGCATGCTCGCCCCCCCCAGCTCTTATTTTTCTTTCAGCAAGCTTTGTTTCTTCCTTAAAACAAACAGAGAAGCAGCCTCCATTGCAGGCAAGTAGAACGAGACTAAGTCCTAGAGAGGCTCTGCAAGGTTTCTGTTAACCTTGAAGAGCCTCTCTAGGACTTAGTCTTGTTCTACTTGCCTGTAATAAGCAGCCAGAGGCTGCTTCTCCTGTTTCTTTAAGGAAGAAACGAAGCTTACTGGGAAAAAAGTAAAAGCCGGGGGGGGGGGGGCACGATCCGTGGATAACTGAAACCGTGGATAGCGAATCAGTGGATATGGGGGCCCACCTGTAGTTCCTATGGGTGCCAGTTTGAACTGTACAAGTTACTGAAAGAAGGAGGAGGAGGAGGAAGAGGCCATTATATTTTAATAACAATCCATGATGGTCTTCTTAATAACCTGTGTAGACATTGTTAACCTGTAACCTGATCTTGGTGAACAAGATCTGAATAGGCTTGCCTGGAAACACCCTTTCAACCCTCTGATGACATCTCAGGCAAAGTCCTGGAATGTATGGGGAGTCTGAAATTTGTTTCTAGCCCTGCTGAACAAAGCACAACTCACTGGATTGCCAAAGAACACAAGAAATACAAACAACACCTACAGATATTTTCTCTTACAAGCTCAGCTGCTGAAACAAATGCAAAAGAAGTGACACACTCACGTTTAAATTACGAGTCCAGACATTTCGGATCCAGCCAGGATCCTTCATCAGCGGAATCTGAAAGCAAAGAGAAATAATTATACGAATTAACAATACAACTCATTCAAATGGGGTATCATATTAATCTGTGGAACACCCTCTGGAGTGTCCCAGCTCTCTCTCTCTCTCTCTCTCTCTCTCATATTTCTTGAAATCTTTTACCTCTACCGGAAACTAATTTCAAATGTCTGCTACTGGTGTGGATCTCTCCACCCTTGCCCATGCAATTTGAAAACATTACATTTGTCCGCAAAAGTGGAGTTCTTGGTACACAGGGTGACATTAATCATGCACCTTCTATAAAACAAACCACAAAGGTTCTCATGTTGTAATTATGTAATATATGTTATGTAATGGATTCATTTGTGTCTATTTCATTATAATTTATAAAGGAGTTGAGAATTGCAACCATGCAACCTGATCCTATGCATGTTTACTTGGAAGCCCCATCATATTCAGAGACAATCCCAGATTCACGTGCAGAGGACCACAACAGTCTATAACTGCAATCCTGTACAGTACTTAGAGAGCAACTTACTTCTGAGTAAACGATAGAACTGGGTTACGTAACTCAATAAACGTCAGAGAATTTAGGTCTACAAATACACAGACCAACCATCACCCATGTTATGCAAATAGCGGAAACCAGCAAGCTTGTACTTATAGGACTAGCAGCACACTCCTATGCGTGTTTACTCAGAAGTAAGCCCCATTAAATTAAATGGGGCTTACTCCCAGGGAAGTGCATATTGGATTGTAGCTTTAGTTTTCACAATAACACACAGCACAATCCTATGTAACTCTGTGCACTCTCTATGTGCACTTACACCGGTGGATCTACTGTTACACCAGTGCAAGAGTTACACAGGATTGCGCTGTTAATGACAGGGTCAAGAAAATAAGGAAGCTTATGATCGAAGCCAGTACTGAACCCTGATGATTACATCTTTATTAGGACACAGTCCACAACTGGCTCAACTGCATGGGGAATCTTCATACCAGCACCACACATTGTCTGTTTAGTGGTGCAATTCAAGGTGCTGGTTATTAACTTTAAAGCCCCCTTGGGACCAATGTATTTTAAGGACTACCATTCCTCCACATGGACCTTCTCCAATAAGTTCCTTCAGGGAGACCCTCTTGCAAGTTCTGCTGCTTTCAGAAGTTCATGGCCAGTAAGAGGGCTTTCTCAGTTGTAGCCCCCACCTTCTGGAATTTGCTCCTCTCAAAGATGCAGCTGGCACCATCCTTGCCAGTTTTGATTTTTTAAAAGAAAGGTGGGATATATATAGAAAAATCACAGTACAATGCAATAAAAAAGAAAAGTGATAGTAGCTTAAAAACACACACACAGAAAAGCAGAATAAATAGTAATACAGTAAAAGCAAAAAATAATAATTCCTGGAATAGAGACACTTTCGTCACTTGTATCGAGCTACAAACAACTGATGCATGCATGGATATCTCCACTCCAAGAGCTTTCCATGTGGGGATGGATGTCACTTGAGAATCAGTCCTAACAGGTAAAGGTAAAGGTGACCCCTGACAATTAAGTCCAGTCGTGTCCGACTCTAGGGTGTGGTGCTCATCCCCATTTCAAAGCCGAAGAGCCAGTGTTGTCTGAAGACGCCTCCGTGGTCATGTGGCCGGCATGACTCTCCTTGCCGCAGCGCGTAGCATGCGGCTGGAACACGGAGCGCTGTTTACCTTCCCGCAAGCGGTACCTATTTATCTACTCGCATTGACATGCTTTGGAACTGCTAGGTTGGCAGGAGCTGGCCAAGCAACGAGAGCTCACCCCGTCGCGGATTCAAACTGCCGACCTTTCGATCGACAGCTCATGGTTCAGCAGTTTAACCCACTGTCACTTGAGAATCAGTCCTAACAGATACACAAATCCTAGTCCTTTCAATAGCTAAAATGCTCCAATCCAGATCGATCACATCCATTGTCTAGGGAAAAAACCCAACAACAACTCTGTGCATAATGGCTAAGCAGCTGGTGTGATGTGACCACGCCTGTTCCTCCCTTTGCTCTTTGCAATCCCTTCTCTGTTCTGCTCAGCTTGCACAACTCTACCATGTCCTCGTATTTTAAATGTTGACAACAAGTTTATCTTGGCAGAGACTGTCCTTTTCGTTCAGCCCAATGATGGCTTGCAGACGATACTGAAATATTTTATTTTATTTATTTATTTAAAGAATTTATACCCCGCCTTTCTCCCAGCAAGGGCACTCAAGGCGGCTAGAAGCAGCATTATACTGCAAAGGAACAAAATAAACACATTTGGTGTTTTGCTTGGTACATCAACACTCAGGCAATTTCCAGATGCTCATCCATGTATGAGATTTAACAGTACTCAGCTGCCATGGGGATTCTAATATTTGCAGGCAAGCAGCTTTTTCCAACTCCACTGTTCACTTACATTTCATAGTATGATATATTTACATTACAATCCAATGCATGTCTACTCAGAAGTAAGCTCAATTGAGTTCCATGATACTTACTCCCAAGAAAGTGTGTATAGAATTGCAGTCTAACAGCGCAATCCTGTGTAACCTTGCACCGGTGTAACAGCAGATGCAGTGTAAGTGCAATTACACTGGCATAAGTGCACTTATACCGGTATATGTACTGTTACACCGGTGCAAGGTTACACAGGATTGTGCTGTTAGGCTCATATGATATGGGCAGCCCTACCCTGTGTACGGATATGGCCGACCTAAAGCACCGTATCCTGTGGCCATCCGGAGCACCTCAGGGGAAGGGGACACTCATCTCCTTCCCCTGGTTCAAGGTGTACATTCCTCTGAAGCCGGCATACCACTGGGGCCAGTTGGGGCAGTGGGCCCCATGGGGTGGGTCGCAGGGGGCGGTGGGCCCCAGGGTGCGGGTCACAGGGGGCAGCGCTTACCAGTGATCTGTTGCCCCGCCGCCTCATCAGTTCGTCTTCGCAGCCGAGAACAGCTGTGTTTCGGCCCTCCTGCCCTCCCTGGTGCCTTTTGGCTCCCAAAAGGAGCCAAAAAGTGCCGGGGGGTGTTTATGCGTGCGTGGCGGCGTGCTACGCTGCCATCACACGCCCCAGGGGCGTGGCGTGTGGTGGCCGTGGGGGCAGCGGCCCCCACCCCACGGGGGTCTACAATCGCCACTGCGTACATTCAAGCCGAGAGGGGGGGTTAAGGCCAAACCAGGCCAGGAGGGGGCTCGGGATATCGATGAAGCGTGCCGTCAATATTCCCACCCGGTTTGCCCAATGTCCACCATCCCTCACCACCCGGTCCACCCTCCTCCCATCCCTGCACCGGCCGGTGCAGTGCCGGTGCAGGGCTTACCTTCACCAGTGGGCACAGGGACGGTATGCCGGGGTAGAGAGGGATGCCGGCCTCTGTGCAGCAGCCCTTACTCTCTGGGTGCCATGGTAAACATGCTTTGTGGTGCATTTACAACACCCAGCACCGGCAGAACATGCATTCCACCAGCAGTACGTTACACAGGATTGCGCCATCAGGCATCTTTTAGTAATATTCCTCAAAAGGACCTTTTCTTTTAGAAACGAAAGCACGATTAGAACACAGAAAACATTTTTAAAATGACAGAAAGGAAGACAAGAAAGGCGGTATATAAATACTGGTATGATGATGAAGAAGAGCATAAGACTTGCCCTATCTGATCAGACCGGAGGTCTCTATCAAGCCCAGGTTTCTCTTTCCAGCAGTGGCCAGTCGATGCCTCTATAAAGATCACAGGCAGAGCATGAAGGGAACCACCCTCCCCGATTGTTCATCTGGTTCTCAGGTTCTGTTCAGTTACCATGGCTAATAATGAATGAGTACAATACAGTACATCTAACACACAAACATGTGCTGCTAAGCCGTTTTCAGAAATGGCATTCGAATACAGTCTAATCTCAAAGTGACTCAGCAAATAAGGGTGTTGAAATCATGACATCGGGTTGTGAACTCCAAAGTGTTTGTGAAGAACACATGCTACAGAGCTCGTCTGCACGGTCATTTACCCAGGTTTGATAGAGAGACAGGAGAGATCCTGGCATGCAGATGCTTCCTTCCTCGAACATCAATTAACTGAGGTGAATAAAAAAAAAAAGAACGGATGTGGTAGGATCAGTGCTCATTTTAAGCAGCTTGTTGATGCATCCGTGAAGTATAATAAATTCTGATGAAGATCATTGATATATTCTTAACAAACAGTGAGCCTTCCTTAGTATTGCAGCACTGGTTTTTAAACATCAGTTTAAATAATGGTCTTATAATCCCTGCCTGAGGCTGCTATCCAAAACTATTTACTCGGGACTAACTGGGCTGAGCCAAGACCTCCCAGGACCTGGGAGGTGCATTAAATAAATGCCGCCGAAGCCGCCACCACCCCTTACCACCTCTGCCTCCGCTGCTCTTTTCCTCCCACTCCCTGAATGTTAAAAAGAGAGAGAGAGACAAGAAGAAGTGTGGAGGTGAGGACATATTTCCATATTTCCACCTCCATATTTCCTCTTGTGCTTTGTCCCCTCTTTCTTTTCAAATCCAGGAAGTGAGAGGAGGAGGAGGAGGAGGAGGAATGGCAGAGGTGGGCAGGAGAAGTAGGCACCCCCACCAATCTACTGCCTAAGGCAGCCTCCTCAGTGGGCCTCATGGAGCAGCCGGCCCTCCTTGAATACAGTGCACATTAATTCTGAAAAGACATGCATAGGATGGGGTTGGGTGGCAGCTATTCATCCTGTATTCAAGATAAGGAAACCGAGGACACGTGGTATTACGGTAAATGGTTTGTTTAATATGGTACAGCAGGAAGTAATTTTCTCTGACTGTCCAAGCATCTCCCAATGAGTAGCCCTTTGCCTACATACTGTTGTAAGATAATAAATGTCTTAAGACTGCAGTGGAGCAACTGGGCACAACTGCCAATAGCTACTAATTATATCAGCGCAATCCTATCCAATTTACACCACCAGTGTAACTAGTGGGGGAGGGCAGGGCGGGAGGCTTTGGAGGGGAGATTTAAATCCCCTTTGAATCCCCCTTTGGAGGGGATTTGAATCCCCTTTCCATTCTGGGGCTTCCCGTTCTCGCTGCACCGCTGCTTACACCGGTGGTGTAAGTTGGATAGGATTGTGCTGTATATTATGTAAGGTTATTACAAGGTGTTATTGTGAACAGACTTCAATGCCAGCAGATCACATAGATTGGGGGAAATTTAGGCAAATTAACCCCTTTTACTTCCCACTGATGCCAACTGGAGACATTTAAATTGTGAATGGAAATCCCTTCTGTTAAAAAATGAGACAATGCTTAATTTTTGGCAGGATTGTGCCCATTATATAATTCAAGCAATCGGGCCATGTTTGTAAAGCTGCCTTCTTGACCTGAAACGAACCAGGGTAAGCAGAAGAGCAAACACATTATATTTGCATTCTCATCAGCATGGAAATGAGCACAGCCCTTCTTTCCCACACCCCCAGATACATTTTATTCAAAATGGTTGTACAAAGCTGAGGAGTCATCTTCTATCTATAATAATGTCTCGTGAATATGCAAATCTGTCAATCCATGTTCTCCTCCTAAATAGCATTGGTTGATGTAGGCAGGAGAGATGACTTTGGAAAGCTAAATGGGAAGGGGAACTTTTCACAATACAGGAAGTGCAAGAGCTCCCAGCATGTCCCACACTTCCAGTGTTCCTGAAAAGGCCTCTGTGATGAGCAGGTGGATTGCGATCTCCAGCACAGTTTTGGGGGAGCGTGGCAGCAGGACCTTTGCGTCAGGCAGTAGATCACCTTGGGCCATCCCTGCCCTGCTCTCTGTATATTCTATCTTGAAAACAGGTTTCTGTGTGTAGTATTACAGCCCGTGACAAGCTGGGAATGTTGCCAAACATTTGAGGGCACAGTTGAATGTAAGCTGACACTCCTTCACCATGCAGAGTTATAAATAACGTTCAAATGGTATAACTCTCAGCTATGGATATACCACATGGCCACATATGAACCCTCCTCGGTATTACAGGGCATGGTAGTGTTGTGACCAAGTACTGCCTCACATTTATAAAGTGAGTCATCTGATGCTTTGAAGATTCATTAGAGAAAAGCTGTAAGTAATGTGCATATCCACAACCAATAGGCAGGCAGCCCAATCCTATGGGGCTGTATCGCTGGCTGGACAAGTGTTCCGCCAGCAGCAACTGCCTTATGGCAGTCGCAAAAGGCACTCCAACAGTGTGCCGGAGCACCAGCGGGAAGGCTGCAGCTGCCCTGCGTGCAGCAATGGCTCCGTTGGAACCCGCCAACCAAAGGAGGTTGGCGGGGGAGGCGGGATGGGAGGAGGGCGGAGCAGGGTGGGGGGAGGGCTGATTGGGGAGGCAACAGGGGTGGGGGAAAGGCGGATCAGCTCTGGGAAGGGGGGTAGATTCATCAGCGGCCACCGTCACCAAATCCTAACCCCCTTCCTGGGTCTGATCAATAACCTGGAATGTGTACACGTCAAATAAGACACACATCTGAGAATTTTCTAGCACAGTGGTTCCCAAACTGTGGGTCACAACCTACTTGGTGGGTTGCGGTCCGATGCATGGTGGGTCATGCTAATGGGCTCTCCCACACACCCTTGCATCTGGTTGGCTCCAAATTAGAGCCCTCCAGACGCAAGTGGAGGCCACTTCCATGTCGCGACTCACCTGTAGAAGCTGCTCCAGGCTTCCTGTGTCACGCCAGGCCCTGGACAGCCTTCAGAGGCCTCTGAGGATCTCAGAACGACTCCCGGACGTGACCGGAAGTCACATCAGGAAAGCGGAAGTGACCTCTGGGTCACTTCCAGAGGTGTTTTGAGGCCCACAAAGGCCTCAAAACACCTCTGGAAGCCGTCTGGGGCCTGGTACGACACAGGATAAACACACAACACAGGAGCAGCTTCTACGGGTGAGATGCGACTAAGAAGTGGGAGACGAGGTGGGTCGCGACAGCAGTAGGTTTGGAGACCACTGTTCTAGCAAAATGTATGGCAAGCAATGGTCTTGTGTTTGTCAATGGGAGGAGCTCAATTACATAACATTTATTATTGATAGATTTCTGACAAAGCTGTTTTATTTGAGTGTGATGTAGGGTTATATACATCACGTAGTCATTGGTTAATCCATTTCTATTGTTACAACATACCTCATGAGCAGTGTTGAAACACTGAGTCTTATTCAGATCATATAAACACAGCCATCACTGCACATGACCTGACCCCTGCCAGTTCATTTACATTCCATTGTCAAATTCCCTTTTTCAAGCTTTACCAGCCATACCTGCTCATCTGCATGAGCTCCGTGTAACATCCTCTTCTAGGAGTGATTGAGTAAGAGAGTAGACATTGGCTTTTATAGGAAATCCCCACCATAAAACTGCATCCTTATGGGTAAGGAGCACAGTGAGAGCAAGTGAGACAGCTATTGAGACCGCTGATCATGGTCCCAGCTATTTAATTTTCAATCTGAGAACAATTTAAGGTTAATATTCCCTGTGGTTTCAGAGGTGCCCCAGAAGGAGCCAGGAGATAGATCAGGAGGTATTTGCAAATAATGTGCTTTTCTTCACTGTATTTCGGCAAATATGTGTTTCACAAATTGTGAACAAGGCTTTAAAAATCTAGCAACGTTTGCATGGCTTTCAGCCCAATCATGGAGTTCTCGTTCCACCATCGTAAATGCCTCTGCAGCACCATAAATGGCATGCTGCTCCTGAGAGCATGAGAGCCACTGACACAAATGGCCAGCAACTCTGTGCATCTTACCTGCTCTGTTGTGGGCCGAGTCTGATGATGGCAGAATCTGCCATCATCAGACTCGGCCCACAACAGAGCAGGTAAGGTGGTGGTAGGGGCAGGTTGTGTGTGGCTTGGGGAAGGTTTGGAGTAGAGAGGGGTAGGTCAGGGGCAGGGAGGAGACGGGAAGGGGAGAATCTCGGCCGTAGTCACACACACTGGATCCTATCCTCCTTGCCCATCCCGGACCCACCTCCTTCCTCTCCTCAGACTTATGCCAGCAAAATAGCTGGCAAGGGTCCAAGGAGACCCATTGGTGATCAGGCGGCCTACTGGGAGGTCAGCAAAAGTTTTTACGTACCTCTCATTGACCATCCGGTCACAGCCCCACCATAGCATGCAGAGCTCACTCTGTTGGCACAGCTACATGCTATGGATTGGCGAGAGATAGGATTAGGCTGATAGATTCTTTTTTAAAAACACACCAGGTAATGCTATACTGTGGACAAGAGTTGAAATCTATATTCCTTTGGGGTGAACAATCAATTAAACTTAAAGAAAGTAGAAGATTCTTCCTTTAATCTCAATTACAATGGATCTCCCTCCACAAGAGGTAACAGTCCCTATAGCCTATAGGGACTGTTACCTCTATAGCTACTGTTTTGGATATTTAAAAAAAAGGCTGAAGACCTATTTAATTTAGAGATCGCCATATCCATATAATAAAAACTCTATCAATCCAGACTATTTTGTTTTTAGATCTGGTCAAAACAAACAAAACAAAACATGGCTGTTTTCTGGAAGACTCAAGTTCTATGCAGATGTTCAAGTGTTTGGAGTGAACATACATGGAGAGGGGAGGTGGCAGGCCCCACCACTGGCAGTTTGCTGCCTGCACAGATCTCATGTGAATACAAACGGTACAGTTGTTGGCTCATCCTCCACATCAGGATCAGGAACTCCGTATATTGTTTTAAAGTATTGTCGTGGAATTTTAAAGCCCAGAACAGTATTGTGATCATTAGCGAGCCTGAACTGGCCCATTTGGCTTCTTTTATTAGCTAATTGATTCATTTATAAATTAGTGTATATATTGTGTGTTATAATAAGCTACACTATTAGCCTTCCAACTCCTCTCTAAAATCCATGAGGCCTGTGTATGAGTACAAGCTGAACAAAAGGATACTTGTGAGTTGGATGCTCCCCTCCCCCCAAGAATGTGTTGCTGACCTTTTTGTTTGTTATCACTTGGCATAAATTTCTGTCTACATAGCAAAGTGTATTAAGCTGTGTCCACAGGCAGAGCACCATTTCTTGTAGATCATGAGATGTGTGAGAAACAGCAACTTAGAAAGACATTTCTTGTGCATGTCGAAGATCTTTGAAATACAAGTGCAGTACGCATGCTTAATTTTAGGTAACAAGAATATGGCTAAATATGGTGGTGGATAGGCTTATATTTATGAATAAATGATATGCATGACAGGTACAGTGGCGTTGCTAGCACGCCCCTGGGGTGGGGGGAGGGCCCAACAAATGTGCCAAAAACAGTGTGAAAACGCTCCGCGGCTGTAAACGCAGTCAATCCAACTGCAAAAAAGCAGCCGCTGAGTAAAACGCTGACGCCATGGCCCCTCCTCGCGAGCACCCCCTCCAGCCCCACCTGGCTACCTAATGGACAGGTATAAAAGCTTTAAGCACCATCGTAACTGTGTACATCCCTTGTTCACACCTGGCCTGTGCCAGATGTGTTGGAATCTACCAAGCAATTGCTTTAAATAAGGAAAAAGAAAGAATCCCCAAACGGTAAGATGTTTTGTGCCTGGGTAAGTTCTCCAGATCAGAACCCCAGAGTAACAGCTCTATTCTCTAACTAACAGTTTATTTCATGAACATTTTTGATATATATTTTTTAAAATACAGTATTCAGGTTGTTTGAGGCCCAACACTCTTCATTGTATTGAATCAAGAGCAGCCATTTATTGCTTTGTGCAGATATTATTCTCTCCATGTTTACTGAATGCAGAGGAAGATGGATCTGAGTGAACGTAGGGAGTCACAAATGGGAATGCACCGACTAGCCGCCATTAGCCCGCACCAACACATTGTCTGACCACATCCCCAAACGTTCTTGCATTCAGAGTGCTTGTCTCAATCCCTGTAGAAACATCAAAGGACAGGGGCAGGGCTTTGGGAGTGCACAAATAGGAGGGGGGCATGGGGCTGGGCTTGCCTGCACAGTCTCATTGCCTGATTGCCGCCCCCCCAAAAAAACACGTTCTTCTACAGGGTAAAGGTAACTTCTGAACAGGGCTTGAAGAAGCAAGCTTTGAATGATGGGAGAGTTTCTCTCTATAATTTAGGACGCTGGGCAACCAGTTTTCTAGGAGAAACTCTCCCCGTGTTCTCTGCTTACCTCTGCATACAAGCTCTGAACAAACAGGGAGCAGGGGGGGGGAGGCATAGCCAAGAAGCACAATTGTGTGGGGACATGGCTGGTGTGTCTCCCTCTATTCTAGAACACTGGTTGCACAATGTTCTAAATTAAGGGGAGAAAGACAACAAACAAAGAGCCAATGTGGTATACTGGATGGTGCCCCCACTATCACCCAGCCCATAGACTTCAAGGTAAGATTCAGGTTCACAAAGTTCATATAGTGCATGGCAAAGAGAGGGTCCCCTAGAACCTAACCCCATTTTCCCCATAGGCTCAATGATTCGGTATCTGCTAATAGGTTTTCTGTTACATCTGCTAATTCGTTATCTGCTAATAGGTTTTCCAGGAACCTAACCCTAGCGGATAATGAGAACTGACTGTATCTGGCTTAGGCACAAATATACTGGTCAGACAAGTTTGACAACAGAGCTCACCCCAGGTCAGCTGTCATGTTTACAAGCTTCAGAACGAGTCTGAGTTGTGAAAATACACACAGGATCTCCAGGCACCAACTAAGAGCTAGAAACAAAAAGTATTCATCACTGCAACGTCAATACTCAACTTGTACTATTCTCAGAACAAGCACAGTGAGTTGTTTGTTTCTGGCCACGTGTGCTCTATAGTAAATTTGGCTATGAGCAGAGTACCAGAGATTTCTGGAAGCATTACGACTGGGAGAGACATCTTCCTCAGCCTTTGTGCTTTTCTTATAAATGCAAGCACAACGTTACCAACTGTTGCCTGGTGGAGAATGTAGGATGGGAAAAAGCAGGCAATGAGGAAGGGAAGGAAAAGAGGAAGATGGATCTGAGAGAGGCTTCAGATTAAAAACTGAAAACCTGAACAAGGGTGTAGGCCCTCACTGGTGTTTTTATTGGTTACACTTACATGTCTATATAACAACATATAGCTACAAACATCACAGAGGCAAATGCAAAGTCTCACCCATTCTCTTAGACTTGAACATATGGAAATTGGCCTTTAGGCAAACTGTCTAAATACAAATCAGCCCTGTGTTACTTGACAATGTCACTCAGAGCGCTCTGGTGAAGGATTGCAAGAGCAGAGCTAGACGCCTCTGGCAAGGATGGGCTTGTTACAGCTGACTGGTGTCTAGAAACTGAGACAGGCCACTGTACAAAGCACTGGAGACAGCCGGAGGGAATCCAGAAGATTGCATGGCAGCAGTAAAATGAACTTTGTATGCAATAGGACTCGGGTGAAAGAGCTTCATCGCCTGATGCCTCATCTTTTCCCAGTCCCTTCTCCAGGACCCAGACATCATGTCTTAAAGGTTTCACATTGATCCAGCTGGCCCTCCTTCAATTATAATATACAATTAGGTAGCAATTAATTTGGTTATGACGGGCCACTTTGCATAAAAATGGCCATCACCCTCTTTTAATGGATTTGACTGTTCAGTTGTGCACACTCTCTAATTAGCTGCAACCACCATTATTCCTGGGTGGGCATACAGTGAACCTTTGATTTAACAGACTAGTAGTGGGTGGAAGGGGTGTCCATAAATGCCAAAATTCCATTAAATCTGAATGCATTGAAGTCAAAGGAGACGTGCATGCGCAAAAGGTACATAACATAGTTTTTAGTGGAGCAGAAAACGACCTCTGTTTCCCAAGGTCAAATCAAGGTCTATTAAATCGAGGATTCATGGTATTACTCCAGGAGATACTGGTTACTTTAAACCTTGTGCTTTGTTGAAATTGGGAGAACAGAGAGGGGGCAGGAGAGGTGAAGGTGCACAGCATCATCACTGATTAGCGATGCATTTCATGAAACGTGCAGTTTGGCCCCAAGGAGTTTAGCCAGGGCTTCATAGGAAAGGTAGTTTTCAAGATGGTGGTGTTTGAACTAAGGCAGAGAGGGTACCATGTAGGTGTTAGGGGAGGAAACTACAGGTATAAAGGGCAGCAAGGGAGAATGTCTGCCACCTGCACTTCGTGGTCTCCCACTTCTGTGTGTAGCCATCTGACTGTGGAACTGCAGAATTATGTAATTTGTGATATTGCTCTGCCATTCTCATAGAGACTACAGCCAGCACATCTCAAAATTCACAGCACATTCTTGGTGGTTCTGTCATTTGTCCCTCCTCCCACATCACCTGATTCTCACCTGTTGTTTTCCTAAAGCTCTTGTCTTTATTTATTTATTTTATTTCTGTATTTATATACCGCCTTTGTTATCCTCAGATTGCTCTTCAGATGTTATTCAAGGTGGTTTACATAGGCAGGCTTATCTAGATCCGATAAGGATCTTTACAATATTGTTCTGTATAGAACCCTACAATTCCAGCTGGTTTCCTCCATGGTGTAGTCATCTTCACTAGCTGCTGAACACAAGCCTCAGGCTCTCTGCAGGACGCCACAGATCATGCTGAACAGGGAAACATTTTTCTAGTTGTCATCGCTCTGTCACTGACATTCTCAACATTCCAGTCTGTTCTCTCACCGCACCACGCAACAGCAACTCCTCTCTGCCACCGAGGGTCATGACAGCTTATCAGTGACTTCGTGGTCTCCCTTCCAGCATGAAAACTGACTGTTCCTGCTTAGCTTCCAGCAGTCTTCAGGAAGTTCAACCTCCCAGTTTGTTTTCTCTGAGGAACACTGAGTAGCTCAACTATGCCTATTATTATTATTATTATTATTGTTGTTGTTGTTGTTGTTGTTGTTGTTGTTGTTGTTGTTGTTGTTGAGTAATTCTATACAAGTTTACTCAGAAGCAAGTCCCACTGTGTTCAGTGTGGCTTACTTTCTGATAAATGTGTTTAGTATTGGAGCCGTAGTGTAATTAGAAGACTCAAATTTGCCACTAAATGATCATTTAGAGAATCCCTGGATACGTACGGAGTGCTGCCTTGAACACAAGACAGTAAACATGGCTGCGTTGACGGATTGGGGACTTGAATTTGGGACCCAGAATGGCATGAAGGCTTTGCATTCCCCAAGGCCAAAACTAACATGGCATGGCTACCTCATCCCACTGAAATATATATACATATAATATACAGTATTTATATACCGCCTTTTCTTTGGTCATCGGATTTCTCCTCCAACTTTAATTCAGGGCAGTGTACATGGGCAGGCTTTCTAAACCCCAAGGGTTTTTTACAAAATAATGTTCTAATCTTTCATAGAACCCTTCATTCTACATGTTGCTTTCACAGTCCAGCTCTCTCTCTCTCTCTCTCTCTCTCTCTCTCTCTCTCTCTCTCTCTCTCTCTCTGGCGTTCGCCTCACCATGCTTCAGCTGACAGGCAACCTTGACTGCTGCAGTGCTGCAGCTGCACTTCCACTCCCCCACAGAGGCTCTGCAGCTTATCAGCTCGGCGTACCGACAGCTCTCCGACAGACACAGATACTTCCGGCTGTCTCGAACTGCCACCCTTCAGATCTTCAGGCATTTATGAGACTATTGCTCTACAAACTGAGCCAGACCTCCTGCCTTTGGAGCCTGCATTTCCTCAAGTTCATTTTCACGCAATGAAACTGTGTGGAATGACCATTTGGCAGCTGCATGGGGCAAGTATAAAGGGAATCGTTGGACGTTCTTCTCTCGGTGCTCTCAAACGCACCAAGGGAAGGGCATCCAAACTAACCCCCTTTTAACTTTTCCAGGAGGAGCGTCTGTGTGCACACGTGTGCCTTGGAAGAATGGGGCCCCAGCCCAGGGGTTTGTCCCATCCTGTCACTGGGGGGAGGGGGGTTGATGTGCAAGATGCACTTGTATGCAGGCTACACAGAATACTGTACATCAGAGGTTCTCAACCAGTGGTACTAGTACCACCGGTGGTACTTCGGCCAACTGCTGGTGGTATTGACTACTGGAACCCCGCTCCGATGCAGTGCTTTGGGCAGCACATTTTCACTCCCGAGAGGCTCCTGCCTTTGGCCGAGCCTCTTGGCAACACTGAGAAGGGTCTCACATCTGCCCAGAGTCTCCTACCAGCATTTTCTGGCCTCTGAAAACCTGAAAAAACCCAGAAGTAACTGGAGATGATGTCATCGCCAGACACTTCCGGTGGTACGCAGCAGGAGAGTGACGTCGGAGGTGGTACTCGGCCTGGAAGGGGTTGAGAACCCCTGCTGTACATGATGCTACATTGCTCCTGAA
Organism: Plestiodon gilberti rubricaudatus; assembly: GCA_026170595.1. Lineage (NCBI taxonomy): Eukaryota > Metazoa > Chordata > Lepidosauria > Squamata > Scincidae > Plestiodon > Plestiodon gilberti. The sequence continues at coordinate 119,835,391 of JANXHW010000001.1, read as the reverse complement.
GATTTTTTTTTTCCTCAAAATGTGTTGGACGCAATAATAAATACCATATTTGCAAAGCATCTCAGAGAGTTGGCTTCTCTCCTCTTCTTTCTGTACTACTACTGACTTCCTTCTGTCTCCTCTCTTTGCCAAGATGACGTGTGGTAGAATGATTAGAGAGCGCCTAACTAGGATGTGGACAAGTGAGATTCAAATCCCTTCTCAGCCATGAAGCTTACAGGAAGGAACCATATGCGTGTTCCTCGTATTTTAAGATGCAAAAACATCCTCTGCACGTTGTCTTTTGGCTACTGACAAAAGAGAATTCCAAGTTTCTGCTGAGCCGTCTCAAGCACTTTCCGCGTTTCCAGGGATCTCTCCTACAGGCTGTTCAGAACTGCTTCCGAGAAGTGGGAGGTGGACAGTCTGAACCAATCAAAGCACATCACGGCTGTTTAAAATGCACCAAGTGCAGAGCGGTCTCTGCCCCCCCCCCCCGTGGCACGCCTCCTTCGACGCCCGCTCGCACACCCCCACTGCTGCCTCTGCCGTATCTTCGCGTGTCAACATGTTTTCCAAACTTTTTTGAAGAACATTAGTAGCAATTGCAAATAATCCAAATACGCAGAGAGCCAAATGCTTTGAGGGAAGCGAGGATCACAAGGGCAGATAAGGACTCTGTTACGCACTTGAGCAGACTGTCATTGTCCCATTGGAAATATTTTCACATTTGATTTCTTACATGATGATGCAGTTCCTGAAGCAAGCTGGCTTCAGAGGAATTCTGTTCTCCAGAGTAGCTCACGCAGAGATTCATTGCGTGACTTTACACAACCAATGTGTGTGAGTTTCTCTCTGTGCATGGGTTTGAAAGCCTAGTTCTGATTGCAGCATGCATCTGATCTGCATAGGAGCACGTAGGCATTTTGTTTTGTTTTCGTTTGCGTAGGACTACGTGTGCGTGGTGTGTGACTTTTAAAAGCGAAACACTCACGTAGCGCCCCCTAGTGAGAGAATATGGGATTTACAGAACGCAGCACTGACTTCCTAAGAAGGCAAGAAGCAAACTGCACTGCAAGGACCACCACCCAGTGATAGAACAGAGCTTCACCTGGACTGGATGTTTTGCATGGCATAGGGTGCAGACGGTATACCTTCACATTCTATTACTCTTGGTTGACTCACTTATTTAAGAAATGTGAATTGGCTTACAGTCCAATCCTAACCCACTTTCCAGGGCTGATGCAGCCGCAATGCAGCCTCAAGGTAAGCGAACAAATGTTCCCTTACTTTGAGAAGGCCTCCATGACTGCCTGCCCCCCCACCACCACCACAGGGTGCAGCGCACATCCGGTTGGCATGGCGGCATCTGCGCTGGAAAGTTAGTTAGGATTGGGCTGTTAGTGAACCATTTCTAAAACACCTCTGATACAACTTGGTATGTATACTTGCAGCAGGGCCAGCCCAAGATGCCTGTGGTGGCATGCCAAGTGCTACCCCCCTTTACTCAACGATGTACCAGCCTCTGCTCCTCCCACTCTCCTATGCTCTAGCTAGACACTCTCCTCCCCTCTGCATCTCCTCTTCCTCTCTGACCTCCTCTTCTTTTTCCAATCCAGGGAGTGGAAGGAGAAGGAGGGCGGACAGAGATGAGCGGCGACGGCCCCAATAATTGCTGCTGTTACCAACAGCGTTTTTAATATTATTTTTATTATTCCCTCAGATTCACGTAACCTCTAAGCTCTGCATTCCTGAACTATTTTCCTAAATCTCTGTATTATTGTTGTAATAATGATGACGAATATTTATATACCGCTTTTCAACAAGAGTAGTTCACAAAACGGTTTACATAGTAAAATTAATCAATCAATGGTTCTATGCAACTATGCGCAACTATGCACACTGCTCCTTCTGAAACTTAGGACAGGTGCTCAAAACTCTTGACCTCTACAACTAAGATGCCAACTCACATACACTGGGGAAGGAGATAAGACAGCAAACTACTGCTGTACTGGAGTAATGCTGTTTCTCCTGGATATCTGTCTTTTAACTATTGTGGTGCCCACTGCCGTCGCTGCAGGGGGGCAGAGCTCTAAGTTCCGCCACGGTCTGACCCTCCGTTACAGCGCGTTGCTTTCACCGCCTTGAATGGTTCCGAAGGCGAGGGGGCAGGACCGCTTTGTGCACCAGTGTAACGGAGGGTAGGACCACGGCGGAATTTAGAGCTCTGCCCCCCTGCAGTGATGCCAGTGGTGGTGCCATCCTGTTTGCCTGACCAGCTTTATCAAGGACAAATAATATACACATTGATCAATCTGAGGATCAGGAAAAGTGAGCAGATATGGAACATTCTCCACACAAAGGACTACATCTCTAAATACCTGATCAATCAATCACAATCCCAGAAACATAATAGTTTGGTTAGGGGGCCCTTCCACTGGCATTGCTTTGACCAGCATGCACGCATTCCCCCAGACTCCCATAAATATTGGGAGCCTGACCAGTGATGGTGTGATCCAAATGTGAGGCAAGGACCACCTGTCCTTGCATCATTCTTGGGTCTCCAAAACGCTGCACAAAACCTAACACCAAGGTCTGGCAAGCTGTCGTAGAGGTAACTGTCATAGAGGTAGCTATAATTGCACTTTAAACTCTCCCTCCCCCCATGACCATCCCTCCCCTCTATCCATCTCTGTCTCCTTTTCCTTTAAGATTAGGGACTGGAGTAAAAGAGAAAGGCTCCCTTGAATTCCCTCCCACAACTTGGTTCCTTTTTTCTTATTCTCTCTTTGTGCACAAAATACGCATTTGCAAACATTCAAACCAGGCACATTTCTTACTGCATTTTTATTGAGCCATTGGTGAAAGCAGGGTAACTTTGATGTACATTGTTGTTAATGTCTGTTCTTTTACAATAAACCAAACGTTTTGATTAGAGCCTCTCTCTCTCCCTCCCCACCAGTCTCTACTTTAAAAGGGAGTGTTCCCTCTCTCCGCAAAGCACTAACCTGCAACCAGTTAAAGATTCCATATCAGGCAGCTGTTTCATTTTGCTTTAGCTACTTTTTCCTTGGAAGGGGCAGGACTGATCACCTGGCTGTATCCTTCTCCCATGAAACGTTTATTAAATATTTCCCCATGCAGCAACCCTCCCTGGTAACACTGTCTGAGGTGACCATTTTCTTCAGTTGGCCTCAGGGATGGGCCAGCTCTGGTCCCACCTTTTGGGTGTAACGATGGGAACTTGGTCATGTTTAAGGAGAGAGACCTGGCTCTGTCCTGAAATGTCAGGAGGCTTCCAAACTGAGTTCTGAATTCAACTCTCAGCTCCTACTCCCAATCTCAAATTCTCTCTGTCCCCTATGAACTCTCACTGATTCTGATCAGTGATTCAGAATGGGGGCTGCCATCTTGATTACTAATGCCTACGTGCAGTGCCTGTCAAGCACATACAAGACAGTGACATCTGTGTGATCTGTCAGTGTCATCTGTGACACCTCCATTTTGTCTTCTCAATCAGTTGTTCACAGTGCATGTGCAACCAGGTGGTGGCAGCCATGCTTCCTGGTTATTTACTATTCTTAATCCATCATTAACCATGAAATGTTAATGCTTGCAAAAAGAGCACGGTTTTAGCAAGCAGGGGCAGCAGGGCATCTCACAATAACTGAGCCCATGGCTGGTTTGTCTCAACTTAGCCTTAAAATTAAGGTAGCAACGTTTCCCAGACTTTTCTAGGGTGGGAATGCAATTGGCTTATGTTGCTCTCACAGCTAATGTGAGCTGTTCAAGAGGCTCAAAATGCATGATTACAGCACCATCACGTCAGGAAACCACCTGATCGACACAGACTTCTGCGACATATTTCCTCTAAGTTGCCATTTCCTGTACTATGCAATAGTGGTGATAAAATCACTATTGTGTAAAGAGGTTTCTTTAAAAAAAGAAGAAACACAGAGCTGAAGTTGCTCATGCCTCACTGCAATCTGCAAGGTAGGATGGAACAAGGCCAATACCCTTGTCCCATTTTTCATTCTGAAAATCCTGCTGAGTTGGGAAAAGTGTTCTCTGACTAACGGAGAAGGAAAGACTTTTGTCCTGGTGGACTTTGTTGAGATACAGGATGAGTTAAAATGCTAGATATTACTGGGCCAGCTCCAGCTTGTAAGAGTGTTCATTGGGGTTGAAGTGAGATTTCAAAACAAGTTCAACATCAGGGCTAGTGTTGCGTAGTGGTTAAGAGACTGGCCTGCGCGCACCAGCACAAGGAGCAGCTTGCACCAGGCATGGTAAGTTCTGCACTGAGCAGTGCGGGGGTGGGGAGGGTGGGGGTGTGGAAGGGGTGTAACTAGGCAGATCAGGCCTAGGAGGGGGTGGGATTGGTTTTGGCAGCGCACGCCACATCCTAACCCCCTTCCCGGGCCTGACCCACCAACACGGACTTGCACCAGCAGCCAAAATTCCCACATAGGATGCAGCGTAGCCTATGCCAGCGCCACTGCATTGCTGCACAGGAATCTGCGCCGGATTGGGCTGTGAGCTGCAGATCAAGGATGATTTCCTTGGTTTGAATCTTGCCTCGCCATGACTTGCTAGGTGGCCTTAGCTAAGCCTCTCAGCCTCAGTCTCTCCCTCTGTAATATAGGTATAACACTTACCTTACAAGGTTGTTGTGAAGATTACAGCATGCATGCACCCTCCAAAAGTGCTATACAAATGCTACATTTTATTAAAATCAGACAGACTTTTAGACTTTAGGATTCAAAATTTGCATACTTTAGACTTGTTGGCAGCCCCCTGATTGTTTGGTTTTTGTCAGGTTTCAAATATTAAATGCCATGAGCTGTTGTCTACCAAGTATTGTTAGAGTTCCAAAAGTTATCAAATACTAACTATCACTGCATGCAGCAGGTGCCATCCCATCTGGGTCTGCTGCCCGACATTTCCGCTTATTCACCATTACCACCTTCACCAAGGGCATGCATGTAACTTGCGTGCATGTAACCACCCCTAACTTGCGCAGGATTGCTCAATCAGTCTCTTAACCACGCTACACTCTCTCTCAACTGAAGTCCAGAGGGATTGTTTAAGCAACTGGCAAATTACAACGCATGGCCTGTGGGCTGTGTTGGGCTCGGAGGGTCCCATGTTGTACATTCCTGTACTGTACACTAAAGTGTGCCTCCTAGCAGCTAGATCTTCAAAGCACTCCACACAGACACTGCCCCTCTGAGCCAAACGGGAAGGAACTTGTAAGTACAGAGCCTTACTGATAAAGCGAAGCTTAATCAGCAGTTTTGCCAGATAACTGCAAAGCTCTCTAACGCCTGAAGGGTTGGAAATAATTAATGGTCATAAGATGACACCCAAGGACCGTAGAACATTTACATTGAAAGGGTCACTTGATCCTCAGCAATAATGCCTTGCTGATTGAATGTACAGTTAGTCCCCTTGCAGTGAGTCAGTAAAGCAGTCAGGTGACATACCAACCTGTATGGTAGATCTAGTTTCAGTTAGAATGAGCCAATCTTTTTTTAAAGGTGCTTATTATGCGCCTTGGCATGTATCAAGAGAAAGAGGGACAGCCTAACCCAATAGGCAGAGGTTAGCAGTGCTGGGCTGCTGAAGGAAACATGCCCCCCACCCCACCCTAGAACCATGGGACAGGAGGGTCTGAGGCAAGGACAAGTGTGTCCCACGCTTCAGGGTTTTCCCAGGTGCAAACACTTTCCCTTGCTCCTTTCACTTATGAAATAAAGGCAAAGAACATTCTTCTACCATCAAAGACTGTATGCCCTTGATGAGAACGCACAATAGGACCATTCTCCGCACACCTTCTCCACACACATTCAGGGAACATGTGAGGTAGAGGTGAAACGACATGTGCTGGCCATTCCTTCCAGCACTGGAGCGCACACTGCCCATGCTCCCCGACAGCCACACATTGGAGGTTAGTGTCTTGAAGGAGCAATATGCACACTTAGCTGCATTCCTGAACGTATGGAAGAGTCCTACATTGTACAGCCCCTAAGTTCACACTGTTGTCCAAAATCTGGAGTGTGGCTAGTGGATGTGTTCCTGTTGCCCCCTCATGTGTTATCTGAATACATGTATGGAGGGGAAATGCATGAGCAGTCATCATTCCTCCCCACAGCATACAAAAGATTGGCGGGAGGGGGGCATCAAAGTCAATTTTCACCAGGAAGGCCAGGAACATACGTACTGTACCTTGAGCCAGCCCTAAATGGAAGTCCTCTTCAGTCAGGCCTTTGTTACCCACCAATCTGATCCATATATTTTGGACTGTCATGTGTTTGGCAACTTCCTTGTTTGTTTGTTTTTTTACCCGAGGCTAGCAACACATACAGCTAGGTTATCAAGACCAGGAAGGCCTTAACAAGACTGCATTCTGATTGGTGGCTCACAAGTGGTGTATGCCTGCCTTAAATTAACGTATCTGTATCAGTCTTTGGTAGGCCAGCGGGTGGCGCAGCGGGTTAAACCGCTGAACCATAAGCTGTCGATCGAAAGGTCGGCAGTTCGATTCCCGCGACGGGGTGAGCGCTCGTTGCTTGGCCCAGCTCCTGCCAACCTAGCAGTTCCAAAGCATGTTAATATGAGTAGATAAATAGGTACCGCTTGCGGGAAGGTAAACAGCACTCCGTGTTCCAGCCGCATGCTATGCGCTGCGGCAAGGAGAGTCATGCCGGCCACATGACCACGGAGGCGTCTTCGGACAACGCTGGCTCTTCGGCTTTGAAATGGAGATGAGCACCACACCCTAGAGTCGGACACGACTGGACTTAATTGTCAGGGGATACCTTTACCTTATCAGTCTTTGGTAGAGACATATTATCTGAGCCTGGAAGATAAAATTAGATTTCTCAGTGGTAAAGACTGGGAACAGACACAAATACGAGTTGGCCAAGGGTGGGATGTGTGTGAGAGTGATATAGTAGTACATGTGCTTTCCATCCCAGATTGATCCAGAACTCAGCCTCTAAGAGACCGAAAGAACCAACCACACTACACTCAGAGTATACTATATAGAGTGAAAAAGATGGTGCGAAGCATCTGACAGCTCACTGACCACTAGCCTCAGCAAGGACAGTGCCAGAGACAAATGCAGGCTATAACAGAAGCATGTGGCACATACCTAAGACACTGATCCTGAGGCAGGGAGGGAGGCGTGCAGAGCACTTGGCTGCCATTGCCCTAGTCAAGAAGGATCCGGTAGATAGGGCGTGGGAGAATATTTTTGTAACCAGATATTCAACAATAGACCTGTGAATACTTCCTATTATTGTAATGTTGATGCAAATGTTAAATATGACTCCTTACATAATAAGGCTGCAGAGCTTTACACCCTTACTATAGGCGCAGTGGTTCCCAACCTTTTTAGCACTGGGACCCCCTTTTGTAGAATGACAATCTGTCAGGACCCCCCTAAGACCGGAAGTGATGCCAGTAAGCAGGAAGTGATGTCATTGTTTTTAATGAATTCCACTGTTTAATAAACCACACTTTTTAAAATAAGTCACATTTTAAAAGTTGTACTCTTGGGCCATGGGGGTGGGGGGTTGAGCTAATATTAACAGAGATGCTAAAAGGCAAGCAGAAAGTAACACAAAGTGAGCAAACAAGCCCCAAGAGAGCACCAGACACTTCTTACTCTGCAGTGGAGGGGGGGGGAGGACTGAGCTGTCATCTTGGGTGTGGCCATCCAGCCAACATCCCACGACACCCCCCCATAAACTGCTTTGCAACCCCCTTGGGGGTCCAGACCCCCAGTTTGGGAACCACTGCTATAAGGGGAAGGAGCATAGCTCAAAGGTAGAGCACCTGCTTTGCATGCAGAAGGTCCCAGGTTTAATCCCTGGCCACTTCACATATGGCTCGGGATGGATCCATTTGGAGTCCTGGAGAGCCATTGTCAGTCAGCATCCACAATACTGAGCGAGACAGATGAATAGTCGGACTCACATTATAAGGCAGGTTCTTGTACTAGATGCGCAGTGGGACTGCAGCAGCCAGTCAAACCGCTTATCATGTTCTCTGTGTTAAACCTTTTTATATGTTAGATTTCCCCTGGCAAAAGAGCTTAATTCTAGTTCTGCCCACACTGAGATTTGCCAACAAATGTCCTTCTGCACCTATGCTTGTTCGATCTCCCCAGTTCCCTTGCTTGGGATTCAGTCCCATTAAACCCACTGGGACGTTCTTCTGAGGAAAGTTGCCTGGAATTGGGCTGTAAGAATATTCTCTTGCTGTGTACAATGCCGAGTATGTGGGACAAGTAGTCCTCCCCCTCCCTTTCTGATCTGTTACATAGCGAGCATGCGTCATTGGAGCTGAACTAGAAACTTGATCTGATGTTGCTTTTGCTGCAGCCTCATGAAATATTGGTACAGCATGTCTGTGTTGAATATCTATTAATAAACTTCTTTTCTGCCACGGGGCAGTGTCACAATCGTTCAGACTTCCATCCAAGCCCTCCACACACCCCCTTTAATATTTTACAGTTACAGGGAATTACAGAGCTATGTTCTCTCAGTCTCAGCCACCTCCGGACTTATGGAACATATGATGTCTACCCCTTCCCACTGGAATTGTACAGATTTGCTTCAAGTGGGCAGGCTCAGAACTCACACGTGTTGGTTTCAATAAACATCAGGCAGAGTTGTGGCAGTTATTCATTCTCAAGGGGACATTTCTGGACTGGGGGCAAGTTTTGTCCCAACCTCTGTTTTCCTGCATCTCTACAGAGTACACTCTTTTATTGAAACCCTAGACCAAGGTGGAAATCCTATGCACACTTACCGGTACTTGGGAGTAAGCTCCATTGAACACAATGGGACTTACTTCTGTGTAGACTTGCATAGGATTGTGCTGCAAGTCCCTACGACCCTGATATGTGGCTTAATGCTGTGTCTACACTCAACCTGGAAATTATTATTATTATTATTATTATTATTATTATTAAGAAATGATCTTAGATACAGCTGCATGTATGATTAGCCCAATACTTTAGCTAAATGTAATGAGTTACAAGCCAGTGACATGCAGGTTTTCATGGCTTTTTACAATTTGCAAAGAGACACAGTTTATGGGTTTTCCAGCCATGTGTATTTTCAAATTGAAGAATTAAAAATAGAAACTGAAGATTTCTCAAACTTGCCTGAAGAAATTCAGGCAAGGTTACAAGCCAGCCTACCAGCATCCTTTGAGAAGCAGAGATATATTTGGCAATACCCTTGTTGTAGTACCTTCTCAGAATCTGAAAAGACCCTGTGCTTCTTTTTTAATCTTGTGGGTGCTTTCTACTAGGCAGAAAGATCTAAACTAAAAACTCCTGCCTTACAGCATTCAGAATGCCCCACTTGTAAAACCTGATCCAAAATCAGCCAATGAGTGATCATGCACATTGCCTCCGAGTCCTGGAGGTTTCCAATAGTAGCTTCAAATCCAAATCAAATTCCAGAGCAATTGCACTTGCAAACAAACAATGTTTGTGAGTCAGGTAAAACATGGACTGCTGTAGACATGACAGAAGCAGCATATCTTCAGGCTTTGTAGCGCCACACTGAAGTGCTGCTACGTCACAAATTCAGCAGCCCAGGCAGCCTTACAAGGGAAGGGGAGGGAGCTTTAAAAATCAACCAACTCTTCTCTCTCATTAGCTGTTCATTCTCTTCTTAAAGTTGTTATTTTAAAAGGGTTGCTTCAGTCTGTGCACTGGGGTTAATACCTGTATTGGGCTTTGAGTCTATACTATATCTGGTGTAAAGTTTAGACCAAATCAGTTTGATTTAATTAAGAGCATTAAGGGTGCGCATTTCTCCCTAGTTGGGCAGTATAGCTTTGGACCCTCTGAATCTACTTTAGGAAGCATTTTACTGTATTTTGTATATGGAATCATGAGCTTCTTTATCTACCACATTTACTCTATATCGCAACCAGTGGTGTGAGTGTCATGGACACATATTGAATATTAGAGATGCCAAAGAAGTTCTCTGGGCTTGGACCTGGAAATGAACGTCAGGGGATCAGTAATGCTCAGTTCAATGAGAGGTGAATATTAGAAATCCCTAAATTCTTCTCTGGCTCAGATTACCGTATGTCTCCCTCGTGGAAGTCAATGAGTACATGGATACATCCATTGAATTCAGTAGGAGGAGAGGAAAAAGGCTGCAACAACCACAAAAGCATCTGGTGAAGGACAAACAGCAGCCCACTGAACCCACTTCTTGCCCCAAGGATGTTCAGCAGTGTAGTTGTGTTCCACCAGTAGGTCCTCCCTTTGGCTTTAGAGCTGACATCTGCAGCAAGATAATAAGGAAGGCTTGCAAGCCTCCATGATCCCCCCCCAGCTACAAAGGAAAGGTTTGGGCAGGGCCAGCCCATCCATGAGGCCAACTGAAGCAGTCACCTCAGGCAGCAGATTGGTGGGGGGACACCCATCTCTCCGCCTACTTGCCTCCACTGCTCCTCCTTCTCCTTCCACTCCCTGGACTGGAAAAGGAAAAGGGAGGCAGAGAGGAAGAGGAAATGTAGAGGGGATGGGAGTGCTGAGCTAGAACACTGGAGAATGGGAAAAGCAGAGGCTAGCACTTCCTCAAGTAAGGAGGGCAGTATTTGGCATGCCATCTCAGGCATCATGAGGTCTTGGGCTGGCCCTGGCTTTGGGGCTGGAATTGGGAGCCAAATTCAGATTGACTTGGAAATAAGCCCAGCTATTGCCAAGCTATTGTTTAGGGAAGTAGCTCAACTTGTTTCCATGCCAGTCCAGTGCAAGTCCTTGGGGAGCCTGCCCATCTCTAGAATATATATATGAACATGCAGATCTTTAGTATTAATATTTTTCAGTAAGTGTTGGGCAGGGATACAAACATTCAGGGGTGTTGGCCATTCTTTTGCTTTTATAGGGTGCGGATAACGCTCACATGATCATCCAATATCACCCTGCTAGATGGTCTCTTATATTGTCCCTTGGACATCATGGAGTAGCCCCCATCAGAGGCAGGATACTGGATTGGATAAGTCTTATGACTCATCCAATCCAGTGTCCTGCCTCTGATGGGGGCTACTTCATGACGTCCAAGGGACAATATAAGAGACCATCTAGCAGGGTGATATTGGATGATCATGCCTCCCAGCGTTAAATGTCAGCCTTCTCCAAGTTAATAATGATTATTGTATTGTTGTTGACATGATCAGTCATGAATCACCTTTCCATCTCCCTTCAGCTTTGTAAATCAGAGCAAATAATAAAATAAAGCAAATCGGAGGTTGAAGAAAGTAACGGGTTTGCTATACCTGAACACATGACCATTGTACACAGGTTCTACCCTTAATTGGAAAATTGCAATCCAGAAGACGATGTGTCAGCAGCCCAGAGAGCTTGGGTGACTTCCTGTGTTGACTCACCTAGTGTCAGTCTCTAAAAATACTATTTGTTGGTAGTGATAAGTCATGGTGGAGAAAATATATTGGAAACGGACAGCTGTACATCTTCCCACTTTCCTTTTTCTTCCACCTGGCATTTATTGTCTTGGAATCATATTCAACTTGTTACATTTTTTACTTAAGCAGTTGCTGTAAGTGGCAAGCAAACCACAGCCTAACCAACACAGTTTAGTAGGTTTGGGTATATACGCTCTGGACTCTATAGATAACCTTTCTTTTTAAGGAGGACAACGTATGGAGAATGGTCTGCGTCTCAAACTACATGTTACTCAGGTAATAATCAGGTAATGATTATTGTCATAACTCATTAAATAGGTCTATACACCTGTGTTGATAACATTGGGGCTGTAATTCCAGGGTGTAAGCTCCATTGAACAAAATAGAACTTACTTCTGAGTATACATACATATTGTGGGCTGGATTAAAAGATTCCCTTCGTGCAACAGGTTTCTTCTCTGATAGAGGGACTCCTTCTGTTGGAGGAAGGAAATCTTGGGATCCAACCCATTGTTATAGTTATTTTTAAAACCCCACAAAATGCTTTTAAAATACATTGCAGTTTTGCAATTTAATCTTGAAGGTCTCCAAGAATGTTGTTTTAAATTTGAATTTTGCTGCAAAACTGACCCTCTCCTCCAAATATCTTTGCCTCACCTTTCTGAAGTAGCATCCCTGTGTACAGTTGCTCAGTCAGGAATAGCAAGTATGCTTTGACACCTACTTTTTTCCTTTACCATTTTAGTACAAAGAAAAGAGGCAACACTTCTCCTATGCCAGGATTGCTCTGGCTTTTAAACGTGTTCCTCTTGTTTTTCAAAGTGGTTGCTGGTAAGAAGAGAGTCTCTACTCCCACAAATTCTCAGCAGGGGATTTACTGATCCGTCATAAAGGTTGCATTCATCACAGCTGAAGCAAGAGGAATTCAATACAGCATCACCTTTCATGGTGTCCACTGGTGACACCTGTGCTGACCACTTACCAACAACTGCTTTCTCATCCTTAGTTGCTAGGAACAAGTTAAACTTTCAAAGCAACTCCTCATGTTTATAACACAAGAGCAACCAATCTCTTTTGATGGATAAAACATGAGCTTTGACGTGGGTGGATTTATGGGTCTCTATTCCTTCCGGTGCCTGGGCTTCAAAGAGAAATGAAACTTTGTTCTTCATCATGTTTTAAAGAGATATTTTGTAAGCTTCTCCATAAATCGCAAGTCTTTTTTTATACTGTTTTTCAAACTGGTAGAAAAGGACATATGAAAAATGAAAACAGCCTTATAATGGATATATTATAATGGATATAACTCCCACTGTAGAAAGCTTGGTCACCAGGGGCGACCAGTGCTAAGTTTGGAAGCAATCATCTAGAGTAGGCAGAGGATGGAAGCCCAAACTTCCTCCTGTGTGGGTTGGATCAGCACAACTGCTGCGTTGTAAGAACTGTCTTTCTTTCCCTTGGCAGTACTACTCTCAAGAGACACAAAGGATGTTCAGTTTCACTATGACTGGATGTCTGTAGAAACCCTTTCTCATCATTTCAGTCTGGTGGAAAAGAATGTTTGTGCCAACAAGCAAGGATGGTTCACACATGCATTTCATCACTTGAAGATTGCGGCATCAAATGGGGATTTTCAATGTGTACATGACGACGCACCACTCCGAGTATGTTTGTATCACCTCATGTCACCTTGAATACAGTGTGTTTCCATGCAGGCAGTTGACACATTCTATTACATCTTACACTGAGATGGGCATGTAACATAAACCTAGTGGCACATCTTCACACAAACATTAGTCTGGAACTTCGTGGTGGGGAAAATGGCTGGGAGGGGGAATTGCAGGTGGAAAGCAGCGGGGGGGGGAGTTAAGAACCCTTCTTCCACCCAGCACTTCTCTGCTTGCAAACTACCCCTTACTGTGTTACAGGAAGAAGGTTGTATGGATAAATTAGCCATGTATAAGAAGTACAAAATACAAAGAACTCCAAAAACCACGTAATATTTTTTTTTTCAAAGAAGCCACTAATAAAAGCAGGCAATGAAAAAATTAAAAACGAAAGTCCAGGAAGTCCAGTATTTATATACAGACCAACGTTTCAACCTCTAAGCTTTCATGATAGCTTTCGTGCCAAAATACCCCTTACTGCTTTGCACCAAAGAACACCAGAACCGTATTACAGCTGTAGTGTAACATAGCCCACAGTTGCAAGCAATTGAGTATAGAATAATCAAGTGAAGAGAAATCTAGTGATCACAGGAAAAAAAAAAAACTCACATCATGGAGAGGCCAGCCAAAGCTCGAACCCCACGCTAGAGGCACAAGGTTCAGGATACAGTTTGTGAGCAATGTCTGAAGACAGAGGAGTACTGAACAGAAGAACCCCAGGCTGGCCATTGGGCCCTCGTTGGGAAGGAAAGCTATAAAAGCTGTGCCTGGGCATCTATGGTCTTCCTAGCTCTGGGGTCCCTTGAGCTCTGATTCCCTGGCACAAATCCTCCTATGGATCACCCCTACACCCCTAACATCTGCCTAAAAAGTGGCATACAAATAATTTAAAAAAATAATTATATTTTTTAATTCCCGAGAGTGTCATTTTATGCATACAAATGTGCGCTCGCGCACGCGCACGCATGCGTGCACACACACGCACACACGTACATGTATTGTACATGTATGCCCTAGGTCACACGTACATGTATGCCCTAGGTCATCTCTAATATAGCTTCTGTGTTCATGTGCATACGATGCAGAGGGACAGAGGAGCGCAGCTGCTGCTGTTAGAAGAAGGAGCATGGTCGGGGAGCCAACAGACATGGTGATTCAACACAGGGTCACTCTGTCCTTTCATTCAACTCTCATGTTATATTTCCAACTCAAATGTCTTAGCCTTCCTCCTGGGCCAGAATGCAAATCAAGACGCTAAGGGATTGGTGCTGGGGTTTAAATAGAGTGGTGCTGTTGTGTTTCAGTCACTCTAGAATCATAGGTGAAATGAAGAAATGTAACATGAGTCACTGGCTCCATCAATATTAGTTTGAATTTCAGCGGAAATTTCTGCATAATTGGTCATGTAACCTGAACGTAACATTTTGTAATATGGATGGAAATCCACTTCAGTTGTCCTTTGAAACCACGTGTGTCATCAATTATTGCAGAATAGCCAATTATACACAATCTGCTGTTCAAATTTCTAATCTGTAGAATAATCTGTATTTCTGTTTATCTTGTTGAGGAATCTTAACAGTGTGTCTTTCACAAATGCTGACATTTTCTTCTATTCACAGCACAAACCTAGGTGTGTGTACTCCAGAAATAAGCTCCACTGAGTTCAATGGAACTTACTCCCAGGTTAGTAGGTTTAGGATTGCAGCTTCATGTTTTGTCACTTGCCTTGGGCCTCAAGATATTAGGTTACTTGCGCAATCGTGTCTGAATATCCACTGGCGGAGTGATGGCTCCTCCGGCGCCAGGTGTCGTAAGGCATGTTTTCAATCTGGCGCTACTCACTCTGCCCTGGACTGCAGCCACTGCCGGTGGATGGAGGTAAGTCCTGCACCAGGCAGTGGGGAGGGCAGACCAGGGTGGAAAGGGAGAGGGTGATTGGCCAGCCAGGCCAGGGATGGGGAAGGGATCCTTGGCAACACACTCTACACATCCAAGGAGACTCATAGGTGCAGCTGGGGCATTACCCAGGGGAATGGGACGAATGTCTCTTTCCCCTGCGGTGTCCTCCAGCTGCACTGGCCTGATTCTACTTAGGATCAGGCGCAGCGTGCTTTAGCACACTGCTGCAAATCAAAGGCGATTTGAATCCCCTTTCCGTTCTGGGGCCTCCCGTTTTCACTGGGCCGCTGGTTTCAACGGTGGCCTAAGTAGGTTTGGGTTGCACCCGTAGTCACCTTGACCCAGTTAACGGGGAATGTGAGCAGGAAGTTTTGTGCCTAAAGCCAGACACTTTCACACAGATGATAAGAGCTATTCCCTGGCAGTGCTGATCATCTGGTACGTGTTTGGGAAGGAGGAAATGAAGCAGCTGGACTAAGCCTGGGCCCACTAGCACTTTCCCCCACAGAACAGCACAGCCCTAGAGATAATACTAACCATCAAGATTCTGGGTGACTTGCTATAGATCAAGAAGTATAACTGACTCCCAGTTGTTAAACAGAAAGGCTATGCACACTTATTTGCTTGGTTCATGGTCAGCTGTATATCTCTGAGTCTTTGTATTTGATTATGCAGGTTATTCCAGTGTATCATGGAACTCCTAAGTAATCGGTTCTGTCCTCCAGCACTATTTTGTACTTAGCTTCAGTTGATGGACTTTGGGTTCTAGTAAAAAAAACAAAAAAAAAAAACAAGGTAGATCCCGCACATTTGAAGTTTGCTTGCCCCAAGGGCATATGCTCAGACAATACAGGAATACTGTGTGCATAACCAGGGGGGTGCTCTGGATGCCAGATCCTCCCCCCAGACACACACACACAGAGCACCCTTTTGTGTACATAGTAGGAATGATTTATGAATGGAAGCCTGTTTCTTCTCACAGATCTCTCTCATAAATTGAAGCCTGATTCATGCTTTTTGTAGGCGTACTCCTAAAATGTTTTAAGTGTACACTTACAATGGTAATGCAACAACATGAGCTCCGACCAAAGGGCCATGATTTGGATGCAGCTTTCTGCTGAAGGTACACTTGGTGGAAATCACAAGTTCGCCTTGGTGTAATGTGCGATATGGATTTTAAGCCAAGGCAACTGAAATAACTCACCTATTTGTTTGCCACTAACAACAAGACTGGGTCTTGCACTACTGTGCTTCTCACAACTATTTTCAGGCTTGGACACACTCTTCAGACACACGCACACACACAGCAATATGAGAGTCCTTTCACAACTGTGGCATGATTCGTGCCACTGGGGAATGTATGTGAATATTCTAACCAAGTTCAGGTCCCTGGATTTTTCCCACATGATCAATAAACTGCCAGAAGGGAGGGTATCACTCAGGTAGAAAAGAGCATGAACTATGTCTGGAAGACTCCGTGGGGGGGAGTCACGGAGACCTACCTCAGGGCTACATTGCAGCTGCATCGGCGCTGGAACGTTGGGCAGAATTGGGCCCACAGACTCTGGAACACCACTTCCCATGCAGTCACAGACACACATTTAGAAAATGTCAGCATTATCTTGTCTACCTAAGAAATGAGTGTGAAATAGCTTTGAATGACAAAACAGGGAAAATAACCCCACCTCCTTGACATACTGTATATAAATTGCATTGCTACCCTCGCAGTGGTACAAGTTAACATCTCTCAGACTTGTGATTGCCATCTAAGCAACAACAATCACAAGTCTGAGAGATGTTAACTTGTACCACTGCGAGGGCAGCAATGCAATTTATATACAGTATGTCAAGGAGGTGGGGTTATTTTCCCTGTTTTGTCATTCTACCACAGGGAAAGGGAGCTGTAACTTTAAAGGGAAAAACATTTGACTGGCTATCTAGCTAAGTTTTACCTGAGAGTAAGAACACCTCGGGTGCAAATAATTAGAGATGTGCTTGAGAGCTGAGTTGTTAATCATGACTCAGCAGAGTTTGGGGAGTCATTCTATTGGTGGGATAATTCCAAGGGGTTGGACTTCAGAGCTATAAATTTGGGGAGGAGTTTCCTTTGCCAGATGACAAGCTAGAGATCTTAAGCTTGAAACCTAGAGCCTGATGTCCTGGATGCTATGTAGCATGACAACTGTTGGGAAACCAGAGCAAGTCTGTATATAAGATTTAGTTAGAGTTTATTGTTTTACTGTACTGCTTTAGATTATGTAATTTGTTTGTTGTTGAAGTTCTTCCTTTTATGGCCTTCTCTTTCAGTAAGAAGGTGGATGGGCTTTCATTTTTATTGAATTGCTTTTTAAATAAATTTCTCTTTATGAAATACTAGCGTATATATTTTTCTTTGACCAGACATGCTTTATATTGTCCCAAGGAACCCAACATGGTGGTAGAGATTATTTGGCCTTAATAAGCTACCGCATTTATCGGCCTATAAGACGCACCGACGTATAAGACGCACTTTCCTTTTGGCCCTGGGTTTCAAGAAAAAAAGATTTAAAGCATTTTTGGGCCATGGCCACTTACCGCTTGGCTGCTTAATTAGCTAATTTATATAAATTGCACAAAAATACCAGGATCTCTTTTAAAACACACAGCAATAAGACACATGAACAAAATGCACCAGAACATAAATCCCAAGTACAAAAAAAAACCCAGACTCAACTCTTTTTCCCCCCAACCCACCCATGCACAGTTTCCAAAGTAAAAAACATTTACCCCAAGTACAAAAAACCCCCAGACTCAACTCTTTTTCCCCCAACCCACCCATGCACAGTTTCCAATGTAAACAACATACATTCCAAGTACAAACCCCCCAGACTCAACTCTTTTCCCCCACCCCACCCATGCACAGTTTCCAAAGTAAACAACATAAATCCCAAGTAAAAAAATCCCCAGACTCAACTCTTTTCCCCCACCCCACCCCACCCCACCCATGCAGTTTCCAAAGTAAACAACATAAATTCCAAGTACAAAACCCCCCAGACTCAACTCTTTTCCCCCACCCCACCCATGCACAGTTTCCAAACAACATAAATCCCAAGTAAAAAAAACCCAGACTCAACTATTTTCCCCCACCCCACCCATTCACAGTTTCCAAAGTAAACAACATAAAAGTACAAAAACACACACCCAGACTCCACTCTTACCCCACCCCACCCCACCTATGCACAGTTTCCAAAGCCTCCCCAACTAGGCCCAGTTCAGAATCTTACCCAAGCTGCATTCATTCACCATCGGAGGAGAGCTGGGAAGACCACGCCCTATGCAGCTCAGCTGAACTGAACTGAGGAGCACAGCGCCCTCTGCTGGCTGCTGAGAAGCTCAACTCAACAGCTGTAGATCGGATAGATTAGTTAGGGAAGAAAGCACAAGGGAGCTCTCCGGCTCCGGAAAAATGCGGTAAGCCCGAAAATGCTTTAAAACGGGCGGGGGGGGGAGGGATTTTTTTAGTATTGGCGTATAAGATGCACCCTACTATTTTGGGTCACAAATTTAGACAAAAAGTGCGTCTTATACGCCGATAAATACGGTAATTGGTTTCCCCATTCTTTCTGTTGCCCCTGCTGAGCTGCAAAGTGGCAAGGCTCTGGTATAGGAAGGAGTGGGAGTTATTGCATCTGTGGGGTACAGACGGACTGCGTTGTAGAGGGCTAAGGGGAGAAATACTTAGATTTGGAGTGACATAGTGGTTGTCTAGACTCCCTGTAGTATTGCATCACCCCAAAAAGTAATAAGCCCTGGGACCAATGTGACACAGTACTCAAGTCATAAACAATACTTCTCTGTAGCTTTGGTTCCATACAATTAAAAATTAGAAAATTCTGTTAGTGGGTTCTAACATGTTCATATTTGGATTCTGTATCTTCGAAATCAACCCTGACTTTTCCCTGGAAGGACAGGTACTGAGGCTGAAGCTCAAATATTTTGGCCACCTAATGTGAAGAGAGGACTCTCTGGAGAAGACTCTGATGCTGGGAAAGATTGAAGGCAAAAGGAGAAGGGGAAGGCCAAGGATGAGATGGTTAGACAGCATCACCGATGCAACGAACATGAAAATGAGCGAACTCAGGAAGATAGTGGAGGACAGGAAGGCCTGGCGGGATATGGTTCATGGGATCACGAAGGGTCGGACACTACTTAACGACTGAACAACAACAACATCTTCGATATCATTGCCAGGCTCCTGACATCCCACAGCTACAGATCATATCCTGATGTCTTAAAATATTTTTACAGGTAACTTTGCATCACAGATCTTCTCCAACCATATTATAGAAATAACACCCTTTCCATATATACTGTATTTCTTCAATTCTAAGACGCATGTTTTTTCCCAATTAAGCATTTCAAAAAATGGTGTGTGTCTTAGAATCAAAGGTCTCCAAAAAGCACCCCAAAATGCTATCTTCTTACTTACTGGGGCTTGGGGGAGCTTCAGGGAGACCTGCGCGACCCTCTGCAGGCTTCCCCGATCTTCAATTCGGCAAAAAACGGTGATATTCAGCCATTTCCGGTTTTCGCGAAAACCAGAAATGGCCCAAAATCGCTGTTTTTCACTGAACTGAAGATCAGGGAGGCCTGCAGAAGGTTGCACAGGCCTCCCTGAAGCTCCCCCAAGCCCAGGTAACGAAGGAAATGGCACTTTCTGGCGGGGCCAGAAATGCTATGCAAAGGCAGTGCACTCAGTCATCCTCAGCTACAGGAGACATGCTGGGGAGAGTTGGTGCTGAGCGGGTAGATTCAATGAAGGGAGGTGAGTCTTACAATCGATGGATTTTTTTTTTCCCCTGCTGGTGGTACTGAAAGTAAAGGTGCGCCTTAGAATCGATGGCGCCTTAGAATCAAAGAAATACGGTACTACCAAGATTAATGAACCAGTTGGTCTCAAAGAATTCCTATCACCCATCCATATATTGATCCTGAGGGTCATGGATTGTTCCCATTTGCTCTTTTACTCATATTCCCCACATGAACAATGTCAAAGTCGCATCTCCATTATCTGGAGTCTATCTAACCTCAACCTTTACCATGCACCTTTCAAATAAAACGTGTCAACAGTATTGTTTTTGTCACACCAAAACCGTAACAAAAGCTCGGAAAATAGTGAGAACCATCCTTGCACAGGTCTGCTTACCTTGTTTAAATCAAAGTGTAAACGTTTGCACAAGAGTGCAGAAACAAAATGAAAGTGGCATCCAAACTAAACAGTCCTATAGCTCTCTAAAAAAACACACACTGGTACACATACAAGGATCATTCTTTTCTGCAGTACAGCATCACTACATATGACTATGCAGAGGTCAATCATACCCTCAAGATGCACGTATAAATGGGATTTCCCTCACCCAAGAGCAGGGTCAGAAAGTTCAACAGAGCTTTGAAAGCTTCCAAGATTAGCTTTCCATATGTGCAAAACTCCATTACAAAAATTGTAAAATATGATTGCACAGAGACCATGAAGCGACATGTTCTTTTATAGAGAGAGATTCTCTCACTTTAAATCTGGGGAGACACACACACACACTTTTCCATAGTAAAGCTTGCCAAGTAGAACAGTATCACAGGCTAAAGTGGAAGAAAACACAACTCATTTTTTTCCAACTACCTGTATATTTATCAAACAGATTGAATGAGCAATGCTACCAAGTACAGTACCAGCACACCACCCCCTGCATTTAAACTATCCTGTCTTTCAGTCAGATAACCAAGTTTGCAAACTGCAAAGAAAAAGTCCAGCCTGGCTGAGAGAAACGTAGAACTCTCCCCTTGCTTCAGAATGGTATTTTATTTCTGCAGCTTTCTACCAGAAGACCTTACCCAGGACCACGGTGACTCGGTGTCTTCCGAAGGCATCTTGAGATGGTCACTTTCTTCCATTACCAGGGAATTGTGCTGCTAGGGATGTTAACACGGGTCTAAGCTTCCATCAGAAACAAAAATGCTGCTGTAAAGTAAATAAGTTGTTGACAACAAAGATCCAGAGAAAATAATTTCCCGGTGATCATGTTTGCTTGCTAATTTAGCCTGCTCAAGTTCGTGGAACCTCCGCCAGGACAGGAAACATGAGCTCAATAAGCCGATGCACGCTTGCTCCAAAACTGACTCCTCAAGTATCCCAGTTAAGTCATAAACCCTCCCAGAAAACAGAAGTGTTTATACCCTGGGAAAAAACAGCTTGCAGCAAGATGCATTTTGATTCAACAATTCAAAAGGTTGCTCTTATAATTGGGGTGGGGGAGGTGGATGAAAGGCTCTGTCTGGAGCTATCAAAATCAAGGGCAGGTTTGCCAGTGGGGTCGCTAAACAAGCAGAATTGCTTGTTTTAGAAACAGCCATTTGACACAAGACACAATCGCAAACCCAGGCCCAAGTATACAGAGAGTCACCGTTCTCTGGCCACTGTACCTGTATGACAGCGCAATCCTACCCAACTCCTCCACCGGTTCAGCCAGCGAAGAAAGGCAGAACGGGAGGCTTTGGAGGGGAAAGGGGATTTAAATGCCCTTTAAATCACCCGTTAGAGGGGATTTGGGTCCACTTTCCCTTCCAGGGCCTCCACTTCTGGCTGCACCGGTGGAGGAGCAGGATAGGATTGCACTGTAAGACACGTTGTTTGCAAATACTGTACATGTTTGTCACACTCACAGTTTACATTTGTAAATGTACACATAAAGAATCTTAGGAGGCTCAAAGGTATCCTGGTTTTGCTGCTGGAGAGGAATCTGTAGTCATTCCAACTTCGCAATATTTTTCTGTGAGGGTAGGAATAGTGACACTCTCTCTCTCTCTCTCTCTCTCTCTCTCTCTCTCTCTTGCACTCCTGCATTTCATTTGGGCACCAACTACATCCATGTGCAACTTGTCCATTTTATTAATATAGGGGACAATATGGTCATTGATTTAAATGAGAGCAGGACTGTTTTTGTGGCTCCTTTAAACCATTTTCACCCAAAGGTGTATATACGCATCTTCCTGGAGTTAAATGTTTACACTTGTGGGCTGGGTGAAAATGTTAACAGTGCAATTCTATGCATGTCTACTCAGAAGTGGGTCCCATTGAGTTCAATGGGCTTACTCCCAGGAAAGTGTATATAGGAGGATTGCAGCCTAACAGCCCAATCCTATATCCCCTGCCACACTATAGCTTGTAGCCATGCCAACAGAGCGCACCCTGCATGCTGTGGTGGTGGTGGGCAAACAGAAAGCCAACGAGAGGTAAGTCAAACACTTTTTTATTTGCCCCTTTGTAGGCCTTCTAGCCACCTATGAGTCTCCTCGAACCCATGACAGCTATGTAGCTGGTGGAAGTCCGAGAAGAGGAAGGGGTGGGACAGGCTGGAAAATGGGGGATAGTATCCACCATGCGCTTTTGCTGCCGAAAAACAACCCCTCCAGCCTACTCCATTCCTGTGCTCCCCCTGCCCCAAACCTCCTGCAAACTGCCCACATGACACACCTACACTCCACCCCCATTGCCACCTTAACTGGCCAGTGGAGCATCAGAGCAAGTCTGATGCACATGCAGTGCTGCTGGCCATTTTCACCAGAGGCTCTGTCACGCATGATGGCAGTGCAGCTTTCATGCTTCAGCAGTGGGTCATGGGATCCGGTTCCTTAGACCAGTGGTTCCCAAACTGGGGTGTCGCGACGCCCCACCTGGGAACAAAGGGTCGCTACGCCCTCAAGTCACTACGCACTACAAACTGCTGCACTGATTCTTATTGATACATCTGTTGTTCCATGTAAAGGATGCTAAATCTTTCCACCAAGTTATATAACTACCCTTACTATTTATAGCAAGTGTTTACAAGCTGATTCCATGAGTCAGTTTTGAGCAAATAACAATGAGCAAATATAGTTAGTAAAGTTCAGTATTTAACCATAGCCATATAGTAAATATATATATGCAAAATTGGATTACTTATACTTTAGAAAAGTGGAAATACTGTATACTGTATAGCTATGCCAAGCCAGGTTGAACTTTTGCTATAAATTGGGGTGGGGAAAAATTAGCATTTTTTCTAATGAGTTTTTTTAACATAAAACAAAATACATAGTCATAATTTGACAATTATCAATTATCACAGATGCAGTTAGATGTAGAGATTTTAGAACAACAGCACGCACACAACTCATCCAAGATATAAAAGTGCTGTTTTTGACATGTTGAGACTTAAAATTACTGACCTAAAATTCAAGAAGGCTTAAGATTCAGGGACAGAGAACACAGGGCAGGAGGTGTGGTCTGGAGGTCTAGCTGTTGCCTTGCCTGAAAAGCTAAACAGGATCAGTTGCTTGGATGCAGCGGCGTAGTGTGCCGCAGCTGCCGCACCCTGGGCAGTGATGTCATGACATAACGTCGTGACGTCACTTCCTAGTTGTCTCTTTGCAAGCCATGGCCGCTCTCCCTCTCTGCTCGGCAGAGAGGGCGAGCGGCTGCAGCTGCCGTCCTCACGATCTCCTCCTTGGGGTGCGCCCTGAGGAGGAGGTTGTGAGGAGGTGGGAAGCCGCTCCGAGCATAGAGGGAGAATGGCCCTGGCTTTGCAATCGAGCCATGGCCATCTCCTCACGATCTCCTCCATGGGGCGGCCATGGTGGAGCCTGAGGGATGGAACCCCGATTGCACCCCTCGTGGCAGAGGACCCAGGGCAGCAGCCCCATAGGTTCCACCATGTTACAGCTCTGCTTGGATGGGAGACCAACAGTGCAATTCTACCCAGCTCCTCCACTGGTCCAGCCAGTGGGGGAGGGCAGAACAGGAGGATTTGGAAGGGAAAGGGGATCTAAATCTCATTTCCCTTCCAAATCCTCCCGTTCTGCCCTCCCCCACTGGCTGCACCAGTAAAGGAGCTGGGTAGGATTGCGCTGCAAGAGACTGAGGAGGCCGCTGGTGTATCTCTGCGGAGAAGCGGAATGTGAAGGAGTCAGCTGGCAAAAAAAACGGATAGCAACATTGAGAAACTGACCTGAAGCTTTGTGCAGCTGCCTGTGAGAACTTGGAAAAGTGGAAGAAGTTGGCAGTCAGGATGACGACTGCAGTATGAAGGGAAACATCTGGAGAAATGAAGGTTCTATGAGACTCTCATGGAATAATACTTGTACAAACCTCATTGAAAAAGGGGGTTTATGTTCAGCCTGCCAATGTAAACAGCCTTGAGTCTATGAGAAAGGCAGTTTATAAATACCATAATAAATAAATGAATGGCATCATAGAAGCTGATCTATGTGGCAGCTGAGTATACATGAAAGAGCCCACTGAATGAAGGCCATTGCGGCAGCCCTCTCCCATGTGATGACATATTATGAGACATGGCCACCCCCAGTTTCCCAATACCCGTGAGTGTTCAGTTAAGAGAGGGTGGCACTGGCAGAGTCATTGATCAAGTTTAAGACTCAAATGTAAGCATGTTATTTGAGGTCTGTGGCTTGGTTTACATGGCCATTTTTGAGGTGCAAGAATCATGCAAGTAAGTCACCCATACAAAAAGCTGTTGGTGTTAATTGGTGGTGGTGGGCCCTTAGTGCTCCTCTAGTGCCAGATATCTCTAGATCAAGGAAACTCAAATTTTGTGAAAGCAAGCCTTTCCACATCAAACAAATGCTAATATAAGAAAACACACATGGTTCAATGATAACTCAGGACTGCGTCATAGGTGATAGTAGGATCAATGGCATGTTTGAATGAATTCTCAAGACAGAGAACCATATATCCCTTCCAAAAAGCAGGGACTTGTTCTGTTATACCCAACTCCAGCACCTTTAATAAATGTGGAAGGCACAGAAGGATAAAATATGAGTTTGGGGAGTGAGAGTCACTGAAGGGAGGCTCATGACTTCTCTGCATTTTTCTTCTCTTTGTCTCAGGAGCTCTTGGTGGAACCTGAAATCCATTTTGCACTCAGAATGATCTAATATTAGATTATTCTGAGTGCAAAATGGATTTCGGGTTCCACCAAGAGCTCCTGAGAGTTTTTTTTCTTTAGTTTAATATCCAGACTGAAGAAACATTCTGGGAAATCTGAAAGCTTGCTAACCACCTTGTGACATTTTAGTTGGTCCTAATAAGTATTACCGTAGCTATTTTTTTATTTGTTTTAATGGATCAACATGTCTACATGCAAATTTCGTGTATTTCCAAAAAATGCAACTCTGCCCCTGATGTTTTCCAAGTACAAAAGCAAGAGACTTTAAAGAGGGGCCTTTGGGGTCAGATAACTTAGTTTTTTTATACTTGTTTGCACACTGAATCTAATTAAGTCTTAGGATGTGCAACAAAATTCATCTGTGACTGACACCGTCTGTTTATTTAACAATTATGTGTCTGTTACATTTAACAAAGCACCAATTAATTTAGACTTCATCCTAGCGATTGAAATGCTCAGTCTTAACAATTCAGTTTGTTCTCTTTCAAGGTTCTCAAAAAAAAACAAAACCCAGAAAAGGTCACTATACTGTAATTACATTTCTATGGGCGCAATCCACCGGAGCATTGGAACGTAAAGCACATTCGCGACGTCTTAGGTGTAAGGGAGGCCGGTGCAAGGCCGGCCTCACTGCGTTGTTGGACTGGGATGCAGCCGCTCCCCCGACAGTGGTCGCGTGGGCAGTCAGATGGGCAAGGGAGGGGGACTACTGACCTAGCCGGCCCGGGAGGGGGCGGGGGAGGGCGCCCACCATATCCCTGTCCCCGCCGGGCAGCTAAATAGCTGGCAGAAATCCAAGGAGGCCTGTCGGGTCGGCCCCGGTTTATACCCGGGGAAGGGGACAAATATCCCTTTCCCTGAGTAGACCTCAGGCCTGCCAGTGCAACGTCAGCCTGGGCTCAGGATCCGGCTGCCAGCCCTGGGCCACTGGCCAGATCCTTAGTCAGGATTGCGCTGAATGTCAGTTACGGGTTCAAAAGCCATGATGTTAAAACGATTTTTTTATTGATTGAAACACGGTTCAGAAAAATACGTTTTTTTCTGAATCGTGTTTTAATCAATAAAAATCGTATTAACATCATGGCTTTTGACCATAACTGACATCCATTCCTCGTTAATCGTTGCTGGCCATGAAAATCTCAGATCTTATTTGATACCAAAAGTGTTTAGTTTTGAAGCAATTTCTTTAATATATACAATAAGAAAACAACAGTTCAACCATATTGAGCTGTAACAAAGCATGTTCCCGTATATCAAGCATTACATTCTCAAGCTCATTAAATTACAAAAGTTACTAACAGCGTTTGGAACTATAAACATAAATTGGTCAAATAAAATAAACATTTAATACAAATATTTCAAAAAAGCCTAAGTTCTGTGCCTAGAAGACACAAAAAGAAATTGCTCTTCTTGCAACTTCCTTTGAACATTTCAGTTCTTTCCATCTCTTTTGGGCAGACTATGTATTTGGTCAGAAAGAAGACTGCTTCCTATGCCACATTAATGTTTCTGATGTCCCATCAAATATGTCGTCCAGTCAGGAAGAAGAGGGGCTTGTCTTCTTTGGCATTGGCTGTTTGGAACTCGTCTCTCAGTCGGAACTGCCACTCATCTTCCAGTTCCAGTCGGACAACGGTCTGACGTAGGGAATTCCTGTCTTGGCAAATGACATACAAAGTGGCACCTGTGGGAATTATTGTTATGTTATTATTTTCATTTATATACCATTTCTGAGTTTAAAAAAAATGGCTTACAATCATAAGACACAAAAACCTGAAAACAATTACAGTACAATAAAACCAAGTTAATACAAAAATCAATATAGGCAGCAACATAGGATTAAAATGCCAGCACTTAAGTCATTTGTAACGAATACCCTGGGTCACTGGAATCCCATCCGCCTGACCAAGGTAAAGAATATCAGTTCTGGGAAGCTATCTTGTTAATCTTTAAATCCAAAGTGAGGTTGAGGACCAAATAAGTCCTCGGCTTTTCTCTGACACATACAGCTCTTTCCTACAGCTGGCGCTTAAAAATTCCCACTCAGCTCCCCTTTCTTTGCTTCATCCAGCCGAATTCTCTTGCAACTGAACCTGGTAGTTATCTTTCTGCCAACACTGTCTGTTTAGGTCTCTAATCTTAAAGAGCTAAGAAATTGCTAAAATAATCCCTTTTGTTTTCCAACTAGCCGACCTGGTCTGAGGCAGTGAATTTCCGCTAGACATCTAGTTTCAGTTTTTCCAAGCAATCAACATCACTCGAATCCCATTAAGAAAATTTATTTAAGATAAGATTATATAAGGAGAGCAAAAGGCCTTCAAAGACACTACTACCCATTCAATCAACCTTGCCCAGGAAGGGGAAGTTTGAAACTGGCTGGAATTTATCTATTTTACCCGCAAAGTGCCTAGCAAATTCACCGTAGCAAGTAACGGTACACTCCTCTATCTGTTGAACAGTCTGCTGGCAGTGCAACCAGGAAATGGCAGGGCTTCACCAGTCACAGCAGCAACTGATTCACAGACCTCTGCTTAGCTAGATTATGCCTCCGCAATGCTTCACTTGTCCACACTGGACAGGCTGATGTAGCAATGGCATTTTATTGGGAAACAAACCACCATGTCTGAACAAAGACTGAAGGGGAACACAGGAAACACAGGACTATTAACGACTGGGCAATGATGTCACCTGAATCCTTTGCAAAACGTGAACGAATGGAGGATGGCAATTCCAGACTAAGAGGCTAGTGTGGAAGCAACTGTAGGCAGGGGTTATTTCCTATGCCAGTACCACCAGACCCTGAGGAGGTACAGCACAGCTGTGGAAAGTAACTGTACCAGCCACCCAACCCATAGACATCCAGGTTACCATTCTGGTTGGGGACCCAGCTATGCAGGACTGGCCCAAAGATCACAATGGTCATCATGTAAGAATCAGCTCTTATTGGTAAAAGGAGGAGACGTAGGAGACAAGCAGTCATGCAAGTATCCCCAGGTGTTGTTTCTAGGTTGCGAGTGGAAATGATGGGGAGCACACATACATCAAGCTCTCCATTTTATGACTTTATGAGAATATTTCAAATGACTGGATATTCTCTCAGCATAGCTACAGATGGGGGCAGATGCCATGAACAGCATAGGAAGGACAGTTCTTCCTTATGGCAAAGATGTCAAAACTGAGATATAACCTGATGTGTCAGTCACACTCCATCTTACCTTTTAGAAACTGGAACTTCTTCAAGAAACTGGCTACCACAAAGGAGTCACAGAGGTACAGCAGGAGTCCACTGAATATCATACCAGAATAGCTAACATTCAGAGAATGAGGTCGAGAGCTGACATAGCAAACTGCAACCTGATGGAAGAAGAAATTGGGGGAAAGCCAGAAATTATTGTCCTCTCAATACAAAGCACAATTAATTTTTAGAACATCTGCAATTCTTTCGGACTTTGCTGGACTTCATGGGACACTTCTATATAGCTATGCATTTATTTAAGTTCAGTATTTTTATCCCTCCATTCTTTGTAACAAACAGGCGCAAGGTTGCAAGCAAAAATTAAAATTTGTAAAATGCAATAATAACACAACTACGGTACTCAATAGAAATAAATCTAAAAGCAGGTATGGTTTCACATGTCGTCATAGTGAACTTTTGTGAACTTTTCACGATGTTAACTAGTTCACAAAAGTTCATTATGACAACATGTGAAACCATACCTGCTTTTAGATTTATTTCTATTGAGTACCATAGTACTTTTCCCAGACCACTATGAGGCTGTGGCTCATAGCATTGACAGGAAGGAACAGACCAGCCCCTATCTACCTCCACCATTGGTGCTTCCCCACTGGCTTCCCATGACAAACATCATGTGCTCCCCCAGTTAAAAATGTGTGTGTGCCAGCAGGTGAGCACCCAATATGTGAGGGCTTGCTAGGAATACAGCGCTTGAGCTGCACTGCATATAAAATAACATTATTACAGCGCAATCCGACTTAACTTTTGTGCCAGTGTAACCAGCGGCGCAGTGAGAACGAGAGGCCCCAGAATGGAAAAGGGATTCAAATCCCCTTTGAATTCCTCTTTTGGAGGGGACTTGAATCCCTTTTCCGTTCTGAGGCCTCCCGTTCTCGCTGCACCGCTGGTTAAACCGGCACAAAAGTTAAGTCGGATTGCGCTGTCATTCTTTTTCTTGCTGCTCTGTTTCTAGAATTGAGTCCAAACATTATCCCGAAATCCTTTTGTAGTAAACAGGGTTGTTCTAAAATATTAAATAATGAGAACATTCCTAAACACGGTGGCCATGATATACAGTAATTTTTCCATGTGCCTGCTTGGCTATGCCCCAGTGAGACAGCATCACTAGCATCCACCAGCTGTTTGCCAGGGAGGGGCTAAACTAGATCCAGCTCCCTTGACCTGCTCCACAGCTGACTGGTGCCATTGTGAATACTGTGCTGCGTCTGCTTCTTTAACAGGGCAATCATATGCATGTTGACTGGGAAGAAAGAACCACTGTTTTCAACATGACTTACTCCCAGTTAAGCGTGCATAAGATTTCAGCCTTAAAGAGACACCATTAATTTACCTTCTCAAACAATTTAGCAGCATTGGACTGCTTGACACAGGAACCTGGCTGGCTGGCTGGCCTCTATAGCCAACTAGAGAGTTCCAGGGACAAGGATGCTGATAGCTCATATCAAAGTTCATATGTGGTATGGCCAGCCAGACGCGTCTGTCTATGCAGGTTCTGAACCACTGGCTCCCTATGTCAGCTCAGGAAAACATTTGCATCACTTAGGTTCATTACCTGTGGCCCTAAGTTAAGGTAACAGTCTACAGATAGCACAGGGTGGCTGTAATTCTTCAGCGACAGAGGGAAGAAGAGGTGGCTATGGTACTGGAGGTATTTTTCAAGCAGCAAGTGAGCGGGAGCAGCCAAGAACGTATGCTTGCTATCAGGAGCACATATGTATTGAGCAGGGGCAATAGAACGTGGATTATCTGCCACCTAAAAGGAAGACATGACAGCATGTCAGTGATGAATATTGTTCACCCAAACCACAAACGTCTCACTTGTGCACAGTACAAACAGAACTCAAAGTCAATGGACACGAAAGATGATTTCGTCTTCATGATTTCTTCATAATTTCAACGTCAATTTAGGAGTAATACCACTATGAAGCACAGATATGCTTGCAGTTGTCAGGGCTTTTCGACTTTTAATTTCTTAAATCAACATCAAAGTTTTCCTGACGGTGAAATTAAAGGAGAAATCCTAAAGTCACATGCCAAACTTCCATGGATTAATACAGTACTGATGAGCCAGTCTTAAGGTGTGTAAGGTGTGGATCTGCAAACAATACTGCTTTCCCCGAATTGAGAGAAAATCAATATGATTGGTCAGTCTCTCATTTACCACATCAACCTATGACTTATTGGGAAAATGGCCATTAACGACACATTTGATTTTGTTGTTCAAGGCTTCCAGAAAGACAACTTACAAATGGAACCGGAGTGCTGAATTAAGGAATGTCATGGGAACTCTGTACTCCGAAGCCAGAACCTGCACCCTGATGATGCTTGACAAAGGGCTGCAGCTAGTTAGACATTATATTTTGTCATGTTGTTTCCCAGCCCCCACTGCACATCACAGGCTGCTGCTAGTAGGAGTGGAAAGAACATGGGGTGTTTGGCTAAACGTTGCAGAAAGAAGAGAGACAAATTGACCAGGACTGCCACTGAGCATCATGTACAGTAACTGTGGGCACCATCCACATCAAACCTGCTTTGTGCACCACTGGATCTAATATTGTCTTGCTCGCTGCTGCTCTCCCCAGCTACAGCATTTCTGTGCAGAGGCAAATTAAGAACATAAGAAGAGCCCTGCTGGATCAAGCCAAAAGCCCATCTAGTCCAGCTTCCTGTGTCACACAGTGGCCCCACCAGATGCCTCAGGGAGCACACAGCCAACAAGATAACCTGTGTCCAGTTGACACTCCCTTGCACCTGGCACAGAGAAAACCCACTTCTAAAACCAGGAGGTTGCTTATGGCTTGTAACCTGTGATGGTCTTTTCCTCCACGAATCTGTCCAAACCGCTTTTAAAGGCATCTAGGCCAGGTGCCATCACCACATCCTGTGGCAAGGAGTTCCACAGATGAATTACACGCTGGGTAAAGAAATATTTTTATCCGTTCTAACTCTCCCTCCACTCAGTTTTAGTACGTGTCCCCTGGTTCTGGTGTTGTGCGAGAGGGAGAAGAATTTCCCTCTATCCACTCTCTCCATCCCATGCATAATTTTATACATCTCAATCATGTCCCCCCTCAGGCGCCTTTTTTCTAGACTGAAAAGCCCCAGACGCTGTACCCTTTCCTCATAAGGGAGGTGCTCCAGCCCACGAATCATTCTGGTCGCTCTTTTCTGCACCTTTTCCAATTCAACTGTATCCTTTTTGAGGTGTGGTGACACCTCTGGGAAAATTCTGTTCCCAGAGAGAGATCTTCTCGTGATCTGGAACATGGGGCATCCAGAATCACAGGATCTGTCTCTGTCTCTCTCAATGCAGAGTTCCCTTCTCCAGACAGATGCAGGATGGCAAGGCAATGGAGCATGTGGTGCAAAGGGTGAGGCTTTCTTGCATGCTCCTGTCCATGGTTACACCATGTTTGAAGAGGGCTAAGTAAATAATAAGTCAGGTGGTGGACAAAAGAGGACTTGTATCAGATAAACCCAACTGCTCAATCTCAGCAGTTACTGAATGCACAAAACATGTTACTTTGAATTAGCAACCAAGCATGTTTCTGAGCCCTCACCTTAGACTTAATATGAAAGGACCTTTGCCCGCCCACTGCAATTTGCTTCTTCATGACGCTAAATCGATTGAACCGACAGATCAGTAGGCCTGCACTATGGGCACGCAGATTAAAGTCCACATCGTCACACGTAAACCTGGTTAGGATTTGAGGAACAGTGTACATACGTTGGTCAAAATATCTCAAATTACCCAAACTTCACAATGGTGGGGACAGCATAAAAAAAGAAGACTGTACTTCAAATTGCACTAACAATAGGTCAACTGATATAAAAGAAATTAGATCAGGTATCAATTTGGAGTTCTGATATCATTGGTATGAACCTACTAGCACATCAAAGAATGCTATAGCATCCGATAGGTATTGCCACATTGATCTGCCACATTGATTGTGGCAGAGGTGTTCACTGGCAAAAGTCTACTTTGCACTGGACAGAGGAGGCTCTCACTTCTCAAAGAAAGCTCTAGCTCTATGCAGAAGCGTTACTAGGGTTTGTGTCACCCAGTGCAGTAACTCATGGTGTCATCCCATTAATTTTATTTAATATATAACAGTACTGGTCACCCAACAAATCAGTAACCAACAAAAAACCAGTGGCCAACTTGATGACACTCGCATAACTGAATAAGAGTTCTAGTATGAGCTCTGATAAATGGAAATGAGAGCTGACTCATACTAACACCTTATTATGGCTGTGCCATAACACCACCTCATTGGCTCTCAGAACAATGTCTCATTGGTCAGTTTTGAGTTAAGGAAATCTACTTTTTGTTACATAAGGCAGTTGTGTTTTCTTTTCCCGCTTATTTGGCCATAACCTTTGATAGAATATAGATAATCCAACACTGTTTCATTACATTCTGCATTAAAATTACCTTTCCAATGATATATAACCTGATGGTATTATTCATAAATACAATTTTTCCAAAAGGTTTCCACAAAATTTGGCCACTAGTGGTGTCACCCCCGAGGGGGATCACCCAGTACAGCCCAATCCCATGCACCCCCCCCCCAGTGATGCCACTGGCTCTATGACTGCTCTTTGCTGCTGCCACAAAATGTGAAAAGCAGCCCTTTCTGTCCAGATCGGCTCACCTGTTCTGGTCATATTGCACGTTCTGCGTCAGGTCCACGTTCAGCATGATGAAATCATGCACATGGCAACAAGAGAATGGCTCCTTAATTTCTCCACTCTTCGTTTGACTTGACCACTTCCTCATCCCAATCAAGGCATAGCGGGTGACATTAGGAGTGGATTCAATATGTTGCAGAATTTGCTTCAGGGAAATATTCCTTTCAGCCCATGTGTATTCACTGCAAAGGGTTGTCAAAACAGTTCAGAATCAGATCATTAAAAATACTAATCAACAATATATCACCCCCAACTGAATTAGCCTTTACCTTTTTCTGTCACTGGAACAATCAATTTCGACAGCATTCCACATGACGCAAGAGTCATCTGCAATGACAATGGAAGGCCAGATATCTTGGGGTTTAATTCCTAGTTCCTCCTGCCGATTTCGTTCAAGCTCCAAGTTATGGTAAGAAAGCTCTTTTATTAGGAAGTGAACAGCACCTAAAAACAGACCAGACATTGTAGTGGCAAAACAGGAAACTTTGTTTTTCTAGAAATCTTTTGCTATATGGATATCTCTATTTGCTCCATTCAAGTTGACTTCGTTCTAGGTCTGGCAAACTAATTTAAAAAACTAGTTTATTAACCACCCTATTAGTAATAGATTCATCAACTCATCAACAAATTAAATTTGAATAGATTTGCAGAAGAATATTACTTCAATACAGGTGCCTTTTTGAGATTCTGAAGGAAGTGTGAGATAAATTGTAATTTAACAAATAGGATACTACTCATTTTTAGAAAGAAAAATCGCTGCCAATATATTATTTTTCACTCCCATATAGTAACTCACCATAACTGAAATAGAATAAGAATTAATGACTACCCTTAACTCTCACCCCATCCAAAATACACCTTCAAAATAACTTTATTAGATAATGTTTAGCTTACCTTCCTAATAAGCTACTTGAAGCCTGCAAACCTATTTTGTTCACACAAACAACTCTTTCAGCAAATACCTACCCACTCCAGCACTGTTGAAAATACTTGGTAGAACAAGCATGATGTGATTGGGCCAGTACTTTTTATATATCGCCATTTCATATTCTTTGACGACTAGGACGTGCAAGTGGCTGGCTCCATCCATTGCGTGATAAAGGTTAAAAAGTCCATGTTCGTGACGTCCCGTTGTGGGAGTAAAAGTTGGGCTCTTTATGTAATCCTGGCTCTGTAAAGTTAGGAACGTCTGTGTTAGTGTGGTGAATAACAAGAAAAGGTTTGGTAGAGTGGGGGGGATCAACAACTAGCAACTGCTCCACTGAAGTCAACATAAAGGTAAAGGTGACCCCTGACAATTAAGTCCAGTCGTGTCCGACTCTAGGGTGTAGTGCTCATCCCCATTTCAAAGCCGAAGAGCCAGCGTTGTCCGAAGATGCCTCCGTGGTCATGTGGCCGGCATGACTCTCCTTGCCGCAGCGCGTAGCATGCGGCTGGAACACGGAGTGCTGTTTACCTTCCTGCAAGCGGTACCTATTTATCTACTCACATTAACATGCTTTGGAACTGCTAGGTTGGCAGGAGCTGGCCAAGCAATGAGAGCTCACCCTGTCGTGGATTCGAACTGCCGACCTTTCGATCGACAGCTCATGGTTCAGCGGTTTAACCCACTACTTCCCCCAATTTACACTAAACCATTTAGTTTAAAATAATTTACACTAAACTCTTCCTGCTCTCCGAAATTGGCAAAAAGAACTTGAGAAACATTTATCAGAGTGGCAAGGTAGATGACCTATTAACTGAAAAAGAAAAATGCCCAGATCACTTGATTGATTTATAAGAGAGGGACAACTGCGTTCTCTGCAGTTCTTGTTCATGAAAATGAGCTTTAACTAGAAGATTAAAACAAAATTACAAAGGAGTTATTTGATTATTTTGGAGATCAGCAACTGGAAGACCCCGGGGCAAATCCAGACCCTTAGGGAGTACCGAGTGGGCTCACTAGCTGCCAATCAAGGGGCAAAAGAAGTGTGTGGTGAAAGCAGTGGCAACGGGGGTCACTGGAGACCTCTTGGGAGGATTGTGGAAGGGGGCTGGTCCATCACCCTCCATCTCTCCACAAAGCGGCGCTCCCATAAAACTAGTTGCTGAACAGACGACTCTGCAGTAAGAGCAACACACATACAAAGAAGATAAACTTCACATAGAGACTTCAGGTACACTTCTGAGGACTGCTGCTATGCAATTCTCCTTATGGTACTATCAGCGCTTGTTTTCTTATATGATGGGACTGTAGATCTGATTATGGTTAAGACATATAATGCATACATCAATACAGAGAGCTCTGTCTCTTTGGTGACCTAGGATATAAACCCAAGGAGTTAGACAGGTTGAGGTTGGCTATCTTTTCCCATTCTAGTCAAGGACACAAGAAGAGCCCTGCTGGATCAGACCAAGGGCCCACCTAGTCCAGCTTCCTGTGTCTCAGTGGCCCCACCAGATGCCTCCGTCTGTAGGTTGTCTCCCTGTGCTGCAGAGAAATGATACAGAAAGGAAGCAATCCAACTTCAACGTCAATATCAACTGGCAGCAGAGACAAAGCAGTGAATGTGACTCATGGGTCTAACCTTGTTCTGCATATGCCTGACACCGCTGTTTACCTACCTTCTCTGTGACAAGCGGCAATCTCATGCTTTCTAGCTGTCTTCCTGGATGGCTAAAGACAAAATGGTGCTCCTTGGACTTGGGGATGATGAAGTGAAGCTGGATCTCTTCTCCAAGCATAGAATAGGAAAAGGCAAAAGCGTGCAGGGTAGATTCGTAAAGCTGAGGAGGATAAATGATACAAGTGGAAGGAACTCGCTTTGCAATACAGCAAGGTCTCTTTTACCAACCGGAACAGATACGTATCTGGTAACAATTAAAGCAGCAATAAAGGAATAACTGCATTCTGTAAACAAAGTGCATCTCCCTATATAAATGTTATACCAGCTTTACATTCCAGCCCACAAAAAACCTAAATAGGTCTAGAGGGGAACAATTTTACTTTTGTTAAAGCAAAAAGGTGTCTTTAAAAAAAAAAAGCAAATGTAATTTTAATTTTTAGGTGACCCATTGGCATTTGTCTGTTTTTATTGTTTGAACTGTTTTAACATTGTTTTAATGTTGTAAGCAGCCTTGGTTGCCCTTGTTAGGAGAAACCCGGGATATATATATATATATATATATATATATATATATATATATATATATATATATATATATATATATATATTAATTAAAAAGATGTTGTCGGTTTTTTGTTTTGCTTTAACAACAGCAGAGGCGTCACTAGGGTTTGCAGGAGGTCAGCGTGTCACCCCCATGATTTTTTAAAAAATATTTTTTATTTAAACAGTTGTACATATGTATATACACATTTTATAATCTCAATGGTCACATACAGAAGGATTACGCATATACCTCAAAGAATGATTTCCAAATCTCTTCAAATTTATCTAGAGATAATTGACTTCTGAAAGAAATAAGTTGAAATATGGAAAGAGCCCTTAAATCTTTGATCCAATATAAGTGCGCAGGCGGTGATTTATCTTTCCAAACTTTAAGAATATGCCGTTTTGCTACCATTAAGGCACAAAGAAACCAGCTATGTTGACTCTCTGATAATCTCCACACAGATAGCAAATAATTCTACTTATAACCTGTAATACTACTTATAACCTGTATCCAAAAGGGTTGTATCACAATACACGTCTAGAACATATGAGTATATGTAGCTTCAGTCTCACCACACTGCCATGTAGAGTCTTTATTGAGACCTTTATCATACAAACGTTTAGGTGTCCCAATATACCCTAAATAGTTTTTTATTTTAAATGTACCAACCGTAATTCAAGTCCCTGGAAGTTTTAATTGTGTCCCCTACCTCTTGTTCCATTGCCTATCATGTATAGAATTTTCTAATTCCTGGTTCCATTGCTCCCGTAAATCATTCAGATTGTATTCATTTAGATATTTCAAATATTTATAGAATGTTATTACTGGTTTCTTTCCATTACTAGAATTGAGTAACATATTCAAAATTGGGGGTACTTGGGATGCAGGAATTGCCCTGAACCAAACTTAGATACCAATAGATGTTTTAACTGTATATATTGCCAGTTGGCCACAGGTTTAAGTCCAAATTTATTGATCACTTGGGTTACTGGTAGAAAATCCTGGCCTTGATCAATCAGTTGATCTAATGTTAAAATTCCCATTCCAGCCCACTCCTTCCAAAGAAAGTGTCTCACTATTTTTAATTCAGGGTTGCCCCACAAAGTTAATCTAACATATGTAAAAGGACCAAACCTATACTTCTTTGCCATATTCATCCATAAATGCCTTATTGAGGAGATTGTTAATGGAACTACACCACCACCACCCATCCATTTAGATCCTAACACTATTCATGTGGATAGTGGTTCTAAATATGAGAATTCCAAAAACTAGCCCATGGGGGTGAGAGCACAATCTACTGTAACTTTCGAACGGTGGAGCTCGTGCTCTGCTGTTCAAGTGTTGCAAACGTGCCGTACTAAAGCACATTTGCAACTACTTTTGAGTAAGGGCCGGCTTACTTGGGAGTCCACACTGAACAACAGGATCATTGCATTGCAATCACATTTACAGGCGGCGGCAGCAGCTTCTCACACCCCAGCGCCAGAGAGACTGCTGCTGCAACGAACCTGGATCCCACTCGTTGCCGTGCCTTGTAACCTGAGTTGTTGTTGAGGGAGGGCTGCTGCTTTCTAATACAGCTCCCTCAGGCAGGCTCCGAGATTCCTGCCACTGCCGGGCTTCCTGTTCTAGTTGTTCCTCCTGCACATTCTTCCTCACTGCGGCTGCTCTACGCAGCAATCTGAGCGCTCGTGACCCAGCAGCCGGCTGGGAGGAATTTATTCACGCAGGTTTTTCAGCAGTTTGTTTGTAAACACAGGCCCTGCCAAACTTGTGCCGAAGGTACCTGAGGGGCCTCATACGACCTGAGC
This sequence comes from Plestiodon gilberti rubricaudatus, assembly GCA_026170595.1. NCBI lineage: Eukaryota > Metazoa > Chordata > Lepidosauria > Squamata > Scincidae > Plestiodon > Plestiodon gilberti. Next base: position 119,797,491 of record JANXHW010000001.1, on the reverse strand, counting down.
AAACAGAGGGAGGCTCATGAAGCGCAAGGCCACTGGGGAGCCTGCGGGGTTTTCGGTGGGGCTTGCAATTACCGGGTAGCAGTGGTAGGGATGTGTGACCCCCTCCCAGCAGGGCTTGGCGGCAGGGTGTGTGGCATGTCACCTCTCACAGCGAATCACCCAGGGTGGCCCCTCCCCCGTCGCCCCTCAGTGACGCCACTGAACAGTATTGTGGACCAATTGGGAATGATTCCTTACTGCTGGCATTATTTACAATATGTCTGGTTACTGGGAGACGATGTTACCATTATTTTGTTTTGTTTTTAGTATTTGTCTGTCATCTGCTTTGAGCCTTGGAAAGACAGGGGAGACATATTTTGAATAACCAAATTAATAAAATAACACAGGCTGCTCAACGTGGGTTCTGCAATTGCCAACTCATGCTTGGGTAATGTGAATGGAAGGTAATATCTGGAAGGTTGCACTTAGCCCTTTATACACATTTTAACTTGACACATGCCTCAGGGTTCTCTGTTATATTTGAACTTTTGATCTTAAAAGCTAGATCAGTCTCACCTGGTACCTAGGGTTGAAGCCCATATACTGGTGACACTGTTCACAGTGATGGTAGGTGTTGTAAGCAGCATATTTGGACAACCTCATTCGAGTCGTCTGGCGGCGCATGTACAAATCTTCTTGTTTTCTGTTTGCTGATTTATCTGTACAAAAGTATTTTGACTGGTTCAGTTCAGGGTACATTGACCCGCACAAAGGAATGAATACAGCATGTGTTTCTCAGTTCTGAACATTTGTTCTGGAAATTATAGCCCTCTCTCAAAAACGTGTGCACTTGCACCCTCTAGTGACATTATTAAACCTTTCAAAATGTTTTAAGATTGCCTCTAAATCGTGCTCAAAACTGACATATCTTCTTTCAGATTGGAACAGTAACGAACAGATTATAACACTTCATTCAGATTATAACAGATTGTAACACTTCATTCAGATTATAGCTCACATTCAGCAGCTACATGCAGTCTGTGAACATTTCAAATGTAGCTTTTGGCTACATAGAACCTTGCCACTGATCTCGCCTTCCTTAGTACCAGCCATATGCTTAAGAGACCAGGACACAGGAAGATAAGAGTGTGAATGAAAGGGGATTCAAATCCTCTCCAAAGGGAGATTCAAAGGGGATTTGAAACCCCTTTCTGTTCTGGGGCCTCCCGTTCTCACTGCACCGCTGGGTTACACCGGTGGCGTAAATTGGATAGGATTGAGCTGAGTTACAGTGGTGGCGTACATTGGATAGGATTGCGCTGTGAAAGTGGTAGGTAGTAAATAGAAGCTCTATGAGTTGTGTGATTGCAAACAGTAATGGTGTCAAGGGTTGGCCAGGTTAGGAACTCACAAAAGGTCCAAACCCCTCAGAAGACACCTCCGGCTCAGCCGAGCCCTGGACGCTCAGGGGCAGTGGCAGTGATAGCATCCAATGCCACATCAGGGGGCTGGTGAGGTGGCACCATGGGTGCAAGTCTTTGTCCCAGGGTCCTCAGCAACTGGGTGCTGATACTGACCACAATGCAAAAGATCCACAGGGATTTAGAGACCACACTGAACATATGGAAGAGAAGTAGCCTAGCTAGCAATCAAAAAGATTTCTTCTAAAATTCATAACTGTTCAAAAATATGGATTTGTCCAGTTCATAATGGTCTAGCACAGTGGTTCTCAAACTGGTTGGTCATGACCCACCAGGAAAACCGGAAGCAGTCGCAATCCCCTTAAGTGGGTCTCGATCGCTTCAGGGAGCCAATCTGAAGCGTGTGAAAGTCTGCAGAGCTGCCCCCCTGCACCCTCCGGAGGGCCGGCGTGACCCCCGGTAAATAAAAAAACCACACTTTTTTCCACGACAGCAGCATGATCCTGGGAGCGCCGCTGCCGTCGACCTGCCCCTGCAACGACTTGCAACTTCCGATACTTGTGGAGAGAACTTTGAGAACCGCTGGTCTAGCACCTTTTCCTTCCCAACATCTTCTGTGGTTTGGAATCTAAAACAAGATTCTTAGCAGTATGTTCTAACTATATTCCCTTACTACTGTATAAAAGACAATGCCAAGCTATAGGAAGAAGCCATGCCGAAAAAGGGACATGCTGTATGCTATGGTGGGGGGGGGGGGCAACTTGAAGGCAAGCAGGAGGTAAGTAAAAAACATTTTACCTCCTCAGGCCGCCTGTAGGTGTCCATATGCCACCCATTTTGGTGGTATATGTCCAAGGAGAGAAAAGGGGCAGGGAGGTTTTCAAAAGAGGGGATAAGATCCAGTGACTGCTGCTGGATACAGTCCCTCCCCACCCCGCAGTTCTTCCCTTCCCCGCCCAAGGCCTGCCCCCACTGCTGACTTTACCACTCATTGTTTCCAGCAGCAGCAGCAGCAGCAGCAGCCGCCGCCAGGTAACGCACGACAGCATGTTGCGTTTTGCAACGCAGTAAGTTGGGCTGCGCTGCCGGAATGTGAGTTCTGGCAGCACAGCCCGATGATAGGATTGGGCCAAAAGTCTCCCTCTTTTAAAATAAATAAGAACCCTGACCTTCACAGTTCATGTTCTGAATCCTTGAACAAATGAGACTTGCATCTTCATATTTTGGATCATGGATAGTGTAGTCAAAAGGCATTTTTTTAAATGTTTCCAGATCTGGCCACTCATCCTCTGGCTGGTGATAATATTGCTCAGATTCTTCTTTGAGATCTGTGACAATTGGCATAAAAGAGAAGTTGACAAAATACAAAGAGATAAAAATGGTCACGTATCAAAGTGTTGCAGATCCATGTGCAATCACAGGAAAACGTATTTGTGCCATGCACGCTTTCACATTTGATGTGGAAGGAAGGCCAGAAGGAAGGAAGGATTGTTTGAGGTGACTAGTAAACTGGTGAATACACTTAAACTTGATTCAAACCAGGCAACGTTGCCTGTGATGGGCAGTCCTAAAGTAGAGGAAGAAGTTCATAGCTTGATAACCGCCCCTGGATCTTCTCGCTCACATGATGCCACTATGCATTTTCTTGGAGTGACCATGCCATTTTTGTGTGTAATGTGGTAAATTCTTGACTAGACTACTGTAATGTGCTGTATACAGGACTGCCCTTGATGGCCATTTGGAAAATTTAGTTGATCCAGAATACAGTCGCCGAATAGGGTGTAGTGTTAGCTGCCAACAGCTTAAAATTTCACTTTCACAAAATACTAAACTGTGAGAGGATGACTTTTTAAAAAGAATGTAAAACATTTTTAAAGGAATGTAAAATGGACATACATTAACCTGGGGAATGAAGAATATAACAATAAAATCGCCAACTGATAATTAACGAGAGAATTATAAAGTGTTCCCCAAAGCAAAGGTTTATAGACAAAGAACATACCAGTATTTATCTCTGCTTCATCATAAACATCCACTTCTGTCAATCGAATCAGCATTCTGGACAAGATACTGAGGAACTGCAGATAGGCACCTGTCTTTCCTATCTGTAAATATATATATATATATATATATGCAGACATATAAGAAACCAGTCTGCTGTTTGTCTTGGATACCTCCAAGTTAAATGACCAATATAGCCTAATTCAAAGCCCACAGGGCTTGTTCAAATGATTCTTTGATCCCAAACTGGCCCCACATAATTCAAGATGTGCGCACTCATGCCTGAGTCCCTTCCTGCCCCATTAGCAATTCTAATTGAGGAGGGGTGTCAACTGAACAACCCCACTACATTTTATTTATTTATTTACATTATTTTTACCCCGCCTTTCTCCCCGAAGGGACCCAAGGCGGCTTACATGCCCTTTCAGTTGAGTGGTATGGGGCGGTTCAGGTTAAAAAGTATCACCTGAATCAACGCACATATTATATTTCCTCTACATATTCATTTCTGGTACTCACTAGAGATGCTAGCAAATTTGTCTAAATTCAGATTTGAAGGAGAATGTTGGTGACTTGAAAAGCCAACTTCAAATGAAGATATGAGCTCTTTGACCTTTTGATATTCTTCTCCACCTGAAGAAGCTTGCTGGATCTCTCCCCTTTCTCATGACTTAGTGGGGTCCAAGACAGCATTAAGCTGGAAGGCTGCAGCAGCAACACAGTGGGGAAGTTTTTCTCCTTCTCTACCCCCTTCATTTTCCTGGGGCGCTACAAGCTCTGCACCAGAAAAACCTGCAGCAGTAACTTGGGGGGGTGGGGTGGGCAAGAGGTTTTTTTAATCCCCCCCCCCATTTCTTTGTCTCAGAAAGCTGCTTCTTGGTGTCCCAGGATAAAGGGAAATTCAAAACATCCTTTGGGACGTGTATTCTTGTTAGCAACTTATAATAATGATAACTGACTTATCATACACAATAACAGATTAATAGTTTTTTGACTCAGGTGAACAATAGGAAGAATGGAAAATATCTAGCCAGGGCTTGCATGTTAATAAAAGCCTGGTGAACAGACTGAAAATCTGATGACAAAGTACAGTGACTGCTCCATGGAAAAGACTGCTTAATAAGCTCCGATTGAGAAAGCATGGAGGACAGTTCCTGAATTAGCCATAATACCTAAAATGGAAGCTTCATAATTAGAGAAATCCCTGATTACTAGATGCTGGGACATGGAACGAGGGCAGCTGTCGCTATCATGGCTTGCTTATGAGCTTCCAGACACGAGCTCTGTGTTTGCTGAAAACAAAATGCTGACTTAGATGAGACCCCTTTGGTTCAACATGGCAAGGCAATTCTTCTGTTTCTATGAGACATTGAGGCAGAATTAATTAGAAGGAAATGGTGAGAGTAATTACCCTACTCTTGTTACACACCTGTGGTGGCCCACTCAGCAAGAGCCTCCTAGGGTGAAAGGTATCCATTCTGCCTTCATTCCTATTGTTGTAGTCCATATGGATTGGTTTGGGGACTGTCCACTGGCGATAATATAGAGACTGCTCCGTGCAGGTCATCAGCTTACTCATGAGTGGGCGGAAAGAACTTGCCCACATCACGGAATGATAAGGCAAGAGGGACGATGACTTAGGAAGTCCGGTGCTGTCTGCAGAGGTAACAATGTCATACACCAGTTTAGGCAGGTAAACTATGGGGGGCTGCTGGGACGCTTTAGTCGTGGAACACTGAGATGCCTGCAGGACAAAAGAGCTGTGGGTAGGTGCAGAAGATGCGGAGGAAGATGAGAAAGGGGAGGGCGACGATGAAGTGATGGAAGCCTGTGCAGGTTTAGCAGCCGACTTTGAATCCTTTTCCACATTCAGTCTTTGTCTTTCAGGGTTGTTCACGCTCTCTTCGGTGCTACTGCTAATTACCTGGTGGGGTGACTTTCCTACTTCCCCTGTAGTTGCTAAAAGAGGAGACGTTTCACTGCAGAATGCTGTGCCTGTGAACACAATCCAGGTTTTAACAGAGGGCCATGTTAAACTTATATTTATGCAAATATTCCAAAATAAAGACAACTTCCCATCTCAAGCATACTCAACCTGTATCTGTATTGCAGCCCCCTGGGCCCCAGGTCATCCCACGGGGAAAGCTCAATGTCAAGGAGGTAGGCTGCACTCATGGGGCTCCCATTTCCCTCCCTCTAGGGAGTGTGGAAGGAGGACTCTTACCCAAAGATCCAGCTGTTACTGTGATATAGTGGCCACTGGGCCAGGATGGATACTTCTCCCCTTCAGCCCCTTACTGTATTGGTCGCTTTCCCAGGGTCACTTTCCCCTGGTTGGCATTTCTTTGGCAGCTCCCGATGGAGCAGCCTCAGATGATATCCACATGGCAATACACTCCACCTCCTCCACAAGGCCAGTACCAGCATCCTCCTTCCACAAAGAGCCCTACCCATGGGCCGACAAGGGATATTTTGAAGAGTGGGTGTGCTTCCCGGTGCACATGAGCCCAGCAGCCACAGCCAGGGTATCGCCATTGCAGGGTGCTCCAAGATAGAGGGGACTGGTCCCAATCTGTGGCAAGGTCTGGGAATCCTGGGTCTCTTCAGTCACAGAGGGTGCATCCGCCCAATGGGCCATATTGTCCGGCAGAGGATGCCACAGTTCCAGCATCTCTCTGCTTTTACCTGTTACATTGTTACCTGCGGACAAAGACTTACTATTTCCGGCATTAATTACGTGCACCGCTGAGCCTTCCCTGGTTTTTGTGCACATTTTTGCTTTTAAATGCAGACTGCCAACAATTCCGTTTAACATCTTGGCAGCCTGTTGTGGCTCATTCCTGAAGAGGTCCACGGATGCTGGACGAAACGTTGGATAATTTTCTGGGATGTATTTTAACCTTTCACTTTTGAACTTGTGTTTTTAACGTGTTTTTTACATGTGGATGTTTTTGCTATAAAGTTTTTTAAATTAGTGATTTTAACCGGGTTTTTAAGTGAATTTTTAAATTACATCTGCATAATTTTTTTGGGGGGTACACGGCTTTTAAACCAGTAAACGTTGGAACTATGATCACTGTATATTATCCCTATATGTAGAAGTTGCCTTTATAACGCTGATGATTATGCATTTATTTTGTCTTCCTTTCCAAACCACTGGGTAATGGCAGATGCCAGCTAACAATACAGGATAAGTTATCACAATGTCTACATCACAAAGAAATACTGGAACAGGGTCATGCTGACATCTTACTTGATGTTTTAGAAGAGACTGAGGATGTTGCAGAATCATGTGAGTCTGACCTTTCTCTTTTGACAGGGCTTCTTTTTTCTGAGGCCGAGCCTGTTCCATGATTGAGGGAAAATGAACTTGTGTTACATTTTCTGAAAATGACTGATCAGATCTAACTTAAAAATGCAAAACGGGTAAATAAAGCAACAACTAATCTATAGGTTAGAAGTATTCCCCTAAAAACCCTGCTTCAAAATGTTAAAGGGTAATGTCCAACATGTGTTCAATGAATCTCTATGTATTAAACCTTTACAGATTCATGTTACCTTATGACAGAGGTTCCCAAACTGGGAGGCGTGGCTCTCAGGGGAGCCACGGAAACTAGCCAGGGGAGCCACGGAGTGCCACAGGATCCTCTCGGAAAATAGTGAAATGCCAATTAGCAGGCATCAACATAATGTAATGGGGAGCCACGGTCAAGGGTCGCCAATGGTCAAGGGAGCCACAGGTCAAAAAGGTTTGGGAAACACTGCCTTATGAAGATATGTTTTCCAGTTCTGAAACCTATCCAAAATATGGTTTTCTGATTCTGATCTAGATGGGATGATGGTAGATCTTAAAGCCTTGTCTTATGGAAGGGCTCCATCACCATGTCTTCTCATCACCCATTCCTCTTCCCTATTAGCCCACCAAAAGGGTGGTGAAGTCTGCTCATCTTCCCTTCAATGCCATTTATAGTAGCAGACACTGTGGTGCATGTAACAGTAGCCCAGCAGCTCATTTTGAACTACAAGCATGCATTTTAATTTATGGGGGAAGTAAACGGGGGGGGGGGAGTGCAATTTGGAACAGGCAGGCAAAGGATTAAACATCCCTGCTGCTTTTGCACCCACTAGGCCACTTAGTTTATGTAAAACGTCATTTGAACCTAAGGCAGTTCTTTACCTTCTGTTACTGTTTCTTCATCTTCATTATCAGTACTGCTTAGCTTCTCTGGGTCACTCTCCAGGACATCATTCACTGCCACTTTCTCCATGGAGATTTCAGAACTTACAAAATAGGCCGCCAAGCCAAGTTCTTGCTCCAAGGCTGTTCTTACCAAGCAAGAAGAATTTATCAAACGTAGGTCACAGTATCTTAAGGACCTTGAAAAGAGAGACAGACAAGGCAGGAAGGAAGAAAGGAAAGCTGAAGGAATTCTACAATCGCCTGCAATATGCATGCTTACCTGGAATTACGCCCCAGTGAGCACAGTGGGACTTCTGAGTAATAATGCATACTAGGATTGTGCTGTAACCGATGGGGGGGTTTCAGTCATTTCCTACCCATTTGAAATGTTATGCAAAGTAAAATAGCCAAGTCCAGTTGCAGTCAAGAAGATATTTGCTGCAATAACTGCAATCAACACTCACTGCAAACCAGCAAGGGCAGCAGAGACATACGTTCGCTGCTGGGCTAATAAGAGCACGTGCAAAAGATGGCTGAACCCTCAATTCTGAGCACACCATCTCTCACATCCAGAACTCCCAATTCTTGCATCCCAAAAATGGGCTGCGAACTGCATGTGCAGTTCTGACCACCTGCTTGGGAGAGGGAATGAGGAATTTAATCCAGTTCCTCCCTCCCTCCCTTCCTGCCAGGAGGTAGGAGGGATTGGGGAACCTGAATTTAGGTGTCCAATATCCTGATGGACACTTTCAAAGATGACAGATGATTTTCATGGCAACAACATACTGTGACCTGAGTGCTGGGAAAATACAGTATCCACACAACAGAAGTTTGCGTCTTGGGTGAAAATGCCTGGATTGTCTATAGCAAGGAATTGACAACTAAAGTTCTCTTATCCCTCCACCACCACCCCCAATGACCACCTGAGTAAATCCTCAGGGGCCTCAGCATGCTGATGTCAGGATCTCAGGCTGAAATCCTAAACACATCTTCCTAGGAGCAACCCCCATTGAACACAATGGGAATTACTTCTGAGTAGACATGCATAGGACCGTACTTTGTTTGCCTTTGGAAAAAAAACCAGGAAGCAATGTATGTCAATTGACCTCATGGTCACAAAGAAAAGCTTAAAAATGTGACTTTAATAGGGCCTTGAATCTCAAAACTGAGGAAAAAGGAAGAAGTTGGGGATAAAAAGGTACGTGAAATGAATAAAAAGAAACTGAGGCTTTCTCGGGGGGTGTTCCAAAGGGTTGTGAAACTCGAAGAAATTCTACCAAAGGAAGAAGTTCATTTCCAGAACTTTGAACTTTTATTGATCAAAGAAAAGGTAAACAGATTAGCGGCCCAATCCTATCCGGGATTGGGCCGGTGCATATGGGGGTTTACGACAACGGAGCAGAGTTCTGTTTTCATAAAATGGCTGCCAGTGGTAAGAGTGGCGTGCTGCTGGCAGCCATATTGAGCACGCACGCTGTTGCATCTACCCCCGCAGCAGCACAGGAGGCCTGCTGTCAGACTAGCACAGGTAAGTGTGATGGCAGCAGGGATGGAACAGGGGAGGGAGGGGGAGGAATGGGGATCGTTCTGGGTGGGGTGGAGGGCGGTGGACCTCGGCGATATCAGCAGCACTCACGTACATCAATATCCTAACCCCATCTGTCTCCCTTACTGCCGCTATTACACACCTCAGACTAACACCTGCTAGGGCTGTACCTACCATGAAGTGGGTGGGTTTCATATTACTGGAACCAGATTCTGACTGGTCACAGGGCAAAAGGAGGTTATAGAAATGAACCATGCTGTATTTCATGAAACTACAGCATTTGTCACACACTAACACATATATTACCTTGGTAAGGACTCCCCCTGAGGGTCCATTCCACTAAAGATCAATATGCATGGGAGACCTTCCAGTTCCAAATAGGTCTGGGGCCTCCATTCAGCATCTTCGATCTTCTGCCAGATCTATCACAATATTTGAAAGAAACCTGTCAGCATATATCAGTGACAATCAAAAAGATGAAAAACAACAATGGCAATTTGGAGTTGGTATAGTGTAGAGGTGAAAAATAGGAGCCACATGCCAGGAAGTCTCTAATTCAAGCCTCAGCTCAACTGCAAGCCTGCCAAAGCAAGCCACTCTCGTTCAGCCCATATTCTGTAGATCACAGGAGAGAAATAATAAACTGGTTTATCTTACAGTATTTCTAATGCAATGGGGTGCAGTGGTTAGAGTGTTTGACGGGCAGCCCAATCCTAACTAACTATCCAGCGGGCGCCCCTGGGCCGCCTGCTGGATCCTATCTCCGTTCCGGGCCACTCTGGAGTGGCCCAGAGGTCTACTTGGGGGAAGGGAATATTCGTCCCCTTCCCCGGTGTAAATCAGGGAATGCCCAAAGGCCCTTCTTGGATTTTTGCCAGCTATTTAGCTGGCGGACGTAGGAGGAGGCCGTGTAACGGTCGCATCGGTCGGGGACAAGGATATGACAGATGCCATCCCCGCCCCCTCCCGGGCCGGCTCGGCCAATGGCCCCCCTCCCTTGCCATCCGACCCACCCATGTGGCCACTGGGGGATCCCTTACCTTCCTCCAGCAGCCGCATGGGCAATCCAGCGCCAGGGTAAGGGCTGCCGACCCTTACAGCACGTTTGCAATGGCTTTGGGCAGCAGAACGCTCATTCCGCCATCCCCGGAGGATTGCGCTATTAGACAAGGGAAACTTGGGTTGAAATCCCCAGTCAACCATGGAGTTCACTGGGTGACCTTGGGCCGGTCACCAACTAGCCCACCTCACAGGGTTATTGTGAGGATAATATGGGAGAGGAATCTTATATTCCACCCTGAGCTCCGGAGTGGAAAGGCAGGATAGAAATTTAACAATAGAGATTACAGAGTGATTATTTATTAACAGTGTTTAAGACTGTCAACCAATTAGGAAACAAATTGTTTAATTATATTTTTAACTGAGTAGCCTTTTCTGGGATATTGAGGACATGTGATAATTAAGTTTACAATGTAATAAACAAAAGTCCTCACTCAATGCTAGAAGGAAAGGCCATTTTTAAATAAAATAGCACCAGAAACGTATGTTTTATGAAAACATTAAAGAGTGTGCTTTTACTTTCAGTCCCACTAATTAAAATTTACACTAACAAATTAATCATCTAATTACCGTATTTCTTCGAGTCTAAGGCGTCATCGATTCTAAGGCGCATCTTAATTTCAGGAACACCAGCAGAAAAAAAAGAAAAACCATCGACTGCAAGACGCACCACCTTCCTTCAATTTGTCTACTCAGCACCAACTCTCCCCAGCTTGCCTGCCGCTCCATTTCGCCAATCCAATTATTACCGCATCATTTTGCCCCCTCTGTTCAGTGGCGCTGCAGCTGATGATCATCACGCAGGAGCCAAGCAGCGCTTGGCTCCTGCGTGTCTTTCCCTCAGACTCAGCTCGAGCGTGATGATCATCAGCTGCAGCGTTGCTGAGCAGAGGGGCAAAAGTGGATCCTCATTGGAAAGATCCTCATCAGCTGCAGCGCCACTGAGCAGAGGGGCGAAAGTGGCGCTGTAAACCTGGATCCTCATTGGCACATCCACTTGGCAAGCGCCTTTGTTCGTCAGCTGGGGTGCGGGGCAGGCAGACAACTCTCCTCAGTATGCCCCGCACGCCTTTGCTGACATGTTACTAAGACTGGAGGCTGCAAAGGCTGGCGAGAGCTGGCAGCAGCTGGTGGAAGGCGGAGGGGGACTGGGGGCATGCACACTCGCGGGGTGGAGAGCCAGGGCGCTTTCCAGGCTGGGCGCAAGTCGGTAGGAGCGGTGGCGGCAGCACAAGTAGCATCCCTCCCCCTTTAGGAAGAGGTTCCTAGTCCTAGGGAGAGTTCGTCGCTGAAGTGCCTGCCTCGCATTCCAACTGGCAATCGGAAAGGCATTGCAGGCTTTGATCATATATGCAGGCTTTGCAGGAAAGGCATGTAGGCTTTGATTGTCAATAGGAGCGCAGAGCAGACACTTCAAGCAGAGGAACTCTCCCCAGCACGCCCTGCCAGCCCTCGCTGATGAGTGTGATCTTCTCTGATTCGTCAGCTGCAGCGCGGGGCATGCTGGGGCAAGCTCTCAAGTTCAGGAAGCGAGCGGATTGGGCTAGCAGCCATGGGAGAGCGCCGCTGAACAGAGGGGTCAAAATGGTGAGGTAAAATGCAGAGAAAAAATCCACAAAAAGGACGTCATCGATTCTAAGATGCACCCCATTTTTAGAGATGCTTATCTGGGAAAAAGGTGCGTCTTAGAATCGAAGAAATACGGTATTTAGTTGATAAATCTGCCAATGAAACTTTGCAGCTCCAATTAAAAGAAATAGGACTTACCATCAAGTTAATGTTTAGAGGTTTAGATTTAGAGAGGCAAAAGGGAGCCACAAGCCAAACAATCAATCGTCCATCTTGAGGCACCAAAGACTAGAAGATGCTGATCCCAGACGGTCAAGCTCAAAGTTCTATATGACCTTTGTAGAATAAGTGTTGCAGGGCTGGCTTTGCCATGAAGCAACCTGAAACAGTCATGTGGAGCAACACCCTTGGAGGGGCGGCGGACAAACGAGGCCCCAGCCAGTCTGTCCACCGCCAGCCGCTCCAGCCTGCCACACCACTGAAGGCTCCAATCCTCTTCCAAATGGCTAAGAACAAATCGGAAGAGGATTACAGCAGGGGGGATTTTTTAAAATTGCTTCTCCCAGCTCACTCGGTGCTTACATAGCCCCCCTCTACGGAGGAGCCTGCCCTGCCCCTCCCCGTTACTTACCAGAAGCACAGTGCACTGCATCCCTGCTCCATGCCACTTCTGATTCCAATGAACAGAAGTGATGCATGCTGGGTTCCCAGTGTGCACTGCTTCTGCTCATTTGCAACTGAAGCACTGCAGAGGAAAGAAGCTGCACGTCATGCTTTTGGTGAGAAAAGGAAAAGGAAGGGGGTGGACTTCAAATCACCAAAACAGATGCTTTGTAAGCACCAAGTGGGTGTGGAGAGGAGATTTGGATCTGCAGTCCAAGGGTTAGCATTATAAATGTATACGTGTAATAACACAGATGAATATCCAACAGGTTTTTTTTTAACTCTCCTACACTCATAATAAGAAGCACTTTACTGATATGATACTGCAGTCAGACACTAATAATCATTTAATAAAAACAGTTTTTCCCCTCCTTCTCCTTCCAGCAACCTTGGAGTAGGGGAAAAATTGCTGCTGCGGCTTGCACCCACTCACCTGCTTGCCCCTTGCCTGCTCGCTTGCCCTCCCCCCATCCATGGGGAGGCATGCGTGCAGGGGCAGCATTTGGGGGGGGGATTCAGGTGGTGTGAGGCATGGCAGTCATTGCTCCGCTGTGGGAATCAAGCCTTGATGTCAATAGACATTTCTGGTCAGCAACCATTCGATCTGCCTGCTTGCACACCAAGATGCCCCATCTATTGAAGGCCTTCACTGGGTCTCTCTGCGATTAGAAGTGAGGCATATAGCGGCTTCTGGATCATCATTCTCCACCTGCAGGATGAATGCGCACCCCAAGGACAGTCACTTGGCATCTACTCATGTCTTTCTGGGACTAAGAGAAGACCTTTTCATTTCCCCAGGCCTTTCCCTTTCTCTGACGTTTTTACACTGTTGACATTTCTGTTGTTTATAAGATTGACATCTGGATTTTGATTTCATTGTTTTGTTGTGAATTTTGTAATCTGTCCTGGAAATACACATAGAAGGGCAGGGGAGGGAGGCAGGGAAGAAGGAGAGAGGGAGAGAGAAACCTCTGCACAGCTCAGGTTGGAGCTCCTGCAGGAGTTGTGCTACTTGGCCCAGTACCTTCAGCTGCTCCACAAAGTGTTTCCCTACAGTGATCCCAGAGTTGGGATTCCCCAGGACGATTTCAAAGTGGTCTTCAAGGGCTAGTCTTTCCCGCACATGGTGAAGGCGTTCATAAGCTACTGCTGCCAAAGGAATGCAGGGAATCCTTAAGACCACCATGAGCCCATGTCCACTGGGGCACTGCCTTGAAGAATTGATGAGGTTCTGAGTAATTTCCAGAGTTTCAACTGTTGTGTAGTTCTTCATTTGCGACAACCCACATACGGCCATCATGGCTGCAGAGTAGTGCTGAACAAGAACAAACGTCCTTATCACCGCGCTGTGCAACCTAGGAAACCTTTAGCAAAACAGAAGCAAGAAAGAAGAGTTTTCTGAGATGCTCTTATGGTACAGCATGATTAACCCGCGTCAATGTTATTGTGATGCGCATATGAAACTATTTCTCTCTAACTGCCACCTTTTCCTATCCGGTTACACAAACTGGAAATGCCCGGTTTTTATTAAAAAGTTGGTTACAAATGCAAAAGACAAACATATTTGATCAGGGGCACTGAGCACGACTGACAGTAGGTCCCAAATCGCCAGTTTCCCAGGACACTGCCGTAGCTACTGAACCTGATTGCTGCTTTAATTGTCAATCATGCTGTGAGCCATACACTGTACCTTTTTCCCAGCGCCATGACCATTGCTTCAAACGAGCTGTCATAACGAAGCAATGGAAGGCTGTGTCCAGAAAGGGTGGATTCAATAAATTCAGACAAACCATAGTACTTCATGTTTTCATGGTATAAGTCTGCTCCCTGGAATAAAAATGGCCACATGAATTTGAAGGGATAGTCCATGACAATTCTTTCACACTTCACCAATCTAATCATTACATTACCACAAATATACGCATAGGACTGTGACAAGCAGCCTGTTTCTTGTCCAACAGGAATCTTTCTCCTTGACCAAGGTTCTCATCGGTCCCCATTTCAGGCTGACTTGACTACACAAACAGTTTGGACAACCACCCATGATGGTACAATTCACAGGGTGCAAGCCATGCTGGAATCAATGGAAGGTCAAGGCCCTTTAGTTGCTTCTAGTATGGCCAACTCCAACATTTACTGAGGGTGCACTGCAGAATGCCACTTCTGTGGCATCACCGGGGTACCAGGACATACAGTTCAAATGAAATGTTTTCAATAATCATGACATTAGTTTTAAAGTTTCGGTAAAAATCTCAATACCACCTTTCTATCAGAGTCACACAACAAAAATATAAAATAAACAATAATTAAATCTAAAAGCCAATCTGTAAAATACAAACAAATCAAAAATAGTAGAAGGAAATAAGAACAGTAACTCAAGAGGATTAATAATTCTACCAGGAGCCTCAAGTCAAGGCCTAAGCTCAGCAGACAAGAGCTTGATTTTAATTATCTTCCTTGAAACAGAGATCAAAGAGGCCAGGAATGTCTCACAAAGGAGGGAGTTTCATAACCTGGGCACAGCCACCAAGAAGGCCCTGTCTTGAGCACCCAGAAACCTCTCTTCAGATGGAGGCAGAATCTGGAGCAAGGCTTCTCTACAGAACCTCCATGGGTGGGCAGACTCATTAAGGAGTCAGTCAGTCCTTCTGGTAGCTTGTGCCCAAACCATTTAGGGCCTATTTACACCAGTGGCGTTCCTGCGGTAGGAGCTCGACAGTAAGTCGCGCCCCGACCAACTACCGTGTTCACGAACCGGAGCGAGGAGGCCCCGCCCCCTCGCCATTGGAGCCATTCTGCGCAGCGAAGCCGAACGGGCAGTACTCGAAAACTCTAAGCTCCATTTGTAATGGTCTCTCCTTCACTAGGAATTGAGTACAGCTGAGAGAATCAAGGCAAAAGGGAAGCTATAAAGGGATTGGGAAAGCTTGAGGGAGAATTTCTGTGGACTGGAGGATGGAAGGAAGCCCCACTATCTTGCAAAAAGGCTTGGTCACAGCACAGAACAGCATAATTATTACAGCTAAACCAGGGGTAAAAAAAAAAAAAGAAGTTCTAATAAGATCCTAAGAGTCTCATTCTTACATTGTTGTAGAATGAAGGCCAGTGGATTTCATTATATGGGCTGATGCGAGTGTGTTGTGTCTGGAGAGCATAGGGGAAGGAAGTCACATGAAGCGTCACAATATTGGGAGCCTCTTTCACCTCTCTACAGTTCAGCAGTCTGTCCACGAGCCCCACAGCTGGATCTGATTGAGGATAAAGGCTGTGAACTGCACTATAAGACAGAGAATGCAAGTTTCCAAGGGTTAGCATTATAAATGTATACGTGTAATAACACAGATGAATATCCAAGAGGTTTTTTTTTAACTCTCCTACACTCATAATAAGGAGCACTTTACTGATACGATACTGCAGTCAGACACTAATAATCATTTAATAAAAACAACAAGGTGTATTCGTATATTAAAATATGGAATTGTACTGAGGGTCTTTGGTAATAGTATAGGGATGCAACATATCTGGGGACTAGTGAATTCCTATGGCATCTCCCAGGCTTCTGATACTTTGCTCTGTACCTTTTTCCTTTAACTCAAAGCCTCAGGGAGGTACAAATAATAATAAAGGATTGTGAATGCTCAACTCCTTCTTATTGGTTCAGCCTGATCACCAGCATAAAGTAGTTGTTAAATTAGACTATTCCACTCGTTGGGAGTCATTTAGATCCCTCAATATCTTGGATCTCATTTCCAAGATTCATTGAAATTCAAACAGAATTCATTTCCCCCGATTTGCTTTAATTGAAATCTAAAGTTGCAACCTAAAGCTACACATCCTTACTTGGGAGTAAGTTCCACTGACTACAGCAAGACTTACTGCCAAGTAAACACACGCAGGAACAGATGGTTAATCCCACAATGCTGTTTGAAAGAAAAAAATCCCTCAAAGAAATTGTGGCTAGGATTGAAACCCAATAAAACAGCCAATCCCTTTGCTGTAGGACAGGGGTTCTCAACCGGTGGTATGTGTACCACCAGTGGTACATTGGGGTATCTCTGGTGGTACATGGACTGCTGGGACCCCCAAAACCCCACGAATGGTGCCGCGTTTTTCTTCCTGAGAGGCTCCTGCCTTTGGCCAAGCCTCTTGGGAACGTAGAGCCCACCCGCCCACTCGAAGCCTCTCTTACCGGCCTCTGGCAGCATCCTTCGCAGCCTCCTGTATCTGCCAAAAACTGGACTAAAAACCCAAAAGTAAGTGGTGGTTACATCTTCACCACTTACTTCTGGTGGTACTCGGCATGACGATGGCCATGTAGGTGGTACGCCACACCGAGTACATTGAGAACCTCTGCTACAGGAAAATGCATGGAGCATAATTAAACGACTGATTGACAAATGGATGTACAGACACACGCACGCACGCGCGCACACACAATTTTCTTGTATGTGTTACATCTGAAATTGGGCCAGAATATATGGCCTGATTTTATTCAGTAAAACTGCTCTTGAATATTCTCATAATTCCTGGTTGCACTATTGCAGTGTTTCTCAAAGTTCTTCCTATGAGGCGGGGAGAACTTAGAGTGCTTGTGGGCACTAGCATCACTAGACGCGCGTCACTCTAGAGCAGGGGGGTGCGCATCACCCCCCCGCCCTAGGATGACCCCCCCCCCAGCCGAACTCGAGGCCGGGGAGCTGGCCTCGGAGCATCCGGCCCCGCCGGCGCTCCAGGGCCTTCTGAAGGCCCGATGGTTCAAAACGTAAAGTTTTATTTATTTTTTATTTTATTTTTCACATTTTTATACCGCCCTTCCTCCAAGGAGCTCAGAGTGGTGTACATATTTCCTCCCCTCCTTTTGTCCTCACAACAACCCTGTGAGGTAGGTGGGGCTGAGAGATAGTGACTGGCCCAAGGTCACCCAGGAAGCTTTGTGGCTGAGCGGGGATTTGAACCTGGATCTTCCAGGTCTAAGTCCGACTCCCAAACCACTACACCATCCTGGCTCCCATTTGCCCTCAGAAAAGTACTGCGCATGCGCGAAAAACGTAAAACTTTACGTTTTGAACCATCAGGCCTTCAGAAGGCCCTGGAGCGCCGGCGGGGTCGGACGCTCCGCGCGCGTCACCCCCTGGCGGTCCGCCCCCCGCCGCGCTCCAACGACGCCACTGCTTGTGGGGGCGGGGCCAGCGACGGGATCTCTGCCACCGGCGGGTAAAAGTGACCGAAAACAGGGTTTTTCTACTCACCGGGGCTTCGGAGTTGTGCAGGGAGGCCGGCAAGACACTCCAGAGGCCTCCCTGATCTTCAGATTGCAGAAAAACGGAGATTTTCTACCACTTCTGGTTTTCGCAAAAAACGGAAGTGGCCTAAAATCGCCAGTTTTCGGTGAACCAACTTTATCTTTGGAGATATGCTTTATCTTTGGAGAAAGGAACCAACTTTATCTTTGGGGATGTGCTTTTGAATTGTGTAAACAATACAACTGTGTTGCCCAATAACAGCCCCACTACTAACCTTCTGCCCTTCTTCAACTAAGCCGTTCTTACCTCACCAGGTCCCAGTGAGCATGGTCATGGATCAGTACAAAGAGCGTGTGTGGATTCTGCATAGAGTTTTGCAAAAAGGCTTTAAACTTGGTCTGGGCTTCTGCATCAAGTTTGACTACGTATTGCTCCACTCTCTGCTTTGTAAGATGCTCCTTCTCCAAGCCAAGCTCTAACAAAACACCTACAAGAAATACAACGGCTGTCAGATAGGCCTCCAAAGCCAAGCAATGTTCTGCTATTTTGAACACATTTGTGTCAATGAGCACCTGAATGCCAGAGGTGGAACAACGTTTGCTGATATGTCACTTCCGAAGGAGGGACACATATCAGAAAATCAACTTTCTCAAAGGAACCCAGGTCAAGGTTTTGGGTGCTGGAGTCTGCAATGGAGCAAACGTGGGAAAGCAATTTTTGAGCCACTGCGAGCTGGAAGGGGTGGATCTGATGCCGCTCAAAGTTGTAGCCTGGAAGAAAAAAACAAACATGGAGAGAGATTTTAACCTCGCTTAAAGGCTTTCAGGTTTTGCCTATTTCAGGGGTTCTCAACCTGTGGTACTAGTACCACTAGTGGTACTTCAGCCGACTACTGGTGGTACTCAGACCACCGGAACCCCGCTCTGACATGGCACTTTTGGCAGCACGTTTTCGCTCCCGAGAGGCCTTTGGCTGAGCCTCTTGGGAATGCTGAGAAGGGCCCTCCCACCTGCCCAGAGCCTCCTACCTGCGTTTTCTGGCCTCTGAAAACCCGGACGTAACTGGCAATGATGTCATCGCCAGTCACTTTGGGTGGTATGCAGGAGAGTGGCGCTGGAGGTGGTACTCGGCTGGGAAGGGGTTGAGAACCCCTGGCCTATTTTGTTATCTAGAACATGAACAGCTAGGTGAGCAGCTGGAACTACAGTTTGGTCTGGCATCTCTTAAATAGTCAGACTAGATATGCTCCTAAACATGCTTTTAAGAGCTTGAAAACACTGCTCTTTCTTCACTGAAAGCAGTTGTGGAGGGCATTCCTGGTTGGAACCATAGCACTTGACGAGAAGGAGGTTCACGCACACACACCCCATGCCAGTTCCCTGACAAAAGTCATCCTGTCGTCCCCCCCCAACATGTCTGTCTGCTGCAAACAACCACTTTGGGAGCAAATAGCTGTGGGGTGGTGTCAGGAAAATAGCGTGAGGGGTGGTAACGTCCCCGTCCCGACATACTGCAATTCCAAGCAAGATCAGCCCCTCTGCTCATGGCTGCTTCTGGCAATAAGCACCCCCTCTTAAAGCAAGTTTAGGGGTACGGCTGTTTTGTCCCCAGTGAGTTCTGTCAGCACAAGGCCCAGCTAGGATTGGGCCATCACTTACTGAGATGGTTTATCACGATCCAAGTCAATTTACTGGTGAATCTCTCAGAAGTGCTCCTCGCTAGTTAGGCTACACGTTCCATTAATTGCCTATTCTAACCCTGGCAGTGTGTGTGGTTTTTAAAATATATATTTTCTAAATAGGAGCCAAGGGATGGAGAGGGGTTAAATTAATCATTCCCTTGCACCACAGCCTCAGTGAAAATGCCCCCTCCTTAAAGCTATTAACCCGGAAAGGAGAACTCTCACTGTACAAGGGCCAGTGTTCGGATCCCTGCTTGAGTTACTATTTGGATCCCTGCCTGTTCGGATCTCCTCAACCTTAGGAGACAATTTTTTTTTGGTCAAAAATATCACTGTGAATCCCTTGGAGAAGGGTGCAAATGTGAAACATCCTCATCTACTGTATGTACACATCGCTTACTTGTACACACAGCTGTTCCGGTGACATCCAGTGCTGCTGGTTTATTCATGGAAGCAGGCAAAGAGGATGAAATGTGAGCTCGGTTTTCTTGATAAAATTTATCCAACAAAACATCAGTGTCGCCATCTAGCAAGAATGAAAGAAAAAGGGCCATCATTCTTTGTGTCAAACCATGAAAACATACTCTTTAATATCTTCCAACATCAAGTCATGATGCCTAAGAAAATACCATCTATTTCATCTAACTGTTCCAAAAATTCTCCTGAAATTATTAGTGATGAAATGTGAGGGTTTGAGGGTAGAGAAATGAAACAGGAGAAACTTCAAGGGTGAGAAATTCTGGTGAAGCTTTGAAGGAGAGGGCTTACTGGTGCCTCCTGGTGGCATCTGTAGGTGTTATTTTTCCTTTTCTCACAATTTATGCTGTGCCTTTGCAGCTGGCAGCAGAGAGATTTTGAGAAAAGATCAGAATCCTCAACTTTGGTCTAAGTTCTCAGAAAGCGTTCAAAATGGCTGCCTCTGTGGAGACACCCCATGATGTACCTGGGCAGAGAGTACTGAAGAAGGCCCCTAGAGCCTCTACTTTCCCAGTAACTAGTTCGTAACTGACTTCTTTCTGGCATTCTGCGGGAGTGAGCATGCTCTCCGACAGTATTCTTGCTTGGTACTTCCCTAAGAAATATGAAAAGATGAAAGGGGCTGTTATATGCAATTCCATGAAAATGCAAGTGACACAAAACAACCCACCCACTGATTAAAAAAAATTGCCAAATCCTGGTCTGAAAGCACACGATGGAGCAACTTTGCTGAAGCGAAGCAGGGAAACCACCTGTGAACCCGACATATGTTGCCTTGAGTTGCCATGAAAGGAATGGGGTATAAAGGCAATAGATAACCCTTGCTACCCAGAATCAGTCCTTTCTTAATTCACATTCAGGGTGGTAGTAGAAACTATGGCTCCACTGATTCTATCAAGAACATGATTCACAGCAGAGTATGGGACTACAATGTACATGCATAATCTTAAATTGTGATTTCATTTTGGTACACTGCTATTTTCCGCAATGATGTTTGTGGGATCTCTCTATTCCACTCTCTTATGCCATTTAAGTATTTCTAAATTAAATAAAGCATTTCATTCCCTTCTGAAATCAACATTAAACATCAGGTCTTCTGCAGAATCTGAAGGAAGAGAGCTTAAAGTCATTTAGCCCGATTTTAAAGTAACAGTGGTTTAATTCCAAGCAGTGCCTCACCTGTTCTGCCCACAGTTCAGCTGGCCAAAAATTACCATCTAGACATGTAGCTCAACTGCCAAATGTATATGACTAACAGCCCAATCCTGCTCTAAAGATCTGCCGGGCGGCCGAGGCTGCCCGCCGGATCCTGCTCTCCGCTGCAGGCAGCCCGTGGCGGAAAGTCTACTCAGGGAAGGGGAGGCTTGTCCCCTTCCCCAAGTGTAAACGTAGCTGGGGCCGATAGGCCTCCTCAGATTTCCGCCAGCTATTTTGCTGGCAGAAGTTGGAGGAGGCCGTGTAATGGCTCAATCAATTGGCGGGGGTCAGGATTCGGCCAAGGCCGATCCCCGCCCCCGCCCCAATCGTCTGAGCCTTATCGGCCCCTGCCATTTGGATCCTCACCTGGTTCAGGCAGCGGGCGGGAGACGGTCCGGGTGGCGGAGCAGGGCACCACTGTTGGGGAGAGGGGCATAGAGCCAAAGCACTGTGCAAGCACTGCAAAAACTGAATATGCTACATGAATGCATCTGATCCCTGAAGAAAGTCTAACAAGGTACTGTCTATAAAATTCTGCTTTGTACATACCAAGAGGTAAAATGCACCATACTGCCCATTAATTGGTTAACTATTGGCCCCAGATGGGGCAAACAATAAATGATTCAGTAACAAAAATGCTAGAATGTTCCATGTTTTTTTCCTTAGCAGCTCACCTGTTACAGCAATGCAAGAATCAATGGTTCTGTTTCTACAAGCACATATGATCACCACATAGTTGGTCTTCACTAGCTTTCCCTCAATGAGCATCTTAAACATTTCAGAGAGCCCCTCAGCTAAAGAAGAGTTGCACTCAATGATGTGAACGCTGTCATTACATGAGCTGGCTGCCAGTCCTGCTAGCCACGGAAGCTGAGCTGATGTCACTGGTGTGATTTGACCGGAAACCTGAGGAAAAACTTGCGGAATGGCTTGTTGATACTGACGGATTTCAGAAAGATGAGACTCCCGCCATGAACGCATGAAGATCTGTTCCAAGTCCTCAATCAAAGGAACCTGGTCTGAAGCTACGGAAACATCAACATGGCATCAAAAGCAGGCGGATATTAGGAATTAATCTGGTAACCAAACTAGCCTCCAGTGTTCTGAGCATGACAGCTAACACAAAGGTCATTTTTAAGGTCAGATTGCTTTGATTTTGCACATAGCATGTCCTAGAGTTTCTTAAAGTTACACCTTTTGGAGCTGAAGGAGTATGTTGCTCCTTGTATCAGACAAGAAAGAAGAAGTTGATGATTTCTGCAAAGTGATAGAACCATCAGCAAAGCCAGAGCATTCTCTGTTTCAGTCTTTTTAGATTTATTTCTTTAGAGCTGAAAATTGTGGGTGGAATGGGTAAAATATGGAGTTTGCAAATTGTATGGAATTTATGGGTATTCTGTAACTTAAAAGCTCTTGGTGTTCAATCTGCATTTTTTTAAAATAATTGGTGAATAATCCAGTTGGTGAATAATATCTGGTAAACATAATGCTTGCAGATATGAAAACACATTTAAACATGCATTGTTTTCCTTAGCAGGGTTTGCATCTTTCTCATTAGAGATCTCGTTTTATATTTATCTTCAAAATTTCCTAGGAACCGCTGCTTTTAGACTACTATTAGAATAAAAAGTACACTGCCTACCTGCTGTGGGCTGGGGTTCATCGTGTTCATGTATGTTAAATGCCACACATGTTACATTATATGAAATCATTACTCTATCCCATGACTTCAAGGTATATTACAACATTTTGAAGCCAAACCTATTAAAAATGGCTAGGGGCGAACTCAATAAGGGCCCCCACGTATAGATAATCTGTGTCCATGCATCAACCAATCAGATCATTATTGCTGTCAGCTTTGACAAGGCCAGGCAGCAGAATGGGGACAGGAGGGCTAGACTGAGTCCTCCACACACCCCAAACAGGTGACTGAACACTGACAATGCTGTTTCTGGTGAGCACACAAATGCTTGTGCACCATACAGGTGCAGCAAAGTCCTATGCATTGAACATGCGTGTAGAGATTCCTTTGCGTGCACTGGACTCCATTTGGAGAGTGATCCATCAATGGAAACATCTTTGAGATCTGTAATTCGTTTGTATTGCACAACAGATATGAAATAATACACAACAGCTGTGGAATTCCCAGAGTGGCAAATGTGACTCCCCACCCCCACCTTAGGGTCCCACACCAAAAACCCAGCACTTCTAATGTCAATAGAACATTTGTCCCCATCAACGAATGGAGACCAAAGATCGGCCAACATATAACACAAACCATGGCTTGGTGCTATGGGAACGAGTCCTGTCCTCACGTCATTGTCCCCCCCTGGTTTTGCACACACCCTGGTTTTCAGGAGTAGTGCAACCATAGTTTAGCAGTTTAGATGTAATGTCATACTAAAGTAATGCCCTAAGTGGAATTCAGGAGGGGACAGAAGGGAGTGCATGAGGCCCAGGCTCAGTCACATAACGCAAAACCATGGGGTTTGGTGTTACATGTGAATCTACCTTAGTTCTTCGTAATCAAACAATGAAGCTTTACAAAGATCGAATTTATACAAAATGCATGCTATTTTTTTTTCAGAATTAGAATTCTTCCTCTTGTATCTCTAATATCTGTATTTTACTATTTCCGCAATATTTTTGAGACACAGTTACTGCGCTTCATTAGCAACATAGAAAAAGTCTAATATATTCACTGACATTAAAAGCCTCTGTTTCAGTGGCCTTTTACAGATTCATATCAAAATCTTTGAGGTGTGCTATGGGGCTGAAGAAGGGGCAAAAACTCACCAAGTTGAACGAGATAATAGACTGTTAGTAAGAGCTGCATTTCCTCTGAAATTGGCTGTATTGTGGAGGCTCCGTATTGTTCATAAGCCCTAGAGAGAGACTGCGCATTCTTGTAACACGTATATAAAAGGGGGCTCACTATGACATCATTAAGGTTCCCACAAAGATAAGGGAAGTTTCCATGCCCTGTGAAACAAAGCACAACATACCGGATTCCATCTGTTCAGTGCAAGAGAAGTGAATATGTTGTAGGGTAAACAGTAAGCCACACTTGTTTTGCAGCGTTTGTTCCTGTGTTACCTTTAAATATGACTGGCTTTGCTTTATATATTTTCAGCAAGTTGTCAGGAACTGAGACTGGCTCTCCAGAGGCCACGATCGGAGAAGACACGGGTCCTACCATGGCAGCGTGAGGTAAGCAGGACAATCCTCCTCCTCCTCCTCCTCCTCCATCTGTGAATCAGTTCAGGGAGTTTAATCACAAATAAATGTTTGCAGTAATATAGCACCAAACTAAAATGACATATCTGTTAAAAACATTGGGTCAAGGAAAAACAAATAAGCCAATTCAGTGTCAAATTCAGTGTCACACTGTGTGTGATGACAGGAACCAAAGACAGCCGAGGCATTGGTGGCTCCTGTCAACACTGTTCCGCTCAACACAAGAGCTCACCCCTTGACTGCTTCTGCCAACGTGACTTCTCTCTTCCTCAGCTTCTCTACTCCCCCCTCCTTTCTGCATCGCTGCTATGACCCCTACCTTCCAAGACAATGAACTGCACATTTCCTCCCGCCTAGCCTATATCACAATCCCTGAGGAGCCTATAGCTTGGGGGCAAGTCTTCATTTCTCTGTGTTGCAATCAGAGGCGGAAATTGCGCGGAGCGCGTGGAGCAGCTGCTCCGGGCGTGGGGGGGCGCATTCAGCGGGGGGTGTACTTACCCTTGCGCTTCGGCCGTCTTCGTTTTGGCCCTCCCGCCCTCCCTGGAGCCCGTTTGGCTCCAAAATGAGACCAAAACCGGCGGGGGGCATCAACGTGACGTCACACAGGCCCCGCCCTTGCTCTGGGAGGGCTTCCGTCATTTCTGGTTGCAATACAGGGTTGGGAAAGGGATTGGGAACAGACAAGGTCTAGTTATTTTCTAGACCAGAGGTTCCCACTAGTGGTATGCGGACCACAGGCTGATGGTACGTGGGCTGCCGGCGGCCCAAGGTGGCAGTCGCCATCTCAGCCACGTGGTGCTGCGTCGGAGCCCCAAAAGCAGTAGTTCGAAATCTGCTGAGCCAGTGGAGTTCGAGGATGCGGGCTCCACGCACAGGGAATGGCCCTCCCACCTTCTCCTGTGCCTTAACGGTGATTTCTTCACTCCAGCACAGCCATGAACCCAGAAGTAAGTGCCAATAATTTCATCAGCACTTACTTCCGGTGGTACATGGAGGGCCGGAGTCATGCAGAGGTGGTACACTGAAGAAAAAGGTTGGGAACCTCTGTTCTATACTACTTCTCATGTAGACAGTCTGGGAGCCATATTGACACTCTGAAAGAGCTGCACATAGTGCTCATGCTACATCTCTCCATCTGTACATGCCATATTCAAGTGGAAGGCAATTAATACATTGTATTAATACATAAACTAACAGCCCAATCCTATTAAAACTCCCCCCACCAATGCAGCCACCCGAGTGAGCTCTGTATCCTGTGGGGGGCGCAGGCCTGGAGTTCTCCTCCGGGTAAGGGAACATCATTCCTTTGCCCAGGGGTAAGCCTCTGCTGCCTGAATGGGTCTCCTCGGACCTGCACCAGCAATTTAGTTGGAGCAAGTCCAAGTGGACCCGTGAAGGCAGACTGAGGCCAGGAAGGGGGATAGGATATTGGAATTGCTGCTGCCACCAATACCACCCCCTTCCAGACTCAATCCACCCTCCTCCCCACCCCGGTCTTCGCCCCCTTCCGCCCACCCCTGCCTCCTGCATTGACTTCCAGTGCTGGGGCTCATAGGAGGGCTGCTGGCATATATACTTACTATCTACAACCTCAGAAAGTTTGACCTTTGATGAATTTTATGTGACCAAAGATTGCAAAATGTACATAGTAAACAACTATCCCTTCCTTTCGCACTACCTAAGAGCTGGGAGTATCTGCTCTTCCTTGGTGAATACCACAGACTCCAACCATTGCTACTGCTGGCCAAGCAATGCTCACTCTGAGAGGTCCATGTGCTACAGCCTTTCCAGCCAGGTGTGCCTGTTTGCAGCGATGCAACGTGCTGAATGCCAGATGAGGGGCTCTTTGCCCTTCTCCTGCTATGGCTGGGTGGTTAGAGAGCAGTTTTGGGGAGAGGCCACTGTGGGTTCCAGATCTGCCTCCACTTCTTCCTTTGTCCCTGCTATGAGGTCCTGCCTTGGTCAAAGGGCTCCTTCCAGCTGGAACCCCACAAGGGACCCAAGTTGCCAATGAGAGACTTGTGTGTTCATTTCACATGACTGCCCTCTTCTGAGGGAGCTATCTTTCTATCCTTGCTCTGCTATGCTCAAAATCATGTTCCTTAGTATATGGGTTTGACTGAGTGGGATGAGGGCAACTGGGTATGAGGATTTCTAGGAGTTTTTTTTTCCTCCTTTGCTGCTGATGCCACAGTAGATCCTGTAGGGGGTGGGGGTGCTGTGGTATCCTCGTGTCGTGTTGTTTCCGTATGTGTAGTGTCCTTGGGGCATCTCCCACGGTTGAGAGTGGTGCCTGTTGCTATGTTGCTCATTCTTAGTGACTGGTGGGGGCACATCCTCCCAGCAATGGCTGCTCATTGGCCCTATGCCTGCTCTTCACTCATTTCACCCCAGCAGCGCTTCCCGCCGCTGCTGTTGTGGCTACGTGGATGCAGTGATTGGCTCTTTGAATGTCTCATTGATGATGCACCGATGTTGCACTAGCACCAGGACATGACTCTATGTATGGAGTGTTGTGTTGGGGTTGCTGTTGGCGTTACTGGGAGGTCTGTGATGATAGGGCATTGCCTGGAGGAGTTTGTGCTCATTTGTGAATCGTTGGTGTTGGCATTGGTGTACCATTGGCACAGTATCTGAATAGGATGGGGCAGTTGCAGTGTAATCCTATGCACATCTACTCAGAAGTAAGCCCCACTGAGTTTAGTGGAACTTACTTCCTGTGTGTATAGGATTGCATCTTAAAACAATAAAATATTAAACATCACAAAATAATAAAACAGCAATAAAAACAGAGACATAGCAAGAAAAATAAATAAATCTTCCACTAAAAGCTTGAGAGAATAAAACTGCTTTACAGTGCAATCCAGAGCAATTTTCCTCTGGCGGAACTATAGTTCCGTGGGAGGAAGGTGTCACAAACGTGCTGAAAGGAACTTCTAGTCCTGCCGGCACTTACCCAATCCTTAGTGCGCTGCGGCAGCTTAGGCAGGATTGGGCTGTTAATCTGGAATCCAAAAGTTAGTAAAGCAGAGGCCATCTTAGTTTTCCTGAACCAGGGTCCCACCACTAAAAAGGCCCTTATTTCAATCATTACCTACCTAATGTCTGAAGTCGGCAGAGCCCAGAGCAAGACCTCTGACACACATCTTCAAGACCAAGACCATTCATTTGTTTATACACATTTGGGGCTTGGATGTATTTAGATTGCATCTGTTAGTTATAGAATATACAGGGGCAGAGGAATGGTGTTTTCTAGAGGAGGTATACAGAAACTATTGGCCTGCTGGCACACATACGATCAGAGCCCACTTTTTACAAAGGCATTTAATTTTTTAAAAAATCCTCACTTACCATTTTTATTTCTATTTGTGATTTGGAGGTTGGGCTGCAAATTCCAAGCTTCACTGGATGATGGAGACTCTGGTGACCATCCCTTGTGGCGTTTTTTAGGAGGCCCTGAATTTGTTAAAGTGCCTAGATAACATTAAGAATCCAGAAAATATTATTTTGAAAGGGTGCATGTTTTTCCTTTGTAGATGTGTATGCCTGCATGCTTTTCCCTATGGAGCCAAAAGCAGTTTGGGGGCAGGAGGAGATTTATAGCACAAACCTACACATGTCTACTCAGAAGTAAGTCTCACTGATTTCAATAGGTCTTACTCCCAGATGTGTACAGAATTGCAGCCTTAGATTGGGAAAATGGCTGGGACAGAAAGGGTTAAATACCCTCTTGGTTCCACTTTCCTGATCCTCAAAGCAGACATGTGGGATTACTAGTTAGTTTAACACACACACACACACACACACACACACACACACACACACACACACACACACACACACACACACACACACACACACACACACACACACACACGGTCTTGATAATAAATCTTCTGGGTCAAGTTTGGCCAGGTGTGCATATTGGCCAGGGTCCCGTGGGGAGAAAGGCGGGATAGAAATATGGTAAATAAATAAATAATAAATAAATATTAGTGTGTAGCCTTACTATAGGAGCCATTACAGAGATTCCCTTTTATTTATTTTGCAGTTCAACCACATGATGGCAGCACACAGCCACTTGTGTTCTGGCTGGGCCTTTCGATCATTTTTCTCTAGCAAGTCCATAGTAGGGACAAGCCCCAAAGTCAATATAACACTCCTGTCACAGGAACCCGTCATAGTCTTGGGATGACCTATTCAAGCAACAATCGTATGGAAAAAGTGCTGAAATCAATGGCCAAATAAGTCAGGCGCTTGGTTCTGCCCACACAGCAAAGGTGGCCCTGGCTGAACAGGTACAGAAAGCAACCCTTTGCCAGGACTGTCCTGTCCGGCAAAGATTGCACTATTGTTTACTGTCCTGTATTTGTACCATGAAGAGGGAACTTTGATTCCTCATGCTGTGTTCTCTGTTCACAGAACTGGTACAGCAAGAGCGATATTGCTCTTCACTGTCTGGTCTTCTGAGTGCTGAGTGCTGGATCCACCAAAACATAAAACGTTCTGGTTACATTTGTTGTTCAGAACTAACCAGTGTACTTGCTTCTGGTCACCCAGAGCACACAATAATTCTCAGGGAGAAAAACTAATTCAGATTCAGAATTGCTCAACTAGAGCCTTTTGCTTAGAATCTCAGTCCCATTGGTTTCAACGCACAAGCAACTGCTACACATGACTATGCTTGTTTATTTTTAAACAAGTATCTTCTCCTGCATTTTTCTCCCATTTGGGGACTGAAAACAGCTTACAACAAAAATATTAAAACAATCAACACACATCATGCGATTACCAAAGGGGGGACGGGGGACGGGGGACGGGACCCAACAGCAGCAAACACTTGAACCAAGGCAAATGGAATCAAACTAAAGATGCAGTAACTGAATCAAGAGAGTCCAGGGAAAGCCTACTGAAAGAGCCATGCTTTTACTTTCCAGTGAAAAGAAAGATAAATATTTAGGATGGTAGTCTGAGAGTTCCTATTGTAACAATGCTTATTGTTCCACGGACCGTGAAATCAATATATGTCTTGTAGACTAAAATTCAGTCAGTCATTCTGAACATAAATGTGGACATGCGTATTCATGTGATTCATACGTGTGATTCCAAGTCCGTTTGCAGACATTTCTTTGTGTGAAGTAATCATGTACAGTACTTCCCACTACTATGGTCACTAGCCTCAGCTTAGCTTCAGTATGACCCATAGCAACTCGCAGAAGTAGAAAGGTAGAAAGAAGCCTGCAACAGGGGGGAAAATTGCTCAGAATGGGAGCACATACTGGCCCTCCCCTCTTCAGATGTTCCCCCCCCCCACACACACACACACGTTTCTGAACACACCAAAGGGCCCTGAGAGAGCACTGCTTAGTTCTGTCCCTGCTAGCGATGTCATGATGAAGCCCTGCCCAAGGGCATGCCAAGACCTCCTGAGGCAGCAGGCCAAATGCTGTCCCCCTTACCCAATGATATGCCAGCCTCTGCTTCTCCCACTCTCCAATGTTCTAGCTCAGCACTCTCCCTCCCTCCCCCCCCCCCAAAAAAAATCCCTTTTCCTCTCTGTCCCCTTTCTTTTCCAATCTAGGGAGTGGAACAGCAGTGGAGGCAAGTTGGTGGACAAAGATGGGCACCCCCCACAAATCTGTTGCCTGAGGTGACTGCTTCAGTTGGCCTCATGGATGGGCCAGCCCTGCCTCCACACTCTCTGTGATCAGCATTTGTCTGCAGGGGAAAATGTTGAAGGCCATCATCCTTACAGCACTGGTGGGTGTGAGGCTAAGTGGCACACTTGCTCCCTCCCCACAGATTCAAGAACTCGTGGGGGGAGGGGGATTGTCTGAAGAGGGCTACTGTCTCAAGAAAACAGAAAATGGAGAGGCAGATTCTAGGTGAGCAGTCATACGTTTGTGTAGGTGTGTACATACCATTAGTAACACCATGGAGTACTGTACAGTATATGGTATACAGCTGTGTACCTGTTATTATTGTAACGTGTAAAGTATAGTGTGTGTTTATATTACTGATAATTTGAGATACCTAATACTGATGGTCTTGCCGTGGAAGACAAATTGCTTTTCACTGAGTGCTGCTGTGGAGAGTCTTTGTCATTGTAAACTGGGTGGCACACTGTTGATGGGAGGTGATCAGATGCTGTGTCAGTAACAAGGAAAGAAAAAAAAAGGAATCTGTTATTTTACAGATGCAATTGTACAACTTACTGGACGGGTTCAAATGGGCCTTTAGTGTCTAGTAGTGCACCGCTACTGAACTCACTAGAGCTATTTTTGCTAAACAACCACTTAAGACCCAGATACTCTAGTCAAAACCTACATATCTTAGCTAAGGAGATTTTAAGGGATGTGGGCTGTGCTGCCCAGTAAAATGGCATTGTGGTAGTTTTTAAAAAGTGACAGTCATCTTGTACCATGCATATGGGAGGATTTACCAACACAGCGATGCTTTCTCAAGGGTGACACGACGGACATAATATATGGTTGAATGCCACAATACCCCCTCGTGTTCATTTTCAGTCCACATTGCTCTTGTGCCTGTTTGAATTGGCT
Organism: Plestiodon gilberti rubricaudatus; assembly: GCA_026170595.1. NCBI lineage: Eukaryota > Metazoa > Chordata > Lepidosauria > Squamata > Scincidae > Plestiodon > Plestiodon gilberti. The sequence goes on along the minus strand of JANXHW010000001.1, from coordinate 119,766,675 downwards.
GGAATCAGTGCCCTCTGCCTGTGCATTGCTATCTTAACAGTGGCAGGAGTGATGTCTCATTGGGGTTCTCCCATGTCACGCTGCTCTTACTTTCCAGGTACTAGTTTTCATGCTGCTGCTTCTAGCAGCCAAGGCTGAGGCAGAAACCAGAGACTCTCCTTTGCATTATAAACCTTTGTTGTTCTTTTACAATTTGGTCTCCCAGTAAAATCATTGCAATTGGCATAAGCAGTAGATCCATCTAAGCAGTTGATTTACATGTACAGAGAGAATACTGCAGAATGTGACGTCCTAGGGAAGGACTTATTTACCCATCTGATGCATCCCAGCTTGAATGACTGGATGTGCTGCTAGAACTGGATCATTCATGACCGCTACCAAGGAACCTGAATTCTCTGGAGGCTGGAACAATGGGTTGGAACACGTGCTAGAGGAGGACTGGCAGTTTCTGAACTCTGAAAAAAGCAAGGTGCTCTTTGTCCAAGGAGAATGGTTCAAGTCACTTTGTCTTCTTCAAATCTTTGGTACGAAGTTGCACTTTTACACATTTAACACAGGCATATTTAAATACATCATTACCTCAAAAGGAAAAGCCATTATTCACATCAGATAAATGATCGTTACATTCATTCTTCCATTTTATTTTACTGATTGGTATCCTGCCCTTTTTCCAAGAGGCTCAAAGCAACTGTTTAGCTTCACAACAACTCAAATTTGACTGGATTTTCATATCTGTACCTAATAACACTACAGACTAATAGGTGAACAGCAAAGTTGCTTGCTAAATAACATGTGAATTGGTACTCTGCATCCTAGCCAAGCATGAACTTAAATCTAGATTTCTCACCTCAAAATCCAATGCTTTCAGTCTGTACAACAGTGGACAGGTTTATACGCATGCCCGATACAAACCCCCCCCCCTTGTATTCACAGAGAATTTGCCCAAACCCTCTTCCACAAAAAAGGAGAGGGGCAGCCTGATCCTGCAGAAAGATATGCAGCCAGGACCAGCCGCAGTATCTAACGGCATTCCCTGGTCACGTCGGTGCGGCCCGGTTCGTCCCCTTCCTCGGGTGTAAGGCTGCCTGGCCTGAATGGGCCTCCTTGGATGTACGGCAGCTCTGGAGCCGGCATAATCCGGGGTGGCAGGGTAAGGGTAGCCCAGGCCGGGAACAGGTGCGGGATATCGGTGGAGCTCGTCACGGATATCCCCGGGCTGGCCAATGGCCGCCCTCCCCCTGCACCGACTGGTACAGGACTTACCTGCACCGGTGGGTGCCGGATCTGGGAGGGAAGCAGAGTAAGGGTTGCCGGCTTCCACGCCGGTGGCCCTTACTCTCTGGGTGTCAAACGCACTTTACGGCGCGTTTCACACCCAGCGCCTAGTTGTGCTGGATTGGGCTGAAAATCATACAAATGATCGGCAGGTATGCCTGCATAATTCACTGTGTTGTAGACATGGTGAGACTATGCAATTGTTTGCATTTCCCTACACCACCTATTGACAGACTGCTTAGGTATATACAGTGCGACCCCCCGTATCTGCGGAGGATAGGTTTCTGGGCCCCCCTGCGGATACTGGAAACCACAGATGGGGGAATCCGATCTCCGCACCCATGACCTTCCTTTATGTTCTTAAAAGAACGTGTCTTTCTTTAACAGGTTATTCTTTAACAGAACGCTATAAGTATGCAAGCTTATAGCAACAAGCAGGCAGGCTGCACGAGAGAGAGACATAGAACAGAACGTTTACAGGAACGTAGCAGGTCGTTTCCTATAAACATTCTGTTCTGTGTCCCTCTATCGTGCAGGCTGCCTGCCTGCCTGCTGCTATAAGTTTGCATGCTTATAGCATTCTGTTAAAGAAAGACACGTTCTGTTGAAGAAAAACATGTTCGTTTAAGAAGATAAAGGAAGGTCATGGGCACGCGGGGGCCCATGCGGGGAACCGTGGATCCGTGGATAGGGGGGGTTGCACTATATATTAATCAGGCTTATGGTTTTCTTTTTAGTAGATGGCTACATTTGTTTAGTTATTTTATTGGGCTTTTAAAGAGTGTTCATGCATCCCCCCTCCATCTTAGATTTATTTCTGAAGATAAATACATACTACATCTGTGGTATCTAAACACACCAGAAGAATTCCAGAGCTGTAATGGGACAGTTTCATTATCTCACCTGCTGCCTTCCAGCAGATTGCAGAGCCTTTGGTAAGAGTTCCCTGTGCATTCCTGACCAGATAATACTTTAAGTGTTTCTGTTTCTTGGGCTGAGTGGTCAGTTTAAGATTGATGTGATTGGAAAACTCAGTAAAGTAGCAGAACCCTTTCTTGCCGCAGCCAACACAATTGCCAGAGAAACCTGATGAAATAAACAATAGACAAAGATGAGAAGAGATAAGTGAAATTGCACAGGAATAGCACTTCAAGTTATTTGGAGTGGCTGCAAAGAATGTACTCAATGTTTTTTCCTCTCACACAAAAAGACCCATAAATGTTGCTTGGGTGTCAGTTTTTTCTAAATAAATGTCCACATTTAATAACCATCCTGTCTCTTTAATTTGTAATTTTAATGACATCTTGGAGAGCTTTGAAAATCCCATACCTCTTTGTTAAGTCTGCTAGACAGACGGATCAATAGAATGATGGAAATGGGAAAGAATGACAAATGGATATCACAGGGGCTACAGAATGGCCACAAGCTTAGTTACACGTTTTAGTTTTCATTAGTGGTAACAGCCAGAATAATACAAGACCTGATCATAGGACCGTGCCCCCATATTGGTTTCCAGGTTCTTCAGCCTCTGGCCTGTCACTCCTATTTATCCAGTAGGATTAGACTTTGGGGACACCAGTAAATATTGATTGTCATACATTTGCACAATGATGTGCCAAAAGCTGAATCTTGCACATGATGGTGAATTCACCCAACCAGCTCACCACCTTCTGAAGTGGCTTGAATCAAAGTAGGCCAGGCCTCTCTCTCTCTCTCTCTCTCTCTCTCTCTCTCTCTCACACACACACACACACACACACACACACACACACACACACACACACACACACACACACACACACACACACACACACACACACAGAGAGAGAGAGCGAGAGAGCGAGAGAGCGAGAGAGAGAGAATCTTGACAATAAAGGTTTTCGGGTTTAAAAGCCATGTAACAAAGGATAAAAGTTAAAAGTTCTCCCAAATTTTTTAAGACAACCAAGTTCTTACACTCTCCCAACGTTTCACCAGGTCATTTGACTGGCTTCCTTAGGGGTACAAGTTCAGAAAGCTCTACGAAACCAACGATACAATGGTTCAGAAGCTGCTTTTTATCCCTTGCTTTTTATCATTGGATGCATCTAATTAAGAGATAAAAAGCAGCCCATAGCAGTTGGTACAGTATTATTTTTTTCCCCTTGATGATATTAGTTTTTCTCCATGAAAAGTTCTACTGTTTTACTGAATGGTGAAGAGGACTAAAGAAGAGTGTTTTGTTTGTTACTAAGCCATCACTTAATCCAGGCAATTATATAGAAAGTCCTGTGTTAATCACTGATCAACAGTCCATTCTAGAACATAATCCTATATATGTCTACTCAGAAGTAAGTTCCATTGTGTTCAATAGACTGGACTGCTGGTCTGCGATTAACACAGGACGTTCTAAGTACTGGCCTGGATTAAGAAATGGCCAGCGGGTGGCGCAGTGGGTTAAACCGCTGAATCATGAGCTATCGATCGAAAGGTCAGCAGTTCGAATCTGCGATGGGGTGAGCTCTTGTTGCTTGGCCAGCTCCTGCCAACCTAGCAGTTCCAAAGCATGTTAATGCGAGTAGATAAATAGGTACCGCTTGCGGGAAGGTAAACAGTGCTCCGTGTTCCAGCCGCATGCTACGCGCTGTGGCAAGGAGAGTCATGCTGGCCACATGACCACGGAGGCGTCTTTGGACAACGCTGGCTCTTCGGCTTTGAAATGGGGATGAGCACCACACCCTAGAGTCGGACACGACTGGACTTAATTGTCAGGGGTCACCTTAACCTTTTTAGTTACTCCCAGGAAAGATTCAGCCAGAAAGTCTTACAGTGTGATCCTGGGTAAACGTAGAGCGGTGGAGCACGTGCTCTGCTGCTCTATGCCGTTGCAAATGCGCCATAAAGCACATTTGCGACTACTTCCAAGTAAGAGCCACTGGGGCGAAGGCCAGCGGCTCTTACTTCCCCGATGGACTGTCCTCGCGCCTGCCAGAGAAGGTAAGCCCTGCACCAGCCGGTGCAGGGGGAGGGTAGAACGGGCAGCCCGGGGGGTGGCCATTGGCTGAACTGGGCTGGGGGAGGGCAGGGATATTTGCAGCAAGCTCTGCCAATATCCCGAGCCCTCTCCCAGACTAGTCGGCCTACCTCCCCCCACTCGAATGTACGCCAGCACCAGAGTTGACGTACATTCGAGTAGGCCCATAGGGTCCCAGCCAGCTTGCACGCAGGGATGGTCCTCCCGGGGATGGCCACAGGACACTGTTGCCGGCACTTTAGGCCGACTGTGTATCCTTACACAGGATTGGGCTATTAGATTCAGCCAAAAGGACAAGGAGGTTTGTAAAGGAATGGATTGAAGTCTATTTTTGGCCATATACAGAGAAAGAACCTCGGCATTAAATCCTGCCTTTTGTAAACATCATTCTGTGTTACGAGTTACAGTATATTCCTAAGAGTTCCTGGCATTCTGTTTCTTCTTGGAGGGCTATCTTGAACTACACACTACAACAAGCCAGTGTTTGTCCCTTGCATGCTTGTTTTGTTTTTGTTATAAGAAGTTTGAGGAGGGGAGAGGATTCAGATCAGGAGTATAGTAGAGCAAAGGGAGGGACTAAGGCAAAATTTTCTCCACATTGAGTCCGATCTGATCCCACCCATCCCCCTCGTTTGCTATTTGGGCTTTAAAAAACAAGCACACAAAGGCCAGTATGAACTTCAGTATAAACAGACAATGGATAGCAAATGACAAAGGTAAGCAAGAGGAGTTGTGAACCTCCCCCCCCCTCCCCGGCAGAACTCCTTGCACCCTGAACACTATCAAAAAGGGGAGAATTCGGTTCAGCTGTAGTATACTATAGGGGTACAGCAAGCGCTATGGTCAAAACACCACGTTAATCTTACCAGCAACTCAATAAATGGATGCTTATTCTATGCCATGTCTTAGTTACACACGGACATCTGGACACAGCACATGATAGGGAAGACTGCTCATTTTGTAAGCAAACTAAATAAAACAGTTTTCCATATACATGGTAGATAAGGCAAAGGTCAGGGAGCTGAGCCAACCAGAAGGTGTTCCCATTTATCTCTGTCATAAGGCTGAGTCCATGGGACGGCTAGAGATCAATATTTGTAGTCTGACGGATAAAGACCTTTCACCTCTAGGTCATCAGTTCAAACCCAGCCCACATCAATAGTGACCGAAGGTTGCTACAATCTGATGAGTATTCAGTGGTCTATGTTAATTACATTTGGTTGACTCCACTGGACCACATCTGAGAGATTAGTACCCCCCTCTTGGTTCTATGACATTTAGAGAAGGGAGGCCAAAGACGGGGGTGGGGTGGGATGAAAAATCTGATTGAGCTCTTTTTTAAAAGATATGGTCCATGTCAGGGCTACTTCATTTCCATTTCCATGCTCAGGTTTTGCAGCTATCTATACATACCAGACATGCATGAACTTTATTTCATACAAAGATGTGTGCGATTCAGCCATGTTCTGGATAGCTAATCCTACCGTACATGTGCTATTGAGTACTGTACAATGAGTACAGACTGTTCAGAGAGTAAGGTTGCCTGCTTTGTTGCCTTTAATAGAAACTTGATCTGTAGACATTACCAGAGGATAACATGGTATCTCCAGGATCTGACAAGTTTAACCTGCTGATTTCTGTATGATCGGGAATGGACTCACCTGCCAAACCCGGACAGCATGCCTTTACCCCTGATTCTGGTCTAGCGCCTCGAGGCTCGGCTCCAGTGATGCCGGAAACAGGAGCCGCACAAGGACAAATGGCACAGCTCCCAATTACTCCAGAAAGCATCTCTATTGGCATGGAGAAGGAGATGCTACAGCCACGTATTCAGAGGCTGGGAGGGGTGGGACAGGACTGGGAAAGCATGCGCAGAGAGTGGCAAGGTTTATAAGCACTGCCACTGGCTCATGATGAAGCCCGTGGCCGTGAGCTAGAGTGGAGAGCTGTGATAGGCAGGCTCCTCCCTGCAGGGAAGCTCTCCTGAGGGCCCAGGAACACACAAGGGGCCAGCACTGTGGAGGAGAAATATGGTGTAGCCTTAACCCCTCCCCACACACCCTGAAGTCACAGAGGAGAGTGCTGCCTATGCTTTGCATCCCACATCCCAGATAGGCACCTGGACTCAGCTTCCCTCCAATGTCTTGACAGGCCATGCCTCCCCTCCTCACACCCCTCCTCATTGTAGAAGCTGCTGCTGTTAAAGGCATAGGAGCAAGCAGAGGCATCACTGGAGGGGTGGTGGTACTGTAAGTTCCACACTGTTCCACTCCCCGTTTATTCCCCAGTACAAGGAGGCCCCTCCCCCTAGCCGCTGGAGCCATTTCGTGCGGCGAAGGCAACGGGCAGGGAGTCTCTTGCCCGTTGCCTTCGTCCCAGCGGCCGCACGGAATGGCTCCAATGGTGAGGGGGCGGGGCCTCCTTGTACTGGGGAGTAAATGGGGAGTGGAACAGTGAGGAACTTACAGTACCATCCCCCCTCCAGCGATGCCTCTGGGAGCAGGTCAGACCATTTTTGGTCAGTTAGCAACCCACATGTCAGAAGTGGTCCTCAAACGGGGCAACTGCAAAAATCATCATGTGATGCAAGAACACTAAAGGGTTCACGCTCTTTTGTATGATGCACAAAGACATCCCATAGCCTCCCTGGGTGCAAATGATTGGATGAGTTTCAGTTGTTGATTCCTGAGGGAGTTGATAAAGAGCTTAGAGAAATACAGCTGACCTTCTGCAACAAAAACTAGTAATTAAAATCTGGGCCAATTTAAAAATTAAAAAGAGGGATGCCAGATATCAAATCTGACCTAAAAGTCCTACCACTTGGGGGGGGGGGGTTGGTTGGTCAGTTAATAGTGAAGACAATAAATCTACAGATACTCAGACTCTCTCTAGGAGGAATAATTGGTCAACATTTCATATTTTGTTAGTTCCAAATCATTTCATGTTTTCTCTCAAATAAGCCATGTGGAAAAACCAACAAACTGGGTACCTTAAAAATAATATGCACCTTTTTGTGTTATCAGAATGGGGCTCCCACTGTGGACTTGTGGGGTCCACATTGTTTCCATACTCACTGCCACTTTTTGTGTGGACAAGCAGTATCAGGCAGTGAACCAACAGAGGATGCCACTGCATGTGGACTTCATAAAATGGATATTTTGAGCCTGGGCAGGAAATTTGACCCCTTCAAAACCATCACTTATACCTGCCCTTTGTAGAAAGAGCAGAGCAAAGTAGTATAGTAAAGCTAGAACTTCATTCTGCACCCCAGGCAACAGCCTATAGCACTCTCCATGCACAAATAAGAGAACAGCGCAATTCTGCGCAGTGAAAGGCCAGTGGAGCGAGTGCTAGGGTACTGGAAAGCACTTTCGCAGCACTCTGGGAGTAAGCGGTGCTGGTGTGGAGGCCTGCGCTGCTCACTCCATCCCTTTCCCCCAAGGTGAGTCTTGACTCCGCCAGTGCGGACCACATCCTGCATAGGATGCAGCGGCCGGCCGGTGCATCTTAGGTAGGATTGGGATGCCCATCTGCCCCATCTTCTTATAATCTTGCCCTAAGAAATTTAGCAAACCTCTTAGCAGTGAGCATGGAGATACTCCTAGATTGGCAAAAAGATAACAGAATTCTGCTGAATCCTATTTCCATATCCCGGGCCTGGCCTGCCTTACAATGGAACCTTGGATTTGCGCCGGCAATTTTACCGGCGCACATCCAAGGTGGCCCATTGGGCCTTCTGGGGCTCTACCTAGGAGAAAGGGACAAATGTCCCTTTCTCCCGAGGAGCACAGCACCTCCGCCAGCACAGGCCCAATCTTGGCTAGCATGCAGCGGTCGCCTTAGGCACGCTGCTGCTGCATTCTAGACCAAATTGGGCTGTCTCTCATTAACATAAACATACATAAATAAACTGTGATGGAGTCTTCATTCTCCAGTCAAAATGTTGCAACACGCTCTCTTGTTAACAGATGTCATCACAGCTCTGAAGATATAAGGAAGTATATTTCCTAAATATTTCCTGCAAGGCTTTAAGAAAAAGCTCTCTCGCTCTTTAATGAGCAAAGACCATTTGACAGTTTGGTGTACAAATTACCTTTCCTTTCTTATTACACTGAAATACTTGCATTCAATGGTGGAGGACCAATACATTAAAAACTAGAGTTGTTGGACTAGAACTTTAGACAGAAAATAAAGTTAAATCTCTAAATGAACACAGAGGCAGCAAGCTGGAAGTGCAAAGCAGACTTTTAAACAAAATCAATAAGCGAACCCTATTCATGCCTCACAGGCACATCCTTGGCTTGTCATGAATCTGAGGTAGAAGTCAAAGGGCTACTCAGGAAATTACTAAACTGGCTCTCAGACATGTTTCCTTCTGAGCCTATAGATGCCCCCAGGGCACATCCTCAGACGGACACAGCGCCAGCCCAGAAGTGCTCACAAAACTATTTAAGACACTTTTGGATGGGGGTATGTTTTCCTTTTGTGAACAGATTCCTTCATGGTTACAATCAATACAAAGCAATATGTAGTATGACCCCTTTAGGAAAGTGTGTGTGTAAATATGAAAAAGAAACCCACCCAAGTACATACATAAAATATGACTCCAGGTTACAAATGTCACTGGACACTACAGAAGTACTGTACAGATGATTTATCTGAAGGTAGGACCTGATGTGACCCCCAAAATCACCCAACACCCATCCATCTCCCCATCCAAAAGTGTGCTCCATGTTTTCCCAATCGCTTCTAAACTAGCTCTGCAACAATCTGTGGATGTGCCTGTATGAAAAATATAGCCTCAGAATTCAACAGTAGGTTTCAGTGCATGTGATTGAAGTGGTGATGAGTGCCTCTGAGCATATCCTCATGAAAGTACAGAATATATTTTCCTCCTCCGTGACTAACCACAGACCACACACAGGTTTGATACATGCATCCTTCTTTTTAAAAATTAACTACTACCTCAAAATACAAAATGTTTCAACTTAAATACACTTGTGAGATAGCAATGGAGTACTTTGTACCGAGAGACATAGTTTGGGCATGAGATCATGGATAGTCTCTCAGCCTCAGGTGTCCACCTGAAAAATGGCGATAATAATGGCCTTCATCATAGTTGTGAGTCCAGAAAATGTAAAGGAAAGTTGACACCTGCTACGTTCTTTCAGGTGCATCTTCTGGGGGCAATGGGAATGGATAGGATGTACCCATACAGCATCAGCATTGCAGATTTATAGTCTGTGTCACCCCTAGGACAATCTACTCCAGGGGTGTCAAACATAAGGCTGGATATGGCTCATGGAAGCTCTTTATCTGGCTCACATGATCATTGGGCTCTCCCAGCACCATTCTTTTGGCAGCACCACTTCTGCTGAGGCTCTAGGAGAGATAGAAGGAGGCCTCAGAAGGCAAGGAACACTACAGGGGAAGGGGCAGACCAAGAGGAGTGAGAGAGGGAGACACTGCCAAGATGCTGGGAGAGCCCAATTATCACACGGGCTGCCCTTTCAGCAGCACTGCTTCTGCCAAGGTGTCTCTTCGCAGAGCCCTTGTCAGCTACTGAGCTGCAAAGTGACGCCTCGGCAGAAGTGGCGCTGCTGAAAGGGTGGCCCTCAAGCAGGCACCATGAATAGTATTCGGCCCACTGTATGAAATGTTTGATACCTCTGATTAGCCTTACCAGATCCCCCCCAATGCAGGGGGGGGACAGAAGCGATAGTGGCTGGGACACGGCCGGGATTGGGGGCGTGGCCAGGGGCGTGGACTTCCAGCGAGGCTAGAAGCTCTCCGCAACTTTTGGAGAGTTTCCAGCCCCACTGCATAGTCGCGCGAAGCCGGAAGCTCTCCGAAACAACCCGTGTTCACTCGGGCTGTTTCGGAGAGCTCCCAGTCCCACGCGAATACGCAACGAGGCTGGGAGCTCTCCGGAACAGCCCAAGTAAACTCGGGCCGTTTCGGAGAGCACCCAGCCTCATGCGAGTATGCGACGAGGCTGAAAGACGCAGCGCATTAGCGCTGCGTCTGGGGCTAGTCCCAGCTGGCTGGGACAATGGGGAGACCGGCCGGGAGCCCGGGATTGGGCTCCCAAACCGGGATTGTCCCGGTCAGAACCGGGACTATGGTAAGGCTACTCTAAAGTACCATGGACCGATTTAGTTAGTCCAATTTAGTCCATGCTATTCTAACAAATTCATGGGGAAGTTAAGTGACCACCATATTCTGAATGGGTCCACAACATTCAGATTGACGTTTGCCACAATCAGAGAAAAAAAACCCAACCATATCTTATTTGATTGACTTCTAAACATATTTATTTTCCTGCAAACAAACAAATACTGGGCCAGTTCACATACGTATCATCGCTTGACAGATAGTATATGTGGCCAGCTTAATATTTTTTGTATTTGTGCTCCTCAACTGTAATTGCTTGTAGAAACAAGAGGAATTACCCTCCCTCAGCCACTCTAAAAAAGTGCTGCTTCAAATATTTTACAAAAGTGGCTATTATTATTATTAATTGTTTATTTTATTATTATTATTATTATTATTATGGGTTTAATTAAAAACCCATTTCCTCCCAGCCCACGGGTGTACGCATTTAACTCCAGATGCGTATATACACCCTTGGGTAAAAATGCCTTAAAGCCAGAAGTGGACTGGAAGTGGCCCTTTAAAGCTATCGCAACAGCTGCAGGATGAGGGGACACAATTCAGTGCCAGACAATTTCCACAACTTCTAGGCTTGGCCCTTATAGCATCACCCATTTCAGAAGCTGAAAGCATCGACCCACACACACGTAACCAGACATTCTACCAGCACAATGGGAAGTCTGTGTCAGTTTGTAGTATTCAAGCATGATTACAATGTTTTCAAATATGCATTAAAAGTAGATTGAAGAAGATAAAGCAAAGGTATTAACTGACTTTCTTCTCCATAACTCCATTTGAATGGCTTAATCCTGTTTGAAAATGTGCTGGCTTAGGATGTTATGAAACATGAAATATTAAAACTGTATATGTGTAATCCATAACACAGTTTTGCCTTTTAATATTTATATTATAATTTATTGCTTATCTACTGAAAAATAAAAACATGTTTAAAAATCTTGTGCAAGTACATGGGGTAATGCAAAGAAAATGTGCAACCTGGTTTTATGCCTATTTACTTTGAAGTAAAGCAAGCACCACTGCTCAATGGGGCTTACCCCCAAGCAAATGTGCTCAGGATTGTAACCTTAATTAATATTACCAAATGTTCCTTACTACCCTTTTCTCTTCTGGTTTAGCATGCAATTAACACATATACTACTTCCTCTTTGTTAACAACCTTAGGAACCTTAAGCTGTTAATAGTTCTAGCAGTGAATGGGCTGAGTAGTACAACATTACTGCTTGTATCTTTAAAATGACAACACACGGCTGATTTACAGCTCTTTTAATTCCTTTACAATCACAGGCCAATTGTATTGTGACCCATCAAAGTCAGCAAGATCTTGCAGCAGAACAGTTATTGTTAGATGAAGTTATATGCTCTGCAGCTTCACACAAAGTTGGCTGTAAACTCAAATCCCAAATTTATTTGGACTGAGTTCGCATTGTATGCGTTGGATTTTTTATTGGCAGACGTCTGTCAATCCTTGTTGCCTAGCAATATTGCTAACAGTAATCCTAACAGCAGCTACATTTAGGCGGCAATTCAATGCACACTTACCAGGGAGGAAGTTTCACTGAACTTAGTGGATCTTACTTTCAAGCAGACTCACATTGCACTTCTCTAATGTATAAGGATTTGGTATGCTGCAGAAAACTGTTTCTGCATTTGACAGAGAGCACACTTGAAGCGCATGGAGCAATGTTAGTTTCTTCAAAGTTAAATACAAGACCCAACAACTGACTTTGCAAGATCTAACTTCATCGCCTTGTTCAGTGCTATTCAAGTCTCTTTCAGTGTGTTGATTGTGGACTTGTGCCACTAAGACGTCTAATTCTAATGCAGAGGCCCAACAGTCACACATTTTCATCCATCCATCATAACTGTAGCCCACCTTTTCTCCAAGGAACGTAGGGTGACGTACAGAAGATTTATCCTCACAACAACTCTGTAAGGGCAGACTGACCCAAGGTCACTCTTCAAAACCTGTCTCCCCAGTCCAAGTCCAAGTTTAAATTTGTTTAGTCCACACTGACTTTAAACAGACTGAGCGTGCACGAGTGAATGTGCACAAAACTGCAGTCTCACAGGTTTTATTTATGAAGAGAAATCTTTCTATTTAACCATAGAAAACATTTTCCTTGTGGAATTAAAAACAAACAAACCTCCAACACCACACACTTACTTGTACGTGAAGCCCACTGAACTCAGTGGGGCTCACTTTCAAGTAAATATATATATAAGCTAGAGCTGCAACAAGGCTGTATCCTAAACCCTTTACTTGGAAGTAAGTTTCATTGAAATGAATGGGACCTACATCCCAGCAAATGTATCTAAGATTGGATTTTAAGACAAAGTGTCCTTCCAGGGTTAACGACCAACGTACTGATGTATAATATAAAATTTAGATGGCATGATTCAGAGAGAAGAAGGACTCCCTTCCATTTATGAATTTCATAACTAGTTATACCAACAGATTGCTAGTGCTGACTGCACTGTGGAAAAGGAAAGAAATAGTCATATATATCAGCATAAGGTGAGATAAGAGACAGCTGGTGGTGGAAATGTGCAGAAATAATCCAGTAAGTCAAGGTGTAGTTCAGGCAACTGTAATGCAAACTGACCTGACAATGACTTTAACCTTGGACTAGAGTCAAGGCATTCTCACAGGATAAGCTGCAATGCAGCACTTGCAACACAGTGGCTCACTCTGTACTTTTTCCAGCAGAAGTCCAGCCAACTGCAGAAGGTTAGATGGTTCAGAAATACCCGCAAGTCTACAAGTGATCAAAATGAGATCTGCTAACCTGCCTCTTTCCCTTTACAGCAAAATATAGCCCCTCCCCCCCACCCGAATACCCTCTGCTTGATATGATCACCACCACTTACCTAACAGGGCATTGCGTCCATGGTCATCGGGCAAGAATCGCTTGTCGACCGCACAAACTAAAAGGTGATCAGGCAAATTTGGGGACTTAGCGCCAACAAGTAAAAATCCAGAAGGCACTTCAATTTGTTCGTTAGAAATAGATACTAGTCTCAAATCTTTCCCAGCCTGACAGAAACCTGGGGAGGACAAACACAGCAGTTTAATCAACAATATAGAATACTTTTGGCCTGACAGAATACCCTTTAATATTTTGTGTGTTTATAGGTAGCAAGGAAAGCACCATGCTCAAGATGATGTGAAAAACACCACCACCTAATCTTGAAGGAAAGTTCAAGCTAGAGGCAATGCGTCTTTTAGCACAGAAAAATAAAATGACAGTTCTTACAAAGGGCATTTAGCACTACACATCTCTGTCTTTTAATGGAACTACAAATGTTTAAAGGCTACCGGCACCATCCAGTAAGGGAGAGAGAGCTGTGCGCAGAAGCAGACTTCCATATATGCGACTGTATACGGATCTGGATGCACAACATCATCCATACTGAGTGAGGCTCATCTAGGCCCAATTACATTGTCCAGATTTGTCTTTTGACACAGAAGGGGATGCATTACTCCATGTAAGGTTGTTAGTTGTTGCACATCTCTAGTTACATGTGACTAGAGCTGGTGTAGGGCGTTTGTATGGGATGCTAACTGTTGAACAAAAAAGACTGACACTTAGGCCAAGCGTCACGTGATGCTAAATGTGTCAGCATGTAATTGTGGTTTAGGTCTACTGATGTGTAGCAGCCACACAGGGCTTCAATCTGGATCAGGACCACCTGCTCAAAGGTAGAGGGTATTCAACTCTGTACCTCCGCATGCTGTCTTCCGACTGAAAATCACCTCTCCAAAGAGGCTATTTGTTACAATTGAATTTTTAGGGTTAAATAGCAGCTTTTCAGCTGCTAAAGATGCTTTTCAGGGAAAGACAGGACATGGAAGTAAAGAACTGAGCACTGTCTACCTCCATGTGGTGGTCCTGATCCAGCCTTCGTGACTACTACACACAAGCAAAATGGTCGGCAGATGCACACTGCCACATTTAGTGTCGTCGTGTGTAGCTTGGCCCTTAGGCTTTTCTCTAGACTTAGTTTCATCTCTGATGTAACTCAGGAGCAGTACACTGAGAAGTGATATTTGCCCTCCACGTTCACACTTGATAACATGGATGTCGTTAAAGCATTCCTTAAACGAGCATTCCTCGTTAAAGCATTTTGTAGTGACTTTTCCACCTAGCAGTAAAGTAAACTATGGGTATCGCGGGTCCAGCAAATTTTGTTGCATTTCTTTTCACTTCAACTGATCTCTTGAATGTTCTCCTTTTCTCAGCACTAATCTTTCTGACTTGTGCACTGCCAGAGGCGTCACTAGGTTTCATGTCACCCATGGCGAGAACTCATCACATCACCCCCATAATGGGTATCACTCACCCCACCCCCTCATCATCGCCCCGCCCCTGTGCTATTTTTGCCTTCAAAGCTAGAGGGTTTTTTATACCAGAATTTAAAAAGTTTAAGAAAACGCATCCACCCAAAACATGAGCTGGCTTTTACTGAGAAAAGATGAGAGGTAAAGAGCAGAGGCATCACTAGGGTTTGCATCACCCGATGCGAGAGCTCAGCACATCACCCCCATGATGGATCCCAGAGGTAAATAGGGAGAAACAAGGTTGGGCTGAGCTGGGTTTTACAAAAGATGCCCATCAGGCAGGACTATGTATTTCTACAGATTAATTCTGGTCAGTGTGGTGTCACCCGGTCCAGTAACTCATGATGTCACCCCCATTAACTTTACTTATTTGAATATATAACAGTACAGATCACCCAACAAATCAGTAATCAACACAGCTCTCAGAACAATCAGTCTCATTGGTCTGTTTTGAGTTAAGGAAATCCACTATTTGTTACCGTACATAAGGCAGTTTAATGTTTCCGGTTGTTTGGCCATAACGTTTGATGGAATACAGATAATTCAAATCAGTTTGTTTCATTGCATTCTACATGAAATTATGCTGCTATTATTCGTAAATACAAAGTTTTAGAATTTTAGCCACTAGTGGTGTCGCACATCCCTGAGGGTGTCACCCGGGGCAGTCCACCACCACCCTAGTGACATCACTGTGCACTGCATATGTATGGAGGCAAAGAACCGTACACTGCCTACCTCCGTGCAGTGGTAGACACCACAATCCTTCAAGATTGTTAGCTTAAACACACACACCCCAAATCACCAAGGATCCACAATTGCATCCATGTTGTTCTGGTGCAGTGCTTAAATGTGTTGATGCGGCTATATATATGCATGAGATTACAAGGGAGACTGTCCCTGCAATCCTATGTATGTTGACTCCAAAGTAAGTCTCCATTTCTGTGCTCAATGAGGCCTACTCCCAAGAAAGTTTATAAGGGATTGCAGCATGAGCTGTGCCAGTTCAAAAACAACTTCTACAAATTAAAATAGCAGAAGGAATGAAGAAACGGCTACATAATGTTTGCACATGGAATTTTTTAAAAACACTTTCAAGGGGCAAAGCTTCAATAATGAAGGAGAAAGGAGTGAATAAATGAGCCAACTTATTTAAACAGAGGAAAAAAAAAGACTCTGATAATTCAGTGGATAATTCAGCTATAAGAAGGATCAGCAGAAAATAATTTTTGTTAATCTTTTTCAAAAGATTTCTGCACCATCTTTCTCAGGCAAATCACCCAACGCAGGAACAAATTCCGCTTTTAAAAAAATGGCAAGGGAAAACAAGCTCCAATAATTGAAAGCACACTGGAAGGACAATGGCAAGGCTGAGCCGACAGCGAGAGACATTTGTCCAAACATAAGCCAGAGACATCACAAGAAGGTTAGTACCCCCTTAACGAGGTCCTAAATTTCACATGGAGAAACAGGAAATGGAGCAGTGATCAGAGACAATAAGTGGCGAGACACGGGAATAAGGTCGAAGTCTCTCCAACTTCATGCACTCTTTTCAATGACAGACCACTGCACACAAATGAGCAAGCACAGACATGCACTTGACACATTTCTTTTTTAAAATTATTTATTACAGTACTTCACAGAGATGCTAAAAGTTCTAAAGAAATAGCAAAGCACAACATCAAAATGGGATTTTAGTGGGATAACCAGTTTCATGATGGCATCCCCTTGAAAGCTGAAGAAATAGCTTTTCTAGTGGCCCAATTCTATGTCCAGCCAGCCCATAGCATGCCGTGCTGCCAACAGGGTGTGTCCTGCTATGGAGGGGGGAGCACTAGACAACCCAGGAGAGGTAAGTAAAAAATATTTTACTACTGTTTAAAAATAAAAATATTTTTTACTTACTTTCCCATAGGCTGCTGGCCTTCAATGGATCTCCTTGGACCAACACTAGCTATTTATCTGGTGTAAGTCCGAGGAGCATCAGAGGGCATGTTAGGCCAGGAAAAGGGGGATAGGATCTTGGCATGCGCTACTGCGGAGATCCTGCCCCCTCCCGCCCCTGGTTTGGCTCAATCCCTGCCCCGATCATCCCCTGAACTACCCCTACAGCCACCTTACCTGCTCTGGCAGGGCATCTAGGAGCCACTGACACACATGTCTCGGTCGTTTGCACCAGGGACTCCAACGTACACAACAGCGGCATGGCTTTTTCCACCACTGGAACAGAGCTTACGCTGACGGATTCCAAGATCCGTCAGCATAAGTCCAGTATTGGATTGGGCTGCCTGTTATTTCCCAGTAAAAACTGAAAACACTGAACTGATCAGTATAAAAGAAAATAAGAACATTGCTTCCACTTCATATCAAACAATTTTGACATGCAATTGCTCATTTAGTACTAAATACTGAACTTACTATTTGAAATAACCCGTTACAGTATACCTTATTTACACCATTCATAATCTAAAATGTCGTTTTGATGCACATTTTCACTACTTACAATTGCACCACAGTATTTTTCCCCAAATTAGAATCTTTTAGATTATTAGAATTTTCCTATGAACCTCAGTTCAAATTAATTAAAAATAAAGTTGCAAGACCAATTAATGCATATGACAGTTTGTTTGTTCAATAAAGACTGAGAAAAAAAACATGACGAACAGGAGGTGGTGGCGCGAGGTGGCGGCAGCATTTCAGCCGGCCGCCAGAAGAAACATTCCCGGTTGCCGGGGGCAGCTGGGATGGACCCCGGAAACCAGGACTGTCCCGGTTTGGATCCCGGAAACCAGGAAAACTGGGACGCATCCTGGTTTTTCCAGGATGGACGGTAAGCCTATTCATAAGTCACAAACCCCACCTAGGTCTCTAGACTCTCTCACTTGTTCTCTTTTCTCAGTGCTTGTTACTCCCAAGTACAGCAAGTATGCATAGGATTGCAGCCTTAACCTCTCTTCCTGCTGTACCCCTCCCTCTTTCTCTCTCCTCATTCTGTGTTTCCACTTTTCTAGAACTTTCCCTTCTGCCTTATCTTCGCAGGTCTCTTATAATAATCAACTTTTTAAAAAACCCAGCATTTTATATTCAGTGTTGAAGAACATAAAAATTGCCTGCCCTTGCTGGATCACAGGCCCATCCAATCCAGCACTAGCCAGCCAGATGCCTCTTGGAAAGTCCAAAAGCACTGCAGGGCATGAAGGCAACACTCTCTGCTGCAACAGGCTAATACAGCTGTCCTTCTGCAATTTCTTCATGTCCCAGTTTTGCAAGCAACCTCTACGTTGCAGTTAGAGTCAGAAATGCACTAGACATATAGGAACCATGCTTCTTGCCTCTAGCAGACATGCCTGTGAACACAAAGGCGGCACCATGCAATCCAAGGCCTGCCACTCGACAACTAGCAAGGCTGATATTGAGCTGTTAGTGATATGATGGAAGAGCATCATGTTTAGTCATCCCAAAAAATGCAGTGGCCATGCTCTTGTCGCTAAAGTCACAATCTTTGAATTCTAGATGTAAGAGTTTTGCAGTAGTGCTGTTGGCTATAAGTTATAACCATACAGTATTATTTCAAACATGATTTTCAAACGTGTTTCACTCAGGGGCAGGAGACGTGGAGTGCCATGGGAGGCCCACTGCAAGGTTTTTCTCCAGTAACCTGGAACCATCTTGTCTTTTGCCTGAGGCAGCAAAGTGTTTGGGCCAGCCCTGAGCCTTGCCCTTGGCAAACTACACTTTTGGGCCCCAGTGGCGTCGCTATGGGGGGGACTGGGGGGATGCAATGCCCCTGGGTGTCTCCTCGCGAGGAGAAGCTGTGGGATTTTAGCACTCTGCAGCTGCTTTTTTTGCAGCTGGAGGGCTGCGTTTACAGCCATGGAGCAGAAACGCACCCAAAATGACATGTTTTTGGTCCCCTCCCATCTGCCCTGCACCCTGGAAGCCTTCCGGGAGTGCAGGGGGTGGGGCAACCCTGGGGCCCACAAAATGCGTCATCGCCCCCCCCCCCTTGGGGCCTGGCTAGTGATGCAACTGTTGGGCCCCATTTTGTTCTGAAGAACCAACTCCCAGGCATTTATCCAAAGAAAACTCTTTGCCTGTGGACTCCTGTAAAATTAGCTACCAAGCTGCATGGATTTCTTACCATCAGTAGTACAACAGCCCTCAGGAGGTGGCTTCATTTGATAAATGGTGGGGGGACTACTTGATTCTGAACCTTCCTCTTCTTCCTCTTCTTCTTCCTCGTCCTCATTATCCCCTCTACCACCTGCTAAAAGGTATTACAAGCACAGAGAGCAGATAATTGCACATGCAGATTAGAGCAACTGCTTTGGCTTTGTTAATAACAGCCATCCCACACTCTTCCTGATAGTTGCAGTTATCAAACACAAGCATGTGGATTGTTCTCTATTTTACCACATGCGCAGCTAAACCACAAACCTGAAGCCAAGCAGGGAAAAGAAGGACGCACGTAAGTTTCACTGTAACATGTGGATAAGCTCTGCAAGGCCCAGTTACAGAAACAGTTTGTGTATATTTATACCTCATCTCTCAGTAACAAATAATTCAACTCGCAACTGAATATACGAACCATTTCTGTCAAGATGCATAGCATGTAAGATTATGATGTATGAATGGGGACACTCATTTCAACACATGCAAGTAATCACTTGAAGCTACAGTCACTGAGTGACAAACGTGCTTGTGTGAACTCAACCTCAGGTCAACAGTCCAGTTTTTAAAAAATGTATGTAATCCCCGATTGCCTATCCAGGGGTTATGTGGATTGGCCCTATATTTCTGTCATGTGCGATTTGGTTATGGACAAAAAGCATTGGAACAGGGAAGCAATTGCACCCTAAGGATTGTACCATACACAGTAACCATCACCCCCAAAAGCAAATGTGAAACAAATTGAGGGCCTGATCCTGTTGAGCACAGAGCTCAATAATAGAGCCCAGTTTACCCTGTAGTACTCTGGCCAATGTGAGCACAGAGGTACATGCAAAAGTACTGGTGTGAGGAGGCTTCCCGTATTCCCATCCAGCACCACCTCCATGTGCCATGGAAAGAACTCAAGTGAGTAGATAAGTGGAGGACACAGGAACCTTGCATTCCCTTGCACTGTCTGTCCAAACATACACCCTGCACTTATCACGCTAATGGACAAATGGGAAAATTGTGCTCAAGCGAATCAGAAGAACCCTCCCCCTGCGCCACCAATCGAAATCTTCAAGCAGTATTTTTTTGAGAGGCCTGCCGTATCTTCTTATTTGTAGAAAGGCTTTTCAGGCCTCTGAGAAGCACACGCAGAACCCTTTAAAAGCAAACCATTAAAAAACCCAAGATTTAACAAAATCAAAATGTGCATCATATTTTACATGCTTGCGATAACCAAGGTTAGCAGGATCATTTTGTTTTTAAATGAGGACCAAAAGCAAAGAATGAGGACAACATTGACTTACAGCTGTTGTGGAACCAGAGTTTGAATTAAGCATAAGCCATACCTTATGAATTAAACAGACGTTCAACATAAATTAATGGAAGAGAATATAGTTAACTTGATAGAAAGCAGTTACCATAAATTATGAATAGGCCAAAGAAATCAATGAAAACAGCTGCAAAGCAAAAAATAAAAATAAAAAATCAATGCACAATCTAAAAAATCCTAAACCATTTAATGTTTCAAAAAGTAGTTGTTTTGCTGAGTGATGTAGCAAGATATCTACAGGCTACTGTCTTAAGTGTGTCCTTTTGTTTGAAATCCAAAGGCATTTTCTAAAAAGCTTCAGTGAATAAGCCACATTTTAATTCTTTTAGTGACACAGCTGAGGAACATGGCAAACAAACATTTTCAATGTTGCAACAAACATTATTGTTCTTTCAACCTACAATCATATCAATAAAAAAGACAGACTGCAGAGGAAATTGTAGCGAGCACTGAAGAGCTGTAAGTCCACACTGTGTCTTTGTTAACTGCCATGTTTATAAGACCTTCCTGGGGGGGAGAATTAATTACCACAACCTCAGGAAGGAGTGAGGATGGATTCTGAGACAGGCCCAGGAGACAATTACTGCAGCAATGGGGGTGTAGATTGTACAAGCAGAGATGCAGCCGTTTGCTGGCAGCAAGAGAACAATTTCCCCTTCTGCCTGTGAAGTGAGGTTGCCAACTGACCAGAAAAAAATCCTGCCTTTTTTTAAGGGGAAATTGCCAGGAAAACACACACAGACCCTGTCATTTCCTCCTCAGTCTTTCCCCCCCCCCCTTTACATGTTTCAGCCTTCACATATTAAATGAAGACCCAGATTTTTATGCTGGTTTCGGGTCTGCTACCAAATCCGCCAAATGAGCCTGGATTCACCCCCAATTCCATTTCCAGGGCTGCTTGGGCTGCCACCTCCTAGAGTTTCTGCTCCCTGGCACTGCCAGAATTTGGAGCCCATCTTCTCATGGGAAAAAGCAGACAGTTCTCACAGACACAGAGAGCGCATGACTCAGATGGCTGAAACCCAGGCCTAGCAGGCCCTAAATGGCTGACAGACCATATAGGCCACATTTATAAGTACGGTAATACAAATCTTTATATCAAATCTTTATATGTCAGTCTTTATATCAGGGATGTGCAGTCGGAGGAGAGGGGGAGGCAGAGCAGCCTCACCAAACCCAACAAGTAAAAAAAAGTACCTTGCCTTTCTGCGCTGCTCCGGCCTTTCCAGTGCAGTCAATGAGTTAAGCAGCACACACACACACACACACACACACATACATTACAATACATGAGAGCTGCCTTAGGCTGTGTTTGTTTTTCTCATAGCAAATAGGAAGAAGTGACGTTTTTAGCATTCCTCCAGTCTAGATGCTCATTTTAAAAACGACAAAATGGTGAATTACTTTAGTTCAGGGTGCTTTTGTGGCATTAAATATTTATTTACAAGACCTGGATGAGAATCTGAAGATGAGGAAGTGTTGCTGCAAGCCACCTGAGCTGTTCTGAATGAATCCTGTGCTGCATTTGTTTTTCACCTCCCAGCGCTAGGATTGCTGTAGAGCTGGGGGGGTTTCTAATTCTACTACACTCAGATCACGTTCTTTCTTCACATTATTTTTCTAGCACGCTTGCCACACTAGCAATTTGAGAAATATGAACTACATGTATACACACACACACACACACACACACACACCTCATAACAAAATAGTACAATGAGGCATTTGCTTTGTTAAAAAGCACAAAATAGTGCTTTTTAACAAAATAGTATAATGAGGCATTTGCAAGAGGGTTCTGTGGAAATATTGTCTAATATGTTTTATGCATTGCCAAACATCAAGACTTGTAAGAACACTGAATAGTCAGCTACACTACAACTACAAATTCTAAGGCTGCAATTTATGCATGTTTACTTGGGAGTAAGTTTCAATGGACTCAACAGGGCTTACTTTCAAGTAAATATGTACAGGATTGCTTTGTAAAGGTTGCATTCCATTTACACAAGGAGGGGAGGAGCAATTTTTGCGGATCTCCCTTTTCCTCTGCTTTTCCTTTTCCATTCATTGAAGATCTTAGAGCTTTACGTTACATTACATAAAATCCCATTCATTTCAGTGCAGCTTATTTC
The DNA here is from genome assembly GCA_026170595.1 of Plestiodon gilberti rubricaudatus. NCBI lineage: Eukaryota > Metazoa > Chordata > Lepidosauria > Squamata > Scincidae > Plestiodon > Plestiodon gilberti. The sequence continues at coordinate 119,744,260 of JANXHW010000001.1, read as the reverse complement.
TGCCCTGAGTAGAAGTATTACAATTATTGTTCTTTTTCCATTAAGATAAGGCAACTACTGTGCAGGAAAGTGCAGTTTTAGATTCCAACTTGTGTAGAAGTTCAACAGGGGCAAAAGCTCCTGTTAACAACAGACCCTAACAGTGCAATTCTATGCACACTTTCCTGGGAGTAAGCCCCATTGAACACAGTGGGATTTGCTTCTGAATAAGCATAAGCATGCATACGATTGCACTGTAAGGCTATGATCTTATATACACTTATTTAAGAGTAAGCCCCATTGACATCAGTGAGATGCAGATCTAAGTAAACATGCCAATTGGAGATTACTCCTTGAACTGAAATCCCTATTCCTCACTACCAAGCTCAAAAAGTACATAAACGCAGAAAAACAACACATAGAGGCCAAATTCTCACTAAGGCAGTAAACCAGTGTCTGGTCTGCATCACTTCAAACTGCAGGTTCGAGGTGTTCATACAACTGAATGATCAGATTTGCCACTTCACTGAGACCCAGGCCATATTTCTGATTCTTCTAAAATAAATGCAACGGCCACAAACCATCACTGAATTAGACTTGTGAATCTAAAACTGCATTGTGGCTTAAATATGCGTGATGCTCTCTTGACTAACACACAAGGAGCAGGTTCAGAGTTTCTTTGAATGAAATGATCAAAGCAACATATCTTACCTTCTAGGGATGAAAGCTGCTGCTCAGCTTCCAAATACAGCTGTGAAAAAACTGGCCTGGGGACTAGATTGTTTGACCGGAGTGAGGCCTCAATGGAGTTATGCAGCACTTCTTCAAAGCGGGTTGTCTTCAGCTGCCCAGCATAAGAATTTCCCATCTTCTTGAGGCAAAAGTGTTGAGAGGTTTTTTTTTAGTCCACATAAAATGAGAGAGCAAGAGAGAGGGGGGAAAATCAGCGTTTCTGCTCACACAAACCAAGGAAACACATGAGAACATTGCATTTCTTATGAGACTCACAGCCCAATCTTGTCTAGCTAGACGCGACGACGCACATAAGGCGCCTGCTGCATCCTATGCAGGATTGGGCCTGCCCCGGCGCAGCTGGCAGCCTCCTCGGGGTAAAGGGATGTTTGTCCCTTTACCCCGAGTAACATACCAGCCGCCCCGATGGGCCTCCTCAAATGCACACCAGCAATTTTGCTAGCGTACATTTGAGAGGCCCGTATAAGGCCCAACAGGCTCAAAAAGGGGGATAGGATATGTCGAAGGAGGCCTCTGCTGATTCCTCCCCCTTCCCGGGCCCAATCCTTCAATCCCACCCCCGAAACAATTTATTCCACCCTCCACCCACCCCTCCGCCGCATGGCAGGACCTTGCGTGTCCGCCACGGCACTGCTCTGTTCTGCAGTGCCGGAGGAGCAGCGCAAGCCTCTCCGCCAGCGCCACTTACTCTCTGGGTGCCTTAGGGCACATTTGCGACACCCTAGACCAGCGGAGTGGTTCCTCTGCCGGTCTCAGGCTAGATAGGATTGCACTGTCAGTTTCACATTGTTATTGCCAACAAGGATGGAAAGTAGAGAGATCACTGAACAGACGCTGCAAAGAAATGACAGCAAGTTATATGAGATCTTTGCAATTCACCAGAAAGGCACCTTTGTGAAGATGTTGCTAGAATATAGAATATTATAGATGTTGAGGAGGGAGGAACTACCTAGGAGCTACCTTGGGACCCTTTTTACTTTTGCTGCTGCAACATGGTTGTTGTTGTTTTTAATTCTAATCTGCTCTGTACTCTCTTTTAATTGTATTTTAATATTTGAATTTTAATTGTAGATGGTGGTTTTAATGTTTTTTTTTTTAAATGATGTATTGGTTGTTTTGTTTCTATATGTTGTTGTACACCACTCTGAGTTTTAGAAAAGCGGTATAGAAATATTTTAAATAAATAAATAGAAATCGGAGTCAAGATAGAAGCTGTACTGTGGAGCACGTTGCCAACAATGCACAGAGCGCTCTGTGTCAGTGGCCATTTTTCAAAGCACAGACCCCACCGCGCCCACTGGTCTAAGAAGGTAAGGCAGTGGGGGGGGGCTGGGAGAGGGGAGTGAAACTAGGGAGGGATGGGGGAGGAAACGTGGCAGGGTGGCTGCAGGAGAAGATGGTTCTGGCGGTGATGGCATGCACTGGATCCTATCCTCTTTTTTTGCAAGCCTCCTCGGACTTGCACCAGCTACAGAGCTGAAAACCATTGCAAATTTGAGACAACTCTTGTAACCAAACTTGGGGGACTGGGGGCAGGGAAAGACATGTTGATGACCCTGAATGTGCAAGCTGAGTAATAAAATAACACCAGGAAGTTTGACATGCTGAGGCCTCATTTTCTTGCGCCACTGAACTCTGTTATCTGCAGCACAGATTTATGCCTTTCGGTTTCTCTCAAACAGAAGTGGGTGGCACAGGGTGAGGTTTCAGATGCTTGTGAAATTCCAAACGATGATCAGAAACTGACTGGCTCTGTTCAAAAGGCCCCAGGTACCAGGCTATTCTTACAGCATCACTACTGATGAATCAAAGGAAACACTGCCACTCAGGGTGGAAAGATCCTGAGGAATTATTCCAAAGAAAAGCAATTTAAATCCAAGTGATGAAAAGGGGGGGGGGGAGAGAAATAAAGGCCATACTGGAGCTGATTGGCCACAAACAATATGCCTACCTTTTAAAAAGCAGGTTAAACTAATTCACATTGATTACCCCTTATCTGGACATCTGAAATCCAGACTATTCCGAAATCCAGACATTTTGGGGCTATTTTTTTAAAAACAAACTTTTTCCAGCACCTGGCTGGCATAAGCGTAAGGCATACTAGAGCATAAAATTATTAAAAATATTGTATAAAATTACACCTTATAAGGTGTATACAAGACATAAATGAATTTTGTGTTTAGACTTGGGTCCCATCCCCAAGACATCTCATTATATTTATGCAAATATTCCAAAATCCAGACAAATCTGAAATCCAGACAACTTCCCGTCCCAAGCAGTCTGGATAAGGGATACTCAACCTGTATAATTGATCACACAATGCAGCTTTGCACAGTAAAAGAGAAGACCATCCTTTTCTTCCTTTTACTACAAAAATACTGTAAGAACTACACAGATAAGAGTTAAGCCAGTGCAAGTTTATTTATTTATTTTTCACATTTTTATACCGCCCTTCCTCCAAGGAGCTCAGAGTGGTGTACATATTTCCTCCCCTCCTTTTTGTCCTCACAACAACCCTGTGAGGTAGGTGGGGCTGAGAGATAGTGACTGGCCCAAGGTCACCCAGGAAGCTTTGTGGCTGAGCGGGGATTTGAACCTGGATCTTCCAGGTCTAAGTCCGACTCCCAAACCACTACACCATCCAGCAGTTCCTCTGCTGCCTCCAGTGAAGTACATAAGAAGAGCCCTGCTGGAGCAGGCCAAAGGCCCATCTAGTCCAACTTCCAGTATCTCACAGTGGCCCCCCACCAGATGCCTCAGGGAGCACACAAGACAACAAGATACCTGTATCCTGTCGCCACTCCCTTGCATCAGATTCCAACTTAGATTCCACAGTCAAACAGTCAACAATGTTCTTGAGGCACCTGCCTGCCTCGTTTTGACGGATTCATTTCAATGTATTCAACCTGAGGACATGGGCAGATTCCTTGGAGGTCTGAGTCTGACCACATGCCTGCTTGACGCTTGCCAACCTGGCCGCTTAAAGCAGCCAGGGGGGCTGGCTATTTGGGTGGCGAAGGTGGTGAATGCCTCATTCTGGGAGAGCAGTTTTCCATCTGACCTCAAGGGGGCTGTTGTTTGACCGTTGTTAAGAAACAACCAAAAAAGCCCCCTTTGACACCGTCATTTTAGGTCAGTGTCCAACTTGCCATTCTTGGGCAAGGTAATTGAGTGGGTTGGTGTGACTGAGCTCCTTTTTTCTGGGTGATGTCAGTTACTTATCTTGATCTTTCCCAGCCTGGTTTCAGGAACTAAAACAGCCTTGGTTGCCCTGGTTGGCCATCTACACCAGGAACTAGACAGGGGTAGGAGGACTCTGCTGGTTCTGCTGCACCTCTTAGCGATGTTCGGTACCATCAACCATTGTATCCCTTTGGTCCATCTTGCAGGGATGTGGTTAGGAGGCACAATGCTAAGGTGATTCTGCTCTTACCAGGAGGTAGGCTGAGGGATCACTGCTTGACTCCTTGGCCTGCAATTCCACAGGGTTTCATCTTGTCCCCCATGCTATTTAATGTCTATATGAAACTGGGAGACATCACTGGGGGGTTTGGAGTGTGATGCTATCAGTATGCTGGCGACACCCAACTCTACCTCTAATTTCCACTTGGTACTACCGAGATTGTGGAGGACCTGATCGGTACCTGGCAGCTATGAAGGACTGAATGTGGACTAATAAATTGAAGTTAAATGCTGGTAAGACAAAGGTGCTCTTGGTCAATAAGAAGCAGTTTCGACGATGGGTTTAAGGCGTTTTTACCGAAGGGTGTATCTATGCAAAAGGAGTTAAATGTGTATACCTGTGTGCTGGGAGAAAATGGGTTTTAAAGTCTGTTCTGGATGAGGATGGATGTGCTCCCCTTAAAGGACCGGCTTCGTAGCTCAAATGTGCTCCTGGGCCTGGCTTTTCTCCTGCTACACAGGTAGCTGTTGTGGCCAGGAGTGCTTTTGCCCAGCTTTGGCTGGTGCACCAGCTACGGCCCTCCCTGAGGAAGACAGAACTGGCCACAGGGATCCACACCTTGGTCACATCTCATTTGGACTATTGTAATGTCCTCTACTTGGGGCTGCACTTGAGTAATTATCTACTTGTGGCTGCACTACACAGGTACTGGAAGCTTCACCTGGTGTAGAATGCAGTAGACAGGGTACTTTCAGGCACCAATTGGCCTGCACATATGATGTGAGTGCACTGGGTGTACACAATGTACTGAGCTGCACTGACTTCTGGTATGCTTCCAGGCACAATGGTGCAAACAAGGTGCTGGTCATTGCTTATATGTTATAATGGACATGGCTTGGCTCCAAGCTACCTTAAGAACCACCTCCTTCCAGGTCAATCTGCCTGCATGCTGCCATCATCACCAGAGACCCTGCTTTGCATTCATGCTCAGCTGAGGCCTGATTAGCAGGAATGTAGAATGGGGCCTTCTTGGTGGCAGCCTCACAATTTGGGAATTCTCTCCCTTGAGATGCCCAGTTGGCCCTGGCACTACCACTTTTCAAGTTTTTCAATGTAAAAATGTTGCTGTTGTTCCATTAGCCTTTTTCAGATTTGTTTTTGCTATCTGTTCCTTTGCTTACTCCCTGTCATTTGTTTGATTATTTCTTTTCATTGCTTGACTGATTTCTTAAAAACTGATTTGCAGTGAACTTCCAGTAATCTGGCACCGTTGGGACCTAGCTGGTTCTGGATTATTGGATATGCCGGAGTAGTCCACTGAAGCCTAAAGGAAGAAAAAGAGTTGAAAGCATCCTATCATGAATACCAGGCACTGTGTATGCAGCATAACCGGGTTCTTACAGCAGTCCTGAAGGCATGCAAGCTACATGAGCATTGATCACTCCATTCATGCAACTCTCCTGTATGTGTTCTCCAGCCCTATTTCCAGCTCTGAACAGTGAATATACCAGTGTACAACAGAAACCCCAGTTAGCAAGGACAATCAGACTAGACATATCATTCACAAACCATTTCATCTTTCGCTTGCTTCCCCATAATGAAAATGTTTAGAGCTGAGGTGCAGCAACGAGCATGCCAGACTAGCATCAGGCAGATCCAGTTTCAACAGCCCTTTCAGTCGTCATGAAGCCTTGTATGAAACAGCCATCCATCAGCATAAGTATCCTGGTTCATTCTTTTCCAAATGTCTGTCTACAGAATGCATTGGATTTATGCTGAACCATCATAAGGCAGTTTCATTGGGCAAATCTACAGTAATTGTCAGCTTGTTCTGAATGTGACACACTGTGAAATGGTCATACAAATCTGCCCTTCCCTTCTTCCAGATCAATGTCTTTAGGATTGGCCTGCACATTTGGCCTGTACAGACATTTGTACAATGAACACACACAGCCCAATCCAACGTAAGGATCTGCTGGGTGGCTGAGGCCGCCTGCCGGATCCTGAGCTCCGCCGCGGGAAGCCTGCAGCAGGCAGCCCGTGGCGGAAAGTCTACTCGGGGAAGGGAATGCTTGTAACAGCGGCTGGAGCCAATAGGCCTCCTCAAAATTCGCCAGCTGGCGGAAGTCGGAGGAGGTTGTGTAACGGCCCAGCCGCCCGGCGGGGACCGGGATATGGTGGGAGCCATGCCCCCGCCTGGGGCGTCTGGGCCTATGGCCACCCTCCCAGCTCCACCGACCTGCCCCCCCGCCAACTCCTACCGTGCTTGGATCCGCCAGCTGGCTGAGTCCTCGGGCAGCGGAACTGAGAAGGCCGACCTTGAGCCGGCCTTCCCAGCTCTAAAGGAGTCACAAACGTGTTTTACGGCACATTTGTGACTACTTTGGGCGGCGGAACGCTCATTCTGCCGCCTGTATGTAGAGCAGGATTGTGCTCACAAAGCAATATCTTGTTAATTCAGGGACAATTTCAATAGAAGAAACAGTACATTAATCTAACAGCCCAATCGTATGATTTTCCTCACCATAGCATGTAGCCATGCCAAAACAGACTGTTGCATGCTTTGGTGGGGGGGTGAGAGATAGGGAGGTTGGGAGAGACAAGGGAAAAATATTTTCCCTTACCTCCTCGGAAGCCTCCCAATTGCCAATGGGAGTTCCTTGGACCTGTGCCAACTCTTTTGCTGGAACAAGTCTGGGGACGGTCAGGAGGTGAGGAAGGGCAAGTGGGCTGCACCGGGTGCTACCATCTCCTGCCTCCTGCACGCCTCCCACCCTCCCCCTGCCCTGTTCCACCCACCCTGCTGACTCACCTCCATTGACAGGCCTCCATATCATCTCCAGCAGCAGTCTGCTATGATTCCGGATCACCATTTTCTCTAGTTCTGGCAGCGGGTCGCTACAGCGGATCGGTCATAAGGCTGCAAGCCTACCTACACCTACCCAGAAGTCTGCCCCACTGAATACAATGAGATCTACTTCTAAGTAAAAAGAGATCTGCAGTAAGTAACTGAAGGTTTTTAGGGGGGCAGATCTGGCATCAGGTCCCAAATCTGGTTCAGCCATCTCTGCTGCAGACTGGGGAGAGGCTGCCATGATGATGGCGTACCACGTGGTACACTAGCAGACCTTGCAGTCCACTAGCATACTGCATGGATAGGATTGGGCCATAATAGTGCCACACATCATAGTCTCTAAATAACTATTTTAAAAGACCCCTATATATTAATAGAGTGAGGCAAAAGTGCCTTCCCATAAGCGAGAATCAGATTTCTAATATAACCAAGAATCTTGTCTTACTTTGATGACTGACCAATTTATTTCAGCATAAGCTTCCACAGTCCACTTCATCAGATGCACATCTTAGTCTTTAAGGTGCTACAAGACTCTCTGCTGTTTTTGCTGTGGTAGACTAACACCATTACCCCTCTGGAATATTTCTAATAGTTTGTGTTTTTAGAGTGATATGCCCACCTAATCAGCAGAATACGGATTACTAGTACAATGATGTGGTATGAATGTTTATGACACTGCGAGTCTTTCATTTCATTTATGCTGATAGTAAACATGTATAGATATAAACTGATAAGTTTACTATCAGCATAGATAGTCTAGAATGCTGCCTTGCTTAACCAGACATTTACAACACTCCCTTGCACAAGTTTGCAGTTAATTTGCCAAGATTCCCCCCCCATACTAATACAGTACATAATAATATTTATGCTGCCCACTTCAACAATTCAAAACATTTCACGGGCATTAACTCAGCAACCCTTGCAACAGCCTGTAAGGTCAGCCAGTAGTTCTCCCATATTGTAGATGGAGAGGAGAGACTGAAATTTAATGGCTTAGTAGAGGCTGGCTTCAAAGACTTGGGCAGGTTTCTGTAATGGAAAGAAATAACACAATAACAGCCCAATCCTGTGTAACTCTTGCACCAGTGTAACAGTAGATCCCTTGGTGTAAGAGCACTTATGCCAGTGTAACTTGCCATACTCCGACGTACGCAGGATGGACACCAGCGTATCCCCCCTCGGACACCTCACATGTGCAGTTCGGATGCAGAACGGACGCTGATGCAACTCCACTGGCGCAGGGGGCATTCCAGGGGTGTTTGAATGCCCCCAGAATGCTCCTTGCACCGGCAGAGTTGCACCGGTATCCGTTCCTCGTCCAAACTGCACATGTGAGTTGTCTGAGGGGGGTTAAACTGGTGTCCGTCCTGCATACGTCGGCGTATAGCAAGTTACACTGGCATAAGTGCTCTTACACCAGGGGATCTACTGTTACACTGGTGCAAGAGTTACACAGGATTGCGCCCTAATGTATGTAAGTGAAACAAGGATCCAGTCAGATAAGATTTTGGAAGCTTGGATACCTTATTAATTTCTGAAAAATGTAATCTCACAGATATGGGTTTCAGACACATATATGAGAAGTAGCAGACATTTTCTATATGTAAAGATTGTAGTATGCATATTTTCTCTTATAAGAATACTATGTATAAGACTTGCTAAATATGTTATATCTATCTGTCTATTAGAAAAAAACAGTTCTGCACAACCCTATGCAAATCTATTCAGAAGTAAGTCTCATTGTGTTCAATGGAGCTTGCTCTCAGGAAAGTGTGTGTAGGATTGCAGCCTTAGTGGTTTGCCTAAGACCACCAAGCAAGTTTGGGGCCGATATGCTACTTGCACTGGGACCTCCTCAGCTGTTTCTCCTATATACACTTTTGCTTAGAGGTCAGTACCACTGTGTTCAGCTAGGCTTATTCCCAGTGAAACGTACAAAGAACTGCACCCTTAACCACTCTTATCATCAAAACGCTTCAGTTGCCAGATGTGTTGCAACTGGTTAGCCTTCCTCAGCAGTCTTCCCTGTGGCCTTTCTACAATTAGAAATACAGTATATCATATGTGAAGTGAATGGACAGACGGCAAAGGGCAGATAGGAAGGTATTAGAATGCCTCGGAATTATCTCTGTATTCCAAAGAAAATACAAGAAGCGCATGTTCTGAAAGAAAGACATTCTGAATAGCTCAGGCTCTGTGTGTGCGCGCGTCTGTGTGTGTGTGTGTGTGTGCATGTGTGCGTCCGTGTGTGTGTGTGTGTGTGCACGCGCCCATCCGTGTGTGTCCGTGTGCGTCCGTGTGCGTGTGTGTGTGTGCACGCGCCCATCTGTGTGCGTCCGTGTGTGTGTGTTTGTGTGTGCACACGGTGGGACAGAAACATGCTGTGGAAGGGGAAAGAACAGGAAGCAGCCAACAAACTCCAATGCACTTGTAAGAATGAAAACCCAATCTCCACAGAATATAACAAGGAAATCTTTCATAGCAAATGTAGCTGATATGAAGCTGAAACACAGAGCTGCCAGATGGAATTCTAAGACTGAAGGAACACTCTGGACACATGAAATGTCCCTGAAAAAAGAGACATTTCTTCTCATGTTTCTGATACGGAAAAAGCAACAAGGAAGGATGCCCCTTAAAAGGCAAGCTGTTTGCCAATCTCCTGGAAAGCCTCAGCAGCAGATAATAGCCAAAAAAGAAGTCAAAAATAACTACCTCGCTGTCTGGGACTAAAATAGCAACAATGCTCCAAGTGAGCCTGACTTTAGCTTTCTAGCAGTGTCTGTGTGTTTCACAGTGGAAGCGTTACTTACTATTGCGACTCATAATTTTTGCCTTGAAATGAGGACTGTCAATTCCCAGACACCCAGTCATGTTGTTTGCTTTTTATTTCATCCCTTGAGCCCCAAAGAACAGCTCCCAAATCAATTGGCTATAAGTCTAGGACTGAAACAACGCTGCAGGCTGTAGCAAAATATATGAGATGGCAATAAATACATTAGGCAGTAGAGTTGTATCCTGGAAGTGGTCTGACATTCCTCCCCTACAGGAAACACTGTATTCTAATGCAGATTTCTTGGGTTTCCCTCCAGGATCTCATAAACTCTGCAGGTGTTGCCTTGGAAAGAAAATGACTTTGTAAGTGTCTCTGGCTTGCTGTTTCTCATCCAATGTGTTTTACCTAGTTCAGATCCCAGAGCCTGTGGTTGCCATCCAAAGCTCATTTCTCTCCCCACCCCACCATCTCCTCCCCTCCATTCAGCTTTTCTGCATATTTTGGAAGAACATCGAGCTTCTGACTTAAAAGACCGCTGTCAAACTCTCTTTGAAAGAACTGCAAGTTTTACACAGAGCTTGTGAAGCAACAGGGAAAAGCTAAGCCAAGAAGACTTGTAGCAAATAAAAGCAAGGACAGAATCACTGAAGACATCAGGCCGAGCGGATTGAAAACCGGCTTCCTCAATAAACTGCAGTGTATTCTAGTCTACAATTCCACTGGGTTGAACCTTGAGACTGTTTTCATAAGGGATGCTTAAAATGGTTTGTGCATTTCCTGTGTTTGAAAGATGAATGTATGTAAAACCTACGTTTTATAGCATGTGTACCTGTATCATGAAATCAACTCTTTTCCCACACCACTTAAAATTTTCTGACCCATACTAACAAGATTAACATTCATCACTTGTGAAAATGTTCAGCACTTTCACATTCCACGTTAACTCTCCCATTGAAACCAAATGAACTTAAATGTGATAAGACCTGACTGGGTTGTGATGACCAGTAGTTTAGATTTACATCTAAATGTCATGATTCTTCACAACCTTAGAACACTTGAAATTGTAGTTCTGTGAGGCAGCCTGATATTTGCGACTTGAGTGTTACTAAGCCCGGCAAAGTTATTGTTTTTCAGGTCCACACAGCATCCCAGGTCCTCGTCTCCTGCACTGGTAAGTTTCATTGGGAAGAGGGATGGTGCAGCAATTTTAACATATACCTGTCAGGTTTGTTGCCAGGAATTGAAACATACATTCAAAGGTCACCTCAGCTTTGAATCAACTGTAGCATCAAGCAAGTCACTCTCAACTTGGATTCCTTAAATTGTACACATGGGAATAATGATGATGACCTGCCTCACACAGCTGTTGTGAGAGTGAAGTCTGTAAAGCACTTTGCATACAAGGGTGCACTCTGTAAATGATCAGACTTGCAGAGTGAGCCTTATATAGCTGTGGCCCATACTGGAATAACTGGAATAAATAGAGACTCAACAGGCTTTAGAAAATCTATCTGCTTAATGGTAAGATCAGCATTCAAAATGCATTAGTTGCTCCCCCACCCGCCTTCCATGATTTTTTAAAATTAAAATGTGGGATCTTCTTACAGCACAATCCTATCTGTGTCTATTAAGCAGTAAGCCCCATTGAGTTCAACGGAACTTGTTCCCATAGATAAGTAAGTTTGGGAATCACTGATGTATAGGATCACAGGCTAAATTATCTTTTTGGTTAATTCTAAATTCATGAGGCATTCACTCTTTCCCCTGTAGCTATGTAGGCTAGAACTTGAGAAACCCTGAAAATTGTCATTCTAGCAGTCACGATTTTATGGCAACAAAACGGAACAATCCACAACTATTGCAATGAAATAAAACTTCCTGAAAATGCACTCCTAGACACAACCCAGACTTAAGTCAACTGTACAGTGCTCTGATTTGTGTGTCATTAGGTCTTCCATTCTTATTTTGATCTCTCGCCTCCCGCCTCCCCCCAAAAAAGATTTCAAGGTGAGTATCGATGAAATCAGAGTTTATTTTTTTCAACTTAATATTAGTACAGTATTCTTAGCACTGCCAGTATTACTGAATATGTATTTAGCATCAACCAGTGTGCTAAAATTCTAACATCCTCAAAGACTCCTGTGTAACTTTGTGGTATTCGTTTTGTGGTATTCATTTATCTGGTCAGTGTCAGAGAGAGAGAGAGAGAGAGAGAGAGAGAGAGAGAGAGAGAGAGAGAGAGAGAGTCAATACAAGAAAAATGTGCCTGTTTTATCTAGAGGCGCCTGATAAAACTACCATTTGCAAGCAAATGAGTGAAGGTAAAGGGAATGGCAAGTAACTTGTTTTAATTCTGTGATATAGGTGTGTTACTCAAACTCAAAATGTGAAAATCAAGGACTTGTAGTCTTGAAGTCTTTCATGAAAATTACTCTTTAAAAGTGAAAAAAAGATTTCCAAAATACTACCAGTTTGGGAAAACAGGAAAGGGAATAAAACCTCCAGACAAAATTGTATCCCAACTAATAGATGATTTACAAAACTTTCCTCTCTCAGTGACCTCTTGCCTGAGTTTATACACATCAAAATCCAATAAAGTGTGGGGTAAAAGAAGAGGGAAACGTTTTTTAAAGAAAAAGATGATTCTTAGATCCTATAGGAATCCTGTAACAGAGGCATTAATTTCCAATCATCTGTATTACAATTCTTTTAAAAAATCCCCTCAGCATTCAATCATTTAAAAATCATTTGCTTTTTGTTCACGTTACATTAAACAGAAGAAAGCAACTACGGTAATTTTCTGCAAGCAGTGATAGATGGGTACAGTACTGGTGGAAAACGAACATCTTTAAAATGATCTTTCAGTGCACTAAATGTGTGCTGATTCTTGTATCGTTACAATGAGGTACAGATGTGAGTTTGGATTTATTAACCCTAATCCTGATATCAATTTTATAGTTGCCACTATAGATCATACAGCGAAGCTGAGACAAACAGAAGTAGCTTGCTTTCCACGGATGGAGCACTGGACAATTTCCAGGAGACCACCTAATGTCTGCTGTTTGCTGGGATAATTGCAAAGAATGCTGGACTAGGGGGATCCAATCCCACCATGCCCTTGGTAAATTCAAAGTACAAATGCTGACTCAGGATCATGGAACACAGATGAATGATGCCTTAACTCTTAAGAAATCCTTGCTTTCACGAATCCAAGAAATCCAAGAAAACTCTTGCTTTCTAGATTTAAAACACATCAGGGACATTCTAGGAAGGAAAAACTAAACAAAACAAATGCAGACCTCACAAGCCTGAATTCAGCCCACACCTGGATGAGATTATGTAGTCTTTTGGAAGATTCTCATCTGAAAAATCTCAGTGACACACACACAGAGGGGAAAAAACTAAATCAATATGTCCACATCACAAATTAGTACTATACCTTACAGAGAGACGAGGAGTTCAGGCTCCCAAATTACACCCTGTAAGTCAGTCCGGTGCTTTGAATCATTGTGAACCGAGCAGCGCTGCCAGACTTGCAAAGGTGGCTAATAGCTGCCAACTCTGGCTTCGCTCTGAGTTTGCCTCCCTTTGATTCAGAAGAGAGCTGTCAGCCTGGCTGAGTAACCCTCTGGAAACAGCGCGGTCTGTGCAACTGAACACTTGGTCAGGTCATCATGACACCAACATTCTTCTGTGACAGCAGAACAGAGGAAGGATTCAAAGCGATCTCTGTTATGTTCTGCGGCCCCGACGGAAACAAAACAAGGGCTACACCATAACCCGGCAAGCTGTTCTCTAATTTGTGTGCCCCTTGGGCTAGATGATAAATGATACAACTCTTTTTTTTTTCTTATGTCTTATTAATACTGAAGTGTTGGGCTGGGTCATCTTGCTCCTAGTCAAGTACTTACCAGTCTGTCAGTCTAAGGTATTATTAATGTCAATAACTCCCCACCACCACCACCACCACTTCCCTTTTTAAAGAAAAGACATGTTTTTAAAAATTATTTTTTAATGAATCTGTCTGTGTGTGTGTGTGTGTGTGTGTGTGTGTGTACATTTTTAAACATTATCTTCTTAGAACATAGAAGCGAGGTTTCACACACAAACAAAAGACATAGTAATGCCAAAAAGGGAAGGGGCTGCTTGTTCAGTATCTGGTATAAGAGACAGGACAGAGCAAGGGTATAAGCAAAATAATGGTTTTAATGTTGAGGGAAGGGTGCTGTTTCAGACACTGACAGGGCTCATTATGGAACCGCTACTGCCTCCCCCCCCACCCATGGGAGTGGGGCTTAGTTTCAGGACTTCCCTGGATGAGGGGAGTGGGAGGCAAGGGGTGGAGAGGGCCCAGGGACTGGGGAGTAGGCCCCTTGAGGAGAAGGATGGGAGATTTTCTGACATCATCCTTGCCACCGACCAGTCAGATTTACTTTAGGGCATGGGGATACCAGGCCTGATTTTTCCATTTGGCCTTCCTTGGCTTCCCTGAAACCAGCAACTGAGCCCAGGCAGTAGTCAAAGATCTGTAATATATCACTGATATTGACGGCCCAATTCTATCCAACTGTCCAGCACCGATGCAGCTGCAATGCAGCCCCGAGGTAAGGGAACAAATGTTCCCTTACCTTGCGGAGACCTCCGTAACTGCCCCCTCACCACAGGGTGCAGCGCGTACCCCATTGGCATGGCTGCATTGGTGCTGGAAAGTTGGATAGAATTGGGCCCTCAGTGATATATCTTATAAAACAAAACCCACTTGGGAGTGGCCAGCATCCATGGGTTGAAAACACGAAATGTATTCCCGACATGAAACTTCTCCGTGGCATTTCAAATCCTGAATAGCCCTAGGAGCCAAAGTGCTATTGATGTTGCAAGAGGATCTGGTTTCAATTTCCTCTTGCAATGTCATGTGAAGTGTTGTGCTTTGGGGTTTTCAAGGAAATCCATAGGTTGCAGTTTATTAGAATACTAGTTAAAAATAGTTTCCCTTCTGCCAGGAAGGTATGCTGTGGGCTGCTCTTAGAACTTCCCCCTCCATCATAATGGTTAGATTGTTAAAGTGAGCGCAAGAGGACGTCCACAAGCATTCCACTGCATTGCTTGTGTTATTTGTTGTGGTTTTAGACTTAGATTCCTGACTGGTGGTACTGCAAATGCCCCTTCTCCCAATACAAGGATTGTTCTAGTATGTGAAGGCGGATGTTCTCCAGGCTAGCATTTTATCCATACATGTGACTTGACTTGTGACCTGTAACTAGACTACTGACTGAACTGTTGTTTTGCATCATGCATTTGGCATGAGAGGTATACAGTTTCCCATGGTCAGACTTCTTTTTAGTAATCACGGTGTCCTGGACCACATGCATATCAAAGTTCAGTTGGAAATACCCTAACAGTTCTGACCTGACTAATGAGCTGCTCAATCCTAACTAATCCCCCCCCCCACAATCTAGCTACGCCACCGGAGTATGCCCTGCGTCCTGCGTGGGGGGGGGAGTGAAGGCAGTCCCAACAGTCACCTCCAGGTAAGGGAACATTTGTTCCCTTTCCCAGGGGTAAGTCTCCACTGCCTGGATGGGTCTACTCAAACCTGCGCCGATTTTGTTGACACAAGTCCGAGTGGACCCGGGATCTATGCCAGGAAGGGGGGAGTAGGATATCGGTGTCACCACTGCCACCAATATCACCCCCTTCGCAGCATCAATCTGCCCTCTCCCCACCCCAGTCTCCATCCTGTTCCACCCCCTCCCCGTTCCACCCCCTGTTATATGCACCCCCTGCCTCCCGCCCACCCACCACACTGACTTACCAGTGCTGGGGCTCCTTGGCAGGCCACTGGCACACAGCTGCAGCTGTTTGCCACTTGCAGCAGCAGCCTAGCCACAGTCTATGGCGTGTCGCCATTTCCAACAGCCATAAAGCATGCTGCACCACCAGAACACACATTTCGGCAGCACAGTGACCCAATAGGATTGGGCCCTCATTCACTTGGTTGATCAGTGGGACTCAAATTTGTAAATTGTTTACATGTATGATGAATCTTCGTACTTCATAATGAGCCCCCCTCTCTTTAACATGGCATACTGTGTTGGAGATTCTTGGTGGCCCTGTTAAAATATCCAAGATTGCTTTCAGTCATCCCCTGGAGATTGATGTTGATACCCCTGTTAATTGGGCAAGAGGCACTTTTTCCATTGGTGCTCCTCTTATATTACTGTATATACCAGAGGCAGGGGGAGAGTAACTGCCCCCCTTTCACCCCAGCACAGCGTCTTTTCTGGTGGCTGTTTGCTGCTGGTGTTCTGCATCTTTTTTAGATTGTGAGCCCTTTTGGGACAGGAAGCCATTTAATCATTTGATTTTGTCTGTAAACTAATAATAATAATACCTTTGAGACTCCATACCACATCTAGAGGGGTTGGCAACCCTATGCAGACCTCTGCTGACAATAAGGAGTCACCATCTTCAGCAGCTGAGAAAATAAGATTTCGTCTAGCCACTCCTTCTTAAGGTACTGAAAACCAGAATCTACTTTCTGATACTAAACCTGATACAATTAAACATTAGGAAGAACTTCCTGACAGTTAGAATTGTTCAGCAGTGGAACAGTCTGCCTCAGAAGGTGGTAAACCATCATTGGAGACCTTTAACCAGAGGCTGGATAAGCATCTATTGGGGATATTGTAGTTGTGGACTGCCTGCTTTGGTAGGGAGTTGTACTCAATGATCTTGTAGATCCCTTCCAACTCTATGATTCTATGATTCAGCCTACTTACCCTGAATCAAAGACAGAGAATCCTGAAGTATGCTGAACGTATGGGTAGTTGGCTGCACAGTTAATTCATTATGATATGAATTCATTATGATATCTATATGTTCTTATACTAGATGAGATCTGGCTCCTCCTTTTGTAAACTTTTATATTCTGAGTTTAAACTAACCACTATTTATGATCCTTTTCAAAACATTATTTTATGTTATAGCAACTGGTTGTATGTACTGTAATAATGAAAGCCCTCTGTTTTCAATCTATTGCATCCCTCTGTAATCATTTAATTCTGGATTAATAACTGTCTTCATTGTCTATTTCATGTACGGTAATTGTTCTGCTGATGTTATTGTTGATATGCCTGAACACTGTCAAATGTTTTATTCAGCCTGATCCGTATGTTTGCTCACAAGTAAATCCTATCGTTTTCAATGGGATTTGTTTCCAAATAAGAATGACAAGGATTAAGCCATTACATTTAAATAAATGTGCATTGGAAAACTACAGATGAAGATGCTTTTTAGGGATTCTGAAATTCAGAAGATGGCACAGAGGGTGTGTTCTACAAATAAACCAGAACCCCAACCCCATTTTTGCTTTATGGGTCTGACAGAGTTGAGAGTGTGATGTTAGCAATTTAATATGTGGTCTGATTTCAAGATAGTAGCCATATTTCAAAATGGCAGCCAAAAATAGTTCCCTCCCAACTTGTGGGACCAATATCTCAGAAGATTATGATGATAGACCCTTGAAACAAAAGATAAACAAAAGCTGACATCTATAAGAGTATTTTCATCACGCAGAGGTGAAATACCTAACCGTCACAGTGGGGGAAAAGTAACTGTCCAAATAATTCATTAGAATTAGCTCCACCTACCTCACAGGGTTGTTGTGAGGACAAAAGGAGGGGAGGAAATATGTACACCACTCTGAGCTCCTTGGAGGAAGGGTGGTATAAAAATGTGAAAAATAAAATAAAATAAAATAAATTAGAAGAGGAACAGCTCTGGTACATTTTTTGCACATGGCTTCTATGCCAGCGAACCATTCAAAAGCTACACAGAAATGTAATCTTTAGTATTTTCTCTATAAAATCTGGGAGCGTTATAGTAACACCAACGTTCTGGCTTAAAAAAAAAAGGTTCAAAGTCCACCAGTGCTATGGAAGATCTAGATACAAAATACATTGTGACGAATATTTCAGCTGAATGTTATTTGTTTCAGTGTTCCACAGTTCTTTTTGTCTGAAGGAAAACCTTAATTGTTTTCAGCCTGAGAAAAAACTAGCTTTGGATGGCAATGGGATGAAAAGTCACACTAAAAGGGTGTTGCTGTTTTTAGCTAAAAACTAACAGCCCAATCCTAACCAACTTTCCAGCTACAATGCAACTGCAATGCAGCCCCTTCCCTTACCCCCATGACTGCCTCCCACCACTGCAGGATGCAGTGTGTGCCCTGTTGGCACGGCTACATCGCCACTGGAAAGTTGGTTGGGATTGGGCTTTAAAAGGAGCTAAAAGTTAGAAGTTAGGAAAGTTAGGAAAACCTTGGTTGACCTCTATAATAAACTGAACTTTAAAAAAAATTAGTCACTTCCCTCCTGTCAATTTGGGAATAATGCTGACCTCCTTCACAGAGTTATGTTTGGAACACTTGGGCTACAATCCTAAACTCGCTTACTAGGACATAAGTCCCATTGAACACAATGAAACGTATTTCTGAGTATGTTTAGAATTGTGCTGTAAATAATGTGACATGCTTTGAGTACATGAAATGATATATAAATGCTCTGAATTCCAATCCCCAGGATCATTGCTTGTTGACCTTATTAATGAGGGAGAGAGAAAATGTTAATCTGCAATGAGAGCTTTAGCTAATTAATTGCACCAATTCATCTTTTAAAAAGTCAGAGAAAAAGACCCAAGGAAGAAATGAAAATAACATGGGCTATTACATACTGATGTGAATTAGGTGTGTGCCTGTTGCTAAACCCATTTTTGAAAACCCACAGTGAATACACAAGTGATGAAAAATTTATAAAAAAAATAAGGTCAGTCTGACCTAGAAGCAAGGGGAAAAAACAACTTATAATTACTGTAACAGAAAATGATGAATCATGCCAAAACAAACCCTCCCATTCCTTTTCAAAAGAAGGTATTATTAAATAGGTTGATTTACAAATGGTACAGTCTTTGCCAAAAGATAGAGTGTGTTTTGATATTAAAACACCTTAAGAATGCCAGGTAAAGCAAGGTTGACATCATGCAGAAAGACCCTGCACATGGTCAATCTGCGCATGTGTAGGTCTGTACAAAGAAGTAGGTTTTCCAGGAATAAAAGTCATGTAAAAAAAACACAAGTCAAACATGTTAGAAACATTTAAAAACACAGACAGTAAAAACAACGTTTCGTCCACGATCCGTGGACCTCCTCAGGTACATACAGCCACAAGCTGCTAAGGTGGTAACTAAGGTGGTAACTAGCTGCAGGCGTGGGCAGTGAATATTAAGAAGAAAAGGCACCAAACAGCAGAGGTGCGAACATCAAACACTGGCTCATTAACGCTAGAAATGGTGGAGTGACAGGAATGACCGCTGGTAACCTTTAGCTGAGGCCAGCGGGTGGCGTAGTGGGTTAAACCGCTGAACCATGAGGTGTCGATCGAAAGGTCGGCAGTTCGAATCCGCGACGGGGTGAGCTCTCCTTGCTTGGCCAGCTCCTGCCAACCTAGCAGTTCCAAAGCATGTTAATGTGAGTAGATAAATAGGTACCTCTTGCAGGAAGGTAAACAGCGCTCTGTGTTCCAGCCGTATGCTACGCGCTGCGGCAAGGAGAGTCATGCCGGCCACATGACCATGGAGGCGTCTTCGGACAACGCTGGCTCTTCGGCTTTGAAATGGGGATGAGCACCACACCCTAGAGTCGGACACGACTGGACTTAATTGTCAGGGGTCACCTTTACCTTTTTAACCTTTAGCTGAGAGCTAAAGGTTACCAGCAGTCATTGTTTTTACTGTCTGTGTTTTTAACCTGTTTTTACATGTTTTTTAACGTGTTTGGCTTGTTTTTAAACATAAAGTATTTTTAAGGTAAAGGTAAACTAGCTCCTAGGGTGTGGTGCCTTGTCAGTTGTCAAAAAACGGATGGTGTGCCTTGACAATTTTAGCACCTTGTCAGTGTGCCATGAGATGGAAAAGGCTGAAAACCACTGTGGCATTGTATGGAGCGGGTAACAGGCTCCTGACTAAGCAAGATCAGCTGTGTGTATCTTCTAAGCAGGTCTGCAGCTGGCAACTCTTCTTCTTGGTTTCCGTTCCAGATTCCCTCAGGTCAGATTCTAACTCTCTCTGCCTCTTTCAGAATCTGCCCAGCTCACATATCTTCACATGCTCCCAAGTGGTAAGAAGGGAGGAATCACCCCTAATGCCTTAGCCCAGTGCTTCCCAAACTTTTTCGACCTGCAGCTCCCTTGACCATTGGCAACCATTGGCTGTGGCTCCCCATTACATTGGCATTGCTGCCAATTGGCATTGCACTGTATTCCAAGAGGGTTCCGTGGCACTCTGCGGCTCCCCTGGCTGGTTTCCGCGGCTCCCCTGGGAGCCGCGCCTCCCAGTTTGGGAACCCCTGCCTTAGCCTCTCCAGATGGACTTGAGGGTCCTGATGGAGGCTCCTCTCCCTCCAAGAGGTTCTTGGGCCATTAACATTTGCTAACCCTCTTTTGTCCATTTCAGACAAAAAGGCTAAGCATTGCCTCAGGGCCTGACTCTCCAGCCATGCTCATTCCCAATATCCAAGTTCAGTCTCTCACAAGTTAATACTTATTTTACAGGCTTGTTGTAAGAACTGTGAAGTACTTTGCACAGTCAAAAAGCACTATACAAAAATGCTGAGGAATTACTCTACATCCAGTCTGAAGACGAATGCTGTATAACTCGAAAGCTCATGCTCCACTTTGTGAATGTTTACCAATGGGGACAGTTTTTTCTAGAAAAAAAATGGGGGGGGGGAGAATTCAAATTGGGATTATTGTGGGAGGTGGAAGAAAATTAAATTCCCCTTCCTCCCCATGCCGTGATCCCAGCCTGTGGGGAGATGGCTGCTGCTTACTTCAGGGAAAAAAATAATTTGATCAAGCTGGTCCTAATAAAGCTATGATTTCACCATCTCCTTTGGATTTCTTTCAAACTGAACTGAATACTACAAGGTTGGAGTAGAAACTGGAGGTAATCTAATTCTACCCCTAGCACTGAAGCATGATGTTCTGTCCGTCATCCTTGCCAGATCAGGCCACAGATAGCAATGGTTTCAAGGTTTCAAGAGACAAGGAGAGCTCAGAAGTGAAGAAGCCACACCATAGCCAGGGACTGTGCATATTGCACCATTGTGTACAACTATGGGAAAAGTGTGGAATATGAAATTGGATATAATACTCCAGTGGTTCTCAAACGTTTTAGCACCGGGACCCACTTTTTAAAATGACATTCTATCAGGACCCACCTAGCTTTACGAGACTTTTTAAAAAAGGTGATCTAGAAATAAATAAATAAATATACTACAAGTAAAGAGCTCAGCCACTTGCAGGGTAATTAGCAATTTTGCAAACTGCAGGAGCTCAGCTCTTTGAAGGGCAATTAGTAGCTACTGTATCTGAATTTTGAATAGCCTCAGGGCTTGTGGCAATTATTTATCTAATCATTCCATCACCTGGGACCCACCAGAAATCAGGTCGCGACCCACCAAGTGGGTCCCGACCCACAGTTTGGGAAACACTGTAATACTCTATGGAATCCCATTTTCTTTCTTTCTTTCCAACAAGCTAGCTATTATGACTGCAGTGGTAGCCTTTGCAAGTGAGTGGGGCATGCTTGCTGATTTTTCAGAACCTAGAAGGGGACCAAATAAAATATCTAACTTTCAGGGGCAAGGCTCCAATGTCCTTTGTCATTGCTTGTCCCTTCCCATAACTGATACATTATGCAAAATAACCAAATTGGGCAAAAAGATATGCGTAAATTCTACAGGTTAAAGAAAGCAGCAGGATTTTGACTAATTGAGCGTAGAACCCAGTGTTAAATCACAGCCCTAAGCAAAGCAGATCAGGCACCTGTAGGTAAACACGCTCATTAAATAACACACTCATCTTTTACTTGCTCTTTAAGGATAGGCTTACCAGATCGCCGACCGGGACGGAGCGACCTGCCCTTAAGAGGCGGGGCGCAGGGGGGCCAGAATGTGATGCGTTCTGGGCGCGCCCCGCCCCTTAAGGGCAGGTCGCTCCGTCCCGGTCGGCGATCTGGTAAGCCTATTTAAGGAAATGTTTAATAATAAATAATGCAGTCATGAAAGATAGCACTTTGTACTGACATGCCCTTACGGTTGCCTGTTGGTACAATGGTACCCTGTACCAAAATACCTATGTTAAGACTACACACATAGGCTTATTTGAAGCCAACGTCAATTACTTCCAAAGGAATGTATTTAGGATAATTAAGTAAGAATAAAAAAAAAAAGTTCTGACTTCTCCAGAATTTTTTAATCAGAGCTTTTGATGACAGATATTTACTTATGACCTAATGCTATGGTAGCCTTATGCTGATGGATCTTGGCAAACATTACACGAGCCACTCCAACAGTGTGCAGCTTGCTAACAATGACGTGGGAGCAGGGAACCTACACCGTAGCAGGTAGGTCAATGGTGGGGGCAGTTCGAGGAAGGATCGTGGGCGGTTTGGAGGCAGGACTGGGCCAGACAGGGGGCAGGAGAGGGAGGGGGCAGGAGAGGGAGGACATGACCCTATCCTCCATTTGAATGGTATTTGGAGTAATGTGGGAGGGAAGTGGAGAAGTCAATGTACACTATATCCTAATCCCTCTTTAGACAAGACATGCCCTTGACACCAGAACAACACTATACCAACAGAGCTGGTGTAAGGTAGGAGTAACTCCAGAACAAACAATGGGGAATGGGGAGACAACAGAAAATTGCACCTCCTGCCACCCCCTGCCCTGCCCATTTTCCTATGACAGAGCATAGGATACAGCCTACATTTGGCAGCCAATCACAGCACACTAACCCCAGTAAAGCCCCTGCCAGAGAAGCTACAGCTCCAATGAGAAGATATGTGGCATGGGGCTATACCTCTCTGGTCTCTCAAAGGTGAATGTTGGTGATGGGATCCCTGGTGAAAGGGCACTTGGTGCACAAAGGAGGCACTTTGCACAACCTCTTGTCCCTTACAACATGTATGGCAAGATATTCGGTTAACGCATGTCTTCTCAAAATTCTTTTTGCAGGTATTCTGCTCCTGGAGAACGCCACACTCAAAAAACAACTGGCCAAACACTCGTCAGAACCCCTTTTGTCTTTGAAGACTGCACCATTGCCACATGGGATTGAACAGTGGTCCTCTGCAGAGTTTCACTGCAGTCCCCTCCCCCAATTGAGGGAAAGTTAATGTTCTCAGCCACCATGATCTCGCCCCCTACAAGATACCACTTCATGTACTCTCTGGTGGCACCAGTCTCCCTCACAAACACTGAGTATGCATCTCAAGCCAAAGTATAGGTGTGGCTGATGCTGTTGTCTATTCCTTGTTACTTTCCCTGTGTTTCTCCTTGCTCCTCCCAGGCAGCTGTCCCACAGGCAGACACTGTGCAGACCCCAAAGGAAGCATACAGTGGAAGCATACACTTCCTGCAGTGGCCAGCGTGATCCCAGCTGCTGCTCAACACCTTCCAGTCAGGCACCTGCAACTTTGCAAACTCTATGACAGGCAGACAGTGAACCAACTGGTGCCACCAGATCTCACCAGCACCTGTTACTTACCTTTCTGTTGGACCACTTGCAATGGCACAACTACCCTCCTGGAAGGAGATGCTGGGCAACCCCACTTGTGTGCTTCTCTTTCAGATGTTGCTCTGTCCTTGCTACCGTTCAATAAAAACTTTGACTGGATCACACTTGTTGCCACCATCTTCCCACCCAATGGGAAGTGGCATCACCACGGTTGTGTGGGGGACGGACCTCCCTGGGTGACACCCTCGAGGGGGGGTGACACCATTAGTGGCCAAAATTGTGAAAACTTTGGATTTATGAATAATACCATCATGTTATATATCATTTGACGTATAATTTCATGACAAATGCAGTGAAGTTTTGATATATCTGTATTCTATCAAACGTTATGGTCAAATAACAGGAAAACAAAAAAACAACTGCCTTATGTAACAAAAAGTGGATTTCCTTAACTCAAAATAAAGGTGCCGTCAGTGTGAACCTGGGAGGATTGAATCACTGTCGCATATGGTTTTATTTTGCCCACTATATGATGATCTCTGTCTACTTCACTTAGGTCCGATCCTGGGAAAGATGGGTGGATGGGCTGATCAAGATAGGCTGCGGTATGTTCTCATGGTAACTGATATCGAGGCTCTCATGAGGGTGGCTGTGTTTTTAAAGTTGATGGCTGAGCAATGGAGACAAAGTTCTCTCTAATTCTGTATGAGGGAGTTATGGGGATGGCTGATAGGTAGGCTTACCATCGTCCCGGAAATGACCGGGAAAGTCCCGGCAAGCCCCTTTTGTCCCCCCCGAACTGTAGTTTAGTCCCGGCCCGGCCTGCCGGCTGCATCGTGGCAGGCCGGAGCTCTTCTGAGACTGTGCTGCCTGCTGCAGCACGTCTCCGTCCCTAATCTTCCTAGTCTCGCGCGTTTGCGTGAGACTGGAAGCACTCGGAAGATGTCCGAGTTCACTCGGACAACTTCGGAGACATTCCAGCCTCGCGCGCATGCCTCATGACTGGGCACAAGCTGCTGACAGTTTTATGTGCTAAAACCAGAACCCTGAACTGTTCAGAAGGCTACAGAAAGACAGCAGAGATACTGGTCAGCTGGTCCAATGAATCAATGTCTGTGTCATTCCCCATGAAAAGAAACAGATTTGGGGTCTCTCTCTCTCTCTCTCTCTCTCTCTCTCTCTCTCTCTCTCTCTCTCTCTCTCTCTCTCTCTCACACACACACACACACACACACACACACAGAGAGAGAGAGAGAGAGAGAGAGAGAGAGAGAGAGAGAGAGAGAGAGAGAGAGAGAGAGAGAGAGAGAGAGAGATGAAATACCGGTATATTATTCTAAAAATTGTAAAGGACACACTGTTCTATTACATCTCCTGCAATACAGTGGAAAGGACTTGGTGACCTGTAGTGGCTAAGCACACTGATTGCGGCTTTTGAGGTTAGCCCGAGATTGCCTGCTTACTTATGGAATGTTTAGCTCATTAAAAAGGCAACAGGATTCAAGACAAAAATCAAAAGCCATGAAAATATCTCATCCTTAAATAACACTTGGGGTTTATTAGTGCTGAATGGATACGTTGTTTGTGAGCGAGGCTACAGGTTAGTGACTTGCCTAAGGTCACCACCCACCAAGTGTGAGGTGGAGCTGAGGGCCAAGCTAGACATGACAGTAGTAGCCTATCTATGTGGTGAAATCCAACCTGGCCCAATAAAGCTGTGGATGGAGTCCATTGAGCAAATGGAGCTTTTAGAGCAAAGATGACATGTGGCTGAGGGTAATGAAAGTCTGTGGCTTTCCTCCCTTCAGTCTGTGTCACCCCCCTGGTACTTTTCTCCTCAGCTGTTCTGCTACCAGAAGTGAGATGGCTGGAGCAAAGAAGGGGTGGGGGGGTTACAAGGAGGTAAGGGGTAGACTTGAGGGAGGCGGGACCAAGGCGAACCAGGAGGATTCATGCTGGCGAGGAGGGAAAGACAGGATGGAAGAGAAGAAAGAAGATCAGTGGGGCGAGAGATGAGGGAAAAGAAGGGGGAACTGGGAGGCTTAAGAGCAGCAGAGACACAGGGAATGGCGGACAAGGAGCAGGAGGGGAGAGGAAGATGAGACGGGGCAAATAGATTAAATAAGAGAGAGGAAACACAGGAGGAAGAGGGAGTGAGAGGATCAGGAACAGTGCAGGAAAGGGCATGGGGAAGACTGGGAGAGCGATAGAGATACAAGGGAGCCTGGGCCTGAGGCATACAGGAGGACAGAGTCAGGAGGGATAAGGGGAGCCTAGGAGCAGAAGACAGGAATAAGACAAGGCTGGCCAGAAGAGGAGAGCTTGACAGAGGCTGTGGATAAAACAAGGGAAAAAAACTGGAAGAGGGCTAGAGATGTAGAGAAAAGGAGGACACTACTGGGGTAGAGGAAAGCTACAGACATTTGGGAAAAGAGGCGGATCTGGGGGGGGGCAGACCAGAGGGGAGTAGAGCCGAGACTGGGACTCTCTGTAAGTGAAAATAAACTGAGCACCACTTGAATAAACCACTGAAGTCAGGTGCTTAGTCCTCGCTCTGGGATTCTCTATATTGTGAGGCTGTCACACTCTTACCCCAACAACGTCGATCTTCCCCCTGCAAGGGGTGGGCAGGATGGCACGATATAGAGCAGTAGTATAATTTAAAAATCACTCCGAAATTACATAATTACCTCCAGAATTATGGAATTACCTACCTACCTACAATTATCAATCAATAAAGTCAAAAATACTGTATTAAATGTTTTTAGAAGCACATATTATAATATTGATCATTAAGGTATAGCGCTACAGTGTCTATGAACCTATGTACAAACATAACGGTTATGACTTGGAATTGAAACTTGTTGTGCTTGTAGTTTTGTTTGTTTGTTTGTTTTAGATGTTTGTAATATAAATATTATGTGTTATGTGTTAAGTGTTATATGTTATGTTTGTTTTTGTTTTGTTTTTATGCCAATAAAGGTTCCTTACTTACTTACTTAATATTACTACAAATGTTCAAATACCTAATATCTTCATGAGTACGCTTCACTTGGTATGCACACCCTTGTTCCAATTAATACAGTGAAGAATGCCAGTTTTTCTGATCTGATGTGCTATGTGCCTATGCAACACACACACACACACACACACACACACACACACACACACACACACACACAGAGTCCCTGGCACACTGGAAAAAACAATTGCTGGTCCACCACAACAGACAGTTTGGGAAGCACTGGGAAGACCATAGGGTCATTCCATGTCAAATCAACCAGTGAAAAGGAAAATCCTCCTGAGAATTATGAGATTCCTGGTCTTAGTCATATTAAGGACCCTGATACAGCTTTAAGCCACTTAAATGCCTCTTTGACCTCCCTTGGTGAGTCTCCGGTGTACAAGAAGAAAGTATCTAAAGTGCAAAGAAAAGATAGGGAAGATTAAAAGGACCTACAAAGAATTATTATTATTTTACTTCTGAACATGATTTAGATGAGGAAAAATGTCACTGTGCTGATTCAGAAATTATTCAGCAACTAAAGGAAAATTAACTACAAACAGAAGTAAAAAGCTCATGATTTTGATAGTTTTACCAAAAAGCTGATCCTGTAAAAGAATAGAAAGTGAATTCATTCTCTATAAATCTATCTCTATAAGTCCTGTTATAATTTTTTGGATTTATTTCAGTTTACCACATAATTTTATCAATGTAAACTGTAGAAAAATGGACTTGAGGGGTTTAATTCCTGGTCACTGCCAACAAGAAAATTTAATTTTTGTATGATACCATTGAGATACCATCATTAAATTTTGACTGAACAAGACATATACCTTTAAGTGTGATTTTTTTGAAAATTTTAAAAAAGTCCAATTTTCCAAAATTTCAAAATTAATATTATTTGAATATTTTTGAATTTCTTGAAAATTTACAATTGTGTCATGTTGTATATCGAATGAAAGCCGTATTCATAAGCTGTAAAATGACACCTGTCCCATGACTGAAGCGTTCATTGTTATCATGTAAATGACGTTTGAAGGTATGGTGACAAGTGAATTTTGGCATTTTTAGGCAATTTTGAACATTCAATATCTCAAAAACGGATGGACAAAAAAATCTGAAATAAACAATTTTTAAACATCTCATGGTAAGGTACAAATGTACAAAAATGAGCAAAATCCATGACATCAAGGTTTCATGCATTGGTTGATTTCACATGGAGTGACCCCATACCATCTCACTAACTGTGGAAACAAAAAGCTACCAAACTTGCCCAAACATTTTGTTTACCGGACAAAATATCATTTATGGAAGACTTGTGTAACAGGTGCCCATAAACTGAACATGAGTCAGCCAGGTGAGGCAGCTGCAAAAAAGACTAATGTGATTTTAAGTTGCTGAAATAGAACAATAGTTTTTACGTCACAAGAAATAACGGGGTCCACTTGATTCTGCACTAGTTCAACCTTATCCAGAAAACTGTGCCCAGTACTGGCACTGCACTTTAAGAAAGATGTAGTTCAACTGACACAGGTTCAGTGAAGGGCAATGAAGATAGTCAGGAGCTAGAAAAAAATCCAGTGAGGAAAGGAACTGGATGCGTTTCACCTGGAGAGGAAAAGGTTGAGGAGGGCAGATGACAGGACTCTTCAACTACCTGAAGGGCTGTCACTAGAAGAGAGCAAAGACTTGTGCAGGACTAGATGTAATGGGCTTAACTGACAGCAGGGTAGATTTTGGTTGAACATTAGAAAAAACTTCTTAATGGTAAGAGCAGTTTGATAACAGAACTAACAACCCGATCCTATCCTCCCCTGGCTATAGCATACAGGCACACCAAAACAGGGTGTGCTGCATGCTATGGTGGTGGTGGGTGATCGGGAAGTTTGGGAGAGGCACGGGAGAGGTTCTCAAACTTTTCCCTTACCCCTCTGTAAGACCCTCAATCACCTATGGGTCTCCTCGGACCTACAGCAGCTTTTTAGGGTTTTAGCTCTTTAGCTGGCACAGGTACGAGGAGATAAAGGGGAAAGGGAGGAAAACGCCATTGCCACCAGATCCACCCTATCCCGCAGCCTTCCTCCCCCCTGCCCAGGGGTGCCCTCCCCCCACCCACGAAACATCCCCCTCCACCAATATACTGGGACCAGCGGAGCCTCTCCTGACTGCTGCCATATGCCGGGTGCCACGTGGCAATATGCTCCAACACAACTGTGTTTGCGACACCATAAAGCATATTTTGCTGCCAGTAGCTATCGGGGATGCTCTAGATCTAGATTTTCTGTATCAAGCAGGAGGAAGGACTAGTGGCCCAATCCTAAAAAGCGGAAAGCGCTTTACAACAGCGTTACAGTAAGCAACACCGGCGGGAAAGCCAGAGTCTTCCAACTAGCACTGGCGCACGGCGGGATGCCCACCGGACAAAGTAAGTTCTGCACTGGCCAGTGCAGGGGCATGCGGGGAGGGGCAGAATGGCGGGGAGGGCGACAATGGGATGGGGTTGGCAGAACAGGCCCGGGGGGGGAGGGACTGGTGGCGCCAGGTGCACCATATCCTATCCTCCTTCCCAGGCCCGATCCACCAACACTGATTAACTGAGACCTGCGCCAGCGATATTGCTGGCGCAGGTCCAAGTTGACCTGTAGCGGTGGCTATGCAAAGGTTTCTTCAGGTGGCTGACAGCTTTACTTTAAAAGTATCAAGTGATTATGATGGTTTCACATTCCGTACATACCACTCAGGAGTAAGCAGCCTTTTCTGATACGTGAAAGCTGTGTGTGAATGAAGTCTTTCAAACCATGAACGTTCCCCTAATGTGTGAATTCTTGCTGAACGAATTGTGCAAGGTCTGACCAGGAACCTGGACTAACCACTTGAGCTGCATTTGCTGAATGAGTTTCTTGCCTCATCTTTTTTGCTCCTGATGTCTGAAACGCCTATTGTCTTGGTTATGCTCTCAGATTCTTTAAGTAGCCAGAGGCATCAGGGTCAGAACCTCCTATATAAGTACCATGCCACAGACATTATTAATGCCTTCAAGTTCACTGTTGTTTCTGATGGAAGTTTTTAGTCACCTAGAAACATGTCAGAAAAGAACAATCTCTTGGGAACAAGGCAGGAGCTTTCAAACGACAAGCAACGATTATGTAAACACAGGAAAGGGCGAAGCAGCCTTCTGAAGAGACGGCATGTCCAGCACAGCCTGTTGTTGCCTCACACACCACTGCTTGGCACCTTGTACTGTCCACTAGAAACAGTACTGGCCACAGAGTTCCAGCATGCAGCTCAGAAAGAAAAGACAGTTCTGAATAGAGTCATGGCTCAGCACGTGCCAAAAGGAAACCATGCCATCCACGTCCATACTATAATCAGGCACTGGGTGTCAAAGAAAAAGTACGTGTCTGGGTAGAAGTAAGTATATGAATAGCTTTGTAAGAGACAGTTTTGCCAAACAAAACAAAATATCTTAAAGAAAATATTGAAAAAAATCTATCACATACAATGAAAGAAAATCATATTCCGAATCCTAGACAAATTCCAACCAAAGTTAAGCTCTTTTAAGTGATATATAGACTGACTAAAGCTGGAATCCTCTGCACCCTCAGTTGAGAATAACTGATCGTTGAGATACAAGGTCAGCCATCTGTTGGGCTGGAGACTAACACCCCATAACTGTCTACACTGCTGGCTGGCAACACTGACATTGCATCACATGTTGTAGTTCAGTTCTGCCAGTAGAAAATGCATCGTTTCAAAAGCACATTGTCAAATATGACTTTTCTGTGCAGAGGCAGCAACTCAAAAGATCTGTCATAAGATTTCCAATGTATGTTCCAACCCCAACCCTAATACAAGTCTAGCACTGCCACTGCTAGGCTAACACTCTCTTCTGGTCCTCGCGCAATTTCTCCATGACCTGTAATGTAAGATTTTATTCGGGAAGAGGGACATGGAATATGAGGAGATGATGCTTGTAATAGCCCTTGAGCAAGATCTCAAGTGCCACCAGAGCAGCCCAGTGTGCCCAGTACCAGTGCTTCACCAGTACTTTAGCCTTGTTAAACTGAAATACATTCCGGTTGTTCAGATGGGAAGAGGAGGAAAGCTGTGGGTTCTTTTTCTGGTCTACTTGCCTTCTTAGCATGCCACTTTAGCTGGAGCGGTGCAAATTGCCATTCGCTTACAAATGGAGGACTTTCACATGGGAGGGGCGTTAAAATACTATCACTGTTTCATGAAAAAGTGATGCTGAGTATACAGACTCCCCTCTGCTTATGTTTTTATCAATCAAGAGACTGTTTATTGGTTAACGTAAATGCTATTCATCATCTCCTCTCTTATAAAATTAAAAGCACAATAACACATCCGAACGTACTTTCTCAGCTTCCCCCAAAGGTGTTTTTTTTCCTCCTGAAAAGAGGCCAATTACATGGCAGGGGGTGAAGGATGGGGGGTGAGATAACACTGTTTAGCTGTGCTTTGATGTCCACAGGCATCATCCTCAGCCACTGACCAGTGAAAACAAAAGAGACCTCTCAGGCTGCTGGAAATCCCAGCCATTCTTCTCTCCACCTTTTGATACCCCAAAGGGTTCTATACCCTGACCTCTGCACTCTGACACAAAGATCTCATTGGAAGGATCCTCAGCCATGTCAAAAAATTCTTTCCAAATTTAGCTACTCAGCAAAAGATTTCTTTGCCTTTCCCACAATGCCGTCGTCTTTTAACGTTCCAGTTGGATTCGAAGTACACTCTTCTTGTCATTTTAACTTTTTTTTTAGAGGAAATT
This sequence comes from Plestiodon gilberti rubricaudatus, assembly GCA_026170595.1. NCBI lineage: Eukaryota > Metazoa > Chordata > Lepidosauria > Squamata > Scincidae > Plestiodon > Plestiodon gilberti. The sequence goes on along the minus strand of JANXHW010000001.1, from coordinate 119,713,134 downwards.
TTTTATTTATTTATAGAAATGAAGGAGAGAAACTATTTTCTTTATATAATAAACCATTGTTAGAATGTTTGCCTCCTTCCCTGCGAGTATCTAATTTATGCAGTCTTTCTTTTTTGTTGACACATTCATTCATTATTCCTTTCTTCTGGGTTAGAGTCTTCCCTCTCCCTTCCCAAGCACTGGGAGCACATAATACCAACTCATTTTCTGGTATCGGTTTCTTCCATTTGTCTTGATTATCTACAGATTATTTTAAACTGCACGCCAAAACATTTTTCAGAGAAGGGCAACACTCATATGAGGATCGGCCAGATCACTAGCATGGAACAAGGAAGCAAACTGCATGCCAGTCCACCATGATGACAAACACATAGTAGGCGGGTGTGTGTGTGTGTGTGTGCAATGAAATGGTGACTTTGCATCTTGTCTTTTTAACAGACTACAGTACTGTACTTGTAGTTGTGCAAATTGTAGCCAGGAAAGAACAGAGGCTGTCTTGAGAAGAGAGTTGGGTAAGGAGGAGATCTCAGTTGTGCTCTGCAGGGCTTTCCTGCAGAGTAGCCAAGGATGTCGCTGGAAGACAAAAGGAAGGGAAGGTCAAGTTAACCTTGACCTTGAAAGCTAGTCGGGTGTGCTGGATAGCGTGTTGGACTTGGAGCAGAGACACCTGGGTTCAGTCCTCTCTCAGCTCACTGGGTGACCTTGGACTGGTCACAAATTCTTAGGGCTGATCAGAGGATAAAATAGGATAACCTCATGTATACAGCCTTGAGCTTCTTGTAAGAAGGGACTAATAAACAGCCTTCCAAGAGCCGTTGAATCAGGCCTCCTAATACTTGAGAGGGGTGCGATTTCAATCAGGAAAGCAGCTCAAGGGGTAGAATAAATTACCCTGCCACAGGCACAGTAGCCCCAATTAGAATTCCACCACCGTCCTTAACATACAGATGCTATTAACATTAGCTGCTATTATTATTAACACACACATGTGCGCGCACGCACACACGGAATCCTATTCATGGAACTTCTGCAACGTGTCTGATTTGCTCTTTAGTGATACTGCGTTGGCCACTGAGGGCTGGAGTTGTTCGATTTTGCATTTGCTTCCCCTCCCCACTTTATACTTTAACTCTACAGTTCAGAGTTTTTAAGACTCCGAATGTCTTCATTTTTTTTTAAGTATCAAATACCAGTGATACTTAAACCAAATCCCACGTTAATTTTTGACACAGTAAAATTGCTGTAGCGTGAATGTTCCCTGACATGCTTATATGGCAATCCTCTCATCTCAATGCACCCTCATGTGGTAATACCTGAGATTTAGAGTGACTAGGAGATCTGTCAAAAGTCGGAGTTCTCCGAGGATTCGTAATGACATGTAAAAGCTCACTTTTGTGTAGCTTGGCTTACTTGATACATTTCTAAGCCATAACTTTTAAATATTTTGAATAGTCTGAATAGCTATTTGTTAAAGGGCAGAGTTAAATAATAAGGAAGTCTGAAGTTAAACAAAGGTCCAGATATGTTTTTCATTTTTAGAGCAAAAAGGGTATAAGAGAATATAAACTACATTTCACAGGTCTATTGCACTTCTTAGAACTGGATTAAGAAATTGTGGGCTATAGAGCATTGCCAACACATTTTTCATAGACATTAAGAACATACAGTATAGGCAAGTATTCTTCCCATACCAAATACATTTGTTCCACATAAAAGTTGCTACTGAATTTCAGATGAATTTCAGATTCAGATTGGATTTTGGGGTATCACAGAGGCCAAATCAATAGTAGGGTTTCACAAAAGTCATTGACATATGCTGAAATCTCCATCATATATCAGTACGGTAGATACCCTCCCTCTCCCACTTTTGCTACGCTCAGTCTTAGCCAAGCTTGGATAAACTGCTTAGCCAAGCTTGGATAAACATGGACACACACCAATGACATCATCAGCACACAATGCCTGCACAAAGCAAATCAGGAAGGACGGGGCAGACCTTCTTCCGGCCTCGGAGCCTCCGCGCAGAACGGGGGCAACGCACGCGGATGCGCGCGCGTCACCCCCGGCGGCCCGCCCCGCGCGCCACGCTACAGTGACATGTATACCCGTTTTACCTTTGAAAAGAGACTCAGAGAGGCTTGTGAAAATGCCTTTGAAAGAGATTTGGAGAGGCTTGGCTTGAAAGCGCTTTGCAGAAAAAACTAGACAGAAAATGCTAGGCTTTGATTGTAGGCTGCACCCCTACTTTAAAGACTTGCCTTAGGGGGAAAAAGTGAGTCTTATACTCGGGCCAATACGGTATTTCTTTACCCAGCATGTATTTGGTTTGTGGAACTCCTTGCCACAGGATGTGGTGATGGCACCTGGCCTGGATGCCTTTAGAAGGGGATTGGACAGATTTATGGCGGAAATGTCCATCTCAGGTTACAAGCCATGATGGGTATATGCTACCTCCTAGTCTTAGAAATAGGCTATCTCTTGATGCCAGATGCAAGGATTGAGCTGCCCATTAAACAGCAGCTCATACCCTATCCCAATATCTTGTCCTCTAGGCTGTACATAAAACACTGTATAAGTAGCTATGAGGAGATTGCACAGAGGGAAATAATGCAGGTGGGGTGAGCTTTGCAAGACAATGAGGATAAATTCTTACACTACTTTTTCACACCAGAGATTTAACTATTATTTAAAGCAAGGATAATGTTGCAACCTGTGGTCTTTTCCCTAGATCAGTGTTTCCCAAACTTTTTCAACCTGCAGCTCCCTTAACCATTGGCCGCAGCTCCCCCAGCATAATCAATGTAATTATTGATGCCTGCCAATTGGCATTGCACAGTATTCCAAGAGGACTCCCTGGGACACCGCGGTTCCCCTCCCCAGCCAATTTTAAAACGATCTGAGGGTGCAATCCTGACTAAGCTCGGAACGGCAGAGTGAGCGCCCCGCTGTTCCAAGATGTTGTGAACGTGCCGTAAAGCACATTTGCGATGCCTCGGGAGTAAGGGAGGCTGGTGCAAGGCCAGCCTCCCTCACTCTGTCACCGGACCGAGGACACGGCTGCTGGAGGAAGGTAAGCGCTCCTCCGGCGGTCGTATGGGCTGTCTGGCAGGCAAGGAGGGCGGGCCGTTGGTCTAGCCAGCTCGGGAGGGGGCGGGGATGGCGCCTGCCATATTCCTGTCCCCGCTGGGCGGCTAGGCCGTTATACGGCCTCCTCTACATCTGCCAGCTATTTAGCTGGCGGAACTCCGAGGAGGCCTATCGGGCCAGCCCCGGTTTACACCCGGGGAAGGGGACGGTGCAACGGCAGCCTGGGCTCAGGATCCCGCTGATCCTTAGTCAGGATTGCGCTGTGAGTCATATTGCTGGCCTTCAATTTCAGTATACAGGCAATTTGTAAGTTGCATACGCTTCAGTAAGGCCAGCGGGTGGCGCAGTGGGTTAAACCGCTGAACCATGAGCTGTCAATCGAAAGGTCGGCAGTTCGAATCTGCGACAGGGTGAGCTCTCATTGCTTGGCCAGCTCCTGCCAACCTAGCAGTTCCAAAGCATGTTAATGTGAATAGATAAATAGGTACCGCTTGCGGGAAGGTAAACAGCGCTCTGTGTTCCAGCTGCATGCTACGCGCTGCGGCAAGGAGAGTCATGCCGGCCACATGACCACGGAGGCGTCTTCGGACAACGCTGGCTCTTCGGCTTTGAAATGGGGATGAGCACCACACCCTAGAGTCGGACACGACTGAACATAATTGTCAGGGGTCACCTTTACCTTTTTAATACACTTCAGTAAATTAATACAGTATATGTAAAATGAGCTATAGTCATAATAAGTGCCATGTGAACTTGTGAAGGCATTAACATTCCACTGGGACTGGATGCAGATGATTTCATCCCTACATACCATCACCACCCCTATACCTCCCAAACAGAGGCATACCAGCAGCGAGTGCTGCCTGGAGCACTCGCTGCGGCACCGCCCCGGGGGGGGGGGGCGACCCGGCCTCAGAGCCGGAGAGAGCCCCGGAGCATCCACCATGACCGGCGGCCGGGGCTTTCTGAAGGCGGCCGACTGCGTCGCTGCTATTTATACTTTTTTCTGCACATGCGCAGAATGTTTCAAACGAATGAAACATTCTGCACATGTGCAGAAAAAAAGTATAAATAGCGGCGACGCAGTCGGCCGCCTTCAGAAAGCCCCGGCCGCCGGTCGTGGTGGACGCTCCGGGGCTTTCTCCGGCTCCGAGGCCGGAGAGGCCTTCTCCCCCGGCCTTGGAGCCGGAGAAAGCCCCAGAGCGTCCACCACACGCGCGTGCCCGCATCACCGGGCGGGCGCGCGCTCCGTGAGACTGGAGCCAGCGGAGCAGCGCCGCCCCGTGCCGCGGTGCCGCCTAGAGCCGCTGCTCCGCTCGCTCCAGTCTTTCCACGCCTCTGCTCCCAAATGATCTGGCTTGCTGCTAAAACAGACTATTGATGCATAAATGCCACCCATATAACTAACACAAGCCAGCCACAGCCTGAGTTGGAAAGAATGTTCCCCCCCCTCCAGGTGAAAAGGAAAAGGGGCATGTTTTTGAGCTTCTCTGTGAGTTTAGAACCCTTTGCATGAAATCATTTTAAATGTTTGAGCTGACAGAGATTTACAGTTTATTGAGTGAAAGACAATGGCTTCAACAACCCATTGCACAGTATGCACAGTTATGTCCCATGGATTAAGCACGTATAACTGCACTAGGGTGCAGCGAGTTTCTCTCCCAAATTAAGAAAACAGCTCTTCAGCCTCTTAGTTTGATGTCGTCTGATGTGTTTGGCTGCCCGCCATCTGGTTCATTGACTGGGATCCCCAGAATGCCGAGGTGAGTGTGTCCAAGGTGGATCATAGGCAGGACTGGGTTGCCCATGACTGTGTTGAGGCATCAGGGGAAGAATCGACAAGGGTCAATTCTATCCCCCATGCTGTTTAATATCTATATGAAGCCGCTGGGAGAGGTCACCTGGGGGTTTGGGGTAGGGAGTCATCAGTATGCTGATGACACCCAGCTCTTTTTCTCCTTTCCACCTGACTCCAAGGGGGCGGTCAATGTCCTGAATAATTGTCTGGAGGCAGTTGGGAGCTGAATGGGGGGAAAACAAACTGAAATTTAATCCTGATAAGACAGAGGTTCTTTTGGTCCAGAAGTCTACGGTTCAGGTATTGGATCATCACTCTGCTCTGAATGGGGTTGTACTCCCTCTGAAGGAGCAGGTCCACAGCTTAGGGATTCTCCTGGATGCGCAGCTGCTCTTGGATTCCCAGGTGGTGGCTGCGGCCAGGGGGGCTTTTGCCCAGCTTCGGCTGGTGCGCCAGCTGCACCCGTACTTGGATTGTGTAGACCTGGCCACAGTGATCCATTCCCTAGTGACATTTAGATTAGAGTACTGCAATGCGCTCTATGTGGGGCTGCTTTTGAAGACTGTTCGGAAACTGCAACTAGTGCAGAATGCGGCTGCCCAGGTGGTTGCCGGGGCTTGTCGGTTCGACTCAGTCAGGCCGATTCTTCAGCGGCTACACTAGCTGCCAGTTCATTTCCGGGCACAATTCAAAGTGCTAGTTTTGACTTTTAAAGCCCTTTACGGCTCGAGACCAGGGTACTTGAGGGACCGCCTCTTTCCTTATAATCAGACCCATACTCTGAGGTCATCGGGGGGGCGGGCTGTTAACCGTGCCGCCATTGACAGAGGTGAGGGGGATGGCGGCGAGGAATAGGGCCTTCTCAGCAGTGGCACCCCAACTATGGAATTCCCTTCCCCTGGAATTAAGAACAGTTTAAGACATTTTAATTAAAGGTCTTAATTAAAGACCCAACTATGGAATTCCCTCCCCCCTGGAATTAAGACCAGAATTAAGACCTTTCGGAGGGGCCTAAAGACATTTTTATTCAGGTTGGCGTTCGATGGCTGACGTGGTGGGCTGGCTTTTTAATAAATATAATCATAAGCTGACCCACTGGGGTTTATTTATTTTATTTGTTTTAATTACCTGTTTTAATTGTTTTTATTGTATTGTATTTTATTCTGTGTTTTAACATGTTTTAATTGTAAGCCGCCTTGATTGCCCTTATCGAGAGAAAGGTGGGGCAAAAATTATTTAAATAAATAAATAAATTATATGCAACATCAATAATAAACACTAAAGCTGGACCTACACCGCATGAGTCCCGGTGCGTCCAAGGCGCGTGCGGAGCTCACACAGCTGTGTGGGTTCCATTTTATGAGATCGCATTGGAATGCGGGAGACCTGCGCTCTCCTGAGTTCCAGTGCAATCTGAATTGGCTGTGCTCAAGATTTTGAGGGGGCGGGACGCGGAGCTAGTTTTTTTACCAATTGGATGAGAGGGGGTTTCAGCCAATCGGAGCGCATCCAATCAGCGATTAGAAGGTGGGACAATCAGGAGGGACTAACTGCAGGAAGACACTGGTGGAAAACAGGGCAGCATGAGGAGGCGAAGCGTCCAGTTCCCTACACTCGTGCGCCTCCAGAAGCACACGCAATGGCACTCTTGCGGTGCAGGTCCGGCTTAAATAAACAGACTAGCAACCAGACTACAGTAGTCCCGAGGCTACAGTAATTTTTCAGTTGGAAACTACATCAATAGAAGTGGACACAGAATCACACATTAGCATAGAAGGTATATCTTCTAAAAATTGTTTTTACCAAACTGTGGAATAGCCAGCTATGGTGGACTAAAAGAAAACTGAACATCTAAACAAAAAGTAGGAGCACAAACCATAGAAAATTATCCTGTGCAAGCCCCACTGAAATAAACGGAAGGTTGCACTACTACAGCATAATACCCTTGTGTAGTTCCTCTTAGTTGAATGGAACTTGCATTGGAAAACAACTTGGTGAATTCTTTTCTCAAAGAAACAAATAAACAAGAATTGCCTTCAAATAAAACATCTGGCATGCCTATGTAAACCGCCTTGAATAAATCTGATGAGAAATCTGATGATGAGAAAGGCGGTATATAAATACAGTAAATAAATAATAAATAATAAATGTTTACGTACTGTAAAAATTATTAGTTTTATTTGCACTTGAATGTTGTCAACTGAATAACAACAAAAAGGCAAAGGATTTACAGCAAGTCCTCACTTAAAGTTGTTGATAGGTTCTTCTTGGAAACTGCGACTTTAAGAGAAACAACTTATAATGAAACCAATTTTACCTATGGCATTTTCCCATCAACTTTAAAACAAAATGGCTTTAGGTGAGGACTTGCTGTATTTATGTCCTGAATTCTGAATACTCTGTTCCTAAGATCTGTAGATGTGCCCTTGTTCCACTCCACTTGTTTACTGAAGTGAAAGTGACTAGGAGCGGATGCGAATGCCATGGAGCACTGTCTTTTTTGTGTTAGCACCTAGATTCTACATTCTGCCCCTAAGGAGACCTGCCAGCCTCCCATTCAACTCTTTCCACCATCAAGTAAACAGATTTTATTTCAAAGAGCTTGAAATCACTGAATCAGAGCTTGGATAAGATTGATTCCACTGTTTGCTTTTATAACTTTATTGTTGCTTATATAAGTTTTATTTTGTATGCCACTTTTCACATAATTGTTTAGAAAAGCAAAAAAATAAACTAGTATTACAAATTCTGGAAGTAACTCTAATATCTCAGAAATAGTGTCATGATATAAAATGGATAGGATGGATCTTTTGAAAGTATTATAGAACTATTTATAGGTTTACCTTCCTTCTACAAATATCTGTACGTCTAAACACAGATTTGTACAATGAAACAAAAGAAAGATTCTTTAGCAGGCCAACAGCAACAAAGGGAATTGTGCCTATTGGTTTCATAAACATTTGACTCAAATCCGATCACAGCCTGATCCATAAACCAGTTAAGCCTGCAGTCCTATGCATGCTTACCTCACCTGGAGTAGATCCCATTGAACTTAATGAAGCTTACTTCTGAGTAGACATGCATAGAATTTGGCTGTGTGCTTGGGTTTAAACAGAATAAAAATCCTAGCACCCCATGCAAAACAGCCGACAGAGGCGTCGCTCCGGTAGGGGCGGGGCTGTAAGTATCGCTGCGGTCATAGTCTCTTTACCGAGCGAGGAGGAGGCAGCCCCGCCCCCTCACTGTCCGAGCCAGTCCCCTACGGAGAAACCGGCAGGGAAGAGACCCTGCCTGCTGCTTTCTCCGTAGGGGACTGGCTCGGACAGTGAGGGGGCGGGGCTGCCTCCTCCTCGCTCGGTAAAGAGACTATGACCGCAGCGATACTTACAGCCCCGCCCCTACCGAAGCGACGCCAGTGACAGCCGATGAGATGGATTGGATCAGACTGAGGAGACCTGAGTTCGAATCTCTTTTCTCAGTCACAAATCTCACGTTGGGTCTGTCTATATTCCTTAGCTTAAAAAACATCACAGTATTGTTGCGAGGATAAAATAAGATAACCCCTGTGTACACGGAAAGGGTAGGAAACAAATATAATAAAGAATTGTGACCAACCTCATTGAAGTCAATAGGACTTACTTTCAAGAGAATATATAAATATGTAAGACTGGGGTACGTACTATCTTGCATTAACAGAGAACCCTTCAAAGCTGACTCAGTCTAATGGTAGCATTACAACAGAACAATGCAATGGCCCAGGCCAGGGCTACTTTACAAGAGTGTGTGTGATAGGTTTCCTTTTGTAGTATCTGTGTTCAGAAAAGCACTCTGTATGAAAATGGATTAATAGTAAGTAAGAAATAATAAGCTAGTAAGTGTCAGAGAACGTCTAAGAGCCCTGCTCCCTTTTTGATTCTATTTTAGAATTCAGAGTATGTGCACAATTGCAAGCGAACAAGAGAGACAGGGGAAAAAAGCAAGAGCCTGAGAATGCCCTTGAATTTGCTGCGAAGTGAGTACAAAGCTAAAGCAAAGAACAGAACAACAACAGCAAAAAAAACCTTGATTCCTGTATTAACTCTGAGCAAGCACGAAAGCGAAGAGTGTTTTGGTTTGATTTTAACATCTAGGAAGGATTTGTGTGAATTCAAAGTTCCCATTGGTTTCACTGAAATGAGAGAAGGTAAAGTCCAAAGAGAAAGTGTCGTTACAGAGGCCAGTTACAATTAATGCAATTAATTGAGAAATGTAAGAAGGAGAAGGAAAAAAACCCACCCAACTTGTCATGAATTAACTAGTGGTTTCTCCATTCTTTGAGGAATGTTCACAGATGACTGGAAGGGACTGACAGGGGAACAGGTCAGCATCCAATCTGACACTAATTACACACTCGCATTAAGGGCAGTTGCTTTAGATTTCCTTCTCCTTTGTAGCAAAATAAGAATCGGCCCCATTATCTCCAAGGTCCACAAAGCTGCGGTGGGAGCTGGGGCTCCAGCGTTCTTCCCCCTAAACCACACCGGCCCTTTCTACCACTTTACTGCCTTCCATGACCTTTGAAGTCTGAAATCCCATTTCCCACTTTTTCTTAAAGTTTCAAGGGCAGAGGACGGAGGGTGTGGAATCGATCAGAGGTAATCAACTTTTAAAACCCCATTTTCAAAAGGCCACAAAGACTCCAGATTCACCCCTTTGATTTCATAAATGAAGACCGCAAAGACTTCTTGAGAAGGCAAGGAAAGCACATCTGGATTCTTTCCAGCCACCTAGTCCTTCCAGATCAGAGATACAAACTCCCAAGTTGTTGATAAGTGTGTGTTGTTGTTCAGATCAAGCAACGCCTGCAGTATGAGAGGTGCCACAGGCATTCAGAGGTGCCCCCCCAGCCTTGCCCCCAAGAAAGAGCTTACACCTAAATAGGGCAAAACAAAATAAACAAACAAAATCCAAGTGTAAAAGCTCGCCCACCATAGATATACATCTTCTTCCCCATTGGTGCGAGTGCAAGCAAGCGCTGGATCCTGGAAGGCTGCCGCCCCCTTCCTATGGATCAGCATTTCAGACCTTAACACTGCCCTCTCTGCTTTGATGCTGGTTTCGGACCTGGACTCGTTCCCCCCTTTCTGCAGCTTCTGTTCCTCCCCCCCCCTCTCTGTCTCTCTGTTCAGGAGACTGAAATTCAAGCTTCCCTCCTTGGATATACTGAGTGGTTCCTACCTCCCCCTTTGTGGTGGCTGTTGCTTTGCCTCTTCCCTTCCTTAGGATTTGCAGGGGGAAACATGATTGTAAGAATTGAAGAGAGGGAAGGAAAAAAAAACACCAGCACCTTACCTCTGAGGTTCTCTTTGTTGCTTGAAGCGGGCAATGCTGACAATTAGGCAAGCATTCACCTCCTTTACTGCTAGCAGCGTGCTCTAAAGAAAAGGATAGGGATGCTGCTCTGTCTCTCCTCCCTCCGCTCCCCAGCCCGCCCCCCTCCTCCTCCTGCTCCCTCCCATCCACAGCCTGAAAGAGAGCTCTCATTGACCCCCTGCTTTAAGTCACTTCTCACCATTGACCTCCTACTTTAAAGTCTCTCCTTTCTCCAGCTCCCTTAGCTCTCTCTTCATTCTACAGCATCACTGAAAAAAAGACAACATACCGTACTTCACTATCAGCCCATCTGGCACTGATTGACACCACAGTGTTTCGCTCTCTTATGTATGCACCTATTTTTTGTTCTTTTTTTTCTGTGCAGAGTGAATGTGTGTGACAAATCAGTCATGGGACTCCACCCCCATGAGCACAAACTGCTAGCACCATGCGCCCCATGAAGCAGGGGTTAAAATCCACATTGTTCATCCAGTGCTGGTGTGCCGATTCTCCTGGCTGAAGGTCCATGACCATGGGCCTATTCGATTGATGCTGATCCAATCAACATAGATTTTAAAAGCCCCGCAATGTGGTTCTGTGAAACAACCATTTCCTATTAATCTCGAAACAGCCCTCTGTCTGTAAACTCCGGTTTGGGGAATCAAACTGAGGATCTCTCACTTTTATACACAAGTAATTACAGTACTTAGGAAGCAGAGGGCAGGACAAATGGAATAAAATGGACTTGGAGGATTCATCAAAACGAGTGACCATCATTGCCAAAGAGTCCCCCATGTGGGGTTTTGTATCACAGCACAAGACTATCCATGGAGGGAGCTGCCATTAATTTCTTCCCTGTGCAATTAAAAAGAACGGCTCAGGCGTGCCACCCTTCTGCCCAGTAAACAAGGTTGTGTAAACCTGATGCCTAGCCATTAACAATGCAAATGGCTTGAGCACCTTTCACTTTCACCACTCGCCTCTCTACAAGTCAGTTATCATCAAGAGAAAGTGTAATCAGAGGTGACCATGTCTGGCCCAGGATGGAGGCCAGTGCCGACTCCTGTCCTCTTTGAACTTGCCACATTTGCCATGTGACACACATTGGTAGCCTGCTTCAGTGCCAGATCATCACCACTGAAGACCTGTTCACACATTATGGAAGATAAGCTACTTCTGCCCTAAACTGAGTCTGAACATAAGTCAATCCCAGCCCAGCGTTGTCTTCTAACTGGCACAATTCTCCAAGATTTCTGGCAGTGGCATTTCCAGGCCCTACTATGCGAGATCCTTTCTCGGAGGGTAGGAGGTCTGGCTCAGTTGGTAAAGTGACCGTCTCATATGCCTGAAGATCTCAAGGATGGCAGTTCGGGACGGCCGGATGTATCCATGTCTGTCAGAGAGCTGTCAGCACGCTGAGCTGACGAGCTGCAGGGTCTCAGTGAGGGAGAGAAACTGCAGCTGCACTTGAGTGGGAGTCCAGGTTGCCTGTCAGTTGAAGCGTGATGAGGTGGATGCCAAAGAGAGGATGGACTGTGATGGAAACCACTTAGAATTACAGGTTCTATGAAAGACGAGAACATATTGTATAGTAAAAACCCCTTGGGGTTTAGAAAGCCTGCCTGTGTAAACCACCTTTGAATTGAAGACAGAGGAGAAATCTGATGACCAAAGAAAAGGCGGTATATAAATACTTTATTATTATTATTATTATTATTATTATTATTATTATTATTATTATCCTTTTAAATTGAGGTGTTAGGGATGGAAAGCAGCTCTTGGGATGGGAAGGCACCTGGAAGAGAAGATGGAGGATGTACAATTCAGAGGTAGAATACCTTGCCTTAGACTAGAAGATATGCATTTATCCGTTCATCTTTTTGAAAAAGTGTTATCTCTTAATTCAAAGCAATTTAGGCTACAATACTATACACACTCAGCTAGGAGTAAGCACCACTGAATGTAGTGGGACATACTTCTAAGTAGACAGGCTTTGCAGCATTCATTTACATGTGATGAGTTGCCATGTGGATGTTGCACCATATGTGTGTGTGGCATATGGTATGTCACATGTAACATATTGTGATGTGTGTGGTATGTTTTGACAATGCATGTTGAGCATTTTGGCATGCATGTGGTGTTCTGTGGTACCCATTTGAGTGTGGCATGTTGCAATATCTTGTGGCATGCTGCAGTACTGTACACGTGTTGCATGTTGTGGCATGTGTGTACTGTATATAGAATGCAGCATATTGCAGCAGCATGTGTGTGTTGTGGCATCCACTTGCATGTGGAGTGTTGTGGTGCCCATCTGCATGTGGTGTGTATCTGGCATGTGATGACAGCATGTGGAGGCAGTGTCTGGTTGTTGTGGCACCCATTTGTGTGTCGTGTGGCACCTATATGCATGCCACGCGACATGTTACAATGCATGTTTGCACGTGGTATGTTGTGACACTCATTTGTGTGTAATGTTGTCGTGTGTTTTGGTGCTGAAGCTGACTTAAGCAAATACAGTACTTGATGGGAAGCAATACATCACTCCTGGATGGATTGGACTATGTTTGTAATGCAGGACATGCTTGTTTAGGTCTGAGTGGTTTTGCTTATGTGTTTCGCCACGGTAGCAGCTGTGCCTTAGTTGAGAGTACTGGGATATGACTGGCATTTGGGGGAAGCACTGTGTCTTGTAGAGATGCATCAGGCAGACACGTATCAGGTGCATCTCTTGCAAGTGACTGGGGAAATGCAAAGCGTGGGTGCAACATGTAAAGCCAGTATCATATATGAGATTCAACAGAGTCTTTACTGTTTACATAACACAACATTTAAGGTGACCACCTTAAATTTCAAATTTGTGTGATTTTAGGGCACAAATGAAAATTGAAAGCATCTTAAACGCTGAAAGTTTCTGAAGTTTGAATTAGTTACAATGCAACCTGCTGCGCAGCCCGATCCTGCCTAAGGATGGGGCAGGTGGCCCAGACCGCCCGCTGGATCCCGTGCTCCGCTGCGGGCAGTCTCCCCCGCAGAAAGTCTACTTGGGGTAGGGGACGCTCATCCCCTTCCCCGGGTGTAACTGGTGCTGGGGCTGATCAGCTTCTTCGGATTTCCGCCAGCGAAATCGCTGGCGGAAGTCGGAAGCCGTGTAACGGCCCAGCCGTGCGCCGGGAGACAGGATTCAGCTGAGGCCGATCCCCGCCCCCTCCTGTGCCGACTGGGCCTATTGACCCCCACCGTTTGTTGCCAAACCGCCCCCCCCCTCGTTGGCTGGATCCTTACCTGGGTCCTCCAGCAGGCAGGCGAGGGCTTGGTCAGCGGAGCAGGGAAGGCCGGCCTTGCGCCGGCCTTCCCTGCTCTCGAGTCGTCAGAAAAGTGCCTTACTGCACTTTTACAACGGCTTCAGGTGGTGGAACACTCGTTCCGCCGCCCGACTGGAAGTTAGGATTGCGCAGTTAATGTGGCTCCTGTTCATAGATAATGATAGCCCTGTAAGGCAGGCCAATCTTACTTTCTTTATCTTTTAGACAGTGGATGTTGTGATTGTCAGTAGTTTGTCTAAGGTCACTTTCTGAGACTGTGGAAGCAACATAATTTTTAATCACCAGGAATGTCCTGTTTCCAGGGTTGGGAACTTGAATCGCATGACTCGCCTGCGAGTTCGACTTTAGTTGCACCAATGACTTGACTCAGACTTGACTCAGCAGGCACGAGCGGCTGGCCCGACTCAACTCGTGATTTGGCCCTCTTACAGCCGAGTTGTGATTCAAGTCGCCAGGGGTCATAGGGAGTTTTAAAATCTTACCTTTGGGTGCCATCACGCACCAAACCGCTGCGTTTTCTTGCTTTTACAAAGCAAAATTGTGCTCCAGGAAGCACTTCCTGGTTGTGCGATTCCCTCCTCCCTTCCCCTAAGGTTGCCCCAAAATGCACTCACGAGTCTGGGGGAAGGGCAGGAGTCGCACAAACAGGAAGTGCCTCATAGAGTATGATTTCGCTTTATAAAAGCAAGAAAATGCAGCAGTTTGACGCACGAAGGCGCTCAAAGGTAAAAACACTTTTTTTTTTAGCTAGTTAGCTAGAATCTTGAAATGAGACTTGAGACTTAGACTTGAGAATTAGACTCTGGAGCTGGCATACATCCAAGGAAACTCATAGGGCCCCGGCCGGCTTACACCCAGGAAAGGGGATGAATGTTATTTAACATCTACATGAAACCGCTGGGAGAGGTGATCCGGGGATTTGGAGTTGGGTGCTATCAATATGCTGATGACACCCAGCTCTATCTCTCCTTTCCACCTGATTCCAGGGTGGCTGTTGAGGTTCTGGAGCGCTGCCTGGAGGCGGTTGGGACCTGGATGAGGGCTAATAAGCTGAAACTAAACCCGAACATGACAGAGGTTCTCCCCAGGGCAGCCCAGGACGGTCATAGGATGCAGTAGCCAACCTTTTAGGTCAGCCGCGTATAGGTAGGCAGGATTGGGTTGTTAAATACATTCCTGCCTGTTTCATAACTCAGTTGCGTAGCCACTATATTTCGCATGTGATAGTCTGTTCCAAGGATAGGGTGGACATTTCTGAAAGGTGACTTATTAGAGTATGTCTCCTGCATCTTACATGGTAGAATAGTAAGGGCAAAATCCTGTCTTCTTTGACCATTGTAGCATAAATCAATATTTATTTTACATTATTGATGGTGAGCAGTTAGCCCTGAAGCCTTTTGTGTCTTTTCCAATTATTGCCATGAATATTTACCACTTGAGTAAAATCAGAAGGCAACTTCACTCATGTTTTAAGATGGCCAAAATAATGTTAGCCATCATATAAGCCATAATTCAGTAGAATGTTATTGCTGATTTACTCATCACAAGAGGACTGCCACAACAAAATTCTCAGTATGTACATCTTTTGGGGGAGTAAGCCATATTGGATCTCTTCTCACTCTCTGACATCATGTAATGATTTGTGAGAGGAAGTAGAAAGGACATGAAGCCTCTCTAAGAATGCAGACTTGCTCTCTTTAACCCTTAGTTTCCCAAGCCATCAGATGGAATGCTTAAAGTAACAGAACAGGGTGAACTGCGCACACAGAGAGAGAGTCTTCTTAAACTGTTTTTTCAGGCTTCCCCCTTGCAATTTTTTTTAAAATGTCCCAAACTCTGCGAACATATGGAGTCCAATGAAAAGCCAGAAACCTCCTTTTTCTCTGTTGATGGCCCTATTTTGGCTGCAATCATCTCAGAATGCAAGCCAATTGGCTAATAGAGATAGAAATGTTTATATTCCAGTTTCCAATCCAATATTGAATGCTCAAAGTGGATTACAATGAAAAATCAAAAGGAGTAACAAAACAGTGATTCACATACAATAAAACACCGCTGAAGGCGAAGTCTATATATGTGACAAATGACTGACAGTGATTGCAGTTCAGCTTTATTTTAGAATAGGTATAAGGGCCAGATCACACGTTACTGGAAATACAGTACATAACATGGGCCTTTGTTTTCTGTTGTTTTCCTAAATCAGCGTTTCCCAACCTTCGGAGGCCCACATACCACCTACACAGGCCTCCGCTCGGCTGCATACCACCGGAAGAAAGTGTCAGTGACATCATCAGCATTTTCTTCCAGGTTCACGACCAGCTGGAGCTCCGAGAAGGCCAGAAAAGCAAAGGTAAAATGCAGGGAAAGCGGGAGGGCCATCCCCAACGCTTACAGCCTGCGCATGTGAGCTCTGCCAGCTCGGTCACAGCGCCACTTTTCAGGCTCGGTCACAGCGCCATGCGGCCGAGATGGCAGCCGGCATCTTAGCTGCTGGCAGCCCACTTACCACCAGCCTTTGGTCCGTGTATCACATGTTGGGAACCTCTGTCCTAAATAATGTACTGGACGGACCCTGAAATAGCACAAAGCCACAGTGGTGGGGATAAGGGGTAAGGGCTTTCTTTCTTTGCCCTGCCGTGGTTTGCCCCCCAGTTGCAGTCCCCCTGAATGCTATTTTTATTGGGGAAAAATACATCAAACTCAAGTGAAACAGCACAAGGGGGAGACACTCCAGTGCGCATAATTTGTGCTTGCTAAACACAATTACATGCAAACGTATTTCAGTGAAATTCATGGGACTTCCAAAGTCGACTTCCAGAGAAGTTGCTGTGTTAGCTTGTTAGCAAAAACAACGAGCCTTGTGGCACCCTAAAGACGAACACGTTTATTTCAGCTAAGATTTCATGGATGATAGTCTGCTTCAATAGGTACATGGTGTAAATAAGTCTGTAAACCTATGTACATTCACTTGGGGCCTGACCCTATTCACTGGGATACATTTCTGATTAGACATGTACAATATAAAGTTGTGCATGTGTTTAGAAATGCACTGAATGCATTTAGGATTGGAGTATAACAATACATATTACGCTTTAGGCCAGGGGTGTCAAACATAAGACCCGCAGGCCAGATACAGCCCGCGGAAGCTCTTTATTCAGCCCATGTGATAATTGGACTCTCCCTGCACCGCCCTTTCAGCAGCACCACTTCTGCTGAGGTTCTGTGAGGGAGAGAAAGGAGAACTCAGAAAACAAGGAACGCTATGGGGGAAGGGGCAGACCAAGGGGGGTGAGAGAGGGAGGTGCTGAGAGAGCCCAATTATCACGTGGACGACCCTTTCAGCAGTGCCACTTCTGCCAAGGCATCACTTCGCAGAACACCTTAGCTGCAAACTGATGCCTCAGCAAAAGCAGCATGGCTGAAAGGGCAGCCTGCATAACTGGGTTCTCTCATATCCTGAAAATATTATTAAGATTTGTGTATTTTCTCTTCTGTCATTTGCAACTAATGAGTTCCTACCTGATAACAAGGTGCTTATTTCTGGCCATCATCTGCTTAATGATGTCACTTTTGGTCCTCAGCAGGCGCCATAAATACTATTCAGCCCATTGTATGAAAAAAGTTTGACAAGTCTGTTTTAAGCCCTGAAGCATCATATACAGTATTCTGTTATACCCAAGTCCTAAACACATTCAGGCTGCAAACATATACAAACTTACCCAAGAGTAGGTCTCATTGAACTCAATGGGTCTTACTGTACTTCTGAGTAGACATGCATAGGCTTGTGCTGTCAGCACACCTCACTTTAAGTGTGCTGAATGAAATGACTGCCCTCTAGTGGAGAGTAAGGAAGCAAATCCCATTTAAATTACAGTAACTATTAAGACATATTTGAATAAAGGTTAACCTGCCTCACAGCACAATCCTAACCAACTTTCCAGCACTGGTGCAGCCACAATGCAGCCCTAAGGTAAGAGAACAAATGTTCCCTCACCTTGAAGAGGCCTCCATGACTGCCCCATTCACTGCAAAATGCAGTGTGCACCCTGTTGGCACGGATACACCGTCGCTGGAAAGTTGGTTAGGATTGCACTGTCAATGTGTTATATCACACAGAAGTAGACTGAGTGAAATTATACTTTCTCCATTATAACTGTGCTGAAGTAATTCCAATCTATTGGCAATATGACCATGGCAAACCATAATAGAGCAGTTCTTTTAATATACTGTAGATCTCACAATGTCCTTTAATTGTATTTAGTTATTACAAACACAACAGAAATAGGGTTTCAGTCATTTTATTTGTATGTTAATTATATTTTGCTTTAATTTTCAAGGAATATATTTTGTTTTCTAAACAGGTTTAAACTGGATCGAGGCTCTCTCAGTGTTTTTGTTATGTACCATCTAGAACCTTCAAGGTATATTGGGCTACAACCTTTAATTTCTCCATGCATGTAGTGAGTTTTCCATTCCCAGTTTTAACATTAGGTGTGTAATGTCATATGAGTCCTCCCAACTGCACAGAGATTACCTTAGGCTTAGCAGATATGTATAAGAACACCTACCATAGGTGAAGAATTGTTCTATCTGGCTGTGCCACATTTAGACCCCAATCCTAACCTTTACTTACACTTACACACACGTGGCCAAAATGGCAGCTGCCGCATCCTGGGGTAGGGCACGGGAGGCTTCTGCAGGGAAAGGGGATGTTTAATCCCCTTACCCCTGCATAAGCCTCATGTCCCACAATGGGTCTCCTCGGCAGTGGCAATTTGGGGGGGGCTGCCACCGACAGGCCCCCCCACAGCCGCCACACCCCTGGGGAGTGTGTCCTTAGCGTAGCGCGCCTCCATGCGCGCGGACACGCCCCCGGCGCTTTTTGACTCCTTTTTTGAGCCAAACAAGGGCAAGGGAGGGTGGGAGGGCCCAACTGCAGCCATTCTCAGCTGCGAAGAGAATGAACACGCGACGGGGCGGCAGGTAAGACCGGCCCTCGCCCTGGGGCCCACCGCCCCAATCGCCCCCGGTGGTGCGACGCCTCTGCTCCTCGGACATACGCTAGCAATTTTGCTAGCGTAAATCTGAGGAGAGAAAAGGGCAGGGAAGGGGGATAGGATCAGGCGCAAGACTTCTGTGATCGATCCTCCCCCTCCTGCAGCCTCCCCTCCCCCTGGCTTACCTTTCCCAGCATGCGTCTGGACGTCCTCTGGCATGGCTAGGAAGGCGGAGGCCTTTCCACCAGCATCCCTGGCAGCGCACTGATCAGTGTGCTGTCGGGGAGGCTTTTGTGACTGGCGCCAACTACTTTAGCAGGAGGCGCACCGCCAATAGGCCATTACCTCGGTAACGCATTTCTGGTTTTCAGAGCAAACTGGAAGTGCCTTACGGAAGCTTCCGAGGGCCATTCTGAGGCCCTCAGAGGACAGGCACAGGACTCTGGAAGGGCCCACGAACAGGGAGAGGCCTCAAACTTCAAAAGGTAGGGAAAGCGACCGACAACGTTCTGCCTAACGACAACCCATGTCGTATATTGGGGGGGGGGGTTCATTAAGCAAAACATTTAAGTCCCCTTATAGTCAATGGGGCTTACTTCCAGGTATGTGTGGATAGGATTACAGCCTGGGTCACACATTGCAGAGTGCTTTTCCCATGCAACCTGTTCCTATGTGTATCTACTTGGAAGTAAACACTTATGATGTCCAGTGGGCTTGTTGCCAAGTAAGTATGCAAAGGTAAGCAAAGTACATTGTAATTTTGATGAGCAGGTTCCAGAGGGCTAGTCTGTTTTGCCCATCTGTTGCATGAAAAGATAAAATTAGTGTTGCGGCCCTTTAAAAAACTAAAAGATTTTGTGGCATAAGCTTTTGCAATGAGTTTGCAAACTCATTTTGCACTGAGTTTGCAAACCACCAGATCCCACTTCAGCAGCTGCGTGGTCGTATTTTCAGTTGGCAGATATAGACAGTCACTCACGGCATGAAGGGAGGGAACCCTTGTAAGCAGCGGGTTCAAAGGCTGGCGGGTCCAAAATGAAAAGGGCGCGATGACGCTGCACGGAAATAACACAGGCGGCCCACTTCCATGGCTTCTCGGACATACCGTTTTTCTCGCTTCCTCTCTCTCCCCCCTATTCTCCATGTAGCTGCTTGCGCGAGGAGACCGCTTCGCGCACGGATGAAGCGGGCTCTAGACCAAAGGACCAGCGCACAAGACTCCGTCGTCGCTGGATTGTTTTATGTCTTTCAGATAAATCACTTTGCGGAAGCAAAGCGGGCTGTGAAAAGCGCGGTTCCAGCAGAAGACGAGGAGGAGCCGCCGGGCGACTGGCGAACAGTCGCCACCGGGCGCATCGCTCACTGCTTCTAGGAGGCCCGTCCTGCCAAGGGCGGGGTGGGGGTGGGGGCGCGGGCTGTAGTGGGCGGCCCGAGGGCGACACGTGGTTATAATTGGCTCCCGGAGGGATGGGGGCGGGTTTTGGCGAGAGAGCCGGGTACAGGTTGGCCTCTCCGAGAGGAGGGCGGCGCCTCTTTTTTAATCTCCACGGCTTCAACATGGAGTCGTGGCTAAGAGGCTTGTGAGGTGACTTGTTTGCACTAGGCCGTGGTGGTGACGCCTCTTCTAGGAAGGGGGGGGGGGATTGGGCCAAGATGGCTGCGCCCGGCTTGGGGCAAAGCCTGGAGCAGCCTCCGCCGCTTGTTTTGCTCCCGCCGCTTTCGATGGACTTGCTGCAGCATGTGAGTTATGGGGAGGGGGAATTCGGAGGAGGAAGCTACGAGCGAGGAAAGGCTTGCTGCGAGCCAACCGATCCGACACGCGTTGCTTGCTCGGAAGTCAGCCCTGTTGAATTCGCTGGGACTTGGCTTCCAACTATGCGTTCACATCGGGTTGCGCCGTGACGAGGTTTGCCCGCTCTTGTTCCGCTTCCCCGGCTGTTGCGCCGTGCATGACGGAAGCAGGTAGAACGCGGCCTCGAAGGGAAGACGAGAGTAGTATGCCCAAGGAAGGGAAGCGCGCCCGCGGTGTTGTGGTCATCCCGGGCTAAGAGCAGCAGCGCCAGCAAGTGCTGGTAGTTCTTCGTGTGATTGCGTGTAGTGCTGCCGGTAAATAGTGGGAAGGCGCTTGGCGTGAGCAGAGATGTGTCTGGCAGAAGGAGCAAGGAAGGTTGTGGACGTTTCATGGCTGATACTTGGGAGGAAATCTGGGCTTCACGTTCGCCTCGCTCGGTTTTCTGTTAACGTAAGAGATGTCTTATTACCTTTAAGGGCAGAGAATTCTAGTCGTGCTCCTTCCTTACGGCCACTTGCAGCTTTGCACTAGATTCCAGGATCAAACCTTTCTGTTTGTCACAAGCACCAGCTATCATCTCCAGGTCAGTGCTTGTCGACCAGTGACTGATACCTCACAGCATGGCAGTGTACTGTACTGTGCCCAACTGCCATAGTGATTGTGTGATGCTGGAGAGGGCTGAGGCCGTGGTGCACCAGTGGTCAAGATTTGGCCATCATGCTTGTCCCTTTAAAAGAGGCATGGCTTGAGGAAGGAGAACCGTGGAGCAAACTGCCCCTGCCTGCGCACAGCTGCTGTCCCTGGTGGTACTTTGAAAAGTGGTTCTTGCAAAAAGGGTTTAATAAAAGTCCTGCTCTGAAGCATTCAAAAATAATGAACGTGGAAGCGTTGTTGACACATGCATATGTCTCGCCACTTGATCAAATGCCATTCTGTGATTATGTTATTATGACTCTTATATTACCTCTAGGCTCCTACTGTCTATAAGCTTAATTGGAGAGCTTTTCCTTCTCTCTTTGCAAATTGTTTGACAGTTTTCAGCTGGGCATAATAGACTAGGAATGCTGCATGCGGAGTAGGAGTTCAGTTTCTAAGTCATCAAGACATAGTAGTACTGGAAGCTCTGAGCAATTGCCCAAAATGTGCCATCAGAATGGAGTATAAATCGCGTGAGAGAGATGATGTTATGAGTACAGATAGATCCATGGTCGCTACCCAGTAGCTCATAACTTCTGTTCTGCCTCTCTAGAATGTGCGGTTTAGAGTTGGAGGTAGAGTGTGTTGAGTTTAGAAAGACTGAAGTAATCTTTCTAGGATGCTTAATAGACACCCCCAAGAGGCTAGTCCCTGTGGAGGGCCTTTGTGCCTCTCTGTGGTAGTGGTCTATGTCATCTACATTCTATTTCTTCCTTACGCTAGGCAAAGTAAGATTTTGACTTCTTTTTTTCTTGTACAGTATTCTGTTACTTTGTGTGTTCCATTTTAAGGAATGTTTCATATTTTGTCCTCAATATTTTATCTTTTTCTATATTTGTCATATTTTTAGAACTTCATAGGTTATATATGTTCTGAGGTTTTCACGACCGGTACATATTTTTGAATTAATAAAAGGAAGCATTTTCCAGGTGGTTCTGGTCGTTTTATTTAGTTAACAAGAGATTGTCCTAACGTTTCGCTCCTAAACTATGAGGAGCATTATCAAAGGAACAGCAACTTGCTGTCTGCTCTAGTTCTTCTTAGTGCAAGATGTTAACAGTTGGGAGGTTAACTGCTGCCTTTGCCAAGTTCCTGAAATGCATATCACCATTTTATAATGAAGTTCCATAGCTGCCAAGATTTTCCCTATATAAAATGGGGCAGCAAAGCGCAACAGCCCTCCCCCATGCAGCCGATCGTTGAGAGCTCAAACAGCCACACGATGTGAAAACTACTTTGGTGCCAAATAATCTGCGATATCAAAGCAGTCTCTCTCTTGGTTTCTTGATGCTCTGTGATCTGTCAGAGTGCGAGACCTTTTGATGACTGGAAGCCAACTATCGCTAATCTGTACAGATTCCCCCTTCCTGTTTACTGCAGTGGGATGTTTTCTTATTTCGATTGCTTCCCTGTTCAGATGGGAACGATATTGTTTGGTTTTGACTATAACTTGGGTGTTCTCAAAATTAATCTGGTGTCCAGTTTTTAATGCATGGTCTACAATAGCTGATTTATCAGATTGTTCCAACCTTAAATATCGCTGGTGTTCCTTTATACACCATAAGTTATGTTTATAAAGCTTTTAAATGTACAGTATTTCTTACTGTCTTGGTCTTCACAGGTATTTTGGTTTGATAATGTATAATAGACACTATGGACCAGCATATTTTATCTATATAGGAAATCAGTATCTCTTAAGACTATGGGTTGTGTTTGGGGCCGGACGTAACGTACCTGACCCAGGGAGTGGCCTGCCTAGTGGGCACAGGGCCCGGTGCAGGCCAGGGGAGGCCTGAAAGACCTCAGTGGGGCAGGGTGCGAGCCGTTTGTCTGCTGAGCGGAGCGTGCCTGCACGTGACAGAGCAGCCAAGGAGCAG
The DNA here is from genome assembly GCA_026170595.1 of Plestiodon gilberti rubricaudatus. Classification (NCBI taxonomy): domain Eukaryota; kingdom Metazoa; phylum Chordata; class Lepidosauria; order Squamata; family Scincidae; genus Plestiodon; species Plestiodon gilberti. The sequence continues at coordinate 119,690,212 of JANXHW010000001.1, read as the reverse complement.
CAGGGCACGGCAAGTGTCCTCAGGAGCTTAATCGCCTCCCAGAAGAGGGTTAGGACCCAGAAGATGATCAGGCCCGGTGGGTGGAACTAGGAAGGGGGAAGGACCGGCCAAGACCCGGGCAGAGGAGAGGGCTGGGAATGAGAGAGGGCTAGCTGGAGTTAGAGGCAGGCCTGTAAGGAGGCCTAAAGCCGGTGACAGACCAGCTCCGGTGCTCCGTGCGCGTCCGTGCTGCGGGCGCGTTTTCTCAGTCTGTCATGGCTCCGTTGCTGCTCCCGGCTGTCGTCGTCAGACGTCGGCAGCCCCCGGCGCGTAAACGCGTCAGCTGCCCCAATCCCAGCGCTGGCCACGGTCGTCCCGTTCCGTCCGTGTCCCAGCCCCCTGGGGGCAGGACACAGAGCGGCCAGAGCCAATCAAAGGAAAGAAAGCCAACGTCAATCAAAGGGAAAGAGGGGCAGAATGTTTTCATAAAGCAGCCATTTTTCTCCTCGCTTAGTGAGCGCTTTGTTTTTCAAACTTTCGAGCGTCGGGTCCCCTCACCTCTTCTCTCCCCCCTCGCTAGTGTGTGTGTGTGTGGGTTTACTAAAGCTACAATATAAATGGCAGTAACTATCGCAAGTTGCGTTTCTCTTCTGTGCAGCGTTTCTCTTCTGTGCAGTCCCCACTAGTCAACAGGTTATGGTTCGTATGTCACTGGTTTCCCAGCGAGTTCCTTCTCGGCTTATCTCTGACCTCTAGACTCCATGCCTCTCTCTTCAGCTTTCCTGTTGAACTACGCAAGCAAGCAAGCAAATGGTCTCCAAAATGCAATCATCCCCACTAGTCCTGACCTCTTCTGAGGGAAGATCCACAGCGAGGATCGAGCAGCGAGTGAGCGAAAGAGGGGGGGGGAGAGAAGGGGGATATCTCCCTCCTTCTCTCCCCCCCCTCACTCGCTGCTCGATCCTCGCTGCGGCTGCGATCTGGTGGGACATGCAAACGTCCCATCCAGCCCCCTAGCGTGCGTCCGGTGCGGCAATGCAGCCGGAGTGACGCACGCTCCGCCCGAACCACGGGCTTGGTCTGTCTCGGCCTTAAGGGCCCCCTGTGAGGCTGGTAGAAACTCTGAAGAGGAGGGGTAGGGTGCTATAAACCATCTCTGCTTTGAGGTCCATAGGAGGAAACGGGACCGTTTTGAGGAGGCAATCCAGGTGGGCAGGGCCCCAGCAGCCTTCCATAGGCAACCTCCGCTTTGGATTGGTTGGGATCCAGTAGGTGTGCAGGAGGCCCAGGACCCCTTCTGTGTGCCCCGACCAGTTATAAGTGGCCATCCATAGCAATAGGGCTTATTTGGAGTTGATAAAAAACAATAAGACCTTCAGAGTTTTAACTCTACAGTGATCGTTTCTGTAGAGCAGTGGCTTTCAAACTTCCTACCTTCAGAAAGCCCTTTTATGTCAACTTTCTTGATTATAGCTGCCACTACAGAAGATTCTGGGGCATTTTCTAGAACATACAGTTGACAAGGGGCAATGCAATTGCTGGATTTGTTGGGCTTGTGAATTGGTATGCTTTGGAACAAAACATTTCCCTTCAGCTGTAGATTTCAGGAAAGATTGGTGGTGGTTGGCAAGCTATGTTTCAAGAAAGCTTGTCTGTCATGACTGATCCTCTCTCGCTCTCACTCAAAAACCTCTGAAGGAACCCTGACGTTTCTTCAAACACAGTTAGGAAATTACAGCTGTAGAGCAATGCAAGCAATTCTTCCCTTGCTGCTGTTGTGACAGGAGCCCTGAGTTATCTTGATAACTGGAGGAAGACAAAAGAAAATATTTCTTTACGCAGCGTGTAATTGGTTTGTGGAACTCCTTGCCACAGGAGGTGGTGATGGCACCTGGCCTGGATGCCTTTAAAAGGGGATTGGACAGATTCATGGAGGAAAAGTCCATCACAGTTTACAAGCCATGATGGGGATAAGCAACCTCCTGGTTGTAGGAGTAGGTTTTCTTTGTGCCAGGTGCAAGGGAGTGGCGACAGGATACAAGTATCTTGTTGTCTTGTGCTCCCTGAGGCATCTGGTGGGGCCACTGTGTGATAGAGGAAGCTGGACTAGATGGGCCTTTGGCCTGATCCAGCAGGGTTCTTCTTATATTCTTAGGAGTCATTTTGCAATGGGAAAAGGGTTTTCCCATCTATGTCATTGGCACCATAAGATTAACTAGACTTGAATTGCAAGCAGCTTCTGGTCTAATCAGTTTTGTTGCTAAAGGAAATTTCTTAAAGTAAAGTGTTCTTGAGATTGAAGGAGGAAATGTTATCCCAACTTTAAAAAAAATCAGTTTATTGCTAGGTGGGAATTGTTTAGTACTGTATTGCACTAAAATATATATTTAAGCTACATGAATGCTTGTGTCAGTAAGTGGGGGGGACTGCTCTGCATGTAAGGGGGTAAAAGTGGTGCATATAACCATTGATGTCATGACTACTAGGCAATGGAAGGCCATGTGAAAATCTTGGTGTGTTTTTTTTCTTTCTAATAAAGTTAATGCTTTAAGAATATTTGCCCGATATTTGACAGATCAAGTATTCTTAGATGGACCTTGGTGTGCTTGATCTGCCAGAGCTGTTGCACTGAGAGAGAAGATTGCCAGTACATGCCTCTTAAACTCTCTTTACCAATTCATTCTGCCACTCCTGTTAATTGTTTCGCACAGGCTATCTTAGATCTGCAACACTGACAGAATTTGTCTATTCTCTGATCTGATTGTGCAAGTTGCCATTGTGTTTCCCCAAAACAGGTACTATCTCAGTTGACCTAGTTTTTTCTTTATAGGCACACATTAAAATTGAAAGTGAAGATGATGTCCAGTTTGTGTCTGTCAATCAGAAGGAAGTTGATGAGGATGAGCCCTTTGTGACGGTTAGAAGTAAGTTCTTGACTTTTGTTTTTCCATGAACACCCGATGGAGCTTCTCTTGGCAAACAAACAAATAAAAAACCCTGAGTTTGCAGCGTTTATCTCAATTACATAGTGTTTAGGATAAAAATCAAAAGATTTTTGGTTGACACCTAAAATTGCTGCCCTGTAACTGATATTGCTAAACTTAATTGTTTCCTAAAGTAATGATTGTGGTCTAAGAGATGTAGTTGGCAATTGCTGTCAAAACTTGCCTATTTTTAAATGGCTGGCTCCCAATTCTTGGTATGGCCAGTACAGGTCATGGTTGAGAAATCAGGAGTGGGATACAGACTTGCACATCCCTTCCTTCTGTCTCTTGTGTGAAGGAGCATTCAACTATGGTCGCCCAAACAAAGTGATGGAGCACCTATTCTGTGAGGAAAAGTTACAGTGTTTGGGATTTTTTAGTTTAGAGAAAAAGACAGCTGTGGGGGCAGGCAGAAGAATGATAGACGTAAAAATACACTTTTTTATAAGTCTAGAGCTAGAGGTTTTTGTCTATCAAGCTCAGGACACCCATTTAAATGGGCATTCAGGCTAGACAAGACAGTACTTCATAGTGGCTAAGGGGAGTAGACAAACTCGTGACATTGTTTGCCAATATTCTTAAGAATAATAATTCTTAATAGTCAAATGTTGTGTGCTCATAACAGATCATCATTTTTATAGGTACATGCATGTAAATTGTGCTTTGTAGCAGAATAAAAATTGCTCTAATATCAATCTAAAAGCAAACGAGTACAAACCTACTTTGTTGCTTTACATTAGTCACTTCTACAAAGCAGCTTAATTCATTGTTAAGTTGGCTTGATAGTATGCTTGATAGTATGCATGAGATGTTTCTTGCCTGTTTTTGGCATTGACTGATGAAACTAATCTAACTAAGTTGAACATCTTCTTAAACCTACGCAGAATCTATGAAAGGCAGAAAGCCCCGCTATGATGGATCTCTGGTTCAGTTGACCAGGAGATTCATGGATCTTGTCAGAGATGCTCCAGAAGGTGTTCTTGACTTAAATGAGGTCTCTCGTACACTGGGGGTTCGCAAACGAAGAGTATATGATATCACAAATGTGTTGGATGGAATTCGTCTTATTCAGAAAAGATCCAAGAACCTTATTCAATGGGTGTAAGTAGAAATGAAAGTCAAACATTTTAAAGAATAATTGAGACTTTGGGCTGGTTCAGTTGATACTCTAAACCAGCGGTTTTCGAACGTTTTGGACTCTGGAGCCCTTTGCACTGCTAAAAGGGGTCTTGGGGAGCCCCACCAGCACATGCATGGCATCTCTGGGAGCCCCAGAGCACCGGCGCCTGTGTGGAGTGGTGCAGCACCAAGCCTAATACTGGTGAAGAACTGGAACAGGAGGGGAATGAGGAAGGAGAGCCATGAACAGGGGAGGCGGGAGGAATGGATGAGCAAACCGAGCGGGGGAAAGATGGTGGCCACTTACGTTGTGCTTATGTAGGCATACCAGATCTCCAACCGGGACAGAGTGCTAGACCTTTAGGAGAAGGAATGTGGACAGGTGTAGCTTGTTAAACCTTAGAGCACAACCCTAGGCATGTCTACTCGGAAGCAAGCCCCATTGAACACAATGGGGCTTGGTTCTGAGTAGACATGCCTAGGATTGTGCTCTAGGACTTAACAAGCTGCACCTGCCCACATTCCTTCTCTTAATGGTCTAGCACTCTGTCCCGGTTGGAGATCTGGTAAGCCTATGCTTATGGAGCCCCTGAAGGGGTCTCAGGGAGCCCCAAGACTCCTAGGATTGCACTTTGAGAAACACTGCTTAAATTGTCATGATTGTGAGCCTGGCCTCCCTGCAGACTGGCATGGTTTCCTTTCTTTGTTGAGAAGTCTGAAAACTTCCATTTTAGAAGTATGTTGGATATGAACTTGGAACAATAGTTTATTTTAACCATTGTTTGTGTGTTTAAGTGAAGAAGCTACATAACAAACAGTACTCCAAGGTCTTATGTAACGCAGAACTGAGGTTTGTTCTAAAGGGAAACTCTAGTTCTCTTCGGAGTAGGAGCCTATGCAGAACCTTGTCGAGAGGCTTGTTTACAGTCATCTAAACTGTGCGCCAAGAGCCAGCTGGTGGCGCAGTGGGTTAAACCACTGAACCATGAGCTGTCGATAGAAAAGTTGGCAGTTCGAATCCGTGCAACGGCTCCTGCCAACCTAGCAGTTCGAAAGCAAGAAATTGCAAGTAGATTAATAGGTACCGCATCAGCGGGACGGTAACAGCGTTCCATGCACCTTGGTGTTGAGTCATGCTGGCCACATGACCATGGAAACTTCTTCGGACAGCGCTGGCTCTTCGACTTTGAAACTGACATGAGCATTGCTCCCTAGAGTCGGACACGACTGGACTTAATTGTCAAGGGATACCTTTACCTTTACCTAAACTGTGCGCCATAGATGATTGACTGGCTCAACACCCTGTGTAACTAAAGCATACTATGACTCTTATGACAAGGGTGCATAGTTTCAGAGCAGTTGTTAGAACAGGTATGGTATAGCAAGTATGAGATAAGAGCTGGTAGAACCTTGCTTCTGATCTTGGCTGGGCTGCAAACTTGGTAAGCTGCTATCTCTCAGACTTGGCCTCCAATCTGTAATATAACCTGTTGTCAGACTGGCTTACTTTACAAGACTGCTGTAAGGATCAATGCTATGTATATGAAAAGTTTGGACTCTATGTTGGGGAGAAGCATGATAAATCAGTGTTAGGTTGTTGTCTTCCAACTCCCAAGGGAAAAGGTTATACAAACTTCTCTTGGCACAATTCTCTCTTTTTTCTTTTTCTTTTTTAACTCTGAAAGAAGCTCAATTGAATTAAATGATACTTGGTGTTGTAGCCTTAATTATACTACCTAATACAGGGGTGCACAACCCTTCAACCTGAATGCTCCTGGCCCTTTAATGGTTTTATAGGTGAGGGCATTTCAGCAATTGCAGCTGCCAAGATTCTGTCTTCTCTACACAGCTCTTAAGAACACAGAGGCCCTAGTGGTGGAAGGCTGGCAACCCCTGACCTAATACTTAAATGTTATTGCACAATCGTTTATATGTAATAGCCTGATCCTATGCAGATTAAATTTTATTCATTGATTTTTGTGGCAACAGTGTTGAGCGAGTTGTGCTTTCAAAAATTCTGTTAGACACTGATAAGTCTAGTAATACTTTAGAGAAAGTAGTTGCAGTCTGTCTAAAAAAAATTGTGTTCTGTCTTAGCGGATCAGATATTAAACAGATTACTAAAAGGACACCAGAGCAACAAAAGTTGAGAGAGGAACTTTATGACTTAACTGCGATGGAAGAAGCACTGGATGAATTAATAAAGGATTGTGCTCACCAGTTATTTGACTTAACAGATGACAAAGAAAATGCAAAATATCCTTTCTTCTTATAAACTACCATTGACCAACTTCTTGATTTGCCAAAGCTAAACAGTGAAGCTTTATTAGGTTTTGCATTACATAACTGAAACCTTGCAAATGTGTATATTCAGTTAAAGCATGTGTTCTGCTAAGGACAGCTATTAACATTCCTTGACCATTGTTAAACACTAGCTTATGTGACCTATCAAGATATCCGTAACATTCAAACTTTTCAAGAACAGATAGTTATTGCAATCAAGGCTCCTGAAGAAACCAAAATGGAAGTGCCGGTTCCTAAGGAAGTAAGAACTACTTTTGACAGATTCCTTTGAATTTAAAAGGTGTGATTGAGTAAATGTGTATATTACTGTATGAATGGTCTATTTATAGTCAGCGTTGGTGTTTCCGTTCATTTTTTTTAAAATGGTTTCACAGAGAGCTTTCTTAAAAAGCTTTCTAAAAAATTGGTTAAGCATGCCTCGACATCAAAATACTGGCTGAACTTATAACAAATATTTACAATAATTTAGTAGATTTTCCCTTTTTGGAAGTGAGAAGTAGTTGAAATAACTTCTCAACATCCCAGTCTCTCGCAGCTTGCTTAGAACTAAATTATACAGATTGAAGTGGATCATATTATCAGGTAACTTGTTCAGGACCAGCTTGTAAGGTATATAGACTTACTTGTGGGGAATATGAATGAGAAAAACCTGCAGCATTTTTAAATTTTGTTTGCAAATGAGCACACGCAAGATGGAGGTCGGCAACTAGTGGCCCTAGCTCCAAATCTACCCCCTGACTGGTGTCATATGCCTTCTCCCACAGTTGGCAAAAGGGAATGCATGGGGGGAGGGACATAGATGAACAGTATCGGTGGTGGTGATTTGTAGTAATGAGAGTTGTTTAGTTCATTGTAATGCAATTTGCTGTGACAAGATGTGACTGAGGCATGGATTGCTGTGGTAAGATGTCCCTTCTGTGAGAAGGGCTGCAGCAGGGAAAAGCATTCCTGACCACTGATGTGACCTGTGAATCCAGAAACAATGCCAGGTCTAGAAACACACCCAAGCTGTGAACCTGCTCTTTCACGAGGAGTATAGCCTTGTCCAGAACAGGCTGTGAATCCATCCCAGCATCGGCTTTCCTACTGATTTATGTCAAAGTCTTGCATTTTGGATTATGATTACTTTACATTTATACCCAATTTATTATGAATGAATGAATGAAACCTTTATTGGCATAAAGACAAACATGCATAAAATATAAATAGCAAACAGACAAACAATGTCATTTATTATTATCTTTGCTTCTTATGCTGTAAACAAATCTTGATGTCTTGTAGGACTGCATAGAAGTACGAATAAAGAGCACAAAGGGACCCGTAGATGTCTATTTATGTGATGTGCCATTAGATAATCCAGAAGCTGATGCTTTGAAAAATACAGGGAGCCTTTCATCTGAGACTAAATAGGCGATGGCTGATGGAGGCAAGTAGCTTAATGGAATGAAGGTTGGGTGTTTAGAAACATGGCAGTTAGTATCTCTGATCTTTAGAAACTGAGCAAAATGTATGTGGGCCGAATGTAAACATAAATGTATGTTGAGTCAAAACTGGGGCCCCAGTTCCTTTAAATTTTGTCCAGTATCTGTAAAACTAGACTTTCTCAGAGGCTCTGCAACTTTTAGACCAGGGATGTATAAGTTGCACTGGGTTTAGTTAGACTTGGGTGTGTACATGCATCCCACTGCTGTTCAGTGGGATTTATAGTAACAGTATACAATCTCTCTCTCTCTCTCTCTCTCTCCCCACTTCCAATTATCTTTGGCCTGTTGTATTACTGTAGCTTTCTGTTTTTTTACTTCTACAGTGAGCAACATGAAGAATATGGAAATGGCTATATTGCAACGAGCATTGATTTTTGAACTTCAGCTTCCTGGACTTTCGTGGATTTACTTCACTGTGGGCCAATGCGGATGTCACAGGGAATTTTAACTACCTTGAAGAGATCAAGAGCAGCCTGTGGAGTTGTGACCTGTACTCCCCAGAGCAAGTATCCTAACTCATGTTTTCCACTGGAATAGAAGTCATGGCTACACAAACATCAGCCTCTTCCTCTTTAACATATGTCCTTGCCCTAAAATAATGTATTCCCAGCTAAATGAGAAAATTAATATGACATTAAAAGGAACATGACCTGTAATGAATTATTTTTTTAAAAAACGTAGCTCTTCAGAATTGAATTGAACCAAATGTGTTCAGTAAAGAATAATTTTTGAAGAAATGCACCATTGCCAAATGGAACGATCACTGATGTGCAACATATTACTACTTCTTCCAAATTCTTTTACACAAGAAAGAAGAGTACAACAAATAACTTTTTGAAAAATGTACTGTATGATGTCCACGTGATACGAACTGAATTCAGTAATGTAGCTGTAAATCCTGAAGAAGAAAATTAATTGCTTGACCTACGTGTATATATGTGTATCATGTTTAAATAGTCACTGACGGAAACATTGGCAGGGCAAGCAGCCTTTATGCCTCTGTACAGCAAAAAATAGAAATAAACTTGTAAATACAAAAAATGCCCAGTCTATGACCCTCTAGTTTATATATAGCTATACTAACTTCCAGCAGGTTTGTAACATTCATATACTGTATAAAGCTATGCATTGTAAACTTGCAGTATAATGAGAGATTTTGTCATACGTGCAGCATTATCCTATGTATATTTACTTGGAAATAAGACCATGCTGAGTTCATGTGCATAGGAGTACTATAGTCTTTCTTTTGCATACATGGTCTATGCAGCAGGTTTGTTTCTAATTTTGACCTAACAGATTACATTGGAAGTATGTAATCTAATTTTATGTTAAAAATTATGGTCACTTACAATGGATATACTTTATCCAGGTTCTGTGAGTGTAAGCTTAGCACCACATTCATTGCAGCTTGGAGCATATATGTTGAAACGGGTAGCAAGTAGAGTTTTGTTCGCATTTTTAGGAAAATAGTATCAATTTCATCATCAGTATTATATACCACCTTTTCTTTGGTTATCAGATTTCTCCTCTGACTTTAATTCAAAGGCGGTTTACACAGGCAGACTTTCTAAACCCCAAAGGGTTTTTACAATATGTTCTAATCTTTCATAGAACCCTTCATTCTAGGTGGTTTCTTTCACAGTCCAGCCTCTCCTGGGCATCCGCCTCATCACGCTTCAACTGACATGCAACCTTGACTACCACTCAAAGTGTAGCTGTAGCTTCTTTCCTTCACAGAGGCTCTGCAGCTTGTCAGCAGTGTGCCAACAGCTCTCTGACAGCACACGGATACTTCCGGGCATCTCGAACTGCCATCCTTCAGATCTTCAGGCATATGAAATGGCCGCTCTACCAACTGAGCCAGACCTCCTGCCACTGAGCCAGACCTCCTGCCACTGAGCCAGACATCCTGCCAGAAGAATTTGTTCTTCGTGCATGGGGAAACAGCAAAGTGGTCCCAAGGCTTGGAAATTCCTGAAGGAAAAGTCTGAGTTAATTTTGAAATCTGACTGAAAAGTTGTCACTTGTTACACTAGAGTTATTGCTGGCAGAATCGGCTAGTTAAATAGACTTTAACATACAGGCAGCCCAATCCTGCATAACTTTAGACTGGTGGAGCGAGTGCTGTAAGGCACTTTTGTGCCTCCTTGGGAGTAAGCAGCGCTGGCACAGAAGCTGGCACCGCTCACTCTGCCATCCCCTCTAGACCCTGCGCCGGCCCCCACAGGTGAGTCCCGCGCAGGGGAGGGAGGAGGGCCATTGGCCAGCCCAGGCTGGGAGGGGGCAGGGACATTGGTGCCGAGTTGCACCAATATCACAAGCCCCTTCCCAGGCTGGGCTGGCCTTACACGGCCTTCCTGGCTGCACACCAGCTCTGGAGCTGGCGTGCATCAGAGGAGGCCCATTGGGCCCCAGCCTCCCTACACTGGGGGAAGGGGACTAATTTCCCCTTCCCCTGAGGTGCTCCTGGTCTGCTCCAGCAAAGATGGTCAACACACTTGGTGTGACTTCTTCCTTTGTTTCTAGTATGTCATGCAGGCTAGCTATTGCCAGTAAAATGCAAAAATACAGTTTGATCCCAATATGATTTGTTAATCCTAAACGGATTCCTTCTAAGTGAGAGAGGGCCAAATGTATGTTTCAAACTGCATATTAAGCTAATAGTCTTGTTTGCTCATTTTGTCATATTTGTGTATTCTAGAAATCATGGCATTGTTAATGAAGAGCAATGATATTGACACCTATGCCTTTTTGTTTTGAAAGCCTTAATCGAAGGTTGCCAGATTGCAATCTAGAGAACTGTCCTATCTCTAACGTCGCAATTGTGAAAGAGAATGGGACCATGAGGAGTTTTGCCTTGCTTCTAAGTCCATTGCCTGTCTTCTCCACTTTCTGGTGCAAACAATCTTGTTAACGTAAGCTCAGGAAACAGGAAGGCAGTAGGTAGAGCAGAGCAAGAGAAACAGACTGCCAGCTCAATCCAACGCAACTTTTTCGGCTATTCCGGCATAGCCTATTCTGTATCCAGAGCCCCAGCTATTCTGTATTCAAAGGAGTTAGGTAGGGCAGCGCACCTAAGCCCCAGAATCAAGTAAAACCTGGGAAGCAGGGACCGCATGCACCACACCCATTTTGTGCCTGTCACTGCTGATAGACCTCAGAAGGGAAGGGAATTGAAGAGGTGCTAGTAGTAGCCAGCTGTGTGTGTGTGTGTTTAATCACCTGATATTTACAAAGGCTCTATATCTTCTTGTAGCTAGCAGGATCCTTCTTCTCTACCTCCCAATGGGAGGGAAGAAATATTTTAAACATTTATCCATGTATCTAACTTCTTGACTTATAATAATCATTGTGTTCTGCATGGGACTGCCCTTGAAGGTGCTTCAGAAATTACAACTGCTGCAAATACTGGGGACATAATATATTCAACCTGCGTCACAACAACTACAGTGGTTACAAATTTAAGATGTTTATCTTTTTCTAAGCCCTTCATGGTCTGGAACCCACATACTTTAGAGGCTACCTTTCCTTGTATGGGGCCCTGTAGTTGTTGATCAATGGTAAGAATATCACATGCAAGGAGCCAGGACCTCAATGCAGAGCTGCTAGACTCCACAAGCAAACAAAGGTGTTTCAGGAAGAAGCGGCGCTCTGGGACGTCTGCAGTAGGAGCGGTGAAGTCATTAGCAGAGTGCTCAGTGGTTGCCTTTTTGCAAAGGACCTTAGTGGAGAAAAAGCATCAGGCTCAGCAGGAGGCAAACTGCTCTAGGTAAGGGCCCATGTTAATGTCTAGGCCAGAGGTTCCCAACCTGTGGTACACGGGCCGCCGGTGGCCACCATTTCACCTGCACAGCAGCCCATAGGACCTGAAAATTGGCACCTCGGACTTTCCCAAGGCAGTAGAGCTCAAGCATGCAGGCCCTAGGTGCCTGGGGATTACCCTCCCCTGTGCCTTACCTGCCTTTTCCAAGCTTTGGCACAACTGCAAACACCAAAGAAAGTGCTGATGACGTTATCGGCACTCGCTTCCAGTGGCCGGAAAGGTTGAATAATGCTGGTTGAATAACTCATTGAGACAGGAAGATGTCCAAATGTTCTCTAAATTCTAAATGTATCTAATTTTCTGGGTATCTTGTTGCCCGGCAATGAACAAAGCACAACAAAACTGGCTTGCATATAGCTTGGCTGAAACTGGGTGTTTGCTCCCTCTACTGGCTCTGCAGTGGCAATGAGTAGATTATCTTTTCCAAAGCATAAATCTGACCAAAGAGAGGCAAGATAAATTGAGATTTGCCTGTTTTTCTTTGGAACGTAGGGAAGGGGCTAAAAGCCAACAGTGTGCAATTTCCAGTCATCCACCAAGTTACCTTATGCTGCTTTAGAGTGTTAGTCCATCTAGCTCAGTGTTGCCTTCACTCACTGGCAGAGGTTCACCTGGCAGGGTTCTTACCTGAGCCCTACAGGTTCCAGGGATTGAAAACAGGACCTTCTGCATGCAAAAAAGCTGTCAGGGAAGAGGCTCCCAGGAGAAGACAGGCTGACTAAGAGAAGTAGTACCTAATGGTTAGTGTGCATACCAGAGTACTGGGTAATCATCCATTGCTTGGCACAAAGGTCCTTGTAACTCAGAAAATTGCATCCGCATTCATCTAGACTAGCGGTTCTCAAACCCTCCCCTGCTGCGACCCACCTGCTTCCCAGTGGAGGGCCCCACAACCCACTTCATCCCCCCCAACATGGGCCTCCAGTGGGCCTCCACAGGCCTCAGAAAGCAACCAGAAGTGACTTCTACAAACCTGGAAGTCACTTTCTGGTTGTTTCCGGAGGTCTTCTGAGGCTGCCCCAGGTCCAGTTTGCTGCAGGAGTGACAGGACAGGGTGAGTCACGGGTTCAAGTTGCTTCCGTTTGGCTCCATTTTGTCGTGACCCACAGTTTGAGAAGCGCTAATCTAGACACATTCCAGAGAGGTATCATGTTTGTCTGCTGTAGCAAAAAGCAAGAGTCTCACAGCATCTTAAAGACTAACAAATTCGATTATAACAGAAGCTTTTGAGGGTTAGAGCCCACTTGGTCAGAGGCATGATTAACTGGGCTCTGGCTCACAAAAGCTCATGCCAAATAAACCTGTGAAACTTGAAAATGCACAAGATACCTCACTGTGTTCATATGTAGAGTTTACAAACTGATTACCGTACTTAAAGGGGCATTGTCTTGCCTTTTCTCACACTCATTTGTTCCTTGCTGCCATTCTTCTGCACCCCCCCCCAAAAAAAAATCCATAATGAAACCAGTTCTTCCAACCCTTGTTTCATTTTGAATTTTCCTAGTTCATATTTCACATTTCCAGAGACTTGAGTCTCTCTGAAGGGCAAGCCTCAGACTTGAGCTTGGGGAGTTCTGGATTTCTTTATCTTCCCCCCCCCCTTCTGACAGAGTTCTTGTTCCTTTGATAGGTGTATGCTAGACAGAAATTCAACAGATGTCAATTGTCCGATGCTGATGCTGCATAAGCTTCCCCTGTTGCATTTCTGTCTGTCACACAGCTGTCAGAACCAAAAGCAGTGTCGGTTCTTAGGTTTGCTGACTTCTGTGGGTCCCAGCACTGTGCCTGTAAAGCAACGTGATCTCAAGCAAAGAGCAGTGATCATGTCCTTGCCAAGAATAAGCTTCACTAATGATGTATTTTTGCAGATCAAACTGTATTAAATACACAGGAGACTAGTGTTTTGGGGGCCAGTTCCTCTGCAAATTGGTAGCTCTCACTTTTTTTTTAAGACTCAAGGTTTTGCTGACTCCTGCTTAGAAGCAGCAATTGGGATACGATGGTCATATAATGCTTGCCAAGAGCCCACTATGCCAGTATCATCATGTCAGTGCACCACCTTTCCGCTCTGCCTTTTCTTTGTGATGTCATGCGTACTCACCAATTCTGATGACATCACAGTTGCTGTTTAAATGTGCTTGCTGTTAAGAGAACTTTGACAGTTGACAGAGATGCAAATATGTTGCACTTAACATTGCTCGTGTACCACACTGCGAGAACTGTCTGTCAGGTAAGAGATCAGATATAATTTGATGTACATTCCAGGCATTCTACTGGCAGTTAACATCTACTGGCTGGTGTCAGGTTCTTTGCTCTGAAGAAACCCTAAGTGCAGGGTGAAACGTCAGCAGGACTAATGTTTTAGTATTAAAACTTTATTCTTCAACTAATTACATGGCTGAGAAACCCATACTCCCAATTTCTTTACAAGTAATAGCTGGCCATGAGAACCTTCATACCAAGATAAATTAAAGATCAATAAATTAGCGAGCCCTGATGGCATCCACCCAAGAGTTCTGAAGGAACTCAGGAATGAAGTTGTTGACCTCTTGACCAAAATATGCAACTTGTCCCTTAAAATGGCCACTGTGCCAGAGGATTGGAGGATAGCTAATGTCAAGTCAGTCTTTAAAAAAGGAAGGAGGGGGGACCCGGGAAACTCTAGGCCAGTCAGACTAACATCTATTCCAGGGAAGATGGTGGAAAGCCTCATCAAGGATAAAATCTTAACACATAGAAGAACAGGCTTTGAGGGAGAATCAGCATGGCTTCTGCAAGGGAAGTCTTGCCTCATGAACCTTTTAGAATTTTTTGAAAAGGTCAACAGGCATGTGGATGCAAGCGAACCCGTGGATATTATATATCTGGATTTTCAGAAGGCGTTTGACACGGTCCCTCATGAAAGGCTCCTGAGAAAACTCCACAGTCAGGGAATAAGAGGGCAGGTCCTCTTGTGGATTAGGAACTGGTTGAAGACCAGGAAACAGCGAGTGGGAGTCAATGGGCAATTTTCACAATGGCGAGAGGTGAAAAGCGGTGTGCCCCAAGGATCGGTCTTGGGACCGGTGCTTTTCAACTTGTTCATAAATGACCTGGAGTTGGGGATAAGTAGTGAGGTGGCCAAGTTTGCAGATGGCATTAAACTTTTTCGGGTGGTAAAGACCAGCAGGGAGTGTGAAGAGCTCCAGAAGGATCTCTCCAAACTGGGAGAATGGGCAGCAAAATGGCAGATGAGCTTCAATATACAGTAAGTAAGTGTAAAGTGATGATGCACATTGGGGCAAGAAATCAACACGTATACGCTAATGGATTCTGAGCTGTCTGTGACAGATCAGGAGAGAGATCTTGGGGTGCTGGTGGACAAGTCAATGAAAGTGTCGACCCAGTGTGCTGCAGCCGTGAAGAAGGCCAATTCCATGGTCGTGCTCATTAAAAATGGGATTGAGAATAAAACAGTCAATATCATTATGCCATTGTTCAAATTGATGGTAAGGGAACATATGGAGTATTGTACAGTTCTGGTTACCACACCTCAAAAAGGACCGCTTTGTGAACTTTTTGTTGAAAAGCAGTATATAAATAATAATAATAAAATAATAATAATAATAATAATAATAATATAGTTGGATTGGAAAAGGTGCAGAAAAGAGTGACCAAAATGATTTGTGGGCTGGGCACCTCCCTTATGAGGAAAGGCTACAGCGTTTGGGTCTCGTCAGTCTAGAAAAAAGACGCTTGAGAGGGGACATGATTGAGATGTATAAAATTATGCATGGGATGGAGAAGGTGGATAGAGGGAAGTTCTTTTCCCTCTTGCACAACACCAGATCCAGGGGACATGCACTAAAATTGAGTGGAGGGAGGATGTGACACCCAGGGTGGACTACTGATTAAGCGGGGGTCTGCCTCGTGAAAACCTACTCGTCCCTAGGGCCGCCGGGGTTGAGAAGGACATAGAGTAGACTTAGAGTTTGTCTTTTCCAGCTGCTTTATTTGGGTAAGTAGTTTTACACTCATGGATGCCCTGCTGACAGCACAGGACTTGTCCCAAAAGGTTGTTGAAGTTAACAAGATGATCTCCACTGTTTCCTCACAGCTCTACGATTCTTGGAAGGAACGTAGACTGAACCTGAAGCAGGAAGATCTACAGGTAAGCATCCAGTTGGACCAAGGTAATCTGCCATGGTTTCCCAGGGCCAGAGGTTTCATAGCTGGGGCCTGACCCACTGCCATAGGCGACCCCATGGGAAAGTGTGGGGGCCGGTCCCCCTAGTCGGGGCAGTCTTCCCCGGATCGATCCAATGCTCCCTCAAAGGGCATCCCCGTTAGGGTAGCCCTTGCCTCGACCAGGAACCCAGTCGATCGCCCTCCTCTCCCTTTGCCTTTCCAGCTCCTTATGAGCTCCTCAGGTGGCTGTCCCAGCCCCACCCCTTCCTGGGGCGGGTCTTGCTTCCAAATCCCATCTCGTGGGATTTGGCTCCTGGTTACTCTTAAAGCCACACTACTTGCAGCAGTGTTAGCTGACTTAAAAGGGGGCAGCGGTTTGTGCACCTCAGGACAGTTCTCTCTCAGAGTTGGGGGCCGGGCTGCCCCTGAGGGGTGAAAGCTGTTCTGTCGGCCTGGGGGGCTCTGACGGGGCCACGACCCAACCCCTGAACCCACTTGCAGGTGGGTCAGGGTGACAGAGGGTTAGAACAGACAAAAGAAAATATTTCTTCACCCAGCATGTAATTTATCTGTGGAACTCCTTGCCACAGGATTTGGTGATAGCACCTGGCCTAAATGCCTTTAAAAGGGGATTGGAGGAAAGGCTACAGTACAGCGTTTGGGACTTTTCAGTCTAGAAAAAAGGCATCTGAGGGGGGACATGATTGAGACGTATAAAAGTATGCATAGGATGGAGAGAGTGGATAGAGGGAAGTTCTTCTCCCTCTTGCACAACATCAGAACCAGGGGACATGAACTAAAATTGAGTGGGGGGAGAGTTAGAACGGACAAAAGAAAATCTTTCTTCACCCAGCATGTAATTCATCTGTGGAACTCCTTGTCACAGGATGTGGTGATGTCACCTGGCCTGGATTCCTTTAAAAGGGGTTTGGATAGATTCATGGAGGAAAAGTCCATCACAGGTTACAAGCCATAAGCAACCTCCTGGTTTTAGGAACAGTCTCTCAATGCCAGATGCAAGGGAGTGGTGAGGATACAGGTAGGCTTACCAGATTTTCCCCGATGCAGGGGGGGCAGTGATGTTGGCTCCCGTGAGCCTGTGATTTGGGCTCCCAAACCGGGATTGTCCCTGCCGGATCCGGGAGTATTAGTAAGCCTAGATACAGGTATCTTGTTGTCTTGTGTGCTCCCTGAGGCATCTGGTGGGCCACAGTGAGATACAAGAAGCTGGACTAGATGAGCCTTTGGCCTGATCCAGCAGGGCTCTTACGTTCTTAAGTGAATGCATCATTCCTCAGTCTTGCATCTGTTTTCAACAGGTTTCCTTTGAGTCTATGTTTCAGCACTCAGATGCTTAAACCAGGAGCAAAAGAAATTCACATGCAGTTGTACCCAAAACCCCTGCTGGAGAAGCCACCTTGGGTAGAAGGAGGGCATTTTAAACTCAGACTCTGGCCCGGTGATATTTTTGTCCCAGCAAGTGTGATGCATCTAGCACATTTTGGCAGCTTTCAAGGCACAATTATTTGGCTTGGGTACTAGTTTGATTGCTTTTTCTGATGTTGCTGCCAAAGCTTGTTTCCCAAAAGTTTATCTGGAATGGAATTATAGCTGCCTGCCTGTCCTAGTGACCTTGAACAAATCAGGTGGTAACTGATCCCACAATGCACAACACATGTACATTAGAGACAACTGCCATGCATCTTTTGATCAGAGCTTTTGCGCATCCTCATTACAGTTTAAACTGCTCTAGTTCTTTAATTTTACTCATTAGAAAGGGTGGCAACATTAATCTCTAATTGCACTAGACTAGAGGTTTCAATCACAAAACAGGCATATGGGCATGTCTCTGTGTGCCAGGCTTTTCTACTGTCTGACATTGGTTAATGCCAAAACTGTCAACGATTGCTTTTGTGGCCCACTCTTTTGTCCTCCAAGAACCTCAGGTTAGTGTGTATGGGGCCATTTCATTTGATCCATGCAAAAGCCCTGTGAGAATGTCTTCCTAAGGGTGCTCAGCTAGTACTAATAAAGAAATGAGTGTTTTGTTACATAAACTGCTCAAATTGTGGGGGAACTTTGGGGGCAAGGGAGTCATGCGTTCTGGAACATTACTGCTCCTAGATGACACACAGTGGCTGGGAATCTTACACATCGAAACTCTTCATGATCCCTGCTGCACACATTCACTGAAGGGAACGACTCAGTTTCTGTTCTTTGGATCAAGATATTTTTTATACAAACGTATCTGTATATAAGAAAAGGTTAGAAACAAGTTTGTCTTCCTTCCTGCCGAAAGGCCCTCCATGGGATTCAGCATCCTTGTGCGTTGCTTGAAACACCCCACCTATTTCTGCATGTAACCATAGACCTTGGAAAACTGGAAAATGCTCTCCCTATTCTCTTGAATGTCTGTGTACCCTTTCATTGGTCAAACCACCCCCCCCCCATATATACATAGGTTCCCCAATGCTATACATCTTTTAGTAGGAGACTGGAACGCAAGGGTAGGGTGTGGTCCTGATATCTTCAGGCGAGCGTGGGAGGTACTGGACGAAACTTCATTGCCATACTATTGCTCGTGGTCAAGGTGCTCCAAAGATAATCAGATAAATTTTGCGGGTCAATTGCTTGCTAAATTTTGTACAACTAGAGGTCTAACTTGGCTTAATGGACTGGAGGATTTTGGTTTTGAAGGGGAGTATACTTATGTATCTGTTCAGGGGTCAAGTGTTATTGACTACTTTTTATTCCCGGTTTCCTGTATATCGTATGTGACCCACTTTCGAATGGGCACGATGATGTTGAGTGATCATTTACCTCTTAACTGTACAATATCATTGCCATCCAATTGCGTATTAGAGGCCCCACTTGTTCCCCCTCAGTGTGCCTTAATGGATGCTCCATTGGAGCCGCTGGTAAGGATTAAGTGGGATTCCTCTTCTAAAAATCTTGTTGATGGAGCAGTGAGAGATGGCCATCTTACAAACCTGTCCACAGAAATGTCTGCAGATCCTGTCCATGTGATAAAACATTATGAGGCCCTAATGGAAAGTCTTATGACTCTTCTAGGGAGACCTATGGTCCCTACCACCTCTGGTCCAACCAGAATAGGGTGTGAGGGGCCTAGTAAAACCTGTATTGAAATCAAGCATAAACTTCGTAGTTTGTATAATGAATGTAGAACATCAAAAAGTTCCAGGTTGCCATCAAGTTATTCTATTTTAAAGAGTAAGCTTTCAGAGGTTATCAAACAGGACAAAGAACAACATAACAAGGCTCGCTGGGATAAGTTATTTAATGCGATAAAATCTAGAAACATGAGAATGTTTTCGAATATGATTTCAGGTTGTCTACAAGAACGAACCCAGTCTATCCCCCCAATACCTTCTTTGACATGGGAACTCCATTTTTTGCCATTTTCCATGATGATAGCAAGCTCTCCTCAGAGAATACCTTAGATCTACTTAAAGATCTACCAGACTGGCCTCCAGTCATGATCTCAGAGATAAAACAACTATTATGCAAACTCAAAATGGGAAAGGCAGCTGGCCCAGATAATCTTCCTCCAGAACTATTTAAAGCCAATATAGACTGGTGGGCGCCTCTTCTAGCGCAGCTGTTTACAGTAGTTGATAGAACAGGTGTGATGCCACAGTCTTGGACCCAATCTAGAATTGTTCCTGTTTACAAAAAGGGTGATAGAAAGCTCCCCAGTAGCTACAGACCGATTAGTTTGCTGTCAGTTATAGGTAAGATTTATGCTAACCACCTACTCGGCCGTCTTTCATCTTGGATAAACGACCAAAGTATTCTTGGCTTTGAACAAGCGGGTTTTGTAGCAGGTAAATCTACATTGAATCAATGCTTAATACTATCTCATTTAATAACTAAGCAAATGAAACAAGCTAACTCCCGCTTGTACGCTGCTTTCTTAGATCTGAAAGCGGCGTTTGACACAATAGATAGGGACTTATTATGGACAAAGCTGAAAGATGCAGGTCTTGACAATAGACTGCTTCTTCTGATACAGGGACTCTATTCAAGTACATCTTGCAAGATTAGATTATCATATCATGGTAATTTGTCCAAATGAATTGCCACAAATAAAGGAGTAAAATAGGGGTGTGTATTAGCCCCTACTTTGTTTAATTTGTTTATCAATGACCTGGCCCCTATCCTGAGAAGTGTTGACAGCCATAGCCCCAAGTTGGGCGCTCTTTCTATACCAATCTTGTTGTTTGCAGACGATATGGTGTTACTCTCTCGTACTAAGATAGGTTTAAGACGCCTGATTGCCGCTTGTATTCATTATTGTTTTTGCAATAAATTATCCATCAATTATGATAAGTCAAAAATTGTAGTATTTGGCAAGAATTGGAAGCCCGCCTCTTGGATTTTCAAAGGCAAGATTATCCAACAGGTCAAGCAATTTAAGTACTTGGGGATCTATTTTCATCATAGACAATCCTGGGCAAGCCATCGCCAAGCTGCAATTAATTCAGCGAAATTAACATCCCAGGCAATCAGCCGTTTTTTTCATACATGGGGTAACTCTTTTATCCCCGCTGCAGTGACCATCTTCAAAGCTAAAGTTATACCCCAATTACTGTTTGGGTCACCTATCTGGATGTCTGCTTTCAATCCTATGGTGGAAAGGGTGCAAGCAGCCTTTCTTTATAATATACTGGCTGTACCACATTGTGTCCCCTATGCTGCCCTTTGTTTGGAGGTGGGATTAATTGGATTAGAAACAACTGTATGGCTACACTTTTTTAAATTCTGGATTCGGATATGTTACGCTGCTAACAACGATGTCCTACTCAAAAGTATGTTAGCCGATTCTTCATTCTCCCCCGAATCCAATTTTTTCATGCAAAAGATCCAAACAATGGGTGTTGCATTAGATTCATTGGGAGCCCTTCCACCGCTCCAAGCCTTCAAGCTTCTTAAGGGCAGGCTATTGGACATCGAGCAACAAGTTCTGTCTGCAGCAGCGCAGAAAATATGCTCCCCCCTGCATTTCCAACTAACATCACCTGTATGTAAAATGGCCAAATATCTTGCACTATTGAAAAGTCCTCAAACGACGGGCCTTTACTTTAGCAAGATGCAATGTGCTCCCGTCTAATGTTACAGCTGGCAGATATAAATCTGTGCCACATGAAGCACGGCTATGCCCTTGTAATAACACAGCTATTGAAACCTTGCCACATATGTTATTATATTGTGATCTTTACCAAGACTTATGTTTATCCCATTTAGGTCCGATTTTGATTAAATACACAGGATTTTCTGAGTCAGAAATCATATAGTACCTATTGGTTGGTGACGATGAATTACGCACCAATCAAATAGGTAACTACCTGGATTTATTAATAAAACGTCAAAGTGATCTCACCTTCATATGACACAGATTCATTTGGCTATAGATGGCAGTTGAGATCCCTAATATCTTAATATCTAGATGGTCCTTTACAGTTGCTGTTGTTGTATCCACTTATTCTGACTGTCATAGATATTGTTTTATGTGTTTGGATTAGTCTGTGTTTTATGATATTGTTTGTCTGTTTGCTATTTATATTTTATGTATGTTTGTCTTTATGCCAATAAAGGTTTCATTCATTCATTCATTAAGCGATGATGTAGCGTAGTGGCTAAGAATTTGGGGCTGCGAGTCTGAAAGTCTCACCCCTGCCACAAACTTGCTAGAATGGTCTCAAGCAAACTGCTCATTGCTCAGACTTGGTCTGTTTGTCTGCAGTAAGGGAATACTGTAATACAGGCCTTCGTTTGTGGCTGTTGTAACAATTATTGAGATAATGTATGTAAAACCATCCAGCATTCAAAAGTTGCTGCATAAATGTGAACATCTCTCATGATTTTTAGGAAACAAATACTTTTTTCTTTAGCTTTTAGTAGAATGTTGTGAGAGCTGCTGGACTTGTCAATGGCTTTTGGCTACAATCCTATGCATGCTTTCCTAGGAGTAAGCCCCATTGAACACAATGGGGCTTCTGAGTAGAGATGCATAGGATTGTATTGCATCTGTTCGCAAAAAAAATGTAAGTACAACGTTATCAGCCGCCTCAAGAATCCTTGTGATGGCAAGGCAGGATATAAATACTGTAAATAATGAATGAATATTAACTACAGCCTTTGCCACATGCTCGGGATAAGTAGGCAAGGTGACATGGCTTTTGCGCAGGCTCTAGAGCCTCACTCTTTTAAGGGAAGCACTGCCTAAAGATGCCAGAGATCAGGCGTCTGTGTCGTGTTTCTCTTTGCTGTGCGTTGTTGCCAAAATAAACTTCAAACAACTCAAGGAGGAGGAAAACATGGTAATTTCCATAATTCCAGATCCAAAATGAATATCCCTTATTTCAAACAGCATGGCTTGAAGGAAAAAATAATAGCCTTTATGAAACACTGAACTGCCCCTAAACTGCCTGGTCAAATCACTGTAGCCAGGCAGACCAGCCCTGAGCAACCCCTAAGCTCCTTGTTCTGGGGTAGCTTTATGGCAATTTAACTTGTGACAGTCTTAGGTGGCCACTGCTGAGTTTTCCAAATTTGTTCGTATATTGAGTGCAGCACTTTAACAGCAGCATCATTTAGGATTTTAAGTAGCTCAGCTGGGATATTATCATCTCCGCTAGCTTTGTTGTTAGTAATGCTACCTAAGGCCCACTTGACTTCACTCTCTAGGATGTCCGGCTCTGGGTCAGATAGAAGAACGATCTTTCTTGTATAGTTCTTCTGTGAATTCTTGCCATCTCTTCTTAATCTCTTCTGCTTCTGTTAGGTCCCTGCCTTTTTTGTCCTTTATCATGCCCATCTTTGCACAAAACATTCCCTTGATATCTCCAATTTTCTTGAAGAGATCTCTAGTCCTCCCCATTCTGTTGTTTTCCTCGATTTCTTTGCATTGTTCATTTAAGAAGGCCTTCTTATCTCTCCTTGCTATTCTCTGGAAATCTGCATTCAGTTGGTTATATCTTTCCCTTTCACCCTTGCTTTTCGCATTCCTTCTTTCCACAGCTATTTGTAAAGCCTCATCTGACAGCCACTTTGCTTTCTTGCATTTCTTTTTCTCTGGGATGGTTTTAGTTGCTGCCTTCTTCTACAATGTTACGAATCTCCGTCCATAGCTCTTCAGGCACTCTGTCTACCAGGTCTAATGCCCTAAATCTAGTCTTCACTCCAATTCCAAAGAAGGGCAATGCCAAAGAGTGTTCAAACTACCGCACAATTGCACGCATTTCACATGCTAGCAAGGTTATGCTCAAAATCCTACAAGCTAAGCTTCAGCAGTACGTGAACCGAGAACTACCAGAAGTACAGGCTGGGTTTCGAAGAGGCAGAGGAACTAGAGATCAAATTGCCAACATGCGCTGGATCATGGAGAAAGCACGAGAGTTCCAAAAAACACCTACTTCTGCTTCATTGACTACGCAAAAGCCTTTGATTGTGTGGATCACAACAAACTGTGGCAAATTCTTAAAGAGATGGGGGTACCAGACCACATTACTTGTCTCCTGAGAAACCTGTATGCGGGTCAAGAAGCAACAGTTCGAACCGACCATGGAACAACCGATTGATTCAAAATTGGGAAGGGAGTATGGCAAGGCTGTATATTGTCACCCTGCTTATTTAACATATGCAGAGTACATTATGAGAAATGCAGGGCTGAATGAATCGCAAGCCGGAATCAAGATTGCCGGGAGAAACATCAACAACCTCAGATATGCAGACGATACTACCCTAATGGCAGAAAGTAAAGAAGAACTAAAGAGCCTCTTGATGAGAGTGAAAGAGGAGAGTGCAAAAGTTGGCTTGAAACTCAACATTAATAAAACTAAGATCATGGCATCTGGTCCCATCAATTCCTGGCAAATAGAAGGGGCAGAAATGGAAGCAGTAGTAACAGATTTTACTTTTTTGGGTTCCAAGATCACTGCTGACAGAGACAGCAGCCATGAAATTAAAAGATGATTACTCCTTGGAAGGAAAGCTATGGCAAACTTAGACAGCATAATAAAAAGCAGAGATATCACCATGCCAACAAAAGTTCGCATAGTCAGGGTGATGGTGTACCCAGTAGCAATGTATGGTTGCGAGAGTTGGATCATAAGGAAGGTTGAGCGCCGAAGAATAGATGCTTTCGAACTGTGGTGCTGGAGAAGACTCCTGAGAGTCCCTTGGTCTGCTAGGAGATCAAATCAGTCAATCCTAAATGAAATCAACCCTGACTGTTCATTAATGCTCCCCCCCCCTCGTCGAGAAAAAGTAATTTTGCTGACACACCAAGATCATCGTCGTCTTCCCCAAATTTCCTTTATATGGTCTGCGTGCCATAACGCAAGCATCATTCGAGGGACGGCATCCGGGGCTAACAGCTATCGAGTTGTTCGTACCCTCCAGGAGGCGCCTTGAGAGAGAGGCAGGCAGTCGCGCTGTGATATAGGTTGGCCTGAGGGCAGCTTTTATATCTGTATCGCGCTACAAGTAGATGTTTGCCGCGGTAGACTTCTCCTTTGCCATTCCTGCCACTCAGCCAGCAACCCGCAGCGGGGGTTTGACTAGGCACAAGGTGTGCGCGCGCGACCCGGTCTAAACGATACGAATGCTACGCAATTCTTTTAACACGGGAGCGAGTCAAGGGGGAGTGGAGGTGGAACGGGGAGGTAATCTCACGCGATAACGGAGCGAAACGAACCCCAATATCACGTGCATTGTCTACTCACCGCCAGGTGAGTGTATCGTTTAGAGCGGGTCTTTTTTTTTATCAGCCGCCAAGAAGTCGACGGCGCAACACTC
Source organism: Plestiodon gilberti rubricaudatus (assembly GCA_026170595.1). Classification (NCBI taxonomy): domain Eukaryota; kingdom Metazoa; phylum Chordata; class Lepidosauria; order Squamata; family Scincidae; genus Plestiodon; species Plestiodon gilberti. Next base: position 119,665,532 of record JANXHW010000001.1, on the reverse strand, counting down.
GTCCTTCCTTTCTTCGAGGGAGGGGCGGAATTACAGTTTTAGAGACTGCCAACCATATAGCTGTGTCATGGGAGAAGAAGACCCCTCGGCAAGCCTTTCCCTCCTTTCTCCGCCGCGGCCGCCCTCAGCCTGTCTGTCAGATAGTGGGGCTCGGACAAGAGCGGAGGCTTGTGGGTAACGGGGAGGCCATAGTAAGTGGCTGCTCCGGCAATAGGAATAGTTTTCCGAGGCGTGCGAATAACCCCATGGGGCGGCTGCTTCGGTCCCGCACGCAACTGAAGGGGCAATAACTCGCGCCCGAGACAAGCCCGCCCCTTGGGCGACACAAGCACCCCCCGAGAGGGAGGGAGAGCGGCGGGCAGGCCCAGCGCTCCCTCCCTTCCCCGCACTGGAGGAGGGAGGAAGCCGGGCTCCTTCGCTATCTTCCCCCCATCGGGTATTGACCCGCTGCAAAATGGCCGAGGCAGCGTAGGGCTCTGGCTTTTCCCGCCTAGTCGGCGAAGGGTGAAGGTTCCCGCGGGAAACTAGCCTTCCTCCCCTTGCCGTAGCCGCCCACCTTCCCCCTCTCTCCAGGCTGTTCATGCCTGGGAAGGGGGGCGCCAAGCGGGCGGGCGGAGCAGCAGCCGCAGCGCCCGCCCCAATCGGGAGACGACGACGACGAGGAGGGCAGCAGCAGCCGTTGCCTGAGACCCCCCCCCCCGTTCCTCCTGAGACAGGCCTGGCCCGGGCAGGCCGGGACTCAACAGCCCCCTTTCCCTAGCCAGCGGGCGGCTCTGCTTCCCTCGGCAGCAACTCCGTAGGCCCTAAAGCGGATACCGGCGGCGCTGGCGGCGGAAGGCACCCCTCTGTTGCTGCTGCTGCTGCGCCAGCCAGCGCCGAGCTTGCTTTGGTGCCCGAGAGAGGAGAACAGAAAGGGGCAGAAGGCGAGAGTCCTGCCAAGAGCGGGAGAATGAACCAGCAGCAGCAGGAGGTGGTGAAAATGTCCGCTTCGCCTCCGTCGGAACCGGGAGCAGGACTTATCACGGGGCGCCAGAGGAAGTTGGAGTCCATGATCCGGGACCCCCGATCACCCATCAACGTGGAAAGTTTGTTGGTGAGTTCAACTAATGGGGGAGGGGGGCTGGAGTGGGTGATGATGGTGCCTGGGTTGGAAGATTTATGATGAGTGACTTTACTTGGGAGAGGAGGCAATCTATCTGGTTTGGGGAATTTTGTTTTGGGGTGGTGATGTCTGAGAGAGTTCAGCTCAGTTTTCAGTGATTGGGAAAGAGGAGGGAACCGCGGGACGCCTTGGATTAGGGTTGGGGAGGAGGAGTATAGCTGCTGCTCCTACTTTTGCTTTGATTTGAAAGGAAGAGGAGGATGTGACCAGTACAGCTTCTCGATATGGAAAGAGTTAACTCTGTGTGTGTTAAAAAAAACCACAATTCCCACCCTGTATTTGCTCCCCCACCCGAAAATTCTTAATAGTGAGAGATTTTTGGTTGGGAGATTTGATTGGATGGACGATGCGATTAAATGAACACCCTCTCTTTGAGAGTGTGTGTAAGGGAATTGCGGAAGGGAGCTGGCAATCGTGTTGAACGGGGCCTGCTGAAAGAGTTTATTTTTCTTAGAAAGTTGTTGGGGAGCAAGAGAGAGAAATGTGTGATCAAGTGCGTAAATAAGTTTTGAATGAGAGAAAATTGCTATAAAACACATTTTTATTCTGGGGGGGGGGAGTGTAGACTTTCACATCATTCTCTGAATATAGTGAAGTCCCAGTGGAACTTGCTTCCAGTGTGCTTAGGTTTGCAACCTTACATTCTGATTCTAAAACATCTTGAAAGTTCTATTGAATGGTTTGTAGATCATCAGATTTAAATCAATGAAGTTCAATATGTTAGTTAGTCCCTGTTACTAATTTTTCAATGTCATCTTTGATCCTTTGTCTTTGGTTCTGTAGTGAACTTGGTTTTCTGTTAATGGGAAACTAATATTGACTTTCTTCTTGCAAACTCTGTGTAGTAGAGTGTGTTCACAAACTACAGACATACTCAGAGAGGAAACTGATTTTGGGTAGGTAGTGGTGTAGTAGGAATGATCAACTTTGTTAGTTTCACAAATAAGAAGATAAAGTTTCTCTTTTATGCATTATGAGTATGTTGTAAAGAACACTCTTTGTCTCTGATGGAAAGCTGGTTAAAGATGAAAAATAGGATTGAGATTGTTCTCGTTCTGATTATGTATGAGCTTGTGAAGGGTATAGTCGGATAGCTGCCTGCACAGTATTAAAAAATAACTTTTGGGATAGCAGAGACCTCATGCCTACTCCTGGAGAGGAATGGGATTTTTGTTCCTATTCCAAGAGTTTCTCCCTGTAGGCATGGGGGGGGGGGGGGAGAGAAGCAGCTGGAGTCATTTGCAAAAATGACTCAGTCTTGCTTGGCTATTGTGCAGGAACTGACTAAACAGTATGTGTGTCTGTCTACTAGAGGGTCTAAGGATCTATGCTTGTCACAGACACACCAGGGCATCATGATGATATTAATGACACATGTAGTATTGCAGCATATTTTAATGTTATGTTTGCATTCAGCAAAAAGAGCTCTGGACTCTAGTGTCCATTCATAGGATTCTTATGTTGCCCTTCAAATAATGAGACCTGTGGCCAAAAGAGCAGCTAACAACAATACAGCAGATACACACAACATTCTGATATAAATAATTATGGGCTGATGTTCCCCCCCCCCCAACACTTGCATCTTTTATCATTAAGTAACACATTTGAGATGTAGTGAGTGTATGCCTACCAGTATCCTGCATCCGTTTGTAGCAGAGGGTGTTGCATGGTGATCTTGTCTCAGTAAAATATTCAGGTTAAAGATTTTTGTTTGTATTGACTATTCTTTAGACATCTTAAACATCTGCTACTTGGATAAATGTTCTATTATTTTGGCGAAACTTTCAAGCAGGTGCATTATGATTGCAGATGTGTGCACAGAAAAATGGTCCCTAAAACAACTGTGCTAAATACAGTACCGTACATTTTAATAGCAACAGTAATAATGTATCTTAGCAGATATCTGATATGGTATGAGACTTGAAATTGAATAAGAGATTACCTGTATTCTAAACTGCAGTTGATGAAGTTGCAACTAAATTGCAATACAAAGCCCTATTCCTTGTTTAAAATAGGAAACATCTCTCTTTAAATGATTGTCAAATGATATTTGAAGTACAACTATTTTCAGACGTTTCCTAAATTTTATGTTTGGTCACTTTTGAAATCCTGTATATTACACACATCTACAGTATTTCCCATTGAAATCATTGGGACTTGAAGAGAAATGCAGACACATGTGTCGAGGTTTGTTAATTTACTTTCTGAGTTGTTAAAACATCAGTCTAGGCAAAGATCTAAGGCTAGGGTCTAATAAAGGGTTAGATATTTAAAGCATTAATTTAGTAGAACTGTAACAGAGATAACTTATTAATAGCAGAAAACCACGTTACTTAACAATTGTAATGAAACGATGAAACTTTTAAACATTGTATTACTATTGTATCTGATGATATACGTATTTATATGTAGTTATGTGACTGATGATCAATAGGATGTCTAGTATCTGTATCCTGCTTCTCAAAGCAGCTAGTAGTTCTAGGCTTTTATCCAAGATAACCCCAGCATGACAAATTTTAGTTAAATGAAATTAAACAAATCATACATAGCTACTATAAAAGACAAAAGTCAGTATTAGGTGCAGTGATGGCAATAGTGTGGTATGTGTGTATGTGCACTGCTAATTGAAGCACATGTCTGAACCCCACCTCCTGAAAAGCAGGAGTGAGGGCTCCTCAACTTCTGTCTTTCAGCTCTCCCTGTGATGATAAATCTAGATTGCTACCTGAGGGGGTATTCTTGTTGTCATGGCTGGTTGACTGCAGTCACACTATCATAGTTGGGCTGGTCAATTGACCAAATAGCCCTTCAAAGTTCTGTAGATGTTGATGTGTACAAGTTAAAGCCCAAGTTTCACTTCCATTAGTAGTTTGTACAATTATGTGTGTGTCTGATTGCAACTAATATCTTTACAGATACTCTGCATTTGGAGTATTGTGTCCAGTTCTGGTCACCACACCTCAAAAAGGATATAGTTGAATTGGAAAAGGTGCAGAAAAGAGTGACCAGAATGATTCATGGGCTGGAGCACCTCGCTTATGAGGAAAGGCTACAGCGTCCGGGGCTTTTCAGTCTAGAAAAAAGGTGCCTGAGGGGGGACATGATTGAGACGTATAAAATTATGCATGGGATGGAGAGAGTGGATAGAGGGAAATTCTTCTCCCTCTCGCATAACACCAGAACCAGGGGACATGCACTAAAATTGAGTGGAGGGAGAGTTAGAAGGGACAAAAGAAAATATTTCTTTACCCAGCGTGTAATTCATCTGTGGAACTCCTTGCCACAGGATGTGGTGATGGCACCTGGCCTAGATGCCTTTAAAAGGGGTTTGGACAGATTCATGGAGGAAAAGACCATCACAGGTTACAAGCCATAAGCAACCTCCTGGTTTTGGAAGTGGGTTTTCTCTGTGCCAGGTGCAAGGGAGTGACAACAGGAAACAGGTTATCTTGTTGTCTTGTGTTCCCTGAGGCATCTGGTGGGGCCACTGTGTGATACAGGAGGCTGGACTAGGTGGGCTTTTGGCCTGATCCAGCAGGGCTCTTCTTATGTTCTTATGTACAGTTAAGTACAATTCAATTTTATTCTTAGTAATATGCAAAAGCACTGAGTGCTGTAAGAAGTCATTTCTGTTTGAAGCACTAGCCTTTGGTGCAGCATATGCATATTGAAGATGTGCCATGTATTGGGAATTGTGAGGTATGAGTTCTTTTTGTCCATAGCTATCTCCTTAGTGGAATGAGTGTTATCAGTTTTCTCCAGCTGTCCTAACAGGATCCAGTTCTCCCGAGATGATTTTTGTGTGTGCATTTTTGTCTTGAGCCCTAAGAGAGAGCTATCCAGGAATAAAGAACTGGTATGTGAGCGCATTAATATTCTGCATTTCACTTGCAATTTCAGTAGGAAAGTATCTCATTGGTGTGAATATATTAGGATGATAAAATGCTTACATAAGATTGGTGGCCTTTCATAACACAGTGGATGTTGAATGTGTGCAGCCAGATGTTCACAAAAATGTATTTTGTAAATATGTTGTATTTTGAGAGATGCAATATGTTGAAATAGGTTTTTGCTGTTGTTAGGACTAGTGCAGATGTAACTTAATTCTGGCTCTTATCTAAGATTGAGTGAAGTGGGCTATGGAACTGTGTATCCAGCCTGCCCTGCATGTGAATTCCCCTTTTCTGTGATACCTGAACCTTTTTTTCCTGCATATGATGCTCTGTGTTGTGATCTGTGGTCAAAACATTCAAATACTTAATAAGTGAGTAAGTTGCAGCTGTGCTTCTTGCAAGGAAAGGTGAGATGTTCATTTTCAATACTATACATAAATGGCTAGTTTAGTGTCACTTGGGGATAAATACCGGTATGTTGTTTTGGCAAAGGAAGGGGTAAACGTTATTAGTTTGGTTTGAATTAGATAATCAAGGATTTCAGTGCTTAGTGCATCAAAGTCAAAGTCAAAACCTTTAATGGCGTAAACAGTGCTTAGTGCATATAATAATGTATCAAAAGTCTCTTCAGAATGTTGCATCACCATGGTTCATTTGCCCCTACTATTAGGACTTATAGTTAGACTTTAACCATAGAACTACAGTACTACAATCATGTGATAGCGAAAGAGCAGGGTCTGGCCTTCACTGCAATGCTTTCTTAAGAAAGGAAGGGTCTGAAGGAGGAATTTGCTTTTAGTGTTAGGTGAAAAGATGCCATTACAAGCTATTATCTAGCTGGTATGCTATTCTGAATTTGGCTTTAGCAAGTGATAATTTTTTGAAAGAGAATTGGAATGGAAAGGATTTGTAGAATAAGTGGGATCTGCAGGAAAATGTATTGTTAAATTTACTTATCTTTTTAGAAAGCAACAGGAAGTTTCAATAGTTACAAGTGGAATGAGTTAGGCAAATGTGTGGTAAATCCGTGGATAGAAGCGTGTTGATGCCAAGTGATGAAGTAAATTTAAGATGAGCTTTTAGATATAATTGCAGACTCTCACAACGTGACCATATTTTTGAGTTAAAAACCCACATATTTCCGGGTAAGACTAGGTCGTTTATAAATTCTTTATTACAAAGACAAGATGTTAGCAGTAACTTAACGTTTCACCCCTGACATTCGGGGCATCATCAGAAGAATAACTCCTACTATTCCATCTAACTGACATCAGGTGTCAGTTAGGAGGGGAGGGGGGAGAGAAGGGAGGGAGACCGGAGAGAGGAGGAGACATAGGTAAAGCCACCAACATTCCATTCCACATAAGGAAGCCTCATATACATACATCTATTGATCAAAAAATAAACAAATAAAGCCCCTAAGATTCAAACACAAGCAGATGCAAGAGCTCTCACATTAATACCAATATACTGCAACACTCCCTAATCAACTCTTACTCTTAATTTGCAGATCTTTCAAAACTGGTAACCAGCTGCTACTAACTTTCAGAGACTCCTCCTTCTTGTTAACTGAGTGAATATGTTTGTAAATTTCTATGGATTCTCTGTGAAGTCTGGGGAGATATTGGCTGGTCTTAACTATTACCTTAGCCTGATCGAATTTGATGTCATGGTTGTGTTCTAAGGCATGTTCAACCAAGGCTGATTTTTCTTTCTGTTTCAGTTTAAGGTAACGCTGATGTTCTTTAAGTCTAGTATTCAGACTTCTCTTGGTTGTGCCAATATAACATTTCCCACACTGGCAAGGAATTTTGTAAACTCCAGCGTATGACCAGGGGTGTAGAGGGTCTTTTGGATTTCTCAGTAGATTTCCTATTTTTGTGGTGGGGGTAAAAATAGTTTTAATGCTAAATTTCTGGAGAAGCCTGCCTATTTTCTCTGTAGTCCCTTTTATGTATGGTAGACTCACACGTCCTCTTTCTAACTGCACTTCTTTGGGGTTGTCTCCTAGTTTGCCTTTTTCTATCTATTATTCTATCCACCTCCTTTTTACTGTACCCATTAGCCTGTAGGACTTGTCCTACCAAATTCTTCTCTTTGCTGATTTCTGATGTTTCACTGATATTTCTCTCCCTCCCTTCTCTCCGCTCTCCCTCCCTTCTCCCCCCTCAACTCCTAACTGACACCTGATGTCAGTTAGATGGAATATTAGGAGTTTCTATTGAGGGTCTGTCCTACAGTGTTGTTCTTCTGATGATGCCCCCAATGTCAGGGGTGAAACGTTAAGTTACTGCTAACATCTTGTCTTTGTAATAAAGAATTTATAAACGATGTAGTCTTACCCGGAAATATGTGGGTTTTTAACTCAAAAAAAAAGATGAGCTTTTGTTTGTGAGAGTGGTGAAAATATCTGATTTTTACCTCTTTTTTTGGCCTATTTTTCACCTGGTTTGGACCTTTATTGTAAGATGCGTCAGTAGGAGCCATGTTTGTGCTATTGTGGTGGTGATTATTGTTTGAGCATCATTTTCCCCAGATAACTGGTAAACAAAGAACCTGGTTTTGAACCAGCTCATAGGACTGTGAAGTCTGCCTGATATCTAGGGGTAGGAAATCCTGGGACTCAGGTGACCCCTCCTGTACCCAATCCCACAGGTGAAGCATAATTATTGTCCACAGGTTATAAAAAGCAGGGTCGTGTGTTTCCCTTCTCATTTGCCCAGGTCCAAGAGGAGCATCTGATGCTTCATGGTGGCTTGTCTGCCCATCCTGCTCAAGAGTAGGTACAAGGATCTGGAATAGTGTGAGCAAGTAGGGTAGGGACAGTACCCAGAGAAGTCGCATCAACTTTTGTTTTCCGTCGTCAGTGACTCAGCAACATGCAAACAAATACTTTCCACCAATAGTCTTACATGGTGTAGAAATCCAAACAGAACACTTGTAAATCAATCAGACATACGTGTAGGTAAAATGCTGTGAATACAAATAGTGTACTTGAATTTTCCTCCTCTTGTTAATGATGTGCTTTTTTCTGAGCACTGGGTTAGGACATTAATTAATTAAAATAAAAGCTTGATTAGGCACGGAGTCTGAAGTAACATTTGTATGTTAAGGGTGAACTCCTGGGATCAGTTGTCAAATGACCATTTTAATGCCTCAGTAAACCTAAATGTGTGGTAGCATGATGAAATTACTGACACGTCAACAGGATTTATAGATTATTGACTCTTCTGTTTATCCTACTGTTTGTGCAATGGGTGAATGAAAATGACTCTGACTTATCTTATGACACAGGGAGGTGCTGATAGTTCTCATATTATGTTGATATATTGTTCAAATAGTTCACACTTCCTTTCTCCTGCGAACTATAGATTATTATGAATATAATTTTGGGCTATACACTTACTAATATTCTGTATACATGAAAACACACCATACTAGTAAGCAGAATCACAAGAAGCAGTTATCTATATTCTTGAATGTTAGTGCCTGGACAGCTCGCACACTGGAATTGTACAGAGTCAAATCTTGTAAAAACCATCTCATATGAACTCCTTCTTAAAGGTTCCGTAGAAAGTGCTGATGTAGGGAACCTTAATTTTGAGATGTACCTTTTATTAATTTTAATTACTGTATTCAAAAACTATCATTTAAGCCAGTGGTTCCCAAATGTTTTTGACCCCTGGCTCCCTTGACCTGCTGGCCATTGGTTGCGGCTCCCCATTATGTTACTGAGGCAGCCTCCCTCTTGCTAGGGCTCTCGAGAAGATTGGCAGCATCTCTTTGGGTGGCCTATCTCCTCCTCCTTGTAATTTGACGCTTTGCTAAGCCTCCAGAGAATGAGAAGTGCTCAGGCCATGCCCTCCCAGGCTACAGAGCTTGTGAAGGGCCCTAAAGCAAGATGGCAGCAGAGAGAGGCATTGCTTGATGTATTTTAGAGTTTGTTGCAAGACCCGCAGTGAGCCCTTTTTCTCATAGCCTAGGTGCAGTACAGTGGGCTCTCTGAGGCTCCCCGACTGGTTTCTGTGGCTCCCGGGAAGCCGCAACTCACAGTTTGGGAACCACTGATTTAACCTGGGATCAGGCTAGGATTAACAGATGTTCCTTATTTGAAGACATCTCTAAAACACATATTCAAGGACCTTCCCCGATTGGGTTTGGCCACTATTATTTTGCTTGTTCTTGACTGAATTACATAGCCAAACCGTTACTGCATTTTTGTCTTATGGATGGTTTATTGTCAAGCAAAATTTGTTATCCAATTCTCAGTGTGTTCTTCCACGCATAAGAAGTTGTGACTTCATAGAACGAAAGCTTTCATGGCCAGCTACTAGAATACAAGACAGGTTTTTTGGGTGAAGTAGCCATGTAATTAAATATAAATACAACCGACGTTTCGTCTTATTTCCTAAGACATTATCTAGGTCTAAACAGCTTGGCTGTTGGGATGGTACTGAAAACCAACTGACAGAAACGGAACTTAAAGGAACTTCAGACAGATTCTAAAGGCAAAAGGCAGAATTAACATATATTGTTCCCTGTATATTTGTGCAATACTGGAAACCATATTTTGTCAATAAATGTTAATTCTTGTTGGCGGTTAATAAGATTTTGCGATCTTCTTTTACTAATCTCAATTGATTCCAGATTCTGGCACGTTCTATTGTTAGGATCATTAGCCAGACATTTAGTCTCATTGAACAAAATACTATGGTTGGTTGTCATTGAATGTTCTGCGAGAGCTGAGACATCCTTATGTCGTAGACGAACCGCAGGTTCATGTTCTGATATCCTTGTTTTGATCATTCTTTTTGTAGTACCAATATATTTTCTCCCACAATCACAAGGTATGCAGTAAATTCCAGAATTGGACAGTAATGGTCTGGCGTCCTTTGGGTTGCGGAGCAGTTGTTCTATTTTGGAGGTGGGTTTAAAAATTGTCTTGATATTGAAGTGTCTGAAGGTCCTGGAGATTTTATCAGTAACCCCTTTTATAAAGGGCAAAGTAACCCATTTCTTTTCCTCTTTTGCTTTCTCCTCTTCCTGATCCCCGGGTGGTCTTATGGTAGTGATTTTCTTGTATTGTTTAGTCCAGGTCTTATCAAACTGTGCCGCTGTATATCCATTGGCTTTCAGGGAATCACGTAATATACATCTTTCCATTTCTAGAGAGGACTCATCACAGATCTTAATTGCCCGATATGCTAAAGAATTTATCAAGGAGTTTTTTGGGGCAGGGTGATGATTTGATTGCTGATGGAGATAGCGACCTGTATGGGTGGGTTTCCTAAAGACTGTATGCCCACAGGACAAGTTGTCCTTTTTAGTGACCAAAACATCCAAGAATGGCAAAGCATTGTTCTTCTCTCGTTCCATAGTGAACTGTATAGCGGAACAGAAACTATTTAAATGTCCCAGGAACCTATGTAATTCTTCCTCTCCATAGTCCCACACGCAAAAAATATCGTCAACATATCTAAGCCATGTTTTGGGTCGGAACCGTGCTGTCTTGAGAACTTGTTCTTCAAAAAATTCCATATAGAGATTGGCACTGACGGGGCTTAACGGATTCCCCATTGCTACCCCGTCTTTTTGTTCTCTAAAAAACAAAAAGTTGTGACTTGTTTGAATGATATATTTTGTAGTCAGTGTAACATGTGAACCTGCCGTCATGTGAATAACAGCTGGCAACAATACCCATGATTGTGATGACTGGATAAAGTGCTGTGATTACAGAAATCACTGCCATCTGTTACCTGTGATTGGTTGATTCACATTTTACGTTTGTCCATGTAAGTACATTCCCAGTAACTGTTTTTCATATCCAGCAGTGTTTCTCAAACTGTGGCTCGGGACCCACATGGTGGGTCACAATCTGATTTCTAGTGGGTCCCAGAGCCTTTGGTAATGGAAAGATCAGATAACTAATTGCCTCAAGCCCTGAGGCTAATCAAAAACCAGATAGCTGCTAATTGCCCTGCAAAGAGCTGAGCTCCTGCAGTTTGCAAGTTTGTGTAAATATAGGAAGATAAATGTTTGCACATCTTTTGCAAGAATCTTGAGCAAGTCTGTCAATGACAGGTAGTGGGGGCAGATGAAGGCTGGACCACATACTGGTAAGCCCCTCAAGCCTTGAGGCTATTCATTAGGGCTGCCTCATTACAAGAAATGGATTGAGTTTTTTGCAACTAAAAAAATAAAAATATTATTTGTAAATAAATAAAAAGTTATTGCTTTTGAGACCGACTTTTAAAAAAGCTTTGTAAAACTAGGGGGGTCCCGATAGAGGGTTGTTTTAAAAAGTGGGTCCTGATGCTAAAACATTTGGGAACCACGTGTATGAGGCAACCCCTAGTCTTTAGAAAAATCAGTGAGGTTCTTAAGTTCAGTGTAGAATTTTGATACCTTGTTGTATCTCATGTGTAAATGAAGATTATTTTTATTCCAGTCAACTCTTACATTACATAGAAAGGATATTAACTGTTAGGCTATGTTCAAACTATGGGACTTCTTCCAATTGTGGTATGAGGAAGTCTGAGAGAATCTGAAAGCCTTATTTGTTCATTCTGCTTCAGGATGTGACTTGCTTTTTTTCTCTCTCCCTCTTGTGCTCATTCCTGATTCTGATGGTAGGAAAACACAGAAATAAACTGCTTGTAGTCTTCTTTCCTCTGGAAATATTTTCTCCTTTTTAATTTAAGTAATCATGTATGGGTCTATGATGTTGGCTTTCTCCAGGAAATTGTGTTAGATTATATTTTTTAAGTGTATGCTACTATTTTTATGCAGGTCAGAAATTAGCAGTTTTGATAGTGTTGAAATATTACAAGAGAAGAAGCTGTTAAACTGAAAGGATGTGGCAGTTTTAGTAAGAGTTCTCAGTTTACATTTTTTAGAACATGGTGTTAATTTAAAAGCAATATAAAGTTATAAAAATCTACTTGGTTTTATTTGAGATTTGTGCTATTTATTGAATTTCAAGCTAGGTGTATCTGTTTTTCTTGCCTGAGATCCAGTTCTCATTCTTGGCTCTCTTCCCCCACCCTTGCATGGACTCTTTCTCCTGCCCTCCTCTGCAATACGTAGAGGAAGGCGGAGTGTGGACAGGCAATGTGGATAAATCAACAGCCATGATCTCTTGGACATCCTTGCTGTATTGTTGCTTCATGCAAAAGATCACTGAGTGGAGAAGAGGGAAAGCTGCCCAAATGACTCGGTGGACCAGCACTCAGGATGCCACTTTGTGCTCAGAGTTGGAAATGTGTGTATACATGAACAGCCAGGGTTCTTCAGAGTTTTTAAAATTTTTTGCAGTTGAGCTAGTTGTTAGCAATGAAGAACTCTTTGAAAAACCAGGTTTTGCCAACCTCAGTCCTGAGACACTGGGTATATCCTAAGTTTAGTTAGTCATTATTAGGAAGTCCCATTGATTTCAGTGAGACTTACAGTGCAATCCTATGCATATCTACTCAGAAGTAAATCCTGTTGTGTTAAATGGGGCTTACTTCCAGGAAAGTGTGTATAGGATTGCAGTTTCTGGTCATAACTAACTTCCTTACCACCAACTAAAGTTAGGAAACAGCTCAGTGTAAACAGGTTGCAAAGTTCAATAACTACAGTAAATACTATACAGTAGTGTGTATTGCATTTAGAAAGACTATTTGATATACCAGTACTATTTAACATTTTAACATGCTGATTTACACAAAGCACTTGTCTAGCCCAAGGAAACTCACAAGCCTGGCAAGATGCTGGTGACTGTCCCCACTTACTTAGACCCACCATCAAGTAATCAGAGGTATACTTCCACTGTATATGGAGGTTTGATTTCTAGCTCTTTGTGACTGATGGCTATTAGCCATTTCTCCAAGGAAAAAATGTCATTTGTGCTAGTGACTTTCAGAGTAAGTGTGGTATAGTGGGGAGATCCAGCTTCAAATTCCACTTAGCTGTTGAAGCGTATTGGGTGATCGTGGGCTAATAGCTAGTTTTGAACCTTACTTCACTGTGACAATGCAGTTTGGAAAGGAGAACTTTGCACTCTGCCCTGAACTCCTCTAATGAAGGTGGGAGAGAAATAGAAGTTAAAATGATATTCATACGGCTTCCTGGTGATGTTTGGGTTGCTATTTGCATCACTGGTACCTGAACCCTGGGGGTAGGATGGATGGGGATAGGATGTTCATTCAGTGTAGGTTTCATTTTGAATAGATAAGATTTTATTATCACAATTGTATTTTTATTTATATAGAGAAGTTGGATAGCAATATGTACATTTCTGAAGTCCATGGAAATAACTACTGAAGATGTCATTGATGTTCTCTTTTTAGTATTTTTCACTTCTGTCTATAATCTATGCAAGTATGTTACATTTAGGAGACATTCTTTTTTTAGCTGTTTAGCAATCTGTTTCAGGTTAACTTCTTTTCTGTTTGTAACTTAGCATTGAACAATTCCAAGATATGTCTTCTGGCACCAAAATGTACTCAGAAGTGTAGATTTAAAGCAGCCTATTCAGAAATGACATGATTTCTTCATGGAAATCTTGTGTGGGAAATGACCCACCAGAAGGGAACAACGATGCAGGCATGTTTGATCAATATACAAGTTGCAAGCTATATTCTACACAGAAAGGCTCTCACAGTTGAAGTGACCCCTTGAATTTGTTCTTCAGTAGAAGCTTATGGTGTTCAAGTTATTATGCAACATTTTGCAGATGTATCAGTCATTATGCATTGTTATATGGTTGCAATACCAAAATATTGTGAAGATTTGTAGTCGGTTTACTTTTTCCTCATTGCTTAAACAGTACTTGTGGGTAACCATGTTAAATGTTGTGTCCGACGGTGGTTGTAAACCCCTGAATGCTCTTCTCAGGGCACAACTCAATAAATAAAAACCCAGATTTAAAACCTTTACCTAATGAATTGATTAGTCATGCTGATTAATAATGTACTCATCTTTCCTCTTCTGGAATAGTTATCACTGTAGGTTACAATTCATTGAAGGTTGCATGTAAACTGAAGAATCTCTTGGATAGCGATCACCCTTACTGCATCTACAATCTCTTTCACAGAGTATACCATATGTATGTGACATTGCCAAGTACAGAAGTCAAGGGACAGTGATTTTTGTCCTGTGATTGTTAAAGATATTTAAATGGAGCACAAATTGTAATTGAATGGAATTACTTTTCTAGAGCGATTGTCTTAATATCTTCTTTGTTAAGAATATTAAAAGGCAAATTAGTACAGTCTTCTGAGTCTGTATGGGTTACTGTTCTCTGGCTGTGGTAGAATGAAATTGACGGATGGAGAGTAAAAGGTCTGCCGTTATTAACATGTTAGAGCAGTGCTGGAGCACTGTAGTCCTGTCCTATGTTTGGTTCATGTGCCTGGTACACAATATCCAGAAGCTTCTTTGACCACCTTTCATGCTCCTCCTTAATGATTTTGACATGTATCTTCTCGGCTGGACCACCCTGAGTAGCTTATTACAATTAGAAACTGAACAAAATGAATCAGTTTGGACTCTTGCATAATTCTATAACAAAATCATGGTTTAATATAGTAAATAGTCACACTGCATCAGCTAATATTGTTTGGTCTTGGAAGTATGAGAGTGCTAATATTGCTACCCCCCCCCCAAAAAAAAACCCTGCTAGCATTAAGTTGACATACAAAGGCCTCAAGACTGAAAGTGCTTGAGTTGTAGAATTTCAAGAGTGCTTGCATGTTCTGTTAATTGGTGGCAAAAGAGGTTCCCGAGTCTCATGTAGATTTTTGCTGAGTGGATAACACAGACAACATGCTGATTGAAAAACAAGACAATGTTTATGTAACCCTTTTCAGTTTGAGCCTTGTCAGGAAATGCAATGCTGTGAAAGTCCTCTTGTGTGTGTGTGCGCGTGCGCGCAAACTAATTACTGTTCCCAGCAGTGTAAAATATTAAATGGCTTCTGTAAATTCTTTTTCCATTTGTATCTTTTGCAGGGAACGTATCCCAGGTTGATAGACTTTACACTGGTGTAGGTAAAATCTTTCAAGCTGCCTTTTAGATGTAAATATATAAAAATAAGCTTCTAGGCTGCACTGAGAAGCCATTCATATAGTATTTGGCACTGATTCATGCAAATAACTTCTCATGTGATCAGTATTCAGGTGGACCCCCGTATCTGCTGGGGATATGTTCCAGGCCCCTCCATGGATACTTGAAACCGTGGATAAGAGCGAACCCCATTTCCATGGTTTCCTGAGGGCCCCCCATCCTACCTCCCCTGAAGGCAGGCAGGCATGCCCCCCCCCCCCAGCTCTTATTTTTCTTACAGCAAGCTTTGTTTCTTCCTTAAAACAAACAGAGAAGCAGCTTCCATTGCAGGCAAATAGAACGAGACTAAGTCCTAGAGAGGCGCTGCAAGGTTTCTGTTAACCTTGCAGAGCCTCTCTAGGACTTAGTCTTGTTCTACTTGCCTGCAATAAGCAGCCAGAGGCTGCTTCTCCTGTTTGTTTAAGGAAGAAACGAAGCTTACTGGGAAAAAAGTAAAAGCTTGGGGGGGGGTCCCCACCATCCGTGGATAACTGAAACCGTGGATAACGAATCCGTGGATATGGGGGCCCACCTGTACTCATGAACTGTAACATGAGATAAGAATATTTGCAGGAGACTTGGTGAACGGGGATTTTAACATCCCAAGAACAGAATTTTACTGAAATTGTAAACTACTTTAGTGATTACAGGTAGCCCTCGCTATCCGCGGGAATCCATTCCGGACCCCCCACAGATAGCGAGGATCTGTGGATACTAGGGTCCACCTAAAAACGCTGTAGAAAGGGGAAAAATACTTTTTTAAACCCTTTAGCAGCAAACCAGGCCATTCTGAAGCCTCCACAGGGCTTCTGGAAGCTTAACGACACACTTCCAGGTCGCGCAAAAGCCCTTCCCTCCTCCCAGCCTTGCCCCAGGGTGCATTCTGGGACAAGGCTGGGAGGGCAGGAAGAGCCTTCGTGCGACCCAGAAGTGGGTTGTTAAGCTTCCAAAAGCCCTGCGGAGTCTTCAGAATGGCCTGGTTTGCTGCTAAAAGGTAAATAACCAGTATCTTTTCCTTTTTTCCCTTTTCTACAGCGAACCCCCGTGGGTCTGGGACCCGCGGTGAGACAAAACTGCAGGTCCCAAATCCGTGGATGGAATGGGTCCACTGTACTTTATTGAAGCAGAAAGGTGGTCTATAAACTTTTAAATAAGAGTTGTAGCTTACTGTGGTGGCTGCTGATTCAGTGATTCATAAACCTGTGTGTTGTCACATAATCAAAAGTATAAGACCCCTTGCAGTAAAGCTGGTGTGTTTGAAATTCCTTTTAGCTGAACAGATGATGCTTTAAATTGGTGGTTCCCAACCTGGGGGTTGCAGAGCGGTTTCTGGGGGTTGTGGGATGTTGGCGGGATTGCTCCCCAAGATGGCAGCTACTTGTGCTCAGAGCTCACCTTAGCATGGACCATAGATGGCGGTGGCACAAGAGGGGAGCTCACCCACGCTGTCTGCCTTCGTTGTCTGCCTGCAATGCCTTCCAATGCCTCTGGGACCCCCAGCCTTTTTTTTTTTAAAAAAACTTTTTTGTTTAAAAAAAAACGCTGAGAGGCAGCTGTGGCAGAGCAGCAGTGGCTTCGTATTCTGATTGCCGCCCCCTTCCTTTCTCTCTTCGGAGACTTCGGAACGGAGGCAGTAGCAAGATCTTGTTCGGTGGCGGCAGCTTCTAGGTTCTTGCCACTGCCGCCAAACACAAGTAAGTAAAAACAACAACACTTTTTTGTACTAACTTGTATTTGATGGCAGTGAGAACCTGGAAGTAACGTCATGACGCCACTTCTGGGTCACTGTCCAGTTGCAAACGCCTTAAGGGGGTTGTGCCAAAAAGGTTGAGAACTACTGGTTTAAGTTATTGAACAGTTGAAGACACATAACACAGGCGGGCCAATTGTACAGTATGCCAGGCACTGCTGCAAATGTATCCTGAACAGGAAGACGAGGGGCTGTAAGTTTTAGTTGCATTATTCAACACAATTCACGTATGACTTCTAAAAATGTAGCAATTACCAGCCTGCAGTTGAACATTATTCCACTTTCCCTACAACTTTCTCATTCAAGAAACATTGTCCTCATAACTTGACCTTTGAAAAATTATGGTCTTGGATACTTCAAATTGAATTCTATTCTTGGAACAGACTTTTCCTTCTGCTTCTTTCCTGCACCTACACTTGAGTGTCCTGCAGAGTTGCTCCAGGGGGTCAAGGAACTCTCCAGAATGGTGGTCAACAGGGAACACCTCGAGTGAAGGAGACATTTATCCCCTTTCTTGGGTGTAGGGCTGCCTGGCTCCAATGGGCCTCCTCGAATGTACGTCGGCTTTGGAGCCAGAGTACATCTGGGGTGGCGGGGTATGCCAATATCCCTGCCCCCTCTTGGCCTGACTTGCCCAACGGCCGCCCTCCCTCGCCGCCCGGCCTGCCCTCCCCCCAGCCCCTGCACCCACCGGTGCAGAACGTACGTGCTCCAGTGACTGCAGGGCCCTGGGGGAGGCAGAGTAAGGGCTGCCATCCTGCGGGTGAGTGGACCGTACTCCCCGGGTGTCAAAAATGCACTTTACGACGCGTTTACAACACCCACTGTCTGTGGATCAGGCACTCTGCAGGTGGTTTTTTACGCAGGATTGTGCAGTGAATTACAGCCCAAACAGGAAAGGAAATGTGCTGAAGAGATGCATTGTCAAGCAAGGGGCTTCAAGTGGTATGTTGTTAAAGAGCAAGAAGGTAGATTTTTTTGGGGTGAAATTAGTACATCTAATTCTGAGAAAACTGGTTAGGATTTGGGTATAAGTCTTTAAAAACGTATCATAAAAGTTAAGTAGTTAGATCTTCACAACTACAAATGTTTTTGTAAAAACATCATGATGGAGTTGGATTACTGTGTGTGTGTGTGTGTGTGTGTATGTGTGGTGTGTGTGTGTGTGTGTGTGAGAGAGAGAGAGAGAGAGAGAGAGAGAGAGAGAGAGAGAGAGAGGGAGGGAGAGAGAGAGAAATACTGATTAGGTTGTGTCAAAAGTGTTGGTATGACAAGTTTCCTTTTTGGAATTTGAAGCATGAGTTAAACTTTGTTCTGTATCTAATTCAAAAAATATTTTCCATTGCGTAGCTCTATTGCTGAAAGGTTGGGAACTTCAGGCTTGTTTCCTAGTATGTTAAAAGTTTTTGGAAAAAATCTCCATGGTGCTCTGAGTTTGAAAACTGCTACAAGTTTATCAGAGATTTATCTTTTAAAAAGTATTCCAGATACCAGATTCCATTTCAAGTTTAAACATTCCCAGCTTTATTCAAAAAAGTCTAAAAGTTCTCATCTTGTGTCATGTTACTGATAAATCCTGCATTTTATTCCAATAACCTGCAATGTTGTTTGCAGAGGGAGTCCTAATTTTTGTTTTGTTGATGGAAAAACATGGAGTAAAAGGCCTTCCTTACTCACAGCACAATTCTATCCAACTTACACCACGAGTGTAACCAGCAGAGCAGCGAGAACGGAGGCCCCAGAACTGAAAGGGGATTTAAATCTCCCCTCCCCTCCAAAGCCTCTCGCGCTGCCCTCCCTCGCTGGTTACACCGATGGTGTAAGTTGGATAGGATTGCGCTGTCAATGAATACCCAAGCTGCATTACTAAATAAAGCTTTGTAGCACTTCTGATATCATCACCAACCAGTCTTCAAACTTCTTTGCTTTACAGACTCTGTTACCTTGATCATTCACTCACATAGCCTTTGCTGTCATGCCATATTTTTGTTAATTCTCAAGGTTCTTGGTACTTTTGGATCTTGAGTTCAGGTCTCTCTCTAGCTGGATGTGCTTATCTGATTTTAAATAGTCTTATAACTCTCATTTTAGAATGTTCATATCAGGGGTAAAATTCTTATTCAGAAGGATGTTAAGCATCGTTGCAACCATTTAAGCTAGGGTTCAGTTCCTTCCCCTGTACATACAGTGGACTAGTTCCAGCTTCTTCCATTATATATGGAGCAGCAGGGATATCATTTGCTGTGTCTGGTAAAAATAAAGCACTAACGCATAAAAGCAATATTCCCCTTTTCCCAGGAGAAGACCTTCAGTTCAGAAATGTTTCCAGTGCAGGTAGATCAGGTGACCTATTCCAAACAATTTGACATGTTATTTTTCAAATGCAGGTATACTCTGTGTACCACTGAAAGTTTGTATCAGCTCTCAGAGTACAGCCCTCCATTGGAATGTGGGGGATTACATTTTGAATTTTTCTCCATATTAAATCTTCCTGTACATGAGAATCATACATAAGGCCCCATCCTATGTGCCCCATCCTATGCCCTTCTGGAGAGCCTCCCAACCTTTAAGAGTGACTTTTCAGCAGGTGCAGGGGACTGAAATAGAGAGGAGGGGCAGGAAAGCTCCATTGCATGAGTGGATTTCCACTTGCATGCTTTAAGATCTGAGCCATAGATAACTAATTTGCAAATGCCTTATGAGATGCTGCAACGTTTGTTTGAAATCTGCAGGAAACTATGCTAATGTGGTATGTGGTCTGTTTTTCCTTTTTCCTTTTTTCCTTAATTCACCAACAGGGGAATGGTTGTAAATTTGAGCCTCTGCATCTTTTCAATCTTGTTGTGAATCATTGTCACCATGCATAATATCGATGTTCAACCCAGTACTGGGCCAAATCTGTAGTTGGCCATGTACCGTATTTGTCTTTGTGTTCTCTGTGCAGTCCCACATATGAATTCTATACCTGCTTTGAGCCCAGTCAGGGAATATTCTAGATCAGTGGTGGCCAACCTTTCAGCATGAATGCTGGCCCTTTAAATGGTTGCATAGGTGAGGGCCTTTCAGCAGGTGCAGCTGCTTTAGCAGCACCATCAGCACTTGCAGCTGCCAAGATTCTGTCTTTTGTACAACTCTTAAGAACACAGTAGCCCTAATGGTGGAAGGTTGGCCACCCCTGTTCTAGATTGACAGTAGGGAATGGAGATTAAGGCATGGTGCCTGCCAGCTGCTTCACAGTAAAGGTGACTTACAAATTTTATAGTTGGAAATATGTGAGGTAGATTTTTAAAGAGGTGTTCTAAGCCTTTTTCATAAAAAATCAAAGTCTTGAATCTTCAGCAAGTTCTTGAGATAGATATCTGTTTCCAAAGCAGTATGGGTTGTATTTTCAGATTGTGCGTCAGTTCAAAGAGAGATTAATATTCTTAGAAATCCTATTTAAGTATCCAGTGAGATGGTTTCCAGTGAGGATATGAAGTCAAAAATACAGGATTGCATATAATGCCGCTAATGTATGCTTAGACATCCCAAACACCAGGGTATACCTGTTCTCGTATTTTTAGCTATGATGAGTACGTTGACTTTATATATAGTATTAAGCTCAACTTTAATTCTGCAAGTGTAGATGTGCTCTTGGCTCCTATGCAAATACCTTGGTCCTCAGTCCCAGAATGGTTTAAGTGTGTGAAGTTGCTACTTCCATAGCCTTCCAAATGACCTCCACTCATGTTCTCATTTGCAACTTCTCCTTGTTCTTTCACTTTTTCTTTAAAGAAAGTGACAGTTGGGTAAGAGAAGCATTATGGGAAATACAGTAGTTATATAAATATTAAACAATGCCCTGTTTGCTTCAGAATTACTGTATGCAGCATTTCTTTAACAAATACTACAAGGTTTTCAGGTCTACTCCACCCAACGTCTTAGTTCTTTTTGCTCTCTTAGTGTTGCCAGTTCACAGTGCTGCTGTGACAGTAAAAATGCAGCTGGCAGAAGTCTCCTTCTATACAGCTCTTAAAAGGTACAGCTCTCTCTAGAGCTCTAGACTTTCCAATCCTATCTCTCCTTGTCTTCCTGATCCCCAGTCTTCCAAACCTCCCATTCCTACCAATAGTGTAGTGCCCACTTGTCCCTCAGTTGTACTTTAAGATTTTACCCCAGTCCTCCTTTTTCCTTGGTTCCTCTTTCTGCAACTTCATAGTCCACCACGTATTCCTTGGGTTCCTGCCATTCAGCTACTACTGTACCTCTTTCATTTACACTTTGCATACACACCTCCTGATATGTTCAAAAACTTGCTTCAGAAGATATGTTTTGAATCCATCTCTAATAAGCTCTTTTTTCCCTTGCTTTTCTGTCTTTCATCCTGTTTTTTTTTTAAAGAAACAGAACCCAAGCCTCCTTTACTGCTCCTTTTTCAGGCTCCTGTGTCTCAAGATTGTTTACACTATATTCTTCCTTCAGCCACCTTGCCTTTGCACTCCTTGCTCCATAGCTCATGGGACCTCTCACCAGTGTTCAGCCTGTCCCACAAAACTGTTCCTGTCCCTGGGTCTACCGTATATCAGTTGTCTTTCCAGCCAAGCTAGCACCTTTTCCCTCGCACAGAATTTGGATTGCAAATGTTATGTTAGCCTTTGGGGTATATCTATATATTAATCAGAAATTCACTTGAGTCAACCTGGTTGACTACCTATCAGTTTGTATGCAAACGGGACCATCCACCAACAAGGTAATGGTTTCTAATACTCGTGGGACTTCATAGGTGTGATACAGAAATAGATAAGCTTGTAAACTAAAAAAAAAAAAGGAAAAAAGCCCCAACGAACCTGAGGTGAACTGAGCATGTTCAGTGGCCCCAAGAACCATTGAATGTTGAGGTGCCAGTTGGGGAAAAACCCAGCAGAGCAGTGTGTGTGGGGAGCATGAAGAATAATTGATCTGTTTCAGCCAAATAGGCTTTTGGGTTGGGGAGATGGCAACATTTTGTCCCTCTTGTTTGGAGTATTTGTGATGTGTATGTTCTGTGCAATTACATTTATTCAGTGAATTGGTATAACCGGGCTTTACCGCCGCAAGTACAATATAATCTGTATTTGCAGCCTTCTCTAATGTGAATGGGAAGTGAGGGGTGGAAGGAATAGTAGTAGGATTGTTGAAAGTTTCCAGCCACGATAGACTCCCGATTCCTAGTGAAAAATGTCAGGCAATGAGAATGAGCGCCCCCCCCCCCATGGCAATTTGTCCAGAGAAAATCCCTGGCATAAGAACATAAGAAGAGCCCTGCTGGATCAGGCCAAAAGCCCATCTAGTCCAGCTTCCTGTGTCACACAGTGGCCCCACCAGATGCCTCAGGGAGCACACAAGACAACAAGATACCTGTGTCCAGTCGCCACTCCCTTGCACCTGGCACAGAGAAATCCCACTTTAAAACCAGGAGGTTGCTTATGGCTTGTAACCTGTGATGGTCTTTTCCTTCATGAATCTGTCCAAACCCCTTTTAAAGGCATCTAGGCCAGATGCCATCACCACATCCTGTGGCAAGGAGTTCCACAGATGAATAACACGCTGGGTAAAGAAATATTTTCTTTTCTGTTCTAACTCTCCCTCCACTCAATTTTAGTGCATGTCCCCTGGTTCTGGTGTTGTGCGAGAGGGAGAAGAATTTCCCTCTATCCACTCTCTCCATCCCATGCATAATTTTATAAGTCTCAATCATGTCCCCCCTCAGGCGCCTTTTTTCTAGGCTGAAAAGTCCCAGACTCTGTAGCCTTTCCTCATAAGGGAGGTGCTCCAGCCCACGAATCATTCTGGTCGCTCTTTTCTGCACCTTTTCCAATTCAACTATATCCTTTTTGAGGTGTGGTGACCAGAACTGGACACAATACTACAGATGTGGCCTTACCATCGATTTGTACAAAGGCAGAATGATATTGGCCGTTTTATTCTCAATCCCTTTTTTAATGATCCCGAGCATGGAATTGGCCTTCTTCACAGCCGCCGCACACTGGGTCGACACTTTCATCGACCTGTCCACCAGCACCCCAAGATCTCTCTCTTGATCCGTCAAAGACAACTCAGAACCCATTAGCGTATATGTGAAATGTTGGTTTCTTGCCCCAATGTGCATCACTTTGCACTTACTTACATTGAAGCGCATCTGCCATTTTGCTGTCCGTTCTCCCAGTTTGGAGAGGTCCTTCTGGAGCTCTTCACAATCCCTGCTGGTCTTGACCACCCGGAAAAGTTTAGTGTCATCTGCAAACTTGGCCACCTCACTACTTATCCCCAACTCCAGGTCATTTATGAATAAGTTGAAAAGCACCGGTCCCAAGACCGCTCCTTGGGGCACACCGCTTTTCACCTCTCGCCATTGTGAAAATTGCCCATTGACTCCCACTCGCTGTTTCCTGGTCTTCAACCAGTTCCTAATCCACAAGAGGACCTGCCCTCTTATTCCCTGACTGTGGAGTTTTCTCAGGAGCCTTTCATGAGGGACCGTGTCAAACGCCTTCTGAAAATCCAGATATATAATATCCACGGGTTCGCTCGCATCCACATGCCTGTTGACCTTTTCAAAAAATTCTAACAGGTTTGTGAGGCAAGACTTCCCCTTGCAGAAGCCATGCTGACTCTCCCTCAGCAGAGCTTGTTCTTCTATGTATTTTAAGATTTTATCCTTAATGAGACTTTCCACCATCTTCCCTGGAACAGATGTTAGGCTGACCGGGCTGTAGTTTCCCGGGTCCCCCCTCCTTCCTTTTTTAAAGATTGGCGTGACATAGTATCCTCCAATCCTCTGGCACAGTGGCCGTTTTAAGGGACAAGTTGCATATTTTGGTCAAGAGGTCAGCAACTTCATTCTTGAGTTCCTTCAGAACTCTTGGGTGGATGCCATCCGGGCGTGGTGATTTATTGATCTTTATTTTGTCAATTAAGTCTGAGACGTCTTCTCTTTTAACCTCTATTTGACTTAATTCTTTAGTCAGGGGAGGCTGTTCCGGCAGCGGTATTTGCCCGAGGTCTTCTGCTGTGAAGACAGATGCAGAGAACTCATTTAATTTCTCTGCAGTCTCCAAGTCCTCTTTTATCACCCCTTTCTCTCCCTCACCATCCAGCGGACCAACCGTTTCCCTGGCAGGTTTCCTGCTTCTAACATATTTGAAGAAGCTTTTATTATTCCCTTTTATGTTGCCTGCCATACGTTCCTCAAAGTCTTGCTTGGCCTCCCATATCATCTTTTTACATTTCTTTTGCCACAGTTTGTGCTCCTGTTTATTTTCCTCACTAGGGCAAGACTTCCATTTACGGAAGGAAGCTTCCTTGCCTTTTATAGCCTCCTTAACTGTGCTTGTTAGCCATGCCGGCACCCTCCTGGACTTGGTCGAGCCCTTCCTCCTTTGTGGGATACACTCCCGCTGGGCCTCTATGACTGTTGTTTTAAACAGCCTCCATGCACTCTGGAGCGATTGGACTCTTTTTACCTTCCCTTTCAGCTTTTTTTTAACTAGTCTCCTCATTTTGGGGAAGTCTGCCCTTCGGAAGTCAAGGGTTTTTGTGTCAGATTTGCTCGGCACTCTCCCTCCGACATGCATGGCGAAACAGATCGCAGCATGGTCACTATTCCCCAACGGTTCGGTAACATTTACCTCCCTGACCAGATCTTGAGTGCCACACAATATCAAATCCAGAGTCACCTGTCCTCTGGCCGGTTCCGTGACAAGCTGCTCTAAGGCACAGTCATTTAACATATCCAGAAATCCAGTCTCTCTTTCATGACCTGAGCATGAATTGACCCAGTCGATGTGAGGATAATTGAAGTCCCCCATGACTACAACCCTGTCTCTCGGCAATGGAAATGGCAACGGAAATGGCAATGGAAAGCAACATTTGGATTCAGCTCTTAACTAGCCAGGGCTCAACATTCAGTTAGCTGAAAGGAAAGCACTTCAGCCTTGAACCTGTTGCAAGTGATAGAGCAGGTTGGATTGCAAGGGATGAAGAGGAAGCCCTAAGCCCATGGTGGGTGAAGGAACTATAGGGAGAACCTGGGCTACATTCCAGAAGGCCCTAGGAACACTGTGCCAGCCTCCCTGGTGTCCCTATGTCTGCTGGATGAGGAACTTGCAAGGGAGATAAGGGAAGAGAGAAAAGTAGCCTTCCTTTTTGTTCTTAACTCTTCCCTGCTATGACTTTCTTACAGGTAGGTCCCTGTGCTTATACAGATATACAGTATTTTAAAATTTGAGCTAAGTTGAGCCATGTATAAAATTGGTGATTAGTCATGGTATTTAAGAGTGCAGCATTGTCATTCTCTATTCTATTGAGATATGTGCTGGGACTTAGGGTTTTCCCCCCTCTATTGTTATATAGCTTGCTTTTTCATCTCAGCTACCCTGTGTGAGTTAGTTAGGCTTGCACAAAGCCACCTCAGCTTTGTGACTGAGCAGTGATTTGAATTTTAATCTTCTGTGTCCAAACTATTTTCGTCAAGTGTTGAGCAGCATTTTAGATGCCTCATTAATGTTTCCCCCCCCCCCTAGTGAACTGTGTATTGGAGTATGCAACATTTTCTACTACCTATGCTAAAATTTCTCTGCATATTTAAAGCTAAAATGTTTTTTTTTTTAACTGAGTCTTCTTTTTGACCTGTTAGTTTTTTACAGGTAGTTATATTTTTGTTGTGGGACATTTCAAACATGCGAGTTTCACCTGCTCTGTGAAGGAGTACAGTGCCAAGCTCTCTCTCTCTCTCTCTCTCTCTCTCTCTCTCTCTCTCTCTCTGTGTTTGAACTTGAGGTGTGTATATGTGTCACGTGGCCCATCTTCAGTATTAGTTGGTGACATATGAGTCAGCATAATTAAACGCTGTAAAGCAAACTTGTATTACCTCAAATACAACATTGGTCAATTCATACATTCATGTGTGAAAAATAAGTGATGCACACATGCATGTGTGAATTGGCTCCTCAAGTTCTAGAGAGAAGAGGTGGAGTGCTGGTCAAATGTATGTGAGAGAATCAGTTTACCACTTGGTTTTGTTCTCTACCTCAGACTTCAAAAATGGGTGGGAAGAGAGGTTTAAGAATCTAGGAGGCTCCAACTTATTGCAGATGGGTTCTGCTTAGCTTGGCAGATCGCAAGCAGGCCTTTTTCCACCTTATGGAAAAAAATACTGGTACTGTAATATGCAGCCTTGTTGAAGGGGAACATGGGAGAGACTGAGAAATATCACCCTCTTCAAAGTGCATAAGTCTTTATATGCATTCGGTATTTCTTATTGGTAGTAATGACAGTAATGGAAAGTCACAAGTTATGAAGCAGCATCTCTTCTAAGGTGAAAGGAATGTTAGTGGAAGCTCAACAGGCAGAAATTCTGCTTTGTTTCCCGGTATCCATCTCCTGTTAAGTGAATAGAAATAACCTTGTTTCAGCTGATGGTGGGAAACCTTGAAGCCAAATTTAAAAAGAGTGCTTTTGAAGGGGTTATTGGAGAAAGAGATAGCAGAAATAAACCCTTGGGAATTCAGCTCTACTCAAAATATGATCAGGTGCTTACAACCACTCTCTTATTGAGAGGATATGTGAGATGTATGATGGACATTGGATTTTCTTCCAAACATCCCACTCACTCACCCACAGTAGGCAAAGGAGCCTGAATCTTGGGTGGTAGTGTTCCCCTTGCATGATATGCAGGGACTTTAGGGATCATATGAGTATCTTTTTCCCTAAATCCTTACTGAAGAGCTGTACAGAAGCCGTCCCCCCTCCCCCCCGCCTGATAAGATACAGCTTCAGAGCACTAAGGAATGCACACCTTCATGAGATGTGCATTAAAAATTAGAGAGAAGAGCAATCTCCACGTTCTCTTAAGACCTCCCATTCATAAGTTGCTATTATTAATCTATTATGATGTATGGAGAGTTATGTAATGGTTTTGAACTTTAAGGTCTTGGTACAGGTAGTGGTATGTTTAAAAAACATACCACTACCTGTACCAAGATCTTAAAGTTCAAAATTTAATCAAAAGATTTATTTCTCCCCTGCTCATTTTCTACAGTAAGGTTAGAAACTAAACCAGCTAAGGAATTTGTAAATGTAATGTGGCATCTGTTTAGAACATATTATTTTAGGTAAGTGAGTCTTTATGACTGAAGCGCTGCAACAGAAATAGTCAGGATTTATAATATACCACTTGAATGTGGGAAGAAAGAAGCAGCAGATGAACTGTGGGAAGTGACAACTGAAGAAATTGAGAAAGCTGAAAATTATTTTTACTCATGTACATACTAAAGTGTTCTTTAGTAACTTGATCCTATGTAAGAGTCTGATTTTGTTTTTAAAGGCTGACTGGAGTTTAATTTGTGATGCCTAAAGTACAGTTTGACTATTTTTTCAGCTCGCCTGTCCCTCACAAGGATCAAAGTATCGATGAGTTCCTACCTGAGATTTAGAAATTCAAAATTTTTGTTTAATTTTTAATTATATTTTAGATCTGTATATATTGCTATTTACTCATATGCAAGCTGTCCACATCCCATTACAGCTAAATTCACATTTTCATAAATTGCTATATTTATAGCATATTTTCAGAATGTTAAGCTTATCTTCAGTAGTGCTCCCATGTGAGTCTCCTTTTCTTGTATTCTGTGGCTAAAGGTTGAGAGAGTACTATTTTGAAAATATTTTAAAAGTTAGCAAATGAGTATTCGTAGGGCTTTAAGGGAGATCTGATTTTGAACTTCTCTCAGTTGAACCACCTGTCCTATTGCGTTTCAAGGGTATCTTGAGTAGTTAGGTAATTGCAATTGTCATGTAGGAATGACTGAATAATTGAACAAGTGCCAATGTTATTTTAGGTTGATGTGCTATGGTGAGATGAACATGCTCATTGGGTTTGTTTTGTATTTCTTACCGAATAATATCTATATATTGGTGTAATTTGGTTCCAGCAGTGCCTAAGAGGGCAGTTTTTTCTGCTCTTGTAGAAAATATCTTGATGAAATACAGATATTAAGGAATTTTGTCTAATTAGTGATCTACCCTTCTTACTAATAGTTCAGGATGGCATACATTTTTATTGCCACTTTATCCTCACAACAACCCTATTAGGTAAGATTAGACTACACCAGTGGTTCCCAAACTGGGGCATCGCGACACCCCAGCTGGGACTCCTTTGTCCATCTTTTTTCTCTTTCTGGTTCCTCCCTCCTCTCTGACTTTCCCCTCCCCCCCCAGCCCATGGCTGTTGTGCACTCCTTTTCCTATACATCTCACTCTGGTGATGAATGGGTGGCTCTTTCTTTCCTCTCCTTCAAGGCGGGCTGGTTCTTCCTTGATGGCTGCAAGAGCTGCTCCTTCTCCTTCCTGCTCTCCCTCACTTTTCAAAAGGCAAGGCAAACATGGGAAGGAAGAAACTGGCGAGAGCTTGAGTGGTGGGTTAGAGTGTCCATTAAACCTAGTCTGTGCTGCTCTCCTTGGTTTCTTCCTTCTGTCCTTTGAAAAGGCAGGGGAGATGGCTGGAAAGTAGCAGGAACTGGAATGCTCCCCTTAGAAATGTAATGGAACTAGGTACTTCTATGATGGACACTGGTGTCATCATAGGGACACAATGCTCACCTCTGGAAATAAGCAGTTTCTCATTTGAAGCTGCAGTCCTGGTGAACTTCTCACCAGTCAGAGGGATACCAATTTTCTGAAACCTTCAGCCTTTTGTCACCACCTGAGGGATTCCCCCCCCCCGCACTGTATCCTCAAGAGTAGAGGTATATACAGTATTTCATTACTGCTTTTCCATGGGGGTTGACTTGCAAGCCACACTGTTAAGGCAACTATTTAACTGTATTTGAAACCATAACAATATAACTCAACCAAGTGGGTGGTTTGAAATAGAAGTATCAATACAACTCCTAAATGAATGTATCCACTGTTGTTCAGGCAGTGTTATAAACTTAACACTATAACTCTATAACATTATAGAGTTATAAACTCTATAAACTTAATCTCTTACCTAATAGCACCAGTTCTAAAGTTCTTCTTTATAACCAATAAGAATAGTATAGCTGGACATTTCTATCCGCGAGGGATCCGTTCCGGACTTCTCCCCACGGATAGTGAGGATTCACGGATACTGAGGTCTGCCAAAAAAAACTTTTAAAAGGAAAAAGCCCCTGCCCTGCCGTTTTACCTTTTTAAAAAGCCAGACCGCTGCGTTTTCAAGCCTCCACGGGGCTTTTGCAGCCTTAGCGACCCACTTCCGGGTTGTGTGAAGGCTCTTCCCCCCCCCCCAGCTTGTCTCAGGGTGCATTCTGGGACAAGGTTGGGAGGGGGTAAGAGTCTTCGCGTGACCCAGAAATCTGCTGAAGTGCAGACCCATCTGCACTCTAGCTGATGATCTGAAAGCCGCTCAAGCTCTGAGCGCCATTCAGATCGTCAGCTAGAGCGCGGTGGGGACGGAGCTGTCAAATAGGTGCCGGAACACCGTTCTGTTCTGTTAGAAAAAAAGCACTGGTTATATCAAAGCTTGTTAAGTTGGTGTAAATGTTTTGCAAAGTGTGTAAGTCTGGAAGGTCTTCCAGAACCCTGGGAGAATTTGACAAATACTAAGCAATAATGCACTGTAGTTAAGAAAGTTGTGTTTAAAAACATTAAAATTTGTCTCATTTTAAGCACATTTGTAGATATAGTTGAGCTGTGCTTGCCTTTGCCTTGGATGTATTTTGTTAGATAATGATAATGTGTTTAGTATTGGTTGGCTTTAACTTTTTGTAAAAGGGAAGAGAGGACATGAATAGTGAAATAATTTAATAACACATTTCCTGCTTGAAGTATCTTTTTAATCTATGAGGCCTAGACAGAAGATATGTCATTTCCTGGATTACTTATCTTTAGTATGGATGGCCTGGTGTACTATGTAATCTCTTGACCCCCAACATTCATCAGAATTCATAACTGTTAGTATAGACGTAGGCTAATGGCTTCAAATTTTTCCCTTATCAATTATCCTCTTAAAATCTGTGATCTTAGGCAATAATCCTCACCACATTTACACTGAAGTAAATTTCATTGAAACCAGAGAACGTTCTTCTATATAAGCTAATTTAGGATTAGAGTGGCGGTCAACATTCAACAGCAGGGTATTTGTAGGGTACAGTATTACCAAGTTCTAAACTGTTGCAAGATTAGATATACAGGACCCCCGTATCAGCAAATTCAATTATTTGCTGATAGCCCCCATGCGCAACCCCCCCTCTCCACTCTTACTTTTCATGTATCAACTTCGCCCTGTCTTCCTTTAACCGACTATCTCTGACTGCTTATTGTAGCAAGGAGAGCGAGACAAAGTCTTAGGTGGACTCTGAGAGCCCTGTATATCTAATCTTGCAACCACTCTCAGTCGAGCCTGCAGATAAGAAGGGCCCACTGTACTTTTTCTTTTCTGAACCTACCCTGCATCAGATTTTGATGCTGTTTTCCATATCTTGGCAATCTTCCAACTGGGCTATTGCTGCATACCATATGCAGGGCTGCTCCTGTCAGAAATGGGATGTAGAGGGCATATTGCTCTAATTCTAGTTTGCCTGCAAAGGCTCAGGGCAGATCTTTTTGGCGGTAGTATCCAAATTGTGGAACTCTCTTCTTTGAGATTTCTGCACAGCTCCTTTCCTTAGTTTATTCAGGCATAACATTTCAGACATAAGTAGAAGAATTTCAGAGAAGAGAAGAACATAGAAACTGCAATGAATTTCAGAATTCCCAATGCCATATTTTATGGTTTGGAGCAGGTGCCATTTCTAGAAGGGTGTTGGGGGTCACGTTAGGGGGACCCTGGCAGTGGGGTGTCCAAGGCAAGCCCCAGTTCCTGAGTTCACTGCGTCCAGTAAATCGACCTCCAGCCTGCACTTGGGCTGACGCTCGGTTACCTGGCCCCGAGGGAAGGCTTTAGTCTGGACCTCAGAAGGTTTACCGGAAAGGGGGTTCTGTCACCAGATTCCTTCTCCGATTTAGGCTTCCCTGGAGTTGGCTGCTGGTTCTCTGTAGGCCATGACCAGAGCCTACTCCCCAGCCCCCTCATCGCCAGCTGAGACTGTGTTTAAATAGCCCTTGTTCCCTCTCAGCCCCGCTCTGCCTGTTCCTGCCCACAGTCCCACCTCCACCTGGTCTGGCCCCTCTGGCTCACCCTGATGGAGCCGATCCTGCAGAGTCTCAGCATAGTTTTCTGAGAGGTCTCACTGGGAGCTCCTTGTGGGATTGGTCCTTACGCGAACAGCCACCACTTGGGGAGCCCTTTGGCTCCAGGGAATGACTGACATCCTCTGGCGACGGCCGCGAGGAACATCCGCCTCGGTGCAGGAGTGGTTTGTTCTGAGGGGCAGCTCTACAGGATGATGTAGCTCTGCCTCGTTGCTAGGCATCTCATTTGTTGGGGTGAGCTCGCCGTTGGTCTGAGTCTCTGTGTGTTTTGGGGAGCCTCCCGGCAGGGTCAACCTCTAAGTTCCTTCCGTCCCGGGGTCCGTTGTGGTAGCCCCGCTGGGGGTTACCAGTCTGGCTTCTCCGCTCAGAATGAGGTCCTCCTCAGCCCGGCTCGGGCCAAAGTAAGTCGTAAGTTCTGCTTTTGTGGGGGCCATATTGATGCTCGTCTGACCAGGACCCTGGTCGGAGGTGAACTTTCCTTTTGGAGGGACTTCTGTAAGTCGACTGTAGTCCGGCTGGCCCGGACATGGGTATTTATTGTCAATGATCTGGCAGTGGTGAGCAGCAGGTATAATGCCAGCTTCTCATGTTGGTTAACCAAAAAACACATTATCTCTTTTGCACTTTTGGCCAAAAGGTTTTTGCATTCATATTACAGTGGGCCCTCAGTATCTGCGAGGGTTCTGTTCGCAGAACCCCGGCGAATACTGAAATCCACAGATAGCGAAGTTCCCTATTGCAGATACGGGGGCCAAAGTAAAAAGGTTTTAAAAAGGGGGGGGGGAAAGGTTTAAAAAGCACTTTCCTTATCGCGCTCCGGAAGCCTTTTCCGGGTTGTATGACTCCCCCTTCCCCTCTCCCAAATTTGCCCCAGAATGCACGACAATGAAACGGTTTGTTACAAAAAGGTAAGGAAAGCGCTTTTTATTTTTTAATGTTTAAAATCCTTTTTTAGTTTGGCCTCCTGTATCTGCGAAGCATCTGCGTTGAGACAACGTGGATGCTGGTCTTGGATATGGGGATCCCACTGTATTTCAATGTACCCATGTAAAATCTCAGTCTACTATAGCAATTACAGATAAACAAATCCAATTTTCATGTTGCTTTAGTCCAAATTAGTCTCATTGACCACATCGGAGTCAGATTGCACTCCTGTGTTGAAGATTGCAGTACAAGTCAGCACTTGAAACTCTAACTACACTTTTTTTTTTTTTAAATGGCTTCTACAATGAGGAATAAATGTGAACATTAGCCTCATTGGCTGTTAAGTGCTTTGGAGAAGCATCATCAGTGAAATCTCTTACGCAAATGCAGGGCCCCTCTTGGCTCATGTGAGGAACTTCCACCAATGGTGCACTGCTGTGCCAAAGCTTTCTTTTGAATTGAAAGCTGAAGTATAAAAACCTTTAAATACAAATTAAGAATGTGCTTTTTTTTAGCATCTGTTATATTTTGTACAATGTATAAACTTATTACTGTACTTATTTATTTAGCTGTGGAAATTTCTTTGTGAACTGCTTTTTGTTGAAACGCAGTACTGTATACTGTATAAATATTCCTAATGCTGTAATAGTAAACTGTAGTTTATGCAAACCAGTTTTAGTCTGCTTGGGATTTTGTGGTGCTCGCAGAGTAGGGAGGGGTCTATAAGGTATGATTACAATTAACCTTCTTTAAAAAATCTTTTCTAGGATAGTTTGAACTCTTTAGTTCTTGATCTGGATTATCCAGCACTCAGGAAGAACAAGAACATAGACAATTTCTTAAACCGATGTAAGTTTCACTTATATGCAATACCTATTGATGCTGAATGTTTAGAGATGTTGTATGTTGTTCATTTTTTGCTTTGCTTATGTAAATAAGCCAGGCTTCTAAAAAGAGGGTTGTGTTGTCACATATTTGACCATAAAATCTGTCGGCAGCAATTTAATGTTAAGACTAAATGAAGTCGTCCAGCATATTATAAAACTATTATTGATTTCTATGCAGTCTCTGCAGTAATTTCAAAAGTCACATGATTTTTTTTGCAGTGCTGGATATAAAATTTGGAGTATTGCACATTAAGTGGGGTTCTATCCCGTCATGTATAATAAGGGGGCCTCATAATTTGAAGTGCCAAACCTGTTTTTTAATTGCATGAGCCGTTTTATTAAGGGCCTAGGTCTTCAGGTCTAACCATGTTTGCTGATCAGTAAAAGCTAAGGCATTTCAGAGATGCTTGATGTAGTTTTTATTTTGTCTACTAAGAAATTCCCAGCCAAGATATTTTCTTCCCCTTTTGTGATGTCTTGTTGATTTATGGTCATCTTTTCTTTGTCAGCAGTGAGAGAAATATTGAAGAAGAGTTTATTTTTGCTTAGGATTGAAGCCTTGGCCATGTAACTTTCAACTATAGTATTTTGATTGCATTACACTGGACAACAAATTTTAACAAAGGTCATGTGCCCAAGTTTAAATTACTCATTTCTTATAGATTTTGAAGTGCTGTACACAAATACGCAAATAAAAATGCAAAATTGGCTTTTGTATTCAAAGACACAATATTTATGGGATTCTCAGCCATGTAATTTCAGCTCTTAAATTGAAGAAGTAAAGATTAATCTTACGCTTGTCAGTTGAAATTCCTCTTCCTAGTTCTACCGCGATGCAGAGCAGGCAAACGGAACGGATTATCCAGAGCTGACAGAGCGGTAAAAAAAGTCTTGAAATCTTCCTCGCTTGACGTTTCTCCCCAGTCAGTTGGAGTTTTTTCAAAAGCAAAAGTGTTATCCTAGGACATCTTTCAGCTTGTGGCTGAGTCTCTTTTGCTTTTGAAAAAACTTCAACTGACTGGGGAGAAACGGCAAGCGGGGAAGATTTCAAGACTTTTTTACCGCTCTGTCAGCTCTGGATAATCCGTTCCGTTTGCCTGCACTGCATCGCTCTGCATCGCGGTAGAACTAGGAAGAGGAATTTCAACTGACAAGCGTAAGAATAATCTTTCCTTCTTCAATTTAAGAGCTGAAATTACATGGCTGAGAATCCCATAAATATTGTGTCTTTGAATATAACAACAAGCCATGAAAACCTGCGTGTATATCTAATTGGCTTTTGGTTTGTGAGAAATCTGCAATAGATGGTTCCATAGACATGTACTAGTAAATGCCCGATGGCACGTACAAACACCTATGTACGCAATGCAGACTGCTTCTCTTAAACTAGAGCCAACCAACAGATTTTATTGTCATTTTTATTTTCAGCACATCGAAATTAGTAATGATTAGCTATTTTCATTTCAAAGGCAAATTGTGTGTTGTCCAGTGTTATTAGTTTTAAGTGAAAATGTGCTATAGGTAACATGCTTAATATGTGGCTGTATTTAAGGGGCTGTGTAATAAGACTTGTAATTTGTTACAAATGGACAGAATGATGTGTGAAAATGTTGCTTGTTTTGAAAGCGTAGATAACAAATGACTAATAGTATTTTACTCCCTTCTACGTATGCATAATAATGACCCTTTAAAATTGTTTTAGATGAGAAAGTTGTGGAAAAAATTCGTGGTCTGCAAATGAAAGCAGAAGACTATGATGTTGTTAAAGTGATTGGAAGAGGTGCATTTGGCGAAGTACAGCTGGTAAGAATTTCGTCTTCATAAGACTGCTGAGCTTACATCCTCGAGATCTTTTGCTGTTAGAGAGCAATAACAAGTTTAACTTTTCTTCAGTGTCTCTGGTATAGTTAGGGTTAAGCTTCTTCATATTGCATACAATGTTTAGGAATATGTTTTGTTAATCTTCAGGTGCTTGATAACATGGAATATGGCTTCGAGTACAGATTTTGGCTTCTTGAAGTTCTTAGTAATCCCCTTTTTAGACTTTCTGAGCTTGTCGCTACACTTTTTGAAGTGTCTGAGCTTTTATACCTGATTTACAGCGCAATCCTGTGTAACATTAGAGTGGCGGAGCATGTGCTCCGCCGCTCTAAAGTGTTGCAAAAGTGCCATAAGGCACTTTTTTGGCCACTCAGAGTAAGCGGTGGAGGCTGGCACCGCTCACTCCGCTGCGTAACTTACCCGACTCCGGCCGACGCAGGTAAGTCCTGTGCCGGTCGGTGGGAGGGTGGGCCAGGGCAGCAAGGGGGGACCATTGGCCTGGCTGGGCTGGGAGGGGGTGGGGACATCGGCGGCAATATCCCAAGCCCCTTCCCGGCCCGCGCCGGCATTACACTGCCTCCCTGAATGTATGCCAGGTCTGGACCTGGTGTACATTTGAGGAGGCCCATAGGTCCCGGGCTCACTTACACCTGGGGAAGGGGACGAACGGTGCGGCCTGGCAGCCTGCAATGTGCTTAGGATACAGTGGCCGTCCCTTTAGGCTGACGGCGTATCTTTATACAGGATTGGGCTGTCCGATTCATTGATGGTTGGTACCTTTCCCCGCAAAGGTAGTGGTGCTAAAAACTCCACCCCCAACTATGTGAGCATGATGAGCAAGATGATTAATGGTCTTCACCTAGTTAAGGAAATTGTAGTTAATCATTTGAGGTCTTATCATTAAATCTGTCTGAATTTGCATGTGACTAAAACAGTAGTTCTAAGGGGAATTTGTTCTTAGGTTTTAGATGTATTTAATATGTGTGGTTCCACTTTTCGAAATTAAAATCTGCATGAAACAGTTCAGTGCTGCTGCTACAACACTGGTTTTTCTAGCCAGCATGTCTCATATTGCTTAGATTAGCGATTCCCAAAGTCCGTAACGCCACGACCCACCTTGGCCAGCTACTCCTGCATCGTGACCCACCTTAGCCAGCCTCTCCCACGTTGCTCACCCCCCTGTACGGTCTCTGGAGGCCTCAGAAAGGCCTCCTGACACGACTGGAAGTTGCATCAGTGAAACTGGAAGTGACCTCTGGGTCACTTCCAGAGGCCTTCCAAGGCCCGTGTAGGCCTAGAGGCTGTCCCGGGGCCGGAACGACATGGGAGTGGCTGGCTAAGGTTGGTTGGGACCTGGAAGTGGCTTCTAGTTGCTTCGATTTGCTCCAAGTTGGAGCCAAATGGAGGCCCACCTCGGGACGCGACTCACCAAGTGTGTCATGACCCACACTTTGAGAAGCCCTGGCTTAGATCATTTCAGTCAGCAGTGTTTCTCATTTTCCCCTCTAACAGATGCGCACCAAGCCTGGTTCAGACCAAGTTGAATGATGTGGGATTGGCACTGGTGGGGGGGGGGAGGTGAAAGTGGGAGCAGTAAGGGAAGGTAAGAGCAGTAAGGGAAAGTACTGTGGCTGTTTGTGCTCAGCACACAGAGCTGCCTCTTATCACGCATGCAGTTTCATGCTGAAGCTTCACACATCCCGTTCCATGCTGAAGTGTGATGGAAGTTAATGATTTGCTACTATTAATGTCTCTGTGTGTGTACAGACAGACAGACACGTATGTGTGTGTTTGATGCATTAGTATTCTGGTGAGTCAACCACTTAATTAAGTGCCTGAATATTTGATGATGCATATCTATTGAAGGTACTTTAGGATTTTCATTTAATCAGTTCATTCTCAAGGGACCAGGTTTGGATTTCCAGAGGAGCTTAATTCTGAATCTAGGTGTACAGAAGAGAGTTTTTCTGGTATAAAGGTGGTTTCAGTATCTGTGCACTTTCTAAATAATTGCAGTGGGAACACATAACAATTTTCTATAGACCTTGATGTGAACTTCCTTTGACTCTATCCTCATGTCTAATATGCATACAGTGGATTTAGAAATGACATGCACAGGTTCAGAAGAATAGCATAATCAAGGAGGTTGTAAAAGACAAGAGGATATTGTGACTGAAATGAATAAAACAAACAAAAAAGCAAAAACTCGTGCATGGATACAGCAAGGCAAGTCAGCCAAAATTTGAAGAGCTAGTTAATAAATTAATAATTTCTTTATACCAGTCTTTGCTACAGAAAGGATTGAAGCAAGACTCATGCCTGAACCATTTGTTTGTGGCTGTGCTTCTCTGAAGTTATTACAAAACATCCTCTTCTCATCTCCTTTTGACAAATGCAAGTTAGAAGTCATCTGGGCCAGACACCATCCTTCCCAGAAGTTATTTAAATATAAAACTTACCAGTTAAATCAGTGTCAGTAGCTCTAGGTCAGTGGCTTAATCTGTTGCTTATTTCTGAGCAGCACTCTGTGACTCGGTTGTAAACCCATACTCATTCTGCTAATTATGCTTCATCTCTAGAAATTCTTGTTGCTCAGTGTCATCTTTTTAGTGCTAGGCAAGGCCTAGCAGGAGACAGGTTATTGTTCAGGAGCAAGCCGTAGTTGTGCAGGGTCCCTTACCCTGTACTGGCATTTTTCATCTTCAATAAATAGTTATGTTTCATTTGAGCTATCACTTGTCATTGCCAGCAAGTGCATAGTTGATAATATTGAGTTAATATCTAGACCTCTCAGCAATTATCACATTGTAGACCATAACGTTTGCTGCACCATTTTTAACATCTTGTGAGTTTTTAGGGAGTGGCCCTGACTGGTACCATTCTTTTAATTCTGAAAGAGGTCTGTGTGGTTGCTTTGGGGTTGTCACGTGGGTTGTCTCTGCGATCAGTGATATTATCTTTGATTGTTTAACACCTTTTATGAAGCCACAGGATGAATACCTTCTGAAGTTTCAGATTGTGTTATCAAATGTAATGACGATGCCAGTTCCTGGCCTGGCTGGCCAATTGCCCCTCCCCTGCCACCCTGGCCCTCACTCCCCATGCTCTCCTGTCACCCGGCGCAGGACTTCAAGTTTTGAGCCAAAAATCCTGAAATTTGCTATGACCCTTTGATTATGATGAGGGTAAAACTTGTGGGGTCAGATCCTGGAAAACCTCAAATTACACCAGTAATCATTATCTAAGAACTCTACATTCAAATGTATTGAATAGTAATAGAGTGGGAAATGTTTGGTAGAAGTTGAGTGATGGCATTTTACTACTGTAAATAAATTACTCTATTTAGGAAATTACAGGTTTTATTAAAAATCAGGAATCATAAATAAATAGGGGGAGGTGATGCTAACATTGCAACTCATATCTGGGATGAGGCACAGTAGCCATAAAAGCAAGCAACCCCCAACAGACCATATAAACAGAGATGCATTGAGGTGGATTGAACATTGCAACTGCAGACCATATGAAGAGTGCATGTTAATATGGCAGAGCATATGACAGAGAACCATGTGGGGTGGGCGGACAATGCACACATTGTACCTGCTGATAAAATGTTGATTCAGACGATGATCAGAAGAAATCAGGATCCACAACACTGCAAGCTCTGCAGTCTCCCTCCAAATACCGTATTAACTGCTGTGAGCAGGACCTGCTCAGATTTCACCATTTTCAATTGCTGGTCTTGCAAAGTGCACAGTTCCCATGCTTCTCCCCAAATCCTGACACATTGCAGTTTTGCAAATTGGTAAAATATTTTCTTTCCCTGTTTCACTCAGCCAAGCCACTTATTGGTGGTGGTGGTGTTCAGTCGTTAAGTCATGTCCGACGCTTCATGATCCCATGAACCATATCTTGCCAGGCCTTCCTGTCCTCCACTATCTTCCTGAGTTCGCTCATTTTCACGTTCGTTGCATCGGTGATGCTGTCTAACCATCTCTGCCTTCTCCTTTTTCCTTCAATTTTTCCCAGCATCAGAGTCTTCTCCAGAGAGTCTTCTCTTCACATTAGGTGGCCAAAATATTTGAGCTTCAGCCTCAGTACCTGTCCTTCCAGGGAACAGTCAAGGCTGATCTACACGACAGCGTCGCGGAGCGTTTTTTAATCCGGCGGAGCCGCCGGACCTCCGCCCCACTGCCACGTACTCCAAGTCGAGTGTTCTATTTTTTAGGGGGCGTGACGGCAGAGCTTGGAGGTGGCTCGCAGAGCTGCTGCAGCCTACCAATCACAGGAGAGGGGGGGAGGGTGGCTGAATGCCAATGTGAACGACAACCAATCACCTTGGAGGTTACATCCACACAGCAAACACAGCAACACACAACATGAGGGGCAACAGTCTTGAAGACACTCCCCCGCTTCCAACGCAGAGGCGCCAGGCAGAGGCGACGGCGGAGCCTCTGCCTGTCGTGTAGATCAGCCTTCAGGGTTGATTTCATTTAGGATTGACTGATTTGATCTCCTAGCAGTTCAAGGGACTCTCAGGAGTCTTCTCCAGCACCGCAGTTCGAAAGCATCTATTCTTCGGTGCTCAGCCTTCCTTATGTTCCAACTCTCGCAACCATACATTGCTACTGGGAACACCATCACCCTGACTATGCGAACTTTTGTTGGCATGGTGATATCTCTGCTTTTTATTATGCTTTCTAAATTTGCCATAGCTTTCCTTCCAAGGAGTAAGCGTCTTTTAATTTCATGGCTGCTGTCTCCGTCTGCAGTGATCTTGGAACCCAAAAAAGTAAAACCTGTTACTGCTTCCATTTCTGTCCCTTCTATTTGCCAGGAATTGATGGGACCAGATGCTATGATCTTAGTTTCATTAATGTTGAGTTTCAAGCCAACTTTTGCACTCTCCTCTTTCACTCTCATCAAGAGGCTCTTTAGTTCTTCACTTTCTGCCATGAGGGTGGTATTATCTGCATATCTGAGGTTGTTGATGTTTCTCCCGGCAATCTTGATTCCTGCTTGCGATTCATTCAGCCCTGCATTTCTCATAATGTACTCTGCATATAAGTTAAATAAGCAGGGTGACAATATACAGCCTTGTTGTACTCCCTTCCCAATTTTGAACCAGTCGGTTGTTCCATGGCCGGTTCAAACTGTTGCTTCTTGACCCGCATACAGGTTTCTCAGGAGATAGGTAAGGTGGTCTGGTACCCCCATCTCTTTAAGAATATGCCACAGTTTGTTGTGATCCACACAATCAAAGGCTTTTGCGTAGTCAATGAAGCAGAAGTAGGTGTTGTTGTTTTTTTTGAACTCTCGTGCTTTCTCCATGATCCAGCGCATGTTGGCAATTTGATCTCTAGTTCCTCTGCCTCTTCGAAACCCAGCCTGTACTTCCGGTAGTTCTCGGTTCACGTACTGCTGAAGCCTAGCTTGTAGGATTTTGAGCATAACCTTGCTAGCATGTGAAATGCGTGCAATTATGCGGTAGTTTGAACTCTCGTTGGCACTGCCCTTCTTTGGAATTGGAACGTAAACTGACCTTTTCCAATCCTTTGGCCACTGCTGAGTTTTCCAAATTTGTTGGCATATTGAGTGCAGCACTTTCACAGCATCATCGTTTAGGATTTTAAGTAGCTCAGCTGGGATATTATCTCCACTAGCTTTGTTGTTAGTAATGCTACCTAAGGCCCACTTGACTTCACTCTCTAGGATGTCTGGCTCTGGGTCAGTGACCACACCAGCGTGGTCATCAGGAACATTAAGATCTTTCTTGTAGATCAAAATTAATGGGAATCTGCAAACATTCAGGGCAGCACTTTCTACCAACAATATTTGTAATGCAAAATGTGTACTGGGTTATTGCAGATGCTCTTATGTGCAGTTTAAATATTTCTTGCTGTTGAATGGTTTTAAGAAAGCAAACAAAACAAAAAGGATTTTTTAAAGGCAGAGAAATAAACCTCACTGCTTCAGCTTGAAATTTCCTTGTAGCTCAAGGCTTGACATTTTTTTTCCTTCTTTGCTAAGTGCTTATCTTAACCATTCAGGTGCTAATTGCCTGACATTCTGTTCTTTGACTCTGTTAAAGAAAAAATGTGGAAGTTCATGAAGTTAGCAGTACTGCATAATGGTTTGCCTGCCCAGCCTTTGATGCTGATTTTCTCCTGCTTCTCAGTGGCACTGGGCAGAGCTGGAGAGGGGAGTGACGGAGTGAGAGAAGGGGGAGGGGAAGCAGGGACATGCCTGAGCCAGTCTGGCTCTTAAGCTGACTGCAAACCTACAGGCTTTTGAAGTGAATATGAGTGACCCGATGTCAAGACAAGGCAGCTTTTCCAGGTCTTTGTTTTTGCCTAAATTTCTCGTCTTGCAGGTGAGTATATACGGTACCTGCATTTGGCGTCTGCGACTCCAACGGTGCCGGCACTGCTTACTCCCTGAGTGCTGCAAACGCACATTTGCAACATCCTGCACCAGCGGAATGAGATCTCCACTGGTGCTTTGTTACACTGGATTGCGCCATTAGTGTTGTAATCCATTTCATCATTAGGTCAGGGGGACGCACAATCCATTTTGTAACAGTTGTACTGGGCAGGATGTCTGGCTCAGTTGGTAGAGCGTTCGGCTCTCACAAATGCCTGAAGATCTGCAGGACAGCAGTTCAAGACGGCCGGAAGCCTGTCAGAGAGCTGCTGGCACACCGAGCTGATAAGCTGCAGAGCCCTGTGGGGGAGTGAGCTGCAGCTGAAGCGTGCTGAGTCGAACGCTAGAAAGAGAGAGAGCCGGACTGTGAAAGTAACATCTTGAATGAAGGGTTCTATGAAAGATTAGAATTCAATGTTGTTATATTGTAAAAACCCTTTGGGGTTTAGAACAGCCTGCCCATGTACACAGCCTTGAATAAAGTTGGAGGAGAAATCTAATGACTAGAAAGGCGGTATATAAATACTGTATATTATTAGTTCATTTCCAGGCCCAGTTCAATGTCCTCGGTTTGATCTTTTAGAGCTTTTCAAAGCACCAGCCACATCTTGTTCTCAGAGAGCATCTCTCCTTTTGTGAGCTTCTTTCACTGCTCAAAATTATGTCAGCGAAAGCAACAAGAACAGCTACAAGATGGGCCTATAACACTGAGGCTGAGGAATATACTTCCTGCCAAGGTGTGCAAATTATTTGCCTGGCTGCTTTTAGAAAAACAAAGTGAGAGTTTTCAGTTTGGTTTTTCAATAATTAGTATACTAAGAAGTTCCTATCTGCAATGGTTTTTACTCCTGCTGTCTTATCGTACACTACTTGTTGCTTAATGTATTGCTAATTCTATGCTTTGAACTGCTGTAAATGTTGGAGGAAGCAAGAGAAGTTTACAAATACAACTTGAGTTGAATTGAATTGAAGACAAGGTTGAGGCACTAGTAAATTATCAGAACTGGCTAGATATTATATGGTTGCTAATCAGCCAGGCTATATTATTGAGAGATCTGCCATTAGCTAAAAATATTTGCACTTGGATGTCTGAGTTTTCCAGATGCCTTATCCCACTGGTTCTCAAACTGTGGGTCGCGACCCACCATTGAGAACTTTTGCTGTCCCCTGCCCCCTTAAGGGGAGGGGACAGCATGGCGCCGGCGGCGGCAATCCGAGGTTTTTGCAGCAAAAACCTTTGTGACTTGGAAACTATCACTAATAAAAAAACAGTATAGTTATTCCAAACAATTACTTCCATACAAGCATGACATTTTTCTAAACTGATCTGAATGCTACAAGACCATCCACTCAAGGAGTAGGATAAGGCAGCGTTTCTCAAAGTTTCCCCGCCTCGCGAAAACCGGAAGCGCCCAAAGATTGCTGCAAAACAGCGATCTGAAGATCAGGGGGGGGGGCTGCAGAGGGTCCCACAGGCCTCCCGAAACTCCCCCAAGCCCCGGTAAGTGCGGGGGGGCGTTTCAGGGGCCGTTCTGGGGGTGGTTTCCATGGCAGCAGTGGCGATCCCTGGGATCGCCGCCGCTGCTGGCTCCGCCCCCGCACACATTTCAGGTTGGCGGGGAGAACTTTGAGAAACACTGCCTTATCCTGTTCCTTGAGCGGATGTCTTGTAGCATTCAGATCAGTTTAGAAAAATGTCATGCTTGTATGGAAGTAATTGTTCGGAATAACTATACTCTGATTTTTATTAGTGATAGTTTCCAAGTCACAAAGGAAAAATATCCAAGGGACTTCATTTAAATTTCTTGCTGAAGACAGAAACTGAAAACATTTTTTGTTTATCAACAGGTTCGCCATAAAGTGACGCAGAAAGCTTATGCAATGAAACTACTTAGTAAATTTGAAATGCTCAAAAGATCAGATTCAGCCTTTTTCTGGGAAGAAAGAGATATAATGGCCTTTGCCAACAGTCCATGGGTAGTTCAGGTAAGGATAATTTTTGTGTTCAAAATTACGTGGTGTTTTTGGGGTGAATTTTAAAGAAGCATTAAACTATGTATGAGGTGAGTAATGTCCTTTACAGTGAGTTCAGTTCATAGACATCAGTCAGTGAGCTGACATCGGTGGATCTGGAATCGGCATCTGTCTCTGCTTTGGCTGTCTTCTTGTTGACATGAACTTATGAATAGCCTCACTTTCATTCTTGCAAATTGATGAGTTTTGTTAGTGTCTCGATAACTGTCCATCCTTCTGGTTGCAGCTTTTTAGTGCCTTTCAAGATGACCGTTACCTATATATGGTAATGGAATACATGCCAGGTGGAGATCTTGTCAACCTGATGAGCAATTACGATGTGCCTGAGAAGTGGGCCAAATTTTACACAGCTGAAGTTGTTCTTGCTCTTGATGCAATTCATTCCTTGGGCTTGATACACAGAGATGTGAAACCTGACAACATGCTCTTGGATAAATATGGACATCTGAAGCTTGCAGATTTTGGTACTTGTATGAAAATGGATGAAGTAAGTGTTTTTTGTGTGTGCTTCTAAAATACCATATGTTCTAAAATACATGGGGGTTTATCTTAAAACAGTGTCATAGGAGACTGAGCTATGAAAGTACCCAGTTCATTCTTCCCTTTGCCATGAACTCACTAGGTGGCCTCAGTCAGCCAAGTCACTCTCTTTCTCAGGATCAGCCTCCACTCCCCATCTACAACATGCAA
Organism: Plestiodon gilberti rubricaudatus; assembly: GCA_026170595.1. Classification (NCBI taxonomy): domain Eukaryota; kingdom Metazoa; phylum Chordata; class Lepidosauria; order Squamata; family Scincidae; genus Plestiodon; species Plestiodon gilberti. The sequence continues at coordinate 119,621,675 of JANXHW010000001.1, read as the reverse complement.
CATCCACCTGCTCTATGGGATTGTTTGAAAGTATCATCCAGCTTTGCTAGATGAGGTTCTTTGAGGGCTTTTAAAATATCTATCAGTGAGAAGTAGTACTGACCAAGCAAAAGTAAACACCTCTGTTGGGCATTCTATTTATTTTATGGTGTTTGTAACCTTGACATTTTGGGATGAAATTTGGTGTGCATGTTCAGGGCAGAATTCTTCATTTCAAGTTCAAGTATTAGCTTGTTCACTAGACCAGGGTTTCTCAACCTTTGGGAGTCCACGTACCCCCTAGGTAGGCCCCCAAAGGTTGGCATATCCCCGGACCCCCCAAGTCCCATGTACCCCCCAAAAGTGCACCCCAAGTGTTTTTCCGGCCTGCGGTGCGGCCGAGCAGGTTCTCCAGCTCACACCGCAAGCTGGAGAGCCCGCTCGGCCGTGCCACAGGCTGGAAAAATGGGTAAATTGACCCCGGTAGCTCTCCCTACCTTTCTTCACAGCCTCCGTCATGTTGAATCTTCTGAAATCTTGGGAGATCCAAGATCACGGTGTGAGATTGGGAGCCGCGATCTTGGATCTCGTGAGATTTCAGGAGATTCAACATGGCGGTGGCTGTGAAGAAAGTTAGGGAGAGCTACGGGGGACAATTTATCTGTTTTTCTGGCCTCCAGCATGGCTGAGCGGGTCCTCCGGCTTGTGCCACAAGCCGGAGGGAAAGGCTACAGCCCTGCTGATTCGGAAATGCTGTTCGGTTAGTAGTGAATTCCTCTTCTACTTATCTGAAGTAATCATTCAGATACCCCCGTCCCAACTTGTTTAAGGTTTTAGAGGTCATAACCATCTCCTTAAATTGCACCTGACAATAAACTGGCAGCCAGTGCTGCTGGAACAGCAGAGGTGTAATGTGATCATAATATCTTGCTCCCATTATCACTCTCATGGCTACATTCTATACTGATTGTAACTTCCAGAGGGCCTTCAAGGGTAACCCTATGTAAAGCATGTTGCGGTGATCTAAACAGGTGGTGACTAACTGCAATTCTATGCATGTTTACTCAGAAAAAAGTCCTGTTATGTTCACCAGGGCTTAATCCCAGGAAAGCGTGTGTAGGATTGCAACCTAAGACATGGAAAACTAAAGCAAGCTGTAGCATTGGGCATTAGTGTGGGGAGAAGAGGGTACATTTATAATGTTGTATTGAATTCCTATCAGGTTTGCTTCATTATTTTCTGCTTGAAAAATGTGGAAATACGTAGCTTTGCTCTTTGTATAGTACACTGTTTAATGTGGAAGTGAGGAATATAGAGTCTGGGATCAGGAAGATTATACAGTTGAACAATGAACATGCAAGCATTTATAAATTAACAGCGCGATCCTATTCTCGCATTGGGCTGGTGCTACGACTGCTGCGCTGGCCTACAGTGTAAAAGCTGTAGCTTTTCAGCGCAAAAGCACTGAAAAGCTTTCCACAACATCTGGACAGCAAGGAGCCGTTAAAAGCAGTTTGCTGCTTTGCCACCGCTCTGCTCTTCAACTGCTTCGTCGCTTGGCTGCTGCTCACAGAGCCCCCTTTCCCTCCCCCGCAGCAAAGGCAGGCAGCGGCGACCTCTCCCAAGTCGGCTAGCTGACATGCTCTCTTCTTGAACCTCAGCAAGAGAGCATGTGGGGCTGGCTGCCTTGGGATGCCCCGTGCGGTGTGCTCCACTGACAATCAGAAATCAGACGCTCCAGGTTCTCCCCTGGTATCGGTGTATAAGATGCACCCTACTATTTTGGGTCACAAATTTAGACAAAGTGCGTCTTATATGCCGATAAATACGGTAATTGAAGTTGGTAGCCTGACAGTCTTATTTAAAATATGTATTTTAGCATAAAGTTTCTTAAAATAAATTAACATTCCAAATGTTTAATTGTCTTTATGTGATTTTGTAGTCAGGGATGGTGCGTTGCGATACAGCTGTTGGAACACCAGACTACATATCACCTGAAGTATTAAAGTCGCAAGGTGGTGATGGTTATTATGGACGGGAATGTGACTGGTGGTCTGTAGGAGTTTTTCTCTTTGAAATGCTGGTTGGTGAGTAGTGAATTCCTCTTATTCCCTTGTTAATGTTTATATCTTAACTGTGCAGTGTAGTGCAACAGTAGTGTCATGTGACTTATTGACGCAATAAGAACATGATGATGATGATAAAAAGGTAAAGGTGACCCCTGACAATTAAGTCCAGTCGTGTCCGACTCTAGGGTGTGGTGCTCATCCCCATTTAAAAGCCGAAGAGCCAGCGTTGTTCCAAGACGCCTCCGTGGTCATGTGGCCGGCATGACTCTCCTTGCCGCAGCGCGTAGCATGTAGCTGGAACACGGAGCGCTGTTTACCTTCCCGCAAGCGGTACCTATTTATCTACTCATATTAACATGCTTTGGAACTGCTAGGTTGGCAGGAGCTGGCCAAGCAACGAGAGCTTGGATTCGAACTGTCGACCTTTCGATCAACAGCTCATGGTTCAGCGGTTTAACCCACTGCACGTTATATTGGTCCCTAAATGAATCTTAATTATGCTTTTTATACCAGAGCAAGGGTTCTCATAGTGTTAGGCGGGTCTTTGTTGGAAGGGACAAAGTTTTGGGGAAAGTGTGAATTCTCCCCCACCCTACCCACTAAAAAAACCACTTCATTTCTTTACCCAGCATGTAATTCATCTGTGGAACTCCTTGCCACAGGATGTGGTGATGGCATCTGGCCTAGATGCCTTTAAAAGGGGTTTGGACAGATTCATGGAGGAAAAGACCATCACAGGTTACAAGCCATAAGCAACCTCCTGGTTTTGGAGGTGGGTTTTCTCTGTGCCAGGTGCGGGGGAGTGGCGACTGGACACAGGTATCTTGTTGTCTTGTGTGCTCCCTGAGGCATCTAGTGGGGCCACTGTGTGACGCAGGAAGCTGGACTATTTGGGCTTTTGGCCTGATCCAGCAGGGCTCTTCTTATGTTCTTATGTTCTCTGCAGCCATTGTTTTGTGCTATGGAGGCAATGGGATGAGATGCCACATCATGGTGTACCATGATTAGTGTTACGCCTTCTAGATTATTATATTTCTTCAGGGATGATGGAGGAATTTAATTTGTAGGGCTTCTCTTGTAAGGAATTTAGGGCGAAATCCACCCTAAACTTACGGCGCTGGAAGCTGTTGCAAACATGACAGAAGGCACGTTTGCACCTACTTTGGAGGCTGGCCTCCCTCACTCCATCGCCGGACCGAGCATGTGACCACCGGAGACAGGTAAGTCTCCCGCTGACAGCCACATGGGCGGACCGGCCAGCGAGCGAGGGGGGCCATTGGGCGAGCCGGCCTGTGAGGGGGCGGGGATGGCGTCAGCTATATCCCCGTCCCTGCCAGGCCTGCTCAGTTGTTACACTGCCTTCTCCGACTTCCGCCAGCTATTTAGCTTGCTGAAATTCGAGGAGGCCGATAGGGCTGGCTCCAGTTTACACCCGGGGAAGGGGATGAATGTCCTCTTCCCTTAGTAGACCTCCGGCCTGCCGCATGGCAGACACCCAAATCCTGTGTAGGGATCTAGCGAGCGGTTCTTAAGCAGGATTTGGCTGTTAATTTGCTTCTCTAAAGCATACTATGGGCTCATATGTCATTCTTTTTCCTTTTGTTGGAAAGCATGACTATAGTTGAGTCCCTTTTCTAATGCCCCTTTCTCGATGGCAAGCATACACACAGAAAGGTGTTGTGATATTTCTGTTTAAAACTTTTGCATAAATTTGTGATACTTCAATTGGTTTCCCAGAGAATAGCTTTTCTTCTTACATAGCAAGGAAAAAAATGTATTACATGGGCAACTGAAGAGATTCTTGCCAAATATGTGATGTAATTTATGTGTGCTGGGTGTGTCAAGTTTTGTATTTAATTAGATTGATAGTTTTGTGTGTACCGAAAATGGTAAAACCAGGGACATAGTTAATGCTCATTAGGTAATGTCCGTAGGGTGGTGGTGTTGTTTTTTTTGAACAAAACATTAGGTTTTGTTTTTATCTCAAGTTATTTTTATTTAGCTATTTTCACCTTTGATATTTGACTTACAGTTGCATGTGTTTGTGCATTTTTTATTTTAGGAGATACTCCATTTTATGCTGATTCACTGGTGGGAACATACAGTAAAATAATGGATCATAAAAACTCGTTGCACTTCCCAGATGATGTAGAAATCTCTAAGCATGCAAAGGATCTTATCTGTGCCTTTTTAACGGACAGGTATGTAGACATAGCATTTTTCTCATAATAAAATAAAATCTCTGCCCTAAACTGTCATATCAAAAATGTGCTTTCAGAAGGATTTTTTTCTTATTCTCCTGGCTTGCTGGACACAGGCCAATGAATGTTAATTAATTAGACTAATGCTTAGGGGTGTTTTTGTTTTTGGTAACCATCAGGATGTGAAATAAAGCGAATTTTGACTCAAAATGTTAAATAAAACTATTTTTAGCTCTTAATGTGAAAAACCAGTCCACAAAATATATTTTTTTCTTACTTTTGAGTAATCCACCGGTACTTTTAAGTAAGGGAACAGTAGTGGAGCCTCTCCAATAGCTCCAAAGGCCGTTCTGCTGCTTTGCTTCTGCTCCTTATCTCGAATCTGTAGTGTTGCTGTATATACAGATGTATATTGCTTGCTGTATATACAGCATTCAACCACTAGGTGGCGTAGGCAAGCCTTTTACTTCCTGTTTCTTTTCTTTGATTCATTTTATTTGTATTTTATTGCTGTATTTGAGCAAGCTGCTGCTCATATTTGCAGAGATTCAATTTGTAGCTATTTAGTAGGCATGAATAGGAATACTACTGTTTGGAAAAAACAGTGGCTTAATTGCTGCATTTGCTGGCACTATCACCTACTTGTCAAGTTAGGCATTTTCAAAAATTTTGACACACCAAGCCCAAATGGTTCGCCATCACTGACCTACTTAGTGCACATATAAAAATTATTCCATCTGAACTCTTAAAGCAAATAAAATTATTAAAAATTAAAGTAATAAAAATGAAAAGTTGGAATCATAACACCACTTATTTGTGTTACCACACCCCTACTAACTGCATAACCAAAATCAGAGTAACATTTAAAACATCCTCACTAATTCAAGCAATAATTACCACATGCCACTTTCTTCTTAAGAAAATGCTTGATGGGAGGGAGTCTTATAGGAGTGCCAGTCTCTGCAGGAGGGTTGGTCAGAATCCTTTTGTTTCTGGGGAACTCCAGACATACATACACACATCCATATAGTGGATGTGTGTTCTGACTTGTGGCTCTTCAGTATTGTTGTTGAATTAAAAAAAAGATACTGCTTGGTATTGCAGGAAGATGCCTTGGGGGCAGGGTAAAAAAAATCAAAAAATAAATGAAAATCCAGGATTTTTTTTGCTGCAGAGGGGTTCGAGATAGAAGTTAGCTGAGCATACTCAACATTGCTGCCTTCTGGAACCTATTGTGAGGACTTGGTTTGGGCTCCACTTTGCCCGTGTTTACGTTTCATTCAGCCAATCAGAGCCCGTTGTTTGAACCTGGGGGTGGGACACCAGACGCATACGGACCGAGACGTGTGCGGTGTAGCTCTGGCTGAAGCCTTCAGGAACCAACGGGCAGCCCAATCCAGCGTAAGAATCCGCCGGATGGCTAAGGCTGCCTGCCGGATCCCGTGCACCATCGCGGGCAGGCATCCCGCGGCGGTAAGTCTACTCGGGGAAGGGGACGCTTACCCGCTTCCTTGAGTGTAACCAGAGCTGGGACCGATCGGCCTCCTCAGAATTCCACCAGCTATTTTGCTGGCGGAAGTCAGGGAGGTCGTGTAATGGCTCAGCTGCCCGGCGGGGGCCTGGATACAGCGGGAACCATGCCCCCGCCCAGGGTGGCTGGGCCTATGGCTGCCCTCCCGGCTACACCGACCGTCCCCCCATCCGCTGACCCACCCACCCCGTCCGCTGAATCCTATCTTACCTGGGTCTGGCTGCTGGGCGAGGGCTCCGGCGGCGGAGCAGGGAAGGCCGGCCTTGCGCCGGCCTTCCCTGCTCAAAAGTAGTTGCAAGCGTGCTTTACAGCATGTTTGTGACTAATTCGGGCAGCGGAATGCTCATTCCGCAGTCCAAACGAAGACCAGGATTGCACAGTAAGTTGGGTCATCAACTTCCTGAATTCAAACTCGAATGGAAGCTTTCATGGCCAACGATAATCCTGAATTCAAGTCAAACCTAGACTGTAGGTAGCCCACATGTGCTGTCTGTAGCTATTGAACTAGAAGAGAGTTCCGTGAGAGTGAGAGATTTCTCAGCTGGGATGGAACTGCCTTATACTGAGTAAGACCCTTATCTCAGTATTGTCTACACTGACTGGCAGTGACTGTCTAGGGTTTCAGGCCCAGCCCTGCCTTTAGATGTCAGAGTTTGATCTGGGGATTTTCTACAAGCAAATCGTGTACTGTGCCACTGAACTACACAGCCTCTCCTCTAAACAGTTCCTCATCTGTCTGTCTGTTTTTTTGTATTGAGTGCCTGTGCAAACATGGACCAATTTTGTGAATATAAGTAACCAAACATAGTTAAACCTGTCCTTTTCTTAACTGTAAATGGATATTCAGGTCAATTCAGTGACCTCCAAATAGTTACATTATTTCTTCAGTTTGGCGAAAATGTGAAAAAAATAGAAATGAAATAAAAATCTGACTATAGGCCTGAATGTTGCACTTGGTACAGGGATTATGTTGTCTACTGAGCAACCATTGAGGCAGCACAATAAGTTGCATTTGTTGGTGTTGCATTAGCTTCTACTGCCAATGTTTACGAACAAGGAGTGGCAGAATGGTGGAGAAAGGAGATACACAAGAAGAGCTTTGAATTTTTTAAAGGAATACTTTGACTCATTACTAAAGGTGTTTGAAAATGGTTTTATTTTTTCATAGATTTGGGAGTTTAACCAAAATGGAATAGCAGAAAGCTGTGTTTTTATTTTGTTATCACCATTTTCAAACACGTCTATTACCCATCTCCCCTTTGTATGCCTTTCTGTTTATATGAAATGTAGTATTCAGTGGATTTATTTAAATCAGAGCACCTTTTAATATACACAGATGACACTGAAGCACTTAAAATAACATGGAGTGAGTATGTCATGTGACTTATTCCTCATGCAGATTTGTTCTTATGTGAGTGATTAACAACAGAAAAGGCTGTTTCAAAAGAGTGGCTTCATTATACATCTTAAGTAAAATAGTACATGTTTGTGTTTTTGAATTGGAGGGAAAAGATAGGTAAATTGGTACGGTAATACTTTAGTACAGTGACTCCCAAACGTTTTAGCACCAGGACCAGCTTTTTAAGATGACTATCAGAATCCACCTAGCTTTACTAGATCAGGGTTCTCAACCGGTGGTACATGTACCTACTTCGGTGGTACTTTGGGGTACCTCTGATGGTACTCGAACCCCACCGAGACCCCCCAAACCCCATGAAAACACGGCACTTTTGGCACCGCGTTTTTGCTCCTAAGAGGCCCCTGCCCTTGACTAAGCCTCTTGGGAGTGCAGAAAACAGCCCACCCGCCCAACTGGAGCCTCTTACTGGCCTCCTGTGTGGCGGCCAGCGGCCTTCTGCGCCAAAAACCTGGAAGTAAACGGTGATGATGTCATCGCTGCTTACTTCTGGTGGTGTGCACTGGCGGCCATGTAGGTGGTACGCCATGCCAAGTATGTTGAGAACCCCTGTACTAGACAGAAAAATAAAAGAAAGCAAGGTTCAACTGTTTGGTGACCTGTACCCTGCCCTTTAAAAGAGGGCTGACTGGGCAAGCAGGATTCAGAGTGATGGAGAGACTAGGAGGCAGCAACAACTGGGGTATCCTCTAAATGCAGGAATGACTGTAGAATGTATAAGTGTTTTGGGGAAGGGGGTTCTACAGAAAAATTTTTCCGGCAAGCAGGTGAATCTCGTGGCAAATTACTAGAGTCATTGACAGTGTCCTCTCCTGCATGGGCACCAATGAAACCAAAGGATACATATGCACAAGCAAGGAAAAATGTTCCCCCTTCCAGTCCCCTTCCCTCTGAGAGTCTTTCTGAACTCCCCGTGGTCAAAAGTCTTCCCGTCTGTATCCGTCGGTGTCGAGAAAAGCAGCAAGGGGAGGAACTGGAGGAGGGGTGAGCCGTGGGTTGGGAAGGTGGTCCAGGGAAATGCTACGCATCTCCTCAGCCCTTGTACCTACCCACATCCTTTGCAGCCTCTCAGCAGCCAGCTCAGTGGGAACCAGGAGCTAGCCTTTTCCTCACTGCCAGTAGGCAAGAGAGCTGCAGTTCCAAGTCTTTCCATTCTATGTGAAGTACCACCTACGAACACCGATGGCTCCAATAGATATATTTTAAAGCCACAGATGCTCCTTGATTTGGGAGTTTTACTCTGGAAACCCACGATGCTGACAGAAAGACACCAACGGTGCAACTTAACTATGTTCACTCGGTACATTGGTCCCGAGTGGTAAGCACTTGGTGGTACGTCCCACTCTTTAGTGGCGAGTTCAGCTTCTGCACTCTTTATTAGGGAATAATATCCCACAGGTCAGGTGACGCTAGGCCCTTGCCTAGCGGCGAGGTGCTGCATGTGGGTGCGGAGGACCAGCAACTGAAAGGTGAAGAGTAGCACTGCCTGGATACGAAGGCTGCGATCTAGTAGTTTGCCCACTTCCTTGAGAGTAAACCATAGAAAACACATAGCGACTTACTCCTGAGTAAACACGCTCTGTGGCTTGAGAAACCACAGGAAACGTGCATGGATGAGCAGGGAGGCTGGACAGGGACCAGCCCGGGAGAGTCCTGCTGCAAGGCCACAGTGGTGGGGGAAGGGGCTCTAGGAGTTGCTGTAGAAGGCCAACCTCGAAGGCAGCACCCCTCACCTGTCCAGCAAAGACCCCCGAGGCTGACACCAAACAGCTGCAAGCTCCTCCCGCTAGGCCACGCAGGAGTGACCAAAGGCCCCCCTGCGAAGTCTCCACGCTCCAGGTGAGGAAAGCACAACAGGTCCATCTGCTGCTGCTGACTGTAACATTCACCCATTAGGCTTGAGTAAAGTGGATCCGCCACCACTTGATTCAAAGAGAGCGCCAGGCCGCACACATGCACCGTTCTTGACCAAGTGATATTTGATGGTCGTGAACCCAGGCAATATGCTAAACACTCCTCTGGGTTCGCGACCTACCAAAAATCGGCTGGCCCACTGGAGGGTGGCATTCCACAGTTTAGGAACCACTAGTTTAGTAGGATTTGAATAGCTGTTCTGTGTTTGAAAACCAGGTCTACTGTCATTTTACATTCAAATGTTTGTACTGTGGTTTGGCAAACTTTGAAGGTTTGCATTCCTTAAACAAACAAAAAAAAAGCTCTTTTCCCTGCATTGCTTTCTACATTGGAAATGCATTTTACTCTACACGTGGCAGACTGAGATTTCCAGCCATTTCATTATCTGATGTGAGAGTGCTTTTAAACTTATTGACACATGCAGTTGGAAGATTAATGTTACAAATGATTTTAATGAAAAACTACCGTGAATTATCATGTATCTTCAATGTTTAGGAATCTTTGAGTAATTGTGGGGTGCAGGGACAGCAGCAGGAAAAAAAGATGATTTTTTAACTTACCGGGGTGACCAGAAGTGGTTGTAATCACCGTTCCGTGGGGATCTACAGTTTGGGGAGGCCCGCCGAGGGGAGCGCGGGCATCCCCGAACCCTCTGGAGAGCTCCAGGATCCCTGGTAAGTACTAAAATCACCTTTTAAAACCTTTTTCCCCCGGTGGTGGCGATCCTCAGGAAACGCCCCCACCATGCTGTCCCCACCCCTTAAGGTGGCAGGGGACGGCATCCGCTTCTCCTGGTGGGTTGCAACCCACCAGTTTGAGAACCACTGATCCATACCTTACTATAAAATTTAATTTTATTATGTTCAGGGAGGTCCGTCTTGGGAGGAATGGAGTAGAAGAAATTAAATATCATCTTTTCTTCAAGAATGATCAGTGGAATTGGGATAATATTCGAGAGAGTAAGTACCTTTTTAGTATGAAAAATGTATTTTCATTTTTATAAAAAGCAATAAACATCTACTTTGGGTTAGCATGAATATAAAGTGCAGGAGCTCACAAATTTTCTCTTACAGAAATTTCTATTTTGTAAATTACATCTTTCTCCAGAGGTCAAGGCTTTACAATTGTCTACATTTTTCCAGCTAAACTTCTGCAGTCAGTGAACCCAGTTCATATGTCCCTAGCAGAAACATAGGTTGCAAGTGTACTCACCTTTCTGGGAGTAAGCCCACTGAAGACAGTGGGATTTGAGAGAGGGGGGGGAGAGGGGGAAAGCTTCCCTTGCTATGCATTTTCATTAAGGAAACTCTTCCATGAACATGCATGAAATCTTTGGGTCTTAAAAGCATGTGAGGGTGCTCCAGGTTGGTTGTATAGTTAAAAAAATTGGCCATATTTCGATTTCAGATTTGCTTACAGTATCTGTTTGAAGGCCAAATACCATGTTGTGTCTTTCATGATCACTTAGGCTTAAGCTCCATCAGCCTTATTTAATTCACTTTGGTTGAATAAATTTATTTTTTTAGTTTAATCTTATCCCTCGTATTTGGATACACGTGGGCACATGATAAGGTGCTACATCTATATGAAAATAAACAAATTAATCTTATGGTGCAATCCTCACTAACTTTAGAGCAGCGGAGTGTGTGTTCCACCACTCTAAAGCATCGCAAGCATGCCATTAAGCACATTTGTGACGACTCGGGAGTAAGGACCGCTGGCGCAGAGGCCAGCAGCCCTCACTCCGCCACCCTCCAGACCCTGCGGCCACCGACGGAGGTAAGTCCTGCGCCGGTTGGTGCAGGGGCGAGAGAAGGGTGGGCAAGGGCAGCCAGGGGGGTGGCCATTGGCTGGCCCGGCCTGGGAGAGGGTGGGGATATTGGTGGCGCACTTCATCGATATCCTCAGCCCTTTCCCAGCCTGGACCAGCCTTACACCCCCACCCCGGATGCATGCCAGCTTCAGAGCTAGTGTACATCCAAGGAGGCCCATTGCAACCTGCACGGCTTACACTGGGGAAAGGGGACAAACGCCCCCCTCCCTCCAAGTACAGCCCAGGCTGCGCTGGTGAAGGCTGCAGTGGGCCTAGGATACAGCAGCCAACCTGTTAGGGTGGCCGCTTAAGCTTATGCTGGATTGGGCTGCTAGTTACCTTGGTTAAGAAAATTTAAAACTTGAATAAAGCAGGATTCTTTTTCTAAAAGTACATTATGTGCAGGAAGTTGATCACATACCATTCCTATGTTTTTGGGTTTTGTTGGGTTAAGTTATGATGAAGTCATTGTGGTTTGGTTCTGACTCAGTCCAGTAGAGGTTTGATAACTGGTTTGAAAAACACCTGAGCCATTCCAGATATTCACATTACAGTGTGAATTTGCTAAATGAATTGCAGTTCCTGGGTTATTAAAAATGCATCCTTTCTTTTCTTTTGTTCATTTACCAGTCACCCCAGTTCTGCCTGAATCTCTTTTCTTATGGTCCTCAAACTTCCTATTGCAGAGTGTGGATAATGGGTGTCTGCTGCATTCTGCCAGCCTGCCTACCACAGATGTAGCCTATTTATAATTGAGTTTGCTGATTAGCTATTTATATGCCCAAGAATTCACAAACCTACAGCACAATCCTACCCAGCTCCTCCACCGGTGCAACAAGCGGAGGAGGGCAGAACGGGAGTCTTTGGAGGGGAAAGAGGATTTAAATCTCCTTTGAAAATCCCCCTTTAGAGGGGATTTGAATCCCCTTTCCTTTCCAGGACCTCCAGTTCTTGCTGTTCCATTGACTGCACCGGTGGAGGAGCAGGATAGGATTTCGCTGCTAATCTCCTAAAGTTCACATTACATGTTGATAAACTGTATGTTGATAAACTGTTTAAAAGCAATATATTTTTGAGTAAGTCATTGGTTTAAAAAGAGAGTTTAGCTTGATTTTTAAAAAATTTTTAGAACCGTTTTAGTCCTGAACAAGGTGCAGCACAATAGTATCCATTATGGCCCACCAGCTTGCCTCCATGGGTAAAGTACTTGTGCTTTCTCAACACCTGTAAAAACTGGGTGCTGGGCTTTGAGACTTTAGCATGCTGCAGAACATAGTTGACATACTGCACGTGATCTGCAGTTGCATGCTGTGCAGGCCAAAACATTTTCTTGACGGGGATAACTTGATGGTGAAGTAAATATTGTCCTCATACAGTTATTTTTTTCCTTTTTTAGCTGCTGCACCAGTTGTACCTGAACTGAGTAGTGACATAGATTGCAGTAATTTTGATGACATTGAAGATGATAAAGGAGATGTTGAAACCTTTCCAGTCCCGAAAGCCTTTGTTGGAAACCAGTTGCCTTTTATAGGATTTACCTATTTTAGAGAGAACCTGTATGTATATTTGAAGATGTGCATGATAATTTTTCTTCAACAGTCAAGATTTTATTAAGATTAATTTTCGTATCTTTCAAAATTAAGCATTGTACTGTATATTCTGTAATTTCCCCAGATATTGTATTCAGTACAAATATTTTTGGAAGGGGAGAGATTTACAGATAGAATTTGCTTAATGCTTGGGGCATTTTATTTTGTAGCTCCATATGTTAAATCTGTATAAATGTTATTGCTCAGGAATGAACTTTCACTTGCACAGGTATTTTTCAAACTAAAAACTGTGGGTTTGGAAAAAAGCGCTCAATCTCTTCCTCTTTTAACTGAAAGCCCTTTTGTTTAAGTTAAAATAAAAGAGTACACTGAATAAAACTGCCTCCATTCTGAGAGCAGTATAGTGAGTTTGAAGACTAGCATGATTTCTAGAGTTTTTGAAAACTTAATTTTTTTAACAGGTTGCTAAGTGACCTTTCTGAGCTCTGTAGGGAAGTTGAACCCTGTGAGAACAATGGGTCAAGGAAAAATGAGGCAAGTACTCTTTAATACATTCGAAAAACATGTTAAATATTTGTGATGCATAATAAATCCTGCACTTTGGATTAGCTTGATAGATTTTGAGAATTGGCATTACTTGTATAAATCTGGAACTACTTGTGAGTAGTCCCCTTAAAGTAGAAGGAGATTTTGGCAATCACAGTTGTCCCATATCCACATTTTCAGTTATCCACGGTTCCCTGGGCAGTAAATATTAAACAAAGAAGCTATCCATGGCCAATTTCTACATCTCTCTGCAGCCATTCTACAGCTAGTCAGTTTCACTAGTAGCGCCCTAGAATGCCTTGCTTAAAGCTCTCCGTAGCCATTCTGAAGCGATCCCCAGCCATTCTACAGGTAGTCCCTGCTAACTGGGCAAGAGGCACTTTTCAGTTGGTGCTCTTCTTATATTTAGCAGGGGGAGAGTGTCCCCCTTTCACCCCAGCACAGTGTCTTTTCTGGTGACTGTTGCTGGTGTTCTTTATCTTTTTTTTAGATTGTGAGCCCTTTTGGGACAGGGAGCCATTTAATCATTTGATTTTGTCTGTAAACCACTCTGTGAACTTTCTGTTGAAAAGCGGTATATAAATAATAATAATAATAATAATAATCAATTTCACTAGTAACTAGAATGCCTTGCTAAAGCTCTCTGCAGCCATTCAGAAGTTATCCCCAGCCATTCTATAGTTCTCTGCAGCCAGTCCAGAGGTATTCAGTTTCACTAGTAGCACCCCAGAATGCCTTGTTAAAGCTCTCCGCAGCCATCCTGAAGCTGTCTGCGGTCATTATGTAAAGGAAAGAGGACTTATACTGTATAGCATAGGATTTGCTACTATCCGTGGTTTGGGGTATCCACGGGGTAGGTCTTGCAACGTATCACCCACAGGTATGGGGGTCCTGTTTACATGACTGTAGAGCAATTGTTCTTTGAAGAGTTGAAAGTAGCAATTATAAATCTGCAATATGAAGATAGTGAGGCTGTATAGGCCAGGGGTTCTCAAAGTGGTGGGTCGCGACCCATCACGCTAGGTGGGAGCTGGTGCTGCCCCCTTAAGGGGTGTTGCGATCCTCGATGGCGGCGATAGCGCTCCAGGATCCTGCTGCCGCCGGGGCCAAAAGGGGCATTTTAAAACTTACCGGGGGTTGTGCCATCCCTCAGAGGGTGGGGGGCACTGTCCCCTCCCCCCCAGCGGGCCTCCCCAAGCCTCGGAACGGCTCTCCGAAATGATTCAAGCCCACTTCTAGTTTTCGGCGAAACCAGGAAATAAACCAGAAGCACCGCTTCAATTGCCTCAGGGAGCCTTTCAGAGACTTGGGGAGGCCCTCTGGGGGGTCGCGGCACCCCCGCACCCTCTGGAGGGTGGCACGACTCCCAGTAGGTCTAAAAATGCCCCTTTTGTCCCTGGTGGTGGTGCGATCCTGCAGCGCTGTCAACACCATTGCTCCGCCCCTGCAAACACGGGAGTAAACTCCCCTGTAAGACTTTGAGAAACACCAGTATAGGCTGTTGTAAAATATAGGTTTGGAGACTTGTTTGAAAAACAAGTATGCAGTGATATTTCAGAAATCTGTTCAAGACATTTTTTGGTGCTAGGAATCATTTCTTGAATATATATATATCCCGATCACTCCATATATATTAAAGAAACAATAGACAACAATAAATGTTGGCTATATATGAAAATTTGTTTCATACATTGGTGGTCTAATACATGAGAGCTGCTACTGGAGAAGAAATGTGTATCTAGCTTTTGTGGATTGCTAGATCTTTTCATGTATTCACATTTGGAAAAGTAGTATAAAAACTAATCAGTTGTAATGGTGGTTTACTTGTCATGGAGTATCCTGACGCCTCAGAGCATCCTTTGCCTGTAGACTTAAAACTGTAAAGAATTTGTACAGCATTTAAGGAAATGTTAGATAGCATCCTAACTATGATTCTGTAATCAAGAGCTCCTTCCAGGAACAGAAAGATGCCTGCGTGAGTGGAGTGCTTCTTCCATTCACAGAAGAAATGCTGATTTGAGACACTATCCAGTATTATTGTAACGTATACTTTTTGAAACCCTCCCCCCCCGAAAAACCCAATTTACAGCATTTAAGTGAACTTAGATATCTTTTGAATTTTCTTAGTAAGTACAATTCAGAACTTGAAATACGGGGGAAATAGTATTGAGTGAAAAGTATTGATATTTACTTAAACATCCATACCTAAAGGCTACATTGCACCTGCTAAATTTTTCATATTTTGTTATTGTAGGTTTTACATGTAGAATTTGTAATATTATAAATGGTCATGGCAACTTAAAAATATTAGCAGATTTTTGCAATTTTTAAAACGTTGAATTTTTGAAATACAGTGGACCCTCCTCATCTGCGGATTAGCCATCCGCAGATTTGAATATCTACAGATGGCACCGCGGGAGTCTCACTGGAGGCGGGAGGGCGGCACCACAATACCTTCTTTCTAAGCTTCGTCAGGGTCTACCGGCTGCTTCCCGCCTCCTGTGTTCCTTCCAAAGCCTCCAAACTGCTGTAAATAGGGGGGAAAATGCCACTGGAAGCAACTTCCAGTCGCGACGCAAACTGGAAGTAGCTTTTGATCACTTTTTTGTCCTTGTTTGCAGCAGTTTGGAGGCTTTGGAAGGCGCGCAGGAGGCGGGAGGCAGCCGGTGGGCTCCAGTGAAGCTTAAAAATAAGGCATTGTGGTACTGCCCCCCATTGTGGTGCTGCCCATCGCGGATTTGATTATCTGCAGATTTTAGTATCCACGAGGGTTCTGGGAATGGAACCCCTGCGGATACCAAGGGCCTACTATACTCTATGCAGCTTGTCATGCAACAGGGTAAGTTCACATTTTTGTTCTCTCTTCACAGTCACAAAGTACTACTTCTCAGTGGGGGAGGGCATCCTCAGATGGGTTGCTCCCCCTGCTCACTTCATAGAGACAGGCTATGCAAATTAGTTGTTTAACAGCTAAGAGAAAGGAGCCACCCTTGCATGTTCAAGTTAATCTTGCTTCAGCAAACAAGCTGCAGTGGGTGGCTAATTGGTAGTCTCTTAACTAGGAACCTAATCTTACTATGGATCTACAAAGTCTTCTCCAGGGAGAGCACAGACTGTGGTTCTGTCCTTTTTAGAGGACCCATCTGCTTTGGATCATCCTGGCCACAGATAAATTTGATTTGTGACTTCCAGTTCCCATCAACTTCCTGCTAAGAGAAGCAAAGTGAAAGTGAAACCAAAACCATCTATGATTTCTAAAGGGGGAAAAGACAATGGAACAGGCATTTAGAAAGGCCACAGCAGCAGTTCAGGAATGTGCTTTGTTGGAGCAGAGAGTAGGCTCTTTCGTGGCAAGCCGGGATCCCCCTCGCATTGAATGCAATTATTCCCAGCAAAGGACAAGGTGGGAGCACCTATGAGGACAAGGTGGGAGCAGAGCCCACCAGTTGGAATAAGGCTGCTCTAGGCTTGGTGTCATCAGTGCTCACAAATTTGGGTAGGAGTCGAGACGAATCTCTGTGGTGTGGACACTCCAGAATCATTAGAACTCCCACCAGATTCTAGCACAGTGCATTTGGGAATGGGGCCGAGTAGAGCACCAGCTGTAGCTCCTGGAGACTGTGTGTATTGGGGATGGGTGCAGGCTCCCTTCCTCAGTGGCGTCGCCAGGCGCCCCCCCATCTGGGGCGGAAAACGCAACGCCCCCCAATAAAACTGTCAAAAACCGAAACCTATTTTTGATAGTTTTATTGCCGTTTTTCTTTTTTTAGTTTCGCCGATTTTAAGTAAAAAAAAAAGCGGGTATTTTAAAAAGTATGTATGCTTTGCCGGCACTAACTTGAATAGGACGTTCCCTCGACGATGTTCTTCCTGTTCCTGGTCGGAGCTCCTCCGTACGCCCAGCCGCGGGACTCTGTACCGCGCGTGCGCAGACCCACGGCGTCTCCAGGGACGCTCCAGGGAGTTTGCGAATGCCCAGCACATCCCTGGAGACTCCGTGGGTCTGCGCATGCACAAACTACAGAAAGTGCTGCTGGGGGCGGTACAGAGTCCCGCTCACGGGCGCAGGGAGAAGCACCCGGGAGCAGGAAGATCGTCGAGCGAACGTCCTATTCAAGTTAGTGCCGGCAAAGCATACATACTTTTTAAAATACCCGCTTTTTTTTTACTTAAAATCGGCAAAAAATCACCAAAAAAAGGAAAAAAAACATGGAACTTGGGGAGGCTCCCGCCCCCCTGAGCCTCTCCGCCCCTACGCCCTGGGGCCCACCGCACCACCGCCCCATATCAGACGACGCCTCTGCCCTTCCTCCCCCTCTTGCCCTGTTTTTGGAGGAGAAGAAATTCCCCTTGAATTTAAAGTGTGGATTGAGAGCCAGGTTGCAGAGGAAATCAGCCTAGTACAGCAGCTTCCACCAGTCTTCAGTTTGGGTGGGAAATACTCGTATTGTTGAGGCCACTAGAGGGCTCCCCAATAAAAAGAGAGAGAATATTCCTCTTCACCTCTGCCCAGCTCCAATAGATCAGCTGTCCTTTATAACTCAAAGATAATTTTTTGATCTCAGTTGTTCATTGATGGACAGCTGCAGTTCCAGTGATTCAGGAAAGGAATCCCCACATTTCATGTCCCTTTTCAAAATGAATAGATCTTTAGCATTTTAAGTCTCATAACAAGTCCATACCCTCAATAACTTTAACCTTAGAGGTGCCTTCGTTGCCCAGACAGTTCTCCAGTAATTCATGTTCCAATCTTCCCAACCTCATTCCTCACAAGGAATAATATCCTTTGAAAGACTCAGCTGTTATTTCTGATAGGGAAGTGAAACTGTGAGTGATTACTGACTCAGTACTGACTGTATTGCAGTTTTAACCACTCTAATCCTCCCAGCACGCGTTAGTTCAGAAAGATGGCACTATGGTGAAGCTCACATCAAGATGGACAAAGTCTCACACCCTCATGAACAAAGCCTGTCTCCTTATTCTCTGGGCCCAAATGCATCTGCAATCCATCTCAGCAGCACACATCAAGGAAGAATACACTACCAAAGTGCGCTGGCTCAGTTGCCAAGACCTGGACCAAGCCAAATGGAGCCTGCTCCTGGAAGTGTTCCAATGTGTCACAGTTCACTTAGGCCACTCCAACTGTAGATCTCTTTGCCTCACTGATGAACAACAAGCTTCCCAGATTCTTTGCAGTGCTAAGAAGTGCAAGAAATGGGTGCTGTCTACCTTCACTGGCTGAAGGAGCTTCTGCATGCGTACAGCTGTTTTGAGCAGTGTTTTGCGAAAGCTATGCACAGAATGGGCAGATATCATACTCATAATGCCCCACCGACTTTATCCAGCCTGGTTTTTGGTCCTAATACAACTGATAATCAGACCTCCCCAATGTCTTCCTTCTCAACCAGTCCTGCTGACCTAGGGACCTCTGTATCACCCAGATTCCAAATATCTCCAATTCTGCAAATCGGGATAGAGCAGCTGCTCCTGGTGAGGCATTGGTACAGCAATTAAGTGTTAGATGCTGTTATGGCCTGTAGGAAGCTATCTATGCAGGCACAAGCATCTCACTCCAACTTCAGTGTCCATGCCTGGCATCCTAACCTTCTTACAGGATGTATTCGATCAGAGCTTGAGTCCTAATGCTCTTAAAAGACAGGCATTAACTCTATCTTTGGTTTCACACAAGATGGTGAAGTCTTCTTTATCTCATCTTACCTGCATTTCAAATGCTTTCTCAGAGAAACATTCCTTTTGGCTTCTCTTCCTGTCCATAGATATTGCACTTGGCATTTTAACAAAGTGCTCCGGGTCCTCACAAAGCCTCCATTTGAGCTCCTTAGATCAGTACATCTTTGATGTTTCTCCTGGAAGGTGCTTTTCTTGGTAGCTATCACTTCAGCTTGCAGGATGTCTGAGCTAGAAGCTGGTTTGACCTGAAAGGAACTGTGCGTTGTTAACAAAGACTCCGTCACTCAATGCACAGACCCCGCATTCCTCCAAAAGATCTGCCACTTGGATGTCGGTTACTCTGTTTATTAGGCATTACAGGTCGCGCGCACACATATCAGCAGATGCCATCTTTGCAGGCAACGTTTTGAACAAGTGGTTCACCAGTGAGACCAAGGTCAATGACTCCTTCCCTCCCGGACTGGGAAAGTGGCGTTTAGAAATTATGTCTGAGGATGCCCTCCTTCATTCTGAGAGAAATGTTGAACTTACCGTAAGTTATTTCTTCAGTGGATGGATGGAGTCCTACCCATTCTCAGGGTGGAGCTGCTGATGCATACTTCATCAGGTGGGTTTCAAGCTGTGTAGGTATACTACAACTTTTTCAAGTGGCACAACAAGAAGAACGTCATCTGCAGCTGCTAGTACCAAATTGGTGAGGATGTCTTCTCCCTTAGCGCTTAAATAGCAACTGATTTGCATAGCCTGTCTCTATGCAGCGAGTAGTAGGAGCTATCTGTCTGAGGATGCTGTCAATCAGTCTTGCTGCAGAAATACTTTGAAAAAATATTTTTTCAAATTTCTAACTGTATGGTGAGTCTTGCTTACAGTATTTACCAATGTGAGCTAACTTTCTAAGCTGTGCTATTTGATAACCATTTAATATCCAGATTTTTCTTCTGTCAGTTTGCACAGTTTCAGGAAAAAGTGGACAAATTAGAAGATCAACTTCGTAATGAAATACAAACTAAAGATGAACTTGATCAGAAATACAGGTAGGACTTTTCCCTTTGCACTGAGTAGCTATTAAAATGTGTAATGGGATAATAATGCCTATAATAATGCCTATATCAGGAGCTATAATACCATACCGTAATACCTACATTAGGAGCTGTAATACCAAGAAATAGTCTATATTTGATGCACCTAATTGGTACCTTCTGATTTCTAATTTTTCTTGATTTCAATGTGGAGGATTACTGTAGGGTATTGGAGCCCTATTTTTTATCGACTCCCTACTTATGGAGGCAGTTTGACTGGCTGTTAAGTAGAATGCAAAGTCTGTCCAGAAAGTTTTCCTTTTAACATTTTTTTAATCACTTTGGAGTGTGGGTTCACTTATACTGCAGGGATGAGCATCAGTGGAAAGAGATGGATGGGAAAGAATTTTTGTTTTTACTTCTTGACCCTGCTAAAAGAAGCAAGAGATCTCCAGTGATGTGAACTCGAGTCGGGCGACTTGCTCGCAAGTCTGACTTAAGTCGCAGCAGTGACTTGACTCGAACTTGACACATGGATCATCAGCAACTCGCCCAACGCGAGTCCTTTTTGGATGAGTCACATTTCAAATCCCTATTAAATTTGCGTACTGGCTGCTGTAAACCCAAAAGAAGGCATCTGCAACTCTGAAAGAAGACAAGGCAGGCACAAACACAGCGGAGGCAGAAGGTGGGAGGGTGAGGGGGCGATATAGGGAAGAAGGCAAGGCTTGTTGCTTCAGCGTTTACCATTTTAGGAACGAGCACGAGGGAGGGCTGGACAGGGGGCAGGGACATGTTCACAATCTCTGTCATTCGCCGGGGTCGTCATTAAATTGCTGGAAAAAAGTTCTAAAACATCATCTTGCTTAACTTGCTGCAGAGAGGGAAATCTTACTCTGGAAGCCTCTTCTGGGTCGCATGACAACCCCCCCCCCCATGTGAGTGAGGCTGCTTCTTGGGGAGGGTGGGCAGAGTGGAGGCTGCTAAGAGCTTCTGCCGACTGCTCTTCTGCAAGGCTCCCGTTTTCATCTCGATCCCTTTCAAGCCTTCTTTCCACCCGCATGCACGCGCACTCCACAAAATGTGAGCCAAACAGGAGCCTTTCAGGAGAGCAGCCGGCAGGAGCTCTTAGCAGCAGCCACTCTTCCCACCCTCCCCAAGAAGCAGACTCACTCACGCACACACAAACACACAGGAGGGGAGTCGCACAAACCGGAAGAGGCTTCCGGAGCACAATTTCCCTCACTGCAGCAAGTTAAGCAAGATGATTCCAGCCCTCAAAACGGAATGGTTTCAGAGATAAGTTAAGCAAGATAATTTTAAAAAACTTTTTTCACTTTAGGGGACTGTCTAACAATCGTGGTGATTGAGACAGATCTAAATGAGCGCTCAAGAAAAGTGCAGATGGAAACATCGGGGGGGGTGTTTACAGTCACACACACACACACACACACACACACACACACACACACACACACACACACACACACCATCCTTTTTGTGTTAAAATAGATAGGGGCTTGAAATGAGACTCTAGAGTCGAACTCAAAAATTTGGGCCAAGACTTGAGACAGAGAAAGAGATCTCTGAATAAGCATGCCTCTTTCTTGGGACCAATGGGAAAAATGTAGGTGACAAAATTTGCCAGGAGCTAAGCAGTTTGGGATCGCATTAGGCAATTCATGAGAGGACCAGGCAATGGGTGTGGAACTCAAAGAAAGAAACCACAATGAGATGAAATAAGCCAGGATTTGGGGATTGTCTGTGGTGCCAATCTTGCGTTATTTAACAAACTGTGGTCAAAATAAGTTATAGGTTTGTGTGATGTCTGAACCGTTTTTCATATCCACTTTCAGTCAACTCTGTTGTCCCATCTCAACCCTTAAACTCAACAAAAATAATTAATTTAATTAGCTCTAATTTGGATGCATTTTTCTCCTAGTTTTTTCTTTGATTTTTTTTATCCTGCAATTAATATTTGAATTGATATGGTTATGGACTAGTGACCGAATGCTCATTTTGAAAGTGTGGTGAAATAGAGTTATTTTGTGAGAGTTTTTCTGTCTAGACTTGCTCAGTTTTTGCATGATTACCTAATCACAACATTTATGCATCCAATGTGAAACTGTTGTTGGAGAATTTGGAGAATGTAACTTGGGAGTTAAAATGCACATTACTTTTAATTCGTGTTGTAACCCTGCAGTATTCCTTTCATTATGGTAAATGCAAGGGGAGAAACAGGATTGGAACCACAGCATGGGATAAGTGTATTCTAATTCAGGGGTTACAAACCCCTTCCTGGGTTTGTACCACCTCCAGTGCCACTCTGCTTCTGAGTACCACCGGACATGACATAATGACATCATCGCCAGTTACTTCTGGGTTTTCGGGTTTTCAGAGGCCAGAAAACACAGGGGAGGAAGCTCTGGGCAGGTGGGAGGGCCCTTCTCAGCATTCCCAAGAGGCTCGGCCAAAGCCAGAAGCCTCTTGGGAGCAAAAATGTGCCACCAAAAGCTCTGCATTGGAGCGGGATTCCAGTGGTCCAAGTACCATCAGCAGTCAGCCGAAGTAACACTGGTGGTACACTAGTACCACAGGTTGGGAACCACTGTTCTAATTCTTTGCCCCGTTGTGGTTCTGATTTTGTTTGTGTGTGTATGTCCATTCCACATGTGCCATTTACAAAAAATAAAAGGAAAACTTCAGGGTTGGAACCCACATGAAAATAACATGTATTTTCAGAGACGTAGCTAGCCTCCGCTGAGGGGGGGACGGGCAGCTTGACACCCCCATGTGCCGTGACACCCCCATGTGACACCACAAGCTCCGCCCACGGTGATGTGACATCACAAGCCCCACCCCCTAGAAAAATAAGAGTTTTTCAGCCACTAGTGGTGCGGCTGGGCAACTCCTGTTGGCAACAGGAGTCGCCTTACTGGCCGAAAAACCACAAGGGGTGGTGGTGGTTTTCTTGGATGGTAGCTTTTCAGTGGTGCGGGGACGGCGGCGGCGGCAAAAATGTCGGAAGCTGAGCCCTACAACCCGTCACGACAGGAGTCGCCCGCACTGCTACTGGTCGAAAAATGGCCGGGGTGCACGAGCCCCCGATTTGGCAATTCAGCAGTGTGGCGGCGAGGCTGGCGGCAAAATTGGCACTTTTAGCGTCAGAAGCTCCTTCAGTGAGACTAGGTGCTAGAGAGGCTCTGCAAGGTTGCACAACCTGTCTAGCACCTAGTCTCGCTGGAGGGGCCTGCAAGGAGGCTGCTCATCTGGGACCTGGGGGTGCACATGCTGCGAATTCAGTGGCAATTTGGCACGGCGGCAAAAACGCCGCTTTCTACACAAAGTGCCTGGGGGTTGCGGATGAACCCCCCGGCACTTATTTTTGCGAAGAAAGCGGTATTTTTGCTGCCGCCGATCCTGTGGCTCGTGCACCCCAACAACGCCTCTGTGTATTTTGACTCATAACAGTTGCTATGGGTGGTTTTTGCTGTACTGAACGTTTATAATAGAAAAATTTGAAACAATTCTGTTTTAGATTGACGGCTGTAGTTCGGAGCATAGATTTTGCATGTAGAAGGTCTTGGTTTCAGTCCCTGATACCTGCAGTTAAGAGCTGAGAAAGAACCCTATTTGAAACCATGGTGTGCCGCTGCCAATCAGTGTAGTCAGTACTAAGCTAGACTATTCAGTAGTCTGACAAAGTGTAAGGCAGCTTCACATACATTATTCTGTGCTTGCCTCTGATATTTATTTTAATACTTCCCCAGAGCTGTTAATAATCGTTTAGAGAAGATTATTAAAGAATTGGATGAAGAAGTAAGTAGTATCTGTTTTATATTTTCCATTACTTTTCCAGTATATTTAAATGTTTCAATCATTTCAATCAGTTTTGTTTTGTTTAGAGGATTGGTTTAGAGAGGATGTATCCTCAGAAGCTTTGGTGGAATTATAACGTAGCAGTATCAGTTGCTATCTTAAAACTTTATTAGAATAAAAATGGAGATATTGGACCAATTCAGTCAATCAAACAAACAATTGTTTGGTCATGAACACAGCTTTTATTAACCCTCCCTCAATCGCACACTTCCCTCTTCCCTCAGCTGCTTCTCCTGTGCATGTCAGGGGAATCCTAGTTTGTTAAATCCCAGCTCTGTGGCTCATCCAAATGCAGAGTCCTGTTTAACTACAGATTACCACTAACAGTTAAATCTCTGTTTCACATCTTGGTTAAACTCTAGTTTAATTGTAGTTTGTAAGCAAGTTAAGCAGCAGCTTCTGGTTCAGATGGCCCCCTATCACTGATCCAGTCAGTTTTAGAGTTATATGAGCCTTGATAAAAGTTGTTTATGTATGTATTTTATTTGCGTTTCAACATTGGCCTATCGATTATGCTCACAGCGTGTACATTCAGTGACTTTACTAGTAATTCATCAGTTCCAACATGTAGGGACCACCTCTAAAGATAAAATAGCTGGTTTATAAGTACGTATGAGAGAAGTATAGCTTATTCATTGGGCTTCTGTTAGGAACTAGGAACTAAGAGCCAAATTCACCGTAAGTATCCGGCAGGCGGCCTAGTGCTGCCCACCAGATCCCATCCCCTGCTGTGGCCTGCCATGCGGCAGGGTCTACTCAGAGACCCTGTATAAACCGGGGCCGGGTATAAACCGTGGCCGGCCCTATCGACCTCCTTGGATTTCCGCCAGCTAAATAGCTGGCGGAAGTAGGAGGAGGCCATGTAACAACCAAGCCGGCCCAGCGGGGATGGGGATATGGCCGATGCCATCCCCTCCCCCTCCTGGGCCGGCTCAGCCAATGACCCCCCCTCCCTTGCTGCCCAGTCCACCCATGCGAGTGCCGGCGGAAGCCTTATCTGCCTCTGGCTCCCACATGGTCATCCTGGTGGCGGAGTGAGGCCGGCCTTGCGCGTGTGTGCGTGCGCACACACACACACATTTAGATTCATAAGACTATTACAATTTTGTTATTGATATAATTATGATAATTGATTGCATCCTAAATATGGATACTTGAGGACCAAATAGTGTTTGAAGACTTTTTTTAAATTTAGACTTTTTAACCGAGACCTACTGGTAAACTTCCCATAGACTTCTGATCAGTAGAATTGTACAACTGCTTCATTGTTTGAAAGCCTTGTGTCTACCTGCTGTTTTGCCTGAACACATTTGGTGACCATTATATAGTACTGTATGTTTATTGCAGCCGAATGAGAGTTTTTAAGTTAATTTACTGCATTAGAGTCAAATATCTCCCCATTAGCTTTAGAAGAATACCATTATTATTCAGTCATTATCTTTTAAAAAGAAATAAGTTTTCTGTTTGTCAATACATATTTCTAGGTAACCTCAAGAAAGGATCTAGAATCTGCCATACGACAATTGGAAAGGGAGAAAGCCCTTCTCCAGCATAAGAATGCAGAATATCAGCGGAAAGGAGAACATGAGGCAGATAAAAAACGCAATCTGGAAAATGATGGTATGTAGATCAGAAACCTAAAGAGGCATTGCTTTAATGTGTGGAGGAAATGAACAAAATTGTTTTCCTCCTGCTCAGAATTTGTCATAGGCCATTGTGAATAAATGACAGAATTAATACTATTGTCAATTTTATTACAGTGAACAGTTTGAAAGACCAACTTGAAGATTTGAAAAGGAGGAATCAGAATTCTCAAGTATCGAATGAAAAAATTGGTCAGCTGCAAAGACAGGCAAGCTATATTTCTGTTTGTAAGTTAGACTCTCTTAAAGTCTGACGAACAAGTTTAAAGGCACAATCCTATCTGGCCGCTAGGTCGGCATAGGACCTCTGTGCCGGCCCAGGACGGTTGCAAAAGCTGCTCTAAAGCAGTTGTGCTGGCCCCTGCAGGCCGTATCCAGATGGTGTGCTGCCCAGGTAAGCTGCGGCTGGGCTGCACGGCATAGGGGCGGGTGTTCTGGAGTTCTGGGCGTGTTTCAGGGTGGGGGGGTGGGCGGATCGGGCCTGGGAGGGGGGCGGGATTGGCAGCAGAAGCACATGCCATATCCTGTCCTCCTCCCAGACCCATTTCAACCGACACGGGCCTCCTGGACTTACATCAGTTCAGTAGCTGGCGTGGATCCGAGGAGACCCATTTGGAAGGCTGGGGCTTTACCTGTGGTAAGGGAACAAAAGTTCCCTTACCTTAAGGAGACCTCCAATCCTGCCTCCTGTGCTCAGGATCCAGCACTGCTGGCGCCGGCATAGCTGGATCACTAAGCAGAGCGTTGGGTAGAATTGGGCTGTAAGAATTGTGCTTTACCACAATATGTACAATAACCTTCCATCTAAAATGAGGTAATGACAGGGCAATGCCACATCATATGGGTGAAGAAATCCTCAGAGACGTTGTGGCACCAACGTTTAAGGGAGCTTGTAAAATCCTTGTGAAATAACCATAAAAAGTCCAATGTGTGTAGAATCCATTTCAAAAGGATCTACTTCTGTTGGATTTATTATAACCTCGGGTCTAGATTAGAGGCTAAAATGAAGGCCTTGGGCTGTGGCATACATGTGTCTTGAATTCTGTTTTACATTGCAAAAAGGGTAGTATCAAACATTTTCCTAACTGATAAAGTGATAAAACAGAAAGTTGGCCTTAGTATGGTTGTGTGTATAAGGTTCTCCAAAACTGGGGGATATCTCTGAAATACTAAGAGCTGAGGTGCCAAGTTTGGGTACCAAGGTGTGTTTCAGTTTTAACCATTAGGTAATGTAAACTTTAATTAAAATCAGCTGAATAAAGGACATACATTTATGGGTAACTTTGATCTGTGACAGAAACTGACACCTGGTAGGCTCAATGAGTTTGAGGTTAATCGCAATTTATTCTCAAAATTTACTTATTAATGAATGCAGTTAGAGTATCTCTACTTCAGGTTTTTCAAATTAGGCATTTTTTCAGGAGTAAACGAGAAAAACCTCAAAGGATTGATGGCACCTCTTGAAAACCCAGTTATGTTAAGAGCTAATAACATAGAGGTATTTCAAAATATAGAATTTTATTCAGATTATGTAATTGACAAAGCAATCCTGCCTAACTATTCGATGGGGTGGCCCAAGGCCGCCTGCCAGATCCTATCCCTGTTCGGGCCGCTCTGGAGTGACCCAGAGATCTACCTGGGGAAAGGGGATGTTTGTCCCCTTCCCCCAGTGTAAAACGGGGAAGCCCCAATGGGCCTCCTCGGATTTCCGCCAGCTATTTAGCTGGCAGAAGTAAGAGGAGGCTGTGTACTGGCTGCGCAGGGACGGGGATGGGGATATGGTGGACGCCATCCCCGCCCCTCCAGGGCCGGCTCAGCCAATGGCCCCCCTCCTTCGTCGCCCAGACTGCCCCTGCCCCCGCCAGGGTATTACTTACCTCCTCAGATAGCAGAGTGAGGGCGGCTGGCCTCCACGCCGGCCGCCCTTACTACCGAGTTGTTGCGAACGTCTTTATGGCACGTTCGTGGTGACTTCAGACGGCGGATCACTCGCTCCGCCGACGACTATTTCCTGAGGATTGCACTGTGAGTTTCATATCTTTCATAATGGGAAAAAGAGCTGGATATGCCTGTAGAGGAGCAATCTTGGTTTCACATTTGGTCGTATGGTTTGAATGTTTTCATTTGCAATGTCAAGTATTTTTCAAGATGGTTTTTGAACCTGTGGAGACTTATGAGAATAACAGGTTAAGGAACAGTTCCTGTTGGAAAAGTTGTGATTTTAGGAATATATATGTTCATCCGTGATGGAGGAGGTATTCTAGGCTGAGAAATTATTGGCCGGAAGGCTTCAATTTTATAACGTTAATGACAGGATATGATCTACCAGATGCCCCTGAAACTTTACTGTTGAGATCTTTTCATGCTCTGGTTCTATCATTGAATGAAAAATTAATTTGTAGTATATTAATGACTACGATAATTTGTTTTGCACAAGTATGGAAAAGGTAGATTGTTCTTGATGTGAAAGACTGTTTTCTTAAGTTTTAGGGCATTGCTGCACTAGAGAAGTTAACCTCTTTTCTTAAAATGGAAGTTAGTAAGCTAAATACTTTTCTATAAAGATTATCTTTATTCCTGAATATAAAAAAGGAGGCGTGTTTTATGGTTTAGAAATGCCAGTGGAAAATGTACAGTGGAACATGTATACACGGGCAAAAGGTTGAGCTATCACCTTGCCTGAAGAAGCTATGGTTTAGAAATGCCAGTGGAAAATGTACAGTGGAACATGTATACACGGGCAAAAGGTTGAGCTATCACCTTGCCTGAAGAAGCTAAGCAGGATCAGCCTGGGATTGGCCTTGGAAGGGCGACTGGAAGGTGCTGATGGATTTCACGGAGGCACTTGAAAGAGTGTGGAATGCTATAAATACTATAATAAAATTAATCTGTTTTGGTGGTGAGATGTGTGTATTTTAAAATAATTAAATAAATCATGAGAGTATTTTTGTTTAAATTTTGAAATAGATGAAATGCAGTGATGATATCTTAAAAATGTTGTTTTAAAGATTTTAGTTGTGGGTTGATATGTAATTATTTGTAACTCTTTCATGTCTTAATAGCTGGATGAAGCCAATGCTTCCCTGCGCGCAGAGTCTGAAACAGCAGCCAGGTTGAGAAAGAACCATGCGGAAAATACAAAACAGATTCAGCAGCTGGAAGCCAACAACCGAGATCTGCAAGATAAAAACTGCACATTGGAAAATACTAAGCTCAGGCTTGAAAAAGACTTCCTCAATTTGCAGTCTGCATTAGAGTCTGAAAGAAGAGATAAAACGCATGGGTCGGAGATGATCAGTGATCTACAGGGTATGTACACCTATAGATTGGAAGTTCACCTGCATGTTAGAAATAGACACTGTTGTATAACTGACCTTATTTGAATTGGGATTTGTGTAACATGCCTATTATAACTTACTGATCTGTCAATATTCACTTGGTTAATAATTGTAACTGATGTTCCTGCTAACTAATCTGGCACCGTCAAGACATCTCTACTTTTTCTCTTTTTAAATCAGTTCATAAAATACAAAATTTTTAATTCTAGGTCTAGTTAACTTTTTTTTTTTCCTGGTGGATCTCTTCCATTTTTTTTTAGGTCGAGTAACTAGTTTGGAAGAAGAAGTAAAACAGGGAAAGAACATGTTAGCTAAAATGGAAACAGACAAAAGACAATTACAGGAAAGACTTGCAGATCTGGAAAAGGTAAGCATGTTAAAGAAAATAGTACTGTACAGTCAAACCTCACTATCAGCGAATCTGGCATCTGCGGATTTGTCTCACCATGGATCCCGGACCCACAGGGGTTTTGGTGGGCTTTTTTGCGGGGTCGAGGGGGTGTCAACCCGTCCAGCACCCCCCCCTCAACAGGGCCTGGCTGCGCCTCTGAGATGGGTTTATGGGACTGGAAAGGGCAAGTGCTGAAAATCATGCCTCTTGTACAAGACAGTTTGGATCCAACCCAAAGTTTATGGAAAATACAATTGTTGAATTAGTGCTGTTTTTCTATCAATTTATTTTGATCTGTTCCCACCATATTCTGTTTAGTTTGTGACTTTTTAAACTTCAAGCGATTGTTAGGATATACTTTTCCTGTATCTGGCTAATGAGCACATTTGTGAAGAATAATAGCCCACACTGGAGTCTAGTTGGAAGAACAAGATTTCCCTTATGCTCCTATTTATAATCAAGCAAGTATTTTTTTTCCAGAGCAGGCTTTTTTCAATCAGTTTGTGTTCCTTTCTCCGTACACTTATGATGGGGTGGGGGTGTTTAGTTTATATTGCCTCCATATTCTTTGTTTTTCACAGCCTTTAAGACAATTTCTAGCAGCTTTTCTCTTCTCCCTAAGCAGCTTTGAAGAATATAAAGAATATATTTGGATATTTAAATATATATCCTTTGAAAGATATAAGGAAGTTAATATATGGGAGACTCTAGTGGGGAAGGAGATGAGAGTTGATGAATACTATAGGTTAGAGCAGAGGTTCCCAACCTATGGTAAGCATGCCACCGGTGATATTTTGGCCGCCCACCGGTGGTACAGTACACGGCCAGCTTGTCCCCCAAGGCCGCCTTTCAGCCGTTTCGTTCTTGCTCACTGCGTCACTCACACAAAGGTGCCTTTAAAAAAGACCCACAGCGCTGAACTTCAAAGCGCTAATCTAGCGCCAAACAGCTGGTTGGCGCTGGGGATTTTAAAAGACGCTTTTAAATCCCCAGCGCTGATCAGCTGTTTGGCACTTTGAAGTTTAGCGCTGCGCGTCTTTTTATTTTATTTATTTATTTATTTATTTATTTATTTATTTATTTATTTACTTAAGGAATTTGTAGCCCGCCTTTCTCCCGAGGGCACTCAAAGCGGCTTACAACATATTAAAATACATAAACACATTAAAACAATCAATTAAACATTAAAATAATTAATTAAAACACTTAAGATTAAAAATAAACAACCCCAGTGGGTCACCAGCATTTACATATATTAAAACCATTTGTTAAAAGATCAGCCCACCATGTCAGACATTAAAAGCAGTCCTGAATAAAAATGTCTTAAGGCCCCGCCGAAAGGCCTCTAAAGAGGGAGTCGTTCTTAATTCCAGTTTTAAAAGACACAGCGCTGATCAGTGACAGGCACCTCCGTGTGAGTGATGAGCGAGTGAGCACAAGAACGGAACGGCAGAGAGAAATCAGCAGAAGCAGGCACCTCCCCCCAGCACAGCATATCTGTTTCCATTCTCATTAAACTCAGTGGGTGAGATCCAGCGTAATGCGTCCATTACCAGAAGTGTAATCCGTGATTGCAGGTTCCCTCCAAAAATGGAAGAGGCACTCTGCTTATGCAAGGGTCCCTTCTGCAAGTGGAGTGCTGCTTCTTTTCTCAGATGGAACTTGCATTCCCTGAGTGCACTTCCAATAATGGCAGCATTACGCTGGATGTCACCCCATATTTTTAGTTTAGAGTATTAGTGAGATTAAATTCAAGCAATTGCATGTTTTGTGTCTGTGTGTGTTTGACAGGAGAAGAGCAACATGGAAATAGATATGACTTACAAACTTAAAGTCATTCAGCAGAACTTGGAGCAAGAAGAAGCTGAACATAAGGCAACAAAAGCCCGGCTAGCAGACAAAAATAAAATCTACAAGTCTATTGAGGAAGCAAAGTCTGAAGCCATGAAAGGTAAGTATATAATGTCAAACACTTATAACTTTATTTTATTTGTATCCTACCCTTTTGCCAGACAACTCACAGCAGGACAATAGCCTCACGGTAATGTTGAGGGTAGGTGAGGACGAGATATACTGTAATGGCAAGCTCAAGGATACACAGTCAAGTTCTTACTTTGGTGGGGATTTGGACTGAATTTCCCATATCTAAGCCTAGCACTAGCTACTATATAACTGGTTCCTTTTTAATGTTAAACTGTGCCAGTACATATTTGTTGTGTTTAAACTGGTATAAACCAAGTTTATATTATTATTATTATTATTATTATTATTATTATTATTATTATTATTATTATTAACAGTATTTATATACCGCTTTTCAACAAAAAGTTCACAAAGCGGTTTACAGACAAAATCTAATGATTAAATGGCTCCCTGTCCCAAAAGGGCTCACAATCTAAAAAGATGCAGAACACCACCAGCAAACAGCCACCAGAAAAGACACTGTGCTGGGGTGAAAGGGGGGCAGTTACTCTCCCACTGCTAAATATAAGAGGAGCACCAATTAAAAAAGTGCCTCTTGCCCAGTTAGCAGGGGTTTTTATACCCAGCTTCATAGCTATATGTCTGCCCAGCTTCATAGCTATATGTCAGTATCCAGCATCGAGATTTTAGAAGAAGGGTACTCGGGTGTAGGCAATGCATTGACCTATTATTGGTAATTATGCGTTTGCATGTTACGTGTTCTAGATTCTAGAATTGTAGTTATGTAGGTCCTTCATTAATAGCTGCATTTTCAGTTTAAGCCATATATCTATTTGCTTCCCAGATATACTTTATGTTGATGTGCCAAAATGTAATCATGTAAGTGCCAATATTTTTTAAAATGATAAATACAAACTTTGCGTATACTGATACTGCTATGTGTTTTACTTCATAGAAATGGAAAAGAAGCTCTCAGAGGAGAGGATTTCAAAGCAAAAAGTAGAAAACTGCTTGTTGGATGTTGAAAAGCGATGTTCTATGTTGGACTGTGATCTAAAACAATCACAGCAGAAAATAAATGAGCTGCTTAAGCAGAAAGATAAACTGAATGAGGATGTAAGTATGAATAGGACACTTGGAGTCAACAGTGCGAAAATGCTCCGTGGCTGCAAACACAGCCACTCTGCTGCAAAAAATGAGCCACGGAGCGACAAACTGCTGCTGCATCTCCTCCTCACAAGGAGACCACAGCTGTCACCCAGGGGCACTGCACCGCCCTGGCCTAGCTATGCTACTGTATGGTGAGAGAGATTGTTTGGAATCCAATAACTGTGCACCGTTTTGTGTATCTATTGTGGCTTTTCTGTCTCCACTGCTGCTTCTTATGCTTCTGACAAGCCACGTCTGTGGAACAGGGGAGCCTCTGGAATGCTGCACAATGCAGTTTGAGGCTATAGCATAGAGTGGGAGGTTGAAAGAGGTTCTTTCTGACACAGACAGATAGGTACACACACACACACACACTTCTAAATCGACACCCTTATAGCTCATTTTAACTCATAAATGGCAACTACTGACTTGTCTAATGTGTAAAAGTGTTAGATGATATTACATAGAAAACAAACTCCTCTTATAAAGTAGGTATTATTTCAGACCAAATCCCATATAAATATATGGATGCTATGAGCAGTAACCTTAGAATAGAAGTGGGCATACTAGCCTGTAGGCTGGATCTGGCCTGCAAGAACCTCTGATCTGGCCCTCTGTCTTGCCATAATGCTGGCTATAAACTGCACATCTGGCTTGTTCTGGTGCTTCCCTGTCGCCCTTGCTCAGTATGTCTGTACACGCGTGCTGCTGTCAGCAACTGTGTGCATGTAATTGATGCCAGCTGAAAAGCACCTGCCTGCTTGCTTTTTTTCTTCCTCTCCTAACAAGCTTTAAACTCAGTAACAGAAATCACACTTTGGTTTGGCGCTCTCCTTTATCACTCTCTTACTCCAACCAGCATTGCACCTCCTCCAACCTTCCCTGCCATTTGGAAGCCAAACCCAATTTGCCTGCAAACTTCTTTTGTGGTTGTGAATTTGAAAACAGTGCATGGTCATAACCAGAAGGGAGATATGCAGGTTGGGGTGTGCTTACACTGGTAACACTGTTCTGATTAAAAAAAAAAAGGATGGGTATTGCTTGTGCCAAGAGGGAGGGGAAGAACCTCATTATTTTAACAGAAATGTAAATTTATGTAGATTGTTCATCACCTTGAGAGCACCTCCTTATCAGGAGTGGACCAGCAGGATATAATTAAATAACTATGCATTATGGCCTTCTATGCAATTTCCAGACCTCAGTATGACCCTTGAGCCAAAATGTTTGCCCACCCCTACCTTAGAGTCCTTACCACTTTAATAAGTGGTATCAAATATGAATCAAATAAGTGGATTACAGCATCAGACAGGCTATAGAACGACAAATGGAATAGGTGAATAGATTTTTCACCTGCCAATATAAGATGGTGTGCACCATATATTAGTGTCATATATGTTATAGCAACTTTCTCCCATGGGCATTAAGCTTCTGGGCCAATTTCTTTTTCTACAGGCCGTTCTTGATTTTAAAAAAAGTGAACATGATATTTGTTGTTCTTATTCTATATACAAGTAAAATGTTTGCATGTACAAAAGCAGTCATTTTGTTTTCCAGGTTGAAAACCTAACATTAAAAATAGAACAGGAAACACAAAAACGCTGCCTCACACAGAATGACCTCAAAATGCAAACACAGCATGTCAATGCACTGAAAGTATCTGAGAAACAACTAAAACAGGAGAATAACCATCTTACTGAAATCAAGCTAAGTTTGGAAAAGCAAAATAATGAACTCCGCAAGTAAGACAATTCAACAATAAGAGTGCTTTATCATTTCAGTTTTATATTTCATTGTAGCTGATAATGGTTCACAATGAGAAGGGCAGCGCTTAGTAAAGCGACATGCTGCTTGTGAAGAACAGGTTCAAAATCACTGACTTAGGTCTGACTCCATCTTGTAAGCCTGCAGCTATTTTGCAGCAGCTGTGGGAATAGTGCTTGTTCGTGGACTGGGAAAGAAGCTCCTTATCTTGAATCTCACTTCTCCTGGTAAGAGGCCTGATAATGTGCTGTTCCTCAAGGTCTCAATAAGGCTACAGCTGTCATTTTTCAATTGGGAAGGGTCAGAGTGAGTAACCCACAGTAGCCTCAGGTGGTGAGATCATTTTTCAGAAGCTTCAGCAGGTCCAAATCTCTGATTGGCTAAGAGGTATAAAGGTATAAAAAGCCCTGTAGTTGGGAGGGGACGAGCTGCTCTTTGACTCACTGGGGGTGTTTGGCAAGTGAACCAGGAGTGTGTAAGATCGGTTAGAGAGACCCTGGACCATGACATTTCAAATGGGAAGCAATGGATTCCCTACTTTATTCTAAGCAGACAAAGGACTGCTAAAGAATAAGAGGCAAAAGGAAGTGGATCATTTTGTTGTTCTCTGAGTCATCCCCAATATTTGAGACATTTCAGAACTTCCATGAAAATCCAGATCTTTGCCATTTTAGTTCCCTTCAGGTCCAATCTGAATATGCCTGCAGCAGGTTACTTGCTGCTAAACTCACTTTGATATGGAATCCTCGCCATGCCAGAGCAGTTTTCAATAGCTACCACTTTGTGCACATGCCTATGTCATATGCCTACAGGCATAATTCTCTTAGAAAATGTCTTATGAAGGAGAGCCTGGTCCTGTTTTGCCATATTCTGTAGCAAAAGGCCCTGGCTGGAATTATGGACTACAAGGAAAGGTGGAGGAATGGAGAGTAGAAAATAATACAATTAATGTGTATGTTCAAGCAATGCTTGTCAGAAGAACTGTATTGTTTTAAAATACACTTGTATATTTCTTCTAACAGGGAACGTCAGGATTCTGACGGACAGATGAAAGAACTTCAAGATCAACTTGAAGCTGAACAGTACTTTTCAGTATGTAACTGTGCTGGCATCTTTATTCCATTCCTTAAATCCAATACAGACATTTTGCATCCCCTACCCCCCTAGGTCTTGAAGCCATGTTACACGTGTGTAAGGATCACTTAGAAGGTTTCCAGTCTTTTGAAAGTGGCTGTAACACTTCCTACAGTTTTAAATATGCTTCATAATCGAAGTGTTCACACAATGCAGTTTCTAAGAAGTCAGGGTGAATTGCCACTCCTTTGAACAATGAGTGATGAGGAAAGGCAAAGACAGAGCATCATGAGTGACTATCCAAGGGCATGTGGGAAGAATGTGAGAGAGATAGGAACCGTATTATGTGGTTCCTTAAATATAGAGCTTGCACTGAGTAAGCTTTGTCACAGTTCCCACTCATTATTGTGGCAGGAACTAATCTGTGTGTGGTTCAGTGTGGACGTTTGTTTCTGACATCACAGTGATAAGAAGCTGTGAAGATTCTACATTTGTGAGCAAAGTTAATGCAGACAAACAGCCCTTCTAACGTGACCTTTTTTGGTTCAGTTGACCACATCAAAGTTAACAATATGCACACCATTAAAAAAATTCCAGACGCTGTACAAGACACAAGTTCGAGAACTTAAAGAAGAATGTGAAGAAAAGACCAAACTTTGTAAAGAAATACAACAAAAGATACAAGAGCTGCAAGATGAGAGGTGAGAATTTGCAATTTTGTTCTCATCTACGTGTAACAAAATGCCTGAAGTTCAGAAACTCCAGGAAGAACTTTTTCAGCCTTGATGCTTTTTTGTGTTTGTCTTGTAGGGATTCCTTGGCAGCACAACTTGAGATTACCTTAACCAAAGCAGACTCAGAACAGCTGGCTCGCTCCATTGCTGAAGAACAGTATTCAGATTTGGAAAAAGAAAAGATCATGAAAGAGTTGGAGATTAAGGAAATGATGGCTAGACACAAACAGGAACTAAGTGAAAAAGATGCCACGATTGCCTCCGTAAGTATCTCACTTCAAACTCATATGGTAGATTTGTTGTGCCTGCTAGAATGTCTTTATCAAGTACAAGAAGTCCTTTTGTCCTTAGCAGTCTGAAACAATATTGAGTGGCTGAGTGATGCAGTAGTAAGCAATTGGATATTTATTAGGCTGAGAGAGTTATCTTGAGTCCTTTGTGGTACGCCCGAAACTAAATAGTTAAAAAAATGGCTTCCCCAAATTCTCTGAAGTTTTTTTTGTGGAAAGTAGACAGATGAAACTATATTATAAAACAATTTTCAGAGTTCTAGGGTCACCCCACTGACCCCCCCAGAGGAGCAAAGGTCACTGTTTTTAGGGAAAATGATGCCCCGGAATTGGGGGCCGCCCCCCCCTCCTCACTGAAATTAAAAATGAAACTCTGGCTTTGTTTTCATGGCCAGGGCCCTGGCTTTTGAATCCACCTTGTTTGGAGCACCTCAGGTGCAGGGGAGCAGCTGTACACAGCTGCACACACGCGCAACATTAGGCGTACCTCAAAGGACTCAACGGGACTTTATGGGTGGCGTTGCTGAAACAACTCGCTGGTCTTTTCCATATAGAACTCAGGACTAAAGCTGCATATTTCAAGAATTTAAAGTGCCATAAAAAACCCCTGAAGGTAGGGACTTGAGGTACACTTAGGTGAGACATCCCCCTAAACACCCCTAAAGCCCTGGAGTTCTGTATTAAACACAACTATGTTTGTTTGAGCATTTTCGTGCTGAACTCACAACAAAATCTGCGTATTTCACAAATTTAAAGGGCCATAAAATAAAATCCCTTGAAGGGAGGGACTTGAAACTTGGGGTACACTTAGGTGAGACATCCCCCTAAACAGCCCTAAAGCCCTGGAGCTGTGTGTAAAACACAACTATGTTTTTGTTTGAAGTCTTGTGTTGTCAGGTCCATGCTTTACATAGGAGTAAATGGACGAGTTGAGTTCCCCTTAAGTCCCGTTGAGTCCCTAAAGCACCGCCTGTAAACCAGGTGCAAGGCACACCTGGTAAATTTTATGCAGGTGATTTGTTCTACATGGGGGTCCCTTACAGATGTGGATCAAACTGACATTTGGGAAGTCTGGGAAGGTCATACCGCGGGACCAGATGGGCTTTTAAGTGTTCAGAGAAGATGTTTCCTAGGACTGAGAATTCATATCTTTTTTTTCATATTGGGGTGAAAAATACAATTAAAAGTGCTTCTTTGAACCTTCTGGATCTACTCAGTCATGGAGCCACTAAATTCACTGAGTCTCATTTTATTATGTTGCAGTCACAGGTGTTTCAGGACTGAATTTTTAGAGGTATATGATCTGGCTATAACATTTATGGCAGGAGTACTACATACCAAGATCTTTGATTTGTTTAACTGAGGAGTGTTGGTTGCTATTATAAAATATAGTAGAGTGAGCTGCCTAATTACATAAACACAAATTCCATTGCTCTCAGAGCATGTGTAGCCTGATAAAGAATTGTTATGATGAGTATATAGGAGAAGTTTTGTGGTACAGCCTATCTTTAATTAAATGTTTGGGAGACACAAATTTAGATACAGTAGAGCCCCGGTATCTGCGGCGGCCCCCCTACGCCCATTTCCTTTGATTTAGCTGATATTTCAGGTGCCAGATCAGGGGGTTTCTTGATTCACCAAAACGCAATAAGCAGCAAGCTGTTATGTCTCTGTTAAACAGGAAGCTTCCTACTTCCTGTTTAATGGAGACTTTCTAGCACGCAGGCTGCTTGCCTGCTTTGTCAGGCAAGCTTGCTGCTTATAGCGTTTTGGTGAATCAAAAAGACCACTGACCTGGCACTAGCAATATCAGCTAAAATAAAGGTAATGGACATGTGGGAGAGCCGGGCACCCTGCGATTCATGGATAAGTGAATCCGCGGATCCCCCCCCCCCCCGGTACTTTCTAGCTCACAAATGCTGACTGCTGTTTAACTTCTGCTCCAAATTACATTCACCTCTGACCCACCGGTAGTCTGTGCCTTTCCAGTCCAATAGCTTAATTCTTAGGGCCAAACCAGATAGATAGTTGAATTGGGCTCTGTATGTGTGTGCTTTTAACGTAAATAACAGCCATGGGAGCCCCGATTCTGTGTCATGGTGGACTTTAACCCTTTGTCCTGTCACAGTCCCAATCTGGGTTAGGGCACCTGTAGCTGCTGTTTACATTTTGAAAAACACAAAGGCCCCAGTCATGAAATCTACATACTGTATTGACTAGTTTGGCCATTAGTCTGGTTTTTGAACCCTAATCTGTGGCTATCACTAACATTTCTGCTGTTGGTTAGTCTTTTTTTTTTTTTTGTAATGCCGAATTTACTGTTCATTTCATCATGTATTCCCAAGCCAATCTCACTTTGTTTAACAAGTTTTTTTGAAGCCTGCAAGTAACATTTTCCTCTTTTTTAATTTTTATAGTTAGAAGAGGCAAATCGCACCCTGACCAATGATGTAGCAAATCTGACACAAGAAAAAGAAGAAATCAATAATAAATTAAAAGAAATACAAGATCGTGAGTGTTTCTTTTTGAAAAATAACTTTTATTTGAACCACAGTTGTTTTAAAGTTTCATTTTCTGAAAACCAATAATTCTGTATTTTTGTTGTAGAACTTTCCAGCACTAATGAAGAATCCACAGAAATATTGAAAATACAATTTGAAAAACAGTTGGCCTATGAGCGAACAATGAAGACCCAGGTAAAATATGAAACATAATTATTTATCGCTGCAGTATTACATATGAGAGAGAAAGAGAATAGATGTTAAGAGTGTTCTTGGCTGATGATGCCATAAAAGAAGCTTTGTAAATATCTGTCAGTTTTTAACTTGAGTTTAAATATATGGGCCTTGAATAGTGACCTACAAAGAGGCTTCAATATTACTGTTAAAAATTATGTATTTGGCGGGAAAGATTAAATATAAACTCTTTAAATAAATCTTGCACTATTTTCAACTGCATGCAAAAGAAATTGCACAACAATGAAGTACAGGTTGAGTATCCCTTATCCGGACTGCTTGGGACGGGAAGTTGTCTGGATTTTGGATTTGTTTGGATTTCGGAATATTTATATAAATGAGATATTTTGGGGATGGGACCCAAATCTAAACACAAAATTAATTTATCTCGTATACAAATTATGCAGATAGCCTGAAGGTAATTTTATACAATATTTTTAACAATTTTGTGCCCCAGCATGCCTTGCGCTATACCAGCCAGGTGCTGGAATTTTTTCTTACAAAAAGTCATAGCCCCCCAAAATGTCTGGATTTCAGACAAGGGGTAATCAGCCTGTACTGACAATTTGTATGCCATCTTGTGCAACATAATGTGCGAGTGCAAAGCCAAGTCAAAATTCCATTCAGATTTCTGCACGCAGAACCGTGCACAATCACTTCTGAGTGCGCAAGCCCCCTTATGCAAATAGGATAGCTTGGGAAACAACCCATTGTTTTAGAAAATGACTAGCTAGCTTATTGTGGCACAGACATCGCTGGATAATGTGTGGCGATAATTGAGTCGGTGGTTGGCAAACCACGCCGGCGAACCAAGGATCAATGGGACAGTGGCTGGCAAACCACGCTGCCCTTGCGTTCCTGATTATCAGCATACTTCCTCTGGAACATGTAAGACTGTCACAAACAATCAGAATTTAATGTATAAAGTGAACAACAGAGCTGCACTAAAAACTTGGTAGCACTTCTGAGCAAGTTATTTGTTGAAGCAGAAACACAGATCCTGCATTTGCAGGAGAAGGGCTTTTAGATACATGAAAATGTTAGATAGTTAAATGAATAACAGGCCAATAGTTTTAGCGCTGGCCAGATGAGCGTTCCACCAGTGGTAACTGCTGAAAAAGCGGCATAAAGCACTTACAAGCAGTGCGCTGGAATGCCAACAGAAAGGTCATAGCCTTCTTGTGTGCATTGTCAGCTCTCCTGCTGCTTACTGGAGCAAGTAAGTCAATGGGAGGGGGTGGAGGGAGGAAGGAATGGGGCAGGGAAGGGAGGGGGCAAAATTGGGCAGGGATGGGGCGTAACGGAGGGCGGGGAGGATGCAGGAGAGGGTGGGTCTGGCAGTGATGGCAAGCACCAGATCCTGTCCCCCTTTTGTGCAGCCTCGTAGGATGCGGCTCAAAATCTGTGCCAGCTTTAAACACATGATCATCCCTTCGCATTCAGTATTGTAAAATTGTACACGAGTATTAGAGAACCATACTAACCCTTAAAATAAACCCTTAACAGATCCTTTTATCAGCTAGTTTGTGTATAAATCTTGTTGTTTCTTTTCTCTTGCTCAGTGAAATCCTCATTGGGCGGACTAAACTCTGTATGACTTTCCCTGTCAATTTTATGCATGTTCATTTTTAAGTTCTTCTTTCAAGCAGTTGTTAGTGAGCACTGTATTAAATGTTGATAGGGTAGAAAATGCTATAAGAAAACGACAGTTCTGACTAATTGTGGATTGAAGAGATGTAGTCCTGATTTAGCACTTTTATTCTCCTTCTCTCCCTTCCAGGCTGTCAATAAGTTAGCAGAGGTTATGAACCGGAAACAGTTTGTGCAGCGAGGTGCTGACACAGATGTTAGAAGAAAAGAAAAAGAAAATAGGAAACTCCACATGGAGTTAAAATCGGAGCGTGAAAAATTAACCCAGATGATGATCAAGTATCAGAGGGAAATCAATGAAATGCAAGCAGTAAGTACATGTATGAAAACGTGCATGGCAACTACAAAAATTGCTACGTAACGTAATGGAAGAACTCATTCCAAAATAATGCTTCAGAAGTTTACAAACTTTGTAGGCAGTTGAACATTTCAAAATAGTCAGATCTACCCTAATATAGCTCCTAGTTGTCCTCATCTCTCCCCACTATTCTCCTTTCCTGGACTTCAGCAACGGAAACAGAGGCTGTTTCATAGGATTTCAGTGTGTTCTCTCCCCCCCCCCCCCAGTGGTAGGAGTTGGAAGAATGCTTTTAGAGTAAGTCTTTCACTATAGTAAAATATTATAAATATTTGAGGTTTGATTGTGCTTTTTAAAATATCCTTTCATAGCAAATAGCAGATGAGAGCCAGATACGAATAGAACTGCAAATGGCCCTGGACAGCAAGGATAGTGACATTGAGCAGCTTCGCTCACAGCTTCGATCCATAAACTTTGGTTTAGATAACGCTAGTGGTCTGGCGGAAGCAGAGGTTGATGACGGATTTCCTGGTAAGATTCATCCTTCATTAACACACTTCAGTTTCATCACAGAAGTAAAGATGCTTAAACCTGATTCCTTTCCATAACTCCCCAAAGTGAATGGCAATGGAATCTTCTTGTCTTTCCTTCACCAACACTTTCACCTTTTTATCATTTTTTAATTTATAAAGAAATGTTATAATTGTGACTCATCCTTTTCTTTTAATGCATCTGTTTTGTCTATTACATAATCACTGAAGAAAAAAATGTTATTTTTAACTACTTTTCATTAATTCTTTCTGCACTTTCCCTCCTCCTTTTTATGCTGGATACTCAGTTCGTATCACTCAGTCCCACACTACGGAGTCTATGTCTTTTACCTACCAACGTTCTTCTACCTCTGTCAGTATTGCCACTAAGCCTTCCAGTTCTCATGTATTTCTCAACTCTGATTCTGACTCAGAGGAAGAACCGTTGTCTTCCACACAAGTCCCTTCAGAACCTGACAGTCCAGGTGACATTCCTGAAAACCATTTAGTGATGGAATGCTGTTGCTTGAAGGCTAGCCCTCTAATTTTTCATTACTAACATTGAAAGCAGTTGAAATCAAAGAGAAATATGCTGCATGAGGAAAGGAGAGGCCCTTTATGTCTAATAGCCACTGCTTATAACCCTGATTAGGCACTGTTGGAGCTGTCTAGAGGTACATGCATGCAGCATGCACTTCCCCCATATCGGCAATTTCCACTCTTGCCATAAGAGCTACTGCTAAGAAAGTTAGGACTGCAAACTTGAATTGTTTTATTTAACTGAAACCTTCACTGATTGTTTAGTGAAGGAAAATTGTTAATTAGGAACAGAGAGTGGAACCCACTTGGAATCACCGGTATGACTTGTTTATTACACTATGTACTATTTCACACTCTTCAATAGTTTTGGAAAAAAAGGCTTATGTTGAGGTTTTGATTATGTTCAGATCTATTTAAATGTAATCATTTTAAATCTATTCATCATCTGACTCTTTTATCTTTAGTTAGTTAAGAGCTGTAGAGAAAAGCCACGGGTGGGGGTCCTCTAGAAAGAGCTGCTGATAAGGAAGTACTCTAAAATATTGTGTGTTATACATGTGCTTCTATATTGTGTCCTTTGTGAAACATACGAGATCTTAAGTTGTGCATTCAAAATAGCTCTTCAAGCCAGGGAACTAGAAATATTTCTAAACCAGGAGATTCTCTCTGGCCCCACTTCAGAAATCTATTGTTCAGCATGTGAACTTGCTATTTCCCTACATTTATCTACTGGCTGTCCAGGTGTGTGAACTTGTGTATAAATTCTCATTGCCAACTCTCCACACAGGACACTTCATTTATCATTTGCTTTTGCTTTAGCACTGCTTTTGTTGCTCAGTTAGGCAGTCTTTTTTTCTTCAGTGGCATATGAGGAGAGAGCATGCCCTTCCTAGCTTCGGTGTTGGTGTTGCCATGAGCCAGAGAAGTTATCAACTTGGAGCATTCAAAACTGATCTCTATCAGTTCCCTACAAAGTAGTCTATATGTTCCCTACAAAGTAGTAGATGCCTTTATGTTGATTCCCTGCTATTGTCATAACTGTTTCAGTGAACATTGGAAGGCTATTCTGAGATGCCAGACATCTGGAGACCCTATTTAGAAAGTTCACTTTAAAAAGTTGTTTTTCTTTTGTGGGATAGGAGGGGAGTATAGATAACCCTAGACTGGGAAAGCAATCCTAAATATATTAAAGTGGTGCTCAACTTTGTGGGCCCATTGTAGTATTTTGGATCAACAAATGGCAGTGCTTAAGAATAATGAACTCACTGACTCTTCTGGTGATAAAATACTTGGTCTAAGAAATTACTCTGCAGTAATGAAAAGCTGCTAGAATGAGATTTTCCAAGGGGAAAATGTTCATCCTTCAGCTATTGTAGACATAGCTTTTTACTTATATGATTCTCTATTTAGGGAAATGTCACCAGGTTGTGTGTATGCATACCAGCAACGTAGCATTTTTCTAAAATGTAAAAGGCATGAAGATGGTTGAATCATTCACTACTGCTGCTGCTACTAATATATTTCTTGCAACCAGGAGAACTGACACTTGAGAAACTCCAATGCTGAATTGTTCTGTTTGTGTATGTCCTGGAGAATTAGTGAAAGTATATTAGACTATGTGAACTTTTGCAAAACTGTTGGAAGAACAGTAGTTTGAAGCAGTGTGCTGAAGCATAGTGGAAAATGCAGACCAGTGAATTATGGCATTTCTAAATTGGACATGTATGATGCAGTAGTAGGGTACTGAAAAAGTAAAACTAAGAATAAAGTTTTGGTTAGAATATATTC
This sequence comes from Plestiodon gilberti rubricaudatus, assembly GCA_026170595.1. Lineage (NCBI taxonomy): Eukaryota > Metazoa > Chordata > Lepidosauria > Squamata > Scincidae > Plestiodon > Plestiodon gilberti. The sequence continues at coordinate 119,578,222 of JANXHW010000001.1, read as the reverse complement.
AAACATTTTCCATATTAAACATTTTATATCTCATCTTTCGGCCCTCAAGATAGTTCACAACAGAACAATAGAATAGCCACAAAAAGAAAATGCAAAAAATACAAAAGTGAAAACATAAGAGAACAACCATAAAAATAAAAACTTTACCAGCTAAGGAAAAGGAATAAACGCAGCAGGCAATCGAAACAGCTGAAATGTCTGGTGAAACAGAAATGTCTTCTCCAGACACCTAAAAGTGAGGGGACCAGGCTGGCCTCCAGGGCCTGAGGGCTGAAATAGGTTCTGTCCCCATGTCGCATCAAATCACAGTCTATTGGTGGGGGAACACAGAGCAGAGCCTTAGCTAAACACATTCATATGGAAGGAGAAAGTTAGTGTAATTTTATCTTTTAGCCATATACCAAAATAGATATACTGTGTGTGTTCTAATCTAGCTTGTGTTAAGTAGTCGCTTAACAAAACGTCTTTCAATATAACTTATTATGAAAAGTCAATTGGGAAAAAAAAAGTTCCCCTAATTTGGTCCCACAAATTAGTTTTTTAAAGTACAGTGTCTTCTCTCAGATTCAAAGCAACAAATTTTACATATTCGAAGGCTGGTGCTTTAGAGTAAGACCTGTATTCAAATTTATATTTGTGTTAGATCATATGGATTTTTTTTTATAGATTACTTAATTCTATCAGCAATGTGATACAGTAGCAAACAAATTATTTTTGTATTTTAACTGTGGTGCTTTCCATGATAAGACTTAAATTAAGGAAAGCTCAGGAAAGAAAACAAAAACATTTTCTTTAAACTGTACATGGAGTTAAAAACCAGGAGACTCAATCCTAGCTGCAAAGCTAAAGGGAATGGGCAAGTCAGAGTCCTAGAATACCTTAAATTGGATCAATCCATCTTGTTAGATCCAAATGAAGACGTGTGTGAGTGAATCCTCTCTAACTTGAGTGGCGGAGCACGTCGCACATTTATGATGATTTGGAAGTAAGGGCCACTGGTGCAGAGGACGGTAGATCTCACTCCACCAGACCCCACAGCCCCTGGTGGAGGTACATCCTACACTAGTCGGGGCAGGGGTGGGCGGGCAGGGGCAGCCAGAGGGGTGGCCATTGGTGAGCCCGGGCTGGGAGAGGGCGGAATATTGGTGGTGACTCCACCAATATCCTATGGCCCTTCCCAGCCCAGTTCAGCCTTACATGGCCTCCCCGGATATATGTCAGCTTCAGAGCTGGCATACATCCGAGGAGGCCCATAGGCCCTGAGCTTGCCAACACCTGGGGAAAGGGACGAACGTCCCCTTCTCCCAAGGTGCTCCCAGACTGCTCTGGGGCAGCCCGGGAACAGCATAGAATACAGGCCCTTTAGGCTAGCTGTGCATCTTTACGCTAGATTGCGCCGTAAGACTTTAAGATCTCACTATGGATAATGTTGTTCTTATATGTGTGCTGGATCAATTAATTCATAAGTAAAAAATATGGGGATGCTACTTAAGGGTCACTAAAGTTCCTGATTTTGTATTGAGTACGAACCCCTCAGTACATTCAGCAACAGAATTTGCATTACTGCAACTCTCTTTAAAATAATCTAAAGGTACAGCCACACAATAACTGTTAATGTCTGCAAAAAGGAAACTAAATGGATGGCAGCAAACACTGCCTTAAATAGCAATAAATGCTTTATATGTTTTTGCTGTGGGATGTAAAGCTTTTACTAATAGGAATGTGTTGTGACATAATTTTATGAATAGAACTTTGCTCGTTTTTCTTCTGAATTTCAGCTGCTTGAGATGCAGTATTAGTTTGTAGAGGGGGATTGTAGGTTAACATCGCTTTGAAAAGGCTGTTATTCTTAATGTGATATAATTTAAAGGGGAGGCTAAATATTTGTTCTAAATGTCTGTTCATTTCAATACTTTTCAGAGTCACGACTGGAAGGTTGGCTGTCTCTGCCTGCCCGAAACAATACAAAGAAATTTGGATGGGTTAAAAAGGTGAGAAATATAACATGGTTTGACATGGTTCTATGATGTGATGTGCAGCAACTTATGAACTTTGCCTTGCAGTGATCTAATATAGACTACTGATCTAATACAGACAAAAAAATACAGATTTCTCAAGATGTGTTGCTGCTACTACACAGTATGTAGTATGCTCAGCACACAGTATGCTCAGCACATGATCTCTGCCTATTGACAATCCTGAATGCTCTCCCACCAACTGCAGAGACAACTGAATAGAATAGAAATTGCACACACAAAAGCAAAAGACAAGCTGCTGCTTCCCATTCTCCATGGATCGTTTCTCCTCCCCAAGTATCTCTTTTTAGTGGATATTGTTCCCCTAAGAATTGGGAGGGGAAGAAGCAGAAGAATTTGGAATTCGCAGTAGACAGAGCTCTGGACTGCTTTCAAGTGATGAGTGCAATTTGTAGTGAGGCTCTAAGTAAACAAACCTGACAGTTACAAATTAATGAAACTATTTTTGCATCTAGAGGTATTTACAACTACAGATTGGGTTGAAGCATGTTTTGGGGGGAGTTTATATATTCAGCAACAAAACATTTATTTATTTGCAATTACAAGCCTATAGAAATAATCCATGGGGCAGGTGCTTTGTCCAATTGATATATACCTTATTCCAACTGATATATACCCTTTTAAAAATTACGTCAAAAGTAGTAGTTTACCCAAACAACTTTTTATGTAATTTCATTTTGTGTAAGAATAATCACACAATTATTCATCTGTGTAATTCATCTGTGGAACTCCTTGCCACAGGATGTGGTGATGGCACCTGGCCTAGATGCCTTTAAAAGGGGTTTGGATAGATTCATGGAGGAAAAGACCATCACAGGTTATAAGCCATAAGCAACCTCCTGGCTTTAGAAGTAGGTTTTCTCTGTGCCAGGTGCAGGGGAGTGGCAGCAGGAAACAGGTTATCTTGTTGTCTTGTGTGCTCCCTGAGGCATCTGGTGGGGCCACTGTGTGATACAGGAAGCTGGACTAGATGGGCCTTTGGCCTGATCCAGCAAGGCTCTTCTTATGTTCTTATGTTATGTAAAATTCTCATGTAAGACAGATGGCTTATATAAGTCAAAATGAAAATTTGTGACACAACTTATGTTTGTACCTTTTAACAGTACATTATTGTAAGCAGCAAGAAGATACTATTCTATCACAATGAGCAAGATAAAGAGCAATCAAACCCTTACATGGTCTTAGACATAGAGTAAGTATTGTTACGTGACTTAATTCATTATGTTAATATACATGTTATTCAGTCTTAAAGCTCTTGGAAAGAAAAAACATTTTGAGCCTGTAGAAAAACCATAAATTGTTTAAGGATGTGTCAGTGCTGTGTGGGTATTAACAGCTGATGATGTAAAAGTACAAGTAGAGAGTACACAGTAGCAGGGTAGGGTTAGTCAGTCCACAGTGCTTTCATTCCTCTTTGGCCATAGCTAAGAAAACAGATATACATTGCAATCCTGTGTAAGGATACACGGCTGGCCTAAAAGGCCGGCCGCTGTATCCTATGCCATTCCCAGGATGCACCGGGGTAGCCCGGGAGCACCTCGGGAGAATGGGACGTTCATCCCCTTCCTGGGTGGCTGCAAGCCCGGGGCATATGGGCCTCCTCAGATGTACACCAGGTCCAGACCTGGTGTACATTCAGGGAGGCCGTGTAAGGCCGACCTGGGCCGGGAAGGGGCTTAAGATATTGGCAGAGCACACCATTGATATCCCCACTCCCTCCCAGCCTGGGCTGGCCAATGGCCCTCCTCCCTTCCGGTTCTTTTTAAAAGATGAGCCTGAGATCTGGGGGGGGGGGGGTGCAAGTTCTGCACTGACAGCTTCACCATAGCAATGTGCTGATGGCCCACCAACTCAGGATGGGGATGGGTGCCCAATAAGTACTGTTTGACTATAGCTTGAGGTTTCTAAAGCAAATATACCCAGGATGTTACCCATTCAAGGTGCTTAATTCTATAAGCAACCCATGTTACCCATTCTATAAGCAACCCGTGTAAATAATACAGGTAAAGGTATCCCCTGCTCTAAAGCCAGTCGTGTCCGACTCTAGGGTGCGGTGCTCATCTCCGTTTCTAAGGCCGAAGAGCCAGCGCTGTCCAAAGATGCTTCCGTGGTCATGTGGCTGGCATGACTAATGGAACGCTGTTACCTTCCTGCTGCAGCGGTACCTATTTATCTACTTGCAATTTCTTGCTTTCGAACTGCTAGGTTGGCAGGAGTAAATAATATAGGGAAGGCATAAATAAATAAATAAAAAATAAACAGGTGCTAAAATCAGTGACGATATATGCAGCTGCTGGAGGTCTGTATAAGACGTGACTGCTTCCTCAAGCCATGTCAAGTATGGGAGTTCATGGGAAAATAGAGCATGATTCTAGGTCCAGGATAACAGAGAATGAGAGACATTGTTGATTACAACAAATTGAAAAATCAGCTATTGCAGAGCATGTGGCAATAACTGGGCATAGAATAGATTTTAAACAAACTCATGCATTATCTAACATTTGTAGGGTTGTTTTGTTTTTGTTGATAACCGCATAAAAACACAAAACGCCACATTTTCAAACAATTGGAATCAAATTACTAACTCTACTGGTTTGTGGAATGCATCTGATTGAAACAGATTATTTTCCTAGTTAGAAATAATTGAATAATTTGTTGTTTTTGCATTGAAGACTGCAATGTAATTATATTAAACCTATTGATGCATAAGAATTCACACCTGTGAATAAAAACACACCACATTTTGCATTTTAATTTAACAAATTAAAAAACACCATTTTCAAACACCTCTAACCATTAGCCATTACCACACTCGCATGTACAGAGAAGCTATTGAGATCCATAAACATCAGAACAATATGAATAGAAAAGAGGAGACGTTATGTGTGAACAATTCTTGGTTACCAGCTCTAAGGAATACAAGTATCCAGGGCTTTAAGACCAATAGAGATGGAATAGAACACTTGGGACTTTTAGTCCAACAAGTGAACTACTTGTTGGAGGCCAGCAACTGAGGATTGACAGTTGAAGAACAGTTACTCTTGCTTTTTACCAGCATTTGCAAGGTCTCTGTGACTTCAGGACAACTTGAAAGGCTACTTTGTATATCCTCCAACCTTTTGAGAATACAGTATCTGATTTCCTGGACCAAGTAGCTATATCATACCCAACTTCTGAATCTGGGTTGCAATTTTGCACTGTATCTACTTAACCAAATGTATGCAGATATATTTCATCTTTCCTTTCTCATAAACAAAGAGCATACATATCACATCCATTTCTTCTTACTAATTTATTTGGACTTGCCACCATTTGTTTTGAAAACTATGTAGGGGGGAAGAGTAATTTGTTTGCAGGTTTTAAAATGCACTGATTGCAGAATCCTTATTGGTAAAGCTTTAGAATAAGTTATGTATTTACATAGATACATTTAAATCTAAATTGTTTACTGTCTGAGCTGCACTGAAGTGATGTAAGTGGGAAAGCTTCCCCAGACTTCAGTAGTTCAGAAATGCTAACTTCATAGCATTTCATATTTTGCTTAGTTTTGTTATGTTTCTGCATTTGTTCTTCCATAGCAAGTTGTTCCACGTCCGACCAGTCACACAAACCGACGTGTACAGAGCAGATTCCAAAGATATTCCCAGGATTTTTCAGGTATACTCTTTTAAAATTGATATTTTAAAGGTTAAAAATTAAAGGGGTGGTGGTGAAGATGGCGTGCCATGTCTTGTGTAAATAGTTAGAATATGCTATTCTTCTGTTTTAAAATTATTTCTAAAGGATTGATGTTTCAGTGTAGCTTCTCTCAAACTCTACATTCTCAATGTTTGTTTGTCCTGATGATAATTTCTTACTCAAGAGAGAAACTGTTGAAGCCGCTCTGTAACTAAAATAAATCATATCAAACTTGTATAGCTTACTTATGTTTAAATAATGTTTGACATATATAATACAATATAAAATGCATTTTAAAAAGAGATGTGAACAAGCATATGTCAACAAACAAGTGTAGTTTGCTTATGTTTAGTTTTTTTATATGGACAGTTGGTTTTCCTTTTTCTTTAGCCAAAATAAGTTCTTGTATAAGCACTCTAGAATCACCTCCAATCACTTCCATCTATTTTTGTGGGAGCTGCAAGTAGAACTTGTCTTACTAAGGGGTGTGTGGAAAATGTTTTGTGTGTTTCTGGGCTAGTTCAGATGAGGTTCCAAGTGTATAGAGCCTTCACATTATCAAGAAGTGAAAAAGTCTACCCCAGGTATTAGGCATGCCTGTACCTCCTTAGGTTCAGTGAGATCTAGCATGTAAAGTTCAGTGCCCATAGGCCTGAACCACACAATTTTAACCTACAAATATGTGAGTACCCTGCTATGACAGAAAGCAAAACGAGGCTAGCTGAAGGAAATTTTTTGAACTTCTTGCTCCTACTAGGGGGAATCTGAGAACAGAGCAGCAGGGTGAGACTTCTTCCTGGGGTACTGGGTATGGCTGACTCAGGACCGTGGCAACAAGTTTCACTGTCCTGCCTGTGTCTATACCTCCCAAGGCAACTGATTGGAATTCCCCCACACTTGTGTTTCTAGTTGGGAGGAATGAGTGGCCTGAGTGTTAAGCAAGTCTTTGGAATGTTTGGCAGGCCGAGCTTTCCTATGTATGGGCTGGGGAAAACAACCCTTGGGGAAGAAAGGTGGGGTTAGACTCTGGCAGTTGCTTTGGCTCGCTTGAGCTGTAAACATGGATACCCACTTTCCTGAACAAGGGAAAGCTGAAGTAAATTCTGGCTTCCACCAAAAGTGAGAAATAGGGTTTAAAGTTGTAAGAGTTCATTTTTTGTTACTTTATCCCTGTGTGTGTGTCATAATGTATCTGTTTGGATTTTCAAGTGCCTTCTTTTAAAGTGCTTAACTGTAACTATTCTTTGAAATAAAGTTACATTATATAGATTGAGTTTATCTGAACTGTACAGTTTCGGGTTCATCTAAATCCGGCCTGGCCACTCACTGGCTGCTAACAGTTGAAATTATTATTTTTTATTAAGGTAAGGCTTAACGTCATTCCAGAGAGGGAAACCTAAAATCTGGTGTTGAGGCAGAGTACTCAAAGATCAGTCTCTCGGTGTCTTGGTGGGAAAGGGGCACGAGTAGATTGTGACACCTGCTTTTCTCCTCAAAAGATCAAAAAACGCATTTGTTTATAAAATCAGGCAGAACACTTTACATCTTATCTGAATTTCCATTCAGTCGTTCCTCTTTCTTCCAGGCTCCCCTCCCCCCGCCTTAGTTTGCTGTCTCTATCTTTGCCTCTACTTGCAACCATAATCAGTTATCGTCTTATAACTCCTGCTGGATGCATATCTCATAAGAACATAAGAATTGCCCTGCTGGATCAGGCCAAAGGCCCATCTAGTTCAGCTTCCTGTATCACACAGTGGCCCCACCAGATGCCTCAGGGAGCACAAGACAACAAGATACTTGTATCCTGTCACCACTCCCTTGTACCTGGCACAAAGAGGTCCTTAGTCTCCTTAGTCTCATCTTGTTTCCCTGATGAAGGCTGCCAGTATTGACAGCCAAAACGTTGGATTTTTGCATGTTATTGTAAAACTTAGTATTAAAAAATATTACATGGCTTCAGATCTCGAAATATTTTATTTCTCTGAACCCTTTGGCCATGAAAACCTACGGTTATATTACATAATCAGTTTGTTTGGGAAATATGCCTTGTATATCAAGGAAGGAAAATCTTGGAAGCTCTTGAGATTAGCAAAAAACCACCTCACTTACTGATGAACAGGCAGCAAGAATTGAATCTTGCCAATCGCATTTGGCTCCCTGTCATACGTAAACATCCTATGAAGGGACAGGCTCGCAATAATATAATAGCAGAAAATGCGAGTTGATACTATGTGACTGATAGACACCGGGTCTCTAAGTGAACAACAGCCCCAGGTCTAAAGGACAAAATTGCAAGCTATCACTTGCAGGAGTTTTTGCAGGATCGATCTCTTTGATTGACAGAGGAGTTCCAGAATGGTTTCCGTTCAACTGACAGCATGTTTCCCTAACTTCTGAAGTTCAAAACAACGAAGCAAGACGCCGAGAACTATAACATCTCTCATTCCTTTTTGGATTGCCCCAGAAGATGCGTCCAGATTAGGACACGAAACGTTGGGCTCACTTGTCCAGCCGTGGTTTCTTAATAATTTCTGTTTGTCCGGGAATACATCATTAAACCCAGATAAAATAGTCATTGTTTTTAAACCTCAGTCGGATTGCTGTGTTGTTTTTTTTACATAGATATGGCTGCGTTACCCGTACTACCTGTTTCTCTAACTATATCTGCTAGCCATGAAAGCTTTCGAATGAAAATGGTTCTTTCTGTTTGGTTGTAGATTCTGTATGATAATGAAGGAGAAAGTAAGAAGGAACAAGAATTTCCTGTAGAGTCTGTGGGGGAGAAGTCAAATTATATTTGCCACAAGGGACATGAATTCATACCTACCCTGTATCACTTTCCTACCAACTGTGAGGCTTGTATGAAGCCCTTGTGGCACATGTTCAAACCTCCTCCTGCTTTGGAATGCCGCCGCTGCCATATCAAATGTCATAAAGATCACATGGACAGAAAGGAAGAAATTATAGCACCATGCAAAGGTATCTAGCAAATAATTGTATTGTGTAACTGGTCTGGTCTGTTAAGACAGATAGTTGCAATTCTGTCTCATGAAGTACGACTATAGGGCTGCTTTTAACCAAAAAAAAATATTTTGGAGAGCGAGAAGAATATTCTGCCCCTATGTTTTCTTTGTAACTCAAAAGGTCTATTCTTCTGCTGTTGCTGAATATAATTGAGATAAAAGGATGTAATGATCAGAATCCATGCTGGGGTAACTTCCATATACCATATTGTCCCGAGTATAAGTATAAGAAGCACCTGATTATAAGACACACCCTTAAAGTTTGGTGCTATTAAAAAAATTAATTAAATCACTGGCATTAAATTTATGCCAGTGATTTAACGAACAGTGCAATCCTGTGCATGTCTACTCAGAAGCAAGTCCCACTGTTCTCAATGAAGCTTACTCTCAGGAAAGTGTGCACAGGGTTGCAGCCTAAACCATTCATTGCCTGGGGAGGGGGATGAAAGTGTATGTGATCTTGCTTTACAAAAGAATACAAAATCCAGCAGAACAGAGAACGAAAATTAGCAACTGATTACAGCCTGGAAAGGGTTACAGCCTAGAATGGGGAGAGGTATGTGTGCTCTTGTTTTAACAAACAAAAAGGATATACCTTAAGCCCTGCAGGGCAGAGAAGGAGCCATTATCTCCTCTAAAACCAAACAAACACTGAGCCTCTGCAAAGACATCTCAGCTGGCAGTGATAATCACTTGTCTTCTCTTAGCCCAGTCCCTTGCCACTTCTTCCAGCAATGTCCCACACTGTTCAAAGGCCCTCACTGCACAGCTGAGCAGCAGCAGTGAGTATTTTGCCACCCTTTCTCTGCTGAGCCTGGGGGAGGGGCAGCTGCAAACCCGAATTGCAACAGCCTGATTATAAGATGCACTCTTAGTTTAAAAACTTAAATTCGGGGGGAAAGTGAGTCTTATACTCAGGCCAATACGGTATGTAATTTTCAGGCATCTACATTCATGGAGTTTTTGAACTACTGATGTTCTCTTTCAAAGAACTCTTGTGTATTGTAGAAGAAGCTGGACTTTTGTTCTAGTGTGCACAGTCAGTTCACCCAGACTGCTAAAGGAAAGACACATTGGCCAATTTTTTTCCTGTATGGACTGAGAGTCCTAGAAGGCTCCCAGTACCCTCTGGCTGCATGTTGTAGGTGAAGTTTGGTGGCTAGCTTTCCATCAGGAACGTTTGTCTGCAACCATTGCTCTTCTAATTGAGGAACCTCAAGTAAGCTCCAGGCAATCCCAGGGGGGAAGTCCAAACAATAGTTTTTTTTAAAGATTTTCCTGTCATTTGACTGTTGGCAAGAATTTTCATCTTGTTAACTTTAGGGATGATCCCGTTGAAATTAAGTCTGCCTATCGATCCGGGCCCACTCCCAGGACCTGATCTGCCCACTCCCCACCCCTGTCACATTTGCAGCGAAAGTCAGTGAAGCGCTCACCTCGCTGCGCTATCACTGGCTTGTTTCCTCACTTGCTGCGCCCAGGAGGGCTTTGTTTACCCGCGCCCTTCCCCTCAGCGGCAGCGGCTAAACGGGGAACTGACAGGCCTCCCAGTATTCCACAGGCCATCACAGCTGCACAGCCTGAGTGAAAAGTTATTCGAGCACTCACTGCAACGGACACAAATGGTGATTTTTCACAAGAGCTCCAAGAGGTTTCTGTAGTGTCTATGAGCCAAATGTACTGTGTTGGAGTCCCTGTTACTTAAGATTTTAGCTCCCCCTATTGGGCAGTATAAAGTGGTGCACTTAAAAACAATTTAAAGGCACCATGTCAGACAAGGAATATAAATCTGCCTCTGATTCAGTTGGAGAGGGTACCTCTAGGGAGGACCTATTGGTAATGGCTCCAGAGGCGCAAAGACAGGTACTCTCTTGGACCACGTCCATGGTTCAAGAGGTGGTAGGTTCACAAACTAGTCAACAGACTAACACGAGGTCTGAGAGAGGACGTGTAGGTGATGTCACTGAAAAGGAAGCGGTGCAGGGTGATTAGTCCATCCTCTAAAGCGAGTTCATCCTCCTCATCAGAGTTTGAGGGTTTTGCCCCGTCTAGCAGTTCTTCCCTGGTTAAACAATCAAGGGATAAGGTGAAACTGCACAAGCAGGGTAAAAAGGTGGGAAGGCTTTTGCATCATGGCAGCAACAATCCATGCATTCTGACATGTTGACTTATATTTTAGTAAATTATGATATTTCGACTGCAAAGAATCTACTCCTGCTAGCCAATTCTACAGAGGAACAACAGAAGTGGGTGAGCCGTCTGGGGAAAAGAATTCCCAAGAAGCCTCCAACGCCAGACCCTTTTGCACGATCTTCTCCGAGAACTTCCATGAAGGTACAGCCAAGCCAGTCTATGAGACGGCCAAGCAAACAGCTTCCTCCAAATAAACCAAGGTAAAAAGTAACAAGTGACTGAGCTACATTGTTGCTTTTATATGACTATATTGCACAATTCACATAGACCAGTGGAACCTTTTTCATGCCATGACCTCAATAAAGAAATAAAGTTATCTTTTAAATGTACTGCTCTGCTGCTCTGTGTTAATGACATCTGGACAGCTCGCCGCTGTTGCTCACCTAGAAGAAGTCCACAGCAGGGGACGAAACATTGTGATTTTAACTTTAAGACTTAGGTCTTTTGTGTGTTTTAATGTGTATTTTAGCATGTTTTGATGTGTTTTTAAACGTATCTACCAGTTTTATTTTTATAAAATATTTTACATGGCATTGAAACCCATATACCCTATTTCAGTGTTTCTCAAACTATGGGTCGAGACCCACTTGGTGGGTCGAGACCTGATTTCTGGTGGGCCTTCAAAGAGTTGAGCTCCTGCAGTTTGCAAGATAACTGCTAATTGCCCTGCAAAGAGCTGAGCTCTTGCAGTTTGTAGGATTGTATAAATATAGGGAGATAAATGTTTGAACATCTTTTTTTTCTGGTGTTTTTTTTTCCAACTCTGTCAATGACAGGTAGTGAGGGCAGGTGAAGGCTGGGTCACATAACTAAGCCCCTCAAGCCTTGAGGCTATTCATTAGGGCTGCCTCATGAGAAATGGATTGAATTTTTCCAAATAAATAAATAAAATATTACTTGTAAATAAATAAATATATTCTCTTTCTTTCTACGTCACTTAAAAAAAAATCTCGTAAAGCTAGGTGGGTCCCAATACAGTGTCATTTTAAAAAGTGGGTCACGGTGCTAAACGTTTGGGAACCACTGCCCTATTTCGTTGAATGAATAAATAAAGTATGAGACTGGGGACACACCATTGATTCCGCCTCCCAGAACCTGATCCGCCCACTCCCCACCCCTGTTGCCCCCCTCGCCCTGGCACCAGCAGCTTTGTCAAGCTCACCCGGGCCACACCACCAGCGGCAGGATCATTCTGGAACAGGAGAGCTGAGCCACAGTTCCCTACCACCACCCCAGCAAATCAAAAGAGGGCAAGGGAGGAGGGGGATGAAATCCCTGTGGAAGCCCCCCCCCCCAGCAGGTTCTCCCCACCCCCAGTGGCCATTTTGGTTCCCATAAGTTGCCGCGACCCCACAAATGAGGCTTCGCAACCCCATTGGGGTCCCGACCCTAAGGTTGAAGAACAGTGACATGGACAATTTTAGATATTTGAATATCTCTGAAAGCAGTTGAAGGATTGCCGCCATTTCAGCACTATTTTTATGATTTGTACTAAAATGTATTTATTAGTTTGTCCTAAGAAGCGTTTGCCCTATCTATTGGATTCCTCTTTTCTAATCTTTTTGAAGGTATTCGGGGGAGGAAGTGGGGTGAAATGGTCTGCTGCAAACTGCAGGAGCTGACGGTCAAAATCCATGACTAAAGTCAAATCCATTTACTTGCAAAACGATAAAAGGTTATTATCGGTATTACATTTATGGAAGTGTTAAAGCAATGGGAGGCTTTGCTTTTAATGTTTTTTTCTTATTCCACACTAATTAGTGATGTGTCTTCTGCTAATGTCTTATTCTGCTAATTCTGCTAAAAAATCAGCAATTTTTAACCCATTAAATAATAGTGAGGGGAGCACATCCTTCCAGTATTTTAATATAAATTGTTTTGCTACAGTAAGGGCAGGCAAAGTATATTTCACTATTCTGCAGTTAATTTCTATGAAATTGGCAAAGTAATTCAAAAGAACACAAATATTTATTTTCTGTATTTATATACCACCTTTCTCATCATCAGATTTCTTATCAGATTTATTCAAGGTGGTTTACATAGGCAGGCTATCCTAGACCTGATAAGGATCTTTACAATGTTGTTCTACTCATATCTAGAACCTTCCATACTCCAGATGTTTCCCTTTCAAGTGTAGCCCTCCTGGCTTGTGTTCTGCACTTCCAGGCTTCACAGCTCACCCTTTGATGGTTGTCAAGATGTTATGTTTTGTCAACAAAACTGCTGCCATGTATTTATTTTTATTTAAAATATTTGGCTTGACTTTCCATTCAGACTGTGCTTCTGTTTCTGAGCAGGCTGGCTGCCAGCTTGTCTCTGACAAAAAGTCAAAACCTAGTCTCGGTTGTTTGCTGTTGGCACTGGAATTGCAATTAGTGCAAGATTTATAAGAATGGCATTTGTGGTTGTTTTTTTAGAGTGTAATTGTTTAAGGAACTTCAGAGTTTTACATGTATTTGTGGTGTAAGCCTCTCAACAGTCAGAGCTCAGTACAGGTATTTCTCTGTTGGTTGCATATCCAATTAGAAGTGCTGTTGTGAGTCAGTCAAAATCTTATATTAAGCCTGGAAAGTGATACGGAACCAAGGGGGACAATAGTGGAGCAATGTTGTTGAAGATGCTGTGCAAATGGGTAGGAACTGGGTAGATTGATCCAGAAATTGATCCAGTTTGAACTTTGGTGTTGAATAGAAAGATTAATGGGTGTTAGAAAAAGTTCTCTTTTGATATTGTAGAACTTGTGTTAACATTTTGCTGATTCTACTTAATGAAATATCTTTAGCAATCTGAAGCATTTTTATAATGTTCAGCAATAAGTCAATTATGTGACTACTCGATTACATGTTTGCTGAAAAGTATTAATAGTAGCGCTGTAGTGTTTTAGTTTATATGATGGGGTGTTGTGGTTTGGGGCCATGCAACACCTCCCCACTCTGTTTATCTGTGTGTCAGAGATGGAGATGTGATGACGTGCCAGAGTGGGATGCAGCTGCTTTGTTGACTGTCCAGGTTTGTCCCAGTTGGAACTCTATTTGAACCGATTTGGTTGCTAGGGGAGAGAATGGAGAGAGAGCCAAGGGGCCAGAGCCTGTGAGAAATTGAACTCTGCCCCTCCCCTCCCCATCAAGAGAGACAGAGCAACTGGGGATGGGGAACCCAGCAGCCTTTCAATCCCTTTCACCTTGTGCACACCTATCCCAGGGCCTTTTATAGGCTTCCGACTTTGGCCCAGGCAGAGAAGCTCTAGAAATTGTCAGTTCAGGCCTTGGAGGACTACTGGCATTTTTTAAATTCACTTTATTCGAAGCAGAGGTGAGGGTGGGTTGCTTAAAGTCAAGCAACCCCTCAAAGTGAGAAGGGCTTATAACATCAAGTTCTGACTCCCTGGCCGAAGCTCCATCTTTATCATTAAGAACATAAGAAGAGCCCTGCTAGATCAGGCCAAAGGCCCATCTAGTTCAGCTTCCTGTATCTCACAGTGGCCCACCAGATGCCTCAAGGAGCACACAAGACAACAAGATATATGTATCCTGTATCCATGTATACTTCTAAAACTAGGAGATTGTATATACTTTTTAGCACCGGGACCCATTTTTTAAAATGATACTTTATCGGGACCCACCTAGCTTAACGAGACTTAAAAAGGGGGGGGGGGTCTAGAAAGAAATATATTTATTTATTTACAAGTAATATTTTATTTATTTATTTGCAAAAAAACGCAATCCGTTTCTCATGAGGCAGCCCTAATGAATAGCCTCAAGCTGTTTCCAGGGTAATTAGCAGCTATCTTGCCAACTGCAGGAGCTCAGCTCTTTGAAGGGCAATTAGCAGCTATCTGGTTTTTGAACAGCCTCGGGGCTTGTGGCAATTACTTATCTGATCTTTCCATCACCTGGGACACACCAGAAATCAGGTCATGACCCACCAAGTGGGTCCCAACCCACAGTTTGAGAAACACTGGCATATACCCATCATGGCTTGTAACCTGTGATGGACTTCCTCCATAAATCTGTCCAACCCCCTTTAAAAGCCATCACCACATCCTGTGGCAAGGAGTTCCACATATTAATTATATGCTGGGCAAATAAATTTTCTTTTGTCTTTTCTACCATACCATATCATACCATAACCTTTATTGGCATAAACAAAGACACAAAGAATACAATACACAACAAAACATTTCAGAACAAACATAGACATCAAAGACCCCTAACAGCAGTTCACATTCCCTACCCACCCACATAGTCCACCATACCAACTCACCCCCATACTATCAGATTAGATCTCAGAACCCAAAAATGGAAGATTCCGTCGGATTTGAATTACTAGATTCATAAATTGGGCAACCAGACAAGTAAACAATCTTTCAGAACCTCCACATATACAGGATTTTTTGCTCATCCGACCAACCAGAGTGAGAGGACAAAAGATCATCTAGGTACCGCCTACGCAGTTCACTATCTATTACAATAAAGCACCATGTGAAGTAAAGATTCTGGTTCATCCCTGCCACATATACAAACTCAAATTGGAGGCTATCCCGCCAAAACGGCCAGATAGGTTTGAAGGCACCACATTACACCTGGCCAAAGTCAGAGCCCAGCGCTCCAGTGGCTGGTCCAAAAAATCAAAGTAATTGGCACATTTGAGAAAATGTAAAGGCAGCTGAAAAAACAGAGGTGAACAGGTTTTATTGGCCTCATCATATAAGAGCTGAAGCTCCATATCTAGCAGCCTGTTTTTAAGTATATCAACAGCCCGCGCTGGTTCCAGGGATCCTAACAAATCAGAGGAAAGCCCCATCCTCTTGATTTTATCCAAGAACAGGGATAGTCCAAGGGGCAAACTGAATCATGGAGGAGCGCGTATAGTAAAGGGTCCCGACCTGAACTAAAGCAAATCCTAGTCCAGAATTTGATGAACCTGACCCATGCCACAATCTCGAGTCTATGTTGCCCAGTTTCGAGACATAGAGCTACGTATGGAACACATTGCGGCACCCCCAGAACCTTATATAAGTAAGTTGATTGGACCCTTTCCACTGAATTATTATAAGCTATTACCCACAAAGGTATCCGAAACATCAGTTGGGCCACTGACTTGGCATTAAAAACCTTTAACACTGGTGGAATAGCTGAGTTCCCCCACATATAGCCAAACCACACAATAGCTTGTGCCGAGAGCTTGGCAGCACTAACCATTGCGGCTCGGTGAGTTGTCCAAAGATTTTTATAGTGCATGTGGACCCCCAGATATTTAAAAGTCTTAACCTGCTGGATTTTATTGCCTCCGAAAGACCAGTTACGTGGCACCCATGCTCTACCAAACACCAATATTTTTGACTTTTCAAAATTTAAGGATGAGTTGTTCTTTGTTAGATACTCCAAGCACCCACTGATTAATCTCCTTAGACCAATTCTAGTCTGTGAGAGTAGAACCATGTCATCTGCATAAAGCAGCACTGGCAGCGGTGTCAAACTAAGTTTGGGACAGTGGGCATCAAGATTTTGTAATGACGGAGCTAAATCATTCACAAAAAGATTGAAAAGGAAAGGTGCCAACACACAGCCCTGTTTGACCCCGCTGTTCGAGGGGATGTTGTGAGATAGATCTTGCAATGAAGTTTTTTATCTGGCATGTGGTACCATTATGTAGTTTTTGTACCAGCCATATTAGTCTCCTATCTAATCCAGACTGATGCAATTTGTGCCAGAGTAACTCTCTATTGATGGAATTGAAGGCATCCCTAAGGTCTAAAAAAGCAGCATAGAGATGCGACTTCCTCTGTTTAACATATTTATAGGCTAAATGGGAGAGTATCAGGCAGTGATCCAAAATGGACTTCCCTGTTCTGAAGCCAGCCTGTTCGGCTCCCAAGATGTTAGACTCATTTAGCCAATCTTGAAGTTTAGATCGCAGATGATTTCCATACATCTTCCCTAAAATAGATAGCAGACTTATTGGTCGGTAATTGGCTGGACAATA
Source organism: Plestiodon gilberti rubricaudatus (assembly GCA_026170595.1). Lineage (NCBI taxonomy): Eukaryota > Metazoa > Chordata > Lepidosauria > Squamata > Scincidae > Plestiodon > Plestiodon gilberti. The sequence goes on along the minus strand of JANXHW010000001.1, from coordinate 119,561,307 downwards.
TTTATCTCCTTTTTTTTAATAAATGGGTATAACTGTTGCCTGTGTCCATGCTCTAGGCATAACCCCATGTCTGTATACAGCTGTAAATAACTTTGCCAAAAGGGGGGCCCACCAGTCAGGGTCAGACTTAAATAACTCAGAAGGTGCCAAATCTGGGCCTGAGGCTTTACCTGCCTTCAATTGACTAATCAATTGCTTAATCTCAATAGATGTAACTGGTGGCCATACTGGAATATCCACCAGAAGGGGAGCCACCTCTGAAACTCTGGGCCTACAGTTATCATAGAAAATTGCTTCAAAATATTCCTCCCAAGACCGAGTTGGAATCTGTGTTAGCACATTTGCATGACTGGAGAAAAAGCCATTCACTATCTCCCAGAAACGTTTATTGTTAGAGTCAACGGCCCTAGTGATATCTGACCAATTCCTCTTTTGATGCTGTCGGTAAACTCCTATAATTGCCTCTTTAAGTTGGAGTTTGAGGTCAAAATATGCACGGGGGGGGGATCCTCAAGGCTCCCGATGTCCTATAATCCTTATACACCTTTCGCAATTCTAGCTTTAGACAGGACCTATCCAGCCTTACATGCTGGTTAGATCGCTGGGATGGTTTCTGAACGGCAGTTTGCCCCAGCGCCTCAACTACATTGTGGAGCAAATTCTCGAAGACTGGAATATTATTGCCAATGTCCTTAGTAGATAGCCACTGGGAACAGTGTTGTTGAGTTGCATCCACCTTAGTTAGCTGGGCAAACCTGTATGCCATGCTAGAATCCCACTTAAGTCTCAGTACTGGCAAATTAGGCATGGAGGAAGGTGCACTAGTTACATAAGGGCAACTGGTCTCCAGGGCAATGTCACAATGTAAAGGCAAATGATCGCTCATTTCCAAGTCTCCCACCTGAAAACCAGAAATATATGGAAGAGCTTTTGTTGTTGTTGTTCAGTCGTTAAGTCGTGTCCGACCCTTCGTGATCCCATGAACCATATCCCGCCAGGCCTTCCTGTCCTCCACTATCTTCCTGAGTTCGCTCATTTTCATGTTCGTTGCATCGGTGATGCTGTCTAACCATCTCATCCTTGGCCTTCCCCTTCTCCTTTTGCCTTCAATCTTTCCCAGCATCAGAGTCTTCTCCAGAGAGTCCTCTCTTCGCATTAGGTGGCCAAAATATTTGAGTTTCAGCCTTAGTACCTGTCCTTCCAGGGAACAGTCAGGCTTGATTTCATTTAGAATTGACTGATTTGATCTCCTAGCAGTCCAAGGGACTCTCAGGAGTCTTCTCCAGCACCACAGTTCAAAAGCATCTATTCTTCGGCGCTCAGCCTTCCTTATGGTCCAACTCTCGCAACCATACATTGCTACTGGGAACACCATCGCCCTGACTATACGAACTTTTGTTGGCATGGTGATATCTCTGCTTTTTATTATGCTGTCTAAGTTTGCCATAGCTTTCCTTCCAAGGAGTAAGCGTCTTTTAATTTCATGGCTGCTGTCTCCGTCTGCAGTGATCTTGGAACCCAGAAAAGTAAAATCTGTTACTGCTTCCATTTCTGCTCCTTCTATTTGCCAGGAATTGATGGGACCCGATGCCATGATCTTAGTTTTATTAATGTTGAGTTTCAAGCCAACTTTTGCACTCTCCTCTTTCACCCTCATCAAGAGGCTCTTTAGTTCTTCTTCACTTTCTGCCATTAGGGTGGTATCGTCTGCATATCTGAGGTTGTTGATATTTCTCCCGGCAATCTTGATTCCGGCTTGTGATTCATTCAGCCCTGCATTTCTCATAATGTACTCTGCATATAAGTTAAATAAGCAGGGTGACAATATACAGCCTTGCCGTACTCCCTTCCCAATTTTCCCTTCCCAATATACAGCCTTGCCGTACTCCCTTCCAATCCCAGTTGTTCCATGGCCGGTTCGAACTGTTGCTTCTTGACCCGCATACAGGTTTCTCAGGAGACAGGTAAGGTGGTCTGGTACCCCCATCTCTTTAAGAATTTGCCACAGTTTGTTGTGATCCACACAATCAAAGGCTTTTGCATAGTCAATGAAGCAGAAGTAGGTGTTTTTTTGGAACTCTCGTGCTTTCTCCATGATCCAGCGCATGTTGGCAATTTGATCTCTAGTTCCTCTGCCTCTTCGAAACCCAGCTTGTACGTCCAGTAGTTCTCGGTCCACGTACTGCTGAAGCCTAGCTTGTAGGATTTTGAGCATAACCTTGCTAGCATGTGAAATGAGTGCAATTGTACGGTAGTTTGAACACTCTTTGGCACTGCCCGTCTTTGGAATTGGAATGTAAACTGACCTTTTCCAATCCTTTGGCCACTGCTGAGTTTTCCAAATTTGTTGGCATATTGAGTGCAGCACTTTCACAGCATCATCATTTAGGATTTTAAGTAGCTCAGCTGGGATATTATCATCTCCACTAGCTTTGTTGTTAGTAATGCTACCTAAGGCCCACTTGACTTCACTCTCTAGGATGTCCGGCTCTGGGTCAGTGACCACACTAGCGTGGTCATCAGGAACATTCAGATCTTTCTTGTATAGTTCTTCTGTGTATTCTTGCCATCTCTTCTTAATCTCTTCTGCTTCTGTTAGGTCCTTGCCTTTTTTGGAAGAGCTAGGGATCGATATATAATCAATTACACTAGATCCCTGTACCACATTATAGGTGAATTCACCCTCAGCATCAACCCCTGCTAGACCATTAAGCCAGATTAGATCTCTGTGTAAACACAGTTGAGCCAAAAGGAGACCCGCTGCATTTGTTATTTGGTCTTTGGAGCACCACCCTAAGTTACAAAAATGCGGGAGCAGGGCCTCATCAGCCAAGTCTCCAGCACGTTGGAATGTATCTCCCCCTCCCCACACCCTGGCATTTAGATCTCCAGCTAATATTAAGAAATCCTGTGGGAATCTAAAAATGAGGTTGTCAATCACTTGATTTAGATAATCCCATTGGTTTTCTCTTGCCAGTTGGGATCTAACCGGGGGCATATATACATTGACCACCAAAAGATTTTTGTCTTTAATTCTAATTCTTGAGGCTATAGTTTTGCAGGTCCCATCTGAAATAAAAACTAAATCAGAGGCAAATAGAACTGACACATTGCTAGGCCACCAGAGGGACGTCCCTTCAATCTGTTTTGGTGTGCAGGAAGCAAGTAGGCATTATACCCATCTAACTGGATGGATTGAGTAGCCCAAGTTTCTTGTACCAAAATAACCTCATGTCCCCTGAGAAAACCAATAAAGTCCGGATCAACTAACTTATTAAACCATCCAGCTATGTTCCAAGATACCGACTTAACCCCTAGACCAGATATAGGAGAAAAAGGAGGTAAGCGTCAGTTCTCAGAGTTGGTCTCGGGGGGCACAGTAGTAGCCAAATCCATCTCTGAAGCACCCTGTGTTGTAACTTCTAAACACCCAGAGGAATGTGGCAGTACTGGTAATACTACATCTTGCAGACCAAGGTCTGATTCTGCAGGGACTTTGCAGGAATTACTAGTCTGTTGATGAACCACAGCTGGAACTTCAAACTGCCTAAGTTCTGAAGGAGCAGGGGATGTAAGGGTTGGTGCGTAGAGTCTCTCCGCAGCACACTGAGGCGTCATTCCAAATGAAAGGGGGAGCAGAAGAAGACATAGGCCGGTCTCTGGTCTCGCCAATCACTTCAAAAGGACGTCCAGGAGGGTTTCAAGCCTCAGCGATATTTTGAAGAAGCTCAGATCTAACTTTATCAAGAGCGGAAAGAATCTTCTGTTGTTCTGCCTGTGATAAATTTTTTGCAGCTGAAATTGTGCCTTCCACTATTTTCTCTCCTTCAGGATCCAAGTGCATTAGTAGATCTTCAGTGGTTGTTTTGGGGGTAATTTGGGGGGCTGTTCTGCTGGCCATAGCAAACATTGAACTGTTTGTATTTTGGTAGGTGATCTCACAGATACAGAAAGCGTCCATTCCCTGGGCCACCCCCACGGCCAGCTGAGCGTCCAACGCTTGATGGAATTCTGGGGGGGTTGAAAGGCCCTCCGAGGGGCAATTCCCACATATTCCATTAGACTCCCCCCTGGGTAGCACAGTGGGCCACACTGTTACCAAAATTGCCTTCGTTATTGTGGGGAATAGCTTTAAATATGGCAATTTGGTATGCGCTGGCATCTTGATGCCTGTGTATACCAGAGTTCAGCTACAGAATTCCGTTTTAAATAATACTGAGGACACACATGGGTTGTTTTCCAATATTTACTAGATAGTTATTCATACATATGCAACAATTCAATCACACCCACAGCATACAGATCTAGGAACTTAGGTAGAAGGTAGTACAGAGGTTTAGCAGGTTTCCTTGATTTGCACATAGGTGATATTTACCATTCCTGGAGAGTTGACCTTGGCTGCAATGCTGTATAGGAGTAAGGGTAGTAATGGCACAAGCCAGCAGTGAATGAAAAGGAGGAAAGAAACAAATTGGCTCTGAACTGGTCAGGCTCAGAAGTCTGTAGAGTGGCTGAGAAGGAGTGGGGGAAGGGGAAGAGGGGGGTTGGTGCAAGAGGGCACGCCGAGAAGAAGAGTTCAGGAGGCAAGGGTCAAGAGAGAGCAGGCTGGCAACCTGCCTTTTTATGCATACGCAAAGAGGAGGAGTTGGTGGCTCTTACGCTGAAAAAGGAAGTGCCTTATTTGGGCTGGCAGTACACCTTTAGACACACACACTGGGGGCAGGGGAGGAGGGTAGATGACTTCCATTGTTGCAGGAAATGTGGATTTGGCCCTCCCAGGGCCAGACGTTGGTATCTCCTTATGTTTTGTGGATTCTCTTCTTCCTGGCAGACTAGCCACTTCACAAGTCTTTAGGGCTGTGCCTGGAGAGGGGGAAGAGAATGGAATGTGCCTACATGCTTGGGAGCCTTTTGGGTTCATGGTGTCAGAAATGCTGAATGCTGATCAGATTCTTCCCTCATGGCCTGGCTGGGGAAATCTTTTACAGCATGGCTTACACGTCCAGGTTTGAGACATGGCCATCGCGTTCTTCCTTGATGCATGACCAGGACTCGCATGTCATTGGCATCAAACATATTTTCAAAGTCTCTTGGCAACATTCTCATTTTAAAAAGTCATGGGGCAACAGCACAGCAATAGGATGTTTTAAATCTGCTAAGGCCTTTTCTAGGCAAAGAGTCATCTTTTCCATCCCAGTTGTCTCCTTTTCAAGCAATATTTCTAAGGATGGTAGTGGATCATGAGTCAGCAGTTGCTCCCTCACCTGTGGAGGATTTGCTGCAGCCATCTTATCAGCTGTCTGGGAAGCCAGGCAGAAATTTGTCTGCATTAACCTTGGAAGTAACACAGCTTTCGTTTTCTGCTCCCTTACAAGCAGTGGTTTTGATTTGGTATCTGAAAACACTCTTTTGGCTGTTATTTGAAAGAGGTTCAAAAAACGACCCATTCGAAGCAACATTAAGGGAATAGTGGAGGTAGAAAACATTAGATGTAGCCTTGATTTATGAAAAATATCAGGAAGATGTTCAAAACATTCTAAATCAATATGATTAATCTCAGTATGAAGTAATTTGCTTAGGGAAAGTCGCCCAGAATACTTGTTTAGCCACCGGCCTCTGTTGACTGCAATATGCCCGATCTCTAAAACAATTTGGTTCACTTGAAGGAGACGTGTATTAGTATCAGAAGGCACAGAGTATACTGCCTTACACTCTGGATCTTTCAAACCTGAAAGAGCAATCTGGTCTTCCGGCAGAAGCCTTGAAGTCTGAGAATTTATGGGAGGGCTTATCTGAACTGGATGAGTTAGCCGTTCCTGTAATGCTTCAATTTGCTGAGAAATAAGTCTTAAGTTTTTGGAAGGTTGCCAGAGCTGTTCTGTCTGAGGCAATGCAATGCTCACCCATTAAAATCAGGAGTTGTGTATTATAATCTTCAACACCCCGACATCTTTTTGTAATAAATCAGTGCCATGAGAGGCACCTGACGGGGAGGGGGGTCACCTTGAAGGTTCAGCTCATGTCGGGCCCCATTGTTCACTTTATTAAGAGAGCTGTTGCCTCTCTCTGTCCCCTCCAAAATAGAGTTACTCTCCAGAACTGTGAAATTATTAACGTGATTTGGAAAAGCACTCATTGCATCCGTCCAGGTTGTCAGTTGATCAAGACGTAGCTGCTTCGGGGCCTTTGGAGTCTTGATAGGGGAGCCGCTCAAGGCTCATTGTCTTTTCTTCTTCCTGCCCATAATTGCAGTCCAGAGCAATCCACAGCAATCCTCTAAAAAAAAACCCCCACTCCTGGTGGTTTTAAATACACTTGAACCTAACCAGCAGGATCCTCCGTTACCACTTATCTAAAAACAAGCAAATTCACCACTTTGTTGTGGCTATAAATCAGATTTAAAAAACACTATCGCAGAGCTCCTAAATACACGTCTCTGCTAATGAGCGGCCATCTTAGATCCTTTGTCTTTTCTAACTCTCCCGCTATTCAGTTTTAGTGGATGTCCCCTGGTTCTGGTGTTGTGCGAGAAGAAAAAGAGCATTCCTCTATCCATCCCCATGCATAATCTTATGTCTCAATCATGTCCCTCCTCAGGGGGGACTTATTTCTAGACTGAAGTGCCCCAAACGCTGTAGCTGTTCCTCATTAGGGAGGTGCTCCAGCCCGCTAATCATTTTGGTCACTTTGGTCACACCTTTTCCAGTTCCACTATATCCTTTTTGAGATGTGATGACCAGAACTTTACGCAATTTGATTAATTAGATTACTATATTTAAAATCTTTTGACCAATTAAAAAGGAGACTTCAGTTAAAGAAGCATAAACAAAGAAAGCAAAAAGTCAGTGTTCTTTAAAATACTATGAATACATAGTTGTCATCTTAGAAGAACATTTATTTCTGTGTGTGAGAGAAGGGTGAGCATGTCTTCTAAGATTTCAGCTGTGACATTTATGAACTTCCCCAAATAAGACCACCAGGATCAAGTGCACCTAGCCCTTGTTGGGTCCCCCCAACAAGCACATTCAGATCCCCAAATTATCTGTCAAGGTCTCTAATAAAACACTGAGCTATGAAAGACGTGGAAGCAACAAAAATAATTCATGTTGCTTTTGCCTGATCCACAGCCCAACATAGTTTGAGTCCCTTATTTCTGACCAAGTTTGGGTATTACAAACTGTCTTGTAATTACAGGAACAATCCTTGGGCTCACACACACACACACACACTTCCTCTTTTGTGGGAAACCAGCAGTTGGCATTATTTCTGATCTAGCCTGCTTTTTTAAAATTCAGTATTGTTTGTTCATATGCAAACATTCAGTTTAATTAACTGCCATATGATTAATGATTAATCAACTAATAGTTAGATATAATTGCAGACTCTCACGACGTGACCATATTTTTGAGTTAAAAACCCACATATTTCCGGGTAAGACTACGTCGTTTATAAATTATTTATTACAAAGACAAGATGTTAGCAGTAACTTAACGTTTCACCCCTGACATTCGGGGCATCATCAGAAGAATAACACTGTAGGACAGACCCTCAATAGAAACTCCTACTATTCCATCTAACTGACATCAGGTGTCAGTTAGGAGGGGAGGGGGGAGAGAAGGGGAGGAGAGAGGAGGAGACATAGGTAAAGCCACCAACATTCCATTCCACATAAGGAAGCCTCATATACATACATCTATTGATCAAAAAATAAACAAATAAAGCCCCTAAGATTCAAACACAAGCAGATGCAAGAGCTCTCACATTAATACCAATATACTGCAACACTCCCTAATCAACTCTTACTCTTAATTTGCAGATCTTTCAAAACTGGTAACCAGCTGCTACTAACTTTCAGAGACTCCTCCTTCTTGTTAACTGAGTGAATATGTTTGTAAATTTCTATGGCTTCTCTGTGAAGTCTGGGGAGATACTGGCTGGTCTTAACTATAACCTTAGCCTGATCGAATTTGACGTCATGGTTGTGTTCTAAGGCATGTTCAACCAAGGCTGATTTTTCTTTCTGTTTCAGTTTAAGGTAACGCTGATGTTCAACTAATAGTTATTTAAGCAACTGACAGCCCTCCTTTAATAGAATTTTCCCTCTTAAATCAAGACATTGTTGATTATTTTCTTAGACTGTCAGTTGCAGTAATTTTATTTTGTTTCAGACATTGTTTTTTTTTCATTGTGTTTCATTATTATTTTTTTTTGAAGTATCAAATTGAAGGTGACATCTGAGAATGAGAGCTCGAGAGCTCTTCTTTATACTCTGCGGTGGAACTTTCCAGCAGCATGTCCTTATTTGGTTATAGCTATCATTGGTCCAGGTGTTCTCCTCAGGTTTAATTGAAAGCTTTAACTGAAATAACTGTCACTCTGAAAAGGGCGGGAAATACCTCCAGCTGTTTGATCCCTTTAGACCTGCTTACTCCTCTGGGCACAGTTTTATTTCCCCATGTTACATACTGCTGGCAAAACAATAACTTTATACTTTACAGTCGAAGTTTAGCAATACAGTCGGACTTGGCTATCCGCGGGGGATCCGTTCCATAAGTTTTCTACAATGTTTCTTGTAGCTACTGAGCTTTCACTCCTCTTTCATGATGTTCAATACCTTTCCTTTCATAGGGTGCATAGGGGAGAAATGCATATTGCTGTGTTGCCAGCCATATTACTAAAGTTTTTAATAGACTGTGGCTCAAACTATAACCTCCTTTTGCAGATTGCTTGATTTGGCATGTAAAGACTGGGATTGGTCACTTGCTGATGTTGATTTTGATGATATTGATGTTTTTGATGACGGTGAAAGCGATGATGATGATGATGACGATGTATTTGTTCTGAAGAGGTAAATAGGGTGAATTTCCATAGGAAGAATGCATTTGCTTTTTTAAAGTAAAGCATGCTGTTTTGGATTTTTCCTGGCAAAAGAAGCATGTGAGCTCAATTTCCTTCAAAAGCAATTTTATGACTTTAACAAAAGTTTGACGTGCATCTGAGTTTTGAAGTACTGTACCTTGAAATTGTGGTTTTCAAAATCCATATTTCCAGTTGTTTGTCATAACATGCTTTTTAAGTTTATATTGCTAACTTTTGAGACGAGTCAAATAATTTTTTGACTTTTTAAACAATCGAACTTGTGGTTTGTTCCTTCTTTGTATATGTTACTGTAACCTGAAACATGTGCAGCAACATATATCTCTTTTAAAGTTTGGTGTAGCTTTTCTTTTAGCTAGTGACTTGCATATTGCTTTTCTTGATAGTGCTGTGAAATCTTAATATGACTTGGCTTTCTTTGCAGTGGTGTGTTCCCCCCCCCCCCAAATTCTTTTGTGAAAAGCAGCACAATCCTATACATGTTTACCTAGAAGTCCCAGTATGTTCAATGGGACTTACAGGTAAGTGTGCATAGAATTGCAGCTGAAGTTGCTTTGCCAAATACATTGAGGTGCAAGTCGGAAGGAACTAATTCTGTATTTCACTAAGTAAAGGCCCCTTGAACTTGAAGAGGAAAAGTTGGAGAGCCACTCCCTTCTCCTTTGCCCTTTCCTGCATCTATCATTGAGGCCATCACTTGAGTCCAGTGTTTCCCAATCCTTTTCGACGTGTGGCTCCCTTGACCATTGGCAACCATTGGCCGCAGCTCCCCATTACATTATGTTGATGCCTGCCAATTGGCATTGCAATGTTTTTCGAGAGGGTGGCACTCCACAGCTCCCCTGGATGATTACCGTGGCTCCCCTGGGAGCCACGCCTCCCAGTTTGGGAACCACTACCTGAGTCTGTTTTTCCAAATCTGGCCCTGTCTCCTGTATTCCCAAATCATGGCTGCCTTTGCCATGAGGAATGACTTTTTCCCTTCCACACAAAACAAAACCCAGTAGTATGCATTGTCCCATTCCTGACAACTCTCATGTTCCCTTTAGGAGGGGCAGTGTATCACCAATGGGATTCTGGGTGGTTCTGGTCAGGGTACCCGGCATCAGGGATGATGGGTATGCTTCAGCTCATACTGTCTCTTTCCCAAGCAAGCATACATGGTGTAAACCCCCCATCCAGGTCCTGGTTGGAAGAGTGCTTTGATGTATATTGATGAAAGTGGGCATGTCATGTGCTTGATGATGCTTTATTTCAGATTTGCGTATGTTAAACCAGTGGTATCTGCTTTGTGGTTTGCAGGCCATAAAATGAATGTCACTGCTTCTAAACAAATTTATATCACAAATAACCAGATCTTTCTCTCTTTTTCAGCTAACTGCCTTCTGTGAATGCAGTGATTGTTGAAGGTGATTTTCTTCCAATAAATATAAGACTGAAACATCGTATCCCAAAATTTATGAGAAATATATATATATGTTCCTGAAAGACAGTTATATATAAATATATATATCAGAGGTTTACAAGGAGGTGTGTGTTTTTGCTGCAATACAACTTACTAATAATTCCAATGTTGTTGCTGTTTTTAGTATAACCCCGCTGGATGACTGATCAAATCAGTCAACCCATCTTTTACCACTGGTGCATTAGCGCACCATAAATAAGAAATGGGGGGGGTCTTAAAAAATTCCCCCACCAAAAACCTGAATTTCTTACTGTTAACAGTTCAAAAATGGACCTTTTCAGAACTACAGTTTTATGACTGTCTAGCCATGTCATCATATGAAAGAAGAGGGCACAAGTTAGTGATTTTGGGAGCCTCTCCCACAATATTTTGCCTCATTCATACACCCCCACAATGAAATAAAAGTTGGAACTTCAGCATCTTTTTTAGGCCAGGAGTTTGCCTTTGTCAGTGAGCTGAATTGAAAGCTTTCAGTGACACATAAATGTCTCTAATCACCTTTTGAAGGCGGTGGTGGTGCGCAAACGCATCTAATTGATATGGAGGAGTCAAATTCAGTCATATTCAGTCATATTTCTCACTTTCTGCTGGTTATTATGCACATATAACTATGTGGAACATAATGTAATTACAGGTAAAGTTTCAGCCATTGCCTTGAGTCATTCAGTCAGTAGGTGATTCACACCTCTGTTCCGATGAAAGATTAGTCAGCTAGTGAGTTATTAAAAGCTTCAGGACTGCTAAAATGAGTCACACTGGCAGCCCAATCCTGTGTAAGGTTACACGGCTGGCCTAAAGGGCAGGCTGCTGTATCCTAAGCTTTTTCCTGGGCCACAGCATCGCAGCCTGGAAACATCTTGGGAGAAGGGTTCATCCCCTTCCCCAAGTGTAGGGCTGCCTGAGGCCTATGGGCCGCCTCGGATGTACGCCAGCTCTGAACTGGGCTGGGAATGGGCAGAGGATATCAGTGGAGCGCACCACCGATATCCCCGCACTCTCCTAAGCCAGCCAATGGCCACCCCTCTGGCTGCCCCTGCCCGCCCGCCCCTGCCCCGACTAGTGCAGGATGTACCTCCACCAGGGGCTGCAGGGTCTGGAGAGCGGTGGAGTGAGGGCTGCCGGCCTCTGCACCGGAAGCCCTTACCCACGAGTCGTCAAACGTGTTTTACGGCATGTTTGCGACGGTTTAGAGCAGCGGAGTGCATGCTTCATCGCTCTAATGCAGGATTGCACCGTGAAAGTCTTTCAGGGACAGAAGCACAAAGACTGGTTTCAGTTATGATTCTAAGCATTTCAGGACCCTCAAATTATAAGCATATAGGGACTCTAAAGACCAGCAAGATCAGCACCATGCAAACATCTTTGCTGGATTTTTTCCCCCTTGACTGACTGGCTTCAGCCATTAAGTAATTTCTTCTCTTCCCCCCCCCCCCAGGTCTTTTTTCACTGATAAGCTGTGGCTTTGCAGGTTTTTATATCTTGTGTGAATTGCTTCAGTCAGTACATAGGTATCTCACAACTCTTTTGTCCCCTGATTGAGCTCTGCAAAATCGCCTGAGGCGACATTCCTTCTCAGAACAACTTTTTAAAAAATGCCACGGAATCTCTGTCAGGAAAAACAGCTAAATCAGCTGTCTGTTTTGCAGAAAAAAACAGGAGTTTTCCTGTGACTGCAGATACTCAGAGGGTGAGAGCAGTTAATTAGCTGGGTCTGCTCTCAGCGCACTGTAAAAAATAGGGTTTTCCCCCCAAGGTGGTTTTTTTTTTTTCTGCAATGAGTCTCAGACAAGCACAACTGAACTTTGAGGTACAAACAGCCATTATGTGCTTGACAGTCCTTAGGTACTTGACAGCTCTATTGTCAGCTGCTTGACAGATTAGATAAGAAGGCACTTTAAGAAAAATCCCTTTCCAGGACTTGTAAAATGAATCTGTCTAACACAGACAGATTTTGGTTATTATAACAGGCATTTCTGTACCCTGAAATTACAGGGAGGGACTCCTCCATATTTCACCACCATCAAATATAGGCAACCTTCCATATTTCAGCACCTTGGACAGAATTGAGTATTTACTGAAGATTTATGCTTCCATAATGCCAATTTACAGGGTGCTCAAAATGGAGTGTGTGTGTTTTACTTAAAGAGTTCTGTCTTCAGCTTCAGAGGGTGCTGGTATATCATTAGTTGGTTCTCTTCTCAGGCTGCAGAATGAAGTTCAGCAAGGTTTGCAGCAGATCGGCTCTATATGATACACTGCTTTTTTTCTCAAGCTACATCCAAGGTATTCAAAGGTCAAGAAGGTACCCCCTCCTTGAGGCTTGTTTTACTGGAGATATGTATCTCTAGATGCTTAGAAGGTGAGCAAAGGTAATTAGCTGGCTCTCTTCTCAGGCTCCTGCAACATTGAAGCCCGTAACAGACCACGCGAATTCCGGCACCGAGGCAAGCGAGCGAGGCTGGCCGTTCTCCTCCGCGCTCTGAGCTTGTCTGTAAGAGTGTCTTCCTGCAAATAGTCCCTCCTTTTGTCCCGCCTTCTTAAGAAAGCGCAGCTGTGATTGGCTAAGCACAAGTGCGCTCCGATTGGCCGAAAACCTTGCAGTCTCGCTGTGAACTGTCTAGTGCCCCAGCGACCTTTCCTCCACGAAGCTCCGCGAAGCCGCCCCCTCAAACATGGGCCAGAAACATTTTCGATCGTGCCAGAAATCGGAAGATCGCATCTGCTCCGCTCGCTTCCGCTATGGTAACCAGACACCTCCGCACAGCTCGACAAAGCTCCTTGGGCGTCTGGAACGCGCCGGAATTTGTGCGGTCTGTTACGGGCTTGAGGCTGAGCTTTTGCAGCCAGCTCAATGTAAAATATAGGTATTTTCCCCTGAAGCTGTTTACAGGGTATTCAAAGTTCAAGGACGCCTCTCCTGAGGCCATGCTCTGCAAGATTTTGCAACAGCTAGAGCTGTGTGCTCAGTAAAAAAGAAAATGGTTTGGGGTTTTGAGATTTTCTTGGGTGAGGTCAGGTTCTGAATATGATTTACATAAGAATATAATGTCAGAACCCTGGGCAATTCCACACACACACAAAAAAAGACTCCCACACCATGGGTGCACAAATGCACCACTTCTGTCTCAGGTATATGGAAACACCTTGAAATTTTTCTTAAGACATTTCTCTTTTTAGAGGTCCCCTGAAAATGTTGCAAAAACGCAACATTTTAAATGGTGCACAAACGCACCCTTGGTAGAAGATGGGAATGGTTGATAATAGTACAAGGATGCTTTTACCTTCTGTTCAACAAAATCTCACTTGGAAAGATCTACACTACATTTCACAAAAGGAACGGAACAAGCAGGAAAATGTGAAGAATCCCATCCCTCATTCAGCTTTTTAGAGAACTGCCACCAGCAAATTTTACTAGAAGACAGGACACGGGAGGATTTATCATACAGATGAAGACTGCATCTTAAAGAAGTAACCCTTAATTGTGTGTGTGTGTGTGTGTGTGTGTGTGTGTGTGTGTGTGTGTGTGTGTGTGTGTGGTGTATATATGTATATTGTACTGTAATGCTGCAAGAGGGTTTTAAAACGGAACTTTCCACTTTATTTTTATACATATTATTCATATACCATTAACTGCAGTTGCAACTATGCACTTGTATAAAGCCATACTGTTGAAGCTTATATCATTCATACCTGTATATTGAATGCTGCATGTCTGTGTTCAGCAGCTAAGTAGAATAAGAAGTTCCAAGTATATGTTTGTTTAGTTACTTCTTCCTGGGCAGTTCTGTTTTACCATCCCTGAATGCCTTAAGTTAATTTATATTCCCTTAAATTTTATGCCCATTCTAGATATTTAAGGGGAGGGAAGGATGCAGAGGTTTGTCCACTCTTAGGATACAATTTTGCTTTGTGGCAAAACAATATAGTACACTGTGTTTACATATAATAGCTTCTATCCATGTCAGTCTCTTCTGAATGTAAATCTCATGGGTTTGGAAGCAGAGGAGGGGGATCAGTTTAACATTGATTCAGATCACCATGAACTGGTCAGATTAGAGCTGCTAGGTAGCTATCAAGCAGGGATATAACTTCCCATCCAACCCTTTCTACAAACCTCAACCTTGACTTATACCCTTACTAAGTGCTACTACACTTCATTCTGCCTTTCTTTTTTTTGCATACTTATCCTTGGTGTGTGTTTTTTATTTTTGGAAAAGTACCTATTAACTATTTTTACATTTTCATTGCACAGTATCTAAGAACTGTCACAGACCGTTAAGGACTGAAACATACTGTAGATGTATCTGAGACTTTTTGGATCCTGTTCTCTTAGCACATAGCTTTAGGAATAGGAAGATGATTTCAGTTGTGTGTTTTTGAGAACATGTAGCTGGGAGGAAAAGGCCTTGGAGGCACTTAAGAGTTTTTTTTTTTAATTTTAATTTTGTACAAAATATAATTTATGTGAGCTCATTCATGCCATGTCCATAATTTATCCCAGAAAATGCATGATTTATACAACTACAGTATGCTATAATGTTAAACATGTTGGCAGTAAAAAAAGAAATATTATAGCTTTTTCCTTGGTCTCTTTTTTCCTTGCGTATACATATATATGCATATATATGTTGTGTGATAGTGTGCTCTTGAAATACAAAAACTAACATTTAAGTGAAGGAAATGAGACATTTCATTAAGAGGTTTTCTATAGTAATAGGAACTAGGTATTTTAAAGGACAAGGATTAGTTTAAAAATGACCACCATAAAAATTGGACTTTGGCCCGGTAGACTCCCATCAGGCACAATTCACTGAGCAAGACTCCTGTGCAAATCCCATTTGCTTCAACAGGGCTTGTATGTAAGAGTAGTATGCAGTAAATTTGAACTCTTGGCACACTGGGATAATCTCCCATTGAAATCCTATTGAACAGGAATGTATTTCAGTGGGTCTTGCAATAGGAGACAATCCCAGTGGACTGGACCTAACAAGCACCTCTTTCTAATAATACACTGTGTCTTACCCACAATATATTCAGTTACACTGTTTATACACACTTGGTCTAAAAAAAAAAGCTGTGCATTCCACAAATTGTACCATATCGATGACACAGCAAAGGAGTATTTATCATTTTGCCTTTTTGCTTTAAGAGTTGGAATACAACCTACTTTAAGCAATGCATATTTTGCATACAAGAATTATTTTTTAAACATGTATACAATAAAAACTGTTTCTATTCTTTGAAGGCATACATATTTTATATAAATGTTATTTGTGAGAAGTTCTGAATTGGAAATATATATATATATATATTTTTAAATAAACTATTTGAGTAAGATAAAAGAATTCCTGATGTTGGCAACTTGAAATCATTTTAGGATTTAGAATGACAAAGATGGTTTTCATATGGTTATTGGGAAAATGCATTTTATTTAGCACTTGGAAGCTTGCTGGAAAGATGTTCCCTGTATTTTAAAACTAGAACTTTATGTAGCACTTTTGAGAGATGAAGAAGAAACATCTGGCATCGATCCCTGCTCGTCGCAGAGAAGTTTTAAGCAATCATTGTTTCCCGTGAATAGCATAAGTTTGGCAGAAGAATTAAAGATCATGGATAGATGTGCATTAATCTCACATACAGTACCAGTATTGCACCTATCAGGAAACAATGGGCCCTTCCAAAGGTTGAAGGAGAGATCTGCCAGATCTGACCAGTAAGAAAAATAGGCTGTAGTTCAACAAAACGTTTCAGGACAGGTGGGCCAAGTCCTCTTTCCTAATCAGCAGAGCCATAGAGCTCCAGCATAAAACAGCTTTTAGGCTGCAATCCTGACCATATTTTAAAAGTAAATCCCATTGGACTCAGTGGGATTAACTTTTTAGTAATTATTCATAGGAATGGTCTTTTCATCTTTTGCCAACGCATCATATCCTTTGCCTTTGTGTCTGATTTGGGATCCTACTCACTGATGGATACTTGAACCCTGTCTAAAGGTGTCAGGGTCAAGAGAGGGGCTACCACATGCTGATCCAGGGCAGTAGCACCTAGTGGTTAGCACACCCACTCCCTTCCCGTTCCCTTCTCTCCCCTGTTTGGGCACATAGCTGAATGGGGAAATATCTTGGTAGATTGAATCTGCTGCCATCAGCCCAGGAGATCAGGCAAAGCCCCCCTCCTAGAAAAATACTGAACCTCAGGGTTCTCTCACAGTAGCACCTGCAGAGCAGGGAGACATGACAATCCACTGTACTACCCATACCAGAGGCTAGGAAGTCTCAACTATTGTAAAAGGTTTATTAACAGTCTAATAAAAGAAAACAGAGATAACAAAATCAAATGAACAAGAAAAAAGAGTAAGGAGAATTGAATTTGGCAGAAAAAAGGTTATCACCAGCAAAGATATTGGCTGCCAACAGAAGGCGCTAAAGTGCTGTGGAACCTCATGTGTATGCTTTAACTCAGGGCTGCTGCCACGGAAGTTCAATGTACTTTATACAATGTTCAATCTTTATGGCACAGCTAGAAGGAGACAACTCCCAAAATAAGATAAAATGCAAACAATTTCTTGACTAAATAACTTATCTGATTTTACCCGGATGATGGATACACCAACCCTTGCCCTCGCCTTCTCTGCGAGCGGCTGGTGGGTTCCTCTCTGATTGGCCGGAGGAAGGAGAAAGAGAGAGAGAGCTTCCGGCCTGGAACTGTTTTCTTCATTGGCTGGAATGTCATATATTACTTCACCCCTTGTAACTGGTTGAACCAGTTTGATGGCCTTTTGTGTACAATCTAATCTGCATTTCGTTCCCTTCTGTCTGGCAGCTGCTGTAATTTGCATCCCAGCTCTGAATGACAGAGTCTGGTGCTAGTGAGTTTAGCATGCTCCCAACATAGGGTAATTGACAAAATAGACACACAGAACCAAAAATACATAGAAAGGAATAGAAACACGCATAAAATATGCTGATTTTATGACAAAATGTACCAAGAGTGGTTCCCTGCTTAGAGACATTTTCAAGACCAACACTCTCTCCCATCTGACTCTGGTCTAGTTCTGAAGTTGATATTTGAAGGATCTGCTCTACAATTATTTCAATTCAATTTATGCCATGCTCTTTCATTATTCTAGTGTTGGGATACAAAGTATCAGATCCATGAGTTTGAGAATCCATGAGACTCTTTGCCAATCATCCTGGGCTATGCTCTGCCTTAAGGGTGTATCGGAGGACTTGCAGGTTTTTTTCAGATTTAATCACAATAGTCCACTGATGCGACAGCATTGGACTCTGAGGTTTTAAAAAGAGCATGCTTGCTAAACTGAGGTCAAATATTAGTATAAAAATCTGTCAGTCCTTCACCATGACTTGTTACCATAAATAAAAAAGTATGGGGTTTCTGCTCCAAGCAGTTCTGAGTCACACTGACTGTTTAGATATTTTCCAGTGTGTGGTGTTCAACCTGATTTTAGGATAGAGATTGCCTTGGTAACTCTGGTACATCCCAAATTAGGTTGAACACAACTATGCTTTGGAAGACAGATGGGGAGTACAACTCTATTCTTCTGGACCTCTCAGCAGCTTCTGATACCATTAACAATGGCATCCTTCTGGGGCGCCTCTCAAAGGTGGGACTAGGCACACAGCAATGGCGCTGATGGCTCCAGTCTGTCCTGAGGGGATACTATTGGGAAGTGGTGTTGGGGGACAACTGAAGGTCCAAGGGAAGCAGTGACAGTCATGAATCAGTGTTTTGGAAGCGATTCAGGTCTGAATGAGGATAAACACATAAACTTATTCTGGAGGTAGTCTGTGGGTGTAACTGTCACTGCAGATGGAGGTATGCAAACTGAATGGGATGGAATTGCACTTCCTCTGAAGGAACAGATATGTAAACCGGAGGTACACCTGGATCTAGTGTTGACCATGGACAATTGGGTCTCTTCAGTTGCCAGGAATGCTTTTTCAAGCTTCAGCTGATATACTGACAACCCCATCTAGAGAAGACTAAGCTGGCCCCAATTGTACATATGCTAATTGCAGCCAAGGTAAATTACTGTATTGTGCTGTATGTGGGGCTGCCATTGAAGACGGCATTCTCTCCTTTCACTGTATAAAATGTCTTCTGTTCTTTAAAATTGTTGTTTCTAAAGCTGCTTTGGGTCTATGAGGGAGGGGAAAGCAGGATATTTATGATGATGATGCAGCATTGGTAGATGTATCATCCTCACCAAGGTATATTAAATAGGGAATACAGGTAAAGCCCTGATCTACGGATCTGCTACAGTCCCCCCACGCCCATTACCTTTCTGTATTTTCATAGAACTGGCAAGCTTACCAAAGCAAGCTTCCTGATTCCTTTTTAACAGAGCCTCTCTAGCATTCAGGCTGCTTGCCTGCTTCATCACTATAAGCAGCACACTGCTTATAGCATTTTGGAATTACAGGTTCAATTATCCAACTCTGTGGTGGTTTTGGAGTGGGCAGTCTTTACTGAGAAGCACATACTCTTAGCTGACAGGCAAGGCTTATTAACAAGTACACTGCCACACTTATTAACAAGTACAGGTGGAGGGACTTCCCCCTTATGTTGCTTGTATCCGAATGGTTAAGCTTCTGAACTAAAATTCAAGCATCATGTTTCTTTTCTGGGAGAGCAGCACTATTTGAGGCAAAGATTCAGCCCAATTGGTTTATTGTGTACCCTGGCGCCAAAGCTTGTGGAAAACAGAGATCCTAAGAAGATGGTCTGTTCATCCCCTAACTCAGCTTCTTATGTTATTTACTGTATTTATATACCATCTTTCTGACTCTGCCAAGAACATAGAACACAATTGTTCCAGGCCACTGAGGGGCTTTCCAGGTTAACATTTGCTGTTTTACCAGGAGCTGCTGAGGAGAGCTCCCTGGTCTGGGGCATTTCCTCACGGCACACAGGTCTTCCAGAAGCTGGGGGAGGGGGCTGTCCCAACAGTTAGGCCCTTGCTGTGTGAGAAAAGCACCTTTAATGACATCGACTTATCTCGCACGTTGTCCATTTTATTTTTACACATACATGACTGTAACTGCAGTAGCAGTTGGTGTCAGAACTGGTCTAGTGACAGTTGGTGTGACAGTTAGGAACTACCTGATTCAAATTTCACCTGCTCATTCAAGAAAGGGCACCTTTTGAAGTGATGGTTCTCCTATTTATCAGGCAATGAACTGTTCATATTAATCCCAGCATAACAGAACTTCCAGTGGAAGTTGCCTCCCTTATATATGTTCTTAGATTGTGACAGGAACCAGGTCATGTTTTTCTTAGCTACATAAACCAGTTAGTTTTTTGTTGACAAGCAGCATATTGATATTCTCAATGTCTTAGCCCCTTCAACAAGTATTTATAGCATAGGTTTCCATTTGATCAGTCTGTTGCTACCTATCTCACTTTCCTAACAGGGAGTTCAGAATGGCATCATATGGCACAGATTTGCATGTGATTTGCTCACCTTGGCCAAGTGAAGACTTTATCTTGGCTCTTTGTGGGACAAGTACCAGAACTGAACAGAGTACATGAACATGCCATGCTAGCGCCAAGGCTACACACACTTTCCTGGGAGCAGGAAACTGAATACAGTGGGATTTACAGTGTTATCCTATGCATGTTTATTCAGAAGGAAGTTGATTAGGCCATAACCAGTTTTAGAGAATAAGCTTGTTTGTAATCCTGCCAACCTAGCAGTTCCAAAGCCTGTCGATGCGAGTAGATAAATAGATACCGCTTGTGGGAAGGTAAACAGCGCTCCATGTTCCAGCTGCATGCTACGTGCTGCGGCAAGGAGAGTCACGCTGGCCATATGACCACGGAGGTGTCTTCGGACAACTCTGGCTCTTCGGCTTTGAAATGGAGATGAGCACCACACCCTAGAGTCGGACATGACTGGACTTAATTGTCAGGGGTCACCTTTACCTTTTTAATCTTGGCTAGGATAGATCCTGATGTAGATCATCTGGACATTAACAGCAGCAATGTGAGCATTAACAGCAGCAATGTGAGCATGAACAAATGGTATGAAAGAAAGTGTCAGGCTTTTTTGCAAATACAGGTCTATCATATAATAGGCATAGCATTCAATATAAAACTTTATTTGCCCCATGGAGTCCTAACAGTAAAACATTGTGGCTTGCTTTAAAAGGTTATAAATGCATTACAAAAAGTTGGTACAAAAATGAACATTCTCCTTGTTACTTTTAGCTGTTCCACTCAAAATAAGTAGGAGCTGCTGGTTTACGGCCCAATCCTATTCGGGTCTTATGCCACCAGAATGAACTTTCTAGCACTGTAAGGCCTTTTACAGCTGCTGCAAAACACGATACGCCAGTGAGCACAGCCTAGCCACCACCGCAAGCGGCTGGAGGATGCCTGCTAGCTCCAGTAAATCAGTGCAGGGGTTGAGAGGGAGGTGAGGGTGGGCAGTGAGGAGGGAGGATCGGGGCTGGAAAGGGGGTGGTTTCGGCGGCAGCAGCACATACTGAAACCTAACCCCCTTCTTGGCATTGATCCCCTGACCTGGGTCCATGCAGGCTTGTGCCAGCACTACAGCTGGTGCAGGTCCATGTTGTAGACTCAGCAGGCCATCATGGGCTTATCTTGGGGCAAGGGAACAAATGTTCCCTTACCCCAAGGAGGCGTCCAGGTACCGAATCTCCCCTACAAGATACAGCATGCACTACATAGACACAGCTGCATTGCCGCACAGGGAGTTTTGTTGGATTGGGCTGCCAGTGACATGCTTGGAATGCTACCAATTGTCATGTTTGAAATATCTTTCAAAACCTAACTCTGATCTAACATTTTTCACTTTGAAGGCCAGGCCTATTGCTTCATCAGTATGGAACTGTGACATAATCTTGATGAGTCTCCCTCATTTTTCATATATAGGTTAATACTTGGATACAACCACCCCATAGCTGCACAAATGTTGGTAGCAGTGTACACCTTATGAAACCAATCCCAGCAGCAGCTCTCCACGACAGCCAGTGTGACCAATGTTTACAAATGGGATAGCTATTCTTGAAGCACATGAATCTGAACTGAGAACAAAGACTAATATGGCTTGATGTTCAGAGAGTTTCTTATACTAAACACTTCTGCAAGAAGGATGTATCATTAACTATACTCTTATTTCAACAGGAAACAAACTCAACTTATTTCAACTCAACAAATTGTCTTGAAACAGCTGGACCTAAAGCATGCCTAGCCCATCTCTCTCTGGTATAGGCATCAACAACACAGATGTAAAGAATCAGCAAGCATCAATGTCTATATAGTGCAAGCTATGAGTGGATTTATAACTGTGCTATAGTTCAGTGAATGTTTGGGGGAGAAGTACGCAATGGCAACTAAAATAATTATGGATGCTGAAGCGTCCATATAGTGGGGGAATAATAGACTTAAGGCATTGGAAATGATAGTATTGGAATATGACATAGGGGACAAGTTGTCAGCATAGCGATAGCAATAAGAATGGTTATTGACGGAAAGCGTCAAATTGAGTTCTGAAGTTGATCAAATACCACATAAAGAACCACCTATTAAGTGGGTACCATCAAACTACTGTCCATTCATTCAAATTTCTTAAAAAACAGTATGCCCATCAAGTATTTGCATTCGAGGAACCTATGGAATTTTGCTTCAAATATGGCCTTTGGTCTAGACTTCAATGGCGTCCTCTTAAATGGAATGCTAGGTTGATGGTGTGTTGGACCTCAACAGTCTCTTGTGTTTGTTCCAGATATTTAAAATAGACAAAAAAGCTTCCACCTTAGTCAGTCTTCTCAGCTGACTTTCTGTAACGCAGTATAGTTGCTATGACCCATACATTAAGAGCCAACATGACTATGAAACGGACAAGAACTGAAACAAGAATTAAAACATGTTTAGTTAACCAAGCTGTATTGTTTTTACAGTCTCTGAAAACATACACGTCTACTATAAAACCACAAACACCTAATAACACAATGCTTATTCAAATATATGGCAATCCTAAATTCTGTGTTCCTTTGCTCACATCATACAAGGGAAGTCCGCATATGTGCACGTGGCTTTTAACAAATGTAAATATAGGTGACCCATTGGGGTTGCTTGTTTTAATTATCTATTAATTATTTTAATGTATATGTTATTTTAATGTTGTAAGCCGCCTTGAGTGCCCTGCCGGGAGAAAGGCAGGATACAAATTCTTTAAATAAATAAATAAATACTTGAACAGAAGCAACATGAGACAGCAGGGATATGCAACCAGATGCGCATTAGTCCTGATGTACAGCTAAATGCAAAGAATCCAATGCAGTCTGCATTTGCAACTGTGGGGTGTGCCTTCAAATGGATGACTTCA
The DNA here is from genome assembly GCA_026170595.1 of Plestiodon gilberti rubricaudatus. Lineage (NCBI taxonomy): Eukaryota > Metazoa > Chordata > Lepidosauria > Squamata > Scincidae > Plestiodon > Plestiodon gilberti. The sequence continues at coordinate 119,538,592 of JANXHW010000001.1, read as the reverse complement.
CATCCATCTTGCAAATACTTAACCCCGTTTTCCTACACGAATAAATTACTTAAAACCCTCATATAGCTCAATTCATATTCAGAGTATTTACAGTCAAACTTCCATGATAGCCAGTCTATTCCCCCTACACATCCATTTTTAAGAACACAACGGAACAGATACCAAGTCAGAAGTGCCTCAAACCATTCCAAAAATATTTCCCCTTGATATGTCCTTAAGAAACATGTTGAAAAGCGATATATTTATTATTAATTATTATTATTATTATTATTATTAAATTGTGATGACAGACACTTTCAAAATTCCATTTTTTCTTCCAAATAGCAGCAGTTGTCTACACCAAACTAAATACTGTTACTTCTAGAGAGTCAATGGTACCAAAAATATGTAACTTGGTTAGATCAAGTAGGCAAGCTAGATCTCAGGTACTTCAAGGCTGATTACAAATGCAAACTGGAGTGATTCAATGTTTGTAATCAACCCTGGTGGTTTTCTCATCAATTCTCCTTCTGTTCTGACCCTGAATTACAGAAGTCTGATCTCAAAAGTTTGCTCTTCTCTCTTTCACCAACAAAAATGTGAACCAGAGAGCGTCTTTCCCTTATTTTGTTCCTCTGTCAGTTTCTGTCAGTTACTTTTATGTAATCTGGTAGCATAAAGCCACTGCAATACTGCATCCAATGGAAATGCAGCAGTGTAACCTTGCTCAATACTTAAATACAGGTGCGGCCCCCATATCCGTGGATCCACTATCCATGGATCCACTTATCCGTGGTTCCCCACCCGCCCCCGCGTGCCCATTACCTTTATCTTCATAAAAGAACGTGTCTTTATCAGAACGCTATAAGCATGCAAGCTTACAGCGGCAGGCAGGCACCCTGCACAATAGAGGAAGGCAGAACAGAATGTTTACAGGAAGCAGGCCTGCTTCCTGTAAATGTTCGGTTCTAGGTCTCTCTATCGTGCAGGCTGCCTGCCTGCCGCTTGTTGCTATAAGCTTGCATGCTTATAGTGATAAAGGAAGGTAATGGGTGCATGGGGAGGGCTTCCGGGGGTACGGAGATAGCGTTGCCCGACAAATACCGAGGTCACACTGTACCCTCATTCAAATTATTCTTAGTAGAACAAATTAACGTTACACACACATGAAGATCATCAAGCTATTCTTTGGTTTGCCATAGTATAAATTAAGTGAATAGATGAAAGCAATACATTACCTGTAACATCATTTGTGGTCATTAATGTTGTAAATATTCTTGCTGTAATTAAGAGAGAGAGAGAGAGAGAGAGAGAGAGAGAGAGAGAGTTAGCATACTTCAAATATCCAAAAGTAGCACTTTCCATGCAAATTATGTTTCATGTGGCCAGTTGCCCCAAGATAACAAGGCTACTGATTTGCATGTCTGCTTTACTCAAGTACTGTAGAACAAATCGGTATAGAGATGCGCGCACGCACGCACGCACACACACACACACACACCCTTTTGCTCCTCTTGAAAGCTTTCACATTTCTTCCTCCTTATTTGTCTTGACATTTTGTTGGCATCTGTCCCAGCCAGAGATAAACTTTGCCCATTGTGTGGAGAGTTAATACTGTTTCTAACATAACATCCAGCTCTGGTGAAAGGCAGGTAACAACCACAAAGCAGTGTGACCATTAATGTTTTCTCTGGGTAGAGATGCGAGGAATCACCTGAGAACCCTCACTAGTCTGGCAAATCCTTGACCTTACCTTGAACACCTTAGGTGAAGCAAGAACCTCCACCTTTATCTCAGAGTTTTGCTATAGACAATTTTTGGAGTCAATCCTGTTTTAGTCATGATAGCTCTGACTTAAAGTAATGCCTGCCATAATGTGGGGGATATGTTACTGGAAAGTTGACCAATGTGTGGAAGAGCACTATAGGGGGCAGCGGTAAAGATAAGGCAGGAAACTGGCACTGATTGACCCTGCCCAGAATGCTACAATGCTATTGGCTATAATAGCTGTCAATCGTGCCAGGACAAAGAACACTGTAACAAATCAGTACTAAAGGAAGCTGCATTATGGGAGATATTACAGTAGTTCACATAACAGGTTGGATTAATTCTGAAATGTTAAAAAAGCATTTGCTAATTAATATAAGTTGTCATTTAGGGTTGCATCCCAACTATGCAGTGATGTTCGTCTTGGCTTACACAAATTACCTTTGACTCAAAAGGACCAGAGATTTTTTGGTATGTAGTACAGTACTCTGAATGAAATAGGACAGTTAACTTTCCACTGATAGATCCATCAACTAAACATTAGTAGATTAATTAAGGGAGACAATTTTCAGTGGCAGGACTTCAAAGTTAAAGGCACAGATTCCAGTTTTCTTGAGGCTATTTAGATTCTGGTATAGTACTCCTTCCAATAAAATTCTAACACAAGGAAACACAGAGAAAAGAAAGGGAAAAGCACATCTCTAGGAGAGAGATACACCTGTAGCCCTTTAGTGGTTCTGGTGTTGGAATAGACCTGGAAGATCCAGGTTCAAATCCCCACTCAGCCATGAAGCTTCCTGGGTGACCTTGGGCCAGTCACAATCTCTCAGCCTAATCTACCTCACAGGGGTCTTATGAGGAATCAAAAGGAAGAAAGGAACCACGTACACCACCCTGAGCTCCTCGGAGGAAGGATGGTATAAAAATGTGAAAAAATAAATAAGAACTCCGATATGCTTCAAGATACTCCCAATTTTCTTTTCAGGTGTTTGGGGACCCAGGTTTATGGTATATTGCCTTCTCATTAAGCATGTGGTGTGATGGTAGGTTGGGATAGATAGCTGAACTGTGATTTCAAGAAAGGCAGCTAAATATTCTCAAACAGGCTGAATCCATGCATTTTTTGTTTGGATGAAAAAGTGGCCCAACACACAATGCAACGGGCAATGTTTTAATAGAAACATTTAGGTCACATTCTGTTTTGCATTTAGATATACATTACATGACACTGTGTTGTATCCAAAGAACGTCACAATGACTAGCACCAAGTGAATCAATGAGACAAGTTAGCTGTGGCTAATTTCATTTGGACAAACAGCCCAATCCTATCCATGCCTATTAGAAGTAAGTCCCACTATAGTTGATAGGGCTTGCTCCCAGGTACCGGTAAGTGTGGATAGGATTGCAGCTTTAGTCATGACTAGCTTTCTTCGGATACAATCTGCTAGAATCAAGTTAAACCTTTCTTAACATTAAGGAAAAGAAGTGGAGCACACTGCTTACTTGCACAGGTGTATACAGCTAGACCCCAAGTCAAGGCACTCACTTGTCCGGAATCTCTAGTCTGCCAGAGACACTGGAGCTGAGCAAACTTGCTTGCTGCACTGACTAGAGTACTCAGGTTCTGCAGAGAAGTGAGAGAAAAAGCACAACTGTTAAAGCTGAGAACAGCCAGATGGATGATGAAGGGTAAAGGCTCCGCAATAGAGTACATATTTTGCATATACTGTACATAAGTGGCTGCCTTATATTGAGTCAGGCCGGCCGATGATCCATTAGGCTAGTATTGTCTTGCACACTGACTGGCAGCAGCTTTCAGTGATTTCAGGTGGGGTCTTTCCCAGATCTGGGTGTGAGCTTCCACATGAAAAGTGTATGTTTGAGGCTGTATATCTATGTAGAAAGATCTTGGCGACTAGGGCTGAAAGAGGCTTCTCTCTGAAACCTTGAAGAGCTGTTGTCAATCAGGGGAGACAGTACTGAACGAGATAAACCAATGGCATGAGTTGAGCATGGCAGCTCCTTAGGAGTTAAACTCAACCATTCCACACTTTTGCGGATAGAGAGGATGCTTTTTTTAGCATTTTACAAGCAAACCGTATTTCAAATATGAACAGCTTAAACACTGCCACTATGCCACTCATCTCATGCAATCTTCTGCTTAAATGAAATTAGCGATATATTAGTGCAGTCTTGTCTCTGTGGGGCATATGTTCTGCAAAAGTTGAATGCTGCACAAAAACAGCGCTGTTTAGAGAACATTGTTTCCTATGAAGCCGGAAACTTGGGCAGAGACGTAGCTCTGCACTACTCAAAACACACTGCTCTCATTGGCTACAGTGGTTGTCAATCACAGCCAGGATGAAGAGCATTGTAATGAATCAGCACAACAGGAAGCAGCATGGCGGGGTATTACTGTTTATAAATAGCCTTACCAGATCCCCCCCAATGCAGGGGGGGGGGACAGAAGCGATACTGGCCGGTACACGGCCGGGACTGGGGGCGCGGCCAGGGGCGTGGCCGGGGGCGGGGACGTCCTTCCTCAAGGCTGGGAGCTCTCCGGAATGGCCCGAGTTCACTCGGGCTGTTCCGGAGAGCTCCCAGCCTTGCGCAAATACGTGACAAAGCTGGGAGCTCTCCGGAACACCCCGAGTGAACTCGGGCCGTTTCGGAGAGCTCCTAGTCTCGTGCAAATACGCGACGAGGCTGGGAGCTCTCCGGCCTCGTCGCAAATACGCAACAAGGCCGGAGAGCACCTAAAGAAGTCCCAGCTGGCCGGGACAATGAGGAGACCGGCCGGGAGCCCGGGATTGGGCTCCCGCACCGGGATTGTCCCGGTCATTTCCGGGACTATGGTAAGGCTATTTATAAATACAGCAGCAATTAATTAATTAATGGGAAGTTGGACCTTAATAAAGTGACCTGGAATCTGAGTTCCTTCTTCAACCCTTATCCACTGAGTACAGAACAAAGAAACTGTTAAAAAATACAGTATAGGCCAAGCAGACAATGTTTGCTGAGCACAGGCAGTTCAAACTCCTTTCCCTTTTTCATAAGTACTAAAAGGAAGAACCTACATGTGATGTCAAGAACAACAAGCACTGCAGAAAACTCCTATGGTCAGAGAGAAATTACAGCATCACTGGCTAGCTACCAGTTGGCTAGTTACTAATCTGTGCCACTCCAGAAACTTAAAGCAGTATTTTAACTACAGCCAACCTCTTCCTCCTGCACGCTTAAGCCTCCCTTCCCATTTCAAGACAAAACACATCCAGGTCTGAGACTGTCAACCTTGGTTAGCTGGGATTGGTCAGTGGTGATGCAAGAGTTACTGTGAGGGAACTGGTCTCTTGCCTTACATTGGTCTAGAGATCAGTCTCATTATCAGCCACTATGCTGTATTTCCCCAAACCAGGCCTATTTATCCCATCAAAACAGTAGTGGTAGCTTACAGAGAAGCTCATACATATCTGAAGTTGCAGTTCCGCAGGGCTTAAGGGGGGGGGGAGGTAACCACACTCAAGACTGTCTGGACGTCATGTCTTTGGGCAGAAGAGTCTGGCTCAGTTGGGAGAGCTACTGCCTTCAAAGCCCGAAGACTTGATAAGTTTGAGACACACCGCCGGCAAAAAGCTGTGAAAGCCTCCAGGAGGAGAGATAAGAGCCTCCAGCTGTGTCGGTTGAGTGTGGGAGGCGCCAGCCAGCAGAATTGTCAGACTGTAAAAAGGATACCACCTGGAAAGTAGTCGTTCATGAAAGATTGGACATTATATATATATATATATATATATATTGTAAAAACCCCAAAGGGGGGTTAGGACAGCCTGCCCATGTACACCACCTTGGATTAAAGTTGGAGGAGAAATCCAATGACCAAGAAAGGCGGTATATAAATACTGTATATTATTATTATTATTATTATTATTATTATTATGAAGCTGTCCCCAATAATCCCAAATGCTGTGGACTGTTTAAGCTTACTCAGTGGGGGGGGGGGGATAGACACTTCTGCACAAACTCTCAACACACACATACTTTGTTCTTAGTTCGTACTTTCTGGGGATGAGTCCTAGCTCAATTTAAATACTGTACTTCAGGCTTCTCTGCTCAGTGACCTCAGGAGAAGAACTTGTTTTCTTAAAAATTATTAACTATGCTCCTGAGGGATATACCTTAGTGAAGGTGAAGAAAATTGGAAAAGAATGGCTAGTTGTCAGACACTCGAACCCATTTCTACTTTTTCAAAGCCACAGATTCCCATAGCCTAATGGTGTAATCCCACCAACCAGTGAAACCACTAAACCAGAGACTAGATAGAGAGGCACAGTCTTCCAGCTACTCACCATAGCCAGGTCTATTATCCATTTCTGCAGAGTCAACACGTACCATCCTGCCACAAACCTAATCTTAAGGGTTAAGTTGCATAAAGATGGTGGTAAGCAGGTGGACAATTGGTACAGATTTGGAATAACTGGGGTTAACTATTACTTAGACAAGATAGCACTAGCTAGAAGACATGGAAAAACAAACTACAGTACTTGTGAATACTTTTTTTTTTACCTTTGCATATTTGGCAGACAGTGCATAAAAATATCTCCTGCCTGATTTGACAGTTCAAATTGTCAAACATTGAGAAATACGTTGTAATATATGTAAGGTAAAGGTGACCCCTGACAATTAAGTCCAGTCGTGTCCAACTCTAGGGTGTGGTGCTCATCCCCATTTCAAAGCCGAAGAGCCAGCGTTGTCCGAAGACGCCTCCGTGGTCATGTGGCCGGCATGACTCTCCTTGCCGCAGCGCATAGCATGCAGCTGGAATACGGAGCGCTGTTTACCTTCCCGCAAGCGGTACCTATTTATCTACTCGCATTAACATGCTTTGGAACTGCTAGGTTGGCAGGAGCTGGCCAAGCAACGAGAGCTCACCCCGCTGCGGATTCGAACTGCCAACCTTTCGATCGACAGCTCATGGTTCAGCGGTTTAACCCACTGAGCCACCTGCTGGCGCATATGTACATAGTTGTAAAACACGGAGGAAAAACTTTTCTTGTTGTGGAGTGCAGAAGACCAGTCCTACTACGGTCCCTGACACTACATAAACAGCTAGGGCTCAGTTCCATATACAATCAATTTGTATGGAACCTTTCCACAGAACTCTGTCCAATTTCTGCTCAATATTTAACCTATATGTAAAGCACGCTCTTAAAGTACTTCTGATCCCTGAAGAGCATAAGAAGCTGCCTTATCCCACATCAGACCATTGATCCATCTAGTTCTATATTGTCAACACTGACTGGCAGTGGCTTTCTCCAGGGTTTCAGGCAAGAGTTCTCAGCCCTACCTACAGATGCCAGGAATTGAAGAAAGGCATGCCCTAATTTGGTTGGCAGTGATCAACAGCCTAATCCTAACCAACTTTCAAGAGTCGATGCAACCACAATGCAGCCCCAAGTGAACAAACGTTCCCTTACCTAGACGAGGCCTCTGTGACCGCCGCCTCCCCCCCCCCCACTGCAGGGTGCTGAGCACACCCTGTTGGCATGGATGCATCGGTGCTAGAAAGTTAGCTAGGTTTGGGCTGTTAGTCAAGTACTTCATTTGTAGATGCAGAGTATAAATGAACTAAGAACTAAGCGGCCCAAGGCCCAATCCTATCCTCAGCCATCCTGCACGATGCAGCGCCACTGTCACAGCCTCCACTACATCGTGCAGGCTGGCTGGGGACCAGGCAGCCCAGAAGAGGTAAGTTAAGAATTTTTTTTACTTACCTCTCTGCCACTCCCTGGTTCCCAATGGGCCTACTCAAATCTACACCAGCTATTTTACTGGTGTAAATCTGTTAGGTCCAAGGGGGCATGTCAGGCCTGGGACGAGGGCTCCAGATCTAGTGGATGCTGCTTCTGCCAATTACAACCCCAGCCCGGCCCCCATCCTGATCCACCCCGCCACCACCTTATCAGCTCCGGCAGCCAGTCTGCTGTCCACAGGGTTAACTTTAGGCTGATAGGAAAGATCTGGTCCAATTGGTCCTTGTGCTTGGGAGGGCCTGCAGTAGCAAGTGAAGCACTGGGACGCCTGGAATTCTCCACATCATTTGTGCTGGTTGCTGTGGCAAGTGCCATCTCCTGCAGCTGCCAGACAAACCTGGAAAAGCCGGCCAGCAGCTGCAGGAACAGAAGGAGGCCCACTGCAGTGCCTCTGAACCAGCCGCTTCTACAGCTGGCAGCCGGCTCTTCCAGGTTTGTCTGGCCATGGAGTCAGCTGCTGCGTCACACCAGGCCATGCAGCACCACTCAGGGTCTGTACAAGGCTGTCCTGGGAGGCCCCTTGCCTGGTTGGCCGTGCACAGACCCCGAGTGGCGCTGCATGGCCTGGCGCAGTGGCCTGATGAACCCGGAAGAGCTGGCTGGCAGCTGAAGGAGAGCTCTTCCGAGTTCGTCTGGCAGCTGCAGGAGAGCACGTTCACCATGGCAAGCCAACCTCCTCCTTCCCGGCCCAGAGTATCACACTTTGCACGGGACAGAGGGCAGCACACCTCATGCAAAACCACTTCCAGGGTCCCGCGCCAGGCGCCATTGACCCCTGCGCTGCCGTGGCCACCAACAGGTAGGGCCACGCGGGGATGTGTCTAATTGGGCCCGGCAGCTCCCAAGGCCAGCCCTGCCTGTCTGCAGCTGCCAGCGCATGGCTTGCCAGCTTCTGCACTGCCAGCAGCAAGCTGACTGCAATTGGAGTGGTTTGGGCAATGGGAGCCCATGAGTCTGCCAACACAACACGACAGGATTGGTCTGTTAAACTTTCATTTCATTCACAGAAGGGATGCTGGATAGAATTTCCTGAATGGGATGGAGCTTGGTTGTCCCTCCCTAGAATAACGATACAGAATAATGAGCAAATTTGCTCATTATAATGTATAGATTTTTTTTAAGCCCAGCATATGTATAACCTAAATATACAGGAATCCTGTGCATTAAAACAAGGACATTCAAATTATGCCTTGAAATGTCTTATACAGGTCTCTTGTTCAAATTACTTTGGCACAATGAAATCAGTTACAAATACAGCATCTTAATGCATGGGTAAACTTTCTAATGAGATGCAGGAATTGAGAATATCAAATGTACACACAGAGAGCTGAATATCAATGGTGACTGAAGATGGAATACAGAAAGAGTTGTCAAAAATATTGTATAAGTGGAAATGACTATATAATTAAAGGATACATGACTGTGTAAGGCAAAGCATGCTTCATTTTGCCACTGTAATGCAGGACAAACAGCAAAAGAATGACATCTGAAATAAACAAAATTGGTGTCATCACATGATCTAAGAACAAAAAAAATGAAAGGGGATGGGGGAAGCAATGTATTACCTTGTACAATGATGATCGGATATTCTATATATGTTGGTAGAGAATAATTGTAGTAACTCATGTACCGCAAGCATACGAGGAAGCTGAAAAAGAAAGGTACTATATAATTTCAACACCAGTCCTAAGCACACTAAAATGAGAATAAGATATATTTGATGTCAGCATGCTAACGTGTCTAGGATCATGGTGAAAGGCTATTGCTAACTGTAATAAAATTTCCCAGTGTTGATCCTTTTCAATAAAGACTGATCTTTATCACATTTATGGCACAATCCTATCTGGCATGAACACCAGCAGAGTGTGCACTCCGCCAGCATTAGCCATTGTAAAACTGCCATAAAGCTGTTTACGACTGCGCGTCAGAAAGCAGCGCTGTCGGGAAGGCCTGCGCCTTCCTGCCGGCGCAGTGCAAAGAGGAACGTGCACTGGAGCAGGTAAGCTCCACGCTGACGCTGAGCAGTGCAGGGGGTCGAGGAGAGGGCATGGAGGGGGCGGAACGGGGCAGGTAGATTGGGCCCAGTATCCTAACCCACTTCCTAGACCCGATCCACCAACATGGATAAACATGGACTTGTGCCAGCCATATGGCAGGTGCAGGTTCAAGTAGACCAAGTAGAGGTTAAAACTTGGCATTCATTTCACCATTTACTCTGAGAATGGCTTTCTGTTTTTTATTATTTTTGCTATGGTCTCATGGTTTATGAATCACTGGGGTAAGGTAACTATTCTGTGCTGAGTAGCTTAACAGCCCAATCCAGCAGAAAGCCCCACTGAATGCAATGGGGCCTACTCTCAGGTAAATATTTATTTATTTATTTATTTAAAATACTTATATACCGCTTTCCTGGTACTCAAAGCAGTGTATAACATACAAATAAAAACATACAAAAGATAAAACAACTGAATAAAAACATTAGAAATATGTATAGGATTGGAGCCTCAAAGTATCAACTCCCTTTCTTAGATCCAAACAGGTTGTTTCTTTTATTTAAAAAATGAATAAATCAGGATGCAGGATCAAAGCCACACCTTCTGACCAGGAAGCTTATTCTATGGTTCTATAACTAATCTTAAGTATAAAAAGGCTGCCTACAGCCTATCAGCGTCAGGAGACACGCACTCTGTAAAGGCTCCCTTTTTATTTTAAGGCTCCAATCCTATACATATTTCTAATGTTTTTATTCAGGTGTTTTATTTTTTTATGTTTTTATTTCTATGTTATACACTGCTTTGAGAGTACCAGAAAAACGGTATATAAACCTTTTAAATAAATAAATAATTTACCTGAGAGTAGGCCCCATTGAATCCAAGTCTTGGAATCTGAATTCTAAGAATTTCAGACTTAGAATCAGTAAAAGACTGGTCCCTGGTACTGAAAACAGGTTGAGGACTGACTTGAGTTTCACACTAAACCTTCTAAGTGGCTCCCTTGTGACAGCAACAGCCAGCGATTACGTCCTGTTTCTATTTGGAATGCCAGAGCGCAGAGCAAACCAAACAAGCACTGAGCACGGTCTGCAAGATGATGGCACATGACATGAAACGACCACCTTGCTGGGCCGCGGTCTGATAATCAATGCCTGCCCGCTCCCAAGGAAGTTTGTGTGCACAGGACTTGAGTTTCATCATGGAAAAAAAGCAGTTATGAATGTACTAAATAAGTTAATAAATGAGAGTGCCTCTGGGCACGTGCCAAGTGCCTTTCTCTCATCATCAAGTAAGTACGGCCTTACCCGCTGAGCTCCAGCACTAAACTCTCCAAGCTGATTCCCCGGGCGGACTTGGCAGCGAGCACTGCGGCTCCCTGCGGGATCTTCAGCACCGAGCACGCCAGGATCGTGCTCCAGTTGGCGAAGTCCAGCAACAGCACCGACCCCATCGCGCCCCGCCCGCCGCCGCTTCCTCCTACAAAGCACAGAAAGCGCGAGATTGCTTGAGTGAGTGATTGAGTGAGATTGTGCGAAAAAAACGCCCTATGAGAGCAAAAAGATGACAACGTGGTGCGTGCCGGCGGCGCCTACTTTTTCCCGCAAGCAGGAGGCGGGCACAGATTAAAAGCTGGGCTGGCAGCAATGGTTGCATCGTGTGCTTTTTTAATCTAATCTACCTACTGCTCCGCCGTCGTCACTATTTCGGTTTTTAACTGGTTTCCCGCAGGAGCGAAAGGAAATCAGAAAATCTTAGAGGAGCGAAGGCTTCTTCTAGGCTTTTGCCAACTGTTTGACCGGTCCCTACTCCTGTGTCTTTAACAGGAGCTTGATCCGCCCACATTAGCAGGTGGTCGTGCTTGTATCCGTGGCGGGAAAAGTTTTTTCCTCATTTCCGAGGCATTAAGGTGCTGTTAAGGGTACGAAAGGAGGACAACGTAGATTTATTTCCTGATCAGTTGGTAATCCGTATCCCATGATGCAATTCAGGCTATACTCCGTACCCGTATCCCGGTTTATTTCCTCATTGGCGGAGCCTCTGTGTCGTTAACTGTTTCACGACAAGCAAACATTCCGCTGCTGTAGCTTTTTCACCATTCAGCTGCACTTGTTGATTGTTTGCCTGCCATCAGCTGTTAAAGCTCTTAGCCATCATCATGCACGACTTGGACTTCAACTACCTGTACTTAGGAGCAAATTCCGGTGAATTCATTGTCACTTTCTTCTGAGCAGATGATGCACAATATTAAATAGCCCAAAAGTTAATATGTTCCTTCCAGTTTACCAGAGCTGCACTGTCTTTCCAGGGGTTTAATTTCTTTAAAAAGAGACACTGAGGCTCAAGCGTGTCTGAAACCTACACGGTCTGACCCTGGAAGTCGTCTTAATTTTAAATGTTTAGGGATACAACAGGCTGTGAGAAACCATATTATGTACATGCACAGGCTCCCTGTTCTTCCACATGGGCTACAGGGCTAGGACTGAAACCTAACATTCAAAATGACTTTTTGGGGAATAAGCCCTGGCCCCAGTGAAGCCCTGCACATTTCTTAATGGGAGGTCTACATTCTTTCATACTTACTGTATATTCTCCATTGCCCAGTATCATTTGTTTGGGTTGTCTTAATATTGCAATTTAATTTTAAATTAAACATGTTTGCTAAATCAGCTGCTGATCTGAAACTGAGGGCTGCTTACAATGATGGCATCTTTTGACTGTAAGCACTTTCCTGTGCACAGATTTCTAATGTGCCCTTTTTTCCAAAAACAAATTAAAAAGTACATATAAATGAATTTGTTGTTGGGGGAAAAAGTGTCATCTTGATATCATTTTCATGTTATAGATTAAGATCATCCTAAGGTAATTGCCAAAGAAAAATAAGAATACCAAGCTTAGGTCAATTCCATTTTTAGATAAGGTTTGGTGTTTTGTTCTTTTTCATATTAAGTGTATTACAGACAATCTGACACAAGCAGGCAATATAAAGTTTAAAGTTAAAGGAGAGACTAAACTGAAGCAAGCCATTGTTTAAAATCAGGACATTTAATTTTTCTATCCTCCTCCCCAAAGCATGCAGTATGTGCTCCGTGTGGTCTGGGAATGGGTTGTTAGTCACTGAACTTATAAATATTAAGTAGTGCCTTGTTATCAAGGGTGACAGGATTAATGTAATATGTACTAGCCAAGATTAGAAATGCAGAGAAGGTCAGTCACATTGGAGTTAGAAGAGTGCATACTTGGTATGCCCAGGATCCTAGTGTAAGATCCTAATGATCTGAATCATCTTAAATGCAATCAAAAGGAAGAGTATGTATGTCACACAGCAGCATGCAGAGAAGGCAGAGCCAGTAGGTGTAAAACAAGTTTATTTCAAGCTTGTCTCTAAATTTTCCAACACGTTTTAACATAAACCATCTTCATCGGAGGAAATCGTTTAAAATTAAGACATCAATATACAGTACTTGTAAAAAAAAAAAAATCAAAATTTTTCATCCCATGTCAGGAAAATGGTCATTCCTTAGTTCAGCAGTTCTTCTATTATTAATGAACATCCTGCATTCTCTACATTTGTCTCTATGCTGAAAGGCACTGGAAATCTGGATACCAGCTTGTAAAAAAAAAAAACCGTTTTGCACTTGTTGACTTTGTCCTCAATTCTGACTCAGTAGAAGGCAGATTCATATATTTTTTTTAACAAAACTGTAGGTGCAGGACTATCCCCCCCTCCAATAATTCATTGACCTTTTTACTCAAAATACAGCAGGGTCACTCTAGGATAAGAATATTTGCCTAACTCATGAGGGAGTCTGATGCCATTACACTTCCAAGAGGCTGCAAAAACATTTTCTTGTGCACAGTGGGAGACACCAGATCCATCCTGCACTGCAAACCACCAGTACAATCATCCACGACCAGCTTTGGACGAGCACTACAAGCATTCTAAATAAGTGCTAGTTGGTTTCTTTCCATAAAAGCATTTCTGCAACAGGAAGCCAGTGGTGACTGTTCCGTAGCAGGAACATTCCATTCAATCATCTGGGAGGGAAAAAAGAGGTCACAACTAATTCATGCCTTATGTCTCTCTTGCCCTCTGCTTTCTGGTGGTTTCCTAGAGAATAGCTTGGAAAGCTTCCCAACATTCGTACTATTAGAAAGAAAAGGCGTGGAAATCCCAGACCTGTTCGTTCTGCTTCTAACCTGTGTGTGGACAGTACAGAAGTGAATTAATTAGTGTTGAGTTTATTACTGAACTATTTTTTGAACTATTTAAACAGGCATTGGGAATATCGACTATGCATGCTGTCTGGGACTAAGGGCCAAACTGCACATTACATTGACCGTTTGGTCTGGTCCTAATGTGCCTGGTTTGTTGTTGCTGTTTTTAAATAACATCCCCCCCCCCCATCCAGATCAGGGCTGTGGCATGAGGGAGAGAAGCTTAGTTACTTTAACCCATTGCCTCTGCTGTGGTTGTAATCTGGATCAGCCACCGCTACAGCTATTTGTCCCAGAATGGAAACTCTCATTGGCACCAATGAAGAGGAGTACAGATTGGAATCACAGTGGGAGCAAAGGATTGACGCCCCTCTCCCACTATGCCATGATCTCAATCCTGACCAGTCCTCCCATTGCTGCTATTTGCCAGAACACGCACATATGCACAATGCAGCACACCCAGGCCAAACTACACATTTACTGTCATGTGCTGTTTCGACAGCCTACTGAATCACATAAGACAGTGGATGCTCAGGCCTCAGAGCCCAGAAAGAAACAGAAGTGAGCCACACTGACCCCTTCAATCAGCAGGCAATGTGAACCCCTTGTACTGGCCAGGCCTAGTACAGATAACAGGAGGGTCTTGGCCTTCTGGGCTTGTCCAATTAATGGGCCATTAGTGTTTACCTGTTGCACATCCAGCTCAGGTTTAAGCCCCCATTTCTGGCCCTGGACACCAGGGGACCTTGGTTTTGAAACCCCCCACCCTAGGTCTGGATGCAAGTATGGCCATCCATGGTGCTGGTCTGAAGCTTTTTCAAAACAAGAGGAAGTGCCTTAACTGTATGATGCATCATCAGGGCACAACATTTGCACCATGAGACCTTTCTGCAACATGTTCTGGGCTACATTGTTAAGAAAGATGGTAGCCTGGAGTGAGTTTGTAAAAGAGCTTAAAAATGCAGAGCAAGGGAAGAATCCTGGGATTCAAGGTAGACACTGAAATCTGTGGAGTGGAAGAGATGCACACAGGAGCAAGTCAAGGCAATCTTCATTTGAGAGAAGCCTCCTGCCCCTTATTGTATGGTCAGCCTGTCGTGCTGTCCCTCACCACTCTCCTACGGAATCATTGCCGATTGCTTTATTAACATCTGGCAGCTAAATCTTCTCAAAGCTCAGCAGCAGCATCTAGCCTTTTTGCCAGCACAGGTCCCCAGGAGGTCATCCTAGCGTTCTGTTGTTCCCTACGGAGGCTTGTGTGGAACACAAGGTAAACGCTGAAGTGAGTTGTCATCTTTCAGGGCCTTGATTGACATTCTCAGAGAAATTCTCATCTGTGCAACAGTTAACATTTTATGTCCTTTTTGCAGATCTCTTTATTATTCTGCAAGCTGTCTTGGGCCTGTTTGGTAAAATTAATATGAATACAACGATGGCAGCTGTGTGGTGGAAACATGATGAAGTGCAGTTTAAATTTTTGTACAGCACACATAACCACCAAAGTGCTGTACATAACCACCTTAGTGCTGTAGATTCAGTAAATCTGGACCTCGTGACTTAGCAAAACCTTTTAGAGTCTAATCCCTTGGATTGTGATGGACCTTTGCTACCTTCTAAATATTGAAATGATAAAAGTTCATATCCGATGTGAGCCACATTGATGTCCCCAGGATTTGGTGTCAACTTTAAATCCCTAGATATCTTATTTGGAAAAGTATTCAAATGATCAACAGTTATTGTTGTTTTGATCTTGAACTCTGCAGAAAACATTAAAGAAATATTTTCTTTCAATAATGGGCAATTTCAGTTTAATTTTAGGAAGGCTGGAGTTCCTGTCCAAGTTTCTTTTTCCTCCTTCCATAGTTGAGGAAATAATCCATTTTTACCAGTGTTTTGCCAAGATCAGTGTTCATTCTGCTGCCAATAATGTGACTGTTAGTGTTGGGGATTTTGTCTGAAAAAACTGACACATAGTCAGGAAGTTGTTCATGTTCTTTTTTCTTGCCCTGGGTAAAAGAAATGACAAATTATTTTATGTCAACTTGCCTGGATCCAGTGAAAAATGCTTCTGCAGAGATGCTACAATTAATCAGTTCCTGTTGCAACTAAACTTGGGATAAGCAACTAAACTTGGGATAACTAAGCAGTTTCCAAGAAGGGGCGTGACTCGTGAGCATTGCTTTGCTGGAACAAACCAGTCTACTCACACAGCATTCTGTATCTAGCAGTGGCCAACTAGAGGCCTCTGGAAGTTCACGGACATGGTGACAGCCCTCTGCTGTTGCTGGTTCCAGACAACTGGCCGACAGAGAGCCTAAAGTTAAACACATGGAGGTTCTTTTCAATCCCCTATCTTTCCTGAATTTATCTCATTGTTTTTAGAAGCCAACTGAGCTAGTGGCCAACACCACAACTTGTGGCAACAAATTCATGTGAAGAAGCACTTCCTTTGGTCTGTCTCAAGCCTACTGTCAAAGCATTTCACTAGATTGAGTAACGTTTGGTCGAAGGGCCAAATTAGACACGATGTGAGATATCTGTGATAGATCTCCTAATGTTTTTAAACACATAAAAGCAGCCACTGCAGGAGGGACAGGGTTGAGTCAGAGTGTCTTTCCTTTGCAGCTGTGTTGGGCACCTGGAGCACCTCCACAGCTCAGTGTGACATCCCATCAAGACTCTGGGGGGAGTGTCAGTGATAACTAAGTACAATTTTGGCTGGCTACCAAAACAGCCAACATTTGTGGAAAGCTGCCATGGACCATCATTGAACGGGGGGGGGGGGGGATGAAAACTGTGTGCTGCAGACAACAACCCATAAATCTGTATTAAATCTTTGAGGAGGTTCAGGCAATCTGTCTGATATTGGCACAAATAGCCAAGTGGGCAAAAAATACTCATGGCATCTTCTGTGAATGTGAATGTCCATATCTTCAGTGTGCCATATTTACAGTTGCAGTTATTTGTGAAAATGAGCCAGTAGATAATCTGCTAGGATCTAGCTGCTAGGTTATTAGGACAGTCCATAGCTCAGTGCTGGAACAAGTGTTTTACAGACAAGGGTGCAGATTCAGTCTTTAGCATCTCCAGTGAAAGAGGCTCAGACTGGTGGCAGGGCTGAGAAAGACCCTTGGAGAGCAGCTGCCCAAGTAGACAATGCTGTGTTAACTCATTGTAAGGCAGCAAGATATGTTCATTCATGGCAGATCTGGGTCTAGAAGCCGATGACAATTGGGTAAAGGATGCAGGTTTTAAGATGTGGATCTGCTTCAGCCATTGCTTAAAAAAACCCTCAAAACAAAAGGAAATTGGCCGCTATATTTGATATTAGTCAGGGCTGGCCAATTCGTGGTTGCCTCAGGCAACAAATTGGCAGGGGGAGCTCACTTTTATGTGCCCACTTGCCTCCACTGCTCCTCCTCCTTCCAGTTCATGAATTGGAATAGGAAGAGGGAGACGTAGCAGGAGAGGAAGTTAGAGGAGAGGTGGGTAGAACCGATGCACTTCCTGTTCCACTCCATCACCACCCCTTTTTTTCAATCCAGGGACTGGGAGAACGAAGGCTGACACATCACCAGGTAAGGGGGGGGGCAACATTTGATATGTTACCATAAGCATCTCTGGATCATCCCCGATACAAGTTATGTTTATTTGTGACCTACCAGTGGATCATAGTCCTTCAGGAAACTCCAGTTCTGGTACCTTTGGAATAAAAGAAAAGTGAGTTATAATTTTGTTAACAAAATATAATACCAATTTCTCAGGCATTAAGGGCCCAATCCCCTGCCAGCCCAGACTATGCAGCACCACTGATGGAGCACACACTGCATGCTATGGGGGGGGGAGGGGACCAGATGACCCAGGATAGGTAACTAAAAATCTTTTTAGTTTTATCTCTCTATAAGCTGCCTAGTCTCCAATGGGTCTCCTCAGACCTACACCAAGCATAAGTTCAAGGAGACTCAGGGGGAGTGAGTCTGGGCCAGGAAGGGGGGAAAGGATATCGACATGCATGGCTGCCACCAAGATCCTCCTCTCCTGCCCTCAGCCTGGCCCACCTCCCACCCTGATCTGCCCGCAATCGTCCCCCGAACCACCCCTGCTGCCATGGAGGACAGCAACCATGGAGGACAGAGGAGGTTCAGTGGGCCACTGTCACCTGTGCATGGCCTGGAGGGCCGCTGTCACCTGTGCATGGCCCTTTGCCCTGGCGGCAGTGTTCTGCCAAGTGGCAGAGCGGCTTTCCTGCCATTGGTCCCTCCAGGTCTTGCACTGATGGATTACGAGATCCATCAGCATATGACCCAGATAGAATTGGGCTGTAAAGTCAAAAATTAAAAGGCCCAGAATAAATGCATAAATTTAGTGCTAACTCTAACCAAGGGACTCTTGAACTAAAAGAATGCTTCTTCTAGCTTCCAGTGGCATAAACCTGTATACACTACCAACATGGGAAGTGTCAGGAGCTTGATGAAGGTCCTAAAAAATTTGTTTCTTTTGATTGTGGAAGAGCAGAATGCCAGTACTGAGCCCTGGTCTAGCAATCCTTTGCAGTGGGGGTGAAAGTGGAACTCCAGTGTGTGCACATAACAGGTCCACCTACACAAAGCTTCCCCCTTTCACTTCAATGGAGAAGGCAGTTCTGCAAACCAAGACAGCTACATGTGGAGTTGCCCCTCCACTGAAGTGAATGGGGAGGCTGGCACATCCTGTGTGTTCATCATAGCTTATATGGACCTTTGCAACAGAGTGTCATTAGTATGGTCAATTTATATAAAATGCCAGCAAATTATTCCAGGTGTATATACCCAACATACCAAGCTGATAATGAACCAGATAAGACACATAACACAGTTCTCAGTGGTAGAGCACCTGTATATAGATGGACCCAACTTCAATCCTCAGCATTGCCAGGTAGGGCTAGGAAATACTCCTAACTGAAATCCTGGAGAACCGGTGCCAGTCAGTCTAGACCAGGGGTGGCCAACCTTCCGCCATTAGGGCCTCCGAGTTCTTAAGAGTTGTGTAGAAGACAGAATCTTGGCAGCTGCAAGTGCTGATGGTGCTGCTAAAGCAGCTGCACCTGGTGAAATGCTCTCACCTGGACAACCATTAAAGGTCCAGGCGCATTCATGTTGAAAGGTTGGCCACCCCTGGTCTAGACAATATTCACCTAGATGGACCACAGGTCTGACTCCATATAAGGCATGTTCATATTGGTGGGAGATCAACTAGTATTCTGGCAGCACAAGGTCCTTTATGGCTGTTGCAAAAGGCAACAGGCCATTTTGCACAGCCAGACCGTTGCCGCACACCAGCGGCCTTGCAATGAACTCCTGGTGCTAGTAAGTCAGCTTGGGGGGCAGGAAGGAGGTGGGGTAAGCAGAATGGGGCAGGGAGGGGGAGGAATGGGGCAGAGACTGGAGCAGGGAGGTGGCAGATTGAGGCCAGGAAGTATTGGCAGCAGTGGCACCTCTGATATCCTATTCCCCTTCCCAGCCTCAATCCACCTTCCTGGGTCTACTCAGACTTGTGCCAGCTAAATCACTCAGACTCAGTGAGGGCTTACCCCAGGGCAAGGGAACAAATGTTCCGTTACCTGGAGGAAACCTCTGGGACTGTCCCCTCCTCAGGACATGCTCCAGTCGTGTGGTATGGCTATATTGGGGGTGAGGGTTTAGGTAGGATTAGGCTTTTAGTAACCTCCTTCTCACTGTCCTGAGATCCTCAGGAGTGGGAAGAGCATTGCAACAGCCTAGCAAGCTACCCCTACAGCCACAGTTTGGACAATCACTGACCCAGCAACCATATTTGAACCACTTTTTTTTTTGCATAGGATCCAAATCCTATGCAAGGTGGGAAGGTGGGAAGGTCGGATCTTTTAAACTTGATCACTGCACAATGAGTAAGTAAGCAGAAAGACTAATAGTATGGATGTGAAAAATATGTATCACTTTAAATTAGCAGCTTCTAATATAGAATTACGGATTTACGGTAACTCCCTTCCTTGGGAAAGGCTAAGAAAACTGCTCCTGGAATTTTTCTGCTGAACATCCCCCAATGTGCTCCTGCATGGGGAAGATCAATAGCTGAGACCATGCTGTCTCTCAGGGAAGATATATTGATATTTTCTTTGAGATATCCCAGAGTTCCCCAGAGCATGCCAGGGACCTGTGTGCTATTAAAGTATGATACTACCATAATTATTCCTGATAATATGTTTGTATTTATTTTTAAGGGCCGAACAGAACTGATGGATTGTCTCAGCAATTGCTACAGTAACTCTATTCCTTAAAAGCCCATAAAAGCTTCTAGAGAGCTTTTGTTGCTTTTCAGATGTAATAAAGAACATCTGTACTTTATGACAATCAGATATGATGCCCCAGCGCCCCAGAATGTGTCCAAATGTATCACTAAGAAGACGATAGTCTTTGCCCACCTCCCTCTGAATGCTCAGAATGTGAGTGCAGGGGGTCAATCTGTATGTTACATTTTCCCACCACAGAGATATTATCCCTGCTAACTGGGCAAAGAGGCACTCCTATATTTAACAAGGGGAAAGTAACTTTCCCTCTTTACCCCAACACAGTGTCTTCCCTAGTGACTGTTGTTTGCTGGTGTTCTTCTGCATCTTTTTAGATTGTGAGCCTTTCTGGGACAAGGAGCCATTTAATTATTTGATTTTGTCTGTAAACTGCTTTGTGAAGTTTTTGTTGTTGTTGAAAAGCAGTATATAATAATAATAATAATAATAATAATAATAATAATAATAATAATAATAATAATAATAATTTCATGTAGGGAAAATGCATACACTGTTAAGCCTCATCTGTGCTCTCATGCTCTCTTTTCTACATAGAGATGATCTCTTTGTAGGAAAGCTGTCAGGTATGAAGCAGCCCAAAGGAACAAGACAGTTGGTATTTACAACACAAAGACAACCGCGACACACACGATGAACAAGGTCATCATGATTCAGACAGTCCAGAATCCCCCAAGCCAGGCCACCCACAATCCAACATTGAACGGATGAACATATGGGTGCGGATAAGAGGGGAATGCCAAAGGGGACCAAGTTGCTTACCAATATTTTGCTGCCCTTCTTTCGGCCTCCACAAACTCTCTCCAGACCTTGTCCTGTCGGACCTGATCCCCCTTCAGGGCTCCTTTCTGCTCTTCATCCCAGCTTTTGCTTCCATTTTTCACCAAACTCTGTGTGGCAGCTGGAGTCCTTCCAGATTGGCTGCTGCTGATGGAAGGAGATGAGGATGAGGTGAAGTCCCCCACAGGGCTGGGAGCTGGCAGCCGGTACCCTGCTGATGCTCGTCTCCTGACTCCATTTGCTCTACTCCCCATCCTCTGTACGCACTTTCTCTGCTATGCTGCAATACTGGGTCAACACTAGGAAGTGTGGGCAGCAGGTTGCTAGCGAAGATCCCAAATGTTCACAGTTTTCTTGCCCAGCATTTTCTCTTGGCTATTTAATGCGTGAAACACATGGAAACTGCACAGCACGCCCTAAGGTCCAGTAGGCAAAGTCTCTGACCTAGGTATGAAGGCTTTCTGGGGTTTCCTGTGCTATAATTTGGGGGCACTCTGCTGGGTGGCCCAGTGTGTTGTTAGGCAGCTGACTGCATGGAGGCAAGGTTCAGCATAAGACAAATAATACGTTTTAGGCAAAGAGGTTGTTATTGAAAGTCTTGGGTAGTCAGCTGCCTGTAGTAAGCTTGCAGCGAGCGCCTGGTTCTGAAACAGGAGCCGCCCTGCTGTGTGCTTTCTGACACCCACATTGCTGCAGGAGTCCCCAGAATGGCCACCGAACATGTAACAAGAGCCTGTTGTTGTTGTGGGTAGTACTACGGGGAGTTTTTCAGGACTACGGTAGCTTTTGTTTGGCTTGTGCAGCTGAAATAAAATACCCAGAGAGCTGGGTTTTCCCGCTGTGTTTACTGTCTCCATTGGAAACCAGACGGGCTTCCTCATGAATATTCATCGCAGACAATACAGACAGCTGCTGGGGAGCTTGGCTGGGTTTTGAGTGTGCTGTCAGGAGTTGCTGTTGCTTTTGTTTAAGAAGGGTAGTGACATTCCATTTCCTTCTGTTGTCTTTTGTAAAGACATATAATTTAAAGCCGGACTAAAAATAAATGCAGCGAAAGAGCAAGGGTTCCACCCATTTCTGCCAATGGGCAAGTGACATTTCAATGTTTCTGCACTCCAGACAAGGCATTGACCTGTTGCTAAATGCTTTGGGGAAAGGATTGGCTAGCAGGAGGAACAAACTAAAGCTGGGGACACACCACCTGCCCTGAGCCAGGGTGCATTGCATCCTGGTGCGTTGCGAGACTAGCCTACGTGCCGCAACGCAACACACCCTGTTTACACCAAAGAAAGCCGCACGGAGAAGGGTAAGACGTCCTGCCCCACCCCCTGCTGTCTTTTAGCCATTCAGAATCAAGTCTTTTCAGACTCAACTCTGATAGGTCAATGCTTTGCTCCGCATCTCACCCCCGTAGCACTGAACCCAGTCTCTCATTGGCCGAACATGGCCAAAGTTCAATTTCCCCAACTTTGCTCGCACTGCAACACAGCTCTCCTGCATTGTGGTGTGAGCTTGTAAAAGGGAAGGCACATAGAGTTTTTCCAGCCGTGCATGGATGCTGCTCTACGCAACACAGCGTGGCTGGCATAAGGAACAGCATGGGGTGGGGAATGTGTGGGTAATTGAACCTGAATCATTGACAATCTGCTTCTACCACCAAGATAGTTCTCTGCAAAAATTCAGCCTGGAAATCTTGTCTAAGCTAGTCTGCGGGGGGAGCTATTCCACCCTGACACCATGAGCTGGTTCAGGCAATCCAAAAAATCATGATTAAAAGCTTGACCAGGCCTGGCTGGTGTTCCCATGCCACCACCCAAGCCAGCCACAAAGTGTCACCTTTCTTTCCCCTAAAATAAAAATAAAAATAAATGTTTGCACCTGCTCCCTTCTCTCCAGGTGGCAGCAGGGAGGGAACTGAACTAAGCCCTAGAGGCTCCCACCCTTTTTGCTTACCTCAGGCAGAGGCGTAGCAGCCTCTTCCAGCGCCTGGTTCAAGGGACGGGGTGGGCGCCCCGGGCGCCCACCCCGGCCCTATAATTAAATAGCGCCATGGCCGAAAGGCCGCGGCGCGCTCCAGAGGAGGGGGCGGCGCGCTCCAGAGGGGGCGACCTGGGTCGCACCCGACAGGCGCCCCCTCAGTTGCCCCCTCAATTGGGAGAGCCGGCTCGGGGACATCCTCCCCGGCTGGCTGCCCGGGGCCTTCTAAGGAAGGCCCGCGCGAGAACGGTCTGTACACCGTCATTCTCGCGCATGCTCAGACTGTTACTGAGGGAAAAGGGCAGCCCTTTTCTCTCAGTAACAGTCTAAGCATGCGCGAGAACGATGGTGTAAAGACCATTCTCGCGCGGGCCTTCCTTAGAAGGCCCCGGGCAGCCGGCCGGGGAGGATGTCCCCGAGCCAGCTCTCCCAATTGAGGGGGCCGGCCTGACTCGGAGACTCGCTCCGGAGGGCGGGGCGCCGCGCGAGTCTCCGAGTCAGACTCGAGTCCGGCACAGGTGTGCGGCGCTCCCGCAGGGTGGGCGCCTGGTCCAACGGAACCACGCGTTCCACCTCGCGCACCACCCCCGCAGGGTGGGCGCCTGGTTCGACTGAACCACGCGCTCCACCCTAGCTACACTAATGCCTCTAAGCACCTGGGTGTAGCCACCTCGCTCTGCCCAGGGCCTGTTTGAAATGCCCAGAAGAGCAGAGCATTCATATTTTCTGGACCACAGCCCCATGAGGTAGGTTCCATTGGAAGAGAGAAACTGGTCCGCCATTATTCACTGACCTTTTAGGTGAAGAAGGGACTTGAACCCAGGTTTCCCAATAGGGGTGAGAGGCACTGCCTCCATCTCCTGGCCCACCTTGCTTTATTAAGCAGCTGCTTTATATAGCTTTATTAAGCAGCTAGGGGATGGGAGATGCAGAGGCAATTGTAGCAAGGCTTTTTTCCCCTCCTTCCGGGAGGAGGAAGGAGGCTACCGCTGCCTGGATGTACTACCTCCTTGCTTTGAGTGAGCAGGAAGTGGATCGGAGTGCAGACTGGAGCACCTCTGTTGGTGGCAGGCTGGTGGGGAAAAACGTGGGGTGTAGGGTACTACCCTTCATCATTTCATCAGGTCAGTGCGCCACCCCCATGATGGACCTCCTCCCATGCAGTAGGCGGGGCAATGCATCATCGCCCCACCCCCGCGTTATTGTCCCATCTTCTGCATAATAAAAATTATACTTTTAAATTACAATATTATATGCACAGCCTAAACGTATGTTTGCAGCCTAAACAGAGGCGTCACTAGGGTTTGCGTCACCCGGTATGAGAGCTCAGCGCATTCCCCCCGTGATGGATCCCAGGGGTAAATAGGGAGAAACAAGGTTGGGCTGAGCTGGGTTTTACAAAAGATGCCCATCAGGCAGGACTACAGTATGTACCGATCTTTCTACAGATTACACCTGGTCAGTGGTGTCACTAGGGTTGGTGTCACCCAGTGCAGTAACTCATGGTGACACCCCTATTAACTTGGTTACATAAGGCAGTTGTGTTTTTGTTTCCAGTTTTTTGGCCATAACTTTTGATAGAATGCAGATAATTCAAAACGATAATTCTGCATGACATTACACATCGAATGATATATAACATGATGATATTATTCATAAATACAAAGTTTTCACAATTTTGGCCACAAGAGGGTGTTGCAGGACAAAGTACTGTACATGGTGGAGCAAAGCTCCTCAAAGTAGAGTGAATATCTCTTTTTCATCTAAGTTAATGTAAAAGATGGGCAGCCCAATCCTTTCCAGCACTGGTGCAGTTTGGGCACCAGGCCAACGCTGTATTCTGTGCTGGAGAGGAGTGAACTGAGACGTTTCAGGGGTGGGATTGGACGCCCGGGCCAGTGGCGTTACGAGGGTGCACGTCACCCCCGGCTTGAGGTCAGCACGTCACTGGGGACGGGAGGTCAACGCGTTGTCCCCAGGCCCCAGCGCGTCACCCCACCTCCCAGGGGTGCAGGGAGGGGGTGACATGATTGCTGCCTGGCACCCCCCATCCCGCCAGGACTCACGCAGCAAGAGGGGGTGACGCGCCCACTGCCCCCCTCGCTGCCCGGTGCTTCGCCTTTGCCGTGGCCTTCTTCATCCTGTTTGGGACTTGGGCAGACCGGCAGCGCTTCCCCTCCACTGTTTGCGCAGGCGCACAAACGAGCCAGGAGGGGGTGACACACCAGGAGTGCAACTGGAATTCTTTGGCAGGCTTGTGTGTACCTGCGCAAACAGCGGAGGGGAAGCACCGCCGGCTTGCCCAAGTCACCCCAGCACAGTGTCTTTTCTGGTGGCTGTTGCTGATGTTCTTCTGCATCTTTTTAAAATTGTGAGCCCTTTGGGGACAGGGAGCCATTTAATCATTTGATTTTTGTCTGTAAACCGCTTTGTCAGCTTTTTGTTGAAAAGCGGTATATAAATACTGTTAATAATAATAATAATAATAATAATAATAATAATAATAATAATAATAGTCCCGAACGACTGCGCTGCACTTGAATGTCCACCAGCAAAATAGCTGGCACACATCTGAGTAGCCCCATCAGGGCAGCTGGGGCTTTACTCAGGAGAAGGAAACAAATATTCCCTTCCTCTAAGGTGACCTCCCAGGCAGCCTTTTTGTGCACCAGCCTTGCTGCATCACAGGGCGCAAAGTTAGACAGGATTGCGCCATGAGTGTGTATTCTCATTTTTATATAGTGTATATAATTCCCATATTTAATAGTGTTTCTTGAATATAATGTTTCCTGACTATATCTTTTTTAAAGCCCCAGCTCATCAGCTGTTTGGCTTTAGATAAGGGCTTTGAAGTTCAGCACTGGGGCTTTAAGCACAGCGCTGAACTTCAAAGCCCTTATCTAAAGTCAAACAGCTAATTAACGCTGGGGCTTTAAGCACAGTGCTAAACTTCAAAGCACAGCAAGACCCGCTTAATGACGGCTTCACTTTATGATGGGGATTTCAGAACGTATCCCTGTCGTTAAGCGGGGGATACCTGCAGTAGTAGTAGTAGTAGTAGTAGTAGTAGTAGTAGTAGTAGTAGTAGTAAGAATTCATAGATCAGTCTTATCTGGTGAATGTTTTGTGTAAAATGTGCCAGATAGCTATCTCTCCCCCCCCCCCATCCAAGGCACATGCTGGCCATGACCCTGGGCATCTCCAATTCTGGGGAGAACACTGAATGCAGGAATGCCTTGGGGAGGGTGGTCAGCAAGTGTGTCGGTGCCAAGAGCATGGCTAGGTGTCATGCTCCCATTTGCCTCTTCCGTATGTTCTGGTGTCCCTCAAGTCTGAAGAGGGCTACTGTATTATTGCCTGGAAGAGTGCCATCTCATTGGAGAATCTCGATCACACCACTGCAAACAGAGATGTCCACTGGGGACACAGAGATTCTCCATAAAATAGCAATCCATGCAATACAGTATGCTTGTTTTGTTGGCTTCCCGATGACAAGCATTAATATGTGCTCCTGCACGTGGTCATAACTCATAGGTCACTAACTGCATCTTGAAAGTTTCTAAGTTTCATCTTCCTTAAATTATTCAAAGAGATCTGAACAATTTAATAACACTTCAACAGATTGAGAACTCTGCCTTGTGTCCTGTAGCAACATCCCACAATCCGTCTTTAACAAAGTGCCATCAGTGAGCTGAATCCATGGTTATACATACCTCCTTTGGCGAATATGGGAATCCAAAGCTTCTCTCCTATAAAAAGGACTTTGAAGAGCCATCCTGAGGCAAAATCTGACTTTGTTCTTCTGAGGTGGACTTTGCACACGCAACATAACCAAATGTCCTGTTGGTAAAATAATAAGTACACCATAGCAACTTCAGCTTCTGTTTACAGTTCAAATACATTTCCATTGGTTGGAGGAACTTGCAGAAGTCTTACAAATGGCTTTTACAATTGTTTAAACAAATAATGGATTGTGATAGGACTATATATATTTCTCAATAAACCATCTCTCCTTTCACAGCCGAGCTTTGCAATCAGAAGAAAAGACTGTTAAGAAAGAAGGTAGTTCATGATTGCATTCCAAGTATTTATGGGTTCCTGGACATTTTCCTCCATGGGGCAAACGGCAGCTCTGTGCACGTATGTGCATGATTTATATTGGGCAAATGGCAAGGGGGGAGGCTTAGAACCCCTCCTGCAGTGTCATGCCCTGATTGAATTGGTATGTTCTTCTTTTCAGGAAGGCAGGGAAACAGTTGACAGAAAGTGCAAGAGGTCATATAGTAGATCTTCTACATTTCATCTAGTTGCATCCTGCAAACAGTACCCTCACAGGCAAATATCAGGTTTAGAAGGGAGATTGTGGGAAAACGATGCAGGGGGAAAGGGTTAGCCCCACTCCCCTCATACTTAAGTCCCAATCCAGATCATCCCCACCCATGCGTGCACATGCATGCATGCGCGCGCGCGCGTGGGCACACAAACACACACACAACACTGTTTTTGATTAGAAAAACACACATATCAGGAATGCCAAGCACTTGATTAATGGCCCAATCCTATTCTGGGTTTATGACAGCAGATCTTGTGGTCTGCCACCATAAGTTTTGGCCTGGTGGCACAGCAACCACTCTGCTTTTTGGTGGGCTGCGGCTACCAGCACAAGCAGCCAGAATCTGCATGCAGGTAACAGTGTCTCACCGAACTTCCTCTGTCCCCCATTGTTGCCAGTAAGTCAGCGGAGGGAGAGAGCCAAGGGAGGATTGAGGACAGATCAAGGTGGGAAGCGGGCCAGGCCAGGGGCTGGAGGGAGAGGATCTTGGTGTGCACGGCTGCCTCTGAAATCCTGTGCCACCTTCCTGGCCCGGACCTGCCCCTAGAAGTCTCCTCAGATGTACGCCAGCAAAAGAGCTGACGTAGGTCCAAGGAGACCCATTGGAGACTAGGAACTTGGAGGCCTATGGAGAGGTGAGTAGAAAAGATTTTACTTACCTCTCCTGGGCCATCTGGACCACCCACCCACCCACAGTATACAGCACACGCTCCATCAGTGGTGTTACATAGTCTGGGCTGGCAGGGGATATGGTTGGGCTGATAAGACATGTTTTAATATCAACATGTAACTTGACCCATGTGAGTTGTAGAGTCCTTAGTTTACAGCCTAGTTCACCTGTCAGTTTTCTGAGTTGCTCAGTAAGGCAAGTCACACAGGCTCAATGGGAGGAGATGGGGTGTTCTCACTTTGCTCTGATCTATTGAGAAGTTTGGAACAGTGCAGCAGAGGTGTCACACAGGTGGGAACCCAGAACAAAATAAGAGATCCTGCCTGTTTGCCCAACTTCTTTGTGACTGCAGAAGATGGGGCAGGAGCCAAAATATTTCACTTCCTGGTCTGTTGGGCCTAGCTATGATGCTGCATGAACTGAAAGTGCCTTGCATGACATCACTCACCATATCCCTGTGGCTGTGCATTTGAGGAAGTCCAGTAATAGTGGACCAGTTGTCTTTCAGGGGAATTTGCCCACTGTTAATAACTTCTCATTGAGGAAACCCAATATGCTTCTGAGGAACCCCCAGAGAGTTCCCTGGGATACTATGTGCAAATCATTTTTATAGGGCAATAACAGTCCAAGTAATGTATTTCTTTTCAGGGGTGTATTGCAAGTTTCAGAAGAGCATGCATAAGTACAAGGTTTTACAAAAACGTACGTAGCCATTCACTTTGTGATTTAAGAAGTAGAAGATTATAGAGGATTTAGGAAAATATATTCATAAGGTGTCAAATAGGAGTATGTTCTTCAGACACCTGCTTATGTGTATGTACATTTAGTATTTAGTGGACTAAAACATAATAATCAACACATTCTGATTGTCAATGCCCATTTTATGCCATCTTTGAACCAAAACAGTTGAGTTCTCTACAAAGATGTTGCTCCATTTGTTCTATATCTACTAAACTGCTTCTTTTGCCCTCTTGTTGACTTGAACGATGGATGTTCTTCCCGTTGTGATGTGATGTCCCTACAAATATGCTTTGACAGAAGTCCGTCTTAAATCACTACTATAACTGAGGTTTGTCGTAACAAAAGTGTCACTTGGGAAATGTACTTTTCTCAGGGAAGGCAGGTTGATAGAAACAGCTCAATGACCTTTAGAGAGTTGGAAGAGGAGGCAGGAAATCTATCACAAGGGCTTTGCACTGGAGTGCCTTGAATGCTTGTGCGCTCAGCCTGATCTCCAGAGGCTGTTTGGGCTGTCACAGACTGAAAGGAAGCTCTGGCCGGGATTATATGTTTGGCAACGAACTCCTGGACACTGTAACTCCCCCAGGTCCACAGGTACTATTAAGCTCTTCAAAGGCAGCTAACTGAGTGAAGCAGGTGAAAATGCATCAGTTGTTTTTCCAAGAAAAGCTTTTTTTTTTACCCTTTATTAGTGAAAAGAAAAAGTACAATCTACTAGAAACAACAGAGAAAAAAAGAAAAGAAAAAGGGAGGAAATTATATAGAAAACACTACATGCAAAAAAAAACCTTTAATCATAAACGATGAATACACCATGCATATATATCTAAAAATGGCTTCCAAATATCCACAAAAATGTCCATTCGTAATTGTCATCGATAAGTCATTCGTTCAAATGTTGATAGCATTAAAAGGTCCTCAGTCCACTAGGTTATGACAGGAGGGTAATTATCCTTCCAATGTTTTAGCAATGGTGAGGGTACTGAGAGCCTGTTTTCTTTGTTCCTCAGTTGCAGTAACTTCCACTAGATAATTAAGACGGACATATGTATCCACAAGTATCAGTGGTTTTTGCAATTTTCTAGGAGAAACTGACAATTTAGCGATTTTTGTGGAGGCCTTTGTTGAAGCCTATTGTGCTTTAAAAAAATAGATAGGATAGTTAGGAAATTGGCAGAGCTGCAAGGGGAGGAAATTGCTGAGAAGAACCATATAATTTTGTAATAAGTGTCCCTGCAAGGGGTCGCCTAACAGCAAGCAGATGCCTTTGACTGAGACCCCCTTGGTGACAACAGCAAATGTCTAATAGAACCTAGGTACACTGCTATGGCAATATGAGCTTTCTTCCTAAAACAAATAGCAACCACAGAGGCAAAGGGTTAAAGCCCCTCTGCTCCTTCCTATGGTTCTGATCTGGATTAGTGCCTGTGACTGCCTTTGACAAAAGAAAAACTAAGCCCTGGGGCTAATGACATGTTAAATGTCACATGTAATTGGTTCCAAGGTCATTTTCGCACAGTGGGTGGCTTCATACGTGACTTTTTCCTACACAGAGATCATATGTACCTAGAGAAAAATATAAATGAGTCACACCCACAAGACGTAAGGTCATTTTGATGAGAAGGAATGGAGAGTCTAGAACAGTGGTTCTCAAACTGTGGGTCGCGACCCACCATTGAGAACTTTTGCTGTCCCCTGCCCCCTTAAGGGGGGGGACAGCATGGCGGCAGTGGCAGCGATCTGGGGGATCGCCACCACCGTCGCTGCAAAAGTGTCCAAAAACCGGAAAGTGTCCGAAAACTGGAAAGCGGTGAAAACTGGAAGCACCCGAAGATCGCTGCAAAACGGCAATCTGAAGGTCGGGGAGGCTTGCAGAGGGTCACGCAGGCCTCCCCGAAGCTCCCCCAAGCCCTGGTAAGTGCGGGGGCCCCGTTTTGGGCACTTTTGCAGCAGCGGTGGTGGCGATCCCCCGGATCGCCACCGCCATGCTGTCCCCACCCCTTAAGGAGGCAGGCGACAGCAAAAGTTCTCAATGGTGGGTCACGACCCACAGTTTGAGAACCATTGCTATACAGGAAAAGGCTCCAGGCACCTAGAGACAGATAAAGACAAGAAGAGGGAGAGAAGTCAAACAAAGCAGCCCACAGTCCAAAAATTGTTCCGTTTGGTGTGCTTCAGGGGGATCTTGCTTTCTAAAGTCTTTAGGGCTCTCACTGAACTGACTCCAAGGCAGGGTGATTCATTTCACAATATGATGCTTTCTGCATCAACTACACTTCTCATACCAACAGGCAGAACCCCCAAGTAAAGTAATGCTCTCCCTCAACTTTGGAAACAGCAAAAATGATTATATCTGGAAGAAAATTATGAAAGAAGAAAAGTCTCTAGGACTGTATGGCTGAGAGAACGTTTCTGTGGAAGAGTATGCAACAATACATTATTCTTTTCAATGCTGTTATTCAAAACAAATAATACCATAACAGTTGACAGCAAAGTGCTCTTCTGTATTGATCCTGTCACAGACAGTCTCCCACAACAGCCATTGATGTTCCAGTCAGTTTCCCTTTGTGTAGCCCATCTACAAAGTTATAGTACACAGAGTTGTCAATAAGTGAGGGGACATGAATAATGGACAAAGAAACCTGAGAGCACATATTCTGCCCATAGTTGGTGCACAAAGAATGGGAAAGGGAAACGTCCCTCAGTCTCTTGACTGAGGATTCTTCTTTCACAAATCTACTAAGACAGGGGTTCTCAAAGTGGTGGGTTGAGCCCCACATTGAAACTTAAAAAGTCCAAAGTGCTTCCAGTGAGGTTGACTAGCATACCCCCACATTGCCTCTTACTATATTGTTGACAACATGACGCTGCAAAGCAAACAAAACGAGGCAAGCTGGAGGAGTGATTGATAATAGGGCAGGCTATAGACCAGGGGTGGCCAAACTGTGGCTCCTGAGCCACATGTGGCTCTTTGGCAGATAATGTGTGGCTCTTTGAAATATGTTAGCTGAGCTCCTCTTTGCATCACAATTAATATAAAAGGTAAATAAGAATTTTTTTCAAGCTTTATAATTTACCAAGTATAAACCACTGGAGTCCACTGGATTAAAACATAAGTTTAACGTTCATGGTGAGTAAATATATTCAAATGCTTCTTAAATATTGCGGCTCTCAAACGTCTAAAGTTTAGCTTATGTGGCTCTTACATTTAAGCAAGTTTGGCCACCCCTGCTATAGACTGTATTTTGTGATACAGAGTAACACTCTCTTAGACAAGTGTTACTACTGAGCCAGCACAGGTCCTGCTTCCTCTACCTCAGAGATGAGAACTTGCAGCAGGACTGGGAGTGGGGGACATCAGGGGCCAGCCAGGCAGGAAGGACAGTCTCCAGTGGCCCATGAACATCAAAGGCCCCACCTGACTGGGCTGAGCTGAACCCTTAGTAATGGTATTGCAGTAGTGTCTGATCCATGGGGGTCAGCAGGGGTGTCATGGGGCCCCAGTGCAGGTCTTTGCCCCAGAACTGGGCAAAGCAACTTGGTAAGGAGCAACAGAAAGGAGTACGTCCTCCTTGGCAAACGTTCACAGAACTGTGGAAGAACATCAGTGACAGAACTGCACAAAAGGAATCTCATCACAAGCACTGTATTATATCGGAATCAGAGACATTATTTTTCCTATTGTGTTGGAGGCACCACCAGTTAATCAGGAAGTAATCACCCTTTATCCATTAACTTAATATCACCAGGAAATGCAGTGTGATGTGTAATTTGCATATGCATAGTTAATTTTCACTGAGTTGTCTGCTGCCCCCAATACGATGTATGTGCACTGCCCCTAAAAGCCAGAAAGAAAAATCCAGCCTCTTACCTCGCTCCAGCCTGTGAGAGCCTTTGCTTTCCCACAAAACAGGAAGTGTGGGACTACACTTCCTGTTTAACGTAGAGACCACATGAAGGAGTGAGGTGAGTGAATGAGGAAGCAGATTGATGCAGTTCAAGTTGCAACAGACTCAAAGTGAAGGGCATCTCTAGTCTTCTGCTCCCCCTGCCACCCATGGGTGGCTCAATGAAAGCTACACAGTTTGTGAGGCCAGTCATGGCCCAAAACTGATTTTTTGTTGACCAGATATCATAATCAAACACAATGTGTGAATTGCATGTACATATTATAAGACCACATTTTTATTTTTATTTTTTATTTTTCACATTTTTATACCGCCCTTCCTCCAAGGAGCTCAGAGTGATGTACATATTTCCTCCCCTCCTTTTGTCCTCACAACAACCCTGTGAGGTAGGTGGGGCTGAGAGTTAGTGACTGGCCCAAGGTCACCTAGGAAGCTTCGTGGCTGAACGGGGATTTGAACCTGGATCTTCCTACTCCCAAACCACTACACCATCCTGCGTTTAGAATTAAAACTCTCTAGAGTTCTAGAACTAGAGTTTAGAACTATGGTGCATTGTATCTTACTATTTTCTGGTTATTTGTTTATGTGTTTTTCTAAGGCTGCAGTCCACATTTACCTGCAAGTAAGCCCCATTGAGCTCAATGGGACTGACTTCTGAGTATACTGTTCATGCATAGGATGCTATGGTTAGATACTGAATGTGACTTAGCACATTTACAGTTGAAGAGATTATTTTGCCCCAATCGAATCCCATACCAGTTTATTTGGTGCAGTGGCACCAAAGGGGAGAGCATACTCTATCCTATGGTGGGGGGGGGGGTGACCAGACGGCCTGGGAGAGGTAAGTAAAACTATTGTTTGTTTACCTTTCTATAAGTTGCATGGCTGCCAATGGGCGTCCTTGGACCAACGCTAGCTATTTAGCAGCTCTGAGATTCACCCGCTCCCATCCTTGAACTGCCACCTGACTGCCACGATTGTCTGCTGATCCTCCCCCAAACCACCCATGTGACCCACCCCCATTGCCACCTTACCTTGCTTTGTCATGGCCCGAGTGAGCCGTTAGCATGTGTGCAGGGCCTCGAGCAGTTTGCACTGGTGGCCCCTCAGCGCACAACAGCAGTGTGCCTTTGGCGACACCGGTCTGGGACTTTCAGTGGCCAATTGTGAGATCCACTGCTGTAAGCCCTCAGTAGCCCTCAGTAGGATTTGTGATTGAATATATTTATGCATGTCAATTGTTGGGATGTGTTATTTGTTTCATTATGTTCCTGACTCACCCACTGAGCCACCCTTGTTTTTTTTTTCAGTGGTGTATGTGTGTGTGTGTGTGTGTGTGTGTGTGTGTGTGTGAGGGGGGGGGTTCCCCTTGTCAAAGTAGCAGACAGTTTTCTTGGCAAATCACATCCCTCTTTAGAGGATTGATGAGAATATTGGCAGAAAATGATTTACTACAGCATTTTGGAAAGTTGCCTAGAGGGGATGTGACACTTAGTAAACCATATTCCAAGAAGATCAGCATTAACTGTAAGTTCCAATAAATGTGATCAAAACCTTTTTCATTTTGACTGGAAACACACATAGACTAGCAATCTGGGTCAGCTTTATAGCATGACGACCTGACACAGAACACCCTTTAACTTCATCAGGCCAAAGAAAATCTATAAGTTGTGTATTGTTTCATTATTTTAAATAACCTGAATTCTATCCTGTCTATCCACATTCTATTAGACTGTACTCCCATGCACTATGGAAATGGCTACTCTAGACTGGCCTGACTCTGAGTCTCCAGTATCAGCCCCCAGGAGGCTACTGAAAACAGTATTGGAAATTTTAACAGGGCCTCCTTGGCTATATGGCATCATGTTGGGGAAAAACAGCCTCCACCACGAATCATTTCAGTCAGAGTTGGCAACTCTGGACATGTCCCTACTGGACATGCCTGAGAAAATTGACTTTTCAGAGGCAAATCACTGCTTCAGGGGGATGATTTTCAGCTTTATAATGGTAAAAGGCAGAAGATTTAAATCTCCCCCCCCCCCCCCGGTCCTGACTGGAGTCATCCTCCTGGCAATTGGCTGATTCTAACAAGAAAAAGCTGGCTGGAGGCATGCTTGGATCGCACTTATGTGTGTGTGTGTGTGTGTGTGTGTGTGTGTGTGTGTGTGTGTGTGTGTGTGTGTGTGTGACCCTTCCTCTCACACAACCTTAGTCCTCACCACCTACAAACATCTGTCTCATATATGACTAATACTGAAATTAGAACGTACTGTATATGGATGCAGTGCTCAAGTATGATTCGTTTATTTTTTAAAAGCTAGAAAACACTAATGATTTAATAGTCTTACAAAAACAGAGGCAACCTCTAATTATGTTGCTTCATAGATCAGAAATTATTGTCGCTTCCATCCTGCCATTTCCTATGTAATCTCCACTTGACATTTGAATTTAAGGCCAAGGCTGTGAACTGCTGACCCTCGGCCCTGTTAATTACACTACCCGAAACACTGTCATATTTATTTGCAATCTCGATGCTCTGCTGGCAATTGAAGGTTAACTCTAAAATAAATTCCTCACGATGAAAAGAGGGTCAAAGTTTTATTACACTGATCATTTGTTGTTAATGTTTCTTGGAGGTCCAGTCATTTTTTGTTTTTGTTTTTCAATTTTTTTCAAATTTTGCACACGACCATGCACTCTCCCTCTCTCGCTCCTGCTCCCCCTGCCCACCATAGCCCCCCAGCCTGTTGTGGCACACTGCATGCCCACACACTCTACCTAAGTGGAAAGGCTCCAGCCTTCCTACTGAGATGGGCACCCCCTACCAATATGCATCCTGAGGCAACCATTTCATTTGGCTTCATAGCTGGGCCAAACTTGGGCACATGCTTCTCTCCCACAAGGGGAAAAATGTCCCTGGAGTGAAATTAGGAGAAAGGTGCAGTGCTCATGTTTGATCTGTGAATATTATGAAATCTCGTCCTATAAATCTGTAATTAATCTGTGGAACTCCTTGCCACAGGAGGTCATGATGGCACCTGGCCTCGATGCCTTTAAAAGGGGATTAAACAGATTTATGGAGGAAATGTCCGTCACAGGTTACAAGCCATGATGGGTATATGCAACCTCCTGGTTTTAGTAGTAGGCTATCTCTTAATGCCAGGTGCAAGGGAGTGGTGACAGGATACAGGTATCTTGTTGTCGTGTATGCTCCCTGAGGCATCTGGTGGGGCCACTGTGAGATACAGGAAGCTGGACTAGATGAACCTTTGGACTGATCCAGCAGGGCTCTTCTTATGTTCCTACGTATGTTCTTATGCTGAACAGTTGCTCCCATTAGCCAAAATGGTGAGGCATTGCGGGGTATTTATTCCTCTCTCTTTAATAGGCATTGTTGATTTTAACAACACTGTAAGCTGCTTAACTAAACCCAATACTCTTTCTCCTGTGAAATGAAAAGCTGTCCCCAAAAGAGCAATTTAAATATCTTATAAATGGAGAAAAGTTGAATATATTCTTTTTAGTCATTACATTCTTGATTAACCCTGATGCCTGTGTTCACAGGTTCCCCTCAGCTCTTATTCATTTGAAATTCCACTGTTTCTGATTTCTGCTCATTTCATTTTTGTTTTAGCTGTACATAGCATAAGCAGACATTACCAGCAACATTTGTACATAACATATAAAACAATCATTTATTTTCCAAGTTGAGATGGGAGCCCAAGAATAATATTTGCAAATAATTCAAACTTTACTTCTTCTAAGAAATGGGGCCTGCATTCTAGTGGCATGGAAGTTTGCACAAATTAAATTTTAGTCTGCAAGGAGAACAAAAATGAGAAATGAATGAGAAATGCTTTAGGGGATGACGGCTTTGCGTTTGTAGGTAATAGACTGATCTGAAGGAAATCTTCCTTCTGTTCAGTGCTGATACGGGATAAGAGAGAGCAGCATATTTGTCTATTTAAAAAAGCAGAAATAAAGTTTGCAGCCAGTTTTCCTACAAAAACGACTCCTCAGTCCTCCTTCACAGCAAAACTAAGATCCAGTATTGTTATGCTGGCCAAGAAGTTGATCTGGTGTGGTCTACCGTAGTACAGCGGTTCCCAAACTGTGGGTCATGATGACACATCGATCACCAGTGGGTTGCAAGCCAAATCTCGTGAGGGCACATGAGGTGGAGCAGCGGAGCGGCGGGGGCAGTTGGAGTCCTGGCCGGCCCAGATGTAGCCAGCCAGGCTTCAGAATTGTGGCAGCGGCAATGGCGACAATGGCAACAGCGGCAGCGACAGAACAGCAAGGCAAGCGGTAGCGGCGGCAAAATGGCCGTTTTCGTGGTCATAAATAAATAAATAAAATTTGACAGAAAAACAAAAAAGGGAATTTAATTAATTCATTTATTAATTATTCGGGGGGGGGGGGGTTCCGAGTTGGGAACTAGGAAAATATGGTAACCCAATTCAGGTTTTTTAGAATTGTTATTACCATTTGCTGCGCTGCCATTATTTTTAAATTATGTGTTAGATTTTAAATGTTTAATTCTTTGATTTTTATTTGTATTTTATCTAATTATCAAGTATTGTATGAGTTTTTGGAAAGTAGAGGTATAAATGTTTTAAACAAACAAACAAATAAATAAGATGCCCCTGTTATGGGTTCCTTCCTTGAGACGAAGATCCTGATATGAATGAAATTCAAAAACATAACTTACGTCCCAATCCTATGCTTCCCCCTCCCTCGCTGGTGCAGCTGCACAGAATAGGTATGTGTTGTATCCAGTGGGGGGGGGCGCAGATCAGGAGGCTTTGGAGGGGAAAGATTTAAATCCCCTTACCCCTCCGTGAGCCTCCTGTTCCGCAATGGGTCTCCTCAGACCTGTGCCATCTCTTTAGCTGGTATAAGGAGAGGAAGGGGAGGGCGGGGAGGCTGTGAAAAAGGAGGGTAGGATCCAGTGTGCGCCATCACCACTGGATCCACCCCCTCCCGCAGCCTCCCCACCCCCATTTCTCTCCCCTCTCCCCATTTTGTCCCCTCCCTGCTGCTGCATTACCTGCTCCCTCAGGTCCAGGTAGGTCCTGCAACATCCCAGAGCACTGTTGCCTCTGGCAGCGTTCCCAAAGTGGCCTCCAATTGAGCACTGTGTGCTCATTGGTGGCCATTTTATGACAGCGGAACTCTGTCATATGGCCCATCATGACTTTGAGTCCACATGCATCAGAGAGTATCACTTTCCATAGGATTATCTCTCCCACTTATTAAATCATCAACACCCACTTTTTCTTGTATACAAACTGGTAATCTGGGGTCCTGTGTTCTGGTGAGCACCTTGGTGGGAAAACCTTGGTGTTCTCCAGCACTGAAATAAGAATCAGTAGGGTAAGCTTTTCATATTCTGGAGCACAAATAACCTTCCACGAGAATGAAAAAATAGTCCAGGTTAAATAATCTTACAACAATATTGCTCAGATCTTGTTTTTAAAGAAACACCAAATTCTACAGAAACTTCTAAAGAAACTCTCTCTCTCTCTCTCTCTCTCTCTCTCTCTCTCAGTTAGGCACTAGTCCAACACCCTCCTACTCAGGGTTGAATTGGACAGATTTATTTACACACACACACACACACACACACACACACACACACACACACACACACACAGAGAGAGAGAGAGCGAGAGAGAGAGAGAGAGAGAGAGAGAGAGAGAGAGAGAGAGAGAGAGAGAGAGAATCAATCTGAATGAGCTACATGATCTGATGTGGGATTAAAGTAGGATTGAAAGAATGAGAAGGGGTGGAATATGAGGACCATGACTCAGGCCATCTAGGAAGTTGTTTCCATTCATCTCTGTGATTTAGGAGACAGGTGCTCTCCCTTTTATACTCCTCAGTACTGATGCCAGGTTGCTGGGGCCCTGGGACAAAACCCTGCATTGGCCGTACATGGCATCCCCCACCCTCGATGGAGCATTGCCACTGGTACTGAAGAGTCAGGATCAGCCCAACCAGACAGAGATGGGCCCTCTGCATCAGTGTCCAGCCTAATGGACCCCTGATGCCATCCCAATACTTCTGACCCAGCCTTGTGCAATGGACTTTCTCCAATAGATAAGAGGTAAAATTATGCCATAACCCACTGGTATCAAAGAGAATTGCAATACAATTCACTGCATCAACTTGTCAGGGAGTCTGCCTGTCATCCACACATTGACATTTTAAAGAAATCAGTAAACTATGTCACAGAAAGAATGCAAATGCATTTGTTTAGCCTCAGGCTTTCAGCAAAGGACAAGGCATTATTTAATAATGTTTTCAATTATCCATAAGCTCTATCTGCATTACCTGAGGCAGAGCACAGCAGAAGCAGAAATGGCTTTTTTCTTTCTATTATTAGTGAAGAAAACTTGTTTTTCTTCCATTTGAACTCATCTCGTCCAGCTACCTTCACCCATGCGCTACCGTCTGGATCCCTTCCAAGAAAAGGAAATGAGAGCTATGGAAATGGATGGGTTGTAAATGTCAGCCAGGAAATGTTGAGCCTTAATGTTTGGGGTTTTATAGTAGACATTATTGCCGAGTGCCTCCCAAAGGAAACGTTCTTTAAGAAGCAGTGCTGTTTTCCTCGAGGCACTGCACTGGATCACTCCAATTTCTTGGAGTTCTTCTCATTCCAAGCATGTTTCTGTGAATAACTGTGCACTAATTTTCTCTCTCAACATCTCCCATGGACCGATTCACATGTTATATAGCAACAAACCTCAGGTTTTCTTCCGCAAATACACTCAAAAGGAAGTGGCAGTTAGGGTTCTTTGAAATAGCAAGGGGGACCCTTATTCTGATCCAGTAATAATAATAACAATTATTATTATTATTATTATTATTATTAATAATAATAATAATAATAATAATAATAGTATTTATATACCGCTTTTCAATAAAAGTTCACAAAGCGGTTTACAGCCAAAATCAAATGAGTAAATGGCTCCCTGTCCCAAAAGGGCTCACAATCTAAAAAGGGGGGCTCACAATGTAATGCTCTTCTTATGTATGTGTAAAGGTAAAGGTGTAAAGGTGACCCCTGACAATTAAGTCCAGTCATGTCCGACTCTAGGGTGTGGTGCTCATCCCCATTTCAAAGCTGAAAAGCCAGCGTTGTCCGAAGACGCCTCTGTGGTCATGTGGCCGGCATGACTCTCCTTGCCGCAGCGCGTAGCATGCAGCTGGAACACGGAGCGCTGTTTACCTTCCTGCAAGCGGTACCTATTTATCTACTCGCATTAACATGCTTTAGAACTGCTAGGTTGGCAGGAGCTGGCCAAGCAAGGAGAGCTCACCCCGTCGTGGATTCGAACTGCCGACCTTTCGATCGACAGCTCATGGTTCAGCAGTTTAACCCACTGTGCCACCCGCCATCCAGGTTTTCAAAATCTGTCAATGACATTCAAATGTTATATTTTTATGTACAGTACACAGTCAAAACACATGATGTGTCAAATGTCTGCCCAATTTTGAGGTACTGTACAGTATATCAAATGCATCTATGGGCATTTACGTCTATAGTATAAAAACAGCATGCTCCTATGAAGAGTTCTCTGAGAACATCACATTTTGTTGCTGTTGTCCTTATGTTTGGCTTGTGCACTCTCCCTGCCAACGTCCCATCTTTTAATATGAACCAGAGCCTAAGTGCACACATTCCTAGATGATCATATAGTATGTCTGCTGTGAAGAAGACCAGGCTGTAGATACTTATGCTCATTAGTCCCCGTTCACAGGGGTGGCCCCTCCATTAGGTGAGGTGATGTGGGTTGCATCAGTGGTGGATTTCGGGGGAGTGAGAAGGTGGGAGGTTTGGGGTGCCCTTCACCCTGAGTCTGCTACCGTCACCACTTCCATCCAGCTCGCTGATCCGCGTTCCACCTGCTGAATGTAAGCAGAAAGTGGAGCATCCATCTCTTTACCTTGCTCTTGGTGTGGTTTCTTCAAACACAGAAGTGCAGGACTTTCAGTTTAATTTACAGAGACTGCATGAATGAAGATGTGCCTTCATTTGCGCAGTCCCTTTAAATCAAACTGCAAGTCCCACAGTTCTGCAATTGATGAAATTATGCGAGGAGTGTGGTAAGCAGTTGCTTTAAAAAAAAATTGTGCCGCAGTGGTGGACCCGGGGCAGCGTCAGGCGGTGTTCTGGCTAGCACCACCCCTGCCCATTCACCACTTTATTCGGAGGTGGCCCCATTTTACTTCCAGTCTGAAACTCAGCCATACAAGTTTACTGTTCGTATATAAATTGCTTCCTTGTGATCATTTGGTTTCCTTTTTCACTCCTTTAAATGCATTTTGGAGCTAACTTAAGATATATTTTACCTAGGCAGCCAGAAGGGTTTTAGTTAATTGTTTGAAGAAGAAAAAAAAATCTTCTCCATCAGTGAAGATGTGGATTAAGAAGGGTTTTGCAGAGTGGCATCAAGAGGCAGAGTGATTTAGAAAAGCTGTAATGCTAACAGTAATCATAATGTTCTGTGAATATGTACATAGAAGGACGCAGTTTTGAGAAACACCACCAGAGACTTGACACCTTGGGCTGTGACCATTTTGAGCTCCATTTAGTAAGAGTAACACAGCATTAAGTTTGTTTCTTCTACACTTTTGTGGCATCATTGTATACTGTTTGCAGCAGCCAGTATTACAGAGAGTGCACTTGCTCTTGGTCAGTGATTGAACATGGCAAGTAATTTCCCAATGTCTAATACTTCTCGCAAAATGTCCTTCAGGCCCAAGAATTTATGGTCCTTTTAAGAAAAGAGGAGTCATGTATTTGCTCTGGGTGGGGAAGATACCACTGTTAGCCTGTCACTGGCTGGGTAGAAAGTGTGTATGAATTGCAATGAAGAATGGGCATTTGTGAATCTTATCATGTACTTGCACATGCTCGGCTGTAGCTGGGGTTTGCTCAACTGCCCTTTAAAATGTTGTCCCCATCAAGAAAGGAAGGCAAGGGATATTCAAATAGAACACTCCTACCTGCATCCATTTAATTTAACTAAAGACATTAAAAAACAACAACAGCCCAGTTTGAAATGCTAGCAAATATCATCCCGGAGTGAGCTCCCATCTCAGCCTGTATAACTAACAGCGCAATCCTATTGTAAATTAGGGCAGCGGAACAAGTGTTCCGCCTCCCTAAGCCATTGCGAAAGTGCCGTAAAGCACTTTCGGGACGACTCGAGAGCAGGGAAGGCCGGTGCAAGGCCGGCCTCCCCTGCTCCGCCGCCGGAGCCCTCGCTGGACCGCCACCCAACCCAGGTCAGAATACAGCGGCCAGAGGGGGAGGCGGTTCGGCAGTAAATGCGGCCGGGGGGCGGTTCGGCAGTTCAGGAGCAAATGGCGGGGGCCAATAGGCCCAGCCGATCGGGGAGGGGGCGGGGATCAGCCTCGGCCGAATCCTGTCCCCTGCCAATCGGCTGAGCCGTTACATGGCCTCCTCCGACTTCCGCCAGTAAAATAGTTGGCGGAATTCAGAGGAGGCTGATCGGCCCCAGCCGTAGTTACACCCGGGGAAGGGGACGAGCGTTCCCTTCCCTGAGTAGACTTTCCGCCATGGGGAGCCTGCCTGCAGCAGAGCTCAGGATCCTCAGGATCCGGCGGGTGGTCCTGGGCCGCCCGGCAGATCCTTACGTGAGGTTTGGGCTGCCCAGAGGATTTCGAACATTACACAGATGCAAACCCAGGTTTGCCAATCAGTGAGAAGAGGCTGCAGCCGATCACAGCTCTCTAACAAATGAACCAATATTTGTCACATCCCGCCATTCTATGTTTAGGTGTACAGTTGAAATATGAAGGGTGAAGTAGCCCAAAGGCAGGTAAGGAGCAGTCACCGTTTTAGTTTTTCTATACTTCAGTAAACAATTAGATTGGCAAACTTGGAAAGTGATGGCCTTCATGTTCTGCTCAGGGGGCAGGCCTCTTAAAGTCAAGACACAATTGAGAAAAAATGGGAAAATTGGAATTCGTGGTTGTGGTCTTTTATGGGAAGACTGTAGTTGAGAATGTAGGTACTGATTCTAGTAAACGTTTGGATTATTACAACTGCATTGAGCGGTGAGTTGGGGGTGGTGCTGGTGGTGAACAGATTAGGGGTGCCTTGAACCCTGCCTCTGCCTGCTGCTTCCCTCCAGCCTGCTGCCAACAGAATTATGCTGAGGCAATCTGGTCCCATGCCCCCTTACTTCGCTCCTTCTTCCCATGGGCTCTTTAAACAAAACAGGAAGTGTGGGACATACCAGGAGCATTCCCAACGTGCTCCACACTTCCTGCTGTGTTTAAAGGGTCAGTGCAGTGCAGTGCAGTGCAGGGGGGAGGGAGGTAAAGGGCATGTAGCTTTTTTTCAGGAGGGGTACAGTAGTGGTGGAGGCTGTAACTTTGGCATTCTGCAGCCCGTAACCTTCAGCTGGTCCT
Organism: Plestiodon gilberti rubricaudatus; assembly: GCA_026170595.1. NCBI lineage: Eukaryota > Metazoa > Chordata > Lepidosauria > Squamata > Scincidae > Plestiodon > Plestiodon gilberti. The sequence continues at coordinate 119,495,647 of JANXHW010000001.1, read as the reverse complement.
GCATGCTCATGTGCACACTAGCACATGCATACAATTTTTCTGGGTAGTGGTGGTGGAATTTGCACACAGCTTCAAATGGCAGTAGGGCTCAGACAGGCCTCTTAATACTCATTGTGTTGCTTGCATGCCCAATCCAAGCCTTTTCTCCAAGCCGATTTGAATAATTCAGAAACAGCCTTCCAGAAATAGTACTACTTCAACATGTAAGTGGGGGGTTGTATGCCTGGATGATCCCTTACTTCATGCCAGGGGTTGGCAACCTATGACCTGTGGGCCGAATCTAGCCCGCCAGCTGAAGTAATCCGGCCTGTTTGGAGTTTGGCCACCCAGTTTGGCATGTGCTGGACAGGGAATGGTGGAGCCATCTGCCCAGGTTCTCAGAGTCCCTGTGCCACTGCACGGCACAGGGACACCATGAGCCCAGGTGGGCGGCTCCGCCATTCCCGGTCCGGTGCATGGCAAACTGGGCAGGAGGCTTCATCTCCCAAGCCGAGCTCTGTGGATGCTGCTTCTGGGTGCTCGGCAATCTGGAAGTTCGGTGGTGACATGATGATGTCACCACCAAAAATCCGGCCTCTTTAAACAAAAAGGTTGCCGCCTGCTGCCTTACATCAAAAGCATCCTACCTATGCAAAGCTAGCATGTCAGGAAAAGAAGAGTTTGAACCTTATAGCTTCCTTGATGTGCTAATGTTCTATGGACAGGAAGTTTCTAATATAAGAAAAAAAAACAAAAAAATGAAGGGTGACTAAAACTGCAATCCTATGCATATTTACATCGGAGTAAATTCCATTGAATATAGTGGGACTTACTTCTGAGTAAACATGCATAGGATCACACTCAAAGAATTCTGGTGTTCTTAATCACAGGGACAATCTCTTCCCATGGCGAGCAGTTGTTACCACTGACAGTCTCCACAGGGAGTGCATTGGTGCAGGGACAGGACTTGCCAGCACACTCTTGCTCCCCTCTTCACATGAACCATGCAAGATAACTCACAGGGCTAGAGAGAGTGACCCTGTGAAGCAGCCCTTCTAGAAAAGTTATCTGTCAAGGAATATGTAGCTTCTTCTCCCAATTTTCTTTTAAAAAGAACATTGTTTGCAGTGATTTTTTTTTAATTGCACTGGAAAAAATAAGGGGAATGCTAATGCATGCTGTTTGCTTGGGGGGAATTTGCGTTGCTTTACAGACTAGCATTGTCTGTCTGGGAACTTGCTCAAGAGATATATTTGCAAAGAAATGAGTGTTACGATCAGAAGAGAAATGACCTTGTAATGTAAAAGGCTGCCCTGATACTTGTTACTCAGGGGGGAGTATGACACAAAAATGTCTGTCTTTTGAAATACCAGGGTTTCACTTAATACTTTGAAAAATGCATATTCTTAATACTGTACAAAATGTATCCCTTAGGTCTTTTGCTGCGCATGAGCTTTGATGCAATCCAGAAGTTACCATGAGCTCAGATCTACGAGCTCCTCATAAACATCAATCTCTGCGTGTGTATCTTTGGGTACATAGTCAGATACAGCACTTTTGATTTCCTTAATTCGTGGGTGTTGTGCTCATACATTAAAAAGTTTGTGCCACTTTTTCAAGAAAGCGTGACAGCATTGGCTCAAATCATCCTTGGCTTGCACAGCGCACCACTCAGGGTACAATCCACTGGGGATGTCAAGCCTCCTGAATGAGAACTATTTGTGCGGCCTTTATGCATTTCGATGGGACTTGTGCCAGATACTTTCCCAGAAGATGACACTCTTAGAAAGGACAACATGCCTTCCAACATTTCACAACTGACAAAAGGGACATCCTTGGAAACATCCCTATTCTCATGTCCTGAATCACTGCCCAAGGCCTCTCCCCAAATTACTGCACATTGCTGAAGGCTCTGCTCTGTCAGTCATGTTTATTTACTCTGTAATAGCCTGTCCTTCATGGATTCTTTGGGTGAAGGAAAAACACAATTGTCCTACAAATCAATTGTCCTTTGACATATACCTGCATCATGTGCATCATGGCAGGCCATACACAATATGGTACTGTATGGTTCATACACATGCAGTTACATGTGTGAGCACTGGGAAACAAGAAGCATTTTCCCCCTCCACTTGAAATTTAACTGTTAGTGATGGGCAGTCCAATCCTGTCTAGCATGACGGAGAGGTGCAAATAAGACACACGCCGTATCCTAAGCAGGATTGGGCCTGCTCCAGCATAGCTGGAGGTCTCCTTGGGGTAAAAGGACATTTGTCCCTTTATCCCAAATAGAGCCCCGGCCATCCCTATGGGTCTACTCAAATGTGCGCCAGCTATTTTGCTGGCACACATTTGAGAGCCCCATGTAAGAGTGGCCAGGTCCAGGAAGAGGGATAAGATATGGTGGAGGAGGCTGCCGCTGCAAATCCCTCCCCCAGCGCGGGCCTGGCCGACGAAACCCACCCTCCCAGAATGCCCCGTTCCGCCCTCCCCACGCCCTTCCAACACCCGGCGGAGAACTTACCTTTCCTGGCGGGTCTAGCATTGTCCTTGGCGGGAGTAGAGCGCCATCGGTCTCTCCGCCAGCACCACTTACTCTCTGGGTGCCACAAACGTGCTTTACGGCATGTTTGCAACACCCTAAACCGATAGAGCGGTGCTCCGCTGGTCTAAAATGTAGACAGGATTGGGCTGTGAGGTAAGAGGGCTAAAAGCGCAAGCGCAACTCTCGGAACTCATAACAACATAAGGTTGTGAATCTTTTGCAAATGGCAACAACAGGCACCAAATGGGGACAATGATTTATCTGGAACTGGGATTAGAAAATGACCAGCACAGGTGGAGGATATGGTAAAATGGAGGCTGACCTGAAAAGCGCTTCACTGTTTAGTGACTGATTCTCTTGTCTCTGGCAAGCAGATAACATTTCATTGACTTCTTTTTAAAAACTGTCTCGTAATGCCATCCTGGGTTTCAAGTCCAACTCATTTTCTCTCCAGTTGTAATGCATTTCTACTCCTTTCTAGCATCGTACCACATGTGGGCCTGTTTTTCTCAGCAGAGTGACAGCCGAATCCAATACTCCTCGCAACGATGAGCAGTGCCAACGTGCCGCCTGCTGAATCCCACGAGGGAGTGTCGACCTTTGGAGGGCTCCTCGGTATATGGGAACATTTGTTTCCTTGCCCCGGGGTGAAGCCAGCACCGCGGCTTCCCAGGTCTACTTGGACCTGTGCCAGCTCTATAGCTGGCACAAGTCCATGTGGACCCAGATTGGGGGATCAAGGCCGGGAAAGGGGTTAGGATATGGGCATGTGCTGGCTCCAAAGTAGAGTTCACATGGGCCAAGTTAGGAGAGAGAAGAAAGAAAGAGTGGATCAGCTAGAAAAAAAGGAAAAGAGAAGGAACTATGGTGAGTTTCTGGGAGAAGACACAAAAGGCAGGAGTAGATGTGGGGAGACTGTAGTATGAGGCTGGAGTGTTGTTTGGGGGCAAGAAGTAGTGGCAGTGAGACTGTGGTTCTTGTATCCTCCTCCTAGGCAAAGCAAAGGTACTTTGGCTGCCCCTCTCCCATCTCCTCTCCTCTCCTCTTCAAACATTTCCAGTATTGATTGCAACAATAATCCTGGCTATCATAGACTACTTGTCAGTTTTTGCAGCGCTTTGCTCTTCTGTGCTGTGTTAGTTGTAAGCACGGCATCACAACAGGCACAAGAGTGCAGCGAGCCCTTCCCTCAGTCATTTCCAAGGACTCTAGGAAGCCAGCAATTATGACATAAAAGCCTTTCTATTTTGGTTGGCATTGTGCAGAATGGCAGGAACCTCAATTAATGTCCACATTGATGGTATCGGAGTATTCAGGAACTTGAGAAAAAAGGAATAGACACAAAAGTTTGAACTCCCGCTCATCTCTCCTTTGGAACACAATGCTCTTCCTTAGAACCCCCCCCCCCACATCCAAGTCTGTTTAGTTGCACCCCCCCCAAAAAAAAAAATCTGAACAACAGCATTTAAGTTACTGAGCAATTGATGCTCCTGTCCAGTGATGGAAGTTGAGTGTATGTTTTGTTTGAACATTTATTTATTTATTTATTTATTTATACTGAAAATGTTATACCAGAGGAAAAAGCAAATTACATGTTAAAGCTCAAAACTCAATGCTTTTCTACCATTCTTTTTTATTTCCATCCACTTTGGCCACTGCTCTGGCTCTACACACATTACATTATTAACAGCCCAATCCTGCCTAGGGGGGCCATTGCAGCATGCAAAAGCACACTGCGTCAGATCCTAGGTAGGATCAGACCAGCGCCGGTGGAGCTGGAGCACACCTCTCCCATTCGTCCCTTTACACCAGGGAGAGCCCCAGCAGTCCCTATGGGCCTCCTTGGATGTGCACTGGCAAAATGGCCAGCGTAAATCCAAGGAGCCGGTGTAAGGCCAGCTAGGCCAGAGACAGGGGATAGGAGTGCACCAATGATCCCTCCCCTCTCCCTGGCCCAGGGGGCTAATCTCCCCTGCAGCCTGGTCTGCCCTCCCCCCCCCCCTGCCAACTGGCGGGGGCTTACCTGCTCAGCACAGCAGATGGGCCGGATGCTGGGTGGGTAGGCCGCCACTGGCCTCGGCACCGGCAGAGCCGTCGCTCTACTGGCACTTATTTGTGCTGGATTGCGCTATAAGTTCCAGAGGAGGGGTAGCCCTATGAGTCTTTTTTCAACAGAAGCAGATCTCATGTCACCTTAAAGAAGAACACATGTACAGCCCAATCCTCTGGGCTCTCTGCACTGCTGAATCTAGTGTTCCAGCAGTGCAGGACGCTTTATGGCAGAGCGAAAGCTCAGCCGCTGCCACAAACAGCAAGAGGTGTGGTGCGCGTGGCAGCAGCTCTGAGAGGCTTCACTGGTGCCAGTGAGCTGTCAGTGGGTGTGGGCAGTAGGCAAGGAGGGGGAGTAACCGGGGCATTTCGGGAGAGAAAGCAGGGGTATGTGGGGGACAGACAGAGGGGGTGGATCATAAACTAGTTTCAAAGATCAGGCTGAGTTCACCAGAGGCCTTACTGCCTTATGGTAAGATACTGTATATTCAGATTATACCTCTTAACCATATAATTCTCAGCAGCAAAGGCACAGCATGAAAATATATTAACAGCCCAATCCTAATTAACTCTCTGCGTGGCAATACAGCAGCACAAGCACAACGCCTACTGTGTCCCGCGGGGGTGGGTGGGTGTTCACCTCCAGATGCCTCCTTGGGGTAAGGGAACATTTGTTACCTGGCTCTGGTATAAGCCCCTGCTGGGCCGGCAGATCTACTCAGACCTGCGCCAGCTCTATTGCTGGAATGAGTCTTCATGGACCCATGAAGGTGGATCTAGGCCAGGAAGGGGTTTTTGATTTGGTGGACGCTACTGCCGCTGAACCCGCCCCCTTCCCAGTCACAAATGACTCTCTTCCCTGCCCCGGTCACTGCCTCATTCTGCCCACCCCTGCCTCCCTCTCACCCCCTGCGCTCACTTACTGGGGCTGGCAGGCATCTGTTGGCTGCTGGCATGCAGAGCTGGCCACTCGCTGCTTGTGGTGGTGGTCAGACCATGCACTCTGGTTTGCAACAGCCGGAAAGTGCCTAACACCGCCGGAAACACTTGTTCTGGTGGTGTTACATGCCCATAGGATTGGGCATATGGCTACAAACCTATGCATATTTTCCTGGAAGTAAACCCTACTGAATAAAATGCTACTTATTTCTGAGTAGACATGCATAGGATTTTGCTGTTAGAATGTGAGGGTTACAAGAAGCAATATACAATATTGAATATAATATACAGAACAGCTACAGTAACAATGGAGGGACATACTTATGGTCAGGAAACTCAATTGCATGAATGCCACATAGCCAGAGGCGTTAATTTGCATCAGTTGGGAATTGGGAAGAGGATTTTCTCTGGGCCTGATGTGGGTTTCCTTTGGGTCAGGGTGGTACTGGTGGCTTGATATAGGTGGCTGCGATCACCTCGGGAGTGCTCAGTGGCGCCGTGATGCCGCCCCCTGGTGACATCACCGCCGGACGGGACGCCACTGCCGCTACCGCTAAACATCCCTTCAGAGGTGCAGGGCGCGCGGGTGGGCCAAAACAATCGCCATCTCCACTGCTACCGCCTGCTCTTCCCGCCACCAAAATGACACAATTGATGCCCCCGCCACCCGCTTTGTCACCCCCACTTGCTGCCCAGGGGCCGACTGCCCCCTTCCCCCTCCCCCTTCTGCTTCTGGGAGTGCTAATTCTGTGGGAAACACTTAGGCAACTGATCTCACCCATGTGGCCATGAACCAGTTTGAACATGTACCCTGTTGGGATAAACCCATGGAAAAGCACCTCCAAAGGTGCTCCTGAATAGTTGACAGGGCACCTCACTTTCTAACATCATCTTTCAAGATAATGAGCATAGAAGGTAACAAATATCCCATTATCTAGAGTGGAGCATTTCAAGCCAGTTGCACAGGATTGCAACCTGACAAGTAAGCCTCTTAGATTTGAGTGGAACTTCTCCCATGTAAGGGTGCTTAGCACTGTGTCTTTAATCGGTCCTGAACTAGCAATGATAAGCTCTCCCCTCAGCAGCAATGCCCTGCCATTGCCAGGATCAGCCACCTTTTGTCTTCTTTTTTTCCAAAGGTTGCACACTCCCCCTTTTCCAGAACAACTGTGCCTATCTCCCTGTTTGTTTTTACACAGTGATCACAGCCCCTCTTTGCAGCAAGGCTGGTCAATACAGGAGGAGGGCAGGAGAAAATAGCAGAACAGGTGCTGGATCTGGCCTAGTTAGCAGACAGCCCGAAAGGAAAATCATCTGCAAAGGTCCCCAGCCTCTCATCCACCCACTTCTTTGGAGATGGAAAAACAAGTAGCAAGGAAGATATTTCTGGTTTAGGCTTAATTGTCTCTCGACATGACTGCTTCTTAACACGCTTTCACTGTTTTTAAATCATTCTTACTTTTCCCTTCAAATACCTTGATCTCTCCAACTGGGGATGGCCCAGCAAGGATCATCAAGACACAAAAGAAAGGTCCTTGATGAACTCACCTTAATGAACTTGATGAACTCACCACTTTGAGAACCCCTGTCTAAGTGCATGCCTGGCAACATCCCATTCCATTCTTCTCTACCAGAGGCTAATGTTTATGCTTTATTTTCAAAGGCATGTAACAGCTAACATCTATACAGGTGGACCCCCATATCCACTGATTCGCTATCCACGGTTTCAGTTATCCACGGATCGTGGGGACCCCCCCAGGCTTTTCCTTTTTTTTCCCCAGTAAGCTTCGTTTCTTCCTTAAAGAAACAGGAGAAGCAGCCTCTGGCTGCTTATTACAGGCAAGTAGAATGAGACTAAGTACTAGAGAGGCTCTGCAAGGTTAACAGAAACCTTGCAGATCCTCTCTAGGACTTAGTCTTGTTCTACTTGCCTGCAATGGAGGCTGCTTCTCTGTTTGTTTTAAGGAAGAAACAAAGCTTGCTGAAAGAAAAATAAGAGCTGGTGGTACAGTGGTACAGCATGCCTGCCTGCAGGGGAGGCAGGGTGGGGTGGGGGCTCAGGAAACCATGGAGGGGGTGTTCGCTCTTATCTACGGTTTCAAGTATCCATGGAGGGGCCTGGAACATATCCCCAGCGGATATGGGGGCCCACCTGTATTCATTTTTAGAGTCTGATCCTATGCGACTTTACTCAGAAGTCAGTTCCACAAAACACAATCGAGCTTTACTCCAGTGGTGTTGCTATGCCTCCCCCCCCCCGTGACGTCACCATTGGAAGTGATGTCACCGCCGCTGCAACTCCCTTCGGAGACGCAGGGTGGGAGGGTGGGCCAAACACATTGCCTTTTCCGCTGCCACCGCCCTCTGTTCCCACCGCCAAAACAGCGTGGTTGTCATCGCCCCCACCACTTTGCCTAAAAACTGCAGAGGGAGTGCTTTTTTGCCACGGATTTTAGGCCTCTTTTTGGGGGGGGGGGGTGCCGGTGTGCTGGAGAACTCCAGCCAGCTGTCCGGATGAAGAAGACGCACCAAACCTGAAGAAGAGGAAACTGCCATGGTTGCGCTTTGCCCCACATGCACCTTGTTTCTAGTCATCTTCCCCGCATGCACACTGGAACGTACTTCACACGTGCGTGGATGTCTAAGGCCAGTGCACATGCGAGAAGTACGTTCCAGTGCGCATGCAGGGAAGACGACCAGAAGCAAGATGTGTGTGGGGCAAAGCGCGGCTGCGGCAGCGTCCTCTTCAATTTTGGTGCGTCTACTTCATCCAGCCGGCTGACCAAAGTTCACCACACCGCCCCCCCTAAAAGCGACCTAAAAATCACATGGGGGAAGTGCTTCTTTGCCGCGTCACTGCCGAGTTCGGTGCTGTGGCAAAAAATCACCCCATGCGGTTTTTAGGCTGTTTGCAGGAGTGTATGCAAAAAACGCATGGGTGCTTTTTGTCGTGCCGCCGCTGAATTATCACCGAATTGGGTGGCAATTTGGTGCCCCCTGCGCCCAGGGTCCTCGCCCCCTAACTTCCTGGGTGCCCACTGCCCCCCTCCCCGGTGACACTTCTGGCTTACTCCCAAGTAAGTGGGCAGAAGATAGCAGCACTACTTAAGAGTAAGCTCTCAGTAAACTGACAGGAACTGGGGAAATGCACTTTGTGTGTGTGTGTGTGTGTGTGTGTGTGTGTGTGTGTGTCTGCGCGCGCGCCCCTGTGTCTGTTTTTAAATGCTTCCAAGCTGTTGGCTGTTGATTTATGTTTATAAAAAAGCACAGGAAAAATCCCACAGTGTGAGCAGTTGAGCAAACCTCTCTGCTGCCAAAAAGCTAAAATAATTCATCAGTTATCTTTTAATGTGGGTATTTTGGCTAAATCATATTACGGTATGTAGAAATACTCCCCCCATATCCGCTGGGGATATGTTCCAGGCCCCTCCGTGGATACTTGAAACCGTGGATAAGAGCGAACACCCCCTCCATGGTTTCCTGAGGGGCCCCCACCCTGCCTCCCCTGCGGGCAGGCGAGCTCGCCCCCCCCCCCGCTCTTATTTTTCTTTCAGCAAGCTTTGTTTCTTCCTTAAAACAAACAGAGAAGCAGCCTCCATTGCAGGCAAGTAGAACGAGACTAAGTCCTAGAGAGACTCTGCAAGGTTTCTGTTAACTTAGGACTTAGGACTCTCTAGGACTTAGTCTCATTCTTCTTGCTTGCAATAAGCAGCCAGAGGCTGCTTCTCCTGTTTGTTTAAGGAAGAAACAAAGCTTACTGGGAAAAAGTAAAAGCCTGGGGGAGGGGGCCCTGCGATCCGTGGATAACTGAAACCATGGATAGCAAATCAGTGGATATGGGGGCCCACCTGTACAGTATGGATACCATTTTGTGCCTGTGAAAGTGGTACAGTATTTCCTTATAAGTAAGGATCCATGACATTGGGCTGTGTGATGATAAAGATTTTCGTATTTGGGAATAAGGCAAGAAAAGGAGCCATTTCCTGTTCCTTTTCAAGTAATCCTTTCTTCTGCATTATTTATTTGTTTGACTCATCTTCCCAGAAACCTGAATATGGATGGCAAGTCCTCTGATCTTACAGCTACCCAAAGGGCAGTTTCCCAAATGCCAGCCAGTAATAACCTCGTGTGGTTTTACCCCTTCCTTCGGTGTTCTATTCTATTACATTCACCAGCTTACTATTATTTCTCAGCTGAGCGTTAGCTTGCCAAGTGTGAAAAGGGCAGACAGGGAAGGCAAATCTAAGAAAGACTTTTAAACATTTTGTTGCTCTTTAAAAGCACTTCATAAAACAGGTTCACAGTGCTTAAAGTGACAAAGCTCAGGCCAACCTGGAATTCAGCCCCTTATTGAATTACAGAGTGGGAGGGGTACTTGTAGGTCTTCTAATCTAGTCTAACCAACCCCCTGCTCGATGCAGGAAATCCAGTGCTAGAGCATCTTCAACGGATGACTGTCTAACTAGCCTCTGTCAGGAAGACCTCCAGGGAGGAAAGGTGAATTCTCCCCCACCCATAGTTGGTTCCATTGTCAAAATGCTCTTAACATTAAATTTACAATCCAAAGTAGGGTAAATGCCTTACCAACCCAAAAGTAACAAGATATGAAACAACGTACTTTCAACTCCTAGCCTCTCAAGGAACTAACCACCAGGGGTGTGGATCAAGTTTCTGACTCCAGGTCTCGAGTCAGGTTCCAAGTCTCTGGGGCCAAGTCTCAAGTCATTTCCCAAGTCTTTGCCCCCAAGTCCTGAGTCTTTCATTGCATGTTGTGGGTCCCTATCTATTTAATGGGAAAACAGGTTTAAATCTGAATAAAATTCGACTTGTCGTAAAAGGCTCCAAGTTTCGAGTCGAGTCTTTCGAGTCTTTTACAATCGCCGAGTCAAGTCCGAGTCAAGTCATTGATGTGACTTGAGTCCAACTCGAGTCCGAGTCAATAGACTCAAGTCTACATGATCACTGCTAACCACTACCCCAGCTTAGAACTTTGAGCTCTCCTATACCTGTACATCAGCCCCAAGACTGTCCCTTTAAATGTCTCCTTTCTCCAGACAGGAAGGCAGAGCCTGCTGGTATTTAAGAATTATTTTCTTGTCTGGCCTTTGCTGGCGTAAGTTGTACACATGGAGCTCCCCAGGGTACTACAGCCTTGCCTGGCCTTTGCCTTGCCAAACTTCACTCACTGGCTTATGCCTGGAGGACAGAACAGGACACAGGTTCTGCAGTTGTGCCCTGTTGGGCTCCACTCATATGGGCAGCCCGATCCTGCGTAAAGATACACAGCTGGCCTATTGCTCAACCTCTCCACATCGAGGCCCAAGGAGTTTAATTTCCATTGTAATTCTATTGCCCCAATAGGTGGAACAGGTTCTGAAAAAAGTTGGAACAGCAGACTATCTTGATTACAATTATAATAAAGTCTAAGCCAGAATTTCACCAACCTCAACCATATTAAGGTCTTCAGTTGAATAAGGCTAGTTTCTAAACATAGGACTGAATACGGCACACTAGTTGGTAACCCCAGAATTTTCCGTAGGAACATTGCTTGGATTCTTTCAACAGATTGGTCAAAATTGGTATACCACACTGGGATACCATACAAAACTTGTGGAATGATTTTAGCTTTATATACCTCCACAGCAGCTGGTACGTATTTATTGCCCCGGTTGAAAAAGAATCTAGTTACTGCTGTAGATGATACTTTGACAGCATTAACTGTAGCCCTACAATGAGCCACCCAAGAATGGTTATACTGAAAGATAACACCAAGGTATCTTATCTGTCTAACCTGTTCGATTTTATGTCCCTTACAAATCCAACTGAATAATTCCCATTTTTTTTAAAGACCATTATCTTAGACTTATTATAATTACCTAAGTTGTAATTTGTTGGCATCAAAATACTCCAAACTTCCTGCAAGCAAACGTTTTAAGCCAATACGCGATCTAGAAGGAAGGACCGCATCATCAGCATACAGAAGAAGTGGAATTTTGCGTAGGCCCAGTTTAGGACTCTCAATGCCCTGCAAGAAGGTGTTAAAGTCATTCAAAAATAAATTGAATAATGTCTGGATTGATGGAGTTAAATCGCCTTCCCAAGAACATCTGATCTTACAAGAAGTATTGGAATAGAGGGTTCTGATAAGAAAAAGAAGCCTTTTATCCATATCCATTTTTGAGAGTTTGTCCCATAAAAGCTCTCTGTCAATAGAATCGAATGCTCCTTTTAGGTCCTTTTCTGCCTAGGGAATTTAAATTGCTTATTAATTAAATAAGACAATAATATGCAGTGGTCCATAGTAGACTTTCCCTGGCGAAAACCAGTTTGCTCTGGGCCCAAAAATTTTTGGTCATTCGCCCATGAGGTGAACTTGTTGAGTAGATGTTTTGGCATAAAGCTTACCTAAAACCGATAGCAGACTGATGGGCCTATAGTTCGAAGGTAGAGTGCTATCACCTTTCTTGTAAATTGGAATGACTAGCGCCCTCAACCAATCTTTTGGCATTATTGCATTACTGTCAATTGATGTGAACAGAGGTGCAAGTAACAATGCCCACCATTCTGGATTACATTTAAGCAGTTCTGATGGTATGGCATCAGGGACAGAAGCCTTGCCACTTTTAAGTTGAAGGATTAACTGTTTGACTTCCTCTATAGAAACTGGGGGCCAAGTTGGAAGTTCAGTGGATATGGGTTCCAGAAGGGTTTGCTGAGAACTATTTAAATCACAAAAGAGATCAGGAAAATATTTTGCCCATCTAGATGAAGAAATCAAAGCTGGATTGAAGACATCTTTCCTAAAAGAGCCTGGAACATATGGCCAGAAGAGTTTATTATTTTTCTGGGATATTGATAGCAATTTATTCCATTGCACTAATGTGGCTTTCTGCTTCTTATTCAGCATCAATACTTTTAGCTGCTTCTTAAGTACAAAATAATTGGCCAATGCTCTCAAATTATTGGTATTCCTAAACTCTAAATAGGACTTTCGAATTAGTCTTTTAAGTTCCCGACAATCACAATCAAACCAACTTCTCATGCTGGGAGGGACATCACGTGCCCTTAGAGATTTATCACCCAGCTCCACTTGTAGCTATTTTATCAAACTTCCATAGTGCTAAGAGGTAGAGTTTTATAGACTCATAGTGATCAATTTGGATTTCAATGGGAGACAGTTAAGAAAACGGCAAACCTATGCATGTTTAGATAAGGCCCATGAAACACAGTAGGATTTACTCCCAAGTAATCATGCATTACTTGGCCAGTGGGTGGCGCAGCGGGTTAAACCGCTGAACCATAAGCTGTCGATCGAAAGGTCAGCAGTTCGATTCCCACGACGGGGTGAGCGCTCGTTGCTTGGCCAGCTCCTGCCAACCTAGCAGTTCCAAAGCATGTCAATTTGAGTAGATAAATAGGTACCGCTTGCGGGAAGGTAAACAGCGCTCCGTATTCCAGCTGCATGCTACGTGCTGCGGCAAGGAGAGTCATGCTGGCCACATGACCACGGAGGCGTCTTTGGACAACGCTGACTCTTCGGCTTTGAAATGGAGATGAGCACCACACCCTAGAGTCGGACACAACTGGACTTAATTGTCAGGGGATACCTTTACCTTTTTAATCATGCATCAGATTGCTCTGCATGTTCTTAACTCGCTCCTGTTGAGGTCAGAGATTCAGATGTTCTTTACTGTGGCTAGAATGAGCCGTATTTGACTAGCACACTCATTTTGTATTTTGCTTTTACATCTTTCCTGGCTGTAACCAGAATAGCAGCAAGAAGTTGCCGGCTAATTGCATCCAGCAGTTTCTAAAACCTGACAGCATAAATTAAACACGAAGCGATTAGAAAATTTCTACCTTTCTGGCAAAGTTAGTGACATTTTTTCATGGAATCCAAAAATATCTTATTTGTTGAGCTCCTTGCAAACAGCCCAGTTTGTTTCCTAAGTGAAATGCTTACGATTATTACTTGGTTGGAATGGATGGTGAGGTATGTGGGCATCTGTCTTTGAATGGAGAATAAGAAAATGAAGGAAAGTATACCCTTATCCCACATACCTCACACATCTGAAAAAGAAAGGGTGAAACAGGGCGGCAACAGGGGCGGGGGAAGGGCGGATCGACTCCAGGGAGGGGGTGGATTTGGTGGTAGCCGCCAAATCCTAACCCCCTTCCAGGATGCAATCCTAGCCCCTTTCCCTGACTCAGCCATATACTGGCGCAGAACCAAGGAGAGTAAGGGAGAGGGAACAGGGATAGCATCCTGGTGTATGCTGGTGCCACCAGGATCCACCCTCTCCCTCCTTGTTCTGCCTCCCCCTCCCAGCCAATCTCCCATTCCTCTCCCCCCCCAGCCCCATTCCTCCCACCACCCACCACCTATGCTGGCTTACATGCAGTCCTACACACTGGCGTCACTGCAGGGGGGACGGAGCTCCAAGTTCCGCCGGGCTCTGACCCTCTGTTACACGAAGGGAGAAGGCGGCCCCGCCCCCTCGCCTTTGGAGCCATTCCGGCCGACGAAAGCAAGTGCTTTCGTCGGCCGGAATGGCTCCAAAGGCGAGGCCGCCTTCTCCCGTCATGTAATGGAGGGTCAGAGCCCAGCAGAACTTGGAGCTCCGCCCCTCTGCAGTGACGCTAGTGGTCCTACATACAGTCAGCTGTGGCAGCAGACCACCAACACCACCACTGTTTGTAGTGGCAGTTACAAAATTGCTGCCAGTGGTGTGTTGTGTGCACTGCCATATGGCCATTGATGACAGTGGAAATTCTCTTCTGCTGTAGTACAGCTTGGTTTGGATTGGGCCTTTAATTATTATTATTGATTGAATTTTTATCCCGCCTTTCTCCTCCATAGTTCTTTGCTCTTGAAGTGGAGGCCCATATTCCAACCCCTGGGAATGGGTGATTGGGGCATATCTCAGCACCCAACCCACTCAGGAGGAGTCTGGGGCCCTGGGCTGTGGGGTCTTCCTACCAGTAGGGAAACATTTGCCCTCAGGCCTGCCCTAGCACTGGCCAAAGCTCCACAGCCCTACTGGCATCTGGCTGCAAGAGATCAGTTCGCCCTTCTGAACACCTTTCTCCTATCTCTCAGGTAAGATCCTTTGCCCAGGACCTTTTCTTTTTCCTTACAGCCCAGCCCCTCTTCTCTTCCTAGTAGACTACTGTGCCCTTTGGTGCTTTTTCCTCCCTGCCTCCCCTTTCTTTCCTCCTTGCACCTGCATGGACACTCCTGCCTCTCCCGCTTCCTCCTTTCTGTTTCTCCTTCCTTTCTAAACCCCCCCCCCCGATTCTACCTGCTGCCATAGTTTTTGTCATTGCACCAAGTTACATGTGGAATACTGCATAATTGAACTAAAACAGAAATTCAGAAGTAAGTATAATGTATGAATAAAATTTCTCAAATGCCATGGAATTTCACAAAAGGCAATTTAGGGCCCAGTCCTACCTAAGTGGCGTGCCGGCAGAACACATGTTCTGCTGGCGCACCTGGCTATTGCGCTGTCACAAAAATGTCATATAGCGCTTTGTGACATAGCGCTAAGGCACACCAGTGGGAAGGCCAGAGCTTTCCTGCTTGCGCCAGTGGCCGTGGAAATGCCCGCCGGAGCAGGTAAGTCAGGCGCAGGGGTGGGAGGAAGGCGGGAGGAGGTGGAGGTGGGCAGATTGGGCCCGCAAGAGGGAGGGATTGGTGGTTCTGGCGCATGACTTATCCTATCCCCTTTCCCAGGCTTGATCCACTGACACGGATCAACATGGACTTGTGTCAGCTTGACCCATTCTGACTGCTGGGGCTTACTCCGGGGCAATGTCCACTTACCCCGAAGGGACCTCCAGCAGCTGAAATTCCCCCATGGGATGCTGTGTGGCCTGTGCAGGTGCTGCTGCATCACCACTCAGGAATTTAGTTAGGATTGGGCTAATAATGTCTGACCTTAATGTCCCTTTGTTTTACAATCCCTTTTAGGAGGCCACTGATCTGTGCTGTTGTCATTTTCTTTAACATTACAGTATTAATGTGTTAATGGCTTTTGTTCTGGCTTCTTTCTTTCCAAAAATACAGAGAATAATATGCTTTGAAAACAGCTTATATTTCCTTTGAATGCTCTTTCAAATAACCCATAGAACCTTCAGATTAGACCGCAAATTAATGAGCATGAAATGACTACCCTGGAGATTGTTCCAAAGGCAAATACAAGCATGTATCACACTTTCTTTCTTGGCTCTTAAAAGCACGGTACAAACATTAATTAGTTATTATCTCATCCATGGCTTTGTACACCCACAAAGCAGAACAAAACAAAACAAAATTATAAACAGGGGAAGGAAGATAAAAATGGATGCAAACGACTGTGCGTATGACTGCTGTGCAAGCTTGCTCCCACAATAGCATTACACAGTATTTGGTAGGTAGGAAGAAGTCCTCCAACAGCTTTAATATATATCTAAAAGCAGGCTGACATTCAGCATTGAGCAAAATCCATTTTCCAGTGGCACCTACAAGGAGGTAAAAGGCAGAGCTCTAATGTTATTGCCCTCAGCAGAGCTTCAAAGTAAATATGCTAGTTCGACACCAATAATTGGAGTTCTCCAAGAGGTGCCGCTCTGCATTCAGACAACCCTCCTACGCTCCAGTCTATATAAGCCCACAGAGTGCTTGTCTGACAACTGGACTGGAGAAAAGGAAAAGAAACACTCTTATACCAAGGCTAAAATCTTGTACATATTTATTTGAGAGAAATTTCATTGCACTCAGTGGGACTTCTAAGTAAACATGTACAGCATTGGGCTGCAAAGATCACTTATCAAGGATGTCTCCTTACCAGGGAATATCGGCCCAATCCTATAGAAGGATTATGCTGGTGGTACATGCATTCCGCTGGCGTATCCTCCTTTACGGCCGTTGCAAATGTGATGTGCACATGCTGCTTTTCACCACTTATGCTCTACTTGCATATTTGTAAATAAATCAAATATTACAAAAATGCCATAAACCTTCTGTGCGCTCTCTCCTTCAATTAGGGCTGCCAAGTCTGATTGAAGCTATTCCTAGAGATTTTAATTTTTTCCAACCTGGTGTAATGCTGTAAATTCCTGGAGGCCCTGTTAAAATCTCCAGGATTGCTTTCAGTAGTTACCTGAAGATTGATGCTGATTCCTGGAGACTCCAGGCCCAGCTAGCGTAGCACTTTGAACATCTCACTTTTCAGGGAAATGATGAGTGTGTGGCTATATATGCAATTTTAACTGGTTAAAGAAGGAATTTGGATCTTTTTTGGCCAGTCACAGTTTTTTTCTAATTATCTGATTATGAAGCACAAAATTTCTGTAATTTGTGTGTGGAGATAAAATTCAGCTTGAAAGTGCCCCAGTTCAGCAAAACGAGATTTGAGGTATAAATAGTCAAAATCCAATTAGCAAACTATATACTGTACATCTAATTTTCCTCAGGAAGTGTATGTGACAAAGATGGTTCTGATGTACTGAACTTTCAATACACTCAGCAAATCTTTCGGTAATTAAATACATTGAAGTTCTTTATGGATTATTAAAAGATAAAATTAATACATCAGGAAAAGGGCTTCTGGACTTGAGTGTGTGTCTTGGGAGAGAAGCATTAATGTACGGTACTTCCACCCCTATTTCTGCTCTGCGTAACGTAAGAAAGTATAGGAGATTAAAATAAATGAGTTTATGTGCTACTTTGACACGGGCTCTAATTGGCAAGCAAATGTGCACAGTGAGATATTTCTCATCCTGCCCCCAATAGCATTCCGCAAATTGTGTACCCTCCCAAGGTAGATACTCAACATGTGTCTCTCCAGAGGTTCATGTGGGGCATTCACGGGGTACCCCAAATCCCACCAATACTTTGCCCTGCCTCCATTTTGGAGGTTGTGTGAGTGACAGGAGTCAAGATTCTTCCCCTCAGAGCCTAAAGAAAATTATGCCTCTACCTGATACTGTGGTGGCTTCCACAGTCACTGTGGCACAGTGCCTTCTCATAAATAAAGATTCGAGGCTTTCCAGTGGACAGAGGAAAATAAGTATGATTTGCAACTCTGTCACATGATTGAGACTGGGTAGTATTTAATGGTTTCTGTAGGTTTAGCAGAGGAATTAAGGAACTCCTAAACCCTCCTTTTTAAAAATGTCATGGAGAGTAAAGTTGTAACTGATTGCTTATGTTTAGATGCCTAGAGGGAGAAAGAGACAGTCAGCTTTCTTGTTGTTACCATCACATATTCTTTAAAAACTGCTCTGGCCACATCTATTGGTTCCAACATGAGTCAACAACCATTTGCATTCTGTGCCCCCCCCCCCACTTTCCATATGCCTCAGATCCTCCCATAAACCAGAAGGTCTATGTTTTGAGGAAGGTGTGGGAGAAGAACGGACATTGGAAGAAATGAGGGCTCAAATTAGAGTTTAAGATAAGCCCTTGTATGTTTGCCCCCCACCACCACCACAATGGCAGCCACAAGAAGGAATTTGGATCAGGACTATGGCATGTGGTGAGTAGGACATAACCCTTTGCCCCATCACAATCCTCAACCAGATTGCTATGGCTGCTATTCATCTCCAGATGAAACCCCTCATTGATGCTAATGTAGCTTGGCCCTGCTTATTCATAGACCAACAAAACCATTCACAAAGAAGCTGTCAGTAACATTTCAGAGTGTTCTGGAATCTTGCCTAGTCCTCTACTATTATAATTCAGAATGGGCATTGACCATCCTTCTAAACTGTGATGCACATGGGGAGGGAGAAGGTAAGGAGTGGTCAATGTGGATGATTGGCAGATGTAGATGAAGGTAAATGGCAAGGTCCTGGTTCCAGATGTCTCTCTGGAGGCTGGAAGATACTGCTATGCACAAGCCCTAGAGAAAGAAGAGGGGCTGAACCCCTTGCTTCAGGTGGCAGGCTGGGGGAGGGGGAAACCTGGCAGGATCCTGTGAAGGCAATTGTATCACTTGTATCAGATGATTGTATCAGATGATTGCTGGTGATCAAGAAAACCAGGGACTTAAAAAAAAAAGACCAGCAATTCTAATGGTGCGTACATACAATTCAGTTTTAGTAAAATAATTCAGTCCTATTTAGTTGTGGCATGTAAATATCCTGCTCCTGAACTGCACAACAGGCTGATGTTTAATTTGTTATGCAGTAGTTGGCAAGGAGCAACCAAGTTGATCTTGTAAGCTTTAACTATAATTAGTTGAGCTGCGTAACACTTTGGAATAATGGGAACGGGTTATACAGTATATGTGTAATGTGTCTGTGGGCTCATTCCAACCCAACTCCTCTGCAATTCTGGCATATGTTTGGCCTAAGTTCCACCTAAGTTTGACCTAAGTTATGTTGAACCGCCTACCTCCAGTGTCGACACGGGCCGCCGCATTCTGCACTAATTGCAGTTTCTGAACCATCTTCAAGGGCAGCCCCACGTAGAGCGCGTTACAATAATCTAATCACGATGTCACCGTGGCATGGATCACTGTGGTCAGGTCTACACGATCCAAGTACGGTCGCAGCTGGTGCACCAGCCGAAGCTGGGCAAAGGCCCCCTTGGCCACAGCCGCCACCTGGAAATCCAGGAGCAGCTGCGGATCCAGGCGGACCTCCAAGCTGTGGACCTGCTCCTTCAGAGGGAGTGCAACCCCCTTCAGAGCTGGACGATACTCTAGTACCTGCATCATGGATTTTTGGACCAGGAGAACCTCTGTCTTGTCCAGGTTTAGTTTCAGCTTATTAGCCCTCATCCAGGTCCCAACCGCCTCCAGGCAGTACTCCAGAACCTCAACAGCCCCCCTGGAATCAGGTGGAAAGGAGAGATAGAGCTGGGTGTCATCAGCATATTGATAGCACCGAACTCCAAATCCCCGGATGATCTCTCCCAACAGTTTCATGTAGATGTTAAATAGCATGGGGGACAAGATGGAACCCTGTGGCACTGGTACCCCACACCTCAAGGGCCAGGATGCCGAACAGGCGTCCCCCAGCACCACCATCTGGGACCTATCTGCCAAGTAGGAGTGGAACCACCGCAGAACGGTGTCCCCGACCCCCAACTTGGCCAGTAGGCCCAGAAGGACTGGTGACAAAGGCCGCTGAGAGGTCCAGCAGAACCAACAGGGACGCACTCCCCCTGTCCAGTCCTCGGCGTAGGTCATCCACCAAGGCGACCAAGGCCGTTTCCGTCCCAAAGCCCAGCCTGAAACCAGATTGAAAGGGATCTAGATAATCCACTTCATACAGGACCCTGTGGAGTTGAGACGCCACCACCCGCTCAATTACCTTGCCCCAAAACGGGAGGTTTGAAACTGGCTGGTAGTTGTCCATTATTGTGGAATCAAGGGAGGGCTTCTTCAGAAGGGGTCGAACCACGGCCCGCTGCAAAGTTCTCACTTTGAAAGTTCTCACTGTGAATGTGATTTCCAAGCATATTTAGAAAACATATCTTTGTGTGCAAGGAATAGGGAAATATATGAAAGTCGTATATAGGGTGACTGCAATGAGCTCAGCAATGAAGCATGTGCTTTGCATGCCAAGGGGATGAAGTTCAGCCCCTGGCATCTTCAGGTAGATTAGGAAAGGCCTATCTGAACCCCTGGAGAGCTGCTGCCGGTTGTTGATGTTGACAATACCAAGCAAACTGGACCAATCATCTGTACTGGTCAGCTTCAAGAAGAAGGGGGAATCAGCAAACGTTTGCTTGGGTGGAGCTGTTCATGCAAGAGACTCTTAGGATCTAAAGCTCTGTTTATGTGGGTAGAGAATCCCGAGTTCAGTTAGCAAACATGCTAACTTTGTATTGTCATTCACTCCTTGAAGCCATTCTGTGCTGTACAGTGAGCAAGGCCCAAATTCATCAACCTGCTATGGACAGAAGACTGACAAAACGAGTATTACTAATTCTTATATTGACCCAAGAATCTATGTAAAGTATATAAATCTTTCTTTTAGAATCTACCATGATGTGAGAGTCAGCAAATGGTTGTGTCACCATTTGCATTTGGAGTGAACAACAACAGCACCAAAACATGCATAAGGCGTTTGCAGACTGAGATGAGTGACTCCAGTTCAGTGAGCCACAGAGTCCAAATTGACAGTTCTCGCAGCACATCTCTGACTTACTCACATTTCCCCCTGTCAGAATAATCAGTTAAAAAAGCAAGAATTGGAGGGATGAAAAAGACACTTTCACTCTCACCCAAGGGAATGATGGAACGATGGGAAAGGTGCCTTCCCCTTCTCCTGAACTCTCTATGAACTTAATATCAGTTCTGTTTTGATTTCAAGATTATTTCCTTGAGCTCATTTATAACAGGATGTTTTAATGAGATGGCTTTGAGTCAGACTTGGTAAGAAGCCTGATCAAATTCAAAGCCAATTTTCTTTATGGTACTAAATGGACCAATCATCAATCAAACTTGGCTAGTTTGCTCCTCAACTCTTCTCCAAACTCTTTCAGTAAAGTCCTTTTCCTGCCAAAACAGCTTCCTGTTTAACATTCGGGAGCCTCTCTAGTACACAGGCTGCTCACCTGCTCTGTGCTATAATGTTTTTGTAAAGAAAGAGATGCGCTTGCTTGGCGCCAGCGCTGGAAGCCTAACTAAGGTAATGGGAACAGGGGAGTGAGGGGGTGCGGGAGATAGCATTTCCCCTTATCCACGGATTCCCGGTATCTAAGGGGCCCCCCAGGAACCTATCCCCCACAAATACGGGGGTCATACATACTGTACTGCAATGTTTTGTTTCAAGACCCATCTTACCTTTTCAAATATTTCTAAATTCTCCATTATGTGGTTTAAGATGATAACACTGTTATCAAATCCATTTTTTGATGCTGTAAAGTCAATACTGTAGAATGCTATTTATTGCATGGATATTTCCTCTGAATATGTCCCCGGACTGCTGGATCTAAGGTTTAACATTAAAAATGTTGTTTGCGTTCTCATCTGAGGCTCTGTTCTGCATTTACCAGCTACCAAGGTTCTCTTGGTGGGGAGGTGGCATATAGGTCTTCTCAGTGTGAGCAACCAGACACTGGATCTCTCTTCCCCCATGATGAGGTCCAACTGACTCCTCCTACATTGTTGGCCTTAAAGTGGACAGTTAAAACCTTTCTGTTGTAGCATTCTAGCTCTTGATTTGTGTTTATCTTTGTGCTGTTTGAATTTGCTGCGGTGTTCTCTCTCTCTCTCTCTCTCTCTCTCTCTCTCTCTCTCTCTCTCTCTCTCTCTCTCTCTCTCTCTCTCTCTCAGCTGGGCATTGTGTTAGTGCAACGCGTCTCAAACTGTGGGACTTCATGGCCCAATGGGTCGCCAGTCTGGCCCTCCCACCTCCCTTACACCCAGCTGGCTCCAAATTGGTGCCCTCCAGATACAATTGGAGGCCACTCCCAGGCTGTGATGGGTCTCCACATGCCTCCAAAGCTCTGTGGAAGCAACTGGAAAGTGACTTCCAGTTTACTTCCAGGTGCGTGGAAGTCACTTACGGTTGCTTCCGGAGGCCCACTGGAGGCCCGCTGCAGCCGGCAGGAGGTGTGTCACAGCGCCCTCCGCCAGGGAGCAGGTGTTGGTTGTGGGGGGAGGGGAGTTTGAGAACCACTGTGTTAGTACAATTTGTTAATGTTTTTAATTGAATTGTTTTTATGTAAGATTGTAGGCCACCTCGTCCAAAGCTTGTCCCAAAGATCCTGGAGAACTGTCACTTTCTGTGACTCTCCTGAACATGGTAAAGTTCTGACTCCACAATGTGGGGTCATTTCGAAAGAAAGGATTGATTGCTTCATTTTCATATGGCTAAAAAGATTCACATCATGATGAAACTGCTAAAGCAAAAATTAACAGCACAATCCTATACATGTTTACTCAGATAAGTAAGTATCACTGTGTTAAATGGGACCTACTCTCAGATAAGTGTGTATAGCAGGGGTGTCAAACTCACTTCATACAGTGGGCCGTATAGCATTTATGACGCCTGCTGAGGGCCAGAAGTGACATCATTATTTATGTCTGACACCCCTGGTGTATTTTATTTTTTTCACATTTTTATACCGCCCTTCCTCCAAGGAGCTCAGAGTGGTGTACATATTTCCCCCCCTCCTTTTTGTCCTCACAACAACCCTGTGAGGTAGGTGGGGCTGAGAGATAGTGACTGGCCCAAGGTCACCCAGGAAGCTTCGTGGCTGAGCGGGGATTTGAACCTGGATTGTATAGGATTGCAGTCTAAGAATTGGGCCTTAGTTGCTGTCTGTAGCCATTTTCCCCCAATTTTAATTTCTGATGCAAATCATTTTGAAATAATAAAAGTGACTAGAAGATTTGTAAGGAACAGAACATCTTGAGTGTGCCGTCTTAGAAACAGATGAATAGTACTTAACAGTCAGGCTAATTTCAAAATGGAAAAGGGAGTATTACATGAATATGGGTTTAAAATTACCCATAGCAATTTCTTTATAGCTTATAACAGTTTGACCGTCGATCCAAGCTGTTTTGAACTGCTATGAAATGATATCAAAGTAATTTTCAGCTCAACTTTTAAAAAGGATTCCTTTTGGTTAACATACCATATTTTCTAGCTCAGCAGGCTTATTTGTCTCACCATACACAGAGATACAAGTAACAACAATCTAGGAACATAGTTAAGTGCTTCCATCTACAGTCCTGCAGTATGCACCTTTATTTAAAAATACGTAAGATTTCTATATACTTATATGTTGGACTGAGATGTCCAGTTTTGGATTCTGAAAAGTAGTGGTGGGAAGGGCTTGCCCTGGCTTGCATCAGACTGCTTTAGAAATAAGCTGAGCAATTTTCCTCAAAATCGGGAAATAGCTCGGCTTCTTTCTGAGTCAATCTGAATTTTGCCCCCAACAGTCCAGCTACTCAGCCCCAAGCTGTTTGGTATGTTTTGAACTTGAGACGCTCCCCGTCAGTGATGTAGACTTGAGTTTATTGACTTGGACTTGACTCAGTGATTGTAAAAGACTCGAAAGATTCAACTCAGGACTTGGAGCCTTTTACGACAAGTCCTCCCTCCCCACCCCACCAAAGTACATTTTCCAAAGTATAAAAATAAGCCCAACAGAAAAACCAGAGACGGGGGGGGGGGGGGGGTTTGTTGCATTTTCTTAACTACAAAAAATACACTGCACAGATGGGAGAGAAGGAAAAACACACCAAAGAAACAGAGAACTATAGTGCTATAGGAAATTGCCTTATGCTGCATTAGATGCTTGGTTCACCTAGCTAGGTATTGTCAGCATTTGACGGCAATGGCCCTCCAGGTTTTGGTCAGGGTATTTCTCACATCCTATCTGGAGATATTAGGAACAGAACTTGAGATCATCCACATGCAAAACATGCATACAGGTGCATCTGCCTCTGGGCTATGTCCTCTCCTGGCCTGTCATAACCAAAGTAATGGTGGCAAGAGAGGCTGTACTATCTCAAGCATGTGCAGAGCACATCAGCCAACACTTTGATAAGGTGGGAGATGGGCCAAGAGATCAAAGACCAGATTTTGCTCAATTGAAAAGTCAGGATATAAGGTGCAGGCAAGTTGAATATAAGGTGCAGGCAAGTTTAACAATGAAGGTTGTGGGCACTTTGAATCTGCTTAAGCCGGGTCTGCAAGCACATGATGTAGTAGCAGCCTTGCTGAAGCTAAGCAGATCTGCACCTGGAAGTCTCATGCCAATCTGACCTCTGTGGAAGCAAGGCTGGATAGTACAGTAATGTAAAAACAGTTCCTGAAATATAAACTCAGGATATTAGAATGCATGATACTCAGAGTAGATGTATTTCAAGTGGGTAATTGAATATTTAGTTTCATAAACAATTATTCTTGCATTCAAAAGAAAAAAAAATCTCTAGAGAATGTGAGCACAGAAAGCGTAGAAGATACAGAACTATCATCTCCCACAGCATATTTTCCAAATATCAAATCTATCTCCTGTAAAGAAAAAATATGAAAGATTTAGCAGTGCAAGTAATGAATCCAAACAAGTGGGAGAGAAAGAAGACTCGACAAACGCCTTGCCAACTGTGGGAGGAAATGTCTGCGGCTCCATCAACCAGAGAAGAGGCACGATGTTTAAAAAACGTGCATTTATGCTGCCCATATCTTTTGACATGCACTGTTATCATTCAGAGAGGTCTGTATGACATGACTGGTTGTCATTGAATCAGACTATATACCATTCACAGCATCCTTTTTTAAAAAAGCAGTTTGATAGGTGGTTTGTAAGAAGGTGCATTTATCTGCAGCTACTCTCTGGCAGGGAAAGCAGAAAGGTGGAAATGAAGGATGCAGAGTGAAACGTGATCAGGTTCTCGCTGGGGAAAGCGTCTGAGGCCACTTCAAAGAG
Organism: Plestiodon gilberti rubricaudatus; assembly: GCA_026170595.1. Classification (NCBI taxonomy): domain Eukaryota; kingdom Metazoa; phylum Chordata; class Lepidosauria; order Squamata; family Scincidae; genus Plestiodon; species Plestiodon gilberti. The sequence goes on along the minus strand of JANXHW010000001.1, from coordinate 119,470,751 downwards.
CTCTGTGCTGATAGCGGGTGCCATTTTGAATATCCCTGCACTGTATTCAAAAAATGGCTCCCGCGATCAGCAGGGACCCTCCAGAGGCAGCAGGTAAGGCACCCCAACCCCCTGCATGGAACCCCCACCTTGAATCCACGAATCTGTATCCACGAATCCATGAATCCGTGTCCACGAATTCGCAACCTGTGGGGGTTAGTAGGAACCTAACCCCCTCAGGTAGCAAGAATTGACTGTAACTGATTGCCACAAGCACTGAGGCTATTAAAAAATCAGATAGCTGCTAGTTTCTCTGCAAAGTGCTGAGCTCCTGCAGTTTCAAGATAGCTGCTAATTTTCCTGCAAGGAGCTGAGCTCCTGCAGTTTGCAAGCTTGTGTAAATATAGGGAGATAAATGTCTGAGTGTTTTTTCTGGTGCGTTTTTTTCCTAGTCTGTCAATGACGGGTAGTGGTGGCAGGTGAAGGTTGGGTCACATAACTAGGCCCCTCAAGCCTTGTGAGTATTCATTAGGGCTGCCTCATCATTATGATTGAGTTTTTTTGTAAATAAATAAATAGTGTTCAGGAAGTACGGGAATCGATGCCATGTGTTAAAAAGCTTGAACTTTAATAAAGTTCAAGCTTTTTAACACATGGCATCGATTCCCGTACTTCCTGAACACTGTTGGTTAATGGCAGGTCATGAAAGCTACCGAATGAAAATAAATAAATAAATAAATAAAATATTGTTACTTGTAAATAAATAAAAATATTATTTCTTTCTAGATATCCTTTTTTAATGTCTCACAAAGCTAGGTGGATCCTGATTGTCATTTTAAAAAGTGGGTCCTGGTGCTAAAAATTTTGGGAACCACTGGTTTAGGTCATAAGGGCCGCATTTGTGATATTCTATTTTCTGTCAAATCATCCACCAATCAGAAATAGCGTTCAACTTTTTCTTCTTGAAAGGGAGAAAACTTAGATATAAATCTCCTAAGGATTCAAGTGGCGAGAACGAAATTAATTATAGTTTTCAATTAAAATAAGGTCCTGGGCCATGATAAATATTCAACAGCTATACTGTCATCTAAACATTTCCATCTGGTGATCTCTTGTGAAATGATAACCATTCTGTAATAGTGCTGACAAGCCACGTCTATTCCTTAGTTTGGTTACTAAAGCTGGAGGAGGTATAATCACACAGTGAGAATGACAAGCAAGAGAATCCCAGAGGGGAGCGTTAGAAAACCAAGGAAGGGCAACATCAAAGACTGTAGAAAAACAGAATACCAGCGCCAACTCAGTGACCACCAGAGCTGCTTGTTAAATACAAATGTTGCTGAGCTGTCAAGGAGCAGAATATGAATCCATCTTGTTTGTCAAGTTAGAAAAGTATTTGTGACATTTTTTTTCAGTGGTGGCGTAATAACAGTAGTGATTGCTGTCCCTTATAGGCTTTGCATATATGCCATTTATTTGTACCAGCTATTGTTTTTCCCACTGAACACCTGCTGGACTTCATAGCACTTCTGGCATGGCTGGTGCTCATTGTGTATTAGAGTTGCAATGCAACTTTGCAGAAGATTTTGGGGTTCACTCTTATATGAGCAAATGAAGCTGCTGCTTTGTACCACATTAGCCCATTGGTCCATCTAGCTCAGTACTGTAGACTGGAAGCAGCTCCCACAGTTTCAGGTGGCGTTTTTACCCAGTTCTATCTGTGGATGCTGGAGATTGAATTTTGCAATCAAAACGTGCACTACTCCCTCCCCTTTGAGGTGGTGTGAGGTGCTGGCCAGACCAGAAGCTGCACATAAGGTCCTAATTTTATTTAATGGTGTTCAAACATTTCAAATGATTAAGCTCTGTTATGTGGCTGCCTTCTAATGGTGGCATGTAGCATATAGCTTGAAAACATTATGTGGCTTCTGTTCATACTGAGAACAGAATCCATTTAATGGAGGGAGAAAATTACTTTTTGATTTATGCAATGTACAAAGTGCATCTTGGTAATGCTCGAATTGCTTCATGGCTCTCCCACAGATCGCTGTCAGGTATGTCATTTAAATTTTGTGTGCCCCTTTCACCTCTTTAAATAATTAGCTGTTTTCCTTGCCTCTCTCCCATTTGGGAGATAGTCCTTTCTGGCCTTTAAAGTAAATTAAAAATAAGTAAATAGCTCAAGGACAATGGCCCTGGATTATAAACTACATTCATCCAGAAAACAATATTTGAATTGGTTTAGAAACCAATACTAAAAATGAACTATGGGCATATGTCAATTTGGTACAAAGAGCATTTAAGATTTTTATCAATCGTTATTATATAGAGTTTTTTAAATGCAGAGCAATTCCAGCTGTTAATATATATTTCTCTTTTAAAACAGCTGGATCAATTAATTTGAAAATACATTTTCCAAGGGCAGTGCAGTCAAAGCCTGGACAATATGCTGGAGAAACTAATGAGATAAAAATAAGATGGGATCACCTAGAGGGTGCATTTTAATTATACTGAACAAATAAGTTTAATCATCTGTTTGCTTATGCTCCTGACTGATATCAGAGAAATCATCTGCATATCAAAGGTTAACATGTCCTCAGTAAATTCTCCACTCAGAAACCAAAGATTCTGCCTTTCATGGTTCATGTCTCATCATAAGCATGAGAAAATCTTGTAAGGAACGTTTCCGACTACTCGGGAGTAAGGGAGGCTGGCGCAAGGCCAGCCGCCCTCCATCGCCGGGACGTCCATGCGGCCTCCGGAGGAAGGTAAGGCTACCGTGGCGGCCACATGGGCGGTCCGGGCGGCGAGGGAGGGGGACCATTGGCTGAGCCGGCCTGGGAGGGGGCAGGGATGGCGTCCGCCATATCCCCATTCCTGCCTCCTCCTACTTCCACCAACTATTTAGCTGGCGGAAATCCGATGAGGCTGATTGGGCCTGACCCGGTTTACGAACGTCCCCTTCCCCAAGTAGACCTCCAGGCCACAGCAGCGCTGCCCGGCGCGGGGATAGGATCTGGTGGGTGGCCCTGGGCGACTGGCCGGATCTCTACACAGGATTTCGCTGGAAGTCCGTTTAAGTTTAAAGGGACCACGTGAAGGAGCAAAGGTGGTGGGTAGGGAAGCTGACTAATGCACCTCTGTCCACAGCAGACTGGAGAGAGGCAGCAGCAGACTCAGGGGTGAAGGGTACCCAAGTCTGCCACTCCCCCCCCCCCATCGCTTGATGGAAGCTCCATTGTTTGCAACATGGATGGCCCAGCCCTGGTATATATGATACTCAAATGCATGTAATGGTACCCCAACAGCACTGGTTTTGGTTGAATAGCTTCTTCAGTAGAGGGCAATAGCAAGTGGAGGAAGGGCAGAGGCACGTAACCTTTTCCCTGCTCCAGATTCTGCTCCAGATTTCTCCTTACAGGGATTCAGACACGCATCTGTCATTGCATTTTTAACCCCATGAAGGAAAAGCCACTGACAGCCCATTCCAACCCAACTCCTCTCCAAGTCAGGCATAAGTGTGGCCTAAGTGCAGCCTAAGTTAGGCAGAAGTTATGCCTGAGGTAGGTTAGAGTTATGCCTGAGTTAGGCAGGCTGCAGTTTCTGTGGCCCAGCACCACCCCAGGATCCAGGCAACACTTACCTCCCAGGCAGGCAGGCTCTTCTCCAGGCTCCTTGTCTGGCTCAGGCATGTGCAGGCCTCTGTCTGCATGTGTCAGCGTCCATCCATGGCAGCTGCCACAGGGTCTGTCGCAGCCCGGTCGCAAAGGGGCTGACCGCAGGCAGGGGGGTTGTGCCAGTCATGTGGTGGGCGCAGGGCAGGTGACAGGTGAGCGAGGTGCCTGAGCCCAGCCGCCACAGGGCACCCTGTGCATCAGCCACCTGCTGCAGGGGAGAGTGGCCGTTCCCTCCCTCCTGCAGAAGGCGATGCCATCCCCAAGCCACGTTGAGGCTGCACTGGGGGGTGAGCGGGGGAGGGAAGGGAAGGGGAGGGGGTGGGAACGTCACACACAAGGGGGGTCTCATGAGGACTGGAACTGCCTCTGACATGACTCGCCCGTGCGCTGCCTGAAGCCCTGGGCCTCCAAGGCCAGGGCAATGCCCACAAAGAAGGCATCCCGGCGTGCCTGCTGCTCTGTGCCCCGGCCAAGACCAAGAGATGCTTGTCTGCTGCGAGCGTGAAGGGCTCACACAGCTCATCACACCCCCAGATGGGGTGACGACGGCGCCTCACGGCAGGCGCTCTAGCAGGGTGGGGGGTGGCCAGCAGCCATCATCAGGGAGTGGGAGGAGAGGCAGACACACAGGCAGGCAGACAGGGGGTGCTGGGGAGGGGCATGGGTGGGTCAGAGACAGACAGACAACAAGGCTGGTGGGAGACAGATTCCGAGAGAGGGGTCTGCAGAGACCGATAGGGACACAGGGGGCGCTCCGCCGATGAAGGTGATGCATAAACAGGCGCCTCTTATGCAGACAGACTTTGGGCGGAAGTGGCTGCATTACGGGCGGACCTTCGACGGAGGCGCCTGCATTACGGGCGGACCTTCGACGGAAGCGCCTGCATTACGGGCGGACCTTCGACGGAGGCGCCTGCATTACGGGCAGACCTTCGACGGAGGCGCCTGCATTACGGGCGGACACCCTGGCTGTCACTGTTTGCCTGCCTGAGAGGCCCCCCTGACTCCCCCCTCCCCTCTGTGCCATGGGGGTCGCGTAGCGCCCCTGCTGGGTTCTCCCAGGGAAGGCCGTCGCAGTCCCTGGATGGGACTCATGTAGGGGCTTCAGTGCTGGGGGCTGTCTGTGTGTGTGTGGGGCAATGCTTGTGTAAACACTGGGCACATATGTTTCACTGGGGGCATCTTTATTATTCTGGAACGTTAGCAGACATGGCCAGGCAAGGCTGTCAGGGGTAGTCACAGCAGCCAATCAGAAAGCAGCAGCACACCTGCCCCATGGACCTGGAGATGCAGGCTCTTCCCCTGTGGAACCACAGCCTGCTCCATAGAAAGGGGAGGGGCAGCAAGAGGAGGTGGAGCAGCAGCAGCAGCGCCGGCAGCTGAGGAGGGTTGCAGGGCTGGCTCCCTGACCTCTGGCAGCATCGAGGCAGACGACAGTGGGGCAACCAGACTGCAGGCCCAGGGGTGCGCCCAGGAAGGTAGGTGATAGTGGACGTTCCTGGGGAGACAAAAAACAAGGGGGAGTTACATGTCAGCTGGTATGTGGAAGCAGTCACCATTGACAACAAGCCAGTGTGTCGGTTGCAAAAGCCTGCAGGGAGAGAAATAAAACACAGCTGATAGGTGTGACACACATAGCATGGTCTGAGCTGCTTACCTGGGTGTAAGGAGAGCATGATCCTGTAAGGGGAAAGGGTCAAAGAGAGAGACAACACAACTTGAGGGTCACAACCATGGCAAACCTAGCAATACTGACCTGTCAGTAGACCCTATGAAGAAAAGGGGGGGGGGAACAGCTGGTGTCTACATAAGGCTAACAGTTCCACACTTGTGGCATTGTCTGCTCACATGACTACAGGCAGCAATCAGACACAACAGTGGTCACACAACATGTATCTTATATATCATAGCAGGCAGCTATGAGACAACACATTGGTAGAGAGGCATGTCATGGCAGGCAAAGCAGGCAGCTATGAGACAAGACATTGGTAGAGAGGCATATCATGGCAGGCTATGCAGACAGCTATGAGACAACAGATTGGTAGAGAGGCATGTCATGGCAGGCTATGCAGACAGCTATGAGACAACACATTGGTAAAGAGGCATGTATCCTTCCTATATTTCTAAATGCAAAGAGGCAGCAGTCAGACCACATGTCAGCACAAACCCTGCTCTTACCTGCTGGTGTTGTTGCCTGTGGGGGGGGGGGAAGAGGGGCTGGGAGAAAGACATGGGTTAGCAAACACTTGCATGGAGGCAGCTGCCCAGGCACAGCTGTAAACAGGTTGGCCACAGCCAGAACAGCCCTCTCTGCCCTAGAGGGAGGCAGAGAGGAGAAGAGAGAAGTGGGGTGTTTGTGAATTTTGCCCTCCACCGACAAAGTCCCACTTTGTGGCTGTGAGGGACAGAACCCCACGCCACGTGCTCAGAGAGAGAGAGAGAGTGACTGGAGGTCTGGGGCTGGGCTTTTGTGGGAATGAGGCTGGGTGGGGCTGGGTGCTGATAGGCTCCCTATCTTAGGCATAACTCTGTCGGTTTCCAGACCTAGCAGGCCCAACTCCGTCCTAACTCTGACCTAACTCAGGAGTAGGGTGTTAGAAATTTTCAGGAGAGGGCTGGCTTAGGTAAGGTAAAATGGCTCCTATGGGTCTCCTCGAATTTGGGTCCACCTTTTTGGTCGACCTAAATTTTGTGTCAGCATTTGTGTTGGAGGGGGCGTGTCTGTGCTTGCCAGGGTCTGGAATCCAACGTTAATTGGTTGCCGCCCCCGTTACACCCACGGTCCGCCCATGTTCCGCCCACTTTTAGGTCAACTTTAGGTCTGACTTGTGCTGCTTAGCCCTTGGGTTGGAATGGGCTGTTCTTAGTCCGTTGGTCGTAACTTCGACCTAACTTTGACCTAACTTCGCCCTAAATGGTTGCATTCCAGACCTAACTTCGACCTAAACGACTTAGGCTGACTTTAGGTCTGACTTGGGCTGCTTAGCACTTGGGTTGGAATGGGCTGTGAGTTACTGAGTTCTGAGAACACACACACACACACACACACACACACACACACACACACACACTATAATGCCAGCTTTCTTTCTCCACACACACTCAGGATCTCATATCTGTATCATATATACAGATAGTGTAGCGACGCCACTGACTTGACGGGTCTCACCTAACAGGTGACTGGGTCACGTCACTCACAGAGAGGGGGGGGTGACAAGTGTAGCTCCCTAGAGTGTGGCTCGCTAGGTGGCAAGTGCAGCAGCAGAAGCTGAAGGACAAAAATGGATTCTAAGTTTGACTGTGAGGAACGGCAGGGACCAGGCAGTGCCTACTGCTCTATCTCTGTGCAATGTTAAACAATAGTCCTGGCAACTGTCTTTTTTATTGCCTGTTTCATTTTTGGGCCTGCATTCAAACAGCAGGGAGGACAGTTTAAAAAAATACTAGGAGGCGGGAATGATGAGGCCCTCTGCAGAGCTATAAGTGCTCTCTCAGAGCTGTTCTTCGCTATTCCAATAGAGAAGAGAAGGAGAGACAAGATTGCAAGAGCATCATTCATATGAGCAGTTGTACCAAATAAAGCAATGCCCGTGAACGGAAGCACCTGTGCGCTATTGCCACCGGAATGGTTTGGTATATCAAATCATTTTCACGATGCTGAATGATTTTCTCCATCTCCCATGGTCACTTTCCCTTTGCCTGCCTTGGATACAGTATTGGCCACAATGTGGCCCTAACAGCCCATTCCAACCCAAGTGCTAAGCAGCCCAAGTCAGACCTAAAGTCAGCCTAAGTCATTTAGGTCAAAGTTAGGTCTGGAATGCAACCATTTAGGGCGAAGTTAGGTCAAAGTTAGGGCGAAGTTATGACCAACGGACTAAGAACAGCCCATTCCAACCCAAGGGCTAAGCAGCACAAGTCAGACCTAAAGTTGACCTAAAAGTGGGCAGAACATGGGCGGACCGTGGGTGTAACGGGGGTGGCAACCAATTAATGTTGGATTCCAGACCCTGGCAAGCACAGACACGCCCCCTCCAACACAAATGCTGACACAAATTTTAGGTCGACCAAAAAGGTGGACCCAAATTCGAGGAGACCCATAGGAGCCATTTTACCTTACCTAAGCCAGCCCTCTCCTGAAAATTTCTAACACCCTACTCCTGAGTTAGGTCAGAGTTAGGACGGAGTTGGGCCTGCTAGGTCTGGAAACGACAGAGTTATGCCTAAGATAGGGAGCCTATCAGCACCCAGCCCCACCCAGCCTCATTCCCACAAAAGCCCAGCCCCAGACCTCCAGTCTCACACACACACACACACACTCTCTCTCTCTCTCTCTCTCTCTCTCTCTCTCTCTCTCTCTCTCTCTCTCTCTCTCTCTCTCTCTCTCTCTCTCTCTCTCTCTCTCTCTCTCTCTCTCTCTCTCTCAGAGCACGTGGCGTGGAGTTCTGTCCCTCACAGCCACAAAGTGGGACTTTGTCGGTGGAGGGCAAAATTCACAAACACCCCACTTCTCCTCTCTGCCTCCCTCTAGGACAGAGAGGTCTGTTCTGGCTGTGGCCAACCTGTTTACAGCTGTGCCTGGGCAGCTGCCTCCATGCAAGTGTTTGCTAACCCATGTCTTTCTCCCAGCCCCTCTTCCCTCCCCCCACAGGCAACAACACCAGCAGGTAAGAGCAGGGTTTGTGCTGACATGTGGTCTGACTGCTGCCTCTTTGCATTTAGAAATATAGGAAGGATACATGCCTCTTTACCAATGTGTTGTCTCATAGCTGTCTGCATAGCCTGCCATGACATGCCTCTCTACCAATGTGTTGTCTCATAGCTGCCTGCATAGCCTGCCATGACATGCCTCTCTACCAATGTGTTGTCTCATAGCTGCCTGCATATCCTGCTATGATATTCCTCTTTACCAATGTCTTGTCTCATAGCTGCCTGCTTTGCCTGCTATGATATATAGGATACATGCCTCTTTACCACTGTTGTGTCTGATTGCTGCCTGTAGTCATGTGAGCAGACAATGCCACAAGTGTGGAACTGTTAGCCTTATGTAGACACCACCTGTTCCCCCCCCCTTTTCTCCACAGGATCAACTGACAGGTCAGTATTGCTAGGTTTGCCATGGTAGTGACCCCCCAAGTTGTGTTGTTGTCTCTCTCTTTGACCCTTTCCCCTTACAGGATCATGCTCTCCATACACCCAGGTAAGCAGCCCAGACCATGCTATGTGTGTCACACCTCTCAGCTGTGTTTTATTTCTCTCCCCGCAGGCTTTTGCAACCGACACACTGGCTTGTCGTCAATGGTGACTGCTTCCACACACCAGCTGACGTATGACTCCCCCTTGTTTTTTGTCTCCCCAGGAACGTCCACTATCACCTACCTTCCTGGGAGCACCCCTGGGCCTGCAGTCTGGTTGCCCCATGGTCGTCTGCCTCGATGCTGCCAGAGGTCAGGGAGCCAGCCCTGCAACCCTCCTCAGCTGCCAGCGCTGCTGCTGCTCCACCTCCCTGGCTGTTGTTCTTGCTGCCCCTCCCCTTTCTATGGAGCAGGCTGTGGTTCCACAGGGGAAGAGCCTGCATGTCCAGGTCCATGGGGCAGGTGTGCTGCTGCTGCTTTCTGATTGGCTGCTGTGACTACCCCTGGCAGCCTTGCCTGGCCATCTCTGCTAATGTTCCAGAACAATAAAGATGCCCCTCGGGCAGAGCCCCAGTGAAACATATGTGCTCAGTGTTTACACAAGCATTGCCCCACACACACACAGACAGCCCCCAGCACTGAAGCCCCTACACAAGCATTGCCCCCCACACACACAGACAGCCCCCAGCACTGAAGCCCCTACACAAGCATTGCCCCCCCACACACAGACAGCCCCCAGCACTGAAGCCCCTACATGAGTCCCATCCAGGGACTGCCACGGCCTTCCCTGGGAGAACCCAGCAGGGGTGCTGCGAGACCCCCATGGCACAGAGGGGAGGGGGGAGTCAGGGGGGCCTCTCATGCAGGCAAACAGTGACAGCCAGGGTGTCCGCCCGTAATGCAGGCGCCTCCGTCGAAGGTCCGCCCGTAATGCAGGCGCCTCCGTCGAAGGTCTGCCCGTAATGCAGGCGCCTCCATCGAAGGTCCGCCTGTAATGAAGGTGCTTCTGTCGAAGGTCCGCCCGTAATGCAGGCGCCTCCGTCGAAGGTCCGCCCGTAATGCAGCCACTTCTGCCCAAAGTCTGTCTGCATAAGAGGCGCCTGTTTATGCATCACCTTCATCTGCGGAGCGCCCCCTGTGTCCCTATCGGTCTCTGCAGACCCCTCTCTCGGAATCTGTCTCCCACCAGCCTTGTTGTCTGTCTGTCTGTCTCTGACCCACCCATGCCCCTCCCCAGCACCCCCTGTCTGCCTGCCTGTGTGTCTGCCTCTCCTCCCACTCCCTGATGATGGCTGCTGGCCACCCCCCACCCTGCCAGAGCGCCTCCCGCGAGGCGCCGTCGTTGCCCCATCTGGGGGTGTGATGAGCTGTGTGAGCCCTTCACGCTTGCAGCAGACAAGCCCAAGGCATCTCTCGGTCTTGGCCGGGGCACAGAGCAGCAGGCATGCCGGGATGCCTTCTTTGTGGGCATTGCCCCGGCCTTGGAGGCCCAGGGCTTCAGGCAGCGCACGGGCGAGTCATGTCAGAGGCAGTTCCAGTCCTCATGAGACCCCCCTTGTGTGTGACGTTCCCACCCCCTCCCCTTCCCTTCCCTCCCCCGCTCACCCCCCAGTGCAGCCTCAACGTGGCTTGGGGGTGGCATCGCCTTCTGCAGGAGGGAGGGGACGGCCACTCTCCCCTGCAGCAGGTGGCTGATGCACAGGGTGCCCTGTGGCAGCTGGCTCGGGCACCTCGCTCACCTGTCACCTGCCCTGCGCCCACCACATGACTGGCGCAACCCCCCTGCCTGCAGTCAGCCCCTTTGCGACCGGGCTGCGACAGACCCTGCGGCAGCTGCCATGGATGGACGCTGACACATGCAGACAGAGGCCTGCACATGCCTGAGCCAGACACCGAGCCTGGAGAAGAGCCTGCCTGCCTGGGAGGTAAGTGTTGCCTGGATCCTGGGGTGGTGCTGGGCCACAGAAACTGCAGCCTGCCTAACTCAGGCATAACTCTGACCTACCTCAGGCATAACTTCTGCCTAACTTAGGCTGCACTTAGGCCACACTTATGCCTGACTTGGAGAGGAGTTGGGTTGGAATGGGCTGTCAGAGTTATACATTGAAACTATAGGACAAGTTTTAAGAAAAATAATAGCAAATCTACAAAAAAGATTCAGGAAAAATAAATAATAGAAGTTGCAACTCGCTGCACAAATTCTTCAATTAAGTCAACTTCCCAGTAAGCATGCACATATGAATGCCATAGTTTATTTATTTTATTTTTTACATTTTTATACCACCCTTCCTCCAAGGAGCTCAGAGTGGTGTACATATTTCCTCCCCTCCTTTTTGTCCTCACAACAACCCTGTGAGGTAGGTGGGGCTGAGAGATAGTGACTGGCCCAAGGTCACCCAGGAAGCTTTGTGGCTGAGCGGGGATTTGAACCTGGATCTTCCGGGTCTAAGTCCGACTCCCAAACCACTACACCATCCTGGTGTATGTGCTTTGAATGGACAATGAGAAATGATGAGCAATAGTGGGCCAGGTCTGTGGGGAATGAACAGTGAGAAATGGCCCAGCCAGTGGCGTCGCTGCGCCTGGTGTGGTGGGGCCCGCCCCCTGCCGCCCCCCCATAAACCCCCGCCCCCCCCAAAAACCCGGGGTTTTTTAAATGTTTTTTACTGTTTTCCCTGGGTTTTTATTGTTAAACGGGCCTCTGTTAGTGTAGTGTGTGCTTTCTCCCCACGTACTTGTTATCTGTAAGCCGATCGGAAGTGCCCCAAAGTTCGGACGCCCGGGGAGAGCTTCCTCCGGCAAGTGCCCAGAACTTCCTCCTTCTGCGCAAGTCCTTGCAGTTCTGTGCCTGCGCAGGAATGGTGCCCGGTGCAGTTAGCCCAGACGCAGAACTGCAAGGACTTGTGCATGCACAGAAGGAGGAAGTTCTGGGTGCTTGCCAGAGGAAGCTCGCCCCGGGCGCCCGAACTTCGGGGCGCTTCCGATCGACTTACAGATAACTACGTGGGGAGAAAGCACACACTACACTAACAGAGGCCCGTTTAACATTAAAAACCCAGGGAAAACAGTAAAAAACTGTAAAAAAAAACCCAGTAAAAAACAGGTTTAAAAAAGGTTTCGAAAATGAAACCGAAGGAGGTCTCCGCCCCCCCCAGGAGGCCTCATCGCCCTACGCCCTGGAGCCCACCGCCCCCACCGCCCCTATCAGGCGACGCTTCTGGGCCCAGCAAGAAGTGAAATAGCTGACGGTTACCTTGAAGAAGATGGCATGTTGCCTGTATATCTGTGAAAATGCCCCCAACGTGCAATGCTAGTGCTTTTGTGGGGGGGGGGGGAATATGCAGGAGAAAGTTGGACCATTTTGTTCATCCCTAATTGTGATGTTAGGAAAGACATCATGAAGAACCCATCTTTCAAGTTGTACACAGTTGTCCTTACTCATGACTAGATTTTCACGCAAATCATGGCAGACACCACTTGGAATGGCCCAGTTGATTCAGTTTCTCTTTCATTTTCTGCTGAAAGTCCATCATTCAAGGCATACAGACTTGTTAGCAGAGACGTAACAACGGAGGAGCGCGTGGTCCACTCGAACCAGGCGCTCAGCAGCAGAGCGCGTGGAGCAGAAGCTCCAGGCGCTCAGGCGGGCGGGGCAGTCACCGACGCGAAGTGCCGCGTTGCGTCGGCCCACCCACCCTCCCTGGAGCCCATTACGCTCTGAAATGAGCGGAAAACAGGCAGGGGCGTGTCGACGGGGGGTGCATCGACATGACGCGACGCAGGCCCCGCCCCCACGCGCCAGGCGCCAGGAGGGCGCCTGACATTTCTGCTTGTTTGGAGCTGTGGTGTTTATTTGCAGAAAACCTGGTGTATTCCATACAGTTGGCCATCACTCTCTGAAGGATTTATTTGTCACACTAACAGCCCATTCCAACCCAAGTGCTAAGCAGCCCAAGTCAGACCTAAAGTCAGCCTAAGTCGTTTAGGTCGAAGTTAGGTCTGGAATGCAACCATTTAGGGCAAAGTTAGGTCAAAGTTAGGTCGAAGTTACGACCAACTGACTAAGAACAGCCCATTCCAACCCAAGGGCTAAGCAGCACAAGTCAGACCTAAAGTTGACCTAAAAGTGGGCGGAACATGGGCGGACCGTGGGTGTAACGGGGGCAGCAACCAATTAACGTTGGATTCCAGACCCTGGCAAGCACAGACACGCCCCCTCCAACACAAATGCTGACACAAAATTTAGGTCGACCAAAAAGGTGGACCCAAATTCGAGGAGACCCATAGGAGCCATTTTACCTTACCTAAGCCAGCCCTCTCCTGAAAATTTCTAACACCCTACTCCTGAGTTAGGTCAGAGTTAGGACAGAGTTGGGCCTGCTAGGTCTGGAAACGACAGAGTTATGCCTAAGATAGGGAGCCTATCAGCACCCAGCCCCACCCAGCCTCATTCCCACAAAAGCCCAGCCCCAGACCTCCAGTCACTCTCTCTCTCTCTGAGCACGTGGCATGGGGTCCTGTCCCCCAGCAGCCACAAAGTGGGACTTTGTTGGTGGAGGGCAAAATTCACAAACACCCCACTTCTCTCTTCTCCTCTCTACCTCCCTCTAGGGCAGAGAGGGCTGTTCTGGCTGTGGCCAACCTGTTTACAGCTGTGCCTGGGCAGCTGCCTCCATGCAAGTGTTTGCTAACCCATGTCTTTCTCCCAGCCCCTCTTCCCCCCCCCCACAGGCAACAACACCAGCAGGTAAGAGCAAGTAAGAGCAGGGTTTGTGCTGACATGTGGTCTGACTGCTGCCTCTTTGCATTTAGAAATATAGGAAGGATACATGCCTCTTTACCAATGTGTTGTCTCATAGCTGTCTGCATAGCCTGCCATGACATGCCTCTCTACCAATGTCTTGTCTCATAGCTGCCTGCATAGCCTGCCATGACATGCCTCTCTACCAATGTGTTGTCTCATAGCTGCCTGCATAGCCTGCTATGATATGCCTCTTTACCAATGTGTTGTCTCATAGCTGCCTGCTTTGCCTGCTATGATATATAGGATACATGCCTCTTTACCACTGTTGTGTCTGATTGCGGCCTGTAGTCATGTGAGCAGACAAGGCCACAAGTGTGGAACTGTTAGCCTTATGTAGACACCAGCTGTTTCCCCCCCCCTTTTCTCCACAGGGTCTACTGACAGGTCAGTATTGCTAGGTTTGCCATGGTTGTGACCCCCAAGTTGTGTTGTTGTCTCTCTCTTTGACCCTTTCCCCTTACAGGATCATGCTCTCCTTACACCCAGGTAAGCAGCTCAGACCATGCTATGTGTGTCACACCTATCAGCTATGTTTTATTTCTCTCCCTGCAGGCTTTTGCAACCAACACACTGGCTTGTCGTCAATGGTGACTGCTTCCACATACCAGCTGACATGTAACTCCCCCTTGTTTTTTGTCTCCCCAGGAACGTCCACTATCACCTACCTTCCTGGGAGCACCCCTGGGCCTGCAGTCTGGTTGCCCCACTGTTGTCTGCCTCGATGCTGCCAGAGGTCAGGGAGCCAGCCCTGCAACCCTCCTCAGCTGCCAGTGCTGCTGCTGCTCCACCTCCCTGGCTGTCCTTCTTGCTGTCCCTCCCCTTTCTATGGAGCAGGCTGTGGTTCCACAGGGGAAGAGCCTGCATGTCCAGGTCCATGGGGCAGGTGTGCTGCTGCTGCTTTCTGATTGGCTGCTGTGACTACCCCTGGCAGCCTCGCCTGGCCATCTCTGCTAACGTTCCAGAACAATAAAGATGCCCCTCGGGCAGAGCCCCAGTGAAACATATGTGCCCAGTGTTTACACAAGCATTGCCCCCCACGCACAGACAGCCCCCAGCACTGAAGCCCCTACATGAGTCCCATCCAGGGACTGCCACGGCCTTCCCTGGGAGAACCCAGCAGGGGTGCTGCGAGACCCCCATGGCACAGAGGGGAGGGGGGAGTCAGGGGGGCCTCTCAGGCAGGCAAACAGTGACAGCCAGGGCATCCGCCCGTAATGCAGGCGCCTCCGTCGAAGGTCCGCCCGTAATGAAGGTGCTTCTGTCGAAGGTCCGCCCGTAATGCAGGCGCCTCTGTCGAATGTCTGCCCGTAATGAAGGCGCTTCTGTCGAAGGTCCGCCCGTAATGCAGGCGCCTCTGTCGAATGTCTGCCCGTAATGAAGGCGCTTCCGTCGAAGGTCCGCCCGTAACGCAGGCGCCTCCGTCGAAGGTCTGCCCGTAATGCAGCCACTTCCGCCCAAAGTCTGTCTGCATAAGAGGCGCCTGTTTATGCATCACCATCTGTGGAGCGCCCCCTGTGTCCCTATCGGTCTCTGCAGACCCCTCTCTCGGAATTTGTCTCCCACCAGCCTTGTTGTCTGTCTCTGACCCACCCATGCCCCTCCCCAGCACCCCCTGTCTGCCTGCCTGTGTGTCTGCCTCTCCTCCCACTCCCTGATGATGGCTGCTGGCCACCCCCCACCCTGCTAGAGCGCCTGCCGTGAGGCACCGTCATCGCCCCATCTGGGGGTGTGATGAGCTGTGTGAGCCCTTCACGCTCGCAGCAGACAAGCCCAAGGCATCTCTTGGTCTTGGCCGGGGCACAGAGCAGCAGGCACGCCGGGATGCCTTCTTTGTGGGCATTGCCCCGGCCTTGGAGGCCCAGGGCTTCAGGCAACGCACGGGCGAGTCATGTCAGAGGCAGTTCCAGTCCTCATGAGACCCACTAGCGTCGACGGGGGGAAGCGGGGGGGGTGGGCCGCCGGGGGGCGTCGCGTGTATAGGGGTGACGCGCGATGCCCCCCACTTACATTTTTGTGGTGGAGGTGGGCCCGCCCTCCCTCCCCTGGGTCCGTTTGGCTCTAAAATGAGCCAAAAACGGAGCGGGGAGGGCGCTCCGCTCCTGCGCGTGACGTCACGCGCGGGGGCGGAGCCTCCCCCTTAAGGGTGACACGCGCCCCCGCTCAGGGGTGTCGCGCGTCGTCGCGACGCCCCTGATGAGACCCCCCTTGTGTGTGATGTTCCCACCCCCTCCCCTTCCCTTCCCTCCCCCGCTCACCCCCCAGTGCAGCCTCAACGTGGCTTGGGGGTGGCATCGCCTTCTGCAGGAGGGAGGGAACGGCCACTCTCCCCTGCAGCAGGTGGCTGATGCACAGGGTGCCCTGTGGCGGTTGGGCTCAGGCACTTCGCTCACCTGTCACCTGCCCTGCGCCCACCACATGACTGGCGCAACCCCCCTGTCTGCGGTCAGCCTCTTTGCGACCGGGCTGCGACAGACCCTGTGGCAGCTGCCATGGATGGACGCTGACACATGCAGACAGAGGCCTGCACATGCCTGAGCCAGACACAGAGCCTGGAGAAGAGCCTGCCTGCCTGGGAGGTAAGTGTTGCCTGGATCCTGGGGTGGTGCTGGGCCACAGAAACTGCAGCCTGCCTAACTCAGGCATAACTCTGACCTACCTCAGGCATAACTTCTGCCTAACTTAGGCTGCACTTAGGCCACACTTATGCCTGACTTGGAGAGGAGTTGGGTTGGAATGGGCTGTAAGGTGACCACTGAAGGCCAAACCAGATGTTACTTTAAACACATAAGTTAACCTTCCCCACCCCTTTTGTTATTGTAAGTAAAGTCTCAATGGAGACAGTATGCTAATTTCCCCAAAGGGCTGTAACTTACAGATCCGCACCCAGAGTGCCTGATTGATTCTTATGCTATTAAGAAACTCTCTGCTAAGTCTTAGCTTAAAGGTGATTAGAGCCTAGGGCAAGGGCAACTGCCAAGAGCAAAAGTGCTGTGTGTGTGTGTGTGTGTGTGTGTGTGTGTGTGTGTGTGTGTGTACACACACACGAACACAAATGCATTTAGTCTTAAGGCTGATCTACACGACAGCGTCGCGGCTCCGCCGTCGCCTCTGCCTGGCGCCTCCGCGCTGGAAGCGGGGGGAGTGTCTTCAAGCCTGTTACCCCTCATGTTGTCCCGCCTTCCTAAGAAAGCGCAGTTGTGATTGGTTAAACTCTTCCCCCCCCTCTCTGTGATTGGTAGGCTGCAGCAGCTCCGCGAGCCACCTCCAAGCTCTGCCGTACGCCCCCTAAAAAATAGAGCACTCGACTTGGAGTACGCGGCAGTGGGGCGGAGGTCCGGCGGCTCCGCCGGATTACAAAAACGCTCCGCGACGCTGTCGTGTAGATCAGCCTTTACTGTTCTGGCTGTTTAAGAGGCCTGAGTGTTTTGTTGAAGAAAATATCAGTTTCTTCTTTGTACATTAGCTGCTGTTTCATATCTCAGGTAAGGTTCATGCTTTGAAAATGGGGAAAAAACACAGACAAATGACAAGCTGAGGTACAATTTACAGGTTTAAAAGCCATGTTAAAACAGGTCATTTCGAACATTTCTACAGACATATGAGTTATTCCAAATATAGCCTTTTTTGTAATATACTGCACTTAGGCTTCAGTTTTTGGAGATAGAAAATGAGATATCATGCTTTCATAGTCGTTCTTTGGAAATGACATACTAAAAGGTACACCATGTATTTCTTACTCATTAAAATAAGCTTGTGTACTGGGAATGCTTTCTCTGGCTATAAATGGGACTTGAGCATATTTTGAAAATTATGTGACATTTGCGATGGCAGTCTTTGTTTACTGTTGTGTTAGTGAAATCGTTAAAGGCAAATGAAGTCAATTTATTAGATTCACCCAAGGGGAATGTGATTGCCAAATACTCATTCCCTTTGATGAAATGAAAGGGACTTGCGAGAAAAATAATAAAATAGATTCCAAATTGAAAATAATAAATTATCTGTGTTGTATTAGTTTCCCTCCCTTCCTTGAATGTAGTGTCATCATAGACCCATAGTGTGTGGGTTGCCAGATATACTGTTTCTGTCAAGAGAGTGGACAATCATGCCTGGAGCAGTTTATAGATAAACAGAAGGCATCAACTGGACAGCCAACCACTGGCGTCACTACAGGGGGGGCGGAGCTGTAAGTTCTGCTGAAATTGGAGCAGGGGGGCAGAGCTGTAAGTTCTGCTGAAACTGAGATCCTGCGCGTTGCTTTCGCTTCCCTGAAAGGCTCCCAAGGTGAGGGGGCGGGGCTGCTTCGTTGCTCCGTGTAAGGGAGGCTCCAATTTCAGCAGAACTTACAGCTCCGCCCCCCTGTAGTGACGCCAGTGCAGCCAACACAGAATTCTAGTAAATGAGAATTGTACCAACTCTAAAAACTGCTCTAGTCCAGGCTGAAACTAGCTGTGAAAGAGGATGCATGGCTGCCACCAAAAACAGCAGATCTGAGTCTCTTTCTCATCTCTGCCCAGCAACAGCTTCAAATACAAAATACATGACAAGATCTTTGCACTCCAAAGTTCCTTTGCACTCCAAAGTGCTGGACTTCAGCATCCACAGATTTTGGTATCCACGGGGGGTCCTGGAACCAATCCCCCGCAGATACCGAGGGCCCACTGTATGTGAGTTCATTGTAGTGTCAGGAAGTTCCCAGGATGTGGCCTTGTTTCCAAGTATGAAGTGGCTGACCCAGTGACATCACTGGGTGTGCATCACCCCAGAGCAGGGGTGTGCGTCATCCCCTCTTGCCCTTAGTGGCGTTGTGCATATATGCGAAAAACGCCACTTTTGGCCTAGTCAGAAGCGGCCAAGCTGCTGGCCAAAGAAGATGCATCGTCACCCTCTCCTGGCTCATACTGGGGCTGGGTGGCAGCAGGGGGTGACGTATGGGGGCAGCGGCCCAGCAGGGGCAGTGGGGGCAGCAGGGGTGAGCAGTTTGCGTCCTGCCGCGTCAGGTGTGTCACCCCCCGGCGGCCCGCCCCCCCTGCCACACATCAGTGACGCCACTGGGCTGACCAAGCAAGGACGTCATGGAATTTTCCAAGATAAGCCTTCTCATAAGCCAGCCACCAAGGGCAGAGTGGGGTGAGGGTTAATGAACCAAAGCTTGGCCTTTTCTCTAAAGTTCTAGGTGACCTGAAGCTTCCTTGCCATCAGCCCAAGCAAAAGAACACAAGACTGGCGTGGGTGATACTTGCCTGATATGTACTCAGGACCATGTGCATGTGTGTATAAGCATGTCAGGCAACACCATATATCTTAACAGGCCAAACTAGGCATTGCATTAATCATTTTCTGTTTTGAGGCTTGTTTTCACTTTAAAATAGCAGCTGTCGTGCAGAGGGGTGATCCAGATAGGGACCATGATGTGGTTGAAGGAGGACATTCACCTTTTCCCCCTGTGCCATTTTCCTGCTGAAAATCTCCTTCCCCAAACTGCCGTTGCAGCAAATGGTGCCTTCCCTTCCGGGGTTCATAGCAGATGGGCGGAGAGATTTTCAAGGACTTGCTCCTAGTGCATATTTTCAGAATCAGAGCTGTTGTTTGTTTGGCTTGTGAAACTCGTTTGATATGAAGCTAGAGTGAAAGAATGCTAATCAGGCCTATTTACTTCTGTCCTGCGTTATAGCAACCTGTTTCTTTTTAAAGGAAAGTGTTAGATTCCCTTTGGCAGCAGCTGAAATGTGTGAACTGCTGACATATTTAGCATTTCTCTCAAGTTTGGAAAGGAGGAAATAAGCTTGGCTGAATATCAGGAACAAGGCTAGACAACTGTCACAAAATATACCCACCCCTCCGCTGCTGATTCTGTTATAGCAGAATTTTGGATAGGCAATCATAGGCGCAAGACTCAGCACAGGGGCAATTGATTTGCCCAGCAATTTTGGTCATGGGGAGAAAATCTCCCTGGGTACAACGTTTGTTTGTCCTATTTCAGGCTGTATAGAGTTTCACATTTAAAAATGAATAGTAATTCTCCTTGTTTCCTCCTTTTTTTTTTTTTTTTGTTTCCCTCCTTATTCATTTTGTTTACCTTTTTTTTACCGTAAGTTAAAAACGGGCACGACAGGCGGCAATTGTGGCGATGGGCTGTGGAGGCTGGACGGGCGGCAATGGCGACGGGGGCACAACGGTGCAATGGTGCAATGGCAGCGACGGGCTGCGGGGGCACGATGGGCGGCAATGGCGGCGGCGGAGGAAGGGCACGACGGGGACAGGCAAGTCAATTTAATCGATTTTAATGACTAAAAGTAAATAATTAATAATAAGGATATTGGGTAGGCTTAACAGAATAAATAAGTAAATAAATAAATAATTTAAAAATCTTTGGGGGGTGTAAAGTGCCCTTTTGCCGCCCAAAGGGTGCCCGAAAATTTTATTTTAATTAAATAAAATTTTCGGGCGCCCTTTGGGCAGGAAAAGGGCACTTTACACCCCCCCCAAAGATTTTTAAATTATTTATTTATTTACTTATTTATTCTGTTAAGCCTACCCAATATTCTTATTGGAAGTGTGGGGGCCGGTGGGCTGGAGATACTGGGCATCAGTTTGGGCCCTGGGACAATTCCATCCCTCATCCAAAACGCTACAGTTTAAGAAACCCCAGATCCCACAGCCTTTTCTTGCAATTGCAGGGGGAAAAGTGGGATTATATTTTGTAGTGGAGCATTCAGTCATGTGTACAGCCAAACCATAGGTTATTTACATCCTCAGTGGGAACTACGTTTTTGAGGGCCTGTGCTGATGGAATGTGCGTTCCGCTGGCACGCGCTGTTGCAAAAGCAGCGTAAAGCGCTTTGCAACAACACAAGGCCCAGGTGCGCTGGCTGGAAGGCCAGAGCCTTCCCTCTGGCACCGGCAGTTGTTGGGAGGTCCACCAGAGCAAGTAAGTCCAGCACAGGGGCGGGGGAGGGCAGGGCGGGGGTGGGCGGATTGGGCCTGGTAGGAGGGTGGGATTGGTGGCTCCAGTGCACACCATATCCAAACCCCATTCCCAGGCCTGATCCGCCTACACAGATCAATGTGGACTTGACCCATTGTGGCTGCTGGGGCTTACCCTAGGAAAAGGAGACCTCCAGCAGCCCAAAATCCCCAGCAGGATACACAGGATACTGTGTCGGTGCCGCTGCATTGGCCCATGGGGGATTTATGTTGGATTGGACTATTAGTCTTCCAATGGGTGAATGAAACTGGTGCGTCTTGATCATCATCAAAACATCTCTAGATTTGAATTGTACATTCTAATTCAGTAATGCTTTTTTTAAAATCTCCCTTTCCAGATAACTCGGTTTGCTGAGCTTAAGTAGAAAATGAATACTTGGGATGAAATTAGAGGGACCAGGCTTCCAGGATTGGCTTGGAGCCTTCAGTAATCAGCATCAGTCTCCAAGTGACCACTGAAAGCAATCCTGGGGTCTCCTTGAACTTCTAATATTATATACTGTGTTGGGAAAAAAAAAATCTCCAGGAATAGCTTCACTCAGAGCTGGCAACCCTAGATGAAATATTTGTGTTTGATTGCTATCCCAGTCCCTTTTGGAAGGTTCTTAAAAGTTATTTTTACCTGAGGGAAAGTTCAGACAGTGTTTACAAAGTCAGGTCAGATTTCTGTAGGAAAGAGAGCAGTGGAGACTTACATTGTCTTTGTAATAACCTGTTTACAAATAATTACAGGACTCTGTATGAAGGTTTAAGCAAGCATACAGTTGTCACAACCCAATGTAGAGTCAAGCTAGGGTAGCATCAATGGTCAACCAGGTTGGACCCTAGCAGACTGAACCATCAGCACTGGTGGCTGTAGGAGTGTCCAGTGTGCCATATCGAGGGGCAGGTGTGAGTTACCCAGAGTAGGACTTTGCCTGGCAGCTCCCAGCAACTTAGTGCCAGCACTGGAATTATGCATGCTTAATTTTAGCCTAGGGGCCACGGTGGCTTAGTGGTTGATGCTGAACTGTGGACCGGAAGGTCAGTAGGACAGCAGTTCAAGACCTGAGTGCCACGTGACGGAGTAAGCTTCCGTCTCCTGTCCCAGCTCCTGCCAACCTAGCAGTTCGAAAGCAAGAAATTGCAAGTAGACAAATAGGTATCACTGCAGCAGGAAGGTAACCACTGGCGTCACTGCAGGGGGGGCCGGAGCTGTAAGTTCCTCTGTGATTGGAGCCTCCCGTTACACGGAGGAACGAAGCACCCAGCCCCCGCGCCTTCCGAACCAGTCAAAGCAGTGAAAACAACGCGCAGGAGACTCTCTGCGCATTGTTTTCACCGCTTTGAATGGGTCGGAAGGCACGGGGGCGGGGCGCTTCGTTCCTCCGTGTAATGGGAGGCTCCGATCACGAACTTACAGCTCCGCTCCCCCTGCAGTGACGCCAGTGAAGGTAACAGCATTCCATTAATCATGCTGGCCACATCACTATGGAAGCGTCTTCGGATCGCGCTGGCTCTTCGGCATTAGAAACTGAGATGAGCCCCGCACCCTAGAGTCGGGCACGACTGGCTTTCGAGCAGGAGATACCTTTACCTAATTTTAGCCTGCAATAGTTAGTAGACGCATGCGTCACCCAAGTGACCCCCCGACACACCCCCTTCTACTAAACTTCGGTGCAGCTGTTAGGCCACGCCCATGATTTTGGGTGGGGACTCGACGGGCGCCGCTCTGGGCGCCCAACGGGCCGCTGCCCCGGGCGCCCGACGGGCTGCATCTTTAATCGTTGCAGCCGGCTCGGGGATGTCTTCCCCGGCAGGCTGTCCAGGCCTTCTCACGAAGGCCCACTGCGTCGAATGTTATTTATAACGTTTTTCGCGCATGCGCAGACCGTTCCTGAGGGAAAATGGCAGCCCACGAGCACCGGCCTGGGAGGACGGTCCGAGGCCTTCTCCAGGCCTCAGAGCCTCCGGGCGATGCGCTCAGGGGAGGTGGCGCGCGGGGGTGCGTGCGCGCATCACCCTTCTGCACGCGTCACCCGGGGGCGTCCCACCCTCCCCGCCTCGCGCTAGTGACGTCCGTGCCTCATCTAACTCAAAAGGATGTTGTAAGGATGTGCGGAAGGGATTGCCGGACCCATGTATGCTACTCTAAGGTTCTTGGAGGAACAATGGGATATACATATGAATTGCAATTATAATCGTAGGGTCCATGATGCTGGATGATCTTCTTTCCCTCTGAGTGAAATGTCTTCTTTACCCTGCCACAAGATGCTTCCTGTTCTCCAAGTGGATAAAACTTTCTTTTTAACTTTGTAAACAAGCTCACTAGTCACACTGAGATCAAAGTGCAGTTGCTGGTGCTATATTTTAAAGTCATTCATTTCTTTGCATGTTCAGATTGTTGGCACAATATAATTATCTATGTGCTTCAGAAGCGCTAGGGAGACTCCCTGCTGTGTTACAAAACAAAAAGGCAATGGGAACGTTTGTCAAAGAAGAATTTCTGACAATATAAAGAAGTTGAAGCTCAAAGGCAGCATTAACTGGGTTATGAGGGGGAGGGCCAGAATGCTAGATGAGGTCTGGGGAGAGCGGAGTACAAAACCCCACTTAGCTGCGGTGACCTTGAGCCAGTCACTGTATTACTTTACAGGATTTTTGTGAGGTTAAGCAGGGCTGGGCCAAGATCCCTGTCCCCAGTGCCTGAGATGAGCTGCCGGCCGCTTCCCATTCCTTTTGTGCTTGAGCATGCAAGCACACAAAAACCTTACGACAGGGCCAGCCCAACGCCTCCTGACGCTGGAGGCGGCGTGCCAAATTCTGCTCCTCTTATCCGATGATGTGCCAGGCTCTGCTTCTCCCACTCTCCAATGTGGTAGCCCAGCACTCCCCTCCCCTCCACATTTCCTCTTCCTCTCTGTGCCCCTCTTTCTTTTCCAATTTAGGAAATGGAAAGAGGAGGAGGAGCAAGTGCAATCTTATGCATGACTACTCAGCAGTAAGTCCTATTGGGGCTTACTCCCAGTTCTTTTTTCAGATCTATACATTAACACAAAATAGGGTGATGATTGTATTTTGCAGCCTGCAGACAATGCTGCTTTAGTAATCATATTTACAAAGTCTGGTATGACAGCATCAGTGTAGTCTGAATTTTTTTTATCTGAATGTGCAGGTATCAGGTTTACTTAGCCAAATGTGACTTCTTCTCAAAGATAAAAAGAAATGGCAGGGCAGAAGATATACCTAGGCTAAGACGATATTTTGCCAACCTTATTTTCAGCGCAATCCTAACCAGCTTTCCAGCATTGGTGCAGCCACAATACAGCCCCGAGGTAAGGGAACAAATGTTCCCTCACCTTGACGAGGCCTCCATGACTGCCCCTGCACTGCAAAATGCAGTGTGCACCCTGTTGGCATGGCTACACTGGCACTGGAAAGTTGGTTAGGATTGCGCTGTTTGTCTATTTAGCTCAGCTTGAAAGTGGATTTATTCACTGTGCTTTGCCAAAAAGCCACATCCTGTATGTTACAGCAGATGCATCCAACTGGCTCACCATGGGCTGTATGTGCATGTGAAAGACAAAGCATTTTCCCATAGCTACTTTATTCCTGGACTTTTGTGTAGAAATAGTGAATACCTGTGAAGAAGTGGTGAATATCAAGGCTGTACTTGTATGGTTTCCAGCATAATAAAATCCCTGATTCACCAGAGTGCCATTTTAACCCAGGCCTGATTTTTCACTTTTGTCTTGTTATAAGGTCAAGGGAATAGCTAATCATACAAATTTAATTCCTTGTACTATATTAGGACTGCAAGTGCCATCTGGTGTAGCAGTAGACCTGCTCCGATGTAGCAGTAGACCTGGGAGGCAAAGGTGTTATGGCTCCACTATCAACCATTGGTTTCACTGATCATATGTCAGAACAGTGGACAGCCTTGATCTAGGCTGCTGAGTGCAAATGGATCAAAGATGATCATAACGTACAAATTGTGTGGCTGTCATTCTGTGGTAGTGCTGCACCTGCACCCCCCCTCCTTGTCCTCAGATGATCTCCACTTCTAAGCCACCTCTCCTGATGCCACAGTTCCGCTGTCTTTTATAGGCTTAACTGCTCTGATGTCACAGACAATCTTGGGTTATCCTGCTGTGTGCTAAGAAAGACTGGCGAGACCTTACAATTTGAATTCTAGGGTCACAGATTTTTTTTTTGTTCTTAAATTAAATGACATTGTTACAATCCATATATCAGCTTTCAAATGACACCTTGTGGGTGGGTGTAAATCAGTTGATTTCAAACTGCCAAAGCTTTCTGTGAAAACACAGACATTTTTTGCTGATGAAGGAAGAAATTATTATGAGCTCCAGATTTGCACTGCTGCAAAAGAAATACCCACAATGTGTCATAGAATTAAATGTGCAAACAATCTGTTGAGAAACAAAGCATGTTCCCACACTCAAATAAGAACCATATATTTGTAAGTAGTTGACATATACCAAACTAATGTGAATGAAATCTTGATTTACAGGGACATGGTTCACCCCATCTGTCAGTGCCTTGCCAGACATAATAGTGCCACAACCTATACTGACAGCTCTTTCATGTTTCAGAATCACGTCAATGCCATCCTTGTACGGGAAATGAAAGGTACACGTTCCTTTGAAATCACCTGATTTTCTGATGTGCCATGATAGAATATACTTCTACTGAAAACTATTATGTTTCAGAGATGTCTACCGTTTGTTGATATTTTGTGTTACTCACAGAACTCTTTTATAATACAGTGGTGCTGTAGACATAATGGGCTGACTCTGAATATTCAGTAATAATATTTGCATTTACCCTCATCCCATGGACAAAAGAGTAGGCTCTCACTCAAAAGGTTAGCTCTTTGGTCTTCAAAATGGAGAAATTTAATTACTAGACCTATCTCATACTCATGTTGAGATGCATACTATATATTTTTTATTATTTATTGTAATTAGGTCACAATTCAACACAGTTAAGCAACCTTAAGCCTATTGAAATCAATTGATTTAAGTACCAGTATATTTAATTTGATGGTACAATGTTGGCTCCAGGTTGCTGTGGGCTCTGGAGTAAATCTTTCCACTGCAGCCCCTATAGCACCATTTGCCCACTGGCATAGTGGGTGCACAGTGGGTGCACCTACAACGGCACAGTGGGCACTACTACTGCCACTGCACTGAAGCTGTGGGGATCAGCCTGGCCAGTTGGTTTCTCTGATAAGACCCCTGCAGTGGTGAATTATCATCTAGTGGTGTGCATTTGTTTCATAGAAAATGAAAAATTGATGTGAATAGGACCCATTCATTTCATTTGTTACTAGAAAGAAATGAATACCAGAGTTTCAACATTGTTCTAAGGGCTCAGTCCAGCCTAACTCAGGCACAGTTGAGGCCCAATTGTGGCCCAATTGTGGCCCAAACTAGGACCGAGTTAGGCTGCAACTGTGCCTGAGTTAGGCTGGAGGCAACAGCATTGGGCCAGGATCGCGGCAAAACTTACCGCAGAGGCAGGCAGGCTCCTGTGGGGAGCTGTCAGTCTTGTGGAAGCGAAGAGCCCCCTCCTCAGCCCGTCTGCGTGCACCTACCACAGCTGCTGCAGCGGTTGCAGCAGATGGGCAGCCACAGGCGGGCCTGCAGGCACTGCGCGTTTGACAGTCAGCTGAAGGGCAGAGGTTGTGCCAGTGCCAGCTGCCCCAGGGCACCCTGGGCATCAGCCACCTGCCGCAGGGGGGAGTGCGACTGCCCTCCCTCCTGCAGACTGCGATGCCACCCCCAAGCCACGGTGAGGCTGCACGTGGGAGTCATGGGGGGGTGAGCGGGGGAGAGAAGGGAAGGAGGGGGTGGGAACGGCACGCACAAGGGGGGGGTCTCATGAGGTCTGGAACCGCCTCCGCCAGGACATGCCCGTGCGCTGCCTGAAGCCCTGGGCCTCAAGGGCCGTGGCAATGCCCACAAAGAAGGCATCCCAGCATGCCTTCTGCTCCGTGCCCCGGCCAAGACCGAGAGATGCCGTGGGCTTGTCTGCTGCGAGCGGGAATGGCTCACGCAGCTCATCACACCCCCAGATGGGGCAACGTCGGCACCTTGCGGCAGGCGCTCTGGCGGCATGGGGGGTGCCAGCGTCCATCATCAGGGAGTGGGAGGGGAGGCAGGCACACTGACAGGGGGTGCTGGGGAGGGGCACGGGTGGGTCAGAAACAGACAGACAACACGGCTGGTGGGAGAGGGATACAGGGAGAGGGGTCTGCAGAGACCGATAGGGGCACAGGGGGCACTTCGCAGATGGAGGCAATGCAGGAACGGGCGCCTCTCATACA
This sequence comes from Plestiodon gilberti rubricaudatus, assembly GCA_026170595.1. Taxonomy (NCBI): domain Eukaryota; kingdom Metazoa; phylum Chordata; class Lepidosauria; order Squamata; family Scincidae; genus Plestiodon; species Plestiodon gilberti. The sequence goes on along the minus strand of JANXHW010000001.1, from coordinate 119,443,844 downwards.
GACGGACCGAGGGCGGACACGGACGCCGTTGATGGGCGGAAACGGACGCCGGTGACGGGCGGACAGAGGGCGTAAACGGACGCCGGTGACGGGCGGACACGGACGCCGGTGATGGGCGGACCGAGGGTGGGTGAGAGCCCCGGTTGCTGAAAGGGCTCTTCACGGACGTGGCGGACGTGCGCCACAGTGCCCGTCAGTGTTTGCCTGCCTGACAGGCCCCCCAACTCCCCCCTCCCCTCTGGTCCCAGAGGGTCCGGCAGCCCCCCTGCTGTGTTCTCCCAGGGATGGCTGTGGCGGACCCTGGCTGGGATTCATGCAGAGGCTTGTGTGCTGGGGCCTGCCTGTGTGGGTGTGTGGGGCAGTGCTTGTGCAACATTGGGGACATGTGTTTCCAGGGGCATCTTTATTGTTCTGGAACAGTGGCAGAGATGGCCAGGCGTGGCTGCCAGGGGTAGGCACAGCAGCCTCTAGGACCACAGCAGCAGCATCAGGCGAGCCCCATGGACCTGGAGATGCGGGCTCTTCCCCTGTGGAACCACGGCCTGCTCCATAGAAAGGGGAGGGACAGCAAGTAGGCAGCCAGGGCGGTGGGGCAGCAGCAGCAGCTGAGGTGGGTTGCAGGGCAGGCTCCCAGACCTCTCTGGCAGCATCAAGGCAGGTGACCGTGGGGCAACCAGACTGCAGGCCCAGGGGTGCTCCCCGGACGGTTTGTGGTAGTGGGCATTCCTGGGGGGACGAACAACATGGGGGTGTTCCATGGCAGCTGCTGCGTGGTAGCAATCGCCATTGAAGAGGAGCCAGTGTGCCAGTTGCAAAGGTCTGCAGGGAGAGAAATCAAACACAGCTGAGTGGTGTGAGACACATAGCCTGGTCTGCGCTCCTTCCCTGGGTGTACGGTGAGCATGATCCTGTAAGGGAAAGGGGTCAAAGAGAGAGACAACAACACAACTTGGGGGTCACAACCATGGCAATCCTAGCAATACTGACCTGTCGGTAGACCCTGTGGAGAAAAGAGGGGGGGGGAACAGCTGGTGTCTACATATGGGTTACAGTTCCACACTCATGGCATTGTGTGCTCATAAGAACATAAGAACATAAGAAGAGCCCTGCTGGATCAGGCCAAAAGCCCATCTAGTCCAGCTTCCTGTGTCACACAGTGGCCCCACCAGATGCCTCAGGGAGCACACGAGACAACAAAGTACCTGTGTCCAGTCGCCACTCCCTTGCACCTGGCACAGAGAAAACCCACCTCTAAAAATCCAGGAGGTTGCTTATGGCCTGTAACCTGTGATGGTCCTTTCCTCCATGAATTTGTCCAAACCCCTTTTAAAGGCATCTAGGCCAGGTGCCATCACCACATCCTGTGGCAAGGAGTTCCACAGATGAATCACACGCTGGGTAAAGAAATATTTTCTTTTGTCTGTTCTAACTCTCCCTCCACTCAATTTTAGTGCGTGTCCCCTGGTTCTGGTGTTGTGCGAGAGGGAGAAGAATTTCCCTCTATCCACTCTCTCCATCCCATGCATAATTTTATAAGTCTCAATCATGTCCCCCCCATGCTCACATTAATACAGGCAGCTATGAGACAAGACATTGGTATAGAGGCATATCATGGCAGGCTATGCAGGCAGCTATGAGACAAGACATTGGTATAGAGGCATATCATGGCAGGCTATGCAGGCAGCTATGAGACAAGACATTGGTATAGAGGCATATCATGGCAGGCTATGCAGGCAGCTATGAGACAAGACATTGGTATAGAGGCATGTATCCTACCTATATTTCTCTATGCAAAGAGGCAGACGTCAGACCACATGTCAGCACAAACCCTGCACTTACCTGCTGGTGTTGTTGCCTGTATGGGGGGGGGGGAGAGAGGGGCTGGGAGAAAGACATGGGTTAGCAAACACTTGCATGGAGACAGCTGCCCAGGCACAGCAGTAAACAGTTTGGCCACAGGCAGAACAGCCCTCTCTGCCCTAGAGGGGGGCAGAGAGGAGAGAGGAGAAGAGAGAAGTGGGGTGTTAGAAAAGTTTTCAAAGTCCCACTTTGTGGCTGCTGGGGGACAGAACCCCACGCCACGTGCTCAGAGAGAGAGAGAGAGAGAGAGAGAGAGAGAGAGAGAGAGTGGAGGGCTGGGGCTGGGCTTTTGTGGGAAAGAGGCTGGGTGGGGCTGGGTGCTGATAGGGTAACTATTTGGGTCCATGTCCAGAGTTAGGCCACACCTGTTCGGTCCTAACTCAGGCCCAACTCGGGCCCAGGGTGTTAGAACTTTTCAGGAGCGGGCTGGTGTGGGTAAGGTAAAATGGCTCCTATGGGTCTCCTCACATTTGGGTCCACCCTTTTTGCTGGCCCAAATTTTGGGCCTGAGTTGGGCTCGAGGGGGCGTGTCAGTGGCTCTCCAGTGTCTGGAACCGGACCAAAATTCGTAACCGCCCCCGTCACACCCCCGACACGCCCCCAACACACCCACTTTTAGGCTGCAATTGTGCCTGAATTGTGCAATTGTGCCTGAATTGTACCGCAGTTGCCTTGGGCTGGACCGGGCTGCAATTCAGTCACAATTGCAGCCCAACTCAGGCACAATTCAGGCACAACTCAGGCCTAAAGCACTTGGGCTGCAATTGTGCCTGAATTGTACCGCAGTTGCCTTGGGCTGGACCGGGCTGTAAATGTCACATATCAATTCTTTGCTCATTCTGAACTCATTCTGGGCCATGTTAGCATCCTTTTCCCCCTAGCAGCCGGAATAGGTCGTGTGGAGGCTCTTGGGGGGAGTAGAAAGGGAGCTTCACATTATAAGCAGAGGCGAAACTAGGGCGGAGCAGGTGGAGCACTGGATCCGGGCGCCATCTCCCGAAGGGCGCCCGCGATCCTGCTGAGTTGGCTCCTCGGACGGACGACCCGCCTTCCTGCAATCGCCGCAGCAGACATGAAAGCAAAGGGCCGGCTGCCGGCAGCGGCTTCCCAGGGAGAGGAGGAGGCGCGGGTTGCCGTGGCAGCAGCGGGGAGGACTAGGAGGAGCCCTCCGAGCCGGCCCCCGCGTCCTCGGCGATTGGCCCGAAGACTGGAGAAGCCGGCGGCCAGGATGCAGCCGCCCGCAGAAGGAGGCGGAGGAGGCGCCTTACCTCGCAGAGAGGCCTCTGCTCGCTCGCACCTTGTCTCGTGCGAGAGGCGAACTCGCATCTCAAACCCACAGACTCACCCAAGGGATGGAGAGATTGGGAAAGAAAAGAGGAAGGAGCCCGGCGGGGGTGGCGGGACCTGCTGCTCCGTCCTGGCGTTCCTTTGTGATGGCGAGCAAGGCGAAGGTGCCCATGGCCAGGGGAAGCCTGTGGAACGCTGGCCGCCCTCTAGGCGATGCTGTGAAGTGGGCGGGGAAAGCCCGGCGGCGGGGCTGTTTGCAAGATTGCCCGCTGGCTTCCCCTCGCTCGCACTGCAGCAGCCCTTTCTCGGGCTCGGCTGTGAAACTTTTCCATCTCCCGCGTCTGTTACTCGGCTTTTTTTTTTGCAGCAGCAGCAGCAGCAGCAGCAGTTCTTCTGTAGCAAGAAAGCCCCCGAGGAGTCCCATTGCCATTTGTTGTCTTGGGCTAGGAAAAGTTATTTAGTGCTTTGCTTGCTCCCAAAGAATGGAAAGAAAAACGAGCCAGGACAGAGGGCTGCTGCTGCTGCTGCTGCGTTTGGAGGCCGGAGGGGGATGGGGAGGGCGGCAACTGAGGCAACCATCTCGCCCTGCCCGCCATCATGTCGCTGGAACGAGCGCGCGCCAAGGTAAAATTTTAAAAAGGGGTGGAGCGTGCGCATCACGTGACATGCGTGATGATGTCACGACTCTTCCAGGGGCGCCTGGCAAACGACTCGTGCTCCAGGGGCCAAAATGACTCGTTACGCCTCTGATTATAAGCAATCCTCTCTTCAACTCAAACACATCGTAGCAAAAGTGTCTTAAAATCTTGATACGTCTGCCAAGCTAAAGTCTAATGTTGAGACCTGGTGGCCAGGTATGCCCACTTGGCTGCTGATGCAGAAAAATATTTTCCTGGTTTCTGTTCATATCTGCCTCCCCAGGTCACAGGAAAAACCTCACATTTGGCAACTTAATCTTTCCTCCTTTCAAGGAGAGCATACGCATTAGGCTGACTCTGGGTGCAGGGAGACTCCCAGAGCTAACTCAATCAAGTCCCCCTGGATTCAAGGATCGGACCATCAAGAGTCCTCTGACTAGCTCAGCCCACTATTGTTCCTATTGTCTTCTGTAAAATGTAAATCCAAAGTCTCTTGTTTTTCCTGTATGACTCTGTGACTATGCACATTCTCAGCAACCATGTGATGTTCTGCTTGGAAATGTATAAAAACTGTGGTCACATGTAGCAAAGGGTCAGTGCCCCTCCTGGGGTTCTGTCCACTGCGCTGCGTAACAAATAAACCCATACTTTTTCCTTGTTCACCAGTCTTCCTGGTCCTATTAATTATCAGTCTGCTTAAAATTCCGCTACAGTTTGGTGTCAGAAGTGGGATTCACAGCTACACTCCCAGCATGGCTCCTGGGCTGGGGGGACTCTCCTCTCTCCCTCACTGGAGAATCCTAGGTAAGACTTTGTCTGAAGGTGGGGTGGAGGTATGCTCCTTGGACCAGAGAGCTATGTCTGGGCGGACCAGCTGGAAGATCCCTCAGGAACATTGGACCCTGCAAGACTGGTGAGAAAAGGGAATTTTATCGGTGGGGGGGGAGTGCATGAAATTGTGTGCAAGTCTATACCTCAGCTGCCCTGTGCTAGGCAATAGCAAGGGGCTCTTTTCTTTCCTCTGTTTTTCTCCCTCACTGTTTGCCTGAAAATTACTGGGAAATACTGTATATGTATGAGTGAAGCCCGGCCAGCTTATTAAGGGAAACCCCTAGGGACCATGGAGGGACCTAGGTCAATACTCGCCTTGAAAGGGTAAAAGGCAGGAAATGGACATAACAACCTAGGTTTAGCTCGCCTTGCAAGGAAAGGAAGGCAGGAAAAGGACAACAAAAGTTAGACTCGCTAGGAAAAATACCTGTACAGAGTCACCCCCTGACACTCGCAGCTGAATAAGCTAAACCAGGGAGTAATCTTTTTGCCAGGTTCTGGTAGGGACGGGAAAACGGAAACAGGACACCCGACTATGGAACCAGAATGGCAATCCCAGGAGAGGCATGGGGACAAACCAAAGTAAAAGGAAGCCCCCTTTCACTTCTTCTCTCTCCTGGGGAAACTTCCAAAAGGGACTTACAATCAGGAGGGAAACTCTGCTTCACAGAGCTCCTGAACTGGTTTAAATTTGGCAAAACTATGGCACCAGCCTGGCCAAAAGAGGGCTCTTTTCAACTAAAAAACGCCCAGGCCAAATGGCATATACTGGACATTATATTAAAAGGAACGTGCCAAAAATGAAAATTTTACAAGCCCAGGTTAAAATCCTGGCACAGGAGGCAGAACCTGTCCAGAGTCCCAGCCAAAAAAGGTAAAATCTGCTAAATCAGGCTAACAAACTATGCCCTCAGCGCTGCCCCTTCATGCGCTTTTCTAAAAAAAAAATCCTGGCCAAAAGGAAGATTTTCCTGCTAAGAATGTAAAAAGGGTAATATGAACAAACAAGCCTCTGAAACAGGAGCTCCTATTCCAGTGCATCCTCCCCCTCAGGAAATATTGCCTGGGGAAGGGGAGACAAAGGCCAAGTGCCTGTCTGATGTGTCTAAATTTATTTGTACCCTTGTTTATATGCTTGTGTGTCATTTTCATGTTATTATGTGTCTGTCTTATAAAATTGCATAGGTCCTAGGAGGAAAAGTATTTTTGTGTTTACCTACTTTGTTTTGGCCAAAGAAGGGAATTAAAGATCAGCTTGATCACCTGACCTTTTATTCTCCTGAGATTTAACTGAAAATTTAACTTCCAAAAATGTCTCTTCTCCTACCAGACCATGCAAATAATCTGTGCACAAATCATAAAAAAAAATAGTAACTACTTATGGGTACCCCTGGAAAATGAAGGGGAAGTATTTTGTGTCTCCACCATTAATTGACTATGCTTTGAAACTTAATGCTTGTGTGCAAGTGCACATCTAACATCAGCAAAATGAAAGAACTATTTAAAAATTGCAATAATGCTTATAAATTGGAGTCTAACTAGAGAATGTTGGTAAATGTTAGTAAATTGGTAAATGTTAATCATGTTTGCTTTCTTCCCATGGGCAGAACTGCCCTCACAAACATACAAAAGTAATTTAAGAGATTGCATAAATTGAACAAAAATTCTGATTTTGATGTTGCCTAATTCTATTTTTCTAAGGTTTTAATTCTGTTTAAGAACTCTGTTCATGTTCTAAAGTTATATGCCTAACCAACTTAAAAGGATTTAGGTCTTTACAATATATTCAGTGGAACCTCCCTGAGCAGTAGCAGTCTATCCTGCAATATGAATAGGGAATCTTTTCTCCATTTTGCTTCCTATCTAGCAGGCAGAAGGATGAAGCAGGAAGACTCAGCTTCCAGTCCTGCAGCCCTTGCATATACTGCAATAGTGCTAATTCATCATGATACTAAAACCCTGACATTTTATTTTCTTTACAATATTTAACTGCTTGGACTTGCTATGTATTCACTCTGTATTTGATAACACCTTGCATTCAGTTAAATCACGATTTTCATCTGCCTTATGCCTAACTGTGAGAATCCTTAATTAATAATATATTGATAAAAGGTCTCCATAACCATAACAACATTTCTTTGGTTAAACAAAGTTTTCAGTACCACAGGTGCCTCTGCTGCTTTGAATTGTGTGGCCTCCAAGAAGATGGCATCACTGGAAGTAACTTTTGTATACGTGCCCCTGAGCACATGCAGAGTGCAGTTCAGTTGGTCTCCACACTATTGTTATTTGAGTCTGTTTTTACCACCGTGATGAATGTTGATACATGTGTTAGCCTCTGCACAGAAAAACCCTAATTTGCCTCACGATAAGGGTTCTATAAGGCTTGCCTTCTATCTTTTCCCCAAAAAATTATTTTGTGTTCTATGTTGCCTTTATAGTGCTAAGATACCTAGCCTAGGTTTTTTATTCACTTCTTCCTTTATGGTGTCAACATTGTTTCAGCACAGGAAGGAAAACAACTGATGTGCGCAGTAAAATCTGAAAACGCTGCCCCTGCGAAGTGGGACACCACCATTTCCCATTTGCTTGACACATTACTCCAACAGCTTGGTCTTTATCCGTTCTTTGTTTTACTGTTTGTATTTCTCACTTAGAACGTCTTGTTCCCTGTATTCATATTTCTTTATCTCTGCCACTTTGCCTTTTGTAAAAAGAAAGGTCTGTCATTTGGGTTTTTTCCTCTCTTCTCTCCTGGTGGCCTGAGAAATAAGTACCTATCAACCGTTGATTTGTACCTCACCTCTTGCCTATTTTGATTTAGTGACAAAGGCATCAGAAGAGCCTGAGCATACATGGAGTTCTTTTCAAAATGCCAACCCTGCCAGGCAGACCACCTGAGCTATCTTTGCCCTGTTCCTGGATCTGGTGGAGGACTTCTGCTGTGTCCAGATACTGACGCATGTCTGTTTGGTTCCCCTGTTTTAAAATAGCCTCACTATCACTTTAGTTAGGTAGTCCTAGCGTTAGTCGCTCCCCCATGGAGCTGGGAACAGCTTGAGGTTTAGGGGTTGGGAGACACAATTGCGCAAGATCATTGTACCTTCGAGGAGCTATAGCTAGCATAAGGACACCCCCAAACCCAAACTTATTAACGCTATTGTTAAGTGTTGTATATATTTTGTCTTTTTTATTTTCTTGATTGTCAAGTTGTTCCTCTCTCTCTGAGAATTTGCTCCTGTTGAGCACTTCTTAGGCTCCTGGCCACTGGTTGAACCTGGCCTGTTTGTCTGCTCTTCATATTTTGTTTTCTCTATAGCCGCAGGAGCCAACAAAAGGCACTGCAACTTAGCCCCCAGGACTGGATCAGGTGGGACAGTACAACCTGACACTATTTTATAAAGAGTGGCCAACTCTCTCGCATATAAATACTTTTAAAGTTTGTGAGCCATTTCTCTACACCCAGGTTCACAGACTGCTCTCAGGACCCTGTGAGATGTTCTTTGTGATTCCTTTTTTCTTATCTTGTTATATTCACAGGTTACCCTAGGACCCCAACAAGCATATAGTGTGTCCTAGATTTATTTTAGCTGTAACTTTTTGTTCTGCATGGCCACTTCATAGACCATTTTGAACAAAGGGGGGAAGGTAGTAATATGATTTGGTAAATTTGGTAATTTAATTTTAACAGCTGAAGTTCACTATCCCAGTGGCCCTTTCCACCCGCCAACCAAAAAGGAAAAAAAAGTGTAATTTGAAAAATAATTGTGTATAACCAGCTGTGTTTTTGCATTTCGGAGAAAATCTATCTTACTACAGGAAGGAAAACCACCACATTCCTGCATCAGACCTGTGCTTCATATTAAGCCAGGAGAAGTACCACAACAACAGACCTGCGAGGAGGAAAAGGAACTTGGTCCCAGGATGTTGCTGGATTTTGAAGGACATCAGCCATCTGCAAGGACAACCTCCGCGCCAGTGCAACCAGGCCCAAGACTTCAGCCACACTGGTCCCTATCTACAGACCTGGAGCGCCACTGGTACCTGTGTCGAGCAGCAGCAGCGGACAGCCTAACGAGGCTCCCTTGCATCAGTTTCACGATACAAGGACATTATGCCCTTGCCCTGGCTCCTGCACACCTTGTTCCTGCGTACCTGCTGCCCAGACTTACCTTCCAGAGATGCCTCCACCTGTCTCCCTGTTCACCAACGAAGGACTACTGATGGGGGAAGCTTTACCCTCTTGCCTGAACATTTATTGACAATTATTCACTCTATGAGCTATCTTTGTTTATGCTTGAAGAGTGTCACTAGTTATTGTTAAAGACATTTATTGCTTTGCTATCTTCACGCGCTCTGGAACACCCTCACTCTGCACTCTATATAGACTCTGGACAATGAAGTGTTTTCAGCACTCTTTGAAGTGACAATCTCTTTTGGAGCAACTAAGAACTTGCATTCAGTTTGCTTATACATTCTGGCTAGTTGGACTGAAAAGAAAACTTTATGGACAATGTCATGCCTGCACTCTCTGTCTACTCTAACACAAGAAGAACATGCCCCTTGTGTTAACTTGCATGTTTGTCTTCTATTCCACAGTTGCATAACAACTATCTTCCTGGCTAAGGAACCAGAGCCACCTGTCACCAAAGATGGGGAAAATGGACTTTGGGAATGGGTTTGTTGGGACACAACTGAGTAGAAATGCTTGTGATGTTGCTGTTTTCTCTTTGTAGCAATGATGTTTTGCTTTCACTACATTTTAAGGTTTTACCCTGGCAGGCTAAGTGCTTATTCTAACAGGATTGCTACACAGTATTTCGCGATCCTACAATGAGTCCCACCAAAAATCAATGGCTAACATGTCTGGATGTTAGAAATGGCAAGGAATTAATATTGCTTAATTGGTGTTACTGAGAAATTTAGATACTCAGTAACAAAGAAGGGACTGATGCAGAAAAATATTTTCCTGGTTTCTGTTCATATCTGCCTCCCCAGGTCACAGGAAAAACCTCACATTTGGCAACTTAATCTTTCCTCCTTTCAAGGAGAGCATACGCATTAGGCTGACTCTGGGTGCAGGGAGACTCCCAGAGCTAACTCAATCAAGTCCCCCTGGATTCAAGGATCGGACCATCAAGAGTCCTCTGACTAGCTCAGCCCACTATTGTTCCTATTGTCTTCTGTAAAATGTAAATCCAAAGTCTCTTGTTTTTCCTGTATGACTCTGTGACTATGCACATTCTCAGCAACCATGTGATGTTCTGCTTGGAAATGTATAAAAACTGTGGTCACATGTAGCAAAGGGTCAGTGCCTCTCCTGGGGTTCTGTCCACTGCGCTGCGTAACAAATAAACCCATTCTTTTTCCTTGTTCACCAGTCTTCCTGGTCCTATTAATTATCAGTCTGCTTAAAATTCCGCTACACTGCCCTTCTACTTTGTCTATACCAGTGTTTCTCAAACACTTGGTGGGTTGCGACCTGATTTCTGGGGGTCCCACAGAGCCTCCAATGAAAACACAGGTGATGGAAAGATCAGATAAGTAAGGCCTCAAGCCCTGAGGCGCTTAAAAATCAGATAGCTGCTAATTGCCCTTCAAAGAGCTGAGCTCCTGCAGTTTGCAAGATTGCTGCTAATTGCCCCGCAAAGAGCTGAGCTTCTAGAGTTTGCAAGCTTGTGTAAATATAGGGAGATAAATGTTTAACCTCATTTTTCTGGTGTATTTTTCCCCAGTCTGTCAATGACAGGTAGTGAGGGCAGGTGAAAGCTGGGTCCCATAACTGAGCCCCTCAAGCCTTGAGGTTATTTGTTAGGGCTGCCTCATTACGAGAAATGGATTGAGGTTTTTGCAATTAAATATTACTTGTAAATAAATATATAATTAAACAAGATCTAAAACTGTCATGGCCAGCCAAAATGTACAAAGACTGCAATTCATATACAGGATAAGAAGCCATGTAAAATTCAGAAAAAATATTTATGTTTAAAAGGCTGGTTAAAAACCAATAAAAGGTTAAAAACAGGTTCCTCTAATAAAAAAAGTTAAAAACCAATAAAAGGTTAAAAACAGGTTCCTTGAAAAAAAAAAAACAAGTTAAAAACCAATAAAGGGTTAAAATATATAATTTCTTTCTAGATCACCTTTTTTAAGTCTCGTAAAGCTAGGTGAGTTCCGATAGTGTGTCATTTCAAAAAGTGGGTCCCGGTGCTAAAACGTTTGGGAACCACTGGTCTATACTATGTTTATAGTTTATAGCTTCTGTTTATAGTTACCTTAGGAAGGAGTTAGGCTGTGTGTCTTTTAAAATTGCCTCTAAAACAAGAACATCTTTTTCCTATCTGTCTGAAATTTGACAGTTATGATGCTTTGGAGGGGTTAGGAATGCCTGAAAATTGTATGTCCATTTGGATGGAAGTTATAGGCAGCAGAAGAGCTGCTGGGTCTCCCACTGAAAGCAAATTGAAACAAAAACCAACGGAGTAACAACTGAATGAAATAGTAACAAAAATAAATGTAATTTTAATAAATGACTAATGAAGCAAATGAGGATTTGACAACAAAAACAAATGGGGTAACTAAGCATTTGTTTTTCATCCCCAGCCCTCTTGTTGTCTAACTTTCTATTATACCAAAATGTTCTCATGGTTGCTAATGTGGGGCGGGACCCACATTTGTAAGTTTGTTAATCTTACAATTGGGAAGGCTGTCAGTTGATGTTATGAAACCAATCAAATTAGTCACATTATTTAGCCATGGTCAAATATTATACAGTATTTACAGTAGTTGTGTAGGTACTTATGATTAAATAAATCAAAATATAGACCGCATAACAGATGGTTATGTAACCCTTCATGTCCATAATAGGAATTTCGGTATATAAGAAATCGAGTCTATTTTTGAAATAGAATTACTGGAATGGAAAAACTGTTCATATGATGGGCTTTATCAGTGTGACCAGTTCCACAACTTCCAAAGTCTTGTTTTGCATTGGTGGAGTGGGTGCATCTTTCCTGGAACAGGCCCAGATGTTTCTTGGTGCAACCAAATGATTCTGCAATAACAAATTAATGTTGTCAGTCCTCAGACATATTCAAAATAGATATTACAGGTTAAAATGTTATGCTCTGCTCTGCCCCATTATTTGAAAAATGACACTTGTGACAAAATTCCAGTATTTATTTCTTTAGAATTAAATCCCACCCTGTCTTGAACTTTGGAAGTGGCTAACAAGGGTTTTGAACAAAAGGTCCCCATATCTTTTAAATGATCTTAAGCCCAAGCAGACAGAAAAAAAACGACCTAGCAAATAGCAGTGTAGGGGGGGGGGAATACAGAATTTTAAAACATGAAACGTAAGAAAGAAATGCATATAATACATAGGATTGAGGCTGAAGCTAGATTTCTCCATATACCCCAAGCCCAAGCTCCCTGCATACAATACAGAGTTCAAGTTGTGTTGGCTTCCTTATTCATTTCTACCAACGAAACTGCTGTTTGTAAATAATACTTCCAGTACCTTCCTAGGAAGTTTGTACTGTTGCTAACACAGCTATCATGTCTATTTTTGTTGCAGTACTTATTCAGTGCCACAAATCATCAGTCTTTTGATAATGCTGTTGGGCAGTGGATAATGTTTTTTCCCAATTTCCACACCATGCAATGTTAAGGAAGAGATTCACATCACCATGATCTTAAAGCAGAAATGAGAGTGACCCTCATAAGAACATAAGAAGAGCCCTGCTGGATCAGGCCAAAAGCCCATCTAGTCCAGTTTCCTGTATCACACAGTGGCCCCACCAGATGCCTCAGGGAGCACAAGACAACAAGTTAACCCTTCCTGAGAGTCACTCCTTTTATTTGTCTCTCCCTGTAACAGGTTGAAGCCACGGTGGCTTAGTGATTAAGATGCTGAACTGCAGACCGGGAGGTAGGCAGGACAGCAGCTTGAGACCCAAGTGCTGCGTGACGGTGTGAGCTACTGTCCTCAGCCCCAGCTCCTGCCAAACTAGCAATTCGAAAGAAAAAAATTGCAAGTAGATTAATAGGTACCACCTCGGTGGGAACGTAACAGCATTCCATGCGCCTTGGCGTTGAGTCATGCCGGCCACATGACCATGGAAGCGTCTTTGGACATCACTGACTCTTCGGCTTTGAAATAGAGATGAGCACCGCCCCTAGAGTCAGTAACTACTGGCTTCCAAGCGAGGCGAACCTTTACCTTTTATAACTGGTTAGGAACTGTGAAGGACTAGAATTATGCAATCATTCCCTACTATCTGCCATGAAAACCTTCCCCTGCTGATTTCTGAAGTTCACGGTGTTGCTAACATCACAAGAGTACTATTTTTTCTGATCAGTTGGCAACCTTAGTTCCCATTCCATCTGTCTGTTCACTTATGCTATGATGATGGTTGGGTGGCGAATGTATGTGGGTAAACACTCAAAGTGATTTTATTGTTACTTACCTAGATACCCTTCGTGCAACTGATAATGATTTTGTGGTCTAGCCTACAACTTTATATCGTTGTCTTTTTGCTACAACAAATATAGCTAACTCTCCTGAAATGTGTTGTCTACTCTAGATAGTTCTCCCAGTCTGGGGAAAAAACAAAAACAACCCTGGAAATTCTTTGGTAAATCAGATTTCCCATTTTGAAATAACAGGACTCTTTCCAAAAACAGAAGCTGGCAATTAAACAGGAGGAGGCACTTTAAAAAAAACAATAGAAACAAGCTGAGGTTTGACTAGATTGGGGAAAACATACACCTACACATAAAGCATCAACACTGTGTGATTGGCAAACAGACTGTGTACTGACCTTTCATTGTCAGAAACTGACAGCGAGCTTGACCAGTGTTTTCTGTCATGCTAACATGCACCAATGGTGTGTGTTTGAGCTGAGAACAGAAGAAAGTGGATTTCCACACATCAAAACACTTAGAAAGCTGTTTCCAAGTTTAATTATGGAGCTCCAAATGCGTTCTTGTTTCCTGCTGACATTTTTCCAGTGAAATCTGTCAGATGCGGAACTAGACTCAACAGCATATATTATAGTTAGGGTTATCACCTCCCCCCCCCAAAAAAAAGTCTGTCTACTTTTAACAATGGCATGACAACAAGCAGAAATAAAGTATAGGAAGCTTTTTCTCTTACTGCATATCCATACTAGGGGAAGACTTCACCTGTTGAATTTCTGCTGTTAAGGACACAGGAACCCTGTCAGGAAAAAGGTGTCAATCCGTACCTATAAAACAGCAAAGAGCCTCAAAGCATCTTAAAGTTATATAAAGGCATATGGTTTCATAGACTACAATCTGCTTTGTCAGATGCATGAAGCATTGGCAGACCTGAGTTATTCCTGGTTACAGTCAACACTACATGTATCTTATGAAGTGGGCTCTAGGCCATAAATGCAGACAACAGACAACAATAAGTCTGTTAGTCTTTAGGATGTCACAAGACGCCTCTCATTGTTTTTTGCTGCAAAAGACAAACATGGCTATCCTTCTTGACTTTAACTTTAACTGTAGTGTGAGACTATGGAAGACGAAGGCACATATAGCAGGAACTCTATAACATAAATGTCAACTGCCTTTTAGTTGTAGAGAAGGGACAGCAGCAGCATCTCCACTTCCACCTGCTGATTTTGCGCTCTCGCTCTCTAAGCAAAGCCTTCTTAACACCTGCCAGCTCTTCTGTAGACATCTGCCAAAGGGAATTAATAGTTTTGTAACTGCAAAAGATACAAGACGTAGCAGCATCTTGGTTTTTGTATCTTATCCAAAACATGGATAAGGAACAGGAGTGGCATTCTCAGAGAAACTCAAGGGCAGGCTGATTATGAGTTACAATTTCTATAACTTAAAGCAGTTTGCAATTCTAGTAAATAAGGACAGCATTTTTTCCTGTGTTTTACTGATGATGGTAAGGGATTTGAAATGAATTAGATCCAGACTAGATATTAATCACAAACATGTAATGGCTGCCTGATGTTTATATAAGAAAAGCTCTTTCCAAATTCAGGCTATACTGCCACTAACTGCAAGCTGCAGTCTAACATTTTGCTCACAAACCAGCTCCTCCCATCAGATAGGGGTAGAATTTCCCTCACCAAGTGACCTTTATCTAAGAGCTGTTTTGTGAGCAAAACGTTAGACTGCAGCTTGCAGTCAGTGACAGTATAGCCTGAATTTGGAAAGAGCTGGAACCTGAAGCACCTTGGGGGGCAGGGGACTCTCTGAGTGATCTGTTGCTGACTTGTAGGATTATAGAATCATAGAATGTTAGAGTTGGACGGGACCTTGGAAGTCATCTAGTCCAACCTCCTGCTCAGTGCAGACAAATACAGCATCCCTATATATAGCATCAATCCAGCCTTTGCTTGAAAACCTCCAATGAGGGAAAGCCCACAGCTGTAAAAGGCAATTTGTTCCAGGTTTGGAAAACTCTTTCAGTTTGGAAATTCTTCCTCCCATCTAGCCTAAGCCTACTTCCTTGAAGTTTCAACCCATTGGTTCTAGTCCTGCCCTCAGGAACCATAGAAAGCAAGTCTTCACCTTCTTCTGCATGACAGCCCTTCACATGCTTGAAGACAGCTATCATATGTTCCCTTAGTCTTCTCTTTCCAGGCTAAGTATGCCAATTTCTAACCATTCCCCATAGACATGGCCGGCCCAGTAATGAAGCGATGTGATGTGGTTTGCATCAGGGCAGGTGTTGGGAGAAATGGCAGATTCATGGTGTTCCCTTACTCCAAGTCTCCTGCCAGTGCCACCTCCTTCAGCTCACCACGGATGCCAGCTGCATTGATCTGTCCCCACTCTCTGAATGCAAGAGGAAATTAGATCATCCACTTCCCTCCCCACACTCCATCCTTGCATGGGGTTTAAAGGGATCACACAAGGAAGGAGTGCCTCCCCTCACTCCATACTCACTCGGCATTTAAAGTTTAAAACGATGCATCCCTTAAACACCATATGAGAATGGAGCACGGTGAAGAGGTAAGGAGCTGTTGTTGTTGTTGTTCTCTACTCCCAGTCCCTCCAGTACTGCTGGAAGAAGGGGAAAAATAAAATACATTTTTCTCTCCCCACCTACTTGGTGCTTAAGTAGTGTCTTTGCATATGCCCCAGGAGTTGCTCTTTCAAACTCTATGCAATTGCTAGTCAGAAGACATTACTTTAAGAACGGGTACTTGGAATCGTGTGGTTTGTACTCCCTGGTGTGTGTGTGTGTGTGTGTGTGTGTGTGTGTGTAATTTATACCCCGCCTTTCTCCCGAGGGCACTCAAGGCAGCTTCAATGGCTTGGTATCAGTCAGTTCAACATGAGTGAGTGCAACAAGCTTTCTTGTTTGGGCTTCTCAGAAGAAGTTACAAAAAAAAAAAAATCCTAACTGTAGACACTTTTGTAATCCTGTTCCTGAAAGGGGTGGGAAGGAAATATGAGAAAGAAAATGTTTGAATCAGCTAGAAATAAAATGCATCATTTCCAGCCAAACTTATACGTTCTAACGATGCGTGGAACTTAGTCAATAAGTGGAACATCTTGCTTGTCAATTAATGTATGTGCAGCAAGCTCAAAAAGTTGTTATATTTGGCTTACCGTGACTATCTCACTGTGACAGTCTAGTGAAGGGTTTTTCGTCTCATATATTTCTCATGAGGACAGAATGGATTCAGTGCTCTCTCTGTAGTATATGTTCATCTTCTCCCTATGAATTATTTGTGTTGCCACCCTGCAGGTTATTTTGAAATGTTGCTTTCAATTTCTACATTTTTGCTTGCTTCTGAGAATCATAAGTATGGATGCTGGCAGTTGTCCACATGAAATCTATTTAATACCAAAAATCATTCTTGACTCCTCTAGTGAGCTTTAATGCATGTATAAGAGCAAGGAAACAAGTAGTCAGTACTTGCTTCATCTCCTGTTTGAATAAAGTTCAGAGAGTCAAGCTGATGAGCTTGTCTGCCATGGGAGACATTTCTGTAATTAGCAGCACCCACCAAACAGCAATATCAGCAAATGAGAGTCCTTCCTTCCACCTCATCATCCTGGGGAGAGATAATTACTTTAGGCCAAAGTTTCCCAACCTGTGGTATACGTACCACTAGTGGTATGTGGACCGAGTGTTGGTGGTATGCCGACACTCACCCGACAAAGGTGGCATCCGCCATTGCGGCCACGCCAGAGCCCTGAAAATGATGGTAAGTGGCCCCAGACGGCTGGCAGAGCTCGAGTGCATGGGTTTCCTGCACTAGGAAATGACCTCCCGTCCACCCTGACACTCTTACTGTCATTTTCAGGGCTCTGTTGTGCCCAAAAACCCAGAAGTAGCGATGACGTCATCGTCACTTCCAGTGGTATGCGGCACGACAGTGGCCCATACCATGGCGGTCCCAGAGGTGATATGCCATGCCGAAAAGGTTGGGTACCTCTGTTTTAGGCTGCAATTCTATACATATTTACCTGGGAGTAAGTCAATGGGACCTATTTCTGAGTAGACATGTGTGGGATTGTGCTGATAGACAACCTTACTTAGACCTTAGGGAATAGCTAAAGAACATTCCTTTACTTAAAAAAAAAATCCACACTGCTTGTGGAAAGATAGTACACATAGAAGCATTTTAGCCTGTTGTGATAGTTTTCCATGTGCAGGAAATTGTTTTCATGGAAAGCATCAAGCATGCAACCCCATCATCACTGCTCACCTCGGAAGTGTCTATTTAACTATACAAAATGAAACCAATAATAATGAGAAGAAATCGGTAATTAAAGACTACCCCTCCACCCTGTGGGAACAGAAACTAATATTGGGGCAATTATAAGAGAGGCTATTCACTTTGCTTAGCATCCACTACTACACCTTGCTTCCCGAAGTTCCTATAATGGCTAAACCCTGTAAGAATGAACTCTCTACTTTAAAGGCAGAACTCTTTAGAACTCAGCAGGATAAAAACAAGCCAAATTCAAAGAAATAAATGTTAACTGCTGGCAGCAGTGGAAAGTTTCAGGGAAAAGGAAATAATGGTTAGTAGATCTGATTTATGACCCGCAGAGATCATGGGATAAAATAGCATAATGCATCTGTGCCGCAGGTCTCAGGAACACAAATGTCAAACATTCGCATGGAGGTGCAGAGTGGTCTGCCAGCTGGGAGGAGTGAAAGAAACCCATTAAAACACTGTAAATTAGCCTTGCTGCCTGGAGTTGTGGGGCGGGGAGAGGAGGCAAGTAGGGCATGCTGTGCTCCTAAATAGAATCGTGCCAGAGATGGGCCACGAGACAAGTCTTAGATATGCTCCCTTGTACCTGGGCGTACAAAAAGATGAGCCACCTGAGGGCAATTCTCACCCAGCGCTCTTGAAATTATGTGCAGATGTTTCACCTGCAGCTTCTTACAGTATATATAGCTCTGCCAACATTCAGGGGGGAAAATAACCGCTGCTCTTTTCAAAATACATCAATTTTGGACAAGAAGGGGGTGAGGAGGGAGATGGGAATCAGCAAACACTTGTATGCTTTTGAGATAAGTTAGATCTGCACATTTTGGTTTGGGGCAGGGTCATCCATATTGGTACCAAATATCATAATTTAAGATCTCATTTATAGCTTAAGGAGGGGGTAAATCTGTATCTCAGCCAGGACTCTCATCACCAGCTCAATAATATGACTCCTGGCTATTTCTGAGTGCTTGACAGATTGAAACATAGGCAGAACCTGACTATGGAGTACAATGTTTGTGCATGTACACAGACATAGGGGACTTGCAGGGGGATTTTAACCATTTATGAGAAAAAGAATGTCCTGTGGCCATGGGCAGCACAATGGGAGTTTCCAAATGATCTGAGACCTATTCATATGTTACGTACTTGGGTACAGTAACGCCAGGTATAGGGAGAACAGGAGCATACTAGCCAGCCATGCTTCCAGCACCAGGGCACTCTGTAGCCAGACCCCCGGTTGCTCCTGAGTACAGTGTTTATTTGAGGAAGGCAGTGTTGAACCCAAGGACCCTTCCCAAGGTCTGGCATGCTGCAAAATAGAGTTCCAAACCACAGGGAGAAAGAATCCCCGGGTTCAGTGGCCATTTTGGGAGCGCTGCCGCAAGAAGCCTCCCTATCCGCCCCCCGCTGGATATAGCGCACGCCTTTTCGGCGTGGATGCACCAGTGTGTGTGTGTGTGTGTGTGTGTGTGTGTGTGTGTGTGTGTGTGTATGGGGGGGGGGAGGATAGGATTAGTTAGCCTACCAGTTTGACTTAAATAGCCAAGAAGGAAGTTGACTTGATGACTTCCCTGAATTTTCTTTCTTACTTCGCTTCACAGAAAGGCTGTGAATATAACCTAATCTCATTCAGGCTGCAACCCTATACACACTTTCCTGGGGAGTGAGCTCCATTGAATATACGGGGACTAGACATGCATAGGATTCTGCTGTCAGTTGCACAATAATAAGCAGCCATGTGCCACAGCAACAAAATCAGTTCCCAGCAGACTATTCCTCCAACCAAACATCACGATCTTCCATGTTAGTTACTTCAACAGCTTAGATCAGAACTCTCATTTTGAAATATTTTTCTCCCTATCCTAGGAAGAGCAAACTTATTGAAACTCACAGAATTGGACCGCTGTTGAGTTAAATGTCTGTTTTATCCTATATAAGTAACACTTTCCAGTGCCGTACATGAACATTGCCAGAATCCCACTGGTTTCTCAGTAGTGATGCCAGCAACAAACCAACCCATTCCTTTGTGCTCCAGCAACAAACCAACCCATTCCTTTGTGCTAGGTAGACTTTAGTTTGTCACAATTCAGAGGCGCAATTTAGAATAGATGGGGGGGGCATCACTTTCCAACCCACCCTGCATTTCAACCAAATGTGATTATTCGTCAGCAAGAACCACTGCTAATTATGAGGTAGGAAAAGGGTAACCACAACCAAGGTTCTCAAATATACAAAAGCAGGCCTTTGGACCTTCCTGTGATGTGCCCCCAAATGGCATCCTGCGTAGTTAAAAAGTAAAGGTAAAGGTGACCCCTGACAATTAAGTCCAGTCGTGTCCGGCTCTAGGGTGTGGTGCTCATCCCCATTTAAAAGCTGAAGAGCCAGTGTTGTCCGAAGACGCCTCCGTGGTCATGTGGCCAGCATGACTCTCCTTGCCGCAGCGCGTAGCATGCGGCTGGAACACGGAGCGCTGTTTACCTTCCCGCAAGCGGTACCTATTTATCTACTCGCATTAACATGCTTTGGAACTGCTAGGTTGGCAGGAGCTGGCCAAGCAATGAGAGCTCACCCCATCGCAGATTCGAACTGCTGACATTTCGATTGACAGCTCATGGTTCAGCGGTTTAACCCACTGCGCCACCCACTGGCCTCCTGCGTAGTTATACATTGTCAAAGAAGGCATGAAGAACAGATTTGTGTGAGTGTAGTTTTATTTGGAGGAATATCTATGTACAGGTATTACATCTTTACTGATATGAATTGCTTTGAGCGATTGTTCCCTGTGGAACAATAGCCATATGACTGTACGTTTCTGGCCCTTATTAATCTTGAATTGTCCCTCTACTGTACTTCTTGTTAGAGCTTTTGGTAGAGGAATATCAGCGTCTAACAGTGGTCTGACAGCCTTTCAGCATGTGAGTTTAGAATACAAATGTCCTTTGCTACTGGCTGCTTCTTTGTGGCACACCTGTTTAATCGAGTGTGTATTTTAAACAGACCTGGCCCAAGCTCTTCTTGCACCTAAGACCAGACTGCTCTGTCCAGTCTTACTCCCCTCCCTGCGCACAAGGCCTGCTGTGCCTGCCCCACATTTCCTTTCATTCTTCCTTCTGTCCCTTGGCATGTGAAGGGCACTATGACTGAGGGCCCTCAAGGCTTCCTTCCCTGACCTCTCTCTTCATAGCTTCCTCGCTTCTTGTCCCCCTTCCCTTTGGCAGCTATGGTCATCTGCCTGCTCCAGCAGCTCTAGTCGTGGCCCACCACTCACTGCCCTGGTGGCTCCCAAGTCCTGTTGGTGGCTGCAGGTTTCAATAGCAGCGCTGCTCTTTGCCTTCTCTCCAGTCTGCCACATTGCCTTTCCAGTAGGGAGCACATAGGCTGGGGGCTGGAAAAAGGTTGGGGACAACAGCGGTCCTCAAGGCGAGCCTGCCTCTTCCCTAGTGTGCCACCTCCCAGTGTGTCTTACTGTGGAACAGTGGTCTCACAGGGGCTCAGTAGGCAGCTGAACCTGATTTTAGACACTGACTTCTATGTGCAATGTGTGTGAGTCGCACATAGAGTTAAAGTCTGGCATCATCACTGTGAGATTCTAGATTTTTATACTCAACTAGTTGGCTGCTAGCAGTCATGTAGCAGCCAACCGGGTTCTTCCAGGAGCCCTGGGGCCATAGGAAGCAACCTCTGTTGGCTGCTGGGGAGATGCAAGATGGGAAAATGCCAATATAGGCACTTTCTTTTCCCTCCCCAGGAGCCAGTAGCCCAGCTTGTTTTCTGGTGGCAATCCCAGCCAGGATAGGATGAGCTGGGTGGAATAAGGGGGGGGGGGGACACAAACCAAGGGTGAAGTATGATGGGGGTGGTGCACGAGCATGTGTGCTTTGTATGCATGTACAAAGGCCCCGAACCATGCTGTGCCCTTGGGCACAGTACATCTTGCACTGGTCCGTCCAGCACAGTACTTACTGGGAGAAGGATCATGGACCTGACCTCTTTTTTAAATTATAACGGCTTCTTTGGGGAGGCTTCACTTGTTGAGAGGCAAGGAATATATTGTCATAGGGCCAGCATAGGTATTGTTGAACAGCTGCAAAATGGCCCACTGCTTATCCTAGAGAACTCTTTCATAGTCAGGTAGGAGAGGGCCCACGGAGGGCAGTTTGTCAAAGGCAACCAGAAACCTGGAGCTAGCCCTGCATGGACATACCCATAGAAAGTGCTGCTTTGAATCCATTATCGTGAAGCTGTCCTAGCCTCTTGGAGCTGAGATTTGCCCCTTCTCCCCCAGGTCCTTGATTCTCTGCTCAGGAGTAGCAGACAAAATATACCATACAGAGTCTGTGAAGATATTTGTGTGATAAAACGAAAACTTTAAAAAAGGGAGAGAGGCGTTTGGTTTGTATGCACCCACTCATGGATACCAGAAAATAGCCATCTTTATCATTAGCACAGATAATCATAGCATTACATTCACTCATGGTTGCATAAAACCATTATCTCTGTGAAATGCGGCCTGTGTAAATGTATTGCAGTATATTCAGTCAATTATAGATCTATGGAGAATCTCTTCAGTATTAAACGGATGGAAAGTTGAAAAGCAAATCTGGGGGAAAAGTGAGAGAAGCTCAACTCTCAGAAACGTTAGGAGATGACGCCCATCATTTAGATTGCAATCCTTTACACACTGGCCTGGGAGTAAGCACTATTGAACACAATGGGACATACTTCTGAGTAGACATGCATAGGCTAGCACTGTAGATTTTTGCTCTCAAGAACAAGAAAACAATTTTAGGGCAAAACACTTGTGCAAGGTTAGGTACAAGGTTTGCAATGTTCTTGAGCATTCAAGCATCATTCTTGATTGATTGATTGATTGATTGATTGATTGATTGATTAATTAATTAATAAAACCATCCTTTAATGTATTCATTATCATTCAAGGAATCTGTAATAGAGCTTAAAAGCAAAATTGCTTGGTAGAACTACCATAATGGCTCCTTGAATACTTTTGTCTAATCTCACAAACTGGCGCCAGGAACCAATTGCTGGAGTAACGCTTCCAGATAATCTCCTAAAATCAAACATGACAGTAAAATGTAGAAGTATCAGTGCAGATAAGAAAACTGAATAGTCTCCAGTGACTTTGCCAGCACAATTCCACCTGTGGAACTTGAAAATGAATTATTTTCGCTGATGAGGTACCTTCAGTTTGTCATCCTGCAGGCTTTTTCACAAAATCAGCTCCCCTCATGAAAATAAGGTAATAATGGTACATTTCAGACTAACATTTCCACCTCAAAAATCAATACATAGCTGAGGCTTTAGACAATTGGAAGGTGGGCGGAAGTAACCAGGTACAGTAAGTGAAAATAGGTTGCTATGGAGCAGTGCGGTTTTTCCATTCCAGGGGCTCTAGCATATTTGTCTCCCATGCAAATCCCTCCCCCACCTCTCAGTCAACTGAGAAGAAGAGTGGAGGCTGGAAGAAGTTTGAAGGCCCAGAGCCTGGCTGCTTTCGTTCCTTCCTGGCAGCCTCTTCTGCTCTCCCTAGTGAACTGCCTTTTTTGGATGTTAGAGGAACCCATTTGCAAGACCATACTGATTCATGCTTATTCTGTCAAGGGTGTGTAAATGTATAAAAGAGAGCAGAAGTGTCGTGCAGGGGTGATTCATTTGCTCTTAATGTAAATACTCTATCCCAACAGCAATTCCCTTTTTTCAGGAGAGTGTTTATATGTTTTCCCATACACATTACTAATTGGCAAAGCTCTCAAGTATCTAAGGCCATTTGCCAGTCGGTTGACATTTCTCCCTCAAAAGAGTGTCTAATTTCTCAGCTAGCTGGCTAGAAACCATGTTTTGTTGCGATATATTGTGCTGACTGACAGCCAGGAGAAATAGAAGGCTTCATTGGCAAGCAACGTTGTGCCTTGTTCCCATGCAAACATGCTAATGGTATCTGACTGGACAGTACGGTAGGTAGCCATTCCAACACAACAGCTCAGATAGTGGTGTTGAGGGTTTCCTTGTGAAATGGTATGTAGGGGTGCCGTTGTGACGTGGCTGCATACCAGCTCACACTGAGTCAGGCTATAGGTCCGTCTACTCCAGCATTGGCTAGTCCAAGGTCTCAGGAGAAGGCCTTTCCCAGTCCTGCTGAGATCCTTTTAACTAGAATGAAAGAGATTGAACATGGAACCGTTTGCATGAAAAGCATTTGCTACTGAGCTACAGCACCATCTGCAGGATGGTGGAGAAATAACTGCATGGTATGAAGAATGACCCACATGGTTGCCACATACTACATTTCTATGAAGTGGAGCTCTGCAAAGAATTGTCATGAAAATCCCTGATTTGATTTTACCCCATTTTTTTTAACCTATATTTCACCTGTGTTGGAACTTTCTAACACCCCAGAGGCTTATACAATGCTTCAGCATCCTGAAGGGGTTGCTGAGTCATTCAAAGCTCTAGTCGAAGTCTCACGTTTGCCCTATTGTAGTGTCGTTTATTGTTTGAGCACCTTCTCCAACTGATTGGGAAACAAAGGACTTGACTTTGAACCAGCTCATTGGACTGTGCAGTCCACCTGATTTCTAAGAGTGAGAAAATTCAGAAAAACAGGCGACACCCCTCCCTCCCCCGTTCCACATCCCACAGGTGAAATCTGGTTAACACCCACAGGTCATAAAAAGTGGGATCACACTTACCCCTTTCTGCATTCACCCAGATCTGGCATCAGAAGTATCTGATGCTTTACAAGAACTCACCCACTCACTTCGCGGCAAGTGTGGGTGCCAGAACCAGGACCCTGGAACAGCACGAGGAAGAAAATACCCACCAAACCTTTGTCAGCCACCTTTTGCCACCACCACCCTTATTTCTCATTTTGTTAGTTGATCAGTGCTTTGTTTTTAGTGCCCCCTTTCCCTCTATTGTGTTGCTTTTTTAGCCTGTTAATAAACTTTTTTTTTTAACTTTTATTGTTTACCTACCTGGCCTCAGTTTATGCAGGAGGGAGTGGGTTGCCATGTCTACCACATTTCCCACATTCTGCTACTGTTTGATTTTACTGTTTGGAACCCCAGATTTTGGGGGCTCTTTGTCAACCTGAGAGAGACGTTTTCTCAAGGTGATCTCCTTCTGTCTGGGCTTTCCATCTTTGGTGGTGGCAGTGAAAACTACCCTTCTCCAGTCCAATCCCAGTTTGGGATTCACCCAGCAAAAAGGGTGAAGTGAGGAGCAGGGAGGTAAGTGTCATCAGTAACCACTAGGTGCTGTACCCATTTTGCCCTCCATCTTCCCTTACAAGGGTTACCAGGTAATAACATGCTGTTCAGTCCTAGGTCATGTACCAGCAAGCAGCTTACCAAACGTCTATATAAGCAATGGGTGGATTTCATTTGTAAGGTGTCTTCTGTTACCCAGACAGAAGACCCTTAAAAAGACCCTTATCCCTTAAACAAAACCGGCCAAGTCCTGCACTTCCGGGTTTGGGGAAACCACATGGGGGGAGCACAGTAAGGAAGTGGATGATCCACTTCCTGATTGCTTTTAACAAGCAGGAAGCGGATTAATGCAGCTCACATCCACAGTGGGCTGGAGGGAGGCGGTGGTGGCAGCAGGCTCAGGGGGAAGGGCACCCTGAATTGCTGCCACCTCACCCACCCCCGCCGCCCGCTGCTGACGCAAGCCGTATCAAGCCGCTTCATTGTTGGGCCAGCAGTGGCCGGTGTTCTCGTGCTCCTGAACCAAGCAACGGAGGCTGCAGAAGGTGGGAGAGAGAGGGAGCAAGTCATCATGCTGTGGGGCAGGAGGAGGGAGCTCTTATACGACATTTATTGATTTTGCTATGTAAACTGCATTAGCAACTTATTTGTTAAAAAGCGGATATAAATATTCCTAATAGTCATAATATTGCAGATGCACTTGCCTCAAGCAGGTGGGGTTAGTGGGTGCTCTCATGCTGCCCCCCTCCCCTTGATAATCCGCTGCCTATACCAACTGCCTCAGGTCCCCTCATTATGAGGTCAATCATGTTTAACCCTGAGTTTTCCTTCTATATTTTAAACCATCCTGTTAGTTACTGTGGTCTGAAGGTTTCTCCTTGCCTTAGCATCATGTTTTTTCACAAATTCATCTCAGATTTTAAACTCATCTCCATGCACAAATTGCTTAAAATACAATGCAAAGTGTTGTGTCTTTTTTTAAAGGAGGAATACAAATCAAAGGGGCCGGATGAAATGCGCATTCGGCTTATGTTGAGAATAAATATGGTAATCAATACAGTGTAATGGAAGAGCAGCATCCCAAAACAGATTGCACGCATTCTCTGTACTTACGTGGAATATTTCCAAATGGATTCTCTTCCTCTGAAGTTAAATTCCTTAATATTCTATTGTTATCCATGGTGTTTTTACAACAGGCAGGCAGGTAAGTTGATTTCATTGCACTGAACATTTGCAGTGTTCAAGGGAAGAGACTTGACCTCACCTTCTGTTCCCATTCCCCAGTCCTTGTGCTTCCAGCTAATCTCCCTTACAAAGACTACACATCTGCAACATGAATGGGTGTCGGATCAGTACAGGAGAGCAGATACATTTGTGGAAAAGTGATTATGCTGCGGATCACCTCCTTCCATGTGTTATCTGTTATTGCACATAGGACTAGGAGGTGTTTTCAAGCCCCCAACGCTGTAGCCTTTCCTCATAAGGGAGGTGCCCCAGCCCACGAATAATTCTGGTCGCTCTTTTCTGCACCTTTTCCAATTCAACTATATCCTTTTTGAGGTGTGGTGACCAGAACTGGACGCAATACTCCAGATGTGGCCTTACCATCGATTTGTACAAAGGCATAATGATATTGGCCGTTTTATTCTCAATCCCTTTTTCAATGTTGTTCATTTATCTGTCCCATTCATACGTAAAACACCGGGTGGGTCTAATTTTAACATCAGAAGAGGTGATGGAACTGAACCCTGTCTTATTTTCCACAACCTGTCATCCAAGACTGGAGGTGAACTCCAGTTCATTCACTCCAGGAGAGAAAGCAACTGGGGTAACAGGCCACAGGGAAGTAAATCAAGGGAGAATTCAGCTTTCCACCCATTTTGACCCCACCGAACCCCTTACATGAATGGGGCAGCCATGTGAACAAACAAATATAACTACTATTACAGTACTATCATATCTAATTCGATCCTGAAAGCTAAGCCTAAGAGGACTTCACGTACCCATCAGTCTGAGAGACAAGAAGGAAACATCTGGAATTCATACTGTGTGGCTGCTTCAGCCCTTGTCTCTAACTTTTCTCCCTTGTCTCTAATGTTGAAATACTGTAAATGTTTTCAATTACACAGTTAATACATGAGGGAAAGATAGGGTGGCAAAGGACACACTTCCAGGTGTCTTTTTGTCCCCTAAACGGATGGATATGCTTCTGCTTCCTCTTTGTGATGGACAGTTGTGGTTTTGAAAGACATCACTGAAACATTAGGGCAGGTGGTCTGAGGATTTTTTTTTTCCACACAAGACACTTTAAAAACACATTTGAGCTGCTTATGCGCTATTTGTGTAACTTGTGAAAGTTGTTCATGGAAAATTCTGAAGACAGATAATTCAATTGTACGTTCTTGTCAACGTAAGCTTTGCAATCATATTACAGATGGTGGGAAAAGAGTGCCTTACACTCTCATGTGCATTCTGCCATGATAATAGGACCGAGTGAACTAAGAGGTACTTCACAGGGCTCAAAACTCTTACACAGTTAAAATTTGGTGTGGGCAGTAACCACTCCTGCCAACCTAGCAGTTCGAAAGCAAGAAATTGCAAGTAGATAAATAGGTACTGCTGCGGCGGGAAGGTAACATGGAAACATCTTCGGACAGTGCTGGCTCTTCGACCTTAGAAACGGAGATGAGCACCGCACCCTAGAGTCAGACACGACTGGCTTTCGAGCGGGGATACCTTTACTTAGTAATGTGCAGCCTGTATGTAGGTTATTGCGTGTGGCAACCAGGTGCATATATTTAGCTACATGTACACATAGTGGGAAGTCACAATTGCCTATCACTTTCCAAACATATATGACCGCACATACTAATCTACCTATGAGTTGCATGCTAGTTTCTATGTGTCAGTCCTTTTCATGTGAGAATTTCCTAGCATGTGAAGTCTCCCTTAATTCTCCTTGAGCAGAATCAGCAAGAGTGCTGGAACATGGCTGTCTCCCTTCTCCAATATTTCAGGTCTGTTTGTTCAAAGCAGATATTTAAATTATTTAAATATTTAAATTAAAACATTTCTATGAAAATATTCTGAAAAGCCCTCATTAGTTGTGCTTGCAGCATTCCTTCTTTCCACACATGTATGCAAGTGGATTGAGAGAGACTTATGGTTGGCACCATCTCCTGACATGACCTGGTCAAGCTTCCTCACAGGGTGAGAAAAGAAGGTACCTTTCAAAGACTGGAGTTCTTCACGTTTTCTGACTCCAGAGGCTCATTATGTCTCAAAGCTGTGCGCCCTTCCTAATCGAGTTCTGAAGTGGTGCAATTTAAACATCCCTTTTTGCTTGAGGCTGTGCCTAACTAAAGAAATAATTACTATTAATAAAATGAGTCACGGCCATGTTGAATTTCATGTTAAATAAGAACTGTTGTGGTGAAAGCTGAAGCAGCGAGCCATTTGACAGTTTAATTTAACACTTACATGTTGGGGCTCAGTCAGTTTTGTTTCCCCACCACCATCACCTTCATTCTGGTTTCTAAGCATGAATTTTCATTAGTTAAGGTGGTCAGCATTTCTCCTATATAGAGTTAAGGGCATATAGGGAGGGATTATAGCTCAACTGCTGTGCCTGTCAAAAGCCCCAGGTTTGATCTCTCAAGCATCTCCACTACAGATTGCTACAGAGATAACATAAGAACATAAGAAGAGCCCTGCTGGATCAGGCCAAAAGCCCACCTAGTCCAGCCTCCTGTATCACACAGTGGCCCCACCAGATGCCTCAGGGAACACAAGACAACAAGATAACCTGTTTCCTGTTGTCGCTCCCTTGCACCTGGCACAGAGAAAACCTACTTCTAAAACCAGGAGGTTGCTTATGGCTTGTAACCTGTGATGGTCTTTTCCTCCATGAATCTGTCCAAACCCCTTTTAAAGGCATCTAGGCCAGGTGCCAACACCACATCCTGTGGCAAGGAGTTCCACAGATGAATTACACGCTGGGTAAAGAAATATTTTCTTTTGTCTGTTCTAACTCTATAGATAGAGATAGAGCTCTCCTCAGTACCCCAGAAAGTCATTGCTAGTCCAAGCAAACAATACTGGGCTAGGAGGAGAACCAATGGCTTGATTTGGTATAAGACAGTTTTGTATGCTCAGTACAGGCAGAAAACAGTGGGTTTAAATGTCGCTTTATTTCTTTATTTGCATTTTCCCCTCAAGCAGCTTAGACCACAGTCATGAGATCTTTTGGGCCAACGCGAGTAGAAAGGTGAAACCTTAAAAACCTCCCATTTATAGATTAAGGCCAGTGAAACTGCTGTGGAGGAAGAGGTGCATCTCCACTTGCTTGTCATGCTTTGCAAGGGAATCGTTAGGGCTGTTCACCTCAAAAGATGGTCCACCATCATTGTTTCATGCAGCTTCACAACACCTGTGCAAAAAAGATCACTGCTCTCTCTTTGTGGGAGAGCTAAGGAATAGAGATGAGGGCAAATCTGCTCTGCAAGATCATTTTTGTCAGATATACTGTTACAGTTCCACCCAAGCAATACTGTTAATTGTAACTGGGAATTACTAGACCTGATCAATCAACTTAACTGATAGTAAGTTCAGAATGGAGAAAAGGAAGTACTATTTTACACAACAGATAATCAACTCATGGAATTCACTACTACAAATTGTAGTTATCGTCTCCAGTTTAGATTCAAACTACATTTTGTGGACTCCTTTCTCTCTCTCCCCCCCCCCCCCGTGAGTGAGTGAGTGAGCGAGTGAGTGAGCGAGTGAGTGAGCGAGCGAGCGAGCCTGGGTAGATGCATCTAAGCAGGGCAGGCGGGGAAAGGCTGCTTAACTCTTTTTCCTTCAGTAACTTTTCAGTTCAAAATCACGCTCTCCCAGCTGCTTTAACCTGGTGAGGGTTAAAATGGAGGGGAGTGAGGAGGAGGAGAGGAAGCTGTCCACTGTATCTCTGCATGATTCATGTGTCAGGATTTACCTTCTACTAATCAGCTGTTGCTGTGAATGGGCAATTTTGCCCCATCTTTGTACCAAGTGTAATTGAAGTACAGTATTCAGTTTGTTCCCAATAAAGGCAATAGAATTCCCACCCTCAGAGGAAGCTTTTTGTTGTATATCTGAATGAGCCTTTGCTCTGGGTGACCTCCTACCTATCAGGAGGTACACCCAGAACAGAGACTCATACAAAACCTCAGTGAGTAGACTCCTCTGAGAACAAGTGACCCTAAACTTTAGGGTCAAAGTACACATTATGTTAAACATGTGCATAAGACAGGTGTGCTTTTTTTCTTAACTAAATAGCAGCTACATCCCCCCCCCCCCGCAGATGAGGGCCACAATACTGGGAGAGGTAGTTTTAAGCTTTTCCTTCTGTCACAGCCATGACCCAGCTGCTCCCCCCCCCCCTTCTACTTGGCCAATTGAAAGCCAATGAGAGCTTTTCTTTTGGATCAAACTGTAGTTGTCGAGGGGAAGCACAATCTGGATTGGAACTATGGATGAAGCAAAAAGGGCAAAGGGTTTGTTAAAGTAAAGACCTCTCCAGGACACCATGGCATGGCCCCAATACATGGGGCAGCAATTTGGTTGTTATTTACTTAAGAAAAATGTGGAGATTGACCCTTACACACCCTACAAGTAAACCTTTTCAGGTGTAAGCATAAGCTGCCTCCCATTTTAATTCAGAAAAAGCATACCTGAACTAACAGAAGCTTGGGAAACACTGGTCTAGGTCCTCAAAAATAGCAAAACCACCACCTATCATCCAAGAGGTCCCGCAATATTTGACCACAATAATAGGGCTGCTTATTCAAATAAATTATTGTAATCTCCAATTAGAATACTGTATTTTACATTGCCACTGCAGCTGTAGGGTGCACAGGATAAAGACAGACAGACATTTCGAAGTGTGGTGAGAGTGATTGAAGACACAAGTGCTGCATTCCGAGACGTTTGTCTTCACAGGGCTCTCAGTATTCAAAGCACATCCTCCAAGCGTAAGGAGCTGTCCCATCGCATCAAAGTGATGAAGTCCTGTGCATAATGAAGCAATCTCAACATAAAGCAGGATAACTCTGGCGGTTTAAATTCTGTTGATTTTACAAGATGTTTTGCTCGGCTGTAAGGACTGCAGCCAAACTGGGTCCAAATGCATCGCTTCATAAATTACCCAGCTGAATACAGATGAAGTACAGGACATGCGACACACAAGATTCCTTTCTTCTTATTATGAAATCAAGTGATGTGTTCCTAAACCGTATGAACAGTTTATCACCATAAATAGAATACATGCCATGATTATTTTGGTTTGAGGGTTTTTTGGGGGGAGGGAGGTTTGCAAGAACAAACAAACAACAAGTTTGAGAAAGTTTTCCGCAACTGTCCATAAAATAAACTTGAACTAATTGGGAAACAACTTTAAAAACAAGTCTGTAGTTTTCAGTTGCAATCATGTGCATAACTTTTCCATACCGAATTGAAAAAGCCATTAACAATTCATGTCCATTGTATTACATTTGAGACTGTTTTGTTTGCCATAGTATTTCTATCCTTATCATACTGACTTTGCATCTTTTCTCTTTTTTCCCCTTTCTGAAGATCTGCCTAGAAGAGCAATAAACATTTTCTCTGCTAAAAAGGAAGGTGATGTTGTTCAAGTGTTCCTTTAGAAGCTGCTTTGCATTTGGTTCATCTCCCACAGTATGAGTATCACCTGTAAATATCCCATGATCCATTTTGCTAGACATACAAAGGTTTTCAAAGTGATGGTTTGGTCTTTCAAGCAGTACTTCCCAACAGACAGACATAAGAAAACCTATTCATCTTGCTCTCTTGACAGTGTTATTTTTTCCTTTATTATTATAATATACACGTTTTGGGGTGACTTTATAAGATTTCACAGCCAAATTGTGATACATTTACTGATCAATATGCTTTTAAGCCTCAGAAATGGTTACAAAGGCATATTTGTTGTATCTGGCCTTACGTTCATTTTCTCATGTTTTATGTCAGGTTTTACAACAATCTTACCAAATGGAGATGGAGATGCTGAGGTGTGCATGTGTAATGTGGAAAAGAGAGTCGCCCTGGCATCAGAGAAGTCCCTTTCATTATTACAATGTGAAGTTGTCACTCTAATCCCAGGCTTTTGCAGACTGGAGAGAATCTCCTGCAATCTACTTACAGCTCTGAAGCCTGGTTCGGTGGTGTTTATCATCTGACAGGAGGTGAATGAAGGTGTCGCTGTAGGAGACTTTTAGATGTCCGCTCCGCCGAGGATCATCCTTTGCCTCCCTCAAAAGATATGATAGTTCATCTTCATGTCCACCTTTCTTATCACCTACATTAAGTCCCATCAGTTCCAGTTCATGCTTAGCAGCTGTCTCTAAAACTCTCTGCTTGTTATAATATCTGACAAAGTTATTAATGATGGGGTGGATTGGTAGTGCAATGGCTATTACCCCACAAAGGAAGCTGACGGCAGCATTGAGTTTCCCCAGTGTTGTCTTTGGGTAGATGTCCCCATAACCCACAGTAGTCATGGTTATGATTGCCCACCAAAATGAATGGGGTATGCTCTTAAACAATGTCTCAGGGTGACTTTGCTCCACTGTATAACCAAGGGCAGAAAATACAAAGATTCCAACGGCCAAGTACATCAGAAGAAGCCCCAGTTCCTTAAAGCTTCTCTTCAGCGCATAGGTCAAAGTCTGTAGACCTGATGAGTGTCGTGCTAGCTTGAAAATTCTTGCAATTCTCATGATCCGGAGCGCTTGGATGGCTTGCTGCACATTGGTTAACTCCATCAGTTTGGCACCCAAGTGGGTCAGTATCAAGCTGACATAAAAGGGAAGTATTGCAAAAATGTCAATGATGTTCATGAAAGAAAGAGCAAAATACAGTTTATTGGGAGAGGAAATGAGCCTAAGGACATATTCGAGGGTAAACCAGCCTATGCAAGCTGTCTCAATCTTATCCAGAACTGGGTGTTCCACAGATTTTCCCTCAGGGTCCAAAACCTGCAGTTCTGGAATGGTCCCCACACACATCACTACAGACGAGGTTAAAATGAACAGAAAAGATAGGACTGCTACTACTCGAGCAGGGTAGGAGGATTCCGGTTTCTCCATGAATTTCCAAATATATTTTTGGCATCTTTTCCAGCGGCTTAAGGAGGTGTCCAGTCCCAAATCATCCAAGATCAATTGGACCCGTCGGGCTATCTCTTCTAGTTCCTCCTTTTTTTCACTGAGATGAGTTTTGCAGCAGTCATCCAGGAATTTAAGATCTACTTTCCAAAATTCCATCTCATTCTTGAAGCAAATTGGACATATCCCTTTCTTCATGTGCACCTCCCCGAAATAATATACGTCAATGATGCATTTAAAAGCATCCGGATCTCTGTCGAAGTAAAATTCTTTTTTCCCAGGATCATAGTCATCACAAAGTGAGAAAATAGCATCATATCCCCCTGACAAACAGTTCATGAGCTCTGCTAGTCTTGTGTTGGGATACTGGTTTAGGTGATCTCCATATAGCACCTGCCTTACCCCACCAACATTGACTATAATCTCAATTTCTTCACTGTTTTCCGACCCATCACTGTCCAGCTCTTGAAAACTAACGTCATCTGCCATTTTAATTTGATTGCAGCCTCCTTTCCAACAGTCTTTTCCCAAAAAAAAAAAATCTTTACAGAAGTAGCTTTGAGAGAAATCAAGGCAGCTGTATATTAGTAAATCTTAATCAAAATGATGTTGAGAAGGGCTGGAAAAGGTTATGGAAACAAACCCACACAGGCTGTGAAATCTTGTGAAATATGCAACAAGCTGCAGCAGTGAAGAGAAAGTCATCTGGCTGCTTGTAAGCGAGAACAGGGATGTTTGAAAAGAAGCTATTGCTCCAAGAGATTTGGGGGAGGGAGGAGGGAACACTTAAGAAAACTCACCCAGAGCTTGCGACTGTTTCCAGGTTTCCTTTTTTCTCAAGTGGCATTGATTCACCTTCAGAGATTCTTATCCCCCAATACATCCCTTGTACCTGAATAACAAAAAGTAAATTGATTGACAGTTCTGTGAGAGAGGTAAGTCCCCCATTAACCACTTTCACGGTGTCTTGGCATCAGAGGCTCACAGGGACGATCGCTGGGATCTGTTTCTTTTGCTAGAAGATCTTCTGGAGTTTTTCACCAGCGTCTTCATGCAATGCCTTGAAGCATGGCATGGAGAAAGTTGTGCTTGTTTTTTTCCCCTTGCTGGTTTGAAGCACAATAGGAATTCCAGGCTGACGTCAAGTGCTTTTCAAACTCTACCCTCTTCTGGCGAAATGCAGCAAAAGCATGAGCTTTGCAAGGTGGGGGAATTAGATGTCACCGATATACAATGCAATTTTCTTGTACGCTCCATGCATTTTAATATGTGGGGGAGGACAATCTCTTGAAATACAAGAAACATCATTAACATACTTAATGATCATACTGTGTCTCCAAAGAAGGAAAGATGCTAAATAAGAAGAGTTGGTTATTTTTTATATATATTTGCTTTTGTAGGAGAAATTCACAAAAAGAGAGGCTACATTCCTACTGCTTTCACCCACACCAACACCAGTCCAAAGTACGTGGTGTGTTTTTTCTCCAAGCAGTTTTGCCAGTCTTTGTATGTGATATATGTGCACCAAGAGTGGCCAAATCCCAGTGTAGATGGGGCTCCTGTACTTGCTCCCCTGCCAGGGGAGTGTGGCACCAATGGCAGGTCCAGCACACACACACAGCAACAACACTTCAACTGCAGCATTTCTTTCTTCATGCAAAACAACATTTGTTCTATTTATTGCGCTTTTCAAGTTATTTTGTTAAAGACGCCTAATAACTTGCAGTGGGTTTTAATAGTTCCTTTTGTGTTGCTAATAACCCTATTCTGCTAAACTGTGAATTTGCTTCCAATGACCAGTCAGGGAACAACACAAATAAATTGCTTACTGTGGGTGGTTAAAGCAACACATGCTTTGCTCCACTCCAACAGGCTTTCAATCCAGACAATTTTTTTTAACTTTATTTGTATCCAGATTCCCAGATTCCGTCCATCATGGAATTTGAGACAGCATACATAGGACCCATAGGCTGTCACTCACTCAAGCAGTGACCAGATCTAGACTTGCTTAGCTTCAGCAAGGTAGTTGCATGTGTAGGCCATACGTGGACCATGGCATGGTAGAGGTTATCCCATGTGATGCAAAAGAATACATTTCTCAGATTTTGCTGTCAGTAGCAAAGTTTGTCAGAGAAGAAGCATGCTCTGGTACTAAACTGGCTTGGATGGGGGGGGGCAGATCGGGCCTGGGAGGGAGACGGGATCGGCGGTGCTGGCACACACCATGTCCTATTCCCTTTCCCGGGCCTGATCTGCTGACATGGGTGCACGTGGACATGTGCCAGCCATATGCCTGATGCAGGTCTGAGTAGGCTCATTGTGTGAGCCTCTTGCAAGCCTCTTGCAAGACCTTTTGCATTACTAAATTCCCTGCTTATGTAAACCAACGATATATATATATATCGTTGGTTTACATAAGCCAACGATATATATATATATCCCATCAGAGGCCATGAAGTTGTGTGGAAACTGAGAAGTTGCAAAACAGTCAACAGTAATGCTATAGTTTTGGTCATGAACGTTTACTTCTAGGGGAACATTTTTCTTGCACCGAGAATTTGGTGTTTAAAACCTCAGGATGAAACACCACATGGCACTACCCCAACTCAAGGGCAGCTGGTGCACCCTGGGTGCAGAATCATGGCATGGTAAAGAACAACCATGCCGTAGCATATTATTATTGTTTTCCCCAAAGCTACAGGTGTCAACATGTCTGAATTTTTTAAACCATTAGACTACATTGACATGTAATGCCTTGATGGTTCCTTTTGTTTTGTCTGGATCCATTGACAGCCTAATGGGATGTAGATCAAAGCATGTGTTGTTCTAAAGTAAGCAATTTATTTGTCTTGTTCTCTTTGCTGGTCACTGAAAGCAAGTCTCATGGTTGAGCAAACTGGCTCATTGCCATCAGAAAGGAACTATTAAAACCCACTGCAAATAATTATGAACCTTGGATGAACCTTGGATGATGAACCTCCATGAAAAATATTGGATGGCACAATAAATAGACTCTAATCCAAAATTAGATATAACACAAGGTAGTGGCTTTCAACATGTGGGTTGGGACCCAAAAGTGTGTTGCAACCTGACCTCAGGTGCATCATGGCAGTTCTTGTTGTCACCCTTTTCTTTGGGGACTCAGGCCCTGTACAGTTTGAATGGTAGCCAGGACTTAGAGACCAAGATGAGGTAGACCCTGCTGGAGACTTTGGCTTTGGAGGGGTTGTTTAGGCTGCCTAGTCTTCAGTGGAACCTCTCAGTCTTCCACTCACCCACCTGCTCTCCATGCCATAGCACTCCATCTGCTCCCTGCCTTGCTTCACCTCTCCTTCTCTCCCTCCTTTCAAGGAGTGATGCTAACCAAATGGTACATGAGACATCACTCCTTATCTTGCATCCACTCCTCCAAAAGTGACATATGAAGATGCCCCAGAGGCAAAACTCTTAAACATATGGGAACCAGATCCATCTCACCAGCTCCATAGCTGGCATGCATCGGAGGAGGCCTATCAGGGCCCACGGCGCTTACACCAGGGGAAGGGGATAATGTCCCCTTCCCCCAAGGTGAGCCCGGGCCACGCTGGCACGGCCTGCAATCTGTCTAGGATGCAGCGGCCAGCCTTTAAGCCGGCCGCCACATCTTAGGCAGGATCGGGCTGTTGTTTATTTTTCCACTCTAATTTTCTCTGAAAAGTCTCAGAGGACATTGACCTACCAGGGTACCAAACGAACGCCAACTAACAATGCGCACACACAACCATAGTTTTCTTTGCACAGAAGCAACTTCTTTCCCCCTCCCTGCTTTATGATTAAACTTTGTGGAGAGAATTTTTTTTAAAACTATTAAGGAAAAAGCTAAGCCACAAACTGCTAGATAATTACTGTCACTCATGGCATGCTTGGAACAAAATAATTAATTATCCTGTGGTCCTATAAATAACCCCATAAATCAAGTAGAAGAACATGAAACATATGATTTGCACTTCTTAAAATATTCCTGTTTCTTACTCATGCCTTCAAACATAACAATTTAATCAGGAATTATAGCATTTAAAAAAACATTCTTATTTCCAGAGATATAAGTATAAGCTGAGAAATAGATATATAAAGAAAATTGATGAAATGATGATCAAAAATAAAAGCTGCCATTGTTCTCCTTTCCCAATGTGAGTTGACATATATTTATATACCTGTCTTTGGTTTTGGTGTTGCTCTCATTTGGTAAACGTATGGAACATCAGGATGAAATTTTCATCAAGGCCTTTATCAGGCCTGGCCCACATTCAT
Organism: Plestiodon gilberti rubricaudatus; assembly: GCA_026170595.1. NCBI lineage: Eukaryota > Metazoa > Chordata > Lepidosauria > Squamata > Scincidae > Plestiodon > Plestiodon gilberti. Next base: position 119,406,822 of record JANXHW010000001.1, on the reverse strand, counting down.
GCACCACTTGAAGCGGGTGCAAATGCTGCCACCACCACCACTGAAAAAACTATGCGGAAGGTAGCAATCCAGCCACCTACCAGGGATGTGGATCAAGTCTCTGACTCCAAGTCTCGATTCAAGTCCCAAGTCTTTGCCCCCAAGTCCCGAGTCTTTGGTTGCGAGTTGCGAGTCCCTATCTATTTAATGGGGGAAACGGGTTAAAATTTGACTTGTCGTAAAAGGGTCCAAGTCTCGAGTTGAGTCTTTCGAGTCTTTTACAATCACCGAGTCAAGTCCGAGTCAAGTCACTGACGCGACTTGAGTCCTACTCGAGTCCGAGTCCATAGACTCAAGTCTACATCACTGCCACCTACACTCTTACCTTGCTCCTTCCTTGTGTGATCCCTTTAAACAAAACAGGACGTGAGAGACACACTGAGAGCACTGCCAACACATTCTGCACTTCCTGATTTGTAAATAGATCATGCAAGGAAGGAGCGAGATGAGTGGGCAGGGAAGGGGATTTCCACCTTCTAGGAGGTTTTTTCAGGAGACGCACCTTGCAGCTGCAGTCATGGCAATCTGTGCATTTCCACCTGGCACATGAATGATGGCTGCATCTGGACTTCTCACATCTTACCATGGGAAAGATTCCTGAGTTCCAGTTCAGATGCCCCAAAGGAGCAAGACATGACCATAGTCTCAACTTGCCCATTTGCAGCATAGCGATACAGCCTTGATTCTGTATTCCCTCCTTGCAACTCCATGCCTGCACATTGCTCTGCCTTTTTTGGACTTAGCATAATTTGAGAATTTATTAAATCGTTCTCTCAAAATCTCCTCTTTCCATTAAAAAACATGACACTCCAGAGCAGTGCTTCCGAATTACTCTGAACTTTACAATTCCCAAGGCTTCATCAAGCGTAATTAAGGACTGATTCCCAGCAACCAAGGTAATTAAAATGAAACAGGGAACAGGCAGTAATATCAACCTGTACACCAAAGATAAAGTCAAAATATTCTCTGAAGGCAACTTTTCCCATTACATTTGCACCAAAAAAGGCTTGCTTTGGTTTTCCTTCACTGATGAGCCTACGTGTGTACTAGCCTTGACTCTGGAAGGATCAGTTTATGAATGGATGAGGCAGCACAAGGAAGAACATTTACTTACAACTGCCTTTCTAGGCAGTTACAACAAATCTCTTTTGATTAATTAAGGAGACTAATTAATTAATTAAGGTGGGTGCAGTAATTTATATCTGGTTTCTCCAGAGACAAAAATATGTAGTCACAGGTTCCTCCTGTACATGACCTCCTGTGCAAGGGGGGCAGATGGAAGCTTCTCCGTGCATTTCAACAATGAGGGGTGGCTTTGTCTGAACAAAAGAAAATATGCATAGTGGCCCCTCCATTCATGGACACCCCAAGGTGATCCGCCATTTGAAGCGAAGCCTCCACCACTGCGTCTCTCCAAAAGCACTTAGAAAATAACAATCTAGCCCCCTACCCTCTTACCTCACTCCTTTGTGTTTGCCTTTTCAACAAAACAGGAAGTTCAGGGCACACTGGGAGCTCCTGCATTTCCTGTTTTGTTGAAAAGGCCCACACGACGAGGAAAGAGTGAGTTAGGGAGGTAGGGGGCTGCACTGCTGCCTTCATGCAATTTTGAGGAGCTTGTGGCAGTGGTGGCGATCCACTTCCCTACCTCCTTACCTTTCCCCTTCCTTGCTTAGTCCTGGGACTGTGTGAGGAAGGTGTAGAGAAGTGGATCACTGCCTTCTGATCTGCTTCCCAGTCACTTTTAGTGAATCAGAGCTACTCCATCCATAGCAGGTTAGAGGGAGGAGGAAGCAGTCTCGGGGTGAAGGGCACCCCAAATCTGCTTGCTGCTCCCCACAATCTGCTGGTTGATGCAAGCCACATTGTTGCCTGCTTCATGGATGGGCTGCCTGTATCTCCATTCAAAAGAACAGGGAATACGCTTGGGCCCCTAGATGCATCATCGGAGTCCTTGTGCTCACAAGAGGGCATTGGGATACGTGTGAGTTTCTAACTGTAACACTGAACAGTTTCGCAAAGTCTGCTAGTTGATTATGCAAGATTTCTGCAAGATAATTTAGCAACTTGATAACATTTCATTATAGAAAGTTCCTAGCCCTCATGGTGCTGCAGCAATGGTTGGATATGTGTCCCTTCTTTTCCAACTCTCTTTCTTTGCTTCTCCACTATTGATTCTCCAAATACTAATGATACCATTCAGACATATTTGTGCCTAAGTAGCCCTAAATATGCAACAAACGTTAATGAATACAATCTCATGAACTGAGGCAGTATCAAAATGAAGCCATGTCAACCAATATTGTTTACATTTGTAGCTAATAGGAAATGTAAGAAAAGGAATAATTGCTAGCAGTTGTATTCATCAGTTGCCTAATTAAAGTGTGTACATGTGCATGGTGTAACTCAGTGTGAAAAGTGCAATCAAGCAATGGCAACAGTGTGATCAAGCAGTGTCACATCAAAATTCCAGCTTCCATAGTGTTTTAATCAATGCACACATGTGCTCATGCATATAGAAAACCTGCATAGGAAAAAAAAAAAAGATGCACACAGAAAGTTGTGGCAAAGTGCCCACGTACATCAGTCTGGACACCAGAAATGGAAGCAAGATGGCTCGCTAACATATTGGTGCCATTCTGCAAAGAGGATAGAGGCATCACTAGGGTTTGCGTCACCCAGTGCAAGAGTTCATTGCATCACCCCAGTGATGTCACTAGGGTTGGTGTCACCCACATTAACTTTATTTACCTTAATATATAACAATACAGGTTACCCAACAAATCAGTAACCAACAAAAAACCAGTAGCCAACCTGATGACACACAATTGAATAAGAGTTCCAGTATTAGCTTTGATACATAGACATGAGAGCTGACTCACACTAACACCTCATTGGCTCTTGGAACAATCAGTCTTGTTGGTCAGTTTGGAGTTAAGGAAATCCACTTTTTGTTACACAAGGCAGTTGTGTTTTCTTTTTGTTGTTTTTGGCCATAACATTTGATAGAATACATTACATTCTGCATTAAAATACCTTTCCAATGATATCTAATATCATGGTATTATTCATAAATACAAGATTTCCACAATTTTGGTGACTAGTGATGTCAACCCCTCCCCCCGAGGGTGTCACCCAGTGTGGTCCACACCACTCTAGTGATGCCACTGAAAGAGGATCAGGTATTTCAGATCCAAAAAGGAATTTGTCAGGTTCCTTTGTAGTGTCCTTTCTTTGTACCCCAAAATACACTTTGAAAAATAAATTGTTGCATTCCTGTTAACATTCTAATCCCACCCTTCCTCCAAGGAATTCAGAGTGGAATACATGGTTCTCCCTCCCATTTTATTCCCACAAAAACATGGTGCAAATAGATTAGGTTGAGAGAGAGTGGCAGGCCCAAAATCACCCACAACCCACTGTACATGGCTGAGAGGGGACTTGAACATGGGTCTCCCAGTGGCGTCGCTCTAGGTGGGGCGGAGCTCTAAGTTCCACTGCGCTCCGACCCACCGTTACACGCCCGCACAAGGCGGCCCCACCCCCTTGCCTTCGGAGCCTTTCAGGTCAGTGAAGGCAACGCGCAGGAGACTCCCTGTGCATTACCTTCGCTGCCCTGTGCAGGTGTGTAACGGTGGGTCGGAGCGCAGCGGAACTTAGAGCTCTGCCCCACCTAGAGCGACGCCACTGGGGTCTCCTAATCTAATAGTAGCCAATGACAGAACACAAAGGAGGAGGGAAATAAGGGCAAAGGTGCAACAGTAGATTATTGTGGGGACAATAATACAGTAATGGAGAGGGGGAAATGGGAATCAGTAATAAAATTCAATGCAATATATTCAGCAATCACTCACACAACTGTGGTAGGAAGCAGCAGGTAAGTTTGCTTGTGCAAGTTTTCTTCCATTCATGCTACTTAGGATCCAGTCCACAGCGTTTCTGAATCGCTCAATGAAGAATAATGCACACAAGAAGTGGGTAAAGCACAGAATGCACAAAATAAACCACCACAACTGTGTGCAGAAGCGCTGCATGTGTATTACATGCTTATATTTTTAATGGCTGATATATATTCATTACATATATATTCAGACACCAGAGGCATATGTATTGTATTTGAAATGAATTTCAATCTTTTCCTGTAGTTCTCACTTAGGTAAAACTTCCACTGGCTTCAGGGTTGGTTTGCTCATAACACTTTAAATCCAAAGTACTGGACCAAAAATATCACACATTAGCAGGCAGCATGAGCTGCTGTAAGTATGCGCCTTAAGGTTTCTCTGATTTCATGGTATCTCATATGCAATTGGCCATGGCTAGTGGAGGGAATAATTATAACCCAAAAATAGTCAGACCTGCAGCACAGTGAATATAACTTGCGTTTTAAAACCAAAGCCTTGGAATTATTTATTTAGCACATGCTATCTAAATGAGAATTGACACCCAATCCTGATCTGCCAATGTCACTCTTCAGGAGATGAACAAAATAAAAACAGACTAGCTGTCTAAGACAGCATTAAGGGAGAAAAGGGGAAGGTTACTTGTATAGTGATAGCCAGATAAGAGTTAGGTTTGCTTTAGCTAAAGCCAAGCCAAAGTGAAAGGCACAAAGGTGTTGTCAGACATTGCCTGTGGATTAAGGGAGGGAAAACAATAAAGAGTTCTGTGACGTCTTGTTTACTTAGGGCCCAACCCTATCCAACTTTCCAGAGCTGATGCAGCCGTGCTAGTGGGGCATGCACTGCATCCTGGGGGGGGGGGGGAAGCACGGGGGGGGGGATTTGAGACTTTTGAAAACAGCAGAGTGAATTTGCAAGAGGAAATGAATCAAGGAGAGTCTTGTAACAAGTTTAACAAGGTCCAGGAGCATTTGTGTTGAAAGGTTGGCCACCCCTGGTTTAGGCCAATGAGGACAGATGTTGTAATGGCATGCAAATAGCATTGGATGCAGGCTTTTAAAAGTCCACAGTGGGAGGCTAAGCCCCTACTATATGGGTTCTCAACCTGGGGGTACGCTGCTTAGTTTTATTAATTTAAACTCCTGACTCGCAGCTGATAAGGCACAGACTCACAGGGCTCCCATTCTAGAATAAACCCTCATCTCTATACAGCAGCATCACTGCAGGGGGACGGAACTCCAAGTTCAAAGGCGAGGGGGCAGGGCTGCTTTCTCCAGTCATGTAATGGAGTGTCAGAGCCCGACGGAACTTGTAGCTCCACCTTCCGGCAATGACGCTGCTGTCTCTATATAAACCCCTTTCTAGCATTTGCACCCAAGTTAGGGTGACATTAACTGAGTACGTTCTCTCTGACTAAATAGTCCCTAATTTCTTACTGAAAAGAGAAACATAATTGACAATGAACAGAAGAGATTCTTGTGCAACAAAACCACCCCTTCTCTCCCTCTAGATTGTGTTCCCAAAAGACTTTGAGTGGAATGCAAACTAAGTGCTTTCCTACTGGCTGGTTCAATTTATATGCTGGGTTTTAGAATACATTGTTTCTTCCATTTAAAGAAAGTAGCTTTTATGGCAGATTCAGCTGGTTCTCTGCCCTCTGAAGGAAGCTAAGAAGGAATTACCTTAGTTTGTTTTTGGATGGGAGGCCTGCGGTGATATTTTCTTTAAAAATAAAAAAGGAGTGGCAACAATTGAAAAAAAAAGTGGCTAACAGTGTAAGCTGAGTAATTTTAATGATTAAATTTTACATTTTAATAATTAATTAATTAATGCTAATTAATTAATTGGCACAGGGGGTACTTAAAAAAATTGACTGTGCCAGTGGGTACACTTGGTGAAAAAGGTTGAGAACCACTGCTCTAGTATTAACTTGATTACCTGCATTTCTGTATGTTGTCATTTCAATTTCCCTTTGAGCTTCTCCACCACCGTAACATTTTGCCCCATACCAAGCAAACGTTCTGACTACAGGGCCTGTGGTTTTGTTTTTTTTTTTTACTAATAAACACATAGTGTGTGATGGGTTTCTTCTGTTTTACCATGGAGCAATTAGGAATGTCATCATTAGAAGATTAATTTGACAAACAAAACATCTAGCTCTGCCCTAGGCAGATGTTGGAAATTCGCTCCCCTGGGAAATGTAAGGTTGATGTTCCCTGCAACATGATGACTGAAATGAAAGAGCAGCCAGCCCTTTGAATTACACTCAGATAAGTACCTAATTAGGCAGAGCTGTTATTTGCCAACATCTCCCCTGAGATCATGTTTGCAACCATGACAGAAAGAGACAGTTCACATGACAGATGCTTGTTCAGTTTTGTTTTTGAATGTTCCTTGGGACCCTCACTAAGAGGGGTTTAAATATGGATTGGTTGTACTAGCACATTGCCATGTTTATAAGTTTGTTTCAAGAATTTGTTTTGGGCCTCATTTATTGCAAAATAATGAGTGGTGCTGCTGCTTCTCTTTCAGACAAAACTAAGAGGTCGGCCATGAGTCCCAGAGACCTCTAGGGCAGGGGTTCTCAACCTTTGGAGGCCTGGGTACCCCCTATCACGGTCCAATTTTCTGAAGTACCCCCTGCTAATTACCGGTAACTGCTATAAATTGGATTAATCAATTAATTAATTAGGTAATTAATCATTAAATAAAAAGTACTAAACAATTTTAAATGTGAAAAAATGTCTTATTTAACTCTGTGTGTGTGTGTGTGTGTGTGAGAGAGAGAGAGAGAGAGAGAGAGACAGACAGACAGACAGACAGACAGACAGACAGACAGACAGACAGACATGCAAGGATCTTTTTTCTCCAAGTCACACTTCCCAAAATCAGCTCCTCCCTCCCACACCCCTCCAAAGTACAAAAATAAGCCCAAAACCAAAATCAGAGAGACAGAAGGGTTCCGAAAATAATTAAAATTTAAAATCCATGTTAATTAACACTTAATTAGCTGCTGATGGGGCAGATAAGGGGCAGGGGGTGGAGTACCCCCAGCAAGAGGTCCGCGTACCCCTAGGGGTACCCGTACCACAGGTTGAGAACCCATGCTCTAGGGTGACCTCCTTTTCCTGACAGGAATGGTATATGCCAGACTGAAGGTGCCTTATGATGAGTCTTTATTGCGCTAGATTTAGTGAAATCCACACTGGTCTTGGACTGGTGCTGAATAGCGTAACAGCAGGTCAAGTCAAGAGAATGTTTTCTCCTGCTTTCAGTCCAGCAGGTGCCCCTCTCTATGAGAATGAGAGATCACCTCATGATGACCTCTATATAGGGTGACCTCTCATTTCCTGGTGGGAGGTGCACTGGAGGGGCGGCGGCAGCAGCATGCTTCTCTACTGCCCCCCCCTTCTCAAACACCCTATTTGTGAGAGTAGAAGCACGACAATGCTGCATACCTTGTCTGCTCCTTGTAGGATTGCTGGTTTAAGATTCCGGCATGCTAACTATGGTTTATACAACTCACAATTTCCTGTATTTGAACAAAACAGGAAAGTGTGGTTTGCTACGAATGGAGAGCAGAAACTTTCTTAACTCAGGAGCATAAGGAAAGCCTTGCTGAATCAGATCAAATGCCCATCCTGTTTCCCACACTGGCCCACCAGCTGCCGCCTCTGGGAAGCCCACAAGAGCGCTCAGGAAGAGGATGGTGGAGGAGCTGGGAGAAGACAGAGGTCATCTCCTGCTCCTCACGAGAAGAGAGGACAGGGCAGCCAGGTAGAGCAGCAGAGTAGGCAGCAGCAGGCTGGTGGAGATCGTCAGCAAGCGCCAGGTGCAGCACGGTACCCCCCCCCCCCCGCCAGATTGCTGCCTCCTCCCCCCCTCAGCCTGCCACATCAAGTGAGGGTGGCCTCATGACTGAATTGCCCCTGTGCACAAAGCAGGGCAGAAGAAGCACATATACATTGACAAACCATGATTTGTTTGCTATATCTGAACGAGGCCATAGTTTAAATACCAGCTCTGCTGGGCCTCTCCTTGGGTCAAAACTGGATTTTATATCCACGGGCTTCCATTAGGCCAGCGGTGGGGAACCTCCGGCCCCAGGGCCGGATCAGGCCCCCGAGGCCATCCGGTCCGGCCCACGGAGAGATTGCCGGGAGGCCGCCCAACCGGCCCCTGGAGGCTCCGCTGGGTCCGCGCATCACCTCCGGAGGCCAGGAGAGGGCCTTTGCATGTCCTCCCCGGCTGCTGCCTTGACCCCTTCTCACCAGGCCGTTGGTCATTTCGCACATGCGTACCATGCCGATAAGGGCAAGCTCTTGCCCTCTTGCCCTCATTGGCATGGTATGCCGGAGGTGATGCGCGGACCCGGCGGCGGCGGCTTCGGACGGTGAGCGCGGAGCCTCCGGAGGCCAATGGGGGGGCGGGGGCAAAAATTAATTAAATAAATAAAAATGGCGCCCGGCCTTACGGCCGACCCTCAAGCAAATTTCTAATATTTAAAACGGCCCTCGCCAGGGAAAAGGTTCCCCGCCCCTGGATTAGGCACATGAGGGATGCTTCTCACCAAGACATCAGTGACAGCTGCTTCATTTATGGCCAGCGAACATCAAACCCCAGCGATGTGACCTTGCTATAAAGACAAACAGCATTAGAGTCTTGTCTAAAAGTCCCTGTTGTTCCAGGCCGGATTATATGGGACAGACAAGAATAATATCTTACACATAGAAGGTGTTTCATAGCACACTAGCTTTGGTATGTAGGATATTGGATTCTCTGTTGTCCTGTCAGGCTCCCTTGGGCTTGTCAGTTGCATGACCACATTCTCCAGCTGCAGTCTCTGCAAGTGATTTAATCTGTACTTCCAGACTCCGATACATATGCAACTGCTTTTTGTCAAGCTTTTATGTGAGCAAATACCACAGGTGCTATTAGCAATCATTGCCATGGTAGTGAAAGGCTCATATAAACAAACACAAGCCACTCTTTCAAGTCCACTCACTCAGTCCTATATTATTATGAATCTTTGACTTGGGAGATGTGCCTTCAAAGCAACTGTTTTGTTCTAGAGAAGCTACACATGCAGCGGAATCACGTGATGAAACTCTTGCTGGGCTGTGCCACTTTAGACGGGGGGGGGGGGGGCTGGCAGCTTGAAAGTGCCCCTATATAAAACCTTTCCTTCATACTGAAAATGAGCATGTGAGGAGGGAAGAAATATACACAAATGCCACCACTACCTGAAATCTGAAGTGGTCCAGTCCGGCAAGAGTTGCACAATATAATTCTGTTCATCGTGCAACTACGTTTTTACTTAAAAGCTTGTTCCACTGAAACACCCAGTGAAAGTAAACAAATGCTTTCAGAGAAGAAGCACCAGACAGTTAAAATCTTCCTGTTAATTAACAAGATTGTAATTATTATCTAGAGGTGGCATCTGTTGGGCTATGAAAATAACAACTGCTACCATATTACTCAAAACTAAATAGTCTGTTGAGAGATGAAACACTATAATCAATTATCTTGAAACAATCTTTTTTTTCATTTTTGAAAGAGAGGCAGTTGTTTCAAATAGTGTGGTGTTTTATTGGGACAGAGCAAAGAGATCATCAACAACTTTTGGACTGGGTTCCTCTCATCATAGTAATGTTTATACTCACAAGTATCTACAGTTTCAAAATCACACTTTGTCAGTCCAGCCCACTTTGGATTCCTAAATGAATTCTAATCTTCAAATTACACATTCAACATGCACATGCAAGATTCCTAGGCTGCTTTCAGAAGAGATGGCATGATTAAAAAGGTCATCATCATTTGATCATATGCGTGTTAGCAGCAACAACAGAAACCAGTCGGCCAGTGAATTCAAATTAAAATTGCCACATACTTGGGCTACCACGCAAATTAAACGTTGCTGTTACTTGTGCGACATGCTGTATTATTAGCATGTTCACAAGTTAAAACTAAGGTTGAAAGCCTTATTTTGTTCAATCATTTGAGTAACCAACTAAAGCTTTAATTTATTAACCAGTAGGGTCTGGTTTAATTGGCGAGATTAGAGCTTAATCAATGAGGTTAAGATTTAGGAAGCACCTACAACACATCTAATTTGGCACTTAAAGGCAACTAGATGTGATGTGACAACCTGAGGAGAATTGGAACATCTGTGTAAAGAAAGAAGGGCCCAGCATCTAGTGGATAGTGATGAAGTACAGGGTTCACTTTAACCTTCCCCCTTTTCTAGGGGTAACTGCTTACCTTGGAGTACGTTTTGGGTGAAAATTCAGAGGGCTTGAATGGTACATTCGAGGAGGCCCATTGGGCCTCAAGCCGCTTACACCCGGAGAAGGGGACGATCGTCCCCTTCCCTCGAGGTTCACCCTGGCTGCCCCGGGGCAGCCCGAAACGTGGATAGGATACGGCGGCCGGCCCTTTAGGCTGGCTGTCGTATCGTACACAGGATTGGGCTGTAAATTCTATACGCACTTACCTGAAAGCAAGTTCTACTGAAATCAAAATCTTATTTTCTGAGTGTATATCCATAGAACTGCAATGTGAAAGTGCTAATGCAATATAAACACACACCTCAAGGCACAAATGCAGACATGTATGTTTCCTTTTATAGGACCTGTGGTGGTGTATAGTGTGCATGGTGACACATACTGACATCTACTGTTAAATACAAATGCATTTCCTTGGGGTTCATTTGCAAATACCATAAAGTCTAGCTGGGCTTATCCCTCTGAAAAAAAAATCCCTCTGAAAAAAAATGCTGTTTTTCCCCCCCCAAATTAGGGTTAAACCCTAATGCAAATTGGGCTGAATTGCTTATTCTGGTCTTCTCTCCACATCCAATAATGAAATCTGTTTTATAATGATGATGATGATGATGATTTATATAATGTATATGGCACTATCAATTGACGTGGTGCTCTACATAGAATGAGTAGCTAGGTCCCTAACCTGAAGGACTAGATTGTAACAGATGAATCAGTAGTCAGACTCACAGCCAAGCCAGCTTCAGGCGGACTGGGAGACGTGAGTTCAAATTTCTACCCAGGCATAAGGCTCACTGGGTCAGCCACTGCTTCTCAATCTAACCTGATAGGCTAGTTGATAATCCCTTGTGTATACATTCCAAGATTCTTGGAGGAAAGAGGAGATCCAAATGTGGCAGACAGATATACTGTATTGATATGACATTTTAAAAAGCAGGTCTGATTCATATTGCAAATGATTAATAGAAATGTAATTTAATACTGAAGATGGAATATCAATTTTCAGCTGTAGCAGGCCTCCTGGCTCTTATCCTGGTGTAAGCTGAAGCTCTTGGGGAGAACAGAACTGTTGGCAGGGAAGATACAAATATTCCGAGCTCATGCTGTTTGACATAATGATCAAGCAGTGTTTCCATCACTGTTTGTGGAAGCTGCTATAGTTTAGTTTCAGCAAGCATTCCAGCTGCCATCTTGTGTCCAAGCCAAATCTGTAAAGTAGAAAATAAGGAAGAGCACATACAGTACACTGTTTTTATTTTTTCTTTCCACTGAAGACATGAAGCAGAATTAAAAGGGATCCTGTCCTTTGGGGCTATAATACTAAAACAGCATAATCCTCAAAGTATCCATCCAAGAAGACTAATTCCAGTGAAGCCAAATTGCTGTGAACATGACCGCCTGAGGATCTTCCAGCATGCACAAATACCATTTAGTTCAATGGGACTTGTGCTGGCAAAGCGCTCTGCAGTCGTTGAAACAGGGTCATTTCCGAGCTGCTGAATTCCCATCTCCTGGAACAGTGTAGTGCTGGAAAAATCCCCACCCCCGGATTAAAATTGAAATACAGTACATTTACTGAAAGCACATTCATGATAAGTCTCTGCAAGTGGGAGCTCATTTCACTATAGTACATGCAGCCAAATCAAACATTGCAGGACACGGAACACACCTTTGTGTTGTCATGAACATTCTGTAGAGTCCTACAAGGGATTACTAAATGTGGAGCAAGTGACCCCTGCATGCTGTGGAGCTGTGCTGGTCTGTAAATAAAGGACATCAGTTTGAACTAAGGGGTAAAGTAAAGCTGAGGCAGGTGAAACATTACAGCTGAGAACTTTTGAAAAGCCACACAAAATACTGAGTGTCACCCACAGAGGAAAGCTAGAAGAAAGAAAATAAAGGTTAGCAAGGTTTTCCTTTGTGTTATGTACACCAACAAGAGCACATCCATAGGATGTGTTCCATAGTTTGGAAACTGTGAGCCAGCTTTGTGACCATATGCTTCTTCCCTCTCCCTCCCCTACCTTCATTTCCTAGCATTATCTATGGTTTTATGTTACATGTGCATTGATGCAACACATGGTTAGCTCAAACCATGGGTCCCTTATAAATAGGCTGACTGTACCCAAAAAGGGACAGGGTGCCTATTGTAAGAAGCGGGAATTTGGGCAGATGCAGCTTGTTGCACACTTCCATGATGAGCTGTACCTGCCCAAATTCCAGTGGTTAAGGATATAGGCAGCATGTCCCTTTTTGGATATGGTCAGCCTACTTATAAACCAGAGATTGGAATATGTGTGCCAACACAAACTCTGGTTAATGCAAGTTATGGTTATGAGAGAACCTGATTACCATGATTTTCATTAACTATCACATGTGTTGGTGTACACATAATATGAAACTATGATTTTAGCCAGGAAGGGATGAGAAATGTTCTGGAAAGGAGAAGCAAGTATTTCTCAGATGGGCTCCTGATTTGCAAGCCATAGTTTGCAGGGAGCCAGTGTTACATCTGAATTGGGCATTAGATTTTGAACTTCTTCCGTCCAACAAAACCTTTTAAATGCCTGAAATTGCCATTTCTGCCACCGTTCTCATCTCATTATAAGCTGTTAGGTTCCTGCTTTGCCATCATATTTATATAGCTAATGAAGGTTACAGGAGCCAGTTGGATACATTAATTTGACAGTAATTACTGATAACCTTGTGATCAGTTCACAGGGAGGGCTGTATGAGTCAGCTGTCCTAAAATAAAGCTGTCCTAAAAAGGGAAAGTGCTTCAAATTGCTTTGGCAAAGCAATTGAGCTGACTTTCCTCCCAGTCTTTAATAACTTGAGCTAAAGACATTAGCTTGGACTTAAAACTTCAGCATGTCAGTTTATACATGTGTGTATGGAAATGTTGCAGTGAATGTCAGAAACACGGAACATTTTCTCAGGGATGGTTGTTGGTGAGGTCCCCAGCTTCTGCCTCAGACACAGCACCTATTAGGGGAGCAGCTTTTGGGCTAGAAGATACTACCCACGAATGTATAAGTTCTGCATTACAATTACGCATATGTTTAGTTTGTGTGGCTTTTTATAAGGGTCAGACAAATTTGCGGTGAAGAGGTTTATCCGCCAACATTTATTAGCCGTGAAAGTGAGATTTCAATATTCAAAGGCAGCATATCTTCTCTCTGGCTTAGAAGAGGAGGAAAGTCTCCTTGTGATTCACTGGAGGAGGACAGCACAAGAGTGTGGCTTCTTCTGAACCCCACTGAACTGTCGATTGCTCTTGTAGCAATTAATGGAATTGGCACCTGTGAAGGAAGAAGGGCAGAGGGGAAAATGGATACAGTATCTAACAGTCAGTGGCAATCCTTTCTCCCTTGCTCTCCCCTTCACTCTTTGGGTGACTAGTCAGACTAGGATTTACTGGGATATTGATAGTCTTGCTGATGCCACTGCCAAAGGCTAGGAAGCCCAGACAGAAAGAAGAAAAACCTGTCTCAGAATAATAAAACCCCCTAAATCTCAGGGATTCCCTTGAAGCCAAACAGTAGTAGAACTTAAGCAATCTGGTAGGTGTGACAATCCTCCCTCTCCTGAGGAACAGTCCACACAAATCAGGGGAAAAAATTAAGGAGTTTATTAAAAGGCTAAAGGCACAAAGCAAATGTGGGGATGCAAAGGATCAAAACAAGGCATGTATTCAAAAAGTAAACAGGAAGGGCAGAAAGGGGGTTGTTGGCAAAGGTTGACAAGTAGATTAAAATGCAAGTGGCAAATAAATATTGTCCCTATTCTAGTCACTCAGTGTTGCCAGGAATCTAATCCATTCACTAACATGTTGAATGGACTTGCCTTTCACAAAGCAGCAGCTACTTTCAACAATGGACTGGGGTAACATACACAAGTGTCCTTTTGTGCAACCTTAAAAAAAACCAGAGTTGATGATGTCATCTGCCCATCAATTGGATGCTTTACAACCACCCGGACTTTCAGAAATGGTGCTGAATTCAAAAATTATCAAGGAAACATCCCAGGACAATGCGTATTGCAGAAGGATGCTGAGGCTCCACGCCTTGTTTGGATGCTGAGATGCCTTGGGGGGGGGGGCTAGAGAGGTCCAAACTAGGTGGAAAGTAGTGGGACCCCCCCAAAGGGAAAATTGAGGATTTTCACCACAGCACTTTTCATCAGAAACATATTGTCAAGAGAAAACACACAGAACTGTTGCATTGTTGCCAATTCTGCCAATGTTATTTGAATTCCGTTTATATGAAAACCTTGGTTCCTCAGGCTGTGAAAATCCCAATAATTGTATAACTTGTAGAATGCACTGCCATAGAATGTGCTGATAGCCACTAGAGTAGGTAACTTTTAAAAAAGAATAGACTAATTTCTGATGCATTTCCTTTCCCCATATCTTTAAATAAAAAACTTACAAAAAAGAATAGACAAATTTATGAAAGGCAGGTCTATCAATGGTTATCCATTGAAAGAAAAGTTCATGTTACAGAGGCAGTATGCCTCTAATTGCCATATGCTGGAGACAAAAAATTAGGGTGCTGTAAAAATCCAGCTGCCATGCACAGCAGCTCATTTTTATTCAAATGCCATACCTTGCATGCTAAATTTAATCAGAGAATCAAAGTCAGATGTTAAGCTATTAAGAAAGCATTTGCTGAATAAAAACAATGCACTAATTGCTGTGAAAAGAAATAGACTTTCATTAGACGTGCTGTATAATGTCACATTCAACTACGGTGCCTATTAATGTAAGTGATGTGACATTTTCCAAAGTAAAGATCTTTGCTAAACCAAAGGGAAAATTTGGTCTGCAAGGATGGTTTTCCAAATATCCTGCATATCAAGAATAGGTAAAGAATTTGAAAGTGGATTTAGCTCTCTTACTCATTGGCGGCTGGCTTTTATTTTTAGAAATAGTAAAAATAATGTATTTAATTTTCTTGGTGCAATTTCCAGTGGTCAGAAGAAACAGCCTTCTTGCTGAAGTGCATCTTCTTCTTCTGAGACAACCTTCTCTCTTTCTTAGAAGAGGAGCAGCAAAGAGTAATACAACCACTGCTGAACTGTAGATGGCCCAAGACATAGCAATTAAAGTGATGAACTGAACTTGTGCCCCTCATCAGGAAGGAGATATTATATTGCAGAAAAACAATCACAGCGATTGTACCATTACCAGTTCTGTCAGCAGTATCCAAAGTCTGTTTATATGAGTAAAAATCTCAGCATGTATTTCAAGCAAAAAATAATAACTGTTTCAATGACTGGAGAGTAAAGATAAACAAAACAGGAATCCAAAGCATCTTGACACTCAAACAGCGCAATCCTGTGTAATTTTGCACCAGTGTAACAGTAGATGCACCGGTGTAAGTGCACTTATGCCAGTGTAAGTGCACTTACACCAGTGCATCTGCTGTTCCACTGGTGCATCTACTTTTACACCGGTGCAAAGTTACACAAGATTGTGCTGATAATCAAAGGAGGAAAAAAAAAGCAAGAACTGAACTTCTTCTGGGGCCTTAAACACATCATGATCATTGCTGGGTCTTTATTTAGAAGCTTGGGTTCCTTGTACACAGGGCTTTAGCAGTTCTACAGGCATATACAGTACTCCCCCCCCCCCATATCCGCTGGGGATATGTTCCAGGCCCCTCCGTGGATACTTGAAACCTTGGATAGGAGTGAAACCCCCTCTATGGTTTCCTGAGGGCCCCCTGCCCTGCCTCCCCTGCAGGCAGGCGTGCACGCCCCCCCCCCCCCCAGTTCTTATTTTTCTTTCAACAAGCTTTGTTTCTTCCTTAAAACAAACAGAGAAGCAGCCTCCATTGCAGGCAAGTAGAACGAGACTGAGGGCTCAGTCCAGCCTAACTCAGGCACAGTTGAGGCCCAATTGTGGCCCAATTGGGGCCCAAACTAGGACCGAGTTAGGCTGCAACTGTGCCTGAGTTAGGCTGGAGGCAACAGTATTGGGCCAGGATCGCGGCAAAACTTACCGCAGAGGCAGGCAGGCTCCTGTGGGGAGCTGTCAGTCTTGTGGAAGCGAAGAGCCCCCTCCTCAGCCCGTCTGCGTGCACCTACCACAGCTGCTGCAGCGGTCGCAGCAGATGGGCAGCCACAGGCGGGCCTGCAGGCACTGCGCGTTTGACAGTCAGCTGAAGGGCAGAGGTTGTGCCAGTGCCAGCTGCCCCAGGGCACCCTGGGCATCAGCCACCTGCCGCAGGGGGGAGTGCCACTGCCCTCCCTCCTGCAGACTGCGATGCCACCCCCAAGCCACGGTGAGGCTGCACGTGGGAGTCATGGGGGGGTGAGTGGGGGAGAGAAGGGAAGGAGGGGGTGGGAACGGCACGCACAAGGGGGGGGTCTCATGAGGTCTGGAACCGCCTCCGCCAGGACATGCCCGTGCGCTGCCTGAAGCCCTGGGCCTCAAGGGCCGTGGCAATGCCCACAAAGAAGGCATCCCAGCATGCCTTCTGCTCCGTGCCCCGGCCAAGACCGAGAGATGCCGTGGGCTTGTCTGCTGCGAGCGGGAAGGGCTCACGCAGCTCATCACACCCCCAGATGGGGCAACGTCGGCACCTTGCGGCAGGCGCTCTGGCAGCATGGGGGGTGCCAGCGTCCATCATCAGGGAGTGGGAGGGGAGGCAGGCACACTGACAGGGGGTGCTGGGGAGGGGCACGGGTGGGTCAGAAACAGACAGACAACACGGCTGGTGGGAGAGGGATACAGGGAGAGGGGTCTGCAGAGACCGATAGGGGCACAGGGGGCACTTCGCAGATGGAGGCAATGCAGGAACGGGCGCCTCTCATGCAGACGGACCGAGGGCGAACACGGACGCCGTTGATGGGCGGAAACGGACGCCGGTGATGGGCGGACAGAGGGCGGAAACGGACGCCGGTGACGGGCGGACACGGACGCCGGTGATGGGCGGACCGAGGGTGGGTGAGAGCCCCGGTTGCTGAAAGGGCTCTTCACGGACGTGGCGGACGTGCGCCACAGTGCCCGTCAGTGTTTGCCTGCCTGACAGGCCCCCCAACTCCCCCCTCCCCTCTGGTCCCAGAGGGTCCGGCAGCCCCCCTGCTGTGTTCTCCCAGGGATGGCTGTGGCGGACCCTGGCTGGGATTCATGCAGAGGCTTGTGTGCTGGGGCCTGCCTGTGTGGGTGTGTGGGGCAGTGCTTGTGCAACATTGGGGACATGTGTTTCCAGGGGCATCTTTATTGTTCTGGAACAGTGGCAGAGATGGCCGGGCGTGGCTGCCAGGGGTAGGCACAGCAGCCTCTAGGACCACAGCAGCAGCATCAGGCGAGCCCCATGGACCTGGAGATGCGGGCTCTTCCCCTGTGGAACCACGGCCTGCTCCATAGAAAGGGGAGGGACAGCAAGTAGGCAGCCAGGGCGGTGGGGCAGCAGCAGCAGCTGAGGTGGGTTGCAGGGCAGGCTCCCAGACCTCTCTGGCAGCATCAAGGCAGGTGACCGTGGGGCAACCAGACTGCAGGCCCAGGGGTGCTCCCTGGACGGTTTGTGGTAGTGGGCATTCCTGGGGGGACGAACAACATGGGGGTGTTCCATGGCAGCTGCTGCGTGGTAGCAATCGCCATTGAAGAGGAGCCAGTGTGCCAGTTGCAAAGGTCTGCAGGGAGAGAAATCAAACACAGCTGAGTGGTGTGAGACACATAGCCTGGTCTGCGCTCCTTCCCTGGGTGTACGGTGAGCATGATCCTGTAAGGGAAAGGGGTCAAAGAGAGAGACAACAACACAACTTGGGGGTCACAACCATGGCAATCCTAGCAATACTGACCTGGCGGTAGACCCTGTGGAGAAAAGAGGGGGGGGGAACAGCTGGTGTCTACATATGGGTTACAGTTCCACACTCATGGCATTGTGTGCTCACATTAATACAGGCAGCTATGAGACAAGACATTGGTATAGAGGCATATCATGGCAGGCTATGCAGGCAGCTATGAGACAAGACATTGGTATAGAGGCATATCATGGCAGGCTATGCAGGCAGCTATGAGACAAGACATTGGTATAGAGGCATGTATCCTACCTATATTTCTCTATGCAAAGAGGCAGACGTCAGACCACATGTCAGCACAAACCCTGCACTTACCTGCTGGTGTTGTTGCCTGTATGGGGGGGGGGGAGAGAGGGGCTGGGAGAAAGACATGGGTTAGCAAACACTTGCATGGAGACAGCTGCCCAGGCACAGCAGTAAACAGTTTGGCCACAGGCAGAACAGCCCTCTCTGCCCTAGAGGGGGGCAGAGAGGAGAGAGGAGAAGAGAGAAGTGGGGTGTTAGAAAAGTTTTCAAAGTCCCACTTTGTGGCTGCTGGGGGACAGAACCCCACGCCACGTGCTCAGAGAGAGAGAGAGAGAGTGAGTGGAGGGCTGGGGCTGGGCTTTTGTGGGAAAGAGGCTGGGTGGGGCTGGGTGCTGATAGGGTAACTATTTGGGTCCATGTCCAGAGTTAGGCCACACCTGTTCGGTCCTAACTCAGGCCCAACTCGGGCCCAGGGTGTTAGAACTTTTCAGGAGAGGGCTGGTGTGGGTAAGGTAAAATGGCTCCTATGGGTCTCCTCACATTTGGGTCCACCCTTTTTGCTGGCCCAAATTTTGGGCCTGAGTTGGGCTCGAGGGGGCGTGTCAGTGGCTCTCCAGTGTCTGGAACCGGACCAAAATTCGTAACCGCCCCCGTCACACCCCTGACACGCCCCCAACACACCCACTTTTAGGCTGCAATTGTGCCTGAATTGTGCAATTGTGCCTGAATTGTACCGCAGTTGCCTTGGGCTGGACCGGGCTGCAATTCAGTCACAATTGCAGCCCAACTCAGGCACAATTCAGGCACAACTCGGGCCTAAAGCACTTGGGCTGCAATTGTGCCTGAATTGTACCGCAGTTGCCTTGGGCTGGACCGGGCTGTAAGTCCTAGAGAGGCTCTGCAAGGTTTCTGTTAACCTTGCAGAGCCTCTCTAGCAGTTACTCTCATTCTATTTGCCTGCAATAAGCAGCCAGAGGCTGCTTCTCCTGTTTGTTTAAGGAAGAAACAAAGCTTACTACTGGGAAAAAAGTAAAAGCCTGCGGGGGGCGGGGGTCCCCATGATCCGTGGATAACTGAAACCATGGATAGCGGATCCGTGGATATGGGGACCCATCTGTAATAGAATTCCATGGCATGTGCAATGCTTCACTTCCATGTTGCTCTTATTATGTATCCTTGAAGGACTTGAACCCTGAAGAATGACAAAACTAGCAACCTACACAGCACTAACAAAAGGTTAACAAGGCACTCCAAAACGTCAGAGACAGCTTGGATATATGGAATTATAATAGAGTTGCTTGCTACCTCTTATGAAACTTGTGACCTGGAAATGACACTTCTTTGTTGGGGATGGTAGATTTGTGATAATAACTCTGAAATGAGTGGTGTTGTGTACAAACATTCTGTGTTTTTAGGGAAGGGGGAATCAAAATTCTGTGCCGTTAACCCAGATTCTGCTACAAGAAAAGCTGGATTTTGCAAATTGTATAAATTATGCATCTTAAACCAATGGGCAGAATGTATTGTGCATAATTTATTGTGCTGTTGCTTATCACGGGGAAGGAAAGGAGCTGTGCATGTCAAAGATGTTCCATCTCCTGATCACTGGGAATCTTATTCTGTAACCCCTCATGGTTCTGGGATTGAAGGAGGCATTGCCCAGACAATTTGAAGCATATCTTTAAAACCATAAGGCCTAGAAGCTTGCATTACATTTTTTAAATGAAAGCTGGAATTCTCAGGAAGCTGAATTATGTCTCCAATACCATGATATTCTGCACATTTTTCTACACTTTCACAAAAGTACAAGATGTGGCCCAAGAAAACTGAATACCCAGATTGTTTGATCTTTCGGGGAAAAAACCCAAGAGTATTAGATATATTTTGTTTATCCTTACAATAAGTATCTTGATGCCAAACTTTTTTTCCCTACTAACACAACACATAGAGGGGCTGTCTATAATTTATTGGATTAAAAAAAATGTCAACCCTACTCTTTAGGGAGAGGTAAGGACTTTATCAGCCCATTCCAACCCAAGTGCTAAGCAGCCCAAGTCAGACCTAAAGTCAGCCTAAGTCGTTTAGGACGAAGTTAGGTCTGGAATGCAACCATTTAGGGCGAAGTTAGGGCGAAGTTAGGTCAAAGTTACAACCAACGGACTAAGAACAGCCCATTCCAACCCAAGGGCTAAGCAGCACAAGTCAGACCTAAAGTTGACCTAAAAGTGGGCGGAACATGGGCGGACCATGGGTGTAACGGGGGTGGCAACCAATTAACTTTGGATTCCAGACCCTGGCAAGCACAGACACGCCCCCTCCAACACAAATGCTGACACAAAATTTAGGTCGACCAAAAAGGTGGACCCAAATTCGAGGAGACCCATAGGAGCCATTTTACCTTACCTAAGCCAGCCCTCTCCTGAAAATTTCTAACACCCTACTCCTGAGTTAGGTCAGAGTTAGGACGGAGTTGGGCCTGCTAGGTCTGGAAACTGACAGAGTTATGCCTAAGATAGGGAGCCTATCAGCACCCAGCCCCACCCAGCCTCATTCCCACAAAAGCCCAGCCCCAGACCTCCAGTCACTCTCACTCTCTCTCTCTGAGCATGTGGCGTGGGGTTCTGTCCCTCACAGCCACAAAGTGGGACTTTGTTGGTGGAGGGCAAAATTCACAAACACCCCACTTCTCTCTTCTCCTCTCTGCCTCCCTCTAGGGCAGAGAGGGCTGTTCTGGCTGTGGCCAACCTGTTTACAGCTGTGCCTGGGCAGCTGCCTCCATGCAAGTGTTTGCTAACCCATGTCTTTCTCCCAGCCCCTCTTCCCCCCCCCCCCCCCACAGGCAACAACACCAGCAGGTAAGAGCAGGGTTTGTGCTGACATGTGGTCTGACTGCTGCCTCTTTGCATTTAGAAATATAGGAAGGATACATGCCTCTTTACCAATGTGTTGTCGCATAGCCTGCCATGACATGCCTCTCTACCAATGTGTTGTCTCATAGCTGCCTGCTTTGCCTGCCATGACATGCCTCTCTACCAATGTGTTGTCTCATAGCTGCCTGCTTTGCCTGCTATGATATATAGGATACATGCCTCTTTACCACTGTTGTGTCTGATTGCTGCCTGTAGTCATGTGAGCAGACAATGCCACAAGTGTGGAACTGTTAGCCTTATGTAGGCACCAGCTGTTCCCCCCCCCCCTTTTCTCCACAGAGTCTACTGACAGGTCAGTATTGCTAGGTTTGCCATGGTTGTGACCCCCAAGTTGTGTTGTTGTCTCTCTCTTTGACCTTTTCCCCTTACAGGATCATGCTCTCCTTACACCCAGGTAAGCAGCCCAGACCATGCTATGTGTGTCACACCTATCAGCTGTGTTTTATTTCTCTCCCTGCAGGCTTTTGCAACCGACACACTGGCTTGTCAATGGTGACTGCTTCCACATACCAGCTGACATGTAACTCCCCCTTGTTTTTTGTCTCCGCAGGAATGTCCACTTGACATGTAACTCCCCCTTTTTTTTTGTCTCCCCAGGAACGTCCAGTATCACCTACCTTCCTGGGAGCACCCCTGGCCCTGCAGTCTGGTTGCCCCACTGTCGTCTGCCTCGATGCTGGCAGAGGTCAGGGAGCCAGCCCTGCAACCCTCCTCAGCTGCAGGCGCTGCTGCTGCTCCACCTCCCTGGCTGTTGTTCTTGCTGCCCCTCCCCTTTCTATGGAGCAGGCTGTGGTTCCACAGGGGAAGAGCCTGCATGTCCAGGTCCATGGGGCAGGTGTGCTGCTGCTTTCTGATTGGCTGCTGTGACTACCCCTGGCAGCCTCGCCTGGCCATCTCTGCTAACGTTCCAGAACAATAAAGATGCCCCTCGGGCAGAGCCCCAGTGAAACATATGTGCCCAGTGTTTACACAAGCATTGCCCCCCCCACACACAGACAGCCCCCAGCACTGAAGCCCCTACATGAGTCCCATCCAGGGACTGCCACGGCCTTCCCTGGGAGAACCCAGCAGGGGTGCTGCGAGACCCCCATGGCACAGAGGGGAGGGGGGAGTCAGGGGGGCCTCTCAGGCAGGCAAACAGTGACAGCCAGGGTGTCTGCCCGTAATGCAGGCGCCTCCGTCGAAGGTCCGCCCGTAATGCAGCCACTTCCGCCCAAAGTCTGTCTGCATAAGAGGCGCCTGTTTATGCATCACCTTCATCTGCGGAGCGCCCCCTGTGTCCCTATCGGTCTCTGCAGACCCCTCTCTCGGAATCTGTCTCCCACCAGCCTTGTTGTCTGTCTCTGACCCACCCATGCCCCTCCCCAGCACCCCCTGTCTGCCTGCCTGTGTGTCTGCCTCTCCTCCCACTCCCTGATGATGGCTGCTGGCCACCCCCCACCCTGCTAGAGCGCCTGCCGTGAGGCGCCGTCGTCGCCCCATCTGGGGGTGTGATGAGCTGTGTGAGCCCTTCACGCTCGCAGCAGACAAGCCCAAGGCATCTCTTGGTCTTGGCCGGGGCACAGAGCAGCAGGCACGCCGGGATGCCTTCTTTGTAGGCATTGCCCCAGCCTTGGAGGCCCAGGGCTTCAGGCAGCGCACGGGCGAGTCATGTCAGAGGCAGTTCCAGTCCTCATGAGACCCCCCTTGTGTGTGACATTCCCACCCCCCTCCCCTTCCCTTCCCTCCCCCGCTCACCCCCCAGTGCAGCCTCAACGTGGCTTGGGGGTGGCATCGCCTTCTGCAGGAGGGAGGGGACAGCCACTCTCCCCTGCAGCAGGTGGCTGATGCACAGGGTGCCCTGTGGCGGCTGGGCTCAGGCACCTCGCTCACCTGTCACCTGCCCTGCGCCCACCACATGACTGGCGCAACCCCCCTGCCTGCGGTCAGCCCCTTTGCGACCGGGCTGCGACAGACCCTGCGGCAGCTGCCATGGATGGACGCTGACACATGCAGACAGAGGCCTGCACATGCCTGAGCCAGACACGGAGCCTGGAGAAGAGCCTGCCTGCCTGGGAGGTAAGTGTTGCCTGGATCCTGGGGTGGTGCTGGGCCACAGAAACTGCAGCCTGCCTAACTCAGGCATAACTCTGACCTACCTCAGGCATAACTTCTGCCTAACTTAGGCTGCACTTAGGCCACACTTATGCCTGACTTGGAGAGGAGTTGGGTTGGAATGGGCTGTATGTAGACCACACTGGTTTTGTTTTTTTGTTTTTGTTTTTTAATATGGATGTCTAGTTGCAGTGGCTCCTTCATGTAGGGAGTTATTTAAAAAAAAAAATCCACAGCAGCAACTGCAGCTTATTTTCACTAATGGTTCTGCAATCTCTTGAAGCTACTTAGCCAGGCTTCTGATTATAGATTTCATGGGCACTGCATAACATAGTTGCCCTATCATTGCCACAGGACGGAACAATTTACAATGGAATGAAGTGAGTAATCTCTTGTCTGAGTGTGCAAAAGATTGCCATCAGTCACCAGAGCCAAAGTTAATCTTGTATTGCTTCAGGTTGCTGCTTCTATTTGGTCTCTCTCTCTCTCTCTCTCTCTCTCTCTCTCTCTCTCTCTCTCTCTCTGAAAGTGCCAGTCAGCCCTGGGGAATAAAACCTTCCATGCACAGAGCAGTTAAAAGCCTGTCAACACAGGAGCTGAAGCAGCTTTCCTATATCCCACAGTGCTGTACTTGACTGACCTTTCAAGGCCCCCATCAGTAATACTGAGAAACTGGAACTCCACTACTTTACCTGTGTGTAACAAAGAGATAACTATGCTTCCATTTAGTTTCTCTAGCACAGCACCTATCCCGGGTATATGTGCAACATGTAATCTGCCAAGCTGCATCAGCCCACACTGGCCATGTACTGTGGCCTGGCAGTTGATGGCTGACAGCTGACAACAGCCTTATTTTTGCATTCCCAGGCAGGCAGCAAGAATGGGAGAGTGACTGAACTCCTGGTAGACTGCCACATGTGTCTGGTAAGCAAAGCTCCAAAGGTATATGGTGGGAAGGCACTCAAGGCAGCAGCCCGCAATGCAATAACATTGCGGAAGCTAAGCAGCTCTGGGTCTAGGCAATGCTAGGATAGGAGACTAGCAGGCTGCTGCCTTGAGCTTGATGAGAGAGATGTAAACGTAGTCAAATACATGTTTACTGTAAAAAGCTGCATATCAAGGAGCTCTTAGCACTGATGACTGTGCTAGTTGCTATCCTGGTGATTACAGTAATAAAACTAAGATCATGGCATCTGGTCCCATCAATTCCTGGCAAATAGAAGGGGCAGAAATGGAAGCAGTAACAGATTTTACTTTTTGGGGTTCCAAGATCACTGCAGACGGAGACAGCAGCCATGAAATTAAAAGACGCTTACTCCTTGGAAGGAAAGCTATGGCAAACTTAGACAGCATAATAAAAAGCAGAGATATCACCATGCCAACAAAAGTTCGTATAGTCAGGGCGATGGTGTTCCCAGTAGCAATGTATGGTTGCGAGAGCTGGACCACAAGGAAGGCTGAGCGCCGAAGAATAGATGCTTTTGAACTGTGGTGCTGGAGAAGACTCCTGAGAGTCCCTTGGACTGCTAGGAGATCAAATCAGTCAATCCTAAATGAAATCAACCCTGACTGTTCCCTGGAAGGACAGGTACTGAGGCTGAAGCTCAAATATTTTGGCCACCTAATGCGAAGAGAGGACTCTCTGGAGAAGACTCTGATGCTGGGAAAGATTGAAGGCAAAAGGAGAAGGGGAAGGCAAAGGATGAGATGGTTAGACAGCATCACCGATGCAACGAACATGAAAATGAGCGAACTCAGGAAGATAGTGGAGGACAGGAAGGCCTGGTGGGATATGGTGCATGGGATCACGAAGGGTCGGACACGACTTAAGGTATACAGTTTTGGTTTCGTCCGAAAACTGGAAGTGAGTTGCGACCACGATTGGGAGCCATTTGGAGGTGCGGGGAGGCGGCCTTTGGAGGGGTCCGCAGGCTCCCCACACACCCCGGAAGCCCGGCAAGACCCCCAGGTAGGCTGAAAAACCACTCCCCCCCCCCGGGCGGCATGATCCCAGCAGTACCGTCGCTGCCATCCTGACGTCGGAGACGAGCGCCACTCCACATAAGGGGAAACACACTGTCTCCCTCCAGACCTTGAATACCTTTTTGCTGACTTAACAGTCTTAACAGTGCAATCTTGTGCACACTTACCTGGGAGTAAGTCCTATATTGACTATACTGGGGCTTACTTTTCAGTAGACATGCATAGGGTTGTAAATATATTAGTTTGAGGAACATTGCACACCATGTAAAAATGAGGTTTTTGAGCAACATGTTTTTCATACAAGAAAATAAAATGAGGCAGAGGCCTTTCAGAGTTTTGTGACTGATCTGAGAAAGTGGAGTCAGACCTGTAGCTTTGGGATGCTTACTGCCTCATTGGGGATCAAATTGTTTAAGGAGGACATAATTGCAAACTGAGAAGCAGATTGCTAGAAATTAAAGATGTTACCCTGGAAAGGCAGTTGAAGTGGGGCTGAGCTGCAGAAGAGCTCAGAAGAGAGTAGACATGTTGGAAGGAAAGCCTTCTATTGAGGCTGCAAGCAGCGTTGTTCCTTTTGATCACCATAACAGAGTTCAGAGGGGATCCCTGCCAAAATCCAAGTTTGCTCCTATGGTACAATAAGTTAAAAACAACAACACTGCAAATAGCGTAAAAGCATGCATGTGCCAGGATAACGTTGGGCTTATTGAAAAATGTGCAACAAATGCCAAAGGAGGGGCTATTTTGCTAGAGTTTGCAGACAACTGCAAAGTGAAAAGAAAAAACTTCTGAATATGCATACAGTGTTACAGGAGGAAGACAGTGATGCCTCTGATGAAGAAGAGTTCTATGCTAATGCATAATGGAATCATCAAAGGACCTGAATATTACATTTGAGACAAATGGTAGCAGTGAATTTTAAACTGGACACTAGAATACAAACTAATGTGATACCTGAAAGTGTGGTTACTAGGTTACAGAAGAAACTAAACTACTGTATAGGGGCTAGAGAAAAGTGAAATGAATAGTTTATGGGGGAAAGTAATACCAGCGGTGTTTGCCTGTGAACTGGAGGTTAAATCGGAAGGCAGTGTTCAAAATGCTTTGTTTGTCACCATACATAATTATGATGATGGATGAGCCACCTATATTGGGGCTTAAAAATGTGAAGCGCTGGATCTAATCCAAAAACTGTATGCTTTTGAGGAGCAAAAAACTGGTAATGAAGAGTATCATTTCACTGACATTTATGCGGAAATGAGTAAACTTAACATGAAATATAATAGAAAATTGATAACACTAAACAGATAAACTAGTCATGCTCCCAGAAATATTCCTCTAGAATTAAAAACAACAACAACCTGAAAAGTGAATTGTTAAATTGGTCGACTTGCAAATTATAGTAAAGTTTGAAGAGCCTACTGATAGGTTTACTCTTTGGTGATGACAGGAAAATAAAGTACAGTATGTCCCTTTTCACCTATGTCTAGACCCGAAGAAATTACAGTACAGTAAAACCTTGGATTGCGAGCATAATTCGTTCCGGAAACATGCTTGTAATCCAAAGCACTCATATATCAAAGTGAATTTCCCCATAAGAAATAATGGAAACTCAGATGATTCGTTCCACAACCATTTAATCATATAAAAATGATTACAGTAATACAAAATACAGTATAAAGTCAAAATAAAACAAATTAACCTGCACTTTACCTTTGAAAAGAATCGTGGCTGGTGTGAGGGAGACGAGAGAGAGAAGGAGGAGTGTAGGATGTCTATCACGAACGTTATTGTGTAGGACGTTATTGTGTAGGAAGTCTATCACTAACAGGATCACTGCTATCTGTTGGCTCACTGGACTGAGACTGGGAGACGATTACCCACAATCCCGCAGTGAGAGAGACTACTTGCAGAGGTGTAACGGGCCTCACCAGCGCCTTTCCTCACAGGGCTGCCTCCACACGCCTTTCCTTCTATGCACGATCGTGAGGGCGGCGTGAGAAGGCAGCCGTTCAGTGGTGGAGCCTGAGCGTAGCGCCCTATGCCCGGAGCAGCTGCTCCTCGGGCTCCAAAACCTACTTGTAATGCAAGACATCGCTTGTTAATCAAGTTAAAATTTATTAATTTTTTTTGCTTGTTATGCAAAACACTCTCAAACCAAGTTACTCTCAATCCAAGGTTTTACTGTATATGTAAAGCCAGTGGTTCCCAAAGCGGGTTCTGCGACCCCTGAGGTGTTGCAGCGAGCTCATCAGGGCGTCACAAGATGTCCCTGGTGGCCCCACCTACTACTGGCTCTCCAGGGCGCCGCCATCTTGGATCACGTGAGATCTTGGTACTGCCATCTTGGATTGCGTGAGATTTCACATGATCCAAGATGGTGGCACCCGGTTGAGCCAGGAAGAAGAGTCACTGCAGGGGCGCTGTGACTCCAGTAGGTTTGGGAACTAGAGCCATTGCAGCCCAAGGATCCAAGCGCTTATTCCTGATGGCTCAGCAGTGTCAGCACGGATGTGGGCAACAATGTTCTTAAGAAAATGGATCGAAGGGCCTACCTTGGCTTTTAGCAACATTGTGTGGTAAATCATACTGAAGAAGGAACAGACATCTTCAATTCATTGCAAGTAACATTGGAGACCTTGAAACTAGTCAACTACAGCCTGCACAAAACATACGGCTGCCACAATGTGGACACTGTGATAGTGTCCTGGAGCAAAAGTCAGGCTCTCAGGCACAGAGTGAACACACCTTAGATAAGCTATAAGACTGCTGCGGAGATCCATAGAAGATTGCTAAAACAAGATTCATCTGTGAGAGTTGTATTTTTGCTTGCTGTTCCATTTACAGTTAATATATTAGCACACAGTACCTTCATACTTGGAGGGTGCTTGTTTCAAGAGATGGATCTGTCAAGAGGCCAGGGATATTAGATTCTTCTTGCCTTGGTTCCATTTGCTAACTGCCACCCTGATGCACTGGTCACCTATCCTTGGATCAAGGAATGACATGCACATGCAGCCTACTATACATTGCCTCAGGAAAAGTTGTTGCTCTTGGTTAACTTTATTGCACCACAGTGGGATACTGTTGGAGAAATGGTGGGGAAAGCTAAGCTGACACAAGGGAAGCCATTTTAGAAAGGTGGGGGGTGTCACATTCTTTTCTGTCATTATCTTTTTAAAGTAGTTTAAGCCAAGTTTGGTTTGGTGTGGCTAAGTTGGTTTTCCCTAGTGGTATGTGCAGGAGAGTCCCTTGGACTGCTAGGAGATCAAATCAGTCAATCCTAAATGAAATCAACCCTGACTGTTCCCTGAAAGGACAGGTACTGAGGCTGAAGCTCAAATATTTTGGCCACCTAATGCGAAGAGAGGACTCTCTGGAGAAGACTCTGATGCTGGGAAAGATTGAAGGCAAAAGGAGAAGGGGAAGGCAAAGGATGAGATGGTTAGACAGCATTACCGATGCAACGAACATGAAAATGAGCGAACTCAGGAAGATAGTGGAGGACAGGAAGGCCTGGCGGGATGTGGTTCATGGGATCACGAAGGGTCGGACACGACTTAACGACTGAACAACAACAACAATGTGCAGGAGGAAGCTGATTGGTTGATAAGGCATTGGCAGGTGGTGATTGGTTAAAGCTAATGATATAAAATGGTTGTCTGGTGTGTGAAAGCTTGTTAGACCCCATACTGAGGGGTGGGCTCAGTCTGAGCACTCAATAAACCTGACTCAATTCCAGCTTCAGCTTTGAGTT
This sequence comes from Plestiodon gilberti rubricaudatus, assembly GCA_026170595.1. Lineage (NCBI taxonomy): Eukaryota > Metazoa > Chordata > Lepidosauria > Squamata > Scincidae > Plestiodon > Plestiodon gilberti. Next base: position 119,377,784 of record JANXHW010000001.1, on the reverse strand, counting down.
ATATTTCTTTCTCTGGCAATACCCCACTGCCAGCTGGACAAAGAGGAACTTTGAAACAGCAACGTACCACGCCCCCGGGAGGTGGGGCCGTGGCACACGGTGACACCCCTGGAAGCTGTTCCGGGCCAGTGGAACACCACTGAAAAGGACATTCCAAGGCTCAGGGTGGGCGGGCCAAACTGCTCACTTGTTTCTTTGCCACTGCCGCCATCTGCCCACCAGCTTCTCTGGCCGATGCAATGCGGTTGCCCCCCCCCGCTGGTCGCCCGGGGGCGGACCGCCCCCTGCCTCAGGTGACGGGCCGACGCTTCTGCTTTTAAAGTGATGTCCTCTTCTATTTAGCAGGGTAAGAACAACTTCCTTTTTCAACACCCCATCATGGTGTGTTTTCCAATGGCTGTTTTTAGATTGTGAGACTTTTCTGGACAGGGAACCATTTATTTTTTACTTTGCTACAAAAACTCCTTTGTGAACTACTTTTTTTGTTGAAAAGCATGGTTTGTCTCATTAGTAAACATACAAGCACAGCCTTCTGAGCCTGTGTAGCAGGAAAAAGAATCTGCAGCCATGAGAATATCTTTGGTGTTTCCAGCAAAACTGAGAGGAGAGGAGTGAGCATTCACACACACACACACACACACACACACACACACACACACACACTGAGGTCTCTAGCTGTCCTCCAAATTGTTGTACTTCAATTTGTTCTAATCCTTACAACCTGTTATAGATGTCCTGAGTCAACCCTACAGCTTTCTGTCAGGAAGCTTTTATCACCCTCTCATTGCTCAAAATATACTGTAGCATTATTATGTAAATTGTAAGTTTGAAAGCATCTCCCCCACTCCCTGTGTGCTGCCTGCTTCCATTTGTCATGCACCTGGTCTCGCTGTTGTTTTCTGCACAGTTATTGCTGTTGCTGTGTGTCTCTGTTGGGTGCACAGATGTGTTGCCTTGCCTGCAACCCAGGGTCCCAGCATCCAACCCAACACAAGGTAACTTACAGCCCAATCCTGTGCAAGCTGCAGCGGCTGGCCTAAGAGACGCTTGCAATCTCTTTTTAAATAGCACCCCAAGATCCACCATCTTCTCCAACAAGCCAAATCTATGAACTCTCAGGCTTTGCACCTGAAACTCTGGGTCTCAGCCTCAGGAAATCAGATAACCCTCAGTCATTGCCAAACAGTGTGAGACTTTTCATGAGCCTTACGTGGAAGGAGAGAGGTGTCTGCTATGGGCAGCGTAAGGTGTGGCAATGTTAAGTACAATCCAATTAAGGCAAGCAGTGAATTTTGTGCAGGTATAAAACATAAATATTAATTCAAATACAGAAGTGCCAAGTCACAATGTCCATTGCTCAGACAGCTAAGTAGGTACAAGATATGAACTAGGTTGCACAAGTGATAGCAACAACCTTTTATAACCCCCAAGAATATTTACAAGGAACTTTCCCAGTTGGTCTTCAGACGATTTGAGCAAAGTCTAATAATGGATTTTTCTTAAGTGTTAAACATGTTCCTCCTACTAGACTAGACAGACCGCTAATTAGTCACCTATTTTTACCCTGGCTCAAAGTTAAAAATTGCTTTGCCCTTTCTCTCCGCAATTCATCTTTTAACTTGTCACTTGATTTCTGCCTTCCAACTTTCTGGATCCAGAACTTTAGCTTGCTTCATTAGCAGATGGATACAAACAGATGTGGTCCTCTGCCACATCTGAGCAATTTCACTGACTTGTGGCTCTTGTTACTGGTTGTGCTTTTTAAAATACATGTAACATTCACACATGGAGAAATATCTGTCATGTACTGAGACCCAGTGTAATGGCCAATGGCTAACTGTATAGTTCTGTGGTGAAGAGAAAATGGAGTCAAGGATGAAGGTGGACTAAATTTACTAAAAATGCTCAGAAACACACAAACAAAAAGGTGTAATTGGGTCTGAGTAAGCTCACATTCTAGACAGGGGGGATCTACAGCTAACATTCACGAAAACAGCGGATAATGGGGCAAAAAGGACAAAAAAGACCAAACCAATAAGACCAAATTGGAGCAAACGGGCAAAAATGGACCTGAAACGGGCTGAAAGGGGGAAATGGACAAATTCACAAAAATGGGCAAAAACGGGCTTAAAACGGGGCAAAAGGGGGGGGGAAAGACCAAATCGATAAAATGGTCAAAATGGGCTAAAACTGGTAAAAAAAAAGGGTAGAAAAGACCAAATTGGAGCAAAGGGGCAAAAACGGGCTGAAACGGGGGAAATGGGGAAATAGACTAAAATTGCGAAAATGTGCAAAAACGGGCTAGAAAGGGGGCAAAAAGGGGAAAAAGACCAAATCGATAAAAAGGGTCAAAAACAGGCTGAAGGGTAAAAAAAAAAGGGTAGAAAAGACCAAATTGGAGCAAATGGGCAAAAATGGGCCTGAAATGGACTGAAATGGCGGAAATGGGCAAATTTGCAAAAACGGGCTGAAAACGAGGCAAAAAGGGCAAAATACCCTTTTTTGCAAATAAAAAGGGGCAAAAAGGGGCTGAAACGGGTAAAAAGGGTAGAAAAAACCAAACTGGAGCAAATGGGCAAAAATGGGCCTATAATGGGCTGAAACGGGGGGGGAATGGGTAAATAGACGAAAATTGCAAAAATTGGCAAAAACAGACTAGAAACGTGGCAAAAAGGGAAAAAAGACCAAATCAATAAAAATGGTCAAAAACGGGCTGAAACTGGTTAAAAGGGGTAGAAAAGACCATATTGGAGCAACTGGGCAATAATGGGCCTGAAATGGGCTGAAATGGGCAAATTCGCAAAAACGGGTAAAAACAAGCTTAAAACGGGGCAAAAAAAAAGAAAAGACCAAATCGATAAAAATGGACCTGAAATGGGCTGAAATGGGCAAATTTGCAAAAATGGGCAAAAACGGGCTGAAACTGGTAAAAAAGGATAGAAAAGACCAAAATTGGAGCAAATGCGCAAAAACGGGCCTGAAACAGGCTGAAACAGGCAAATAGACAAAAATTGCAAAAATGGGCAAGAGCCTGAAAATGGGGCAAAAAGGGCAAAAAAAAACCCCAGCGATTAAAATGGTTTAAAAAAGGGCTGAAACTGGTTAAAAAAGGTAGAAAAGACCAGATTGGAGCAACTGGGCAATAATGGGCCTGAAATGGGATGAAACAGGTGAAATAGGCAAATTTGCAAAAATGGGCAAAAATGAGCTTAAAACGGTGCAAAAAAAAAGCAAAAAAAGACTAAATCGATAAAAATGGGGAAAACAGGCTGAAGGGTAAAAAGGGTAGAAAAGACCAAATGGGAGCAAAATGGGCTAAAACAGGCCTAAAATGGGCTGAAACGGGGGAAATGGACAAATAATTGCAAAAAAGGGAAAAACAGGCTTAAAACGGAACAAAAGAGGAAAAAAGAGTAAGGCTTGTTTTTGCCCATTTGGTCCAATTTGATCTTTTCTATCCTTTTTTTACCCATTTCAGCTCATTTGTGCCCATTATTATCAATTTGGTAGTTTTTGCCCACTTTCGAAAAATTCGTCTTTTTGCCCATTTCCCACGTTTCAGACCGTTTCAGGGCTGTTTTCTGCCCATTTGCTTCAAATTGGTCTTTTGTACCCTTTTTACCCCTTTCAGCCCATTTTTGCCCATTTTTATAGATTTGGTCATTTTTGCCCTTTTTGACTCGTTTTCAGCCCGTTTTTGCACATTTTTACAAATTTTTATTTTTGACCATTTCCCCCCATGTTTCTGACCTGTTTTTACCCTTTTCTTTCAATTTGGTTTTTTCTACCATTTTTTACTCGTTTCAGCCTGTTTTTGCCCATTTTTATCGATCTGGTGTTTTTTGCCCATTTTTGAAAATTTTGTCTTTTTGCCGATTTCCCCCCATTTCAGGCCTGTTTTTACCCATTTGCTCCAATTTAGGGTTTTCTACCCTGTTCAGTCCGTTTTTGCCCATTTCCTCCAATTTGGTCTTCTTGCCCTTTTGTGCCCGTTTCAGCTCGTTTCAAGCCCGACTTTGCCTCTACAGTTTGGTCTTTTAGGCCATTTTGGCCTGTTTCAGACTGGTTTGATCATTTTGTCAATTTGTCCTTTTTGGCCATTTTTGCCCCGTTTAAGCCCTTTCTTGCCAATTTTCTCCAATTTGGTCTTTTTGCCCTTTTGTGCACGTTTCAGCCAGTTTCAATCCAGTTTGGTCTTTTTGCCCTTTTCATCCAGTTTGGTCTTCTTGGCCCTTTTTGGCCATTTTCAGAGTGAATTTGAACATTTTGTTGATTTTGTGTTTTTTAGCCATTTTTGCCCCGTTTTGCCCATTTTTGCCCATTTTCGCCAATTTGGTCTTTTTGCCCTTTTGTGCCCGTTTCAGCCCGTTTCAAGCCAGTTTATGCCCCTTTCCAGCAGTTTGCCTTTTTTGACCTGTTTCAGACCGGTTTTGACCATTTTGTCGATTTTGTATATTTTGGCCATTTTAAGCCCTTTTTTGCCCATTTTCTCCAATTTTGTCTTGTTGCCATTTTGTGCCCATTTCAAGCCCATTTTTGCCCCTTTCCTCCAGTTTGGTCTTTCTGGCCTTTTTTGGCCTGTTTCAGACCAGTTTTGACCATTTTGTCTTTTTTTGGCCATTTTTGCCCTGTTTTAAGCCCTTTTTGCCCATTTTCTCCAATTTGGTCTTTTTGCCCTTTTGTGCCCGTTTCAAGCCCATTTTGGCCAATTTTCTATATTTTGGTCTTTTTTGCCCTTTTTGCCTGTTTTAATCCTGTTTCGGTCCATTTTCTCCTATTTGGTCTTTTTGCCCTTTTTTTGCCGGTTTTAAGCCTGTTTTGGCTCCTTTTCTCCAATTCTCCAGGGTACAAAAAGGTAGAAAATTGTTCCAAATTTTGTCTTTGTTGGATTTTGTACTCGTTTTAAACACATTTTGGCCCGTTTTCTCCAATTACGTCTTTTTGCCCTTTTGTGCCCATTTCAAGACTGTTTTGGCCCCTTTTCTCCAATTTGGTCTTTTTGCCCTTTTGTAGGCAAAAAGGGTAGAAAAGACCGTATTGGAGCAACTGTTCAATAACGAGCCCGGAATGGGCTGAAACCGGGGAAATGGGCAAATTCGCAAAAATGGGCAAAAACGAGCTTAAAATGGTGCAAAAATAGCAAAAAAGACTGATAAAAATCGGCAAAAGCGGGCTGAAACGGGTAAAAAAAGGTAGAAAATACTAAAAGTGGAGCAAATGGGCAAAAACGGGCCTGAAACGGGGCAAATGGGTTTTCCAGGGGGAAATTCACGAAAACTTTGAAGCCCAGGCACAGCCTGACGACCAGGCGTCTTCTCATGAGAATCATCCTAATTAGCAGCTATTCTCCTGGGACAGAGAGACACAGCTTTTCTCTTCCAAGATGGATTCCTGAGTGCTATAAGATGGAGTCTCAAACAGCATGTTTTTACATGTTCACTACAATCTCCTCTCTAGCTAAACCAGGGGAAATATATGAGTGGCTTAACATGCCACCCATGGCCCCAAGTCCAAATAGTTTTTCATGACCTGAACACACTATAATAATTGATGTGTTGAACAAAACCATACATTCACAGAGGCTGTGGCAAAATAATGCCTATAACAGGACTGGGGGGGGAAAGAAAATTATTGTCAAAATGTTTTAGGACAGTGGCCCGCAACCTTCGTGGTGTTGGGGACCGGCATCGCGGAGGATTTATTTTCACGGACCGGGGGGCCGCCGACGCAACATCCCCATGTGACCCAGGCATGATGTCAGCTGTGCGCGCCCAGCGTGGCTCCAATCATCCCCCCCCCCGCCGGTTTAGTAGCTATTTTGGAGCCGTTCGACCTCCAGGGCGGGCGGGAGGGCCGAACAGCAAGACGGCCGAAGCGGAGGTGGCGCATCACGGAGGTAAGTAAGCCCCTTCAGTGCCACGTCCGGCCCCCCACCCTGGGGCCCACCGCCCCAACCCTGACGATGCTTCTGTCCAGGCGGTCTGGTCCCGAACGGGCCACGGACGGTACCGGGCCGCGGACCGGGGGTTGGGGACCCCTGTTTTAGGAGATTTTCTGATTCTAATCCAAAACATTAGCTAGCTTAGAGGTCAGCTAAAGGTATTTCTGCCCACTTAGTCCTAAGAAATAGACTTCAGTGCCATTTACAATCTTGGCACCTTTCATCCTGAGGGAACTCTGAGAACTTTACAGTCGATACAGGCAATTGTTTCTCAGGTGACTGAAGAAGGTTAGAATTCTTTAAAATAGCATCTGAGGGTGACATTTTAGTGAAGGACAAAACTTGCCCCTAAACCATTAAGATACCTTAAAGATTTGCTGAAGTAACTCTTTCACTCCCCCCCCCCCACTGCAGCTTTTAAAGGGAAATGAGCAGGTCTATATTTCTGATAAAACTTCTACATCAGGACCACTTCAGAGGCTGAAGCGCACAGAACTTCATACACAGAAGTCACTTTCCTAAGGGAGAATGTAATATGTGGCAATCTCACATGCTTGTAAATTGCTGTATACCGTGAGAATCAACAACTGGTCATGTCTTCCCAGAGCATGTGGCATCACTAGGGGTGTGTGGGGGGGGGTGTGCAGACTGCACCGGGTGACACCTTTGGGGTGGTGGTGGTAACACCACTAGTGGCCAAAATTGTGAAAACTTTGTATTTATGAATAATACCATCATGTTATATAACATTCAATGTTTAATTTAATGCCAATGCAATGAAACAACCCATTCTGAATTATCTGTATTCTATCAAACGTTATGGCCAAATAACCAGAAAAATAAAACACAACTGCCTTATGTAACAAAAAGTGGATTTCCTTAACTCAAAACAGACCAATGAGACTGATTGTTCTGAGAGTTAAGTTGGTTACTGATTTGCTGGGTGACCTGTACTGTTACATATGAAAATAAATAAAGTTAATGGGGGTGACACCATGAGTTACCAGACCAGGTGACACCAACCCTAGTGACACCACTGACCAGGAGTAATCTGTAGAAAGTGGAATTTCTTACCTTCTGTGAATTCCTGTTCTGGGAAGAGTAAGGGGGGCATTCCGGACCAATGGGATGTCCTTCTACTCCTAGGAAGGCAGGGTCGCTTTAAGTTGAGTCTCCTCCCACATAGGAGGGCGCCCCGCCCCCAGTTCGGACTGGTCTGACGAGCTAAGGCATCCTCCAGGTTCCCAGATCCGTCGCCCACGATGTGAAGCTGTAACCCAGAATGCTTCTGGAAACGGGAACTACCTAACTGAACAAACTAACCCTCAAAGAAGAGAGTGAGAATAGAACGAACACAACAACTGAACATAGAACAGGAAACAGCTTAGGAAAGGGAAAACAGTCCCCCCCCCAAGGACGGGGAAAGCCCCTCGAAAGGATAAAGTCCCCGAACAGAGCCCCAGTGACCACGTGTTACTCCTGGTCAAACCCACGCCACGTCTGTGTAGAGGCGGGTCGGAATGCCCCCCTTACTCTTCCCAGAACGGGAATTCACAGAAGGCAAGAAATTCCGCTTTCTCTGGAAGGAGTAAGGGGGGCATTCCGGACCAATGGGACATACAAGAGCAGGAACCATGAGGGCGGGCAGACTGGCGTCGTGATCAACGAGGAAGGACCTTCTGCAGCACCCTCCTCGCAAAGGACGCATCTGCAGAAGCCGCCTGGTCAATCTTATAGTGTCTGACGAAGGTATTCATGGATGACCAGGTGGCGGCCCTACATATATCCTCCAAGGATACGTAACCCTCGTAAGCGGCCGACGTTGCAGCGCTTCGAACCGAGTGAGCCGTAATGCCGGCCGGTGGTTCCTTACCCAAGGCCGTGTATGCCAAGGAAATTGCATCCCGAATCCATCTGGATAAAGACGATGGGGAAGCCCTGGCCCCTATTGCGGCCCCTCTGAATTTGAGGAACAACGCATCAGTCTTACGGAAGTCCTTCGTTCTGGAGGTATAATAGCGAAGGGCCCGCCTGACATCTAAATTATGCCAACACCTCTCTCTAGGATGAATAGGGTTAGGGCAAAAGGAAGGGAGCACTATTTCTTGCTTACGATGAAAGAGTGTATTGATCTTAGGGATAAAGGATGGGTCAGGACGCAAGACAACCTTGTCCGCATGGAATATACAGAGATTGGGGTTCACCGAAAGAGCCCCCAATTCCGATACCCTCCTAGCTGACGTGATAGCGACTAGAAGGAGTGTCTTAAGCGTTAACTCCCTGAGGGGAACCGAAGCCATGGGTTCAAAAGGGCACCCGGTTAGAGATGTTAACACTAAGTGAAGGTCCCATGTGGGGCAGCGATGGACTGTCGGAGGGTTGATCTGGGAAACACTTCTCAAGAACCTCTTAACATGGGGGTGATCCGCAAAATTAACATCCCCCGCTGAGTCGAGGATACTGTTCAGAGCAGATAATTGACGGCGCAAGGTGCTCGTGCTCAGACCCTTGTCTAGCCCGTCCTGCAGGAAGTCCAGCAGATCAGATACGTTGGGGCCGGTGGATCTCACCCCGTTAGACCTGCACCAGTGTGTGAACTTCCTCCACGTCATCGTGTAGGAACGCCTGGTGGAGGCCTTTCTGGATGCCAGTAAAGTGTCAACCACCCTAGAGGAGTATCCGTGACTAGTCAGCGCGATCCGTTCAACTTCCACGCAGTCAAACGAAACAGCTGAGGACGTGGATGCGATACTGGCCCTTGAATAAGCAGGTCCTCGCGCAGCGGAAGCTGCCAGCTGTTGCGACCTGCCAAGGCCAGCAGATCGGGGTACCAAGGGCGACGGGGCCACCTGGGGGCAATCAGGAGCAGCTCGGCCTTTAGGAGTCGTGCCCTGTGGAGAACCTGTGGAATTAGTGGGACTGGCGGAAATGCATAGAGGAGACCCTTCGGCCAATCCCCCCGAAGTGCGTCCACCCCTTCTGCCTCCGGTTCTGGCCGCCCTGAGAAGAACCTTTTTAGCTGCCTGTTGGCGCTGGAGGCAAACAGGTCCACCAGGGGCATGCCGAACCATCGGGTGACCTGTTGGAACACCTGGGGATGCAGCTGCCACTCTGCCTCCCCAAGCGTCCGGCAGCTGAGCCAGTCCGCTCTGGTGTTGCAGACCCCGGCCAGATACTCCGCTCTGATGGATTTGAGGTTCGATTCTGCCCACACCATAAGTTGCATGGCCTCCAGATGGAGTTTGGAGGCCCGAGTTCCGCCTTGGCGATTTACGTAAGCCTTTGCGGTCGTGTTGTCTGTGCGCACCAACACGTGTTCCCCTTTGAGATGGTCCTGAAACTGAAGGAGAGCCAGCCTTATCGCCCGCAGTTCCAGGAAGTTTATGCTGCATAACGACTCCAGCGTGGACCAACAACCCTGGCCCACCCTGTTCCCCGGATGAGCACCCCACCCCAATAGGCTTGCATCGGTGGTCATGATCACGGGGTCGCTCTGAATCAGACTCCACCCCTGAGAGAGTCTGCCCTCCTAGTGCCACCATCGCAGATCCTCCTTCAGGCAAGCAGGAACGTCCAAGAGGATAGATGTCTGAGCCTCTATCTGATCTTGGTAGGGCCTGAGAAACCATTGTAGGGGTCTCATATGGAAACGTGCCCAATCCACTATGTCCAGACAGGAGACAAGGAGCCCCTGTAAGGAGGCCAGGGTCCTCAACTCTACCGTCTGGGAGCTCAGCACCATGTTCACCGCATCCCAAAGCTTCAACTGTCTCTCCCGAGAGAGAGCAATCCGAAGCGAACCCATGTCCAGGAGCAGGCCTAGGTGTTCTATCCGAAGACTGGGCTCTAGGGAACTCTTTTCTAAGTTGACCACAAACCCCAGGGACGACAGAACCTGCATGGTCTGTTCCAGATCCCGTGAGGCCGTCTCCGGAGACGGAGATCTCAACAGGATATCGTCTAGGTAAGGGTAAAGCCGTATGCCCCTCTCCCTGAGGAACGCTACCGGGGCTATTAGCAATTTGGAAAACACCCTCGGAGCCGAGGAGAGGACGAAGGGGAGAGAAAGATACTGGTAATGCCTCCGGCCATAACAGAAGCGGAGATATCTGCGGTGAGAGGTTTGAATGGGGACGTGGAGATACACCTCCGCCAGGTCCAGGGAGGTCAGGTAGTCCCCCTGTTCGAGGGTGGCCACAATCGATTTCCACGTCTCCATCCGGAAGCGTCTCTTCCGTATCCAGCGATTGAGGCGCTTGAGGTCCAGGATGGCCCTCATTGACCCGTCCTTCTTTGGTATCAGGAAGAAGGTGGAATAAACTCCTGTGCCCCGCTGAGCCGGAGGGACCGACTCTATGGCCCCTATCTCCAGCAAGTGTTGGATGGCAGATAGTTTTTGTAAGTGTTGGATCGGGTTTGAGGATCGGGGCACCTTCCAGAATCTGTTTCTGGGTCTGGACGTGAACTCTAGCGCATAACCGTGAGTAACCGTCTCCAAAATCCACGCATCGCTGGTGACCTGCCGCCAACGATGTGCGAAGTTTAAGAGACGGCCTCCGACAGCACCCGAACCAGCGAATGGAATAGAGTCACGCAGTTCGTTGGTCCTTGTTAGGCTTACCAGAATTTGACCCCGAACCACCTCCCTGGGACCGTCCCCTAGGGAAAACCCTCGACTTGTTCCATTTACTGTGAGGCTTCTGTCCCTCGCAGGGGCGACGATCACTACAGGAGGGGCGAAAGGAATGAGGCTTGTTCTTGGGTGCCTCCTTCTGGATGGATGGTAAAACTGTTTTCTTTTCTTTATTCTCAACAAGCAGAGGCTCCAGGGCATCCCCAAAGAGCTTCTTGCCCTTAAAAGCCACGGCCACTAGTCTGGCTTGTGATCCAGAATCAACTTCCCAATGGCGCAGCCAGACGTTACGGTGGGCGACGGCATTTGATGCTATGGCCCTAGCAGACAAATGTAAGGTATCAAGAGACGCATCCGCTGAAAATGCGGAGGCCAAAGCTATTTTCTTCAGGGTATTTTTGACGGATTTCGGGAGACCCGGTTCAGATTCCGCAAGCTGCTCGCACCACAGATATGCTGCTCTGGCCAGAATAGAATTAGTAGCAGAAACCCTGACAGCAAGAGAAGAGGCTTCGAAATTACGCCTGAGAGAGGCCTCAACCCGTTTATCACATTGATCTTTGGCCCCCCTCCCCTTCCGTGGGGAGTACCGTGGAAGAGGAGAGGGCCGCCACGGGTGCATCCACAACCGGCACCTTCAGATTATCCATAACATGGTCCTGGAAGGAATAAAGTTTGTTATACAACCGGGAGGGATGCCTTATAACAGTAGGGGTGGCCCACTCCCCATCCAAAACCCACTGAAAAGGCTCCGGCAGGGGGACTAAATGGGGCTTAGGCGGACCCTGGGGAAACAAACTCTTGGATGACAATTTTGCCCCTGACGATACCACTGGCTCTTCAGGCTTCTGCCCCAGATCCAAGGCCTGGACCGCCTTGCCCAGCATCCTAGGGAAGAGGTCAGTTGGAAAAAGCCTGTCCACCTTTTGTCCAGGAAGATCCTCCTGATCCCCTGAGAGTTCACCCTCCTCCCTGTCAGAAGTGGAGGAGGGGGAGGCAGAGGAGTACTGCGAGGACACTGGGGAGGGGGGGCACGATGACTCCGCCAGTGGCGGGAGCGCCTGGGTGCATGAGATCTGGAGACATGTCCCTTACAGAGGCGTTTACGCTTCGGAACATCAGAATCCATGGATGAGGCATACTCCTCTGAGGAGAAAAAATATTCAGGGCTGGGCGATCTGCGTCGTCTAGACAGGGGCCGTTTAGATGTAGCCTTGCCCTTCGCCTGAGATGCCTTCACTGCCCCCTCCACTGCCCCCTTGACCAACTCCAAAATCTGAGATTGTATGTCACTGGGAAGCGGCGCTGCCGTAAGCGAGGGCCCCTCCCCCGATGCTTGCCCCTCTGGAGTGCTGACGCTCGCCACAGAACCCTCCACTGACATACCTGGGACTCCTGAGGCGAGATCGAAAAAGGCGGGAAGTAGCTCAGGTCGCTGCGGTCCGTCCACCGCCCGCGGTTTGCCGATGCTGCTGAGCGAGGGCGAGGGAGGTCAATCCGCTCCCCGGATTCCCGACGTCCTCGCGTCCGATGCAGGGACGCGAAGAGCCCCGGGCCTAAGCGCGTCCGACGATCCTCCCTGTGCAGCAGCGGCGGTCCGAGGGAAGCCGCTCCTCCGCTGATCAGCTGGGCAATTCCGGGCGTCCGCCGCTTCAGAATTGCCGAACGGAGCACACGCGCGTGGCGACGGTCCCTTGGGGATCCGCTCTTCCGCTGGCACAGCCCCAATGCAAACTCCGACACTCTTGCCGAGATTTTTACCTCAGAGATGCCTGAGGTAACTGCGAGAGGCTGCAAGGCCTGGTCCCGTGAGGGGCAGGCCCGCTGGGCCGGCGCCGCAAAAAGCGCTCCTCCACCGCTTCAGAGGGACAGCGAGAAGGGGGGGAGGAAAGGCAGAGAGGTCGGGATGGAAAATTAGAAAGAAAACAAACAGAAGATTGAGAGAAGACTCTTGAGCTGTGGAGCTTTGGTAAAAGCGACCTGCCTCAAGGAAGGCAGGGCCGAAAACTGGGGGCGGGGCGCCCTCCTACGTGGGAGGAGACTCAACTTAAAGCGACCCTGCCTTCCTAGGAGTAGGAGGACATCCCACTGGTCCGGAATGCTCCCCCTTACTCCTTCCAGAGAAACAGTCCTGCCTGATGGAATCTTTTGTAGAACCCAGCTCAGCCCTTGTTTCTCCCTATTCACCTCTGGGGCCTATCATGGGGGTGATGCACTGCGCTCTTGCACCAGGTGACACAAACCTTAGTGACGCCTCTGCATGTATGCCACAGGTATACACAGTTATTTACACATGTACAGGACCACTGCATGCTGAATATGCTGGATTGTTGCAATTCCCTCCTCAAAAGTAACTTTCTGTGCAGAAATTGAATAACTTGTGGCCTTCAGCTAGTTACTCCAGCGGGAGGCATACTCCCCAATTATTGTATAAATAAGTTCTCACATTGATCAGTTGCTTCCTAAATTTTCATTAGAGCATTATCTGATCTGCAGATATTAGAGCAAATCTTCAGATATTACAAAGCTTGGATAGTTTTCAAATGTTTTATAGAGGATAAACTAAACTTCTAAACTGTATTTATTTTGTTGATTTATATTCCTCTTCTCAAAGTTTCAGGGTAGTTTTACAATAAGTTATCTCAATAAACTAGGATGTTTACAACCATATGAAATCCGGCACAAACCATGAACACAAATATGGACAGGAGAAATGGTTGCATAAGCACCAGCAGTAACATTACCAAGATGAATTTAAGGGTTATACTGTTTTTTTCTCTCCCTCTTTTTTATTATTCTTATTTATTCAATTAGCATTCCATGACAATCCATAACAATAACATAAATAACATTCTGACATCATTTCCTTATACATAAAACAATACATATAACAATACATATAGTTATAATCCTAATAAATAAGTGACCAATATACCAATGGATTATCGGTTCCATTCATTTCCATATCTGTTGCCCTATCCAGTTTTAACAAGGGGTACCAAATTTTACTGAAATTATCTATTTTAATCTCTCCTCTTAAAAATCTATCTTTTATAGTCAATTTCTCTATCCAAGCTGTTTCCCATATTTTACCTAGATATCTATGGAAAGAAAGACTCTAAATCCTTCCAACTACTAGCAATGTCTAATCTTGCTGTTCCAATGAGAAGCTCAATCAGACCTTTATTATTCAATTGTTCATTCTCTTCTGTAAATAGGGAAAACATTAGAAGAGTTTCATTGCCAATTATATTCTGACCTGTCAATTTTTCTTACCACTTAATCACTTCTTTCCAAAATAATTCTACTTTGGGACAAGATAACCACATATGCTCAAAAGACCCTTTTTTTCCACAGTTTCTCCAACACATATTTGATATTTCTTTGTTTATCTTATGGAGTTTTATAGGAGTTAAGTACCATCTATGTACTATTTTCAACATCATTTCCTTAGATTTTGCTGATACTGATCTATATGCCCGATTATTCCAAATTTCCATAACTTCCATATGGACATTATTTCTAATGTCCATAACTTTTCTGGTATTCTTATATTCAAATTCTTTTCCCACACCATTTTCGTTCCTATATAACTAGTATAATCCACATTTATAATATTCTTATATACAGTTGCAATTAGTCCTTTTTTTCGTATGCGGGACAGATGCCTCTGCAACTCTGACGGCACAGGGGGCATTCCAGGGCTGTCTGAATGCCCCCAGAATGCCCCCTGCACCGACGGAGTTGCAGTGGCATCTGTCCCACATACGAACTGCACATGCATGGCGTCCGAGGGGGGTTACGCCGGTGTCCGTCCCGAGTCTGTTGGCGTATGGCAAGTTACACTGGCATAAGTGCACTTACACCGGTGTATCTACTGTTACACTGGTGCAAATGTTGCACAGGATAGGGCTGTGTAAGTTTGAACAGAGGAATCTCTGGAGAAAGGGCTGCTTGTGTCTCTACTACCCATATCCTTCCCCCCTATAGGTAAAAAAACAGGGATTTTGAGTGGAAAAGATCAGTAAGAAGCAGCTCAGCACAGGGAGACAGGAGGGCAAGTAGGGAAAAGTTAGGTCATGAAATCTCCCAAACCTCTCTCCCTACATCCAGTTTTCTGTCATACATTCTGAGTAGGCTTACCAGATCTCCAACCGGGACAGAGTGCTAGACCTTTAGGAGGAGGAATGTGTGCAGGTGTAGCTTGTTAATCCTTAGAGCACAATTCTAGGCATGTCTACTCAGAAGCAAGCCCCACTGAACACAATGGGGCTTGCTTCTGAGTAGACATGCCTAGGATTATGCTCTAAGGTTTAACAAGCTACACCTGTCCACATTCCTTCTCCTAAAGGTCTAAGCACTCTGTCCCGGTTGGAGATCTGGTAAGCCTAATTCTGAGGTAGTTGCCATGTTATACATGGTGAATGGAATGCATTAAGTGTTGTCAGCGATGGATGCAAGCGTATCATTTTGCAAAGATCCAGTCTGCCTGAATCCAGTCTCCACTGACAAGGAGCGTCCCCTTTTTCCTTCCTGTACTTGAGAAAACATATCTGCACATGTCACCTGCAAGCTTTCATTCATTTGACTGGAGGATACACTACAGCAAAGTTTTACTTGAATAGTCTGTGAAGGCAAATTTTCACCAGTAGGGCTGTATTTATTTTTTTTTTAAGGCAATTTTGCTGTACTTTGGTTACCTAGTGTAAAAGGGAGTGAAATAAGAAATATTAAAGATGGCCTTTCGTAGCTTTTTTCAGTGCAATCCTATGCATGTCTACTGAGAAGTAAGTCCCAATGTATTCAGTTAGACTAACTCCCAGGAAAGTGTTATTGTATTGTAGCCTTTATTTGGTAAATTGTAAATATATAACACTTCCCCCCCCCCAATATTTCATAAATACACCTATACTGAGTTTTTGTCAATATGTATATCTATTTAAATGAGATTGATTGATCAGTTACAAGGTAGGAGATTAATCGCCTTAACATTTGTTATCACTTGACCGCCCTACTCTTCACTCTGTATGGTACATTGCAAAACACTCATTTGCAAGCTTCCAAAATATCTCAACAACAACTTACCAAGCTAGCAGTTAAAACTGATTTACTTTCTCCTCACTCCCTTCTATAACTAAATGAAGCAAAACACTTCTCGCCTCTTTCAGATTTTGCATTTCCTCCTACTATCCTCAGTCTAAAACCAATTGATTGCTCTTTGTACTTCTTGAAATTGTGTGGGCTAGAAAAAGGTCACTGCTTACTTCTAGTGTATTGTTTGACCCTCTCTAATCCCTGTTGATTGATTCTGCTCAGGAACTGTATGAATCTCATAGAATGCCTCCATTTGATCCAAATAGTTCTTGTATTTTTCAAATATATTCAGTGCACACAATTTTTCAGATCATCAGATGCTTTGATGTAGTTCGGACCTGTGAAATCCACGGCCCCTGAGCTGTACAACACACACCAGCTGGGCACAGAAGTCCATCATGGCTTTGATACCCTCCCCACTTCATAAGCAAAGGATTATCAAGTGCAAGTTGGGCATCGATATCTGGCTAGTAAGTTTAGGTGTCAGGTAAACCACATGTCCTTCTAATAACAGGTCTTTGTCACAGCTTTGCTTGTTTAAAATATTATGTCACCTTTCTGTACATCAAGGACCCACCCCAGACAGCTAACAAGATCAATAAAAACAGATCAAAAATATTCCAATAAGTAAATTATCTACCAGTGGATAAAAAACAATATGATATACCGGTAGATATCACTGGACAATAAAAACAAGACTCAGAGCCCAATCCTATGCACGTCTACTCAGAACTACGTTCCATTATAGTCAATGAGGCTTACTTCTGAGTAACAGTGCAATCCTGGGTGACTTTGGTGTAATCCTGGGTGTAACAGTAGATGCACCGGTGTAACAGCAGATGCACTGGCGTAAGTGCACTTACACTGGTGCATCTACTGTTACACCGGTGCAAGGTTACACAGCATTGCGCTGTAAGTGTGGATAGGATTGCAGCCCAAGTCAGTTATCACTGGACTCAAACACCCTTTGAAAAGTATCACAGTATTTTTTTCACTGTGTATCAAAAACCAAGCAAGGAAAGAGTCAAATGGGCTTTTCATGAGACAGCATTCCAGAGCTTGGGTGACACCATCAAAAAAGGCCCTGTCTTTGTGACTACTCATCATATCCCAAAGAACAGGCTTACCAGATCGCCGACCAGGACGTTCCTTTTTGCCCTTAAGGGAGGCAGTGTGCAAGGTATTGTACCAAACATACAAGTTGTTACATTTATTCCTGTCCCCAAAGGGTTTGCAATTTACACTACAAACTCCTTCCACTCCAATTTTAGTGATACGCAACTTCTGCTGTGACCACTGGAATTACACCCTAAAATGTGCAAATTAGGACTTGCAGCATTTTAAAAATTATCTGAATGGCAAGAAACAATCAAGCATCAGCTAACTGAAACTAGGCCTGTGTGATATTTAGAAGTCCATTCCATATTTGTAGTAGTGAGTGTACCAGAATCTGGAGCAGTTTCAATCCAGGCTTTATTTATGGCTCAAGCCCTCCTCAGCTGTTTGCTATCCATGAACAGCAAATGCATAAGGGAGGCCAATGAGAATGTGCTGGCTAGCCCTGCAATGGCTGCCCTGCAGTGACGCACTCCATGGCCAGACACTCTGAACCCCCTGCCAGCAGCCTATGTATCCCCAGCGGCAATAGAGAATCTCTGTTCCTTTCCACATCCCTTTTTACGTCAAAGCAAACAGCACCATCTGCTGACTTTTTGATGCCTTGCCCTAAGCCTGTGGATAATGCAACAATACAGAACTTCCTTTTTGCCTAGAATACCATTGTCTATGTCCTATTACACAAATCCACCTATAATAGTTAGTTTCACCTGCAAAATTATTGGGTGAAAAACTGAATAAGCTTCTGGTTATGTCTAGGTAGAAGATTTTATGGCATTGTTCCCATTATGCAACTGGATTGTACAGGGTAGATTGTTTTATATATTCTGTATCCTCAAACTCTGATGTTGTAGAAGTGAAAGGTATGCTATGGGACTCATGCCTAGACGAAGAAAGTGATTCTGGAACTAGCCATTTCAGAACTAGATGTGAAACACGCCTGTAACTTAGGACTTGTGTTACACAAGCGTACAAGCATGTGCCTGTAATGTCGGATAAAGTACAGTTGCCATTTCTCTCCCACTATATCAACAAGTCGCTAAGTTGTTCTTTGCATGTTATGTAGGGGAAATTCCGCGTTCTATGTATACCATTGTAAACATTCTCTTTGATTATGCAAAATGTCCCCTTCTTTTTTTGTACAACTTGGCCCTTTATGCTCCACAACAGCAGTGCACAACACAATGGCCTTTTATGGCCATTAACTACCACTTCATGCCACTGCAAGGTAATGGTGGTAAGGCCACATTTGGAGTATTGTGTCCAGTTCTGGTCACCACACCTCAAAAAGGATATAGTTGAATGGGAAAAGGTGCAGAAAAGAGCGACCAGAATGATTGGTGGGCTGGAGCACCTCCCTTATGAGGAAAGGCTACAGCGTTTGGGGCTTTTCAGTCCAGAAAAAAGGCAGCTGAGGGGGGACATGATTGAGACGTATAAAATTATGCATGGGATGGAGAGAGTGGATAGAGAGAAGTTCTTTTCCCTTTCACACAACACTAGAAATAGGGGACATCCACTCAAATTGAGTGGAGGGAGGATTAAAACAGACAAAAGAAAATATTTATTTACCCAGCGTGTAATTGGTTTGTGGAACTCCTTGCCACAGGAGGTGGTGATGGCACCTGGCCTGGATGCCTTTAAAAGGGGATTGGACAGATTTATGGAGGAAAAGTCCATCACAGCTTACAAGCCATGATGGGGATAAGCAACCTCCTGGTTGTAGGAGTAGGTTTTCTTTGTGCCAGGTGCAAGGGAGTGGCGACAGGATACAAGTATCTTGTTGTCTTGTGCTCCCTGAGGCATCTGGTGGGGCCACTGTGTGATACAGGAAGCCGGACTGGATGGGCCTTTGGCCTGATCCAGCAAGGCTCTTCTTATGTATGTTCTTAAGGTGTGTCATCATCACAGCCCACCTGTCTAAATGGCAGCTGAAATAACTTCGTCTGTACTTTGAGGAGGGGACCATATCCAGGGATGGCCCATCCATGAGGCAGACTGAAACACCTGCTTCAAGCACCTGGCTGGGGAAAGTAGAGTGCCACATGCCTGTTCCCTCCTCCATCCAGTCACTGCCCCACCCTCTTCTCGCTCACTCCCTTTGTAGGACTTATCTCGTCCACCAGTGGAGCAGAAGGAGGTAAGAAGCTGCTGCAATCTTGTTCCTGTGATTGGGAAGAGGATCACTGCCTCTGCTCCTCCTCTTTGCCTTCACTGGTCAGGTAGGGGGATCTTGGGAGCAAGTGTCAAGGTCCTTGTCTGTCCAGCCAGTTTGGAAGCATAGAAAGAGGAGGAGGTCGCGGCAGTAATGGTGGCATACATGAACGTGCAAGCCAGCAAAACAAAAAAGGAGTGAAATTTGGGTACTGCTTTGGGCACCCCTTTGGCTCAGGGCAGGCCTGGCTATAATTCAATGGGAGAGCATGTGCTCTGTCTGTTTGTTAGAAGGTCCCAAGCTCGACCCCTGGGATCTCCATTTAAGGATCGAGCAGCAGATGGTTGGAAAGGTCCCTGCTTGAGGTCCTAATCAGTGGCTACCAGTCGAAGTGGACAATACTGAGGTAAGATGTACCAATGAAACAAGGCAGCTTCACGTTGGGTGAAAGGCAGGAAAATGCTTTGCATTTGAAGCTGTCTGGGAAAAGCTGCTGTAAGGCTCCTGGCTCACAGAAGCAACTTGTTAAGATATTAGGGTGCTCCAATAACATGGCTCAAGGACTATTCTGCATCCCATCTCCTCAACCTGTGTAATTTATGAATAGTTTAGTGTAAACAGGCCCAGCTCCAAGCTTGAGGGAACCTTTGGTAAGGTGACCTCTGGTATGCCTCATTCTACCTGGGTGGGCTCCCTTCCCCTTACTGTGATAGCAGGTGCAGATTTCCTTCTCAGTGGGCTAGTGGCAACAGCAATAGCATTTTAGCCTGCAGCTGCTATCTGTCATGTTTTCACTCACACTCACACACACACACAATGTTCCATATAGTGTCCTGATGCTACATGGGGCACTGTGAGTGGGAAAAGGTATGGCTACCACTGACTAGAATGCTATTGCTGCTGACAGAGGCGTCAGGCGCTGGGAGGGCCCCCCGGGCGCTTGGGGGCGGGGCCAGCGTCGCGTCGACGCCCCCCGCCCGTTTTGCTCCCATTTCGGAGCCAAACCGGCCGGAGGGAGGGCCCAGACACGACGACGCTGCTTCGGAGAGGGTGAGTTCCCCCACCCCCATTCCTGGAGCTCCTGCTCCACGCACTCCGCCGTGGTTACGCCTCTGGCTGCTGATGCCAGCCCACCAAGGATGAAAGAAAATCTCTGAGACAGTAAGAGGAGGGGGCACCATCCAACAGCTTGGTCTACTGCTGACACTTGCCCTGGCTCTCTGGAGCGCTAGGCACTTGGCAGCTACCCAAGGGTGCCTTGTGCGCCCTGATTATAAAAGGCATGGTATGGCCCCAGTATTATCTCCTAACAAGGAACACTACCCTGTAAAGTTGCCTGTGGAAGTCAGAAAATGAGGAGGATAAAACACTGACATGGAAGGGACCGTAGTATGCAAAGTAGCCTTTGCGTTTTGCTCAATAAACTGTACAGGTTTATAAATGAATAAAAGTACTGGACCCCTTATATCAAAGCTAGGCTTACACTGCTTGTTTCCTACAAAGTTGGTGCCAAGACAACTGAGGCAGGAACTGATCCTGCCAA
Source organism: Plestiodon gilberti rubricaudatus (assembly GCA_026170595.1). Lineage (NCBI taxonomy): Eukaryota > Metazoa > Chordata > Lepidosauria > Squamata > Scincidae > Plestiodon > Plestiodon gilberti. Next base: position 119,357,302 of record JANXHW010000001.1, on the reverse strand, counting down.
CACGGCACATGGAATCGTGGAGGTAGAAAGAATGATACTGTAGTTCGAGACCCCTGAACATTCCAGTTAGTGCTGAAGGAAACCCATTCTCATTACACTCAGAAATGCTTTTTCAGGCTTGTGTGCTTCATCAGTAACTACTGACTAAGTAGAGGCTTCTGAGTGAAGCTCTTGGTCCAAATATTTCTCAAATATTTCTCAAATGAAAAGCTTTTCATAAACCAAAACTAAGTGAACTGTTCGCTTAGTTTTGGTTTATGAAAAGCTTTTCATTTGAGAAATATTTGAGAAATATTTGGACCAAGAGCTTCACTGAGTGAACACACAGAACACTCAAAGTGCGATATACCATGAACTCGCCTATAATGAAATGTTACCTACTTGTACCAGAACAAACTTATTTCCCTTCTCTGGGACATTGTAATCTCTGAGATTAAAAATAATGTAAGGGCCTTTGTACCCTGTTTTCCCAAAAACAAGACCTCCCCCGAAAGTAAGACCTACCATCATTTTTGCATTATTTTTGCTGGCACTCGTCAATATAAGTCCTCCCCCGAAAATAAGACCTAGCTAGGATCATCAGCCAGACAGAAGCAAACCCCGCCCGCCCCGGCACTTTTTGACTGATTTAAGCTTCATTCTTTCCTGAGAGGGCAAGGCTCTGCAAGGCCTGCACTTGAGTCCTCCACCATGGAGACAATGTGCTAGAGAGGCCAGCAAGGAGGCTGCAACCTTGCAGTCTCTCTAGCACATCATCTCCAAGGGGGAGGACTCAAGTGCAGGCCTTCCAGAGCCTTGCAGCCTCAGGAAAGAATGAAGCTTTAATCAGTCAAAGTGCCCGGGGGGGGGGGGTCGCGCCACAGGTTGGGAAAATAAGACCTCCCTGAAAATAAGACCTACTGCATTTTTTTGGAGCCAAAATTAACAGAGGTTTTTACAGAGAGTTTTCCTAGGTGAAGATACCTTACTTTTTAAAAGTTTTTTAGCGTTTAGTGTTTTAATTTTTTTAATGTTTAAATATTTTTCTTTAGGATTTGTATGTGTCTTTTGTTTTTAGTTTGTTCTCTTTCTCTTTAAACATGGTTCCTGTGGAAACACAACTAATACATGATATAATTAAATAGATTTTGAAGCCCTGTTGGTTGCCCAGCCTAGTTTTAAAGTGGCACCAAAGTCGGCTTTTTTTTTGTAATTATACCGTGTTTCCCCGAAAATAAGACAGTGTCTTATATTAAAGAGTCTGATGATGATGATGATGATGCGAAAGCATCTAAAGAGAGGGCATCTCTGACTTATTTATTTATTACAGCATTTATATACCACCTTTCTCATAGACTCAAGGCGGTTTACATAGGCAGGCCGATCATAAACCCCTACTTTTTTTCAAATTGGGGTTTTTACAATGTTATTCTAGGAGAGAAACTCATAGAAACCTCCATTTCTCAAGAGGTTTCCCTTCATAGTGTAGTTGTCGTTCTGACCGCATGACCCTGCCCAATCCTGTGTAAAAATCTGTGGCCAAATCCAAGGCAGCAAGCGTAAGGGCCACCAAGCCCGGGAATGGGGATATCGTGGCCGACATCCCCGCCTCCCCCTGGGCCAGCTCGGTCAATGGCCGCCCTCCCTCGCCGCCCGGACCGCCCTCCCCCCACCCCTGCTCCCACCGGAGCAACCCTTACCTTGCTCTGGTGGCTGCAGGTCCGGTTCGCGGCAGAGTGAGGCCTGCCAGCATGCACGCCAGCAGGCCTTACTTGCTGGGTGCCGAAAACATGCTTTACAGTGTGTTTACGCCACCCTCTGTCTGTGGAGCGTATGCTCCACAGGCAGATAGTTACTCTGGATTGGGCCGTTCCTTAGGAAAGAAATCCCATCTGTGGCACTGCTGTGTACTTCAGATTTTGCTTCTCTCAACAAAGGAACCACAAGCAAAGTCATGGTTTTGTAGCCGTTCAATAGATTAGGCACTGTCTGTGTGCCTGCTTAGGCCATCCCTAAAAAGCAGCACTTTTCTCCTTGTCTATCTGATGGTTTAATAATCTCTATCACTGCTGCATGTATTTTGCTGTTGCTCCTCCTGCATAAATGTTCCATTCAGATTTAAAATGTTTCCAGATTTAAAATGAGATAACTTTACCCTCTGTGTTCACAATCTGGAAGGTGTGATCCTGTAGATCAGGGGTCTCCAAACGTTCTGGGATGTGGGCCACATTAAATTATTGTAGGAGCTGAACAAGCTGGAGAAAAAAAAAGTATATTCAAAAAAGCCACCCTCTGTGCCATTCTTACATTACATTTTAAATTAGATACGTGAAGAAAATCTGTCAACATATCAAAAATCACATGAATCTTTATAACAACTCATAATTCTGGATGACACAAATTTATTTCAGGATTAGTGAAAGGTGTGGTACTGATATAGAGCCACTTTTCCAGGCCTTTCCTGGCTCCTTCCTTCAGTCTGGAGGGAGTCTTCATCCAGTCCTCCACTTCACGCGCAGGCAGCTTCATCCTGGGCTGCAGCCAAGGTTTTAAACTCCTGGTTGCATTCTGCACATGCTCCCTTCCTCAACCCCACCCCATTGTTATTACTGAATTTGGCATTCAGTCACTATGGAAGCAGCGATGCCATTTTCTGCATTGGAGAGTTGCTCAGGTAGTGGTAGTGCCAGGTGCAAGGGAGTGACAATGGGAAACAGGTTATGTTGTTGTCTTGTGCTCCCTGAGCCACTGTTGTCTTGTGCTCCCTGGGGCCACTGTGTGATACAGGAAGCTGGACTAGATGGGCTTTTGGCCTGATCCAGCGGGGCTCTTCTTATGTTCTTATGGTTCCTGCTGCTTGAGGCTAGTTTGCCTGCGGTTCCTGTAGCTTCACTGCTTGCTTCACAGCACAGGAATGGAGCGGAGAAAGAATCCCATAGGGGGAAATCAGCCACAGGCCATGATAAGCCAGACAAATCATCATTGCGGGTTGGATCCAGCCCTGTGGGCCATTGTTTGGAGGCCCCTGCTTTACAGTGCAATCCTGACATAAACAAGGGCCGCCCAAAGTAGTCGCAAACATGCCATAAAGCACGTTTGCAACTACTCTTGAGCAAGGAAGGCCGGCACAAGGCCAGCCTCCCCTACTCTGCCGACTGAGCACCCCGACGGCCTTCGGACCCAGGTAGGCTAGGATCTGGTGGGCGGGGGCGTTTCGGTGGCAAACGGCGCAGGCCATTGGCCCAGCCAGTCGGGGAGGGGGGATGGCTTCAGCCACATCCCATCCCCTGCCGAGCGGCTGGGCCATTACACAGCCTCCTGTGACTTCCGCCAGCGATTTTGCTGGCGGAAATACAAGGAGACCGATCGGCCCTAGCACCATTTACACTCGGGGAAGGGGACAAGTGTCCCCTTCCCCAAGAAGACCTTCCGCCAGGTGGAAGCCTGCCTGCAGCGGAACACAGGATCCGGCGGACGCCCTGGACCGCTCGGTGGATCCTTATGCAGGATTGTGCCGCCAGAGGGGTTTGTAGCATGCTTAGAAATGTCATGCCAGCACATAAAGGATTAAACGCATCTGTAAAGGAAATATAAAGAAAGTGCTGGAAATAACCACGATGACAAAAACAAGACAAAACTCACTGCTTTACCCTCTCTTCTCCCATTAGTCAGCTTTTTAAATTGAACTTATATTAGCATCCATTCCAGCCACAAAGTTCCAAAAGTTACTAAGTTATTTTTTAGTAAGTAAGCTGCCTATTTTGGTCTTCCAAATTTCAATGTTTGTCCATTATAGGACTTCCCAACAGTTTATGAATCCACTCCAGTCTGTTTCTTTCAGTGATTATGACAAAGTTTTATGTCTTTTATTTATTATTTAATACATTGACCACAACCTCTGTGCAGCTGTTTCATGTCATATCAGTCTCTCCTAGGAGCAAATGGTGCGTTCGCCATGTACCGTATACTGTATATCCCAACAAGGTAATTATTGGCTATATAAGCTATAATTATTGGTTAAATTCCAATGAATATCCAGTTTTCCCTACCAAGATCCCCATGTGTGCACCAAGAGCATCACCATTTATTTTCTCGTATATCTAAACAAAATAAGAAGGGGAGAAGAACTCCATGGAAGCCCGTCGCTGTTCGCTGAAGTGAAGTACAGTCCTGTGTTCCAAGGCTGCGTTTGTTTTTCAACTTGGAAAGCCCAGGTAAGTATGTACCGCGGATCTCTTTCTTTTTCTGGCTCGTCATTCTTCATAGGAACAAAAACGTAGAGCCGACCAGGAAGCGGAAGAGCGAACCAGGAACTTGACTTCAACTCCTCCCTTTGCCCTGAAGCTTCTCTCGCTTTCTTTCGCCCGGCCGGAATTTAACTCCACCCTTCCGAACTCTCAACACGCCCCGTTAGCTGCATGATCCGTCCGATTTCTATTGGCTATGCAAAAAAGAGAACGCCGAGAGCACCAATGAGCGGCGGCCACGGCTAGGATCGCCGAAGCGTTTGGTTCTCGTAGCGGAGATCGTCGAACGTGTTCGGGGAAGAAAGAGAGCGAGCCGGAGTCTCCTGCAAGTGCAACATGGGTGCAAGACGCCTTTTGCTTGGTAAGTGGATGCTGTTGGCGGGGAAGACGCTCTTGGCGCTGGTATTAGTTGTAATGGGGGAAGTTTTGGCATTGGAAGGTATCGCTGCAAGGTTGTTCTGGAGCTCAGGTCGGCTGTGTCTGCCTGCCTGAGGCTTAAGTTCAGCCCCATTGTCTTTTTTCCAAGTGGACTGGAACCCATAGTGGGAATTACAAGGTTGTGCATTCTCGGGATCAGATTGTTGTGATATACCGGTAGTTTTGGATCACGCCAAGGGAGGGGGGAGAGTGAGTGTGAAAGAAAGAGGTATTTTTGTTTTGTTTTTCTTCGGAGCCGTAGCTCCATTCTGGAATGGAATACAAATAGCCTTCAAAAAGAAGGTAGATTTTGTCTTGATATTATGTCTATATAGAGAAATAGATCTACACCGCTTACGCTGAGTCCTAATGGAAGCGTCTCTTAAAATGTATGAAAGGGACGAAATATGTTTTGCTTCTTAAGAATTTTATATTATTGTGCTTACCACACAGCCTACTATAAGGTGACTTGAACAAGTAGTAGAAGGTGTGTGACCTTAGTCTTTCCAACGTTGTGATTCCCCCATCATAGGTATGGCCAAGCTAGGTAAACGATCCTGAAGTGTGCAGACATTTCACGTGTTTGTGACAATAAGGGGGGGGATGGGTTTTGTGTTAGCCAAGATGGGTACAGATAGTTTTGTAAAGACCTTTCTGTTCACATGCTAAAACACGGTCATTAGAAAACTTCTTACTGTGAACTTTTGAATTTTAATTGGAAAGCTCTCTAGCAAGAAAAGAAAAGTGCTCTTAAGTTTGCTTTGAATGGGGGTGTGCCTGTGAATGAGATTTGCTGGAGTGAGTCATCATGCAACCTGCTGGTGGATGATTCCATTAACTCTTATTATCCAGGAATCTTGTTCGCAGGATCAACTGGTTGTAAATTTGGGACATGTGTACCATATGAATTTTTTTTTTTTTGAAGGGCCATTTTGTGCCAGCAGAACGCATCAGAACTGTTCCTATAATAAATACTGATAAACTACAGTATATTATGCATTGGCTGAAGCATACTAACCTGGAATTCTTCTTTGGGAATTCTATACCTGGGGTACTAAAGACTGAAAAGTTTTTCAAAAGGACTCCCATTGTTGCCACATGACTTTTAAAATGAGAATGTTGCCAAGAGACTTGTGAGCGCCAATGACTTGTGAGCTAGAAATGGTTAATCAAGGATGAAACCATGCTGTAACAGTTTTTCCTAGAGCAGTGGTTCCCAAACTTTTTTGACTTGCGGCTCCCTTGACCTCCCTCGCCGTTAGCCGTGACTCCCCATTACAGTGCATGGAAGAAACAGGTACTCTTTACATGCTCAGAGGCACCCTTTCTTATATGAATGTGTATATTCCCAAAACGAGCCCTAAAGTGGATTTTCCATGCTTATGCTGAGCAGCAGCTAAGCCAGGAGTGCGCAGGGTGGGGTTGGGATGCTGCCCCTCCCTCCATTGACAGGCCTGGGTAGAGGGCACTGATGTTGTCTGTGTTAGTCCTATTCATGGCAAGAGAAACATCAAAGCATGGGAGGGAAGCCCCAGTTGCACAAGAGAGAAAGAGAGAGAAAGCTAGCTCCTTTTGGTAGCGTCTTTGCAAGATGAAAAACAGATTCTTATACTGCCTGGCAGTTTCTGGGGGGGGGGGGGTTGTCCCAGCAAATAGAGTGGGGAACTAACTTAGAGGTGGGTCAGAAAGGAAGAAGGAGAGAAATCCTAATAATTAATCAACTAAACTAAACATAGAAATCAAAGACTGTATGTAAAGTAGAACCTGCTCTGCACCATTTTCAATTGCAGTTCTTGCATTTGTTTTGTGTTTGCTTTACTAAAAACATTGAACAGAAAGAAAATACTTTACTTGCAAACCTGCAATGTCTCAGGATTTGGAGAGAAACGAGATGCTGTCTTTGCAGCTCCAGCTCCAAAGTACCGGTACTCAGCTTATCAATAGAGTTGTTAATCGTTCTTTAACATTAAGATAAGAAAGGGCTTTGCTCCCGCTGTGGTTAAAAACAAGACGTGGAAACTGCCTACAAACCTGAAGTGTTTTGAAATTAACTTTGAGTGACCCGATGTGAAGAGGCAGCAGCTTTTCCCGATCTTTCTTTTTGCTCTCTCTCTCTCTCTCTCTTGCAAGCAAGAATATGTGTTAATTACAAGATTAACACGACGCCCCTGGCTGCTTTTGATGATGCACTTGGGAGTCGCGCCTCACACTTAGAGAACCTCTGTCCTAGAGCCAAGAAGCCATGAGGGGAAGAATCTGACCAGCTCCACCAGTTCAGCCATGAACCAAAATGCTCCCAAGCACCTAGTAAGACACATTCCATTCTCTTCACCCTCTTGCAAAGACTTGCTAAGTGACCAGTCTGCCAGGAAAGAAGACACTCAAAATATATGCAAAATATGGTCCTGGGAGAAAACAATACAGAAGGCCACCTGGTATGACGCATCCTGGACTTTCCAGAGACTTTGCTTTGTCTCCTTAATTACAGGACCATCAACCCTGATCACCCTCTTCCCCTGTCCCATGGTTTACCCAGAGGTGCACTGGATGTCCCTTCTAGGAACCCTCCTTCCTGTTTTTCTGTGTACCTGGGGATCCTCCCCTTCTCTTGGCCATGTGCTCGGCTCACTATAAGTAAAGGCTGCCTGGCAGTCTCCTTCTCTTGCGCTTTGGACTGGTACTGGTGAGCTCTCTCTCTCTCCTCTATCTTGTTCCCCTTCCCCCCTTTGCCTCCTCCCTCTCTCTTGCAAACCCCCTCCCTTCTCTTTGCATTACCCCTCAGTTAGTCACTGATTTGGTTCCTGAACCCAGCTTGTTCAGAACCTTAGAATCATTTTATTTCTCCCCCTTCTCCTCATGTCCCCCCTCCCTGCTCTTTCTCTATTAATACATCCAGTACTGTAATCCCAGGTGAACTCTACAGGAGGTAAATATCACCCATGTAAATCAAGGAACCTGCTAAACCTCTGTAACTTCTAACTAAGTTTCATAGGTGTGGTAGTTTGGGAGTCGGACTTAGACCTGGAAGATCCAGGTTCAAATGCCCGCTCAGCCATGAAGCTTCCTGGGTGACCTTGGGCCAGTCACTATCTCTCAGCCCCACCTACCTCACAGGGTTGTTGTGAGGACAAAAAGGAGGGGAGGAAATATGTACACCACTCTGAGCTCCTTGGAGGAAGGGTGGTATAAAAATGTGAAAAATAATAAATAAAATAAAATAGTTCTCTGTATGATGTGTATGATTGTATTTTTTGTATGAATCTGACTAACTGTCTAGTAGATATTGGCAAGTAACCACTTGTGCTCTCAATATTATTTAAAACACAACTCTGTGAAGCTGGACTCTGGTATACACAGGTATAGGTCCCTGTATATTCCAAATTGCCATATTTAAAAGCTATTCCCCAAAATAACAAGGGCAATTTGGCTAACACCTTGCTAAGCTTGAATTTATATTCTTTGTAGGTTTCAAAAAACATGCATACTTTTTAAAGAACACTACGATTATAATTTAATAATTAGGCTTTTGATTAAAAGCATCAAGCTTGTTGTGTGTTGGTATTATGTTTGTATGTTACGCTAATGTTTGTATGTTATGCCAATAAAGGTTTACGAACGAAATCAAGCTTGTTTACAATCCAAGCACAAAAATTTTAAAAGTAGTGTAATAAAACTCACAAATTGGTACATTCATCACAGCAAGCAGAGGCAACCCTTGCATATAGAATAGTTTGAAAGAGACTTGGAGTGAACTCGGTCTGTGCAGAAAACCATCAAGTAAGCCTTGACATGCTTGCTTTTTCTTATGTAAATAGTGGGGGGAGTGGGAAATCCAGATTAAAGCTACCCCCTGCCTCAGTCTGAATTGGATTGGTTCCCAATGATAATTTTTTTCCCCTCTATAAGATGTGCAGGGGGCTGATTAGGCCCCTCTGCATGTGCTGCTTACAAGCAAGCGTGCCAGGGCCAATGAGATAGTAAAAGGTGCACCTAATTTGGTCCTTAGACTCTGATTCTCCATGAATTATCAAGCAACTGGGCCATTTCATCTGCAGAGGGCCAGTTGTGGTATGGTGTCGTCAAGTAGCTTGTAAAAGTTCCGTTAACCATATAAACAAACAGAAAGTAAGCTTGTGACAGAAGGGCTGGTGAGTGCTCCTGTACCCTTGGAAAATAGTTGTGAAACTATAGGGTGACAGCCTTTCATGGAGAGACATTGCATGGACCATATGAATTGCAAAGGTAGAACCATGTATCCATGCCTTATTCAGACTGGTGTCAGACTTCCTTTATTTTTCCTGTTGTTTTAACATACATGGTTTCTGTTGGCCATAAATGTAGCAAAGCCATTGATAATCTCTGCAAGTATTTTAATTTTGACCTCTTTATTTTTTAGGTACGGTAAGCTGCACATTCTTCCTGGCTGTCAGCAGCTTGTATTCCTCCAGTGATGATGTTATAGATCTAACACCAACAAACTTTAACAAGGAAGTCATTCAGAGTGACAGTTTATGGCTAGTAGAATTCTATGCACCCTGGTAAGTTTATATTGAGTAGTGTTTTGGAGAGAACAATTGCTTCTACTATATGTTCTGCCTACAACCTTCTCTCTTCATGGGAGGCAGGTGGCTAAAAAAACTTCCTGTACTTTCTAAATAATGGTCCAAGTTGTCTGTTTAGAACTGTTGCATTCATCATTAGTGATCTGGTTCAGTCTCAAATGTTTTTCAATAGTCTTGGGTGGTCAGCAAACAAAATTTCACTTATGCTGAGCATGTGTATGTTTGTCCTGTGTGCTTGTTTAGTTAAGTACGCTTTGGCTGCAATTGTGCCCACAGGTAGGCTGCTTACGGTGATGCTGGTGGAATTGAAGAGCCCTCCTGCGTGTAGGGTTGCAGTCTTTGTCCTTTATAAAAATCTTCTACCAGGTTGAGTCTTACTTGAAACAAATTGACTCTTGGCAAATTTGGTGGTGTACCTTTTTAAACATGTACCAACTACTGACATAATTATTTATCTGTTCCATTGATATGGCGCCTTTCTCCTGAATGGGTGCCCAAAGTTATAGGGGAACTTTGGGTCTAGTGTTTTTCTTTTGTATTTTGCTACTTAAATCTGTGGGATGGAAAATATACTAGAAGCATGAGGCAAAGAGTAGCTCAATAATTCTGGATTCTCTGGCATGTGCAGGGAACTGAAGGGGGGGGGGGCTCTCTTTTTCTCTAGGCTTTGGAAATGGTAGAAACAGCCTGCCTCGCTACCAGACTCTCACCACTAGTGCTATCTTTCTCTAAAGCCCAGCACAAAGTAATAAAACACTTCATCTCAGCTATGAGTTTCTCTGTGAGTGCCAGTTGAGTCAGAAGTGGGTGGGGAGGAATCTTTTGTGTTTAGTACTGGGGCAGTCGCAGTTGGTGGCTTCAGCGCCTTGTTTATGGACAGCCTTCTCGTGTGTTTTACAGGTAAGTGTAGGGCAGCCACATTTTTCCTCCTAGCCGTAGATCTGTACATTTTAAACAGAAGTACAACAGGTGCAACCTTTGCAGGAAGATGCTGTGATAAAGCATCTGTGATGCTGTGATTTGATGTATATACTTTGGAGTTGTCTTTAAATGGCATTAACACTATTGCACTCCCTCCCCCCCCTCGCAAGGTGTGGCCATTGCCAAAGACTGACGCCTGAATGGAAGAAGGCAGCAACAGCATTAAAAGTGAGTAAGCTCTCTAAAAGATGACTGAAGATGCCAGACCAGCTGTTGTCAGCTACTTTATCTTTCTTCCTTGTTCCCCTGACTGCACAGTAGTACTAATATCTCATTCTAGACTAGGGGTTCTCAACCCCTTCCTGGCTGAGTACCACCTCCGGCGCCACTCTCCTGCTGTGTACTACTGGAAATGACTGGTGATGACATCATCGCCTGTTACTTCCAGGTTTTTTGGGGGGGGGGCAGAAAACACAGGTAGAAGGCTCTGGGCAGGTGGGAGGGCCCTTCTCAGCATTCCCAAGAGGCTCGGCCAAAGGTAGGAGTTTCTCAGGAGTGAAAATGTAGCGCCAAAAGTGCCATGTTGGAGCGGGGGTCTGGTGGTCCGAGTACCACCAGCTGTCGGCTGAAGTACCACCGGTGGTACTAGTACCACTGGTTGAGAACCCCTGTTCTAGACTATACGGGGTCTCTCACCCTGTTTCATGTGTTCAAAGTCATTAGACTGTGTCCTTGCATCTGCAGCTTATCTTCGTAAAAGCTCCTGAGGTAGGTTAGGCGGAGAGAGCGAATGGCTGCATAGAAAAGCAAGACGTCAAAACTGAGCAGCAAGCAGCAGATGGGTTTACCGCTCAGCCTGTCTCTTTGCAAACTAACTGTCATAGTCAAGTGGAGGAGCATGTTGGTGTGATTAGTGCGGTAATGTTTGCAGCATGATAGCAATTCAACTTCACTCTGTTGGTTCACTTCACTCTGTGACCTTTAAAAGTTCTTGCGCGATCACAATGCCCTTGGCAAAAGATGTATGATCACAGCCATAGTTAGGTATTTATTTAGAATATTTGTCTGCCCCTTTTCAGCCAAAATTCACAAAGCAATTTGTATCTCAGAAAGTGGCATTTGAATAGCATTTGAATAATGTTCATCTTATGGCTCTCTTGGACTCAGCAGTAAAGCAAAGATTAAACCTTCCTGGAATCACCTGCCTTCTAGACCAGCTCCAGCAGCTGAGCAATGTCCAGGCCTGGGCTGCTTCTGCGGCACAACTCTCAAATCAAATAAATTATGTTCTTATTAACTAAAATGGATTTTTGTAGGTTGTCCAGCCCAGACAATGACGCAGCACTGAAATTGCATACAGTCCTTTAAATGGCTTCGTTGGCTTAATGCAAAGACATTAAACTAGGTCCAAATGACTTCAAGAAACCATCCTGTATAGAATCCTGAATTAAGCTCCTTTTAGGGCTTTTCATCTCAAATACATTAGTTCTAACTAGAAAATCTGTCTGTTTTCTAGGGTGTTGTGAAAATTGGGGCAGTGGATGCAGATAAGCATCAGTCACTAGGTGGTCAATATGGTGTCAAAGGATTTCCCACTATCAAGATATTTGGCGCCAACAAGAATAAAGCAGAAGACTACCAAGGTAAAAATGGTCCCTTAAAAAAATGACAAGTTTTTGTCTTTTTAAATGAAGAACGGGGAACTGCTTCCACTCATTTGTTCACAAGACTTCATGCGGCCTGATTAGCGGGGAAAGAAAGCTGTCGTGCCCTGTCACTTGGTGACATCCTGTCACTTGATGGTGTTGAAACTTGGTTTCAAGACAGTCTCCATAGTTGAACTGTACTGTAATGATGCAGCCTGGAGCATCCCAGCAGAGAGGTAGCCAAGAAGGTGTAGTTGCTTGCGATTCCCTGGTTTCATATCATCGTTTTCCTCTAACAGGCCCACTGATGCAGCTTGGTAATCTGCCGAGTGCATAGCTTTCAGGTCCTTTCTCAAGACTCCAGCACCTTTTGATTATCGTGTGGGCCCCTTTAGCAGGCATGATTTGTCTAGGCACAGCATTGCAGCGATGGGAGAAGCTGCCTGTTGGTTTGTGTTTTTTTTTCCCTCCTTAATGACTGTTGAAGGCACTGGGGCACTGTTCATGACTGGCCCTGGAAAGTATGGCAGGTGTTGACATCATGTGATGAATTTTAACACTATTTCTCAGTGTTGTCACAGTCTTTCTCTTGTGTCTCAGGAGCCAGGACGAGCGAATCTATCGTTGATGCTGCTTTAAGTGCTCTCCGATCACTCGTAAAAGATCGTCTTAGTGGCAGAGGAGGTGGCTATAGCTCTGGGAAGCAGGTACTTCCAGGCAGTAATAACCTGTTGATTGTTTTTGAGACTAATGCATTTGTAGGCATTAGTTTGGAATTCTTGCCCTAAGGCAGTGGTTCCTAAATTGTGCACCGTGGCGATCTCACAGGCACCCTGGGATATTTTTTCTATAGGGGTGGTGTCACCAGTGTGAAACTCGGCAACCTGGAAGAGTTTGGCGATGACGTCACCACCAAACTCTTCCAGGTTGCCGGGCTTTTGCCACTGTGAAAAGAGTTACTGCCGCGCTAAAGGCACCGTGACATTTGGATCTAGCACACTTTTAGAACCAAGGGACAAATGCAGTGTGGTGTGTTTGCCGATTTTAAACTCTTGGGTACCACTCATGGCTAATATGTTTGAGGAACAACTGATGGGATTGTATGAGACTGATATGCATATGATACACCTTAAAATTCTTCAAAATGGAGTGCAGGACAAAAAGAAACAGCTAAAAGCAACAGTGAGAAAAGAATATATTTTGGATTTGAGTGATGAATAGCAAGGAATAAAAATCTAAGGAGAAATGTCATAAGGTCTTCAGGCTTTAACAGTAACATCACTATTACTAAAGGCCTTTCTAAGCATGCTTGTAAATGGGTGCAAAACTGGATCCATTTCTAATGTCTAGAATTGCATAGGGCTTCCATTTCCAGCTGTGTTGCTAGGAGATATGAGTGCACACAGCACTCTCCTTTGTCAGAGGCAACAATGAGAAAGCGTCGCATCCATGTGTGAGTGAGTAACCATTGCAGGCTTGCAATAAGGGTATTCCAACTATGCATCTGGGGGTTTGTGTGCTTCACCCTACAGGGTAACCGTGAAAGTGGAGGCTCGGGCAAAAAAGATGTGATTGAGCTGACAGATGACACCTTTGATAAGAATGTTTTGAACAGTGATGACATTTGGCTGGTAGAGTTTTATGCTCCTTGGTGTGGGCACTGCAAAAAGTAAGTAAAACTGTTTTGCTGTGAAGCAGAGATACAGGTAGCGTATCCCTTATTCGGATTGCTTGGGACAGGAAGTTGTCTGAATTTCGGATTTGTCTGGATTTTGGAATATTTGCATAAATATAATGATATCTCTTGGGAATGGGACCCAGGTCTAAACACAAAATTCATTTGTATCATATACACCTTATACACATAGCCTGAAGGTAATTTTATACAATATTTTTAATAATTTTGTGCCCTAGCAATCCTTGCGCTATACTAGCCAGGTGCTGGAAAACGTTTTTTAAAGTCATAACCACCAAAATGTCTGGATTTCGGAATAGTCTGGATTTCAGATGTCCGGATAAGGGGTAATCCAACCTGTACTACTTTCTTGTGTCTTGTACTTCTAAGCAGGTTTGTTGTAGTGGGACTCTTGTGCCAAGGTCATTAACTTGCTCTTCAACTTGTGGATAGTGGAAATTAAAGGAACATTCACCAGTCCCCTGTTTTGCTTAGGTTCTTTCTTTGGGCCACTTGACCTCTTCTTGTTGCCAATGAGTCTGAAATAAAGGCTGCTTGGAAGTCTCCTCATTTGTAGAATATTTGACCATCATTCTGATCGCGCAACCACAGCTGTAAAAATCTGATATGAAAAACCATCCTTTTAGTTAAAAAGGCTACAGGATGAGTAAGAGAGTCATGTATGTGTTTTTTCTTCCTACAGTCTAGAGCCAGAATGGGCATCCGCTGCAACAGAAGTGAAGGAGCAAACCAAGGGAAAAGTTAAACTGGCTGCTGTAGATGCTACAGTGAACCAGCTGCTGGCAAGCCGATATGGGGTGAGTAGATGTAGTCAGTAACATTGAAGTTCTGTCTCTCTTGTTGTGGGGGGGGGGGGAGCTCTGTGAACGTGGTCTTTCTCCAAGAACTTGTGTTTAAATTGATACTTTGAATATTTAAGCACTTAACAACAGATTTCTGCAACTGATCACTTGTCTGAAAAGACACACAAGGTGACAGCACAGCCAGACTTCATTCCCCCACCTCAGAAAGTTCTTACCACTGGGACATTCATGCATTGGTGTCTGTGTTGCACATCACCTCAATATGTAGAAAAGCTAATTACCCAAATGTACAACTTTATCGTAGTATGCCCAAGATTTACTTATTTAAACTTAAGCCATTTTTCAAGGTGGCTATCTTTTGGGGTCAGCTTGCCATTCTGATTCGTTTCCATTTTAAATCTTATTGCAGGTCCGTGGATTTCCAACAATAAAGATTTTCCAGAAGGGAGGGGACCCTGTTGACTATGATGCTGGAAGGACAAAGTCGGATATTGTTGCTCGTGCTCTGGACCTGTTTTCGGAGAATGCACCACCACCAGAACTCCTGGAGGTATCCTTGTCTTGCTAAACTGGCTTCTTTCTGACTTGCTTCGTAGATTTGGCTTTTATTTTTAGCTGGAGAAAAAACTGCAGTTAAGTAGGTTTTTCTATAACATTACAATAAGGATTCCAGTTATAACCACTGAAAATACTAATCAATCTTTGACAAGCTCTAGAGACCACGATCGAGCGCTACAAAGGCAGGGCCGGAAACTGGGGAGTTGAGGTGACGCCCTCCCATCGGGGAGGAGCCAAGCTCGAGTCCGACCCTGCCTCTACAGTGGGAGGGGCTACACCCAAGGTGTCGAATGCCCCACTTCCCCCTTCCAGAGAACTAAATGTTCTGTAGTAAAAAGAGTCCCATCTCTCCAGAGTGCATGGAGGCTGTTTAAAACAATAGTAACAGAGGCTCAGCTGGAGTGTATCCCACAAAGGAGGAAGGGCTCGACTAAGTCCAGGAGGGTACCGGCATGGCTGACAAGCACAGTTAAAGAGGCTATAAAGGGCAAGGAAGCTTCTTTTCGCAAATGGAAGTCTTGCCCTACTGAGGAAAATAAACAGGAACACAAACAATGGCAAAAGAAATGTAAAAAGATGATACGGGAGGCCAAGAAAGATTTCGAGGAGTGTATGGCGAGAAACATTAAAAGGAATAATAAAAGCTTCTTCAAATATGTTAGAAGCAGGAAACCTGCCAGAGAAGCGGTTGGCCCGCTGGACGGTGAGGGAGGGAAAGGGGTGATAAAAGAGGACTTGGAGATTGCAGAGAAATTAAATGAGTTCTTTGCATCTGTCTTCATGGCAGAAGACCTCGGGCAGATACCGGTGCCCGAACGGCCACTCCTGACTAAATAATTAAGTGAAACAGAGGTTAAAAGAGAAGACACCTTAGACTTAATTGACAAATTAAAGATCAATAAGTCACCGGGCCCAGATGGCATTCACCCAAGAGTTCTGAAGGAACTCAAGAATGACGTTGCTGATACCTTGACCAAAATATGCAACTTGTCCCTTAAAACGGCCACTGTGCCAGAGGATTGGAGGATAGCTAATGTCACGCCAATCTTTAAAAAAGGAAGGAGAGGGGACCCGGGAAACTACAGGCCGGTCAGCCTAACATCTGTTCCAGGGAAGATGGTGGAAAGCCTCATCAAGGATAAAATCTTAAAACATATAGAAGAACAAGCTTTGCTGAGGTGAATTCTGAGGTCTCTGAAAAGCCTCTTGGCTGCCTGGCCCTAGGCTGTCCCAGGCATTCTGTGGCGTCAAAGTAGCAAAGCCAAATAGCGCCCAGAGGAGGAGCTTAAACGTGTGCAACCGCAAAAACCCTCTTTGACATTGGAGCAGGTCAGCTCCTTTCTTTGGGAGAAGAAGAGTAGTTGGAACGTGCAGAAGTAGAGAATGTTTTATGGGATAATGAGACTATACCCTATAGCACTTATTGGTTCCGTAGCTAATTGTTTGTTATTGGTATGTTTTTGCTTGTAACAAAGCATTTGTTTTCTCTTCTAGATTATTAATGAAGATGTTTTGAAACAAACTTGTGATGCTCACCAGCTGTGCATCATTTCTGTCCTGCCCCATATTCTTGACACAGGTAAACTTAACAACAAAAAGGGGTTTTCTTTCTCTCGCTGTATGTGTTGTAACACTATCATAAAATGCATTTCTTTTCTTTTTTTTTGAATGTTTATCTGTCCAACAGGAGCTGCAGGTAGAAATTCCTACTTGGAAGTCATGTTGAAAATGGCAGACAAATACAAAAAGAAGATGTGGGGGTAAGTGTAGGTTGCCTTGTCCCACTTACTCTGGGAAAGATGCTACACTACCTATGATGGGGGGGCTGTATTGTACAGAATCATGTGCTCTGATCACTTCCTGTGGAAGTGAAATGGGTGGGCTAGTGCAAATATTTGGCTGTTAAGTGGGAGTAAAATACTTAGGGGCAGGCTGTAGGACTGCAAATTCCTTTCATGCTGTTCATCCCACCCACCCCTTCCTGCTTCAGTGCTGCCTCTCAGTAGCATTAACAAACCGGAGGGGGGAGGGTTTGGGCTCTCAAACTAGCTGTTAGAACTGTAAAAAAATCTTAATACACATCACAAAGTGCTTGATACGCGTCTTTGTTGCCTCTTTCCTAAGGTGGTTGTGGACCGAGGCAGGAGCACAATCTGATCTTGAAAACTCCTTGGGCATTGGAGGATTTGGATACCCCGCCATGGCAGCAGTAAATGCTCGAAAGATGAAATTTGCACTTCTGAAAGGATCTTTCAGTGAGCAGGGGATTAATGAGTTCCTGAGGTATAAATACCTGTCTGCATGTTTGATCCTTCATCACTACCTGGATCGCTAGAAACATATGGGTTACACCTTGAGTTTGGAAACATTTTTATTAGCAGTCTTATTTTTTTATAAGGAAAAAATCCTACAGTACCTGAACATCATTTTTGGGGTTGCTCTATTTTCCAATTATGATCGAACTCCTTTTCATGTGAGGATATTTTAAGGCAAGCTTTTTAGGGATGGGGGGGGGAGAATGTGTTGGGGTAAGTAAAACCAAACTATTGACTAGTAAGTGCATGGATTGAGTCTGAAAAACACTGTGATCTGACAGATCTACTGGGTTATCTTACGCAAAGAGTCTGTCTCTCCCCAAAAGTAGTGCAGCAAATTCTAAATATACTTTGGTCTTTCCCTCTTTAGGGAACTTTCTGTTGGCCGTGGGTCCACAGCACCAGTAGGGGGAGGAACTTTCACAAAGATTAATACGGTAGAACCATGGGATGGTAAAGATGGTGAGGTAAGAGACTGAGCTCTCTGTATATATTGTTTAATGTTCATTTTCCTTGAATCAGCTTGGTTGCAATCTTCCTGTAGGCTTTTTAATAACACTATAAAAATCCACATCTTCCATTCTATAGGCTTCACTAAAACCTTGATTCTGTTTCTGCCTAGAATATTATGTCACTGTCTCTCTGCCCCATCTGAAAAACTAGATCTTAGTTCTAAGCTGACTACATGTCTTGTCTTGTTCCAAGCTTTGATCATGTTTCTCTGTTGCTGGTATCCTTTTGTTTGCTATATCCTGTCTTGAGCCCCCCTAATTCGACTTTCTGCCCCTGTTGTATATTTTTAATGTGTTTCATAGTTGTTGTAAGATATTGAGGGCATAATTTTCAAAAAAGTCCTCATTCGTTCATATTTCTCACCTGCTTGTGCTACCCCTGTGTTGCTCACTTAAGCCTCCAGTGGCATCTGCTGTCTTGTACTGCCATGGTAAATTCTCTCCTTCCAAAAATCTTTTTCTTTAAATCAACTTCCACCCCACAACTTCCACCCCTTTGTTCACTATGGATTCGTTACTCATTCTGTAGCCCTGAAGTTTGATAACTTCTATTCCCACCCTTGTCTGTGGTTGTCTCTATTGTGACTGTACAAACTTGTTACACTAATATTTTTGTACAAAAGGTAAAGCATTTACTGGCTTTTTATCCGATGTATTTATTGACTATTATCAGGTGCTAACCATAACTTGGGAAAATGTAGGCAATGTCTGGTTTGCTTTGTTGTTGAGAATGAGATACACTGGTGGTAAGAGTGAAGAATCTTGCAGAACCGAAAACGTGCTGAAATTGATGTGCTCCATATTACTTGCACGTGTCATGTAGTTTAAATATGTCATGTAGTTCAATTGCACAGCTAAATATTACCTTTTGGAAGGTAGTTTTTGCCCTCAAGTGAAGCAGCAGCATTGCAATTCATGCTTTAATAAAACTTTTTGCAGGTGCAAGGCTTTGTCAATAGTTTCCAAACAGTGTCTGAAATGCACTATAGAATAGTGGTCTGCATTTCAGAGTTTAAGATGTTCATAATAGTGGTCGGACAAAAGTGTAGTAGAGCATGTTTGTTAACCGTGTGAACTTCTGAGCTTCCCGTTGTGATTGAAGCACAGTGAAAGATTCTAAACTCGTTCAAAGAAATGTGTGACTAAAACAACTGATGTATCTGAATAAATGCATCCTCTGCTTTAATTGTCTTGTAGCTACCTGCTGAAGAAGAGATTGATCTCAGTGATGTAGATCTTGATGACTGGGATACCCAGAAAGATGAATTGTGAGAGCTTGAAGGCACATTGTTTCTTGAGAGACTTTGGGCAGCAGATTGATGGGACATCATTGGCATCACATGGGGATATACCGGCTGCCTTGTTGAGAGAGAAGTCCGCTGTCAGAAACTCTGTAAAAATGAACTGTGTGCCTCTCAAGAGAACCATCTTAAAAATTCTATGAATTTTTTTGTATCCAGTAAAAATTGATTGTGTTGTGTGCAACAGATATTTCGAGGACAACACTGATCTTTCATTGAAATACCCCTTGTTTTGGCTTTGTCCAACTGGTATGTGCTGTCTGACCTTGACCTGAGACTTTTATTGTAACTGGTTTTAAAATGTGATCTTTTCTCCCCCAAAGGTGGTTGCTCTGGCCATAATTTCAGTGAAAGAATAAAACCAATATTTTTGACACACTGTGTCATTGCTGTACAGAGCTACATGTTTTGACAAGTCAATGCAATACTTTGGGTATCGTGGCAAGAGTTAATGACACAAGGTCATTTAGCATGGTATCCATCTTACATTTTAATTTCTTTTGAAACCTTGAAACACAAGGAACATATTCCTTGAAGGTATTTGGGGAGAGCCCATGGGTGGATTTAATCTTGACATCAGTGTCATTTTGATTTAGAGTCTCTTGGAAGTAGTGCAGCATGATGTTGATTTGGGAAATGGGCTTTTGTGGGTGTTTGAGTTAATACTATGACTCTACACAGGAAGGTCACGGGCAGAAGGAGAGCAGCTCCTACAATGTTGTTGGTAGGTAACCTTCCAACTGATTTAGCTGCTCTAGGGAAGGTCACCCTGCACAAGTTGGTCTTGTCATGGTTCCTTAACTCTAGTTAGTATTAAACAGGAAGTACAGAACTTGAAGAGGACAATACTGTTTAGTCTTATAGACAATTCTCCAACATTTTGGCCAATCTTCACCTTTCGGCAAGCCACCCTTTGAAAAGTTTACGTACTATAATGTAGACAGTTTTCCACCTTGTATGGTCTCATTGATTACACTTACTCTGAGGTGGTTCATTCTGGCAGTGAGTGTTACTCTTAAAGGATTCAAATACAAAAGGAACACAGTATAGGGCTTTGCCTTTTCAAAGCGATTCCTTCCAACAGTTGGCACTGAAAGTCGATATGTTAGCCTGTTACTACCTAAATTATCTTTTTTTAGCTTTTTCATCAAACATTAGATTTTTGTGCTCGCTGGTTGTATCAGTTCTCATTTATAAGAACTGCTGAATTTCCCTTTCATTGCTAAACGAAAGCGATTGAACAGACTAACTCTACATAGACTTCTCCAATTAGAAATTAAGTTCTACACAAGTAGCTGATCTATTGATTTTTTTTTTTAATGCAGGACTGCATGTCTGGTGACTGGATCTGTACGTTAAAGAGATCCATGACTTAACAATACTTCACTGGTAGATAAGGGTAATCTTTTGATTATATTTAAAATTCTGGTTAAGAACTGCTTTTTTTGTAACTTACAAAAATAAATACAACTGTAATACCACTGCCTTGTGAAACATGTTTTCTAACATGATCAGAAAAGGCTTCCAAAATTTTAATACTTTCAAAATGGAAAAGGGCAAGATTACTGTATTTGCAGAGTCGGGTCAGATCTGAGAAACAATGAACACTTGCTTACAATTACCTTTTAAAAAAAACACCTGGAATGGAGCTGTTTGCATATTAACTCCATTGTTCATGGATAACTGCACATTAAAATGCTGGAGAAGTTTTGTAAGTCAGGCATCTTAGCTGCAGTCCAGAAGGCTGAGGTCAATCTTGAAATAGACGTAAGGGAAATAGTCTTGATTGCTTAGTTGTAAGCCAGGGATGTCCATAGTAGTCTGGAGGGTAAAAGATTCAAACCATAATGAATACAAAATGTTGACACTTTCAGATAGGTACAAGGGCATTGTATGGCTACCTCAGCCCTCCAATTGTATTATGAAAGTTACTAGGCTGTTGTAAGGATGAAAGCAGCATGCCCTAAGTACAGTGGGCCATCAGTATCCGCAGGGTTCTGTTCCTGGAATCTCTGTGGATACC
This sequence comes from Plestiodon gilberti rubricaudatus, assembly GCA_026170595.1. Lineage (NCBI taxonomy): Eukaryota > Metazoa > Chordata > Lepidosauria > Squamata > Scincidae > Plestiodon > Plestiodon gilberti. The sequence continues at coordinate 119,336,322 of JANXHW010000001.1, read as the reverse complement.
CACAACCGCGTTAAATCAGGGGCGGGATCACAATACTTTTTCAACTGCTGGGCCCACTATCCACTTCTTGACATGCACACCTAAGTAGTCCAAATTGCTGCAAAGAGTTAAAAAAAATGGTCAAGAGACTTCTGATTTTATGTTGCCACCGGAAGTCACTCTTTAAAAAAAGAGTGACTTCCCGTGGCAACATAAAATCAGAAGTCCCTTGACCATTTTTTTAACTGTTTGCAGCAATTTTGACTACTTAAGACACGTGGGAGTCCAGAAGCGGGCAGCAGGCCCGGTGCAGCTGACAAAGTACTGTGATGCCACAAAGGTGCAGAAAAGAGCGACCAAACATATTCGTGGGCTGGAACACCTCCCTTATGAGGAAAGGCTACAGCGTTTGAGGCTTTTCAGTCTGGAAAAAAGGCGCCTGAGGGGGGACATGATTGAGACGTATAAAATTATGCATGGGATGAGTAGACAGGGAATTTCTTCTCCCCCTCGAACAACAGCAGAACCAGGGGACATGCACTAAAATTGAGAGGAGGGAGAGTTAGAATGGACAAAAGAAAATATTTCTTTACCCAGCATGTAATTCATCTGTGGAACTCCTTGCCACAGGATGTGATGGCACCTAGCCTTGAAGCCTTTAAAAGGGGTTTGGATAGATTCATGGAGGAAAAGACCATCACAGAGTACAAGCCATAAGCAACCTCCTAGTTTTGGAAGTGGGTTTTCTCTGTGCCAGGTGCAGGGGAGTGACAACAGGAAACAGGTTATCTTGTTGTCTTGTGCTCCCTGAGGCATCTGGTGGGGCCACTGTGTGATACAGGAAGCTGGACTAGATGGGCTTTTGGCCTGATCCAGCAGGGCTCTTCTTATGTTCACCCCCGGTGGGACTATTGCTGGGGTTAGCCATCCACGTTGAGTCAAATCCGTGGATTACTAACTCATGGATGAAGAGGGCCCACTGTATATGGGTTCAGTACGTGTTCACTGTTAAGTACCTTTTACAGATTCACCCTAAACCAGTACACATGAAGTACTTGCTTTGGAGAAAGATGATAGATACAGAGGTTACAAGAGACTTCATAGGTAGGCTTACCAGATTTCTTCCCTGGACAGAATGTAGCCCTTTGGGAGAAGGAATGTGGGCAGGTGTCACTTGTTAAACCTGCCCACATTCCTTCTCCTAAAGGGCTACATTCTGTCCAGGGAAGAAATCTGGTAAGCCTATTCATAGGTATGAGCAAAAGACTACTCTTCCATAGGGGAGAAGAGAATCCTTCCCCTACCTCCTGCTACCAGAACGCACTATCACTGTCACTATCATTTGGAAGTTGCTGGACATTTGGAGAATCTGCCAATAGAAGACATCAAGTATGGGAAGGACATGGATGGATGGGTAATGATGAGCACAGAACAGCAAAGCAGCTTCACCTCTTAAAACTAGCAACAGCTCTATCCAAGATGGTATTTGTTAACCTATTTGAAAGTGGTAGAAACCTTGGTGAAATGTAATTGAAGGTATGGTGTGGGTAGCCCATGAGATTTCTGAAACATGCCTCGTTTCTGCTAACACATCAAATAGGATGGAAGTGCTAGGGATCTAGAAAACCAGTTCTCTCAGGAAACCTACATTCTCCAATACCTTTCTTCTGTAGTACTACTGTAGTGAACTGTTGCAGATCATAAGTTAAAGAGGCTCTACCAAATTTTAAAGGGCCCACAGCAACCTCCTGTACTGTGGTACTTAATCTTCATATTTTTGGTACAAAAAATAGATATGAATTCATGAAGAGATGAATTTGTAAGTATTCAGGAGAAGCAAGAGTATAAATGGTTTTTAAAAGGCCTGTAGCTATCTAGCCAGGCACACAGCCCTTCTCAACACAGTTGACAGGGAAGATGTGAAAGTAGGAACAAAAGACCAACTGGTAAGCAAAAGCTGGGAGCTACAGTGGTCAATGCCAGCCTTATTTAAAAATATTTGGAACCCAAAGTGGCTTACATCAAATTAAAAACAAAAATTTAAAACATGAACAATAAAATAAATCAACTAACAAACCAAAAAGCTCAAATTATTGGGTGCAAGACCAATGGCGGCTGGAAAAAGGAGATCACTTCTGGTTCCAGCATCTTAAGAAAATGGTGGTGTGTCATTCAGATCAGAAGTGCAATGTTCTCATAGATTTCACCTTATTTTTCCATAAAGAACTATTACAGTTTTCAAGCTGAACAGGAATTGAAAGAAAACGGAGCATTTTGTATTTTTGAGGCTGTGTATTCTTCTGGTTAAGCAGTTACTGTGTAAGGTCATTCCAGTCATAAGTCATACATGGCATTTTCCATTAAAGAGAATGAACACTTACATCCATTATACTGGCTGCTGCTACTTCATCCAGATGCTTGAAGACTGCATTAAGGACATCTCTCAACTTCTTTGTGGATTTCTTATTAGGCTGCAGTATCATTGCCTGAAAATTCACTGGTAGTCCGTACCTTATAAAATACAAAATGATAGGATAAAGTATCAGCAGGTACCAGATTGCACTCAGAACGTAATATAGGCTATTTCAACTATTTCCATTGATTTTTTGGATAACGAAAAGCTCTTCATTGGAACAAACTGCTTGTTCCCAATGCAGAAGTTTTTACCATGAATCCATGAAGTTTTTTTTTTGGGGGGGGGGAGGAGGAGTCTAAACTGCATCAGATGCTTATTCTTAATTACATCAAATGTACAGTATTTATCTTAACTTCAGTGAGCTTGCTTCTCTATCTTGGTTTTTAGCCTTTTAATACATTTGACATGATAAAGCAAAACAAGCTTTTGAAATAAGAGAGTTACAGCACAATCCTAGATACATTTACTTGGAAGTAAGTTCCACTGCAGTCAGTGAGACTTGCTACCTGGAAGCCATGCATAGAATTGCAACCCTAAGCATGTATTTCTTTCTTTTCACTGAAATAAAGGGATTTAAAAGTGCTGACCTTGGATTGCACCGTACTCTGAGAAAATTGATCCTTGCTATAATGATGCACTTACCTGAGGACAGATTCTGTGAAAACTCTAAGGGCCTTTATGTGAATCCAAGCCACAAATGCTTCACTGAAGTTCACCTTTAACCAACGCAACAGTGGACCCTTTGGTGGAAACAATAAAATATGGTAAACTCACACTTATTTGGATGGACCATATGTTGATGATAGCTATAAGACAAATACAGTGGACCCCCACTATCCATGGATCTGACATCTGCGGATTTGTCTCCACGCAGATACAGGGGCCACTGAAAACTTTAAAGGAAAAAGGTTAAAAAAAAAAATCCTTACCTTTTCGCTGGCAAACCACTCCATTTGCAGGGCTGTAGATAGTGAAATCGTGTCCGTACAGCCTCTTCTGGGTCACTCGACTTCCCCCTCCCCCAAGGTTGCCCCAGAATGCGTTGGGGTGAGCCTGGGGAAGGGAGAGGGGAAGTCGAGCGACCGAGAAGACTGTAGGAGCGCGATTTCACTGTCTACAGCCCTGCAGAGCGGCTTGCCAGCAAAAAGGTAAGGAATGCTATTTTAACTTTTTTTCTTTTTTCAAGGTTTTTAAAGTGGCCCCCGTATCTGCACTAAAGTGATTTCGCTTTACACAGATTTCAGTATCGGGGGGGGGGGGGGTCCGGAACAGAACTCCATGCGGATACCAAGGTCCAACTTTATAAAATGTTCTTAGCTGCTGATGTCTGTCTGGAATAAAGTTTTCCATAGGATTAAAAAAAAAACCTCCCTAATCCACAGCACATTAGCCCTGTTCCAGTGCCAACAGGGCTGACCCTGCGATTAGGCTGGGTGATGTGGTATCATTTGAGTTTCCATTAAAGAGCAGCAAATTGTCAATTATTTAGTTTATCATCATATTTTTAGCACTAAGGCAAGTAGCATATAGATTTTCTGTCCTTAGACACCAATTTGTCTATCTTAGGCTGGCTGAGTGGCAGTGGCACAATGTTCCATCCCCGTATGTTGCTGCAAAAACATAGTTTTACTCGTACTCTTCATTTTTCCTTTTGAACAACTGGAAGTGGAGGGAGGATGGGTTCTGCAAATGCTGGAAAGGGGGAAGCACAACCTTTGAAGAAAAAAATGATGGAACCTATGAAATGGTGGAGGGATAACCTTGCTACTGGCTTGGCACTTAGGTTGTAGAGAAAACTAGATAAGTCCTCTTATGCTTGAGTGTTATAGTGCAGGAACATTCAGACTAAAGATTAAAAATGACAGCTCTGTCACAAAATGGGATTGCCATAGATAGAGGAACTCTGTCATCTGTCACTAATTATGACAGGCATTAATGTGTGTATTATTAATATGACATGCTCATAGGTGTATACAATATTTATGCAATCATGTTCCATGCAGCATTCAACAGTTGGTGGGGGAGGGGGAGAGAAATCATAGAACATAGTCCATTCTTGTTATCCTCTGGGGTTAGGTTCCTGGAAAACCCAGCGGATACTGAATCATTGCTCCTATGAGAAAATGGGGTTAGAGGGGAAATCAAATTGGCACCCCTTTTTGTCATGATAACCTCAGCCCTTCAGAATGGCCGCCACGGATAGCAGAGAACAGACCATGAATGGCGTGAGGTAAGTTGCACTCTTGTTCCCAGTGGATAAGCAAATCCGCAGGAACGGAGTGCATGGATAATGGGGATTTACTGTATATTGTGCCTTTAAAAAAAAGTTGGAATACAGCTGGTAGAGTAGGAAAATGTGATATTAGAGCAACTACCTTCAAAAAAAAGTAGCAGAATATAAGAGCACATAGTTCACTATAAATGTACAGTATCATCCTGAAGGGCCCTTAGGCGATTCAGTTGGACTGGGTGTTTATCCCTGGGTGATTTAACAACGTTGGATAAGTAATTTAAACCATTTTGTGCCTCACTTTTCTTTATCAGGAAGACAGTGCTTCTTATTATACCTATCTATCATCTAGGCATGAAATATTGGACAATCAGCTTTTGCGTGTTTGGGCAGCTTGATGCAGTGTACTGTACTCACATACTGTTGCTTCTTATCAGAAGCCAATTTCTTCATTTCTTCCTTCTCACATTTCAGTTCTTTCTCATCAAAATAAAATTCCCGCACCATGAACCTTAAACCAAAAGCAAAGGGAGTGACACTCAGCAGCTGCATCTTACTTAACCCATTGCACTTAGAATACTGGGCCCTGCCTTTTATTTTACACTGTGTAATAATGGCTGCTAAAAGTGACATCAATCAGCAGTTAGATCCACCGTAGACTTCCGGCGACGGAATGAGCGTTCTGTCGCCAGAAGCAGTATAACATGCTGTAAGGCACGTTTGCGACGACTCCGGAGTAAGGGAGGCTGGCACAAGGCCGGCCACCCTCACTCCATCACTGGGACGTCCATGCGGCCAGCGGAGGAAGGTAAGGTGCCGGCGCTGGCCGCATGGGTGGTCCGGGCAGTGAGGGAGGGGAGGTATTGGCCGTCCTGGTCCGGGAGGGGGCGGGGATGGCGTCCGCCGTATCTCCGTCCCCACCGGACTGGCTCAGCCATTACACAGCCTCCTCCTACCAAGGAGGCCGATTGGGCCTGCTCCGGTTTACACCCGGGGAAGGGGATGAACATCCCCTTCCGAGTAGACCTCCAGGCCACAGCAGCGCGGCCCGGAACGGGGATAGGATCCGGCGGGCGGCCCTGGGCTGCCGGTCGGATCTCTACGGTGGATTTCACCATAAGCGTATGATCACAAAGCAGTGGCAGGTCACGTCAGCCAATCAAACGCTCTCTAGGAACACTTCTTGCACCATTTGCATTCCTCCCCCTGAGCGCTGCTAGTCTGTGAATCCAGTGATGCATCAGAACCAAGGAAACGGACCCGTTAGACTCAGTGATGCAGTCCATACATTGGAAAGTTTATTCTGTTACATTGGGCCACCAATTGGATAGGTCCTACAGCAGGGGGAAAACGTTTAAAGTGCCCTACCACCACCCCACAATCTGCAAGTTTGTGGCTCCCCCCCCCCATACAAGCTGTGGAAAACTGAGACATGCAGGGATCAAATCACACACTTGATAGGGAGCATTAATTTGCCCCTTTAATGCAGTGTTCATGGAACAAGAACAGTTTACTTGTTTTCTCTTGCATTGGCTTTGAAGTCATCTATCACTTTTCGGAACAGCGTTACAGTGAAAAGTCCTCCCTCCGCATCCTCAGCTATCATCCTGCACAAATAAAATACACACTAATGACCAGAGCTGGGAGCTCCCACGGCAACTTAATTCCACAGAAATCATTTATTTAGCACACACTACAACAGAGGATGTATATACAGTATGCATTATTTTAGCTTCAGCTTTAGGTATTTTTTTACCCTGTGAGTTTTTGTCTTTTTAACTGGATTAGCAAGAAAGCACATTTTTAAAACAAAACAAAACACCACCAAAATTCCCCCCCCCCCGTTTTTCAGTTAAAAGAACTCCATTACACTGCACCTGCTGAAATTCCCTCTTCTCCACAGCTCTTAAAGACCGAGAAGCCTGCCCCTCCCTCCCTCCCTCCCTCCCTCCCTCCCTCTCTCTCTCTCTCTCTCTGAGTGGGAGATGATGTGGTGCAGAGACGAGATGCACAGCAGGCAGGTGGGTATAAGTGAATTCTAGAAAATGAATTTGTCTGTGAAAGATCTAGTGAGTTCGGAGAGGAGCAATATTGTTACCTTGGGCAAACATTTTGCTTTAAAGTTAAACCCTTTCTTTCATCTACATATTATTAAGTATGTTTATATGCCACTTTTCAACAAAATAGTTCATAATACAGTTGGCATAGCTAAGTAAATCAATATGCTTAACATCTTCTGCTGCTTTAACCCTCCACAAAAGCAGCAGTGCTCAGGCCGGCAGAGTCGAAAGTATCCAAGACTGACAAAGGCTCTCACAAAATGTATTCATTGTACTTCTCTTAGTGGAGGGAACTTTTTACACTTTTGTCTGAATACGTTCCCCCCTGCATCACTACTAGGCGGGCGACCAGATGCAAGGAAGGGCAGGGCTCCTATACTTTGAATAGTTGCACAGATGACAGCATTTTAACGAACCTTGCATGACAAACTGCACCTGCTCAAATGCCCTTTTCTACAAAACCCGAATAGGTACAGGAGCCCGTCCTCCGTTACATCTGGTCATCCCAATCACTACCCCAGCCAAATAAGCTACCTTCTCAATGAATCCTGACTATCTGCACACTTCCATATCCCAAAACAGCCAGGTCAAGAACCTACCAAGTTGGGAAATTCCATATTACGCTCAGCAAAGCACCACCAAAGCAACACATGCAAACAGAAAGAGACAAATGCCTTGGAGTATGGACCCTGTTCCATAAAAAGATTAATCTGAATTCAAGTCCCGTCATCCCTAGAAGTTCTATGCTTTTCTGTCAGAGTACTTTAATGCTCTTGAACCTCTCATGTACTGTATCCACTTTGGGGATGACAGGGAAGTACATGAGACTTATTGGGTGGTATGTTAAGGTAAGGTAAGCTATGGCAAATTTAGATAGCATAATAAAAAGCAGAGATATCACCATGCCAACAAAAGTTCGTATAGTCAGGGCGATGGTGTTCCCAGTAGCAATGTATGGTTGTGAGAGTTGGACCATAAGGAAGGCTGAGCGCCGAAGAATAGATGCTTTTGAACTGTGGTGCTGGAGAAGACTCCTGAGAGTCCCTTGGACTGCTAGGAGATCAAATCAGTCAATCCTAAATGAAATCAACCCTGACTGTTCCCTGGAAGGACAGGTACTAAGGCTGAAACTCAAATATTTTGGCCACCTAATGCGAAGAGAGGACTCTCTGGAGAAGACTCTGATGCTGGGAAAAATGGAAGGCAAAAGGAGAAGGGGAAGGCAAAGGATGAGATGGTTAGACAGCATCACCGATGCAACGAACATGAAAATGAGCGAACTCAGGAAGATAGTGGAGGACAGGAAGGCCTGGCGGGATATGGTTCATGGGATCACGAAGGGTCGGACACGACTTAACGACTGAACAACAACAACAACGTTAAGGTAGAATATACCAGAGGTGTGAGCCAGTTCAGAAATCTTACTTACTTTGTAGAGCGAGGAACCACCATCTCAGAGAGTGATTCATATGTTTTTTGCCATTGTACATAACTTGACCTGAAACAAGAAAGATAAGATTGTATACAGTAACATTTGTATGTACAGCAAAGATATTTTTAGTACAGTATGTCATGATTGTCAGGGTTATTTATGTATAGACTGAATAGCAACATTAGAAAAACCTTAAGTATGTATGGAATCCAAATTTGAACCCTGAGTGAGTCTAATGTAGAATTTTAGGTCATTTTTTCATTGTCTTGCATGGAAAATGGTTGTAGGAATTTTTTGAGCTAGCATTGTGCAGAGGCCAAGTAACTGAACTATGAACCAAGCTTAACAGCCCAATCCTAACCAACTTTCCAGCACTGATGCAGCTTTGCCAACAGGGCGCGTGCTGCATTCTGTAATGGGGGGGGGAGTCAATGAGGCCTCCTCAAGGTAAGAGACCGTTTCTTCCCTTATGTCAGGGCTGCATTGTGGCGCTAGAAAGTTGGTTAGGATTGGGCTGTAAATCTTGCCTCTGCCATAAACTCTCTAAGTGGCCAATAAGCTACTCTCTCTCTCTCAACTTCAAATCTGCAAAATGGAGAAGACAAGTTTGCTGAGATAATTACTAAAATAACTTATGTGGAGTTCGCCTTATGTGGAGTGCTTTAAATATTCCAAGGTGCTATGTAAATGTGGAGCATTATCACATTTATCCTCAGGAGGGCTGCAGTTTAACTTACTTGGGAACTACAACAAGCAGAGTAATGAGATACTCAGAATTCAACACAAAGTCTTCTTTGTTCACTATATCAGTTAATGTGCGTGTCAAGAGATTTCCCCTAAGAAAAAAGACAAAAGTAGAAACAATATAATGAGCAGATATATGCATTACCAACTGCGGATACTTAAAAATTACTAACGACAGGTGGTGGTGGTTATAATGGGACTAGAAGATGAGCCATCATTTCTTTATAGGATATCAGGGACTCTTGGGGCAGGTGCATCTGTCACCGCCACCAATATGATGAATAGTATTACCTGTCTGTAAGGCTATAATTGTCCACTGGAGCTATGGTCTCTGACATGTTAGAGCACCACCCAATCAAGTGAATGTCCTCTTGCACATACAAATGCAGCATAAGAGCACATATGTACTCTTATAGATACATACACTGTTTTTCGTTCCAGATTCTGGAGATTTCCTTTGATGTTGTTATACACAGCTGCTCGGTTTTTCATGTCTGTTTCTATTTGTGTGATTTGCTAAATATAAAAAGGGAGAAAAATCCAGCTGAGCAATAAGGACCCTGAATAGGTTTCTCAAGTTAGCAGTTTTACATAATATCACAGATGGAAAAGGCTACAATGAATGTGGATTTTATTGCTAGCTTTACTAGGTGTCAGAATCTGATGCTGATTGTGCAGTTCAGATAATTAGCTGTTCTTTGAAAGGTGACAGGAACTCAGAGGACGGTTATCGTTTGAGACTAGAAACATTTGCAAATCAACCACTTTTGCTACCTGTTGCATTTTCAGTGCGTTGTTTGATGTAACTTAAGAATCCTGGCTGAGATCCAAAGAACTACTTTAGGAGGTGCATCCTAGGACTGGGGCCAGGGAGATTTTTGGCTTATTTCTTTGAACAGAAGACTCCCCTACTCCCCAAAATACACACATCATACCACAAACTGCTTTCGCAAGTTTCCTCAATTTTAAAGACCATTTGCTATGTGGCACAGCAGAGGTGGGGAGCTTGCTGTTCAAGAAGCCAAAGTTCAAAGCCCCCTTGGGCTACAGAACTAGGGCCAAATTAATGGGACTTTAATCCCATCATTGGCCCTGGCATGCTTGCTTTGTAAATAGGCACGATCAGGCTTGACACCTGGCTTAAGCCCCCCTACTCCACCACCACAGTCCTGATCCAGATTGCCCCCTTCTGCACATGTTCCTTCTATATGAAAAGCAAGAATGCCAGCCAGGAGCAATAACATGAGTCACACCTAAGTTTGCCCCCTCCTTGCATTTGTTTGGTTTGGATCCTGCAAAGTTTTATCATTCTCTAGTCTCATCTCAATTTGTAATGACAGCAAGACATAATAATGCAGGTGAAAAGAGACTTTTCTGATGCTTGCAGTCACTGATTTGAAACAGGTCATCACTTTAGACTTAGGGTGATTGGTTTCTCTGCTGCATTATCTTACTTTGCCTCTCAGCAAAGCACATACAGTGCCCAGATTTGCTTCTGCTAAAGTAATCCACAGAACTCTCACTGCCTTTAATCAGAGAATGATTGCACATGATCAATGGTTTAAGACCTGCGGATGGTTTTTTATGAGGGTGCTTTTCTGTAAGAAATATTACCTTTGCTAATGCTTCTGAAATATTCTTCAATGGCTGCTTTATGGGATATTTCGCCATGTCCCACTCGAACCTTGTCAGGTAACTAATTAGATCAACTGAAAAGATGTCGATAAATTAATTAAAACAGCAGATGTGTCAACATAAAGCAGCTTCAATAAGCACTATTTTCCAGTCAGGGGCAAATCCAACGTAACAACTTGCATCTGACGTCCGAGTTTTGGAATGATTCCCATGCATGAATAGGTGTAGAACTGTTTTGTTAGAGATCCATCCATAACTGCATTGTTTTTATATCCAGCTGAAACTCATGCCATAATTTCTGAGAAAACTGTGTAGGGTTATCCATTCAAATAAAACTTGTGTAGAAATCCATAAGAGTCATCCCAAAAGCCATTCTACATATGCAAAATGTTGTGTAAGTTCTGCCTCTCCGTCTCTCAGCAGCTCATGGCAATTGTCTCATCACTGATAGCAGTGTTTCCAGTCCAGAATTTCCAGTCTAAATGCACTGAATGTCTTATAGGCTTCGAACAGTTCAAATGCACAGAAGTTTTCCCACTGACTTCATGGTGATATGGACTACATCCTAAACATATGGTTGGAGACATGTATTTCTCCTTATAAACAACCCAAAAGAAAAATAAAACCATTGCAGGACCTTTGAGAGAAGTTTAGTCCTCCAGAATAAAAATTCCTTAAGTCAAATTGTATTAATTCTGAAAGGGGTCGGCCACCTTTTTGTTAGCGACCAGACATTTGGTGGTGATGTCATCACGTCACTGCCAAACTTCCGGATTGCTAAGCACCCAGAAGCAGCCCCCACAGAGCTTGGCTTGGGGGGTGAAGCCACCCACACAAGTCGCCACGCACCAGACAGGGAATAGTGGAGCTGCTTGCCTGGGCTCGCAGAGTCCCTGTGCCGCTGCATGGCACAGGGACTCTGCGAACCCAGAGTGGGTGGCTCCACCATTCCCTGTCTGGCGCGTGGCAACTTGGGCAGGAGGCTTTACTTCCCAAGCCTAGCTCCACTTGGACCAGATTACTTCAGCTGGCAGGCCAGATCTGGGCCATGCGCTGTAGGTTGCTGACCCCTGTTCTATGCACTCTGGAGACCAGAGGCCTAACATGTTTACTCACATATGTTCTGGGGCCTGCAAATTCTATCAGTAGCACTTGCCCCCATAGTCCTGAGATTGCAATGTTCCCAAGTATTATGTTAGCTGACCCTCTCTCTTGTTGCCCAGATTCCACACCATGTTGGCTTCTCCCAACTGTGCACAGGATATGCCTGCAGGAACTAAGGAAGTCTGGAACTTGTAGTTCGTGGCACACATCTCCCTAATGACATCCTAGAGTTTCCTGCACAAGTGCTCTCTGAAGAACCAACAACTTGCTGTTGAAAATGTTGCTTGTTCTATTGTAACACTGCTTCTGATTGACTCTAACAGCTCACAAAATCTTATAAAGTTTAGACATCCCATATAAATAACAGGGAAATAAGTTTGTACAACACCTCAAGCACAATGTACAATTTAGCCTCATTTTTTCCTCATGGTCCCCTGAATCTCCAGCAAACTGGTCCAATATCAGGGGTCAGCTAACTTAGGCACAAACTCACCCAAGAAGGGCCTGCAGCTGATCCCTGAAGCCTGCTGGTCCAGTGCCCACATTTTCACAGCAATGCCACAGTTCTCTTGGCTGAGAGTTGCTCCATAGCTGGTGCCTTTTCCTGCTCTCCCCATCATAAGAACATAAGAACATAAGAAGAGCCCTGCTGGATCAGGCCAAAAGCCCATCTAGTCCAGCTTCCTGTGTCACACAGTGGCCCCACCAGATGCCTCAGGGAGCACACGAGACAACAAGATACCTGTGTCCAGTCGCCACTCCCTTGCACCTGGCACAGAGAAAACCCACTTCTAAAACCAGGAGGTTGCTTATGGCTTGTAACCTGTGATGGTCTTTTCCTCCATGAATTTGTCCAAACCCCTTTTAAAGGCATCTAGGCCAGGTGCCATCACCACATCCTGTGGCAAGGAGTTCCACAGATGAATCACACGCTGGGTAAAGAAATATTTTCTTTTGTCTGTTCTAACTCTCCCTCCACTCAATTTTAGTGCGTGTCCCCTGGTTCTGGTGTTGTGCGAGAGGGAGAAGAATTTCCCTCTATCCACTCTCTCCATCCCATGCATAATTTTATAAGTCTCAATCATGTCCCCCCTCAGGCGCCTTTTTTCTAGGCTGAAAAGCCCCAGACGCTGTAGCCTTTCCTCGTAAGGGAGGTGCTCCAGCCCACTAATCATTCTGGTCGCTCTTTTCTGCACCTTTTCCAATTCAGCTATATCCTTTTTGAGGTATGGTGACCAGAACTGGACACAATACTCCAGATGTGGCCTTACCATCGATTTGTACAAAGGCATAATGATATTGGCCGTTTTATTCTCAATCCCCTTTTTAATGATCCCGAGCATGGAATTGGCCTTCTTCACAGCCGCCGCACACTGGGTCGACACTTTCATCGACCTGTCCACCAGGACCCCAAGATCTCTCTCTTGATCCGTCACAGACAACTCAGAACCCATTAGCGTATATGTGAAAACCACAAATGGTTTTCCTCCAAAGGGTCCTATAATGATGCAGGGGCCTCTGGAGGAAACCCACAGGGGACGGGGAAGGCATGAGATGATGGTGACATTAGCAACCTGCTCAAGCCAAGCAAGTCACCATGGAGTTGGCAAATGGTGCTGCCATTCCAGTCGGGGGTGATGATAAAAAAGGAGAACTGTTTGCTGCTCTCCACCTCTACTCAGTAAGCTCCCCCACTGGGCCCATGGCATGGGTACTGGGCACTGGTGGGCAGAAGCAGACACTCCTCTTTCAGCACCACCACCTGCAGCGAGAGCAGCAGCACCATTTTCGACTTCCCAGTTCCCCCCCCCCCCCGAATGTATGTAGAGGAACTGCCACAGCTGCCTGATAAGCTCACAGGTGACACAGGGTAGACCCAGTGAAGGACTTTGCCCCAGTCTTCCAAAGCCTGCTGCCAGCCTTGTCAGATAAATGTCTCCTTTCCCACCCATCCCATGCTTGGGCCTTGGATACATACCATATAAAAACAACCGATCTCAGAAGAGGAACATAATCAAATGTAATGGTATAATGATAATATTTAATCAACTCTACTTTTTGCCTGTATGTCTGTTGTGAAAAAGCTTTCCAACAGCCATAGCTTGCAGGTTCAGCAGCTTCCACTTTAATGACATGAGACTTGTTTCCTTTTCAGTATCAGGATTTCCTTCCCTAGAGTTTCTCTAGTCTTAGAAAGAGTCACTTTACAGTCTTAGATTTCCTGGGTGTGGAAAGTCTAGCAGGCACAGAAAGAACAAGATACAAATAGTCGTGAAGCCAACAGACTTCACCTTTATCTCCGTCACATAAAGGTATGCATGAAATTGCCAATGCAAGCAAAAGCCGACAAATGAGCGTTTGTAAAAACATGCTAAGAGGAATCACTGTGCTCTGAAAGTACGCTCAGCGTGTTTGCTTGGGTGAATGGTGAACTAGCTTGCGGTAGAACCTGGCTACGCACAATCTTGGTTGGCTGTAACATCATGAAGTCCTCTTCCCAGCCTCTGGAAAACTTGAGTATTTTAAAGTTCAACTGTTTTTCAAAAATAAGGTGACAAATGCACTTCGGGTAGCATGAACGCACAGGTAGATTGTTTTAAAAATGGAAAAGGCAGGCAGGCTGCCTGAAGCATGGTGTGGGGGACTCGACACAACAGAATCTGGAGTGGAACCAGTAGGTACGTCTGTCAGAGGCACTGCAAAGGCAGGAGGGAAGCTAGGCTCACCCTGCAGCAGGCAAAACTATGAAAATTTCTGTTTTTAAGGTACACTTGTATTGTATAAACCTGTAGAGGCCTGCATAGCCCACCAATGGAGGAACTTCATCTGCTCATAACTGTATGGTAGGGCCTTAAAACTGGGGGGAGTATGTTTGATGTATCTCTCAATTAAGTCAGTGACAAAACTCTTGTTGATTTTACTGATGATGGTTTGCGCAAGTATAGATCTGGTCAGCCTCTATCTAGATTTTATACCTCAAATGCAGGGCCAAATTAGATGTGATGATAAAATATAAAACTCCTTAGCAGCTGTCCATCCAATTCCTCCGTCCCCCTGTAATGTGCAGTACAACTTACCACATATCAAAGTGTGACAATGTTCCACATTTTCCCACCCAGTGTCAACTGCACCAAATTATTGCAGGGGGTTAACGGGAAAAGACATGGAATGTTGTGACATCATATTATGAGATAATTTCTATTCGCTGACATAGGGAGAACTAGATGTGCAGCTGCTGTTTTTGGTAGCAGCTACAGGCTTACGATCATGTCTAATTTGCCAGCATTTACTATCTGTGTTAAGACAAAATGGTCTTTGGAGGAGTAAAAGCATTCATAATGTAGTTTAAGTACAAGGCAATTGATCACACGAACACAGATTTGTGTAACTAGTTCTCACACAATCCAATAATCCCCATGTCCTCTTGCTATGCATGCAGAGTGGTTAGAAGAGAATAAAAAAGAAGACTGGGAAAGGGGGATAAAAGGGGGGCCAAGCCTGCTGTTATCTGAGTAATAGGGAGATGGTGATCAAGCTACGAGGTTGTTACTAGAGAAATCCGTCGTAACCTGATCACTGTACCCCTACAACCAGATGTAGACTCAAGTAACATTAAACACATCAATCAATGCATGCTTGCAAAAAAAAAAAAAAACTGGTCACCCATACTCAACATACTCTTTAGACATTTCATGTTATTCTTCACTCCTGAAACATAGCAAGTGTGATTATTACACTTTAAAAGATATTCTGCTTAGGACAGGTATTACATATAACCAGATCTATGCCAAAGGATAGAATTCTACTCTAGTCTTAACATTATCCCATAAGCAAACTCATAGCATTTGAGCAAATAAAGAAGGCTGCAATCCTACATGCACTTATTAGGAAGTCAATCCCACTGAAACATGTTTAGGATTACACTGTAAGCGTAGTTTTCGATCTATTCAGATTAAAGAGAGGAGCTATAGTCACAAACCAGCCAATACAGGGCAGGAATCCATATCCTTGGGACAAAGGTCAGCGATGTCAGTCAAAACTATTCTGCTTTTTCCAGTTTTCTCAAGACTTGTCAGACCATGATTGTCTCCCAACTAGTGGCATCACTAGGGAGGTGGGTGGGGAGCGGACCGCCCCGGGTGACACCCTCAAGGGTGTGTGTGACACCACTTAGTGGTCAAAATTGTGAAAACTTTGTATTTATAACTTCTCCATCAGGACCACTTCAGAGGCTGAAGAGCACAGACGTTCTTACACAGAAGTCACTTTCCTAAGGAAGAATGTATTATGTGGCAATCTCACATGCTTGTAAATTGCTGCATACAGTGAGAATCAACAACTGGTCATGTCTTCCCAGAGCATGTGGAATCACTAGTGGGTTGCGGGGGGGGGGGTGTGACGCCCTCGGGGGGGGGGGGTAACACCACTAGTGGCCAAAATTGTGAAAACTTTGTATTTATGAATAATACCATCATGTTATATATCATTTGATGTGTAGCTTCATGCAGAATGCAATTAAACAGCCTGTTCTGAATTGTACAGTATGTATTCTATCAAACGTTATGGCCAAATAACCGGAAAAGTAAAACTGCCTTATGTAACAAAAAGTGGATTTTCTTAACTCAAAACATACCAATGAGACTGATTGTTCTGAGAGCCAAGTTGGTTACTGATTTGTACCTGTTCTGTTATATGTTAAAACATTCACCTCTGGGGTCCATCATTATGGGGGTGATGCACTGAGCTCTCACACCTGGTGACGCAAACCCTAGTGATACCTCTGCTCTTTACCCCCATCTCTTCTTAGTAAAGGTCAGCTCATGTTTTGGGTGGGTGTATTTTCTTAAACTTTTAAAATTCTGGTATAAAAAAACCTCAAGCTTTGAAGGCAAAATAGCACCGGGGGGGGGGAATGGTGAGGGGGTGGGATGAGGGGCGGAGCAGGTGATGCCCATTATGGGGGTGATGTGATGAGTTCTCGCTCCGGGTGATGCGCAACCTAGTGATGCCTCTGCTCCCAACCCAGCCTTCAGATTGGGAGGGAATTCTATATAGTTTTTTCTGTGTCAGGTCAGCCCCAGTTAGGGACATCATCTTTTGAAAATAGAAAAAAAGGTCATTATAATAATGACCTGTACATTAAAGAACAACTAAACAGGAAGGCAGGATGGACAAAAACATACACCCCATCACAACGGTGGAACTCTGGCTTCAGTCCTGCACATTCTGCTGCCTAGAACTCAGGGCACTCCTGCCCAGATCAGCTCATGCCTTCTCCTCGACTACAACTTGCCCTTTTCCATAGATGACTTTTCTAAATTCTGGCTTCAGCTCTGGCCCACAGTAATCATCTCATTCATGACCCTGATTAATCTACATCTCCTGGCCAAGACCCTGATAAACACATACACACCAGTGTTAATACTACAACTGCTTTTCTCTCGCTACTTTAGAGCAGTTGTTATACATCAGCTCCATGATCCAGCTAGTAGCTGCTGACTGCAATGCGTCTGAATATTGCACTTGATAGATGTTGCATCACTCAGTTTCTGCTCTTGGTTACGAATGCTGTCGATTTTAAGTATTTAATATGTAGCATGAAGAAAAGAAAAACAGGGCAATCACTGCATACTTCTCCATAATCTCAGGAAGAGCAAAGAATTGGAAACAGGGGAGTGAGGAAGCCAATGAGTAATAGTCTCTTTTTGAATCGGAGTTCAAGCCGATTCAAAGCAGTCAAGCAGTCACAGGGTTAGTTTATCATGCAAAAAGGAGGAAGAAAGTCAGTGCTTACTCACTGTAACCAACATCCCACCATCTACAAAGAGTTGTGAACATCTACTCTAATATCAAGGCAAAAGAAACTGACTCTGGGTGCACTATTGTTTAAAACTGGAGTAGCATTCTAACAACTAAACATATGGACCTACTAATCCCCTCTGTTTCCATTGGAAAATGGATACCAAAAAAAGAAAATTATACAATCTTCAAAAATATCTGAGTGTTGTAGCACCTACCTCCATTTGCGAGCAGGTTTTCCTGTACTCTATCTTTTGAGTCTTCCATAACTTCTCCAATATACTGGGCAAGCTTCTTTATTACACTTAAAACAAGTAAAGAGCAGTTAATGACAGTTCAACTAAATAACAACATTATGAAGTAACTTGCAGCAAAATACTGGAATTCTAAACTAATGCTTTTAGAGTAGAGAAGTCCATACCCTGAGATAGCTCCAGTACCTTAAGGATTGCTTCAAAGAGGCTGAATTGCATGGCCTGCTGTATGCTGATGTGGTACAGCTAAGAGTCTGGCACCCAGGCATCAACATAAATAGATTCCTGGTAGCTAGGAATGTGAATATTCTCTAGCCTTGTGTCACTTACAAAACAAGACAAATATGGCACATTCACACAACCAGACTATTCTGCAGTTTCCGCAATCTATCACCTCATGGAAATTGTGGTCATTATCATAATTGCCTATTTATTTATGATATGTTATCTACTAGTTAAAAGATCCATCAAGATATTCGGAGACGTCTGATCAACATTCTGGGAGCCCATACTTCTGACCTATAGACCATGCTTTTTCCCTGTCTCTTCTAAAATGAATGACATGAAATGGCCATGAGAATTCATTAGTTCCTTCCAAATGGTTATAGAAATACATAAACTTTTGAAGTGGCCTTTAGAAAATTTTGAATCCACTAAACCAAGGGCATCTTGTTACTTATGCAGTGGTCCTATCTCCAAATGGCCAAATAGAAAAGTATTACCCTTCCAAATGGGTAATACTCTCTAACTTCGTTCGCACAAGGTTTAAATGTACCCTTGCTGTCACATTTTAGGTTGCCAGATAAGTATTCCATAACCTCGGTTTGTAATTTTAAAACAGGTTTCCAAAGGAATATGCCATTTGATAAGGGAGCATATCATGAGTGAACAGGCAGAGAGCATCAGAATGCCAAACGTTGCTTTATAGTGACACGGAAAAATACCTGGCCTCTCTGTGTAAATAAGTAATAAAAGTACATGGAAACAATAGACCCTGAAAACTCTTGCCCCTTCTCTGCTGTCCTGGCCAGGAGCAGTTCTGACAGGTTTCTGCCACCTAGCTAGGTTTACCATCACTTCTCACATGTGTTGATCTAATAACAGTTCCACTGACAGCCTGTTTCAGTGGAGCAGAAATGTAAATGTGCAAGTCATTTGCATAGCCTCTGACCAATCACCTTCTGTGAGGGCTTAGGTGTCTGTAACGTTAACCCTTGTGACACACCAGTTCCTCTCAAAATGCAACACCTTCATCAGCAAGAGGCCAAGCATGAGTTTCACCTGGCACATCCTGGTCGTCACTCACTTTGCCTTGTGGGAGCCAAGAGTGCAAGCAACAAGAAGTCCTGGTTCAAACCTCAGTTTAGCCACATACAGCCACACCCTCATACCATGTTTACTCAGAAGGAGGTTTAAAAAAAGGGTTAGGGGCTAGCTTTCCATCTAAGTGGCTACTCTGAACTCAGCCTACCCCTGTCAGCAACATGAAGATGAGAACAACACTGAACTAGGTTACAGGGCTTTTGTAAGAACTACTAAAATAAAGATAATATGTGAAGCACTGCACTATAAATGTGAAGTCATATTATGCAGATCGCATGAGTTCTGTCTTACTGTTTCAAGCATAGTGCATCGACTTCTCAGAGCAAATATACATTTTCTTGAGAAATGCCTGGGGGGGGGGGGCTCTTGGCCAGCCAGTAAAAACACTTCTCTGTTCAGTGCCTCTGCATAGAACAGGAAATGTAGGGCAGAAAAGGCATTGTGTTCAGGGGCGTTCCTAGGGTTTGTGTCACCCGGTGTGGGAGGTCAGTGTGTCACCCCCATTTGTGTTCCACAAGATTTTGCCAGTCTACCCCTGTGGACTCCACCACCTGTACTGACCCCCTAAAGCTTCCAATATTTTTTTTCTGACAAGTAGACAAAGCAGAATCTAGGTCTTAATTTGGATAACCGCTCTATAAGTAGAATGAGGCAAACCAGCCCATCCTGGCTGAGTTCTAGGGCCAGGGTTAAACAAGTCATTAGGTTAACACAGGAGCACTGTGTCTTGTAAAAACAACATCCACTTGCAGTTTTGTGTGTAGTAAATAAGATCTATTTTACCTTTCACCAAAGCTATCAAGTTTCCCCAACTCATCTGAGAGGCCAACAAGAGCATCTAGTGTTCCTACCTGCAGAAGGAAGTATAGATACGTTAAGCATAAACAAGCCAGCTGTAAGGCATATTTTAGCCACTGGTTTTAAGGAAGAAAGCTTTCTTTGGCAAACAAGATCTTCTTCATTATTCAGTTCGTAAGTTTCTTCATAGGAAATCCAAGGGAGTGTTTTTCTTCAATGGAAAATGATGGCAATGCCTCTTAGAAAGATTCTGATAACAAAACATCTATTATGAATAAGGAAAGAATGTATGTTGCTGTCTCATGATTATAGAGAGCAGTAGCCTCCTTCCCATTTTTGGGTTCCTCAATAAGCCTGGAGCTTCCAATGAGAAATATTGTCAGTGCAGTCCTGAGCCACTAACATCAGTACCAGTTTTGCTACTGGAGTACAGTGGGAAGGAGACTAAACTTATCATCCCAACGTATCACCTCCTGCCACCCCAAGGTCTAAATATGCTATGGAGAGAAAACAATTGTGCCAACTAAATTGCTCATCTCTGTTTGTCTTGTCTTATTTCCTATAAAGAAGCTGGTCTTAAGGTATGAACCAGCACCTCCACCATAGTAACATATCTATGATATCATAACCTTTGACCATGTCTACTACCATGATGTCACTCAGTTAGCAAGAGACAGGCTTCAATGCAGCCTCATACACAAAAAGAAAGTGAACTGACAAAAAACCCATACATATATGTATTATTTTATTATAAACCATATAAGATCTAAGAAGATCTACTCAAGAAGGTCACAGCTGATGCTGAATAATGAGATCCAGGGTGATCCCACAAATAGATCACTTTAAAAAGTCTCCAACACACTTCAAAATGCCCACCAATTACCGGTATTCAATCTTTTAAAACAAAGTGAAAAGTTGTACTCAAAAGTTCAACAGAAGCTCAAATTCCAGTCTGTGATGACAGCTGTCTATTTTGCCATTTTACAGCCCAATCCTGTGTATGTTTACTTGGGAAACAAGTTAACTCAGAGGGATTAATCCTGGTTGCAATTCTAGGCACACTTACTTACCAGTAAACCCCATTAAGCTCAGTGGGATTATTTCTGAGTAAGTATACGCAAGGTAAGGCTGCACATTGATTAACTGAGAGGTTTGACCAACAAGGGTTGCCTGCAAACTTTCAGTGTATTGATAACAAGGTCTTCAAGACTTTCCTCCACAGAGAACAGGTCTGATGGAAAGTTAAAAATCCATGTTTGTCTGTTAGCAATTAATGCATTGTTTAACTATACAAAATGGGGTATTGTTTTTATCCCTGCTGTACTTCATAGAGAAAGAAAATAATACGTACAGTACTTCTCAAAGTAATCTTCATTTGACCTTGTGTACGAGCATTTGAGCATCAAAGCAGATCCACCCTATGCAGAAAAAGCAAACTGTTCCACCCCATCCCTACCCCCTCTTTGTTATGGTCCCGGTTTTTTCCTCCTCCTCAACTTTTTGCCCCATCTTTACCTTGAGGTCTGGAATGATGAACTTGCTGTTGCAGGACAGGTTGGCTTTGGCTGTCACAGTGTTCATCCTGTCCCAGGCCAGCATATTTGCCTTATCCCCCGGTGCCGAAATTAACCAGAATTCTGACATGGTGTATATGGACCCCCTTCACTCTGAATCACTGCAGCCAAGAACAGAAAAAGTCCCCACGAGACGTCAGTGCAAAGGCAATCTTCTCTGTTTCAGATTAACTTTTCCAAAGGCAGAAGGAAAATTAATATTTCAGCCTGCAGAGAGAGAATTAGTCACCTTCCAATCCAGCTCTTGAATTAAAATGTTATGTGACCTTCCCTTGAATGTCACAAAAAGGAGGAAGTCATTCTCTCCCCCCCCCCCCCCGCGCTGCTCTGAGTTGTTTCATCTGGTCTGCAGGAGGAGTTTGCTTCAGGCACCAGTGGCCTTGTGACTGTAAGCCACAACTTTGGGGCTGCAAAAGCAATAATCTATTTTTTGAAAAATATTATTATTATTATTATTATTATTACTATTCCAAGAGCAGTCCCACCAACTGAAGTACAACAGCCATGAAAGAAACATGCTGTGGACTGCAGGCTATGGGGTGCTCTAGAATCAATGATGTACTGGAATGAGCAGCAAACCCCTTTTGGAAAAACAGCGGTGGAGGGTGGAGAACCGAGGCACTTTGATTTTATTCTGTAAATTAAAATTACCACTTCTTAAGACATTAAAAAAAAAACTTCACAGGGAGAACACGAAAAAGAAAAACTGGTTTTCTCCACTCTCTTTGAAAAGGTGAAAGTACTCCTTGGTAGCTAGTGTCCCACTGTTAATTTCAAGTGACAGATTAGAGGTTAAACAGGCATGATAGGGAGAAACTAAAAATGGAGAGGGAAGGTCAGTAAAAAGTATAAGTGTGTGCGTATGTGTGTGCATGTGCGCGTTTGTAAGTTTAGCAAGTAATGTAAGGTAACAGATCTGAGGGAAGAAAAAAAGTCATTGTACTCTCTTACCCTGATCCAGGGAAGGGCATACTCACACAAGCAGCATTTGCTGGATGAGGAACCATGCGCACAAATTGGTTGCTCAAATGATCCATTGATATGTGCCCCCCAAACAGCCCTTACACACACCGGTTCTAGAAGCAACTCCTGGCAAGGAACAATGTCACCCAGTGGGTTTGGGGCTAAAAACCCTACACCTAGGAGGTCTCTGAGCTCAAAGTGCAGCTCAACCATGGATTATACAGCGCAATCCTAACCAACTTTTCAGCACCAGTGTAGCTGTGCCAACAGGGTGCACACTGCATTTTGCAGTGCAGGGGCAGTCATGGAGACCTCTTCAAGTTGAGGGAATATTTATTCCCTTACCTCAGGGCTGCATTGTGGCTGTACCAGCACTGGAAAGTTAGTTAGGATTGCACGGTCTGTTATGTTAGAGCAAACCAGGCTCAGTATCCCATTCTGCAAAGTGGGCATGATAATAACCCCTTTCAGGAGCTGGTGTGTGTGAGACACAACAAGACTGTAAAACATTTTTCATATTATAAGTTTTATGGGCTCCTGGGTT
Source organism: Plestiodon gilberti rubricaudatus (assembly GCA_026170595.1). Classification (NCBI taxonomy): domain Eukaryota; kingdom Metazoa; phylum Chordata; class Lepidosauria; order Squamata; family Scincidae; genus Plestiodon; species Plestiodon gilberti. The sequence continues at coordinate 119,313,467 of JANXHW010000001.1, read as the reverse complement.
GCTTTGTATTACTGTTCTAAGCCACCTTGGGGATCATTTTGATAGAAAGGCAGGGTGTAAGTCTATAAATAAATAGTCCAAGACAAAGAACAGACAATCAATACATCAAATGTGTGGTCAAGTAGACTAGCCCAGTGCCTTTTTTCTAAACCTGCTTTTCTTATATTGTGCAGCTTAGGAAGGACCAGTGGGGGCTGGGGCAGTCCCCCCTCCCCCTGGTTTCAAATCCCTTATGATTATTCAGCAGGAACACATCTGGGTCCAGCTTCCTAGATCTACACACCAATTATTATTACAAACATTTAAATTAAAATGAGCTTCAGTATTAGATAGGAGGAAGGCATTCAAAAGGCACAAAACCTTTATTTAAAAAAATGGGGACGATGACAGAGGGAGTATCAAAAGTTACCACAACAAAAACTTTTGAAACACAGGGCTGTGTGTTTCCTAAAATGTACCCAACTGACAACACCCCCCCCTCCCCAATCGAAAATGGCATCCCTATGTGCCATTCACAGTTTGTGGACTGATGAATGTTGTCTTTTAAAGATGGGTACATTTTTTTGTATGTAGGTCCACAATGTAAAGTATAAAAATGAACTCCAATTCCTGACATACCCCAAGTCTTGCAGACTCTCTCCCACTTAGTCTTTAACCCAAATAGGTTGAATAAACTTTATGGCTGGCTGCTGCTGCTCATCTATCTTATTTTGCTGCGAATGACTTACAACCACTTCTGTTTCTACCGCGGATCGTGCAACAGGAAAAAGCTGGAAGAAACTGTCTCTTCCATGATCACCTCAACTGCTTTTCGCACAAAAAGGCACGAACGGCCAATCCACAAACAGACCCCGAGACTGACACCAGCCCAACGTCTGAGCACCAGCGCCGCATTCCACTCCCACTACTAGCAGCTGCTCTTTCCAGCGGGGGACTTCAGGTGGTTGGACAAACGCGTCAAGGGCTCTTCGCCTCCAGTCGTGTTTACCTCCTTGGGATCTCCTGTTGAACTTCTCCAGGGGCGAGTCTGCCTTTACAGCCCACCGGAGTCTCGTCGGGCGTCCCGCTGCACCGCCTCCTCAGCACCGAGGACTCGGAGGCATCGTTCCTCCTGCTCTCTCCTTCTCGGAGACCTCTGCCGGCTGCCGAGGCTTTCACACAGGCGAGGCGACGGAGCAAGTTTTCTTCTGCCTCCAGCGCACGCAGAAACCTTTGGCTGCGCAACTGGCGGCGGGTTTACCTGCCAGCTTCTGGCCCTCTCGTGCGCCAGCAGCGGGCGGAGCTGCGAGCGAGGGACAGTCTCCTCCTAGCCTCAGCATCCACGGTGGGCGATTCAGCGGAGCGCTGTCCCTCCGGCGCTGCTGAGCAACCCGTGGCGTCGCCAGAGACTGCTGCTCGGCGCCCTGCATTATGTATTGCACGGCCTGGCTCTCGCTGACCTCCAGGCGGCGCTGGCGAAGCTCCTCCTCCCTTCGCCGCTGTCGCTGCACCCCTTAGCGTCCCCCCTCCCGCAGCTATGCAGATAACTTGGGGGCGCACACGCTCAGAGGGACTGGCGCTCCAAATACTGTAATACCTTCCTTACACAGGTGTGGTGGTGAGCTAGCTAGCGGCGTTTGGGATTGCCAGCTCTCCAGGCGACGAATGAAAACGATCCTGATGGTTTTAACAGGGCCTCTCCGGGGATTTCCAACATGCCATCTTATTCTTGCTGGAAAAACAATTTCCAGGAAGAGCTTCAGTCGGAGTTGGCAATCACTACACTACTTTATGGCAGGGCCAATTGGGTGCAAAGTTGGGGGGGGGGCTACAAAAACCCATGCATGCATCATCATCTGTGTACACTGTACACAGCTTGGGAACCACATGTGAGAATTATTGAATGTGCTTCCCTCTTCTTGTCTTGAGAACAAGAAGCTTTTGCTACTCCTTCCCACAGCAAGGACAGCCAGGCAGAGAGAGTTGACCTCAGATAGGTTGCTCAAGCAAAATGACATTAACAGTTTGCAGGTGATGAAGCAGTTATCACATTTATGTCACAAAGCTAGGAACTAAAGAAGGAAATGAGAAGAGCAACATCAGACACGCTTTTTGTGTTCACATTGTGCAAACCTTTGGGTTGCCTGCTTAATGTAATGAAGTGAAATGAAGCAAAGTGAAGTTGTGCAAGGAGCAGGCAACAGTTCCAGCAGTAGGTAGCACGTGACATCGTTTTAGCAATGAACTGAATGGTTGTTGTTGTTCAGTCGTTAAGTCGTGTCCGACCCTTCGTGATCCCATGAACCATATCCTGCCAGGCCTTCCTGTCCTCCACTATCTTCCTGAGTTCGCTCATTTTCATGTTCGTTGCATCGGTGATGTTGTCTAACCATCTCATCCTTTGCCTTCCCCTTCTTCTTTTGCCTTCAATCCTTCGCAGCATCAGAGTCTTCTCCAGAGAGTCCTCCAAGTACTATCACTAGACACATGTACTATCCACTAGCCTTGGAACACAGGATTGATTTCGGACTCTACTTCAGTGAACAGCGACGGGCTTCCATGGGGTTCTCCCCCCCTTCTTATTTTGTTTAGATGTTGTTGTTGTTCAGTCGTTACGTTAAGTCGACCCTTCGTGATCCCATTAACCATATCCCGCCAGGCCTTCCTGTCCTCCACTATCTTCCTGAGTTCGCTCATTTTCATGTTCATTGCATCGATGATGCTGTCTAACCATCTCATCCTTTGCCTTCCCCTTCTCCTTTTGCCTTCAATCTTTCCCAGCATCAGAGTCTTCTCCAGAGAGTCCTCTCTTCGCATTAGGTGGCCAAAATATTTGAGTTTCAGCCTCAGTACCTGTCCTTCCAGGGAACAGTCAGGGTTGATTTCATTTAGGATTGACTGATTTGATCTCCTAGCAGTCCAAGGGACTCTCAGGAGTCTTCTCCAGCACCACAGTTCGAAAGCATCTATTCTTCGGCACTCAGCCTTCCTTATGGTCCAACTCTTGCAACCATACATTGCTACTGGGAACACCATCGCCCTGACTATGCGAACTTTTGTTGGCATGGTGATATCTCTGCTTTTTATTATGCTATCTAAATTTGCCATAGCTTTCCTTCCAAGGAGTAAGCGTCTTTTCATTTCATGGCTGCTGTCTCTGTCTGCAGTGATCTTGGAACCCCAAAAAGTAAAATCTGTTACTGCTTCCATTTCTGCCCCTTCTATTTGCCAGGAATTGATGGGACCAGATGCCATGATCTTAGTTTTATTAATGTTGAGTTTCAAGCCAACTTTTGCACTCTCCTCTTTCACTCTCATCAAGAGGCTCTTTACATAATATAGTCTAAGACTCTAAGCAAAGGCTGGATGGCCAACTGCCAAGGATGCAGTAGTCGCCTGTACTGAGCTGGGGTTAAGAACATAAGAACATAAGAAGAGCCCTGCTGGATCAGGCCAAAGGCCCATCTAGTCCAGCTTCCTGTATCTCACAGTGGCCCCACCAGATGCCTCAGGGAGCACACAAGACAACAAGATAACCTGTTTCCTGTTGTCACTTCCTTGCACCTGGCACAGAGAAAACCTACTTCTAAAACCTAGATGACATCCAAGATCCCTTCCAACTCTGACATTCTATGATTCTCTGAAAATATTTCTTGCCTTCACGAGTGCAAAGTTAATGTGTGTTCCCCACTTAGAACATGACCAAATGGTTCAGCCTGTCCTCTCGATCCCTGACCTCCCTTCATAAGCTTAATAAGCTTAGTGTCCCTTGAATGCAACAGAGACCTGCAAGGTCATGAGCATTCCCACACAAATGTATATCTAAGGCAACACAGATGCCAGACCTTTTGCCTTAAATTCACAGGCAACGTTCATGTGCAGTGGCCATGGCTCCTCCAGAGGTGTACAGATTAGAGTCTTTCTTGGTTTTTGTAAAACAGGGAAACATCCAGCACAATCCTGTGCAACTATAGACCGGTGGAGCAGGCGAACGTAGACCCCTGTGGGGTGGGGGCCGCTGCCGCAACGCCCTGCCGCCACATACCCTGCCCCTAGCGTAGCGTACCTCCGCAGTGCGGAAACACCCTCCCCCGGCGCTTTTTGGCTCCTTTTTCGAGCCAAACAGCGCGTGGGAGGGTGGGAGAGCCAAACCTGCAGCCATTCTCGCTGCGAAGAAGACAAGGTAAGATCCAGGAGAAGGTGCGCGCCCTGGGGTCCACCGCCCCCACCGCCCCCAGTGCCACGTCGCCTCTGTGCTCCACCAGTCTAGGGTGTCGCAAAAGTCTCGTAAGGCATTTTCACAGCACCAGGGAGTAAGCAGCATCAGCGCCAAGGCCGGCACTGCTCGCTCTGCCGGCTGATGGAGGCCGGGCCTCTGGACACACAGGTAAGTGCTGCACCGGGCAGCGGGAGGGCGAGCCAGTGTGGCAGGGGAGGGGTAATTGGCCGGCCAGGCCAGGGAGGGGGTGGGGATATCAGCAGTGTGCTCCGCTGATATCCTAGCCCCCTTTCTGGGCCTGGTCGGCCTTACGCGGCCTCCTCAGATGTGCACCAGCAAAATAGCTGGCACACATCCGAGGAGGCCCATTGGGGGCTTACACTGGGGGAAAGGAACAAGTGTGTGCCCCAGCTCTGTCAGCATGGCCCTGATCCTGCTTAGGATCCACCGCAGCGAGCAAAGCATGCTGCGGCGGATCTTAGGCAGGATTGGGCTGCGGCTGCCCATCTTGCAACTCGTCTTTGTTCAGATGTCACATATATGTAGTGGATAGGGATTCTATAAACTTTGCAATTTTTTCATCCTCTGCAACAGCCAATGATGAGTCAATGAACCAGTTTGAGAGATTCCTTGTGGTCTTGGTGAGGGTTTGGAGATCTGAAAGAAGCATTTCATGGCTTTGAGGAACCCTCAAAGCAATAGATTGTGTATTCTGTATTGACTGGGTCATCATAGAAGCACTTTCTCCCTCAGATTCTCCTGGGTGTTTTTTTTTAATGCAGTGGCAATACTTTGCCCCTCAACAATGACCTTAGCTTCTGTTAGAAGACTTTTCCAGGTTGCACCCCTTCTTCCATGGTGAGTTTGGATCCCTGCAGAAATTTGCTTTGGATAAGAGTGAACTGCAATATCTTGGCATTGGAACCAGAAGGAAGAACTCAAAGAATTGCATCTGCTCCATAAGACCTGAAATACTAGCCTGGGTTTCTCCTGTCAAGTCCAAGTCTTCCTCAATTTTGAAGAAAGAATCTAGCACCCCTTTATGATTTTTCACAAGGGGTCAAAATGGCACCAATTCTTGAGTTCCAGCCAGTTGTTGGCACAAGCGTGGAGTGAAAGTAGCAGATCAGTTTCTTGCAGAATTCTCCATCTTGCAGGACTGCATGAAGACACCATGTACAACTCCTGTATTTTCCCAAAACACTTTTTCACTTCAGGGCTCTCCTCCACGTCATGGCTATAATAACACAGGTAGAGAGCGTGCACAGCAGTGTGTAAACAATGCCTGAGGATTTTCATCCTGTATCCTTCCCAGACACACCCTTGTTGTATCCTTGGCCTCTACAGCTGTGCAACTCTACCTTACAGTTCACCAGTACTTTCTTTATTTGCTTTGCGATGTCTACTCTTTTCACGTTCCACCATTTCAGATATAATTCCTGCATATAGCATATCCCATTTTCAATCTCGTTCAAGTACATACTTGGCAAACCCCTTCACATACTAATTCAGACAACACCAGAATATGTAGTGTGCTTGAGTTCTCTCCCCAGCCATTTGATGTTCTATACCAATTTCATGCTGGCAGTTCAGATCTTGATTGCATTTACTGATGAACTTTGCAGTAGAAAAGAACGGCTTGCAGGCATTATGCTCTAAGGCAGAATGTGATCCACAGAATGGCAACTTTTGCTCTGCAAGAAACAGGGTAATGTTAACCAGACCTCATAACATTTTACGCCACTTTTACACTTCTGATTCGAATGTATACCATTTTCAAGAGTATTATCAAGGGCTCCTTTCCCACTAAGGGCATTTGCAAGATCTTTCCTCTGTAAATAATGTTGAAGATGAGGAATGGTCTCATGACTCTTCACTTTGTTATATAGTTTTCTCCAATAATCATTCACAAAGTCTGGAACGGTACAGGGCTTGGTTTTTTTGTTCTGATCTCAGAAGAGACAACATGGAAAACAGAACAGCTCACCTGCCTTGTGGCCTCAAATAAGCCAGTCCCTTTTCACACCCTTACCATTGGGAAGATATAAGGAGTGAACATTTGGAGACATAATGAAGGAAGCTTACAAGTTTGAGTGATGCACCTTTGGACACAATTAGATTCCTTTGCGACCTATCGAGATGCCCCCAGATAGCAAGAAGATAATTAGGTAACATTTCCTGATAAAGCTCAGGAGCAGATCAAGTGCTTTAAACAATCACTTGAGCCACACATTGAGAACTATTGTATTTCACACACACTACTATGTATAATATTTACTTCATCAGAGGTGAGGCGGGAGGGGGATGGTTGCATTATCATGTCACAATTACATGTTGAAAATCAGTGTCATCTTACTTTCTTGCAGCACAATCCTGTCTAGAAATAGACCGGTGGAGTGACCACTCTGGTGGTCTAGGGCAGCGTTTCTCAAAGTTCTCCCCGCCTCGCGGGGAGAACTTTGTTTGCGGGGGCGGAGCACTCCTATACACATTTACCTGGGAGTAAGTTCCATTGAACACAGTGAGACTTACTTCTGAGTAGACATAGGATTGCACCTTTACTCACAGGTAAACGTGCAGGTTAGACAGCATCACCGATGCAACGAACATGAAAATGAGCGAACTCAGGAAGATAGTGGAGGACAGGAAGGCCTGGCGGGATATGGTTCATGAGATCACGAACAGTGGCGTCGCGACGACGCGCGACACCCCTGAGCGGGGGCGCGCGTCACCCTTAAGGGGAGGCTCCGCCCCCGCGCGTGACGTCACGTGCAGGAGCGGAGCGCCCTCCCCGCTCCGTTTTCGGCTCATTTTGGAGCCAAGCGGAGGCGAGGGAGGGAGGGCAGGCCCACCTGCTCCGCAAAAATTGTAAGTAAGGGGCACCGCGCGTCACCCCTATACGCGCGACGCCCCCCGGCGGCCCGCCCCCCCCCGCTTCCCCCCGTCGACGCCAGTGATCACGAATGGTCTGACACGACTTAACGACTGAACAACAACGTACATAGGGCTGCAGCCCTGCCTAGGCTATTACAGTGGTAAGCTAATGCATTCTTTATTTTTCCACTTAGCAGCTATAAGATGAATTTCTCCCACTACCCTTTCAGTGCATGTGCCCAGAGGATTCCAACCTGCATCAGAGACTGGTAGTTATGTGGTCTTCACTCTTCACTCAGAGGAAGTCACTCTTTATATGCTCAGAAACACTTTATTTATTACATCATTTTTGCTTCATATCGATATAATCGTACTCTTCTCAAAGAAGGTGGTGTAAAGACTAGAAGAGGGAGAAGAAGAGGCATGGTCAAAATGTTCTGCACATTACTGTACTGTAGTTTTTTTTTTTAATCTCTGTGAATTCTGGTGTAGTAGTGTGGCGTGGGCGTCGCTCGATCTCTCGGCATCACTGGTCTGGTCTCGGCATCACTCTGTATGCTCATACAACATACAGATAGAAAAAGGAAGGCATTTTCCTTTCATCTCTTTATTTATATCGTTTTGTCAGTGAAAACGGGCAACCAGTTCGAATTAAAACGGAAAGTGCCAATAAGGACTCTGTTTTCTTAATCTTAGGTCTGTGTTTGGAACAGTCCATGAACGCAACGGTACATTCTTGCTATCCCTCTAGTATATTTTAGCTCTACGGTCAATTGACACAGCCATAGAAAATGACTAAAATGTCACACAGCCTGCACTTCCGGTATCACTTGGAAGCCACCGTTGGGGGCACCATAAACTGAATTAAAGTGAACATTTTCACACTAAATAAGACCCGAGTTGGAAAGAGCACGAATCCTTCTTCGACTGCTACCGTTTGTTCGGTGGGGAAAAAACCACTCTAATTGCTCCCTTCCTTGCTTCTTATAGACAACTCATCCGCGGGGAAACCTAACAAAATGGTGTCGGTTATGAAGTTCTCTGTGCTGGCAACCAGGTTGGTCACTCTCGCATTTTTTAGCTCTATGGGTTTAAAAAACTCTATGGTCGACGAGGACTCACGCTTTGACCCTTGACCTGGCTGTTCACGGAAGTGAAGGCTGTGCTCCATCTGCGACAGGCAGCCGGCTTAGAACACGAGAAGATGCAGGTCTCTAGCCTCAACGAGGTGAAGATCTACAGTCTGAGCGCCGGCCGGAGCCTCCCCGAGGTGAGAACCTCAGAGCCCCCCGTCACGCGACTCTCTGAACCCCGCTCCCGATTTCGAACTCCCCCCCCCCTCACGAGAGCGCCTTCCACGCGCTCATACCTGGCTGGCTCTTGGTCCCTGTCCCGACCCGACGGATGCAACTCACCGTGCAATCCTTTGCATGTCGGCTCAGAGAAATAAGTCCCATTATGGAACTTACTCCCAGGGAAATGTGCATAGGATTGCAGCCTCATTCAGTCAGTGGCATGCTCCCTAAGAGGCGCGTGCTTGCCTCTCGTGTTAACGCATCTGGAACAACCACGATCGGCTGCTCCTTCCTAGCTTTTGTTTTGTTATGAAGGCTTAGAAATAATAATGCTTATCGCACCCAGGAGCCCCAGTTGCAAGGGTAATGATAGCGGTGGTGAACTCTGCTCTCATCGCGCTTTTAGATTGTAAATCCTCCTCTTTACTTGGGAGTAAACTTCAGGGTGCAATCCCATGCACAATTACCTGGGAGTAAACACCACTGAATTCAATGGAACTTACTTCTGAGTAGACATGCATAGAATTGTGCTGCCAGTGTACTTACCGTAGTAGTTTTTACTTCTGTGTACGTATGGATCGGAGGTCAGAAGTGTCTAGGCGTATCTGCTTAACCCCTGACTGAAACCTGTTTAAAAAAGAGGAATGATCACAAATCTGCTGTGAAAAGCAGGAATGCCCATAAGCCTGTGGCTGAACACTTTCTGGCCATTCCATCAACAGCCTCAAATGGCTGTCCAACAGTTCAGGTGGATGGATGGAATTTGTTGTGGTTGTGTTGATGATTGAATAATAAGGCTGTGCTGGAGGACAAGACCCTCATTGTCCTACACAATTTCTTTGCTTTGGCACATTATTTTTTCTGCAAGCCTTCAGTTGCATGGTAGAGTGAAGGTCTCCAGCATTTTGTCTGAGACAGATTTGCTTTGAAAATATTTTGTAGTGTACTAGGTGCCCAGCTTTATACAACAACCTACTTTAAGCTCCTGGCGTGGGGAGATATAATTCCATCTGTCCACCTGAACTGATTTTTTTATGAAGGCAGTCACTTTGAGTGCCATGAATAACCAGAAAGTGTGCATCCACAGAATTTGTTGGTATTTTTGTTGTTATGTCAGTTTTGTGTCTGTTTATTCTTTGCCTTCAGTCAGGCCTACGTAGATGGAATCTTAAAGTGCACATTATCTGTATTTACCGGTACTTGAAAATAAGCACCACTGAGTATGCTGATATTCCTGATCATTTTATTGTTAGATTTTCAAGTGTGTATTTAATGGGCAGCCCAATCCAGGCTAGCAGGACGCAGTGGCACAGATAAGGCGCACGCTGCATCCTGTTCAGGATGGGGCCTGTGCTGGCAGAGCCAGAGGCCTCCTCGGGGTAAAGGGACATTTGTCCCCTTACCCCCGAGTAGAGCCCCAGCCACCTCAATGGGTCTACTCGAATATGCGCCAGCTATTTTGCTGGTGCACATTCAAGCTGGCCAGGCCTGGAATGGGAGATAGAATTCGGCAGAGCACGCCACCACCAATCCCTCCCCTGTCCTGGGCCCAGCTGACCAATCCCCCCCCAGAATGCCCTCCGCTCCGCCGACCGATGGGAACTTACCTCATTGGCGCAGCGCAGGGATGGGATTCGGGTTGGGTGGAGCGACGCTAGACTTACGGCACATGAGCCTTACGGCACATTTGCGACACCTTGGAGTGGCACAGCAGCAGGCGCGCTGCTCCAATGTTAGACAGGATTGCACTGTTAGTTTTTCTTTACTCCGTTTTGTGTATATGTGTGGTATTTCTGCAATTTAGAACCAGTGATTTATTTTCTTTAAGTTTTATTTTGCCTTTGTAATTATTTTATGGCAATTGGGTCTTTTATATATAATGTGAGAATCCATCAGAGAGAGAGAGAGAGAGAGAGAGAGAGAGAGAGAGATGTTACCCAAGTTTCCTAGTCAGTGGAGCAGAGCTTCTGTAGTTAGCTGCTCACACATTTTCTTGGTTCTTACATTGTAATCTGTTGCATCAGTGGGGATGTGCCTGGTTGCTTGGTGGCTGCTGTTCAGTATGTGTGAATGCTAAATCACAGGACTGGATACGAGATACGAAAACTCTGTTTTGGTCTATATTACAGTACAATGAACTGTAAAGAATGAACTTTCTCTGATCAGTTTGGACATGTTCCATGAACCCATTTTCAGTCTTGTTTTGCTGTTTGTATAGCACCGCCTCTGTCCCTTTTCACTAATTCTCTAATTGTGTTGTTACAGTGGCTTTCTGACAGGAAGAAGAGAGCCCTACAAAAGAAAAATGTTGGTGAGTTAACTTACTCATGCCCTTGCATATATGTTATTGTTATTGTTATTATTGCTTCCAAGAAGTGGTATGATAATGGTGCCTGCAGTTTAAAGGTTAAAAGCTATGTCTCTGTAACTTATAGCCTGTAGTTAGCTTTAGGTGTTGGTATGTGAACATAATTATGCAACATAGAGTGAAAGTTTTTGTTTATTTAAGGAATTGCCATTCTGCTCCATTTTTTCAGTTCTGATTTAAACTTTTGGAACTTGATTCTGTGGCCCCTGTTGACATGGCTACATTTACTAAAATAAGTAAAAAAAAGTCACACAGGGTGCAATTCAGCTAATATTAAGTCTCATTGATTTCCATGATCTCATTAAGCACAAGCTGAAATTTCCCCCCCTTTGAAAATCAGTGGTGCTTTAAACGTACTTAACTTTGGGCTATGACCTCGGTTATTAAAAGACTAACTTGTAGTGCAATCCTGTGCATGCCTACCCAATAAGTCTTGTTGAGTTCAGTGAGGTGTGTGCAACATTGCAGCCTTAGTTATTAAATAAATGTAATTTAGCAAGAACCTTAAAAGGGAGACACAAATCCTTGCAGGATCAGCATGTTACTAAGTTAAAATTCTCTGTGCAGGTTGACCATCACACAGAATAGCTATAAGGACAGTAAAAAGATGTGGGCCCCAGTCCAATACAGACTTGAAAATAGTGGGCTTACTCAGGGTTAGATTGTGACCTCAGAATTTTGGAAGCTTTCATTTCATTTGGAAGCTTAATATGAGGTGGTTATCATTCTCCCTCAAAAGGAAAATAATGAAATGCTATGAAGCGAATGATTCAGAGGCGGTTTCCACTATTGTAAGCCACCCTAGTATTCTATCAGTATTAATGCCCAGTGTCAATTTGTTACTTAAGTGTAGTGTATAAATTCAGTATCTAATGACATGCAATATTCTCTTACATCCCCCCCCCCTCCCAAATCTGTTGCATTTACCGTTTAATACAGTCATACCTCGGATAACACAATTTTCTTAGGGCTGATTTGTTACAGTGTTCAGTGATGAATCCAATAGCGCTATTTCACTTAGCGCTTGACTTTTGGGGAACATATCCCCTGTGCTATTCAAGGTATTGCGATAGCAATTTGATGTATTTTGATATATTGTATCTGTTCTAGGCTGTTGAATCTAAAACTGGAAGCAAATATAAAATGACTGAGAGCTCACTTCTGTAGTGGTATCTTTTGCCATAAAACAATAAATTACCTTGATATGTTGGCTAGGCAGTCTTCAATTCAGTTGTCTTTGTTTCTAAAGATATTCGTAGGAGAATTGAACTTATCCAGGATTTTGACATGCCTGCTGTTAGCATGAAAATCAAGGTGTCACGAGATGGGCAGTATGTTATGGCAACGGGTGAGTGTGCAAACAGCCTGGTCCCCTTAAACCTACGCTTGCTTTAAAGATTGGTTTGTAAATATATTGTCTCCAAATCCTATGACGGTAGAAACTCTTGCAAAATGATACGCTTACATCCATCGCTGACAACACTTAATGCATTCCATTCACCATGTGTAACATGGCAACTACCTTAGAATGTATGACAGAAAACTGGAGGTAGGGAGAAAGGTTTGGGAGATTTCAGAACCTAACTTTTCCCCGACCCTACTTGTCCTCCTGTCTCCCTGTGCTGAGCTGCTTCTTTTCCACTCAAAATCCCTGGTTTTTTACCTATAAAGGGGGGGGGGAAGGATATGTGTACTAGAAACACAAGCAGCCCTTTTTCCAGAGATTCCTCTGTTCAAACACACACAGCCCTATCCTGTGTAACTCTTGCACCGGTGTAACAGTAGATCCACCAGTGTAAGTGCACTTATGCCAGTGTAACTTGCCGTATGTCGATGAACACAGGACGACACCAGCGTAACCCCTCTCGGACGCCACACATGCGTAGTTCAGACGCAGGACAGATGCCAGCGCAACTCCGCTGGTGCAGGGAGCATTCTGGAGGCGTTTGGATACCCCCAGAATGCCCCCTGCGCCGGCGGAGTTGCGCTGGCGTCAGTCTTGCATCCGAACTGCGCGTGCACGGCGTTCGAGAGGGGTTATGCTGGTTTCCGGTTTCCGTCCATTGGCGTACGGCAAGTTACACTGGCATAAGTGCACTTACACCAGTGGATCAACAGTTACACCGGTGCAAGAGTTACACAGGATTGCGCTGTCAATGTAGGTACTGAACCAGGACTTGGCAGGGGCTTAGCTACTGTACTGCTTTGTCTGGTTACAGAAATTAGATTTTCTCAATAAGTTGAGTGATAATAAAGCCTAGAGCCATTTTTTTTAGTAAAAAAAGTTTGACAAAGAAATGATTTGACATTAGTAACATGCATTGCAAATTTGAGAATGTTAATCTAAAATGCTACAGACTATTTATAAACATTGGCTGGGATACAGAGAGCTTCTTGTGTGAGCAGAGGGCACTTCTCTTGCAAAGAAGGATGGCCTGATCGCCATCAGCATCCCCCTTCCAACTGCAACCCCCTCCATGCCACATCCCATACCATTCCAGATTGTCTACTGATCCTCAGGGGAAGTTTTTTCAGAGGGTGCCAAGGGCTGCAGTGGGACAGAGGAGATGGGTAAGCCCTGTTGCATTTGTAGAACTCTGTTTTTCTGGATCCAAGCCAATGTTCTTTAAAATGGGTGAAGACTAAGTAGCTTCCGCTATTATTTTAGGACCCACATACAGTGGACCCTTTCTATCCGCGGATTCGAGAGCCATAGATTTGTCCTGGATCCAAAATATTAAAAAAGGTAAAAAACCGCTTTTTAAAAACACCTTTTAGAAGCAGGCCACACCATTTTCAAGCTTCTTGAAGCTTAACGACCCAGTTCTGGGTCGCGTGAAGGCTCTTCCCCCCCCTCCCAGCCTTGTCCCAGAATGCATCTTGGTGCAAGGCTGGGAGGGGGGAAGAGCCTTCGCGCAACCCAGAAGTGGGTTGTTAAGCTTGCAGAAGCCCTGCAGAGGCTTGAAAACAGTGCAGTTTGCTTCTAAAAGGTAAAATCCCCCCCACCTGCGTTTTTACCTTTTTTTCCTCTTAACAGCGATTTTAACATGGACCCTGGTATCCACGGATCCTCTCTATCTGCAGGGGGAGGGTCCGGAACGGATCCCTGTGGATAACGAGGGCCAACTGTACTCCTATTCTCATTGATTAGCTTAAATATCTCTGATTTGGCATAAGACTGTATCCTTTTCTTTTTTGAGCAACCACTAATTTCTGAACCAGAAACTCTTTCAAATACTGAATATTATTTCCTTGAGATCCTAATGAATTGAATAGATTTGTTTGCTTACATAAGACATAATATTTTTTCAGGGACATATAAGCCAAGGATCCGATGTTTTGATACCTACCAGTTATCCATGAAGTTTGAACGATGTTTAGATGCTGAAGGTTAGTAAAACTAATAATGCTGGAAATGAACTTAAACTACAGAGTATTGCAGCACGTGAGAAAATGTTAGAATGGTGTCGGATGACCAGAATTTGTGTTGCTAACTGTGATCGAATTATTATCTCCACTTGGATACTTTTTTTTTTTTCTAGAACAGAAACCATTTTCCCTTCCTTTGGAAAGTATATTACTGTGGAAAATAGTAGAGCTACAATGTTTAGTTTATTCATTGATTAGATTGCCATGAAAGAGGACAACTCTTTGTGTTCAAAACACACATTGGCTCACACTAGCCAGCTTCTCTTACGGCAGGAGTTCCCAACCTGTGGTACAAGGGGTACGCGGACTGCAGGCCAGGGGTACACAATACGCTGCCCATTATCAGCTGCTGTGATCAGCAGCTAATAACGGGTAGTTGTAGCCTTTTTTTCCGGGTTGCGACGCAAGCAGGAGGATCTGCCCGCCCGCGCCGCAACCCTGAAAAAAGACTACAGCCCTGCCGATATCCCCGGTAGCTCCTCCTACCTGTTCTCCTGGGCGCCGTCATCTTGGATCTCGCGACATCTCACAAGATCCAAGATGGCGACACCAAATTCTCATGAGATATGGGCGCTGCTGTTAAAGTGTATTTAACCCAGAGGGAAAGGCTACAGTCCTGCCGAATCGGCAGGGCTGTAGCCTTTTTTTGGGGTTGCAGTGCGGGTGGGTGGATCCTTCTGCTGTAACCTTTCCCACTGTGTTGAGGCGTGAGCAGGAGGACCCGCCTGCCCGCGCTGCAACCCGGAAAAAAACACTTTAACAGGGGTACGGGGGGGCAGCCAGTCCGGGGGTAGCAGGACAACCGGAGGCCCACGTAGGGGGTACGCAGGCCTCCAAAGGTTGGGTACACCTATTTGCAGGGATAGCATTTGTATCTTTCTTAGTGGCCAAGTCAAAGGCAGGAAACCTGGAGGCAGCCCTTGAACCTCCCCTTGGCTGTGGTCAGGTGGGTGGCTTTGTCCAATCGACAGGCACAAGCAAAACCCATCCTGGTGCCAGTGTCTCCTGCCTGGCCCATTTTTCACCTAGGCCAGATAATGCATCCAAAAATAAGCCTTTCTGGTGGACGTGCAGGTTAATTGAGGTCACAGTGAAGAAGCTGCCTAAGCTGACTCATTGAAGCCAGCAGCACTGTGCTAAACATGCACAGAAAGACCTGTTTATTGGGGTAAAGAGTCCCCATTCACCATAGGTCCTTGTACTGGAAGGGAGTGGTGTGGGGACAGACGGACGGACCTGGCCTTTCTGTTGCCTTCCTGCTGTAGTGGGAGGATGAGCACATGGATTGTTCACAACCCTCCTCCTTGGCTTTCAGAGCTGGATGAGGCCGGGGTCCAAAACAGCTTTGCAATGCTTGTTCACACAGTACTGCAGGCATAGGACTGTGCTAATGTCAGTGCCCTTCTTGGTACTCTCCCTATCTTTGGCTTTAAGATCAGAAGGTAGACAGTCTTACAGCACAATCCTATCCTATCCAGCACAATCCTATCTGGGCCGATCATGATCTCAAGCTGGCGTAAGTCCAAGGAGGCCATGTAATGGCTGCGCCAGCCTGGAAACGGAACGGGCATGCGGCAGCCACCATCCCCACCTCCTCCTGGGCCAGTTCCGCCAACCACTGCCCTCCCTCGCCGTCCGGCCCACACCTGCTCCCGCCGGCAGGAGCCTTACCTTCCTCCGGTGGTGGCTGGGTTGATCTGGCGGTGAAGGGCTGCTAGCCTCTGCGCTGGCGGCCTTTACTCTAAAGTAGTCACAAACGTGCTTTACGGCATGTTTGTGACACTTTCGAATGACAGAGCACGCATTCCGCCATTCAAAACTTACAGTGGATTGCGCCGTTATTCTGTGAGGAAGCGTGAGGTGATGGATTTACAATGTTGTTTAAAGTTGTCTGTTTTACTGACACCTAATTTAGGAGCTGTGTTTTTTTTCCCTCCCCAGTGGTTACATTTGATATCTTATCAGATGACTACTCAAAGGTATGTCTTTTGACTTGCAGGAGAAATTGTAAGTGTTGTGTTTTATAATTGTTAGAAGGAATTAGATGATCTTAACTGTGCTCTTTAATTATTAAAAACAAAACCACATACACGCAAACAAACCTGAACGGAAAGGTTTATTTAGTGTATGTTATATTTAATGCCTTGCTTATTTCTTGAAAAACTAGAATTTGTGGTATATTTTAAACAAAAAGTGATGCTCCATAGTGCAGATGTGGAGCTGGTGCTGGAAGACAGACGACGGCTTGCCTGAGGCCAGTGGTTTTGTGGCTGTGGTGGGGGTTGAACTGGTCATTGCTTGTGCTCTCACCACCATGCTAATTTGCAATAAGAAAGGGCCACTGTTGATTGCATGTAGGTTTAACATCACTGAATAAAACTGTCAGAAATGTATATTTTGTACTGACTTGTAAAAGTTGGAGTGAAGTTTCTTTGGAGGTCTTCCAAAATAGCTTTTTTTGGTCCACTTCTGTCTGTCTCGGTCGGTCTGTCGGTCGTTCGGTCTGCACCCGATTATATATTTATAAAGGAATGTACATTTCTTTTATTGTAGCATGAATATTCTCATGATCAGACATATTGCAAAAAAGAGGTAGAGATTTTTATGGGTTTAAAAGATCATGTAAAAATTTTTTATAATATCAAACAAGTAAGAGGAATTCCAGTTTAAAATATATAAAATCCAGTTTTTATATATTTTTATATATTTTAAACTAGAATTCCTCTTACTTGTTTGATATTATAAAAATTTTTTACATGATCTTTTAAACCCATAAAAATCTCTACCTCTTTTTTGCATTTCTTTTATTTTTATATAGTGTGCATTTCTTTATAAATATATAATGGGGTGTGATTTGATTTCAGTACACACATTTGTTTAAATTATGCCTCTAAAATAACTTACCATTTTTAGAGTTTAAATGGGGGCAATCATCCCCCTCCTCCAAACCTCAGTTTTACTCTTTATTTTTCAGATAGTTTTCTTGCAGTGCGACAGATATGTGGAATTTCACTCACAACATGGCCGTTATTACAGGACAAGGATACCGAAGTTTGGTAGAGATTTCTCTTATCATTATCCATCATGTGACCTGTATTTTGTAGGAGCAAGGTATTATTTTTGTGCTGAGGTTTATTTAATTGTGCCTTCATTTTTATTTGAAGCTTATGGTGAATATCCTGCAAAAAAACATTTTATTCAGTTCATGATATATTTAAAAAGCTCTCTGAATGAAGAGATAACATACACTTTGTAGGAAAATCTGGGCAGTTCTTTCCCAAGTCAGCTTGATATAGGAAATACAGTAAAAGGTGTGTCACTATCCGGTACTTGGTTAAGCAGCAATGTTGGTTAACTGGAATCTCCCCCCGCTGCCTCGGGTGGGCAGAGATGCCAGAAGTGTGCTGTTTAATGAAGCTTTGTTAAGCAGGTCCCCCAGTGCCCACCATCACTTGCCTGACAGTGATGGGTTCTAGAAACATATCCATCATGCTCCTGTGGTAGCACTTTGCGGGGAAGATTAGTAGTTATTTTATTTTATTTATTATTTTTCACATTTTTATACCGCCCTTCCTCCAAGGAGCTCAGAGTGGTGTACATATTTCCTCCCCTCCTTTTTGTCCTCACAATAACCCGGTTAGGTTGGTGGGGCTGAGAGATAGTGACTGGCCCAAGGTCACCCAGGAAGCTTCGTGGCTGAGCAGGGATTTGAACATGGATCTTCCAGGTCCATGTTCCAGGGAAGTCCGACTTCCAGGGAAGTCCGACTCCCAAACCACTACACCATCCTGTAGTTATTCTTCATACAGACGTTGTGTGTTTTTGTACTTAATCAAATGGCTCGTTAATCATGAGGGAAATAAGTATAGATTTTTCTTGTTGTTCTAGCTCTGAAGTGTACCGGTTAAATCTAGAACAAGGAAGGTACCTGAATTCCTTACAGACAGATGCTTCGTAAGTATCTGCAGTTTATTAGAGATACCTCTTTCTTCCAGCAGGTGGAGACAAATTGCTGTTTTTGTGGTCATTTAAGATCTATACAGTGTAGTGAACCATGCAGATGTATTTCAAATTGTATTATAAATTGGTGGTGTTTGTTCTGGTTTTTATATGTTAAGATTATAATCCAACAAAAATTCTCATGCTTCACACTTAAGGTTGGTCTGTCAAGAAAAGGCCTTGAAAATTTTTTAAGGAGGAAATGAGCATACAGTGTGGAATGGGTAGAATTGGTAGACCAGCATCTCTTTTATGACGAGGAGTTCTTTATGTGATGCCTATTTTACATCAGATTCAAAGCATAACGATCAACGTGTTCACTACTTTGAGATATTTTACTTAATCCTAATAAATATATTACCCTATTTTTTTGGGGGGGGGAATTGTCTAATTGACTTATTGACACTACCTATTGATTTGACACTACCTATTGATTTTTGTGTAAAAAGAACCAAGGAAAAGTACTTGTTGAATTATATTCCCTCTTCCTGACATATAAGATTGAATTGATTTTTCACAGATTTCACAGGCTTATTTCTTGTTATAGTTTATCCCCATCAGTCATTTGGCTTGTTTTTCTTTTTTCAGAGAAAATCATGTATGTGACATAAATTCTGCACATGGCTTATTTGCAACAGGGACAGTTGAGGTAAATGTTTCTCCTTCCTGAGAAAACTGTGCAATGTGTTCTTAATTTTTTTGCACTCAAATTCTAAAAAGAATCGAAATATGGATTCCTTTCAAAACATGGATCCCTTTACTACATAAACCGCCTTTGTGAGCCATGGGCTCTTTCCCTCTTCTTTTGTGCATGAGAGGAAAAGGAACACTTTTCTTTGAAGTAAATCGCAGTTCTGATTACACCAGAACTTGGGAGCTCCGGTTTACTTCATGTCATAGTTAGGGAAACAAAACCAGATTCAAACAGGGAAGAAATCGAGATTTGAAACCAGACTGCAATTTGAAGTAAGCCAGAATTCCCAAATTTAAACACAAAACAAAACTGTGGGTTACTTCAAATGAAAGCAAAAGTTTCCCCACACCTTCTGCACACAAAAGTGGAGCTTGCAAACCTGGTCTCAGCCAGGCTGTAGTGGAATATATACAGTATTTGCCTTCCAATTACTAAATTTTAGAAAATCAATTCTGCAGAAGAATTTTATGAGACGAATAATGCAAACTATGTTTTGTATCTCGGGTTGGATGTTGAGATGTTTCATGTCAATAGAAGAAAATAAATTGTTTCATGTGAGGTCAAAAGAGTAGGTTGGTCTTCCCAATCAACAAGGCTCTGTGGGGGTGCTCTGAATAGCAACTGGGGTTGCAGGTCTGTTGTTGGGTCATGAAGAAAAAAGGAGAGGAAACTAGATCCACTTCTGCCATGCTGTGGTACAATTGCAGCATGAAATGTTGGCATTCCTGTTTCAGCAGATATCGGGCTGCTGGGAGAAAAGAGCCCACCCACAATATGTGGCATAATTGCAGCATCCTCGGGGTAGGACCATGGTGTTGTCAGCCTGGATTCCTGATCAGCAACTTAAACCGTGGCTCCTGATAAAAAGAATTAGCTTGAGCAATAGTTGAGGAGCCAGCAACTTTGGCTCTTCCCATTGACTCACAGCAAGGCGTTGTTGCCATTCAGTTGCTTAACATGCAGCATTGAGCAGGGGTCGAGTGACAGCCAAAGCCACTGAATTCCTCCTGCCCTGGGTGACTCTTGGGAAACGCGCATTAAGAAGGTCAATATTGGGTCCTTTTTAAATGCAGAAGAAAATTGAAACGCATGATTTTAATATCCCATTGGAAGCTCTTAAGTGACTTCAGCAAAAAGTGGATCAGCTTATAGATGGTGAAGGTGCTAAATGATGTGAGAGCAGTGACTTGTGCATGTCTTTGTTCCTCAGGGCAAAGTGGAATGCTGGGATCCTCGAACAAGAAACAGAGTTGGCGTGTTGGATTGTGCTTTAAGCAGCGTGACAGCTGATAGGGAGTATGGGGTGTTTCTTTTTTATTTGCTCTTAACATTGTTAATAAACATTCTCTGCATAATATTTTTTGACCAAATGCTTTAATTCTGATTCTTGCCATAGATTGCTACATGTCAGCTTCAATTTGTACTTGGTTATCAATACGGTAGTTAACTTGTAACGAGAGTGATGTTGCTGTTTAAATTCTTTCAGGATAGAGGGTCTGCCATCTATTTCAGCCCTGAAATTTGATGGAACTTTGAACATGGCAGTTGGAACGTCCACGGGGCAGGTAGCTATCCTGTCAACTCAGTTTTCTGCAGGCTTACATTAATAGTGCAGTCCTGTGTGTGTGTGTTCTAAGTTCCGTTAAGTTCAATGAGACTTATTCCCAGGTAAGTGTGCATAGGATTGCAGCTTAACAGCGCAATCCCGAGACTTAACAGCGCAATCCCTAGTGTGTTGCAAATATGCCACAAAGCACGTTTTTGGCACCCGGTGAGTAGGCGGTGCTGGCGCCAAGGCCGGCACTGCTCTACCCGCCCCAGAACCAGTGGAGGTTCCTCGCCGGGTGGCAGTGGAGCGAGGGAGGGAGGAACAGGGTGTTCTGGGAGGGGGAATTGGTCAGCTGGGCTTGGGAAGGGGGAGGAATTGGTGGCAGCAGCTCCGCTGAAATCCTATCCCTCTTCCTGGGCCTGCTCACCGGCGTTACACGGCCCACTTGAATGTGTGGCAGCAAAATAGCTGGCACACATTCGAGTAGACCAGAGGCTGGGGGTACGCGAGATGCTTTTTCGCGTACCCCCGCATAACCCCTAAGGGTGCGCGAACCAGAGAAAAAGTGCTTTTTCGGCCATGCGGCGTGGCCAAGCTGGTCCTCCGGCTTGCGCTGCAAGCCGAAGAGACAGGCTTCAGCCCTGCCAGGCTGTCCGCAAGCAAGAGGACACGCTCGGCCGTGCCGCATGGCCGAAATCGTCCCCGGTAGCAATCCCTTACCTTAGCTTGCAGCTGCTGCCATTTTAGATCTCCCAAGGTCTCGCGAGATCCAAGATCGCGGCATGAGATTTGGGAGCCGGGATCTTGGATCTCACGAGACTTCAGGATCCAACATGGGGGCGGCTGCAAGCTAAGGTAAGGGAGAGCTACCGGGGACGATTCCGGCCATGCGGTGCTTCCGGAGGACCCGCTCGGAAGCGCCGCATGGCCAGAAAAAGGTAAGGGACAGCAACGGGGGACGATTCCGGCCATGCGGCGCTTCCGAAGGACCCACTCGGAAGCGCCGCATGGCCAGAAAACGGTAAGGGACAGCAACGGGGGACAATTCCGTCCATGTGGTGCTTCCAAGCGGGCTTGAGGGGAATCGGGGGGTGCTTGGGGGGGAGGTAGGACAGGGGGTACGCGGGAGGGAAAAGGTTGACTGACGCTGGAGTAGACCCATTGTGGCGGCTGGGGATCAACTTGGGGAAAGGGGACGAACATCCCCTTCCCCTGAGAAGTGCTCCAGTCGTGCCAGTGCTGGGTCCCATCTGGATTGGATGCAGTGCAGGCTCTATGCCTGCGCTGCAGCCTAGCTAACCAGGATTGGACTGTAAGTCATCTTCCTGATGTTAATAGCTAATGAGCAAGACTGTGGCCCAATTTAGACACCGTGCAAAACCATGGTTTAATCCTTGTCCTGCATGACATCCCTGAGCCTCAGCCCCCAGCACTCAAGGGGAGGAAGCTTTCTACTTCCTTTCTAGTTTACAAGAAGTCAGTATTTGCCTTGGGGCCTGAACCTGGCAAATACTGGCTTGCCTAATCAGAGTGTGAAGAAAAACCAGGATATGAAACTGGGATTCTGTGGAATGTAGTAAATTAATTAATTTCTAATTGAATGTGGATGTGAACACAGTAGCTGTTGCTGTGCAAAGGAGGTTACAGTTTCAAAGAAAAAAGAAAATCTTTGATGCACTCTTTTTCTTCAGGGGTTTAGTTCATTTGTTGCACGCCCAATTTGAATAATGCTTTATTACTTCTTCTGCGCTCTTGTCACACTGGTTCCCCCAGAGAGAACTGATTGGGTGGAAAGCTACAGGGAATATTATCTTGATGCATATGATGCATGCAGGGGATAATTGCTTTATTTCCTCAAGTTTTTCAGGGTGAATAAACAACTTACAGTGGTTGAGTATTGGTGGATGAAATGAGAACATATTGGTATGAGGCTGGTCTGCCAAGCTTGCAGCCTGATAGTCATATATTGCAGATCACAAGGAACCTGACTCCCCCCCCCCCCCCCCCGTCCTTGCAACCATTGGACATAAATTGTCAAGCACTTGATGAGATCAAGGTTTGGCAGATTCAGAGACTGAATCTTAGGACGGCTTTTCCGGTTTGCTCAGCAATAGATCTTATACCTTTTTGCATTTTTATAGATTTCAGTGCTTAAAGTACATGTATAATGCTTACAGAAAAAAATGCACTCTCTGCTCCGCAACTGCAAAATTCTCTCCATTTATGAGGGATTAGTTTCAAGTATGATCTTTTACAGGTGACATAATTAAATTGAGTCTGCTTGAATGTTTAACACAAACTTAATTCTCTTCTTGCTATCAGGTTTTGTTATATGATCTCAGATCGAGCAATCCGTTAATAGTGAAGGATCACCAATATGGCCTACCTATCAAATCGATCCAGTTCCACAGTTCTTTAGATTTAGTTATTTCTGCTGACTCACGAATCATAAAACTATGGAACAAGGATACGGTAAGTCTTGTATTGATTTTGTCTCTTCCTAAGTTCACCTAAACACTACAGTTTGCTCTTAACGTTGCATTTCAGTAAGGGAAATATGTGTGAGTGCATTTGTTTGAGACATAAAATAGCAAAATTAATCAAACTATTTCTGTCCTTTGGTAAAATCACCTATGAAGATACATAGGTGCTTCTGGCTTTTCATTGACATAATCATAGACTCATCAAGTCATTAGAGGAGATTTGAACATATATAATTGTGCAAGAACTAATGTAGAAAGCCACAATTCCGATATCCTTATAATCCTAAAACGGTCCATTTCTGGGCCAAGTTATACAAAACACAAAAAACGCAATCAATAATGGCAATGATGAGTTGACATGCAAAATCATAGCTCTAGGATCTGGTACAGTCTTCTTCTCTTTCTCCACCACTTCTGCTCTCCCTGATTATAAGCTGTAAGTATCCTACTGCATCTCATGATGGTATTTATCTGCTGACAGAGATTTTTATACCTGTGATCGAAAGGTCGGCAGTTCGATTCCCGCGACGGGGTGAGCGCTCGTTGCTTGGCCAGCTCCTGCCAACCTAGCAGTTCCAAAGCATGTCAATGCGAGTAGATAAATAGGTACCGCTTGCGGGAAGGTAAATAGTGCTCCGTGTTCCAGCTGCATGCTACGCGGTGCGGCAAGGAGAGTCATGCCGGCCACATGACCACGGAGGCGTCTTCGGACAACGCTGGCTCTTCGGCTTTGAAATGGGGATGAGCACCACACCCTAGAGTCGGACACGACTGGACTTAATTGTCAGGGGTCACCTTTACCTTAATGTCCACAGAAGTATAGGCGGGCACCAGCAGTTGAGGACATATGCCCTTCTTGGGGGGGTTTACCCTCACTGTTAAGATGTTGTTGTTATTTAATTTTGTTAATTAGATTTATAATAGATACAGGGCCCCCCCCCCAGTACCCATGGGGGATCCATTCCACCACCCCCACGGGTACCAGAGAACTGCGGAAGGGGCAAACGCCCCCTCTGCACACACACCCCCGCATGCCCCACTGGCCATTCTTTTACATTAATTAACTGTTCTGTGTCCTCCTTTAAACAAACACTATGAGCAGCAGCGTGCTGCTTATAGCACAGACACCGGCTGAGTGCTAGAGAAGCTCAGCCGAAGAACAGGAAGCAGTTTCGGTTTCTGCTTCTGTTCTTTGGCTGAGCTTATCTAGCACTCAGCTGGCGTCTGTGCTAAAAGCAGCATGCTGCTGCTTATAGTGTCTGTTTAAAGGAAGACACAGAGCAACTAATTAAGGTAAAAGAATGGCCGATGGGGCAAGCGGGGTGCTTCCCGCTATTCGCAGATAAGTGAATCCGCGGATAGCGGATCCATGGATAGTGGGGCCCCTCTGTACGTCTAAACCATTATTATCTTAGGAAGTGTGCTACGGTAGATACTCTCAATCATGCCTCTTAGCCTTCATCCACAACTAAATCAAAGGCTTAAGTGTGTATACCTGCCTTCACTTGCACTCATCCCTTGTTGTCCTGACTTCCCTCTCCCCTCTACTTCCACCATTTTGTTTGTAAGCTTCTGGGGCAAGAGCTTGTTTCCTTTTCTTTGCTTAGTCAGTTGAGTACTGCATACATGATGGTGCTACATACCAAAGCAAAAGGAAGCTGAAGTCTTTCATACCTAGGTATATGTGTGTGGGAAAAGATGGTAGCATTTTTGTTGTGTGGTCACTGATACTGCTCATAACAGTGCTGCTTGCTTCTGGCTCTTTCTAAGGCATTTAGGGGGCAAAAGGGCTCTTATGGTGCAATTCTGTACATGTTTACTCAGTAGTAAGTCATTGTATTCAGTGAGGTTTGCTCTCGGGTAAGTGTGTATAGAATTGCCGCCTCAGAAGTTCTAATTAGTGACTCAGTTCCTGCACCTTCTAGCATTTCCAAAATATAGATATACATTTATGAGGTGCTTTTGCACTTTTCAGCGCTAGATATTTTGTACCTCTGCTCCCCAAAACCTGAACTTCACAACCTCTTAGAACTCATACTGACATGATTAGCTTTGTTCATTCTCTTTTAAAACCCTCACTTGCTTGTTGTTTTGTTAGTTACTGATTTTTACACTACCCCTGCCTTGACCCACTTTTCTGGACCCTTGGTGTTCTCTCAAGCAGAGTTATACACGTAGTCCCATGTGCTTATACACACTGAAATCAGTGGGCTTGAGTGTGCTTAACTCTGTTGGATTCAGAGGGGTAGGATGGGATGTGGGGGGCGGACCACCCCTGGGCAGTGGGGGGACGACATCAAACCGGTGGCGGCGATCCAGGCGGTGGAACGGCTTGGAGGAGCCTTCAGAAGCCTCCGAGCTGCGTTTGTGTTGGTCCCCGCCCTCCCGCCCAGCCCCCAAGGGACGTTGGGCTCCGGCTGACGTCACTGGGGGCAGGGTGAGTGACATCAGCGTCATGAGGGGGGTAGCTGGCACGACGCCAGCTATGCTGCTGGTTGGATTGTAGTTATTGTGCAATAAGATGAATAATCCCCCCCCCCCCCCAGTTGACTTGTAACTGAGATTGTACCTGCAGGAAAATTTTAGATTAGCTCCTGGCACGTCAACAGGAGAGCTGGTTTTGCCTCAAGGCGGATTCAGTTCCTACTTCTTGTAAGTTGTGCATTCCCACTGGTTCCACCTTCTCTGATACTACTTCCTGACTCTCTCTGACTGGGGATCAATGGAAAAGGGAGAGGCTGTGTGGGGTGGAGAACGGCTTTGACACTATAGATTTGCCTGCAGCTGGGGAGCATCGGATTCTTTGTTTTCAAAGCGTGGAGGTGGGGGAAACCCCTTCCTTTTAGTTAATTACCTTGGAAGGCAGCAGCGGTGGGTGGAGCAGCAAAATTAAACAGGGAGGGAAAGGAAGTACCCAGGAGGGAGGTGATGCTGTTAAGGAAGCAAATGAAAAAGGGAGGAGTCAATAGAAAAGCATGTTTTCCCATGTTTAGTCTTTTGGAGACACATATGCTTATATTGCAGTTCTGCAGGGCAGTGCCTGGAGACAATTTTTGTTACTGGCTGAGTGCTTGAGTATCTCCAGAGTCTATCTTAGTTGTCCACCTTTGGTGAGACAGGGTTGTTGCCACAATATCCAGTTGCTCTTGCTTCCTTAACTGAACTACAGTGGGACCTCACTATCCGCGGGGGATCCATTCCAGACTCCCCATGGATAGCGAGTTTCGCGTATGCTGGGGTCCACCGAAAAAAGCCTTTAAAAAGAAAAAAGCCCCAAAATTGCTGTTTTACCTTTAACCCCTTTGTTCTTACCTTTTTGCTGCCAACCGCTCCGTTTTTCAGGGCTCTAGAGCGAAATCGTGCTCCTCCAGCCCCTTCCTGGTTGCTCAATTTCCCCCCTCCCTTCCCCAGGCTTCCCCAGTGCATTCTGGAGCGACCTTGGGAAAGGGAGGGGGGAAGTTGAGTGACCAGGAAGGGGCTGTAGCAGTGTGATTTCGCTCTCTACAGCCCTGAAAATGGAGCGATTTTGCTTTTTAAAGGTAAAACAGCGATTTTGGGGCTTTTTTCTTTTTCTTTTTAAAGGCTTTTTTCAGCGGACCTTTGCAGATCCAGGGACCCGCATTCAGTGGCGATCCTAGCCCCAGAACAGGGTGGGTCCCCAAAGTAATTAGCATAATTACTAATTAACATAATTATGCTAATTACTTTCTTTTTTTGTTTGTTTTTTTCCGTTTTTTCCCCCGTTTTTTTTCGGCTTTTTAAAAAGGTTTTTTAGGGTAACGGGGCCTCCAGCGGGTTTTTTAGGGGTAACGGGGCTTCTAGGTCTATGTGTTTGCTTTGCTGCACTTATCTTTTGTATCTAGGGCCTCCCGACGATCTCTCCAGCGACGATCTCGCTCCTCTGCTGCCGCTCTGCTAGCGCGAACTCTGTAAGCCTAAGTGTTACAGAGTTCACGCATGCGCAAAGCAAACAGCCATCACGCATGCGTGAACTCTGTGATGGCTGTTTGCTTTGCGCAGAGCGGCAGCAGAGGAGCGAGATCGTCGCTGGAGAGATCGTCGGGAGGCCCTAGATACAAAAGATAAGTGCAGCAAAGCAAACACATAGACCTAGAATCCCCGTTACACCTAAAAAACCTTTTTAAAAAGCGAAAAAAACCCCGGAAAACATCAAAAACAAAACCGAAACCTAGGATGTCTCCCGCCCCCCCGCACCACCTCCCGCCCTTGCGCCCTGGGGCCCACCGCCCCCCGGCCCCACATCAGCCGACCCCCCTGCCCGCATTGAGTCAAATCTGTGGATCCCGAACCTGTGAATAAAAAGGGTCCACTGTATTATTAAGGGGCGGGGACAGCATGGTGGCGGCGGCGATCTGGGGGAAAACTTCGCGAAAACCCAGAAGTACCCGAAGATCACCGTTTTGCGGCGATCCGAAGATTGGGGAGGCCTGCAGAGGGTCACGCAGGCCTCCCTGAAGCTCCCCCAAGCCCCAGTTAGTACAGCGGTGGCGGTTTTGGCAGCGGCGGTGGAGATCCCCCAGATCACCGCCACTGCTGTCCCCACCCCCGCAAACACTCAAAGTTTGAGAACCGCTGCCCTGTGGCTTGTGCCCCACTTGGCCATGCTTTAGCAGTTCAGTTCGAATAAGGCGAAGAGTTGTTGTTTCATGGAAAGGAGAAAATGAGGAGAGTAATTGTCAAAAGCAAATGAGAGGATATGCAGCATGTTGCTCTCTTCAAAGCACTTTCCCTCCCCACCCCTCCTAATTTAGGGCTGGTTCTGACCTCACATCTTTTTCCTCCATGTGAGTCCTTTGGGCTTATTCCTCTGGAGAAATAAATGTGGAAAATGTTGTACTGGAATGGAAAATCCACATACTTCCTCGGAAAGAAAAGGGGGGGGGATCCATTGCAGCCCTTTAAAAGTTCAGCAAGGCCATATCCATGCACAGCATGAAAAAGTATCGCTCAGTTTTTGTTCCAGCCTGCAGGATGAGCCCTGTCATGCAGGTCTCTGGTGATCATAGGGGAGAGGGGAAGCTATTTTTGCCAGGAACTCCTTTTCTTCCCCAGATCTGCCCCTATCCCAGGACCAAAATGTCTGCCACCACGAAGACAAAGCTTGGCAGAGAGAGACCATCCTCAAAAGTCTCCTTCAAAAGTCCCTCGTTCTGTGGTTAATTCCCCACATATCTGTGCTGTAGCACTTAACCCAGAATTCAGGACAACTCGCGCAAGGCTCCAACTTGAGTTCAACTAACCACAGAGAAATAAGGGTGTTGGCAATGCCTAGGTGTGGATCTTAGCAAAAAACCACAAGCAGACAATTACAGGCAAACTTAAAGGCAAAATAATTCCTTCTAATGCACATAATCTCACAGTTCCGTCTCTGTACTTGCATCCAAGGTCAGCCTAAAGAGTCCATCACACCTCTGATCTCCAGGAGGTGGGTGAGAGCTTAGCAGTACACAGCTGTGGTCTGGGAAAGCTAAGCCAGAACATGCCTAAGTGTCCTTGGGCTTGAACTTTAGAAACCTAGATTCATTGATGTCATTGGTCCATCCTGCTGAATGCTTTCTGACTGCCTGGGCATCCCTACCTACTCTCCTACCTGGTCAGGTGGACTTGAATGCCTGATCAGCTGGCACATGTCAGCCCCAATAGGTGGGTGTCTCAGGGCTGCTGTTCTTGGTGGACTCGGATGGTGAAGCTGTTTTGTGGACTGCTCAATCTGTTTGCTTGGCCATGTGGTGCTGATTTCAAAGTGTCTCAGGGAAGCCGTTTTCCTATTGAACAGTATGCTGGTGAACATTAAACTTTTCTTAAGGGAAATATGGGGGGGGGGAAGGGAGAAGAAAGGAACAAGAGGAGCTTAGTCATCCCAGGATCCCTTTGCATTATCCTGGTAACATCTGCACCGTGTTTAGCTGTTATGGCAGCGTAATCTAAACTGCACCTCTTCTTAAAGCGAGACTCACTTACACGGGAGCAGATAGGAGTTGGAGGGGGGTGCAACTGACTGTTTTTATTTGCGCAAATTGGAGAGAAGAGTAGGAAAAACATTGCAGGCATTCTGTGCTATACCAAATGAGAATTGTGTTAAGGCTCCTGCATGGGCATGCCTGGAGAGAAGACAAGCATGTTTGGGAAGTATACCTGACTGGGCCAGTGTGGGGTAGCAGTTGGACTTAGGCCAGGGAGACCCAGGTTCAAATTCCTGTCCGTCCACAAAGCTTGCTGGGAGATCTGCAATCAGTCACAGTCTCTCAGCCTAACCTATCTCACAGGGTTGTTGCCAGAGTCAAGGGATCAATGGCCATGCAAGCTGCTTTGCATTGTCCAGGAGGAAGAGTTGGATAAAAATGTGACTTTGAATACCTCCTGAGTATCATCTCCTTGTATGAAGGAGGAAGTATGATTGCAGAAGATTGAGATGCCAGAAAGCTTTTGTGGCAACACAGCAGCTAGACATGGGTTCTGAAAGAAACAACAATAGAATATGTAGGCCCAAAGGGAGGCACCTCTCTTATGTTTAACCCATTGACTAACAGCGCAATCCGACTTAACTTTTGTGCCGGTGTAACCAGCAGCGCAGTGAGAACAGGAGGCCCCAGAACGGAAAAGGAATTCAAATCCCCTTCGAATTCCTCTTTTGGAGGGGATTTGAATCCCTTTTCCATTCTGGGGCCTCCTGTTCTCGCTGTGCCGCTGGTTACATCAGCACAAAAGTTAAGTCGGATTGCGCTGTAAATGTTCCATATGAGCAATATTACAGTCTTGTTTCTTTTTTTCTGCTTAACAGAAGTCTCAATTTCAGGATATAATAAGGAATAGTTAACAGTCAGGTTACTTGTCAGGTTGGAAATTTCTACTAACACAGGTTTTGTGAAATGCAGGAGGAACTAGCCAGTTCCCCTTTCCTCTTCTTCCGCTCGTTTCAGGCCTCCCAACATGTATCCCCTTCCCTACCCAAGGCCCTCTTTACCCTCCAGTTGTTAAACTGAATCACCTCTAAATCTTTCCTAATTTCTTCTAGCTAAATTCAGTGTTTGTGAAAAAGTTTGGATCACATCTAAGTTTTTTATTTCTTGTATGGCTTATGGGGATAAAAACTAGAGTGCAGAAGATGGATTCCACTTGCAGTTAAAATGTTTGGAAATAAAATGGTTAATGCAGATACTTAGAAAGATGGAGCAGAAGAAGCGATGAGAAGAGGGATTTTGGGGTGGGATGGAAGAGAAGTGTGCCTTTTTTTTTTCCTTTTGAACTATTTTTTTAATGTGCAAATTTGTACAGATCTACTTAATCAACCAAACTCGTATGACCATAGAATGACACTAGACAACAAATTTTTAACAAAGGTCATGCCCCCAAGTTTAAACTAGTCATTTCTTACAGATTTTGAGGTGCTGAACACGAATATGACAATGCAAAATTGGCTACAGTATGTGTAAGATCCGTAATAGATAGTTCATAGACATGTATTGGGTAAATGGCATAAAAGGGTGTGTTTCCGTAGCTGCACCAGAGGTAGGTATAAATTTGCCCAGGTAAGGACAAATAGGCAGGTAGCCAACTGCAACAGAAAATAGACCAAACTAGGAACTGTGTCCCAGGGTTCCAGCATCATTTACTTGAGATTCACTTAGCTGGAATTGTTTTTCAGTGGAATGAGAGAGTCTGTCATATACAGTCAATTCCTGGTATCCTCGCACTCTGTTCCCACGGATTTGCTTATCCACGGGAATGAAGATTGTGACTTACCTCACATCATTCACAGTCTGTTCTCACCTATTCGGGGCCATTCTGAAGCGATCCCAGCATCTACAGAGGCCATTTTGACTCTCGCGGTGTCCATTTTAAAGATATCCGGGCCATTCTAAAGGCATCCATGGCCATTCTGAAAGTATTCGTGCCAATCTGATTTTCCCCCTAATCCCATCGATTCCATAGGAACAGTGATTCCGTACCTGCAGATTTGGTATCCACTGGGTTTTCCTGGAACCTAACCCCCACGGATACTGAGAATTGACTTGCATATCAGATAATCTACTTGACTAGGCAAAATATGTCATGGGCTTCAGGTAGCTCAGAGCTGGATACTGAAAATGTTTCTTTTCAGGGCAAATGCATCAAATGTGTGATGGTGGCCTTAAATTTCAGTAAATTTAAATCATTTCTAGCAGTCTGGGGAAGGATTGTGTATGACCATGGTAGTATTTTTTGTTTGTTTGTATAGATTGCACACAATGAACTATAGGTTGTATCCTAACTTCCTCTTCTGTGTACAGAAGGCACTTCTGATCCAAAAAGATTGCCCTGCAACCTCAGCACTAGTCTTTGCATCCCATAGAATCCTGCTCTGGAAAGTCCCCTGAGCTTTTTGAGAGGTGCACAGGGCTCTTGGGGGAAGGAGGGGTCAAGGAAGTTTACTTCCGCATATGCCCCTTAGGATATAACCCCCTGCAGCTAAGTTACGGTACTAATGAGAGAATTGGAAAGAACCATAGCAAAGTGCCTAGAGGGGATCCTCATTTGGAGAATCCTGGTCTATAGCATAGAATTATTATGAAGAATATTTATATACCACTTTTCAACAGGAGTAGTTCACAAAGCGGTTTACGTAGTCAAATCAATAAATGGTTCCCTGTCCCCAAAGGGCTCACAATTTTAAAAAAAAAATTCAGAAGAGACACCAGCAGCAGCCACTGGAAAAAACGCCATGCTGGGGTGAAGAGGGACGTTTTACATTTCCCCCTGCTAAAAGTAAGAGGACACCACTTTTTAAACGTGTATTGACCAGTGGCGTAGGAATGGGAGTGTGTCTCTTTTCCCAGAGGTGTCTCTGGGTGTCACCTTTCAAAAGGTGTCTCTTTTCCCAGTATTTGACTCGTTTTCAACCATGGCTATGATTTATTGCCTAACTATGTTGCAGGTTGATTTATTGAACTTATTCTCTCTGTGTTAACTTCTAAAAGAACAATTTTCAATCATCTTGTTGCATATTCCTTTTATTTCAGGGGAAAATATTCACTTCCATGGAGCCTGAACATGATATTAATGATGTTTGCCTATATCCTAATTCAGGTATGTAGAAAATACTTTGCCAGTTATGTGTTCACCAAGAAATTCCTTGGAATGGGATACACTGGACTCGTAGATTTCCTATTTGGAGGTGTTTTTATTGTGATCTCCACTGTTATGAGGGTTGCTATGGTTTCTTGAGAGTACATTAAAGAAATGATACAGTTCGAATCCGTGAGACGGCTCCTGCCAACCTAGCAGTTCGAAAGCAAGAAATTGCAAGTACATTAATATGTACCGCGTCAGCGGGACGGTAACAGCGTTCCATGCGCCTCGGTGTTGAGTCATGCCGGCCACATGACCATGGAAACGTCTTCGGACAGCGCTGGCTCTTTGGCTTTGAAACGGAGATGAGCACCGCTCCCTAGAGTCGGACACGACTGGACTTAATTGTCAAGGGATACCTTTACCTTTTACCTAAAGGTTGAGATATCTTCAGATTTTTCAGGCACTTGAACCAAAATAAGAATTATACTAGGGTTGGGGGCTCGTGTTGCCCAACTCACCCGCGAGTCCAACTGATGTCGCACCAGTGACTCGACTCAGACTCGGCAGCTGCGAGCAGCTAGCCCAACTCAAGCCTTGGCCCTCTTATGACTGAGGCGCAATTCAAGTCGCCAGGGGGTGATAGGGAGATTAGAAAAGTTTTTTTAAAAAACCTTCTTTTCACCTTTGGACACCTTTGTGCACCAAACCACTGTGTTCTTGCTTTTACAAAGTGAAATTATTCACGCTTCAGAAGGCACTTCCTGGATGTGTAATTCCTCTCTTCCTTCCCCTAAGCCTGGTCTCCCAGAATGCATCGCACAATGCATTCTAGTGCAAGCCTAGGGAAGGGAAGAAGTTGTGCAACCAGGAAGCGCCTCCTGGAGCGCGATTTCACTTTGTAAAGGCAAGAAAACACAGCAGTTTGGTGCACAAAGGTGCCGAAAGGTAAAAATAAGATTTTAAAAACTTTTTTTTTAACTCCTTATCACTTCCTGGTCGGTACACATGCATCCTATGGAGCTAAAAATAGGGGGGGAAATGTTTTCACTTACCGGGGCTTCTGGTCTCTTCTGGGGGCTTCGGGGAGGCCTGCGCGACCCTCTGCAGGCCTCCCCGATCTTCGTTTCGGCGCTAAATGGCCATTTTCGGCAGAGGGTCGCGCAGGCCTCCCCAAAGCCCCGGTAAGTATTTGTTTACTTTTTTAATATTCGCTCCATAAGACGCACGCTTCCCCCCCTATTTTGGGGGGGGAGTAAGTCTTATGGAGCGAAAAATATGGTAAGCCTGTGATTCACTAGTGATTCAGTGCAGATGGGAACTAGTGATTCAGTGCAGATGGGAACATCGGGGGGGTTACAACCCTCCCACCACCCACACACACCCCACCACCACCCTCCCTTTGATAGGGACTTGAAATAAGACTCAAGACTTGAACTCTAATTTTGGGCAAAGACTTGAGACTTGACTTGAGACTTAGAGCCAGAGACTTTTCCACATCACTGAATTTTATCCAATATCTAGGCCAATTTGTGAGCTGCCACGTTAGTTTAACAAAGGAACTCATTTGGTTTCCTTCAAAGGTGATTCTATTCCGAATAAGTTGCCACATCTGAGAAGTCGAACAGAATCAGCCATGCATCCGGCACTCATTCTGAGCAGGGCTCTCTTTAGTTCTTTGATGTATTTTTCAATTCTGAATCCCTCCCTTTCCCATAAATGTGTTCGTGTCAGATCTGGATATTTGATTCTTCCATCCCCAAAGTTTCGTAATGCAATCACATGCAATGTCTGACTTCTTAATATTGTCACCTGACACTCTGTCTTATTAATGGGTTGATTATTTAAACAGGTCTGAGATATTTTTCAAGAAACAGATTCGTCTGCTGTGTGATTAAACGGGTGTGTCTCTCTTCCTGTGAGAAATGATCAAGGTTAACACAGTCAGGAAAGTGAGAGAGGCTGAGGAATCTCTTAAAACTGCAGGTTCTCACCATATGGGCACCTCTTCAATCTAGGGAAAAAATTGCTTTGTTAACCGAGCTATTTGAAAATGTTGGCATACTTAGTGGATTAGATTCTTTCTTCTAGTGCAGTGTTTCTCAAAGTTCTCCCCACAAGGCAGGGAGAACTTTGAGTATTTGTGGGGGTGGGGACAGCGATGGCAGCGATCCCGGGGATCGCTGCCGCCATTGGGGGAAAAATGTTGGCGATTACGACCACTTTCGGTTTTCAGATCTACACTTGGGGAGGCCCGCAGAGGGGGCCGCAGGCCTCCCCGACCCCTCCAGAGGCCTCCCAGGCCCCCGGTAAGTGTTTTAAGTGTTTCAAGCATTTTTAAAAGTTTTTCTTTTAAAAGTTTAAAAGATCGCTAGTAGCGCTCTCCGGAATTGTTGCCACCATGCTGTCCCCGCCCCTTAAGGTGGCAGGGGACAGCATCCAGTTCTAGTGGTGGGTTGCAACCCAC
The DNA here is from genome assembly GCA_026170595.1 of Plestiodon gilberti rubricaudatus. Classification (NCBI taxonomy): domain Eukaryota; kingdom Metazoa; phylum Chordata; class Lepidosauria; order Squamata; family Scincidae; genus Plestiodon; species Plestiodon gilberti. The sequence goes on along the minus strand of JANXHW010000001.1, from coordinate 119,279,042 downwards.
CACTTTGAGAACCGATGTTCTAGTGAACTTGCTGCTGAACAAAATCATTTTTCTTCCTTATGAGCAGGAGGAAAAGAAAATGGTCTGAGACATACAATTGTTTCTTGTGTTCTTTGATTTAAGATTAAAGTTCACTTTCCGGAAATTAATTTTTTACTGTTGACTAGCTAACCCAAGGGCCAGTGTGTCTCCTGTTATGTCTCAGGCAGCTGTTTCACTAAGACTAAAGAGCATCTCTATGTACCCATTAATTTTTTTTAATAAGGCAGTATATATTGCCTCACCCATGTGAGTTGTGTTTATTAGTTCCCTCTGGCTATAGGATGATCCCCCCCCCCCCATTGGACTAGGTGGTATCTGTTGGGACATTCCTAGATATGTTTTTTTTCCACCGTCATTTTTTTGTTTATAGGGTTTGAGTTGCTTCCAGATGAAAATTCATAACTGAGAAGCCAAAATCTAGCCTGAATGACCCAACTGTTGAGATGCGACTTTTAGCATAACATAGAGTAAAGCCAAACTTTACTAATAATTAAATCTACAACAGAACACTTCATAATCTTGAATCTTGCTCCATTAAAATCAGTTGTAGTTTTGGTGTTGTCCTTTGCATTCACTTGTTAGGGAGAAGGAAAGTTATTCCTCCACTTTCCTGTGCACCCCACAAATAAGCATGCAAGACAGAGGCTTGGGTTTAAACTGGGCCACTTTATTAATAATAACAACCACAGCAGGGAGAAAACTAACTCCTCCCTCCCCACGTGCAGGCATCTACTAGGGAAAATGGTGAGAGACTATATATTCCCCAGATTCATGGGTGAGACCACCTTGACTCCAAGCATCTGTCTAAGGACAGCCCGAGCTTTTCATGGTCAACCCCAAAGGGTTGAGGCAGCTGGACTGCGCAGACTCCCCCAGGCCTGAAAGCACTTGAGATTGCCTTTGCTAATCCAAGCCAGAGCGCTCGTCAGTCAACCTTGCCGAGCTGGAGAACATCTGATGAGCGGTACTTGTTTACCCACTGACTGTACTTACCTCAGGGTGCACACCAATTAGCCAACTTCTGACTCCCATGCCGACATGACACCTGCCTAAAGTGACCAAAGAATTATAATAATAAAAATTTCAAGTGAAATGTCTAATGAACCCCCCACTCCACCACCACCACCACCACACACACAGAGGTTAGTCTGGGTTAGGTGAAAAACTGCTAACCAAAGGCCAATCAGACTAGCAGCAAAAAAATCCTACCTCGCTCCCTGAAACAGCAACCAGCTAATCTGACTGCCCCAAGGGGAGGGATGGGCGGGGTCAAAACACTGGGACCAGACTGAGGCGATTGGTAGAATTAACACTGAGCGCCAATCGAATCCCGCCCTCAAATGATGGAATACCAATCAGGTGCCCATATTTTCATGCCTCTGCCTTGCGCACGTGGGAGGGCACGTGACAAGTATGCGCCACTGCAATTCTCAGAGATTGGTCTAAAAAGATTGCTCCCTATGGGGTAGGGGAAAGAACCAGAGCACTTCCATTTTGGGTTTTATACTAACTTTAATATTGATGTGCCGTTGGCTTTGTTCTTAGTAAAAGTTAGAAAAGAATCAAGTTTAGTGTTTTGACAACAATCTCAACTCTGTGATCTATAGGGATGCTGTTTACAGCCAATGAAGCCCCTAAAATGAACATCTACTACATTCCAGTAAGTACAGCATTTATTTTTTTACTGGGTTCTGGTATTCTGGACAATGAGAAATATCTCTGTTCTCTTTGGTTGTGAAGTCAGCATAGAGTTCTAAGTATCACATACTGTACGTGGCATGTTGCCATCAACAGCCTCATTTCAGGCAGTGCACAATCTCCTGTACTGATTGGCTCACTTCAGAAATGAAACGCAGTAGTGGTCATGGAATGTTTTTAAAGAACGTTGTTCTTATCTTTGAGTGTGCCAGGGAAGAGAGAAGTGAAATAAAGGGCCCATTCACATCTTGGTTTGGCGCGGCATGTGCAGAGAAAGTAAGGTTGCCTGATCGTATTGACACATTTTGGTTTCAAATGTCCTGCTTTTTTTTTTTCTTCTCTGAACTTTGATAGAACTTTAGGGCTGCAGTCACAGCCTTCTGGGATGATTACATGGAAGGAAAAGTGCTGTGAAATTCTTCCAAATGACTGCAGTCCCATGATAGAAAATTGATTTGCATGTATTCTGCCTGCAGCAAGCTTACAGTGGCCGACTTCCTTAGGATTCTAACTTGGAATTGGAACTCAGGCTGAAGCCAGGTTGCAGTTCTTCACTTCTTGTACCGAGCACACCAAAGATCTGGCATTTATGCAAGCTTGTAAAAAAAAATTCAGAGGATAGAGAAAAAAAATCATGGACTTGTAAAGGCACGTTACCTGTGGTGTGGACAAAGTGTTAGAAAAGGAGGGAAATCCTACTTTAATTTGCATAAATGAAATATAAGACCAGGAAGCTTAAGATTGGCATTTAAATGACATGCATATTTCTGTTAACAACTTGGGGGAAGAAAACCCTCCCATGCAGGGAGTTTATGCTGTGTATTTATGGGTCATGGCTCATGCTTTGCATGCAGAAAGTCCCAGGTTCAGTCTTCAGGTAGGGCGGAGAAAAAAATCCTGGTCAAAACCCTGGAGAGTTGCTGTCAGTCAGTGTTCGTAATATTTATTTATTTATTTATTTATTTATTTAAAAAAATTATATCCCGCCTTATCCTATGCCGAGGCAAATGCCCAATACTCAGCTAGATGGGCCATTGGTCTGAATTGGTATAAAGAAGCTTCCTATGTCTTTGATTTTAAGTGTAATCCATCTTAGTGCTATGGAGGTTCATTTCCTTATGGACCTTGCAGACAGTTATATGTGCAAGCCTCCTCCCCTTTTTTTTTTTTACCCCCTTGCTTTTTTGAAGTGCTGGATATACTTGAAACAATTTTGTTTTTTAATTCCTATTGCACATTTAAATATCTAGGTGATGGAGGTGGCTATCTTTTCCGGGCCTGTTCAGACACACTGTCACCTCCTGATATTCTGCTTGGGAGTGAGATTGGACAAGGATTCTTCTAGCACAATCTCTCTCCCTTGACTAAGAATTAAACCAATTTCCTTGGTTTGCTTATGACCTTCTGCATTGCGCAGGACCACAGTCAGGGAAGGAAATGTGAATGCAAGTCTGAGAGGTTCATTCCCAATCTTGCCAAGAGTAGAATCCCCAGTGTCTTTAGTAGCACCTGAAGAAGACGGGCTTTTGCAGTAGCCTAGCAACAAATCCTTGATTCGCAGAGAGATTCATATTTTTCTAAGTGAACCTGCTTTTGAGGGGCCTCCCATATCTGTATTTGTAGCATTTACAGCACTATATTCAAAGTGTTATTGGTCCTAGCTCACGTCCTCCCTACTTGCTGAAAACCTCCTCTTTGCCCCAAAATGATCTCTGCAGTTGACTTGGTATTCTCCTCTCTTTCCACGGAGTCCGAATGGGAAGCCGAGAAGCCATTCTCTTTGGCTGTTCTCCAGCTTTGAAACTTTGGAAATGTTTGAGAACGCCGAAGCTTTCCAGAAATATTGTAAGACCTTTTTATTCAGCCAAGCTGCCTGAGAGGATGGTATATTTAGTGTGTTTCCTCCCTCAGTTACCAGGGCTGCAAGATTTAGTCAAGGCACCTTTCTAATTACTAAAAATTGTTGTTGTTTTTAAATCCATTATCCTAACTGATTAAGCAACTGGTGAACTTTTACCAGTGCCAAGGAACATCTCTCTGAAGGGCCAACGTGGATGTGATGTCAGAAATGCATGAATCTCTCTCTCCTTCCTAAAAGTAGTGAACGAGGGATCTGGCTCGCGTCCATGGCACGCTGGGGTTGAGGTCCCCCCTTGAACTATGGCCTCACTCCAAATTCTTCTTCCTCAAGCTACTGTTAGCTATGGAGGGAGAAACATACAGTCACAATGGATGCCTGTTTCCCCCCCCCCCCCATAAATAGCTAAGAGCAACTGAGGGAAGTCAATTTGAATCGGAACTGCAGCATGGGGGGAGGTATCTTCCCCCATAGCTGCTTTTAATAAAAAAGCCCCCCCCCACACACGGACCCAAAGTTATTAAATATATTCACACATCTTTGATATCATGTGTAATTTAGCCCTAAAATGGTGTGTGCTGTGACACATTCACTCATCATCTAAAAACAAATCAGGGTTTTTCCTTCAGAGCTATTTGTGTATACGTTTATGCAGATTTATAGATTAAAAGTCAGATGATTAATTCGCTGAGACGTCTTCAATTGCCTGACAGCCCTATTAAATTACATAATTTAGTTGAAGTGTTACTAAATGTTGTTCTTCATCCTGAACCGTTCAAGTTGGAGCAGATGAGAGATTCACTAGGTGCTCAAGGATCTGACTCACAGCACAATCCTATGCATGTCTACTCAGAAGTAAGTCCCATTGTGTACAATGGGGCTTACTCCCAGAAAAGTGTGCATAGGATTACCGCCTCAACGTCAGAATTCTGAGATGCATGGACAGACTGAAAATTCACAAAGGTGCTCGATGACTTTTTGTGCAGGTTGTTGAAAGTGACGTATGTTTCTTCAAGATGAGGCTAGAATCTAGGATATTGAAAGACAGCTGAGATCAGTCCTCCAAACTGTACAGAAAAGGATCTTAACTATCACAGGAGTGTTCATATGTGAGAGATCCTTCAGTGATAGCCATTTGGTAGGACTGTGAAAGGGAATTTTATGACCATGTGTCTCTTGTATAATTAAGTAAGCTCAGCAAGGCTGTACTGTACTTATTACAGAATGTATTTGATCGCTTCAGCCACTGGAGTTTTACTACTTCTTCTGGGAACTAATGCGTGGCGCACTAAGCAATGCGCACGTTTTTTGTCTGCAGCGTGTAGAACACGCAAGGATATCAGCAGCCTAGAGAAGAGATTTGAGTGGTAGCTCCTTTATACTGAAGGACGAAGAGTACATTTGTTAGAATTTTAAGTATGTTATAAATATAATATGGGGGGGGATGTAAATTTGTGTTTTGGTCTTTGACTGTATTAATAAAGATTGACTTGTTGATTGACTTCCTAATCACTTTCCCTCAGTCTCTCCTTGCTCTCTAGAATACTGTGGCCAAAACCTGGTATTGGTTGTTTTAATATTAGGGTAAGATGCAGTGTGGTCACAATGTCCAAATTCTGTTGCAAGGGCACATTACTTTCTTCTCCCTCCCTCCCTTGCCCCCCCCCAAGTAAAATCTTTTAAGTACATTCATGTATTCTCTCACCAGAGCTCATATGCCGTAGTATGGTTTTCAGGTGAAAAGCTAGGGTTTGTTTGGCATTCTGTAAGTACAACCCACTGAATGGTTGTGAGACACCAGTGTTGTTTGTCTCTACAAACAGGAAGTGTGGGCTTCCTATCTGTTGTCAGATAAAGCACTTTCAATCTAAAAAGTAGCAGGTTAGGCTTAATCACAACAAAGGAAATCCTCTGCTTCCCATCATAACCTGTTGCCTCAGAGGAAATGCGCGCTTGTGGGCATGGGTGCGGAAACCATGCAGTGTGTGACACTCAGGAAGTAATTTTGTGGCCATCCTGTAGAATCTTAACACATTTGGTTGTTATGTTGGGAAGCGTGTGTGTGCCTGATATATGCAGGTGTGAAACAAATACTGCTGCTAGAAGCAAGATAGTATATTGAGAGTTAACTTCTAGGGGCATGCAGATCAGACCCAATTGTGGATGGCTGCCACAATTTGGCTCAACTGTAGTTGCCTTAGTGGAACACCTGTCAAGGTCTAGACTGAGTTTGAGAACAAACGAAGTAGGATGCTTACACCTACAGGGATGCCATACTGCTTTGTCTCCAAGAGTTGATGGTGTTGTGAGCGAACCCAGAGCAGCCCCTGGTAAGAGAGATGGCTCCCTCCTATTATCAGCAAAATAGCCTAAATCCAGAGCAGACACTCCCTTGCCCATGGGATTCCTCCAGCTCACCAAAGCCTTCTAAATAGAAGAGCCTTGTGCTGTGTGCAAAATGACTTGCAGCTTTGAACACAGGAGACTTTAACTAGGAAAAGGGTCCCATAGAGTTGGGGCGGCTTCTGCAAGATCCCTGCTGCACACATCTCCCACTCTCATCTCTTCAATGACAGGGAGCCTTTGAAGTCTTTTCTAAAGAGGAGAGGTTTTGAAGTCTTCCTAAAGGCAGGAAGAGGATTGGGTGGGCTCCCCTAAGTAGACTATGACCTGATTGATTTAGACCCGAATCTGTAGTCTAGTAAACCTGTCCAATGTTGGAGAGAGCTGGTGGGTCTGTTGCAAAAGAGCCTGCTGTTAGTGAGGGAACAGGGTGGCAACACATGCCTCGTAGGCTGCTTCTGTTAAGGCTCTGTCTGACCTGCAGGCTAGGTATCAGGGAAAGGGGGGGGGGGAGAAAATGCCTTGGGAGGCTGGATGCTTGCCACATATATCCTTTTACAATTTAAATGACTCAAAGCCTCTTAAGCTCCTGGCTCCACAAAGGGCAAGTTTGAACTGAGAGAAATCTTATAATGGGGACTCACAAGGACCTCCAAAGACTGTTTTTAGGCCAAATTTAGAGAAGGAAAAGCTCTGCAGTAGAAGGAAGTGTGTCGGAATGATCAAGAGAAGAGCTTTCTGTGTTTAGAGATCTAAGAGGCACTTTATTCTGTCAGCTCTAACAAATTGTTAATGCCTCCTCTTCCTTGGGGCAGCTTGCTCAGAGGATGAGCAACACATCCATAATCCTCATAATCCAAGGAGGCAGCCCTGGTACGTGGGAGTTTGACCTGCTGGTAATTAAACATAGGCTGGGGGAAAAAAAATCCTGGCAGATCTAAAGATGACACACAAAGGATACATCCATCCACAGTTCCACTGTATACCTGCTGTGGATCTTTCACACTTGCCATTAATTCCAGTTTCCTTCCCCTTGGAGAGCGGGCTTTTGATGTTCACCGTGATGCACTGTATACACTGCAGATATATTCAAATAATCTAACTTCAGTGGGTGTGACTATGTGTACATGAAAGCAGGAGATTGATTGATATCAGCCGTGGAAAAAGAGTTTAGCAGGTTTGAATTTGGGAGGAAATGGAAACTTGCATTTTCAGATACATCAGTAGCATGGCATTTTTAACCTCTCGACACATGTGGGATCATAACTGGACCCCCAAAGGAATCTAAAATCTGTAATACTTTTCCCTTTAACCTAAGCCATTTTATAGTCCATGTTTTTCTTGTACGATTGAGGCGTCCATTGTTCTGTGGCATCTGAAGCTTTCCCTTTCTTAGTTTTGCTATAGAAGTTTGTATTTGGGAGTCCAATCCCAATTACAGTGAATAGGGCACTGGAGTGGGATGAAACATCACATTGCCAAAATAGTGGAGATTAACTCTAAATCACCCCCGCCCCATATGGTGAAATTGCGCATTTAGTGTCACAGTGGCTACATAAGCAGAGGCGTCGCTCCGGTAGGGGCGGGGCTGTAAGTATCGCTGCGGTCATAGTCTCTTTACCGAGCGAGGAGGAGGCAGCCCCGCCCCCTCACTGTCCGAGCCAGTCCCCTACGGAGAAAGCAGCAGGCAGGGTCTCTTCCCTGCCGGTTTCTCCGTAGGGGACTGGCTCGGACAGTGAGGGGGCGGAGCTGCCTCCTCCTCGCTCGGTAAAGAGACTATGACCGCAGCGATACTTACAGCCCCGCCCCTACCGGAGAGACGCTTCTGTACATAAGTATTTCCTTTTCATTCCTCCAGAAGGTTTTGAGTTGAAGGAAAGAGAGCATGTGTGAGACCATGCACATACTCATTCACCCACAGTGCAAATCCCCAGCACAGCACTGTAAATGGATTGTCTGCCCACCCTACGGTTGTGTCTGTCTTCTACCAAATTAGAAGGAGTAAAATATTCTATTCGAAGGAAAACGTGCTAGTGAACTGTTGCAGAAACAGTGATGTATGGGGTTTTTATATGTTTTTATATGTCTACAGGTTTTAGGGCCTGCCCCAAAATGGTGCTCGTTTTTGGATAATTTGACAGAAGAATTGGAGGAGAACCCAGAGTCAACTGTGTATGATGACTATAAGTTTGTAACAAGAAAAGACCTTGAAAACTTAGGTAAACGTTTGCTTCAATTAGGTGTATTTTGCCTTTGCCTTTGCCTTTTGGTTCTGTTCTGATTCACTTTGCTAGTGCTGTTTCAGCTCCTTTATTGAAGTACTTTATTGAGGAAGCAATAGGAACAAGAAGCAATGTCGTTGCTCAAGGTCCACCCCAGCTCTTTTCAGCTCATGGTATAAGTTTTCAGTGCTGATTTCCCCAAACTTCTTTTCTGCCTTGGTCTTTTTTTTTTCGAAGATTGGTTCATCCCACTTAATGGCCATAATTCAAAGAAGGTGCATCCATTTGTGAAGGGACTGGAATTTTGCTTATTTTTCCAGCAGCAGCTCTGAGGCAAGGCCACTATTCAGTTTGTCTCTTTGGCAATAGGAGGTATTGCCTCCCAAAAATTCAAGCTCTGGATGTGCAGGGAGTGAGCCCTGTCCTGAACTGTGGCTAAGATCCAGGCTAATCTGGCTACACTCCATCTTCCTTCCTCCTGCAATGCCTTCTGGGCTTGCATTAGGACTGCTGCAGTGCGCAAATGGCTTGTGCTAGCACTGCTTTCCTGCTACACTGCGATTAGCTGCCTCGTGCCAGCACAAGTGGATTTAGTAAGGCAGTAATTAAGCACCTTTAGTTCAACATAAAATCCTGTTTGAAGTCAGTGTGCTTAAGATTACAGTGCAAGTGAGCTACAACTTTCGCCAAACTTGGCAAGTATATAGATCTGCATGGCATCCAAACAATAGTTGTTCTGTTCCAATTTTGATTTGTAAACCACTTTGCAGTTTGCATCTGACAGAAGAGCTGGTTAGAAATGTTTATGTAAATAAAATAAAATCTGTTTCTAGTGAAACCTAGCTTCTCAGATCCATGTAGGTTTCTATTGCTAGATTGCTTATTGTGCTGCTGTTTTTGATTTTCAATTTTACAGTGTAATTACTTGTTTTGTTTTAATGTTTTTGTACACTGCCTTGGGGGGGCCTTGTAGGGAAAGATGGTACATCCCCCCCCAGCTCCCATGCTGCTCGGAGCGGCCTTACCTACTCCATCACGTGGGGGGCCTAGATTCAGCGTCAGTGGGACGGTGCAGGCCTTCCCACCGGCGCTTGCTACTCCCAGGGTGTTGCAATACATTTTACGGTGCGTTTGCAACACCTTAGGCCGGCGCAGCACGTGCTGTACCTGCCTGGAGGGCACATAGGATTGCGCTGCCAATGTATGAATAAATGGCAGAGCCCATCCTGTGCCCTGGATCATAACAGTGTTGTTGGTACACATGCTTCTCTTTCTTTCCAGGACTTGCTCATCTCATTGGATCACCACTTCTCAGAGCATATATGCATGGCTTTTTCATGGACATACGACTTTATCACAAGGTAAACTGGCTCAATCATTAAAGTTTGTAATATATAACCTATTTAGAGCAGATAGATAGCGATAATAGAAATGTGTTGTGGGGAACCATGTCTGCCTCTGCCTGGGAGGGCCATCTGCCACTACTCTACCCCAGCACGGGGTTACAGGAGCCAGTGGCCTCCCCACCTGGGCAAAGGGGTCACCTCAGAGATAGGTGAGGGAGGGGATTGGGCAAGACCTGAGCCCTCCTCGGCACCTGGCTGGTTCAAGCCTCCTCGGTTTGGTCCTGATTCCCTCGGAGGGTTGTACCCGGGACCTTAGTGTCCAAGCAGCTTCAGTAGATGGTCGCCAGCTGCACAGCATGAGTGCACCCACAGCATGGGCTCACCCTCTCTTCGGACTGCCCCCAAACCAGCTCCACCTTTTCATTGCCCGCCTCCCCAGTCTCCATCCCTTGTGCTCCATTGAGAGTGGCCTTTTGGAGTGGGAGGGAACACTGCCTTCAGTGGGCTGGGAGCCGTCCCCATTCCTCCTTTGGCGGCAGTGAGCCCACAGGTTGGCCAGCCAAGGGCCGAGGCAGCTGCCATGACCTCCCCTGTTGGGAGTGTCACCTGCTGCAACACGCCTCCAGACCTATCTGGAAATGATGCGTCGGTCCTGGCCAGGCGCCTGTGACCCACTGTATTGGGCGCAGTCTGCACTGCTGGGGAGGGGGGCCCGGTAAGTGCCCCCTGAACATATGTATTTTTGTTCTGCTTCCTTATTGCCACTTAATGTTCGTATTTACAGGTTAAAATGATGGTGAATCCATTTGCCTATGAAGAATACAGAAGAGAGAAAATTAGACAGAAGATAGAAGAAACACGTGCACAAAGAGTGCAGCTAAAGGTAGAGAAGCAGCAACTCTGTGGGAAATTGACTGTTAGGGAGATGTAAATGTGTTGGGGGTCAGCATAGAAATCTGGTGCTGTTAAAACTTGCAAATTCTCATAAACTTCAAAAAAAGTGTTTGTTTTTTCCTTGCCTAGAGATGAGGCTCAAACAAGTTCGAACATGAACAATGAAGGGCATGAATAAGTAGAACTTAGCACTTCCGTAGCTCATTTTGAGCATTAAAACCACTTCGAATTCTCTCAGTAATCCTTTCAACAGTCTTGCAAAGGAGATCAATGCTCTTTCTCCATGGTGCAGGTGGGATGGGCTGTGTCTGAGACTGAAAGTACAACCCTATCCAACTTTCCAGCACCAATGCAGCCCCGAGGTAAGGGAACAAATGTTCAATGAATCTTGAACCTTGAACAAGGTAGGGACCTTGAGGGGGCCTGCATGACTGTGCCCCCACCACAGTATGCAGCACACACCCTGTTGGCATGGCTGCATCACCGCTAGAAAGTTGGATAGGATTGGGCCCTGAGAGACTGTGGCTTACCCAAGGCCACCATGAGCTCGTCACTGAGATGAGCTTTGAACCAAGGTCTTCCTGGATAATTGTCACCAATTATCACTCGTCACCAATGTTGTATGTACAAAGTATGTGTACCAATGTACCAAGTAAGTGTACAGCCTGCTCATAATTGGTGATCTGTACACATACACAGTTCATACATTATGCTCAATATGTATACACCAATGCACTTGAACTCTGCTGTACATTTGAGGGCTCCAGCCCCTGTGCTGACTTTTTAGAATGAACACATGCAGCTATTCAGATGAAAATTGCATGTGCAGACACCTGTACAAGTGTACAATGTAATGTGTGAATAGCTGCTTTGTCACACAGATAATTTGAGCCCACATACCCATTTCTGAGGTGACACAAAACTTGGCACTTTTTGTAAGTGATTATCCTAAAGGAGTGTTAAAACAGGATGCCCATTTTCCCCATCCCATCGGAGTACATACAGATTCCTTAAAAAATTGTCATCCGAACAACCTTATAACATTGGTGGTATATTTTGTGACTAGATGCACATGTTCAATGTCCTGAATCTTACATATTCTGTCCAGACGCTATGAAGTAACTGCATCCATGGAGATAGGCTATAGCTCGATGATAGTGCCCATGCTTGATATAGTTCCCAGGTTCACAGCGCAATCCTATCCAACTTACACCACCGGTGCAGCAAGAACGGGAGGCCCCAGAACGGAAAGGGGATTTAAATCTCCCCTCCAAAGCCTCCTGCCATGCCCTCCCCTGCTGGTTATACCGGTGGTGGTAAGTTGAGTAGGATTGCGCTGTCAGTCTCGGTTATCTTCAGTAGGACTCGGAAAGACCTCTGCCTGCAACCCTGAAGAGAGCCACGTCTAGTTCGTGTCAACAGTTCTGAGCTAGGTGGACCAGTGCTGTGATTTGGTACAAGACCTCTTTGTATGTTCTTTTGTATGACAATTCAGTAAGGAGAAACAACCACAGTAAGAAATTCTATGCAACAGAGGAGACCGGAAGTTTACACCTCCTCCTTCTGGGAGCCATGATAGTGCAGTTTGTTCCTACGCCACTGGGGTAAACCTGAGAATCCCTGGGCTGCATAGGAGCAGCCCATGCTGCAGCCCTTCCTTGCAGATAACACAGTGTGAGGAGGAGCCCTAGCATGGGCTCCTCCCATGTGGTCTTGTGGCTTCTCTGAGATGGAGGGATGCAGAAGTAGCTTAAACCTGTTTTTTAAAAAAATCTTGCTGAGACTTCCAACTTCTGATAACTGAAAATTCGTGTCGCTTATTTTTGCTCTTTGATCTATGTGTCATTGAAATATTTGCCAAGCACACAAAGCTGCATGCAGAAAATGCAAGCTAAAGAGGTCTGCTTTTCTTTTCATTTTACTAGAAACTTCCCAAGGTGAATAAAGAGCTGGCACTGAAGCTGATCGAGGAAGGAGAAGACGAGTCACAAAATGCAAGGAAAAAGAAGCAGAAGGTAGACTTTCCTTCCCTGTGTATATCACAGGGGCGTTGCTACACCCCCATGCGGGGGGGGGGGTCGCCAAGGCGCCCCCACATGACATCACAAGCCTCTCCCCTTGGGGGCGTGATGTTACATTACCATGCCGCCGCTGAATTTTGGTGACAGTGCAGCAAAAAAAGCACACACACTCCAGCTGTTGTTAGGCAACTTTTAGGCTGTTGGCAGCACAGGAGCGCTGCCAGCGGCCTAAAAACGATCTAAAAACCACCAGCTGGGTGTGTGTGTGTGTGTGTGCTCTTTTGCACGGCACGAGTTTTTTTTTATTTTTTGCAGAGGCATGGCTGGACTTGGCGGTACCACAGCAAGAAAGCGCACACACACACCCCTGGCTGCTGCTTGCCCGCTTTTTGGCTGCTTTTGTAGGATCCGCTGCAAATGGCCAAAAAGAGGGCGAGCAGCAGCCGGGGGGGGGGGGGAGGTGTTGCTTTCTTGCTACAGCGCTGCCGAATCCGGCCACGCCATGGCAAAAAAGCAACCCACCGGTGGTTTTTAGGCCACTTTTAGGCTGTTTGCAGGATCCACCCTGCAAACGCCCTAAAAGCGGCCGGAAAACCACGGGTGGGTGTTTTTTGGCTGCCAGATTTGCTTTTGTCACATGCGTGTTATTTCTCCAATCACTCTGCCATTTCAATTTGGCCTTAAATCTATCTCTGTTTAAAGGTAAAATACATCATAACAGTTTCTGACTGTTTCCCTGATGAGCCATAAAGCAGCTGGTGTCAGTAACATTCTTGTTCGTTATTCTTTCTGCATATTTTTAGACCCACCATTACTGCTCAAAGAATTTTCCTTTCTGGGCAGCTGTACAAACAAGTTTGTTGGGCCAGATTGAGCCCCAGGTGTTAGTACTTTTCCAACTGCAGCCATCAAGTGACATTTTTCTAATGAATAAAAACTGAACATTTATTAAACTGCCCAACATAATGGTCATTTAAAATTATAACTCCATCTTAAAATGAAGCTGCCTCACTTGTTGCAGCTTATAAATGAAGTGCTCAGGTTGCCAAAAAAGAAATTTCCATGCAAGCCACACAGTGTAATGGTGGCTGTGGTTGATACATTGTGCTTTGGCTCTTCTAGTAGTGTTTGTTTAATGGCTCACACATGCACATTACCTTACTCGCATGGCATCCACCCTGGTTCAGTTCATGATACCTGAAAGCAGTTTGTGCAGGCTGTCGGGTGTCTTATGTTCTACAGAGCTATTCTTTCCCTTTGTTATAGCTGTGAAAATATTCATTTATTTTGACATATTTGAACAGCGCAATCCTGCATATCTATCGGCCGGCGGAGTGAGCGGCCTACGGTGTCGCAAAAGTGCTGTAAAGCACTTTTGTGGCACCTTTGGAGTAAATGGCTCCAGCGTGGAGGCCGGCACCGCTCACTCCGCTGCCATTCCCGGATCTGGCTGCTAGACGCAGGTAGGTGCTGGGCCAGGTAGCGGGAGGGCATGGAGAGGGCAGGCCGGGGTGGCGAGGGAGGGGGTGATTGGCAGGCCAGACCAAGGAGGGGGCGGGGATATCGGCAGCACGCTCTGCTGATATCCTAACCCCCTTCCCGGGCCTGGCCGACTTTACACAGCCTCCCTGGTTGTGCGCCAGCAAAATAGCTGGCGCACATCCGAGGAGGCCCATTGGGGCTGCCAGGGCTTACACCAGGGGAAGGGGATGAACGTCCCTTTCCCCCCAGGTGGGCCCCTGACCTGCCAGCACAGGCCATATCCTGCGTAGGATGCAGTGGCTGGCCATTTGGGCAGGCCGGTACATCTTACGCAGGATTGGGCTGCCCATGAGTTATGCATAAAAGTAGAAAGTGATATTAATTCAGTTTGGTTTATCAAGTAATTTTTGTCATATTTGACACACTGTTAATTGTCTAATAGAGGTCAATGTTCTACTTCTCTGATCTAATATTGCATGCTTTCGGTAAGGCTACAAATAGATTAGCAGGAGAATATGAAAGATTGAGTACTGGGTGACCTTGAACACCCTGGGCATGATCCAGGCACACAGAGAATATCCGAATGAGTGCCTCCATGTTGGCATCTCCTTGCTCCCACCTTTAGACTACCTTATTATAAGTGATTTTTGTTAAAAGCAAAGTTTTCTGGCAAGAGAACTAGTAACTGGGGAATTCTAATTAAAAACAGCATATAGACACAGAGCTGATCCCCTGCCAGATGGTTTTCAAAACTCAGTAATTTAAAAAGCAGATGTAGAATTTGCTGGGGAAGAGCGTCTGCCAATATGGGAAACACTCGAACATCTAAAGCCCCTCTGAATCACGCTCGTATATCAATTGGCAGAATGTAATAGTTACCATGGGCCATCATGCCATTTGTTAGCTGCAGTTCCATTTTAATAGTCTACAGTCAAATGTTAGGGAGCTCTGGTAAAAGCTTTCTTGTTCTGAGGCATCCGCTTCAGATATTTAGGAATCTAGAATTTTTCCGTTCTTCCCAGACCTGCTGAAAAGTATTTAGATTGATGCTGTCAGTGAGTGACAATGCACTTCCAGTATTTTAAAATGTTTTGCATTTTTTTAACCATGAGTTATATCCAATATAGGCCATGCCATATATTGTCTGAAATTCAATATATTGATATAGTACATTCAGACAGAGTGCAGTCCATCCAGTTATATGTGGCACAGTGATACAGCTGATGATGGCGCTGTTTAGGCAAAGAACCACTGACTTGCACAGATACAACAGCTCATCAGGTTAAATCTGAAGATTTATCCCTGGATAAGACACTCTTCTCATGCTTACAAAGATAGTGAAAACATTCCAAAGAGATGCCGAAGAGTGAAGAAAGTAGGCTTTATTTCACAAAATGTCTCTTGCTTAATGCATCCTATGGAGCAAATCATATGCGTTTATCAGTTTATCAACTTTATAACCAGCTCTCCACTTGGTACTTTTCTCTTTCAGAAGATGCCCAGCATTCTTAGTGATGATCGCTTCAAAGTCATGTTTGAGAACCCAGATTTCCAGGTGGATGAGAAGAGCGAAGAGTTCAGGTTGCTTAATCCACTTGTTTCCAAAATAAGTGAAAAAAGAAAGAAGAAGTTAAAGATGCTAGAACAACAGCAAACCCTGGGAGAGGTAAAGATGTGGGATTTTACGTTTGTTGTCTTTCTATTTTTAAAAGGATATGGGCACAGTGTGTCATCTCCAGACTGAGAGTCCGACAAAACGGACATTACTCTGGAAGAACCAAGAAGATGTGTCCAGACATTTAGCTGTGTTCTGATGTCGGGTCTGATTGCAGGATGGGCAGATAGTCATTTGGATGACTTCTGGATTTCAGAAGAGTGGCCGTGTTAGGGTTGCAGGAACCAAAAAACAAATTGTGTGGCACTTTAGAAGAATGGCTACAGCTCCTTGGTGGAAGATATGCTTTGCATGCTCAAGGTCCCAAGTTCCATCCCTGGCAGCTCTGGTTATAGGATCTTGGATAAGAGGGCTGCCAGAGATCTCTCCCCAAGACCTTGGAGAGCTAGTGCCATGCAAACAGTGCCAGGCTAGATGGTATCGGTATAAGGCAGTGTCATATGTTGCTATGTTCAAAGGCGAATGAGTTCATTCAAGAGAGACTCGATCGCATGGTGGGGGTGAGAATAAGTGAAGACTGAAAAGGGAGCTCATGCTGTTGTGGTGGTTTGTTTTCTTTTTCCCTCCGGTGTGTAAATGCTAAATCCAACTCCCTGTGAATACATTTTCTCTTTATGCAAGGGAGTGCTCTGTCTTGGTATATTCCATCTAGAATTATAGGTTTACTAACAAGCGTCATCACAATACTGTTGCAGATATGTTCAGCGTGTACGTGTATATTTATATTCATTTCTTGGTTGAGAAAAAATTATTAGAAATCCTACCCTTCTCCCATTCGTGCATCTGTAAAGTGTCACGTAGTCGTAGTTTAATTGGAACGTTAACAGGTCTTTTTTTTAAAAAAAAAAGTAACTATTTTTGTCCACAGGAAGAAGAGGAAGAACCAGAAGGAAAACCAAGTGATGCAGAAAGTTCTGAGACTTCAGATGATGAAAAAGGCTGGGTTGAAGAGGTCAGGAAACAGCGCAGACTTCTACGCCAAGAGGAAAAAGTAAAACGGCAGGAAAGGTTCAAGGAGGATCAGCAAACAGTCCTGAAACCTCAGTTTTTTGAGATTAAAGCTGGGGAAGAATTTAGAAGCTTCAAGGACACCGCCAAAAGGCAAAAGTTAATGAAGTAAGCTAGTACCTCTGTTTCATTCACTTGACTTGCACGTAACTGTTTTCTGCATTATGGCTGAGTTGCCAATTTATCTGGCAGTGGCTTCACTGGCTGCATTTGAAGACAGTTGTTCTTGCAGCCAGGCACGGTGATGCGGAAGAGAGCGGCTCTTAATTCACCATTGCTGTTAACTTGCACAAATGGAGGAAGGGCTGTGGCTCGGTGGTAGAGCATCTGCGCTGCATGCAGAAGGTTCCAGGTTCAATCCCCAGCATCTCCTGGTAGGGCAGAGAGAGAGAGAGAGAGAGAGAGAGAGAGAGAGAGAGAGATTCCTACTTGAAACCCTGGAGAGCTGCTGTCAGTACGGTCAACAAGCACTCCTGGATGGACCAATGGACGACTGACTTGTATAAGGAAACTTCCTCTGGAATGCATTAGCACCAATCCCCAGCAACTGAACTTTCGAGCTACTTTCTGAAAACCGTTTTAGAGCGACACAAGCATTGCATGGGGTTGTCACACAGGGGGAGCATGGCCTAATACACTTTCAAAGTGCACCCATGTTGATAGGTTATTTAGCTATTTATTTTAAAGTATTTGTCAAATATAAGAGGAAGTCAGCCAGGAATAAACAGTAGCAATAGCTGCACCAATCAAACAATAGCAATATCAGAAACAATATAAATTGGTATAGAAATAGCAGAGTAGCACATTTATGACCTCCAAAGAAGCTTAGGCCCCAAAAGCTAAACAAAACAGATGTGCCTTTAGCCACTGACAGAACAGACCTTATTAGGCGTAATGCCAGTTTAAAGAATGTCACCTCTACATTCTCTCTCTCATGGCAGTGAATCAGCTTTTTATCGTGAGTTTTTTGTGCCTCATGAGGGCCCCCTTCCTTTTTGGGCAGGGTGCAGAGGGTTGCTTCCAGAAGAGATGAAAAACCCCTGTGGCTGCGCAAAACAGCACAACATGCTCTGCATCTTGGCCATATACAGTATAATAAGTGAAACAGACGTAAAAAGAAAGAGAGTTGTATGACCTGGCCAAAGTTAAGTGCCTTTAAGAGGTCCCTTTGATCTTAATGGGAGATTTATTATTATTAATAAATATTTATATACTGCTTTTCAACAAAAAGCAGTTTACATAGCAAAACAAATTAATGAATGGCTCATTTATGCCCATTCTCTACTAAGCACATTCTTCATTCATTCAATGAAATCATAGGGGCTTATTTATTTAAAACCTATCCAGGCTGCTTTGCTTTTTAAAACAGACACCCAAAGCATGGCTTACAAAATAAATACAGTGAAACTGAATAAGAGAATTATAAAACAGAGATGAGCAGCGATTTCAGAGCATCACTAAAACGGTATGGGAATGGGACTTTAAAAGGCCTGAGATAATGAAAAGGTCTGTGCTTGGCCTTGTGTGTGGCAGAGAATTCCACAGCTTCCCAGCTGCACCTGCCTGACCTCCAACTTAAGGTAAAAGGTCAGTGCAGGGGCAGGGGGAGGGCGGGCCGGGCGGCAAGGGAGGGCGACTGTTGGCAGGCCTGGGCCAGGAGAGGTGGGGATATCGGCAGCAAGCCCCTGGTCCGCACTGGGGCAGCCTGGGAAGGGTTCAGGATCCTGTGGCCGGTCCTATGGGCTGGCCACGGATTCTTACGCAGGATCGGGCTGCCTGTTGGCAATCTTCTTGTATGTATGTAGTACATGCAAAGGATAGCTTTGTGCATCTTGACTGTTGAAATGGCTCCCCCATCCACTTAATGGCTAAACGTTTTTTTAATGGTGGCATTTGTGGAGTGATTTACGATTTCTTCTATAAAACTAGGTGTTTCTTTGTTGTTTTCCTGACTCATGAGCTCAGTGTTGCTCAAAGCTTAATTTCTTGATGCTGACAACTTAAGTCCTGATAATTTTGGTGTCCAGAGAGAGAGAGAGAGAGAGAGAGAGAGAGAGAGAGCTGTGTATATATCGACACCCGGATTTATATCTGTGCAATATTTGGGAAGATAAATTTAATGTGAGAATTCCGGAAAAGTTGTTTTAATAATGCGATTTGGAATGGCAGCAGATCAACTTTCTCTGAATGTGCACACAGATGGTTCGATTTTTTTTTTTCAATGTGGCTGCAACATGCTGATTGGAAAAGCTGAGAGATTGACTTTTCCTTCCCATGTCCCATAGAAAAACACTTGGAGACCGCTTGCAGCTCGAAGAGAAGGTCGGCGCGCTTAGTGTACACGATACTACTGTAGGAAGCAAACAAGTTACCTTTAAGTTAAAAAAGGTAAGCTAAAACCTTCATTAAACAAGTTAATGTAATATTAATCATAAGGCAATAATCATGCTAAATGAACTTTCTGGTAGCATAGTTTTCCCCTGCATCCTAAATATTGATGATTGTCTCCAAGGTGGGCAGTGTGCATTGTGTAAATTTTGCAGATTTGCATAATTTATTCTGCTGTATCTAGCCATGGGGAGGTGCAAGGAGCTACATTTGGATGCTGAATCTTGGTCCTGATTGGCACCAAAATCTCATGCAAAGTTAACACTGCAGCATTTTTCAGGATTCCTCCCAAGGCAAAACAGCAGGAAGGTTTCACAGTAAGGTGAGCAGTGGGAGGTCACCGACATGACCTCCCCGCCCCCGAAAACACTCAAAGTTCTCCCCTGCTCTTGGGAAGATCTTCAAGAAACGCTGATCTACACAATTCATCCATTAACTATGCTTCCAACGCAGTGTATGTGAATTTTACACGTTGTAGAACTGACCAACATTTTTCCCTTTTGCTCCCTTATTGCTGAAACTTCCATTTTTCCAGATCTGGGTTTTCTGTGTTTATAGCAGCCATCATCAAATTAAATATTTGCCATTTCATTTCAATCCCAGTATCTTCAAATAACTCAATACCACAACCACAAGATCTAATGGCTTCACTCCACGTTCCTGTATTTTTGTCAAGTTTTGAGTCCAGAAAATCTGAATACAGGATGCATACATAAGAAAAGTACTGCTGGATCACAGCAAGGGCCCATCTAGTCCAGCTTTGTGTATCTCACAGTGGCCTGTCGGATGCCTCTGGGAGCACACAAGACAAAGATACCTGTATCTTGTTGCCACTCCTTTGAATCTGGCATTCAAAGATAGGCTCCCTCTAAAACCTGGAAGGTTGCATTTATGAATGTAGTACATCTACCTTTCTGTGTCCACAGCGTCTTATCTCCATGGAGTCAATCGTCATAGCTAAATATTTTGATATACAGTAATTCTCAGTAAAGTGGAACGCATAGCAAGACTCTCATTCCTGTGCCCCATATATAGGCCCATACATTTGGAAAACTGGAGAACTATTTAAGCAGTGTATGTCTAATTGTACTTGAACACAATAATTCCAAAAGCTAAACTGTGTAGCATCATTTGCATATTTACATTATGTAGAAGAACAATAATCCTATGGCGACCGCTGTCTTATTTCAGACTGTTCATTAATTTAACTAAAATCAAGTAATATTTAGTGCAATTCTCTTGTATATAAGTATGGTTGGAAAGTGAAATTTTGAGTTCTCTTGTGCAACTTTTTTGTGTGCAACTTTTTCAGTCAGAGCAGCAGAAGAAACAGCAGGAAGCAGAGCACCATCACCATCACGAGAGGAAAAAGCTCAGGCGTTCAGCTGGCCAGCTCAGAAACAGACGAGGACGACCGTTCCATTGAACTCGTATAGCAATTCTGCTCCTCCTCTTGAAAGACTCAGAGAGACTGTCTCCTTTTTCCCCCTCTAAATCCACAGTAGAATAAAGACCTCTTCCAACAGCTATTTGACAGGGAGAACTGTACACCTCGTAATTCTGTGGTGCAAAAAAAGGGAGAACCTCACAGTGGGACTAGAGATATTTATGTTGTTAAAGAGCATTGGCTGGTTATTGTATAACCCTTGTGTGTGAGATTCATATGGTAAAACTTCCGATACAAGGTTGGATGCAACCTTTTTTTAACCAAAAAAAATGCATTTTAACAATGTTTGAACAGCTTAGTTTTCAAGGACTGAAAAGCTTTAATCTGCCAAATCTTAAAATAAATGATGAAAGCCATTTTGTCCTGCAACAACTTGTAGCCATACTCATGGAACATTAGGAAGCCAAATGATCAAGGTATTGCCAATAACATTTGTCTCGAGAATATCTCACAGAACCAGAACTTTTCTGCCAAGTGATCCTGTTGAGTAAGCCCCCCTAGCAAAAGATTTGTGTTATCTTCAAGCCCCTCTTCCCCACCCCCACCCCATTATGGAAATGTGTTCATAACCTTAAAGGGAAACAGGCTCAATGTACATGCCTTTACAGTTGTAGGTATGTTTGTGTGTGCATGAGTATCAACATTACTGAATTAGGATCTAGAGAAGAAACTGCCAGCACATCATCACCGCTCTGCAAAACCAGATCCACCATGAGTAGACATTTCACCTCGTGTGATTACTCTCCTTTATTTCCACAGTTGATAGAGATCGGGCCTACAAATTGATGATGATGATGATGTCTGTATTTACAGTGAACCCTTTCTATCTGGGATCCGCAGATTTGACTCACTGTGGATCCCGGACCCGCGGGGTCCACCTTTCCAACACTAAAGGGGGGGAGGAGGTTAAAAAACATGGATTTTTTTTTTACCTCTTAGAAGCAAACCGCTGTGTGTTCTTGCTTAAACAGGCTGAAATCGCGCTCCGGGAGCCTCTTCTGGGTCGTGCAACTCCCCTCTACCAAGGTCTCCCCAGAATGCATTGCAATGCATTCTGGAGCTATTTTGGAAAGGAAGGGGAGTCGCGTGACCCGGAAGAGGCTTCCAGAGTGCGATCTCAGCCTGTTTAAGCAAGAACACGCAGCAGTTTGCTTTCAAAAGGTAAAAACCTTGCATTTTTACTTTTTTCCCCTTTTTACAGTTTTTTCCGGTTGGCCCCCCATATCCGTGGAATTCAGTATCCATGGGGGTTCCGGGAACAGAGCCCCCACAGATACGGAGGGCCAACTGTATGTACCTGAGGGGGGACATGATTGAGACTTATAAAATTATGCATGGGATGGAGAGAGTGGAGAGAGGGAAATTCTTCTCCCTCTCGCACAACACCAGAACCAGGGGACATGCACTAAAACTGAGTGGAGGGGGAGTTAGAACAGACAAAAGAAAATATTTCTTTACCCAGTGTGTAATTCATCTGTGGAACTCCTTGCCACAGGATGTGGTGATGGCACCTGGCCTAGATGCCTTTAAAAGGGGTTTGGACAGATTCATGGAGGAAAAGACCATCACAGGTTACAAGCCATAAGCAACCTCCTGGTTTTAGAAGTGGGTTTTCTCTGTGCCAGGTGCAAGGGAGTGTCAACGGGAAACAGGTTATCTTGTTGTCTTGTGCTCCCTGAGGCATCTGGTGGGGCCACTGTGTGATATAGGAAGCTGGACTAGATGGGCTTTTGGCCTGATCCAGCAGGGGCTCTTCTTATGTTCTTACCGCCTTTCTGTCGTCAGATTTCTCCTCGGACTTTATTCAAAGCGGTTTACACAGGCAGGCTTTTCTAACCCCCCATAGGGGTTTTTACAATAAATGTTCTATTTGCATAGAGCCAGTCTTCTCCAACTGTTTCCTTTCAACGGTGTGGTATCTCACTGGCTGCACATGGCTTCGAGATCCGAGCTTCTCCAGCAGTGACTCCAGAGGCGTTGCTACGGTGGGGGCGGTACCGTATGTTTTGCACCGTGCTAATCCCCGCTAACTCTCCGGTATGAGGTGGCTCATGCCAAGATGTCTGGTAGTAATAAAAAAAAACCAATTGAGAAGTATTTAAGAAAATTAAGCCTTTTTTGGTCAAAAGAAAATGACCGTCTTTTCTTTCATGAAATGGAGGACTTTGGTTGATAGCAGGTACCATTCACCATCTTCTACAACTGATCTCCTTTTCTGGCTTAGGTTTGATTTTGGAATTGGCCCTTCCTTTATGTTTTCTTCATTAGAGGTTTCAGTCTGTGTCTGGTGTACATAGAAGATCGGAAAGGAGCAGCTTTTGGGTTTTTTGTTTTTCAAATGATGTTTCTGAAAAGTGGGGCACTAGACTGAACTTTACCATAGATGTCAACTGTCTGAACAGTATGTATGAGACCCGCTGTGATAATGACTGCTGTGGGATTATTAATTCATGACTTCTATAGTGAAAATGTCACTAACTGGGACTACAGGACTGTGACCCTGTTCTTATCATTTATTAAGTGTAAGCCATCAGTTTCCTAGCACGAACAGTGCAGTGCTCATCATAATTCTGACATCTCTTGAACCGAGGGACGAGATTTTATATGGTGAGAAATCCCAAATTCTAGAGAACCCGGAATCTGCTATTATGGACAGCATGTTTGTTGAAATACATTTAATTTGCTTGTTCTGCTGTAATTGTAGTTGCCTACAGAATTTGGACACATTTACATCTGAGAATGGGGGCGATAGGGTAGGCAGGGAGACTTGGGAGAGCTTAATGGAGGCTGTAGCTGAGTAAAGAAGTTGTCTTCTCCCCTTCTCTGGCTAATAGAAGCCGCTCACAGACAGAGGCGTCGCTCCGGTAGGGGCGGGACCGTAAGTATCGCACCATCCTAGACCCTTTACCGAGCGAGTATAAGATGGCCCCGCCCCCGACCGGCGGGGCCGCCTCCTGCTTGCTCGGTAAAGGGTCTAGGACGGTGCGATATTTACGGCCCTGCCCCTACCGGAGCGACGCCTCTGCTCACAGACCCTTCTGGTTTCTAAATCCTGTAAGCAGAAACTGCTTGACCACTTTTCAGGGTGCGTTTTCACAGTAAGGTGAACTAAAACTTTTTAAAAAATAAAAGCTGCTGTATTCAGGATTCCAGAGGAGTATTCATTATTCCATTCTACCAAAATGTAATCATGACCATGTTGATTCCTCGAACTCAGTAATGAGAGCTTATTTACAAATAACTCTTCTATGTAAGCGCTGTTCTTTGAAAGCATATTTGGACAGGACAAATGAGGTCAAGTTTCCAATGTGGACAATTGGACAATGTGTCCAATGTGGCGTACCACTGATATAGTTCCTGTATATTGTCATTAGCAGCACACAGGTGAATAATTATTAATTGGATTTCCAGCCAGTTGCATCAGAAGGACTTGAGTTGGGTCCTAACGTGATGATTTTCATTCCAAGTGATGGAAATATTAAATATCCAGCAAATGAGCTGGATCTACTATTGGCAGATTGCCAAGGGAAGGGAGTACAGTACTTCAACTGTAGGGCAACTACTGTTTTAGAATGCCTCTTGGTGTGGTCCTAGCACACAGATAGTACGTTCAAAAGGTTGTTCTTGGGCTTAAAAAGATCATGGTGGAACACAGAGGAGAAAGTCTCTTAAGATGTTGAGTTGCTATTTGGGGCCTAATAAGCTGGAACACAAACATTGCAAAACATCTAAACAGTCATCAAATGCAGCCCAATGTAGGAAACATTATAGTAGCCCAGCCATAGAGTGACAATGTCAGATGGGAAGGTCAGAACTGAACAAAAAGGGTTTTAGATGAAGCTGGTGAAAAGCACGGCCACTGCTCTAATACGCCTGAGTTTCCAAGCTCCCAGTGGTGCATCCCAGGTTGCACATCTGACAGATTAAGCAAAGTTGAACACTACAGTTAAAGGTGTCCTGAAACCCCCAAATCACAAGACCTATCATTCTCAGTCTTCTTGCCTACATTCAGATTTGATCATTCTAGCTGTACAAAGTGCCCTACTATGGCCAGTAGTGCCCTACATAGTAGTGCCCTACTATGTTCAGCAGAAGTACTAAGAGCATGCTGTACTAAGAAGTACTAAGTACTCTGGGTCAAAGGAAGGTGACAAGTACTGGTCTATGTCTTTAGCACATTTATGCATCACCTAGTAACAAGCGTCTAAGCAGCCTTTCTCAGCAGCTTCATACATACAGACAGGAGGAAGTGGAATAGGAGAGTTGTTTAGGTCCTCGATGCCCTCGTTAATGTGGGCATCAGGTGAGCTTGCATCTTAGTACCTTGCTGAGTCAGGATAGTCTTTGCCTTTTGCTGCAGGAGAAAATAGCTGGTGAGGGGCACTTCTGGATAAGGCGTATGTTTTTTGCCTCAGACCTCACAGCACCTCCATGATTCTGCATGAATCCAGTGGCTGCTGCCACTGCTCTTGGGCAAGAGGCAGTCCTCCTTCTGGTGGTCCCAGGCATCTGCTCTGCATGTTCCCTGGCTCAGGAAGGGTCAAGATGTTTTATGCCCAAACCCTTTGCACCACTTCCATGTCTCTGTACCATTTTGTTTGTTTGTTTTTCTAGTTTGGTAGTTCTATGTCTTTCTCATTCTGGACAATATATTGCTGGTGCGATATCGATGGCACAGGTCCGAGTTGACACGTTGTTGGTGTTGGGGCTTATCCCCGGGGCAAGGGGACATTCCCCTTTCCCCGATGAGACCTTCCGCATGCTAAATTCCCCCACAGGATGCAGAGCAGCCCACGCTGGCACCGCTGCATCTCTGTGTGGCGATTCAGTTAGGATTGGACTGTAATTTGTATTTCTTATATTATTAGTTTCCTCTTTTTATTATTTGAGCCCAACTCGACTTTGGCCGTGTTTGCATTTTGTTCAGCCAATCAGAGCCCATTGTTTGCACCTGGGGGTGGGACACCAGACGCATACGGAACGCGGATGCGTGCAGTGTAGCTCCGGCTTAAATAGTTGGTGGTGGATTACAGTTGGCTTAGTGAGTCGCAGGTTGTGCAGCCCTGCGCTATATGGAGTGATTTCAGAGGTTATTTTATCTGGTGGCCAAAGCATGCGTGTCAACCCTAAATCTTTTATGAATTAAGTTCCAAGAGCTCCTCCTTTACATCCTCTCCAAGGCTTTAATCACACTTAATGGTTTTTATCAATGAATATGGCATTTCTTCTTGGCTGCTATGAACTCCATATCTGTGTCTAACTGATTAAAGTGGTGTTGATTATTGATTTATGTGTGTGAACCATCAGCCCACAGACCATTTCCCACAACAAGGCATCGGAATAGAGCAATGTGACTGTAAAAATGTATTTTTAATGCATAATAAGAAAGCATTTTATGCTCCAGTTGGCAGTTGTTCTGGATGGGACTGAAATACAGCATTTAGATGGCTATTCTTAGGGCCAAACAACATGTTACATAGAGTGTATTTAGCCCTTATTTTGCTTTAAAAAAAAAAGAAAAGAAAGGGGGGGACACAAAGTGCTCAAACTACAGTGGAGGGTAGGAGATTTTTTGCCATCTAGTGTGTGTGTGTGTGTGTGTGTGTGTGTGTGTGTGTGTGTGTGTGTGTGTGTGTGTGTGTGAGAGAGAGAGAGAGAGAGAGAGAGAGAGATCAGGAGCCAAACCACAGTAAGGCAACATGCTAAACAGAAGACTGTATGCATAATGCATCGACATCATGACTAGTTGCCATTGATAGACCTCTGGTCCTCCATGACTTTGTCCAATCCACTTTTAAAGCCATCCAAACTTGTGGCCATCACCACATCTTGTGGCAACAAATTCCACAGCCCAATTATGTGCTCTGTGAAGAAGTCCATAGATCATGGTTAAATAGATTTTTCCCTGTCTTCTTCCCATCTGTGTGTGTGTGTGGGGGGGGGGGGGGAATTGCTCAGAAAATCCAACTTTTTCTGATTAAACAAAAATGTACAATCACTGTCAGTGCTGGTTTATTTTGCCCCCTGGATAACTGATATAAAGTACAATCTAAAAAAGTGATTGTGAACTTTCAATGCCAATATGACAGAACGTGATTTAGACTACAACGTATTATGAAGTGAGACAGAACAGGTATCCAAACTGAAAGGCAGTATTGGCATTGGTGAGTTTTTGGCCCTATCCTAATAGGGCCTTATGCTGCCAGAACAAGTGTTCTGGCAGCAAATGTTCCTTTACGGCTGGCTGCCACAAAGTATGACACGCCATTCCACATGGCCTGGCCGCCAATGCATGCGACAAGTGGCCAGGTCTGCATGCCTGCACACACGGAAGGAACCCTGGCGCCAGTAAGTCAGCACAGGGGGAGGGGTAGGCATGGGAGAGGAACAGGGTGGAGAACAGGTCAGGGAGGAGTGCAGATCAAGGTCAGGAAGGGGCAGTGGCGTCTTTATTATGGGGGAGCTGGGCAGTATTGATGGCAGTGGTGCCGCCAACCTCCTATCCCCCTTCCTGGTCTCAATCTACCTTTCTGGGTCCACTCGGACTTGCACCAGCTAAGTGACTGGTATCGGTCCGAGTAGACCCATTCAGGCAGCGAGAGCTTACCCCCAAGCAAGGGAACAAATGTTCCTTTATCTCAGGGGTGGGGAACCGGCAGCCCGCGGGCCGGATCCGGCCCCCGGAGCGATCCGGTCCGGCCCGCGCAAGACCGGACCCGAGTCAATCAGGTCCGGCCCGCGCGAGCAGACTGGAGGCTCCACCAGCCCCGCCGGCCCCGCGTGCGCTCACCTTGGCGCGACTCCTTTCGAATCCAGCTGTTTCTGCGCATGTGCAGAAGCAGCCGGATTCGAAAGGAGTCGCGCCGAGGGGAGAGCGCGCGGCGCGCTCACCTCGCGCGACTCCTTTTGAACCCAGCTGTTTCTGCGCATGTGTGTGTGTGTGCGCGCGCCCCAGGGGACCCATTTGCGATGGAGGGGCACACGGCCCGCGGGACATTTTCCCCATGGGAAAATGGCCCTCCATCGCAAATAGGTTCCCCATCCTTGCTTTATCTGGAGAATTCCAGGGTCTGAAACTCCCCCATTGGATACAGCGTGTGTACCATTGGCGCGGCTGTATCACTGCGCAGGGAGTTAGGTTGGATTGGGTGTTTAATGGAGTTGGATTAGAGTTTAATAGAAAACCCAAATTCTGGAGAATAAGCTGAGAAAAAACAATTCAAAGGAAAAACCACATCTATGAAGTATTTCTTAGGTACAGTAGGAAAATACTGGCATTTTTATGAAACTCATATGGCTGTTGTTATTGAGTTGTTTCAGCGTCCTCCAAAGATGATTGGTGAGATTTTTGCAAATATACTTCCAGTTGAAGAAAAATGGGCCCCCAAAGTTCTGAATTACTTTTCATCCTTTACAGATTTTGCAGGTGTGATAGAATTAAGCCATTCTATCACACCAAACATTTCTTCTTGATGTGATATGGATGAATTAAAATTAGAAAAACGTGATGATGGAAATATGTTCCATGGTATTGTTGAAGAACTGAATCACTGCAGGAACTCGTGTGTAAATGGATGCCAGATTTTTTTTACAACAGAAATACACAAGGCCAGACGTTGTCCTGGAATGCTACAAGTATAATTTAATCAGATGTTTAACCGATTCTAAGTAGCCTTTAGCCATTTTTATCTGTTGCTGGGTAGAGAAAGTAAAAATATCAGTGGCGGTCAATCCAAGCATAAGAAAAGACCGAGGGCAAGACAGGGCACAGTGCCCAGTAGTTAGTGACTGACACCCCATCTTTGCTTGCTGCTTCACTCTGTTTGCCAGGTGAACTGGGATTGGACTGGGAAAAGGTAGTCCTTGCTACCACCATCCAAAGCTAGGAATGCCAGATGGAAGGAGACCACCTCAGGAAAACTTCCCTCGTAGGTTCACAAAGAGCCCCGAGAATCCAGGAGACCCCTTAAAACTAACCAGTAGTGGAACATGGGCGGACTGGTAGACAGGACAACCCACTCTCAAATAAACTGAAACCAGGCAAGTAAACCGTAGAAGTAAAAGATTTATTAAAGTGAAAAATGCAAGGGATAAAAACAAGGCACTGACCAACTAGCAAAAGAAGAAAAATGGGAGGGGGCAGCAAACACTGAGAAGATGCTAAAGCAAAATAAAAACTAGTCCAGGGTCCTAGTCCTGGCACTCACACTGGCAGTAAGGTGAGAGGGTGAGGCCCTTGTGACCCATCAGAAGTTTCCAACGTTGGATTTGGGCAAATGCGCAAAGGGGTGAGTGTGACCCTGCTTTTTATAGCCTGGGGCACTAACCATGTTTCACCTGTGGGACTGGATATCAGGGATGTGGATCAAGTCTCTGACTCCAAGTCTTCAGTCAAGTCTCAAGTCTCTGGGTCCAACTCTTTGCCCCCAAGTCCTGAGTCTTTGGTTGCGAATTGTGAGTCCCTATATATTTAAATGAAAATGCAGGGCTGAATGAATTGCAAGCCGGAATCAAGATTGCTGGGAGAAACATCAACAACCTCAGATATGCAGACGATACCACCCTAATGGCAGAAAGTGAAGAAGAACTAAAGAGCCTCTTGATGAGAGTGAAAGAGGAGAGTGCAAAAGTTGGCTTGAAACTCAACATTAATAAAACTAAGATCATGACATCTGGTCCCATCAATTCCTGGCAAATAGAAGGGGCAGAAATGGAAGCAGTAACAGATTTTACTTTTTTGGGCTCCAAGATCACTGCAGACGGAGACAGCAGCCATGAAATTAAAAGACGCTTACTCCTTGGAAGGAAAGCTATGGCAAATTTAGACAGCATAATAAAAAGCAGAGATATCACCATGCCAACAAAAGTTCGCATAGTCAGGGCGATGGTGTTCCCAGTAGCAATGTATGGTTGCGAGAGCTGAACTATAAGGAAGGCTGAGCGCCGAAGAATAGATGTTTTCGAACTGTGGTGCTGGAGAAGACTCCTGAGAGTCCCTTGGACTGCTAGGAGATCAAATCAGTCAATCCTAAATGAAATCAACCCTGACTGTTCCCTGGAAGGACAGGTACTGAGGCTGAAGCTCAAATATTTTGGCCACCTAATGTGAAGAGAGGACTCTCTGGAGAAGACTCTGATGCTGGGAAAAATTGAAGGCAAAAGGAGAAGGGGAAGGCAAAGGATGAGATGGTTAGACAGCATCACCGATGCAACGAACATGAAAATGAGCGAACTCAGGAAGATAGTGGAGAACAGGAAGGCCTGGCGGGATATGGTTCATGGGATCACGAAGGGTCGGACATGACTTAACGACTGAACAACAACAAATATATTTAATGGGGAAAACGGGTTTAAACCTTGTCGTAAAAAGCTCCAAGTCTCGAGTCGAATCTTTTGAGTCTTTTACAATCTCCGAGTCAAGTCATTGACACGACTTGAGTCTACTCGAGTCCAAGTCAATAGACTCAAGTCTACATCACTGCTGGATATGGGGGTGGGGGTCACTTGAGTGCCTGAATTTCCTACCCTTGAAAATCTGTTGGGCTTCTTGATTAAAAAAAATAAAATTATTTAAAAATTATTTTTTAAAAATAACAAGGGTAATGGCTACTGCAGCTGGATGACACAAAAGCCTTTTCAGAAAAACAGAAGTCTCTGGGGTGCTAGAAAGGGTCAAAATGAAAAAGGAAAAATCTGGGATTTTCACCACACCAAGTAAATGTTACTGTCAGTGACTGCTCTGCAAGATAGAGTTGGAGGAGTTGACAACAAGCATGTCTTCCTTCCTGTTGTAAAATGATTAGTGGAGAAAATGTTCCATCCTGTGACAATACTGGAGTCCTATGTGTAGAGAGACAAAGAATTGGTCAGCAACACAGATAGAAACTTCTCTTTGATAAAGTGAAGATTTAGTTTATGGATTTGAGCAGGTATTTAGCTGTGCCTTTCAGTTATGATCTGAAGCTTCAACCTGAATTAATTGCATTACCCAGGTGTTCATTCCTTGTGATCTGTCATGTCTCAGTGATCAGGTAGCAGCTGTAAGGAAAAACCAGCAAAAAGAATTTAAGGAGGCCTAGCATCACCCAGCAGGATGGCCAGTTTGCGGACTATACTGGGCTATACCCTTGGGTGTGTGTGCGTGTGACACCACTAGTGGCCAAAATTGTGGAAACCTTGTATTTATGAACAATATCATCATGTTATATCATTGGAAAGGTAATTTAATTCAGAATGTAATGGAACAACCTGTTTTAGATCTGTGTTCTATCAAACGTTATGGCCAAATAACCAGAAAAAGAATACACAACTGTAACAAAAAGTGGATTTCCTTAACTTTTTTTTTCCTGACCAAAAAGACTAATTGTTCTTAGAGCCAATGAGGTGTTGTTATGACACAGCATGGAACCAATAAGGTGTTAGTATGAATCAGCTCTCATTTCTATGTATTGGAAATACATACTAGAACACTTACCGGTATTCAGTTTTTGTGAGTGTCATCAAGTTGGCCAATGGTTTTTTTGTTGGTTACTGATTTGTTGGGTGACCTGTACAGTACTGTTATATATTACAATAAAGAAAGTTAATGGGGGTGACACCATGAGTTACTGCACCAGGTGACACCAACCCTGGTGACATCACTAGGGTGACGCGCTGAGCTCTTGCACTGGGTGACGCAAAACCTAGCAATGCCTCTGAGGGTGGCACTTCCTCTTCCCTAGCAATCAGCATGGTCAGACCTGCCAATGTTCCCTGGTGCTGGAGAGCAAGCCAGGATGAGAGCCTTGGGTCCTCCCACCAGAGAAAAGGGCAGTAGCATATAATATTTTTAAATAAATAAATAAATAAATATACCATTAATAATACCAAACATATGCTACAAAATATAATTACACCTGGTTTCCTACCTAAGAAATGGCTTTGGTCACATAATCAATAAATATTATTAAATGGAACATTTAAATTCAACTAAACTACTAACACAATTCAATTGAAATAAATGCCAAGCCTAAAAGCCAGTAACTAAATACTGTAGCTAAAAATCTAAATAACTAACATCCCAACCCCAATCCAAAGTCAGATTTCTCCCTCCTCACCCCAGCAGTCCCTTTGTTTAGAGTAACCTGGTTAACGTCAAGGTCTATTCTATATTTCTGAGGATAAAACCAACAAGCCAGTACTAGTAGCCTCAAAGAATGAGGCAAGACTCCCTACAAACCTAGAAAGAGACAGGGAGAGTCATTGGAAGAGCGACAGCATGTGAGCTAGATCTGCACAGGAACAATGTGTGGATATGTATGTGTTCATCCCACCAGTAGGGGGAGCAGTCACCTATTCAGTTCCTAGTTTAAATACATGCAGACTGCTTTCTCCTGCTTTGATTAGACCTCATTAGCTTCATTCTCTGTTTTGTTGTTTTATGTCTCCCTGCATAAGCAGCCATGACCAGTTAGTTCTCTTGCTCTTATTTTTCAACATGTATATATAAAGTGTTTTGTGTAACTCAGCTCCGCTGTGAATTACCGTAATTCTTTTTCTGTAGCTCTGCTAACAGTCTGGGTCCTGACACCATACAAACTGCAAAACAAAGAGCTAACTAAGGACAAACTCTGAGAAGCTGTGACCAAGCAGAAGGGGCAGGACATGCCCAACAATCTACAATGGCAATAGCAAAGCTAAGCAAGAATGCAAATTATCAGCAGTGGAAGCTTAAATTGGAAATGCTACTTTCCAAAGATGATCTTTGGGTAGGCTTACCAGATCTCCAACCGGGACAGAGTGCTAGACCTTTAAGAGAAGGAATGTGAGCAGGTGTAGCTTGTTAAACCTTAGAGCACAATCCTATCTTTGGGGTGTGCTGATAACAAGCTCTCCCAAAAATGTATGAACAAGGCTCGGGCCTTAACAGCAAACTGTTCTTGCTCTGCAAGCTGTATAGGATGAGACTTGGCAAATGGTAGGAGAGATGTACGAACACACAAGTGCCATGTTACACATTGTTGGAACAGCTGTGTGGGCTTGGAGAAAAAAATGAAAGATAACCATGTAGCGACACTATTACTGTGCAATCTCCCAGAGTCTTATTATGGCACCCTTATCAGTGCCCTCCTAGAGACCAAACCAGACATGTTGTGATGTCATAGTGTTGTATGTTTCCCATCCAATGAGATAGAGCAAAGGCAGGGAAATGCAGAGTGTGATGAAGTCACAACATAGATATGTTGTGCCTAAATGTTGCAGTGGAGAGGAAGAAGCTGAGCATTTTGTGACGGCAGCTCTGCATAAAAAATAATGTCAAGTTCTGCCCAGAGTATATGGAAAAATTCAATGGGATAGCCAAGATCTCCAAGCAAAGACCTTGCTCCTCATAGTTCGGTGTGAGTGGTCTCCACTGTACTCTGAACTCTGTTCTGTAGCAGCCGTCATTGATTCTATTTTTATTATTTATTTTGTTATGCGGATTTTAGGTTCCTTCATTTTAGGTCAATCACGCAGCCTACTGTGCAGATGATGTTGAACACAGAAACGAAACATTTGCCCAATGCAGTCTGCTTAAGCATTACTCTCAAGTAAGAATAAGCTGACTCAGCATTAAAGTTGTCCTTTCATGGATGGCAAATATCAAACGAATCACCCCAGGAATTTGGGTGTTTTTAAACACAACAACTCCCCCCCCCCGAGCATTTCACTTATAACTAGGCTTACCATCGTCCCGGAATCGAGCCTGGCTTCGGCCTAGACGGGGCCTGAGCCGCTCCCAAGGGTGCACTGCGGCTGCCCAATGGGCTTCTGACTTCCGGAACTTCTGGTCGACAACGCGGCCGAAGCTGGAACCCCGTTGGGCAGCCACAGTGCACCCTTGGGAGTGGCTCAGGCCCCGTCTAGGCCGAAGCCAGGCTCGATTCCGGGATGATGGTAAGCCTACTTATAACCAACAGTGCTCTTGTCAAGCTGTGACTTAGAGGTGACTTTGTGATTTCTGATCTTGCTGCATACTCCTGGCTTTGTGTCTAAAGGCATTTCTTCCCCATAGTCATGTGCTTCAGATCTGCATGCCAAGGAGGCAGGCGCACAACTTCTCCAATCCTGTCATTTGCTAACTTCTCTGTAGCCACCTCTTTTCTAACTGTTTCCTGTGTGTGGATTATCACCTATTATCTGCTTTAATCCCAGTCATGAATTAAGTGATTCCTTAGCCCCAAAAAACACAAGGTTGTGTGGCTGATGTTTGAAGCACCACGTGAGACTGCTGTCTAGTGGAGCACTGGGCATTAGCTTGCCCCACATAGCTGCTGCTGTGTCCCCTTGAACCTTGATAGCTCTTTCGTCAGCAATTTAAGCTGCTTAAGGCAGAAGGCTAGGAAGGTGTGCATTCTCTTGTTATGAAGAGGATCCCACCACTTGTGGGGCCTTTGTAAAAAGAATGAATTCTCAGAACAATTATTTTATTTTTTTTCCCATACCCTAGATAGGGGTGAGCAAAAACGTTTTGGCCTGAGGACCACATAGAGCAGGGGTGGCCAACCTTTCAACTTGAATGCTCCTGGCCCCTTAATGGTTGCATAGGTGAGGGCATTTCAGCAGGTGCAGCTGCTTTAGCAGCACCGTTAGCACTTGCAGCTGCCAAGATTCTGCCTGCTACACAACTCTTAAGAACACAGAGGCCCTAATGGTGGAAGGTTGGCCACCCCTGACATAGAGTATAGAAGTTGTACGGAGGGCCATTGCAGTACACTTGAGCAAGCAGCATCAGTTTATGTGTGCATGAGAAAGGAGTCTGACTTTGGATTGTTAGACATGGATAGGGGGCAATGAGAGGGCCAGGTTGGAGGTGCTCAGGGGGGAGATCCAGCCCCTGGCCTTTTCTTTGTCCCCCGCAAAACGATTTCTTGAATTTGAAATATTATTGAAGTCTTGAGTCTTGAACAATCAGTAGTGGTAAATCCCCAAAGTAGCAGAGTTTAAATTGTAAGGGGTTAACTGATCCACAGGGTCAAGGAGCAGGGGCAATATATGTATGCTGTAGTTCTAAATCAGGGGTGGGGAACCTATTTGCGATGGAGGGCCGTTTTCCCATGGGGAAAATGTCCCGCGAGCCGTGTGCCCCTCCATCGCAAATGTGTCCCCCGGCGCACGCACACACACACACACACCGCCCCCCCATGCTCTCCTTACCTCCCCCTCCCAAAGGCTCTCCTTACCTTTTTCAGGCGGCCGCCGGCCCCGCGCGTGCTGCTCGCGCGACTCCTTTTGAACCCGGCTGTTTCTGCACATGTGCAGAAACAGCCGGGTTCCAAAGGAGTCATGCGAGGTGAGCGCGCCGCGCGCTCTCCCCTCGGCGCGACTCCTTACGTATCCGGCTGCTTCTGCACATGCGCAGAAACAGCCGGATTTGAAAGGAGTCGCGCCGAGGGGAGCGCGCGAGGGACCGGCGGGGCTGGCGGAGCCTCCGGTCTGCTCGCGCGGGCCGGACCGGATTGCTCCGGGGGCCGGATCCGGCCTGCGGGCTGCCGGTTCCCCAGCCCTGTTCTAAATGGTGGAACCAAGGCTGTCATTAACTACTGCTGGCAGAGTAGCTATTGCACAAGGTGGTGTGTTTTGGTAAATTTTCTTCGTCACCATCATCATCATCCTGGCCATGAAAAATCCATATTTTTCCATAAGTCTCTGAAGAAATAGCGAGATTGACTGAGGAATTTTCTGCATGCAGTATGGGAGGAACCTCACGTGATGTTATGTTTTCTGATTCCTTGTGTTTTCCCTGAAGGCTGACTTCCCTCCCCCCCAACACCTGAAGAGAGGGGGGGGGATACAGGGCGGCACCAAAAAGGAGTTCTACCAATATGATTCTTTCTCAAAGTGATGCTGTTTTGTGGGCTGCCTCCTGGATCGACACTTCCATTCTGTGCAAGGATTGGTCTCTAGAGATGGGCTGAAGAGGGGGTTGGGCCAAAAATGTGTTGGGCTTACCCTAAGAAACTGTTTTCCTTCCACCTTTTGAAGCGTCCTCCTTTCAGTTTGTTGCTCTCTCCTTCTTTCACAGCATCTGTGTGGAGCTTAGCTGAATCAGTCAGGCAAATACTATCCACTTATATTTAACCGCTTATCGTTTCCTGATGCCTTGGCTCAAGGCAATGCTCGTTTGAGCACCATAGCATAGCTCTAAGCATAGCAGGTTTATCTTTGAAAAGTCATATGGTTGCCTATTTGTGTTTTGAGGAACAGCGTTGCTCTGATGCAGAAGCCCAGAGCAACATGTGTATACTATTGGGAAGCTCTTCCCATGCAGGCTGTATTTGCACTTACCCACTCAAACAACAGCTGTTGATTCCAGCAGTGCAGTACTGCTATTTTGAATTGTCTATACTGCCAGATTAGGCAATGAGTGGTACCGCCACTTCTCACTTCCCTGTTGCTAGGCTTGGGAGGGCAAAAGTTGGCTTTTCTGCTCTCACCCAGTTTTCTAATTAATTGTGTACCTTTTGAAAAATATGGTTTTGCACATGTATGCATTGCAAATGAGACAGGGGAAGACCTAGAAGCAGTGCCAGGAGAAACTCAAATTGCCATTGCATGCCATCAGTTAGGAGCTATTGTTTTCTAAGCTAGCCTGGATCTCCTCATTCCAAGCAGTGTTGCAGAGGAGTCTGGTTGGCTTCCTCACCCACTCAGATGGAGGAGGAGAAGGAGAATGGCCAGTCAAAGTGGTGAGAAGAGGTCCTGCTGGGCTGTCTGGTTCACTCCCCTCAAACCAGCCACTCAGCTTTGCTGATAGTCACAGCTCAGCTATCCAGAGCAGCCCCTCTGCCCATATTGGCCCTGCCAGAGCCAATCAACTGTCTGTCAGTCCACCAGCCTATAATGTCTGGTTTTGAGTAACACAGAATCACTAGTTGTTCTTTGGACTAGAGATTCTCAGCAGCCTCATTGGTGAAATAGGTGAATTTTTTTAAAAAATAATACTTCTGTTCACTTTGGTGTGTCTTATCAAGCTGAAGTACTAAACTTCTGAAGTTACTGTTAGTGATTTCCTTCTGTTTGAGACGGTCCAGTGAATGCGCTCTTAATTGACGGTTAGCACCGTATATGTTGATGGTGCTGATCACCCTCAGGAGAGGAAAGAAAGGGGCTGATTGGAAGAACATAAGGAAAATCCTACTGGGGCAGCCTAAAGATCCATCTAGTCCAGCATCCTGCGTCCCGCAGTGGCTAACCAGTTGCCTCTGGAAAGCCTACAAACAGGATACGTAGGCAAATGGTCCTCTTCCACAGCTTCTCAGGAAGTGATGTACAGAGGCATAGTGCCTCTGAGTCTGGAGGGAGCACATAGCCATCATGACTAATAGCCAGTGTGGCTTGTCCTCCATGAACTTGTCTACTCCCCCTTTAAAGTCACCTAGGCTAACGGCCATCACCATGTCTTGCAGCTGTGCATTCCATAAATGGCTAAGACCATCGCCATCTCAGGAACTTGAGGCATGGCTGAGTAGGCATGGTTATCTTGTTTGGGGTGGTTATCTTTGGGTGTTTACTGCCTGTTAGTTCTGAGTCTATTTTGAGCTTAGAATGACCAAACAGCCTTGACGCTGGCCTGCTTTTTTCCTCGTGCTAGTCTAGTATGGTTAGATTCATATCATAGTCCCTGGAGTTGGAGTATATGAAACAACCCTGGGAAAACAGAACTTCATTGGCTTCCAGGCAATGTTGCATAAATCAATTAGTGTAAAGAACGAGCCTTATTCCACTCAAGATTCACAACTGACATTGCTGCCCTGGTTTCCCCAAAGATACCTTTGATGGTCGCCGCATCTCAAAAAGGATATAGTGGAACTGCAAAAGATGCAGAAGAGAGCGACCAAAATGATTAGTGGGCTGGGGCATCTCCCCTTATGAGGAAAGGCTACAGCATTTGGGGCTCTTCAGTCTAGAAAAAAGGCACCTGAGAGGGGACATGATTGAGACGTATAAAATTATGCATGGGATGGAGAGAGTGGATAGAGAGAAGTTCTTTTCCCTCTCACACAACACTAGAACTAGGGGACATCCACTCAAATTGAGTAGAGGGAGTATTAAAACAGACAAAAGAAAATATTTCTTTACCCAGCGTGTAATTAGTTTGTGGAACTCCTTGCCACAGGATGTGGTGATGGCACCTGGCCTAGATGCCTTTAAAAGGGGATTGGACAGATTTATGGAGGAAAAGTCCATCACAGGTTACAAACTATGATGGGGATAAGCAACCTCCTGGTCTTAGTAATAGGCTATCTCTTAATGCCAGATGCAAGGGAGTGGCAACAAGATACAGGTATCTTATTGTCTTGCGTGCTCCCTGGGGCATCTGGTGGGGCCACTGTGAGATGCAGGAAGCTGGACTAGATGGGCCTTTGGCCTGATCCAGCAGGGCTCTTCTTATGTTCTTACCTTCAGAAGATAAAATAGCAAGATTGAGTATGTACCCCTAAGTATGTGCCCCTGGCATTATGTTCATCATAGTTTGAACATCAAGAATGAAAACCATCATTGTCTAGTACCATTGTACAGATGAGGCAAAGTGTATTCAAGCCAGACAGCACAGCAAATCCCCTCTCCTGCCTTTATTCTGTATACATCTGAAGCACTGTGGGCTATGGACTGAGAGTGTAGGAGCAGTCCTTCTATTATAGCCATATCTGGGGGAAAGTATGCAAGAGTTGGATATTCCACATCAATGCCTGCAGCTATGGAGGACCCACTTGGGCAATTATCTCATTTTCAAAAAATGGGGAGAAGGATTGTGGAAATGAACATCATAACAAGAAGCCTTGTGGACATTGTACCCCGGTTGTGGCCATGCACCTCGAAGGCCCCTCTCCATGCTGATGCGTGCTGAAAACCCCTCCCCTCCCCCAGTACTTCTTAGAGCATTGGAAGAGACACACACTGTATTCAGAAGAAATCCTTCTTATCATTAGGAGAAACATGTTGGATACATCATCCATGGAACTGTAATCCCGGTGAACAGGGACACTATGCCCAGCTCATGTGTTACTTTTCTGCAGGAAATATTCTAAATGGATGAACCAGAGCTCCATTGAAAGGTGAAGAGAAATAACCTTTAAAAAACAATTGTAAATAGCAGCAACTTCATCACCTCCACCTTTAATGTAAGGCTCAACAACTTGTATATGTATATATGAACCGGTACCTCCTGGATTGTCCAGACCTGATATCAGTCCTAGGTTAATTAGTCTGTTGCTCTGGCTTCAGCTCCCGGGCCCGGTCACAGTCCCAAAGAGCAGGGATCCTCTCCTTAAATCTAGGAGTCTAGGATCTCTCCTAGACTTACCTTGGTCTAGGTAAGTTCTCTCTCCTCCTGATCCTCCAAGCATGCAGACCTATCTCTGTTAGCTCTGACCAGCTGCATGGAGCCCACTGTGCCATGAGGTCTCACACACCGTTGAAAAGGGAAGAGCTCTAGGACTCCCTGTCCCAAAGTTTAGGATCAACAAAAATGTATATGCTTGTGAATCTCTGTGAAACTCTTTTTCTGCCTCTGCTCCTATTCACAAAATCAGCAGCAGTCTAGCAGGGGTTGGTGAGTTGCTTTGGGAAAAATTGTCTTCTGCTTTATAACTCTGCTTAATACAGGTGCCTAGACCCCCTTTCTCCATCATGAACACTATTTAAAAAAAATGAGAAGGGAAGGAAGTGTAATGTTTGTCAGGTGTCTCTCCAGTCTCCCTCTATGTACAGTAGCTATTTTTAATTCTTGGTATTGAATTAACCTTATACACACGCATGTGAGAATCTGGTGTTAAATCCATGTAATTGCATAATCTGTTGCTGTGTATATCTCACCATTCTTGAAACACAACAGCCTCTTGGCAAAGAAGGAAGTAAAACCACCAGAACCACAACCCTATCCCATTCAAAAATAACTAGAGATGCCTGATGATTCAAGTCACACATTAATATGTGATAGTTGTTCATTATCCTTTGCAATGGGTCACAATGGTACAATAGTTTATAAATGACGAATGGATTCCTCTGTGGTATCCCAGAATGCACTGTGAGACCTCTCTTCTCTTCCCCCCCCCCCTTACTTCCATGATTAGTAAGAAGAACTGGTTGCCTGTTTTGGTAGATCTGTTCATTCCTCCCTGAACAGGAAGCCTTCATAAACTCCTTTGGAGAAAGTGGCTATTGTGAGATCACAGAAAAATGTGATGAACATCTGCATTTATTTTATTTTATTGGATGTGCATACAATGATGAGGTAAGGTGGTGGCACGTATCACATTTGCTTTGTAAGGGCTGGAAAAATGGATAAAAATTGTGTTTAAAAAAAACACCAAACAGCAAACCATGCTAAGAGAGCATCTTGGGTTTGAATCCTCCCGTCCTGCCAATTGACCCAAAGGACAAAATCCTGTCTAGACCTGTAAAATTCCATCTGCTTATTTCCATGGAGGTTGCTTAGCAAAATGTGTTAATATGTTTTATCTATCCACATTACCAGTGTTAATGGATCCTTAACGAGCAGTTGAGGTTCAATGGACAACTTAAGAAAAGACACTATGCTCGTAGCACACTGTCTAAAAAGGAACATGGCTTCCCTTTATACAGGAAAGGGACACCACATATGCTCAGACATGCTCTTATCTGCCTTTTTTTTTAAAAAAAAATGTTCCTCTTCAGGGATACTCAGCATGACAGAATGATTGAAGACAAAAACTGGCAACCCTTCCCAGAAAGGAGAAATGAACAGAACACGTTTGCTCAACACATCACTGACTGATTCACAATCCTATCTCTGTCCCAGATTATCACCTGTGACTCACCACAGAATGGGTGTGAACCATTATGCCATGAGAGGTACAGTATATTGTGTTTGAAGTGCTGGGAAGAAACGATGAAAACGAACTCTCTTGAAAGTGTTGGGATGTGATTCTGTCTGTAGTGTTGGCCCTGTGATAACTGTTTTCTTACACATCTTGGTATTCTTCTCATCAAATGCTAAACAGGGCCAGTCCAAGAGGGCTATGACCCTGCACCCATCATCAGCCCTCACCTAGCTCCCATTTGTCCCCTTACCTCTTCCTCTTTGCTCTGCGGCTCTATGGTTTAAAATCGTGTGGGAGAGCAGGGCGGAGCAAGGACACTGGGAGAAGCACTGCCCACCTTAGCGTCTTCCAACTTCCTTGTTTCAGCCCACTCTGCCATGCTATTTCAAAACAGAATGGCAGAGTGAGTAGGAGGAAGCAGATAAGCTGCCAAAACTGGGGGGGGGGGGGGAGGAAGGTAGGTACCATAGTGGCAGCAGCAATCCTGATCAGAAAGAGGCCACCATTGACGTCGTCATCTTCTCTCCTCCTTTTCACTCATGGAGGATGAGGAGGCAGGCAAGCTAAGAGGACAGCAGCCAGGGCCACTCAGAGGAATTTTATCAGGGGGTACAAAGTTTCTTTTGGGCCCCTTTCCTTTTATTTATTTATTTATTTAAAACATTTATACCCCGCCTTTCTCCCGAGGGCACTCAAGGTGGCTTACAACACATTAAAATACATATATACACATTAAAGTAATTAATTAAAACAATTTAAAATAAACAACCCCAGTGGGTCACCTGAGTTTACATATGTTAAAAGCCATTTATTAAAAGGTTAAAAGGTCAGCCCACCATGTCAGACATCAAAAGCTGTCCTAAATAAAAACGTCTTAAGGCCCCGCCGAAAGGTCTCTAAGGAGGGAGCCGTTCTCAATTCCAGGGGGAGGGAATTCCATAATTGGGGCGCCACAGCCGAGAAGGCCCTATTCCGCGCCACCATCCCCTCACTTATGCCAATGGCGGCATGGTTAACAGGGCCCCCCCTGATGACCTCCGAGTCCGGGTCGGATTATAAGGAAGGAGGCGGTCCCTCAAATACCTTGGACCCGAGCCGTTAAGGGCTTTAAAAGTCAAAACTAGCACTTTGAATTGTGCCCAGAAACGAACCGGCAGCCAGTGTAGCCGCCGAAGCAACGGTCCGACTGAGTCGAACCGACAGGCCCTGGCAACCACCCGGGCCGCCGCCGGACATTTTATTTTTTATAAAATAAAAATTTTAACCCATTTTTGGTCCTGGGCCCGGGTAAAATTTATCCCCTTAACACCCCCCCCCCTCAGAGGCCTGGCAGCAGCCAACACTTACTATCTGCCTCCTCCTCAGTGAGGCAGATGGACTAGTCTAAGGCAGCGGCTGCCCCTATCGTCATCGCCTCCCTCTGCACAAGGTTGGTAGCAGCAATGGGGAGGCAGCATGGAAGGGGTGGATTCAGGTGCCAATATTTTCCTTGGGCCTGATTATAAACATGTACAGTATGTGTGAAATCATAGATATCGATTTCTCATGGAATTGCAAAAATATTTGCCATAGAACAAAAGCAGATTTGGCCTAGAGAATAATGTCTTATACCCCACACAGTTACATTGGAAAAAACAACAACCCTAGTGTGTTCAGACACTCATTTGATGGTGTGAAATGGTGTGGCTGGGAAAGAATGTCCCCATGATCTTGAACATTGGGCATCTAGGGAGGATCTCTCACCGTGTACAGCATGTGTCACTTTAGACATGTGCTATCCACATCAGGGTTGAGGGCAGAGCTTTGAGAGGGTGTTGGCATGGGGCTGAGATTACGGGCATACTTCTCCCCCATGTGATATTATATATCCTCCATGTGTGAGGTAAGTTTCGGAACAGCAGGGCTCCTGTTGAAAATAGGGTAAGAACGTGCCCTACACAGTATGAAATATATATATGGTGGTCTGTATGTATGATTGGGAAGCCTGGTGCAACCAGGGTTCTGGGGAAATACTGACCCTCTGCATGTACACACATAGAGCCCATTCTAACTTTCAACAGAACATGTAACTGTCAAGTTGAGATCAGTGCGCACAATATCTCTTTCCCTCCCCACAATGTGGAAAATGTGAATATGAAAGTGAGAAGAGGGCTACGATATTTACACTGACATCCAGTGATATGAACACTCGGTGAGGTGATTCATAAGTGATGGCTGATTCTGCAAACCATGTCAGTGAGTCAATGAGTAGGTTTGCCAGGTCATGATTTAAAAAATGATACCCTGCTTTTTCTGCAGATGACCACACAAAGCAGCTTACAATATTAAAATAAAACATGAATAATTAAAAACCAAAAAACCAAAATATAACCAAATAACAGAATATAACAACATCAGCAAAGAGCAAAACCAAATAAAACACCAAAACCAATTTTCAAAATAGTCAGTGGGTGGAGCCAGGCTGGGTCAGTAGGCAGAAAGAGAGAGAGACAAAATCTCTGCCTAGTTTTAAACTTCCTGAGTATTTGAATGCATTGCGTATAAATGCTTGGCTGGAAGAAGTTTTAAAAACAGGTTCTGTTTTATTGGGAAATTGAAGAACTTTATGTATAATAATAAGGTTTCATTACATAAGTGAAAGTATTTGATGAATCACAATTCAGAATGATTTGGAGATAAAATCACGGTATCAGTGGGATTCCCCCTCCCTGAATTTTCTTCCATGATGTGATCTCATCATGATGTGTTTTTCTTCCATGATGTGTTTTCCCCTCTCCCATGTCACAAGCATTCATAGACAAGGAAGCATGGAATATATTTTTTAAAAAAATATTTATCATGAAGCCAATTCTGGGTAGCCACAATTTGGACCAAAAACAGCAAACTTGGGGGCAAACTACAATTTGATATGCGAGTTCATGTTTGTTCAGCATCTTCATTAGGATGCTAGGTCTCCTGAGGCTCAGATTCTGGACCAAGCTTAGACACACCATTGAGAGACTAGATGTCTGCAATCAGATCTCAGTTAGGGCCAAATATCAGACGCTTCCCCTGGACCTTCCTGAATGTTGTAGGGACATTCAAAACGGCACCCGCGATCAGCAGAGACCCTCCGAAGACAGCAGGTAAGGCACCCCCCCAACCCCTACATGGAACCCCATTGATCTTATAGGATCAATGGTTCCATATCCGCGAATTTGCAACCTGTGGGGGTTTCTAGGAATGTAACCCCTGCAGGTAGCGAGAATTGACTGTAACAGCTTTGGAGGTGTGCACAGAAGTGGCCATCAGGTGACGGGGACCCTGGCCAAGAGCCCCAACCCCATCAGACAGTCCACCCAGTCAGGCCAACCCCTGAACCTTTGGTGGCAGTGGTAGCACCTAATATACCATCGGAGGCAGAGGTTGCCATGAGGGGGCCCAGTGCAGGGTTTTGTCTTAGAGCCCCAGCAA
Organism: Plestiodon gilberti rubricaudatus; assembly: GCA_026170595.1. Taxonomy (NCBI): domain Eukaryota; kingdom Metazoa; phylum Chordata; class Lepidosauria; order Squamata; family Scincidae; genus Plestiodon; species Plestiodon gilberti. The sequence goes on along the minus strand of JANXHW010000001.1, from coordinate 119,235,342 downwards.
TCTAGCACTGGCACTGAGGTTCATGATTCTCATTGGGAACACAGTGTGAAGGGAAAGGGTTAAATAACCTCTCCACACACAGCACAATCTTGATTCTGATTTCTCTCTCACACTCACACTCACCCTGTGGCTGCTATTTCAATGTTTAAAAAAAGATGGCAGCTCTAATGACATTTCTAATACTGTATAGTGTGTGTGGTTTGAACTTTTAGCATGTTCTTAACTTTTTTTCTGTTGAAATTGATTAGATCTAAAAGTGCCAGACTTTGGGTGGATCGTGTCCTGTACATTTTACCTAAATAATGTGCAACATTCTTATATGACTTTAAAGAAAATTGAGATGTATTCAGTCACATGAGCTGCAGACCTGCAATCTGAAGGGGCAGGGTCCATACATAGGTTTACTACCTTAGTGAGAACTAGACCTACGTCAGCTGTCGTGGGTGTAACATGGGATTGCTTTCTGTCCAGGTAAATGTACTTGTTTCCTTAAAGTCATGCCAAAAGTTTAATACTTGGAAGAGCAATTCAAGGAGACACATCTGCAGGATGTACAAATCAGGGAAGAGCCTTGGAATTTGGCAATTCTATCGGAAAGGATGATGATGGTGTTTTTGTTTTGTTTTTAATTAGGCAAGATGGGGCAATTTATCAGTTCAGCTGGGATTATGCTTCCTTTCTCAAGATGTTTCCACATACCAAGTGTTCAGGGAAGATAACTGCATTCCGTGATTTGATGGCGGTGCTTCCAAGCAAGAGGTCAGAAACACGCGTTTCCTAAAAACCAGCGGTCACCTTTAACTGAAACGGAATTAACCTACCTGCCTTTGGTGTTGTGACAGTAAAGGGAGAGGAAGCAGCAACACTTGGAATCCACTCAAAGTGCTCTGCTGCTTGTCTGGGTCATTTCAAACAGGACCCAGGCAGAAAGAGGAGGCGCCACTCAGAGCAAGTGAAGCTGAAAGGGGTGGGGTGTGAGAGGCTTCTCGGCTCTGCTTGATTCCCTCCCTCCCTCCTCTCTCTTTAGCCACTGGTGGGACAGGCACATTGATACTAATGGGGCGTGTAAGGCTAACTGGGGGGGGGGGGAAGATAGCAGTTTGGGGCTGGCTTGGATGATGTGCGAATCCAAGGTCAGCAAGGTATTCCTGCCACCAAAAATATCATAAACAGTGGACCGGTTTTGACCACCCTTCAAATGGAATTAAAAGACGCTTACTCCTTGGAAGGAAAGCTATGGCAAATTTAGATAGCATAATAAAAAGCAGAGATATCACCATGCCAACAAAAGTTCGTATAGTCAGGGCGATGGTGTTCCCAATAGCAATGTATGGTTGTGAGAGCTGGACCATAAGGAAGGCTGAGCGCCGAAGAATAGATGTTTTCGAACTGTGGTGCTGGAGAAGACTCCCGAGAGTCCCTTGGACTGCTAGGAGATCAAATCAGTCAATCCTAAATGAAATCAACCCTGACTGTTCCCTGGAAGGAAAGGTACCGAGGCTGAAACTCAAATATTTTGGCCACCTAATGCGAAGAGAGGAGTCTCTGGAGAAGACTCTGATGCTGGGAAAGATTGAAGGCAAAAGGAGAAGGGGAAGGCAAAGGCTGAGATGGTTAGACAGCATCACCGATGCAATGAACATGAAAATGAGCGAACTCAGGAAGATAGTGGAGGACAGGAAGGCCTGGCGGGATATGGTTCATGGGATCACGAAGGGTCGGACACGACTTAACGACTGAACAACAACAACAATCGCATGGGGGGGGGGAAACTTGGGCACGTGTCTCACTCCCCCACCTGCTCCACTGCTTAGTCATATGGGGGCAGTTCATCCAAACCACCCCTCAATATACAAATGGGTAGTATTTCATCCATGCAATGAGGGGAGGCTTGGATTAACCATGCAATTAGGTAGTTGGGGGGGGGGTGCATAGCAGGTGGGGGGACATACGTGTGCCCACACTCCCCTATGCAATTTGGAGCAGACTGGCTCCATTCTTTCTGCTCTTTAGGGGCTTCTCGGAATATTTCATGCATCTGGTGGGGTGGATATGTACCATGATTTATTGTTTTCCTCCAAGCCTAGAGAATATCTCATTTCTATCAAAGACTCCTTCAAACTCAGGAATCTTACCACACAAGAGAGAATGTACATTAACAAAGCAGTAAGTCATCTTTCTTAAAGTCATGAATTTCGCATGAAAAAACCTTCCCAGTTTCAATGTCAGCTTGGAAGAGAAAGGAATCAAGGTGCCCTTTCAGATGTCACTGGCTCAGTTCCGGCATCATCTTCTCTAGTGTGGAGGCTGGAATGTGCCACAAGTTTGAATGTGCTTCCTTCCTCTTCTGCTCTCCCATAATTCCCTCCTCCCTTTCCTGGCTTGCCATAACCGTAATTTACTGTGACATCCAAATCAGGCAAAGGATGTGGATGTGGTTCACATACAGTATTATGTTAAACCTGGCATTAATTGAAGCACTTAACATAGGAAGTGGGCCAAAAGTGTCTCTTTTTCAGCTAAATATAATTGGGCAGGGGGAGGGGGTAGAGAAATCTAGCTCAGGACAATGGCATGGAGGGAATGGGGATGAATATTTGCCTCCCATTATGTTTTCGCACTGAAAATCCCCCCCGGTGTGGCTATCTGCAGGAAATGTTATTTATGACCCAATCCTAAGGGCTGTTTATGCCGCCGGAACAGGCTTTCCAGCAGCATAAACAGCTTTACAGCTGTTGCAAAAATGACAGTGCCAGCAAGCATGGCCCGGCCGCTGCAAGCAGTGAGCGGCTGAGTTCACGTGATTATGGATAGCAGATGGACAGTGGATGCCCACTTGTGCAGGGGTTGGGTGGGAGGGAGGCAGGGAGGGGTGGAACAGGGTGCGGGTGGGCAGAACAGGGAGCCAATGGGGCAGGGGAGGGGCAGAACAGGCCCCGGAGCATCCGTACTGCTCGGGGGTGCCTTCCTGACGTGCAATGGTGGCTTACAGTATAGTTGAAAAGGGTCGCACTAGCGAAGCGCCGCAAAGCAAAGCACCGTAAAGCGAGGTATGCCTGCCTGTATACAACTTTAAGAACAACTGTCAAGCAATTGTCAGTTGTCATAGTACCTTTGCATTGGTTGGCAAGAACACTGGATGGTCTCCATGTTTACTTGCGGCCCGTTTACTTCTTACTTGGGCAATTAGGTAGAATTAAGCCTGCATTGTTTTCACGTGATCTCTGTAAGTGAAAGTAAAGAGGGGTTATTGTTGAAAGTTGAAAATCCTGGAAGGAGGCTTGGAATCCATCAGTCTGTCTGAGTGAGCAGCCTAACTCAAATAATGGTAAGCTCAGACTTAATACTGTAACAGCCCAATCCAACCTAAGTCTTCCCCCACTGATGCAGCCACACCAATGGGGCACATGTTGCATCTTGCGGTGAAGTTTCAGGTCCCAGAGGCCCTCTTAAGGTGCCCTGGGGCAAAGCCTCTGCTTGCTGGCACAAGTCTGAGTAGAGTAGGTGGATCGAGGCCAGGAAAGGGGGATAGGATATCGACAGAGATGCTGCTGCTCCTAATTGCCCCCTTCCCACCCTCAGCACACACCCTTCCATGCTATGTCCTCCATACCGTTCCTTCTCCTCCCACCCCCAGCCCCCTGCCAGTCCTGGGACTTTCCAGAGGCTGCTAGCACATGGCTGTGGCCACTCACCGCTTGCAGCAGTGCACCGGCTATGCAGAATGGCAGGTCACACTTTGAGACCGCCGTAAAGCACCCAGGCTGCCCAATCCTATGCATAGGCCATGCATCCTATGCAGGGCTGGGGCAGGTCAAAGGTCTCCTCGGGGCAAGGGGACATTTGTCCCCTTACCCCGGGTAAAGCCCCAGCCCGCACAATGGGGCTACTCAGATCTGCACAAGCCTTAATGCTGGCACAGAACCGAGGAGCCCCGTGTCGGGCTTCCAGGCCTGGGAGGGGGCATAGGATTTGGCACACGCCTGCGGCACTATTCCCACCCCCTCCCGGGTCTGGTCCGCACGTTTTCAAGCATCCGCAGGGCTTCTGCAAGCTTAATGATACACTTCTGGGTCACACAAAGGCTCTTTCCTCCTCCCAGCCTTGTCCCAGAATGCATCCTTGGACAAGGCTGGGAGGAGGGAAAAGCCTTCACCGTGACCTGCAAGTGGGTTGTTAAGCTGCGGGGGCTTGAAAACGGCACAGAAAGGTACAAACGGGGGTGGGGGGCTTTTTTTCTTCCTTTTAACAGCTTTTTGAGCATGGACCCCAGTATCTGAGGATCCTTGCTATCTGCGGGGGTCCGGAACGGATCGCCCGCAGATAGCGAGGGCCCACTGTACCTTGAGAATAGCTGCGGAGAGCTTCAGAATGGCTGTGAATGGCTTTAAAATGACTGTGGATGTAGTGAACAGCCATGGATAGCCTTAAATGTCTTTAAAATGGCCTTTAAAATTTGTGGATAGCAAATGGCCTCCGCAGAGAGTTTCAGAATACCCAGGAATAGCTGCAGGATGATTGCAGATGCTGCCAATAGCTACGGATAGCCGGGAACAGACCATAAATAGTGCAAGGTAAATGGCAATCTTGCTCCTGCGGATAAGCAAACCCGCAGGTTGCGAATCTGCGGGTAGTGAGGTTTGACTATATCCATGTCCAAATTGTTATGATCATAATGAATTGGGTTTGAGGGATGGATTTGCTCTAAACTGTTCACATCACATTGCTACAGGTTCTTGGGTTCATAATTTTGCCGCCAAAGGGTATGTTGAAACGAATCAGTTGGTCTAAGAGGAACGCATCAATTTTGCAGTCTGACATGCTTTGTAGATAAATGTCACACAACTCTTCATTTATACTGATGGCATCTTCGTTTGTTGTGTTTTGAGCACAATTACTTCCTTATGCAAGAACCTGAAGAGCCAATCAAATGTTTGCCATGGGCTGCATCCTAGTGGCTATTCACGGCAACTTGTCTGAAAGGGGCTTGATCAGCTGCTTTGTATTGTTTCAGTTATTCTTTCATATGAAACACTGTTATGCTTTAGGACAAAGATACAGTGGCGCCTCCTGTCTGACTGCATTTATGCCACTAAAAACAGAACTACTTTTGGCCTTCCCTAAAATTCGGCTTCAGTAGTGATCTTTTGAAAAATATAGAGAATTTGCTGTCTACTTCTGGTTAATGCTTGATTTACACTGTTGTTACTGCATCCCATAAAAAGAGCTTTCTCTATCACAACATTTCTAGATACATGATAAACCATCACGACTCACTTGTTTGAAAGTTTCTTGCGCTTGAGACCCAAAATACCCTTTCACTTTTTTTTACTTTGATCTCATGCCTGGAAAAACAAATCTTTTCCTTGAAATGGGTGAAAGTTATTTCAATTCTAATAATGCATCAAAGCCAATATAGTATGTAGTTGATCCAGACCTCAGGATCTCTTTCTCCTTTTCAGTTTTAATTTGTTGTTTTCTTTTCTGTGAATTTGGTGAGAGCCGTTTAATGTCTTTTGATGCTCATGAAAGCAAGAGATTAAAAACTCTTTTTATGGAAGGATTCAACAGCCATGGAAGCTTCCTTGTGTAGCAGCACTTGTCAGCCATGGCCTGCAGCATTAGGGGACCTCTTTTGGGGCTGACTGCTGCTCCTCCCCTCTCATTTGTAGAAAGGCCTTGGGGCTGTAGACACTGGAGCATAGATGCAGACAGCACCAGATCTTCAAAACATAAAGCTGCCTTGTACAGAATCATCCATCTAGGTCAGTATTGTCCTGATTGGCAGCAACTCTCCAGGGTTTCAGATAGGGGCCTTCTCCAACTTTACCTGGAGATGCCACCAAAGGTGTCGCTATGCGGCACCGCCAGACGTGACATCACCGCCACCACCGCTAAACATCCCTCAGAGGTGCAGGGCGGGCGGGAAGGCCAAAACAATAGCCATCTACGTCACTACCACCGGCTCTTCGTGCCTCCCAAACGGCGTGATTGATCCCCCCCCGCATGCTGCCCAGGGGCCCACCGCCCCCCCCTCCAGCCACCACTTCTGGATGCCACGAATTGAGCCTTGGGCCTTCTTCATGCAAAGCATGTGCTCCGCCTCTGCCACTGAGCTATGGCCCCATCTCTCAAGGAGGCATCCCCTCTGTCCCAGAATGATCTTCACATTTCCTCCAACAAATAAAAATAGGGAGACTCTCGTATAGGTCCCAAATTGAGTTACCAGGTGGGATGCATTCCAAAATCTGAGATTTCTGGTTATGGTGATATCAGAAAGCAGGGGCGGGTGATGTCATCTCACTGCCAACACTTGAAAAATGGGGGGGGGGAATCTGGTCAAGGAGTAGGATCCAGTGGTAAATGGGTGGAGCCAAGCAGCAACCTTAAAATGGTTTGACATTAACCCTTGCATCCACTATAAAAAAAAGAACAAGAAGCAAAAGCTGGAGAAACTGAGCCATTTCTGTCCAACTCTAATCCCAAATGCTGCAGGCCATGGCTGACAAGCTCCACTATACAAGGAAGCATCTATAGCTGTTGAATTATCACACCAGCACACACACCTCCCCCTTGCACACACTATGACATGTTTCTGAAGGCTCTATTTTGCACATACATTATATTCATTTCCTCTACCATAGCTTGTCTTTTGCCAGCTTCTGAAGTGTGTTAGTAAACTGACCTAACAGCTTCTTTAAAGAAACACAAACCTTAAGACTGTTTTGTTTTTTGTAACTGTACAATACCCATGTCACTGTCAATTTAAGACTCTTGGCTATGAGATAATGAGTTTAAACAAAAAGAGTTTGGAGAGATGGGTGGGGGCCATTGTTCAGAAGGAGCGCACCTGCTCAGCATGCCGTTGAACCCATGTTCCATCCATGGCGTCATCTAGTAAGACTGGAAAAGACCTCGGAGAGAGTGGACAGTACTGAGCTCGATTGACCATAGGCCTGACTCTATAGAAGGCAGCTGCCTATGGTAAGTCTGCACCAGTCAGCAAAGAGAGAATGAATGGAGCATGTGCCATGGTCAGGCTGCTTCCATATTATTACCTGTAGAGGACAAATTCCTCAGTGGGAACTACAATTCTCTGAAGGTAGACACTGACCCAGGGGTAGTATTTCTTGCTAGTGCATGCCAAGCTGAGAAAATCATAACAACATTGAAAAGACAGGAAGGGATGGCACATGCCCATTCAAGCATGAGATATTAAAAAAAACTGCACACTAAACTGTTACAAGAGCAATCCTTTCTAAAATGGCAATGACACATGTCTCTTGAATTGTGTAAATTGGTCTTGAGCTGCTCTTGAGGGATGGTCTCATTTCTCTGCTGTTCTTGTGACATTTGTTGTGTCTCTCGAATAATTCTAAGATTGTGGTTCAGGTGGAGCAGAGATACTTAAAGGATGCTAACTTGAAAGTCAAGCAGCAGCAGCCCATTCGCACCAATTGCTGACCTGGGGAATGAAACCTTTCTGAGGGTTTAGTAGCACACTTGCTAGAAAGACAATGACCCTGATTACTCCAAGCTGGCTCCTGATCTAATCTGTGTGTAAATAGATTGCTTGTAAGTAGCACAACAGGCTTATGTTGCACTGCAGCCGCTGTTTCTGAAAGCCAGGATAGATTTGATGGGTCACAAGAGAACAAGTTGGCTCAAGTTAGGGACAGTTTTAGGAGCCAGCCAAGTGACTCATCATCAAGCACACGTAATGCATCTTGTGGGAGTGGGAAAGTATCTGATCTGGTTGTTGTCTATTGTGCTACCCTTTTAGAGGCAGGTCTTGTGCTCCAAATCTCCTGTTTTCTTCCTGGCAGTCAGTTTCACGTAGGGTGCTACAAGCTGTTCAGTGACTCTTAGGGCCAAACTACAGGTTACATTAAACCTGTTGTTAGAAGAAAGGCTTAATGAGGAAGTGACCCGGAAGCGGTCCTTATATCTGTAAAAATTAGTCTCAGGAGGGTCTGATCCAGCCCAAGAGTGTGGCATGTAGTGAGGGTGGTTAACCCTTCCCCGTACACCATTTTTGCACACACACCTGCCTTCTTCCCCCCCCCCCCCCAATAGGATCCCAATATGACCCCAGGATGGTGTGTGAGCCAGGATGGTGTAGTGGTTTGGGAGTCGGACTTAGACCTGGAAGATCCAGGTTCAAATCAGCCACGAAGCTTCCTGGGTGACCTTGGGCCAGTCACTATCTCTCAGCCCCACCTACCACACAGGGTTGTTGTGAGGACAAAAAGGAGGGGAGGAAATATGTACACCACTCTGAGCTCCTTGGAGGAAGGGCGGTATAAAAATGTGGAAAATAAATAAATACAAATAAATATCAGTTTGTCACTACAGCAGCCATTTTCAGCAAGCAGCTGCTTCTGGGGTGATTTTCAGCACAAAAAAATGGCACAGGAGGAAAGTGTATTTAAAAAAAAAAGCCCTCACTACACACCACACTCCCTTGCTGAATTGGAGCCCCCAGGACAAATTTTTACAGATAAAAGGGCTGCTTCCAGTCCACTTCTTCATTAAACCCAGCTTCTAATGACAGGATCAACATATATCAAGTGTACACCACACCTAGTGTGGCCTTCAGGAAATCTTTTAAAAATGTGGGTAGCTGTGATGACCCATTAGAAAAACATCCAAAGTAGGGGAATGTGCCTTCATTAGGACCCTGACCAACTAAAATATTGCACAAGAGTTGGCAAGCTTTTGAATTTTCTTCTTCAGGTTGGATGATGAGCAAAGTAAGGGGGGAAAGACAAAGTAGGGCGTGGTAGAACCCCCCCCCAAAAAAAAAAACCTACAGTCCGTCCTCCACTCCCTCTCAAGATGTGTATGTGTATGTGTTTAACCCTGATAATACCCCACAGCAGGATCAGGTACAGAAGGGATCAAGTCAGGATTGTCTTTGCTTTTCTCTACTCATTAATAGGTTTTCTTGCTTTCCCTTCTTGCAGCCTCCCTCTTCAGTTTAAGGTAGCTAGGTAAGCACTTCCCAAGGTACCACTTAGGGTATTCTCCTAGGCTTAAAAGCTCTTCTTGCTTCAATCACTTTGTAATGTAAATGTGAAGCCTACCTTGCCCAGAAAGCTCATTCACGTTACAAGTACCTTTCTTCCACAGTCACACCAACAAAAAACAATTGGATGTCTGCATAAATTGCCCAAGAAGCCTTGTGTACGAAAGCAGCCTTAATAAGACCACTTCAAATGTTAAATATTTCTTAAATATAAAGCACTTTTATCAGGAAAAAAAACCATGCAAACAGCACATAAACAGTGTGACAGTCACACACACAATCATTTCACATGCACATATATATCCATGTTTTTGTGTCCATGTTTTCTTCCTCCCACCCTCCATAATCATTCCTTGTCTGGGAGGAGAACTAAACGTGTGTGTGTGTGTGTGTGTGTGTGTGTGTGTGTGAGAGAGAGAGAGAGAGAGAGAGAGAGGAAAAACAAACCCACAAGCAATAAAGCACAGGAAGAAAAGACATAGGAGGCAGGTGTGTACAAAACGGCCTTGCTCAGATCTTGCCGCCTGTCCTAACATTTTTCTCTTTCTTACCTGCCTCTTCCCCATCCTACTGCCTGAAATGTTTCAGGCAAATGAAGGGGGTAAATGGTCCCCCTTCATAGGAATGGATTTGGTTCATTGATTGCAAGTTGCTCGTCCCTAGCCAAAAACTATCCGGTGAAAACTATGCCACTTTAAAGAAAGCAACAGGTACTCTGCAAGGAAATTAGGAAAATGATTATATCTTTACCACCAGTTCAATTGAGTGAGCAACTCGGTTCTTCCTCCACTTATATTTTCTCCACCTCTAAACAAATCAGGCCACACCACAACTTTACAAGGGCAGGAGGATGATTCATTATATTCCTGCATGTAGAAAAAAAAGTAAAAGTGCTTAATTGTTGTCATTACCATAATGATTTTCAGACTATGGATGAGTCAGAGATCAGTTTCCTATTTAATTAACTGGAATTCAAATTCACTGGAAGTCATTGCTTAAACTGAAATATAGAAATCAATGGAGTTCAGAAATACTTATCATTGGCTGGATCGTGCGCAGTATTTGGCATGTGTGATAATTGCAGTTATTACTCATTTGTAGAGATGTTTAAAAATGGTTTTTGTGTGTGTGTGTGTGTGTTTTGCAGATTTCAGTGTTTAACCAAAATGAAATAGCAGAAAGCGGTGTTATGTGTTTTAGTTCCAAATTTTCCCATTTTTCTCATTCGTAAATGCTTTAAAAGTGTACTAGATAGATGGCATAGGTTGTACAGTGTCAGCAGATGAAGAATGATGCAAAATTACATGGTTTTATTGCAATAATGCAAGGGATTCAAATTCCCTCCAAAAGAGGAATTCAAAGGGGATTTGAATCCCTTTTCCATTCTGGGGCCTCCCGTTCTCACTGCGCCGCTGGTTAAACCGGCACAAAAGTTAAGTTGGATTGCACTGTAAATCATCTGGGACAAAAAGCCTCCTAGAGTAGCTAAAGCACCTCTGTTCAAACATAAATTAGATGGAGTGGGGTGTAGATCTTCCTAATATATCTTTCAGCAGTGTTGCTGGATGATTAAACATGTGTAAACTGGTGCAAGCAGCATAAGAAGAGATCAAAAGGAATCTGCACAGGCTGTTGTGGTTTCATGACAGCACAAGAAAATGAGAGTCTTTTCATTTACTTTCAGTTTATGTTTTGAAAATATGGAGTTCTGTATAATGAAAGCACAGGCTGGGCTTATTCTCCACCCCCTACGTCTATATTTTACAATGAGCCGGTTCAGGTGGCTAATATGCTGGGAGAAACTCAGTGTTACATTTGTAATTGTCTTTTTCAGCTATTGGATCTATGGTACAACAACACCATTATATTCCTCAAGGAAGTGACAGGTGAAATGGAGGGAGACCACAGTTTCATTATTTTCAAATCAGAGATACAATGGTAGCACTGCTTCTTAAAAAAAAGAAATAAAAACAAGAAATTGTTAACAAGATACTGTATTGAAATGTAGTTACAATTGTAGATTTTCACAACGTGACCATATTTTCGAGTTAGAAACCCACATACTTCCAGGTAAGACTACGTCGTTTCCAAATACTTTATTACAAAAACCAGATGTTACAAGTAACTTTACGTTTCACCCCTGACTTTAGGGGCATCATCAGAAGTTTGACACTGTTGGAAAGACACTCAACTTATACTCATACTACCTAGGCTTACCAGATCTCCAACCGGGACAGAGTGCTAGACCTTTAGGGGGAGGAATGTGTGCAGGTGTAGCTTGTTAATCCTTAGAGCACAATTCTAGGCATGTCTACTCAGAAGCAAGCCCCACTGAACACAGTGGGGCTTGCTTCTGAGTAGACATGCCTAGGATTATGCTCTAAGGTTTAACAAGCTACACCTGTCCACATTCCTTCTCCTAAAGGTCTAGCACTCTGTCCCGGTTGGAGATCTGGTAAGCCTAATACTACCCGGTCTAACTAGCAACAGGTGTCCTAACAGTGACCCAGTGTCAGCTGTTACTGAAGACTCACAGTCATTAACAAACAACCCAATAGATCAACTCTCTGTGCAAACACATTCACCCAACATCTACATTCTCTCCTATTTCCTGCAATAACTCGCAACAGTTACAGGGGAATAAACAGCTCCCAAAACCTTCTACTCCACAAACCATACATTATCTCGCTCCTCCCATCTATCCACTAGGCACCACACATCAATCCTAAAACTAACAGAGAGAAGGGCGAAAAAACATAACAAGGACAAAATGTATTGACAGGAGACATAAAATCATACCAGTCTGTATAACAATTACCTTAGTTAAAAACATGATAAAAGTGCAGGAGAAGAAAGGATAAAATATAATGACATACACACAATTGAGCATAGGAAAATAAAACCTGAGCAACCATGAAGACAATATTCAAACATAAACATACACAGCAAGCTCTTGCAATAATGTATTGAAATATTTGCCAAGTCTCAGAACCTAAAAATGGTATCGATAACTTTGAAACAAATATGAAATCTTTAGAATAGGAACACAATTGGGAAGTAGATTTTGGTGAACCAATGTTAAAACATGAATAGTCTGGAAGAATAACGTACAAAATTTAGTTAATGTTTCTCATCTCGTGAATGTCTAAAATGCTATTTAGATTTATATTATTCCCTGTAACTAGGGTTGCCAACTCTCCGGGATTGGCCTGGAGTCTCCAGGAATCAGCATCAAATCTCCAGGTGCCTACTGAAAGCAATCCTGGGGACATTAACAGGGCCTCCAGGAATTTCCAATGTTACATCAAGTTGGAAACAACAACAACAACAACAGGAAAAAATTCCAGGAACAGCTTCAGTTAGAGTTGACAATCCTACCTGTTGTGAGTAAAGTATAATCTCTAAGAAGATTTATGCTGGAGGAGTTGAAAGTGATATGTGGACTCCTGCCCCAAGCTTGGAGACCAACCTTGAGGAGAGAGAAATCCCAAGGTTGGAATGACCCATTTCAGACCCTGTCTTAGACCTCAACCCCAGTTTGGAGCCTGGGTCTGAGCCCACTAACCAGAAGAACCCAAAACAGGAGACTGCGCACTCTGAGCTAGACCTCGGGCCCAATTCTATCCAGCTTCCCAGTGCTGATACAGCCATAGCAACAGGGCATGCACTGCATCCTGTGGAGGTAGTCATGGAGGGCTCCTCACCTCCCTGAGATAAGGGAACGTTTGTTCCCTTACCTCAAGGCTGCATTGCAGCTGCATCGGCGCTGAAAAAATTGGATATGATTGGGCCCCTCCTCAGTAACCATCCCCTCCAACCTCCAAAACTATGTGCTGTCTTGAGCTTGCACCTCAGCACCAGCAACAAGCCAGGAGTAATGCAACAGAGAGAAAGAGTGCAAGACTCCAGGCCAAAGGATGCCCCTTCAAAATACCTCTGCTTTCCAGGCAGAGAGGTGGAGCTGGAAGGGGTAGTCTAGGCCTGGAGGTATGTTGTAAGACTGTTCCCCTGTCCTAACGAGGGCTTCCTCACAGGTAAGCATATATTGCAGCCTTCATGTATTAACACCTGGAATATGAATTTCCAAGATGATGAACAAGTACATTCATTGCTCTCATTTTTATAGATGTGTAACTGTTTAATATTCTCTGGGATACTTTTAATCTCCAATTTACACACATTTTAAAAAAAGCATAGCATCTCTTGCTCACTTTGTTGAGAGCCACGTTTACACTGAAAGATAGAAGTGCTTTAAATAAAATAAAGTGTTGCATTCAATGACCAAAAAATGCACAATCTTGAATATCATAATGGCACAACACTGGTGGTCCACATTTTCTGATTTCCATTTTTGTTTTGTCTTAGTGTTCTGGAATTTAGAAGCTTTTGATCTGCGTTTTCTAATATAAATTACAGTACATCAAAGAAGTGCCTGCAGTACACGAACACCTTGTGATCCAAATTGGGGCGAGGCTGGCCAGACAGAGTGGCAAGCAAATAGGGAGTGACAGCCTTTTTGTTTAATTAATTCTGTTGCTATACAGTAATGGATCTTCCTGTGCACAATCAATCCTCATTCTATTTTATACCTCTTTCATCACCTTAGAATTCTTAAGTAGACATGCATAGTATTGCACTGTAAATGTGCAATATGACTTTGCATGCGGAGGGCAAAGGAGATTTAAATCCTTTTACCCCTCCATAAGCCTCCAGCTCTGCAATTGGTCTCCTTGTAGCTGATGCAAATCCAGGAAGAGAAAGGGGGCAGGGAGGCTGCTGACAGAGGGGATGGGATCTGGCATGCGCCATTGCTGCCAGATCCACCCCCTCCCACAGCCTCCCCACCCTCATTCCTCCCCCTCCCCACCCATTTTTGCCCCCTCCCCACCCCACCTCTGCCTTTACCTGCTCTGGCGGGATCCATGAGGTCCAGAGACATCCAGGAAGTGCTTCTACCTCTTGCAGCAGCACTCCCAAAATGGCCACCGATGGAGTGTGTGCTCCATCAGCAGCCATTTTGTGACAGTGGAAGTGTCCTCCACTGTCACAAAGCACTCTGTAGTACAGCCCAATCCTGCAGATGTAAGACATAATTAAATACCGTATTGTCTCGAGTATAAGACGCACCTGATTATAAGACGCACCCTTAAAGTTTGGTGCTAATAAAAATTTTTAATTAAATCACTGGCATTAAATTGCAACAGCCTGATTATAAGACGCACCCCTAGTTTAAAAACTTAAATTAGGAGAAAAAAGTGAGTCTTATACTCAGACCAATACGGTAATTTGTATGTTAGATGTTTGTCCTGCTTTTCTTCTAAGAAGCTCAGGACAGTATTCAGGTTCTCCCTTCCACTCGCTGTTTTATCCTCACAGCAACCCTGTGGGGTAGGTAAGACTGATAAATAGTGACTAACCCAAGATCACTCACTGTGCGTCATAGCTGAGTGGGGACTGAACCTGGGACTCCCCAGTCCTAGGCCTGCATATTCATCACTCCAGCACACTGGCTCTCTACGAGTCCTAATTCTAGGTAGGATTGCAGCCCATGAATGAAGATATAGTACTACATGAAATGAATTCTGGATCAGTGACATGAATGGTTGAAAATAGCTTCTGAGACAGATAACAGCTGAGTGAATAAATACCTCTGTGAATAAATGAGTGAATAAATACCTCTGTCATAGAACAGGGATCAGCTTGTAGAATCTATGTAAATGCCGGCTTTTCAGGTGCTAAAAGCCATCAAGCAGCCAGCACAGGTGGATCTTGGTGGCAGGCAGGCACCCACTTATGGCCAGGAACAGCACAGCATGGAGTTACATAATATGTTACTAAAAAGTGAGTCACTGCCACGAAGAAGCTGCAGAGTAAACAAAGAGTTTAAAACTAGGTCACAGCAATGAATCACCACGCCTCACCCTTAGGGAAAAAAAAGAACACACACACACACACACACACACACACACCTGTTTAGTATATTCTTAGTCTCCCTTTGCTTACAATTTTCCTTTCCGTCAAACAGATCAGTCAAAGCAAATTCAGTTCCTTTTACAAGATGTCTAAAGTTTATCAACAAAGAATTTCCGGTTTTACACTAGCAGATGTGTTCAAGAAGAAAATTGTTTTCTTGCTTTCTGAGTGATGGGGCAGCGAGGAAGGGGTGGCGGCTGTGGGCTTTGTTTCCAGGAAACAAGGAAACTCTTTACTCCTTCATTTATTTGATGTGTTTAAAATGTTGTCTCTATATCATGTCTTTTCTAGAGTTAAGGTGGCTTACAATATTAAAACCACCTCAAAATATATTTAAAAACAACAGTTTTTTAAAAAAGCCTCAAACCACACAAAGCTGCATCAATGAAACCACAACATTACCTAAACCCCCCCAACACAGCTTTAAAGTTCACCAACTTTCCTAAATACTTGTTTTGTTTAGTGAGGAATTTCTGTTTAGATTTTAAAAAAAAACCTCAACAGAGCAGCAGCTAAGAAAATTAATACAGAAAACAATAATTGCTTAAAAGCACCAGCAGAAAAACAAGAAGTCAGATAAGAGAGGTGTAAATAGCATTTCAAAAAACTGAGCAAGGTGAACTGCCCTAAGAGAGCATTCCAGAACAGGAGTGCCACAACTGAAAAGGCCCTGTAATGGGTCACCACCCACTTCACCTCTGAAGACAGGGGGAACTGAAGAAGGGTTCTGAGGAAGGTTTGAGTAGCAGGGCACACTTTCCTCCACACTTTTTTCTTGTGTGGAAGAAAGTGGTCCTTAAAGTACCTAGTCACAAACTGCGTAGGGCTTTAAAGGTTAAAACCATCACCTTGAATAGAACCTGGAAATGAAAATGTCAGCCTTGTCGCACAGCCACCTAAAAAAAACCAAGAGTGAAGTATACGGCTGCACATCCTGAGCAACAACTACTCACAGTGTTGGGGCCACTACTGAAATAGTCCTGCTACTAACTCCCAGGTCCTTGAATCTCCTTAATGTGGAAACGTTCAAACATTCAATGCTAAATGGACCTGACGTACATCAGAAGAGGCCCATAGGGCCCCGGCCGGCTGACACCCCTTCTCCCGAGGTGCTCCCAGGCTGCCCTGGCACGCTTAGGTTGGCTGCTTAAAGTTAGTCGGAATTGCACCAATAGCCTCCTATTCCTCCTCCATCTACAGTGTAATATCTGACAGGGTCATCATACGCAACTTCGTACAGTACCTTGATATTGTCCGTACAATTGCACATGCATTCAGTTGCACTGCACGGTATGTCAGATGTATGCTGGGGATGCTCCATTGGGTTTTGAAATGCATAAATGTTCTCTTAGACAAGCTTTGCTTTCTCTGACTTCCACTGGGTTTAGCTTATGGAGCTGCAGGAGTGATGTCCAAAGGCAGAGCTGGCCTTAGGAGCTGCGGGGCCCAATTGGAAACATGTTTTTTGTGGGACCCCAGGTTCCCAGCCATTTTTATGAGTGCAGGGTATATACCTAATATATCTGTATTCGTAGGTCCTAATTATCTAGATTTATATATGCAAAAGTTAAGTACTTGAGTCTGTATAGGCCTACAATATATAAACCTGCAATGTGGTGTTACATGTATGTTGCAATGTGTCATGTGTATTTGACAAGATTAGAGTAGATTACCTTAGCGCGTGGCCCCCTTAGGCGCAGGGCCCAATTGGGAGCAATTGGCCAATTGGCTTAAAGCCGACCCTGTCCAAAGGCCTATCCCTATCAGAGGGCCCACCTGGCTGAGTCAACCTCTGAACTCTCAGTACCCAGTGCGCTATCATAGAGTGAATGGGTGGTGCCATGGGGGACTTCGTGCAGTGTTTTGTTGCTCCAAGGCTCCCAGCATTCTAGTGCCAGCACTGTGGACTTGATAAGGTCTTCTAGGCAATCTTAGGCCACTCTTCTGTCTATAAAATGAGGATGCTCTACAAATGTAACAAGCGAAGCAGAAAAGGCTAGCTACTGAGAAATGATAATTTCTGTAAAAATGTAAGCTTTCTTTCTCTGATAATTACTACTGAAATAATTTAACAAAGTATGTGGGTTTTTTTGCAGCCCATGGATCCTGTATCTATAAAAATGGTGGAAGATGTTTGAAACGCAGAATCACTTTAAAATCAGAATGCTCTCAGCAGTGGCTACAGTTGTGATACAGAAGAGAGGAAAGTCACCACACTGACAGTTGTGGTGCACAAAGTGCATGTTCTTTCTCTTCTATAGGAGCACGTGGGGACAGTGGCATCACTAGGGGGTGTGGACCACACCGTGTGACTAGTGGTCAAAATTGTGGAAACTTTGTATTTATGAATAATATCAAGTTATATATCACTGGAAAGGTACTTCAATGCTGGATGTAATGAAATTAAACCATATTGAAGTATATATAGTATAGGCAAATAAATGGAAAAAGAAAACACAACTGCCTTACGTAACAAATAGTGGATTTCCTTAACTCATAACTGACCAATGAGACTGATTGTTCCGAGAGCCAATGAGGTGTTATTATGACACAGCCAATAAGGTGTTAGTATGAGTCAGCTCTCATTTCCACGTATCAGAGCTAATACTAGAATTATTCAGTTGTGTGAATGTCATCAAGTTGGCCACTGGTTTTTTGTCGGTTATTGATGTTTTGGGTGACCTGTACTGTTACATATTAAAATAAATAAAGTTAACGGAGGTGACACCATGAGTTACCGCACCAGTTGACACCAACTCTAGTGACACCACCGGGGTGATGAGACAAGCTCTCGCACCAGGAAACACAAACCCTAGTCATGCCTCTGTGTGTGGAAGCCCCACTTGCACTCACACGGATGCTTCACTGGCTTGCAGTCTTAAATTAGCCTATGCCACTAATATTCATGCTTTGCTTGTGGGCTTCCTGGAAGCATCTGATTAGTCACTGTGTGTTGGAAACTGGATGCAGTACTAGAGGGGCCCTTGGTCTAATCCAGGTGGCTCAGCTTATCTGACTCCAGTCCATGCACTAAGACTTCCATGAGACGTGAACTAAAAGTAGGTGTCTACAGAAAGGAGAAACCGAATCCTCATTGGCTCTCAGCTCAGACTCCGATTTCAACAGCATTTCAGTCTTTATTATTTATGACTTCATTTGTATTTAATGACATGTGTTTATATTTATATGCTCTTTTATTTTATGATGACTTCCTTGAATGAATTAATAGCCCATTCATGTTTTATATTACTAAGGTTTATTTGCCCTATTAAACAAGTTAATAAGCTGCATTTGACGCTCCTGAGTGTGTCATTTAGTCAGTCTATGCGTACCCTGGGCGTGTTAAGTTCCAGACACGTGCGGGCTGAAGAGCATTATTGCTGACAAGGTATATTTTTCACCTCTCTGTGCCAGGTGAGCTCCTTCTGTCTTGAAAGAGGCAAGGGCCTAAGCTCCTTTTGCAGACCAGTGCGATAGCACGTTATGTGTGATTCCGCATAGCAGTACCATCTTCAAACCACACTTCTCTCCATAGCAATGGCCTTGATCTATGTGCCTACCAATGCGTGCACAAATTGCAGTTTTCTCAACACAGTCTCCTTGCATAGCAGTCTATGAGCAGAGAGCTGCCTCCAGAAAAGGGAATGCTTGCAGGCAAGTTAGCTTCCTGTGTGCGCCAGAGCCTCCAAAAGAATGGATTAGGGTGAATATCTTGAATCCGTCTTACCTTTACTTTACTGAAACAGTATAGCTTTCCTTTTCACCATTGTTTTCTGTTACATTACCTTTTTACAGTTCCCAAAGCAAAAGAAGCATTGATGACCTTCTGTCTATTTTATTTGTTTATTCATTCATTTATACTGTATATCGCCTTTCGGCTTCCATCTTGCCAACTTCATTCACTTTTAGTTAATGAGGTTAGGAAAGAGGTTGACCAGAAATATAAATAATACTAAACACAGCACCCATACAATTTTGTATTCCTGCTAAATAAATGGGAACACATGTCCATTGTACTTAAGAGAAGCTGGTTTGTCTACAGATGTACAGAAAAACGGACATTTCATGGTATGCAGAGTCTAACAGCGCAATCCTATCCAACTTACACCACCGGTGTAAACAGCGGTGCAGCAAAAACGGGAGGCCCCAGAATAGAAAGGGGATTCAAATCCCTTTTGAATCCCCCTTTGGAGGGGATTTGATAGGATTGCACTGTAATTTATCAACATGAAGGTCCAGAACCTAAAGCTGCTGACATAGACACATACTGGAACAAAACGACTGCAGTATCATCTCATTCCAAGACAACTGTTATGAATACATAATTCATTGCTTCACAACAGGGAATTCAGGCATAAATAATGATGGAAGGGTAGGGTACCTAGAGTAAGAAACAACAAAACAATCCATTTGGGGATGATCCACATGGAATTCACCAGTGATGTGGTCTTGAGTCTATGGACTCGGACTTGACTCGGCGATTGTAAAAGACTCAAAAGACTCGACTTGAGACTTAGAGCCTTTTACGACAAGTCCAGTTTTATTCAGGTTTAAACCCGTTTTCCCATTAAATAGATAGGGACTCGCAACTCGTAACCAAAGACTCGGGACTTGGGGCAAAGACTTGGGACCAGAGGCGTATCTTGAAGTCCTGCCGCCCGGTGCTCTTGAAGTCCTGCCACCCCGCTCCCCAGGGGGGCGCTGCCGGATTCTGGGGGGCGGGGGCTTCGGTCCGGCGGCAGCAGTAGCAGCAAAACTCAGGAGGAGGAGGCGGGAGTGTTGTGCGAGCGAGAGCGCGCGCCTGCCCGCCTCTCCTTTCCCCTCCCGGCTTCGCTGACCGACGAAGCCGTGAAGGGGAAAGGAGAGACAGGCAGGCGCACGCGCTTGCTTGCTCGCACACACACTCCCTGCCTCCGCCTCCTGCTGCTGCTGCCGCCGCCGGACCGTCCTTACCGTAGGGGGCTTTGGTCCGGCGGCAGCAGTAGCAGCAGAACTCAGGAGAAGGCGGAGGCGGGGAGTGTTGTGCGAGCAAGAGTGCGCGCCTGCCTGCCTCTCCTTTCCCCTTCCGGCTTCGCTGACCCACGAAGCCGGGAAGGGGAAAGGAGAGATGGGCAGGCGCACGCACACGCTCGCTCGCGCACACACACTCCCCGCCTCCTCCTCCTCCTCCTGCTGCCGCCGCCACCGGACCGAAGGCAGGTCCTGGGCGGCGTGCAGCGGCAGGTCTCCTCTCCTCTCACACCTGGGAGGATGGAGGTGACATGCCGCCCGGAGCCATGTAGCCGCCTGGAGCCGCTGCTCCGGTTGCTCCACCCTATCCTCGCCTCTGCTTGGGACCTGACTTGAGACTTGGACCCAGAGACTTGACTCGAGACTTGAAGTCAGAGTCTTGATCCACATCCCTGGAATTCATCATGACTGCCTAAAGCAGTGGTTCCCAAACCTTTTAGCACTGGGACCCACTTTTTAAAACGACACTCTATCGGGACCCACCGAGCTTTACGAGACTTAAAGGTGATCTAGAAAGAAATAATATATTAATTTATTTACAAGTAATATCTATTTATTTATTTGCAAAAAACTCAATCCATTTCTTGTAATGAGGCAGCCATAATGAATAGTCTCAAGGTTTGAGGGGATCTCAGCTCTTTGAAGGGCAATTAGCAGCTATCTGATTTTTTAATAGGCTCAACCTTGAGGCAGTTACTTATCTGATCTTTCCATCACCCATGTTTTCATTGGAGGTTATGTGGGACCCACCAGAAATCAGGTTGTGACCCACCAAGTGGGTCCTGACCCACAGTTTGAGAAACACTGGCCTAAAGAGAAACCAATGCACTGGCTGTATTAGGTTTTCGTCGCGTACCCAAATTACTGCTCGGTGTATGAAAGGTGGATTTCTGGCCTTGTTACATATCCCTTCCTTAAAAGCAAGTTATACGAGTGATCTTTGCTTTGACGTAAATGGCCTTATTCCAGGTGTGTGAGCAGAAGAACACCATGTGCTAACTTGCTGCTTTTCCTTTCATTGTTATCTCATATGCTCCCATTGCTAACCACTGACGGGCTTTTTAAACTAGAAGTAATTTGAAATGATGACATGATTTACAATTGTTTTGTTACAGGTTTATCTTGAACAACAGTCTTGTTAGAGTTCAGCCCTTAAAGATCAATTAATTTATTGCAGCAGCAGCTTACGTTTATCCTGGGTGTCCTCTCAGATGTGAGTCTCGGCTCTCCCCTGTCCAACCTATCCATATGCCACACTGGCTCTCAGGTCTTATTTCATTAATCTTCACAGCAACTCTCTGTGGGGAACAATGTTGCCTAAACCCTCATAGTGGGCTTCATAGCCCAGCAGAGATTTGAACCGGGGCTGGTACATCCACATCACCACCCTGATTCTCTTATTTGTGGCTGAGGTTCTACTAACCTGTTTTTCAAGCTTTTTAACCTGCTCAACATAATATACATGGAATCCAAAATAATAAATCTGCCCAGCATGTGAACAAGGTGTCATAAGGCTACCACCTCAAGTTGGGAATAAGAAGGAAAATGGAACTGGAGGTTTGGAAAGGAAACCCTTGTGTTACAGACAGTTATCGCTATGCCCAACTGTTCCGTTATCTAACTATCCTGTGGTCTTGATTAGAGACGGAACCATCATGTAGCTTGTCCACGCCCAGTATTTAGCCATGTTCAGAAAGAATGCTTCATCATGGTATAAGGGTTTTTGTACATTAACCAGAAGAAGGAACAAATGTGTTACTGCCAAAACGGGAGTTTCTGCTATTGTAGCTTTGACCTTTAATTGTTCCATAGCTAGACCTAAAAACCTAGAGGTACAGCTTTTCTGAGTACCATGTGACTATAATAAATGACAACAGATTGATAGCTGCTCACTCTTATCCTGAATGTCAATAAAATTTTGTTTGGAAAAGCAATCACAAACTGGACAGCAGTAGGCAAATCATATGTGGAAAGTAAGACAGACTGGAAATTTGGTTGTTAGAAACTTAATCTGGTGGAAAAAAATATCTTCTGGAGGATACTGGGACAAAATGTCAGCACCGTCAAATCCAAGATGGAGTCTGAAGATTTAAAGTAATTAGCATGGTCCCAAACACCTGATTTCCAACACTCAAGATTTAGATTTGAACACACATACTGTACACACAAATCCTAAACAAATCTGAAAAACATCATGTTTTTCCAAGTGAGTTCCTTCTGGAGTTTCCATACATGAAGTTACTTCTTGGGTAATCCCTGGAATAATGATTTACACAAAGACAAGACTTCAAATGACAAGCAACACACAATTGAATCAGTATCACTTCAGCAGATCCTGGGAGTCCTACTGTGTCCTGTCATAATGCAGTAGTTATTTAAACCATCTATTTTGAATCAACTCATTTATTTTTGCTTTAAGAGAAGGTTTTCTGCCATCTGATTCACACCTCCTTCTTTGGGGGTCTTTTGACACAAAAACAAATAACGAAAATCAGTTGATATCTTAAGCATGGTGCCCCTTTTCTACAAAGCTGCAGGATTCTCAAATATAAAAGTGCATTGTAATGAGCAGCAGTTGCCATGGCAAAAAGCTTGTGCTATTATGCACCTGTGGAAATACAAGCCCTGTCAAATGCTCTGGCCTCTTTATAGCATTGGATGGCCGTCTTGCCAGCAAAGGCTGCCTGGGACTTTGTGTATCTACCATCTTTGCTTGTATGGATTTGCGGGGGGGGGGGATTATGTGGGTTTTGGAGCATTTGATTTGATTCCATTAGTTGTTGACTGGTAGATCAGAACCCATAACAACAGGTTACAACCCAGTCTAAGGTGGGGGCCATACCAGGGGCATCTTCACCCATTTTGTCTTCTCTCTCATGTATGTTTCTTTAGGAGAAGCAGAAAAGAGGGGTTTGGAGAAAACGATAGAAGAATGGACAGCCACACAAAAAGGAAAATGACAGGGATATCAAACCAGGTTGGTTTAATGGCAGGTCCCAGGAACTGGAAAAACAAAGGCTATTAGGTTTTTTTAGATTATTAGCAAAAGAAAAGGGTGTGCTAGCATTAGCCAGAGACTCCAAAGAGGCTCAAGACAATAAGCCTTTTGATCCTTGTACAGTTCTGTGAATGCTGGCTGCTGTTGGTCTAAAAATAAAAGGACCGACTTTTAGACTGAGTGGCAGAATCACTTTGGTGTGAAAAAGAAAATCACTACCTACTGAAATCATGTAGGAGTGTGCCATACGATCTAAAGCATGAATACTCAAAAGTATCGCTGAGTTCAATGGGACTTACTCTCTAGTAAGCGTACACTGAATTAAGGGTTCCCAAGTTGTATTATCTTTCAAAGTCTTGGCCAGTTAGCTGAACTGGCACCCTGTATGTTGGGATTCCATACTCCCTGGGGGGCCTCAAACCTCCCTTATACCATGAGGTGATAGGGGAGGCTGCTATGCACCGTTACGGTGCTGCTGCTGCTTTGGTCGTCTGCCCTTTTCCTTCCTCTGCCACCGTCACTATATCCTAAAGCAACAGACTGTTACAAAAGCTTTTCAGAAGCGTGGAAGGAAGTGGAGAAGTCATAAGGACGCTGCCTTGCATGCTGTGGTTTCTATCAAAATACTTCCCAATGTCCCACAACAGTCAGGAACACTCTTCATGACATTCTGGCATGCCATTACAGTATTCCCCTAAAATGTCCATGTGAAATTATATGAGCGGCAGGCCTATCTAGAGCTTCTTTCACAGCAGGGTAAGCCAAGGAAGCGATCTGTTTAGTCCAACTGGAAAGGGCACTCTTTCTAGTTTGCTTTACAAGCCTACCTTTCAACAGGACTTTATACCTGAAATCTGAAGTGCTTGACAAACTGTGGATAGGCAAATTTAAAGCCAAAAAAAGGAACCATCAAGTATCTTCCCGTATTACAAAGGAATCAAGACCCTATCAGCTGACCTTTGGTGGTTCATCATTACTATAAAAACTTGCATCTCTGTAGAACAATTTATCTCAGGAGCTCAGAGACCTTATTTTTAATTGTTAATTTTCATAATAATGATGAACCAACAAAGATCAGCTGAGAGGATCTTTTGCAAGGCCCATTATAACCTAATGCACTGTGCAGTTATACAAGTAACAGCCCAATCCTGTGTAAGATATGGCGGCAGGCCTAAATACGCTTACCATCCGTACCAGAAATTCCAGGACAGTTCCCGAACCTGAGCTCAGGTCACGGATTTGTCCCGGAACGTTTCTGGGCCGGTGCAAGCCCCTGCAGCCCCCGAAGCTGCTTTTGGGGCTTTTAAAAATTTAAAACTTACCTTTTTTGCTGACGGTGACCATATTGGAACTCACGAAATCTTGCGAGATCCAAGATGGCGGCGCCCAAACCTCATGAGGGCATGAGGCAGTACAGTACTGCCTCATGTGCCCTTATGAGATTTGGGCACCGCCATCTTGGATCTTGTGAGATTTCATTAGATTCAAGATGGCCACCGCCAGCAAAAAAGGTAAGTTTTAAAATGTTAAAAGCCCCCAAAGCAGCTTCGGGGGCTGCAGGAGGTAGGGGGCGGCTGGAGGCTGCTGGGGGGTGGCTGGAGGCTGCTAAGGACCGGCCGCCGTATCCTATGCAGGTTCCAGGCTGCCCCAGGGCAGCCCTGGTGCACCTCGAGGTGGGTATAAGCAGCGGGAGGCCCAATGGGCCTCCTCGAATGTACGTGAGCTCCGGAGCTTGCATACATTCGCGCTGGTCATGTAAGGCCGCACCGGGCCTGGAGAGGGCTTTGGATATCAGCGTATCTCACTGCCAATATCCCCGCCCTCTCCAGGCCCAGGGTGGCCAATGGTCACCCCCCCCATCACCGCCCAGTCCGCCCTCCCTCTGCCCCGGCCAGTTTGACATTCAGATGCCCCGTGCAACAGTGGGCGCAGGGCCAGGTAGGAGGCCTGGTGGGGGCTGCCGGCCGCTGCACCGGTGGTCCTTGCTCACCAGGTGCCGTAAATGTGCTTTATGTGCGTTTACGACACCCTGCACCGGGGGAGCATGCGCTCCCCTGGCGCAGGCCTACCCAGGATTGTACCGTCAAGCACCAAATAGCTGGTGTGTGAGAGGAGACAATTCTCATTGTCCCACACACAAAATCTCCACTGATTTTTACATTAGATAACTGCAAGAGTACGTGTGGTCAAAGTGGCTCCAAGCTAACTTGGTGAGATCCCTCAGCGGAAACCTGTTTTTACAAATGAATAACCATGCCCATGCTCCCCCACCCCACAGCATACCAGATGTTGTACGTTGAAAGGACTTTTCAGTCTCCTCCTAATCACATTTGCAGCCCATCCTATGCATCTTTTTCCAGAAGAATCCAATACATGTCTTTTTTCCTATGGGACAAAAAGCAGAGGGGAGGGGACAGCAATTTTGAGTGAAGAAAAAGTGTTATAAAAGTAGCACTTTTTTCTCCCTCTTCCCCCCCCCCCCTTCAATTTATTGGTAAAAAAATTCCTTACAGCCTCAGAGAATGCTCTTGGCTGACACAGAGAAGGAGTAAAGTAAGGCTGTAAGTCTATACACACTTCCCTGGGAGTGAGGCCCATTGAATTTAATAGCCCTTACTTTTGAGTAGACATACATAGGATTATGCTGTTAGGGAGCTGTGTGTAATGTGTAGTTTGACTCTGAATCCCTCAGAGCAGAAACCCTCAGAGAATTATTGCTGTCAGCTGAAGTAAGGTCTCTCTTTATCTTCCCATGTGACACAGTATTGGCTATTTCAAAGCTGAATCAGAACAGAGCCTTTCTCAAAAAAGCTAGTTAACGAATTAAAATGTAGGTTTTGCTGCTACTGAAATCTCTTAAGTAGAGGTTTCATTCACCTCTCTGTTATTTGATCTCTTGGAAGCTTCCAGTCATCCCCTGGCAGCTATTCCAGTTTGACATTCAGATACCCAAAATATCACAGTGAGTGGAAAAAACCTGGATTCCAAAGCTATGAAAAAGTACAAAACGTTATTGGAAGAAAAGTTCATTTCAGAGGCCTTGTGTAATTTAAACTGAATGTCCTCATTACGGCACAATCCTGTGGAAGTGTCTGCGTGCGGAGTGTGCGCTTCACAGGCGGAGGGTGCCGTAAAAGCACCATAAAGCGCGTTTTCGGCACCCAGGGAGTAAGGACCACCGGCACGCAGGCCAGCAGCCCGTACTCCGCATCCTGGACAACCCTGCCGCTGCTGGTGCAGGTAAGATTTGCAGGGGAGGGCAGGCCGGGCAGCAAGGGAGGGTGGCCGTTGGGCGATCCATCCTGGAAGGGGGTAGGGATACTGGTGGCGAGTAGCCTGCTCCCAATAGCTTCCTCCCATTCCCAGGCTCGACAGCACTTACCCCGCTGCCCTGGATATACGTTGGCTTGAGAGCCGACGTACATCTGAGGAGGCCCATTGCAGCCAGGCAACCCTACACCAGGGGAAGCGGATGAACATCCCCTTCTCCCAAGGAGTCCCCGGGCTGCGCCAGAGTGGCCCGGGAAGGGCTGAGGATTCTGTAGCCAGCCCTATGGGCTGGCTGCGAATCCTTACGTAGGATCCAGTTGTTATGTTGATAGGTTCTCCTTGGAAACTGCAACTTTAAGCAAAACGACTTATAATAAACCATTTTTACCATGGGCTAAATTATAAATGCAAACGTTCTCATGGCATTTTCTAATCAATTTTAAATGAAACAACTTGAAGTGAAGACTGTACAGGGCTGGGTATTTCACTTTTCAAAAATGTTGATCACTAATTAATAACAGGGCATTTTGTTCAAAACATTTCTTATATACTGCTTCAGTAATCCTTACACCCATCATTAGGTATATCATTTTATGTCCTTATGTAACTATGGTGCAGAGGGTGGGTGGGCAGGCTGAAAGAATTTGTCTTGCCTAAGGCCATCTACTTGCCTAACAGCGCAATCCTGCGTATCTTCCTGCCTGTGGAGCGCACACTCTGCAGGCAGAGGGTGCCGTAAACGTTTTTGGCACACTGGGAGTAAGGCCTGCTCGCACGCATGCCGGCAGGCCTCACTCCGCCGTGGACCAGACCTGCTTCCGCCAGAGGAAGGTAAGAGTTGCTCCTGTGGGAGCAGGGTGAGGGGAGGCAGCGAAGGCGGCCGGCTGTTGGCCGAGCCAGCCTGGGAGGGGGCGGAGATGTTGGCCACGATATCCCCATCCCCATTCCCGGGCTCGGTGGCCGTTACACCGAGAGCCAGCGTACATCCAAGGAGACCCATTGGGGCCTTCCAGCTCTACACCAGGGGAAAAGGACGAACGTCCCCTTCCCCCGAGGAGACCCCGGGCTGCGCCAGAGTGACCCGGGAAGAGCATAGGATCCTGTGGCTGGCTCTATGGACCGGCTGCGGATCTTTACACAGTGAGTGAGTTTGCTGTGAGTGAGTTCATAGCTGTGGCAAAATTAGAACTGAAGTCTTTTAGCTCATAGAATCTATGACATAGATACACTCCAAGCCCCTACATGACACTACCTCTGTACCGAACTGACTGAAAATGGTCACAAAGTTCTTTGCAATAGCATTGAGATACACTATAATCATCTATAAACTAGACTACTTGAGAATGTTTGACACAATTTCCAGGGAAACCAACTCAGTAAATGTACAGTATAACCTTTTACACTACATTGTCTGCCTTCTGACGAAGGGGCAGTCTATTCTTCAAAATCCCTCCACAATGATGAAGGATCAGATGGCAGTGAAAATGCAGACACCTCACGGAATTGTGGAATCCACCCCCACAAACAGTCTTCACCCACCGAAACACCAAGGAAATCCAGACATGGCAAACAGCAAAACATTAAGGACATTAACCACACTGACCGTGCAATCCTGTGTAAAAGAAGCCCCGGGGCAGTGCGCACTACAGCACTTGCGCATCACCGTAAAGCACTTGTAAAGTGTAAAGCACTTTCGCAACACCCGGAGAGCAAGCAGCGCCGGCGATGCTAGCCCCACTATCTTCCCGGCCCTGCGGCTACCAGACCAGGTAAGTTCTACGCCGGTCGGGGCAGTGGCAG
Source organism: Plestiodon gilberti rubricaudatus (assembly GCA_026170595.1). Taxonomy (NCBI): domain Eukaryota; kingdom Metazoa; phylum Chordata; class Lepidosauria; order Squamata; family Scincidae; genus Plestiodon; species Plestiodon gilberti. The sequence goes on along the minus strand of JANXHW010000001.1, from coordinate 119,207,263 downwards.
GGGGTGTACCGGGCAGTGAGGGAGGGCAGCCGAAGGCTGCCTAGGGCCTGGAGGGGGCAGGGATACTGGAGGCCGAGATCCCGGGTATCCTGATCTCCCTCCAGGCAGGGCCCATGAGAGGGGGGGTAAAGGGGGTAAATTGTACGTGGGCCAGGGTCAAAAAGTGGGTCCAGAAGCCAAAGTAGGGACCCCATAAAATTCTTGGGATCTGAGCTGGTCTCATGGAGAGTGAAAGACGGAGGCCAGGCCAGGCCTACTGGGCGGGTAGACCTGGGCGCTGCATCGGGAAGTCTGGTGGACCTAGGGTCCGGAGAGTTTTCCAGCTATTGCTGCCCTCCCCCGTTTTGTCCCCTCTCCCTTTGAGAAAGGGCCCAAAAGAAACTTTGTACCCTTTGATGGAATTCCTCTCAGAGGCCCTGCCTCCAGGTACGCTGACACGGGCGGCGTGAATGTATGTGAGCTCTGGAGCTCGCGTACATTTGAGGAGACCCATAGGGCCTCCCACCGCTTACACCCAGGGAAGGGGACGATTGTCCGCTTCTCCCAAGTTGTTCCTGGGCTGCCCCGGGGCAGCCCAGGAACTCGATAGGATGTGGCGGTCGCCGGCCCTTTAGGCTGGCTGTTGCAGCCTACACAGGATTGGGCTGTTAGCTGTATTCATGTGTTTTGCATTGTCAGCTACAAAGACATTCACAGGAAAGATAACTCATCAAATTAGGATCTCTGAGTCAATTTTTGTCTGACTGTCATCTTGACATAAGAGGATGGTGAGGACAGTCTGGCACAGAAACCTAATAAAGCGGACGATGTTTGAGAGCCTCCTTCAGGCTGCAACTAGATATTATGGTTGTAGAATCATGAAGTAGGCTGAGTGGATGTATGTATGGCACCTTATTTCTTTCCAGTATACCTGTGTTCAGTGGGATTATCATACTACAAACAAACCAATAAAGTGGTAGTTTTGCTATTGACTTCAACAGGAGCAGAATTGAACCTCCAATCATGTATCTTTGAACAACGCACAGTTAAACCACAGCTTCATTTTACTTGGCCAAAAAATGCCTTTTGCAGATTTAAGTTGTGTGGGCACAAGAATGGCACCTGGTTAGCTGGTTTAACAGTTAAACCAGCACTGTTATCTGTTGTTAATTTATTCTCAACAAGGTACTTGAGTGTTAATTTTGCTTTCTCTTTAGATCCATTCCCTTATTTTTGTCCATTTTCTTGGTCTTCTCTCTCTTACAGCACAATCCTATGCAAGTTTACTCAGAACTAAGTTCAATTGGATTTACAGTCTAGTCCAGTGTTTTCCAAACTTTTTCGACCTGTGGCTCCCTTGACCATTGGCGACCATTGGCTGCGGCTCCCCATTGCATTATGTTGATGCTTGCCAATTGGCATTGCACTGTTTTCCGTAAGGATTCCGTGGCACTCTGCAGCTCCCTTGGCTGGTTTCCGCGGCTCCCCTGGGAGCCATGCCTCCCAGTTTGGGAACCACTGCTCTAGTCAGTTAGTTTAGGATTGCAGACATAGAGAATGCCATGCTTCTGCTTGTATGTTGTTTATAGGGGGTAGGGTACCACCAAGACATGCTAGAAATGTGGGGTTTTGCTTCAGATTCCTTGGGTACCTATGTGGGCTATGTGAATAGACAGTGGTTTTTGTGGCCTGCATGTAAACACTATGAAAATTCAGGAGGATCAGCGCAGACCCTACAAGATCTTTCTTCCTGGCTGGTTTGGCTGGGGGAGTGGTTTGAGGCAGCCCAGGGCCCAATTCCTGTTTGAGATTCAGATGAACACTTATGTTAGAAAATATTGTGTTTGTTGACTTGTGACTGTTCTAGTTGGAAATAACCTGTTTTGCATTCCTATCTTTAGAAAGTCTTCGATACAACTTTGCAGAGTGTGATAACAAAGTATAAACCTGCATGGTATGCTTTTTCTAAATGGAAAGGCTTCTGTGTAACTTGGAAGCTTACACATCATCAACAGCAAGTTGCAACAGAAGTGGATGAATTAATGAAGGATTACCAAGGGAGAATCTCTTGTTCAAAGCATAACCTCAGGCCAAAGCTATTCTCCAAGGAGGTCCATGGACAGTTTGTATCAATTTAGAGTTGCATTGGTTGGCTTTGTCTTGAGCTCCAGTCACTGACCCTTCTTCCTGGCTTTGGAGTCTACAACATGACTAATCTTTTAGCAGGGAAAGCTGAACAGAAGCTGTTGAGCAAAGATCATATTAAAACCTACAGCAGCGCTGTTCGTCTGAGATGCCGGGAAGTACAGTAGCTGACGGGGAGGGCGGGACAGAAGGTCAGTTGCCAAGCGAGAGGGAAAAAAAAGGGGTGGAGACGTATTTAGAAGACATAGCCGGAGGGGAAGAAAAGTAAAACAAAGAGTTGCAGACTTAATGGTTCTCTGAGCTTCCGGTTCCCGATTGGTAGAATCATCCATGTGCGGGGAAAGAACACAAAACAGACAGGGTTAGAGGCTCTGCTTCATTGCAGTCCTTTGAAACAAAAGCAACCATCTCCACTATGCAGAAAAAGAAAAAAAAAACTAGGGAGGATTAAAATTTAGGAGTGGCGTGCAACAGGACTTGTGTGCCTTTGAAGGCTGTGCGAGTGATATGCAGAAATTCAAAACTTAGTCTCTTCCCTCCCCCCCCGAGGAAGGTTGCACTTGACTTGTTGAATGTTTGCGTATTCTGTAGCCATCTAAGTAAACCTTTTCATTTTCTGGCCAATAATGTTTTTTTAATCTTATGTTTACAATTGCAGTTCTTTCCAAACGTCCAATTACCGCTTCTTCTGTTTTCTGTACTGTCTGGCAAATCATATCATCGATCTGAAGGAGAAATGAAGTCTTGCTTTAAATACTGCCAGCTGAACAGACGCAGAAATTATTATTATTATTTCAAAAGCACTGCAACGAATGGGAGCCCCACAACCACGAACCTTGCCTGCTTTATTTAAACGTTTATATCATGTATGATTTGAATCGACTCTTCCACCGCTCCCGCCCCACTTGTGAAGAAGAATTCGCATGTGAACCGGACGAGAGAGAGCTCCGTGGTGCTCCTGTTCCATCTCTCTGAAAGGGAGAGGGAGGGATGGAAGGATCGTATATCACATGGAAAGCCGTGCTCGTCACCTCACCTCTGACGTCATAATAGCGGCTGTCGGAGGCTCCGGCCCGGTCGCAGCCGATCGTGGCTGGTTTGAGCTGGTGCGTTGTCATGGGGACGTTGCCGGGCCTATAAATAGCGGCTCTGGGGCACTTGGAAGGCTTTGTCAGGCGAGGTGGCTGAAGCGCTGCTGTCAGTTGCAGGCGTGAAGCCTCTGGGCGGCCGGCGAACTCCGGCTCCTCTCCCCACAGCAGCCGGTGCCCTCCAGGGAGCGAGCCGGGGCGGGTGGAGCCGTCCATCCCCAGCGTTTGCTGCGCAGGGTAGGTGAAGGCGGAGGCTGCCGCAGAAGAAAGGCCGCCGGCGCCTCCCTTGGAGCCGCCTGAGGTAAGAGGAAGGAACCGGGCCAAGCAGGGAGCCGGCCACGTGGATGGTCGCTGCGGAATGACTAGGCCACGCCGAGCCGGCTGGCCGGTCTATGGCGGAAAAAGGCACCGGGCGCTTTGAGGTCGAGACTGCCTCGGAGATGCTTATATATGTGCCTCCCGCGGAGCACAGCGATTAGTCGCCGACTTGCTGCATGGTCCCGTCGTCCCCTTAATTAGCGGCTGCGGGGTTAAAAAACAAAACAAAATCTAACTCGTTCTTCGCTGCGACGCCTTCCCTCCCCGTCTCGCTATTCAAACGAGTCCTTAAGCAGCTTCGCCCCGTTGCTGCTTCGGCGTTTGTTTTTCAGCGTTTCATGCCGAGGGGCTGTCAGTGTTAATTTAAGGCTGATGCTCTCAATGCGGATGAGCCCTTCCGATTTACTCTTGAATCATGCAGTGGAAGTTCCGCTCGCAACACCCCCCTTTTCAACCATGCCGGTGGCCAGGGAGGTAAAATGGATTACACGTGTTAAGTGCTGAGTTGGTACGATTCCGGAGGGAGGCGGAGATACTAACTGCGGGCGCGCGCGCGCCTCTGCTTTTTCTCTTGGGTGGGGGGCGAGAAGAAAAGAGAAAACGAGGTACTGCAGGGATCCTTTACCTGGGGTCTCTGGAAGGGCGGCAGGAGGTACGCAAACTGGGTGCAGAAGAAACATTTATGCTCGTGCTTTATGTAAGTTTTTCGGGGGGGGGGAATTCAATTGATAACCTTCATCAGACCCCTGAAGGGGTCTGTGACCCAAAAACGGCTAAGAGCCACTGCTGTAGCGGCTGCTCTTTTCAGCAAAAAATTAGACACAGTTAACTGCAGTAAATAGTTGCGAGCTGAAATGTTGGGTGTGTTCTATTGAGGGAGATGGAAAGCTGAAATAATGAGACATCTGGTGGCTTGACCAGCTAGTGATCAGATGAGGGGTCTGGGGTGGAGAACTAGAAGCTGGCTTTTCTGTATTTGTGTCTGCCCTACAAGGCTGGCTCTCCTTATGATCTCAAGAAGGTAGTAAGAACTGAGTAACTCGGCCCCAAACTTGACCTGCTTTCTCTTCTCTCCCCACCCCCAAGAAATACAGCATTGCAGTTGCAGCTCCATTCCTCTGCTTTGTGTGCCCCACTGCTTCCCATGTTGACACTGATGATGAGCTTCTCTGTGCCACAATTCATTTGTGTCAGCTTGGGAAGGAGGATACTGTACTTCACCACCCTTGGCATAAAAACAGGCTTGGTGGCATATCCTGTTCTGTCTGCTAATGTAGCATTCATGTTGCTGGTTATGTGTTGGGGAGCAGGTAGCTAGTTATTTCTAGAACTTTTAATATTAAATGGCACTATTCAAATAAATGTGGATATCCTAACTTATGTTGACCTGACTCTGCTCAAATAAGGACTCTTTGCCATCCTTTGCCCTTAAAAACTGTATAGTGACTTTGTCTGAGGCAGTTAATTTTTTTTAACCAAACAGCTGTTTTAAGTATGAGTGATGCTACTTGCAATGTTTTGGAATCACAAACTTCAAGGATTCTCTTCTGTCAATATCTAAGCTGTATGTGCACTTGTTTTATTATGCCATCAGTGTACATGATTTGGGGGTGGAGGAAGTTAAAAGTACACGTCCCTGCCTTAAAAGAGGCTTACAAGCTTGGACACTGATAAAAACAAGGCAGGCAACAGAGAGAGGAGGCCAAGACATTTTTGTTGCTGTATTGTGAAATGCTCAGAACTGAATTTAATAGGAAGAACCTGCTAAGAAATAAGCAGGCTCTGTAACAACCAGTGATGTACTGTATACAATTTGCGTTTGGCTTGCCCACCATGAGAATCTTAGCTTAAATAGTTGAGTTCATTGTGATGAAATATTCAGATGTATTCCTTTGGAAGACCATAGAAATCGATGAACTTGCTTCCGCGTGTGCCTTTGATTTGTAATTTATTTGCAGAGTTTAATACTCTAAGGAGGTGATATAAAAGAAGTAAAGGCAAATATGGTTGTTTTTTTAAAGGTGGCTAAGTCAGTAGGGGCATGTTTGAAATTGTGCTTAGCTTGCTGTTTGGTGGAATTACTATGTTTAAATATTTTTTGGTTGCTTAGAAACGCTTTGAAAATATGGGTCAGATGTTGAATATGCCTTTGAATTATTTAAGAATGTTAGAGTCTGCACTGTTAAGGGAAGTGGCAGTAAAGATTCTGTAAAGTTACTTGTATGTGTTGCTAACATGTGCCCATATGTTAGTGCAGGCAGGTTATCTCTCACATATGGCAACCTTGCGCCAAGAAGTTAGACTGCAGAGCATGAAAACAAGGACTGCAAATACAGCTACAGTACTAATTTGTGAAAACCTTTTTTAAGTGGCTTTACTATCCTACTGTTTCAGAGTAACAGATGGGAGTTCAAGTGTAACATTTCAGACATGTATAGTCCCCTTTTGAGGCTGTTTTCTTGTACAGCCCATTCCCTGTTTGCTGAGACAAGAGGGCATGGTAGAGTATACCAGTGGGCTGTGCTGCTTAGGGATATGCTGGCACAACAGGCAATTGTTTGTACATTGCTGTTGCATCCTCAGTCCCCAGCTTTGCTGATACGTGCCCCTGAGATCTCTTCGATTTACTGTTAAGGGATTGAAGTGGCAGGAACTACTAAGGTACAACTCTAGGGTGCAGCAATCCCTTGCCTCATCACTCTCACACTTTTTGTATGTGCTGCTGTGATAAGATCTGACGCTGTACCTTGCAGCTTTCCATGCAGGAGTCTCCCTGGACCCACTCAACCCAGAGGATCAAGCTTTTGATGTTTTCTAGTATATTTAATACCATCGTATGTTTGGGTTTTTATTAGCAAGTTGTATGGCAACAATATGTTCATGCTCAGATGGCATGACAGCAGGATTACAATTGAGGTATGCCAATGCATTTGAGGCACACCAATACAATTGAGGCAAATCCTGCTGTCATGCCAACTGAGCATGACAGCAGGGTTGTCCTGCATGGTTCCTCGAACCAAGTCCCACTGTTCTATGGGCAAAGAATTGCATAGCCTTAATGAGCAGTGCTGAGTGAGAGCAGAGAAGGAAATGGGCAGTTTCTTCCAGTGGTGCACATAATTAATGTATGTGGCTTCTGCTTTCTGATCTTTTGCCTGTAACCTCTCCCAAGTGCCTGCCCTTGTCCATTTTGCTGTCAGGCAGTTTTCATCCTGGGCTATATATAAAATGAATGGTCTTCAGAATGACCTGTAGCTGACAGTTGTAAAAAGGTAAAGTTGACCCCTGACAATTAAGTCCAGTCATGTCCGACTCTAGGGTGTGGTGCTCATCCCCATTTCAAAGCCGAAGAGCCATATGTACAGTATTTATGCTTTTAACAGAACAAATTCCGGTTCTGTTAAAAAAAAATCAAAGCAATAACTAGATGAAACTCCTAATTGATTACATTCAGCTGGCTTTTATATTCAACTGGCTTTTTTTTTTAAAGCTTCATTTGAAATACTGTGGAGAAATCCTAGCTGTTGAAGAAAATAGATACAGACTGTTAATCATTAGCAGTTGCATGCGTTGACTTCTTGCTGCTGCCTTTTTCTTACTGGTTGAATGGAACAGGAGGCTCTGGGACTGCCTCCCTATTGTGTATGTAGAACCCCTTGAAGCTGCTGCTTGTGCCCTGCTGCTATTGCTTGTTCATAGTGAATTCACCACAGGAAAGTTTTTAACTATGCTGTTGTATTCAGGTAGTTTACAGGTTTTCCTCACCCTGGCAGAACTGTTATAGAGACTCAAAAACCTTTTCTCTTTCAGATCAATTCAATTTACTCCATCCTATGATGGCCGCTCAGGGGACATAAAGATTACTTGCAAAACTCTGTGGGGGAGCACAGCTGGAAGTAGCCTCCTTCAAAACTTCATCTTAGTCAACTGTGTGAGTTGGCTTATTAAGCTGCTGTATCTTTCCATTTCTTATCCTTGAGCATGACTTAGAGTGTATTAATAACCCTTTTTTTTAAATATGCCCCCAGTTTGGTACACTGAAAATCATCTTGGTGATATAACTGAACATCAAGCAACATGAACAGCCTCGGTGGTGAACTCTGCTTTACTTTCCTTGATGAAGGCTTTACTGCAAAGGATATTGTAGACCAAAAAATAAATGAAGTGTCTTCCTCTGTGAGTATGCTAGATATTTTAAATTTTACAATAGAGGTGGTTCATACTAAGTTTACACTTGCTGTGGTTGTAATGTATAATAGCCAGCAACTGTGTAGTGGGCTGATGAACGTTGTCTTTGTTCCCAGGATGATAAAGATGCTTTCTATATTGCTGACCTTGGAGATATTCTCAAGAAGCATTTGCGGTGGCACAAAGCGCTCCCTAGAGTATCTCCCTTCTATGCTGTCAAATGTAATGACAGTGTGGCGATAGTGAAGACTCTAGCTGCTCTTGGAGCAGGATTTGATTGCGCCAGTAAAGTAAGTGATTGGTTTTGATTGCTTGTGTTAAAAGCAGCAAATTATAAAGTGAAAGCATGCCCTTCATTCCTTATTTCTGGAATAGCTTGCAAACTAATAAATTGTTCTCTTTCAGACGGAAATACAGCTGGTCCAGAGTGTTGGTGTGTCTCCAGAGCGTATAATATATGCAAATCCGTGCAAGCAAGTCTCTCAGATTAAGCATGCTGCAAATAATGGTGTGCAGATGATGACTTTTGATAGTGAAGTTGAGCTGATGAAAGTTGCAAGAGCCCATCCAAAAGCAAAGTAAGAAACTTTGTCTTAATAATTGGTGGTTAGTCCATAAATTAACCAAGTAGTTATAAGTAAGAGCCAGATAAAGATGCTGTTAGCTTGGGGGAGTTGTTTAAATACCCAAAGTATTGTGCACTAGTTTTATTGGGATAGTAAACTATACAGTGTTTTGCTTTTTGCACACTGAATCAGCTTCTTCAAAGCGACTTACCCGAAGTCTAGTTTAAAATCAGTGTTCTGAAATACACTTATATTTGCTTATATAAGCTTGACTCTAGTCTCAACATGGCTTCTAAACTGTTTTCTAGACTAGTCTTGCGCATTGCCACAGATGACTCAAAAGCAGTTTGTCGCCTGAGTGTTAAATTTGGAGCTACACTCAAAACCAGCAGGTTGCTGCTTGAGCGAGCAAAAGAACTTGATATTGACGTCATTGGAGTCAGGTGAGTAACTCAGCTACTTGATGATGAGAACGTTTGCTACCCATTTTAAAAATTAGGTGAAAATTCCTCTAAAACAACTTATTTTATTTTTAGTTTTCATGTTGGAAGTGGATGTACGGATCCTGAGACTTTTGTACAAGCTATCTCTGATGCCCGGTGTGTCTTTGATATGGGGGTAAGTACATTTTATGAAACATTTATATAGAATGAATCTATCATAGCATTACAATATAGCCAGAAATCTGACTAGTGAAGTCTAATAGCATTTTAGATTCTGGAGCCTAAAGTGTAAGACCCAAGTCCCTAGACTAGAATTGCTAACTCAGATAAGGCTAAAACTGTAGTCCAAGTCATTGTTTGTAGGACTGTCCTGTTATCATCTATAAACCACTAGTGTGTGTATACAGATAATAAAGCTCCTCAGTGTGATCAATGTGAGCATTAATAAATCTGTTTTTCACCTTTTAGGCTGAGCTTGGTTTCAACATGTACCTGCTTGATATTGGTGGTGGCTTTCCTGGATCTGAAGATGTGAAACTTAAATTTGAAGAGGTATTCCAGTAACATCTGCACATTAACTTGTGTGACTTGCTAATTATCCTTTTAGTTCTTGGTTGACTTGGGATAGGCTTTCACAATTCAATTATGCAGACATGGGTTTTGAAATGGTGCTACAGGTCGATTACCCCTTATCCGGACATCTGAAATCAGACTATTCCAAAATCCAGACATTTTGGGGCCTCTAACTTAAAAATAAATTCCAGCAACTGGTTGGCATAAGCACAAGGCAAGCTGGGGCACAACGTTATTAAAAAATATTGTATAAAATTACCTTCAGGCTATGTGTATAAGAGACATACATGAATTTCATGTTTATACTTGGGCCCCATCCCCAAGATATCTCATATGTATGCAAATATTCCAAAATCCAGACAAATCCGAAATCCAGACAACTTCCCGTCCTAAGAAGTCTGGATAAGGGATACTCAACCTGTAGTAGAAATGGCCATTGGAGTTTGCTCACGGCCCCTTTTCACCCCAGCACAGTGTCTTTCTAGTGGCTGTTTGCTGGTGGTGTTCTGCATTTTTTTTTAAGATTGTGAGCCCTTTTGGGACAGGGAGCCATTTAATCATTTGATTTTGTCTGTAACCCGCTTTGTGAACTTTTCGTTGAAAAGCGGTATATAAATACTGTTAATAATAAATAATAATAATAAACACATTCATGAAAAAAGTTCTTAAATAATACTTTCAGCTTTGCTATGAAGGAAAGAATGTCCACCCAGTGGACATACTTGGAATGAGAAGCAATCCTCAGTGTAGTCTTTAAGTTGAAAGAGGTTGCTAGTAAAAAATACTGTTTATACACACACACACACACACACACACACACACACACACACACACACACACACACACACACACACACACACACACACACACACACACACACACACACACACACACACACACACACACACACACACACACACACACACACACACGAGAGAGAGAGGGTGTCTACAAATGATTGGAGCAGTTTCACAATTTCTCTATTGTAGGTATATTACTTGACATATGATCACAAAACTTTATAATAACATATAACAATGAACAAAGTTTTGGAGGGGGCATATTACAGGTGTTTGATATGCGTCCCTTGAGTCCCTACAAATATGCGTCCCTACAAACATCAACTCTAATCAAGTTCCTCTCACTCGCGAGTTAGCATGTCTCTCTCAATGTGAGCAAAGGCATTGATGATGCGAGCCCACAGTTCTGGTAGATTGGATGGTAAAGGCGACACAAACAGTCTTTCACATAACCCCACATGAAAAAATTGCAGGGTGTTAAGTCGGGGGAGCGTGGGGGCCTAGCTTGGATGTTTCTGACTCTAGGTGAAATCAAATCGTGGGCTGGCTTGGGTGCTTCTTGGCACACTCATGATTTTAAGAAAAGAAACTAACAACCAAAGCAAACTTTGAGCAATGCGTGTCTCGTAACATCCAACTCGTGCGGCTTATTGCTAATACTACAGCCATTAAAAAATCACGAAACTGCTCCAATCATTTGTAGACACTCTGTGTGCGCGTGCGCTACAACATGGTAGACATTTACATGCTATATTGTGTACATATAATGGTTTCTGTACTGCTGAAATAATAGTACTACTGATTGGCTTGAAAAAGAATATTCTTGGGAACTGTACATCAAAATTGAAAATTTGAATTTCCTATTTCAGTTTTGCTTCTTATTGCAAACAACCATGTTACTTTTGTACCAATGATTTGGTATCGGAATGATGCTAGCTGTAGGGGATTTGGTGGGTTTAAATGCTCAAATGAGCCTAAATGAAAGAGGCAACTCGGTATGGGAGAATGTGTATCAATTTCACTTATGTCAGTGTTTCTCAAACTGTGGGTCAGGACCCACTTGGTGGGTCAGGACCTGATTTCCGGTGGGTCCCAGGTATGGAAAGATCAATTAAGTAATTGCCACAAGCCCTGAGTCTATTCAAAAATCAGATAGCTACTAATTGCCCTTCAAAGAGCTGAGCTCCTGCAGTTTGCAAGATAGTGCCAATTACCCTGCAAACAGCTGAGCTCTCTACTTGTAAATGTTTGTTTATTTCTAGATCACCTTTTTAAAAAAAGTCTCGTAAAGCTAGGTGGGTGATAGTGTCATTTTAAAAAGTGGGTCCCGGTGCTAAAAAGTTTGAGAACCACTGACCTTTGTTACACAGTACTTGTGGAGGCAAAACTTGGGGTCCAGGTTACTGGATCTGAAAACGTATTTAGAAAACTGTGAACTAATGTATTCCTAAACCAGGTTTTGTTTGTGCACTGTTTGTGCACTACTAGCACCTTAACAAAATGATAGTGTGATACCCTCCTTCCAGTGGAGGCTGTGACTTTGGCATTTTCCTCAAGCATCCTGCAGATTATCCATCAAAGATCATACAATCTCTTCCTGATTACTTGGAATAGGAAAATAAGGCAGATCTTGTTCTTGGAGAAAATTGACTAAAGAAGTGTAGCTACGGGATAGCATATTTCTACAAATTTTATCTAAAAGTTTATAGTGTATGGTGTGTCGTTTTTTAGATAACAAACGTATATGGTGTGTCGTTTTTTTAGATAACAAACGTAATCAACCCTGCATTGGACAAATACTTTCCTTCTGATTCCGGAGTGCGAATTATTGCAGAGCCTGGGAGGTACTATGTTGCATCGGCATTTACACTGGCTGTTAACATAATTGCAAAGAAAGTTGTAATAAAGGAGCAGACTGGTTCTGATGGTATGTAGTATTAGAGACTATGGTCATAACTGATGTGTGTGTGTGTGTGTGTGGGAGGGGGGCTTGTATATTGCACACACCCTTGGAGGGTTTGTCTCTGTTGTGAATATTCAGTGTGCTCTCTGCAGAATCCTTAAATAGAGGTTGGAGATGTGGACCATACAGTGTTAAGAGTTGTGAGCACTTTTCCTTGCTCCCAAGAATGTGAATGGCAACCATTCACTTATGGGGTTTAAGTCAAGGGAAGGGAGTGTGGGCTAAACCTTGTTCTTGCCCTGGCAACTCAGTCATTGGAAGCAGGCCTGGTTTTTATCTGCATAGCCCTATCTTGATCTGTGCTTGGGTAGGGCAGAATACTGGAAGCCAGCTTTTATGTCTATATATAGCAAATGTTCTCATTCTTTTTTCTTTAGATGAAGAAGAACCTAATGAAAAAACACTTATGTACTATGTAAATGATGGAGTATATGGATCTTTTAACTGCATCTTGTATGATCATGCGCATGTTAAGCCAGTTTTGCAGAAGGTATGGTGTGTTAATCTAAAAAGCCTATTCCTGCTAGTGCTGTGTTTTGTGTTCATGCTCTAAACATCGGTGCTTTTGAAATGGCGCGTGTGCATTTCTGCATTAATTTCTTACATCTTGATCTTTCTAGAGACCAAAGCCAGATGAGCGATATTATTCCTGCAGCATATGGGGACCAACATGTGATGGCCTGGATCGCATAGTTGAGCGCTGTGGTATGCCAGAGTTGCAAGTTGGGGATTGGATGTTGTTTGAGAATATGGGTGCCTACACTGTGGCAGCTGCTTCTACTTTCAACGGATTCCAGAGGCCAACAATACATTATGTAATGTCAAGGCCAGCGTGGTTAGTAACTTCCCTTCTTCTAATGTTTTAACTCTGTCAAGAAGGGCTAGAAGAAACTCTTAAATCTGACTTGTGAGCAAACTTAGGTTCTTATGGAAAGAGTAGGTAGGCTATTTTAAAAATAGCCCACTGGGGTCTAACAGTTCAGCCTGCCAATTCCAATTTTTATAAATGTATCAAGATTTTGTGACTTTATTTTTTTAAAAGCTTTTGGTGCTGTGGTGACTTTCTTGATTCAAGATAGCAATGATCCTGGTAGAAAGAAAGTGTCCTTGGTTTATCACCTATAAGCTCTGCCACAGTTCCACAAAAAACTCAATGTGGTGTTGGGTATAGAGTTCAGTGTTCTGAGAATCTGCATGATTGTAAAGGTATCTCTGAGAGTATGTAGGCAATGCTTGGTGAAGTCTTGGAAGCTATCCAATGATTGTGGGACACCACTGCTTATCTCAAGAACTCCTTGTATTTTTCAATGGCTATTAGGAGCAGAATGAACCTTATGTAACAGATACAAGTAACAAAATCCATTTTTTACTTGATGCATAACTTTGAGAGATACTGGCACCAAGTATGCACAGCCATGGTCTTATAACCTTCTTTCAAAGTAACTGAGCTAGTGCTTATACTTAGAAATTGGATATCTTGCTGGAGGCTGATTTCATGTGAGTTAATATTCATTTTCCCCCCTTATTAGGCAATTGATGGAACAGATAAAGAAGCAAGGTTTTCAAGCAGAAGTGGAAGAGCAGGATGTCACATTGCCACTGTCTTGTGCCTGGGAGAGTGGAATTGAGCACCATCCAGCAACTTGTGCTTCAGCTAGCATTAATGTATAGAGGTGGTTTTTAGCTAACTTGCAAGGTTAGGAATTTTGTGTTTTAGGGCTTTGGGGACCATTTAACTTAATTCTTGCTAGAATTTTTAAGTGTTTTGAAAGACTAGGGTCTGTGTAAATGTAACAGGATAGACAACTAGGAGACAGGGAGGTCACATTTATCTGTGTTCCTATGGAAACTATTTGAATATTGTTTTATATGGATTTTTATTCACTTCTCAGATGTTACTAAAACCTGATCCTTAACTGTCAAACAAGCATTTGTAGCTTGTACATTTGGCAGTATATGATCTAAATGTAGTATTGTGACCTGACTGTTTCACAATAAAGTCTATTAAAATAATTGGGTAGTGGTTTTTGTGCTGTATATGAATGAAACATCTGGTAGCTTGCATAGATTTGATCTTGAGTTGTTGCTTACTCTGGGCTGAGCATGTTATTTAGAGATTTCTACATAATATATGTCTTCTCACAAGTTGCCACGTTGGTTTCCCCTCATGGGATGATGTCTGAGGTTTGCTTTGCCTTTAGAAGTCAAGAAAAATTAAGGAATTCTGGAAACAAGACCTGCATCTTGTAATTTATATATACACACACCTGTAATATACTTCAGTATATTCCAGTTCTTGGCTGTCTGAATTTTCCACCTATCCAATACAAGCTTTGTTTCACATTTATAAGATGTCTATGAATTACGCCTTGCATACAAAATTTCTGTAACTGATCCAGCAACATAACCTTAGTATCTTGTATGAATAAGTTTGGTTTGTGATGTTGAACAGTAAAGAATAAAATTCTTGGCAAAGCTTGCTAATAAAAGAATTGTGTTTTAAAAATGGCCACTGTGTAGCAATTAGAAAATGTCAGGTTTTGAGAAGATGCTGCTCTGCTTTTTCAGGGCTGGAAAAGTGTTTTGCCTTGTACAAATTGTAGCTTTTGATTCATGATGGGCACATTCTTGCCCCATCTTCTCAAATCTCCTTTGCAGTGAAGTTCTGTATATGATGCAAGTTAACAGATTACACCATGGCAAGCTACTTGAAACTACCTCAGGTGCTCATAGTGGATTTGGAAAGCAGGTATTCTGTGATTGCTGCAAACTAGATGCCCTGTTGTGCTTCAAGATGGTGAAGGCTTGTCAGTAATTACAAAACCGCGATCGATGTTTTCAAGATTAAATCAGCAATTTAAGTATGACCAGTAAAATACATTTTTCTTCTAAAGAAGTAAATACGAGTCTTGCTGCATTTTTCTGCTGGGCAGAAAAAGTGATTACCAGTAGTTTCTGGAATCAAAGTACCGGTAGGTGCCAGCTCATAGCTTTCATCACCAGCAGCCACTGTTACACCTAATGGGAAGCTCTGGGTATTCCTCAAAGACAGAACCTGCATCTTCAGAAAATGGAAGTTCTAGATCTTCTAAGATCAGATACTGTCAAAAAAGTCTTTGCTTTAAGTACAATCTGAAGATCTGATTCTCAAGCCACTTATAATTATAATAAATCCCATAACTTTTAAATGAATTAAGTAGTAAATTTAGCTAGCCGTTTAGCACTACAATGTAGCTAGCCGTTTAGCACTACAATGTTAAACACTTGTTTGGAAGTAAATTCAGCTAATCTTGAGTTTTCAAAAAAAATTGGTTGACTTCTCAAAATTTGGTTGACTTCCACCAGTGGAAGTCAAGATCACACCTGCATAATTGCAGTCTAGTGAGAATGCAAATAAGCTTTTTTTTCTAGCTCAGCATGAACATTGTAGATTACCTGTATTGGCTGTGCCCTGGCCACAGTTTCTGTGTCTACAAAAAATCTAGTTTTTCTGGTATGCCTCACCCTCTCTAGTATTTGGGAAAAGTATCACTACTATTTGCCAGCCTGCAAATGAATGTTCGTGGCCGGTACATATCTTTGAGTTAACTTTGGAAAATGCTTACTTTTATTAAGAAAACAAGGGATGTCCTAACATTTTGCTCCTAAATCATGAGCAACATTATCAAAGGTGCAGCAACTTGCTGTCTGCTCTAGTTCTTCTCAGCACAAGTTGTTAACAGTTGGAAAATTAAGTGCTCTCTTTGCCAGGCTCCTTAAAGTCATACCACCATTTTTATAACCAAGTCCCAGAACTACAAAGATTTTTCAGAGACAACAGCCCTCCCTCGTGCAGCCAACTTAAAACAACCATGCACTGTGAAAACTACTTAGGTGCTAAATTATCTGCGATATTAAAGCAGTCGTTCTCTCTGTTTCCTGTTGATCTGTGATCTGTCAAAGTGGAAGACCTTTTCATGACTGGAAGCGAAGTATCGCTAATCTCTACAGATTCCCCCTTCTTATTTACTGCAGCTGGATGTTTTATTATTTCGATCGCTTCCCTGTTTAGACGGGAACGATATTGTTTGGTTTTAACTTTAACTTGGGTGTGCTCTAAGTTAACCTGGTGTCCAGTTTTTAATACATGGTCCACAATAGCTGATTTATCAGCTTGTTCCAACCTTAAATATTGCTGGTGTTCCTTTATGCGTGTGTTTATACTTTTTGTGGTCCCGATGTAATTTTCACAACTGTGTGGGATTCTATAAACACCTGCATATGTCCATGGATGTAGTCTGTCTTTAGGGTTCCTTTAAAAATTGCTAATTTTGCTGGTTGGAGCATAACAAGTCCTGATGTTAAACTTATTCAGCAGTCTCCCATTTTTTTCTGTTGTTCCTTTAAGGCAAAGTAACATGTAAGGCAAAGTAACATTGCCTAATTCCAATTGTAGATCTTTCTCTTTCTTTAGTATTTTCCTTTTAAAATCTATCCTAGTTTCTTTTCGTTTGTAACCATTAGCTTGTAAGGCTCTTTCCATGTATTGTTTCTCACTCTGCAGAGGCTCTGGTTCACTTATTTTCTCAGCTCTAGGAAGTATTAATTAGGCTGTTCTTTTGGGCTGGATGGTGATTTGATTCCTTATGCAAGTATCTATTGGTGTGGGTCAGTTTTCTGTAGACCTGATACCCTAATGCAGTGGTTCCCAAACCTTTTAGACTCGCGGCTCCCTTGAACTCTCTCGCCGTTAGCCATGGCTCCCCATTACAGTGTACTGAAGAGACAGGCACTCTTTACATGCTCAGAGGCACTCTTTCTTATATGTATGGGTATATTCCCAAAATGAGCCCTAAACTAGATTTTCCATGCTTATGCTGAGCAGCATCTAAGCCAGGAGTGCACAGGGTGGGTTTGGGATGCTGCCCTCCCTCCGTTGGCCGGTCTGGCATGTCTACCTGGTAGAGGGCACTGATGTTGTCTGCATTAGTCCTATTCATGGCAAGAGAAACATCAATGCATGGGAGAGAGGTCATTTCTTTTAATTGGTCATGCCCCACCCCAATTGTATGAGAGAGAGCTCCTTTGGGTAGCATCTTTGCAAGGTGAAAAAAATTCTTATACTACCCAGCAGTCTCTAATGGGGGGGGGGGTTGTCCCAGCAAATAGAGTGGAAAACTAACTTAGAGGTGGGTCAAACAGCAAAGGAGGAAAGAGAGATCTTAAAAATTAAATAAACAAACATAGCAGCTGCCTCCTCTTCCTGTGGCTTAAACAAGGGAGACATCTCTACAGCTCAGTCAACAGCAAGCAACTTACTTATGCCACTTCCACCTCTCTTAATCACAGTGTGAGAAATCAAAGACTTTAAAGGCAACAGGACCAGCTCAGCTTTCACCATTTTCAATTGCAGGTCTTGCAAAGTGCTGGAGACAGCATCCCATTTCTCCCCAAATCCTGAGACGTTGCAGGTTTGCAAATTGGTAAAATATTTTCTTGCTGTTGAATGTTTTTAAAAAAGCAAACACAAAACAAAAAGGATCTTTTAAAGGCAGAGAAATAACCCCCACTGCTTCAGTTTGAAATTCCCTGCAGCTTGAGGCTCCCTGCGAAGTGTTAAACTTTAGCGTAACAATTGAGGTGTGAATTGCCTGACTAATAAGCACGGGCTCTGCTCACCTCTGTTAAAAACAAAATGTGGAAGAGCTGACTGCAAACCTGAAGTCTTTTGAAGTCAACTTTGGGTGACCCGATGTGAAGAGGCAGCTTTTCCGGGTCTTTGTTTTTGCCTAAATTTCTCTCTTGCAAGCAAGAATATATGGTAATTAAAATACTAACTTGATGCTCCTGGCTGCTTTCCACAATGCACTTGGGAGTTGTGATGCACACTTTGGGAACTTCTGCCCTAATGTACCATTTTTTCTTTTAACCAGCATGTCCAGGAAAGGTAGTTTCCCATCTTTTTCTTTTTCCAATGTAAACTTTATTGAAGGGTGTTGATGATTTAGATGTTCCAGGAAGCTGTCCAGTTTTTGATAGTCCCAAATTGCAAAAACATCATCTACATATCTAAGCCATTTTTTTAGGTTTGTATTCAGAAGAATCTATGGCTTTAATCTCAAAGTGTTGCATATACAGGTTAGCTAGGATGAGGTTTAAAGGATTGCCCATTGCTACTCTGTCTACCTGTTCGTAAAAATTCTGCTTCCACATAAAATAAGTTGAAGTCACACAATGATGTATCAGCTCTGCTAGATGTGAAGGAGCCATACACTTAATATTGTCCATAGTCTCTTTCAATGGTACGTTGGTAAATAAGGATACCACGTCAAATAAGGTGAGCAGAACTAGGTAAAGTAAGACTTTTGATGATTTCAACGAAATGAGCAGATTTTTAATATAGGACTCTTACCAATCCAATGTTGTAATTCCTTAACTAGGTGTTTTGCCAATCTGTAAGTTGGTGAGTCAAGTGAGCTTATTATTGGTTTCGGGTACTGTTTCCTTATGAATTTTGGGTAGACCATATAACCTCGGGGAGGGGGGGTGGCTTCTGACTGAATCGGTTTCTTTTTAATATTTAAAATTTTCATGGCCAGCAACAATCTTAGAACAACTTAAATTACACGGGTAAAAAGCCATGGCAAAAAAGTTTTTTTAAAAGATAAGCACAGGCAATGTTATTCATGTGAAAAAATTATATTAAAATATAATGTATCCCAGCATTAAAATCTCAAGTAAAGCCTGTACAAGTTCATATATTTAAAAGCAACATTTCGCTCAAATTCCATTGAGTATCACCAGGCAAGCCCACATGCACTGGGAAGATGTTACACAACCTGGGCCGAAGACACACTACATAAGGCAGAGAAAAGCCTCGCGTTCACGCTAAGCAAATTGCTAACGTGATGGGGGGAAACCGGTGGGGTGAGATAGACAGGAAAGACTCAATAGGCTCAAAAGATTCAATAGGCTCACCAGTGTGGCCTTTACTGGAAATGCAGGTTTTAATTTTCAAGTGCATTATGAGGTTTTTAATAAAACTTATATCGCATCTGATCCTGGCAGCTATTACTTCAATGAAGAATGACTTCAGGTTGATGCTGGAATACCTTTCACTGTGATAGTCTAATACACTACAGTAACCCAATTAACTTGGTGAGATTAAAGAATTCCCTTTGGTTCATGGCACCAAGCCTGTGTACATTGTAGCAACACCTCACCTACTCCGTTTTCATGTCACTTTTTTCCTTTTTAATTTTTTATTTATGCATACAACATATCAGAATCATAATGGTAATTAATACAAACGCCATGTAAAATTTAGCCCCCTACTCTACACAATAGAAAACAGCTATAGCCATTGATACCAATACAGAGTATCCTTTAGCTGGACTGCTTGGGATGAGAAATTGTCTGGATTTCAGATTTTTCTGGATTTTGGAATATTTGCATAAATCAGATCTTGGGGATGGGATCCAAGTCTAACCATGAAATTCATTTAGATCTCATATACACCTTATACACCTGAAGGTAATTTTATACAACATTTTTATTTTGTTCCCCAGCGTGCCTTGCACTATGCCAGCCAGGTGCTGGAATTTACGTCATAGCCCCCAAAATATCTGGATTTTGGAATAGTCTGGATTTTGGATGTCCAATAGTCCTATACAGGTACCAAGGGATTGGGAGCATGCTGGCTAGCCATGCCCCCAGCACTCACCCCATCGCCACGCTCCCCCAGTCTACCCAAGTTTGACCTTTGTCCAAGGAGGGCAGCTCTGAATCAGCATGACACCGTGAGTCAGCAGTTTGCCAGAATAGTTCAGGCTTCTGTAAATCCATATGGTTGGAAAGAGTTTTCTTTGTGCCCCAGAAGGTGGCAACTTGCTGAAATGAGTTAGGCCTACAGGGGCTTATTTTGACTTTACATTATTGGGGGGGGGGAAGTTTGTCCTTTTTCTTGTTCAGCTGGCATGGGTCCTGCCTCCCCCCCCCCCCTTCACCACATGTACACTGAAAACTAAACAGCCGTCCACTGCCTGTTGGGAAGTCTGTTGGGACAGCCGTCACTGTCTGTTGACGTGTATGACTAATCATACACATCATCTTCGGACAGAAAAAGGGTGAGAAGAAACTTGGAATCTAAAATAATAATGAACAACAAAGCTAGACTTGCCATTTTTAAATCTCAGCTGTCACTAGGTGGCAGCCATGCCTCATGCTATACTTCAACCTGCCTGTTCCTTGTTTAGAGAATAGATGTTGTTGGTGTCAATATCCCCTTCCCTCCCAGGGGGGATAGTAGCCATGTGGGGGCCTCCTGATCTGGACTGGGACCATGTCAGGAGCAAAGTCTCAAGTCTCCTTTCTCTCTCCCATGTTGTGTTCTCAGTCTTGATTGGCCCTGGAAACAGTCATTTAGGCAGGCCTGGCCCACCCATGAGGATGTATGAAGGGGATACGTTGAGCAGTAGGCTGGGGAAAGCAGTGACTTGACAGGGGTAGGTACCCTACACCCTGTGCCTGTCCTCTGCCCCCCCCCCCCAGCTGCTTCACCCTGACCCAATTCTTGCTCACTGTGAGAGACGGCAGCAGAAACCCACCTCTTCCTCCAGTGCCACTGCCCCAAACAAACAGCAGCAGCAATGGGGCTGGAGGAAAAAGCAGAGGGCTGCTGTGATCCTGTCTCAACTGCTCCCCTTTCAAGAAACAAGATCGCTTTGCCCCTCCTCCTTGTCCAGCCTGTTTTGAAGTAGTGACTGGGTGACCAAGGAAGCGATAGTGGAGGTGGAGGTGAAGGTGAAGGTAAGGGGGGGGGGGTTGAGCACTCTAGAATTGCTCCACTGCCTCCTCCCCTTCTTCAAAATAAGCTGGCAAAATGTACCGGGAGCCACACAGAGACATCTTTCGCTCCTAGTATGCCAGGCCAACCTGTTTTGAAGAAATGGTCAGGCAGACAAGGAGAAGGTCACAACAGTGGTAGGGGGTTGGGGGGGGTACATGCGCATGCTAACATGTGGCCGAAAATGTGGGCGCCACTTCAGGTCAGGCTAGGCTTGTCTTTAGGAACTAAAACCCAGGCACACAAGGCTCGATGATGTACTTAACATAATGTGCAGTTTGTTCAGTGTGTTTGATGGGCTGCTACTCTGTAGCATTCCGAAGTTCTGTTCTGTTTAGTAGTGTTTGGGTGATGAGTTGATGTCTGATTTCTGTGTCTCAAGATGTTTTGCTCCGCTGCTTCTCTGCTCTCTGCTCTATACTCTCTCTCTCTCTCTCTCTCTCTCTCTCGCTCTCTCTCCTCTCTCTCTCTCTCTCTCTCTCTCTCTCTCACACACACACACACACACACACACACGAGGATTATATTGTTTTTAATTTATTTTATGTATTGTTTTAAATTATATTTTTATCTTTAATGTTGTAAGCCGCCTTGCGCATTTGCTTTGGCATGGGATAAGGCGGGGTATACATTTTTAAAATAAATAAATGTGAGCTGTCGCTCTTCCTACCCGTAGGAGCAAGTTGATTTTCAATTGTCCCCCCCTCCAGCGCCATTTTCAAATTTTAAAGGTTTGATTCCTGAATTAGTTTTAATGCTTAATTTGTTAATTATACTTTTTGTAGTGAGCTGCCTTGGGGGGCCCTTTGAGGGCTAGAAGGTAGAATAAAAGTCCCTCAATAAATAAGTAAAGTTAGTAAAACAATTGAAGGAATGGGTTGAAGGGGCCAAAGGTGATAACTGGGAAACGTTGTTGAATTTGGAGAGTCTATTAATTAATTAATAAAATTGGTCTATTTTATTACCATGTTCACAGGGAAATACTATAGACCACGACAGGCGACAAAGGCATGAACCCTTTCTTTCTACTGTGGCCTGGATTCAGATAGGGAGGCCCTGCCACTGGCCCTTCTCCTGCAACACAAGCTCCCATTGGTACAAGTTCTCCTAAGGCTGCACACCAGAATGATGGTGGACAGGTCACAAGTCCACTTGAGCACCAGAACGGCAGGAAACAAGCCAAAATCAGCTGTCTCATTCCAGGCAACCAGCATGACTGTGAACGCTGTGGCTTACACCAGCTCTGTGTGTCATGCTTTTATGAAACAATGCAAGATTATCTAAATCCCCAGATAATCCATGCCATGAATGTGGAGTTCACAACAGGCTTTCCAGGTGTACAGCTGAATCCTAGTATTAAGCAAAATTCCCTTCAGTCAGGGGGAAAAAGTCATTTCCTTTTAAAGCTGACTAGGAGTTGATGGTTCCAGTTTAAGGTCTCCTCCTGAGGTCAGGTCATTGTTCATTGTCAGTTCATCACTGAACATGATGTCATCGTACACAACAGCAAAAAACTGGTGCGTGGGAGATGACAAAGGACCTCTGGACTTGGAGGCTTCCAGCTTGGACCTGGGCCATTGGAAAACATATTTCTAAAACATTTCAAATATTCATACACACTCTTTGCCAACTGCCCATCTAGGGCTTGGTTCATCTGTCTGTAAAAGTGCGATTCTGGGAGAACGACAATGAAAGGAAATTACATTCATGCAGAAACGATGGAACTATCACATTCATATGCAATAGGCCAGCCTGTGTTTGGTAAAGGTGAATGCTGTTTGCTGTGGGCTTTTCAGACATTAAAAATGCAGAAGGTAAGCAGTGTGTACCTTCCAGAAATACCCCCAGCCTCACATGAAAGCCTCAACTCAGCCCTGCGGAGGATGACTATGGTGGAGGATATGTTCTGGTGCTGTGCATCGTAACTCATGGATCACCACCAAATGTCTGTGGCTTGACTTGTTATAAACAAACAGGTGCAGCAGTAACAGTGGTGTAGCTTGTGCAAGGCAGTTGGCTCAGGAATTTTCAAGCCTTGCCTTTTTTTTTGCAAGTACCACTTTTTGCGAGTACCACCTCCTCTGGGAACAGCTGCTATGTAGAGGAGTGGGTGACTCGTCCTCACATTGCGATTCCTGCAGCAACCGAGAGGCTTCACCAGTTGCTGCTGCCTCCTGGTCTCTCCTCCACTCTGTGGCCTCCTTGCCCACCCTGCCCTCTTTTGAAGGGCAAGGTCCAGGCCGCCAACCCCTCAGCTGCATCTTACTGGTGGTACACTGCTGCCCCTGTACCATCTCCACTGCCAGTGGAGTCGGCTCAGGCTGTGCAGCACCTTGTGGCCCCTGTGAACTTCACACACATGTAGAATCATCTAGATGGCCAAGCAGGGGCAGCCCAAGACCTCTTGGTACCTGAAGCTGTCTGTCAAATGCTGCCTCTCCTTACATGGTGGTGCACCAGCCTCTGCTCCCCCCCCCCTTCCTGGATTGGAAAGGGAAGAGGGGGATGGCGCAGAAGAGGAAATGTGACATGGAGGAGAGAGTGATGCTAGCTGCCAGTTGTTGCTGGCACCTGGTCTCCACTCGCCTCTAGGCTATATCAGCTTTCAAGAACACTTTACCTACCTCAAGAGCTAGAACTGGCTGGCATTCTCTTCCCCCACTCCTTTTCCTTCTGGTTTGCTGCTCCCCTTTTGGGGAAGGCAAGCAATAGAGATGGAACCAGATGGCTAGAACTGCTGCCTTCTTTGCTCTATGGTGGTGTCATCTTGACAATGTGAGTGGGAGTTACTTGGCTGAATGTGCTCACATGTAGACAGGCAGCATGTTAGAAGGCTAGTTCAAAACGGTTTTCTGACACGTTTTCCATGTGCAGGGAGCTTTTTATATGAGGAAGCAATTCAGTCATAAAATCCCCTACTTGGCTTCTGATATGGTATAATCCAGTGGTTCTCAACCCCTTCCTGGCCAAGTACCACCTCTGGTGCCACTCTCCTGCTGTGTACCACCCAAAGTGACTGGTGATGTCATTGCCAGTTACTTCTGGGTTTTGGAGGCCAGAAAACGCAGGTGGGAGACTCTGTGTGGACAGAAGGGCCCTTCTCAGTGTTCCTGAGAGGCTCGGCTAAAGGCATGAGCCTCTGGGGAGCAAAAATACGGCACCAAATGTGCCACATTGGAGCAGGGTTCTGGTGGTCCAGCAGTCCAAGTACCACCAGCAGTCAACCAAAGTACCACTGGTTGAGAACCCCTGGTATAGTCCAAAGAGGACTGCACCACATATCATTTGTCTACATTTGCATCCAACCTCAGGAAAGTGTAGGAAAGATATGGGGCTAACTAGATTAGGGTTAGAGGCTTTCTCAAGCAGGTTAACAGAGAGGCCTGGCTGAGGCCCACACGGAAAGCTGGAGTTACCTGTTTGGAGAGGAGAGCTAGGCAGAGAGAACAAGGAGCTTGCACAGAGCGTGCAAGTGTGCCTGCCTATAGTGGCCCTAAGGAAGCTAAAAACTCTGAGCCAGCACTATACGATCCACTGACTGGTGAAATGCAATCAACACTGGAGTGAAATGCATTCATTATTTAAGTGTGTATAATGAGACTATACAATCACATAGCAGGAGCTAAGAATAGCTTCCAAAGTATTTTGCTAGGGCACCTGGAACCAGAATACTGACATACATACATTCCGACCAGATGCTGTAGCACTAATTCGAAAGAATGGTGATTTACCTTTGTTGGAATTCTTTGGGTATAATTGCTTGGATCCCACAAGGGCACTTCCACTTGCATGGGGGGGGGGGGTTGTGCATGATTACCACCAACCACCCCATCCATCAACAGCCCCCTGCATCATGTATTATGTTACTTCTCAGGAACAGCTTTTCAGGGGGATGGAGGAGAGGTGGAAAACATCAATTCTATGGATGAAGCACCACTTGAGGTTCTTTGGATCCAAACCATGGTGATGAACAGCAATCTGGCTACTGGGAGAAACACAATTCTGGGCAAGGTGGACATTGGTTAGCTCCAGCAAGGTGGACATTGGTTAGCTCCAGCAAGGCTCTTCTCTTATGTTCTGAATGAATGCAAACATCTCCCTTTGCCAAAGCTTGTGTTGGAATCTTCAGCCTGGACTTCAGGCTTTTCTCATCTTTGTTTCCGGCTCTAAACTTCTACACTCAGAAGAATATCTATTGTAGAACAGCCACTGAACACACATCTAGATGGACCAGAAAATAAAGAATCTAACCAATATAAATATTGTGCATTTTATAGGGTGGTGCAGTGGGTTAAACCGCTGAACCATGAGCTGTCAATCGAAAGGTCGGCAGTTCGAATCTGCGACGGGGTGAGCTCTCGTTGCTTAGCCAGCTCCTGCCAACCTAGCCGTTCCAAAGCATATTAATGCGAGTAGATAGGTACTGCTTGCGGGAAGGTAAACAGCGCTCCGTGTTCCAGCCACATGCTACGCGCTGCGGCAAGGAAGTCACGCCGGCCACATGACCATGGAGGCGTCTTCGGACAACGCTGGCTCTTCGGCTTTGAAATGGGGATGAGTACCACACCCTAGAGTCGGACACGACTGGACTTAATTGTCAGGGGTCACCTTTACCTTTACCTAATGAATATTTAAAGATCTACCTGTATATTGTTCAGATAAATTGGGAACAGGCTGAGTTCCTCTGCTGGATCATTCATGGAGGTTCTTACATCTCTGACCCATATGCTACTCTGCCAATACTAATTGCAGCATTTCCAGTCACTATGAGAGGAGAAATAGCATCTGCTGAAATGTTCCACTATGAAATGCTTGAAGGCACAGGACCCTTTTAATAAATTATCTTATTCCCAGGCAAATCCCATAACAATCTCACCTTGGGGGGGGGGGTCTGTGACAGAAAAGCAGAATACGAATGGTCAAATAAATAATCCATCAGTCAGATATACAGCATTGCATAGGGCAGGTCTACATAAATACCTCCATGTCTAGTAACCAATGGCAAATAAGAACTGCCACAAAAATCACAGGCTGGGAAACTTTTGTAAGCAAGAAGAGGGTGTGTTGCTTTATTGCAATGGGAGAAGCATCATAGGAGGCAGAGACAAGACAGGAATGGAAGACTGTGGGTCAGTGCCAGGGATGGGGACTCGAGTCAAATGACTCGACTCGCAAGTGTGACTTAGCCACTTTTTCCCTGACTCGTACTTGTACTCGTACTCGTGACCCACTGACTCGCACTCGCACTCGTGAACCATGGGACTTGCACTTGACTCGCACTCGTGGGGGTAACGACTTGCCATTTCCAAGTAATTTTCCTTTAATGGCCAGCATCAACACAGGCAGGCAGGCGCAGTGGAGACCTCGGAGGAGGAGGGCGGCAGCAGGGAGGAAGGGTTTTCAAGGGGGTGGGAAAGCAAGCCTGGCTCTGAGTCCCCCCCTTTTGTTGCCATCTGTTTGCCATTGGCCACAACTCCGAGCGCGAGGGGTGGGGAGGAGTGAGGGAAGGCGAAGCTGCTGCAGCCGTTCCTCTTCATTGACCAAAACTCCGAGCCCAAGGGATGCTCGGCTCAGCAAGGGGAAGGTGCAGGGAGGGAATAATGAATGGTTTGAATGTAGACACACTTGTTTTTCCCAAACCAGATGGGTGGTGACAAGACTGAGAGGTGAGGGAAAGGGCATAGGGGGAGCCAAGAGGGTGCTTTAAAAGTCTCAGAGGTCCACACACACACACCCCACACACAGACACACACACACCCCATTTTCAGGGAAAAAAGCCATTTTCCCCAAAGTGACTCGACTCGTGGTTTTTGGCCTTACTCGTAGTCGACTCGCACTCGTGCAAAAATGACTCGCACTTGACGCGTACTTGCCCAAAAATTTTGACACTGACTCGCACTTGGACTCGCACTCGTGCAAAAATTACTCGTACTCGCACTCGTGACCTAGTTACTTAGATACATCCCTGGTCAGTGCTTTCACATGTATTTAAAGTGTGGTTGCAGTGCAGAATGGGGATTAAGGGGAAAAAAAACAAACCAAAGGTGGGATTTGAGGGAGAGGAGGCACCATGCAGCTGTTGGTGGGGGGGGGGAAGAGGAGAAATCCTACACATAGGGGCAGCTGCACTTATTTAGGTAGACCATTTTCTTTGTTGTTCTATCATCTGAACTCACAGCACTTTCAGACGGGCTCTTTATATCGCCAGCTAGGTGTTGGGTTTTCCCCTTGTAGTCATATGCAGGATTGCATTGGTCTTCCACACTGCACTAGATACAGCGTGGTTTTGGGAGACCATAGACTAATGCACCTCCCTTTTTTTACCCTTTCCATTGATGTTATGAGTGACTGTATCTGGACATGCACATCTCAAAGAAAAGATGGAACAATGGCCATAGCAATAAACTGTTGCTAGAACTAATGTGCTGCTGCACCAGCTTCTCAATAGTCAGGTTTTCTGCATCATAAATATGACGATTTAAGTATAGGGAAAACCCAGATGGACAATGGATGGATAACATCATGTGAATCCCCCCCCCCCAATAAAGAGTGACAATTCCAGATTCAACACCCATTGAAAGTGCCCTCAACCATCATAAACTGGATCTACCACAAGAACAGAATCTGCAAATTTGATCCTCACTGTATTTCACAAAATTATCCCACCCAAGTTAACATTGGCATCACCACATCAGTAAAGGCCGTGACAGACCGCACGAATTTCGGCGTGTCCCGGATGCCCGAGGAGCTTTGTTGAGCTTTGCTGAGGTGTCTGGTTACCACAGCGGAAGCGAGTGGTCTCCCAATTTCCGGCACGATCGAAAATCTTCCTGGGCCATGTTTGAGGGGGCCGCACAGCGGAGCTACTGCAGCCACAAAGGGGGAGGGGAGTGGCTATCTGCCAATCGGGTGTAAACTTTAGTGTTAGCCAATCACGGTGGAGATTTCTTCCAAGAAGGCGGGACAAAAGGAGAGACTATTTGCAGGAAGACACTCCTACAGACAAGCTCAGAGCGGAGAGGATGGTGGCCAGCCTCTCGCGCTCGCTTGTTCAACTCGGCATGTGGTCTGTCACGGCCTTAAGAGAGCACACGGTTGTGGGATAACTCCCCCCTCCTCTATTAGTAAATGATGGTTGTGGGAAGAGTTGACTGAATGCAGTCTAGGGTAGCTGCAGGTTAATGCTATTTTAATTGGAAAAGCACTGCCAGTTTTAAATCATTGAACTGCACTTTATGAAATGAAGAACTTACCTTTAAATAACAACCACCACCAACTCTGGTAGTGAAAGCAAGCCATCCTTTTGTACAGACAAACTTTAGTGGCTTAATATGTTCTGGATGGTCCCAAACCCACTGTGTTCCCTAGACCAATGTTTCTCAAAGTTCTCAAAGAGGGCACTTTCAAAGTGCAAGGTGGGGAGAACTTTGTTTGCGGGGGTGGGGACAGCGGCAGCAACAATCCTGGGGATCGCTGCTGCTGTCATGCTGTCCCTGCCCCTTAAGGTGGCAGGGGACAGCATCCGGTTCTTCCTGGTGGGTTGTGACCCACCAGTTTTGAGAATTGATGCGTCTAGACTACCGTATTATACAGCAAGGAGTGTCTATCTATGACAATAGGCTGGCACATGCATGACTCACAGCTGAATTCCGACAGAAATCATCACTTGCTGCAGTCACCACATTATAAACATGTAAACAAGAGATCTGTGTCAACTTAAGAGATCTGAATTTAAGTCATGTATTTTGTGAAATCTGGCCATTATTCAAATGCTTATAATGGAAGGAAAAAAACTCTGGAGTTCACAAGATAAAAGTGATGCAACCAATGGACTGGTTTTCTATCTTTACTATTTTGTTCTCAACATACCAAACGGAGGACATTTTTAAAATGCACCAATACGAGGGAACTGAACAAAATCTCATGAAGTGGTTGGACCACAAATTGAGAAATGCCTGCTAAGACATCAGCAATAAGAACCTTAATAATGAGAAATCCCAATCCTGAACATTGGAAGATGCCTTATATTGAGTCAGACCCTTAAGTATCTAGTTTAATATTATCTATACAGATGTGCAGCTTTTGTCCAGGGTTTCAGACACAGATCTTTCCCAATGCTACATGGCAACGCCAAAGATTGAACCAGGGAGTTTTTGCATTAAAAGCAAGTGCTCTACTATTGCACTCATAAGTCTGTTCCCAAACTTACATGAGCACACATTTTTTATTGACTTCCCATGACAGCAATTTTAAATTGGAAGATTGGCATTCTTTTTTTACTCTTGTAATCACTGACTTGGACTCCAATCACCATACATACTCAAGATCAAAATGTAAGGTCAACTACCTTAAAGGCCAACAAATGCAGTATGGAAGCAGCTTTCATAGGCAAGAGCTTGCTTCATTAGACATACCTTGTTACACACTCCTAATCATGTTTGCTCCACTGATTTCAGCAAGACTTGCTTCCAACGAAGTATACTTGGGGTTGCAGTGCTTCAGGATGCACCCACAAGGAGCATTTTTGAAGGATCAAATGTGCTCCCAATCAGATCATTTTGCATCAGATCATTTTACTAGTCACATAGTGCTCATTTTCACTTTGCAATGACAGACTGTCCATCCATTCTGCAGAATCACACCAGCATGAATTGTATCATTTGCATACACCATACCATGTTGGGATGCATCCTCTTCACACTGGATGCGTTCCCCACCAGTGTGGTTTCTGATTCACCCCCCAAAATAGTCAAACCAAGAGCACAGGAAGCTGGAGGCAGATGTAGCTTTGGAACTACCTTTTTGTTCACATGACCAAGACACGGCAGGCAAATAGACTTTTCCCAATTTTTCCATACACATTTAAGCAAGCATATTTGTGCTACCTAATATGTTAATGCATTTACTTAGGGCAGTTTCATATATTTAATGCCAGTTACGTGAAGGTACCGGGAAATGCATCCGCACAAACGGTATACAGATACGTAAGCTATTTGTCAGCTCTGCACAGGGCTGAAAGCAGCTGGTGGTGGTGGTGGTGGTGGTGGTGCAGAGACTTAATAAAACAGGTGTATCCATGTGATGAATGACATTCAAATGCCGTGGCTCTCACATGCTCTGTACTAGCCACAGATACTAGTCAAAGTTGATATGACATCATCTTTGCTTAGTTTTTCATTATGGATGGAGGCTGGAAACAGGAAGCTAAAGCCCCTCTAGAACTGCCTGCTTGTAGTGATCATTTAACATCTCTCATAAGAACATAAGAAGAGCCCTGCTGGATCAGGCAAAAGGCCCATCTAGTCCAGCTTCCTGTATCACACAGTGGCCCCACCAGATGCCTCAGGCAGCCTCTCCATGGTAAGGCCGAGAGTGTCATGGTCACTTCTCAACTGCCTCTATAAAGCTACTCTGTAAGGTGACCTTCAGAACCAACATTTTGTCCCAGCTCAGACATTTGCATCTTAATACAGGTGTTGTTGTGTGGAAAGAAGTCTGCCTGAGGACGTAAGGGAAGCTTCTAGCCCTCTGCTTTGGGCATGGGCAGAGCTGTCACCACAAATGCATTCAGCTTCACAGTGCCTCCTTGGTTCTCTGTGCTAGAGGGTACAAGGAAAGAGATGTAGGACCGGACCGGACCGGACCAACCAACCAGGGTTTTATGTTTTTCTCTGGAAACAATGGAAAATATCCAGTTGTTTACCACACTGTTTGGTTGAACAATTTCCTGTGAAGCAACTGTGAAGCATTAGATGACTAAAATATGACACAAACAGACAAGAAAATTAGTCTTTATTTCAATTAACATTTCTTGGCATAGGCAGATATTAAATAATACTGGAATGCACAAGACTATCAACAGAGATTGACAGCAACAAGGTAGGGAGGAGGGCCATAGCAAGTGCATGTCAAATCACCCCATCTCACTCAAAAAGCCACTTTAAATGCTGCAGCCATTTGTAACTGGCATCTCACAGAGAAACACAAGTAGAATTTTTCCTTTTTAGATTTCATTAACACAGTAAACTTTTGAACAATTAACAGTAAAAATGAAGAAAGTGTCGCAATTGGTAATTAAACAGTGTTATATCCACAAACAGCTAGTCATGCAATGTCTTAAACGGCAATTTTGCTATGCATAAATATCACAATTTAAAAAAAAAAGATTTGAATAATCACAGACAATTAGGAGAAATGAAATACGGATTCTACATGATATATTAAATATGACCTAAATATTAAATGTTCACCATATATATATAGTTTTATATATATATTTATATATTTAAAAGTAAAGACCATTATGTAAGTGCAAGCAATCTTCCTCTTCAAAAGGAAACTGGTATCATGCTCATCAAAAAAAATTATATTTAATTTATTCCACATTTCATAGCCATTTTCCAGAAAGCAAATTAAATTGCCTGTCATTTGTTGTTGCCATGTCAGGCAAATACGTATACACAATATCTCTTTTCTTAGGGGTTACTAAAAAGTCATCCGTGCTTTTTGTGATGTGCGATCACCCTTCTTTAATCTGCATGTAAACATACCTTTAAGTTATGTTAGATGTGTAGAGCGAGTCACAACGTTATGCGGGAAGAGGACAAAATGGAAACGTGAAGGAGGAGTTGCAGCAAATGTTGGTGAGAGAAGAGAAGTGAGGTTCTTTTTCACTTGGATACACAGACAATCTGGTAGTGGAGTATCATCCACTAACCATTGAGGAATGGTTGAGAAGGCATCCATTTGCGAGCAAAGCTTCAACAAGCCAGTAATTTTCTTTGCAAACTGTCCAGAGTTTAATTAGAACTGACTTGCACTGCTTGGATCACATTGTAACAACCGCACAATAGAAGGATCACTCTTGGCACCTTTAATAAACTCTTCAAGAGATAGTTTACCTGGAGGGAAAGAAGGGCGGGGGGAGAGAAGGAAGATACCTAATCAAATCATTTTCTTTGCCAAAAAAGGCTGCTAAGTGTGCAACTTATAAAAAACACCACCACCTAATGACGGAAGGATTTACGTTATCAACTCAGATGGTAGTGAGTTTATCACACACACACACACACACACACACACACACACCCCTGCAGCCGTCAACTTGGAGCAGGGGAAAGGGAAACACACAACACGGCGACGATGACCCGTAAGAACACAAAGGTAGCCCTGCTGGTTCAGACCAAGAGAGCATCAGATCTAGCATCCTGTTTCCCACTGTGGCCAACCAGATGTCTCCAAGAAGCCCCAAAACAGGGCATGAAGGCAACTGTCCCTCCCCACTGTTGCCTTCCAGGAACGAGTAATTAGAGGCACGTTGCTTATTACATACTTCACCCTTGAAGTATGAGCGAGCACTTTTTTAATGCTTAGCTCAGGGATCTTCCTCATACCTTATACTGAGAAAGGAGGGTGGCAAGTCAGTACTATAAGACAAGTGATACAGCTATTTTTCTAGGATGATTTTGCTGAAGCCCAGATGACCGCCACAGGCACTTTAGCAATAGCTCTATGTATAATTTGGCTCCAATCTGAAATTGGTGCGAGCCATTTATCAGAAAACGTATGCTGGACTACCCAGTGACATGGCATGACTAGAAAAGTCAGTGCTCCAAATCTTCCTTTTTAAAAACCTTTTGAAGGCTAATACTAGAAGTGGTAGAGTATGCAGTACCCCACTTATACAGTTACACTCCTACTTAAATCCTCCTACAATTGGTGTGACTACTACCACTTGACAGGATTACGTATTGCACCAAATGGCATTCTCCCCTTCTGAATGCTGTTCAGTAAACTACCTCACATATCGTGAGGGATCTGTTCTGGAAAGTCAGCACTGTGCAAAACAGTGGTATAGAATACATTGTTAATGTAAATGGCAGGAAATGGGAGATGACCGGTCCAGAATGCACTGCTCCAACTGGCTAGAATAGCTATCAATCACACCAGGACAAAGAGCACTATTAAGAACATAAGAAGAGCCCTGCTGGATCAGGCCAAAAGCCCATCTAGTCCAGCTTCCTGTATCACACAGTGGCCCCACGAGATGCCTCAGGGAGCACAAGACAACAAGATAACCTGTTTCCTGTTGACACTCCCTTGCACCTGGCACAGAGAAAACCCACTTCTAATACCAGGAGGTTGCTTATGGCTTGTAACCTGTGATGGTCTTTTCCTCCATGAATCTGTCCAAACCCCTTTTAAAGGCATCTAGGCCAGGTGCCATCACCACATCCTGTGGCAAGGAGTTCCACAGATGAATTACACGCTGGGTAAAGAAATATTTTCTTTTGTCCGTTCTAACTCTCCCTCCACTCAGTTTTAGTGCATGTCCCCTGGTTCTGGTGTTGTGCGAGAGGGAGAAGAATTTCCCTCTATCCACTCTCTCCATCCCATGCATAATTTTATACGTCTCAATCATGTCCCCCCTCAGGCGCCTTTTTTCTAGGCTGAAAAGCCCCAGACGCTGTAGCCTTTCCTCATAAGGGAGGTGCTCCAGCCCACGAATCATTCTGGTCGCTCTTTTCTGCACCTTTTCCAATTCAACTATATCCTTTTTGAGGTGTGGTGACCAGAATTGGACGCAATACTCCAGATGTGGCCTTACCATCGATTTGTACAAAGGCATAATGATATTGGCCGTTTTATTCTCAATCCCTTTTTTAATGATCCCGAGCATGGAATTGGCCTTCTTCACAGCGGCCGCACACTGGGTCGACACTTTCATCGACCTGTCCACCAGCACCCCAAGTTTGAGCAGCTTCAAACTAGAAGTGATGGTGAAGATCTATTGACCACAGCCAGATATAAGGTGGAGCTGGGGAATCCCATGGTATACCCAAAAGCTTAAACCTGGATCTTCTACCAACAGTGTATAAATCTGAGGGCACAAGTCTGGTTTTTAGAACCCTGCACTAAGTAGACTCACAAAAAGGTACCTTTTTTTCCTTCCCCCCCCCTTTTTTTTTTTGAAGAAAATTCAGCTGGTAGAACAGCACTTGGGAAAGAGACAATACAAAGAAGTACCGTAGGTGGAAGGCTAAAGAAATCACCAGCCCCAGTTTATAACTGATTAGGACACATCCAGAGCTGCACCACTTAATTATTCAAACACATTTATATTCCACCTTTCCCCTTCATTTAAAGTGTCTAAGTGTCCAATCCCATCCAACTTTCCAGCACTGATGCAGCCACGAGGTAAGGGAATAAACATTCCCTTACATTGAGGAGGCCTCTGTGACTGCCCCATCCCCACTACAGGATGCAGTGCAGGCCCCATTAACACGGTTGCATCGGTGCTGGAAAGTTGGATAGGATTGGGCCCTAAGGCAGTTAACACCATAATCAGAAGCGTCGCCTGATAGGGGGCGGTGGGCCCCAGGGCGTAGGGCTCAGGGGGTGGGGTGGGGCTCCCTAGGTTTCGGCTTTTTTCGCAGTTTTCGGCTTTTTTTTAAGGCCTCCCATTCCCCCCCCCCCCACTGGATGCAGCATGCGCTCCACCAGTGTGACTGCATCTGTGCCAATGGTGGAGGATAGGATGGGGCAGTGATGCTCATTTCCATTTGCTGCCACGGGACAACCTAGTTTCAGTTGTTCCTATTACAAGAATAACTTCCATCATATTTGTTTTGCCAGAGGGAAGGTTAATGTTGGAGATGTATACTACTTTGCATCTCATAAAAGACAGTAAAAAGGGGCCTCATTCAAACACTGTGAACAGAATTATTCTCAACTGAGAGGATAAGTCCTTGCAAAGCTAGGACATCTCAGTAGTCTTCCCTTGTGGGAAGATTTTCATTAAATATAATCATACACCTGAGGCTACGTGCTCTGTAAACTTTATTGCTACTGCTAATGATTTGGCGACTATTAATTCAAACAGATCCACATGTCATCAGAGAACTGGCATTTCATACACTGAGGAGTCAAGTTATTCTTAGTCCTGTTACAACTGTAATATTATTGTATCTTCTACTGTAGTAGCCATATGCTCACGTTAGGAGTAATGCTGGAGGCTTGAGCTCAGATAAGAATTTTGATTGTCAGTCTGCCTGGAGGCATAGTCAGATTCCATGCAGAAGCTAGACAGATCCACAAACAAAGGCAACAGAATCTCTCAGAGTAGTTTGGGACATGAACCCTGTTATTCTGAAAGCCCTTTTTGGTTACATTTTGAGATCAGCTATCTATAAACACAGATAGCTGTGTCTATTTTTAGACACAGCTATCTATAAAGTTTTCACGGACAGCAGACTTATAAATCACCTTCCGGGAATCAGCAGTGTGAGAGGGTCACACCCACTCTCCTGTCAATCTCAGTACACTCTTTCGATACGAAGTGCATAGTCAAGCAGCAATAATTAAGCAATATCTCAAAGCTGCCGCGTCTGCTGTTAGGAATTTACATTGACATCTGGGGAACCTCCTTCACAGCTAACTTCCCCCAATGAATGGTATCAAATCTCCAAATATTACTAAGCCCCACCCTCTCAAACCAGACTGATTTAAGTAGTCCAAAGCAAAATTCCACCTCTCAAAGCATTCTTTTGCAAAAAAAAAAAAAAAAGTTCCTCTTCCCATGGTAGGGAAAGGAGAGAGAATCAGAAATCACACTGATGCTGTCCATGCATTTTGAGCAATGCAGCAGGTGAAGAGTTTTAATCACACTTCATTGCTTAAAATGGGCTTCATGCAACACTTGTAGTAGAGCAAAGTAGCTCTTTGCTCTGCAGGAGAGAAGCAGGATCCTGTTAATCCCTGCTAACTGGGCAAAGAGGCACCTTTTAAGTGGTGGTCCTCTTATATTTGTGGCAGGAGAGCAACTGCAGCTTGGGGGTTCTCCTGGATGCGCAGCTGCTCCTGGATTCCCAGGTAGCGGCTGTGGCTAGGGGAGCTTTTGCCTAGCTTTGGCTGGTGTGCCAGCTGTGCCCGTATTTGGATCGTGCAGACCTGGCCACAGTGACCCATGCCCTAGTGACATCTAGATTAGATTACTGCAATGCGCTCTACGTGGGGCTGCCTCTGAAGACTGTTCGGAAACTGCAACTAGTGCAGAATGCGGCTGCTCGGGTGGTTGCCGGGGCTTGTCGGTTCAACTCAGTCGGGCTGTTGCTTCAGTTGCTTGTTGACTGCTGGTTCGTTTCCAGGCACAATTCAAAGTGTTAGTTTTGTCTTTTAAAGCCCTTTATGGCTTGGGACCAGAGTATTTGAGGGACCGCCTCCTTCCTTATAATCCGACCCATACTCCGAGGTCATCAGAGGGGCCCCTGTTAACCATGCCGCCATTGATGGAGGTGAGGGGGACGGCGGCGAGGAATAGGGCCTTCTTGGCGGTGGCGCCCCAACTATGGAATTACCTCCCCCTGGAATTAAAAATGGCTCCCTCCTTAGAGACCTTTCGGCGGGGCCTCAAGACGTTTTTATTCCAGTTGGAGTTCGATGGCTGACATGGTGGGCTGGCTTTTTAATAAATGCAATCATAAGGTGACCCACTGAGTTTGTTTTGTTTTAAATACTTGTTTTAATTGTTTTTATTGTATTGTATTTTATTATGTATTTTAACATGTTTTAATTGTAAGCCACCTTGATTGCCCTTATCGGGAGAAAGGCAGGGTAAAAATTCTTTAAATAAATTAATAAACTGTTCCTATTTGTCCCAGCATAGCAGTGGTTATGCTTGTTGGTTTACCTTTGTGTTTTTAAATTGTGAATCCTTTGGGACAGGAAACCCTTCCCCCCATTTTTTCTGCTATGTACACTGCTTTGAAAACTTTTTAATGGTTTATTATTTCTTACATTTTTGCACTGATCTTCCTCCAAAGAGCTCAGGGTGGTGTACATAGGTCCCTTTTGTCCTAAGAACAACCCTCTGAGATAGGTTAGGCTGAGAGATGCTGAGTGGCCCAAGATCACCCAGGAAGCTTCATTACTTAGCAAGGATTTGAACCTGGATCTTCCAGGTCTAAGTCCAACTTTAGAACCATTACACCATCCTGGCTCTTCTACCTAACAATAATAATGTCCTGTGCTACAAATCTCCAAATATTGCAGCTAGAGTAAGTGGTAAAAATTAGGATACGTGCACATTCCCCCAGCTGCAAAATATGTTCATCTGTGGAATTTTATATTGCTTGGCAAAGACTATGATACTGAAGAAATAAGCAAAATGGGAACACCAGTAAAGAGAAGTGCATTGTACAAGAGGAAGAGAATTAGAGCCTAGGAAAGATGTGAGCACAACCAGATTTCATACCTTCCGATTACTGCCTTTAGTGGGTGATGTTTTTCTACGATGACAAATAATTGAGCTTTGAATGTTTTGCTTTTAAGGAAAGATAAGATTTCCGGTGTAGATGCTGTATACATGTATATGTTGTGTAGATGGTGGCCTATTCAGGTTTCTATACCCTACTACATTAAGGGGCAAAGGCCTCCTTGTGGGGGCTTCCAGCAGAAATCATACCGTCATTATTTGTATCCATCTGTCTGAAGATTTTGTCTGTCCGTTTTTCTGGAGTAGATTCATCCTCTGGCATTTTCATTACTGAAGATACCATTTTGTAGATTGCCTGCAAAATAGAAGAATCTGTTTTGTATCCTTATAGGCCAGGTTTTAACCAGGCTGATAGCAGCCACAGTGGAAGCTTATATTGTAAATTATGGGAAATTGGTGATAGAAGATAACCACCTCATTCCACACTTTTTGGCATTATTTCTACTTTTAGCAAGTCCACCATCCTCAAATTGATACACTGCGACCCCTGTATCCACGGACACGCTATTTGTGGATCCGCTTATCCACGGTTCCTCGCACCCTCCTGCGTGCCCATCACCTTCCTTTATCTTCTTAAAAGTACGTGTTTTTCTTTAACACTATAAGCACACAAGCTTATAGCGACAAACAGGCAGCCTCCAGAACTCCAAAACAAACAGACACAGAACGTTTACAGGAAGCAGGAAGTGACGCTTCCTGTAAACGTTCTGTTCTGTGTGCCCCTATTGTGGAGGCTGCATGCCTGCCGCTATGAGCTTGCATGCTTACAGTGCTCTGTTAAAGAAAGACAGATTATTATTACTAGAGCAGGGGTTCTCAACCAGTGGTACGCGTACCTTCAGTGGTACTTTTGGGTACTTCTGGTGGTATTCGGACCACCAAGACCTTCTGAGCCCCACCAGGACTCCTGAAACCCTGCAAAAATGCGGTGCTTTTGGCGCCGCATTGTTGCTCCTGAGAGACTCCTGGCTTTGAGCAGAGCCTCTCAGGAGCTAAAAAAACAGCCCACCCGTCCACCTGGCGCCTCTTACCAGCCTCCTGCACAGTGTCCGGCAGCCTTTTGTGCTGAAAACCCGGAAGTAAGTAGCGATGATGTCATCGCCACTGACTTCCAGTGGTACTTGGCATGGTGGCAGCCATGCAGGTGTGGTACGCCGCTCCGAGTACGTTGAGAACCCCTGCACTAGAGGGATGAAGTCAAGACTGCCTCCCTGCATATATACCACAATTATATTTTGTTCAGGAATTTTGTACAAGACAACAGAAACTTGTATAGGTACGCGAATCAGAACTATAATCATTACTTATACACTAATATATTTTGCATATATTATACACTAGTATATTGGTTATCAATAATTTAAGTAACTGGACCAGACTAGATGATCTTCCATTCACTCACCTGCACTATCTCAAGCATTTCAGCACGGCTGATGTAGCCATTGCCATCAAGGTCATACATGCTAAATGCCCATTTCAGCTTCTGTTCAAGCTTTCCCCGAGAAGTGACACTCAGTGCAATTATGAATTCCCGGAAGTCAATCGTCCCATCGCCATTGGTATCAAAAGTGCGGAATACGTGCTCTGCAAATTTTGAGGCATCGCCGTAAGGGAAAAAGTTAGCATATATCTTTTTGAACTCCTCAACAGTCAAATGGCCAGTTGGGCAATCTTTTAGAAAGCCTTTATACCACTCTTGAAGCTCATGGTCTGTGAACTCTGTGTTCTCTCGGAGATCCTGGAGGACTTCAGGCCTCAGTTTACTGTTCTGTTTCCCCATTATGTTCTTGGTTAATGTCTAAGGGCTGCAAGAAGAAGAAGAAGAAGAAGAACATAAGGTCAGTCCTAAAGTCACTATTAAAGTTGTACTCAAACCCCAAGGTCAGTAAACAAAGTGGCGGCAGGGGCGGGTAGCATGTAGGTGTATCTGCCTTAGACATACTACATTTAAAAGAGAATGAGGCTTATTTTTGTGCAAATAGGGGGCTTAGTTTGATCAAACATTTCTATAAATACCCAACACTGTTTCATTTCCTCCCCCTCCCTCCCTCTCATCCAAGCTCATCACTGATGATAATGCCATTGTAGGATATGAGGGAAGCGGGGAGACACAATTTGGATAACATGCACACAGTTTCCTTCCCTTTATTCTGAGTATGGATTTCTGTACACAACAGGTTCGGTTTTACCCTAAGTAGCACAAGTGCAATGGCTCTTGCAGAAGTGATCCTCCCTATGGCAGCTCCCCAAGTCCCCCAAAAAGACACTCCATAGGGCTGGGAAGTCCTTCAGCAATAGTGTGGGATGTAGCAGTGGCAGGGCTGCAAAGTGGCAGGGAGATATCTGGAAAACAGGTGCAGACACCATCCACAAGCAGAGCTTTGCTCATGGAAGGTGCTTGTGCCCAGTTTAGTAAAACTCTCTCCCCCCCCCCATTGCAGCTCCCTGCACTGCATCCTATGCCAGTCTCAAG
The DNA here is from genome assembly GCA_026170595.1 of Plestiodon gilberti rubricaudatus. Lineage (NCBI taxonomy): Eukaryota > Metazoa > Chordata > Lepidosauria > Squamata > Scincidae > Plestiodon > Plestiodon gilberti. Next base: position 119,167,630 of record JANXHW010000001.1, on the reverse strand, counting down.
GTTCCCCAATCGGAAAAGTCCCAGTTACTTTCAAGAAGAACAGCAGACCATCACATTTGTCTCCAGAGCATTTTTTTTTTTGCATTTGCCATGGTGTTTTTCATGCCTAAATCATACTTTCTGAAGTGCATCTTTTTATATGAATATTTCTCTTAAAACGCATACATAAGGATTTACATACACATAAATGTACAACATACATTTCAAACATTGGAAAGGGTATGCTGTTGCCTAGAAGTACTTCCTATATACATTTCCTCTATTCTTCCAAACCTCAACTTTATTAAAATACTGGACTATACAATTTAGATACTGTACTCTATGAAGTTATTTTCCCCCTTTATTCACTCACTTTTTTTCAATTTTTACAAAAAAAAATCTAACTTGATACTATTCAAAAGACTTAACTTTTACTTAATGTTAACAAAACATAGGTTTACTCTCTCTCTCTCTCTCACACACACGGCTACAAAGTTCAGAAATGTTTTGAAAGTTGATTCAGGAATTTCAAGCTGAATAAGCAGGATGCAAGGACAACAGGGGGCACAGAAGGAAAGACAGAAAAGCCACGGGGAGCCTGGGCCAGAAACCACCCTCAAGTCTAAGAGGATCACCCTGGAGGACCTTTCCCTCCCACTCACTAGCACAGGTTACAAGCATATTACCAGAAAGGTGCATTTGTGCGCATTCAAACGATGCAGCTCATTTAACATGCATTTAAAACAGAAACACAACACCACAGACACTTCGTAATTAGGAATGTATGGAGAATAAAAATAACACCGTTTTCCAAGGCTGCCGTCTAAGTGGTGAAGCAAGTCATTGGTTACAGAGACCCAACAATCCTGTCTGCAGGACTGGCACAAGCGCTGGCGGTGGGGAGAATTACACAAGTCTGAGCTTTGCTCAGTCTTACAGTGCGAGGTGTATTTATCCAGAAACAACCCTCATTATATTCCGTGGGGCTCAGTCTCTCTCAGGTAAGCGTTGTAGGATTGCAGACTTAGCCCACTGCTGCTTTAAAAAAAGCTTGTTAAAATTAGCAGCCCACGGTTTTAGGAGTTTTTCTAAAGGGCTTTCTAACAGATAAATGGCATTAGAATGGGAATTTCCCAAATGTGCCTTTTTTAGGGCCAGTTTGTTCTCTCGTTCTCTCTCTCTCAAAAACCCCTGTATAGACAGCAGAGGAGTGGGAGGTTCTGCTTGTGCCTGCCACTCCCTATACAGTGCAGCGTCTGCATCCAATGTATGCACTTATCACCCAGTTCTCAGAATCTTTCCATCCAGTCTTTGAGGTGGAAGGTCATGGGAACATTTTGCTGTGTATGTGGTCACTGCAGGCCTGCCCCCCCCCACTGCAAGTGTGGGATTTCTGGATTGGGGGGTGTTAGCTTTCAATGAACCTTTCCAAGGAATTCCTTGACTGCAAGAAAACTTTCTCCAAACTTCCCGGTCTCCAGGATAAAACAGACTAAGTAAGCATCAGCACTAATTCTTATCCTGCCCTTAGACATGGCTATCGAGGGGGGGGGGCAGGGCTTCCAAGCAGAGTGGATCAAAATCAATTATTTTTAAAAAATCAATTATTTTTAAAAATTGATTTAAAATATTTTAAAAAGTGACTGGTTCACGTTAAATGTGAATGTGGGTGTGTTGAATTTATATTTATAACAGCACTGAAACAATAGGCCTCTATCAAACACACAGAAAAGCAAACTACATAAAGAACCATGGGGAAAATATTTTTTGAGGTCAAGTATTGTGCATAATGAGTAATATATTAGAGAGTGTTATGAGTATGAAACTGGGATGGCACAATAGATTGTGTAACAATACACAGGTTGTCTCAAAAAATGTACACATTTTAATGAGCTCTAATTCATACGTCGCAGAGAACCTGCAACACTCGAACATCTACGGGAAGCAATTGAAGAGATGGGTGGAACCATCTCAGCACACATGTTGGTTGAAGTCTGCAGATCCCTTAGCCAATGATGTCAGCGGTGTTAATTAACTGGGTCAAGCAACTACCTACTTCTGTGTACACTAAAATTTGGAAGGCACAAGATGAACAGAGGAATGGCATGTTTAAGAAAAGATCATGGAATGGGAAAACTTGAAGGGTCTCCATCTCATCTAGATTTCAATCTAAACAGGATATTCTGAATAACGTTGGCAACCTGGAACAGTGGTTTCTCAAGGAAACACTTTAACACAGGCTGCATGTCCATGAACACAATTTTGTTCACATATGACAAGGTGCTGCACCAGTTCTCAGATCCTGCCAATTATACCATGGACTTTCAAAAGCAATCAGAAGTGCTATCAGTGTACTTTTGTACATATGCACACATTTGGAAACATGCAGATCACATCTGCAAAGGAATGCAGTGTTCAGGAGAAGGCGCTTCTGTGCCTTGCCCACCATCATTTGTACCTCACTTCACTTGTCACTACGGTGGCCTTTGCATGCATTCTCCAAGACCAATTCCTTCTCCCCCTTGAAGATCTAGGCTGAAAGGAAGCAAGCCACCAGCTTCTCTTCTGCTTAATTTGCACCCAGCCCTGGCTGTCTGACACTTAGCCCCTGTGCATTCCTTAGTTGCCCAGAGGCAGCATTAGGGCAGTATTGTGCATAGTCCTCAGCAGTCACCAGTTTTTTGGGGGAAGACAGAGGTTTTTTTTTGCAGAACCACAGCATGATTTTCTTATATATTGCCGGGGGGGGGGGTGTCTCCTTGGCAGAAATATACGGTAGTTATTCCTGGCCCACCCTATTTTTCATTTCTTATATAAACAACTCCGTGAACTTTTTTTCTTGTTGAAAGGCAGTGTATAAATATTCTTAATAGATTCATTAACATTCCCTCATGTCCCTCCTTGCTAATGGAGGATTAGATAAGGCACTGTGGCCCAGCAATCTGTCACCACAAACACGACAAATTGAGCAAGCCATCACAAGGCAAATGTCAGAGGTTCATGAGCGCAAGCACTTTCGCAGCCCTATCTGCATGTCATCCTCTAATCTTGAACTGGGCAGTGATGCTAGGTTAGCAAGAAATGACGGCCTAGCCAGAGAGGACTATCAGGAACCAAACCCTACTGTGTGCCATTTGTAGTTCTTTGCTTTCTACATAGCAGCCCTGGCAACATGAAATCCTCATCCTACTCAGACACAAAAAAAGCAGCCAGCTGCTCATTAATAAAAACACATCAGATTTAAACAGAAATCTGTGTTTATATCATTAGCTACTTCTGTGTTGCAGGAAACCATAAACATTCCAGCCTCCTAGCTTTATTCCTATTCACTGTTTGAAGTAATGGAGCCCTGCCTGCTTCCCAAATGCTGAAATGTTTAAGTTAAGCTCCCAGCTGGTAGAGCTGTAAGCCATGTAAAGAGCACCGAGGAGGAATTCTCCAGCTAATTGCACACATACTGGCAGCTATGCAAATGCTTGCCCTCTGCCTTAATTTTAAACTGCCACTAAAGGTGTGTTGTTTGTGTAAGGGGGGGCAGGGAAGAGAAAAACCAAACCTTTGCCATTCTGAAATATTTTGAAGGGCAACTGGAAGGAAACAAAAACAAGCTCTGTAGGAATTGGCGTGCCGTAGACTAATTTTAGAAGACAAATCATTGGCATCTTAAGGTTATGGCACCTTTGATACCCCCCCCCCCCAAACCTGCCATTTTTCTTCTTTGTCCTTACATAGCATAAACTCTTATTCAGTGTGCCATTTTCCTTGAGGACCATACTGAAAAGAGAACATCAACCACCATACCCAGAAGCGGCCTGCCCAAGGATGGCAGCCACCAATGCCACTTTCTCCACACTTGTTTCACTTCTTGGTTAGCAACTGGAAGACCGACCAGACATGGCTTGGAGGAATAAAAAAAAATAGGTCATTCTTCTCCTCCTCCTAGCTGGACTCTGGTATACGAAGCAACTTATAAACTAGTCTGTACTGTATTTTGCCTGGCCAGAGAGTTTGATTGGGTAAGGTAAAGGTGACCCCTGACAATTAAGTCCGGTCGTGTCCGACTCTAGGGTGTGGTGCTCATTTCCATTTCAAAGCCGAAGAGCCAGCGTTGTCCGAAGACGCCTCCGTGGTCATGTGGCCGGCATGACTCTCCTTGCCGCAACACGTAACATGCAGCTGGAACACGGAGCACTGTTTACCTTCCCGCAAGCGGTACCTATTTATCTACTTGCATTAACATGCTTTGGAACTGCTAGGTTGGCAGGAGCTGGCCAAGCAACGAGCGCTCACCCCGTCGCGGGAATCAAACTGCTGACCTTTCGATCAACAGCTTATGGTTCAGTGGTTTAACTGAATGGTATATTTTAAAAAAGGCAACAAGGCATTCTTTTATGAATGTGATTGCACAAGACTTCACAGAGGCAAGGTATTTGGCATTGTAGCCATGAGGGGGTGCAATACAAGAGGCAATGGAGACATTCACACTTTTATAATACAGCCTGCAGGGAAACAAGGCACTGGATAATGGAACCACACCGATCTCATCTAGTTCCAAGAAACTTTCTTGGGAGCATCACTCTCTAAATCTTACCTATTGGATGTACAGTACAAGCAGTAATCTAGTGATACTGAACTCCATTTCAAAACCAACACACACTTGCAGATTTTACTGAGCTCTAGGTTGACACACAGCTATGGCAGTGGAGATGGACAGGTGGCTATGAAAAGGATATCTGAATACCTACAAAGCAAGACGTCTAAAAAGCATTTCCAGTGCAGGATATTCTCTCTATGTTGTACCAGTGTTGGCTCGCATTGTTAACACTACATTTGTCTTGCTTTATCTGCTTCTTTTCATTTCATCACTTGCTTGCACCCTGCTTTTCCTTCCCAAAGCAAAGATGCTAAATGTAACAAAAACAGGGCAACAGAGAACAATTCCTAACAATTTGCATCAGGTAATAATAATGTAGCAAACTGACTACATTCAAAAATCATTCCAGCAACAAATACAGTCTCACAACAGAATTCATTTCTAGAAACAAAACCAGTCAGACATTCCAAAATCAATTACACAACAGCATCCCCATCAATATTTCAAAGCCCATGCTTCTTCCCATGTTTCCATAGCCAACATGTATTAGGCTAGGGCAGGGTAACTAGGTTATCCCTCCCTCCAATGGGATACATGACATGAGGCATGTTTGACGGCCTCCCAAATGAGCTTTTCCAATTATTTTTAAATGAATCGTTGCACAATGCACACCAATGCTATTCCAAAACAGCACTACGGCACGGAACACAAGAATTATGCCTTATGAATATGCAATGTTTTTTGCACACCCTAGTTCTCTCATCGCCATCTTGTAGTTTGGCAGAAACCACATCCCCGAGAAGGCAGTTGTAATGTTTCATTTTCAAAAGCGGCATTAATGTACCATGGTACAAATCACATCAGTTTGTACACAAAGAAATGAATGTTTGATGAATTGATTTAAGTGATTCAGCAGATAGGCAGGGTCTGTCAGTTGAATCTAAAACAGGTTGTTTTGTTTCTGTTTTGTTCAGCATTGCTTGTTAACTGGGTTGGGGCACTTTTAACTATGCTCTTGCAGTCTTCTCAGGCTTTCATCAATCTTATAGAGCATTTCAAGTACTGTACACACACACACACACACACACACACGCACACACACACACACACACACACACACACACACCCCTACCTAATTAGCAATGGGCAGCCTATTCGTTCTACCCACCAAGAATTAAACTTTCCTATAAAGGAACACACACAAAACAACAACAACACAGGGAGAGACAGACAGAGACAGACTAATTTTAAAGCTGTCAAATAATGTTTTGCATTACAAGGAGCCAAGGGTAACCTCAGGCCTACATTTTATTGTTTAGATAATTCTTAAACACGCATGCAATATTGAATTCGGTGGTTCCATTTTGATGAGGTTTTCTTTTAAAATTGGATTTCTCAATGTGTTAAGTCTGCATTATATATCCTCTACTTACTGTATAATAAATTTGTTACGAGAAATTAAGTAACTGATATTTGCATTAATTTATTAAGGCACATCTGATGTGATAGTCTAGAGATGACTTCAGGTAACTCCTACAAAATTAAATGCCCAAATATCTCATTAATCATGACAAAGAAAAGTCTTGCTACTGGCATCCAAGCAATATTTCACTCAATTGCTTTAAAAGGTTTCATCAAATCACTTTCCAGAGGCTCATTCTCTGACTTTGCCATGGAAACTCTGGGAAGGATAGTAAGAAAGCTCAAAACCCTGAAGTACAATTTACAAGTTTAGCTTGCAATATACCTACCGATATATCTGCATTATCTGCACATTTCACATACTACATTTATCTAACAGTATTTTTTTTTTGTGAGCTACTTAGAATTATAAAAACAAGGCTATTTTCTTTTAACGGGTGCGTGGGGGGTAAAAGAAAAGGCAAATCAGGACCAGCAAGTGATCTCAAAGAGCAAAAAGGTGCAGTGAAAGTTTACAGAAAGATGGGAGAATATTTTAGAAAGCTTTCAAATATTGAAGAATCATCACAATTGTAGAGTTTTCCATTTGAAGAAAGTGTAATTCATGAATACTTTGCTTAAATTATAGAATCAGCATACAAACCGGTTAGGTCACCCTATTTGTACCAGCTCCTTCATGGATCATTGCCTTGTCGTGGCGAAGGGGCTTGCGTAACTCAATGAAGCCATGAGCTATGCCGTGCAGGGACACCCAAGACGGACAGGTCGTAGCAGAGAGTTCTGACTAAAAGTGATCCACTGGAGAAGGAAATGGCAACCCACTCCAGTAACCTTGCCAAGAAAATCCCATGAACAGTACCAAAAGGCTAAAAGATATGACGCCGGAAGATGAGCCCCTCAGGTCGGAAGGTGTCCAATATGCTACTGAGGAAGAGCGGAGGACTATTCCAAGTAGACCTAGAAAGAGTGAAGCGGCTGGGCCAAAGCCAATAGGACGTCCAGCTGTGGATGTGTCTGAGGTTGAAAGGAAAATCCAATGCTGCAAGGAGCAATACTGCTTAGGAACATGGAATGTGAGGTCTATAAATCAAGGCAAGCTGGATGTGGTCAAAAATGAGATGATAAGATTGAACATTGACATCTTGGGAATCAGCGAACTAAAATGGACGGGCATGGGCGAATTTAAGTCAGGTGACCATCATATCTACTACTGTGGGCATGAATCCCTTAGAAGAAATGGAGTAGCCCTCATAGTCAATAAAAGAGTGGGAAAGGCAGTACTGGAGTGCAACCTCAAAAACGACAGAATGATTTCAGTTCGAATCCAAGGCAAGCCATTCAACATTACAGTAATCCAAGTGTATGCCCCAACCACTGATGCCGAAGAAGATGAAGTTGACCGGTTCTATGAAGACCTACAACACCTTCTAGAACTAGCACCCAAAAAAGATGTCCTTTACATCATAGGAGACTGGAATGCTAAAGTAGGAAATCAAGAAATAAACGGAATAACAGGCAAGTTTGGCCTTGGAGCGCAAAATGAAGCAGGGCAAAGGCTAACGGAGTTCTGTCAAGAGAACACGCTGGTCATAGCAAACACTCTTTTCCAACAACACAAGAGGCGACTCTACACATGGACATCACCAGATGGTCAATACCGAAACCAGATAGATTATGTGCTTTGCAGCCAAAGATGGAGAAGCTCTATACAATCAGTAAAAACAAGACCTGGAGCTGACTGTGGCTCAGATCATGAGCTTCTTATTGCAAAATTCAGACTTAAACTGAAGAATGTAGGGAACACCACTAGACCAGTCAGATATGACCTAAACCATATCCCTTATGAGTATACAGTGGAGGTGAAGAATAGATTTAGGGCATTAGACCTGGTAGACAGAGTGCCTGAAGAACTATGGACGGAAGTTCGTAACATTGTACAGGAGGCAGCAACTAAAACCATCCCAAAGAAAAAGAAATGCAAGAAAGCAAAGTGGCTGTCAGATGAGGCTTTACAAATAGCTATGGAAAGAAGGAATGCAAAAAGCAAGGGTGAAAGGGAAAGATATAAACAACTGAATGCAGAGTTCCAGAGAATAGCAAGGAGAGATAAGAAGGCCTTCTTAAATGAACAATGCAAGGAAATCGAGGAAAACAACAGAATGGGGAGGACTAGAGATCTCTTCAAGAAAATTGGAGATATCAAGGGAACGTTTTGTGCAAAGATGGGCATGATAAAAGGACAAAAAAGGCAGAGACCTAACAGAAGCAGAAGAGATTAAGAAGAGATGGCAAGAATACACAGAAGAACTATACAAGAAAGATCTTAATGTTCCTGATGACCACGCTGGTGTGGTCACTGACCCAGAGCCGGACATCCTAGAGAGTGAAGTCAAGTGGGCCTTAGGTAGCATTACTAACAACAAAGCTAGTGGAGATGATGATATCCCAGCTGAGCTACTTAAAATCCTAAATGATGATGCTGTGAAAGTGCTGCACTCAATATGCCAACAAATTTGGAAAACTCAGCAGTGGCCAAAGGATTGGAAAAGGTCAGTTTACGTTCCAATTCCAAAGAAGGGCAGTGCCAAAGAGTGTTCAAACTACCGTACAATTGCACTCATTTCACATGCTAGCAAGGTTATGCTCAAAATCCTACAAGCTAGGCTTCAGCAGTACGTGGACCGAGAACTACCGGACGTACAAGCTGGGTTCCGAAGAGGCAGAGGAACTAGAGATCAAATTGCCAACATGCGCTGGATCATGGAGAAAGCACGAGAGTTCCCAAAAAACACCTACTTCTGCTTCATTGACTACGCAAAAGCCTTTGATTGTGTGGATCACAACAAACTGTGGCAAATTCTTAAAGAGATGGGGGTACCAGACCACCTTACCTGTCTCCTGAGAAACCTGTATGCGGGTCAAGAAGCAACAGTTCGAACCGGCCATGGAACAACTGATTGGTTCAAAATTGGGAAGGGAGTACGGCAAGGCTGTATATTGTCACCCTGCTTATTTAACTTATATGCAGAGTACATTATGAGAAATGCAGGGCTAAATGAATCACAAGCCGGAATCAAGATTGCCAGGAGAAATATCAACAACCTCAGATATGCAGACGATACCACCCTAATGGCAGAAAGTGAAGAAGAACTAAAGAGCCTCTTGATGAGAGTGAAAGAGGAGAGTGCAAAAGTTGGCTTGAAACTCAACATTAATAAAACTAAGATCATGGCATCTGGTCCCATCAATTCCTGGCAAATAGAAGGGGCAGAAATGGAAGCAGTAACAGATTTTACTTTTTTGGGTTCCAAGATCACTGCAGACGGAGACAGCAGCCATGAAATTAAAAGACGCTTACTCCTTGGAAGGAAAGCTATGGCAAACTTAGACAGCATAATAAAAAGCAGAGATATCACCATGCCAACAAAAGTTCGTATAGTCAGGGCGATGGTGTTCCCAGTAGCAATGTATGGTTGCGAGAGTTGGACCATAAAGAAGGCTGAGCGCCGAAGAATAGATGCTTTTGAACTGTGGTGCTGGAGAAGACTCCTGAGAGTCCCTTGGACTGCTAGGAGATCAAATCAGTCAATTCTAAATGAAATCAAGCCTGACTGTTCCCTGGAAGGACAGGTACTAAGGCTGAAACTCAAATATTTTGGCCACCTAATGCGAAGAGAGGACTCTCTGGAGAAGACTCTGATGCTGGGAAGGATTGAGGGCAAAAGGAGAAGGGGAAGGCCAAGGATGAGATGGTTGGACAGCATCACCGATGCAACGTACATGAAAATGAGCGAACTCAGGAAGATAGTGGAGGACAGGAAGGCCTGGCGGGATATGGTTCATGGGATCACGAAGGGTCGGACACGACTTAACGACTGAACAACAACAAAATTTGTACCATATGTACAAACTTTTGTGGGCAAAAAGGGACTTTTCCCACTGGCAGGTACTGTGATCCCAAGCTGTTTAGGGGTTTAATAGTCAGAACTAGAACTGCACCCAGAAATGACGTGGCAACCAGTGCAGCCAGAACAGAGGCAAGCTGTGATCATCATATCTCCACCCCCCCACCCCCCGTTAATACCTCTGTGGCTGCATTCAGGACTAGTTGAAGCTTCTCAAGGCCAGCCCCATATATAGCACTTTTGCGGCTCCTCAGGAGTAAGTGGAGCCGGTGTGGAGGCCAGCACCACTCACTCCATCGCCCTTGATTACCCACACCGCCAGACGCAAGTTGGTGCTGCACCGGGCGGCGGGAGAGTGGGTCAGGGTGGCGGGGAGGGGGTCATTGGTTAGCTTGGCCAGAGAGGGTGCAGGGATGTTGGTGCTGATATCCTATGCCCCTTCCTGGGCTGGCCTTACATGGGCTCCCCGGACGCACGCCAGCTAAAGAGCTGGCACGTATCAGAGGAGGCCCACTGGGGCCTCCGGCGCTTACACCGAAGGAAGGGGACGAACATTCCTAATAGACTGCATTCTAAAAAAAGCTTAATGTATAGGACAGAGTCTAACCAAGGTTTTCCACCCAGCGTTTGCTCTTTTCATGTCAATATTTTATTGTAAAAAGTAATTGAAAAATAGTGCGTTCACTGCGTGAAAATCTTCAAGAAAATGACATGTTCACAAAATCAACAGGGCAACATTTAATCCTACCAGTTTCTGTTTGCTTTTGACATAATTAAAAGGGCAAGAATAAGAGCAGAACAGAAATAGATGCACAATAAAAAATGAATTGGAATCAAGATTCTGTTTGCTCTTCAGAAAAGAAAGCAGCAATATCAGTTATTCATTTACATCATGACAGTGTTCATATCCTTTCTATGCCAGATGTCCTTTAACTGTCAGCACCAAAGCCTCTTTAAGGCTTAGTTTTCTTGTGTGCAGGATCAGTGGAAGAATGCTCACTGTGTACTGTATACCATATCTAGGAGTTGCCAGCAAAACACATCAAAATACACCATGCATTAGCAAGACACTTTCTATGCTGTACTGTACCATCCAGCAACACAAAGCATGAATGCAAATATACATTAGTTCTCCTCTCAACCTTGTTCTAAGAGGCGTTATTTTATACAGTATTTAAAAGACTTCTGGTAAAGTGACAATGGCATGTTATTCCCCAGCTCTACTTCTTATGTGTCTGCAGTCTTATCAGACTTCAGTCTTGCCTGCCTTGCACTCATCAGCCTTAACTCACAACTACACACTCATGGAGTTAACTCACAGAGTTATATTCTATTTTGTGTGGCATGTCTGAACAATCCTTTAAAAATTAACCGCATTGCACACCAGAAAGTGAAAAGCAAGCAACTCCACTTTGCCCACCATCAGAGTAGGATTAGGTATGTTTGTACTATGTTAGGTGCATGATAGAGTTTATAAAAATAAATCTTGAAGCACTGTTACATATTTAGCTGAACAACAACAAAATCCTGGGTTCTGTACACAGCATAAAAGTGACACACAAGTCCCTTCCCAAGAAACTTTTTATAATCTCTGTTAGACTGCAGAAAGATGAATGATCAAGGACTAACAGATGTCAGGGGAGGGTGAGGTGGCAGTGGAAGAGCAAGCAAGTTTGGGTCAGGAAAAGATTGTATTAAAACAGAAATCCTTAAGGAGCAATTTAATCGATACTACCAGGCTTTGTGCAAAACGTCAACTTAACAAGAACCTGTCTTTCAACGATGAATCTTCGGATGAGACTTAGGTGGAGAAGCAAAAGACAGACATTTGGCTTCCAGTTGAATTTCACACAAAGTCCCAGGGACATGGGGAGTTTCTTCTAAGATCTGGGCTTTGAAGCAAGCAATGAGTGAATTAGGACCAGAAGACAGAAGCAGGGCTGAAACCTAAAGCCAAGCTACAAACACTATCCATTATGTGTCATTCAGGTGGGGCAGAATTAAGAATCCTAACATTGGTCATGATGACTGAGGAACCACAACAGAGGTGGACAGATGCAGATAGATAAGGGGCTTTATGATGCAGCAAGCACTGGAGTATTAAGCAGTTGTTTCTACCTTTCCATGCTATTCAAATACAGCTTCCTTTCATCAGGCAGCCAGATCTCATTAATTCCCAAGGTGGAGGGGAAGGGGACAGGATGATCTTGAAGCAAGGAAGCAAGTCTGGAAGGAGGACCAGGGCACATAAAAAGATGGTAGGTAGCAAGATGGGTTGGAAATTGCACACAGGGAAGTCAGTCTTGAGCTGGGAAATTGAGAGCAACAGCCAGAAATCTGCTTAGCTGACCAGTTGCAGACCAAATGCCAAGCTTTGATCAAATTGTGTATAAATATCAGATCTATATAGCTGGACTTTTAAACTTTTTTTTTTTGAGGGGGCTAGTAAATGCTATTTCCCCAAATTTCCACCACTGCCACCAGAGATGTCTGCTGTGTACAGAAGTGGTTGGCTTCTTCTCCCACAGTAGTCTCTGTGGCAAAGAAGAGGCTTTTCCATTTGCTGCTGCCTCATGATCTCTTCCTCTGAACTGCACCTCTTCTTGCTTCACCTGCACCTCTTCTGATGGTTCAGTACACCAGCACCCTACTTCCAGTGAGGACAGCCAGACAGAGTAGTGTCATATGACCCCCACAGCACTGGGTCCAAGTATTGTGATATATCATTAGTGGTACTGGTACTGCTAGCTGAAAAACACTGCACCATCTTTCTCTTTATCGTTGTCTTTTTCTTTATCTTCGTGTACTTCCATCGTAACCTTTATTCCTTGTAATTCATCCTTTTCCTTCACTGCTTGTTTCAGTTCTGCGTTCATATTCTCAAGATTTCCCTGCAAAATTGTCATTTTTGCATCGAATCTCTGTTCCCATTTTTTAAAACAATACAATAGTGTATTCATGTTGCAAATTTTTCACCAGGTGCCAATCTCTCTTCTCTTAAAAAAAAAAAGAGGTAATATAAAAAACTTCTGCGGTCGACGACGTGAAACAGAAAGATTAATTGCCAAGATCCATGAACTCTAACACAGAAGGGCTCATATTCTTTTAGCAAAAATGTCAGGAATGTCAACAACAAAAGTCCCAAACAATTTTCTCTTGCCAGAATAGTCTATTTAGAAAAACCTTCTTACTGTTTTAATCTTCCATAAGTACAGAAAAAATCAATAAAACTCACCACTATTAAAACTTTAACTTCGTCTTTCCAACTTTCACTTTCGAATGTTCAGTTCGCCTTATCGCAACGTATTATTTTTAACGTTAACTCTTATCTCGGCTAATTTCTTCAACTCATAAATCATTTCTACGCCTCTTGCTTAAGTAAAGCAAAGCATGTCGGAGGTGGCTTGACTTAGTTTTCATCTGCGGCTTGAGCTCGATGGTATTCCAGCTTTCTCACCGAGAATCCAAAACTTCAAAGCCTTTGCCTTGAAGTGTCAGAAAGGGGGCGATTGAAAGCAATGTGGTTTATCTCTTCGTACTCCCTTTTAATCCAGGGGTAGAGTAATTAAGTCCATCAAATGTACTCCATCAATACAGAGCGATCGGCGGAGTTGTCAGCCAGCCATGTCCTCCTAGCTGGAAGTCCCCCCCAGGCCATCCATTCTTGTGTGACAATCTTAACATATAATACCTTCCTCTTATCTGCTAAAGGAGATCAAATAATGAGATATATTTTCAAGTTAAACTATCAGCATCAAAATATCTTAATTTGCAGTTATCACTATCCAGGAGATATCCACAAGGAGCTCAGAAATGCAAGCCTTAATATAAATCTTAATACAAATCTTAGTACAAATCCAACACAAAACTATTATCAGCTAATGCTACACACGAGTTCAAAGACCCCATGGATATTCTTACAGAAACATGCAACGAAAACAAAGCGCCAGAAATAGGAACTCAGTGTAAGCTGAACATTTCCTTTCAAGAATGGCAATACTCCAATGCACACAAGCAATGTAGAGAAATTCCAAAAGAGAAAAAGATTCCTACAGTTGGAAAAGGGGAGAAAAAATTTGAACACTGTTCAAAATAGCTTTCTTCAAGCTTTTAACAGGCATTTTCATAATATTCTGCTTTAGAAAAGAAAGGACATACATTGTAAGACAAGCCACAAACACAGAGAAACTGTAGGGCTTTTGTATACAGTGGGTTTGGAGACATTCCAGTCAAGGGTGGAGGAGGCAGGAAAACCAAGATCATCATCAATGGAATTTGAGCAGGAAAAAAATCTTTTGGGGGGAAACAGTTCATACTTCCCCTTGTTGCGTCGGTGAAATAAAGAGTTTTAAATAAATCTTTCTTCAATGCTGGTGGAAAGGCAAATCACTCTGATTGAACAGCAGATCTACACTTCCCTGTTTCACTACCTTTTTCAATTTCTCTGCCTTGAAAGATGTGTGATGTATGGATACCTTCGGTTAGTGTAAAAAGAAACTCCTATTCCCATTATCACTGTCTGTAAGAGATTGAATGTGGGAGCATTTCATACATAACAAGAGGCCCTTCAACCTTAGTTTCTGCTGAATTCCATACCATTGTCAGGATATGTTGAGCAGACACACTCAGCTTTCAGAGGTTACCCACTGAGAAGGAAAGTCAGGCAGTATTTTACCAGATGCATACACTGCATCAAAGAAAGGAAGATGACACATTTAGTCATCTATGGCAAATTATATCCAAATATTACTATTGAAAAGAGCTATTTTAAACGTCTACAATTTGTTTCCCTGCCAATACCTACATTATGTTGTTTTCAGCTCATTTCATGCAGCCTGTCGATTGCCTTGTTCCTGGTTTAGGCATGTGTGAAACCCATCAGAATAAATCCCTTGTTCAGGTTGGTTTTCAAATCACAGGCAGTGGACACCCATGGACTATTTCACTCCTAATTTGCTAGTTTGTTTAATTTTATTGAAATAATAGGCCTGAATCTTTTCCTGTAAATATTTACCAATAGCCCAGGGAGTGTGCGGCTTTAATGGTGTTTAAATACAGTAGCCATTCTTTATGCATGCATGATTTCATCAAGAGAATGAAGATGGCTTGGCACGAGAAAGGTCTGTTCGGATGCTATAATGCTGTTCTAGCATGCTTGATTGTTACGGTCACAATGGTCTGGGGGGGGGGGGTTAGGAGAGGACAAGGACAATGGGGTACTTTCTTTCCACAGCAACTGCTGTCAGCCCCTCAAACAACCACCCCATCCTTCCAGCCCCTCCTCCACTGTGGTCCACTTAGCTGCATGTGCTTCTAAATAGCTCCTGGCATATTAACCAGCTAAGCATGCCCCCCCCACACCTTCAGGCCCCTCAGGAGTTCCCATGGCTGGTGAAAGGGGGAGTAAATCACCCCTGCCAATAATCCGCCACCACCCCTTCAATGTTGCACCCCAAGATCATTAGGCTCCCCATTTCTGAAGAGGCAGAAAGGGGAGCTCCTTCAGTGACCCTGGTCCAGTAGCTTAAGCGAGCAGCCAAGATTGGAGTTAGATGAGCACCGATTCCTTTGAATCCCAAGCAAACGCGCACACCGGACAATTCATTATATAAGAATGCTTTATTGCTTACAATTGCCCAAAAAATTAATAGGCAAAGGGGCCCGAAAATAGGAGGGGGGAAGCCCAAGGAAAGTGAGTGAAGGTACAAGCATTTCAAGGAAACAAGAAAACACCTATCTAAACTACCTACTACATTGGCTGTTCTAAGGTCCCACCACGCAGGGCTATCATTGTTCAGTTGGGCAGCATGTCCCCCCCCCCCCCTCAGCAAGTGAGGCCATGAGCAGGCAAAGATGAATTCTCCAATCCCTAATTTATAGTTGGATCCTCTAATCAAAAGGGACTCCTACGTTTTGATGACTCATTTTCTGTCCCTTTGTCTCCAAGATACATAGGCACTCAACCCAGGTGCCCTGGCCTTCATCCAACTGTCACCTCAAAATCTGATGTCCTTTATGCCTCTTTGTGCCCATCAGATAAGCAGCCATCTGCCCGGACTCTCTCGCACTCATGAGGGAGTACTCCCATATATTGGCACCAAGCTGCTCTTAATTTCTGGTTTATTTCCCTGGGAAGATGTTAATCCAGCCATCCCCTATCTATTTCAAAAAAAGGGGGAAATCTAGCACTCACCCTCTACCTAACTTTCACCCTCCGCCCCCACTCCCAGGAGAAGGAATCAGCATATCTAACCATTCCCGGGGGGGGGCACCCCCTTCCTTACCTCCATGAAAGTTACTGTTTGGTTAGTTTCTATTTTAATATGGTTTATGTATTTTTATCTCCTATTTTAATTGTGGATGGCTTTCAGGGCTTTTGTGAAGGTTGGATAGACAAATAAATACGAGAATACCTACATTTGAGAGCCAGTGTGATGCAGAGTGTTGGACTGGAAGGGTGTTGGACTGGAGTGTTGGACTGGAAGGGAACAGTTCAAAGTCATATCTAGCTGTAAGTCCTACTAGGTGGCTCCAAGCCAGACATTTTCAGTCTAATCTACCTCAGGAGTTATTGCAAAGGGATAATGCTGCCTATGTTGCTGTGAAGGTCTTTGGAGGAAGAGTGGGATATAAATAAAACAAGCAGAAATATTGTGAGAATGCAGATTAGAATAGTAAGCATATGAGTCACAAGAATAGTCAATGAAAGCATGGTGGATTTTGGAATGTAAGATTTCCATTCCACCAGTATTTTTAAATAGGACTTCAAAAGTGACATGACCACATATCCAGCTCATTCATTTCCCCCCGTCAAGTTTTGATCAGCAAGTCTACATCCTCACGAGCTGTTCAATTCTAATGTATGAAGACTGCTTTTACTTTGATCGAATACCTCCCAGTTATTATTTTGTCACAAAAATTCCATGGTTTTTGTGACTTGTTGGTCACACAAACCACAAACCCTACAGCAAGTGAGACCATACCTTTTCTTTAAAGTGCCTGCTAATCAGGATGTCATAAGCAAGTCTGAGTTAAGCAGACGTTCTCCTCAGATTGCAAGGCTGAGGGTCCTCAGGTAGGCGTTTCTGTGGCAAAGCACATCATTACACTCAAGATATTCTATTATCTCCAGGTTCGTTTAGTCCTAAAATGGAAGAAAGGTGATGGAGCAGACCATTAAACAAAACTCATGTGGATCTGGTTTAGAGATACCTACACAGTATATGTTGCTCAGAATAAAGCAGTAATTCTTTGTACCTCCCCTTTGGGTCATGCATAGATGTATGAATTTATGAGGCCATTTTGCATAAATGTAGATCAGCTATCCAAGCACAAAATTCATTTTCATACCACTGTTTGAATATTCATACTTATTTTTTAGTATATTTCCAACACATCCAACAAAATCTTACCTTCCCTGTTCTAACAGTGAGTGCTGAAGACAGTCAAAAAAAACTTTATATAAAGCACTGACCAATTTCCCATTGCTTCCTTGATTTGGATAAACAAACTCAGATATCTTTTCAGATACTACAAAGCAATGCAGTGTGTAAACAAGAGTAATATTAAACACAAAACCAAGAACCAGTTATTTATATCAGATTTTTGTTCTTCTGGAAACTCTCAGCAACCCTCCCATAGTAGCAGATCAAAAGGTTCAAGCCAGATCCACACTGAAGACACATTAAGAATATGACACTTTAACAAAAAAAACGTCCACAAAGCAGATTACTCAGCACAATAATCTGTGTATTATTGTGAAACAAACATACAATTCCCAGGTTCCACTTAGCTATTCCACCATTTCACCCCATTCATTTATGACAACCACCACTTCTATTACAGATACACATACTGTACTTGGTTCATAGCACACTAAAGGTAAGGTTAGGCATTTTACTAACCAGGTATCAATGGATAAAGAGGATGAAATTCATTGAAATAAGGCCCAGCAATACAAGAAGAAGTTATATTCAGACTCATGACGCTGCTTTTCCTGTGCAGAAGTCATTTGTAGGTATAGCAATAAGTAGAGTCTGTCCTACAAATTTAGCTTTCTTTTTGCATTTATATGAACACACTGACCAATCTGGCAATTGTAGCTACAACACACTATCTGTGAGCAAGACAATACACAGATCTGCTATGTTGTTTATTCTTGGTATATTATATTACACTGCCTTGGGTCTCAAGGGCATTCACACCTATTTTTAACCAACAGGGCAGTTGGCTTCCACATTAACTTTAGTAGTAAAATCCTTCACTTTTATGTTTACATGGAATCTTTCCCATATTCCTAAGCACTGCTAGGTCCTGTGCATCAATCTTTGGTTGTGAGTCCCTATGAATTTAATGGGGGGAAACAGGTTTAAACCTGAATAAAATTTGACGTGTCGTAAAAGGCTCCAAGTCTCGAGTTGAGTCTTTCAAGTCTTTTACAATCGCTGAGTCAAGTCACTGATGCGACTTGACTCCGAGTCAATAAGTCTACATCACTGATATTTAGCCCATAATGACCCAGTTGATTCAGAGGTTTCCAAAACAGTCATGATGAATCTCTTCACACTTGCAGAAAATGAAGTAGTAAATATCTTTCCAGCTAGTGCCTCCTTTTTATCTTGAAATGGAGTGCCCCCCCTCCCAGAAATATCCTGTAGGAAAAAATTGAGGTAGCAGAGACTTTTCCTATTCTTTAGCAATAGCCCTTGCATCCACAAGGTGGCCCATGCCTTGCTTTGAAAACACTGAATGTCAATACAGTATTTGATTTGCAATAGCACAAACCACTGCATGATCACATGAGTGCGAGAGACAGAGTTCTCTCTAGAGAAACGAGATCGGAACTTTCCCACTCTCCACGCTCATCCCAACCAGATAACTATCAATTATCATGAGGCAACTGTTTACCGACATCAGAAACTGAATGGGAGCCTCTAACAGGCAGGATTTTGTAATGTCTGACAGAGCGATGGGAGAAAAGAACAACTTGAATCACAGAATCAGTGCAGTTGTTCTCATATGTACAAATCTTCCTGAAGAGCAGATTAGATTGTACAGTTACCGTGAACTGAGATTCATGTTTATGTACCAATTGTTAAGTTATTTTACTGCCATCCTGAAGGGAAAAAGTGATAGAGAGAAATTTGGCCACAACAGAAAATGTGTGGTGGTGGTGGTGGTGAGTATTCTTTAAAAGGCTATCTGGCAGGCATCTTAAAAAAAGTTAAAAGTTAAGATTCTCAAGGATTACAGCAAGAGGACACTTAGAATTTGATGGAACTGCACTTCACCTTTCTTATGGAAGGAACACAGCATTCTGTATCATAGACATCAGTCTGTAATTTAGGAGGTGACAGAGGTGGTGTTATGAAAGGGAGGCATACATAGGTCTTTCTCTAGATGCATCTACTGTATATATTTACACATCTCCAGCCCCAGTATCTGTTGTATGATTAATTCTAGGATGTCCAGCAGAACTGACGACAGCTTCTGTGGATCAGGTTACACTGAGCATCTTTTACTCGGCAGCTGTCCCAGGCTACACCAACCTGGAGTACAGTATGGCCTCCAAAACAAACTTTCTAGAACTTACAGTGACAGTTTTTAATAAACGAGACAGAAGGTATTTGGAAAGCAGAGAGTGACTTCAGAAGATATGTACAGTATTTGGATTTTTCTTTGTGTTCTTTTGCGGCACCTAGGAAAAAATAAAACTGGAAATGAGTCTACTGAAAACTATGATGAGATAGAGGAAAACAGAGTTATGGATGCTAATAAGCAAACAAGAGTCTGAATCTTATAAATAAGAAGCTCAAAACAGTATCAGCAACCTTTGAAAACAACTGTACTGTAATTCTATGTTTGAAATCTTAGGGTGGCACTATATATTATTCTGGCAAAGGCACATTCCCAAATTCATGTTTTCTGAGATCACAAATGGTGGGCAGGGGACACTTGTAGGGGAGTATCAGTGCTTCAGATGAAGAAGTGCTTAACTCTTTCCTCACCCTCTGATTTTCCTTGGCAACATGGACCAATACAGTCTTTCCTCCAGTGAACTAGGTCTACTTTTGATACTGAAGCTCAGCTGGTGAACAGATTCATATAGCCAGGAGAGGCATTTGCAGGGGAGAACTGATCAACAGGAAGAGCTAAGTAACTCTCACACTTGCCGAATCTACCCTGCAGTTTTCCTCGTAACATCGAGCTCTGCAGTTAGGAACAAATGCATTCCCAACATGTACACATAGTATTCTATCTGCTAAACTCTAGTGATAAACTGAAACACTCAGCACCCAAAGATTTAAAGAGTCACGGATCTTAGTTAATTAGTTAATTGTGAGGGACTGAAACAGAAACGTACTCAGAAAAAAACAGCTGAATGCATAATTTCAGTTACAGTCAGACAAGTACTAGATGGGAAAAAAGCATTCCTTATGGATGTGAAAGACAATTTTTCCATTAAAAAAAAAAATGAATCACTTCGGGCAAAAAAGGTTTTACAGAGAAGCATGGTACCTCCCATCTCATTTCACCACAATTGTGGATTATAGACTGACACAACACAACCATATCCACTGTTATTCAGAAGTCACAGAGTCCGATGGGGCTTCTTTCCAAATAATTATGCATACAGTTGTAGACTGAATCTCTCTTATTTATTTAAAAGATTTTTATGCTGCTTTTTCATGACGCAAAGCAACTTACAATACACATTTTTCTTCTAAGAGAACAAAGAGTTTTGTGGCACCTTAAAGATTAACAACTTATTTTGGCATAAACTTTTGAAGACAAAAGGCTACTTTGGGTGCAAGTCTATAAAGGTGCCACAAGCCGAAGCGCAACGATGGCGGAGCCTGAGGGGCATCTGCCTGGGTGCTCCGCCAAGGGATTGCACAATTTTCGCAAGGAGGTGGCTGCAGTCTGATTGAGACAGCGGTCGCGGCTTTGCAACTGGGCTGTGGCCTCCTCCTCCTTGCAACTTCAGCACATCCCCAGGATGAGGTTGTGAAGGCGGAGAAGGCGGCCACAGCCTGATTGCAAAGTGGCAGCCGCTCTCCCTCTCTTCTCTGGGTGGAGGGAGCAGAGAGTTGCCGCAGATTTGCGATCGGGCTGCCAATCTTCCTAGCAACCTCCTCCTCGGCCGATCACAAAGCTGTGGGCGGTCTCCACTCCCTCTGTTCGGAGTGGAGAGAGCAGCCGCCACTTCGCAATCAAGAGAGAACCCGAAAGTGACATTATGATGTCACTGCCCCAGGCGCCATTATGCATAGTTATGCCTCTGGCTACAAGTCTTTTTTTTTTTTTTTTTTTGCTGCAAGAGACTATATAAAATATTTAATATTTCTAAGAAATATTAAAATATTTCTGACTTTTAGAGAAAACTTCCAAGGAAATAAATAAATAAAACAAAAATTTCCAAGTCAGAAATAATACATACAATACTGGGGAAAAAAAGAAAAACAACAAATAATAAAAAGTAGTGATTTAAACCAGTTTAGATTACATTGTGAACTACAAGGGCAATCATTATCATTGTCAGGTGTCAAAAAAGACAAAATGGTTGCCCTTATGACCTGGACCCCTCCCTGGCTCACACAGTTACTCTTCAAGAATTTATTCTCATTCTTTTTTACAAGCATAACTTTAATTATAAATAATGTTTTAAGTGTACACATTCACACCACGTACAGGTTCAACAACTACAGCAGAGAGAGAGAGAGAGAACTAACAAACTAACTCAAGTGCAAAGTGTCTGTCTGATGCAACACACTGCTTAAGTCACTTATGTAACTAAGGAGCTCTAGGGTAAAAGGGCAGGAGAACTACCACAGTGCATATCTGAGCAGCAGCTAAAGTGTGAGCTTTGAAAAGCTCATAAAGAGCTTTTACTGGAACCAGAGTAGTCTTGCAAGAATAAGCCTGAAAGTGAAGCCATGTGCACAGAGTCCCTGGCGGTTAGGACCTCACTGTAATTATCACGTGTGGCGGAGAGATCAGGTTACTGAGAAATGCACAAACAGCACAGTAACATCTTAAATAATGGAGTATCAGAAGGAGGCTGTGGCTTATCTCCCTGCACAGAAAACGAACTCAGAGCCATGAGCACTGAGTTCCGCATTCTTTCAGTGTGTACACTGTATTTGCAAGTTGGGATAGTGGCTTGTGTTTGCCTGCAGTGCAATTCATTATTTTGGATTTGAAACCTTTCCACGCTGAAATTATTAAGCATTTATAGTAGCACTTGTTAATGGTGTGCCTAATTAATCATTTGAAAATGAAATACAGATGTATACAAGTACAGGGTATATCGCTTATACAGGCCAGCGGGTGGCGCAGTGGGTTAAACCGCTGAATCATGAGCTGTCGATAGAAAGGTCAGCAGTTCGAATCAGAGACGGGGTGAGCTCTTGTTGCTTGGCCAGCTCCTGCCAACCTAGCAGTTCCAAAGCATGTGAATGCGAGTAGATAAATAGGTACCGCTTGCGGGAAGGTAAACAGCGCTCCGTGTTCCAGCCGCATGCTACGCGCTGCGGCAAGGAGAGTCATGTCAGCCACATGACCACGGAGGCATCTTCGGACAACGCTGGCTCTTCGGCTTTGAAATGGGGATGAGCACCACACCCTAGAGTCGGACACGACTGGACTTAATTGTCAGGGGATACCTTTACCTTTTTTAATATCACTTATACAGCAGGCACAACCACAGAACTATTTTCTTGTACCAGAAAAAAAAATCTATACATACACAAGATAAAGATGAATAAAAAGAGTCCATTGCCAACATTCCACAGTCTGAAGGAGTGTACCTGGGGACACTCCCATTTTCTCCTGTGAAGGTGAATGCTGCTAATTACTCCTACGGCAAAATACAAAAGCACTACACCTGGGGACACTTAAGGTGAGAGAAAACATTTTTCACTCATCAGTCCCTCTTACAGAGCTGTTCTATTGCCTGCATGCAGAAGCCCTGCATTCTTCAGGGGTCCTGGTAATACAGGCCCTCCCCTCCAGGTGTAGGTATAATGATGAGCATTTTGTTAATGGTTCATAACGAAGACTGCTACTTCTATCAAAAAAATTAGTTTGCATTAGTGCATTGAGCAAACTGTTTGTGGCAAGGGACTGGGGTAAGGGAGAGGGCCCCTGAAGTGCAGAAGGGCTTTCAGTGCAAAATGCTGGCATGGCACTCTTCTGCTCTACTTCCCCCTAGCCCCCTTCATATACACACCCTGCCCCTTGCTTCTATGGATATTGACAGGGCCAAATGAGTTAAATAATAGTTGGCCACTTCACATATTTTGTATGGAGAGGAGAAAAGAAAATAATCTATAAGCACATTATATTCCTCTGTTCTCACAATATACAAACTGGAGTAGGTAGAGTTGTTGGCCAATGGAGGAGCAGCAGAGAGTCAAGAATTACAGGATGACTTCCAGTTCTTCATTAACATCTCTGAATTCCCTTCTCTCCATTGTCCCCTTTCTTGCAGCTTATTTCCATCAGTCTCCCCCATTTTGGGGTCTCCTTCCCTTAAAGCCAGAGCTACATTGCATGCGTTCGCATTCCGTATGTGTCTGGTATCCCAACCCCCAGGTCAAACAACGGGCTCTGTTTGGCTGAACATAACGCAAACGCAGCCAAAGTTGAGCCAAGCAGCGGGAGGTGGGGTGTGGGGTGGGGGTGACACGGCTGACCTCTCGCCCCTAGTGATGCGCTGAGCAGCCAACCTCCCACCGGGGGTGACGTGCCGGCTTGTGACACCACTGAGGGGAGTGTTGGATTTAGGATGAATGACAGAATGGCAGCAAAGAGAACCTGCAGTGCCAAGGAAACATAAGAAACTTCTAAAAATCGTCCGTGCTGAAGTCTCATTGCTAGACAACAGCATATGGGTGAGCAAGCCTCTACTTGAGCACCAAAACGACCAGCAGTCCTAGGTCCTGCCTAACACCCTTCTGTTCTTTGTTCTCTCCTTTACAGATGGCTCAGTGGGCTATGGTGTAGCAAAGAGGAGACCTCCACCATCCCTCGAAAGAATCTCCCTATCATTTGTGAAAACATAAATTATTATTGAACCGATTACTACTTTGTGTGTAGGGGTTCAGTTCCAGTTCAGAATCAAGAAAAACAAGAAATCTTAAATTCAGGGTCATTTCTAGTTCCCTTAAAAGTCCTCTGAACTGATTTTTGAGGTTTAGTTAGATTTCCTTGTTTTCAAAGTTCCCTTTCTGAGGCTTTTAGGACTTTTGTCAATATAGTTCTAGCTACGGGGAGGAGAAAAGTTATAACTTCAATCCTGCTTTCAGTTCAGGTTTAGTTTGGCTCCCTATCGCACATTTTACTTTGTCATGTTAATTAGTCACATGTCCTCTCTCTTTCGCATTCACTCAGAGCCAATCTGTCTCAGGAAGGGCAGCTGCTCGATTCAACAGCATCAACAGTGACACACGAAGTACAATGCTAAATCAGCTTGGTGCAAACAGAAGGGAATGAGCCACTATCCTAGTAACATGCAAAACATTCAGAAGGCCTTACTTCAGATACTGTATTGGAATTCTATTCTGCATTATCATCCCCCTCCTTTGTTGAAAATAGGCATGGGCCAAACTCCTGTTTGAACTTTGACTGGAGAACTGTACCATAAACATACATACCAAGTTTCATTCTGATATTCCAATTTTCAAGGCAGATAATTGTATTATACAGTACTTGAAAAATGGGTGGGTGAAGTTTGAATTTGAAATGCAGAACAGAATCCTGGACACATACAAATTTCATTACCAGGATGTCAAATGTTCCATGGACCAGAGATAGATATCAACTGTTAGGCAATGACTATAGTTGACCTACGTTATAGTAAGTCTATTTGTACTGACAATTTTTAATTACCTGCATTTGGGGTGGGGTGGGGGGTTATGCTTTTAATGTTTGTATTTTCCTCTGCAAAGGTCTTTGGCCAAAAGAAATGAAGAATTGATTGATATTCAGTGGGGTTACAAATACATGGCATGACAAACAAGTAGCCTGCCCCTATATGGCACTTTGCTCAGCCAATGAACAGCACAACGAAGTGCCTGGACTTCAGTAACAACTAAGCTCATTATTTCAAATCTACCCCTATTGCTTATCCTCCTAACAGCCCAATCCTGCGTTAAGTATCCGGCGGGTGGCCCAGGCCGTCCATCAGACCCTATCCCCATTCCTGAGGTCTCCTTGGGGGAAGGGGACAGTCGTCTCCTTCCCCTGGTGTAACGCAGGGAGGCCCCAATGGGCCTCCACGGATTTCCGCAAGCTATTTAGCTGGCGCAAGCCCGAGGAGAACATGGCGGAGCTGGCCAGGGAAGGGGATGGAGATATGGCGGCTGCCATCCCTGCCCCCTGGGCTGGTTTGGCCAATGGCACCCCTCCCTCGCCGCCCGGACCACCCCTGTGCCTGCCAGGGGATCACTTACCTTCTCTGGCGTCCGCGGGGATGATCCAGCGGTGGAGTGAGGGCATCTGGCCTCCACGCTGGCTGCCCTTACAATCAAGTAAAGCATGTTTGTGATGCCTTGGAATGGCGGAGTGCTTGCTCCGCCATTTTAAATTTGGGAGGGATTGCGCCCTCAGTCTCCATTGTGGCCTTTCTGATGAACTATGGGATCAGATCTCTAAGACAAGCTGGTAGGATCAGCATGACTCAACAGAAGTGGTTTGCTACACCCTACCGCTGGAAATTCACTATGAATGCCATTATACACACCCCTGTTAAGCCCGACCCACACTGCACAAGTTCCGGCAAGGAGGCGCGTGAGCGTAGATGCCTGGCCGCCCACCTCCAAGCGCTGCCCTGCTCTCCACCAGTATCGTCCTGCAATTAGTCCCTCCTGATTGTCCCGCCTTCTAACCGCTGATTGGATGAAATATAAAAGTGCGCTCCAATTGGCTGAAACCCCCTCTCATCCCATTGGTGACAAAACTAGCTCCGCATCCCGCCCCCTCAAAATCTTGAGTGGGGCCATTTCAGATCACACCGGAACCTGTGTTGCCACATGACCTTTTTAAAATGAGAATGTTGCCAAAGACTTGTGAGCTAGAATGGAACATGTGCACGACCAGGACTGTCTCAAGGAAGAACGCGAAGCCCATGCCGCGTCTCTGTCTCAAACCTGGATGCGTAAGCCATGCTGCAAAAGTTTTTCCCCAACCAGGTCATGGCGGAGGATCTGATCAGTATTCAGCATTTCAGCACGCCATGAACCCGAAATGCTCACAGCACGTAGCCACATTCTATTCTCTTCCCCCTCTCCACGGAATGGACATAGCCAAATTCTTGCTAAGTGGCCAGTCTGCCAGGAAGGAGAAAATCCACAAAAGATATGCTAACACCAATGTCTGGCCCAGAGCAGGCCAATCCACATCTCCGGCAACACATGGAAGTCAACACCTCTTCCTCCTTCCCCACTGTATGTGTCTCCACCCCCAGGTGTACCACTAAGGTATTTCCTTTTGCAGCGTAAGAGAGACCAGCTCCTCCTCTCTTGCGTAGGCATAAAAAGGCAAGCTGCCAGTCTTGCTCTCTCTCTGGACCCCCTTGCCTCCTGAACTTTTATTCTTCTCTGCGTGCCCTCTGGCACCAACCCTCTCCCTCTTCCCCCCCACTCTTAACTTGACTTCTCAGTCAATCTACAGACTGCTGAGCCTGTCCAGTTCAGAGCCAAATTGTTTCTTCCTCCTTTTCATTCACTGCTGTGCCATCACTCCTATACAGCATAGCATCCAAGGTCTAACTCTCCAGGATAGGTAAATATCACCCATGTATAAACCAAAGAGACCTGCTAAACCTCTGTAACTTCTACCTAAATTCCTAGATCTGAATGCTTTGGAGTATGATTGAATTGTTGCATATTGAATTGTTGCACATGTATGAATCTGACTATCTAGTAAATATTGGAAAACAACCCATGTGCGTCCTCAATATTATTTAAAGCGGAATTCTGTGGCTAGACTCTGGTATAGCTGGTCTAAAGATCCCTGTATATATCAAATTGCCATGTTTAAGCCATTCCCCAGAACAACAAAGGCAATTTGGCTAACACCCAGGAGAGCGCAGGTCTCCCGCGTTCAGATGCAATCTCATAAAAATGGAGGCCACACAGCTGCACGAGCTCCGCACGTCTCTGGGACGCGCCAGAACTCGTGCGGTGTGGGTCAGGCTTTAAAGGAGGAAAAGGCACCTTTTAAAATAGAAGCTCTCATGTTTACTAGGGGCATGGAGAGAGCATCCAACATGGCACTTTTCCCAGTGGCTATTGCTGGTGTTTCCCTTGTGCTTCTTTTCAGGTTGTGTATGTAAACCACTTTAAGAACTTTTTGTTGATGATGATATGCTTCTCAACAGCATCTTATTCTAAAATCAAGTGATTCCTAGAGTAGTATATTGCTGAAACTGTGCACCCATATCATTTGCGTGAACCCATATCATTTGCCGGAAGAAGATTCTCAAGAATGATGCATTCTGAGTTTGAATTCAAATAATATGCTACTACCAATTCCAGTGATTATAAAGAAACTTGAAGAATATACAACAAACCTTTCAATATTCCAGAGATATTCAGACTGAATGAAAATCTAATTGTGTTTTTGCCATCTTCACCTTGATTTGAAGAAGAAGAAGTAGTAGTAGTAAAAAAATGTTTAATGAGAGATCAGAGTTTTGCTCTCATCCAGGTCATCTAGCACTAAATCTTTTGGATCCAGAGACAGCCTTTATCAGAAGATAGTTCTCAATACAATTATGGAAGTAGCTACGAATGTCCCCAACACTGACAAAATAGTCACAATGACAAACATTGCTGAGTACTACACAAAAAAAGAAAAAACTTTGGAACAAAGATATTATTTGGTGGGCAGCAGAAAATTGTGTGTCCTCTCACACTGTGGAAGGGATATTGTAACACTCAGATATTGTCTAGGATTGCCCTAAGGATCCTAAGCAGCTTCTTGTGAATGGAACTACAAGGTGTTCAAGCTTAATCAAGACAAAGAGGAATATAACAAACAATGCATTGCTAAGTTTGTTTGTTTTTTCAAAACCCCTTGCTTTTGAAGAATCAATCACAAGCACAATTAGTGAACAAAGTGGGGTGTGCCTTTTGCCCAACGGACTAATGGGAAAAAACCATCCTTTAGTAAAAGAGAATGTGATTCAGGTACTGTAGTTCTGAATCAGATTTGTCTCAAATTGATGTGGAATTAATAAAGAATGCAAGTGCTGGCGCAGGTAGCAACAGAGAAACGGATCAGCCCCACTGACCATCACTGTGGAAGAGAGTTAAACTCCGTTGAAATAAATTATAATTATGACATTTTTACCCAAGGGTGTATATACACAACAGGAGTTAAATGTCAGCTGGAAGGAAATTAGTTTTAATGGACATTGACATCTACAGCATATCATGCACAGTTCTTTGGGGGTGCTAAAATTAGTGTGTCCGCAGTTTTCAGTGCCTTTGGTATTTTGTTAAATTTAAACAATAAGAGGGAAGTACATGCTGTATTTTCTTTAAATGTTTACAAATATTTCTATAAACATAAATTTAGTTTTGAATTTGTTTGAACATAACATTTAAACCACATTTGATTTTTCTTTCCCAGTTCAAATATTTATGGCTATTGGGACATAACATTAACATGGAATACTCTAAACTAAATTGTGGTTAAACCGCTGAACCATGAGCTGTCGATCAAAAGGTCAGCAGTTCGAATCCACGATGGGGTGAGCTCTCGTTGCTTGGCCAGCTCCTGCCAACCTAGCAGTTCCAAAGCATGTTAATGTGAGTAGATAAATAGGTACCGCTTGCGGGAAGGTAAACAGCGCTCCGTGTTCCAGCCGCATGCTACGCGCTGCGGCAAGGAGAGTCATGCCGGCCACATGACCACGGAGGAGTCTTCGGACAACGCTGGCTCTTTGGCTTTGAAATGGGAATGAGCACCACACCCTAGAGTCAGACACGACTGGACTTAATTGTCAGGGGTCACCTTTACCTTTAAATATAAGTCAAACAAACATGCTAAATCATATCAAGTTCTAATTGTGGCACTGGAAACATTTTCAATACAATTTTTGTTTGGAAAATCCGTTATCACAGCTACCTGGAATGCTTTTGGGCATAAGCGACAAAGAAAATGAGATCCACAGAAGTAGATATACAAAAGAGATAAAACTATCCAGCAGGAATCATCTTGCAGGGCTTCAGGCTCATATTTCTCTAGTGCTTCAGAAAAAAAAAAGGAAATAAAACGGAACACATGCTAAAATAAAACAGCTTCCTGTAGTAAACCAGTTACCTCAGGAAAGATTATGTTTGATTGTAACAGGCTATTTTATGACAGCACATCTCACTGTGTAGTGAAGGGCTGCAGATACTGATACAGATATCAATGTCAAAAAACCAACTAAAGTTTTTAGTTGCTTCCTAATCTGTATCTAGACTCAAAAAATACGTAACTATTCTGATATTTTATTATGCACACTTTAATTGGCTGAACAGATCCCAGCCTCTCTCTAGTAACGCTGAGGTCGCCATTAATCCACCTCCCTCTCCAACCAGGCGTAACTTTCTGGGAGCTGCTAAATCTGTGGAGCAAAGAAAATTATTATTATTATTATTTATACACCGCTTTTCAACAAAGTTCACAAAGCAGTTTACAGACAAAATCAAATGATTAAATGGCTCCCTGTCCCCCAAGGGCTCACAATCTAAAAAGATGCAGAAGAACACCAGCAAAGAGCCACCAGAAAAGACACTGTGCTGGGGTGAAAGGGGGCAGTTACTCTCCCCCTGCTAAATATAAGAGGAGCACCAATTGAAAAAGTGCCTCTTGCCCAGTTAGCAGGGGTTAGCAGGGGAAAAGTGCAAAGAACACTCCAAAGCAATCAGGTTTTAATCTGGCTGCCTAGAAGGGACTCCTATCTTTGGGGCAACAAAGGGAGGATTTGTTCCTCTCTTACAGAACTTACAAATAGCCACATAGTTCCATCTGATTTAAGGCATTATTATTACTTGCCTACACAAAAGGGAGTACAAAAGACTGTTCCTAGATTTTAGATCGTCAAGTGTTCCATTTCTAATATTTTCTCTCACATGCCGCTTCAGAAGTTATGACATATTTCTGCAGAGAGTTTTTAAGGAGCTGGGTCTCAGAGTGTTACTAAAGACACAAAGGTCCCCCTCTGGTAACATCTTGGGGAAACCTGTTGCAGCAAAGGAGAACAATACATCAATCACCAACCAACCAAGACAGTAAGTAATCACCAACCAAGTAAGACATGACAAAGAGGAGATGTAGATTCAATACAGTGAGAAGAGTGGCCCTTTGGCACCTGTTTGTGATGAACTGACTGATCTGAAGACCAAATTGGGCAATCTGCTGGAGCAAAATAGGCTGAATAAATTTAACTTTGTCAGCAAGGAGTCAGAGATCGAGCTAACTGGTATAGAGACAGTTTCCGATTCTTCAATAGTCCTGGCCCCAGATTTGAATCTGGGAGTTCTTGCTAAGGTACCAAGACACAAGAAGGATAAACATAAGGGCGAAATGGAGGAGTACGTCCCTTTCTCCTTTGTCTCTGAAAAGAGGGAGAAAGCACCAACTATAAACCAGTGCTGTTAGCTTCGGATCTGCACTTTGACAGCATTACTGCCATTCTTGCAGGCCTCACAGCCTTCAGCTGTTGATAAAGATGGAAAAGAAGGTCTCCCCGAGAAAAATACAGAAAGGGAAGTGAAGACTGCATCAAGGGTTTTCTCCCCTGCTGAGAACCTGCAATTCCCTTCTGCAGATGTTAGTGTTATTTCATCTACACCAGTGGATGGAGCAATAAACCTGCCCGTATTCCAGGTGCCTCAGATCTGTGGAAAAGATGCTTTAGAAAGCTCTCCTAAAATATCAAGTATGCAGGTGCAACCTGAAGTCGCCTCAGAAGCAGACCCTCAAATTAATCTAGCAACCCAGAATGATGCCTCTATAGTACTAGCACCCTCCACTCCTGATTTTCTGCCTTCTGCAGGATGTGTTGATGAAGCACAGTCAACATTGCTTCATTCTTTTGGTCATCAAGAACACATTTTACAGGCCACCTTGGAGGCAGATCTGGCTAATACTGCGGTCTCGGAGATACCAGCTGTTCTTGAGGACTGACGCTTATGCTTCCTCGTTAATTGACTCAGGATCAAGATAAGGATTCTTATCTTGGAATGTAGCGGGGTTGGCATCTAAGACCAAAGTTCCAGGTTTTGCTTCTCTTTTCGAGAAATACGATTTAATCTGTCTACAAGAGACATGGATGGTTTCTCCTTTCTCCTTTGAGGGATTTAATGTTGTGTCTTTACCTGCGGCCAAGCTTCAAGGGTCACCCTTCAGGCGGGCTCTCCATTTTATTAGTTGATCTCATTTTTATGTCAGATAGTGTCTGTAAGATTCAGGTTATTAAATTGTCAGCGCAAAGTGAAAGCAAATTTAGAATTTAAAAATCATTATGTTAGACATGCATTATGGAGAATTTGGAATAGATATAAAATGAGGTTTTATGAGAAAGTACCATTATGGGTTGCACCATATGAAGCACACTTTGGTGGAAGTAGCGTGCCAAAAGAGAAAGGACTACTATACAGAAATTTATTAATTTTTTCACAAGGAGACTGTAGAATGAAGTCAAGAGAAAAACTAATGGAAGAAGACTTTAATTGCCAACGGTTTGTATATGCTCAAATTTTGGAGAGATTTAAAGTGGACAAGAAGGCATATGGATTTGTAGAAGAAGAATCAATATTGGAGGTACAATTAAAATCTGAAGGCCAGATAATTTCAAAAATGTATAAATTGCTTTTGAAGTTTGAGACAGAAGAAGAACAGGTCAAAGAATGTACGATTCATTGGGCGAAAAATGTAGGTCATGTTATTTTAATGGACCAATGGGAACAACTATGGTTAAAACAGTTGAAATTTACGTTAAATGTTAATATTAAAGAAAATATGTATAAAATTATATATAGATGGTATATAACCCCAAGCAAATTAGCAAAAATGTATGAGAAGGTGATGAATAGATGTTGGAAATGTAAAAAGCAAGAAGGAACTTTTTACCATATGTGGTGGACATGCCCCCAAGCAAAGAAGTACTGGACTCAGATTCATAAACAGATTGAGTTGATTTTAAAGATTAAGGTTCAAATGAAACCGGAAAGTTGGGTATGTGGGAGGATCATGTAGGCGAAAAATTTCAAACTTTGTTTTTATATATGATAGCTGCGGCAAGAATTTTATATGCACAATATTGGAAGAATTCAAAGATACCTTCGCTGGAAGATTAGTGGCTGAAAGTTTTGGATTACGCTGAAATGGATAAACTTACAATTTTAATTAAGGAAAAGTCAGTTAACTTTTTCGTGAATAATTGGAAACCATTTATCGACTTTTTAAGAGAGAGAGAGAGAGAGAGGAACGATGTGATGATATGCGGATTTAATGAATAGAATGTGGGTGTTATTTTGGCTTAGTTGGAAATTATATGTAGAAAATAGTGAATAGTATGCTAGTAGGATGTATTGCTTCGCACTTGCTATAACTTTATGAAATATGTATTGTTTTTATGTTTTAATATATCAATAAAATATAAATATATAATGAAAAAAATAAATAAATTGTCAGCGCACCCCTGGGAAATGTTGGTGGTTAATATCTATATGCCTCCATCACAAACCTCTGTCTCCCGGGAGGCCCAGTGACATTTAAATCAGATTATGGATGATCTTGAACGCAGGTTTGTGGGTGCTAGGATCGTATTATTGGGGGATTTTAAATGCAAGAACGGAGAGTGAGCAGGCCAGTTTTGGAACCATGCCCCGTTCCTGGACACAATCTTTCATAATCCCCATTTATAATAAGGGAGAAAAGAAGCTACCTGGAAGTTATCGCCCTATAAGTCTATTATCTATCATAGCCAAGTTGTATGCCAAATACCTTTTAGACAAATTGTCAACCTGGCGGTCGGAAAACAACGTTTGGGGTCCGGAACAAGCTGGCTTTTGAGCTGGTAAGTCTGATTTGGATAACTGTGTGGCTCTGTCCCATGTTGTCCCCAAATATGTTAAGTCTAGCAATACCCATATTTATGCTGCCTTTCTGGACCTGAAGGGAGCATTTGATACGGTCGATAGGGAACTACTATGGCAGAAATTAGCTTGGGGTAGACAAGCATCTACTTCTTCTGATCCGGAAGCTTCATTCGGGAACCAGCTGCCGTGTCAAATTGTCATCACGGGGTGTTCTTGGCGCCCATTCCAACAAATCGAGGGGTCAAGCAGGGTTGCGTTCTAGCCCCCACATTGTTCAATTTATTTATTAATGATTTAGTGCCTTGTTTGTCTTTGATTGATGCCCATACCCCCAAATTAAGCAATTTGTCGCTTCCCTTTTTGTTGGTGACCTCCCAGCTAGCCTCTCTGTGCTCTGGATGGGGTGGTGGCTGTGCAGACTCTGCTACATCTCAGGGTTCAGAGTTACAAGATTGTGCTGTAAGTGTATTACTGCCCTCAACAAGGGGGAAAAACCTTTGGACTTCAATAACCGTTGTATTTCTGCTTTTATAAACAATCTAATATGAGCAGAGACCATGAACATTACCAGGTTATATTTCACCTTTTCTTAGAGCAAAAAGTCCTAAATATAAGTAATGGCGCTATTTTTTATTATTATTATTATTTTGCAAACCACTTAAAGTTATCTATATCTGGCAGTTTCACAGTTCACAAGATTCTGATCTACACAAAGATAGATAGATATGCTTTGGATAGCAATGTCGTGTGCAAAATATGAGTCCCTGAAACTTCAAGTTCTGTTCAGTTAGATAACTGTTTCAGTCCAGCTCAATTTTAAACAAAAAAACTGAACAGAATAAGAGCAGATTCAGATGATTTTCCTTGTCGCCAGGCTACGGCTTTCTACAACCATCACACTGGGAAGAAGCATCTCTACTACTGGCATTGTGATTGGTATTTTAGTTCATGGGTCAGCAAGAATTCAGAAGAGCCAACGTTTTAGGCTTTCTAAACTGATGCTGGCATGTGATAGTTCACATAGTTTCCTAGTTTCAAAATGAAGAGACTTGGAAAAACAGAGTTCTCCCTTGATACTTCACTCAACTTGTATTTATGGTTTAAAGCTCTTTGGTGCCACAAAAGCTAGAGAGTAATTTTTAAAAATGGATTTCAAAATGCTGGGGAAAAAAAGGAACTGGGAACTTAATACTTTCAGAAAATATTGGCTTCCATAGAAGCCACAATGTGCCCTTTTTACCCTATTGTGTTCATTTTCCTAGACCCGTGATGGCGAACCTATGACATGCGTGTCACAGGTGACACGCGAGGTCATTTTGGGTGACACGGCAGTGTTTCCCCCAGGGCCCCAACACCTTATATTTTTGCAAAAGTTTTACAGGCTTGTCTTGAACATTTAGGACAAGGGTTTTGGCAGCCCTCTTTCAAATTATTATCTAGTAAAACTCAGCAACAAAAAAGTCACTAATTGATGTTAAATAAAATGTAATGTGTTCTATAGTTGTTTTTAGTTCAGTTAAATTCAAAATTACTATTAAAAGTAGCAATAGTCAAAGTACTATTAAAAGTGGACACACACACACACACACACACACACACACACACACACACACACACACACCAGTAGAGTAAAGTTAAAGGTAAAGGTGACCCCTGACAATTAAGTCCAGTCGTGTCCGACTCTAGGGTGTGGTGCTCATCCCCATTTCAAAGCCAAAGAGCCAGCGTTGTCCGAAGACGCCTCCGTGGTCATGTGGCTGGCATGACTCTCCTTGCCGCAGCGCATAGCATGCAGCTGGAACACGGAGTGCTGTTTACCTTCCCGCAAGCGGTACCTATTTATCTACTCACATTAACATGCTTTGGAACTGCTAGGTTGGCAGGAGCTGGCCAAGCAACGAGAGCTCATCCCGTCGCGGATTCAAACTGCCGACCTTTCAATTGACAGCTCATGGTTCAGCGGTTTAACCCACTGCGCCACCCGCTGGCCTGTAGAGTCAAGTTAAGCATTTTCAAAAACCATGCTCCCATTAGTAATGAAACCCTGTCAGTATCATATGCAGAGGTTTGCCCCTAAGAACTAAGATGTACATTTCTTCT
Source organism: Plestiodon gilberti rubricaudatus (assembly GCA_026170595.1). Lineage (NCBI taxonomy): Eukaryota > Metazoa > Chordata > Lepidosauria > Squamata > Scincidae > Plestiodon > Plestiodon gilberti. The sequence continues at coordinate 119,132,528 of JANXHW010000001.1, read as the reverse complement.
CAGAATACTAAGAAAGCAAATATTTTATACGGTTATTACAGGACCTCAGCTTATTAGGGCCCCTGATATTCTGAAGACCCAAGCCATAGGCATAGAGTAGCTTAGAAACAGAAAGGGATGCCACCAGCTAGAAGCATTTCAAACAGGAAGCTGTAGTTGACTACAGCTAGGAGAAGAGTAGATCAGCTTATATGGTTATTTACGCTATGTGGGTGTGGGGAGGAAAGTGCTACTTGCCTCCAGCACCATTCAAGTCATGCCAAATAGTATGTTGTCAGCTAAGCGAGTTTCTGTATGCGGCAACTACTTTCAAGAAAATAAGTGTGAAACAATAAGAGTTAGTGTATACAAAACCTTAAAAGCAGAAAACGTAATTTAATGTACATTTATCGTCAGTTAAGAACAACAGTGCCCAGGAGGTAAACTTGGTAACAGAGATTGAGAGCTGGTAATGAACACACTGATCATCATAAAATGCCACCAAGCAGGAATAGTTGGTTTTCCACCCACTGCCACACCCCATCCCTCTACCATTTTCTTTTGGCAAGAAAACTGTATGAACAAATATGGGCAGGAAAATTATTTTGTGTGCTCAAATCTGACAAAAAACATCAGACAGACAACTCATAGCTTGATTCGAATTATGTTCACTTCAAACAATGTCCTACTAAGTTCAGTGAGATTGGCTTCTTTGCAAGTATGCTTAGAGTTAGAGCCCAAATTATACTTGGGTGAATTAACAGAGGAAAGTAACCAAGCCAATCTGAAGACTGTTTGCCAAGCATCAGTCAGAGACTGGAACTTATGGCAGATAACAGAATCCAAAAATAGCATTCAAAATAAAAGCAATGCCCTCACAATCAAGTGCTGCTCCCTCCAAACACCCTGGAAACTAATTTCTTATTATTCTCATATACAGAAAGGAACCAAGACTGAGGGGAAAAAATGAGTTTCCCAAGGCCATACAGCAAGTCAATGTCAGAAACACGTGCAATATTTTACCATATATTTAATTTACCCATAATCAAGAGAAGAATGTAAAAACGATCCCACAGTACAGTAGAGTCTTTAGGACAAGAAGTGATTGTCATTACATAAGTGGATGCTGCCAGTTCTTAGAAAAGTTTTTAAAAGTGGAAAATTGCTTCTATTCTCACTGAATCACCTTCCCAGCTGCTTTTTTCGCCTCATCCCACAGAATGAGCACCACAATCCATAAAATGTACCTTAGTTTTGGAATTTATATTTAGCATATCTACCAGCAACACAGACTTACTGCAGGAGGGAGAGGACTAGATAATTCAGTATATTTTGAAAAGGTTGTTGCAAGAAAAACTTTCCTTTCCTGTCACAATGAACCAGCGTGAACACAATGATTGTTGCAGACCCCATTTTGTCTGCAACAATCACAGCCACAATTCCTCAACTTCCCAGTAGCGCACTAGAAGAATAGTAAGCTATTGTTTGGAGAGAGACCTACAAACCTACAGTCACACAGAGGCCTTTTAGGCAGAAAGAAATTACAGAGAAGTCTTTCTTGTCTCAGTCACTCTTGCTATGCTATTGTCGGAAGAGTGAACCCTTTAGGAAGAAGGTTATTTATTGTGGTAACGGATGGAAATATATAGTTGCTTATAAAAGGCATGACTTTCAGAATTTAGACTGGGAGAGGCAGGAAGTAGACATGCTATCTGCATGTTGCAGATTATGAGGAAGCAGGAAGTTTACATATATTTCATTCCCATGTTGCACTCTGGGAGGAAGATTGCAAACACACTGGCAGCCAGGGTAGCATCCTTTTGGCTTGTATTCTTGTTAGGTACAGAAATGATCTCCATTTCCATTATAGCTGAAATGGCATAATTTGGATGCTCTGCTGTACTAGAAGGGAAGGGCTATGGAACATTGTATAATATAGGTAGCAAAGACCATGAAGCAAAATTCCACCCGAGTCTCAGGCACACAGGCAAGCACTGCACTCTTGTGAAATGCAATGGCAATGGGGGTTTACATCCTTTGAGATAATCCATTGTGGGAGGAAGAATGGAGTTGACAGAGGAGAGAAGTAGAAGTACTGTGCTTCAGCAGGAGCCAAGAGCAGTACAAGGATTCCACACAGAAACAAGCGGTCCGGACGGAACAGCAAGGGAGTACCATAATTTCCCTTCCCTCTTCACCTTTCAGTGGCAGAAAATATTTAAGACTAACTCTATGCTGACATTATTCAAACTATGTAGGTTGACTTGCAACCAACCCTGCACCAACACACTCCTGAAGCCCTGCCACCCCCAGATACCACACACACAGCGTTTGTCTGCAGTCACCAACATTGTACTTCAGGAGAGATTCTCCCCATGATTAGGGATGCTGGGCACACACCCCACAACATCCTCCTACTACACAGTTTGAATAAGGTCTGCAAAGGGCTTTTGAGTAGGGAGCATCCAGGCGCAATGAGATACAATGAGATACAATGAGTGGTTAGAACCACCTCAATGAGCACTTCAGCAGTTCTTGGCAGCGCTAACAGATAGCAGGCCCTCCATCACAAAAACAAATGCCCCAAAGTATGCCAGGGTACAAGGTAATGCCATCTTTCAATACCATAATACAGTGGCAGAGTCCTATATCAATCAGAAGAATAAATTGCTGGCCGTTATTAGCAAACCTTATTGCACATCCAGAGACATATGATCCAACTGTTTGAAGATGCCCTGTGAGAAAAGACTAGCTTTGCAATGTCTCAAGCAAAAAGATAAAGGACTTGCTTACACATTTTACTTACAATATTTTGTTTGAAGAATTACAGCTAGAATCAAATTTATAAGTTCCAGAATATACATATACTGTACACCTCATTTCCAAATATTACTGTATAGCATATGGTACAAAGTTGTCATTAGAAGACACTGCATTTGATTATTTAGTTTTAGAAAAACTTCAAGCTCCCATGGATGTAGAGAGAATTCTGGAAAATATTTGAGTGATATCTACTTACCGTAATCTGCAGAAGTCGCAGGTGACCTAGGGAGGGTTTCCAGTGGTCAGATGGTGCTGCTACTATTTTATCTATGCTTAGTTTTTGTCACATTTTTAACTCCCTCCATTGTTCCAAGCCTCTCCTTACTTTTTAATTATGCCAAAGTATTTTCCCTAATCTTCTACATTTTTTAAAAACCTGAGTATGAAGTAGGAGAAGTGTTTTATACATTATGCTCCATACTTTATTCTTGGATCTAATTTTTGAAGGAGAATTTTAATGCTCCTCCTTTTCTACACAGAACACCCACAGCCTTAATTATCACTGACAAACTACTGAAGAGATATCTACGGTAATAAATTGAACTATTACAAAGAACAAGACTCCCAAAACCTAAGCTTGATGAAAAGCCATGTGTCCACTGGACTTTAAACAGATTCATCTAAAGTTTTACACACATTGTGTTAAAGACACTTCACACATAACAGGATTTGCTAGGTAGCCCAAACCAGTCACAACAGATGTCAGATTGGCCTCTATTCAAGGAAGACAAGACAGAACAGTGGCCTGCCATTTCCCTGCATTTTTGTTATAGTAACTTGTTCTTGTCCAATAATAAGATGCAATGTATGCTTTAAATTAAATTGTTAACGAGTCACATTGTCATTGCTATATTGTAGTATAATTTTATGGTGTAATATGACTGTATTGACACAATGTGGCTAGTGACTTTTTATTTGTCTGTAAACTGCTTTGAATGCAATCCATGTAGAAAATGAGTCAAGGAAAAATAAAATTAGCCAGGTGGCACAAATGCACACACACTCCACCACCCAAAGATTCGCCAAGCTAACTTTGATTGGAAACTACCAGGAGTGAGAGAGTTAACAAGCTCAATAAAATGACAATTTGAACATGGGAGGGCCTTTCCTGGACTGGTACCTACTGCATGGGAGCAACAAAGTTTTTCTGCCTTTCGGGTAAGAGAGGCAGCACAAACTCTTCAGCCTTTTGGCTTTCCCCAGAGTCTCTCTCTGCCTGGACCAATCGGATCCAGCCTATCTCCTTATTTATTTATTTATTTATTTATTTATTTATTCTTTATAAGCCTTTCCCTTATTTAGGCGCCTACCTACAGAACTAGAACTACCTACAGAACATAACCAAGTCTTTGAACCTTGTATGTATGTATGTATGTATGTATGTATGTATGTATGTATGTATGTATGTATGTATGTATGTATGTATGTATCAACATATACACCCAGTATGTATTGTTCTTCTATTATTAGTACTGTATACACAGAAAAGAGGAAGTTTAGAATAAGGAACAATGGATTGAAACTATTTTCTCAGGAAATCATTGCAAAAGAAAATGCCACTTTATGAACCAGAAGTTTCCTGCCTTCAGCTATACTCTTAGGCATACCCAGGTCTGGAGTCCTTTAATTTTCATTTTGTAACAATACGAGATCAGGTGCCCTAATAAGCTGCTTTAACAAAAACTTACTCAATGGGTCAGCATCCTTCTAAAAACTGAAGTTATCATATTCACTAAAATGAATGCTTCTGCAAGATGCCAGATGAACACTAGAACAGTTGGAGAGCTAAAGCTAGGACAGTGGTGTGGTCATTGCCAAAAAAACTGCTTACCCATGTCAAGGGCTGCACACAGTTCTCGTAACATATGTAAGAGGCTAGCTGACAGTGCAATCCTATCCAACTTACACCACCGGTGTAACCAGCGGTGCAGCGAGAACAGGAGGCCCCAAAACAGAAAGGGGGATTCAAATCCCCTCCAAAGGGGGATTCAAAAGGGATTTAAATCTCCCCTCCCCTCCAAAGCCTCCCACCCCCTGCCCTCCACCGCTGGTTACACCGGTGGTGTAAGTTGGATAGGATTGCGCTGTGAGCTAGCAATTGCACAGAAAGTCTCCCAGATTCAATAAGGGACAGGGTGCCTATGCCTTTAAACCATTGTAAGAAGAGGGAATTTGGGCAGGTGTGGCTTGTTGCACCTTCCACAATGAGCTGCACCTGCCCAAATTCCAATGGTTAAAGATATAGGCACCCTTGTCCCTTATTGAATCAGGGCACCCTATCCATGACAACCCGCTTCTTAGGGTTTCTGGACTTTATTCTCATGGAATATCCACGCAAAAGACATCTCCTTACATAGGTTTGTTTATTTACTTACTTGTTTTGTACCCCGCTTTTCTCCCCAGAGGGCACCCAAAGCGCCTATGGAGTTGTATTTACAATCATGCATTCAGAGCAATCCTACACATTTTTACTTTGAAGCAAGTCTCACTGTATTCAATGGGGTTTACTCCCAGGTATGCACAGAATTGCTGCCTCAGTCTTTTATGCTGAATAAGGCTCTCTTTATTCAGATCATGTTCAAGGCCTTTCAAAGCAAGTCACTTAGGTCATAAGGATTACCACAGTTGTGTGCTAAAGCAACTATTTTACTGCAAATTAGATGTCTGAACAGCATTCTGTTCTAATTGATTTTTTGTATAAAGTAACGTAACATTACAAAAACTCTCCTTGTTCTATCATGTCATATCCTCTGTTGGTCTGTGGCCAGATATGGTTATTTAGAAAGAAGAGCATTCCAGGTTTCTTAGCAATGTTAGTTGCCAATGAATAATATAGACCACAGGCTATATTCTTTAGTTAAATATTTACTCTCTTATAATTATGTGGTGTACCAGGGCACTAAATCTATACACTACACTGTAAATGTCTGGCATGGTTGCTACACAAAACAGTTAACCTACCAAGCTAAGATTGTTTTGCACATATGTACACATGTGCATGTGCTGGGGAACCTCTTCATTACTAAAACAAAAAAGAACTTCTAAGGGGGGGGGGTTCCATTGGCAAAACATAAATCAACATCATTACAATGAATTACCAGTGGCTATATCGCACAACAAACCATCTGTGACTTGCACACAGAAATGGTTGCAGATCTGGCAACAGCATTCTGCTCAACACTTACCCAAGGAAATCAAACTGGCAAAAATAAATAAATCCTAAACTCCTCAAGCAAATGATTAGTGCCACTTATTGGGAAAGGATGAACATAAATATAACACCTCGAGAACCTCCTAATAAGGTCACTGATCAGACCATCAGCCTGCAAGTCAGTCAGCTTAATTGCATAAAGGTGCTCCCTATTCCCTTCCCTCAAAGACTTTTTAATATTTAAGAGTATCTGCCTCAAACCATACCCCATTTTTAACTGTTTTCTAAGGCTCCAGAATCATTCAGACCCAATACAAGCCTGTCAAACATAATATGCCGGGGGGGGGGGGGGGGCTGGGGACCAGTACCTCCACCACATCCTGTACTCCAAGCTTGTGAGAGATTTCTGTACTATCCTGTACTATCTTCCAAGCTTGTGTGCTATTTCAGTAGCACAAAAGGGGCTGGCCTATCAAATAGCTGCATGACACAGCATCACATTCTTCATTCTAGTGAAGTTACTGTTGGAGGAGCGACACATGCGAGTTGAACCACTCAGTGTATATATGGTCAAGTGTGTAAATGTGGGCCTCCTCCATGGTCAAGTGTGTAAATGTGGGCCTCAAAAATGTGGGCGGTGGTTGTTGCCTAGTTTAAAACTCATTTCCTCCCAGCCCACAGGTGTACGCATTTAACTCCTGTTGCGTATATTCACCCTTGGGTAAAAATGCCATAATTATTAAGGGTGTGTGGGCTGCTCTCACCTACTCGGAATGGATTTCTCTTTAGCTGCTTCTTTTCCCCATCATTGTTTTTGCTTGTGTAAATTAGTTTTGCTGTGTGGCTGCTCTATTTCCTAGTATGGAATCTGCATTATGCCAAAGTGGAAGGTGTGGGATAGCTGGCAACCAGTGTCTTTGGCCAATGGAAGAGGAGACTTGAAGACCAGGGGTGTTCAAGCTGCTGGGACAGAAGCCATTTTAACCCTGAAGAGGGAGTTGTGACTATACACAATTTTGGCTTTACCTTGGAATGAAATCTTTCTGTAAGATGTGAGCCAACTGTAATCACTCAGCAGATGTGCAGGAGACGCATCCATACATTTTCATGAAGAAGGCATCTGTTTTGATGTGGCAGTTGGCTTAACTTACTAGCCAAGCTCGTTATTTGTAGTTACCACTGACCCTTCACTGATCCTTGCAGCATGTAGGGTGAACTTGAGGTACTTGCACGTGTGCTGGCCTTCCAGAGAAGTTTTATTACTGCTGTCTCCTTCAGAAGACCCAACAGAGAGTGAAGCCTTCCTCAGAATGGGGGAAGGAAAGGAAGTTCCTTTCCTACAAACCTGCTTTTGCAGGTTTCAGTAGCAGATATGAGCACCTCCCTTCTTCCCTCAGCTCTCCATGGAGGAAAAAGTGGCACTGTTTTCATTCTCTCCCTCCCCACTGGGCTATTGCAAGTATCGCAGCAACAGCAGGGAGACAAACTACCTCTCTTTCCCTTCACAGAGGAAGAGGAAACAAAGCATTTCTCTCCCATGAGCTGGGAGGAAGACACTGCTGGCAAGCAAACCTATTGAATCCTATGCGATGTCAAACCTACCTCCTGCTTCATCTGCTTGTATCCTCATCACATCTCCCTCGCCCTGCCACTGTGCCTGACTCTTCCCTGGGTACCATGTGAAGTTCTGGCCTCCTGGGTGTGCTTGGCTTACTGCTGGCTGTGTTGGGCAGTACTGAGATGAGAGGACAGGCTTCTGGCTAGACTATCTCTTGTTCTAGTCTCAGAAAGAGAGCATCACACATGGTACAGGAGCAAGTTGCCACCCAGGAGCTCAACAAAGGTAACTGCTGCCCAATTTACACTGTAAAAGACCTTTACTAAATTGAACTTATCCATAAGTAGACATTACAGAAAGATCCTGGCCCGTGGACATAGCTAGATAATACAGAACTATACTAAAAAACCCATTTCTGCCCGGCCCACAGGTGTACACATTTGGTTCTTGTTGCGTACATACACCCGTGGGCAGAAATGTCTTTTAAGTGCTGAATGGAACCTCTGTTTTTAATTCCACTTTCAACTAACTGCAGAAAAAGCAAAACCTGAGCTATGCTAAAAGGTTCCAGTATGGAAGCAGCCATACTGAATTCACACATGCATTCAGAGTGCCTGAAGAACTATGGACGGAAGTTCGTAACATTGTACAGGAGGCAGCAACGAAAACCATCCCAAAGAAAAAGAAATGCAAGAAAGCAAAGTGGCTGTCAGATGAGGCTTTACAAATAGCTGTGGAAAGAAGGAATGCGAAAAGCAAGGGTGAAAGGGAAAGATATAAACAACTGAATGCAGATTTCCAGAGAATAGCAAGGAGAGATAAGAAGGCCTTCTTAAATGAGCAATGCAAAGAAATCGAGGAAAACAACAGAATGGGGAGGACTAGAGATCTCTTCAAGAAAATTGGAGATATCAAGGGAACGTTTTGTGCAAAGATGGGCATGATAAAGGACAAAAAAGGCAGAGACCTAACAGAAGCAGAAGAGATTAAGAAGAGATGGCAAGAATACACAGAAGAACTATACAAGAAAGATCTTAATGTTCCTGATGACCACACTGGTGTGGTCACTGACCCAGAGCCGGACATCCTAGAGAGTGAAGTCAAGTGGGCCTTAGGTAGCATTACTAACAACAAAGCTAGTGGAGATGATAATATCCCAGCTGAGCTACTTAAAATCCTAAATGATGATGCTGTGAAAGTGCTGCACTCAATATGCCAACAAATTTGGAAAACTCAGCAGTGGCCAAAGGATTGGAAAAGGTCAGTTTACGTTCCAATTCCAAAGAAGGGCAGTGCCAAAGAGTGTTCAAACTACCGTACAATTGCACTCATTTCACATGCTAGCAAGGTTATGCTCAAAATCCTACAAGCTAGGCTTCAGCAGTACGTGGACCGAGAACTACCGGACGTACAAGCTGGGTTCCGAAGAGGCAGAGGAACTAGAGATCAAATTGCCAACATGCGCTGGATCATGGAGAAAGCACGAGAGTTCCCAAAAAACACCTACTTCTGCTTCATTGACTACGCAAAAGCCTTTGATTGTGTGGATCACAACAAACTGTGGCAAATTCTTAAAGAGATGGGGGTACCAGACCACCTTACCTGTCTCCTGAGAAACCTGTATGCATATCAAGAAGCAACAGTTCGGACCGGCCATGAAACAACCGACTGGTTCAAAATTGGGAAGGGAGTACGGCAGGGCTGTATATTGTCACCCTGCCTATTTAACTTATATGCAGAGTACATTATGAGAAATGCAGGGCTGAATGAATCACAAGCCGGAATCAAGATTGCCGGGAGAAATATCAACAACCTCAGATATGCAGACGATACCACCCTAATGGCAGAAAGTGAAGAAGAACTAAAGAGCCTCTTGATGAGGGTGAAAGAGGAGAGTGCAAAAGTTGGCTTGAAACTCAACATTAATAAAACTAAGATCATGGCATCGGGTCCCATCAATTCCTGGCAAATAGAAGGGGCAGAAATGGAAGCAGTAACAGATTTTACTTTTCTGGGCTCCAAGATCACTGCAGACGGAGACAGCAGCCATGAAATTAAAAGACGCTTACTCCTTGGAAGGAAAGCTATGGCAAACTTAGACAGCATAATAAAAAGCAGAGATATCACCATGCCAACAAAAGTTCGCATAGTCAGGGCGATGGTGTTCCCAGTAGCAATGTATGGTTGCGAGAGTTGGACCATAAGGAAGGCTGAGCGCCGAAGAATAGATGCTTTCGAACTGTGGTGCTGGAGAAGATTCCTGAGAGTTCCTTGGACTGCTAGGAGATCAAATCAGTCAATCCTAAATGAAATCAAGCCTGACTGTTCCCTGGAAGGACAGGTACTGAGGCTGAAGCTCAAATATTTTGGCCACCTAATGCGAAGAGAGGAGTCTCTGGAGAAGACTCTGATGCTAGGAAAGATTGAAGGCAAAAGGAGAAGGGGAAGGCAAAGGATGAGATGGTTAGACAGCATCACCAATGCAACGAGCATGAAAATGAGCGAACTCAGGAAGATAGTGGAGGACAGGAAGGCCTGGCGGGATATGGTTCATGGGATCACGAAGGGTCGGACACGACTTGACACGACTTAACGACTGTACACGTTACACCTGTTCTTAATGCAATTTTGAATCTCACAAAGAAAACAATACTGAATTTGTTTAACTCTTTTCTCAGCTAAGAAATGAGTTCGCAATACAAGTTTATTTAAACAGTTACCTCATAACATCTGATCTGCCAATTCAAGTACCCAGTTATGTACAATAAAGTCTCCATACAATACCTTGCTAGGCAGTTACTGGGATGTCAATTGGAGTTTTAAAGAGAAAGATACGTGCTTAAGTAGGATTTTGTACACACCAGTATTTTTATCCAATTCCTAAGTACCCCCAATACACAGAGAAACGAACACTGAAGATTGAAATTAGCTTTATAAAATTAAAACGTATCAGTCAAAATAAGATATCTGTGTGTGCTGGAGTTGTGGAATACAGAAGCTCATCACCAGCTCTTTGGAAATATACAGTACAGAGATACTAACCTGAACAAGTCTGGAAATATTTCCTACTGCTTAGTGAATGAGAAATCATTGTTCTCCTAAATACAGCAATTCTACACCGTGTTTTCTCCAATCTCACAATTGTTTGGTGGTAATTTTCAAGGATTTAGGTATTACGGATAACATAGCCATGTACAGTAAAACAGACTTGAATAAAAACAAAATACACAATCCTACTTGCGTCTTTCATTTTCCACGTTTCAACAAGGCAGTCAGAAATCTATTAAAATCCAAAGTCCAGTGTTTCATTTTGGTGGTAAATTAGGATTTCAGTTTTCAAACAAAATTTCAGTTTGGTGGTAAATTAGGATGAAGATATGCAAAGGGAATGGGCAGTTAGGCCCACAAAAGCCGCACACATGATTGCATCAAGAGATCAAGAATAGCAATGTCTATGGCAGCGTAGTAGCATCACAAAATATATTATGGTTGTAGTCGGAAGAGCCAGTGATGCAAAATCTTTACTATCAGGACATCAAATTGATTTTGTTGTTTCATTTTGATGCCAGCCACCTTAGGTATTCCTCAGAATGGGGGCCAGCCACCTTAGGTATTCCTCTGAGGAGTCGACAGGCAGGATAAACTTTCCTTAATAAAAACAACCAATCAATTTCTAGTAGCAGCACCAAGTAGCAGCTATTGTTCCTCCTCTGGCATAACCAACTAGGTGGACATTTAAACTAAATGTTTAAATGCTACCTACTCTTTAGAAATGGTTAACTCTTTGGGAACCTGCGATCATAAGTAGTCATGGAAGCATGTCTGTCAGTACCATTTGTGCTACTTTAAAGGCGGTGGCTGAACGCGAATGCCGGCAAAGTGGAGTCCAACTCCACTTTGCTGACGTTCGCATTCGCGTTCAGCCAATCAAGAGTCCATTGTTTAAACCTGGGGGCGGGACACCGAGACGCATGCGGTGTGGATCCGCCTTAACACTAGATTTTAACCAAACACTTATCTCAAAGATAGTTCCCACATGTATGCTTGGCCAAACCTGTGCTGGAAGCAGAAGGAAAACGCATCATAAATATCTCCATTATAGCCCTAGTTCTGAACCAAAGCCTCCTTTTAGATAGTCAGCTTGTAATATACATTCATTTTATTCTTTTCCACAGCAAACACATTTAAAACAATAACTCAATCTCTTTTGCAGGACCAAGCTGGCAGGTATGTCACCTCTGGACTCCCCAGTCTAGTCAGAACAAGCTGTTAAGCAGAGTCTCAAAGGTCAGTCTTTGACAGGTCAGATGGAAGGAGTTGCTAACTGTGAGCAACATTGCCTTATGCAGAAAAAGAAACCCTATTGCATGCAAAGTGATTGAGTTCAAATCTAAGTTTTAAACAGTTCTGAAAGACAGTTAAAGTGCTAGAGAACTGTCAGACTTACGGTTTATACCAAGCTTCTATTCAAGGAGTACATTTTATGGTTGTTGTTTTTAAGAGTCCGTGTCTTTCCTATGACAAAACAATTTCCAGAACTTCAGATAAACTCACAGCACTGCCTAAATTGCCAAGGACACACTTTTAAAAAATAATAATTAGAATTTGATACATTTGCTGAATCCAGATACTATCAGTTTCATATAGATGAACATCTGTAGAGTCAGTATTTGCTTCATCATGATTTATATTCTAGTTGCCAATTGTCTGAGTGCAGGAAACTATGAAGGCGAGCGTGGGGGAGAGATCCCCCAAAGTAGGAAGATTCTATACATCTGCTGCCCTACCTTTGTAGGAAAAACAGCAGGGTGTGTCAATTCCAATACTTCAAGACCAGAGTAGCTATAGGGCAGCCTGTGACTACTAGACAGACTACTCTGGAAAACCGAAGAAGTTTATCAGTAACTTTCCCTCAGCTTAATACAAGCTCAGAGATCACTGCTGTGGAGTCCAAGGCTAGCTGAAAACACTGATCTGATCTCTGCCCCTGGAATGATGGAGGTGGGTGGGTTGTCCTCGCCCCATCCACTAACAAATGACTGCTATCTATTAATATTATGCAAATATGGAAACAATATTTAGCAGTAGTTCTTGACTTATTCCAGAACCATACAGTTCAAGAATGAAATGAAAACAAAATAGGAATAAGATATACTAGTAAAGAAAAACACATACTGCAAACATGACTACACCCAGAGTAGGAGTTCCTACTTTTGAATGAAGTGCATGCAGACGCAGTTTCTACTTTGCCATCTGAGAAGACTGTGATGTACTGTATTTGCCCGAGTATAAGATTCACTTTTATCCCCTAAGGCAAGTCTTTAAAGTGGGGGTGCGCCCTACAATCAAAGCCTAGCATTTCTGCCTAGTGTTTTATGCAAAGCGCTTTCAAACCAAGCCTCTCCGAGTCTCTTTTCAAAGGTAAAACGGGGCTTTTTTCTCTCTCTCTCTTTTTAAACTGCAAAGCACTGTGTTTTCAAGCCTTTCCTTGCAGTTCTTAATCACTTGCTAAATGGCTGAATACCATGAGAGATCATTATCTCTCAGCAGCCTCTGGAAGCATTTGAAAAAATTAACCCTTAAGTTTCAACCCCAGGACTCTGTGGAAACTAAGATATTTATTGATCTTGCAGTTTAAAAGTTGAGAGTACAGTTTGAAAGTTGAGAGCAAGAGCTCCTGCATAGGCTTACCATATCCAAAGGGGGACAGAGTGCCTACCTTTAGGCTGCAATCCTATGCACACTTTCCTGGGAGTAAGCCCCATTGAATGCAATGGGACTTACTTCTGAGTAGATATGCATAGGATTGTGCTGTTCATTGAAATTTGGGCAGGTGCAGCTCATCATCATGGAAGGGTGCAACAAGCTACACCTGCCCAAATTCCAAAGGTTAAAAGGTAGGCACTCTGTCCCCCTTTGGATCTGGGAAGGCTACTAATACTAGAGTGCCCAGATTCAATAAGGGACAGGGTGCCTACGCCTTTAACTGTACTAAAGCTGTACTGTTCTACTAATGTGTAAGTTAAAAAAGTTAAAAATGTATTCTTTAAAAAATAGCACCAAACTTTAAGGGTGCGACTTATAATCAGGAGCGTCCTATACTCGGGACAATACGGTAATTAAAGATGCTCATCCTAGCCCATATACAAGGGCATGCTCAACTACAATAAAATATGTAGCCAACTGATATTTTGGCCAGTCAATAAATTAACATCCCAAATTTGTCACTTTAAAAAAAAGACCATAGTTACCAGTTTCTTTACGCTGGAAAAGACTAAACTACTTAGATATTACAGTAAATTTTCCATACTGCATAGACAAAGTGAGCCAAATTAAACTGGTATTTCCCCTTCCTACCCCATTTCCTTCATGAACTTGTCTCACCACTTTGTTATTATTCTACTACCAAAATATAATCAATGGAAAATATTCCTATGATTGTTTATTAGTTAGGAAGGCAGTAAAAACCCAGATTGTACACAAAGAATATCTAAGAAAAGAAAAACAACCTCTTACACAAAATAAACCTCACTGAAGATGCTTTAGGTCAAGGCAAATACTGCTAGGAGTACTTTGAAACTCTTATACAACTCTTTTATTAGTTACAATTCTCTACTGCCTTCCATCATTTCTCCTAGTATTTCACTATAATAGATTAATAAAAATAATAAATTGTACTGATTTAATTCTCTATAAGGATAAGCCTCAAAAACTCATTCTAGTTCTGCATTTGACAGGGGATGGATAATAATAGATACCTTAGTTCTTTGCAAAACTAAAGTAGTGAACCAAAACTTGCAGCTTCTTTAAAGAGAGGATTTTATAGTTATCTCAGAGGTGTGTAGGAGGTAGACTATGGTCCAGCAGCCACTTTCTTGCAGACTACCTAGCACCTACTTGCTAGGTACAGTTGCTGGAATTCTTGCAAATGAATCCCTGTTAGATGGACCTTGGTCTGATCTAGCCGACAAGATGCTTCTTAAAAAGTTCATACTATATTCTGAAAAAAACATTACACAAAGATAACTTATGTCTTAACTGTTAATGGATCCCAGGTACGAACCTCTGTTTTGTAAATTTAACACACCGGCAAAAAGCTGTGAAAGCCTCCAGGAGGAGAGATAAGAGCCTCCAGCTGCGTCGGTTGAGTGTGGGAGGCGCCAGCCAGCAGAATTGTCAGACTGTAAAAAGGATACCACCTGGAAAGTAGCTGTTCATGAAAGATTGGACACTTATATATATTGTAAAAAAAACCCAAAGGGGGTTAGGACAGCCTACCCATGTACACCGCCTTGGATTAAAGTCAGAGGTGAAATCCAATGACCAAGAAAGGCGGTATATAAATACTGTATATTATTATTATTATTATTATTATTTTCTAACTGGACCATGAAATACACCAGAGGTGGGCTTACTCCACAAAACCTGCCTCCTACCCTCAACACTGATTACCTCCTTTGTTTGAGCATGCTGGCCCTCCCAGTGGGCAACTGCCCCTGGTATAACATACACATACACATATTCCCCATCATGCAAAAGTAGATCATTCTGTGCTTTTGAAAAAATATCAGATTTCTGCACAAATGTTCTAACATTATGCAAATAGAGGAAAATTTGGTATGCATAACTTAGTCTACTTCGGTTTGTTATGGGGAAAAACAAGGGTTATTATGCAGGACACTAATCCTCTTCCCCTTTGACACCAGAAATTCTATCCCCATCTACTGAAAGTTTCCCCAAAGCAATAGCTACTGTTTCTAGCCTATTAACACAACCCCAGGGGCTTAAAACAAACAAACACATTGCTTATTTAACACATACGAAGTTGAAATTCTCAAAATGCAGAGTTCTGTGATCAGTACTCCATTCTAGGCTCAGGTGATGAATTGCGGTTTCAGTATCTAGAATTAAACGCAAGTCCAATTCTGAATTGTTGTACAGTAATTGCTTCAGTGAAGCTGCATTTTGAATGGGTTTAGCAAAGCAGTTCAGAAGTAAAGTCTCATTAAAGAGATTTTTCTTTTGTGTTGTGTACGAAGATGTGTTGCGTGCTCCCTCCACCAAATCTTCCTCCCTCCACCAAATCTTCCTCTTTAAAGTTTTCTTCATCCAGACTATCAGGGCCTGAATTAAAACATTCAAGGCATTCTCAATAAGATTGGCTTTTTAAAACAGTGTTCTTTTTTCCAGGCAAAATTTGTAAGGAGACAGACACCAAGAAAAAAAGGTCCTCAGAGTAGAATATTTACAGCAAATGGTGACTAGTCTTTTTCAGATCTCTCAACCATCCTCCAAGAATCTAAAATTAAATTATCAGTTCAACCCCAAACAACCACCATCTGTTGAAACATTCCTGCTGCAGTTAAATTTGCTTTATGGTGCAATAAATGTGTAATAAGTTACTCAGATATCAGTTGGGGGATCCGAACATCTTTTCCTAAAATATCCCCTTCTACTGTGACATCACATTTTCCCAGCACTCAAACCACACTATTTTGCTCATGAGAAGATAAGATTTATCTGGAAAACTATGCAGAATAAGGTTGCATGAATGCCATGGGCACCTCCTAGCTGTTGCCTGCCACACTGATGTTGAATGATACACTTTTTAAAAACAAATCTATTAAACCTTCCAACATGACCATGCCCCGCCATGTTGTGCTGCTACCAATGCTTAGATCATGGGTGATATGGCTCAAAACTGTATTGTTGTTACCAGAAAAGAATTACGGGATTTGAAGCCATGGTAGAAAAATATTACTTTAATTGGCTTGAACGCGCAAACCAAAATGAGAAAGATGTTAAACAGTAAAGCAGTAGATACAACGTTTCGTTTGGTTCTTCTCCAAATTTCATCAGGTAGTGGGAGCAAGTTGTGATGCTCCGATGATCTTCAAAGAAACTGGTGTTTTTTAGGTCTTTTGGGGCCGTATGGAACCCAGGAGGGCCAATCCTCCCGCCCTTCCAGGCTCCATACAGCATACAAATGACCGAAAAACTGCTGGGGGTGCTTTTGCGTTGCTGCTGAATTTCAGCGATGGTGCGGCGAAAGTGCACCCCCTGCCTCTTGGCACCCCCACCATCCCCGCACCCACCACCATCCCCGCCTGCCTAAAGACGCATCTGTGTCATAATGAGAACAAATGCAACTCTTCCACTGTCCCATGCTGAAGGGGTGGGGGTGGGGAAAATGGAATATATTTCCATTTCAGAAACAACCAGGTTGATGCTTCCCTTCTTACAACACTGCGATGGTAATTTCACTGCCTGACAGTTTTGTCCTGAACTAGCTCTAAACTTGTGAATGTGGATTCTGAATTAGCATCTGCTTAGCTCGATGGTAAGGCCACATCTGGAGTATTGCATCCAGTTCTGGTCGCCGCATATCAAAAAGGGTATAGTGGAACTGGAAAAAGGTGCAGAAGAGAGCGACCAAAATGATTAGTGGGCTGGGGCATCTCCCTTATGAGGAAAGGTTACAGTGTATGGGGCTCTTCAGTCTAGAAAAAAGGTGCCTGAGGGGGGACATAATTGAGATGTATAAAATTATGCACGGGATGGAGAGAGTGGATAGAGAGAAGTTCTTTTCCCTCTCACACAACACTAGAACTAGGGGACATCCACTAAAATTGAGTGGAGGGAGTATTAAAACAGACAAAAGAAATATTTCTTTACACAGAGTGTAATTAGTTTGTGGAACTCCTTGCCACAGGATGTGGTGATGGCACCTGGCCTAGATGCCTTTAAAAAGGGATAGATTCATGGAGGAAAGTCCATCACAGGTTACAAGTCATGATGGGGATAAGTAACCTTCTGGTTTTAGTAATAGGCTCTCTCTTAATGCCAGATGCAAGGGAGTGGCAACAGGATACAGGTATCTTGTTGTCTTGTGTGCTCCCTGAGGCATCTGGTGGGGCCACTGTGAGATACAGGAAGCTGGACTAGATGGGCCTTTGGCCTGATCCAGCAGGGCTCTTCTTATGCTCATCTTAGCTATCTCAGTAACGGAGATGTGTTCCCTCCTGCAAGCAGTTTTGCTCTCATTCACAGTGAAAACATTCACCAAAGGGGAGGGTGTGATTTCTAGAAGACAAAATGCTCATGAAATGCACCCTCCCCCATGATTTGGGGCTCTGTATTAGAATCAAGTACACTATTCAAGTAAGAGGCAATAAGATCAATAATTTAGTTTGGAAGTGTTGTTCTCCCTTGCTTTTAAACCACTTAATTAAGAAGCTGGAACTCTGAACCAAGTGCCAAACTATCATGAAGTCATTTTACCAGCATATAGAGTGACAATGGCCCTTCTGGACTTTTAAGAGTGGTATCGTCCAGAAACCTATTTTTGTACAAAGCATTTTAGGCCGTTTAAGAGGCCGTTTATTTCTTAATGACTACAGTTTCTTGTTTCCCAAATACCATGCATCACAGCTGTCAACATTTGGCTCTGAAATCAATATCATATTGCAGCAGTATTGTTTTACTCAGATGACTTATAATAAAGTCACACATCTTAGTCAGCTTTTCTTTCAATAGCAGGATTTGCATGGATATTTAATTGCTGAGTTAATATCTTCTAGGGTGACGATGGACACACAAGTTGAACTCCAAGATCTATCGTAATTAGTCCTGTGTAGGACAGACAAGAAATGACAGTTCCCTAGTACCAGAGAAGTGGCAGCAATTGCCCATCATCTCTTAAGGTGCTGTTATTTAATGCACAGACATATGCCAAGTGTTTTTCCCTGACACAGATAAGGTCCAGACCTACTTGAACAACAACAACAATGGGACTTTATAAACAGGAGTGAGCGAGCTGGAGTTATGCAAGTTTTCAAGGATTCCATCTCTGGATTCCATCTTTGTTATCAGGCTATTCATCAGACGATACATGCAAAGTGTATGCGTCTACTATTGAGCTCTAGATACAGTTTGGAAATGTTGTCCTTGTTACATAGCAGATTCCCTAATTAACAGTCCACTCCTATCCATAAGATATGCCAGCACATGTCCATGTATGGTGGTGCAACAATGGACCTGCTAGTGCAGGAGTCTGCCTGCCAGTGGATGTGCCCCAGAAGCTTATGAAATGCCAGAGCAACACCATGTCAATGTAGGTAAGATGCTGACACAACTCAGCCAGCAGAGAAGCCAAAACAGAGAGGAGACTGGGGTGTAACGTGGGACAGACTGGGAAGAGTTGGTGTACACCCCATATCTTAACCCACCCCTTCAGATGACGGATACACCCAAACAAAGATACACTAATGACAGAGCTGGCATAAGGAGAGTAAACCCACCGAGAACAACAGGGAAGGGAATAATACTAGAAAATCGAAAAATACTACCTCTCATCCTCACCCCAACCATTTTTCTACAATGGAACACAGGCTACAGGCGACATTTGGCATTCATGGCACACCAAACCCAGTATATAAGCCCCTGCCAGGGAGACTACACCTCAGATGGTAAGATACGTACCACAAGGGTTACACACCTCTCTGGCCTCTCAATGGAGAACTTTGATGATGGGAAATTTGGTGAAAGTTCCCAAACTCCCCCCCCCCCCGCGTTAGTATTTGTGGGGGGTGGCTATGGCGGTGATGGCGCTTCCAGGATCGTGCCACCGCCGGGGGAAACAAAAGGTTTTTTAGCCTACTTGAGGGTCTTGTCGGGTCTCTGGAGGGTAAGAGGAGCCTGCGGACCCCTCCGCAGGCCTCCCCACACCTCAAAATGGCTCCATATTGTGATCGGGACCCACTTCTGGTTTTGTCTGAAAACCAGAAGTGGGTCGCAATTGCAATCTGGAGCTGTTTTGAGGTGTGGGGAGGCCTGCAGAAGTGTCCGCAGGCTCCCCGCATTCTCCGGAGGCCTAACAAGGCCGCCAGGTAGGGCTTTAAAAAACCTTTTGTTCCCCCGGCGGTGGCACGATCCCAGAAGCACCATCGCCGTTGTAGCCACACACACACCTGCAAATACTTACTCGGGGGGGGGGGAGTTTGGGAACCTCTGCAGTAGTCCATTTCTCTGAATATCAGCTTTTAAACAGGACACTGATATAATTCCTACTTTTTAGTAAGCTCCTGTCTGTAAGAACGAAGTATCCAAGGACTGCGGCTTACAATACATGTTTTCCTACAATTTACTGAATGATCCTCAATGTCAAAGTATGCCTTTATACATTTGTTTTACCAAACTCCAGGCTATTACATATACTGATGATCAATGATTCCATACCTTTCTTTAGAAGAAACTCTGCTAAAAGTCAGGGGATACAATTCCTACTCAATGAATGTGTTTACATTAATCATCAATATATCTGAGCATTAACCATCTTCCTTTTTGGTCTAATAAGATGCACAGTAAAGTGTGCATTTTTCAATAATGCACACGTTACTGGAACGTGGTCCAACAGAAAATATTGTGTTGCTTCATTTGACCAAGATCCAAAGAGGAATCACAGATGTTCAACACTCCCAAGGAAGCTTTATTGTTACAGGAGCAGCCCAAGCGACATAGAAAATCTCTTTCGAAACAGGGGGAATTTTCAAAAGCAGACTTTAACATGGCAAGGGGGTCTGCGGTTCAAAACAAACATGTCAAAAATTCCACAGGCCGCGCGCGCACATGCACACGCACACGTGCGCGCGCGCGCGCACACACACACACACACACTCAGACATGCCTAAAGGAAATTGTGATAGACACACTCACTACGGTGATAATAACTATACAATTAATTGTGAAATTCAATCAAGCAGATTCACTGTTTAAACAAAAATTCAGACAGTTGCCGAAAGATACAACTGTTTTATGAATAGGTCTTCTTTGTCCTCTCGTATCAGCATTTGAGTAGATACCTTACAAACTGCCCATCTGATCTTTCCTTAGAGATACCCCAATATTTCAAATATCTTTATGCACAGTGAGGAGAAAATGTTGCACCCAGACAGACAGACAGACAGACAGACAGACAGAGACAGACATTAGTCTGTTCTAAGACTAATCACCAATGTTTAACTGCAGAGAAAATCAAGAGTGCAGCTTCTCACTAACAAAAAGAAAAGGAAAGCACTGGAGTTCATGAGTAACTTTTCTGTTCTTGGTAGCGATGGGATTTATTCAGCCATGTTGATGTTTATAAAAATAGCAAATCGCATTACCACTACACTGCAAGTCCAAAGATGCACAATGATACCTTAATACAGATTAAATAAAAATAGTGCCACCTGAGTCAATCTGAAGATGATAATGCTGTGTAATCCTATGCTATTAAAGGATGAACACTGGAATAGCACTGAAACAGAAGCAGAAGCTTGCAGGAGGAAAGAGTTCATCCTTTTCTTCCCTCTCATATGTTCGATGCTGACTTTTGTCATGGCAATGTGCTAATATAAATGTTTATTGTCACAAAATGGAATCTCTCATTTAGTTTTTCCAAACTTGGAAAATATTTATAATATATAGTCAACAACCAATAAGATATTCTGAGGCTGCAATCCTATATACACTTTCCTGAGAGTAAGCCCCATTGAATTCAACAGGATTTACACATCTGAGTAGACATGCATGGGATTGCGCTGCAAATTGCCTCCTTTTTCAGAAGTAATATACATTGAAATCAATGAAAATTGTTTCTAAGCAAATCAGTTGAAGATCATGATAATTTCTACTCTTAACATCTTCATGCACAAATAAATTCACATTTTGAAGCAGCAGTCACTTTTTTTGTGTGAATCAATGTACTGAATCAAAGTACATACAATCAAGCTACTGGGACCAAGATCTAGGCTGCAATCCTATAACACTTTCATGGAAGTAAGCCCCATTGAACACAATGGGAATTACTTCTGAGGAGACAGGCCTGGGATTGCACTGCTAGAGATATAAAATTTCCAGAAAAATTGCAAGTTATGGAAATAACTCTAGTACTGTACTTTTAAAAATTTTAAAAAGGGAGGGGGAGAGACAGACAGAGAAAGAAATGAAGGAGATTGGTCACACTCACACTTTACCACTTTATCATATGTAGCTTAGCATAGAATTACTGCTTTGTTAGTAATTTGGCAACAGTTTCATAATGGAAGGACCCCCCCCCCCAAAAAAAAAAACAACCAACACCACCACACTAGTTCTGTGTGCTCAAGGGAGCCTTGGGCTCATTTCCTTCAAACAGTATTCTACCCACCCCAGCACATAGCAAATGGCTTCTGAAGTTGAGGGAGCTTTCCAAACCAATTTGGAAAGCTGCAAAGTGCAGGGGAGAAAACTAATCTAAGAAAAAAAAAATCCCACTGTGTATACTCAAGCACTTTGATAAAGTTCTTTGTATACTGACCCATGTAATTAAGGGATGGAAGTACATCTGGATTAGTTAAACTTTATAAGGACACTGAATCTTCAAGAGCATATTATCAATCATCATGATCTTTACTTCTGCTCTCCGTCTCACAAGGGACATGGCTTAGTGCTGGAGGTAGATCGAACTGTTAGCTTATATATAAGGGGAGGGGGAGAAGCAGCCCTTTTTTATTCTTTATCCCAGTGGCTTTTGGTGCAAAACGAAACCAGCCTTGAAACTAGCAGAGGCTTAATGGAATTAAATTATGAATAATATTTCCTTGAAAATACTAGCACAACTCAAGGTTTGTTTCTCAAATCAGAATCGGTGTCCAAAAGCCCACAGCTTTAAACGGCATCAAAAAGATTTGCATCGACTGAGAAGAAGCTTCTGGTTCCAACATATTTGTATTTCAGTCAAGGAACAAACTAACATGCACTAGTTTATTTCACCAGATATTACAGACAAATCTGAGGCAAGCAGAAGCCAGGAGAGTCAAAGGCTGAGTCAGATAAAGGTCTCGCCACTATGTTCAACAATATGCTCAGCAGATTTCTAGATTGCACCCCTGGATCAAATACCTGAAGATGTTCTATATTCAGCCACATTTGAGAGCATTTTTCCAATCTGAGCATCAAGTCCCAAGTATAGTATATCATTTGCTTTAAAATCCAGTCAAATGCAACAATGAACCACAAACTTTGTCCAAGAGATTTATTGCCGCTTGAATTGCCTATAATATTTTAAAACACTGCTTTAAAATAATCTTCCATGCATCAATCTGAAAGATAAAATTTCATAACACGTTTTCCCAAACATTTCCCATTTCCACCCTCAAAAAAAACCTGGGGGAAAAATTCCTGTCTCCTCCATTCGTCCAGGGTTTTTTCCTTGGGATCTTTTTACAATAACCTGATGCAACTTTTTTTATATTTCTAAATTCCTAAGAAATTTTATCAGGTCCACCTGTTCGGAGTTTTGGATTGAAAGGTGTTTCACATTCCTATTGGTTTTCTAGTTAGGGACTTTCTGTATTGAGGGATGCTTACCACAAGTCTTGATAGGTAATATAACAACATAACTAAGCAAAAGCAGATCTAACAATAAATATTGAAAACAGGAAAGTCAATAAGACCAGAGTGTGAAATAAAAGAAGCTGGAGAGCAGTACAATCAATTTTTCCTTTGGCAATATAAAGATGTAACAATCAAATTGCTCTATATAGTCATAATATTATTTTCCATTACTTTGAAACCACAAAGAAAAAAAGAAAAACTAAGCTGGAAGTAACTGCAGTATACATCTTTATCCAGTGATGTTTTGATATATTAACATATGGGAGCATTAGGTACCCTTTGTTATAGAACATTACTGGATCATTACACCAGAACTCCTGGGCAGAGTGCTGGCTTTGAACTAACACCCTGAACACCTCAGAACCTATTACTATATATCTATATATCTAAAATCATGCTATATCCTCTGAAGTTTGCTGTCAAGCTCCAAGACCTTCCAGGAGTCCCCTCTTAATATACTGTACATACCCGTAAATCCACAGTCATGGAACCTCTTTCCACCTGGAGACTACGCAAAAACATTTTTGGAAAGGAGTACTCAAGACTAGCTTTTAATAACTAGAATTAAGTGGAAAGATATTTTAGTCTCCAGATGATATTTTAGGGGGATATTTTAGTCTCCAGATGATATTTCACTTGGCATTTTAAGTTTGGCCTATTTTAAGAACAGCCTCAGCTAAAACAACAGTGTTACAACCGATAAAATATTTTGAAAATATGAAATCACCACTGAAACAGTGTACAAATGACACACAAATTGAAAGACCAGGAAATAAGATAGGGCAGTTTTGTAAAAGCAGAGGCTTGCCATAGTGAATCACCCCAACTACTCCTATTCCACAGCAAAGTCCGATAGGTGATGGCCAGAACACTGTTGTGATACTGTCCCCGCCTGGAAAAATTACATCTTACATTTTAGGGATGGAAATCAGGGACTGCTGATGGGATGTGGGATGACTTACCCGCAATCCAACAGACAGGCAGGTAAGGTAAGAGATCAAGTCACTGTTAGCAATGACTCTTGAAGAGTGTTTTCAACCAATAGTACAAGTACTATTAATGGGTACTTGTCAGTATGGCAGGCGGTACTTGGCCCCGCCACCACAGTGACCACACAACACTCCCTTGCCTGATCCGACCCTGTTGGAAGTGGAGAGGGCTGGGGCAGCGGTACACCAGGAGATAAAATGTGGCTGTGTAAGCTGCCTGACCCTACAGAAGTGACACTGTTTGGGGAAGGAGAGTGCAGAGCAAAATCTAAGGTATGAACTGCCCACTCCTGTGCACAGCTGCCATCTCTAGTGGCAGTGGTGGTACTCAGAAGAGTGGTACTTGAATGCACAAGCTCTCGCACACGAAGTTGAGAAGTTCTGCTCTTCAAGGAGGAGGAAGTTGATGAATAAAGAGAGACTGTTCCAGAATTTTTTTTGAAGTTATAGCATGCAGGAGCTATGCCTAAATATTTAAGCTTCTTCAGTATTCCTAAAAAAAACAAAAACAAAAAACACCCAAACATCTCATAGTCAATTTTGCTCAGATCTCATTTCTAGTTTCCAAGATACATTTTGCATTTCAGATTCATTAACTTGCTTAATTCTCCTAGTACTTCACCTCTTGCTTGCCAACCTACTCCTTCATTCTGTTGGCATCAATCTCAACTAGCTCTTGAGATTTCAAAGCGTCAACCTACCCAGCAGCTTAAAACTCCATCTTGATACTTGCTTTTCATCACAATGACAGCTGAAATGATGCAGACTGCCTTAGCCCATATCTGTTTTTATCATTACCAGTTCCTTATGTTACTTCCTCCCATTTCTTTTACCTCCCCCCACCCTATTTACAACTTTTTTATTTGCTAGTTGCAATGATTGCACATTATTAAGTGCTACCTGCCTGGATGACATTATAAAGTGCTTTCCTGAAACAAATTACAAATAACCAAAGGGAACATTCTTATTACACTCCTTGTTTACACCCTGCTACACAGAAGTACACGGTTAGAAGAAAAATCACGCAGAAAACTAGAAGAAATATTTTGGCCATGAAAGTTCAGTTAGATATTGTTTTTAAAAGACTATAATTTGGAGCAACAACAATTCATTTCTCAGACACAATAACGTGAACGCAAACAGTTCCAACAAAATACAATTAATCTTGCTAGAATTCCAAAAGGCAGTTGTTTTCATGCAACTAAAAGCGTACCAACAAGTTACAGCTGTGCTCTTGCCAGGTTCACTGAAAAACATAATAGAACTACATTTTCTTAACACACCTTAGAATTAGATTGAAGTATTTAACCCAAGTACATAATTATAAACAAGTTACATATCTAGTGTATCGTTCTGGAAAGCTAGAATTAATGCCTTTTATAATATGCCTCATTCATCTTATGTGCACAGAGAAGGCTCACAAACTTTAGGAAAACTGTTCTGATCTCCCTGGCACTAGCACCATTATTCAGTCTTGCCCATCACTGGACAAGTTGCTTAATTATTACGTTCTTAGCTCAAAGCAGGTGCCATATGGTAGCAAAAGTTCCTGAAGAAGTAATGTGACTTCATTGGCTCCTAGCAGTAAGGAACAGCCATTAAGACATGATCAACCAAGGTCTCTGTAGATCATATCATCATCATCTTCCTCAAACCTCCCCCCCCCCCAAAAAAAGAGCACTAATTTTCCATGGATAGCATAAGTGCAGGACAAATTGCTACATTCCATCTCATGCAATCTGATGATCACAATAGAATTCCCACTGCCATTAGTAAGAAATGTATGACACATCACTGACTAATCCAGCCTTCATATAAATTCAAAATATTAAAAAGACTATTAGACAGAAACACACTAGTCAATTAGTTCAAGTTCCATTTGATTTGGGGGCAAAGGACATCTATGAATTGGCTTTCAACAACAATTTGGTGACTATCTTGCTGCCACTGTCTGAAGACAAAACATATCGTCTGAAGACAAAATATCATATTTCTCAGAAAACGTTAATGGCTCCAACCACAGTTCAATGACCAGGACATAGAAATAGAATATCATTATATAGTACTTATTTATAGAAAATAGTTTACTATAATGACTAGTGAAGAAATGGTATACTTTGAGAAACACCTGAAAATAACCTTCAGTTATTGTCTGTAATAAGAGTATTGAAAAGAAAGGAACTTCCACAATTTATATCTACAGAAAGCGAGGACTTTTCACTTTTCTAAAAAATAAAATTGTCATCTTTCACCTTATTGCATCAAGGAGACAGTTTTGGTTATTTTTATGCCCCAAATATGGAGCTCGTGGTGGTGTAATGCATATGTCAACAAACTTTTGAGTGCCAAATCTACTATTATGGCATAGGCAGCTAATGGTTTTGTGTTTTAATTGATATTTAGAATTCTATTGTTCCATTTTTATATTTGAGTTGCAAATTTTTGTATTTTTAACTGTTATAAGCCATCTGGACCACATAGAGGAACACTGCAGGAGATGGGTACTGTATTTTTTCTGGTTTTGCAGCACCAGTTCAGAACACTTTTTCAAAGGAAACGTCTATGTGCCCTCTGCACTTCCTATCAGCTACAGATCTTAACAGTCAACCACCTCTTTTTCATTAAGGAGATTAGTGTTCATTTTAAAAGCCTATAGCATTATGCCAGCACAGTTCTAAACATTAACATTTTGGAATACCATTACTTTCTCAGTGCATGTTCTTTGGGCCAGTTTATAGAATCATACAAACTAAGCTAGCTGAAAGACTGGATTGACACGGGTTTAAAAGCCATGTAAAAATACAAAAATATATTTGCGTTAAAAACAAGTTTAAAATGATAAAAAGGTTTAAACACCTTCACCTCGTAAAAGCACGTTAAAAAGTCAAATGGGTTAAAACAAAGGTGAAAATTAAAAACGTTCTAAAACAGTCCACGTGTTAAAACACAAAAATACAAGCCACAACGTTTCGTTCAAGTCCTTGAAACTTCTTCAGGTGACCAAAAGCAGCTAATCCGCCGAGATGTTACCAGTGCCTAGCACAGCAGTTAGGATTTATAGAGATTTCTCAGCCAGCGAAAGTCAATTGTAACAGAAGCCGCCGACATGGGTCAGATGACCGCAGCTTCAGATCATTCTTAAGCTAGCTGATTTTTCCCTCCGGAGAGATTAAGCTCCAACAAAGGTAACATGACAAGTGAGCCTGGGATATTAAAGCATATTTTAACATTTCACTGCCTATAAAAACTCACACAAAGGAATTCACATTCTAAAATTTTCAAAAGGATAAAACATTCATTCAGAACTTAATTGATCTCTTGAACAGAAATAAAACAAGGCCCCCATCTGCTATTTGAGGGGCTATTGGCGTACCAACAGCCTCCTCCCGCCCAATTACTATACTCAATGTCAGGGATTTTAAAATTTAATCCCATTTTTGACCAATAGGTTACAACCTTTTCTTAGATTTTTCACATTCAAGAGAGATTGAATGAATAAAAATGGATATTGCCTTTTATGATGATATAGAAAACTTAAGAGACACAGCAGATGACTTACAGAGTAGAGCTCAGTATGCTACTTCAAGACTCAACTAGACCTGAAATCAGGTCTTGATTCAAATTCCTGAACGGCTTCTCTTTCAAACTACTACTAGTCAATAATACTCAAAGGTCCGCCAGATTGTTGCCATGCCCCAAGTACACATCTCTTTACAAAGAAGAACAAAGGAGCAAAGCAGTAGACAAGGGCAACATGAAAGTGGCAAAAAGCACTGGAACCACACACATTGAGATTAGAGCTGGCAACAAGGAGAAAAGGCAAAAACATTCAGTTTTGAACCAAATGTACAGCAAAGCTATCCATCCCAATAGAATGGTTCTTTCCCTTTGCCAGCTTCCCTCTCACTTATGCTCTCTTGAAACAATGTGGGAAGTTGTGAGCTTTTGTCGCAGGGCGTAACAGTTGGAGGGATATGATATCCATGCAAGCAATATCCATCCCAGGATGTTTGCTCTCAGAATACGGCAGTCAGACGTACATGACCTCTGCATGGTTATATAATCCTTTATAAAAGGCATTTATGCTAACAGTCATCAGAACATCCTGCAGCAATGAATTCATAGGCTAATTATGCTCTTTATGGCCGAACGTTTCCCTGCTGCCTTACTAACTTCACTGAAGGACTGAGTTCTTCTCCTTGGAGACAATTCTTTTCTGCATGCCATCTCTCCACACTACTCAAGTTTACAAACGTTTACCATATTATCTCTCTCATCCCTCCCAGCCATCTTATTTTATTTGTAAGCTAGAAAACTCCAACCATTTAAGCCTCCAACCATAAGAAGATGCTCCATCATCCCAATCATTTCCACTCTACTACATCCTTTCTGAGGGTTTTCTCTTCTTTGTCTACCACTGACAGTGCAATCCTACCCAGCTCCTCCACTGGTGCAGCAGTGGTAGAGGGAGAACGGGAGGCTTTGGGAGGGAAAGGGGATTTAAATCCCCTTTAAAGGGGGGTGTATAAAGTGGATTTAAATCCCCCTTCCCTTCCAAAGCCTCCCATTCTGCCCTACACCACTGCTGCAGTGGTGTAGGATTGCGCTGTAAGACTCTTACTATACAATCCTATTCAAAGCCCTGCACTGCAATCCAGCGGCGCCGGGTCAGGCTCCACTATATCCAGAGCGGGGCCGGAGGCTACTGGAGGTCTCCTCGAACATAAGAACTTAAGAACATAAGAAGAGCCTTGCTGGATCAGGCCAAAGGCCCATCCATCTAGTCCAGCTTCCTGTATCACACAGTGGCCCCACCAGATGCCTCAGGGAGCACACGAGACAACAAGATACCTGTGTCCAGTCGCCACTCCCTTGCACCTGGCACAGAGAAAACCTACTCCTACAACCAGGAGGTTAATTTTCCCCATCATGGCTTGTAAGCTGTGATGGACTTTTCCTCCATAAATCTGTCCAATCCCCTTTTAAAGGCATCCAGGCCAGGTGCCATCACCACTTTCTGTGGCGAAGTAAAGGGGCATTCATCCCCTTATCCCGTGTTGAACCCAAGTAGCCTCTAGGGGGCTACTCAGATGTGCACCAGCTACATGGCCAGCACAAATCCGAGCAGCTCCGTGTCAGGCTTTCAAGGCCTGGAAGAAGGATAGAATTCGATGGAGGCCTCCTCCACCGAGCTTGCCCCCCTCCTGGGCCTAATTCACTCTCCACCCCTACCCTGGAACGCCCCCTTCCCACCCCTATTCCACCCTCCCCGCCACCCAGCTCACGTACAAATCATCAATACTGCTATGACAATATGTGTATGCTTCCTTCAGTTTCTCTCTCCCCCCCCATCACTATTCTGCTTGATTATCTACTGCTTTCTAGCACTTCTCCATTTACATGCAAGTGATCCATTTCCAACATTAACTGTTCCTGTTTATCATCATGACCACAAAAAAATAGACATAACAAAAAGATAATCTTTTCTCAAACAAAGGATTAGTCTCTCAAATCATATTGTGCTCAATTATATAGCTCTTCTCGTTTGTACTTTATTTGCAATCTTACTGAATGGTTTTCACCTTCCAATCCCATGATGCAAGAACCACCAATCTCTAGCTCAGGGTTGTCCAACTTACCGGAGCAGGTGGGCCGCATGGAACCGGAAGTGGTGACGCACCCGGAAGTATGTCACTGCCACTTCCAGTGAGCCTCCAAATAGAGGTAGGGAGGTTGGAGCAGGTGGGGGGGGGGAGTTCTTTGCCAAGTGCAGAAAAAGCTCTGCCTGCCACTCCGAGCCTCCTGCTACTGCTTGGAGGTTCGCCGCAGCATGCCCCATTGGAATGCTGACGATCGCAGCTGAGGATCGGGAAGGCGCTCAGGAGCTGAGCACTTCCGATCATCAGCTGGAGTGCGGGGCATGCTGCGGCAAGGCTGCCAGCTCGACCCGCTCTCTTCCTGAGCTTCAGAAATAAGAGAGCAAGTCTCCTAAAAAATATGAGCGGGTCAGGCTGGCAGCCTTGGGAGAGGTCACCATAGCATGCCCCGCACTCCAGCTGATGATCAGAAAGGTGCACCTGAGTGTCTTTCCGATTGTCAGCTGGAGCGTGGGGCATGCTGGAGCCTTTGCTGGGATCTGACTGGGAGAGGGAAGGGGGGTTCGGGCCACAGAAGGCGGCTCCGGGGACTGCATGCAGCTTGAAGGCCACGTGTTGGACCAACCTACTCTAGCTAAAAAGAAATTTGGTCAGCACTAGCAGCCATATCAGCCGGGGGGGGGGGGGGAGGAAGCACACCAGCGTCGTATAGACGAGCAAGTGCCTATTCCTCTGTAAATGCTCGTTTTCCCCAGGAGATCTATGCAACACTTTTAATGCCATAAGTTGCTCCAATGAAAGATATACGCTTCCTACTAATTTTAAGTCTGTAGTTGTAGGGTTGATAATGGCACTAACACTTAAATCTACGAATGGATTAATCTGTGTAGTGACAAACTTTGCATTCATACCAATGATGAGGGGTGGTAATTTCATCACAGAAAGTTTTCCACCATTATATTCTTCCAAAGGGAAAAGAGTTACATTTGTAAAAATAGAACACTTCATAAAATGAGTAACAACAGATAGAGAACCAGTCAAATTAGGAAGCTTAAAAACTGTAATTATTTTTCAGATGACTATCTTCAGGTAGCATACAGAGTGAGCAAGTGTATATGTATACCACACACTCTAGATCTATTTATTTATAAATCAGTAGAGTACAAATTTGTAAATAGCAGAGGGGGAAGAGAGAGATTTTTTATTTATTTAAAACATTTATACCCCACTCAGAAATAAGTCCTTCCGGTAATTCCAATCACCCCCATTGTTCCCTCCAAGTTTATTGTCTCACTGTTTTATCATCATCTAATTTCCGCTCTCTGTCATTTCAAAAGTGCATTTTTTAAGTATCCGTTCCAAACTATTACAATGGCTCATTTGCCCTTTCATTTACTCTTCATGTTTTGGAATTTTCCACTTAAAAGGCCTGGAGAGTCTCAAAACAACTAGACTTTGGGTTACAAAAATGTGGATGATATAAGAACAATCTCAATCTTTGTCAGTCATGAGAAAAGCCAAGCCAAGCCACTGCAACCTTTGAAGGTAGAGCATATATGATATGCATTGGGTCAGATCCAGACTTGCCATCACACAGGCACAAGTTTGGAACCAACTTGTTATTTTTAGCTTTGTGTACCAGCCTTATGATACATTTGTTTGCTGGCAATTGCTGTATACAACATATTGCAAAATTGGTCATAAGCTGCCAAGGAAGAGCGAAAGGGGAAAAAAGTAGTGCACAGATAGAACAAAATTGTTCCTATTACTTTGGTTCATTTCCTTCTTTTAATGCTAAGCTGTTTCCAATAAGGTTAACACAATTATATCTATACCCATTACCTGCTCAGGAAGTTTATCATTTTCTGCCAACGTGTACCAATTTCCCAATTGTACCGAAAGCTAACTGCTACAGTTGGTTCTCCTTGCACACTAAATGTAATCACAGCTTTGTGGAGGGAGAGAAGGAAGAGGAAAATGAGGGGAAGGAGGAAATTAATCTGTTGCTGTAAAAATTTCCAAGTACAGTTTCAAATAAACATTTGCTACATTACACTGAAAAGTATAAATTAATTTCTGTTAACATGAGAAGGAAAGTGATATAGTAGAGCAATTTTATTGCTCTGATCGTCTGGAATGTAGGAATTAAAAATTACAGATGAAACTGTTTGAATGAGAAGTGCTGAGGTTCTAGAAAACAACGTTTTTTGCAGATTCATCACCTGCCACAGAACAGCACATGCATACTTACAGATCTTACTATATTTCACAGTACTACTGCAATAATTTTGAAGTGGTGGTGTACTCTGCAATTGCTTTAACACTTCATATTCATTTTAATATGTGTTATGTGTTTTAGTGTCCCTGAAGGAAAACCTACAGGCAAAGAACAACACACAGCAGTAGATTAGAGAACAATAATTGAAAGCAGGAATAGAAAAACATGTGACGGAGTAGGAAAGCGAGGTTCTCTCTGTCCCCGACCCCCCCCCCCTAAACTCTTTAATGTAAGAAAAGCTCTGTTGGATCAGGCGAAAGACCCATCTAGTCCAGCATCCTGTTTCCCATAGTGTAGTGATTCCCAAACTGGGAGGCACAGAAACTAGCCAGGGGAGCTGTGGAGTGCAATTTTCCAATCCTCTTGGAAAACAGTGCAATGCCAATTGGCAGGCATCAACATAAGGGGAGCCGCGGCCAATGGTCACGGGAGCCGCAGGTTGAAAAACTTTGAGAAACACTGTTATAGTGGTTCATCCAGCTGCCTCTGAGAAGCACACAAGCAGGAGAGAAAGGCCTACTTCTCTCCTGGCATTGCTCCCCTGCAACTGGAATTCAGAAGCACACTGCCACTGAACTCAGGTAGCTCAGAGCCATCATGACTAGTAGCCACAGATAGGCTTGTCCTCCATTAATTCGTTCAATTCCCTTTTAAAACCATCCAAAATAATGGCCATTACCACATCTTGTGCCAGAAAAAATTCCACAAATGACCACCTTTTGTCTGCCTTTGCACACCCTTGGAAACAGCAATACTTGCACAAAATTTCAGAACACAAAAATTCCACAGTGTTGGCACCATCACAGAGGAGGCGCCAATACCACCACCACTCGCCCAGTTTGAGAATATACAACAGGGTCTCTCCTATACGTCTTAAAGATGGGGACTCTTACAAGGAGATGGAAGAAATTCACCTCAACCCCAATTAGCAAAACCATTTTAGACACCATGGATGAACATGTTATCGGTTAATGGTGCAAATATACATCAAGAAGTCCAGGGAGGTGCGAGGGGTGGCAGCCAGAAACAGGGCCTTCTCAGTAGTGGCACCAACCTTATGGAATTCCCTCCCCTTTGACCTACGAACTGCTCCCTCCTTGGACACTTTTCGGCGAGGCCTAAAAACCTTGTTCAAAGAAGCCTTCTGAGCCCTGGCCTTTTTTTAACATCTCGCTGGTACAGGTGGGGGTGCTGCTGTTTATATGCTCCTGTTTTAATTGTAGCTATGATCTTTTTAATCAATTTTTAGATACTGTTTATTAATTTTCATTAATTGTTTTTTACTGTTTTAAAATGTGATCATTTTTGTATTGTATTTTTTGTATTGTATTTTCTTTTTTTTGTTGTTGTAAGCCACCTTGGGTCCCTTCAGGGAGAAAGGCGGAATAAAAATACTGCAAATAAATAAATAAATAAATAAATAAAGCTCAGTTTTCGTTTTTTTAAAAAAAGGAAGTTTCTCATCCTAACAGTTGGGGACAACAGCTTGAAGCTAGCATGAAGTACTTTCAGGGAGCTCAAACCACAGAAATCTTTGGCAAGGGATCAGAGATCACATATTACAGCTTTCATTCCTTACACAGCATCCTGGCTAGCAAACCCCCCCCCCCATTACTCCCACATAGTCTACCCTCTACCAGGGGTAGCCGAACTGTGTCTCCTAGGCCACATTCGGCTCTTTGACATATAATGTACAGCTCTCAGAAATATGTTGGCTGAGCTCCTTTTTGCATCACAATATAAAAAGGCCAGCGGGTGGCGCAGTGGATTAAACCGCTGAACCATGAGCTGTCGATCGAAAGGTCGGCAGTTCGAATCTGCGACGGGGTGAGCTCTCATTGCTTGGCCAGCTCCTGCCAACCTAGCAGTTCCAAAGCATGTTAATGTGAGTAGATAAATAGGTACCACTTGCGGGAAGGTAAACACCGCTCCGTGTTCCAGCCGCATGCTACGCGCTGCAGCAAGGAGAGTCATGCCGGCCACATGACCACGGAGGCGTCTTCGGACAACGCTGGCTCTTCGGCTTTGAAATGGGGATGAGCACCATACCCTAGAGTCGGACACGACTGAATTGTCAGGGGTCACCTTTACCTTTACTTATAAAAAGGTAAATAAGAAATGTTAAAGCTTTATAATTATTTATCAGGTATAAACTGATTATACACTGGATTAAAACATACGTTTAATGTTCATGGTGAGTAAATATATTTAAGAATTTAAATGCTTCTTAAATATTGCAGCTCTCAAACATCAAGTTTATCGTATGTGGCTCTTACATTAAGCAGGTTTGGCCACCCCTGCTCTATACCATTACCTCATGCCTCGCTTTCTCTTTGTCCTTTACTACCCATATCTCAACCAATGTATTTTGAATCCAATGAAAATTCTAATATTTGTAATTTATGCCAAGTCTCAAATGATGTACTGTACAATATATACAATTTGTCTTTAAATATTGGGTTAAGGCAGCGGTTCTCAAATAGTGGGGAGCGCCCCCCAGGGGGGGCGCGAGGCTCCGTAAAGGGGGGCTCGTTGCAATAGTTAGTGTATGCTTTGCGCCACTTAACTAGATTGTAGGAGCCTCCAGCGACGATCTACTTCACCGACGATCTCTTCCGGGGAGCAGATCGTTCCTCTGCTCCCTGGCGCGAACTCTGTAACGCGCCTAGGAGCGCTCTGCAGAGTTCACACATGCGCAAGACGACAATGTTGCCAATCGTCGTCTTGCGCATGCGTGATTCACAGCGTGAACTCTGCAGAGTGCTTCTAGGCGCGTTACAGAGTTCGCGCCGGGGAGCAGAGGAACGATCTGCTCCCCGGAAGAGATCGTCGGTGAAGTAGATCGTCGCTGGAAGCTCCTACAATCTAGTTAAGTGGCGCAAAGCATACACTAACTATTGCATTAGTTATATTGGGGGGGCGAAATTTTTTCTTCTTCCTAGGGGGGGCATGACAGAAAAAAATTGAGAAGCACTGGGTTAAGGCAATATTTTAACCCGATCAAAGTGCCCTCGAAGCGGGAGACAAATTATAGGGTCCAACAAATATCTGCAGGGGGCCTAATATTTTTTAAACTTATTTAATGACCTTGGAATTGAAAGAGTTCTATAAAAAGCTCAGTCTACAGATTGGAACAAATATTGCAGGCATTTGTTGGGAATCCATGATTATATACCAAGTTGTGGGAGCAGGCAGTTAAAGCAGACTATGAAGAACCATAGTTACTAAGCCAGAACAAGAAAATGCAGCTAAAATTCAACGTGTCATGAATGTACACTACAACCAACTTAAGTGTCAAAGTTTAGCCTGGCACCATCCCCAGCTCTAGCCCTTCCCAACACTGTCGCTAGTCAGCCCTGGAAGTTCTAATACAGGTGGCCTTTGTTATGTCCTAGAATGCTGCCACAGCAGCATCATAGACAGCAGGACCCCTGGGAAGTATAATATGACAGGATGCAGTAACCCTGGGAAGCTCTACTTTATAGGCATCCTGCTGGTGCAAGGTTCTTGCATATGTTCCCACCCATATTTTTCTCTGTAGTATCTGCTGTGGTTCCAAGGCTTCTACTTCCAAGAAAACAGGTTTAGGATCTGGTAGTAAAATTCTGCCAACTTCAAGTTCTCCAAACAGCCACAAACTGGCTCAAGTGGTATTTCATTTTTTCTCATCCTGAAATAAGTTACAAAAGTCACTGTATTTAACTGATGAAAATGTTCCAGACTGCCAGGACGGTTTCTGCAAAAGGATGCCAAAACAGGATGAAAGTGAAGGTTCAGGATGAGATTAGCTTTAAATTGCCCTGTTATTTTTTTTTAATCTAGACATTTCAGCAAGTTTCATTTGCTCCAGTAGGAATTTGGTACAATACTATTCTTCATTGTCTGTCCAAAATTAATTTATATAGTTTAGTACCCGACTCTAATGCACTATCATTAGTCATCTCAGAGTGGTATAAGCCACATCTCAGAGTGATTATAGAATGAAAATTAATTTGCCCTGAAAGATTGTCACTTCCACTATTAAGGCCATGAATATTTTTGAAGCACTTCTGGAACAAAGAACATCACTACAAATAAACAGGAAACCTTAAAATAAGTGTCATCTTACATTCTAATAGCAGAACTTTGAAGAACACAAATAGTTCAAAGGAACCACAAACGTAAAACAGAGTAATATAGCTGTTTTGGACAAGTCAAGAAGAAAAGGGTCCTCATGTTTCCATAGCATGTCATCCATGTCTTTTCAGGTTTGACAAGACTCTCCAAATGCTAAAAGAAAATACTTGTTTACACAGGGGAAATATGGCGACTATTCTGTATAATATCTGTGAAGAGACCCAGAGAGAAGGAAGGAGCAACAGTACACTTGGCAAAAGTATCTTCATTTACCAGATACCAAGTCCAGATTCCTTGCACACACTAAATGTTTGGCTTGTAAGATAGATATGTTGCTGTCCACTTTTTAAAACCAAAAATGGATGCACCAACTCCAATGGCAATACCTCAGAAAACAAGTGAAATCAAAAAGTGAGTATTTATCACCTTTTGCTTCCTACATGGTTATTAAATAAGAGGTGCAGCCCCCTCCCCCATTTCTCACTTCCCCTTCTTTCAGACTTGTGTCAAGAAAGCCTCATCAGAACAGCAGCCTTAATAAATATGCTTAACATACTACAACTTTTCCAAATGCGTACTGTATACTAATCAACACTCACAGCCCAATTCATTCCACATCCTACAATGCATTTTATACACGCCCTCAGAAGGCATGAAAAGTTCAGAGGTTTGACATGAAGGCTTAGGGCAGACTGGACAGATCTGGTTGTAATTATATGGATGAGATGGGCAGCACAGCCACAATATAGCCACAGCAGTAAGCCAGAGTAGATTCTCTCTTGGTGAATGCAGCGTACAACAGGGCGAGAGTCTGTCACTCAGAGCTTCAAACTACCAGCTTGTATACAAGGGGGAGACATGCAAAAAAAGAAGTGGGAACCCCTGCCCTTTGCAACGCACGCAACCATATAAAATGCAAATATACCAACAAAGATTCATAGACGTTAATTCTAGAGAGCATCATTCCTTACTGAAAAGGTACTTAAAGAGCAGAAAGTAAATTATGAGCCGAGTAAAATTAAGACTGAGTGCAAATATCAGAGCAGCTGCAACATACCAAAGTTCTTTCCCACATGCTGATGGGACCTCAAGTATATCTTCAGGAATTTTGTTTAACACACGTTTTTACAAATCTGAAAATCCCTCGACTACAAGGCAAAGGCATCTGAAAGTAAGTAGTACACTATGCCCTGAAGTGAACTAAGAACCATGGACAGGCAGGCTTGCTTGACACCCACACACATACCTGATTTCTGGCTCAAGGACACTCTCCCCCTCCCTCCATTCTCTATTAACAATTCTAAATTGGATTCACACAAAACACAAGCCAAAAATCTAAGGCACTGGCAAAACACACTCCCAGCCACTCCATCAATCTTTGCTTTAAAATAAAAAGTATTTGTAGTTCAACAGAGCACAAGCAGTTTGCACGAGAACTTAAATATGCCACGACTGCTCAAGAAAAAGAATTGTTATTTAAATAGAGGCAGAATTTATACATACACTATTGGCTCATCTGCACAGTGTGCTTAGAGGACTTAGACACACAAATCTGATGTGCTCCCCCCCCCCCCAACACATCCCTAGTCCATACAGCAGTCTGAACGAACTGCGAGGTCAGCATGGGTGTCAGACCCCACGAGAGAATGCTGTGCAAAATCTTGTCCAGCATGTTACCCTCTCTTTTCAATAGCACAGCTCAAGCTTAGCACTGAAGCAGTCGATCAAAAGTGCAGGAAGCTCCTGCAAGCATATTTCCTGTCATGACAACATACGGGAAAAGAAAGGATTTCATTCCAAATTCAGAACCACCACAATCCAACTGTTAAGACAAAACTCTCTGTGCCCTATAGCACTAACCCAAAATATAAATACAAACACAGCCACTATGCTATGCAACTCTTTCTCTTTGCACACAGACCAGCTGCCTTTCATGGGGTTGTTTAAATTGCCCTTTTCCATGCAATTTTGGTTAAAATCAGTGGCGTAGGAAGGCCGCCCCACTGTGACGTCACGGCCAGATGTGACATCACAGGGCCCACACCTGAGTGATGTCAGCCGGAGACAAACGTCCCTCGGGGGTCGGGCGGGGGCCAAATCAAGTGGCCGCACGGAGGCAGCGGATGGCTTCTCCTGCCATCTCCGAGCTGTTCCTCCACCTTTGCCGCCGCCTGCAGTACCGATGCTTGTGCGTTCTCTGCCGCTCCCGGTGCCATTTGTGTCGCGCCGCCACCAGTAAGTCGTCCCCCCCGCCTGCTGCCTGGGGGTGATCCGCCCCCCGCCCTATCCCTTCCTCCGCCTCTGGTTAAAAATTAAACTTTTTAATCCTTGCAGGCCCCTTCAGACACACAGCAAGTCATGCAAAAGTCACAGTGGCATGATGCAACACCACCACGTTGAATCGATGGACATATGAATGAGTCCATCTGGTGGGGCCAACTGAGCACCTTTCCCACGCTCTGCCAAACTGTTCCCACTCACCTGGTTATGTTATTCACACTCATGGCCATGCCACATGGCATCACATTGTGCAGACACAGCTCCCTTGATGCTGGCTGTGTATGAGAATGGGGCCTCTTTTGTCTTGTGTTTTCTTCATAGTACAAAATCTTTTCACACAATTCGGTTTACAAAATTTGGTCCAATAAAATAATCACAGGAGCCTAAGGCTGCAAACCTATACACACTTAACTGGGAGTAAATCCCATTAGACTCAACTGGGTTTACTTTTGAGTAGGCATGCATAGGATTGTGCTGGCAGACCCAAGTTGTAAAGGTAAAGGTAAAGGTATCCCTTGACAATTAAGTCCAGTCGTGTCCGACTCTAGGGAGCGGTGCTCATCTCCGTTTCAAAGCCGAAGAGCCAGCGCTGTCCGAAGACGTTTCCATGGTCATGTGGCCGGCATGACTCAACACCAAGGCGCATGGAACGCTGTTACCATCCCGCTGACGCGGTACGTATTAATCTACTCGCAATTTCTTGCTTTCGAACTGCTAGGTTGGCAGGAGCTGTCGCACGGATTCGAACTGCCGACCTTTCGATCGACAGCTCATGGTTCAGTGGTTTAACCCACTGCGCCACCCGCTGAGTAGGCATGCATAGGATTGTGCTGCCAAACCCAAGTTGTAGCCCAATACAATTCAGTACCCAAGTAGTAAGGAAGCCTTTTCAAGCTTGGTTTTCATGCCACAGGCACTTGCATAAGTGTCCTGTTAATATTCATATTTAAAAAACGAACACAAAATTGCTTTAACACCACAAACATCTCCACAATCTAAACACTACAATTCCTTTTCCAATGCCACATTATAAACAAAGTATGGGAAGCACAGAGATCACTTGGCTGATTTTAGT
Organism: Plestiodon gilberti rubricaudatus; assembly: GCA_026170595.1. Classification (NCBI taxonomy): domain Eukaryota; kingdom Metazoa; phylum Chordata; class Lepidosauria; order Squamata; family Scincidae; genus Plestiodon; species Plestiodon gilberti. Next base: position 119,093,265 of record JANXHW010000001.1, on the reverse strand, counting down.
CAGAGTCTTCTTGACTGAAGCTAGTGAGAGAATGAAAATTGCATTTTGATTAATTACATTTCTGGATTAAGCATAAATGGTGCAGCTGGAATACACAGTTTCTAGCTGTATTTTGTAGCAATTATGCATATCCATTCATGCATTCGGAAAGACTAGATACGTTTTTGGCTGTCACCAAAGTGGCTCCTAATGAGAGGCTAGTTCAAGCATTGAAAGGGGAAACCCTCATACCCCTGCATACTGTGCCAGCCACATGTGGCTTGCTCAGGCTGGTGACAGCTGCAATTATTTGGGAAAGTGTTTGACATTTTGACCATTAGACACAAAAAATGTTGCACTGTCAAACTTCTCTAAATATGGATCTTTTACTGAATTTCAGCTATATTTTGTGAAAGTACCATTACATACTGTATATACTTGTATATAAGTTGAAAAATGTACAGTATACCTTAAAATTGACCCTGAAAACCTGGGTTCTTATACATGTGGCTTCTAAGAACAGCTGCTTGGTGAGGTGGGGGGAAGGGTCCAGGTTGAGAAGCAGGACACATGGGGGCGAGCAAAAAAAGGAGCTATTTTACCTTGTTCTGAAGTAGCACAGAAATGGAGCTATTCACCAAACAAGAAGAAAGGTGAAGGAGCTTATGGCCGTTGTAGTCTTTGTGAGGGCTGCTGCTATGGAAGTTCTGTACTCCTCACAAAGCCTACAACTCCCATAAGCTCCTTCACCTTTCTTCCAGTTTGGAGAATTTCTGTTGCTGCATCAGAACAGTTACTGGTAAGTCATTTTCAAAGAATTTCATACCCCCTTAAGTTTTACCCTCAACTTATCCACGGGTCATTGCAAATTCCAAGATTTTTGACTTAAATCTTGCCCTTGACTGATCCATGAGATCAACTTATACACGAGTATATTTATTTTATTTATTTACAGTATTTTTATCCCGCCTTTCTCCCCGAAGGGACCCAAAGTATATACAGTACTCCTGTCAGTCATTGCCAGAAGTCTTTACACACAATATACATTTTCCGATTAAGAAATATATTTGTACAGATATTGTATTGGTTATTATGGCCAATACAAATAGTTATCAGAAAGGTTACGGTCATCCTGTAGACAAGTCCAATTTATTTTCCCACCTGTTCATCTTGCATTTGACCAGAAAAGTTGTGAAATTCCACCCCAATCCAATCTAGATGTACTGTGAGTGTTGTGTTCAGCAGAGGGCCATGTGACTTTTATGGCCAGCAGAGGGTCATGTGACTTTTACGGCACCTCCCCAACTTCCTTTTGTCCCCACCAAGTATAGTACAGTACAGGCATGCTACATTGGCAGCTTGTTACATGCAGCACACAACTTCATTACTGACATAGTATTCAAAATAAAAGCAAACAGCTGCATGTTTAAGAATAATATTTATCTTAGAACTATTTTATAAATCAAGTAGTAAATGCACAGTGAAATTACGCCAGTGTGAAGTTTTTTTCCTTTTGAGATGCAAGGCTTATTAGGGTGAGGACATGAACTTCTACCTAACTTTGTACCCGTTTCATCTAAATAAAATACAGTCTGTTATGAATAAGACGACTTTAATCAGTATTTGTGACTGAATACAAGATCACACTGATTAAAAATACCCTTTAATTCCTTTATAGACTTCTTCCAATAGAAGCATGCACATACCCCTGCACAACATCATTTTTTTTTTCATGGTCAAAAGATGAATGCATTTCCAAACCTCAAGTGTAGAGAAACCTTTGCTCTTTAAATCATGAACCGAGGTAACTTCTGCTGTTCAGTTGTATTTGTTTGCCGTGTCTTTTATACAGAAGATACAGCAAGACTGCATTTAATGTGTATGGTGTGTTTTTTTCCAGTTATAATTTGTGTCCTGGTTTCCTCCTAGTTTTAAGTAAAGTCACTTAAAATATCTCTGAAGAGAAAAATAAGACATATATTCTTTTAAATAAAGGAATTGACATCACAACCCTGTGCAAATTTACTCAGGTGCAAGCCCCACCATCTCCAATGGGACATGCTCCTTAGTAAGTGTAGGCAAGAGGCCTGGCTCAATGGAAGAGCTGTCGCCTTGTATGCCTGAAGATCTAAAGACGGCAGTTCGAGACACACGGGAGTATCTGAGAGCTGTTGAGGGCTGTCGACATGCTGCTGACGAGCTGCAGAAGCCTCGGTGAGAGAGAGAAAATTCTGCAGCTGGCACGCTGAGTGAGAGGCAGTGTGCTGTCAGTCGGGAGTGGGAGGCGAATGCCAGAGAGAGGTCAGACTGTGAAGGAAAACACCTGGAATAAAAGCGTTCTATGCAAGATTAGAACATAATGTAATGTAAAAACTGCTTTGGTTTAAAAATGCCTGCAAAACCATCTTGAATTAAACTTTGGAGAAATCTGATGACCAAGAAAGGAGGTATATAAATACTGGTATTATTATTATTATTATTAACAGTCCAATCCCCTGGTTCAGCCAGTTTGGAAGGTAAAGGGGATCCTCTTTCCCTTCCAAAGCCTCCCATTCTGCCCTCCCCCACTGGCTGCACCAGTGGGGGAGAAGGATAGGATTGGACTGTTAGGGCTGTAGCTTGAGTGGTGCAGCTATCCCAAACCAGGCAAGTGTGAAATCTGGTTTGTTTGCTCACTTTCTTGAGTGTTAAAGAGTCAACCAGTGAGGTTCTATGACTGGTAAACATGTTGGCCATCCAGGGTAATCTCTAATACTGTGGCAGCTGTTTACTGCTGTGCAGGGGAAAAATTGTCTCCATTTGATTACTTTTTGCAAGGAAGCTTCAAATGCAGACAGTGATAATTAAGTGTCACATGTATACCAACTCTCAGCAGACAAATTTCAGATGGCTAATAGTGACTTCTAATATCTTGCCCTGTGCAATCTTTCTTTCCTTGCTCCATTCCTTACTATCAGATCATTCAATCTATTCTCTTCCACATCACTGTAAAAGAGAGACAAGTCTCTCTTCAAAACAGAGCGCAAAACCCACAGAAAATAAAGATAGTTGAAAAAAATAGCTAGTTTGTTTTAAAATATACAAGTTAAATACAATCTTACAGTTAGCTTGTATGATCCATAAAGAGACAGATTTCCTCTTGCCCTACCTCAAACATGCATCTGTTCAGAACCCTGTTCAGAACCCAAACATATCTCCTAATAGAGGCTGTCTGGAATTTGTAATTTAGTGAATCTTTTCCACTCTAGTGGATAAATGGGACTGGACACAAACGTGTCCACTTTCACTGTGCTTAACTATGTGTCACAGATAGACTTTGTAGTCAACAGTTCAGTCGCCTTAGAAGTCATAGGCCTTACTATTATGATTTGTACATAACATTTCATAGCAACTACACGTCCTAGTTAATGCACTCTAGGGGAATTACTCTACTTCTCAGATTAAAAAGCCACTTAGCTTCTAAATGTGAACCTTGCAGCATTAATGAATTCAGAGATCGTGAAGAAAAGCATTCTGGCAAAATTATTGGCAGTCTGAAACTACAGGTCCCCTGCCTACATATTATATACAGAAGTTCAAAGTAGATTACTCTTTTCTTTTTTTTCCAAAAGTTGAGTTTTAGCATGTTATTTTTCTGCTTGATAAGGGGAGGAAAGTATTCCCCCCCATTAATTTCCCCCCCAAATATTTCTTTATTTTTGATTGGTAGATCACAGCATAAACTGGAGGGAGACATTAAGCTACAACCATCAGACAAGCACGTATGGAAATCAATAGGCTAGAGCACAAACCTGGAAAAAACCTGTCACAGTTAACAGATTACCTTACACATTTGTTATGTTGTCATTTTGAAATTTACTAGAGGTATTCAGACCTACTGTTTTTAAATATATAATGCTATTTAAAGTTAACTGATGGCTTCTGTATGCAGATGTCTTTTTTCATTATCAAAGAACGGATAGCTCAGACATCAGAGGTAGCCAGCATTACCTTACTAATACGGTCAACCTGGAGATAATTTCTGCTGGCAAGAAGTCATTTAAGTTAAGCTCCCTCTCTTCTCATTGAGTCACATGAACAAATATATATTTCTATGTAGATTATATATAAGGGAACACATCGGAGATGAAGTATTTACTGAGTAACTGAAACTAAGCGAATTACAGTACAGTGGAGGGAAAAAAACAGAATTGATCTTTCAGCTCCAGTAACTGCAATTACAACCAAATCATAGCTACAGTACATACAGGAAGAGAGCCACAATATAGAATTCGCAGACAATACAGAATCTTTTTCCAAGGCATTCATATATAGTAATACACAAGCTCAATTACAGATGGAATTCCATGCTCACTTATATGCCCTAAGCCTACTGGCTTCAAGAGGAAGTGAATGTATACACAGTTGGATGATGACTAGTCTTCATGGCCTTCAAAAAACTAAGAGAGATCATAAGAATATATAAAAGTACATCGAATACAGTTTCTCAAAGTATTCTATGCTAAAGAAATTACAAGATAATTTGAAAAAGGCAAGGCAACTCCAGATACTCTCCCCAAAACAATCTTTTCGGGATTTGCTGGGCTATATATAAACAGCAAATGACTCCCCTATCAAAAGTACAGATAATGTGCTATTTTTTTTTTCTAGATGACCAAAATTTTGTTTTAATTGCCTTAGGATAAAATGATTTATCTTATTTCAACACATAAGAGACAAGTCCATGAGTAACATTCAAAGATCAAGATTCCTTGTCCTTGTCAAAAGGACAAGATTCAAGATCTTCAGTATCATTAGGTCATCAAACAAAAATATACAGTGGATTCCAAACTACCATAAAAATAGATGGGACACATCTATATAACCATATAACCCACCATATAACTCACACACATTTCTTCTAGGATTTCTATTCCACTCAGGCAAAAGAAGAGACACAAACGAATTTATTGATAAATTTTGCTCCTCTGAAGCACTTCTTACCCAATGAAACATTTATCTTTTGGTAAAAAGGAATTCAGTTATTCCTAAATACGCTCTTGTCAGACCACATTTCAACCACTAAGCGCAAAACATCTGACATATCAAGTAGGAACATCTGCAAGTTAGGGCAACAAGGAGCCTCTCCATTTTTTCCTCCACACCACAGTCCCTGAACACTTGTTTAGCATCAAGGACAGTGTGACAGAGCACACACACATCCCTTCCCAGAAAGGTTTACAATGTTCATTGGTCCAACAAGACTGGGAATGGGCAGAACTGATGAGGGAATAAGGCAGGGGTGGCCAACCTTCCACCATCAGGGCTTCTGTGTTCTTAAGAGTTGTATAGAAGACAGAATCTTGGCAGCTGCAAGTGCTGCACCTGCTGAAAGGCCCTCACCTATACAACCATTTAAAGGGCCAGCATTCATGCTGAAAGGTTGGCCACCACTGGAATAAGGAGTGAAACAGTAAGGGCAGCATCAAGTGAGACTAGAAGGGCAGGCAAGGTGAGAGAGGTTGGGGTTCAGGGAAAGTTTTATGAAGGGCATTTGCAAGTCCATACAACCAAAGGGCTTTTTGCCATGTACGTGGGAAACCTGAAGCATGCAAAAGAACACAAGAGAGGCAACTGGCAAGGGACAGTCATGCATACCAACATCCACTGGGAAAAGACCAAAACTCAGGGCATTTCAAAGACATGGCCAATTAAATATTCTCACAGCTACAGCCTTCTTTTAGTGCAGCAGGAAGCGCTGAAAGGACATTGTCAAGAACCCATGCAACTGTTTATCACACTAGTCTATTGAATAATCCCTACAACCTCACTATATCTTAATTTTAAGCTCGTCAAGATGACCCCTTCAATTTGAAAAGTGTGATATGTACGGAGTTGGGGGTACTGTATATTTTCCATCATTTCCAGCCCCTTCATTACAAAAAGCATTTATGCTGCCAGATATACCTGTTGGTAGTTTTTTTTTTCTTTTGAAGAAAAAACACACAAACATCTAAAAATTCAAGATTCTGCCTACAACCCCATGCACATTTACTGTACTTGGGTTCCCACTGACCCCAACAGTACTTACTTCTGAGTAAATATGCACAGGACTAGGCTGCAGGGTGGTGATTTTAAGACTAGTTACTTAAAAGTCAACACTGAAAGCAATTCTACTTACAGCGCAATCCTGTGTAACCTTGCACCGGTGTAAGTGCACTTATGCCATTGTAATTGCACTTACACCGGTGCATCAGCTGTTATACAGGGTTACACAGGATTGAGCTGTTACAAGCAGATGTCTTTAGGCTAGGGGTGTGAGCTACAAAGCAAGAGTCTTGATACAAAGTATCTAACTGTAATATGAACTCACAGGAGATAGGGTGTTTCATTTCAGATGCTGACAGGCAAAGGTTTTGTCCCTTATTCTGTAGGTAAGCTAGTTTGTATGGAATGTCATCTGAAAAGGGCAAGCTGATTACTTTACATGTCATTTCCCAAGAATTTCCAAATGTCAGAAATACTTTCAGAAACTCAAGTATGCGGTCTCAAAATGCTATTCTGACAAAAAGCATTTCCCAGTAAAGCACACATTAAAACCTTCTTCACAGAAACAAAGTTTAGTGTTTCTTTTTAGTGATAATAAATATATCTATTTAGTGATACTGGAAAGTCCCCCCTTTTCTGGTCTTGAGAAACACCAGTAAATGAGACAGAATAAACATCAGCAGAGTTTTGACAGGACACTTTGGAAAACTGCAGCAAGAATAACCTTTTTTAAAAGTTGTTAGGAGCTTAATATTTATGCATTTCTGCATTTAACCAGTCATATATTAACTACCCTTAACAGAAACTTGATGGGCTCTGAATAACTTTCATTCCAGTATTCTTTTGTTGCATTCAACAATTTGCATACTCGCAATCACCACACCAACATTTTACTTTGTTTTTAATAAGGATACATAGACGCATACATTTAAAAGAACAGGAGATCGAGGCGCTCTTGCAACCTCTTTTGCTTTAGCTGTAAGCATCTATTCTACTTTGGAGAGAGAAAAAATGAAAAAAAAAATAGTTGGAAGAGATATTTGTTCCTAGCAAGGCGGAATCCTGGCATGGGGGAGGTTACAGTTTGCTTAAACCACGAATCGCGAAGTTGCAGCAAACACACGTTACTACAATACTGCTGCACAGTAATGAATGGAAAACAGGGTCATACGAGTTGTCGGTCAAAACAGATTCTGCTGGTAGGAAAACACATCATCGCAGGGCAACCTAAGGAGTGTGAGGTCGTCTTCCCTGTCCAAATAGCAATATGAATTCAGGTGGGGGCATATCGGCTTGCAAGAAACCAACGCCTCTCGCTAGATAGCGGCGAACCCCGACTCATCACCTGTGCATGGAGCAATTTTGGAAACACCGGCAACATAAATACAGAAGCCAGCGAGCGCCTGAGCGCCCTGAAATGGTTACAAAATCCTGGATAGTCCCTGTCAAATTGCCGCTATATTCAAAGAAGGCATAAGCCAATTAAGAAGTCCCTTAGCCGAGTCTCGCGGGGAGGGCAAGAAACACAGGCAGAAAAGACTCAACCCCAGGGAATGAGAGGGAGCGTGTGGGGAGTGGAGAAGTTTAGTCCCAGCAGCCCGCCCGCCCGCCCGCCCCAGCCCCCTTACCAGAACACTGGCTCCCTTCCTCCCAGGAGTTGCTGCTTTTGCAGGACGCTGCGTGGGCTCGGGAGTGGATGAAACGGCTCCCGGCTGGCTGGCGGCGGCGGCAACTCCGCCTTTTTGCTGCTACTGCTCCCTCGCAGGGGCAGCTCCGCTTAGGCGGCGGCGAGGGAGAGCCGAGAGCGAGAAACAGCCCAAGAGGAAACGCGCTGCAGAGTCACACAAGCAAAGGGCGAGGAGGAAGAAGGGGAAGAGACTGACAGACACACAGAGAGAAGTTTCCAACCGGCCAACGCGCGGCCGCTTCTGCCGTCTTGGGAAGGGAAGAGCCGTGCCCAGCGCTCAAAGTCTCATAACGCGAATAAACCACAACTCGCCGCCACCCCCAGCCCTGTTTTCAGGAAACACTTGCAGGCAGCCGCTTAGCCTCGGCGCTGCTTGAAGCCCGTAAACCCAAGGGGAGCCGCGCTCAGCCCGCTGCGAGTGCATATTGGATTAGAGAGCGGCCCAAGCCCGCCCCCAAAGGGGGAGCTGCCCAGGAAAGAAGGTCCAAACTCCCGCGCAGTCGCTCTCACCAGCCCTTTCTCACCTGCCCGCTCCGTATCCTCGGAGGAGAGGATGGCGGTTCCCGACACAAGAGGGAAAAAGTGCCTCCTTAAGCCACCAGCTTGGACTGCCAGGGACGTGGCGCCTCCCGCTGCAGTGTCGCACTTGGTATCGCCCTCGCTCCGCACTATACACACCACGTTGCAGAGCCTAGAGCAGGCAGGAAGTTACAAGGAAGTCCTACGAAACGCGAATGACCCGCTATCCCGAAGACAAGTTCATAACACACTGCCTGTGGGAAGGGGGGGTACATCTTAAAACCCTTAATCCGACCTGGGAAGAGGGGGTTGCCCTGAGCCCATATCGACTGCAATTCTTGGGAGTTGTCCCTCCTACCTTCGTAATGGTTCCCACCAGGGCCACCATGCCAAATGCTCCCCCCCCCCCACCCACCGATGTGCCAGCCTCTGCTTCTCCCACTCTCCTAGGCTCAGCAGCACTCTCCTCTCTCCACATTTCCTCTTTCCTCTTCGCCCTCCTTTCCGTTTTGGCGACTAGAAAGAGGAGCAGAGGAGGCAAGTAGCAGACAGAGATGGGGGTTTCCCTCCTATACTATGCTGCCTGAGGGGTGACCTTTTCAGTTGGTTTCATCATGGATGGGCGGGCCCACCAGGTTACCACACATTTCATTGCCTTTTACCCCAACTCTTCATGTACCTTTATAATATAATAATATATAATATACAGTATTTATATACCGCCTTTCTGGTCATTGGATTTCTCCTCCGACTTTAATTCAAGGCGATGTACATGGGCAGGCTGTTCTAACCCCCAAGGGTTTTTACAATATATAATAACGTTCTAATCTTTTGTAGAACTCTTCATTCTAGATGTTGCTTTCACAGCCCAACTGTGTATTCAATTCTGTCGTTGAGATGATCACCATCTAGCATTTTCTTAACTGTGGTGTCTTTGCCCCTGCCTGCCTTTTCTCTGCTGTCTTTCTTGTGTCAAAATCTTGACTGTGAGCGCCTCAGGACTTTTGTAAAGCATCAAGTATATCTATGGTATAGTAATAATTCAGTAGCCTTAAATTTTTAGGCCCACTTATTGGGACTTACTTTAATTCCCCCCCCTTTTTTTTTTTTTTGCAAAATATGTTCATCTTTCTCTCCTTTCCCTTTGTGTGTCCACCTTCCTCCTATTAAAGAATTACTGTACAAAGGAACGCAAGCCATGATGCTTGATGGTGATCCTGTTGCTGTTGCAAATGGGTCAGTACATCAGCTTGAAGATTGGTGCAGTGAATCGTCTTCGATTGAAAGAGTGAATGGAACCTTATGCTTACACGGAGGAAATTTGGGTTCAGATCTTTCCGTAGCCAAGCTCACTGTCTGGTCTCGGAAAAATCACTGTCTTTAAGCCTCATCTGTCTCACAGGCATGCCATGAACCTCAGCACTACAATCCTATGTCTGTTTATTTGGGAGATAAGCCCCATTGGACTCCATGGGGCTTACGTCTGAGAAGACATGATGCATAGAATGAAAATATGATAGCTCCATATAGTCTGAGTCCCTCAGAGGAAAGGCAAATTACAAATGTGATTATAGATCATTTATCTTATGTTTCTTGATTTGCAGAGCAAAACAAGCATCAAAATCAATCTTGAATAAACCACAGTTGCACAGTGAATATCTCTGCCAAGTGCTATAACGTACTCTTTGTGTTTGTTTTTCATTTGCAATAATTCTGTGAGGCAGATCACGCATTTTCTTACTTTGCAAATGGGGAGTTGAGGCTGTGAGAGAATTGCTGAAACTCCTGTGCAGAAATTAGCACAGCCTCACACAGGGCCCAGCTCAAGACCTCCCAGCATCTGAGGCAATGTCAAATGCTGCCTACCCTTACCTGGTGATGAGCCTGCCTCTGCTTCTCCAGCTCCCTGGATTGGAAAAGGAAGAGGAAGTGTGGAGGACAGGAGGGTAGAGCATAGGAGCAGGAGGGGTAGTGGATGCAAGTGAGCAGATGGAGATAGACAACCCCTGCTAATCTGCTGCCTGTAACAACTGCCTCAGTTGGTTCCAGGGATGTGGATCAAGTCTCTAACTCCAAGTCTTGAGTCAAGTCCCAAGTCTCTGGGTACAAGTCTCAAGTCAAGTCCCAAGTCTTTGCCCCCAAGTCCCGAGTCTTTGGTTGCGAGTCCCTATCTATTTAATGGGGAAAATGGGTTTAAACCTGATTAAAATTCAACTTGTCATAAAAGGCTCCAACCACTAATTGCCACTTTGAGGCCACTCTTTTTCTATGTGTGTCTTCTTGTTACAGTTTGAATGGGGAAGAGAAGTGAAGCTGCTGGCAATCCAGGAGGACGTGATCTGATACATTAGTTAGCAAGGAGACCTCTCTGAATGGCTGTTTGCCCTGATGTCTTCCAGTGCTATCAACAGACGTTTGTTTTTGCATGAACAACATATTTAGCAAGCATTCGCTCTTGGATCTGATGTTAGTTCTTGCTGTAGTCAATGATCCAAGAAACATGCCTTTTGACTTATTCTTTCTTTAATCTAATTGTGTGATCCTGCAACTCCTTTTCTGGGCAAAATTTAACATGGGGCAGATGTTGTGCTATTGAATTATTTTGTCAGAAAAAATAGTCTCCACTGTCGGAGCCCGAAATGGAACTGAATTTACATGCTGGGTTTGGCCTGATAATTTAAAAGAAAAAAAAGAAAGAAAAAAAGAGGTTCACATTCAAGAAGTCTGTCCCATCTCTACCTAGATGATTGACAGCGCAATCCTATCCAACTTATACCACCGGCATAATCAGCGGGGGAGGGCAGGGCAGGAGGCTTGGGGGGGAGGGGAGATTTAAATCCCCTTTGAATCCTGCTTTGGAGGGGATTTGAATCCCCTTTCCGTTCTGGGGCTTCCCGTTCTTGCTGCACCACTGGTTACACTGGTGGTGTAACTTGGACAGGATTGCGCTGTTACTATTTTATTCAAGAAAGAATTAGCATCTTGAACCAGTTATTGTCTCATGAATTATACACCTGTAATAACTATATGTTAGCATGAATAGCATCCGTCAAATATGTATGTTTCTTAGTATTAGAGACATTAATTAAGCAGAGTGCAGCACAGCAGAGGTTACACCACTTGTGAGTGCCTGAAGGTACAGTGATGCCTCGCAAGACGAACGCCTCGTGCAACAAAAAACTCGCAAGACGAAAGCGTTTTGCGATTTTTTTGGTGACTTGCAAGACAAAGTTTTCTATGGCCGTGCTTCGCAAGACAATTTTTTTCCCATATTATTCAAAACCAGATCTGGAATCCACAGCGTGGTCAGGCATGGAGAGGCTGCCAGTTCCGATATTCCTGCGGCTGAGGACTTTGCCGCGGAGTTCCTGGAGGTCGTGACTACACAGGGCTACCTTCCACAGCAGGTTTTCAACTGCGATGAAACCGGGCTGTTTTGGAAGAAAATGCCCAAAAGGACCTTCCTCACTCAAGAGGAGACCAAGCTGCCTGGCCACAAGCCCATGAAGGACCGTCTGACCCTCCTCTTCTGTGCCAACGCCAGTGGGGACCTGAAGATAAAGCCCCTGCTGGTGTACCACTCTGAGAACCCACGGGCCTTCAAGAAGCACAAGGTCAACAAAGGCCGGCTGAGCGTGTTGTGGCGATCCAACGCTAAGGCTTGGGTCACATGCGTCCTGTTTGTGGACTGGGTCAATCTGGCTTTTGGCCCTGCTGTCAAGCAGTACCTGCTGGACAATGACCTGCCGCTGAAGGCCGTGCTTCTGATGGACAATGCTCCTGCTCATCCTCCAGGCCTTGAGGAAGACTTGTTAGAGGACTTCCGCTTCATAAACATCATGTTCCTGCCGCCTAACACCACCCCACTACTCCAGCCAATGGATCAGCAGGTCATTGCCAATTTCAAAAAACTCTATACCAAGGAGCTTTTTAGGCGCTGCTTCGAGGTGACCGGATTGCACCAACCTCACCCTGCGTGAATTCTGAAGATACCACTTTGACATCGTCAGCTGCATGAAGATGATCACCACGGCCTGGGATGGGATCAGCCAGAGAAATCTGAATTCCGCTTGGCGCAACCTGTGGCCAGACTGTGTGGCAACAAGTGACTCTGATGCTTCTGCGCCTGCACCAGAGTCAACAGTGCTGGAGGACATTGTTTCCTTGGGGAGGACCATGGGCCTCGAGGTCACAGAGGAGGACGTCTGCGAGCTGGTGGAGGACCACAACCAGGAGCTGTCCACCCAGGAGCTGGTCAAACTGCAGGCAGAGGCTAGGCAGGAGCAGGCCTCTTTGGAAGAGGAAGAAGCGACAAGTGAGGAACAGCTGTCCTCCACGGAACTGAAGGACATCTGCCAACAGTGGAAAAATGTGCAGACTTATGCACAGCGGCACCACCCAGACAAAGCTCTGGCACGTGACCTTGCGAACACGTTTGATACAAGGATCATGTCCTCTTTCAGAGGGGTGCTGAAAAGGCGGCTGAAGCAGCAGACCTTGGAGAGGTTCATCATGAAGAAGCAGAGTGGAAGAGGAATCTGCTGCTTCTACCAGTGGTGCCCAGTTGCATTCTTCCTCCTCCTCGTCCTCCTAGAAGCCTTGAAGTCAAGCCTTGAAGCCTTCTCCAAGTTGTCCAGTGTTGTCCAAGTGATGTGGAGACAGTGTTGAGCCTCAAATCAGATGGTCCTGCCTCATGTTTGCTGATCTTTAAATGTTTTTCTGTCATATTTAAAAAGTTGAAGTTTTGTGCTTGAAATTTTTGAAATCCTCCGTACAGTATGTCCATCCTCTGTACAGTATGTATGCCTTTAAAGAGCACTCAATAAACACTTTGTAAACCAAATTTGACTTTGTTCTGTCTTTTTTTGCCCATAGGAACGCATTAATTAAATTTCAATGCATTCCTATGGGAAACCGCGCTTCGCAAGACAAAATTTTCATAATACAAAATGACTCACGGAACGAATTAATTTCGTCTTGCAAGGCATTACTGTATCTGTCTGGCCACTGCTGCTGGAACCAGAATGCTGGAGCAGGTGGACTGATCCAGAAATGCAGTTCATACACTCTATGAAAAGTTCTGCCGACTTCATTTTGACTGGCCAACCAGCTGCAGCTCTGCATCAACTTGGGTTCCCCAGACCCATTTCCTCCTGCTCTTCAAATGACTGTTTGACAAAAGTGGGGATAAATAAAGTCCTTTGTGTAATCACCATCACCATCAGTGCTGAAACCAGGTTACTGGGGGGCCCTGGGGCAAAGTCCTTCCCTTGGGTCCCATGGCACCCCTCCACCTGCTTCCTGACAGTATATTGGGTGCTACTGGTGCTCATGGTTCTTTTGAGCACTACCATACGCAATGTGGAAGCATATTGTAGGTGCAAACCACTGTACTTCCAAATCTCTATGATGTTCTCTCTGTTAGTTCCCTATACATTTAGGGCACAATCCTGCGTAAAGATCTACCTGCAGAGCATTGCTCTGCAGGCGGAAGGTGCTGTAAATGTGCCGTAAAGCGCGTTTATGGCACCCGGAGAGTAAGGCCTGCCGCTGCGCACGCCGGCAGGCCTCTCTCTACTACGGAACCAACCCAGTCACCACTGGAGGAAGGTTAGGCTCCCGCCGGTGGGAGAAGGGGCAGGCTAGGCGGCGAGGGAAGGTGGTGGTTGGCCGAGCCGGCCCGGGAGGGGGCGGGGATGTTGGCCATGATATCCCTGTCCTGTTCCAGGGCTTGGCGGCCATTACACAGCAGCCTCAGATATCTGCTGGCTCGACAGCAGGCGGACATGTGAGGAGGCCCATTGGGGCCTTCCAGCTCTACACCAGGGGAAGGGGATGAACGTCCCCTTCCCCCAAATAAACCCTGGGCTGAGTTGGCACGGTGTGGGAAGGTATAAGGGCCACCTATGGGCTACCCATGGATCTTTATGCAGGATTGCGCTGCCCAAGGGCGTCGCTGGAGCGTGGCGGGAGGGCAGGGCGCCCCTGGGTGACGCGTGCCACGGGGTGAAGCACGCACCCTGCGCGCGCCACCTCCGTGACGCTCGACACCCTTCGGACGCTCGGAAGCCAGCCCGGGAGCCGGCCTCGGAGCGTCTGACCCCGTCGGCGCTCTAGGGCCTTCTGAAAGAAGGCCCAGGCAGCGCGTCCATCCGGGTATTTCCCGGATTTTCGCGCATGCGCAGACCCGTTTTGAGGGCAAAAACCCCTCAAAACGGGTCTGCGCATGCGCGAAAATCCGGGAAATACCCAGATGGACGCGCTGCCTGGGCCTTCTTTCAGAAGGCCCTGGAGCGCCGACGGGGTTGGACGCTCCGAGGCCGGCTCCCGGGCCAGCCTCGGAGCGTCCGGAGGGTGATGTGGGGGGGGAGCTGGGTCGCCCCCCCGCGCCGATATCGTAGCGTCACTAGGGTGACGCACGCCCCCTGCCCCAGGGTGACGCGCGTCCTAGTGACGCTACTGGCGCTGCCCATTGGGAACTGAAAGTCTCACTTTGGTGTGAACTGGTCCTTAGGCTCTGAGTATGTGAACAGACTGCTTCCATATGAGCAGAGCCATGAAGAGGAGGGATCAATGAAATACTTACAGGCAGGAGTTGTCTTTGATTTGCTTCATTTAGGTGTAGACCTAAGGTTATACTTTTAAAACATGTGCAAACACAATATGTTTGCAAGCCTGTGTATAATACTTTAGTCAGGCAGCTGGGATTGATGATCTTTTAGTGGACAGTCAGTAGCAAACTTGTGTTTTGCACAGCATCAAAGGTAAAATGCCCCATAAAACATGATATTTCCACAGACATGTATTATCCCATCATCACTAATTAGAATCTGACCAAATTCTGCAATTATTGTTCCTCCTTATTTTAAGATTGGTCATGCAAATTCCTTCCAGGAAGACAACCTCTGGGATTTCAGATGCATACCAATCATCATCAGCACTGAGTGAGGTGATCAATTCATTTTACAGTAATGAAGTCAGAAACATTCATCTTTAATAGCGGTGTTTGGGGAAATCTCCTGGAAGTCTGTTCTAAAAGCATTGTTTTCTTCCACAAGACAATGTTTTCTTGAAATAACAGGCTAGATGAGTATTCACTTTCATTACCAAAAGAGTTGACATTTGTTGCTAACAGCTGCCGATGCTTGAAGCTTGCCCATTTCAGTTCAGCTCTTCAGTCTGCATTGCTAGTTTAATCAGAGAACTGTAAAAAATGAAATAAAAACCAAAACCTTGTAAACACAAAGACTTTCGTGATCGGAATTTACTCGTTCAAGACAGTGGGGTTTTTTTGGGGGGGGGATGTTTCTAGACCACGGTCTGGAAGATCTAAATTTTCCGAATGTTTCACCTTCCGCTACAGCTATGATGAAGGGCATTCTCAAAGGTTAAAAAAACCCAACTCAACTGGTAAAAGACTATAAGCTTAAAAGATCTTGCTGCTAAAAAGCCCAAAGATCTATCTGTTAAAAGGCTAAAAACCCACCAGCTAAAAACTAAAGGATAAAAAGGCCTAGGCTTGCTAAAGGCACAAAAAAAAGGTAAAAAGCCCAAGCTTACTAAAGGCTAAAAAACCCAACCAGCTAAAAGCTAAAGATTGATGGTACAATCCAGCATAGAAATAGGCCGGCAGAGGGAATGCTCCGCTGGTCTTAGGTGTTGTGAAAGTCCCGTAAGTACTTTCGCGGCACCTCAGGTGTAAGCGGCGCTGGGCTGGCACTGAGGTCTAAAGGTAAAGGTGACCCCTGACAATTAAGTCCAGTCGTGTCCGACTCTAGGGTGTGGTTCTCATCTCCATTTCAAAGCCGAAGAGCCAGCGTTGTCCGACGACGCCTCCGTGGTCATGTGGCCGGCATGACTCTCCTTGCCACAGCGCGTAGCATGCGGCTGGAACACGGAGCGCTGTTTACCTTCCCGCAAGAAATTATTAAGTTTTTAAAGAAATTACATTTCAGTCCCTCATTTAGCTTATTTGGATAAAAATGACTCATAGGTTTTGCTGATATGAACTGATGGCAACTTCTTGTTTCTTTGTTCACACAGTGAAATATACATGTGCACTCATGATTCATGCCCTTTCCTATTTCCATGTAGGATAATTTCTTCCTGTGTAGACCAGCCCTTCTGCATGCAGCCACATTCACTGTCCCTTACAAAAGCACAGTGAAATATGGATAAAAGGTAAAGGTAAAGCATGCGACTGGAATATGGAGCGCTGGCACTGAGGTCTAGAAACCCCCCAAACCACTGTGTTGAAGGAGAAAAACCTTTCAAGCTGCCCTGGAATTATTTATACTGAAGGGTGGCATATACATTTAAAAAATCAAATGAATTTAAAAAATAAGTCTTTAAGGTGCCAAGTTATATACAGTAGGTAGATTTTGGCTGTGTCAGTTGGAATAGCTACTTTGATTTAGAGGGAGAATCGATGTCTTGCTTCAAATTGCCAGTTAGCATCAAATTGTGACTTAATCGGCGTATAATACGCACTGGCGTATAAGACGCACCAAGCAGCTATGTCAGCGCTTGAAAGCCTGCTTCTATTTAAACTATGTTAGCTGCTCATGTTAAAGCAACAGGACACCAGATTGACTTTCAAAGAACCCGTTCTTTATTCAGAGAATCAAGAAACAGACAGCGCTTGAATCTTGAAGCAATCTCAATAGCCCAACGACAGCCTAAATTTCTCTTTAATCGTCAGCAAGAATTATCTTACATCAATAAAATATGGTTGCCTTCTTTAAACAAATCCTTCAAGCAGGGGAGTGAACAGGGAAAGCGAAGCATGAAGGAGAGGTCATCCCCAGTCATTGAGGAATTGACAGCTTCTGCATTCAATTAAGCAATCAGCCTCTAAAGCCTGCTTCTATTTAAACTGAGTGCATGCAAGACAAGGTTATGGACATCTTTCAGCCTGTGGCTGAGTCTTTTGCTTCTGAAGAAACCCCAACTGACTGGGGAGAAACATCAAGCAGGAAGATTTCAAGACTTTTTATCGTCCTGTCAGCTTTGGATAATCCTTTTGCCTGCTCTGCATCACTCTGCATCGCAGTAGAACTGAGGAATTTCAACTGACAAGCGTAAGATTAATCTTTATTTCTTCATTCTAAGAGCTGAAATTACATGGCTGGAAATCCCATAAATATTGTGTCTTCAACTCTTTTTTTCCCCCAACCCACCCTGCACAGTTTCCAAAGTAAACAACATAAAAGTACAAAAAACCCAGACTCAACTCTTACCCCACCCTACCTATGCACAGTTTCCAAAGCCTCCCCAACTAGGCCCAGTTCAGAAGCTTACCCAAGCTGCATTCATTCACCATCCCAGGAGAGCTGGGAAAACCACGCCCTCTGCAGCTCAGCTGAACTGAACTGAGGAGCATAGCGCCCTCTGCTGGCTGCTGAGAAGCTCAACTCATGCACTGCATAAATTAAACCCGACAAACAGCTGAAGATCGGATAGATTAGTTAGGGAAGAAAGCACAAGGAAGCTCTCGGCTCTGGAAAAACACAAAGCCCGAAAATGCTTTAAAACGGGCGGGGGGAGGAGGGATTTTTTAGTATTGGCGTATAAGACGCACCCTACTATTTTGGGTCACAAATTTAGACAAAAAAGTGTGTCATACGCCAATAAATACGGTATATGAATGGATGGAAAAGAACTACCAAGATGATGTTTATTTTTATTTTCATTCCAATGCAAGAACACGGTAGCAATTAGCATGCTACTTACAAGTAAATTCCATTTTAATTTGCGGGGTTTACTTGAAAGCAAATATGTTCAGGACCTGTGTAAGGAAGCAGGTATTTGGCTTATTTCTTCTTATTATTTCTTCTCCTCCTAGAAGAACTGTTGCTTCTCAGAGCAAGTTTAATATACACAATATTGAATTAGTTAATAGCACTGTCAACATGTTTCTTTATTATTGCACCAGACCTGTAACTTTCATAAACCTCCAGTTAAAGATTCTACTAAAATTCACCAGTAGTTAGCTGTCCAATGTTAAGTTGTAATACTTTTAGGTTACAGCCCTATACACATTCACCTGGGAATAAATTTCAGTAAACTCGAAGGGATTCACTTTTGAGTAGATATGCATAGGATTATACTGTTGGTTAACTCCCCCCTGTGACCCACAATCTATTATTTCATGGCAGCATATTAAAAACATAACACTGCTTATCCACATACAGCATTAGCGATATACTCTTTGAGTATGTGACTTGCCTTCCTGAAAGTCTCATCTTGCTTCTTTTCCTTTCCAGAGTGCTGGTTCAGTTTTTTCATGCAACCAACACGAAAAGGCCAGATGTGAACCATCCTGGACAAAGAAAATAGATTGCATTTCTGTCCCAACTCTTGTGTCAGTCTGCCTTGGAGGGACAGTGTAGTTCACAAGTCTGAAAACATGACAAATTAAAGCCATAATGTTGCTTGCATGACGGAGGATTTTCAAAACCGCACAGGGGATGACAAGATCATCTAAAAACAAAGATGCCCAACCAGAAGATTTTAGTAAGACAGCACAGCAAACACATTCTGAGAAAATCCTCAGTGTTAAGTAACTTTCAGGTTTATGTTGTCATTCTAATTCACTTATAAGCAGCGCTGGAAGGAAAAAACAAAATCAAATTCCTAAGCACTATCTTCCAATGTTTAGGTACATGCAAAACCTATGTAGGAATAGAGGAAAAGTCAACATTCTTAGCTGTTAATGTACAATTCATAGGGGTCTGGTCGATCAGATGCCTGCAATTTTTCTAGCTCAGTTAGAAAAATGTATGCAATATATGGTTGCATACATAATATGGTTACCTAGCTTTACATGGCAACTTACTTGAACAGCCCAATCCTATCTACCCCCCTCCCTGTCGACACAGCAGCACCAAAATGGTGACTGCTGTATCCTTGGGGGGGGGGGGAGAGATCAGGAGGCTTCAGCAGGAAAAGGGAAAACAAATCCCCTTACCCCTGCATAGACCTCCTGACCTACAATGGGTCTCCTCGGACCTGGACTAGTGATTTTGCTAGCGCAGGTCTGAGGAGAGAAAGGGGGCGCAGAAGCTGCTGCTGGAGGGGATAGGATCTGGTGCACACCTTTGGCACTGGATCCACCCTTTCCTGTAGCCTCCCCACCTCAGTCACGCCCCTTCACCACCCCATTTCTCCCCTCCTTGTCCTGTTTTCCCCCTTCCCACCCCCGCTGCTGCCTTACCTTCAAAAGTTCAAAAGAGTAGAGACATTTTCCAAACTGACAATGACAAATCATGTCTGTCAAAAATGGCTTTTTGCTATTTCCCATGACTACCTTTTGATGGTAATTCTTTTGACAATATTACAGTTTGAGAAGTACTGTAGCTGAATTGCTCCATTTTATTTTATTACAAAATAATTCATTTTCTATTTTCTATGTATAAAGAATATACTTACCCATTTGTACATATGCCAGTTGTATTGATGCTTGTGAAACTTCTAATCAAAGTCAATCAACGGGATACATTAGGCTGAGGGTGGGGGGGGGAAGGCTGATATGCAAAATTGGTTGAGGTACAAGTTTCTTCCGGAGAGAGTATGCAAGCTTTGGAATGTCACAAAGCTCTTCATCATGCAGAATAAGCTTTCTAGCATTTGGCAGTTCACTTTCACCCGTGCAGATTAACCTAATAAAAGATATTACTTCTCCCATTTTGTATTTCTCATTTTCTGACATCAGCACCTAAACAGCATCCTTGAAAAATCGTAATTCTCTTTGTGCATCTCTGCCTGGCTTGGAAAAGAATCCAACATGATTTATGGGCAATATGCAGATATTGCTTTGACAAGCGGTAATGATTAAAACTTTTTCCTCCCACACAGCAACAAAGGCTGATCTTACGAGTGTGTGTGCACGCATGTGTGTGTGTGCGCTCTTAAACCTAAATATTGGCTGCAATTCTGTGCCCAGTTACACACATGTAAGGATCCCCTAATCACAACAGTTTCTGAGAGGCCAAATTAAAAAAAATCATAAAGAATTCTTGGTAAAAATGTTGCACTGTCCTTTGTTCCAGCTGAAATCTTCACAGGAGGCTTCGGTTAGGCTGGCAACAAACAGCAGCTTCATTCATGGCTGACTTGCCTTACAGTGTATTCCATACAAATTTTAGAAACCTCAGCAAATTTAAGAGCAGTTCCTTAACAGTTCATGGCTAGGCTTATATGAAAATTTGCTGATAGCGCCCATCATGTCATGTGCAACACACCAGGTATAATAATTTAACTTATAAATAAATGATATTCACACAGCCTAAAGAACGCTTCATACCTCCAGTCTATAAAATCTTTTTGATTCAGAATTAAGCTCCTTTTGGGCACAGACTATGGATTGCTCTCTGTTTGTGTTGGCTGAGAGAGAGAGAGAGAGAGATAAAAGAATAATAATATTTAAAGAAAGTCACCAGATGGATATCTCCCAAATCCTTGGCTACATTACTTTTTCATATTAAGTGCCGGCTGACACTTGTTTTTGTATCTATTTAACAAACTTCAATTCTTTTTTTAATATTATGCCAAATCTCAAAGCATAATGCAGGGAGTTATCTCTCCTAGGCAAGGATGTCATCACATAATGCAGTTTTGCTTGGGTTCAGCAAGGAATCAACAAAAAGAAAACCAGCCATAAAATAAAATAACCTTATCTTTCTAATGGGGGTGGGGGTGGGGGTGGGGGAAGGAAGTGCTCTATATATCAGCTGATATTGTTTCAGTTTGGCATGCCATTCAAGACTTGTCATGTGAACTCTAACCAGACACTTCATTGCCTGTCAGTAAAATTGGAATAAATAACAGCCCGTCAGTAATGTATGAAAGCCTGGGTCAGCAATTCGTTTTATGACAAGGACTTTAATAGCCCAATCCTATTATTCCCCCACCGCTGATGTAGCGATGCCAAGATAGCTACCACTGCATCCTGAATTGGGGGTGCTGTTGTGGAGGTTTCTGGGGATAAGCCTCTGCGGCGCGAAGGGGACTACTTGGCCATGGGATTGGATCCAGGAAGGGGATCCAATTCAGCCGCAGCTGCCACCAAGCCCGCCCCTTTCCTGGACTCGATCTGCCCATCACTTGCCCCCATTGCTTCCCCGTTCTGCCCTCCTTCTGCCCCGTCACTGCTTCGCTCTGCCCTCCCTTGTCCCCTTGTCCCCATTAAGGTAATGGGAGGTGATCCCTCTTAAGGTAATGGGATGTGCTCAGATTCTGTGGCAAAATAACCTATATGGGATGCTGCATATTGACTTCTGGGCTCTTTAGTGTTTTCTTCCTCTGCCCTGTTAACAATGATTCTTCCCGTGTGATCAGGTTTCCCCAAGTTTCATAAATCTGTGTTGTTAGTACCTGCAGCTGCATTGCTCTCCTGGGATGACCATACAGACTCTAGACACAAGTCAACTTCTAGCTGTAGTAGAGCTTCATTTGGCCTGAAACTGTTCCCCTGGTAACAAGTTTAATATCCTATTTATTATCAAAATAATAACAGCAGCAACAAACAGTCTGAAGAGAAGATTCCAATATGTGGCAGAATGAGCTCCTTTGCTTGTTTTCACATGGAAACCTGTTGATTCAGATATTGCACCATTTATAACAGCTCTCGTGTAAAGTAACCATGTATATTTTAACCCTGCAAATAGGATGAAGAGAGAAACTGAGTAGCTCACAGGCAATACAGCATTAGAAGGGCCTTATACAAATCTACGATGCTGTCACATCTGGAATGTGACATGTGTAGTATGAATGGGCATGTGTAGTATTGTGTCATTGAATGTGTCATGTTGGAGAGGCAACTTGGATGGGGTGCCAAACTGAGAGCCCCCTACTCCAACCTGCTGCCAACAGAGTCCCTTCAGCATTTCAGTCCTCTTCCTGCCTGCTAAGAGTGTTGCTAGAGAGAGGGGGGAGGTGCTGCAGGTGCTGGCGTCTCCTTCCCCTCCCCTCTCTCTGCCTGGGGGGAAAAAGGTGCCATGGGTGTCGTCATTAGAGGAGGCGACAGTGGCACCTGCAGCATCTTTTCCCCAGAGAAATGAAGTGTCGCTCCACATGAAATAAGCTGCCAATCCTCACTCATTCTTAGCTGTCCCAAAAGAAAAGGATGGGGACTCCCTCCCCCTTCTTCCGGAGATTCCAACCAGATTCACAGAGCAAAAGATGAAGCAAAAGCTGGCTTTGCTCCTGTCTCTCCTATTTGCCACAAGCAAGTGGGAGGAGACGGCTGCCCTTAAAGGCCAAAAACAAGAAGACAACGAGCTCTGGTGGAGGAGGGCTCAGCCAGAAGACAATCTAGGGCACAGGTGGGGAACCTGTGGCCTTAAGGTGTGTAATTCATCTGTGGAACTCCTTGACACAGGATGTGGTGATGGCACCTGGCCTAGATGCCTTTAAAAGGGGTTTGGACAGATTCATGGAGGAAAAGACCATCACAGGTTACAAGCCATAAGCAACCTCCTGGTTTTAGAAGTAGGTTTTCTCTGTGCCAGGTGCAGGGGAGTGGCAGCAGGAAACAGGTTATCTTGTTGGCTGTGTGCTACCTGAGGCATCTGGTGTGATACAGGAAGCTGGACTAGATGGGCCTTTGGCCTGATCCAGCAGGGCTCTTCTTATGTTCTTATGGAATCCTGTATACATTTCTGGTTGCCACATCTCAGAAAGAATATTGTAGAATTGGAAAAGGTACAAAAGAGGGTGACCAAAAATGACCAGGGGGATGGAAAAAAAATTTCTAAAAAAGAAATGCTATCATGTTCAGGGTTTTTTAGTTTAGAAAAAAACGTGACTATTTTCTAAACTAAAAAACTCTGACTACTATAGCTTTCTTTGTTAAGAAGATGCTTTCTTAGGGGCACATACTAATTGCAGAGGAACAAGGGTGTCACTAGGGGGGCAGGAGGGCGGACCACATCGGGTGACATCCCAGGGAGGGGTGACACCAAAATGACATTCTATTCTATTAAATACCATTTGTTACTGGTGGTGCGAAAATGCACCAGTGGTAGAAGATGGGTTTTAATGGTTCTGACTGTGATTTAAGGAACGGGACCATACTTGTTGGCATGCAAAAGGTTCCAGATGCCTCCCCTGGTATCTCCAGTTATAAAGGATCTCAAGTAGCTGCAGTGGAAAGACCATAAGGCCATAAGAACATAAGAAGAGCCCTGCTGGATCAGGCCAAAGGCCCATCTAGTCCAGCTTCCTGTATCACACAGTGGCCCCACCAGATGCCTCAGGGAGCACAAGACAACAAGATAACCTGTTTTCTGCTGCCACTCCCCTGCACCTGGCACAGAGAAAACCTACTTCTAAAATCAGGAGGTTGCTTATGGCTTGTAACCTGTGATAGCAGTAGGTAAAGTTATTTCCCTTGTAGGTATTCTCTGCATGCCCTGTCATGTTTTGTAATCATGTTTCCTGGAAGTAGGAGCCTGCTGGCATAAGATTACTTAACAGATGCTGTAATCTGTTGTTGGATAAGGCAGGAGTGCAGGCGCTGGGATTGAGAAAGCTTTGTTTTTTTTTGCCAAGAGGCTTGATTTTGGGGGATTGCAGTAGGGCTTCCTTTTCTTCTGTCTGCTGGAGTCTACCTAGTCAGTGATCGGTTTGGTGGCTGCTTGATATTATTGCTCCCCATTGAATGCTGGGATCTCTTAGGTTGACAGGGTTTATGTCACTATTATTACCATTACATTCAGTGATATATGGGTAGGCTTACCAGCATTCCTGAATCGACGCTGGCTTCGGCCTAGAGCGGACCCGAGCCGCTCCCAAGGGTGCACCATGGCGGCCCAACAGGGTTCTGGCTTCTGTCGCGTCGTTGACCAGAAGTTCCGGAAGCCAGAAGCCCATTGGGCAGCCACGGTACACCCTTGGGAGTGGCTCATGTCCGCTCTAGGCCGAAGCCAGCGTCAATTAACACAGGTAAGCCTATATATGGGAATTATGATTTATGAGTAACATTAGTATGCAGAAGTTACTAAGGATTCTGATCAGGATTCTGGTATAGGAGGAGGTCCATGGGGGTGACACAATGAGATCTTGCCCCAGGTGTGGCAAACCCTAGTGACACCTCTGCAGAGCAATAATGGCAGAGGAAGGCAGCTGGTTTCATGCCCTGCTTCTGGGCTTCCCAGAGGCATCAAGTTGGCCACTCTGCTGGGATAGAGGATGCTAAACTTGCCAGTCTGATCTAGCAGGTTTTTCTTACCATGTGTCCACCCTCCAAAAAATGCCAATACCTTGTCTGGTCACCTTATATCTCTGCTGCACCCTTGTTATTGCTGCTGCTCTAATTCTCAACTTCTTTGTCCCCTGTTAGCTCCAGTCAGCCATTCCCCCCCACACACACTGCCCTGGGGACATCATGTTTTCAGGATTTTCTCCACAACGGTGGTATCATGCATTTTTGGCTTCTCGGGCCCTCACACCCTCATAATCTTCTCCATCTCAGCGCATGCTCTGCACTCTGCAGCCTTGAGTCAACCTGTGTCCTTCCAGCTGCAGATGCCATGCAGTGAGGGAGTTGTATAATAAATGCCACTACTGCGATCGGCAAGATACAGCATGGATTAGCTTGTTTTGTTTTGCATGCTGCTGCTGCGAGAACGGCTTTCTGAGTGTTCACACAGCAGCAAGCAGAAAGTGTCTGCAGTGCTCCACGTGCCTGAAGTCCACACAGATTGACTCACAACTACAACTGCCAAGTGTTGCCAAGTGCAGTTGTGAGAATGGGCCATTTAAATAAGAAAACAAAGCACAGAGTGTCTTTGCATGTTTACTTTGGGAGGAGGTTTCTTTGGTGGCGATGGCAGCATCTGAGTGAGAAGTGCTATTCATGTTAGAATACTCAGCTTTTGTATTCTTGGGGGTCATTCTAGTCTCCAGACAAGGATAGGAGGCCAGAAAATGTATTTTGCCTACAAAATGCAAAATCCTCTCCTGAGTAATGTTCCCTAATTAAACCTGACCCCACATCTAGCAATAAGGACTTCACAGTAGCAGACTTTGGACACTGCAAACTAAAGTAACAGACTTTAATTAGGGTTTTATTTTTAATCCTTAATTTTTTTTTACTGTTTTTACCTTTTTAATCTTTTAAAAGTTTTTTTTACTGCTTTTATTATTTTTATCATGGCTTTTTACCTGTTGCTTTTATATAACACAACAATTGTTGCTGGCCATGAAAATCTGAAATCCTTTTTGGACACAGCCTTTAATACAAATATACACATTTTCGTATTAGATACATTATGTACAAATGTATATAACATTTGATATAATGTTAAAGCACATGGAATATGGTAATCTGTTTCTTAAAAGTTGCAACTTTTTTTTTATTTTCCTTGGAGTAAAACTGCCAGCAAGCTTTTTCTCAGACCTTGATGGAAATTTGGTAGAACCGCCATGGATCAGATAAAATTGCCACCAGAGCAAGATGATCCAACCTGCAGCCCATGGTGGCTCCTGGTTTGACATCCCTAGCGTTTCCTTAAGTTCTATTGTCAGGTCAGTGAAATAAACGCCCACAAAATGGCTTTTTCTTGGTGCTGCAAACAGAATAGTTTAGGTAGAAAAGAGTGGATTGACTCGAGCAACTTATTAGACTTGTTCTTCAGCCAGAGAGATGATTTTATAAAATCAATAACAGTAAGGTAATTCAATCTGGCAATCTTATACTGCAGGGACCATATAAATGCTGAAACAACACCTAGTTTTAGGAATACAGCTTTTCTGTTTACTGGTGATGCATATATGTTACATATTAATGTTCAAGGTACAAGAACTGAGAGTGCATTTCTGTGTAAGATCCAGAGATCAAGCACATGGGTAATGTTAAGTTTGTAAAGTAATAAATGATTACATAAACTTACATGATTAGCGTCAATTTACATTTAAGGAAATGATGACATGACACCATGCAATCCTGTGTGGGATGACCGGGCAGGCAGGGAGGGCGGCCATTGGCCGCCCCCAGGCTTGGAGAGGACAGGGATATCGGCAGAGATCCACCATATCCAAGGCCCTCTCCAGGCTCAGAGCAGCCTTGCCCAAGTGGTGCAAATGTACGCGTGCTGTAGAGCTTGCGTACATTCGAGGAGGCCCATTGGGCCTCCCGCTGCTTACACTGGGGGAAGGGGACGATCGTCCCCGAATTGTTCCCGAATTGTTCTCCCGAATTGTTCTTTAGGCCGGGCGCCGTATCTTACACAGGATTGAGCTGCCTGTCGTTTTCCTTTGTCTATAAATACATCTGATTCGTGGACCATCAAAGAGCAAATACCAGATTTTCTACATGCACAATATATGTTGTGACCCAGTATTTACCTTCTTTTATTTACATGCATTTAAATCTACTTGGGTTTGGCATAATGATTTTTTCTTCTTAAACTGCTGGTCTTGAATGTACTTTCTGTACTCTGAAGAGTGTATTAAAAAAAATCTTTTATCCAGCTTACACACTAACACTGATAATAAAACAATTCTTATCTATGTCATTCCACTAGGAAAAAGCTCACCAGATGATGCACAAGGCCAAAGGAAAACTGCCTTGTTTTCTAGAGAAAATTCCAGAATAAAAATCAATAGCCCCAGTCCTGAAAATAGCTTCATCTGATAAACTCAAATTGCTATGGAGCAGATACACCTACTCTCTCCAGCAAAGCAGCACGTAACTGTAAAGGTCTACCCAATGAAATATAGATTTCAAGTTCACAAACTCTTACCAAGAAAATAAGAAACAGAGAGGTCCATCTATGCAACTCCAGGCAGAAAATGAATGTCGTCCTGACAGTTTTCCAATAGATCTGGCATTTCAGATCTTGCTCCTTCAATGAACATACACTACAGACATAGTTATTCCCATTCATCAATATCTAGTATTGTTTTATAAACAACAACAATACAGGTGGGCCCCCATATCCACTGATTCGCTATCCACGGTTTCAGTTATCCACGGATCGTGGGGACCCCCCCCCCAGGCTTTTACTTTTTTCCCAGTAAGCTTCATTTCTTCCTTAAAAGAAACAGGAGAAGTTATTACAGGCAAGTAGAACGAGACTAAGTACTAGAGAGGCTCTGCAAGGTTAACAGAAACCTTGCAGAGCCTCTCTAGGACTTAGTTTCGTTCTACTTGCCTGCAATGGAGGCTGCTTCTCTGTTTGTTTTAAGGAAGAAACAAAGCTTGCTGAAAGAAAAATAAGAGCTGGGGGGGGCAAGCATGCCTGCCTGCAGGGGAGGCAGGGTGGGGGAGCCCTCAGGAAACCATGGAGGGGGTGTTCGCTCTTATCCACGGTTTCAAGTATCCACGGAGGGGCCTGGAACATATCCCCAGCGGATATGGGGGCCCACCTGTACTTATTATATAAGCGTTATGTAATAATAATTTATTTTTATTCCGTTAGCCTTTGTTTTGCCCTTACAAGACTGCCTTCAGCAACCTGCAGGAAACATGGGGCTCCTCCTTTACTTCCTGTTGAAAGGTCTCATGCCCTTTTACCAAATCCTAGAAACTGACTCTTTCCACCTCATTAATGATATAGGCATTTCAAATATATAAACCTATTTGCTTCAAAAAAAGTTGTTGGCTGTTAATAGGAGTCATCCAAATGGCCATCACTATCATCGGTGAGGCACGCATGGAAGAAGGTATTATAAAGACCTGTGGAAACTGCAGTGCATCTCACCTCCTGTGAAATCCAAGTTAATGTAGGCCAAATCACTCATGCTCAGACATTGTGTTCAGGGTGCGCCCTCAATGACGTTCAGTGCTTTCATGTTCAGTGTTAGCCATTCATTTTTAGAGGAGTGACTAAAGGGGGTGGGTGCACTCAGGGGAGTGACATTAAGCAAAGTGTGAGCTAAACCTGTTCTCCAAACCTGGCGTATGAGTTAAACCTGGAGTGTGAGCTAAACCTGTTCTCCAAACATTAAGAAACAAGCCTGTGCCTATGTGCGTATTCCCATTGTAGGCTCCGTTCCTTGGTCATACTAGAGTGTTACAGAGTGGGACAAAATATTGGGGAATGGCTGACACAGAGAGAAGGAGCCCGCCCTGTAGCCGGAAAGAGTGGCGCACAAAGCATAGCCGCTCTGGAAAGCTGTGGAAGTCACGTCATGTCACGTGACACGTCACTTCCAGGGGTGCCGCAACAAGCTCCCACGCTCTGGGCACCGCGGGAGCTTGTTACGCCCCATCCGACCATTAGATCTAGCTAAATTGTGTCTCCTCCTATGATTTAAATCTCTCACCCCTTCCACTGACATGGCACAGTGGTTCATAGATGAAAGGGGGTTCTAATTTTTAGTTAGTCCTATGCTCTATTGCATAGGAGCATTTCCTATTACTACGCTGATAGCACAACCACTGCATGTCTACTCTGAAGTAAATCCCTGTTGTGTTCAGTAGAGCTTACTCCCAGGAAAGTATGTATAGAATTGCAGTCTTAAAGAATGATATGACCATTTGAAATTGCAAAGAAGAAACATTGACATGAGCTGGTCCTGGGCTGATAAAATCTAATTTTCCACAGTCTTAGGGGACTGTGACAACAAGGAGACAACACTGCACCACAAAAGTGCTGAACGTGAAACGTAAGGTCTTAAAGGTAGATCACTCCCTTTCCATTGTCTGGAAAGTCCAAATGCACGCACACATCAATTCACATTAGTTAAAAGCATTAAGGTCCATAAGAGCTAGTGGAAAAAAAAGCTGCAGAGAGCCTCCATGGCTTGAATAATTTATTCCCAGACCTATAAAAATACTATCAGAGGATGGAGTTAGGAAAAAAGAAGTATAATTTTAGGATAATTATAGCACATCAGAAGAACACTTGGATCTAAGGAAGATATATTAGCAATAAAGATAAAGCATAATGGAACAGACTTATTTCTAGACTAGAGGGATATATAAGGGGCTGCCTTAGTGCTGCCAAGGTAGAAGTTGCATGTGTCTAACAGTCCCCCAAGAGGTGTGTTCTTTTAAAATGAAAAAAAAAATCCAGAATGAGCTGTGTCTGCCTGAATGGAGGAATAGCAGGGGGAGGGGCTGATTAATCATTTCCCTTCCAGCATCCCCCCCCCAACTGTTTCTCCCATGGGGCATTTCTACACAACTGATGAGGTTTAGTAAAAGCTGTGACTGGCTCTGCTGTGCCTCTAGATTCATGATAGTTCACAAACAGCCAATTAGCTCCTGACTCTTCTTCCACATCTGTCACTGCCAGCGTGATAATAAATTCAGCAGCATTAAACAGAAGGTGAGAAGGAGATAGATAAACAAGGTGCACCACAGGGAAATAAGTAGCAGACTTTGGTAGTCAATGTCATGAATGTGGTGAGGGGGTTGCGATGAGGGCGGCCAGGCCAGGAGGAAGGCTGGACAAAATGTAAGGCATATTGGGACATGAACTGGTAAGACAATTACCTGACTGAAACAATTGGTCTATGTGCCAGTCACTCTGATTGACGATCACAATGTATATACTACATTAAATGGGCAAGTGTGTGCATCTTCTCAACCCTTTTCCTTGGGAGATTATAGCTAAGGATGAAATATTGGACCTCTTGTCTGCTAAGCCCATGCTGTTCCACTATAACTCCATGTTAAGTCCTCCAGTACTGGGCTATATGGATCCCTTCCATCAGGGCCACTCAGAGGTTAGCTAGACTCTCAGGAAGACTTTTAACAGGAGCCCTTCATAGTCTGCATTTAATTACTTTTTTCATTTTTTTTAAGTGTTCAAGTCTTTAAAGATACATTTAGATTTAGAGTCTAGGGGGTGTCGCAAATGTGTCATAAAACACGTTTGCGGGACCCTGGGAGTAAGTGCCACCGGCAAAGCGACCAGTGCCACTCCCCCTGTCCCAGATCCCAAGGAGCACCCACTGGGGAAGTTGAGTTCCCCACCGGGTGGTAGAGGGATGAGGGGAGGATGGAACAGGTCATTCCGGGAGGGGGGGAATTGGTTGGCAGGGCCCGGCGGGAAGCGAGAGGCATCAGTGGCAGCAGTTCCACCAAGTTCCTATCCCCCTTTTCATTATACCGCCCTCTCGAATGTCTGCCAGCAAAATAGCTGGCAGACATTCAAGTAGACCCATTAAGGTGGCTGGGGTTCTCCTCGGGGTAAGGGAACGAACTACCATGATGAGGAGTCCTCCAAGTGCGCCAGTGCTGGGTCCTATCTGGCTAGGATGTGGCGCGGGCTCTACGTCCATGCTGCAGTCTCGCTAGACAGATTGGGCTGCCCGTTGTATAACTGAAAGGAAAAAAAATCATTTTGGAATGATTTAATAACGAACACATCTCTGAAATCAATTTGTCAAGCTAAATTAGTCGGGTAGCCCAATCCTATCTAACGTTTCCCGCACAAATGCAGCAGCACTAGTGGACCATGTGGACCTGTGTTAGCAATTTTGCTGAGTAGACCCCTCTGAGCCGCGGAGGCATATCCCTGGGTAAGTGAACAAAAGTCCTCCTGGACTGCCTCCCCCGCAGGTTGCAGCGCAAGTCGTTTTGGCATGGCTGCATCCACCGGGGGGGGGAGGGGGAGGAATGCATAGGATTGGGCTGTTAAACAGTTAATAAAACCATCAAAAGCAGCAATATAAGCAGCAGAAACCAATAGAGCAGCAATAAAATAGCAAAAGGCAGTAATAAGCAGTAAAACAATAAAAGGCAATAGAAGCAGCAATAAAAGGAACTCATAAAAGATGACATTAATAGAAGGTGGAAATAAGCAGTAATAAAAACAGCAAAACACCCAATCATAATACACCCACACAATTACAACCCAAATGCCAACAGAAACAAGGAAGTTTTCACTCTGCTGTGGAACACCTCAAGGGAGGAGACAGTTCTTAAATCACAAGGGAGTTCCACAACTGTGGGGCCACCACAGATAAGGCCCTACTCATTGCTGCTGCCCATTTACGTCCGAAGGGGGTGGCACACGCAGAGGGGCCCTCTCTGAAGAACTCAGGGGGCAAGCCAGCAAATATGAGAAGTGGTCCCCCAAATATCCTGGTTCTACGCTGTAAAGGACTTAAAGGTCATAACCACCACCTTGAATTGGGCCCAAAAATGAACTGGCAGTCAGTGCAGCAGCTAGAACAGTGGTCTGGTTAGAATCAAACTGTCAAGTCCCTAAAACCACATGGTCTGTTGCTGCTTTCTTCACTAATTTCAGTTTCCAGACTGTCTTCAGGGGCAGCCCCACATAGAGTGCATCAGACTACAGTAATATAAATGAGACGTCACCAATGCATGGACCATTGTGACCAGGTCCAACCAACTCTGCTATGGCCACAGCTGGACCACCTGCCCTGGCCACAGCCAATATCCAGGAGCAGCACTGCATTCAGGAGGACTCTCAAGCTATGCACCTGTTCCTGCAGAAGGAGTGCAGCCCCATTCAGAACAGGTTGATAGTCTAGCACATGCATCATGGATTTCTGAACCAAGAGGACTTCTGTTTTGTCTGGATTGCATTTCAGCTTGTTAACCCACATCTAGTTCTCAACCACCTCCAGGAAGCACTCCAAGGCTTCAACAGGTCCCCCACGATTACATGGAAAGGAGAAATAGAGTTGGATGTCATCAGCATCTTCATCAAAAACAAGTCCACACCCACCTTCCACATTATGGCCAATAAGGGAAGTTACAGTGATGATTGACATGTAAAGGAAGCAGTGATATCCTTCACTGTTTCTATAGCCATTTGATCATTACTGAGTTGAGGGCCAATCCCACCTGCTCTCTGTCTGATGTTCTAGCGCCTCTTCTGCTGGCACTGACTGCCATAAAGCAGTCAGCACCATCATAAAAGGCACCCCAGCAGCATAGTGGCATGCTGAGCAGCCCCCCCCCCCCCGTGGCCATTCCTCCGCATTCGCTCCATGAGTAGCCGGCGAAGTTGGGCCCAACGCCTTGGGAGAAGAGCTCGGACGTCCGTCAATGAGCTCAAGAAGGCGCCAACTCAACGTGCCTGGGCAGCGTAACGCTCCCGGGCACGCAGTCGGCCCCTCCCACCAAAACCTTCCCGGATGAGACTGGGATAGCAAGCCTCCGCCTGTTGCTGCCGGCCGGGGCCAAGTAACAGCAGGCGACGCGGCAAGGCGTGTCACCCCCTTTATTTTAGCAAAAACCAATCTGCTTGTTGGGGTGTGCATAAAGTGAGTGCTGTACTCATTTTACTTTTATATAAGAAGACGTTCCTAGAAGTTTACAGAAAAGCATTATTAAAAGATGTTCTTCCAATAAAAAACCCTTTTTTGTTAACAACAACGACGACGTAGACGACGACAACAACAACAACAAAATAATAATAATAATAATAAGTTGCTTCAGAGGCAAATTAATGTGCTTTATTTACATAATTAGCAAAATGTGCATAAAATGCAAATTAAGGTGCCCAGATTTAGGGAACTGGAATATGACAACTTCGTTGATGTGTGTTTGTGTTTGTTTGTTTGTGTGTGTGTGTGTGTGTGTGTGTGTGTGTGTGTGTGTGTGTGTGTGTGTGTTGACTGACATCACCTTGGCATTCTCAATGTCTTTGTGTGATGATTGGTGCCTTTCATGCATCAGTAACAGGAATAGCAAATGACATTGCGATAGATGTATGACAATGAAGTTATCAGAGATGCTGTGGGAGTGCTTGTCAGCATTGCTATGTTACATTTTGCTTCTAATGTTAGTAACATTATGTTACTGTTGTGTTGTTAACTTTCTTGCTGCTGGGATTGCCTAGGATGTTAACGTCAGCATTGGCCTTGGAGCAGTGGCTGCCCGACATAGCGGGAAAATAAGATAACCCTCCCTGACAGGAAATAGTGACTTCTGTTTATAGTGACAATATTGTAATGAAAATGGGGGCTGAATATAGTAATTCTCCTTTTTCATTCCTTGTGCCAATTTGTGAGATGGGCATTATCATGGCACTTTCAAAAATCCTCTGCATTTTGAGAAGTGAGTGAAATGACACTCATGTTTGGTATCATTTTTTATAACTGAGAAATTGAGAACTGCCAAGCAGAAAAAAATGCTGTGTAAACGTGATGGCACTAGTAGTACATCTCCCCGTTATATTTAGGTGCTTTTTGTTCTGAATGATCCAGGAGCTCCTTGCAGACTAAATATACGGAAAACTTCACTTGCTACTGTGAAAGGCAGCATCTGTTCCTTGGCACATAGTGACGCTGCACAACAAATTAGCATGGAGAGTGAAGAATATGGGATCATATAATTGGATCACATAATTGTAACTGTGGGGGATTTTATAGAAACATAATCTGTACCAGAAAAGCAAGCTGACATCCAACCTCTTAGAAAAGAATTGCGGAACTTGTTAACAGCCATATGTAATCAAGATCTCTGTCTTGGAACATCTGTTGACTTCTATAAATCAAAATAATAAATATGAAATTGCTTCTCTTATGTATGTATCTGACAAATATTGTTGTTGCTTCATCCTCAGTTAGAGTTAACCTCCGGGCTAACTTGATGACAATGGAGTTTAATGAAGGAGTAGAGAACATGCTTTGTATGTACAAGATTCTCAGTTCTGGCATCTCTAGTTGAAATCATCTCAGACAGTAGGTTAGGAAAGGGCCTCAAGAGACCCTGGAAAACAGTCTGACACTATAGAGAGATTGAATGATGTGGACCAGTGGTCTGTCTCAAAATAAGGCCTGGACTAGAAGTTACATAGCAAATGCAGACAGGAAATTAAATGGAACCAGAACCCAAACTGAAAAACTGGCTCAGAAAACTTCAGTGAACCAAAACTGAACCCAAACCGAAAATCTCATAGTTGCCCTGAACTGGACCGAACCCCTAAAGCAGTGGTTCCCAAACTTACCCCAGTCCCTGGTCCTAGAGACCTCAGCATGCCAGTACTTCTTTCACTGTGTCCTGTTGTGACGGCGCCTGGGAGAGCTGGGAAGAAGATTTTTCAGAAGACTTCCGTGGTGCCCCTGTGAGTTTGCCGTAGCGCCCTGGGGGGCCCTGTGGCGCACAGTGTGGGAACCACCTGCTCTAACGACAAAAAGTGGCCACTGGTGCCATACAAGAGGTTCAAGAAGTAGGCACTCAACTTGCAATTGTATCATTAAAGTTTTTTGCCTGATTCTATGCATTTTGTTTGCAAACACATTTAAAAACTAGTTCTAAAATATATTTTTTCTCAAATTAGATAGTTATTGTTCATTTTATAGAATTCCATGGAAAGTCAAAGAGTTTGATATGATTCTGCATAAAATGTATCTGAGGCTGCAATCTTATCCACATTTATCTGGGAATAAGCCCCATTGACTATAATGGGACATACTTCTGAGTAGACTTGCATAGGATTGCACTGTAGGTCAGTTCAAAATGTCTGAACTGGTTATTGCAGTAGTGTAGTTGGTGTTTTTCCAAGGGGGCCCTGGGCGGAATGACGCATCTTCGCCCTGCCCCTGCCCCCGGAATAGAGCGACTCGAAGCCAAAAGGTCCCGTTCCATTCCGGTGGCAGGGGCGGGGCGAAGACGCATTGTCCCACCCAGGGCCCCCTTGGAAAAACGCCAGCTCTGCTACTAGGTTATTGAATGACTTTTAAATATTAGAGTGCCTGAATTAGAATTGAAGAGGAGAGTTAAAAAGTACCAATGAACCTGAACCAGAACTGACTCAGAATTTGTATTGGTTTGACTCTCTGGATGCAGGTAACAGTCACCCAACATTTTTTTGATAGTAAAAGCAGCCTCAAGGACTACAAGTTTGAGACAACAATTTCAGCTGTTTCAGACGGTCTCATGGATCACTCACACACACACACACACACACGGATACAGTGGCAGACAAACAGTGCAAAGGATGCCTGCCTTGCCTCCACACTGCAAAGAGCAGTGGAATGACTCAGAAGGACTGCATTATGTCAAATACCATGCTCAGAAGTACAGATTTTTGGAAACCTTTTCCACCAGGAAATAACCTGCTGATTCTTATTGATGATTATTTCTATTACCTGAAGTGGAGAAATCCACATCTGCTGAAACAGATCATAAATAGGAGTGTAAATACACACACACACACACACACACACACACACACACACACACACACAGAGAGAGAGAGAGAGAGAGAGAGAGAGAGAGAGAGAGAGAGAGAGAGAGAGCACCACGCTGCCACTCTTTTTCGCAAATGGGTTTGGTGTTATGTCTGGTGGTGCTTGTTTACATTTCTGCAATTTTCCCAGAGTTGCACTTTTCCAATCCAATTCACTTTTCCTCATTTCTGTGGTTTCAAATACCCTTTCAAGCTTTCGATCGCACAGCTATTGTTTGTGCTAACTCTATTTTCCTCCATATTGATGAGTGTCATCAACATTTCAAATGAGTTTCACCGCCTGCCCCTCTTATTGTCCAATATTAAATTTCATAAAATTGTATTTTCCTCTTCACATAAGAATGACAATAAGGTCTGATATTGCCACTTCACTTGGGAATATTAGATTTCTCTAAATATATAAAAAAAATAGAAATAATTGGGAGGCAGGAAGGTGTTTTCTTCTTAAGCTGTAAAGAATGTCTGCTAAAAAAAACCCTGTAACTTATTTCAATATTCTCAAAAGCACGTTATTCCACAGTCAGCTTGGTGCATCAATATTATATAATTGGGAGAGGTGCATTTATGAGGAACTCTAAGAATATGCTTTTTTATATGCATGTCGCTGAAAAGAGAAGGTCTATTGTCTGATGAGACAGCTTCAGCGTCAGCAGCAAATGTATTGGTTAGATCTTTTTGCCTAAAACATTGACTTATATAAGGGATAGTTATTGCACTTATGGCTGTCTACACACTGATTGCAGCAGGCTGAATCATGGGCAAATCATGGGGCTGGGTGGGGCCAAATTCAGCCAACCACTATCTTCACAGTAAAAACTGCATCCAAAATCAACATGCACATGCATATGAACTCGTTATATAAACTATCCAGAGACTTGAGGATCTCTGGCTGCCGGCGTTGGTGCCAGTGCAATGGCGCAGGTGTACATCAAGAGTTCCTGGCCTGCCCCGGCTATAGATGATATTTGCCAGCACTGTTGGAGAGGGATGGTAGGGGAGTGGTGGAGGTAGGCTGGCTGGCTCAGGTTGCTGGGTTTAAAAGAATCTGAATGGAAATCAGGACTAGATGACGCGTGAGAAAAATGTGATTTTTTTCTTTATTTGTTTTGTGGGCAGAGCAGAGGGGGAAATGATGTGCAGGGAATTTGGAGGGGAATATATTTTTTAACAGTGGGAAACGTGGGGAAAATGAATAAGACAAGATTTGATAGGAAAATTAATTCTGTGGGAATAAATTTAAGTGGATCTGCTTGGGAGAAATCTGGGAGATATCTGGGAAATCTGGGAAATCTGGGCAGGAGGTGTGGCCTGGATGTTGAGCCAGTGCCTTGCCTGAAGAAGCTAAGTAGGGTCAACCTTGGTTCTCGCTTGGATGGGAGACGGCAGCTGCTGATGAACCTGGTGAAGATACTGAGAAGGCTCCATGAGAGAGTGGAATGCGGAGGAGTCAGTTAGAGACAGAGCATCTTGACAACCATTCGAGGGTGAACTGTGGTGAACTGCGAAGCTTGGAAGTGCAGAGCACAAGCCAGAAGGAGGGCTTCACTCAGAAGGGAAATATCTCGAGTATGGAAGGTTCTATATATGAATGGAACAATATTGTAAAGACTCTTTACAATATTGTTCCATTCATATATAGAAAGGCCCTTATTGGGTCTAGGATAGCCTGCCTGTGTAAACCGCCTTGAATAAATCTGATGAGAAATCTGATGATGAGAAAGGCAGTATATAAATACAGAAAATAAATAAATAATAAAATAAATAAATTAATTGAAGGGGAAATTATTGGGGTCATTGATATTTGGGATTCAAATCCCATTTCTTACTTGCACTGTGGTCTGGGGCAAGTCACTTGTCTTTCAGCCTCAGTATGTTTTGTAAA
Source organism: Plestiodon gilberti rubricaudatus (assembly GCA_026170595.1). Lineage (NCBI taxonomy): Eukaryota > Metazoa > Chordata > Lepidosauria > Squamata > Scincidae > Plestiodon > Plestiodon gilberti. Next base: position 119,056,046 of record JANXHW010000001.1, on the reverse strand, counting down.
ATGAATGTCACGGTAGCAAATGTGGGGCCAACAGAGCAGCCTGGTTTCAAGGCTAAAGGTCCACCCCTACCTTGTCCTCAGTTTGTGGCCTTGAACAAGTCACTTGTCTCTACCTAGTCCAGAACTCTGTTTCCAACCAAATGCTTCTGACAACACAATCCTGTGTAACCTTGCACCAGTGTAACAGTAGATGCACCGGTGAAAATGCACTTATGCCAGTGTAATTGAACTTACAGGATTGCGCTGTGAGAAACATATAAGAACAGCATGAGGGCAACAGCATTCCCACAGTGCTATTATTCTCTGTATGGGCCGAGGCATAGTCTCTATTTTGTTTAATCTACTGCAGGCGTGTAATTTGTGACCCACCAGCCACCATGACCCACAAAGGAATTGATAGACTTCTGTTTTTTGCTGCTTTCCTGGAACTGCCAAAATAGGCAACTATACGTGACAATCCACAACACAAGGCTGCTGGTGGGCTACATTTGGTTGTTGGATCGTAAACTGTGCAGACCTGTTCTAACGACTGTTTCACTAAAATTAATTATTTGCTGCACACATACACCTCTGGTATTATTTTGCATCTATGTGCCTGCCATATTCCACGTTGTCCTTAACAATCCATTAAGGATGCTGTGTATGAAACTTCCAAACCCTGAACAAGTGGACTGGATGGTCTTCAGGTACTTTCTAAATCTTCAGTTCTAGGATTGATTTGTTGTGTTAAAATACTGTTGCTGTTTCCTGATGCAGCTCCTTATAGACATCTGCAGAGGTGTTGTTACCGTAACACAGCTGCAATACCAGGAGGCCCTGAGGCACAATGGTAAACAAGTAACATAATGTTCTGAAAAACAGCATCCTAATCTGTTATTGAAGCAACCAAACTCCTGCATACCCGGAGAATCACCATAATACTTTGAATGAGGAGTACATAACTTTGAATGAGGAGCGTACAGAAACAGTGCTACAGCTAGTCCCAAGCCTATGATTTGGACATTCTGAACAGGCTTGTTACCGCTAAGATCTGGGAGATCTGTAAACAGGAAGGTGTAGTCCTTTGAATCTGCCAAAAGCTCACAAATGTTGCCTACAGTGCTTTTATCCCGGAGTTGTGATTTCTACTGAGAAACAAGGGTAATATTGTTTGGAGATTTGCTGCAAAGAAATTTGTTTTATGATAGAATAGAGAGTATGTCTTGAACTTTCCACCAATCAAATGCTGGACGAAAAAGCAAAACAGTGTATAAGTTTAGAATTTAAGCGGAAATGGGAGCAGAGAGCTACAAGCAGCCAAAAGAAATCCAAGGAAGAAGAATGCAAACAGGAAAACCTAATGCACAAATTCCAAAGCAAGAACCAACTGCAAATAACTTAGGTGCAATCTCTCTCTCTCTCTGTGTGTGTGTGTGTGTGTGTGTGTGTGTGTGTGTGTGTGTAGACTGCTTTGAGAAAGGCATCATATATCAATGACAATGAGGGAGAAAAGAAAGCAACCATTCTGCTTGGTTAGAATTCAGCTGAAATATAATTCATTAGCTTTGGACCATGCATGCCACATGTCACTGTCGACCAATTCACTGATGTTAGTCAGATGTAAGTCCCCCAGGTTCAGTGGGGCTTACTCCCAAGTAAGTGTGCATAGGCTTGCAGCCATAATACGGATGGGTTCAGATCTATTAGTAAATGAGCCCAAGAAGAGGAGTTGGGTTTATTATGTGGATTGCTGTCTGTGCTCACTTATTTATTTATCACATTTGTATCCTGCCCTGCCTCCAAGGAACTTACAACAGTGTCAATAGATCTTCTGCTATTTTGTCCTCACAACAACCCTGTGAGGTGGGATATGACAGTGGATCACACGTAGATTACGGTATGTTTAATTGTTGTTCAATAATGTAGGTACCCCTTGACTGGGGACATCAGGGTACCAGTAAGAGTAGAGCCCTTGAGCTTTCTTACCTCTTCTCTAGACTAGTGCATAGCAGAGGCTATGCTGAACATGTGAAGCTTAAGAACGTAAGAACATAAGAAGAGCCCTGCTGGATCAGGCCAAAAGCCCATCTAGTCCAGCTTCCTGTATCACACAGTGGCCCCACGAGATGCCTCAGGGAGCAAAAGACAACAAGATAACCTGTTTCCCGTTGACACTCCCTTGCACCTGGCACAGAGAAAACCCACTTCTAAAACCAGGAGGTTGCTTATGGCTTGTAACCTGTGATGGTCTTTTCCTCCATGAATCTGTCCAAACCCCTTTTAAAGGCATCTAGACCAGGTGCCATCACCACATCCTGTGGCAAGGAGTTCCACAGATGAATTACACGCTGGGTAAAGAAATATTTTCTTTTGTCTGTTCTAACTCTCCCTCCACTCAATTTTAGTGCATGTCCCCTGGTTCTGGTGTTGTGCGAGAGGGAGAAGAATTTCTCTCTATCCACTCTCTCCATCCCATGCATAATTTTATACGTCTCAATCATGTCCCCCCTCAGGTGCCTTTTTTCCAGACTGAAAAGCCCCAGACGCTGTAGCCTTTCCTCATAAGGGAGGTGCTCCAGCCCACGAATCATTCTGGTCGCTCTTTTCTGCACCTTTTCCAATTCAACTATATCCTTTTTGAGGTGTGGTGACCAGAACTGGACACAATACTCCAGATGTGGCCTTACCATCGATTTGTACAAAGGCATAATGATATTGGCCATTTTATTCTCAATCCCTTTTTTAATGATCCCGAGCATGGAATTGGCCTTCTTCACAGCTGCCGCACACTGGGTCGACACTTTCATCGACCTGTCCACCAGCACCCCAAGATCTCTCTCTTGATCCATCACAGACAACTCAGAACCCATTAGCGTATATGTGAAATGTTGGTTTCTTGCCCCAATGTGCATCACTTTGCACTTACTTACATTGAAGCGCATCTGCCATTTTGCTGCCCATTCTCCCAGTTTGGAGAGATCCTTTTGGAGCTCTTCACAATCCCTGCTGGTCTTCACCACCCGGAAAAGTTTAGTGTCATCTGCAAACTTGGCCACCTCACTGCCTATCCCCAACTCCAGGTCATTTATGAATAAGTTGAAAAGCACCGGTCCCAAGACCGATCCTTGGGGCACACCGCTTTTCACCTCTCGCCATTGTGAAAATTGCCCATTGACTCCCACTCGCTGTTTCCTGGTCTTCAACCAGTTCCTAATCCACAAGAGGACCTGCCCTCTTATTCCCTGACTGTGGAGTTTTCTCAGGAGCCTTTCATGAGGGACCGTGTCAAACGCCTTCTGAAAATCCAGATATATAATATCCACGGGTTCGCTCGCATCCACATACCTGTTGACCTTTTCAAAAAATTCTAACAGGTTTATGAGGCAAGACTTCCCTTTGCAGAAGCCATGCTGACTCTCCCTCAACAAATACCTGATTGTAGAGAAAATACTCACATTTCTGGTCCTTTGTGAATATCATTTGTAAAACATCACAAATTAAATGACTGGGGGAGGAGGTTCCTACTATTGAGTCAGCACCTTGCTCCAGCTAGCTCAGTATTATCTATGCTGACTGGAAGCCACACGCCAAGGTGTCAAGAGATTTTCCCAGTTGTGCCTGGAGTTACCAGGGATTGAACCTTGGCTCTTCTACATGCAAAGCAGGTTGCTCTATCACTGAGCTACAGCTCTTCCCTAAAGTTGCAGTATAAGAACATAAGAAGAGCCCTGCTGGATCAGGCCAAAGGCCCACCTAGTCCAGCTTCCTGTATCTCACAGTGGCCCCACCAGATGCCTCAGAGAGCACACAAAAGAACAAGATACAAAGGAATCTTGTTCCATAGTAAAATGTACCTATGTAGACAAACATCAGCAATATGATAGACAGACAGACATGCAAAATGTTTCACAGTTGCTGAAGGTCATGACCTGAGCATATGGCAGATATAGTCACCCAACCTCCAGGTACTCATTCGAACCAGGTTGACCAAATATTAGTTAACCCAGTAAATGCCCAGGAAACGTTTTAATCCAAATACTGTTTCACATGTGTTCAGCGATTACAATTACCTGCTTTGGCAACCCTCCTCCCCCAGTCATTTAATTTGTGATGTTTTACAAATGATATTCACAAAGGACCAGAAATGTGAGTATTTTCTCTACAATCAGGTATTTGCATTTTAATTGAATCTTTGTCTGAGAGAGCCACCCTGTTTAGTTGATCAAAGGAGAAGTGGGAAAGCTAATTTCACAGCTCTTGGGAGGGAAAAGTCCATTATCTCCTTGAATAGTTATTAATTTCCTTTACACTTGGATTTATTAAAAAAAAAGAAGAAGTAGAAAGGAGTCAGTAGGGTAGATTCTTAGTTGCTCAGTTGAAAAGCTTCTCTGTCTTCAAAAAGCTATGTGCTAGTGTGCCCCAGCTGAGAATCTGGCCCAACCCTTGGAAATATGCCTTTTTAATAAATAAAATAAAATAAAAAAAAGGTCAGTACTGTATGAGTTTTGATGTATTGTCTTCCACATCCACACCTAACAAGATGAAAGGGGACACTCACTGTCAGCGCAATCCTATCCAATTTACACCACTGGTGTAACCAGCGGGGGAGGGCAGGGCGGGAGGCTTTGGAGGGGGTGGGAGATTTAAATCCCCTTTGAATCCCACTTTGGAGGGGATTTGAATCCCCTTTCCATTCTGGGGCCTCCCGTTCTCGCTGCACCGCTGGTTACATCGGTGGTGTAAGTTGAATAGGATTGTGCTGTGTGTGTTCTTGAGAGCCATAACATGTCATACTCCATCCCTGGAAGCAGGAAATAACCTCTCCAATCCATGATGGTCAGAATATTATGATGTGATAACATTTATATTGTCACCAATGGCAAAATCATTGCTCATTGAAGTCAGGAGGAGGGAAACACTTCAGCATCCTGATTCAGAAACCTCTTGCAGGCTCTGGAAGTGTAGAATACAATAGGATAAGGCTAACTGGCTGCACCAGGATAGGACTGGGCTGTAAATTTCCTATAATCTAGCATTCATTCCAAGAATCCCAATATATACTGTTCTAGATGGCCCATCAAAAACTGGCTATTCAGTCCACTGGTGGACGGCAATCTACCTTATTTTATTTTATTTTTTTCACATTTTTATACCGCCCTTCCTCCAAGGAGCTCAGAGTGGTGTACATATTTCCTCCCCTCCTTTTTTTGTCCTCACAACAACCCTGTGAGGTAGGTGGGGCTGAGAGATAGCGACTGGCCCAAGGTCACTCAGGAAGCTTCGTGACTGAGCGGGGATTTGAACCTGGATTTTCCAGGTCTAAGTCCGACTCCCAAACCACTACACCATCCTGGCTTATGTTAGCTGTACTGTCAAAGTAAGGGCTAGTTCATATATGTATGCCTATTACAGTACTTGTACAACATCAGTTGCTGTTCTGCATGTATAAATAAAACAGACAGAGAACTTTCACATAGCAAGTGATTACAGAGATGTGCGAGCCAGACCTAAGTGTTGTTCACTTATATCACATTTGTCACAAGGAGTTATCACATCAGCATTATGGGGTAGGCTGGAGTGAGAGCGAGAGACAGAGAGAGTGCATTATGGATGAGGAGAAGTTTGAAGAATCCATGTCTCAATGATCTTCTTCACTGCACTGTCTCTCCACATACATTAACAGTGAGAAAGCCATAAGCTAAGCTGAAGCTGCTCAACTTTAATGTATAAGTGTTTTAAAACATATTTTTTAAAGAACACCACAAAAACTGGGTCACATTAATGCATCTATTAGCTGAGTATCGCCCTTGCCCACTAAAAGGGAGTATGATCTATTAAGCTGTACATTTGATATGATCAAAAGGAATAAAACCAGAACCAGTTTCAAAAAAAGGAGAAGCTACTAAAATCAGCTGTTATTTTGAGGTGAATGCTAACCAGTATAATCTTCCTGTCAGCTTGAAGATCTTGAATCTAGATATGCCACCTATAAAATATATTATTATACTTCAGCTCTCAATTAAAGTCTTTTTTATGAGGCAGGCTAAAATGAGCTGTCTTGTCTGATACTGTACAGTAATTACAGCAACATCATCAAATATCCATGCCTTGTGTTTAAAATAGCTCTCATATCTAAATAAAGCACCAAGATTTTGTGGGCAAAATTTTTAATAAGTTAGATATCCAAGGTTCCACTCAACCTAGTTGATGTACTTTCCATAATAATCAAGAGCATACACTTCAAAAAGGTAAACAACATTTTAACTTGTTAAATTTGGATATATTCTCAGGACTACTTCAGTGTACGATGCAGGAGAGAATCTTTGGGATCAAACCTGTGATGAGCTCGGTGTGTAGAAGTCACATTCTGGCACCCCACAACAATCTCATCTTTAGAGAAGCAAGCCAAAAACTGAATCTTGAAGACTGTCAACAGTGCACACTGCTGTGGACCAATGTGGGTTGATTAAAGATGATCATTTTGCAAAATATTTTACCTCACATTTGCCCAGCGCTGGCTTCAAGATTCAGGTCTTGAGGGACCCTTGAGTAGGAGGAACTCAGTGATGCCTCCATCCTGGAGCAGGCCCACCTTCTCCTCACCACTGTAACTGCTACTCCATGTTACACCAGTTTGAAAGGTTCGGTGCAGCGCCTTGCACCATTTACAGTGCCGCACCCCCTCCAGCAACGCCACTGTGAGAGGGGAGGTTGCTGCTCTTTGGTCTCTCTCTCTTGTTATTGACAGCATACTCAGGGAGGGCACGTAAACAGGCAGTGACAGCAAGCAGCAGAACATTGGGGATAACGGTATAAGCAGTAGGTCTCTCACTGAAGTGTCGTCAGAGGCGTCGCTATGCGCCCCCCCCCCGACATCACCACCAGAAGTGACATTGCTGCAGCCGCTGCAAATCCCTTCTGAGACACATGGCGGGAGGGTGGGCCAAACCCAGCGCCGTCTCCTCTGCCCACTGTTCCCGCCACCAAAATGGCGCGGTTCTCGCCCCCCTGCCGCTTTGTCACCCCCTGCTTGTCGCCCAGGGGACCACCGCCCCCCTGGTGATGCTTCTGAGTGTCGTTCCTAGCAGGTGCCCGACAATGTAGACTTCAGTTGTCAGACCTGCCTCAGATGTTACCATTGGGCAGATTGACACAGAGATGGTTGACTTACCAGCCACCTGATTGACTTACCGGTTACATGTACAGTAACACACACACACACACACACACACACACACACACACACACACACACACACAGAGAGAGAGAGAGAGAGAGAGAGAGAGAGAGAGAGAGAGAGAGAGAGAGAGAGAGAGAGAGAGAGAGAGATGCTATTTTACACTTAAAAAAATCATGCAGGACCAAATAACTTGATTAAAGTCACATCCAGTTGGGCCCAAAGATTGTGAGCTGGGAAGTCATTGGTTCAGCTCTCACCTCAGTTACAAATTCAGTAGGTAGCCTTAGGGAAGCCCCTCCCTCCTAGCATCAGTACCTCATCTGCAATGTGGGAATGAAGATATTGACCTTCCTCACAGAGCTGTTGTAAGAACTGCTGAAATACCTAATGTGAAATGCTTTTAACAGTGCAATCCTATCCTACACCAGCAGTGTAAGCAGTGGGGGAGGGCAGGGTGGGAGGCTTTGGAAGGGAGGGGATATTTAAATCCCCTTTCCATTCTGGGGCTTCCCATTCTCGTTGCACTGCTGGTTACACTGGTGGTGTAAGTTGGATAGAATTGCGCTGTTACTTGTGCTGTATGAAGGGCTCTTATTACTAGAGTACTCTGTGTGTGTGTGTGTGTGTGTGTGTGTGTGTGTGTGTGTGTGTGTGTGTGTGTGTGTGTGTGTGTGTGTGTGTGTGTGTGAGGATTGCTGCTCCAAATCAAGACTGAGGTGCAGAAGGAGGCAAGCTTTATTGCTTTGCTCTTGCCAGAGGCGTTTCTACAGTAGGGGCCTCTGGCCATAGCTGTGCTCTAAATTGGTGGCCCCCACAACTGCTACTTGCCGTGAAAGAGATGTTGCCATTAGTGGCAAATATCAGGCAAACAAGGTCCTGATCCTAAGGGAACTTCAGTGGAGCAAAGGGTTAAAGCCCTCACCCCCCCCCCCACACACACAGATCCCAATCCAGACTGGGCCCCTTGCAGCTGCTATTTAGATTTTTAAAATGTGCAGGGCCAAACAGCATCTAGTTTGGCCCTTAACTGTTATACTATATCAGCTCTTAGCATTACCACTAGGTGAACAGGTATGCCCCTGAGGTATGACGACACATGATCTGAAATACACAGCAGGGGGCATTACTCGCCTGTCTTTCCTGAATGGCACCTCAGTCTATATCCAATGGTCAGGCTTTCCCTTTGGGTAAACATAGGCTGAAGTGGTTGTGAGCCTGAGCAGATCCTCACCGAAAAGCATACCTGGGCTGTCAGACACTATCTTTGACACTGCAGACACAGCATCACCACCCTGAAAATTTGGTTAGATGCCATTTCACTTTGGGCACCAACTTATCATGGTTTCCAATCTTCATTTCTCAGGTGCTTCCCAGATAACTAAAACTGGAAAAAAGGTGCTCAGATATTATTATTAGTTCAAACGTTCTCATTATGATTTGTATATACAGTAATTTCTTTTGTTTCTATAGTCTGCCATATTTCAGGGACTAACACCACAATCCCATTCGAACGTGAATGCCAATGGTGCACTGACCATTCATGATAGTTAGAATATTATGATGTGATGACATTTATTGTCACCAATGGCAAAATCATTGCTTACTGAAGTCATGAGGAGGGAAACACTTCAGCATCCTGATTCAGAAACCTCTTGCAGGCTCTGGAAGTGTAGAATACAATGCTAGAAGGATAAGGCTAACTGGCTGCACCAGGATAGGACTGGGCTGTAAATTTCCTAGGTATTGGCTTTCCATGAATCCCAATACATACTGTACTCCCAAGTCCATCCAGGCAACGTCAAACCAGCAGAGCCCTCCCAGGACTGCTGACCACATCCATGAAAACCCCAACACAGCCCATCATCCATGGAGCAGCATCCTATCATCCTATCATCCACGCATCATTGGCATGATGTTGGTTCGTCATTGGTGTGAAATCCAAGGAACCAATCACCGCATCCACCCAGCCCCAATCATGGCTGCCAGAGAAGTACCGATAGGATACACCAAGCAGAGGGTGAGGCAGGTGCAAGGTCAATGACCACTGGAGGGACAGCCCCTCGCCAGGCACTAGGAATGAGCAACACAGCAAAAGGCACCACTGCCAATCATGGGGAGATGCACCAAGGGCACCACACACAAACACACACGCAAGACAATACAAGGATGCCACAGCACCCACACCCTGTACAAGAGCTACTGTGGCATCAGCAGCAAAGGGGCAAAAGCAAAATGTTATTTCACAACACATTATTGCAGCAGTCCTAGGAAGGTCAATATCCCTGCCCTGATCCACCCACAATACTTCTCTGAACTGACTCACCGCCAACTTACTGGCCTCAGCAGGGGGTGGAGGTTCTGCTGGCCGCTGTCACCCCCATATGGCCTCCAGCCATTTGCGCTAGTGGCTGTGGCCCACTGAACGGCAGAGCAGCTTTCCTGCCACTGGCCCGGACTTACGGGTGGCAGATTGTGGATCGCAAGATCTGCCACCGTAAACCCCGGATAGGGATTGGGCTATATGAGTCTGTCACTATTCAGAATTTTGATGATTCAAATTATTCTTTTTATTCATTTTGTCCATAGTTTGGAGTGACTATTTCATTTTTCCCCCTCCTTTTTATAGCTGAGCTCTTCATTCCAGCTATTTACAGGGAGAGAAATGGAAGGACTCCAAGTTTGGAGTCCTGTGGGACTATGATTAGAGGAAAAAAAATATGCCACACATTTGAAAAAGCCACTTTCCCTTGATTTGGCAGAGCTTACCTGGAGGTCTTCACTTCTAAGAAGTCTTGCAGCTTGATTTTGGCACTTCATCAAACACCACACAATCTGCAGGCACAATGTTGTGTTTTCTCTGTATGTTACAGTTGGTTTTGTCACTAGTATAATGAGGAGAATTATTATTTTATTGCAGTCCAAGACTATCGATAATGGCCTAATTTCTGGGAAGCATTTTTATGTCTGGAGCAATTTTCTATTTTTAGAAAAAGGAATGCTTCTGTTGCATGTATGTTTTAAAGGGGCAAAAATAGTACATGATCATTTGAGATATTCTGTTTTTGGTTCATTGAGAGGAGAGCTTGCATGGTTAAATCCATGCAGCTGGATTTCTACTTTGTAGGCTAGAACCAAGCAAAGAAAAAATAAATAAAGAGATGGAGTTTGTTTTTTGGACCCAGTTTGATGCGAGAACTGCTGATTGGGGTTGCCAAGCCTGAACCTAAGGAACACACCACCCTGAGCTCCTTGGAGGAAGGGCAGTGTAAAAATGTGACAAATAAATAAATGTGTGTACCTTTAAATTCCCAGATGAAGCAGGAGAACAGGTAGCATGTTTCTCCCTCTCATTCTGCTGTCTGCCCTTCTCCTCCATGCTTAAGAGGAAAAATGTGGGATCCTGCTGCAAGTTAAGGGAGACAGCAGATGGAAGGATAGCGAAGAGACGAAAGAGCAGGAGAAGCAATGGATACCTCAACGGCTGCTTCATCACAGAGTTTAAAAGCACGTGCACATCCTTTGGGTTGCAACCTAGCAACTTGTTTGCAATTTTCTCAAAAATTCTACATCATAAAATACAAGACCAGTTTCCTAGTGTAGATTTGAATGTTTACGAACACAACAGCAAAACCAATACTGTACATATATTGAGGAATTCTAAAACTCTGCACTCCAAGGACATTTTTTTTAACATCCGGGCTTTAAAAGCATTCTGATATGTCCATTCATTTTAATTAGGCGAACAAGGAATAAATATGGTTAGTAAAATGGTTTTGCATTTTAGCAAAAATGCTCAGGAAGATGTTCACAGATACAGATAGTCAGATACTGTATCTGGATAAAAGTAATGGTATGCACATCGATGTACATTTTCATGCAGATATATGATGAGCAAGAAAGACTGGGCACAAACAAAGTCATGCAAGAAGTTGTTAGTTGTGCAACTCCCATTCATCTCAGTGAAGTTTGCCCAAACCTATTCATTTCAGCAGAACTTACATACTAGTCATTCCTTGTGGATTCTCCTCAAACAGATTAATAGCCCAATCCTATCCTTCTCCCCCACTGATGCAGCCAGTGGGGGAGGGCAGAATGGGAATCTTTGGAAGGGAAACAGAATTTAAATCCCCTTTCCCTTCCCCTTTCCCTTTCAAAGCCTCCTGTTCTGCCCTCCCCCACTGACTGTACCAGTGGGGGGAGGGCAGGATAGGATTGGGCTGTAAAGCTTTTTCAACAATCTCATTTTTCAGACACTGTAGAACACATATAGTACTGTACAGTTTCTGATTTATTTCACATCAACAATGTGGCAGGGCTTTTTGATGTCTTGTTACTTGGCCATGTAGAGATATCTCAACATTGACCATTTCCAGAACCTGATGAAGTTTTTACTCAAATGTTCTTTCCATTTTCTACAGGCAAATAAATAGATACATTATGGCTGGATCCTGCTGCCTCTTCACATGTTAGTTGCTAGGGCATGGAGGAGGGTCATCATCACATAACAATAATGCACAACAGACCCATACAAACTAGCCTTTCCAACCCTCCAGGATTAGCCTGAAGTCTCCAGGAATCAGCATCAGTCTCCAGCAGGGATGTGCGATACGGAGGGTGGCAGGCGAAGCAGAAGCACCCTGTCGTAGTCCATAGAAAAAAGTTGCAGCCTAACCCTGTGATTGTGCACGCACATGCGTGTGCGACACCCGCTTGCACCCGAGTAAGTGGTACACGCATGTAATCTCAGGGTTAGGCTGTGGCTTTTTTCCATGGACTACGACGGAGCGCTTCTGCCTCACCTGCTGCCCCCGCACCACATGTCCCTGGTCTCCAGGTAACTATTGAAAGCAATTCTGGAGATGTTAAGGGAGCCTCCAGGAATGTCCAACATTACATCATGATGGGGGGGGGAGGGATTTCCAGGAATAGTTTCAGCCAGAGTCGACAACCCTAATGCAGACACACCCATACACGTTTCATGATCTGAAGGTGAAATCAGCTTGCTAAAGTGACGCAGGTCTGGTTTGGGTCAACAATGCCTGACTGGGAGACTGTTTAAGAACCCTATATACTGTATGTCCCCTTTAATTCCACAGAGAAAAGATGGGATATATGCGTAACCAACTAACCAATACAACAGCAGTGCTGAGTACACAACCATTCCCAAGCCTTCCATAGTTACCCAAAGCCTTTTCCTCTTCTCCCTGTGGGGTCATCCAGTGGCATATCCCTCTTCAAGCCCCACATGGAGCTTGATTCTGTACCCGATGTTTATTTATTTGTTTATTTATTTAATTTTTTTTAACCCCGCCTTTCTCCTGATAAGGGCAATCAAGGCGGCTTACAATTAAAACATGTTAAAATACATAATAAAATACAATTCAATAAAAACAATTAAAACAGGTATTTAAAACAATTAAAACAAACAAACCCAGTGGGTCACCTTATGATTGCATTTATTAAAAAGTCAGCCCACCATGTCAGCCATCCAACGCCAACCTGAATAAAAACGTCTTGAGGCCCCGCCAAAAGGTCTCTAAGGAGGGAGTCGTTCTTAATTCCAGGGGGGAGAGAGTTCCATAGTTGGGGCGCCACCGCCGAGAAGGCCCTATTCTTCACCGTTGTCCCCCTCACCTCCGTCAATGGCAGCACGGTTAACAGGCCCCCCCCCCGATGACCTCAGAGTATGGGTTGGATTATAAGGGAGGCAGTCCCTCAACTACCCTGGTCACAAGCCGTAAAGGTAAAGGGCTTTAAAAGTCAAAACTAGCACTTTGAATTGTACCCGGAAACAAACCAGCAGCCAGTGTAGGCGCCAAAGCAATGGCCCGACTGAGTCGAACCGACAAGCCCCGGCAACCACCCGAGCAGCCGCATTCTGCACTAGTTGCAGTTTCCGAACAGTCTTCAAAGGCAGCCCCATGTAGAGCGCATTGCAGTAATCTATTCCAGATGTCACTAGGGCATGGGTCACTGTGGCCAGGTCTGTACGATCCAAGTACGGTCGCAGCTGGGCAAAAGCCCCCCTGATAGCTGTTGTGGTAGCTAGAGAGGAATGAGCCCTTGGATGCCTCAAGGGCCTTGGGTTGTTGTGCTGGCCTGTTCGTTGCTGTATGCATGGCAGGCAGGGCTGTATTACATCTCATTGCTTTGAAAATCCCTTCACACAGACTTTATTTTGAATAACGTATGAGGTGCTTTTTTAAAAAAATCTCCAACCTCTTTGGGTAAATAGAAAACCACTTCAGAATTCCGAGTTCTTTTGTTGGCATTTGAAATGAGCCTAGCAATTAAGAGAGCATATGTCAATCAGAAACTAAACAAAAACGTGTGCGGTCCTGAGGGGTCAATGTAATAGCATTCCCTTCATCAGGACTTCAGGATTTAGGAATTTTTTTTAATTCAAAGGGGAAAAATAAATTGCCAGTAACTTAAAAAAAAAAAAGAACAAGAGAGGAAAAAATAATAGCCAGCCTCTGCTTTTGTCATTCAAGCACATCCATAATTAGCAGGTTCAAGTGGGAAGCAGAGAATGTTCTGATGAACTGCTAAATCTTGACAAAGAGATTTTTTAAAAAACCAGTGACTCTACATCAGTTAAGTGCCTGCTGCATTTGCTATTCTTCCACTTCCTTTTCCCTCTGCAATTACTGAGCAGGTTCTTACAGACCATTCATCAATCGTAATTGGCCCAGATACTGCACTAGCTCTTACCAGAAGACTAACCCATCATTTTACAGTTTCCCACTCCTCCTGTATCAGCCCTCTTTTGTCCTCCCTTGAACAGAGAAGTGCCACCATGCAGGAAATGGCTCTCTTAACTAGCCTCTTCTCCATCCACCTTTTTGAAGACGACAAGGCAGAAAGAAAAGGTTAAGAAGACAGACAGGATTCAGTCACATGGGGACATTATTTATATCATGCTTGGAATGTTACCTCAAATCAATGTGTTCCACGATAATGCAATGCCATTAAAGCTATTTTGGTGCCTTGGTTTTTTTTTTTTCCAAATGCAGAAGTTCAGCCCCATCAAAATCAGAATCTGTTATTTCCTTAAGGGCCTCCCCAGCACTCAGGAAGTTAAGCAGTTGCCATTCCCTGTGCTTGGGATACACACTATGGATCTTTTCATATCTCAGTTTTACACACAAAAAGACCTGAAACAGAAGAAAAGGCTTTGATTGGGGAGCTGGAGAAGAGTTCTCCACCATACATAAGTCACAATGAAGAAATGATTGCCTGCCTCAGAATGCTTGGCCAGAAGATACATCCGCAGCAGCACCTACGTGTCAGACTGACTCAAGGTTGTCTCACTGGATATCACAACTTTGCCAGTGTGTGTTGAATTCTAAGAATGGTCATGCTTTTTATGCATTTATCATGTGAGATGAGATGTGACACCAGCATACAAATGCACCAGCTCTTGAGTGTGAATATATACATCTTGGGTACGGTATGCATCTTGCATATATACACATCTTGGGTATGTATACTTTTTGAATTGCCCTGTAGCACTGGTAGCCACCATTTTGCTGAGTCTGAAGTCAGTTTATTTGTTTAGCTATGGCTATGGCAACTGCTTTATGAACTACTTTTTGTCAAAAAAGCGGTATATAAATATTCATCACCATCATCATCATCATCATCATCATCATCATCATCATCATCAAAGTGGGGGATGCACGACTCCTGCTCCTGATATATTTTCCCATCCCCACCTGTCTCCCTGTTGTAAAAAGATATGATGTGACATAATTGTCACATCAGGATGTGTAGTGGTTTGGGAGTCGGACTTAGACCTGGAAGATCCAGGTTCAAATCCCCGCTCAGCCACGAAGCTTCCTGGGTGACCTTGGGCCAGTCACTATCTCTCAGCCCCACCTACCTCACAGGGTTGTTGTGAGGACAAAAAGGAGGGGAGGAAATATGTACACCACTCTGAGCTCCTTGGAGGAAGAGTGGTATAAAAATGTGAATAATAATAATAATAATAATAATAATAATAATAATAATAATAATAATAATAATAATTGGATTCAGCATTTCCCCTCCCCTGCTCCAGTTCATAGGCTGTAGCATGCAAGGGCCTGGGAACAGGGCCACTCAGAGGAATTTTATCAGGGGTACAAACTTTCTTTTGGGCTCCTTCCTTTCATGTGATTTTTGCTCCTGGACCCCTCTTTTTAGCTCCTGGGCCCCCTTTTTGACACATTTTTGACCCTGGGTCCGGGTACGGTTGTACCCCTTTAATCTCCCCCTCCCCAGAGTCACTGGCTGGGAAATCTTAGAACGATGGTTCAGTCTTATAGAGGGCCTGTGACAGTAAACTTCCTGATCTGCTGCTGTAAGTCCTCTAATCGCAGCATAACTGTCACACCTCTGTTGTGTGCATTGGAGCAGCCAGTGAAAAATGTCGGAGGCTCACATGCCTGCCACATACGGACTGAGCCTGCACTGGAACAGGTAAGGTGCCAGTGGGGACAGGTCATGGGCGTTTCAGGGAAGGTTCAGGATGGGGAGAGCAGAGAGAGGTTCAGGAGCTGAAGGGGGTGGATCCCAGTGACAGCAGCATGCGCTGGGCTGCGATCCCCGTTTTTCCAGCCTGACACCCCCCACAGTCTCTCCTTGGACTTATGCCAGCAAAGTAGCTGGTGTGGATCCAAGGAGACTCATTGCAACTAGGCAGAATATGGCAGTATTCTCCCAATACTGGGAGAATATGTACAGTACTCACCTCTGGACCTGGTCTCTCTCTCTCTCTCTCTCTCTCTCTCTCTCTCTCTCTCTCTCTCTCTCTCTCTCTCTCTCTCACACACACACACACACACACACACACACACACACACACACACCCATTGCATGCACCAAGCACTCCATCACTGTGGCTGCATGGTGGAAGATCGATCGTGGGGGGTAGGATTGGGCTCACAGTGACATTGTGCTGTATACTTTTGTTTTTTTAACAAGATGTTATTGGGAAGCTGCAAATAGGGAGACACAGCAATTGACAGTAGTCATGCATCTCCTGTAACAAATAGGCTACAGCTTGCCTGCCTGTGCTGCACCAGTCAGCGCCTATAGACAATGGCGGTACCAGAATGAAAAATATGGCAGGCAAAGAAAAGGGGCAAAGTCCAAAGTTGTGTGTGTGTGTGTGTGTGTGTGTGTGTGTGTGTGTGTGTGTGTGTGTGTGTGTGTGTGTGTGTGTGTGTGAACTTTGTCCCAGATGTTAGATTTCTGGAAAAAAAATTTTTTTTTTCTCATTAATTATCTCATCTTGAACCCTGAAGGGAGCTCATAGGGAACTGCTCTTTATATAGAATACATTAATATATTGATTGCTGATAATAAAGAATAGCATTGTGAGCATGTGAAAAGTGTGTTTCCTTTGAGTTACAGGGGTCCAGCAGTTGGAAGATGGTTGAGCTAGTTGTCGGGGTGGGCATTTTCCCTCCACCCCAATTCAATTCCCTCGTGTCTATGGGGTGAGGCTTTGTTCCCTAGCTCCTGTCATCTGAAGCTGTTTGCATCAATTATGCACATTACATGTGTTGCTATCTCTCCTACTCTCTATTTCTTTCTCATACATCACTTTTAACAAATGATTGGCGGCTCTGCAGTCTCAGTTCCAATCTCTTGTTGAAGGGGCTCCATTACTTATTGCTTTACTCTGGAATGAGGGTGGATTTCTGGGGACCTCCTGATAGATGGCCCCACCAAACCCTTGAATGAGAGGCCTTCATAGTAGAGTTTCCTTTACAATGCTTTTTCTAGCCTGCCTTTGCTCTTCACACTCTGCAAGTTCTTTTTGCCAGCAATCTCTCTTTATGTTCCATTATCACCTGGGATAGGGAAACTGGGCTATGTTAATTTCCATGTGGTTGGGTAGATAGGCGCTGACAGCTCGCTGGGGACAAATTTTTGGCTCATGTCTGCTTACGAAATATAGACAGTAAAATCTGTGACAAGCTTTCCTCCTTTTGAAATGTCTGTCTGTGGCAAAATTACCTCAGTAATTTTCCATATAGTTTTGAGGCTATAGTTTTGTGGCAGGCCTGATTAGGCTGAATGCAGCCCATCCTCTACATACAACAGCCATTCGAAAGATGTGGTAAATCTCCTGGTTTTGCTGCCTGCCTGGGACAGGAAAAATTGGGATGGGCACACTGGCGTCACTACAGGGGGGGCGGAGCTCTAAGTTCTGCTGAAATCGGAGCCTCCTTTACACGGAGGAACGAAGCGGCCCCGCCCCCTCACCTTCGGAAAGGCTTCCCTGAAAGGCTCCAAAGGTGAGGGGGCGGGGCCGCTTCATTCCTCCATGTAAAGGAGGCTCCGATTTCAGCAGAACTTAGAGCTCCGCCCCCCCTGTAGTGACGCCAGTGGATGGGCAGGTTGCCAAATACTTGGAAGGCTACAATATATAGCCAGCCCTTGAAGACGGCTCAGAAACTGCAATTAGTGCAGAATGCGGTGGCCCGTGTGGTCACTGTAGGTAGGCGGTTCGACTCCGTCGGGCCGCTCCTCCGACAGCTGCACTGGCTGCCGATTCATTTCCGGGCCCAATTCAAAGTGCTGGTTTTGACCTTTAAAGCCCTATATGGCTTGGGGCCAGGATATTTGAGAGACCGCCTACTTCTATATAGTCCGGCTCGTCTCCTTAGATCATCAGAGAAGGCCCTTTTGCGGGTGCTGTCGCCCAGAAACAGGGCCTTCTCAGTAGTGGCACCAACCTTATGGAATTCCCTCCCCTTTGACTTACGAACTGCTTCCTCCTCCTTGGACACTTTCCGGCGAGGCCTAAAAACCTTCTTGTTCAAAGAAGCCTTCTGAGCCCTTGCCTTTTTTAACATCTCGCTGGTACAGGTGGGGGTGCTGCTGTTTTTATGCTCTTGTTTTAATTGTAGCAATGATCTTTTTAATCGATTTTAGATAACTGTTTTTATTAATTTTCATTAATTGGTTTTTACTGTTTTAAAATGTGATTATTTTTGTATTGTATTTTTTGTATTGTATTTTCTGTTGTTGTTGTTGTAAGCCACCTTGGGTCCCTTCGTTCAGAAAGGCGGGATAAAAATACTATAAATAAATAGATAAATATATGGACTGCACTGAACTCAGCAGGTTGCAAGTTGTGCAGATTTGTTCCATCGATGGAACCAGCGTGTAATTCATCTGTGGAACTCCTTGCCACAGGTTGTGGTGATGGCACCTGGCCTAGATGCCTTTAAAAGGGGTTTGGACAGATTCATGGAGGAAAAGACCATCACAGGTTACAAGCCATAAGCAACCTCCTGGTTTTAGAAGTGGGTTTTCTTTCTGCCAGGTGCAAGGGAGTGTCAACGGGAAACAGGTTATCTTGTTGTCTTGTGCTCCCTGAGGCATCTGGTGGGGCCACTGTGTGATACAGGAAGCTGGACTAGATGGGCCTTTGGCCTGATCCAGCAGGGCTCTTCTTATGTTCTTATGTTCTTATGATGGTGTATTTGCTGTATCTCTTCAATAACTGCTTTATACCAAAACACTGCTTATATAGTTGATATATGTTTCATGAAAAACCTATAGAAAGAGAAAAAAACCCTCAAAAAGCACAGCATAGAATCATGAATATCCAATTCACCTTCATTAGATTTACTGATTTCCACAATTGCATTTCCAGAGGAGAATGACAATAAAACGCCTCATGCCTGCATCTCTTTGCAACTCTCGTTTAAAAATTTTCCCGATATCACCAACTGACTTTGCTTGTGGCATGTTCATTCTTTTCATTTTCCTTCCATAAAGGTTATTTGGCTTGCTTCCAGTTGCTATGGCTGTGCTGCTTACTTTCTAAATATTCTGCTCATGGACACAATATTATCTGTATCTTGATAAAGGTAAAAGTAAGCATGGGAAAGAAATAATAAGCTACCACAGAGGCAGAAAGTGTATTACAGAGAGTGCTATGGAACTGATACAGATCTGGAATTCTCCTCCAGCAATATCAGTTTGCCTTTCACTTGGTAAGCCTATACATTTAATTTACGATAAAGGGAGGAGAGCAGGGTGGGGTGGATTAAAATACAAATATTTCCAGGTGGAGTTTCCCAAAAGAATGCAGACAATTTCATAACTAAGAAACATTAACTCTAACAGGCAAACAGTTGCGAGAAAGTGAGAAGAATCCTGCTTGTCCCATGCAGCATATGCAGCGGATGGATCCCTGAGACCACCTCTGTGCCTATAGCCTTCTTGTGGTGGTGGTGGTGGAGTGACCCTCTCCGGGCCCACACAGGTAGGGCCCCCCCCCCACAGCTGGCAGTTTACCCACTTCTAAAACCAGGCAGCACCCTGAAACTGGGAGTGGCTCTGTGTGTGCTCTGACACAGTTGGAGCACTCAGAATGGTGTGGCATTTATTTATTTATTTAAAATGTTTCTATCCTGCCTTCCTCTTGCCAAGGCAAACGCCTGAGAAGGCTCACCAGTTTCCATTATAAAACAACAACAACAACAACAACAACAACACAGTGAATGCAATAACTTAAGTTCTGTTCCACACAGTGTATCTGAGGGGACATCTCCCATAAAGATGCAATTCAGTACTATATAGTACTATTTCATCCGATTGTCTTCTTTAGCTAAAGGTAAAGGTAAAGGTATCCCTTGACAATTAAGTCCAGTCGTGTCCGACTCTAGGGAGCTCATCTCCGTTTCAAAGCCGAAGAGCCAGCGCTGTCCAAAGACGTTTCCATGGTCATGTGGCCGGCATGACTCAACACCGAGGCGCATGGAACGCTGTTACTGTCCCGCTGACGCGGTACCTATTAATCTACTTGCAATTTCTTGCTTTTAAACTGCTAGGTTGGCAGGAGCCGTCGCACGGATTCGAACTGCCAACCGTTCAATCGACAGCTCATGGTTCAGTGGTTTAACCCACTGCGCCACCCGCTGGCTCTCTTCTTTAGCTAGCAGCCAACAAATTTTGGTATATGTCCACATCTAGGTCTCTGAAACTATTCTGACTTAACCAAAGAATGTTGGACTAAATGTTAACATGGATAAGACAGCCCTTTCTCCCTGCCTGTAAACAAAATTCTTCTGCATGTAAACTCATGAGGATGGAATGTAGCAATAATTGTACAAAATAACACACACACACACACACACACACACACACACACACACACACACACACACACACACACACACACACACACATTTTGCAATCAGAGAAGCATTGGAATGACCAGATTATTTAACAAAAAGTGCCAGAATTTCATGGCTACTTGACACTGTCACAACTTCCAAAAGTTATTATAAAAGGGTTGTTATTTTGACTCCTCTCTCTCTCTCTCTCTCTCTCTCTCTCTCTCTCTCTCTCTCTCTCTCTCCCCTTCCCACAATCTAGCTAGTACTAACTAGTAAAGTTAAAGCTGACTTTAGAAGTCATTTTCTTCCTTGCCATGTTATCAGGTTCTCATTCTGGATTTTTTTTTTTAACTACATAAGAAACTCTAGATTCTGGCAGGCGTGAAAAAATCTACATCTTCGGGCGATCTATTAAGTGTGTGCACATTATTCTAAAACAATTCCTAGAGGTGACCTTAAACCTGTCCTTAGGGGGAAAAATAATGAAAATGTATCCCTGTACTGTGTCAGATGAATGGTCCACCACACTGTCTACTTTGTCTGGCTGTTGCTCTCCAAGGTCCCATGAAGTGGTCTTTCCCAGCAATGCTGCTGGAACTTTCTGGTTAAACTAGAAATGCCAGCAGGGATTAAAGACCAAAAAAGGCAAAGGGAGCAGTATCCTCACAGTCCTTCCACCCTGCATGCACACACACACACAGCTGCCAAGGCAAAGATATGTATATGTAGGGAAAGGGTTACACAAGCGACATACTGAATGACAGGATCTAGATCAGTAATGACCACCACTGGCTCCCAGAGTTTCAGGCAGGTTTTTCCCCCACTCTTACTTGGAGATACCAGGGACTGAACCTGAGACCTTCTGCATGCAAAGCAGGTGTTCTACCACTCAGAGGCGTTGCTGGAGGGGGGGCGGTACCGTATGTTCCATAAACCTGGAAAGCCTTTAAAGGTAAAGGTAAAGGTGACCCCTGACAATTAAGTAGAGTCTAAAGACAGGTGAGTGTACACACCATAAGCAACTGTTCTTCTATCATACCTGCTTCAGCTCTGAAAAAAATATCACCTGTCCAGCCTGACTGTACAAAATATCCCAAAACTAGCTGCAGTGGAACCTGTGACTCATCGCAGACTTTCCTGTGGTAGGTGTGCTCTCCAGAATGAAGAAAATTGTTTTAAGATGTACTACACCTGCCTTTTTTCCACCTACCTTTGTCCTTCCTTTCCCCAGGGGTGTATTATCCATAAGGTTGACTAGGCTTCCGCCTAGGAGCCCTGCAGGGACAGGGGCCCGAGTCGTCCATCAGCTGTAGTGGGGTGAAAGATTGAAGTGCTGGAGGCCCCACCTAAATACCTGAAAGCCTAGGGGCCCGGCCATGGGTTAATACACCCCTGCCTATCCCTGTGGATGTTCCTGAGATATCTCAGCATTCTAAAGGGGCTGCTGAGTCATTTGGATGAAGTAGCCATGTTTGCCCCATTCTTGCTGTGTATTGTTTGCCCTTCTTCCCACACTTGACTGATAAACTTGGCTTGGACTTGACTTTGATCTACCTCACTGGACCATGAAGCCCTCTTTATTCTCAAAAACGGGAAAGTCAGAGGCTCAGGTCAGTGACCTCTCCCCTCACGTCCACTCTCACAAGTAAAACCTGGTTAATGGTCACAGGTGATAAGAAACAGAGGTCATGCATGTGCATGTTGCTGCACACACACACCCTTTGTGCATTTGCCTTGGTTGTTCATTCCAGTCTCAGCTACATCAGCAAGGGTTGTCCGCCTGCCTGGCTAGGTGTGAGTGTAAGGACCAAGACCTGGAACCTCTACATAGGGTAGAGAAAGTACCCAGTAAGCCACATGAGTGTGTTGTTTTATTTTCACTTGCTTTTTAACCTCCATGCCAACCATTTGTCCTAATCCTTTCAACCTTGTGTTTGTACTGTTGCATACACTTTGAACATGCCTTGTTCCCACCTTTTTATTTGCCTCCCTTTTTTGGGGGAGGGGTTGTTGTATTTTCAGCCCCTTTTCATAAACTTATTTTATTTTACTCAGTTCACTTGGGAGGGACTTGGTTGGTTCCATCCTCCCAGACTGCCCGCCTTTGCCACTGTCTGGCTTTTAAGGCCCCCCCCCAGGAAATTTGGGGCTCTCTATGTTATTGGGAAGGAAGTTTCCTCAGGGCAGCCTCTTTCTGTCTGTTTTTCCTCGGCTTTGGGTAGTGGCCAGCAATCTCCCATCTTAGTTTAAACCCACTTGCAGGACAAGACATGAGGGAAGTGAGTGCTGGTTGCTAGGTGCTGCATCATACACCAGTCTGCCCACTGTGGAAAGAAGATCCCTGGTTTTGCTTTGACCACTGCAGGAAGCTTTCCCGCCCTCACAGCTCAATCTGTAACCCAGCAAGTTATTTCCTTATTTCTGGGTGGCTGTTCGGCATAAGAGCACACACTCTCTAATCCAAATGTTAAGTGTTTTAAAATGTCACACCAATGCACAAAATATTTATTTGGATATCCACAAACACCCAGATAATCCTAGTTCACCACTGCTGCACTTAAGACAGCCTTACATTATTGTAACATACTTGACTTAAGCTTTTCTGGAAGATGTTTGAGGGTATTACCCTCTTAGCGTTTGGTATGATAGCTGTGAATTATAATGATTCCAAATGTTTCTTTTGGAAATACCCATTAAGAAACATTTCAGAGGATCAGCTTGACTTTGCAAGATCTATATTTTGTTCATTTTTTTTAGCAGGGTTTGACATAAGCTGCAGGAGTGACAGACAGGAAATAATGAAGAATCATGACATTCAATCCTATGGTTCTTCAAAATCCCTTTTATTGATCTGATTTGCCCAGTCCATTATCCCCCTGCTGGATGCATCCAGAGGACTGACCGTCATTTTTGAGGTAGAGTTTGAAAATCCAGCTAAATGCTATGAAACAGGAAGGTAGATTGAATCACTGAGATCACCAGGGACCCATAGATGGACCAACTGGGATCTTTCCATCTGGCCCTGGATTGCTTCTAGCATTTTGTGGAATATTAAGAGTACCTTGGTTGCAAGGGCAATGATGCAGGATAAACATATTTTCATAATCCAGAAGCTTATGAGAACATTAAGGACATCTCACTGAATGCTATTCTTGCAGCAAGACAAAAGATGAATTTGTCCTGTAAAGGATAATGGATGCAGTATTTATTCCCTGTTGCTTGGTATACTGTTGAAAATCTCAGGTCAGGACACATTTAGTAATTATTGGGCTAGCTGGGAAGAAGAATAAAAGGGTTCCTGAAGAAGGATAAAAACACAGCTATTCTGCCCTAGATGCCCTAGTTGTGCTCCTTATGGAAATTGTGGGTGTTAATTAAATGCAGCAGAACCCCCTTTATCTCACTTTTAGTCAATCAATATTCAGGGTGTATTCCATATACTGTGTTTTCGGCAGTAGGATAACATCATGGAAATGGAGAGACCCATGCCTTTGCCAGATATCAAATGTAGAGATCTCCCAAGAACAGAAAGTAGGAAATGTGATTCATTCTCTTATCATGAGAGGACATCCAGCAGTCTATAGACACAGAAATGAAAGCACAATGGCTGCTGGTGCTGTAGGTGGCAGTATCAATAAATGAGTTACGCAGGACAGCAGGTAAATGTAAAACCACAGAGTCAACAGATCTTTAAGTAAAACACAAGCTGCAATCCTAAGAACACTTACTAGCCAGTAACTCCCACTGAATTCAGGAAGACTCTCAGCTCAATCCTATCCCCTGCCAGCCACTAGTACACAGTGCGGCTGATGGAGCACATGCTGCATGCTATGAGGGGAGGGTGACAAGATGGCCCGGGAGAGGCAACATCTTTTTTACTTACCTCCCTGTAGGTTGCCTGGCCTCCAATGAGTCTCCTTGGACGTACACCAGCTCTTTTGCTGGCATAGGTTCAAGGAGCCTCCTGGGGTTGAGTCTGGACTGGGAAGGGGGACGACGACGACCAGAATCTTTGTGTGTGCCGCTGTCACTAAGCTCCTCCCTCAAACTGCCCCCAAACTGTGTGCTAAGTGTTTGACTTGTATTATCTTGATGTAGCCCTCATAACAACCCCATGCAATCCTAATGAGTTCACAGCAGAAACCATGTTCAAACCAGGGAACCAAGCCTTGATTTACAGCTTTATCTCGTAGTCTCTATGTTCCACCAATTACCCTTACACACACACACACCCGAATAAATATGCCAGACAGAGTTCTAATGGAGAATTGGTCACTTTATTTAAATCTTTAGACCTGCAGAGGCAAACTTATCTACGGGTAACTACCTCCCCCCAAGGCGTGCGGGTACTGGACGGGGGAAAACGGTCCTGGCCATTTACCTCCCCCTACTTAAACTGGCGTTCAACATCCTGGCTCCAAACCCCCTCGGACCGCGCCCGAGGAAGCTTATCACAGCCAACCCCGAAAGGAGGTCGAGCCAGCGGAGCAGGTCAGATACCCATGCTAGCTAGGCCATTGATGGGCCTTCCCTGCTCCAGCCAGGGGGCTCGCCAGCCACTCGCCTACCCGGTCAAGTGTCGTTTCGAGTGGTTCTGGCTTACCCCCTGACCTTGCCGACTCGCGATGCATGCCGGGACCCTACCATGCTACCTAGCCATTCCCGTACGCCAACTGCCTGCCAGGTGACCCACTGGCTCGAACCACAGTCTGAGGTAGGCAAAAAGACCGCCAATCTCGTGCCAATTATTGGCGGCCAAAAATTCCTACCTGGCCCCTGATAAGGCGATCGGCTAATCCCAGACTATGCCCGGGGAGGGAGGGGTTGCTCACCAAGCGGCGACTGAGGGAGCCGAGCAACTCGGTGTTTTTTCCCTCAGTCACCGCCCATACCCACGTGACCGCCTCAACCAATAAGGAGGCTAGGCCTCTGAACTCGGTCCGGCGCACCTCGCGGGGGCAGGGCAAAGCTCCCGAGACGCAAGGTGCATCTCAGGGTAATTCTTTAAAAGGAGGATAATTTAAAAGGAGTGTAAGATAATTCACAATCTGTGATGAGTAAACTCCCACTTGTTCCATGAATTCTTTTGTAAAGCTTCCAATGTAATGACAATAACAAATAATGCTTAATTTGTATAGCACTTTCAAGACACTCAAAATGAAATTGTTTTAACATTCAGGACTTTTGCGAATTAAGAACGTGGCATGCTCCAGATGATGCCAGTGGGACCATGTCAGGGCTTAGAGACCATCACATAAACCTGCGGTGAGTTCCCCACTTCCCCATTGGGTCTTTCTTAGAGACTGCCATGAGCGTAAATGATTGTGTCTATGGCTGCCAGGAGCCAGGGCAAGTGATAGTCTGGCATGCTACCATTTGCGATGAGAAAATTAATGGGGAGGGGGGGAAGAAGAGGCAAGGAATCACGTGCAGAATTTGGAGTTCAGAGAACTGAAGATTAAGCCAAATTTGGAATGGGCTGAGGATGGGATGGGTCAAACTCAGGGAGTTCACTGTTTAACTGCTCCTCCCCAACTGAAGTTGCTACCATCACTACTTAACAATGAAATAAACAAGAGCTACCAGCTGTTACAAGGAAATGACATACGGGTAGTTAGTATGTTCTTTTTTTCATTCCTTATTACAACAACGCACCAGAACCGAAATAGTCTCAAAAACAGTGTAGCTTATTTCACTCATAGGCTCACTGATTAAAAACTGGTCCCCGTCATTAAATACTCCCCCCCACTAATCAACTAAAGATTTGCTTGGTTGATGAAACCAATTAAAGGCTGTAACTCTGTAGACAATAATACAAGGACCAGGGAATATAAACTTGCACTCAATAGCAGAAGAAAGGAAGAGAAGGGAGAAATGGAGGGGAGGAGTTATGACAGACTGAAAACAGTTTCCACCGTTTTTCTAGGCTATGCCAAGATTCAGTGCTTTGTGATTTTATTTGGGAAGAGCCAATTTTCCTCATATGCTTCAAATAGGGTAATTGCAGTATCTAAGATACCACTGTGGGTAAATGTTGACGTTTCAAATGGCAGCAACTATAGCCGAGATGGAGATCAGTGATTTCATCCCAAGTAATAATTCTTGAGAGTCTGAGACCATTTGTTCTGCTCATTGCTCATATGACAGAGGAATCTTCATGAACAGCCACAAAGCCTCCCGATTCTGAAAGCACAAGATTAAACGTTATCACTCATCACTGCTATGACTGCAGTTACTATTGTTCTTAGAAACTAACGATGATATACAGGTTTATGATTGCTGAAATTTTTCTGAGGCATTATTTTCTAACCAGAGAAACAATATAAAGGAGCAATTTTCATTTTATTACAGCCTACAGCAATAGTCTTACACACCCAACTCAAGACTTGCTGTGACAGAATTATGACATGATGCAACATGAAACGTCAAGTCCTTGGGATGGTGTCAAAAACATGGCAACAATCCAGTTGGAAACAATGGGATTAAGGTTGCATTTCTAAAAATTACTTAGGGAGGCAGCTCCATCAAAATTGTGGGCCTTCTGTCTGATTAAAAATGTTTAGGATTGCACTGCATATGTACATACATTCTGACCTGATCAAGGGCTTACATTAAACTATGGTTTAACTCTATGTGAACGAGCCTCACAGGGAACCATTGGTTCTTACATCCCCCCTTCTCCTTTCCTTCTCTTGTGTGCTCTTGCTTTTGTTTTAAGAACAATTCACAACTCTCAATTACATATGGAGTCAGGGAACTGTGATTTGTTAACTACTGTAGCTATACTGTAGTTAGGACAAGCCAAGATATCAAACTATGGCTTGATGTCCTGGTTTGTTCTATTTATCGTTAGCAGAGAGATGTGGCAAATGTCTTCAAACTTGGGCTCTGAGAAGAATCCACCTCACAGTAGTAGCAGCTTTTCAAGCCCTCACAGTTCTTCTCCGAGCACCTGAGCTTGGACCACCTGCAAACACTCTGCTCCCCGCACTGCCCTTTACTTACTCTTCTTGTGGTGACAGGAGTTGAAGCAACTGCATGTGGAAAGTATTTTCAAGGGAAGACCTGCTTACCAGCGTGAGCATGGATCAGGGGAAAACAAATGGGAAGAAGAGCACAGACCCATCATGTTACCTACATCCAAAGTAGGGTCTCAGCCTCCAGCTTCCTTTAGGCTTCTTTTGCCTACCCAAAGCCATAAGAAGAGCAGCTGTGGTGCTGTGGAATCGCAGCTCAGTGCTATAGCAGCAGCAGCAGCTTCTCTCCGGATGGGTAGCTGGTCCTTTTGCTGCCCCCTCCACCTCATCCCATCCACACTGAAGGGCATGGGCTATGACATAGCTGGGGAAGTTCAGAGGGAAGAGAAATTACACTTATGCTAGACTGACCTGAGAGGAGGGGTTTGTTTAAAAAGGCAGGCAGGTTCTACACAGGATAATAAACAGTCCATTTTCTGGTGCAGTTGCTACCCCTAGTTAACCTCCTCACTTCAAGGATCTAAATAGAGTCTCTCTGTCCCCTGACAGTCCCAGCAGGAGGGGGTAAATAGACCCAGTTGGGGGGTTGTGGTGGGCAAGCCGCCTTCAATAAGGCTACAGCTCAGGGGTGCCTTTGGTTCCCTGGAGTTGCTGGACCAAGTGCTTTGGGGAATTCTCCATCCTCTACATACCCACCCACTGGGGATTTCTGTTGTTTTGTAGCTGAGAACCTCCCTGTATCCTTCCCAGCACTCCTGGTTCCTTTCCTCCTCTGTGCATCTTCCCAGATTCTCCTTTTCCCCCCCCCCTCTCTCTCTGTCTGCCTGTACCTTGCTCCAGCTTGTATGCCTTTTCCCAAATTCTTCCTCCTGTTCTTCTCCTATCTCTTCCTCAGTTTTTCTCCCTGCTTCCCCTTTTGCTGCATCACTTTCCTTTTTCTTTTCACTTCCCTGACCATTCTTCTTTCTCTGATTTTAAACCCTCCTGCCCTGACAACACCGCCCCCTCCTGAACAGCCAGCCAGGGTGAGTCCTCTCAGCCTCCATCAGCTCCATGATGCCTGGTGAATCACTGGCCATATTGGAGCAAGATCCCAAGCATGGTTATGCCCTCTGTAAACCAAAAGGCAACGATGAGGCTAAGATGAAGCTATGCTTGGTGTTAAGGTTGGCTGCTCCTTTGATGCACTTCCTGGTTCCTCCTCATCCTCTCCAGTAGCATAGCCAGAGGGGGGGGCTGGTAAGTGCTGCACGGCATTACATGGAGGTGCAAAGTGGCCCCTCCCACTAGCCGTCAGAGCCAGTCAACAGTGAAGGCAGTGTTGCCGTTGCTGCTGGACTGGCTCCGACGGTGAGTGGGAGAGGCCACTTTGCACCTCCAGAGGCGTCGCTACGGTGGGGGCGGTACCCAGCTGGGAGTCTCCGGCCTGTTGCCTTCGCCGCACTGAATGGCTCCAATGGTGAGGGGGCAGGGCCACCTTGTACCAGGGAGTAAAAGTGGACTAGGATGGGGCGGAACGTACAGTACCACCCCCACCGTAGCGACGCCTCTATGCACCTCCATGTAATGCCATGCAGCACTTACTGTGCCGCTGCCCCCCTCTGGCTATGCTACTGATCCTCTCTCAATCAGTTAGCTAGTCATCATATATAAAGATCATCTAGTGAGCTTCATGGTTGAGTGTGAATTAGCAGAGTAATCTTATACATATTTACTCAGGAGTATGTCCCACTGTGTTCAATGGGGTTTATTCCCAGGTAAATGTGCATAGGATTGTAGTCTTAAACACGGCCCCACTTCTAAACTGACACTCTACCCCTACACCACATTTGCTGCATCTAGCCCTGCTAACTGGGCAAGAGGCACTTTTTCAATTGGTGCTCCTCTTATATTTAGCAGGGGGAGAGTAACTGCCTCCCTTTCACCCCAGCACAGCGTCTTTTCTGGTGGCTCTTTGCTGGTGTTCTTCTGCATCTTTTTAGATTGTGAGCCCTTTGGGGACAGGGAGCCATTTAATCATTTGATTTTTGTCTGTAAACCGCTTGTGAACTTTTTTTGTTGAAAAGCGATATATAAATACTGTTAATAATAATAATAATAATAGTCCATTTAACTCCTTCTTCCCAGAGTGGCTCGAAGCCCACCAGAGACTGGTGATTTAAGTAGATGATATACTAATTATTAGTAACTGATAGATGTTTTCTACTGAGTCATGTGTAAGTGCCATCAGTTTCTTAAAACATGACATAAAAGTAAGATGCCACAGATTTTTTATTTTTTATTTTTAAATCAGGGATAATGAAATCAGTGAACAGGAAAAGAGGAGCTGGATGAAACAGTTGCTGTGATAAGTGAATTGTAGATCTCAAGGAATGCAACTCCAATTCCATCATTAGTTCTAACAGCAAGCAAATTAAAACAAGAGATTAATTTTGACCTAAGCAAAACGACATACAATTACTGTGCCTGCGCAGTTCCATCATGTTTTAGTTAATATTATTTACAGATCACTGAGTTATGACAACTGCTGCAACTGGAACTAAGTGAGTGTTCAGAGGCACAAGCCAAATGGATTTTATTGCTTCATATATTTTGATCCTTCAGAACAAACTTTGGTTTTATGTTTGTTTATTGGAAGTGAAACAAAACAAATCACTACTCAAGTGCTAACTTTGAAAGGCAGGCAGGAAGTGCACATATCAATATCACCTATGATTAAATCTAGGAAAAATGCGCTATCAGGATAAAGTCTTTAATGAAGCAGTAAATGGTGTTCCCAGTAGCAATGTATGGTTGCGAGAGTTGGACCATAAGGAAGGCTGAGCACCGAAGAATAGATGCTTTCGAACTGTGGTGCTGGAGAATACTCCTGAGAGTCCCTTGGACTGCTAGGAGATCAAATCAGTCAATCCTAAATGAAATCAAGCCTGACTTTTCCCTGGAAGGACAGTTACTGAGGCTGAAGCTCAAATATTTTGTCCACCTAATGCGAAGAGAGGAGTCTCTGGAGAAGACTCTGATGCTGGGAAAGATTGAAGGCAAAAGGAGAAGGGGAAGGCAAAGGATGAGATGGTTAGACAGCATCACCGATGCAACGAACATGAAAATGAGCGAACTCAGAAAGATAGTGGAGGATAGGAAGGCCTGGCGGGATATGGTTCATGGGATCACGAAGGGTCGGACATGACTTAACGACTGAACAACAACAGCAAAAATAGCCATGCTACAATTATTAATCTGTTTACATCCAATCCCATCCATCCTGTTCGTGCTTCTTTGGAAAAAAATCAGAGATTTAGGAACAAATAAACAGTTCCCTCATGCATTGAAACTGTTCCTGGAACTGACCATCAATGTGAGTCTATTTCTGGCGGTCAATGGAGGGGCCAGGGAATCTCCCAATATGATGGCCAAGCTCTATGCAATGAGTGCTTCCATGTTATGGGCCAGGTAGAGATAAGAAATCACTCACCATTTTTGACAGCACACCTGTGGCAATTATAATGTATGTTCCAGCCTTTACATTATAACAATTATAATATTTAAGGTTTTCTTCTCTTTGCTTGACTACAACATTTTATGCCACCTAACCTTTACACACACACACACACACACACACACACACACACACACACACACACACACACACACACACACACACAACCCCAGAGGAAGTAATTCATTTACCAACATATCCAGGGAATCACATCTGTCAGAATCTGACCTTTAAAGGAAATAATGAAATGTGACTGTAGCTTAACTAGAATTGAGAGTAGACACTAGTAAAGCTTTCATTTGGGGACCTTGTTTTCAGTTTCTTCAGACCTTTGTTACTTGATGAAAACATAATTACTTAAAAAAAAACCTTTTGCATCTTGATCTGTACAGAGACCACATTTCTCAGACCATCTATCATTATCTCAACATCTATCATTATCTCAACCCTTTGGGTTGCAGTCCAGTGTCCATTCTGCTGTGGCTAAGTTAAAGGAACAACAATACAAAAAATAAAGCAGCTGGGTTATTCCTGCTAATTGAAGACCTGTAGCTGTAGCCTGGTATTTGTTCCAAGGAAGGGTCACTATCGGCCAGAAAGTGTGTCCCTAAAGAAGCTCAAATAAAGTGTACAGTCAGTTCTCATTATCTGCTAGGGTTAGGTTCCTGGAAAACCTAGTGGATACTGAATTAGCAGATACCGAATCATTGAGCCTATGAGAAAAATTGGGTTAGGTTCCAGGGGACCCTCTTCGCCAGCGCACTATATGAACTTTGTGAGCCTGAATCTTACCTTGAAGTCTATGGGCTAGGTGATAGCGGGGGCACCATCCAGTATACCACATTGGCTCTTTGTTATGGAACAATTCCTAACTCTAGCAAATTAATTATTATTCCTTCCTAACAACATTATGCAAACATGAACGGTAATTTTTCTGTCACTTTCTAGTATTTTAGCGTTTGTTTTCCTTTAAGCCAGTTGTTTCGTTCCAGCATAAACGTTTCCTGGTTTATACTCTAACTGACCGGCAGGCGCAAGTCCTTTTGAACTGGGGCTTGATTCCATTAGAGGCCAACATTCCGCAACTGTCAGTTATACTCTCAACCCAATGATGATCTTCAAAAGATGGTTGAAATGTAGTCTCTATATTGTTAATCCTATTACATTTGATTTCGCAACATCCTTTAATGTAATAAACAAATCTAAGGCATGGCTTCAAAACCCTGTATACACATTTTATCGTCTTTAAATATTAAAGGTATTGTACAGTATCCTGGAAACCCAGAGAGAGCACAAACCGTTCCCATTGCGTTCTGTTGAATGCAAATGGCATTCAACAGAAAACACACACACGCACGCACGCACGCACACACACACGCACGCACACACAGAGTAACTCCAGAAGAGACAGATTACCCTTTACAGTAAAGGCAGGGAAATTTGCTCCCAGAGCAACATGGAGACCCACGAAAAAAAGCTAAGAGAACAATAGCTCTGGTGAGATCGCAGATAATGAGAACAGACCGCGGATACGGAGAGATAGGTAGCAATTCTGCCCAGAGGTGTCGCTCCGACAGCGAGGGGGCGGGGCTGCCTCCTGCCGGCTTGTAAACGGGACTAGGACGGGGCGCAACATACGGTACGGCCCCCTCCGGAGCGACGTCTCTGATTCTGCCCCTCGCAGATAGCGAATTCGCATATAAAGAGAACTGACTGTATTTCTTGAAGGAACCTCTATTCCACAATGATTTGATTTCATATATTGAAGTTCTTGAGTGTGTTCTCTTAGAACATAAGAACATAAGAAGAGCCCTGCTGGATCAGGCCAAAAGCCCATCTAGTCCAGCTTCCTGTATCATACAGTGGCCCCACCAGATGCCTCAGGGAGCACAAGACAACAAGATAACCTGTTTCCCGTTGACACTCCCCTGTAGGATCATATCCCCTTCTGTGGTCAATTGTGCGGAGCAAAACTTCTATTCTATCACCCAGTAAAAAGGGAAGTAAGTCACAGGAAACTATGGTGGTGGTGGTGGGGAGATAGAAAAAATACACAAATGGCAGTTTCCCTTTATGTGGTTTTTGTGCCTGTGGGGGGTCTGATGGGGCCTCACAGCCCACACTGGGCAGATATGCAAGGAAAGAGAGAAGTGCACAGCCCATGAACCTGAACCATACACCCCTGGGGTGCTTTTTTAAAATGACAAATGGGCAGATTCGCTGTCACCAGAAAGGGGCTTGCCCCCCCCCAAACCAGGGTAAAATAAGGTGCCCTATTTTTCTGAATTAGAAATCTGCATATCGCCAGGTAAACTCCGTCGTTTATGACACTTTTTATTAAATAAACAAGATGTTAAAACAAACTTTACGTTTCACCCCAAACATCTGGGGCATCATCAGAAGTTAAACAGTCACTTGAGGAACAACCTACTTATACCAAAAACCCAGATGTAATTTACTACCAGCTGTCAGCCAGCCACGCCCTCTTCAAACTAATTAATGCTTTCCAGAGTAAAGTATCCTCCCTTACTTGAAACATTCTGGCAAAACTTACAACACTGATTGAACATTCCCCCAGGAACTAAACAGTTCTAAGGAGGAAACACACTAACTGGCAATCCCCTGACATTAAAAAGCAACAGATCCAGTGACAATACTACCGCATGTGCCCCCCTCTCCAATCTAGCAACCCCATGACCACTGAAAGGGAAAATAAAGGAAATAAAACAGTCCCAGTCATCAGTGAGGTAAAATAAACCAGAAATAAGATTATTACAGAGGCTAAGAATACAGCTGGGAGGAATTAACAACAAGGAGATATAATAGTAAAACTGGCATACAGGTTCATTTTAAAATACTATGGGAAAGAATCGTAAAACCACAGACAATAAAAACACCCCACACCCCAGGAAGTCAACCCATGATGACC
The DNA here is from genome assembly GCA_026170595.1 of Plestiodon gilberti rubricaudatus. Lineage (NCBI taxonomy): Eukaryota > Metazoa > Chordata > Lepidosauria > Squamata > Scincidae > Plestiodon > Plestiodon gilberti. Next base: position 119,022,358 of record JANXHW010000001.1, on the reverse strand, counting down.
CCTATTCAACAAATACATCTACCAGCCAACATAACACAGCAACATAATAACATGTTTCATAAATGACGGAGTTTACCCGGCGATATGCGGATTTTTAATTCAGAGATTTGGTCACGTCGTGATAACCTACGAACGTGCCCTATTTTATTCTACCTTCCAACTCAGTATATGACCCCAAAAACCTGGGTTCTCTCATCATAGAAGTTGGTGACTAGAGGACAATCCAAGGAATCTACTGACCAGGCAAATACCAACTCCACAGCACTCACACTCACTCTGGGTAGTGCTAGCCCAGAGAGACCACCAGGGACAAGGGGAAATAGTCCTTTGCTCTGGACAGAAAGACTGGGCATATAATTTGTCAAAAATAGCACAGGTTTATTAAGAAAAAGTAAATACAAGAAGGAAAAGGAGTAATGCTAAACATAGACAAAAACAAGCACTTGCCTGATTTAAAAAAAAAAAAGCAAGTACTTGCATTAGAGCAGGGGTGGCCAACATTAGAGCCTCTGAGTTCTTAAGAGTTGTGTAGAAGACAGAATCTTGGCAGCTGCAATTGCTGATGGTGCTGCTAAAGCAGCTGCACCTGCTGAAATGCCCCCACCTATACAAACATTAAAGGGCCAGGAGCATTCAGGTTGGAAGGGTGGCCACCCCTGCATTAGAGGCAAACTAAAAATGAAAAAAAACAAACCTCTATTGCATCTAACTAGACCAAGGGTGGCCAACCTTTCAACATGAATGCTCCTGAATCTGAGGCATATGTCTGAGGCAGTATTTAATAAAACAAGAGCTGCTCTAGAAACGATCAAAGACTGTTATAACCAGCTATGATGTAGAAAGAACAAGTCATCTTCGGGATTCCGGTTATAAAATAATTTATAAAATGTAAACGTAAAATATGTACAGTGACTTTTTAAGTCAAATTAAAACACAATTGTGAATAAAATACTTTAAAAGTCCATGGTTAAAATACAATAAAAACATTCAAAAATTCCTGAGCATTACATTTTGTTCATAATCTATGAACTTTGTCATAGCACAAGTTGGAGTCAGGACATGACGTTAAATTTGAAGATACTATTAAATTATGTCATGAGAATAACTACAGGGTCAGATTGAGTTTGGAGGCAATAGAATATTTAAGCATGGGTCCCAAGTTCTCAACCGTAAACAGGAGTTATCTTTTATTAACAAAATTTGGACTCCTGCAATTAACAAAAATAATAAGAAACAACAATAGAATACAGTAGGTTTTTTTATTAACCTTGCTGCTATTCTCAGGTCGTCCACCAGGGGCAGTGCAATAGGGTGAATTGAGGACATGTCTTGGTCTATGCATAGCTTCCGATGCTAATTACCTCTGTAGCCAATTGCGCGCCAAATCCTCCTTTAAAAGTAGCAGGACTGCGATGTGTGCGTTTACCATGCTGGCACACAGATTGGAACAAAGCTGTGTTAAAATAGTATTTTTTAGATATTGCCATGGTATTACAAGACCACGTTTGTTAGGTTAATGGTAGCTGCAAAATTCTAATTGAATTACCTTTGCCATTTTGGAAGTATGGAAAGAGTTTTTAAGCTCACCCATATCGTTTTTCTCTGAGACATTCTGACTTACTGGAAACAACACTAATTGGTCTATGCATAATGCAATGAGATTAAAAATGCTATGCAGGGTGATGGATGCTTGTCAATGAAAGTGTTGACAAGAAAATGAAATAATCATGCACCTCTATGGTCCCAATGTGTTCGGCTACCAGACTTATGTACGGCAAAATGTGTCTAGAGGACTAATGACATCAAGATCAACACCTTTTTGAGTCATTGATATTTGAGAGAAATACAGTTGGAGGATTGTTGTCTCAAATTTATCATTATTGCTTAAATTAGAAAATGTGAAAGGATCTTATTTTAAAGCCAGATAGGGAAAGATACTAAGCAGAAGAATTTCAGATGGGCAACTCAATCCTGCCTAACATGCGGCGGTTGGCCTAGAGGGCCGGCCGCTGCATCTTAGGCCCATTGCAAGATGCACCGGCGTGGCCCAGGCTCACCTCGGGGGAAGGAGACATTCATCCCCTTCCCCCAGTGTAAGTGGTGTGGGCCCCAATGGGCCTCCTTGGATGCACGCCAGTTGTGGAGCTGGCATGCATCCGAGGAGGCCGTGTAAGGCCGGTCCAGGCTGCAACGGGGCATAGGATATTGGCGCATCTCAGCACCGATATCCCTGCCCCCTCCCAGCCTGGGCCAGCCAATAGCTCCCTCCCTCATTGCCCCTGGTGCAGGGGCAGGTCCAGGTCCACGGCTGAGTGAAGGGCACCGGCCTCCGTGCCGGTGCTGCTTGCTCGCAAGAAGCCACAAGCGTGCTTTACTTTGTGACTCCTTAGACCAGTGGAACACGTGCTCCACCAGCGTGCTCTTAGGCTGGATTGCGCCATTAACCTAGTATCCATCTTTACAGACAGGCCAATACGACTTAACTTCCCACGCGGCAATGCAGCAGTGCCAATGTGGTGCCCGTTGAATCCTGTGGGGGAGTTTCAGCATCTGGAGGCCTCACCAGGTTAAGGGAACATTTGTTCCCTTGCCCTGGGATAAGCTTGTGCCGGCACGCTGGGCTAGGAAGCTGGTGCAAGTCCACATGGACCTGGTCAGGGGATCAAGGCCAGGATGGAGGTTAGGATATCGGTGTGTGCCGCTGCCACCAATACCGCCTCCTTCCCACCCCTCCTCCTCGCCCCAATCGCCATCCCATTCTGCCCCTTCCCCGCCTCCCTCCAACCCCCTGCACCAACTTACTGGTCCACTGTACCGATCCACTGGCACGCAGATCCAGCCACTTGCTGTTTGCGGCAGCACCCAGGCCACACCGAATGACTTGGCACCTTTTGCAACAGCCATAAAGGGCCTTATAGCACAAGGCCCATTTCGGAATGAGCCACAAGGGTCTCTCCTGTTCCTTATGCATTAATGTGTTCCACATAAACAGTAACTTTTGCCCTACTGAATAAATGAAATGTATAAGACCAATAGTTATAAGTGCTGAAAATGAATGCAAAATAGAGCAGATTTCAAACATGTATTGTCCATGGATCAGGCAGTTTTTGTTGGAAGGGGTACAAAACAGAGACAATTTAAACATAGCATACAGTTTTGATAAAATCAAAACTAGATGTTTATTTATTTATTTATTTATTTATTTATTTATTTATTTATTTATTATGGAAAATTATACCCCGCCTTATCGCATGCCAAGGCAAATGCCCAAGGCAGCTTACAACAAAGATTAAAAAAAACATGATTTAAAACAATACATAAAATAAATTAAAAACAATAAAAACCACTGGGGGGGGGGGACAATATAGAGCAGAGAAGCAACGGAGCAAAACATCTTGAGACACCAGAAGTCAGTTATCAACCCATCACCCAAACGCTAGGCGAAACAGAAATGTTTTGAGCCCTCGCCAAAAAGCCATGAGGCAGGGGGTAGTTCTCAAGTCCCCTGGCAAGGAGTTCCACAGTTGTGGCACCACAACAGAGAAGGCTCGCCCATATGCTGCCGTCCCTCCAACTTGAGATAGAGGTGACACTTGCAGGAGAGCCCCCTCAGATGACCTAAGAGGGCGGGCTGGAACGTATGGGAGAAGGCGATCCCTCAGATATCCTGGACCCAAACCGTGAAGGGCTTTTAAAGGTCATTACCTTGAATTTGGACTCAGAAACGAATTTGGACTCGGAAACGAATGGGCAGTCAGTGCAGCTGCTGAAGCAGCGGTTCAACAGAGTCAAACCGCTTGGCTCCAGTGACCTCCCGGGCCACCGCATTCTGCACGATTACTGGAAGTTACTGAAACAATGTTACTGAAAGGGGGGAGGGAAGTAGCTGATGCAGTTCCAAGTAGTCCCATTGAGGCAGTAGATGCTTGCCCTAGGGCAAGGGAACAAATATTCCCTTACCTCAAGGAGGCCTCCAGGATCCGAATCTCCCCCATGGGAAGCAGCATGTGCCCTGTTAGGTACTGTACAATTGGGCGCCCATGATTTTAAAAAAATGAATAGTCTCTTCTTCAGTAGGGAGGAATTTCAGGATGAGAAACAATGGGGGGGGCTTGACCTGCTGCCCACTCATCTCTCTCCATTCTAAATCTTCCCCCTACTAACTTTTCCCACTGCAGGTTTCCAAAAGCATGTTTACCCTAGCAATTTGGAGAGGAGAAATGGCTAGTGGGAAAATAGTTACGCACCCACCCCTTCCCCCACTGCATTTCCTCTATAAATTCCCCCTCCATAAATGGCTTTGCATTTAAAACACAGGCTCACTTAGATGTATTTGCCCCTGATTCATGAAGCGCATGCGCACATCACTCAGCACTCTTTTGCTTCAGGTTTCCTTTTTACCAATGGAGTAATTATACTTTCCTGTAAACGTTGGAGATAGATCTAGAGTGCCTGAATAATTCATGTCTATTATTTGTGCTCTGAGACCTGCAGGTGAAAGGTTCCATACGGTGCAAAGTGGAGAACTGTGCAGTATGAAAAGTGGGAAGACAAAGCTAGAGAAGAATGAGCTAGCATTTTGTGTCTCATTTATTAATAGTCAGACATTGTCTCGGCTGAGAGGGATGGGAAAAAAAACATTTATGGACCATGAGCCTTGAGCTAACTAAGTCGGGGGGAAAGGTCTATAGACAGGCAGTAAAGTCTGCTCTGGAACATGATACACATCTGTTTGATGACTTTGGGGCTGATGAGGGCCTTGGCCTCTCACTGTGACAGCATTAAAACAAAAGCAAAACAATATGATCATTATTGTTTTAACATTGCACCATTTATAAGAATCCCTTGACTGAGAGCGCAATCCTATGTAAGTATCCGACAGGTATCCCAGGGCTGCCCGCCAGATCCTATCCCCATTCCGGGCAGCTCTGCAGCAGTCCGGAGGTCTACTCGGGGGAAGGGGATGTTCGTCCCCTTCCCCCAGTGTAAACTTGGCCTCCTCGAATTTAGCTGGCGGAAGTTGGAGGAGGCCATGTAATAGCCACGCCGGACAGGGACGGGGATATGGCTGACGCCATCCCCGCCCTCTCCCGGGCTGGCACAGCCAATGGCCCCCCTCCCTCGCCACCCGGACCAACCATGCGGCCACCAGGGGATCCCTTACCTTCCTCCGGCGGCCGCATGGAGATCTGGAGGCAGAGTAAGGACTGACGGCCTAGCACTGGCGGCCCTTACTCTAGAGTTTTCACAAACGTGCCTTAAGACACATTTGCAACAGTTTAAGCTGGCGGAGCGCTCGCTACACCACCCTAAAGTTGGGCAGGATTGCGCTGCCCGGGAGTTTGGTTTGGCGATGTGACTTTGCCAGACTTCTGCAAGAGCAAAGTAAAATTTGAGTAACAAGCTCAATTTGTTTTGGAGCTTCAGACTTGTATAGTGAGAGGGTTTGCTCAGACCTCACAGTGTGTCTTCTCTAATACTGTGCTACATGATTATCCCCGTTTTGCAGATTTAAGGGGATGATGACTGAGACATAAGCCCTTTTCAGATATTGCCCATGGTTACAGCCATCTAAGACTGTAATGGTAAGCTCTGGTCTCCAAGCCAGTGTGTTCCATAGCTCCACTGGTCACTGTCCCTGTTTGACACTTCAAACAATGCATTTTACATGGCCACAACATTTCACAGTAGCATCTGAAGAGGGCTATAGCATCTATCTATAGCCACACAGTGAGCTGCTCACTTTCTTAGGATGGAACTATCCATTACCAGAGACACAGCAACTGCATTCCCACTGCTCCATATTGCTTTCCTGTCCTGTTCTTTATAACATCAAGTTTAACCCAGTGTGCAATAATGTGACACCATCATCATGCTGTGTTGACCAGCTTCATCACTGACAGCCAGTGATGTGAAGTGGGGGAAGGGTGATGCTGCAAGATGCATGATTGATGCATCTCATGTTCAGACAATCTGGAAATTACAAAAGGACACTTAGCTGCAGTGGCAGCGTCTGCATATCTCAGAGTGTGTAACTGGGTCTTTTGCAATTACATTATCATGAGCTTATGACTATATGATCATAATAAAACTTAGCATCACAACTGACAAGAATACTTCCCCCAATATACTTTCTAATCCATTCTGCATGTTGTATATACTGATATCACTACATCCTAACCTTTCATGGGTGCTCCATTCACAGAAGGAGTTTCTGGCCACAGTGCACTGCAGTGCAAAAGGTGAGGATTTATTCAACCCTCTGTTTATAATCTAAACGGTCCTAACAATGCTGTACTAGCATTCGTATTTCATTTCATTTCCCATTTAATTGATATCCTGCTTTTCCGTAAAAAAGAAATTGTGCCCAAACAGACACATTCACAAGTCTTGACATTCCAACGTTGGTCAGGATCCTGAATGTCTTCCTGAGAGCACAAACCCATTGAATTCTGTGACTGTTCTTAGAAAAAATGCACCAAAGTTGTGTTAAACATTTTTGCCCACGCTCTGCTTTTCTTTTCTTGATCCTCTCCATTCCCAATTCTTTAATACAGCTGGAAGCATAAGGTTTCTCTCTGAAAGCCTAACATAGTTTTAAGAGGCTGAACTTCCTGCTAATGAACTCTGAAAAAGGTCACTCAACATTATCGTTATTCTACCCGTAACTTGAGAAGGATCAGCAATGAATAAACCTGACTAGCTGATATGCAACTCATTATTTTTTCCAAACTCATTTTTCAGTACGGATGCTAAACCTGATATCTTGGAAACAATATCTAGACCTTTTTTTTCACAATAATTATAGTGAGCGTAGTTTGCCTTTAAAAAATGAAAGTGATGATGGTACATTATGGAATGAATAGCAACGGAGATTACTGCAGCTCTTTTGTATGGCTAATGACAAGTGAATAAATAGAGTCATTATCTATACTTAAATATGTGCTTTTAGAATACTCATTATCCTGGCACACTGGAAAATTGGTGCTTGAGCCTGTATGTGATCCTAATGATGTTTTACGAAAAGGTTCCAGCTTTGTTTATTAAAATGAAATTTTAATCATTTTATTTTCCTATACCAGATGGAGAACCGCCAAAGCGTCCTACCTAATGGGCTGCAGCTTGGGGGAGGGGGGAGTCTTTTGTCTAATAATAAGAATAAAAGAAACTGGTTTGGAAATATATATATATATATATAGTCTCTAAACATCAGAAAGAGACAATCGCTCCTGACCATACATTGCCACTGAGAAAAGCAGCAGAAGTTTAGGGAAGAGAGATAAATTTTCATGCATCAGCTTTTGAAGAAAGCATCTTTTTCATATAACCACAATAACAATAATCACCAGAAATTCTGTTCTGGCTGAAAAAGAGACTATTCTTTCCAAAGACTTGTCTTGATCTCTGTCACAGGAATACGTCTGAACATTGCTCACTAAGACATAACCTTGGAACTTGCTTTCACTGCCAGGTACCAGTCCTGAAAAGACAAGTAGTTTTTTCCCCATCCTCTTGTTAGTCATCTTGGGTGCTTTAGATGCAGAAAGGTGGGATACGAATGATCGTATAAGTGAAGTTAAGAAAAACCCACAACTTCAAAAAAAAAGGGGGGGGCAATCTATAAGGATATTCAGATGTCTTTCCCTCAGCATGGAGGAATAGCAATCCACCTCCCTAAAGACGACCTCCGGGAAGAAAAGCTACCAGGCAGGCTTGAATCAGAACAATGTTCATTTTAGAAACAAGGGAGGTGCTGGAAATACATTTCCTATGATGCTGCAAATGAATCCCATGATGTTTAGCACAAAACCCAGCTTTCTGTAGAGAAATGGCAGGGCACAGGATTCCCCTTCATATTTTTCAGTAACAAACCATTTTCATCTTATTGTTAGGCAGGATCTGATCCGCAAATTTCTCATGGACCAACTTTGTCTCCCACTACTGCTGAAAAAATTAAACAGCCAAATATTCAACACTGTAGTTTGCTCATCTTCAGGGATGTGGACATGAAGATATCAGGACCTATGATGTTGGTGTTGCTATGGTGCTTCTTCTCGACGACAACCAATGCTAAGTCACAAGTAAACAAATTCCTAACAGACAGTTCTGACGGATCCTTTAAACACACATTTTTATTTTAGAAAAAGTAACAAGCATTACATTGTCCATGTTCCCCATTTCTCTCTTTATTTGTAAAGGGCTTTATTAAACACACACACACACACACACACACACACACACGCACACACACACACACACACACACACACACACACAGAGAGAGAGAGAGAGAGAGAGAGAGAGAGAGAGAGAGAGAGAGAGAGAGAGAGAGAGAGAGAGAGAGTCTTCCAATAGAAGACAATGTAGCATAATGAGGTTCCCAGATCAACATTTCCAAAGTGAAGGATACTTTGGAATATAAAACAAGGGACCTCCTTTATGTATGAAGAAAGTTGGGAAATAACAGAAACATGCATAATATTCTCATATTCAAGATGGTAAAGCAGTGCAGGGCTTTACTGCAGGTGCCAGCTCACTTCTCCATTCAAAACACTGCTGGGAATGGTGCACAGAGTGTAATTTTCCTGCTGGGGATGATGCAACTTGTAATTGCTGTCCAGTCCAGTCCCTGGAGGGAAAAAGACACTTTGTAGGGCCTGGAGCACCCCTTCACCCCTTTTGCCCTGCCCCAAAATTAACTGTCTTTGGGGGGCCCTGGGGCAGGGAGAAGGGGAGGCAGTCACATTGGAGAGGGCTGGATAAACCGCAACCACCTTTTTGTGCTTCAAGGTAAGCTTGTTGGGGTAGAGGGCGAAGAAGTGGGGGCAGCTTTTTCATGAGCAATGCACTGTTTGCTCACAAAACCTGAACGCTTTGCACATGTTCATTTGAAAGGCCTTTCAGCACTTTTGGGGTGAGTAGAGGGATGCTCATACATCCCTACCGGGAGTAGGAGAAAGTAATGTCTAAAGTTCTCTCCCAAGTTGACCAGCTGGTGTTCCTATCTCTCCAGGTCTGCAACAGTGGCCAAGGGGAACTAGATCAGGGTTTCTCAACCCCTTCCCAGCCGAGTACCACCTCTGGCACCACTCTCCTGCTGCGTACCACCAGAAGTGACTTCCGGGTTTTCAGGTTTTCGGAGGCCAGAAAACCCAGGTAGGAGGTTCTGGGCAGGTGGGAGGGCCCTTCTCAGCATTCCTGAGAGGCTTGGCCAAAGGCAGGAGCCTCTGGGAGCGAAAACATGCGGCCCAAAGCGCCATGTTGGAGCAGGATTCCAGTGGTCCGGCGGTCCGAATACCACTAGCAGTCATACCACTGGTGGTACTAGTACCACTGGTTGAGAACCCCTGAACTAGATTATCACTGCCCAAAATTAACTGACAAATTTATCAGTCAGATGTTTTCCATCTGTGTGGGGGTGAGCTTCTCACCCAGGTTGATGTCCAACTGCTGTGGCTCCTAGCAATGCTCCACTGAAAGGTGATGGCAGCTATGGGGGGAGGTACCGGGACCAGGGGTTGCTCAGAGTTGTCCCCCCAGTCCACCAGTCATCCATGCTGTCAGTGCTGCTGCTCTGAGCTGATTTTGTGTTCAGAACGTCTGCAGCTTTGTGAATATACCATCATTATACCTACTGTGTATATTTTACAGATACCATCATAATTAAGTAGTGTGCCTAGACAAGATTTAAAAAGAATGTAAGTTAGAAATTACTTTTCTCCTTGCCTCCTGATACTAGGAAAAATGAGCACTCCAATGAAAAGGTGATAATAAAAGAATATAGTTTGATTTTTTTTCTTTCTGCCCAATTTGCAGACTGCAGAAATCAATACAAGATGTCATTTCATAATGAACTGTAGCTACTACACACCACTTTTGTAGATGCAGTTTTCCATCCCTAGTGATATTTCAAGATATCTGGACGCATGCTGTTATAGCTGTCTATATGGCCGAATCTCTGAAAGCATGTTTAACCAATTTCTTGAATATGTAGCTGGGCAAAATCAATTGCATCTCACTGGATAATGACTCTGCAAGAGTTAGACCTTGTCTTTGTGGGATAAGGGCCTTGTTTTTCTTTATGTTGAATTACCAACAGCAATAGCAGATTTGGGGTCCATATGCTGTTCCATTTTCTAGTATCCCAGGTGTCTCAGAAGCATAGAACACAATGGGGACTTCTGACAGTGTTGGAGGAATACCCAGCCCAGTTAGGCAATTTACAGCGCAGTCCTATCCAACTTATGCCACCGTTGACCATTGTAACCAGCAGCGCAGCAAGACCTGGAGGTCCCAGAACGGAAAGGGGATTCAAAGGGGATTTGAATCCCCTTTACATTCTGGGGCCTCCCATTCTTGCTGCGGCACTGGTTACAACGGTGGCATAAGTTGGATAGGATTGCGCCCTTAGTAACTCTAAATTACTACAGGGCTGACCCAAGACCTCCTGATGCCTGAGGTGGCATGCCAAATGCTGCCTCCTTACCCAATTATGTGCCAGCCTCTGCTCCTCCCACTCTCCAATGCTCTAGCTAGACACTCTCCTCCCCTCCACATCTCCTCTTCCTCTCTGCCTCTATCTTCCTTTTCCAATCCAGGGAGTAGAAGGAGAAGGAAGAACAGTAGAGGCAAGATGGTGGACAGAGATGGGGCCCCCCCAGCAATCTGCTGCCTGAGGCAACTGCTTCAGTTGGCCTCATGAATGGGCCAACCCGGCTGATTATACCATGTTAAATAAAGATTTAGACATGCACTTCCTTGAGCATTTAATCTTTAAAAAGGCCTTTGGTTTGGGGGGGGGATGATTGATTGTTTCTGTCATTGTATTAGTTTGCTTTACTATTGTATTCCGAGTATTGAACTGAACCTGAACCCAGAAACCAGTTCAGAGTTGTTGTTTTCAGTGGCCTGGAACAGAACCTGAACCTAACATCTTTTGGCTGCCTTGTACTTGAACAAAACCCCTAACACAGAAAGTGGTAACCCAACCCAGTTTCAACAATCAAGAGATTCTTTTTAGGGTTATAAAATAGAATAGAATGTATCTAAATGGTTCAAAGTGTCTCACTCAATCATGAAACCACTGCTTAAAGTTACAGCCCAATCCTAATAGGGCCTTACACAGTGGCACCGCCGATATTCTATCCCCCTTCCCAGCCTCAATCCGCCTTCCTGGGTCCACTCAAATTTGCACCAGTTATATAACTGGTGCACACTGGCGTTGCTAGAGGTGGGGTGGAACAGTAAGTCTTGCACAGCGGTAACCACTCCGTTCCGCTCCATTCCATGGCCGTCGGAACCAGTCAAGCGGTAAAGGCAATGCTCAGGAGGCTCCCTGCATGTTGCCTTCACCACTCAGACTGGTTCCGACGGCGAGTGGGTGGGGCCACCATGGAACAGAGCAGTTACCGCTGTGCAAGACTTACCATTCCACCCCACCTCTAGCAACGCCAGTGCTGGTGCAGGTCTGAGTAGACCCATTCAGGTAGTGAGGGCTTACCTCCAGGCAAGGGAACAAATATTCCCTTACCCAGAGGAGACCTTCGGGGCCTGGAACACCCCCGCGGGATACAGCCCTTTGGTGTGGCTGCATTGCCATGCAGGGAGTTACATAGGATTAGGCTGCTAGTGTCAGACCTGGAACTGAACCTAAGAGTTTAAAAAAACAAACCAGTGAAACTGAACTGAACTGAACCCAAATTTTTGTATTGCCTCTCTTTTGTTAGTTACTTCAAATTTCCTATAAAGGGCAGAAAAATGGAATGGAAAAAATTGAAATAATTGCATAATATGAGGTCTGACAGGTTGTTGCATCATGTGAAACTTCACCTCACGCACTTTAGTAAGTCTTTAATGAACAATTTACAGAGAGAATCTCATTTAATTTTCTGCGGCATGTTCGTGCAGATAATTTTCTACTTAGAAATTGCAACCAAAAAATGACCTTCTTAAGGTCCATCCTTGACTTTTCATATTTAGGAACCAGGTGTTGTTGTTGTTTTTCTTTCACTCAAGAGCAGAGTCTTTGTAGACTACCAGTTACTGCCTAACACTTGAAAAACAGTTGCAAACCTGGTGGTTAAAAGAACTGCAAAGAGGAGCGCTCTCTCTCTCTCTCTCTCTCTCTCTCTCTCTCTCTCTCACACACACACACACACACACACACACACACACACACACTCCTCCAGTTAGTCGGTAGAAAAGATGATCATATTTTAAAAATCAAAATGGTAAACCTTTAACAAAACGACTAGCCTCTTATTCTACACAGTACTATTACAGCTGCATTAAAAAACCCTTGTTCTTATTTTAACATACTGTGCATGACAACATAAAATGATTATGCAGACAGATTCCAGCGCTTTGCATTCCTGTCAGATTTTGCCCTGCAGGGTGGAACAGAATACTAAATTAAACATGATGTTTTGGAAGTTTTATTGTTAATTTTACAATCCAAACACTATCTGATTTTTTTTTTAATCTAACATGGGCCTGTAGATTGCTTGCTGGCTCACACGCTCTCTTGCCTAAATTTGCTGCAGTTATGCCATGCCATAATAACAATGCAGTCAAACGCTTCGTAAGTCCAAGAGAATTAAAAGATTTCATTCATTAGTGATTCTCATTTCTCATCTCAGCTGCTACAAGTGCATGTCATTCCACTTTAATGTATCCACCGCACATTATGCAACAAGCTATTTATGAATCTAGGGCTGCAATCCTATACACACTTACCTGGGAGTAAGTCCCACTGAACTCAATGGAGCTTACTTCTGAGTAGACATGCATAGGATTGCACTGTCAGTTTGGCTTCTGGTGACTGTAACGTCAGGTTGACAGACTTTTAAAGGTAACGGAATTTTATACCAGGCTTCTCTTCTTTATACCAGGCTTCATGCACCAGCATCACAACTGCTAATTTATGTACATACACTGCTTTTAGAAAGGTGTTCTCTTCTCTTTAATGGTTTCTAAAGTTGCAACCCTGTGCATGGTGAGATCACAAATCCCACTGATTTCTGTAAATTTCAACAGCCTAACTACATTCACAGCGCAATTCTATCCAACTTATGCCACTGGCTGAGCTCTGCTCAATCCTATCCAACTTATGCCACCGGTATAACCAGCAATGCAGCGAGAATGGGAAGCCCCAGAATGGAAAGGGGATTCAAATCCCTTCCGAAAGGGGGATTCAAAGGGGATTTGAATCCCCTTTCTGTTCTGGGGCTTCCCATTCTCGCTGCACCGCTGCTTACACCGGTGGCATAAGTTGGATAGGATTGAGCAGAGCTCAGCCGGTGGTATAAATTGGATAGGATTGCGCCCTCAGGATTGTAGCCCAAAACTCTCCCTTCTACCTTGCATGTGGAAGATACTCCCTAGTGCCCAAAATACATCATGTCCATGCAAGGTGTCAACACATGTGAAAAATATCCTAAGGAACAGGACATATAGGTACAGGTAAGGATGGCTAAATAAGAGAAGCAGATAGCTTTGGGGAGGGGGAGGGAGGAAGTGATGCATTTTAGCAGCACGCCATAATGTTTTTCAGGTCCTCCATATCAGTCCATACCCATCTACTTTCATCAGTGTTTCTTGGTTTTAATTATATCAGTGGACCACTGTGGATGAAGCAGAGACTCAGACTGAGAAATACTCCTGTCTGAAACGTTGGAGAGAAGCTGCCAGTCAGGATAAATAAGATTGAGCTAGATGGACCAGTGGCCTGATCCAGGAGAAGGCAGCCTTCTGTGTTTCTCAGGCTTGTCCATGTGTCTCTAGAACAGCCCTTTGCCCTCAGGACCCCTGCTATGCTGTGCCTCCTCCTCAGTCATTTTTTCCTGTGCGAGTCTTGTCACAGGCAAACCAGTTGATCAACGAGAGTTTTGCAGAGATCTTGCTTATTCACCTCAACTGTGACTTCTGTGTGTAAGCCAAGACACTAGAACAGTGGCTCTCAAAGTGGGAAAACGGAAGCAGTCGCTACCCCCTTAAGGGGCGTGGTGATGTGCAGTGACATTGCTGGTGGCACTTTTGGGGTCCTGCCACCACAGAAAGAAAGAGTTTTGCACTTACCGGGGGTCGTTCTGGCCCTCTGGGGGTTTCAGGGGCCATGGCCCCTCCCGCACCTCAGAAGAGCTTCCAATTGTGCTTAGAGGCTACTTCCAGTTTTCATCAAAAACTGGAAGTAGCTCCCGAATGCTATTGGAATCTCTTCTGAGGCGTGGGCCTCCCGTAGACCCCTGGAGGGCCGGCACAACCCCTGGTAAGTGAAAAAACCTATTTTTCCGCAGCGGCAGGACCACAAAAGTTTCGTCGCCAGCGTCACCACAGAGCCCGCAACAACTTACAGGTTCTCTTATCCCCCCCCCCCCCGTAGCAGTTTGAGAACCACTGCACTAGAAATAAAGGGTGGGTGGGTGAATATTCTTCCAAAGTCCCTGTCTTTGTTCACAGGTAGGTGACTGAAAGATTTGCCTAGTTCTCAGTCCTGATCTACACAGGTAGAAGAGTGTGGCAGAATTCTGAGGTGGCAGGACAGACTGCGAGACCTTAAAATAGGTAAAACAAGTTTTGTAATTTTTTTGTAGTCCATCCAAAATTTACAAAACCTGTTATGACCAGGGAGGACAGCGAGACAAAAGAAAGGCTTGTGTACACCACTAGAGAAAATGCTATTTTGAGTTATCTTTAAACACTGTTGTCTGTCTCCAGGCGATGCCCTATTGAAGTCATGCCTGAACCTGGCTGGATTGTGGCCTTTGTCAGTATTTCCATAACATAGGAAACAAAGCCTTTTATTCCAGATTATAATTATGAATTGAGACAAATAATTACCTTGCTTAAGAAAAGCCAATTCATAAGACATGCATTATTTTTTGTTAGGTTATGATGCATTTCAGAAGTAGATCTGCAGGGACCAATGACTCAGCATCCAACACCTACTTTGCACTATTCTGGAATATATTTCTCCATTGCTTCTTCCCACCTTGCCAATAACAAACAGAAAACAAAATCATTGTTTTGCTATCAAATTGTTATTTTACCTCTAAAGAAAGCTGGAGCCATAATATGGTGATAGAATTGCCCCTTCCCATAGGAAATCAGATACATAGCTAAGAAATAACAGAAGATTTCAAAATGGATGGGTAAGTCAAATTCCAGACTCTACCAGCCTTCATCCCTGCCTTTCATCTTGACAGAAGAAGGACTTCTTCATGTCCCAATTTACCTGAATAATTTGAAATATTGCTCAATAAACAACTGCCAGTAATAAGCAAATGCAAAATTTGCAAAAGTGCAAACTGTACTTGATACAGGGTACATCAGTGGTTCCCAAACTGTATGCTGCGGCACCTTAGGACGTCATGGCAAACGCACAGGGGCGCTGCAGGGTTTTTGAACTGCTCTGTGTTTTCGCCACTTGGCAGCGAGAATATGAAACAACACTGCCGACCACTGAGCCAATGATGTCCCCACCTGGCCGCTGCCCGGGGGCAGGAGTGACGTCACAATGCCTTGCGTTACCACCCCACATTGCGACATCACCCCTGCACCTGTGTGTTACCCCCTGCCTCCGAAATGGCTCCATTTGGAGTCAAACGGGAGCAGGGGTTGGGAGGGTACAGTTTTCCGACACTTGCCGCTTCAAACGGTGACCACGATGCACCCCCTCCCCAAGTGGAGATGGCGGGAAACTGCCAGAACGCTGTGGGACTGACTGCCCTGCCATCTCGCGCCAGTTATGCTACGGTGTCAAGCACCCTCCCCAAGCGTCTGCCGGTGGTCTTGTTCTCGCAACCCAGAAGTAATTGGCGGTGACACGTCATCACCAATTACTTCCGGGTGCTGAGCTCCATGTCTGCGGGACAAAGGGCACTATGCCTGCAGTAAGTTTGGGAACCACTGGCTACACAATCCACTCATATTTAAAATAAGTGTGAGAACAGGAGAAAAACTGATTTGACATACAGTATTTTGTTTTGGAATCACATTCTTGAAATGCATAGCTTTGGGTATAAACTGCAGTCACAGAGAATCGGGAATTAGAACTGTAGAACCTGCTGCCATGCTGTTGGCAGTGGGCTGCAGACCCACGGAGTGGCTGGTGCGATAGCGGCCTGTATGATATGCTAGCAGACCATGAGATCCGCTTATGTATCACACGGATAGGATTGGGCCATAAGGCTGCAATCCTACACACTTTCATGGAAGTAAACTCCATTGAACACAATGGGACTTATGTCTGAATAAACATGCATAGGATTGTAGTGTAAGAAGCTTAGACAGAAAAAAAAAGCTTCCTTGGAAAGGCCGTCCTTCCAGGATACCTAAAGAGCCCCTAAAATCCAAGGAGGGAACCCTTGAACTAAAACAGTAACTCGGAAGTAACTCTCACTGTGTTCAGTGTGGGGATTACTCCCAGGAAAGTGTGCACAGGATTGCAGCCTTAGGCAGTCTGGGAGACTTGGCACCTCACTCTCTCCCTAGTGAACTGAGCCAGGCAGCTAATCAATAAAACACAGATGGAATTTATTTAAAAGACTGAAGAACCAAAACAAAATGGGGGGGAGGAGGAGGACTTTTTTTTAAAGATGAAAGCAAGACATGTATGCAAAAAAACAGACAGATAGAAATGCTTCATAGCTACATCCAAGGAGACCCATAGGGCCCTGGCCAGCTTGCACCTGGGGAAGGGGATGAATGGCTCATGGGCAGCCCGGGAACGGGATAGGATACAGTGGCCGGCCACAGATCCTTACACAGGATTGTGCTGCAAGTGTCTTTTCCCTTTGATTTGAGGTAGATAGGAGAAGGGCCTTAAGAAAAATAAATGCTATAAATATAACAAAGGAAGAAGTGGAAGAAGTAATTAGACGAGCTGCCTTCTTTCATATGACACCTGTACCCTGAGGTCATTTAGTGGGACCCTCTTGCGGGTAAGATCAGAAGAGACACGCAGAAGAGCCTTCTCAGCCATGGCCCCCTCTGTGTGGAATTTGCTCCTCTGAGAAATTTGTTGTGCTTCTTCCCTCTTTATCATCCCAATCTTGCCTAATGATCCGCCGGGGGGCAAGGCCCCCCCGGATCCCGTGCACCACTGCGGGCAGCCTCCCGCTTGGTGGGAAGTCTCCTCGGGGAAGGAGCCGTTCGCCCCCTTCCCCGAGTGAAAACGGCGCTGGGGTCGATCGGCCTCCTCAGAATTCCACCAGCTGTTTTGCTGGCGGAAGTCGGAGGTAGCCATGTAATGGCTCAGCAGCACGGCGGGAGACAGGATTCGGCTGAAGCCGGGCCCCACCCCCTCCCGGAGCGACTGGGCCAGTAGCCGCCCTCCGTTTGCCCCAATCCTTCCCCCCCACGCCCGTTGGATCCTTACCTGGGTCCGGCGGTGGTCCTCCAGGGGCTCAGGCGGTGGAGCAGGGGCGGCCGGCCTTGAGCCTTGTATTTTCTTTAGCTTTTTCAGGGTATGTTTAAAATGATTGTTTCCTTTGGTTATTGCTCTCCCTTTGTGCTCCCTATGTTGGTTGTGTTGTTTGCTGTGTTGTACCGTATTTCTGATTTTTATGACCTTTTGACTATATTTTGCATTTTCTCTAGGAATGAGGTGGAGTAAAAACCTTTTAAATAATAATAATAATAATAATAATAATAATAATTATTATTATTATTATTATTTGGGAAGTTCTCCTGCCCTGAGCCCCAACTGAAATGAATGAGTGCTTCATGGTAGTACTTTTGTACATCCCCCAGTCACAAGAACTTAAGAAGAGCTCTGCCCTGGATCAGACCAAAGATCCATCTGGTCTGCTATCCTACTTCCCACAAGGAAGTCTGAAAGCAGGGCTAGAAAGCTATAGTCCTGTACTGTGTTCACTGGCATCAGAAGTGAACGAACACCCTGCGGGAGGGGGGAGCAACAAAAAATGTCACCTCCCCTGTGACGTCACCGCCAGAAGTGATGTCACCACCGCCTCAAAGGGCTTCCCAGGCACAGGGCAGGCGGGTGGGCCAAACTTTCACACCGCCACCCACGCACTTTTATCCCCTCCGGCGCTTTGTCCCCCGCGTGCCAGCCGCCCGCCCCCCGCTGACGCTTCTGATTGGCATACTGCCTTTAGGCATACTGTAGAGGAAGGCTCTACAGCCATAATGACAAAAAGTCATTGAAATACCTCTCCTCTAATTCCCTTTTTAGGCCATCCATCACCACATCTTGTGGCAAGGAGTGCCATACATTCATTATGCCTTGGGTGAAAAAAAGTACAGTGCAGTATTTGTGTGTGTGTGTGTGTGTGTGTGTGTGTGTGTGTGTGTGTGTGTGTGTGTGTGTGTGCGCGTGCCCTCCTGAATCTCCTGCCTGTCACTTTCAGCTGACTAACACCTGGGTTCTAGTGTTATAAAAGGAGAAAAACTACTCTCTAGCCACATTTTCCATATCATAATGGTAGAAACCTCTACTATGTCTTTCCTTAGTTATCTTTTTTCTAACCAGAAAGCCCCAAATGCTTTTCCATTTCCTGGTAGGGAAAGTGCTCCAACCAACCCCCTGATCATTTTGGTTCCCTTTCCTGCACCCTTTTCAGCTCATTTTTGGAGATGGAGTGAGCAAAACGGCACGCAGAATTCCAAATGCAACTGCACCATAGATTTGTACAATAGCATTATGTTAGTGACAGTTTTATTTTCAGTCCGCTGCCTAATGATCTCTAGCTCAGACTTTGCTTTGTATGCAGCTGCCACACGCTGAGTTGGCATTTTCCTTGACTATCCACCATGCCCCCAAGATCTTGTTCCTTGCTCACTACTGCCAGTTCAGGCACCACTAGCTCTGTTCAGACCTCCATTCATTTCAATGGGACTTGTGCAGGTGGATTATCATTCTCTGCTTGTGGCTAGCTCTCATAAGTGGTGGTGATGCTTCCATCAATAAACATTTAATGATTGTTGTTTGCGCAGACAAATAACGAAGTAATTTCCTGTGTTGGGATCTAACTTTATCCTTAATATTCTCAGAAGGATCATCACAGAATCATCAGGTGAATCATATTGTATTATTGTTTTAATATACTGATGACCAAAACTGTCCACACAAAACCTTTTACTTTAGAGCACCTCACCAACCGTAAATGAATAAAAGCCAAGCCTTTTATATTCAGGTATTACTCCAGTCTACATCTGCAATGGAAATTTCAGATTGTTTCCCCATCATTACACATATGCATGATTTTGTATGTGTGCGCGCGCCTGTGTGCGCGCACGCACGTGCTGATGAAATCCAAGAGAATTTTGCATAGTAAGGACAGCCCATCCCATCCAAGAGACTGAATAGGGGGCCTCCACCATTCCTCCCTCCCACTCCCTGAATTGGAAAAGGAAGAGGGAGATGGGGTAGTGTAGGCCACAACTCCCTTCCTCTTTTGCTCCTCTTAAAGGAACTCTCTTCCTTTTCTAGTCCAGGGAGTGGGAAGAACAGAGGCTGTTGGTGTATCAGTAGGTAAGAGGGGAAGCATTTGCCATGCTCTCTCAGGTGCCAGGAGAGCCAGGGACAGTCCTGATTAAGGACGGCATATATTTCTTTGTGTCCGTGTCTATGTCAGTTTTTCTCTGAATTTGTCAGGTTCTTCAGTCCTGTATTAAAAGCATATTTATCATACAAATCATGTCAATGCTTCAACAATGAGAATAAAGGTAATATGGTACTCTTCTTTTTTAAGTAAGGCAGCATTTCTCAAACTGTGGGACACGGGACCCACTTGGTGGGTCACAACCTGATATATTCTGGTGGGTCCCACAGAGACCCCAATGAAAACTTGGGTGACGGAAAGCTCAGATAACTAATTGCTTCAAGCCCTGAGGTTATTCAAAAATCAGATAGCTGCTAATTGCCGTGCAAACAGCTGAGCTCCTGCAGTTTGCAAGCTTGGGTAAATATAGGGAGATAAACATTTGAGCGTCTTTTTAATGATTTTTTTTTTACAAGTCAATGACAGGCAGTCACGTCACTGTAGCATGGCAGGCGGGGTGGGCCGCCAGGGGGTGACGCATGCAAGGGTGATTCGCGCGCACCCGCGCACTTCGCCCCCGTTCTGCGCGGAGGCTCCGAGGCCGGAAGAAAGCCTTGGAGCATCCGCCTCGTCCGGCGGTCCAGGGCCTTCTGAGAAGGCCCAATGCATTGACGCGACATTTATTAGCTTTTTTGCGCATGTGCAGACCGTTTCTGAGGGCAAAAGGGCAGTCCTTGCCCTCAGAAATGGTCTGCACATGCGTGAAAAAGCTAATAAAGGCCGCGTCGACGCATTGGGCCTTCTCAGAAGGCCCCGGACGCTGTTAGAGCCGGGGGTAAGTGTCACCCGCTCCAGGGTGACGCGCCCCCTAGCGACGATAGTGATGACAGGTAGTGGGAGCAGGTGAAAGCTGGGTCACATAACTAAGCACCTCATCATCAGTACGCACTATTACCACCTTGCTGCTGTTTTTTAGGTTCTTGCATCTGATGATATTCATGGCTGAATGAATGAAACGTCATGCTGTGTTTTAAAAGTTTTATTGCATTTTTAATTCACTCGTTGTGTTTTTAAGTTGTACTATTTTAATTACACGTTTTTATGACTTTTAACCACGCTGAGATGGTTCGTTCTTTTTAAAATATTACTTATAAATCAATCAATAAAAATATTTTTTCGATATCACCTTTTTTTAAAGTCTTGTAAAGCTTGGTGGGTCCTGACAGAATGTCATTTTAAAAAGTGGGTCCCGGTACTAAAAAGTTTGGGAACCACTGAAGTCAGGTATTCCGAGTACAGATGAAGCTGTCTTTAACTGAGCCATGACATTGACCCATGTAGCCAGTACAAGACTTTTCTACTTTTCTATAGGATTTTTGTACTCTGCCTTCCCCCCAGATTTCTTGTAGTCAAGATAATGTAATATAGATTAGGCAATGCTTAACCATAAACCAGTCTTTTCTGCATGCAACCCTGGTGGTAAAAAGTAGCAAAATGGGTTTCCCCTTTGTTTTGATCAGTTTGCTGTAGGAATTCTGGATCCAGTTGTGTGATCACATTCTTTACACTGGATTAATTGCCACACTCTGGCTCTGAATTTGTCATGGGTAATCTGGATGAAAATCCATACTATTTAGTGAAAGAGTGTGTGCCGGGAGTCAGGGAGACTTCTACATTTTCCCCACTCTTTTACTTCCCTGGATAGATTGTTAAAGGGACAAAGGGTGATATGTCTTGTTACCTGAGCACCCCCCAATGATCACACCAGACAGAGACTTGGATTAAGGGTAACTTTATTAACTGAACAACATGTGAAAACTGCAGCAGGGAATATATATAACCCCCAAACAACGTGCGGGCCCTAGAATTGGGGGAAACGGCATCTAGCCGTCTGCCTCCCCCTGAGTTACCCTTGGGCGTAACATTCTGACTCCAAGCTATCCTCAATCATAGACTGAGAAAGCCTATCACAGCCGACCCGATGGGTCGAGGCAGCTGGACCGCGCAGACTCCCCCAGGCCAAGCCGTATGGTTGTCTTTGCTGATCCAATCAAGGGGCTTGCCAGCCAGCCTCACCGATCCAGTCCGGCACCATCTGAGCGGTCCTGGCTCACCCCTTGACCTTGCTTACCTCCGAATGTACACCAATTGCTTATCTTATCTACCCGGCCCGCACGTGACCTGCCATCCCCCCAGGGGAAATACCTAGCAATAAACCACCCGTCCCAACATCCAGTCTGGGGTAGGCGAAAAAACCACTAACCAGGCCCAATATGGATAATGGCAAAAAATTCCTACCCGGCTCTGTAAATCAGCAACCAGCTAATCTCACACTAGATGAAAGGGAGGGCGGGCGGGGCTCGCGAAGGCGCCGACTGAACACGCTCGGGCAGCATGACGCTCCCGAGCGCGCAGTCGGCCCCTCCCACCCCGACGCTCCCGGAAGAGACCGGGATGGAAAGCCTCAGTCTGCTGCTGCTGGACGGGGCCAGGCAACAGGGGGCGACGCTACGAGGTGCGTCACTCCCTTTACCTGAGCACCCCCCAATGATCACACCAGACAGAGACTTGGATTAAGGGTAACTTTATTAACTGAACAACATGTGAAAACTGCAGCAGGGAATATATATAACCCCCAAACAACGTGCGGGCCCTAGAATTGGGGGAAACGGCATCTAGCCGTCTGCCTCCCCCTGAGTTACCCTTGGGCGTAACATTCTGACTCCAAGCTATCCTCAATCATAGACTGAGAAAGCCTATCACAGCCGACCCGATGGGTCGAGGCAGCTGGACCGCGCAGACTCCCCCAGGCCAAGCCGTATGGTTGTCTTTGCTGATCCAATCAAGGGGCTTGCCAGCCAGCCTCACCGATCCAGTCCGGCACCATCTGAGCGGTCCTGGCTCACCCCTTGACCTTGCTTACCTCCGAATGTACACCAATTGCTTATCTTATCTACCCGGCCCGCACGTGACCTGCCACACGGGGGGGTTAGCCTAGAGCTTAACCCCCACCGCCCCACGAACCCAAAAGGCTCCTAATCCCCTGCTGCAAATCAAAAAGGAAAATGTTGGCCCCAGCCTCGGAAAGGTGCACTCCGTCCTCTAAAGAGGGTCGGGTCAGAAAATTATATTCGGGTGGAAGATGACTTCCCCACCCATTTCCCGTATATATTCCGTCAAGTACCGGTTGGTCTTATGACGGGCTAAGTCCAACAAACGAGGTCAGACAGCCCCCCCTCCAAACCCCATGTGGGAACACGTCTGACCAGAGGATAACAATCCCTGGCAGCCAAGATCTAATAATGGCAAGGTCCCTACGGACCTGTAGCCTCAAGGACTGATACGTCCTCTGGCCCAGGTCATTTTTGCCAAGGTGTAAAACCAGTATTTGAGGGGAAGGCCTGAAATCAAGAAATTCCGTAATAAGTGGCAACAGCTGACCCCACAGCAAGCCCCTCTTGGCCGCCCACCACACCTGCGCAAGTGCACCTAAACCTAGCTGGGAGCCCAAGTCACAAGCCGCTGCCCTCCTCCTCGCCCAAAAGACGATGGAATGGTCACAATGAGGATGCGCACAGGAAAAGACCAGCGACCTGAGGAAGAAACAAACAAATGGTTGGCACAACAACACCAGGCCAATGAAGACGGCATAACTGAAGTTCAACCATAATATTTCTATTGTTGTTGAATTGTAACAAACTGCAGGCTACATTCTTAGCGGTTCTTATACTGCAGCCATTTGCTGATTGGGCTTTTGAGTCTTTTGAGAATTTTTCTCTCTGCCAGTATTTGTAAAAGGGCTTGGTTCAAGAAGAAGAAAAAGAAGCAGAAGAAAACCCAGCAAATATAACATTACCCTGGAAGAGCAATCATGACTTTTTGTTCATATACGAAGAAACTAGTAAGTCGCGTTAGTAACACGGTTCTCAAGTATCTTCAATAGTGTACACTTAATGGACTGACTTCTTAAATCACTGAATTTGTGCAACATACATAGCTGAAATTAGAAACAGCGAACACAGTTTCCTCCCCGCTCAAAAAAAGAGAAAGGCATTGGGCTGGGCTGGGTAAGAAGTCTGACTGGTCCCACTATAACTCAATTAAAAGTGAAGGTGAGTATAGTACATGCTGCCCCCTCCACTTACTGCATATCCCTCATGTGGGGGGGGGGACTGCTCTAATCAGAAGGTTCTATTACAACATGCCATTTAATTGTGTTGTGGGCAGGACCTGTCAGACATATCACCCAAATTGATGGGCTCTCCATTACAAGAAGGCATATTTTGAAATACTGAATGATGGTCATTAAATAAAACCTAAGTGGAAATAAATCCTGCAACATATTGTATTAACAATTAGCTGCACGTGTGGAGGCTGATATTTGCCGGAGGACTCAAGACGTGTTCTGTTAATCCACTTACAGCATATTTGGGAGATGCGCCTTAGGATTCCTGCCTGCCCTGAACTTATAACCATCAAGTGAAGGCACTGCAGCTTCTGGGAAAGATGGCTGGTCATTAATGAATGTCATATTAGTGTGATGATACGCCTTGTGTTCAGTCACAGTCTTCTTAAAAAGCCCTCCAGCTAAGACCTGTCTGAGACAAACAGAACAGAGTCAGCACAATGGCTGAAGTGACACCTTCATCATGGGAATAGATTCAGCCTATGGTTGCGAGAGTTGGACCATAAGGAAGGCTGAGCGCTGAAGAAGAGATGCTTTCGAACTGTGGTGCTGGAGAAGACTCCCGAGAGTCCCTGCTAGGAGATCAAATCAGTCAATCCTAAATGAAATCAAGCCTGACTGTTCCCTGGAAGGACAGGTACCGAGGCTGAAACTCAAATATTTTGGCCACCTAATGCGAAGAGAGGACTCTCTGGAGAAGACTCTGATGCTGGGAAAGATTGAAGGCAAAAGGAGAAGGGGAAGGCAAAGGATGAAATGGTTAGACAGCATCACCGATGCAATGAGCATGAAAATGAGAGAACTCAGGAAGATAGTGGAGGACAGGAAGGCCTGGCGGGATGTGGTTCATGGGATCACGAAGGGTCGGACACGACTTAACAACTGAACAACAACAATCTGCTCTTGACCCCATTTAGGACTTCCATATGAAGCCTTTCATGCGGAGAATCTCAAACTGCTTCACAGTGAGGTATAAGATAATGAGGATTTTTTCCTGGGTGAGGCAGAGCAACTCGTACATGGATATGTTGAGCCTAAATAGTGAACAAAGATGCAACACGATAAAAAGACAAGACGGAGTAAATGGCACTCAGCCACTTTGGTCATTTCGACAGGGAGAAAGAAGAAGAAGAAAGGGACAAGCTGGCGCTGTGTGCATTGAGGAAGCATGGTGGAAGCTGGAGCTCTAAAAAGCTTAACTCAAACATGATGATTTTGAGACTTGAAAAGTGAACTAGGCACAAACTGTTTGTACAGTACTTGCATGAAAGCTTTCCCTAGTTCTGCTGGAGGGGGGAATTTAGCCAAGGGTGTTTCACAGTCCTGAAGCTGAAGCTAATTGATCAATTGATATGATTGACTAGAGCACTAACTCAAACTGCAGATGAAAGTTCAAACCCCCCCCCCCTTGATCAGTGTGGCTGACAACACGCAAATACAGTACTCCCCCCATATCCGCTGGGGATATGTTCCAGGCCCCTCCATGGATACTTGAAACCGTGGATAAGAGCAAACACCCCCTCCATGGTTTCCTGGGGGGGGGCTCCCTGCCTTCCCTGTGGGCAGGCGTACGTGCCCCCCCCAGCTCTTATTTTTCTTTCAGCAAGCTTTGTTTCTTCCTTAAAACAAACAGAGAAGCAGCCTCTATTGCAGGCAAGTAGAACGAGACTAAGTCCTAGAGAGACTCTGCGAGGTTTCTGTTAACCTTGCAGAGCCTCTCTAGGACTTAGTCTCGTTCTACTTGTCTGCAATAAGCAGCCAGAGGTTGCTTCTCCTGTTTGTTTAAGGAAGAAACGAAGCTTACTGGGAAAAAAGTAACAGCCTGGGGGGGGGGGGGTCCCCACGATCTGTGGATAACTGAAACCGTGGATAGCGAATCCGTAGATACGGGGGCCCACCTGTACTCTAGGCCTGCCTGGGGATTTTGAAGGACTTACCACTAAGAGAGCAGATCATGCGGATGTCCCAGCTCCCTGCTTTTGATCTGCTGAAGAGGAACTGTATATGCCATTTCCTTTCAGCTCCAGGTTGTTTTCGAAGTTATCACATAGGCTTGTTTTTCAGAGAAACAATAGTAATTTTATTTATATCCCCCCTTTCTTCCATCATGGAACTCAAGGAAGCATTGTAGTTGTCCAGAGCAGCCTTGAAGCCCACTGCGTGGGGGAAGGTCGTCCCCTTCCCTGGGTGCAAGCGGCCTGAGGCCCTATGGGCCTACTCAAATGTATGCCAGCTCTGGAGCTGACGTACATTTGGGCCCACGGTGTAAGGCTGCACCAGGCCAGAAAAGGGCTCAGGATATCAGCGGAGCTCGCTGACAATATCCCCGCCCTCTCCCCGCCTGGTGCAGCCAAAGGCCGCCCTCCCTCGCTACCCAGTCCTCCCTCCCCCTGACCTGCACTGGGTCCTTGCCCGGTGGGTACAGGGTCCACCAGGGGAGAGAGGGCCTCCGACCTCTGTGCCGGCAGCCCTTACTCTCCGGGTGATGTAAACACACTTTATGGCGCATTTACAACACCCAGCGCCGGGGGAGCGCGCGCTCCTCCAGAGCTTTTTTACACAGGATTGCGCTGTTAAAGAAGTACAAAAACATATGCACGCAGTTCCAGAGGCATCGCAGAGTGGGGAGCGGGGGCCCAGGGCACCAGGGCGTAGGGCGCTGAGGCTGGGGGTCCTCCGGTATTTTGGGTTTTTTTTCAGGGTTTTGGTTTTTTTAAAAAAAATTCGTGGGCAGCTGCCGCCCCCCCCCCGCTGCATCTCTGGGTGGCAACTGCTTTGTGTGCGCCCCCCCCAGCATGTTTTTGGGGCGTGCAGGTACTTAACTTGCCGGCAGTTACTTAACTTGGCAGCATTTTTCCATCCGGGAAGCATCCATTTTGAAAGGACGATACTCCCTAGGAGTATCTCGCTGGTCGCACACTCTCTCTAGGGCACACGTCTCGTTGGTCTCGCTGGTCGGTCCTCCAAAGCCTCCTAGAAAGGACTCGAGGACCGACGGACCAGCGAGACTAGTAAGAGAGTCCTAGAGAGTCTCGCCCATTCAAAACGGATGCCTCCCGGATGGAAAAATGCTGCCGAGTTAAGTAACTGCCAGCAAGTTAAGTACCTGTGCACCCTGAAAACACGCTGGTCATTGTTGCAGGTGGGGAGGGGGGAAAAGGACATTGTTGCAAGGTGGGGAGGGGGGAAAAAGGACAGTTTTGCACACACACCCCAAAATTTTGTGATGGCGCCTTACAGCAGCGCCATGATCAGGAGGGGGTGTAAGACGGTGAGGGGGGCAAAATCGAGGGGGGCGTAAATGTCTGGGGCCCCCATCAAAAATGAGCTGGCCCCCCACTGTGCAGCTCTCAGGCCACTCATGAGCTGCCTATATAAGATAGGCAAAGATTCGTGGATGGTTTGATCATTGACACATATCAGCTACAGACTTACTGGGCAAAGCTAAAGAGATCTGAGTAGAGCAGGGTTCAGTGCATTATGCTTATCACCAGGCAATGCTAATTCATTTTTCTTGTGGACACTCTTCGAACCTCTGCCTTAATAAATGTCTTCAATCACCACTTTGTGCCATATTAATATATGCAGGTGTTACTTTGGTGTTGGTTTTGTCAAATCCCTAAAGGCAATGCTGAGGTTTAAAGCAATCTATTTCAGGAATACTGTATTTTTTAATATAGAACCTGGTCCTATGTTAAAAGAACTGCATGCTGACAATCTGACTTAATAGCAGCTTTTCAACTACCTCTAATATGTCTCCCCAGTTGCATTATAATTTATTTATTCCAACATGTACCACTACATGGAGCTCATTAAGTCTCTTGTTTGTCTCCACTCTGATCCCAAGAAACAAGGTCTTTTCTTGTTAGCTGTCAGTGCTTAAGAAACACAGAAGATGCTCCCATGAACAGTGCATTCTCAATTTTGTTCTCCACTTTGGATAGCAGAAAAATGGACTGCAAATATTTAAAATACAAAAACCATCCTTCTCATCTGAGTTGTGTTAAAGTGCTGAGGAATCACAGGCAATTCCTTGAGCAATCTCAAATGAAAAGAAAAAAAGAGATCCCAAGACAGAATCACCACCCAAAACAACAAGTTTCATAGCTGAGTGACATGGGTGGAACACCTGGGTAGGGGTCACAAGTCCCAGTAATTTACACAATTCCCAACTGGGGAGCACGCATAAGAGACACAACATGCACACAGCTCTGGTTGCATGGTAAAATGGGCCCGTGGTTAGTACTCAAGGTGTGGCAAAGCAGGTCATTTGCTTTCCCATCCACTCAAATCCCTTGTGACCCTATGTTGTGATGTGGGCTTAACACAAAGCTTACTATTGGAAGCCAAGTGTGTGTTTCTGGAGTGTCATGTAAGTTAGTGCTCAGCCATCAGTGATTTCAGTGCTCTTGCAGTGGTTATTTTTTCTTCCTTACACTAGGCCAGTGTTTCTCAAACTTTTTCGACCCACAGCTCCCTTGACCCTTGGCGACCCTTGCCGCAGCTCCCCATTACATGATGTTGATGTCTGCCAATTGGCATTGCGTTTTATTCCAAGAGGTTTCCATGGCACTACTCGGCTCCCCTGGCTGGTATCCGCGGCTCCCCTGGGAGCCATGCCTCCCAGTTTGGGAACCACTGCACTAGGCATTTGGATTCAGTTGAGGTGCTTCTCTTCTGTTGTTTATAGTTGGTACTTGACATTTTTTGATGGTATAGTTTTGATTGTTTAAATCTGATTTTATGAGCTGCTTTGAGTTGATAAGGTGACAGATATGCACTTTTCTCACTGGGAATGGACCAAGTCCTCTGCCGTAACCTGACGGCTCTCTATTGGCCGCTTGATCCGTTACTTCGGCTTGAGTGGTGGAGAGGGATCAGTTCTGGTCCATGATATTTGGCTGCTTTTGATTTGTGTGCACACATTTGCTAACATGGACTTGGATCCCAGAAAAGCAGCTTCTTTCCCTCTCTTACACTTCTTGCACTTCCACCCACCCCTCATCCTTTGCATTCTTCATTTCTTGCATGCAGCATTATTTACCTGAATCGAGACACTATTGAACCGACCTTTCACTGGTTTCCGCACCGCAGTGAATTTCATTAGTAAATCTATGCGATTGCTGAACTAAAAATAATCCCCAGCCCTTTTGAGTTGACATATTACCACTTTTGTTTTTCAGTCTCCTGACATTAATGTTTATGGAGATTAGTTCCCTTGGCTAGGCTTTCCCAAGCACTGCGCAGAATGACAAGAAAATCCCTGTACTGTGTTGAGGGGAAAAAAAACAGGATAAACTCTGCTATTGTCAGATCACAAGATCCTGGAGAAAGAGGATTATTAAACTGGAACACAATGTGAACTTGGACAAATAAACTGCTGGCTTAATGGCATATTGAGATGTAAAGTGATCAAATGACAGCCCCCATCTTGGCGGATGCACCAGAGATAAAGCCAGATGCAGCTAGAAGGAAATGTCACTACATTACATGGTTTTGTAATCTCAGTCCTTTGGGATAGGAGAACCAGATATAGGATGATGGGTTACCTACCCTTCCATTTTAGTACAGAGGCAACTGCACTAGTGGAATCAATCTGCCTATTATAAACAAAAAACAAATGTGTGCAACTTGTTAACCAATTGATGGCCTCATCAAAGGCTAAAAACAGAGCCCTAATTGCTCAGAGCGGACCATCTGGGTTCTTTGCTCCTGCCCAGAGGCGTAGCAAACCCTTCGGGGGGGGGGACAGCATGAAAAATGTCGGGGCCCGTGATGTCACCACCAAAAGTGACGTCACCCACCCTGCCCCCGGTGATGTCACTGCCAGCGCAAAACAGTCAGGGGAGGGCAGGCGGGAGGGCGGGGCGCATCCTTTCTCACCGCTGCCCACCCGCAAGGACAATCCCAATTTTTTTGCACTGCTTTTTCCACGGCACGTTTCCCTTGCCACTGCTGATGTGCCGCCGATACAGCGCATTTGTCATCCCCCCGTGTGTCGCCCGGGGGTGGACCACCCCCACCACCCCTTCTGATGCCTCTGCTCCTGCCTTTTGTTCCTTTTCTTGCAATCCCCTGTGATCCTCCATCCTATGGCAGGGAGAATGTATAGCCCACCTTAGGTGTAGACTAGGCCAGCATATAACAGAAAGAGAATGAAAAAATCGAAAGCTTGGCAAAGTGCTTTTCTTTCTTGTGAAGTTCACATGGCATGATGATATAGAGATGGCCTACTTCTCTTGAATGGTGTTGTGTCCCATGCCGTAGCAAAGGGGAATTCCTCCTCCAAATAAAAATGAGTGCTGTATT
Source organism: Plestiodon gilberti rubricaudatus (assembly GCA_026170595.1). Taxonomy (NCBI): domain Eukaryota; kingdom Metazoa; phylum Chordata; class Lepidosauria; order Squamata; family Scincidae; genus Plestiodon; species Plestiodon gilberti. The sequence goes on along the minus strand of JANXHW010000001.1, from coordinate 118,992,359 downwards.
AAGTGCATTTGAAAACAGATCCTCTCTGTAGTCAGTGGTCAAACACAACTGAGAAGAAAGAAAGTAGAAGGAGGAGGCGGCACACAGCGGATCAGGAAAAGGTGAGTTGAGAGAGTTCATTTACATGATGACAACCTTATTATCTAATTATCAGTTCAGCAGCTCGGTTTTATAGAAAAGTTTGCCAATTTATGAATTATTATTAATTTGTCCAGTTCCCTTCACATTTCCTCCATTTTTCCTCATTGTTTACATGAGTGGCAGCAAGACTACCTGTGTGTTGTCATCTGTGAAGAAAATCTCCATCTTGCTGAGATGAGGGCGAGAATTGAATCCCACTTGTATCTAAGCTTTTAGTGAATTAACAAATCAATTCACTGGTTGAACCTTAAGGCTACACTGTCTGTAACAATCATTGAACTAGCTGACATTTGTAATAATAATAGGTCAAAGAACTAAACTTTCCTACAAGTTTCAAGTTACGTAGACAACACATAGGCTATTTTATTGTTGCTCTCCTTCTCAGGGCCAAACTACACAATATAATTTTTTTGTCAAGGGCCCCAACTTTTCTTTACTAAGTAGGAATTGGGGGTGCAATCTCCCTGCAATGTGGGGGAGAAAGGTGTTAACTGTTTCCAACCACAGTTGCTATTTGCCCTAGGATGGAAACTATCAATAGGAACGCCCTTCCTGCGACAAACAGCTGTGGCAGATGAGGGCGATCTCGTTCAGCACCATGGTGAGGTCAAAGACTTAAAGGTCCCCCTCCCCCACTGCAGGCCTGGTGTGAATTGGCTTCCCGGCAGCTGCTTCATATTACCGTATTGTCCCCCGAGTATAAGACGCACCTGATTATAAGACGCACCCTTAAAGTTTGGTGCTATTAAAAAAAATTAATTAAATCACTGGCATTAAATTGCAACAGCCTGATTATAAGACGCACCCCTAGTTTAAAAACTTAAATTAGGAGAAAAAAGTGAGTCTTATACTCAGACCAATACGGTAATAAAGAAAAGTTACCGTAAGCACAGCAGGGCCAACATTATGGGTAGTTTGGCTCACAGTTTCCTAGGAATGTTGTGACTCACGCTGAAAGCAGACATTACACAAAGTTACATGTAACTTTTCCCCAACATTTTTTTTTTTTTGCACTGATAGCAGCCTTGGGAGACAACATGTTTAAGCAGAGGAAGAGTGGGGGAGGAGGAAGGCTGTTCTACACTTTCCTCTCCAACCCTTTTCTGCTCAAAATCCCCCACCTCAGCTACTTTCAAAAGCTCCCCTCTCTGCAGATACCATTATCTTTCTCCCATGTTTGGAAAAGCAGCTTGTGGAGGTGATTATGAGCAGGAAAAAAAGCTGTAGAAGAGCAGAATTAGGCAAGACACATAACATTCAAGGTTGCTTTTGGCTTTAAAAATAATGAGGAAGAATACACATAATATCATTGTAATATTTCATTTGGTCCTCAGAATGAATTTTCTTATCTTTTTTTTTTTAACCAGCCTTTAAAATGGGTTTCATGCATTGGGTATCCTTGAAAATAGTTACTCCATCTAATCATACCTCTTCAATTCACTTAAAAAGAGAGTGAAAGTAAAAGTAAAACTTTTCTCATGACCAGGGAGGATCTAATTGCACAGCTGTACATAGTAATTTTGATGCCCTGAGCATCAATGAAATTGTAGCATCAATAAAATGAGACTGTTCTCTTGGGCCACCCACCAGTTCCATTTGACCTTTACTGTCCACATCATCATCATCATCATCATCATCATCATAAACCAGTATTTATATACTGCCTTTTCTTTGGTCATCAGATTTTTCCTCTGACTTCAATTCAGGCGGTTTACATGGGCAGGCGTTCTAAACCCCAAGGGGTTTTTACAATACAATATGTTCTAATCCTTCATAGAACCCTTCATTTTAGATGGTCTCTTTCACAGTCCAGCTCTCTCTCTCTCTCTCTCTCTCTCTCTCTCCCCCTCTGGCGTTCGCCTCACCACACTTCAGCTGACAGGCAACCTTGACTGCCACTCAAGTGCTGCAGCTGCAGTTCCACTCCCCCACAGAGGCTCTGCAGCAGGGGCGTCACTGGAGCGTGGCGGAGGGGCGGGCCGCCTGGGGGTGACGCGCGCCATGGGGTGACGCGCGACACCCTCCGGACGCTCCGAGGCCGGCCCGGGAGCTGGCCTTGGAGCGTCCGACCCCGTTGGCGCTCCAGGGCCTTCTGAAAGAAGGCCCAAGCAGCGCGTCCATCCGGGTATTTCCCGGATTTTCACGCATGCGCAGACCCGTTTTGAGCTCTCCAGGGTTTCAGACGGGGGTTTCATCTTCCAGCCCTTTCAGATTTCAGCCCTATCCACAGATACCAGGGATTGGTATCCACGCATAAGTTTTGCCACTGAGCAATTATGGCCCCATTTCCAAAGCTTGGTCAGTGAGGAAGCATTTGGCAGAAGTAGGCAGGTAAACCTATCGCTTCCAACCCAACATTTCCTCCTTCATTCTCCTAGCCAGTAAATGCTTTTTTATTGTTAAGTGAACCTCACAGCACAGATTGGTTGATGACTCAGAAATCAGATTTAGCCCTGGCAATAATTGATCTCTGCCAAAGTCATTGCTGCATCTGTTTTTTTCCAGGAGACAATGCAATGCAATGCAAACTCCTCTTCTAAAAAGTGTATGGTCCCTGCATTAAATTTATTATGATATGCTTACCAATGCAAGTTCCCTTAAGGCACAAGCATGCAGCAATAATTCCCTAACATCCTATCACCACAAGATTTTCCAATCAGTTGCATGCGAGCCAAGAGGTACAGTTATCAAAGCTTATATAATCTAATGTTTCAGCAGATCAACATCTCTGCCTGCCTTCTTATGTTTAGGGACTTTTTTCAAATGGATCTTACTAGTCCCAGAGTGCTTCTAAATACTGGCTATATCAAAGCTCTGAAAAAATATCCCCCTAATTATATTCAAAGCTACCAAATATATGGTGAGTGAGAACATTCATTTGCAGAAGCTGGCATTATACTCCCATAGATGTCATGCGGCGGTGGCTGCAACATCACAAAGCTTGCACAAATATTCCCACTTTTGTCAGGTGAAAATAGATACATACATTTGTACATTATGTGTGAGAGAAGCTTTTCTTCACAGTGAGACTGGGGTGGGAGCAGCCAAGAATAAGGCACAGTGACATGCATCTATGAGGTCTCTAGACTGGCACACCCTGATTTGTGTGTGTGTGTGTGTGTGTGTGTGTGTGTGTGTCTGTGTCTGTGTCTGTGTCTGTGTCTGTGTCTGTGTCTGTGTCTGTGTCTGTCTGTCTGTCTGTTACAAGTGTTTTGGTACCCAATCTCACCCTGTGTGGGCCCTCTACTCTCCCTTTCCAGGAAGTGTTTGTTTTCCATTCTTTCAACCTGCTGTGTGGGTGACCAAGCACAGTACTACCAGCTCCTTAGTCTCGCTCCTACAATGAATTGCCCGTCTTTCTCTTTCTCCCTTTTGTATCTGTTCAAGCACCTCCAGAATTTGGGAGGCCTTCACAAGGAGCTGTTTTTGAGGAAGTAAGTGCTCCATTTGTAAGCTAGAAATTTGCCCTGCCCCTTCTAAGACCTCTTGAGGAGTACAGTGGGCTGAAAGTTTCCATTCATTGGAAAGTTTCCATTCATTCATTCCATTCATCTCTTTAGTGTTGCAGACCATATTGGGGCATTTTAGGGTGGGCAACATGCGCAGAACATGTAGATGCCATTTCTAAGTAAGTGAAGCCAGAGCAGTGGAATAGCTGGAATAGAGAATTGCAAGTGTAGTAACTTCAGTATCTGGATTAGGCATTTGGTTTGACTACACTCTTTTTTTCTGCAAGTTTGCAGAGTAGGAAATCTGAAAAGAATTTATGAAATTCTTCATAAAGTGTCTATTGTGTGACAAAGTGTGACTAGTGTCACAAGGAGCTTTTGACAGTTAATCAGAGGATCACAAAGATATCAGCCTTTGGTTCTCTCTTTTAAAAAATACCTAGCTGCCAGATGGTTGCCAATTAGGGCAAATCAGTCAGTTTTCCTCCTTGGATACACATTTTTCCCAGACTGGTAACTGGGCTCATTTCATTTGCTCTGTTAACGCACAACTGATATGACAGTTAATGTGATGTTAAGTTTTTTTAGTGCCTACATGAAAAATCCTGTACATTTCACCACTAGGGTGTTCAAGGCAAAAGCACTGGCATAACATCTATACCTAGTTTAGACTCAAGGAATGTAACAATGCTACGGAAGTGAAAATAGCCCAAAACAACTATTCCAGAGGTGCAATTGGGAGATAACATCTGCAAAGTAGTAGCAAAGAAGTGAGTCAAAATGGGCATTAGTTGAGATATACGGTTGACCCTCATCTTACGTGCAGTTGACTTGCACAAATTCAACTACACGCAGTTGTCAAACAAAAGCCCAGAGAAAAACAACAGTTTAAAGCAGGGGTGGCCAACTTTCAACATGAATGTTCCTTTAATGGTTGTAGAGGTGAGGGCATTTCAGCAGGTGCAGCTGCTTTAGCAGCACCATCAGCAGTTGCAGCTGCCAAGATTCTGTCTGCTACACAACTCTTAAGAACGCAGAGGCCGTAATGGTGGAAGGTTGGCCACCCCTGGTTTAAAGAGTGAAGGCAATTCCACTGACTAAATACATGCCTGACAGTGACCCTGAGATCGGAAAATGAAGCTGCTGTTCCTTCAGTCCCCACCTGTCCCTCAAAAATTTTAAGAGACAGTATTACTATCAGAGGCGTAACAAGGGTGGAGCGAAGGCAAGTAGTTCTGCAAGACTCCATTACACTGGAGTCAGCGGCCCCTCCCCCTTGCTGTTGGAGCCATTCTGGCAGCAAAAGCAACATGCAGGACACTCCCCTGTTGCTGCTGGAATGGTTCCAACAGCAAGGGGGAGGGGCCGCTGACTCCAGTGCAACAGAGTCTTGCAGAACTACTTGCCTTCGCTCCACCCTTGTTTCACCACTGATTACTATTTTCCGGATGTAAGGAGTTTTAAATGTAATTTTGGGTCTATGCGATTTTAGCTTTATGTGCTGACTCTGGAACATAACCCTTGCATAAGATGAGGGGATGACTGTAATATCTCACCACTATAGGGAGGGGCTGTTGCTCCGTGGAAGAGCATCTACTTTGCATGCAGAAGGCCCCAAATTTACTCACCAGCATTTCCATGTAGGCCAGAGAAAAAATCCTAAAAATCCTGTCTGAAACCTTGGAAAGCTATTGTCAGTCAGTGATGACAATACAGATGGATCAATGGTCTGACTCGGAACAAGGCAGCTTCTTAAGTTCCTGTGATGTACTTCTGAAACTATGATTGGATCCAATGGAGCAACTGCACACGCAGGAGACCCTTATACCCACACAAGGAGTCACTGGTGATTGACAGCTTCCTCTCCCCCTGGCAGCTCTCCTTGCCACCTCTCACGCTATTCTGGAGCGGTCCGGACCCTCAAGGGCTTCAATAGTAAGGGGGAGGTTGGAAAGCCCACTTCATGAACAGAACTTGGCTGGCATTCCCATGGTTATGAGAACGTTTTTAATTTTAATTAGAAAATGTATTTATTTACTAGTTTAAAATATTTCTATCTCACCTTTCTTGCCTATTTCCAGGCAGTTCCCAGTAAGATAACGCAAAATAAAATCACAATCAGAATACACTTGTTTTTATTCACACAAAATAAATAAATCCATTTATAAAATGGATTTTATAATCCATTGAGTGCCGCCTTGAGTGCCCTTGTTGAGAGAAAGGCGGGGTATAAATTATTTAAATAAATAAATAAATAAAATATAAGAGCTGCTTTTCAAAAAAATGTTTCTGTTTTGAGCCTTCTGTGAGCCAACTATTTTCTTCAAATTTAAAAAGTCATTCTTGCCAGGCTTAAAACACAGTTTTAACATTCTAATTAGTGGTTGAGCAGATTTACTGCTATCAGCAGAAGTTGTCCCTTCCAAAAGCAGGAGATTGAGGATCACATTCATGATATATTTGAAAGTGAACTGCACAAATCTTTAAGATAAGCACGCGTTGTTCTTTCTTTTTTTCCCCAGGAAAATTCGTTTACTTATCTGCCAAACATTAAGAAATTGATTTTTCTCCTAGGTAATGGATGGCCAAGAATTATGTCACTACTTTTTCCTACTTTGCTAATTTTCATGGCTTGTTATTTGAGATAATATCGGAGGTTGTTTATTGCTTGAATTTTTCTTTTTTTTAATGGAATGCTAATAGTTCCATCCAAGTTTGTTTTATTGATTTTTACATAAAGTTAATAGCAAAAGCTGAGTCAACGATGCCTAGCCAAGCATGCGTACGATAGTCACAACAAAATGAGAACTAAGATTGCCAAAGATCTTACAGTACTGGTCCCCCCCCCCTCCAGTGATGAGAGAGGGAGATCTAGACCAGGACCATAATATGGAGAGGGAAATTTCACTTGGTGTTGTCCCACCAAAGATCGCCCTTCAAAGCTGTTATTTGCTCCCCAAGCAGCTATATGCTACGTATTATGTACAGCAAGTCCTCACTTAAAGTAGTTTCATTATAAGTCTTTTTTATTATTATTATTGTTGAGAAAAAAAATTCAATTCCCGGCCAGGGCCACTGTCTGTGTGGAGTTTGAATGGTTCTCCCCATGTCTGTGTGGGTTTTCTCTGGCCTGGGAAGCTCACATTTATTTCACTGTTTACTATTAGACGTGTTTTGGGTATTTAGAAGTTTGGTGATGTGTTTGTGACTAGAAATATGCTGTAAACTCTTGTTTATGTATATCAATTGTTGTTGTTATTCAGTCGTTAAGTCGTGTCCGACCCTTCGTGATCCCATGAACCACATCTCGCCAGGCCTTCCTGTCCTCCACTATCTTCCTGAGTTCGCTCATTTTCATGTTCGTTGCATCGGTGATGCTGTCTAACCATCTCATCCTTTGCCTTCCCCTTCTCTTTTTGCCTTCAATCTTTCCCAGCATCAGAGTCTTCTCCAAAGAGTCCTCTCTTTGCATTAGGTGGACAAAATATTTGAGTTTCAGCCTTAGTACCTGTCCTTCCAGGGAACAGTCAGGGTTGATTTCATTTAGGATTGACTGATTTGATCTCCTAGCAGTCCAAGGGACTCTCAGGAGCCTTCTCCAGCACCACAGTTCGAAAGCATCTATTCTTCGGCACTCAGCCTTCCTTATGGTCCAACTCTCGCAACCATACATTGCTACTGGGAACACCATTGCCCCGACTATACGAACTCGGTTTTGTTATAAGCTTAAAGTTGTAGGTTTCGTTTCACTTAAAGTTGCAGTTTCCAAGAACCTACAACAACTTTAAGTGAGGACGTGCTGTACTCAATTTGTGCCCATGCTGCATTGCACTACTGCATTGAGATGTCTGCAGTGTGTAGGCCAGGCCCACAGAACACCTATTTTCTGCTGCCATTAATGACAATTGCAAACGTAACCAAATATAACCCTATAACCAGCAGCCCTTGCCAATATGGTTCTCTATATAACCCTCTCCCCTTCTTCTTCTCCCCTTCTTCTAAAAGCATTTTGAGTGCTTTTACCACACCACTGAGTCACTGCATGATGTGGCTCATGGGATGAATGTAGTGACTCAGTGTGGTGATGAAATGAAATGTAAATGAAATGTAATGCGTTTTGATAGCCCACACGGCTCCTTGACAGCTGGGGCGCTTTGACAGCTCGCATAGCTCTGATGAGCACTGTTTGACAGCCGGTGCACTGTAGAGTCAGGTCATTTCTGTTTTGAATTACCGCTTCCCGCGCTTTTTGGTTTATATGGACAGGGGGTTACCTGAGGACAGTATCATCTGTAATCTTTTAGATTTACCCTGGAAGAGGTTCCGAGCATCAGAACGAAACGTTGGGACCTAAGACCTTCGATTTTAATGTAATTTTTATTCCGTATGTGGCTGCCTGAAAACGGAAACCCACAAACGGCTTTGAGATTAAAGATTAAAGATTCAAGCTTCTGTTTTACCACATGGTATCGATTCCCATATTCTGCAAACATTGGTGGTAAATGAAATGTACTCTGCATGTGTCCTGAGGTTATCAGTTCCAACTTTCTCTCCCTGAAAGATTTAGGAGCAGACTTATGTAGAGGCTTTCAGAATGTGGAGCTGAAGTTCCAGCCAAGCCTCCTGGTCTTGACTAGTTCAAATGTGGAGAAAATGATGGAAAATAGGAGACCAATTATTGGAAAAAGCTGAACACATGGAGGGGCAAGCAGATATTACAATTAATTTTAACACTACAGCAAATCTATGCTCAAGCAAGCCAAACTAACTCAGCTATTAATGAACCAGGGGATATGTATTTAGGGCGATGCTCCATCTGTAGAAATTATTCATATTTCACATAAACTCATATTTCAATGGCTTTGAAAGTGTAACTTTTTGTAAGAGAAGCTTATTCTTGGTATTGCCTTTGGGATAGCAGTTGCTAGCCAAAAGAGGTTTTTTTTTTTAATTTGTTCTTTAAAAATAATTTCCAAGTTTCTCTGGTGTATCTACAACCCACTTAGCAAATGCCTCCAGATAACTTGCACAGCAGGTTGACTATAACAATTATGGAACAGGACCACAGACAATATGCTTCTTTATTCACAGAATACATTCCATGCCAATGAAGCATCCAGTTTCCAAAATATGGCACATTATTTATACAGTTATTTTTATGATGAGAAAAAAAATGCACACTGTCATACAAATAAATCTTCTGACTTTGTAGCAAGTACTGGAGCTGCAGATAAGGCTCACTTGAACTCTCCCACCATACTGAAAGTATTTTTCTTAGGGATTTGTCTTAGAGCCAAACGAGACATTAATGGCATCATTTGTCCAGGGGTTCAATTTATTCGCAAGTAGCAAGCACGCAGGACTGTCAGCACAATCCTATCCAATTTACACCACCGGTGTAACCAGTGGTGCAGCGAGAACGGGAGGCCCAAGAATGGAAAGGGGATTCAAATCCCCTCCAAAGGGGGATTCAAAGGGGATTTGAAACCCCTTTCCATTCTGGGGCCTCCTGTTCTCGCTGCACCGCTGGTTACACCGGTGGTGCAAGTTGGATAGGATTGTGCTATGTGATGTGGATTGAGACTGCAGCATGGAGGTAAGGGGTGTTTAACCCTTTACTTTTGTGTCATCCCCCCCAATGGAAACCTCCCCCAAATGTTTAAACCAAGGGCACTTTCAGAGTTAAATAGCCACCGGGGGGGGGGGTCCCAGCAGGAAAACAACATGGAAGTAAAGGTTTAAACACTCTTACTTCCATCCATATGTATAGGTGCACTTACACCAGTGCATCTGCTGTTACACCAGTGCATCTACTGTTAAACCAGTGCAAAGTTACACAGGATTGTGCTGTGTGTGTGATATAATCAGGCTTACCAGATCGCCGCGGGACGGGAGCAGTCTACCCTTAAGGGGGAGGGGCGTGGGGGGGCCAGAACGCATCACGTTCTGGGCCCCCCACGCCCCTCCCCCTTAAGGGTAGACTGCTCCCGTCCCGCGGCGATCTGGTAAGCCTGGATATAATGGTTACAGTTTTGACTAGGAGCAGGTGGTCTGGATTAAAGTTCTGTTCATTCATGGAACTCACTGGGGCTGCAATCCTGTATGTGTACTGTACATACTTTCCTGGGAGTAAGCCTCATTGAAAACATTGAGGGATAACCCATTGATTTATCCTACCCTTTCTTTTTTATCAGCTCAGAATAGTCTACATGGTTCTTTCCCTCCCCATTTTATCCTTAGGCTCAGAGCGAGTGACTAGTCTCAAGTTCACCCACAGTACAACCCATGCATGTCTAAGCAGCAATTGCATGTGGTCACGTCCCACCCCAGCATTAGTGATGGCCCCATATGAAAGCACAACAATGGTAGGGGAAGAAACCATGTGCTTCAGCAACCCTTGTCATTGTCATCATGTACATATGCTGTGACATGATGCTCCAAGCACACAGAAGTAGTTTTGGGGTGGTTATTGCTGCAGCATTCACATATATTGGTTAGGTCCTGGAATCCTCTGCACATGGGGTGGCAGAGGGGGAATCTTGCATCTCTTCTCTGTTCTTTAGCACTGTACGGATACCGATTGCTTGATAGTTTCATCTTGCTTTTCTGTGAGAAAAAGCAAGGTGGCTAACAATCTTAAAAAGCCTTGCAACAACAATAGGGAACAATAGGCTTACCAGATCGTCGACCGGGACGGAGCGACGCATTCTGGCCCTCCCGCACTCCGCCCCCTTAAGGGAAGATCGCTCTATCCCGGTCGACAATCTGGTAAGCCTAGGGAAAAATAAAAAAATAGCATAAAACAAGGGTAGCCAACCTTCCACCGTTAGGGCATCTGTGTTCTTAAGGGTTGTGTAGCAGACAATCTTGGCAGCTGCAAGTGCTGATGGTGCTGCTAAAGCAGTTGCACCTGCTGAAAGGCCCTCACCTGTACAGCCATTAAAGGGCCAGGAGCATTCATATTAAAAGGTTGGCCACCCCTGGCATAAAACAAACAATCTACAATATATAAAAGCACATGCAGCAATCAAATCTGAGGACAAAGCTGGAAAAAGAGGGTGCAGCTGCTGCTCCTACTGACTCTTGGCTGGCAGAGACTTTGGCTGCCATGCTCTTGCTTCCTATTCTCCAGAGCCTGCAGCGTGAGTGGGAAACGGCACTCCTGCCTGGTCCAGGTAAGTCCAGGCAGGCAGGTGCAGGATACATGTATGGACCCCTACCCCAGAAGATTGCCACCTACCCCAGTCCACTGCCTGAAGTAGTAGCAGCTTCATGAACATGCTGAGATGCCACAGAGCCTGTGAGTTCTCCAGCAAAGGAGGCAGTGGCTAAAAATCTCTGGGATTCTCTGCTACTTTTTAGCTGGTATTATTCTCCCCCCCCCCCAATCCTCTTTGTGTTCTGCTCTATTTCTGCATTGTTTCATTCGTTTGTTTTATCATGTGGTCTTTTGGGATGAGCATTTTAAAAAACCCACATGGGATTCAATCACACATATATGATTGCCCAGGGAGCTAGAAAAACAGGAGAAAAAGGTAAAATTGGAAACCAGGGAAGTCCTGAGTAGCAGGTCAGTCTCTTATCTATATGCTAGAGAGGCTCACTTTGTTCAGTAGCCCTTATCAAGTTGATATTACACACAGCATTATTGAGCTGATAAACCACATTCAGATCTTGAATAATTGTTTCATTATTGAATAATTGTTCCCTAATCCTTCTGGAATTTTGAAGTCACTTCCATCCCATGAAAAAAGTTAAGAAAAAAAATGACAACCAAATGCATGTTTTGTATGTTCCCATGTCTGCATACTATACATATTATTACAATAATGATAACATACAATACAGAATTTTACAGAAGGGTGTGTGTGTGTGTGTGTGAGTGCGCGCACGAACGCACACGCACACACACATACACATATTTTTGCAGATCTTGAACTATGATGTTGTCTGGGATGTTGACAACCTGCCATGCCAACCTTCCTAAGGGCCATCATTATATCAATTCACTTTTCTAAAAAAAAAAAAGTCCATGTGCAGCAGGAACACCAAAGTTGACCAAACTCAATGTGAAGAAGTCAGTTGTCTCAGGGACAGCCCAGCCATGAGTCGGGTGAACCAGCTGCTTTGAATCACCTCCCCCAGCCTGCTGAAGTGCTGGGGGTGCCCTGCAGCCTGTCTGCCCACTACTCCTCCTCCAGCCCACTGCCCACCCAGCCACTTCACTCTGCCCGCTGATCCCAGGGCTGGAGGAAAACTTAGGGACTGCTGTCACCTCCTCTCCTTCCTGGTAGCTGCCATCACCACCACCTCTGGGCTGGGCTTTCGCCTTGTCCCTTTCTTGGCTGGGCTCAGTCTGACAGAGAGAGAGAGAGAGAGAGAGAGAGAGAGAGAGAGAGAGAGAGAGAGAGAGAGAGCGGCAGCAGCTCCTCCTCATTCCTCCTCCTCCTTCTCCAGGTATGGATGGGAAGGAGGCTATATTAAGCAGGGAGGATGAACTACTTGTTTCTTGGCAGGTAGCTTGGGGAAAGAGGAAGATCATTCATTAACCCAGAAATGAACAATCAGTCTGGGCTCCTGGCTGAGTCATCCAAATCATTTTTCCACCCTTGAAAGGAAGTTGAAAAGAAATTAGCTCCAGGGCACAGAAGAGGGCATACCAAAACGTTGCACAACACAAAAAAGCCACATCCAACTCACTCCACAGGCCCTGGGGAGAGGGAGCAGCAGTGCCTGACTTTTGGCTGGCAGAAGCTGCAGCTGCTGCCGTCACCGCCGCTTCGTGTTCGTTCCTCAGAGTCTGCAGAGCAAGCTGGAAGAGGCAGCGATGGCTGCCTACGAAAAGGAGGTGCCCCGCTGGAACCAGCTGAGCTCAGGCTAGTGCCTGAGGGGCCCATGAAGGCAGTGGACCAGCACAGGGTGCAAGCATGGCACCCCCACCATAGTCTGCCACCTCCCACATCCCACCGCCCAATGAGACCCCAGTAGCAGAGGCGGATGACCCTTTATCCGGCAGCACAGGCTACTACCCTCCCTGCCACTCCTCTGGGAGAAGCAGAGGTAGTGGCAGCAAGAACAGCTGCTGCCAGGTAAGGGGGCCACAGCAGCGGAGGCAGGGCTGGGAGGAGGACTGCCCCCTTTTGTCTAGCAGTGGTGACTGTGGCTAATGATGCTCCTCCGAGAGGACCAAACCAATGGCTGCAGTCGCAGCTGCTGCTGCTGCTGGTAACAGGCAGCAGCAGAATCATGTAAGGCAGCTGCAGAGGCAGCAGACAGGCATGAGGTATGCACATGAGCACCATGTACTAGTCTGCGCCTCCCACAACCTGCTGCCTCATGAGGCTCTGGTAGCAGAAGAGGACAGCCTTTTACCAGGCAACAGTGGCCGTGCCTCTGGGAGCAGCGGTAGTGGCAGCAAGAGTAGCTGCTGCTGGGTAAGGGGGCCACAGCAGCCGACGCAGGGTCAAGAGGAGGATCGCTGCTGCCTCAGCAGAGGTGGGTGCCACTACTATTACTCCTCTGGGAGAAGCAACGAACGGCTGTGGCAGAGGCCAATGCCGTGTAATGCCGGTGACAGAGTCATGGCAAGGCAGCTGTTAAGGCAGTGGATGAACACAGGATGGCTGTGTCAACACCGCAACCTGAGGCAGGATCCTCACCTTGTCTCCTTGGTGACGCTTAGGGAGGGAAACTGCAGTCGAAGGACCACCTTGTGGTTGGCTGACAGGAACAACTGCAGGCAGTTGAGACAGAAGGGATGAAAAGAGAAACGGAAAAACTTCATCAAGGGAAGGTGGACTGGGTGGATTTGTCTCAGTGGCTCTTGTCTTGTGTCATAATCGTAATGTTGACATTCCACCAATGTTGAAATTCCACCAAATTCCAATGCAAAAATGTCATGTTGCCACTAGTCATCATAACCAGAATTAAGCCTGAAAGCAAACTGGCAACTAGTTGTGAATCTTCCCAGTCTTCTTCACACTGCTGGATGCTCGGACGATGCAGATACACAAGTTCCTACCTTCTGTGCAGTGGTGTAACTAGAGTGGAGCGGAGGCAAGTAGTTCTGCAAGACTCCATTACACCGGAGTCAGCGGCCCCTCCCCCTTGCTGTTGGAGCCATTCTGGCAGCAACAGCAACATGCAGGACACTCCCCTGTTGCTGCCGGTATAGCTCCAACAGCAAGGGGGAGGGGCCGCTGACTCCGGTGTAATGGAGTCTTGCAGAACTACTTGCCTCCGCTCCACTCTAGTTACACCACTGCTTCTGTGCTTTCGTTCTATTAAATTATCCCATCAAGCAATAGAGGGGGATCTCAATCAGGACATAGTTAAAGCTATTAGAAACAAAGAAAGGAGGAAAACCTCCAAGAATTAATTGGTCCAAGAGTAAAAGTGAAGTGAGAAGAGGCTGCCTGTGACTCGGGAGTGCTCATTATTTAAGACCTTCTTTTGCTTATTGGCTGCTGAAAGCCACTCTCTGGAAGTTGTCTTTGGCCACAGGAGGGCTGATATTTCACTCAGAGCAGCTGCTCCTTCAGCCTGGGCCAACCAGCTCTCCATCAATCTGGTTGCGTCACATCACACCACCACATTAAACATGGATGATAACCCACAGTTAATCTGGCAGCCGTGACTCAAACTTCAGGTTTTGATACGTAGAAGTTAAGCTAGAAATAGGGTTCCTCATTTCCTTTTGCTAGACTAACGGAAAGTATTTGAACTCCCCCCTCACACACACACTATTGATTGAGGCAACTTGACTCATCCTGTGATAATCCCCAGAGTATGTAAACATAAAGATGTATCCACAGACAGGGCCACTATGGTGCGGTTTGTTTTCTGTTTTGGAGTGAGCTCAGCTTCTTTTACTCCTCAAACGATTCACAAGTTCAGTGCTGATTTTCTCTTTCTTTTTGCCCCTCCCCCCATGAATCAAGTGGGCAGCCTACTTTTCAAAACCGTTTTTTCAAAGCATTTTGCATTTTTAGGAGATTCAGGGCTCAATCCAACCCAACTTCCCTGGCTATTCTAGCCTAAGCTAGGCCATAGTTAGGCCGCCGCTATTCCTTAGTTAGGTTGTCCGGAATATCTTTGGCCCAGCACCAGCCCAGGATCAAGGCAAAACTTACCTCCAAAGCAGGCAGGCTCCCGCGGCTCCATCTCGCGCATGCGCCACACTCTTCCCGCACTTGTCAGTGCTGATTGACTGCAGCTGCTACAGCATCCTTGGCAGCCCGGTCGGCAAGGGCTCGGGTGCATGCGCCGGCAGCCGCCCTGCGTCCGTAGCAACCCGGCTGCTAGGGGCCTGGGCGTAGGCGCCGGCACTCTGTTTGCGCCCGTCATGGGACGGTCGCAGGACAGGCGCCGGAGGGTCGTGAAGACTGTGCCAACCGCCACAGGGCATGCTGTGCCTCAGCCACCTGCTGGAGGGGAGAATCCTTGCCCCCCCACCTGCAGCAGGCGTTGCCAACCCCATGCCGGGGGGGGGTTGCACATGGGTGTCATATGGTGGGAGCGGGGGCAGGAGACGTCATGGGGCCGGCGCCCAGCCGGGAATCTAATGGCAGCCGCCACGGTGCATGCACGACGGGTGCCATTCGTGTGGTGAACCCTGGTTGCCGAACGGGTGCGACCCAGGTGCGGCTGCCGCAAGTGGTCCCTCTACGGGTGCCATAGCGGCTTTCACTATTTGCCTACCCGGGGCACCCCCGACTCCCCCCCACCCCTCCGTGGTTTGGGGGTCTAGCTGCCCTCCTGCTGCGTTCTCCCTGGGAAGGTATTGACAGTGCCTGTCTGGGATTCGTGCAGGGGCTTGACTGGTGGGGGCTGTCTGTGTGTGGGGGGCAATGCTTGTGTAACGTTTGGCACATGGGTTTCAAGGGGGCTCTGCCCGAGGGGCATCTTTATTGTTCTGGAACCAGAGCAGAGTTGGCCAGGCGAGGCTGGCATGGGTGGTATCCAGACATTGCTGCTGCTATTCTGGCCTAACTGTGGCCCAGTGGGGTGTTTGATATTTTCGGGAGAGGGCTGGAGTGGGTAAGGTAAAATGGCACCTATGGATCTCCTCAAATTTAGAACCACCTTTTTGGTCGACCTAAATTTTAGGAACTTCTCAGAGCTCGAGGGGGCGTGTGGGAGCTTGCCCTAAAAGCTGACACCCCCCGTTACGCCCCCGACACGTCCCTGACACGCCCACTTTTAGGCCAAACTTAGGCCAGCCTACACACTTAGGCCACCCGTCCTAAACTCTTCCTACACCCGTCACAAAGTCGGCGTAAATTCGGCCTAAATGGCTCTATTCCAGCCTAACTCGCCCTAGGCCGAATTTAGGCTGGAATAGAGCCGTTTAGGCCAGAATAGGACTTGGGCTGGATTGGGCTGTCAATATTTTTTATGCTTTTTCTTTTTACCACCTCCCCCTGCCAAACTGGTCTAAGCAGGATGTATGTATGTATGTTCTATGTATGTATGTATTATGTGGGGGGAGGGGTAGCTTTGTGATTGCAACAAAGGCCAACCAATCACAGTTGTGTATAGTTCTCATTGCTGCAGGCAGGAGGAAGGGGTTTCCACTGAGCTTGCTCCCCCAAAAAACTTGGACATCTGTGCAAAACAAGCTTAGTACACCTCACAACAGGCTCATAGTTGAAATGATGTTGATGTGCCTTTGAAGAAACCCTCAGATTGTTAGAACTCTGCAAAATGCATTCATCCTATTCACTGCCAAGGAATGTCTGAGCTGGACATGATGACCGTGAAAAGCCTGTCCGTACATGCTCAAATCTTCCATGCAGAGCTTTCCCATGGCCACAGACATGATGAATAATAGTTGTGCATCCAACTCCTACAGACAGCTGGCAGCGCCCAGTTCTATTTTCTCTAATTGTAAGTGTGCTTTGCATTAGGGAAGTCCAGTTCTCCTCGGACGATCTCAATTAGGCTAACTTAATGTTCAACTCAAGATGGAAGACTGAAGAAAGTATGTAAGAGATGGAACAATTTAGAAAAGGTACTCAAGCGAAAGCAAGGATAAAACTTGCTAACCTAGTATTTTTGACTGAATAGGTGCAGTTAAATCATGCTTAAAAGTGTTTGTTACAAATATTAGTGATTTGGTAATAAATGATGGTCCACTAGTAGCAGAGTCACGAAGTCTTTGGTAACCTGGGATCCCGGTAACCAAACACAGTTCTGAGTAGCGATTCCTTGGTAATAACCTAGATTGCTCTTCAGTCTGGCTTGCCAAACTGCAAGAGTTATTTTTTCACTGATGAAAAATGTTCTCATTTCTGTTTGCATTACATTTATCTATAATGTTCTCTCTTTACCCCTGCTAACTGGGCAAGAGGCACTTTTTCAATTGGTGCTCCTCTTATATTTAGCAGGGGGAGAGTAACTACTCCCCTTTCATCCCAGCACAGTGTCTTTTCTGGTGGCTGTTACTGGTGGGGTTCTGCATCTTTTTTAGATTGTGAGCCCTTTGGGGACAGGGAACCATTTAATCATTTGATTTTTGTCTGTAAACCGCTTTGTGAACTTTTTGTTGAAAAGCGGCATATAAATACTGTTAATAAATACAGGTGGGCCGCTGGGGATATGTTCCAGGCCCCTCCGTGGATACTTGAAACCGTGGATAAGAGCGAACACCCCCTCCATGGTTTCCTGAGGGCCCCCCACCCTGCCTCCCCTGCAGGCAGGCAGGCATGCTTGCCCCCCCAGCTCTTATTTTTCTTTCAGCAAGCTTTGTTTCTTCCTTAAAACACAGAGAGAAGCAGCCTCCATTGCAGGCAAGTAGAACGAGACTAAGTCCTAGAGAGGTACTAGTACTTAGTCTCGTTCTACTTGCCTGTAATAAGCAGCCAGAGACTGCTTCTCTTGTTTCTTTAAGGAAGAAATGAAGCTTACTGGGAAAAAAGTAAAAGCCTGGGGGGGGGTGTCCCCATGATCCGTGGATAACTGAAACCGTGGATAGCGAATCAGTGGATATGGGGGTCCACCTGTAATTTATAATTTGTTTATTGATAAAGTGTGATTATGGCATAACACATACCTCTGTGTTACTTATCGTTGCTCTTTCTGCATTCCTATTATCACCCCAGAATCTACTGCCACCATGCTATTCATTTCTGAATAGTGCTGTACTGTATTATGTTCTTCTAATTTCTCATGTTATTCATTTGCTATAGATATTATGACGTCCATCCATTGTTAGAAGACCAGCTCCAAAACTAAAAGAGAGGATAGCTCAAGGCCTTTATTTGGGATGCCATATAATCCCATTCCAACATGCCAAAGGCGGTAACTCAATACAGGAGCATTTCACAGGGCGATGAAAAAGTTACTATTCACCGACCTTTTCATTTAACTTTCAGTTCTTTGCCTCACTGCATTTGCTGCTGTTTCACTCTGTCAGTTGTGATCACTGTCAACAGTTTAGCAGAATGTAAGTGAACTTCAGTTGTATACACTGTTGACTTTCCCAGCCTCCTTTGAGATACACAAATGGAGTTTGTATATGCATTAGTGCTCCACAGAGATGGGGAAACATTGGCAGCCATACGTAGGTGCAGTCAAACACAAACGATGGAATATCAAGGCAACGAGACGATAATTGCAAATGACAACATCTGTGAATGAAGGCATCCACATACTACAGAAAACACCGTGAAACATTATTCCAGTGAAGGAAATGGTCCCACAATTGTGTAGGTAGGGAGTCTCCACAGCAATACTACCAACAGGAACGGGAGTGGCACTAGCATGGAGATTTTTCACACACTCATTTGGCAATTAGCTTGCAAAGGTTATAGTCCCACAGAGACGCATTTCAAAATGACTTCCACATGAAAGTCATACAATCACTGACGTCTGTAGCGTGGCGGGGGGGGCGGACCGCCGGAGGGTGATGCGCACACCCACGCGCGTCACCTCTGCTGCGCGCATCGCCCTCCGGAGGCTCCGAGGCCGGGAGAAGGCCTCGGAGCGTCCGTCCCGGACGGCGGTCCAGGGCCTTCTGACGAAGGCCCAATACGTCATTCCGTGACCATTTACCTTTTTGCGCATGCGCAGACCGTTTCTGAGGGGAAAAGGGCAGCCCTTTGCCCTCAGAAAACGTGCGCATGCGCGAAAAAGGTAAAAGGTCACGTATTGACGTATTGGGCCTTCGTCAGAAGGCCCTGGACCGCCGTCCGGGACGGACGCTCCGAGGCCTTCTCCCGGCCTCGGAGCCTCCGGAGGGCGACGCGCGCAGCAGAGCTGACACGCATGGGTGCGCGCGTCACCCTTCTGCACACGTCACCCTCCGGCGGTCCGCCGGCAGTCCTTCGCTTTGAGGCCTTCTCTTTGGGGGGGTTGTGCAGGGGGTCATTAGGGAGACGCCACTGCGCAGAGGCGTCTCTGGAGCGCGGCGGGGAGGGCAGACCGCCTGGGGGCGACGTGCGCAAAGGGTGACACGCGGTCCCACGCACGCACCCCCGCGCGTCGCCTCCTGCTCCAGGAGGAGGCCTCAGAGCGTCCGCCCTCAGCGGAGCTCCAAAGCCTTCTGAGGGAGGCCCGATGCGCGACGTCATATTTATAAGG
The DNA here is from genome assembly GCA_026170595.1 of Plestiodon gilberti rubricaudatus. Lineage (NCBI taxonomy): Eukaryota > Metazoa > Chordata > Lepidosauria > Squamata > Scincidae > Plestiodon > Plestiodon gilberti. Next base: position 118,973,187 of record JANXHW010000001.1, on the reverse strand, counting down.
TTTGCCCTTATAAGGTTTGCAAATTTGCCCTCAGAAACATACTATGCATGCGCGAAAACCTTATAAATATGATGTCACGCATCGGTCCTCCCTCAGAAGGCCCAAGACAGCCAGCCGGTGAGGATGTCTCCGGAGCCGGCAGCAGCGGATGCTCCGCTGCTGCTGGCTCCAGAGACATCCTCTCCAGCCGGCTGTCGCAGCGGCATGGGGGTCATTAGGGCGGCGCGCATGCCCTCGCTACAGGGCTTGCATGTGCCCTAGTGACTCCACTGGGCAGGCGGGTCTTCCCGCTCACACCGCAACCCAGAGGGGGTACGCGGGGGTAGTCACTCAGGGGGTACGGGGGGTCAGAGGCCCGCGTAGGGGGTATGCAGGCCTCCGAATGTGAGAACAAAGTGCTTATTTCTATCCATCATCTGTGTAATGATGTCACTTCCTGATGCCACTTCTGGCCTTCAGCAAGCACCATGATGAATGCTATTTGGACTGCTGTATGGAACATGTTTGACATCCCTGGATTATACTGTAGCTTAGCCTTAGCCTTTTCCCCAACATAGTACAGTAGTTCTCTCTCTCTCTCATGAGAGATTGAGATTGAGACGTATAAAATTATGCATGGGATGGAGAGAATGGATAGAGGGAAATTCTTCTCCCTCTCGCACAACACCAGAACCAGGGGACATGCACTAAAACTGAGTGGAGGGAGAGTTAGAACAGACAAAAGAAAATATTTCTTTACCCAGCGTGTAATTCATCTGTGGAACTCCTTGCCACAGGATGTGGTGATGGCATCTGGCCTAGATGCCTTTAAAAGGGGTTTGGACAGATTCATGGAGGAAAAGACCATCACAGGTTACAAGCCATAAGCAACCTCCTGGTTTTGGAGGTGGGGTTTCTCTGTGCCAGGTGCAAGGGAGTGTCAACGGGAAACAGGTTATCTTGTTGTCTTGTGTGCTCCCTGAGGCATCTGGTGGGGCCACTGTGTGACACAGGAAGCTGGACTAGATGGGCTTTTGGCCTGATCCAGCAGGGCTCTTCTTATGTTCTTATGTTCTTATGCTCTCTCTCTCTCTCTCTCTCTCTCTCTCTCTCTCTCTCTGTGTGTGTGTGTGTGTGTGTGTGTGTGTGTGTGTGTGTGTGTGTGTGTGTGTGTGTGTGTGTGTGTGTGAGAATATGAGAGAGAGAGAGGATTTCTATCCTGTGGTCTGTGGACTTCCAGCTGCAATAGGAGTGGTACTGTCAAGATATATCAAGGTTTATCACCTCATTTATTGTTTCTGGCACTCAGCCCTCTGTCACTGGAAGATTCCTACATGGCCAAGTCCATTGGATTAAGACCAAAAGCACATACCTATTGTTACATGGGACTAGATAAATGAAGAGCAAAGCTAGTCACCACACCTGACTAACGCAAATAATTCTGCTGTGAGAAATGTCACAGGGAAACACCCATGTTTATCCATTTTCAGCTTTACTCATAAGCGTGGAGACTTGGTGTTTGGACCCTGCCACTCTACTGTGGAAACACCTGACTTCAAAGTCATTTTCTCAAGACAGAGAGATCGGCCTACCAGAAAACCATCCTCATTCCGCAAACCTGTTCAAGGTTCAGCGGAGGGAGCAGCAACTTGCAGCTCTTCTCAAAGACAGATGGGCACACTTAATTGCTTTGGCAAACAGGTCTGGAAGTGGATGCTTCTCAGTGCCATAGTCCTTGGGAAAGCAAGCGAATGCCTCGTTCTGTTTACCCTTCCTTGGGCCAAAGCCACTGTATGCAATGATTCTGGGCCACCTATGCACTGTGTACATTGTCAGGTGACATTTTCTACAGGACAACGAGCTCCAGCTGGACTTGGAGCAAATGTCAGGCTCACAGAGCTGCAGCGTCGTGCTCTTAGCAGCTGCTGAGGGACTGGATCAACTCCATAGCCCAGCCAGCAACTCACACAGACATTTGCCCAAGAAAACGAATGCTCACACCCGGCACAAACTGTAGTCAGAGCAAAAACGCAAACGTGAAACAGCCACTGAAAGCACAACTGCCTGACCAGCATGCAGAACTGAACTGAGGATAGCAGTGGTGTTATTTAGTGGATTTAGCATCCACGCACAGCTGGAAAAACTCTGTGTGTCTTCTTCTGTTTTACAAGTTTGCACCGCAACGCAGAAGAGCTGCAAGCAAAGTTGGAAACATTGAAATTTGGCCGCGTTTGGCCAATGAGAGTTCACGTTCGGTGCTACGGGGGCGGGATGCGGAGCAAAGCGTTGGCCAATCAGAATTGAATCTGAAAAGATTCGATTCTGATTGGCTAAAAGAGAGCAGGGGGCGGGGCAGGACGTCTTACCCTTCTCCATGCGGCTTTCTTTGGTGTAAACAGGGTGTGTTGCATTATGTTGCGGCACATCGGCTACTCTCGCATCCCTTAAGATCCATAAGATCCCAAAACGCATCCCTACGCAGACGGTGTGTCCCAGGCTTTATTTGTGGGGAAGACTATTAGGGTTGTTGTTGTTACCAACACTTCTTTGATGGATCAGGAAGGACAGAAAAAGTATTTCTCATAACATCTGAAATGTTCCGTCTTTGTTATCTTGGAGAAGTTGCTGCATTGTTTCTGTCCCCAAATATGCTCTTGAAATTCCCATTTCAAGGCTGATAGAGTAGACAAGTCTGAAATTACATTCCTTATCTTTTTCTCTTTCTAGCTGGTGACTTGGTTTTGAAAACTCAAAGGATGTAGGCTTGGGTTTTTGTTTTTTCTCCTTTTTCCCTCCTGAATAATATGGATGAAATACATAATTATCCTGGCTGGCTGTGTTTCCCATGGAAGAATGACAGCATTCATGACTTTGTAACCTCATTTACCGACTCGTTACAATAAATAATTCAGTCATCTCTGGGAAGATTTGTGCTTTCGCCCCTTAATTTAGAAAGCGAGTTCACTGGGAATTCAATCCAGATACTACTAATTTATATTCCATACCTTAACAAATTGTTCAGCTTTAAATCACAGTTGACTTTAAAACATCCCAACCTCCATCTTTAGAATTACAAAGTCTTCGTTCACATCAAAGAGTGCGATGAAATATTGTATGGTAAAGGAACTGACATCTCATACTCAGAGGCGTCACTAGGGCGCGCACTGCCCCAGGGCGGGGGCGCGCGACACCCTAGTGAGCACTCCCCCCCCTGACACACACCCTCTCTTAATCTCGAGATGGGGGGAGCGCGACGGGTCGCCGCTCCGGGCGCCCCCTCAATCGGGAGAGCCGGCTCGGGGACGTCTTCCCCAGCCGGCTTCCCGGGGCCTTCTGAGGAAGGCCCGCTGCGAGAACGGTATTTATACCGTTCTTTTTGCGCATGCTCAGACTGTTACTGAGGGAAAAGGGCTGCCCTTTAATAATAACTGAGGGGGCGCCCGGCCTCGGGAGGCCCCCAGGCGATGTGCGCGTGCGCGCGCGCAGCAAAGGCGACGTGTGCGCGCATCACCTGGGGCCCCCCGCACGCCCCACCACACCACAGCGACGCCTCTGCTCATACTCGAGAGCGGATGGTTACTCAAGGGGTGCTTCCAGATTAGGTGTTTAGGTCACTTTTTACTCATTTGTTACATATGTTACATTTGTTACATACTTTTTACTCATTTGTTACATGTAACATATGTACATGTAACATACATGTAACGTTAGGCCAGAAAATATAAGGTAGTTTATTCCTAAGCAACTGGTAATCATCATTGCTAAAAGAAAAGACCATGTTTACTCTTCTTTATTCACCAAATTTGAAAATATCCCGTACTATACTAACACCACCAACAAGTTCACAATCTATCCGTGTTATGGAACTTCCCCATTTAAAAGATATTTTAGTTCTGATATCAACTGAGTACTGTTCATTTTAATTGCCTGTGATTTTCACTGTTTGAAAGACAAACTATCTTCCACTTTTGGATACAAGGTAGAAGGAAATACCATCCATAAGACCTCGATCTAGGGAAAGCTAGGCACATTTACCATAATTCCCACTAACATTAGCAGGGCATAAGTGTGCAGTTAAGCATGGTAGTACAATAATTCTCCTGTCATCCTTAGACCTGAAACTGGACTCAGTGAAAATTACAGTACTTTCATGCAAATGAGGATTGGATCATCAGGATAAAAACAAAAAGTCAAGTAAACAATAACTGTTCACTGAGTGCTCCAATTATCCAGAGGAAAAGCAGAATATAAACAAACAAACAAACAAATATCCCATAGCATCATCTCACCTACACCCTATCCCTACAATTGTGAAGGGTTGCTATGCGCTTGCTCTCAGTTCCTATGATGGGCACACTCAGTTGAAGCCTGGAATGGCCAGACTTTAAGCACCAGCTGGCATTAAGATTTAGTGAGAAAGATCTAACACTCATGCCTACTTAATTAATGGGCAGCCCAATCCTATCCCCCACCAGCACATAGCACACACGCAGTACTGCTAAGAGAGAATGCTACATGCTATGTGTGTGGGGGGGGGGGACCAGACGGTCCAGGAAAGTTAAAAGTCTTTTTTAAATTACCCTCCCTGTTGACTGCCTGGCCTCCAATGGGTCTCCTTGGACCCACACAGCTATTTAGCTGAAGTAAGTCCAAGGAGAGTCAAAGGGGGGGGGGGGGTCGGATATCAGCATGCTCCATCCTATTTTATACTGCTCAAATTTGTATAAAGCTTCCCAGTGTAGAACACTTTGCAACTGGCATTCTTGCAGCTTTGCAACTTCAAACTTTGGTTGGGATCCTCAGACCACATAAGTATGAAGGTCAGCAATTAAAGGACTACAGAATCGGAATGTGGAAGCAGCGTTAGGATAATAAGTAAAGGTTGTCTCATTAAGAGATCTCAAAAATATCAGTCTGAAGTTCTTATCTCATGGTAACGAGTAAAGGTTGTCTCATTACGAGATCTCAAGAATACCAGTCTGAAGTTCTAATCTCAAAAAGTAAATGTATTCCTGGATAAATGTTAATGGCATGAAGGGAAAGTCTATTAATAAAAAGGTCCCCAGAACAACTAATTTTCTCTGTTTCATCTTGAAGTACTATAATTGCTTCGGTCAATGGGATAATGCCGTCATCTATTTATTGAAGAGGATTTCGTCACATATTTTTTTAAAAATAGAGTTTAGCCCTGGGAAATACAGAAATATATCCCTTTAATGGGGTTTTCCCCCCCCCCTCACTGTCCAGCACTTTCACTTGAAGTGGCTTTCAGAGCATTTGCTTTCCCCGTTTCCATTTTACAAGTGCAGCACTGTTGCTTGATTAATCTGGAATCCATTTTATCCTCTGTCCCTTCTAGCTTGTTATTGAAGTCGGCACTTGAGAATGTTTGCAGCTGCTGCTTGGAGTCAAAGTGGGCTAAAAAATAATGTCTGTCTCCCTCGTTCCCAATTTATTTATGTATTTGTTGTCCTCTTGGAAATGCTGTAATTTCACTGCTGTCCTCCTAGGTCATATCATTCTTAAAAAGACATTGGGGAAGGGAGAGCATGGCAGATGTCACTACTACCTTATAAATATCGATGACACAGTAACAGAGTTCCAGCATCCTGAATTTACAGAAGATTGAGTCCATTATTTTAGTCTAACTTTTAATTTGGGGCGCTTTCCTCACAGGATACATGCCTGAGCACTGTTGTGTATATGGTGTGCAAGAGTGCACCAGAGAGAAGAATTAGCCTTGCTTTCTCCGGGTGCTAGTTTCCTGTTTGAAGAGAGTCTCTTCACACAGGAGCATTCAAATATAAAACAAAAAACAAACAAACAAACAAACAAACAAAACCACCCTTCAAGGCTGATGTGGTACAGTCTCAGGAGGACTACACCATGCAATCCTTCTCAATGAGTACATCAAACTTTTGTCTGTTATAATAAGTAGTAAGCATTCATGGTATAACTACAAACTAATAGTAATGTGATTATTTTTAGGGCCAAGGAGTCCATAATATCCACAGGTACATTAGATGGAGTAAAAGATTAATAGTTTAGTGAAAGCATTGGGAGAAGCCAGGACTAATGCAAGTATCAGTGAGAATGTAATCTGGCTTCGATTCTGATGGTTATTCATAAAGAGAACCAAGGTTGCGCCAACCCAGATTAATTTGAAACTGTAGTGAGCAAAAATAAAATGTTTTTTAAAAATACGTGAGCAGCACATGGTCAATCTGGAAACCATTAAAGCACAAACAAATTATCCCCCATGCTCCACCATTTTAAGTGCATATCATTCCACAGGAAGAACACTTTCAGCTGTGCAAAACTGCTTGGAAAATGTGTGTTAATAATATTTTAAAGTATTTTATACCAGATCAATATTTAATATTTTTGGATAATCTTTTTCTATGTATAATTTATCAAATATATTATTTAGTTTTCTATGTATTAAACATTTATTGGGTGTTTTCTTCTCAAAGTTGACTAACAGAGACAATAAAATATTAAATTAATATGTATTTCCTCAACATCATTTACAATTCTTTCTTACCCACTTTGTGGTATGTTTTTGTGTCCATTTCTCAGGCCATTCTTCCAATGAAGTGTTGTCTTTAGTGACTCTTTGCATCTCCTTCTTGAAAGGGACAATAAATGTCACCATCCACCAAGAGGTTCTCCTCTGTTAAAGAAGATTGCCAGCCCTCCAGGATTGGCCTGGAGTCTCAAGGAATTAGCATCAACCTCCAGATAACTCCTGAAAACAATCCTGGCAATTTTAACAGTGTCTCCAGGAATTTCCAACATCTCATCATGTAGGAAAAACAAATCTCCAGAAAAACAGTGTATAAATACTCCTAAGAAGAATATACATACACCTTTTCTCCACTAGCAGGCACAACCTTCCAAAGCAACTTCTAAAACAAACCCAAAAGTATCATTGGCTATTTTCCCTGTAAGGGGTCTGTGCTGGTGTGTGGACCTGTGTAGCTAGGCCCCGCGGGAGCAGGTGCACCCCCGTGACAACCCCTGTGACGTCACTTCCGGAAACCCCAGAGCCATAAGTGACATAACCGGGTTGCTAGCGGCCAAACAGAGACCCAGGGGGGTGGGCGGGAGGACGGGCTTCATATATGCCTGAAGATCTGAAGGATGGCAGTTCAAGATGGCCGGAAGTGTCTGTGTCTGTCGGAGAGCTGCCAGCACGCCAAGCTGATAAGTTGCAGAGCCTCTGTGGGGGAGTGGAACTGCAGCTGCAGCACTTGAGTGGCAGTCAAGGTTGCCTGTCAGCTTGGTGAGGCGAACGCCAGAGAGAGAGAGAGAGAGAGAGAGAGAGAGAGAGAGAGAGAGAGAGAGAGAGAGAGAGGGTTCTATGAAAGATTAGAACATTATTGCATTGTAAAAACCCCTTAGGGTTTAGAAAGCCTGCCCATGTAAACCGCCTTTGAATTAAAGTCGGAGGAGAAATCCGATGACCAAAGAAAAGGTGTTATATAAATACTGGTTTATACTATCATCATCATCATCACCTGCCCTCCTGAAGCCTCCGGAGTGGCTCCACACCGCATGCGGCTCAGAGTGTTGCGTCCAGCCGAGTCCGCATGCGTGCTATTTGTGCATGATGGCGGTCGCCCGCCGGCTGGTCATGTCCCATCTCATCTCAAGTGGAGTCCGAGGCAACTTTTGCCACATCGGACACTCCTGGAACGTGCCGGAACGCGAGCAACGCAAACGCGTGTGGTGTTGATCCGCCTTAAGCGATGTGGACTCAGAGGTGAAACTAGGGCGGAGTGGGCGGAGCACCCGCTCCGGGCGCCATCGCCCAAAGGTCGCCCCGCCCGGCGCCCCGCCCACGAGTCCGAGTCGGACTCGGGGACTCGAGTCCCACCGCCCCCTCAATCGGGAGCCGGCTCGGGGACGTCTTTCCCGGCCGGCTGCCCGGGGCCTTCTAAGGAAGGCACGTGAGAACGGTATTTATACCGTTCTTTTTGCGTATGTTCAGACTGTTACTGAGGGAAAAAGGCTGCCCTTTTCCCCTCAGTAAGTCTGAGCATGCGCAAAAAGAACGGTATAAATACCGTTCTCGCACGCCTTCCTTAGAAGGCCCCGGGCAGCCGGCCGGGAAAGACGTGCCCGAGCCGGCTCTCCCGGTTGAGGGGGGGGTCGCCGCCTCCCGGAGCGCGCCAGCCGCCTCCTCCCGGAGCGTGCCGCCCCCCCTCTGGATCGCGCCCCCCCTCCAGATCGCACTGCGGCCAAAGGCGTCACTAATTATATTAATTATAATTATAGGGGCGTCACTACCTCCGTTGCTCCGGGCGCCAACGGGGGTAGTGACGCCTCTGTGTGGACTTCCAAAGTGGCATGGAAAACCTCATTGATAGTCAGATCCACATTCTTCAGCCTTCGTTTTTGGACATTGGAAAATCCATATGTTGTGATTCTCATATTTTGTTTTTTATTAGTTAAAAATTTTCAGCCTGGCTACTTTTCAGCCAGGATAAGCTCCCAAAGCAGTTTACAATATAATAAAAATATGCAATACATGGGAGGGTATAAGAATCTAGGGAGGGGAAACAAGGAGCTGCACATGTATTCAGGGACTGGCTGATGTTAAACATTTGTAACACTGGCAAAAAAAGAATGTCCAAGTTAGCTCCAAGTCTTGACTCAGCCTGATTTCATGGACTGCTGAAAGCATTCAGCAGAGCTCACACCTAATGCAGGAAAAGTTACTCCTTCCAGGTTTTAAAGTTCTAGATACAACATGGAAGCCAAGACAGCAAGTAATCACTAAAAGCCGGTGTTAGAGCTCAATTCTGCATGAAAGGCATGCCTTTTATGACGTGAAAGCACTGGCTCCTAATCCCACCTGTGCATGTGGGGAGGCTGTGCTCACGGGCAGCCCAATCCTATGCAAGCCGCCTGATGGTGGCACACACACACACACACACACACACACACACACACACACACACTGGCACGGCCAGTCGTAAATGCCTCCCCAACAGAACACCAAGCGGCGTGCTGCCAGGGACACTGGCGGGAAGGCCCCTGCCTTTCCAGGCACACTGGAAGACGCCCGGATGCGCGCCATGGATGGTGAGTCTGTGGGGAGGCAGGGGAGGATGGAATGGGGACTGGGGAGAGCAGAACGGGGGCATAACGGGGCGGAGAGGCCGCAGAAGGTGAGGATCTGCCATGGACAGCTCGTGCCGAATCCTATCTCCCTTCCCTGCAGCCTCCCTGCCCCTCTCCTCTCCTCGGAGTTAGGCTAGCTAAATTGCTACCATAGCTCCAAGGAGACCCATTGTTGATCGTGAGCCTTATGCAGGGGTAAGGGGATTGAATGTCCTCATGCCCTGCGGAAGCCTCCTGGTCCACCCCCACCCCTCGCATTGGATGCAGTGGCTACCATTTCAGCGCTGCTGCATCTGCGGGGAGGGGGGGAGAATAGGATTTGGCTCTCATTCTTGAAAGGAAACCCAATGTGCAGAGGATTCTGCACATGCAGAAGGATTTTAGTACTTCAAGTGTTTCAGAGTCCTGCAACTGAAAACAGATGAAAGGGAGGGGGATGAATCAAGGCGAGCCCAAGCCCTCCGTGCTTGAGATGGTATGCCAAATGTTGGCCCCCTTACCTGATGATGTGCCAGCCTCTGCTCCTCCCATTCCTCAGTGTTCTAGCTCAGTACTCTCCTCCCCACTTCCTCTCCATCCCCCTCTTCCTTTTCCAATCCAGGGAGCAGAAGGAAAATAAGAAGCAGTGGAGGCAAGTAGGTGATGGGCACCCCCCACACACACACACACACCAACCTGCTGCCTGAGGTGACTGCTTCAGTTGGCCTCATGGATGGGCCGGCCCTAGGCTGATGCTGCTCCAACATTCCTAGCCACTTTTCAAGGTTCAGCACTGCTTAAGAACCTGGGTTGGATTCCAGGAGAACAGGCACTAATCAAGCAGGTCTCTTAAACATAATAGTACCTGCAGGAAGAACTACAGGAGCCCAATAGATCCAAAAAAGCACTAATTGAAACGACAGCTACCTCATGTAGACAACCTAGCAGCATGCACTGCTTACAATTGAGCCTGGGCCAAGGGGAGTAGCCCGAACCGAGTTAATTGCAGCATCACTAAGAAACGGGCCCTACAGGCATGTTTCTAGATAGGGCAATAGCAAAAAAAAGGGGGGGGAGAATACATACTAAAAGGGACTTTCAGAGGTAAACAGCAAAAAGGCAGGAGGAAACTGAAGAGATTCTTCTAATTGGAGGGATCTGAAAACATGAGCAACTAATTCTAGATGACACACTATGCATATATACAAGATGCTCAGGCAAACTGAGGAGCATTAGGGCTTTCAAGTACTGTATTGACAAGAGGGGCGAAGACATAAGGCTGCACATGGTAAGCAGGAATCAATGAATATGTGATAATCAAGGGGGAATGAAACAGAGGAGAAATTGCCCATACTGATGTCTCTTACAACACTGCAAAATAATAGTGTCCTCAAAGAATGAATAGTATCCCCAGTGCCTGAACCATTTCAATGCACAAAGGAAGGTTTGGCTGTGGGGAATTGGATGACCAGATACACTCAACTCAATCCTATTTTCTGTGAGGTAAATGAAAAAAATACAGAACATCATATTTAAGTGGAAGAAGGTGGACATGACAACCTGGAAAATATGAAATGCCTCTACTTAATTGGCTAATAATCTCTCTCTCTCTCTCTCTCTCTCTCTCTCTCTCTCACACACACACACACACACACACACACACACACACACACACACACACACACACACACACACACACACACTGTATCAAGTCCAAGAGGAACAAAAATAATAGCTGCAGGATCCTGTTTGGTCTTTCTGGAAGTCACAGAAATTGGTTGACATGTTGTGAGCTGAGAAATCAAAACGTAGAGATAAAAGTGTGGATTTCCATTAATGCCTCTCACTTCTTGTTCCACTATAGAGTGCGAGTTGATCATTGCCATGCTAGCAGATGAGAAAGCCTATTAACTCAAAGCATCTTTTTCCTTGCATAGAAAAAGAGAGATTGCACCACCAGAGATGTGCTTAATGGAATCTTGGAGAATAATACTGGTAAGTAAAATTAAAAATAAATATTTTGGCACAATCCTATGCATGGTTACGTAGAAGTAAGTCTCACTGTGTTCGGTGGAGCTTCCCATCACATCAGGAAAGTATGCATAGGATGACAGTCTTTGTATAGTACTTTCTGATTGTGCAAAGCTCTTCCCATTTACTGACTTGATGTCCTTACAATAGCCCTGCAAGGTAAGCAGGCATTGTTATCACCACGTTGCAGCTGAGGCTGAGGGGAAGTTGCTTGCCTAAAAGGCCACCTCATGAATTCATTAAGTGAGATTTGAACTGAAGAGGTCCTGATTCACAGCAGTGCAGTGACGTCTTACAGTCGCTATGGTACACCAGTGCAAACAGATTCTGAATATTTACACACACTTTTCTCTTTGGTAATGGCATCTCATTCTTTTCCGCCATACAATCACTGAGGCAGCCAAGTTTGCAAACGACACCACATTTTTTTAAGCTGGTAACATCCCAAACCAATGATGAAGAGCTCCATAAGGATATCTCCAGACCGCTTAACAGAACAACAGAATGGCAGCTAGACTCAACGCAATGATGTACACTGAGATAAAAAGCTTCCAAAGCTTGACCAGCACACTGTATGGTCAAAATTGTCTGTAACTACCCAGGAAAGAAATATGGGTGTCATAATAGAATAATGACTGACAATGTCAGCTCAGTGTACTGTGGTAATGAAAGAGACAAATTCAGTGTTTAGAATTAGCAGGAAAGGGACCAAAACTAAGGTTGCAAAATTATACTCACTTACCTGGGAGGAAGTTCCATTAAACTCAATGGCGCTTACATCTGAGTAGCAATGCATAGGATTGCAGTGTAAGACAGCTAGCAATCATAATGCCATTTATTTATGGCAGATACATCCACTTTTAGAATACAGTTCTGGCCTCCTCATCTCTTAAAGGAGAAGCCACAGAAAAGGAAAAGGAAAAGGAAAGGGGACATGGGAGTCTTCTTAATGAGAAAGGTTGGTGGAAGCTTATGAAGAAAGGTCTGTTCATTAGAAGAAGAAGAAAGACAACAGGGAAGGCATGATACACATTTTTAAACTTCGGAACAGTACTGAAAGAAAAATTATGGCTCTGTCAAAATACCAGTCAGTGTCATCTGCATCTGATGCTGACTGGAAGTAGGTTCAGAACAAACAAAAAGAAATACTTCTTCATATAATGCAGGGGTTCTCAACCTTTTTCACCAAGCGTACCAACTGGCACGTTCAAATTTTTTGAAGAATTTTTTTGAAGCATTAATTAATTTAATTAATTATTAAAATGTAAAATTTAATCATTAAAATTACTCAGCTTACACTGTTAGCCTCCCCTTTTTTCAATTTTTGCCACCCTTTTTTATTTTTAAAGAAAATATCACCACAGGTCTCCCATCTAAAAACAAACCAAGGCAATTCCTTCTTAGCTTCAGAGAACCAGCTCAATCTGCCATAAGAGCTGCCTTCTTTAAATGGGAGAAACCCAGGATATAAATATTCTAAAACCCAGGATATAAATTGAACCAGTCATTAGGAAAGCACTTAGTTTGCATTCTACTCAAAGCCACAGTCTGGAGGGAGAGAAGGGGTGGTTTTGTTGCACAAGAATCTCTTCTGTGCACTGTCAATTATGTTTCTCTTTTCAGTAAGAAATTAGGGACTATTTAGTCAGAGAGAACGTACTCAGTTAATGTCACCCTAACGGGTGCAAATGCTAGAAAGGGGTTTATATAGAGATTTGGCAGAGTTTTTTTTAATATGGGAGCCCTGCTAGTCTGTGCCTTATCAGCTGTGAGATGGTGTAGGGAGTTTAAATTTATACATTAAAAAAAATAAAAGCCAATGCCAACTCACAGCTGATAAGACACAGCAAGCACATACCTGGGTACCACAGGTTGAAAACCCCTGATATAATGCATATTTTATTTCATTAATCCAAATATTTATACCCAACAATAGCCCCAAGGCAGCTCAATGGCATATTAATTAATTCATGGGATTCATGACAACAGGAAGTTGTGATGACCACTAGAACAGAAAGCTTTAAAAACTAATAGGACAAATTCATGAAAGCAGGATCTATCAAAAGTTATCACAGCCAAGAACTGAATGTCTATCATTACCAGAGGCTGGGAACAAAACCAGTCAGTATTCCTATCTCTGTTGCGCCTCGCTTGTTAACTCCCAGAGGTGCATACATGGTTATTGTGTTGGAGACAGAGTGCTAGGATATGTACTTATTTATTGTCAATAGCATTATATTCCACACCCTCAATACAAAGTTCTCTCTGGGTGGCAATCGCAGCTATATTAAAAACAATTTAACAATAAGATAAAAAATAATCTAGGAAAACAGACAACACTAAAAGCAACAAGAACAATAAGAAACAGCAGACTGAAAAAATACTAAAACTCAGGTAATATTTTGAAAGACCTGGGGAAAAGGTTTTTACGGCTCTGCCTAGCAAATGTCATGTCTTGATTTGATCCTCAAGACAATTCTTACATCATTGGTGAATAAAGGTTAACTGATGTTGCCCATCCAGAACCCCTGGGAGTATGTTGTGCTATAATTCTAAATAAAGTCATCAAAATTGTGATTGTCGTCATAACTGTAGCATTTGGACTGGCTACAATTAGCCAGCATGGCGCCTTTTCCAGTGGCTGTTGCTGGTGTGTCTTCTGTATTTTTTTAGATTGTGAGCCCTTTGGAGACAGGGAGCCATTTATTGATTTATTTCTATGTAAACCACTTTGTGAACTACTCTGTTGAAAGGTGGTATATAAATATTAATATAATATGTCAATTTCCCATCTGTTTTGTTTTGGAAATAAAACTTTTAAAACCTTTCAAAATGCCAATGTCCACATGACACACTGCAAAAGATACTGCTACAAAGATTTTATTTCCTAAATTTTCATATCCGTTTCCATCATCCTCATATGTTTTCATAATAAGCATATGCCTTTATGTAACTACCCAGAGTGGTAGTCTTCATGTGTGTGAGAGAACCAAATCGTAAAATCGAGAAAACTGAAATGCAGATGATGTCATGCCCAAATGTCACTCTCAGATGATGTCACACCCAAGGGAGACAGAAGCACTTGCTCTTGCTCTGCATCAGACTCTTCTGGGAAGTCGTGCAACACAAGAGTTTGTAGGAGCATTATTTCCCCTTCTACAGGCAAGAAAATGAAATGGTTTGCAGTAAGGAAAGCTCTTTTTAATTTTTTTTTCTTTTTTAAAGGTTTTTACATTGGCCCCCATATTGGCGCTAAAGCAATTTCGCTTTACATGGATTTCAGTATTCATGGGGGGGGGGGGGAGTCCAGAACGGAACTCCATGGATACCGAGGTCCAACTGTATAAAAGAAAGTAAGACCCAAAAGGGAGCAGAAGAGTTAAACATGGCTAAGAGAAAATGAACACCCTAAAAAATGTCACACCACTTTTCGCTATACATACAAAAGTGCAGGTTGTCCTGGCAGATAATTAATTCCATCCACAATCCAATTTTGTGGCCATATGTCTTTTTCCACTAGCCTACTTCCAACACCTGCTAAAATATAATTGGCAGATGCACTGACTATTTCAATTGCTTGAAACTTCAGCTCAATAACTCCATATCTGTTTTATTCCACGGGGACCCAGAACTAATGTGTGACTGGCAAATGAGAGGAATTATTCTCTGGCCGCACAGAAGTTCAATCTTGTTCTTTCATTTCACTAAAGTGAGGTTGACATTTGAATGGGCAGATCTGTCAAAGGCAAGTTCTGAGAAAATGAGAGGTTCAGACAGTGGTGCTCTCAGAAAAAGGATGAAATGAAAGCACACTCCTATTGCACCATGGAGTCCAAAGAGCCTGGCAGAAACTCGTTGGCTCATTTACTCAGAGTGCAAAACGAAACCATTTTAGTCATACTTGGTTCATGCAAAAAAAAATTCACTGACGGGCAGCACAATCCTCCGTAACTTTAGAACGGCGGTCGGCACACGCTCCGTTGTTCTAAAGTGCCGCAAACGTGCTGTAAAGCACGTTTGCAACTACTTTGGAGCAAGGCCAGCACTCCGCTGCCCTCCGAACCCTGCGACCGCCAGGAAAGGTAATTATCCCGCCAGTGGGCGCGGGGGCAGGCCAGACGGCGAGGGAGACCGGGGTTTGGCCAAGCCAGCCCATGGGGGGATGGCGGCCGCCATGACCCCATCACATTCCCGGGCCAGCGCGGCCTTTACACGGCCTCCTCGGACTAAATAGCTGGTGGAAATCCAAGCAGGCCCATTGGGGCATCCCCACGCTACATGCTACAGTAGACCTCCAGTCTGATCACGATCACGATCAGCCCGGAATAGGGCTCGGATCCGGCAGGCAGCCCTAGGGCAGCCCCTGGATCTTTACACAGGATTGCACTCTGAGTTGTATTCTGATGAGAAACAACTATTAAACAGATGGGGACATAAGAGTGTTTTTGAGAAAAGCTTCTTTGCAGATCAATGAATGGGGCACTATTTGGGGGGTGAGTGCCAGTAGCTCTCTCATGTTTTCAACCATGATGATGTGGGCTATTTTTCAGAACCACTTACAACTCTGGCCAGTTAACTGGTTGGTTCTACCAGCATGATCAATCAGAGGTTTTCAAGCATTTTAGTTAGTTTTGCAAGCACCACTTTTCCAGGTATCAGCAGTGCCTGCCGCACAGCTGGGACTTAGCTCTGCGCCTTCTTTCCCCAAATCATGCCTCTTCTGAAAAGCCAAACAGCTGCACAGACACATCTTGCAGACACATCTGGTGCACCACCACCCTTGCCCTCTCCATTTCCAGTAGGGTTGGCTCAGTGCTAAATGGTCACTGTGGCAGTGGAGCCAAGTACCACCTGCAATTAGAGATATCACTGAGGATCTCTAGGTTTGGTTCGGAAACAAATTTTGGAAGTTCTAAGTTCCATCCCACAAAGGAGAGATTCTCTGTTTCTGAGTCAGAGCTTGAAAAATCCCGGTTCCACCTCAACAGTCCTTCTGTTGTGAGCAGCCAGACCCCCCCTCCTCCATATATTTTTATTTCATAGAGCACCTTCTCCTGAGCCCCCTGCTATTTACCCAATCCAAATCCGTCAAGGAATCACTGGGATATCAGCCTTAAAAGCTAACCGCATTAAAATTCAGTCATTTTTCGACCGGCGCACGCCTTAATTGAAGAAGTGTGCCACCACAGGACGAACGTTCACAGGCACGCGCACAGCACGTTTCCCCGCTACGAGAAGAAGCGGCACTTAGCAAAGTTCACCCTGTTCCAGATAAGCCTTTAAGCCGCTTAACTCCTAAGCTTTTAATCCGCTTAAACTTCGCTAAGAGGATTTACAGTCAGGGCGCGCAGTCAAGAAAGCGGATCTAATAAAACGCGAAGTGGGTTAATTTCACTACTCTTAAAGAGACAGACGTTTTAACGCAGAGATGGAGACTTTTAGAGTTTATTGCAGCGATTTCTGGCTATTCCTTTAAGGTTATGTTCCTGAATTCTTTCTAAGAATCAACGGGGTCTCCCTACGGACGGGTCCTCACACAGAAAAGTCCCGATCCTCCTGCTGGAGCGGGGGTATCCTCCCCGTCATGCAGAGAGACTCCTGGGGGGGAGCAACACGACTTATCTGGCGAACACAAGTATTGGGTTCAAGTCCCGATCTCCTCACTGGGACACCCGGAAGGCAGGGGGTCGCATGGGTTCGAGTCCCATCCCCCCTCCTTGTCGGGGTGCAGGAGGACACAAGTAAAAGGTTCAAGTCCTTTTCTCGTCGGGATAGCGCGTTGCAGGGAACTCTTGGGGGAGACTGTTGAATGAACATAACTTACACCATCTTGGTCATGCTCCTGCTTCTGTGCTGTTCCCAGATGGGTGCCATCTACCTTGGCGGCCACTGGGGGCAGGGAAAAGGGAATGCCAGGAACCCTGTAATGGCTCTGACTGTTAACCATTTCTACGAGTAAAATCTCTCTCTCTCTCTCTCTCTCTCTCTCTCTCTGGGTTATCTCCTCTACAAACACCACCATATCTCCACAGCTCCGGAATCATTGTTTCTAAATATCTTTGTTACAGTAACCCAAATGTTTGTATTGTGACATAAGGGCTGGCTCCTTTGTGTAAAACTCTCCTAGATTGCATACCTAAATTGCTGCTTTTGTGTAAAGCTGGCTTCACAAAGGTTCTCATTCATAAAAACAGGAAATCCTTACATTACCTCAGACAGGATGTCTTGGGGGAATAATCCAATTACCTGAACCTTGCAACACCTACAGAACTAAAACCCCATTGGATCCCACGAACACAAAGCATCACACATATCATTGGTTTAATAATAAAGTCTTTCTTTTTATTGGTTAACTTTTTACAAATGTTGCTGTAGAATCTTATTGGCGGGAAGTTTGAATCTGCCGTCTCATTGGCTGTATTGAAGTGTACTTTCTTGGATCCTTCCCTGTATTGGTGCTCCTTTCTTATGTATTTCTTGAACAATACCCTCCATGGTTCTAATGAAATAATGAAATGTATATAAGTCTTTGTATTAACTATGTACGTTACACATTTTGCTGCTGTCAATCTGTGTCCTTTGCTAGCAAAGTAAATATCTTTCTTTTTCACCAGTACTGGGTCTGTTTTACCATCTTTTGAGTTCATTTTTGGTGCCTCCACTTTCGCGGAACTTTTTCCTATTTTTGCGGCTTGCAGCCTCAGGGCTGGTTGTCTGCTCACCGGACCAAAGCAAGCTGAAATCATTTGGGGTGCTCACAACACTTCCCACCACTTCTTTCCCTTGGGCAGCCTTCTACTCCCCAAACACACCCTTTACTTAACCCAGCAACGTTGGGAAGGCTATTTTGTTTCCCCCCTCATTGCAGTGGCCTGGCGGGATATGGTTCATGGGATCACGAAGGGTCGGACATGACTTAACGACTGAACAACAACAACATTGCAGTGGAGGCAGCACTGCAAGCTTAAAGAGTGATGCATGCAGGCTTTTTTTCTGTCCAAACAAACAGAACTGGGGTGGGGGGGCTGTGGAACTGCAGAGCACCACAGACCCCTTTTTTCCAATAGCCAGGTATCTGGAACATACCAGAGACAAAGAGATCCTGTGGCTCGGACAAGGGGTCCCAGTCAATTATCAGCCTAGCTGGGCAATGCCAGGCCAGAGCCTGAGAACCTTGTATTCCTGTGACAATGTTCCATGTTGTGGTTCTGGCCGCTAGTTACACCCGAAGGTAATGCCTGCTGTCATATGTGTTCATTAAATAAAAACCAAGGAACAATGCTACTTTTCTTCAGAACTACTTCTTATACATCAACTAATTTATGCAGATTTGATTAACCCATTAAATGATAAACATTTGTCTAGTCTATTGACTAAGATTTCTTAGTGGCAGCCCAATTTTTACTGATTTTCCCTCACAAGTGAGGAATGATTATTCTGTCATATCTTAAATCTATGCCCTTTTTAATCAACATGCGATTTCTAGGAAGAAGAAAAAATCAATCCATGCTTTAATAATGAGTTTTTGCTGTGTCAGTTGATAGTCCTCTTTTGGCTACAGCTTTTGAAATGAATAATGGTGCTTTTAGATAAAAGTTTAATTTGCTTGGGAAACGGATTAAGGGCTGTATTCTCCACAGCATAGTAGTAAAGAATAGGAACTAAAATATGGGGTAATTAAATCCCTGAAATGTCCTCATAACAATTTTATCTTTCAGACTTGTCTTAGGTAAGAGTTCTTCTGTGTGGAAGCCATACTTGCAGTCCGACAACTTATGATGTGAAACCCCAAATGAAACATGACATATCAGATGAAGAGATAACCTCTGAGACTCAACCCATCCAAAAACAGCTACGTCTGTCTGATTTTTAACATGACTAAGCATTTTTAATGTATTTTTCTAAATGTACTGCCTTGAGGCAATGGCAATTCCCAGAGCACATAGGAATTTTAAGCAGAGGACATTTATCTATTGCCATTTCACAAGGTTAAAACAAATAACTAAGAAAACAGTTTTCTGACTAGTCTTCATGAAAAAAATCTTTTTCACAGAAGAGGTTTTAAAGATAGGCACTCTGTAAGCAAATATACATTGCCGTTTTCAGCAGACAAAATCATGCAAGATATAGAAACAGACTAGCCTGGATGTATATAACTTCCATACACTTGAGTCAGGCACAATCCATTCCATAATATACTGTTAATTACTACTAGAGCTGTCACCCAATCAAAGAAATTTTAGTTGATTAATCATATGAGTTTCAGTCTATCAATCAATTATATTTGCATAAAACTGCATATGCATAAAACAGTTCTGAAAAAAGAACACAGTTTCTGGGCTGGGCTACTAGAAAAAAAAATCCACCGATTTCAATGGGCCGTTCTCCCAAGGAAATCTGCAGGCTTACAACCTGTTCAGAAGTGCCCAGTGTGACATCTTGTCTCGGTGGTAGGGAGGGCTAATTGACCTTTTTACTTGCTGAGTTGCAAAGTGAGGATCTGCAATAGTGAGAGAATTGCGTGTCTCCATACCTGCATCTAACTTCTTATCCCCATCTGGCTGCCCTAGGGATGGGGGAGAGAGGAGATAAATGGCTGAGCCAACACAGAAGTGGAGAGAGACAGAAAGAAAAGGGGACTACCTTTTGTCTGCTATTAATTTGTCTGCTATTAATCATTGGTTTCTCAAGTGGTGACGTGGGACTGGCTGACGAATACAGTTGTGCTGTAGTGGCTGCTTCCATGTGGGTAGAGTTCCATACCATAGCAATGTCTTCTTCCACTGTCAACTACATGGATTGGGCAGAGCACGTGGAAAATTCCCATGCCAGGGCTGCCATGTCATTCAGGTCTTCCTGAATGACATGGTATAGAGCCCAGCTGGTTGTGGTGACCCGCCAAGCCAAGAAGGAAGCACCACCAATCAGATGGGGCCCGGAGCCATGACGATGTCATTGGTCATCGCCTACCCTCAGCTGTCAGCCAGCTCATGGGGGTTGGGACTGGTACCAGCCTTTACAGGCAGCTCCAGAGAAGGGCAGTGGGGGGAAGAAGGAAAAGGAGCAGAGAGGAAGCGAGTGGGTGGGTGGGGGAAGCAAAGCAGAGAGAGGCCCAGGAAGACAGAGAAAGTGAGAAGAGCAAAGGAGGCAGGAGTGGGGCTGGAAAGACCAAGACAAGAAGGAAAGGGAGTGGAAGGAGCAAGACCAGAAGGAGGACTGGAGAATCCCAGGAAGGAAGGAGGAGTGGAAGGAGCAAGGTAGAGGAGAAGAAGGCTGGGAAGACCTGGAAAGGAAGGAAAAGAATTAGAGAGAGCAATGGGGAAAGCAGGAAGCAGATGGGCAAAGGGGAACAGAGAAATTCTCATTCTCTGAGAGAATGCTGGATCCATAGGAGCACTTAAGGGCTCCTTGGCACTTGTGCTAAGCGCTGCCAGAGAAGTGGGGGGAGGTGGACAACTGGGACCCCTACCCAACAATGGAAGAGCAAGGGGGTGCTCTCAAAAGGATTGGCAGCCCAGCCAAAGCACCAACCCAGGTGAAGCAGTGTGCCAGCAGGTGGCATAGGGCCTTTGGTACCCCCAGGTCATACCCTGACTGAACCATGGGAGGAGGACCTCCACTTAATCTCGGGACACAGGAGCAGTCTGCCACACAGGGTAAGGGTGAATTAACCCTGCAGGATGGAGGATAGACCCCCTCCCACTTCTTGAGTTGTCAGGCTGTCACCTCTGTTGTTCTGTCCATGGCCTCCCAGAATCCCCCTGCATGTAGAACTGACCCCTTTGGAAGAGGACACTTGGTAAATGGCATGAGAGGCTGCTGGGGAAGGGGGGGGAAATCTGCCCAAATTGGGTGTGTGCCTTGCATAAGCAGAGCCCCTTGCAGTCCTTGTACCACTTCCCACGTTGTTCCAGAGGGTCCCTTGACCCTCATAAATGGCTTTTCAAGGAGCACAGAAGGTTGCAGTGGGGAGGAGGGACAGGAACATTGCTTCTCCTTCTGCTCACATTTCTATATATCCATCCCAGAAAATATCTTTTCTGAAGAATCTCCTTGCCTCTGTCTTCAGTAGAACTGCAATATGTCTCTCCCCGTATTCTCTCCCGCATTAAGAGTCTCACACACCGGCAGAGATCTAATTTATGTCTTGCAGAGGATTTTGAACTGGGCACATCATTACTGCTCGAGTCTAAATGCTTGATGGAAGAAATGCATGAGCACAACATCTCATCATCATCTCCATCTCCATTTCTACTATCACTGTGCAGGAAACAATCTAATAAGAGTAGCCGACAATTTGTAAGACTGCTGATGTCAGCAGTTTTGTCTCTGAAGGCTTTCAGAGATTATGTTTGTTCCAACAAAGGGTACCATATGCGCAAAAGAAAAAAATGTGCACATCATGCGTGCACCAGTACAGTAGGCCTATACACACAGCACATATGCACACAGCAGGACATTATAGCATTAGCCACAATCAATCTATAAGAGAGCAAGGGGCAATAGTTCTCTGCTCTGTTCTGACGGAAACAGGATGCAGATGTTTCAAAAAAAAAAAACTAATTTACTGGAAAAGGGAAATTAGACACATTTCCAAAGATTAAACAGCAGACACTTAATAGCAGGCAAAAGCAGGACATTAAAGGCAAAGGAAATAAAATCTTACTGCAGGCTACCTAGACTTTTTCCCTAGTTAGACTTACAGTATATACTTTGTTGCAGTTCCTTTGTTTGCCTTCAGGATCTAGAGCATGGTGGTCCAACACATGGCCCGCGGGCCACATGCGTCCCCCGAAGGCCTCTGCTGCTGCCCCCGGCTGCTCTTGGAGCTCCCCTCCCCTCCCCCGCAGTCACCTGCGCTCCCCTGATGATCGGAAAGGCGGTCGAGAGCCTACCGCCTTTTCGATCTTCAGGGGAGCGTGGGCGGGGCATGCTAGACAGCGGGGCGGGGCATGCATCAGTCATTATTATTAATTAATTAATAATTTAATTTATTGTGCGGCCCACGGGTTTCATGTCGAAGTTCGCGTGCAGCCCTCGAGGTACGAAACGTTGGACCACCCTGATCTAGAGCAAACTGTGGCTCCTGAGCCACATGCGGCTCTTTGATGTATAATGTGCGACTCTCGGAAATATGTTGGCTGAACTCCTTTTTGCATCACAATATATAAATGGTAAATAAGAAATTTTCAAGCTTTATAATTATTGACCAGGTATAAACTGAGAGTCCACTGGATTAAAACATAAGTTTAATGTTCATGGTGAATAAATATAAGAATTTAAATGCTTCTTAAATATTACGACTCTCAAACATTTGAAGTTTATCGTATGTGGCTCTTACGTTAATCAAGTTTGGCCACCCCTGATCTAGAGGAACATTTACCTCGGCAAGTACTGGATCAAAATGCACTCCCTCTCAGTTCAGTCCCACCCCCCTTTTATGGAGCTCAATGAGATCGAGGTTGTGTACCTTTCCTATTGGCTACTTCAATGGCAGGAAACCCCAACGCAGCCCCCTGGACCTCAGCCATGGTCAGTTGGATGGACTTGACCCATGCGCAGATGTGAGCGGGGTGCCATATCTTTTTCCCAGCCTATTGTTCTAACAGTCAAGTGCAGATTAACTCACATCCAAAGCAGAAGTGTCGCGGGGGTTGGTGCGGTGGGCCCAGGGTGCAGGACTTGCCTTTTGTTGTTCTTTCATCATTTGATTTTGCCATTTCATCATTTGATTTTGTCTGTAAACTGCTTTGTGAACTTTTTGTTGAAAAGCGGTAAATAAATAAATAAATAAATAAATAAATAATAATAATAATAATAATAATAATAATAATTTCGTTGCCTCTGCTGGTTTCGCCGCCCTGGTGCCGAACGGCTCGGAAATGGCCTGGAAATCGGTGCCGGGGGTGTGTGTGTGGTTGGGGCCACGTAACATCACGCCCGCAGTCACATGGGGGCGTAGCGTCAGCGGCCCCTACCACGTGGGCCGCACCATCGTCTCTGATCCAAAGTCAAGCTTTTCCAGTGGTCATGCAGCTTACAAAGGTCAAAATGTTTTAGGTTCTGACTGCCTAAACAACCCAGCTCCTTGTTATGCAACCAGGGATTTCCCTGTGTGTGTGCACATGCATACATGAGCGCATAGTTGCCTAGGTCAGCTCTCCCATAGCTAAGCGGTAGAGCATAAGCTCTGCATTGTGAAGGTCCAGTTCTTAGCACCTTATGTTAAAAGGATCTCAAGTAACAGGTTTGGAAGGGCCACTGTTGCTGAGCCTTTCATTTGGAGAGCCATTGGCAGTCCGAGTACACAGATGCACCAACAATCTGATTCAGTATAAGGCAACTTCATAAGGTGATATACACAAGCCATGTTTCAGGAAAGATTGAACATGCACTTGACTATAACATCACGTTAGTAGTTTTTGAAGATATTATTCTTCAGTTCTTCCTGGATCAAGGCCATAAAACATGAGTTATTAAGGCTTTTGTGTCTTTTAATAATTGGGCTGTACAACACCTAGTCCCTTTTGTTATAGGTGTGATACAAGATAATAAATATGCAATTTGTCACTTCCGTGACCAGAACAGATTTATAGCTCAGGGACTTTCAAATGCTTGTTATTTCCTACTATTTCATTTTGCATCTACTCAGGAGGTTAAATGGAAAAACTCCACAATCTTTTTGTAGAAATTGAGTTGTGGGGAATCAAAAGCATGCACAAAACAAGGGCTGCGGTGGTGGGGAAGGTAAATCAAGTTGCTTCAGTGGAAGACATCAATGGTTTTATTACATCTCCAGCAATGTGACATCTTGCCAGATTTCCTGTTTCATACTCCTCTGTAATTTGTTGTAGACAAAAATGAGAAAGAAAAGGTAAACATGGGGGAGAGAGAGAGAGAGAGAGAGAGAGAGAGAGAGAGAGAGAGAGAGAAGAAGAAGAAGAAGAAGAAGAAGAAGAAGAAGAAGAAGAAGAAGAAGAAGAAGAAGAAGAAGAAGAAGAAGAAGAAGAAGGAATGGAATGGAATGGAATGGAATGGAATGGAAAATAGATAAAGAAGGAAAGTTCCACATTTCTTGCCTAGGCTAGCCATATTCACATAAAGACTCTGATCCAAATCGGGCCCCTCCTCATGGCTGCTTTAAACCAGAGGCAACAATGTCAGGAGATCCACCATGTCTAGTTTGGCCTTTACTGAATTAGTCCTGATGAAGTATCTCATGTTGTTAATTAAGCTTTGTTTGTGTGAACACAGTCTCATAGTGTTCCCTAGGCTATGCACCTACCATGGTCAGAGGCGTCGCTATGGTGGGGGCGGTACTGTAAGTTCCGCCCCGTCCAAGTCCCCATTTACTCTCCGTTATGAAGTGGCCCCGCCCCCTCGCCGTCGCAGCCATTCAGTGCGGTGAAGGAAACTGGCAGGGAGTCTCCTGCCCATTGCCTTCGCCGCAATCAATGGCTGCAACAGCGAGGGGTGGGGCCACTTTGTAGGAGAGTAAACGGGGACTTGGACGGGGTGGAACTTACAGTACCGCCCCCACTGTAGCGACGCCTCTGACCATGGGGTGTATGTGTTTTCCCACAGTTGAATGTGGTGAAGACCTGACGGTGCTTCAAAACCAAAAGTAAGCAACACATGAACACTATATCATGCCAAGAAGCGTCTGCAATCTTTCTAACATCAAACCTCATGGATCCAGCCCTGGCACTGGGCCGTAAACCTGCTCCAACCTCCTGAGCTGGAATTTGCCCATACCATATGTCTCTCGTTGAAAGAAGACGTTCTTTCCCACCTCCCTTTCTCTCTCACATATACACAAGCCTGAACTCCAACCAATTATCCTTTGCCCTCATTTGAAAATGCTGAGCAGACTTCCTTTGGGAGGGAGGCCCGTAACTGAAATGCTACGACCGAGAATGGCCCTTGCAAGACCTCACGTCGCAAACAGATGGAATCCAGAGCAGAGCTTAGACTCAAGAGATTACTAGGGGATAATAATTATTCCTAACCGGCTGAATAGGACTTGAATTGTTGCTGTTGGTTCAATTAGAAGTTAATGCAGTCGAGATCATGTTTCTGTCTGCCCGAATCAAAATTAGGACCGCTAGTGAGGATAAAGGAACAATTTGTCCAAAAAGCATGGCATTAATGGTCTTTCCCCAGCAAACACAGTGTCACCTTGACCCAGGCTGCTCTGTGTGTGTGTGTGTGTGTGTGTGTGTGTGTGTTGGATGGTGCCCTAAGTAATTGCAGCTGCGCAGACAGTTATGTTCACACCATGACTCCTTACAGGCCATAAATTCACTCAACAATTACTTCCTTCGTCACGTTTGGGGCTGAACTAAGACATGTTTCAGAAAATGTCTGAGTGCAGCAAATTCCGGGTCCAGGTGAAACATACCTGATTAAGGGCCCAATCCTATCCAACTTTCCAGTGATGATGCACCTATGCCAATGGGGTGTGTGCTTCATCCTGCCTTGGGGGGGGCAGTCATGGAGGCTTCCTCAAGGTAAGGGAACATTTGCTCCCTTGCCTTGGGACTGCATTGCAGGGGACTGGAATGTTGGATAGGATTGGGCCCTAAGAGAACGAGAACCAGTGCCGAGCTGTTAAAAGCACATATATCACAATTTCATCTTCTTTATAGAGTCTGAATCAAAAGCTTTCATAGCAAATTAAGACAAACGTTCCCCTCAAAGGTAAACCATTCCCCTCAAAGGTAAAGGCCTAATGCAAAAGACACATTTGTTTAAAGCAGATTTGACTTTTCCAGGAAACTTAAATTATTAATTAACAGCTTTATATGGCAACGCTGCCCATTGCCTCTCGAGGCTCACCTTAGGCGGGGAAGTAGGCATAAAAATCCAGCAAAGCAAGACATAATGCTTCAAGTATTAGAATGGAAAAGAGACAGAAAACCTCCTTCAAGCTTGATTTGAGCTGATTGCCCGGACTCTCGCCAGAGAGAGGCAAGCTGATTTCTCTTCAGAAGATAAAGGATAATAGTTCAGGTGACTATTTTGAGAGCTCATCAGGAGGGGCACATCCCATATTAGCAGCATCCTTTTGTAAACAGGGCTGACGGCTGGTTCCCAACAAGAGCTGGAACATTTTACTCTGCAAGCACCTGCAGACCCATCAACAGTGAGCAGAACACTGCCCACTGAAGTCTCTTATTTCCGTTGCAAGTGCATAATTCAATCCCAAACACTTTCATAAGCAATATCATACCAGCCATACATGGGTTTTCTGGATCTAGTGTGAAGACCTCCATTGACTGAACAGCAGAAACACAAACTGTGGACAAAGGGGTGCATTTCTTCATCTGAATGAACAGCAAAGGCACATATAATTAATAAACAAACAAACAAACAAACAAACAAACAAACCAGTATTTATATACTGCCTTTTCTTTGGTCATCAGATTTCTCCTCTGACTTCAATTCAAAGGCGGTTTACACAGGCAGGCTTTCTAAACCCCAAGGGGTTGTTACAATACAATATGTTCTCGTCTTTCATAGAACCTGTAATTCTAAGTGGTTTCTGTCACAGTCCATCCTCTCTCTGACGTCCACCTCATCACGCTTTGACTGACAGGCAACCTGGACTCCCACTCAAGTGCAGCTGCAGCTTCTCTCCCTCACAGAGACTCTGCAGCTCATCAGTTCGGCGTGCCGAGAAGCTCTTCGACAGACACAGACACTTCCGGCCGTCCTGAACTGCCGTCCTTCAGATCTTCAGGCACCTGAGATGGTCGCTCTACCAACTGAGCCAGACTTCCTGGTATTTCATACTGGAAACAATATAAAATCATAAACACAAGGAACGAAAGTAAATCAAAGGAACTTCATTCTTTCCTGTGCAACTCATACATAAGGACAAATTGACTGCGACTCTGGCATCGTCCTTGTTGAGTGCCACCCCAGAACTGCTTACCTCTGTGCAACTATGAATTGAACACTGGGGTTCCTATATACTCAGAGCCGCCACCCCACCCTCTATGCATATTGGATCTAATTTGTGCCGTATTGAATGACTGCAACATTATATCCATTGATTCAGAAGTTAACAGCATGTTAAGCTTAGGGCTGTGAACTCGTCATTTCAAAAACAACCACTGCAGAGCTCATGTGTCTGCACAACAGGGGCACAACATTTCAATCATTCGGAGAGCTACCTTGATAGCTTTACTAACACAGGTTGGCTGCTTCGCTATATTAACTATGGGAAAACTTTTCTGCAACAATTGTAACTCAGGATGTGTGTGTGTGTTTGTAAACCCATTCTCCGTTAGCCCTATTTTCCCTCTGCAACTCTGCACCACTTCAAGTCTCTCTGATCCCCTCTCTCTGTTACTAGTTTCTCTATTTTTCTTCCTTAAATGCATAACATTCTCTCTTTTCTTGCAGCATCCTATAGAATGCTCTTGTTATTCCTTTTCAGGTGCTCATCAGGGTACAAATGAACATGTGTGGGGGTGGAAGGCTCTTTCCCCGACCAATGTGTGTTATTTAGGTTTCTATTGGGAGCCCCTGTGCATACAGCTGCATACACACAGGGGCTCCTTACAGGTGTTCTAATGAATACACATAGGTTGCAAATGCTTCCCAAATAGCTGCAGATTGGTATCTGGAGCTCCATCTGCTGGCCATTAGTGGTAATTTCACCCCATATCAGTTTAACAATTAACTATTTGCATCGGACCTTTTTCCAATTTGCCTTGTTTGTTTGCTATTTTGTTTAAACCTTTTGTTTAATATTTTCAACAAAACTGATTATATTTTCCCTGGGTCTGCCTGGTCCCTGGTACAGTGGATTGTCATGTCTCCTTGCTCTGCAGACACTACTGTGAGAGTGATTTTGATAGGAACCACTCAATATTTTCCTGGAAGGAGAGTTTTGCCCAGATGCCCCCACCTGGGCTGGTGGCAGTAGATACATTCTACCAAAGCTTTCTCCCATTCAGTTGCATGTCCAAATTGGGGGTGGGGGTGGGAGGAAAGGGAGTGAGCATACAAACCACCAGACACTTCTGCCTGGGTCAGCCTGCAGACACTGGGAGTCACCCCCTCTTCCTTGACACCCTCATCTCTCAGTTATTCTCTCTCTTTTTCATGTTTCCCTACCTGCAGGTCCCTTTGCAGCCTGATTTCTTAGTTATTCCCTATTATGGAGGAAACCAAAATAAAGGATGTCTAATGATTGTACATCACTTATCATTTCTGTTCATATTGCTCAATTATGAAGAAAACCAGGAACTCTACATTCATGTACAATTTCCTTTTAAATAGAGAAAACTGGATATGGCTAGCTTTCTCTATGCTGTAGTTGTGAAGCATTCATTCTCATTCACAGAGAAGCAATATTGGTGGTGCTGTAATTTGTGCAACCTGACTCTTTAAATTGGCAGGAACTTAATCATTTTTTTTCCAATTATGTTTGTGACATTTAATAAAATTGTTGTGATTCAACCGTCTTTTTTAATTAATAGTGCTAATCTCGCATCTTCATAGCACTTCACAACTGTTAATTGATTTGTTTTCCCAAAACTCCAGTGCTTTAGATAAGGGTGGTTACTGATAATTATTTCTAACAAATTTGCAGCATGAGACCTGGACTCCATGACCAAGGTTAGGTTAGCAGGAGTCAATGCCTAAGTCTCTGTTTGAACCTAATGGTAATCATGGTGTCAATCCATGAATCTATTTAAGCACACACGAGAGACTGTCTGAACAAATGTAGGCTTTTTGTTGCTTTTCCAGGAAAAAGCTCCTCTATACCACAATCTTCATGAGAGTAGATAAATAGGTACTGCTTGCAGGAAGGTAAACAGTGCTCCGTGTTCCAGCCGCATGCTACGCGCTGCGGCAAGGAGAGTCATGCCGGCCACATGACCATGGAGGCGTCTTCGGACAATGCTGGCTCTTCGGCTTTGAAATGGGGATGAGCACCACACCCTAGAGTCGGACATGACTGGACTTAATTGTCAGGGGTCACCAAAAGGTTTAAACAAACCACAATCTGCTTTTTAAACTTGGGAAATGTTATTAAGTGGGGTGGGGGAGAGCAGGTATGGCCCATCTATGAGGCCACCTGCAGCGGTTGCCTCAGGCAGCAGATTGATGGGTGGTGCCCATCTCTGTCTGCCTACTTGCCTCTACTGCGCCTTCTTTCCCAATCCCAGGAGTGGAAGGAGAAGGAAGAGGGTGATAGAGAGGAAGAGGAAACGTGAAAGGCAGGAGAATGCTGTGCTAGAATGGAGAGTGGGAGGAGCAGAGGCTGGCACATCACTGGGTAAGGGGGGGG
The DNA here is from genome assembly GCA_026170595.1 of Plestiodon gilberti rubricaudatus. Classification (NCBI taxonomy): domain Eukaryota; kingdom Metazoa; phylum Chordata; class Lepidosauria; order Squamata; family Scincidae; genus Plestiodon; species Plestiodon gilberti. The sequence goes on along the minus strand of JANXHW010000001.1, from coordinate 118,943,762 downwards.
CAGCATTTGGCATGCTATCTCTGCATTGGGAGATCTTGGGCAGGCCTGGGGGAGGTTAGGTTCTGTGCTACTACAAAACTATTATATAGATGCATGGCCAAGGGTTGCCAAATGCAAGTCCTGAAGAGGTTTCTGTGATCTTAAGAACTGCATAGATCAGGGGTTCTCAACGTTGGCAGTGCAGCGTACCACCTTCATGGCGGCTGCCATGTTGCGTACCACTGGACGTAAGTGCCGATAACATCATCGGCACTTACTTACTTCTTCCCACCACGCTGGAGGCCTCACAAGGTAAGGCAGGAGACCAGGACAGGTGGGAGGTCCTTTTCAAGCCCTGGGAACCCGCGGTTTGAGGTCTGCAGACTCTGCAGACCTCAAGCAGCCTGGTCCCAGGCATCAGTGCAGGGTGGTATGGGCCATCTTGGCTGCCAGGGCTCTGCCTACCACCAACCGGCAGTCCATGCACCACTAGTGGTACACGTACCACCACGGACGTCGCTGGAGCGTGGCGGTGGGCGGGCCACCAGGGGGTGACGCGCGCACCCCCACGCGCGTCACCTCCGTGACGCACGTCGCCCTCCGGACGCTCCGAGGCCGGCCGGCCCAGTGCGTCAATACGGGTACTTTAACGGTTTTCGCGCATGCGCAGACCGTTTTGAGGGCAAGAGGGCAGGCCCTTGCCCTCAAAACGGTCTCTGCACATGCGCAAAAATTGTAAAAGTACCCGTATTGACGCAGTGCCTCCCGGGCCGGCCTCGGACCGTCCGGAGGGCGACGCAGGGTGGGGGGGCACCCGGGGCAGAGTGCAGCCGGGTCGCCCCCCCAAATCGCGACGCGGCCTTTGGCCGCGCCGATTCTTCCTTTACTGGAACATACTTGGGCGTCACTAGGGTGACGCGCGCCCGCCCCCCGCCTTGGGGTGACGTGCGTCCTAGTGACGCCTATGCGTACCACTGGTTGAGAACCCCTGGCATAGATGGCGATTCCTGTACCAAGAATGATACTTGTAGCATTTGAATTGCATGCAGAGGGGCGGTTTGGATGAGCCACCCTTCCCATGCAATTAAGAGGGACAGGGGGCGGGGATGTGCACATTCATGGTCTTCTCATCCCCAATGACCCAAAGTGTTAGTATTTATTTAAAGGATTTTGACCCTGCTGTTCAGCTGACAAGGCCACTAGAGTTAACTACAAATCATTGTTTTTAAAAAAAATAGCAAATTATTAAAACAGTGAAAGGCATGGGGTTCTGTTTTGTTTTATTTGACCTCACTGACGTCCTCTTCTTTATCTTCTCTTCTTTGTCCTGAGTGGAGAGGTCAGTGGTGACATTTCACTTCGCTGGCATCTTCTTGTTATTCTCCTTGTTATAAAGATTAAATAGTTAGTCACCCAGGAACTAAACACAGAATGAGATGAAACAAAGACACTTGTCAGAGGAAAGTGGAAAGCGGGGAAGAGAATGAACGCAACCTTTGCTTGAACAGGATCTTGCCCCCTTCATTTTTATTGCTGCTGCTTTATGAAACCAGGGCACAGACACCAAGAAATAAAATCCAGCTTAGGGGAGGCATGGGGTTCTCCCAGGTTCTCTGAACATGCAATTCAATAAACGCTTGCAGCCAATGGTTTGCACTAACTTGGTAGAACTTTTTTTCCTTTCAACAGCTGACCCCGGTGCCATTTGTCAAACTTCTCTTGACATTCTCCTTCAGTCTCCAAAGCCATTTGTCATGAGGCATTGGAGGGGGGGGGGGTGCTACTGTTCAAGGAAAACATGTTTAAAATCTGCTTGGCCTCACAGAATTGATTTCACGGGGCTTTGGGATTTGTTTGTTGCTTATCCTGACCTAGCCTATAATTTTACCCAAACATAAACTGCATTCACATGAATAACCAGCATTGGGTACTTCAGGGTGGCACATTGTACTTTTGGACTGGTCACACACAGACAACTTGGTGCCTGAGATGAAAAAAAATCCAAGTGCCCCTCCTCTCATGGTGCTAAAAAGAAAACAATATATTAACTGGTTCACCAGAGGCGGAACTAGGGTGGAGCAATCGCCCGAAGGGCACCCAGCCGCTCCGCCCGCGAGTCGGACTCGGAGTCCGACTCGGGCCGGCCCCCTCAATCGGGAGAGCCGGCTGGGAACGTCTTCCCCGGCCGGCTGCCCGGGGCCTTCTAAGGAAGGCCCGCTGCGCAATTTTTTGCGCATGCTCAGACTGTTACTGAGGGAAAAGGGCAGCCCTTTTCCCTCAGTAACAGTCTGAGCATGCGCAAAAAATTGTGCAGCGGGCCTTCCTTAGAAGGCCCCGGGCAGCCGGCCGGGGAAGACGTCCCCAGCCGGCTCTCCCGATTGGGGGGGTCCCGCCGGGTCGCAGAGGCGTCGCTCCGGTAGGGGCGGGGCTGTAAGTATCGCTGCGGTTACAGTCGCTTTACCGAGCGAGGAGGAGGCAGCCCTGCCCCCTCACTGTCCGAGCCATTCGCCTACGGAGAAAGCAGCAGGCAGGGTCTCTTTCCTGCCGGTTTCTCCGTAGGGGACTGGCTCGGACAGTGAGGGGGCGGGGCTGCCTCCTCCTCGCTCGGTAAAGCGACTGTAACCGCAGCGATACTTACAGCCCCGCCCCTACCGGAGCGACGCTTCTGCCGGGTCGCCCCCTCCTGGAGCGCGCCCCTCTCTCCCTCCCGGAACGCGCCCCCCCTCCGGAGCATTTTACTTATAGCTATTTACTTATAGGGGCGCCTACCCCCATGCTCCGGGCGCCAAGTGAGGCGGTTACGCCTCTGTGGTTCACAATCCACTGTCCTTTCATGACACCCCAAATCTACCACACGAGATGGGCCACCTCACCCTGCCTAATGCTAGGCTCAGCCCCACATATTCTATATTGTCTCTACAAGAAGGATCATATTGAGCGAAGCCTTGCACAGACCCTACCAGAACCATCAATTCCCTGCTGCAAAAACTATTCATTTCAAAGTCAGTTCTTCTGGGGCATGCTAACAGTATATGTGTGAAAGCTAAGCTCCCTTTGAGGCATTCATCATCTGAGATGCTAGACGTCAACAATTCAAAGGCTTTTTGACAAAGGTTACCACACACAATCTCTCTCCCCTGAATTGGTTCTGCGGTTACAGCAAGTGAAATGTGTCAGACCTGTGTTTTCATTTTTATTAAACTCTCTGCCAAATGTGACAAGTTAGGGGAAACTTCTGGATAGAGCTGCACATTCAATTAATTTTATCTTCCTCCCACCCTTAAACCTCAACCTCTAGATGAAAGGTTTCTGTATTAGTCATTAAAAATAAAAGAATGAAGACGAATCACTGAATCCCTTGTCAGGGATCCCACTCAGATTCTACTGATATCTCCAGCCTTCAGCCCCAAGTCAACATTTCTCTTAAATTCAGGTGTCAGCAGATTTCTATCTTTTTGATTCATTAAAAATCTATGGAGGGCAGCCCAGGTGCATTACAAACACAAAGCAAAGAAAAAGAAAGTTGTTTCCCTATAAATAGAGCATGTTTATAGGCAGTGCAGCCCATGGGTCTTGTGCGTCTTTTGGCACTGAGCAGCTGAGGGCCAAGCTACATGTTACATTAAGTACATCATATGTAATGCTTGGTTTTTGTTTTAAAACTAGCAGCCATGGGGCAGCCTGACCAGGAACAGTCACAGCCTCAAGGGGGGGGGGAGATTTAACCCTTTGCCTCCACTCCAGTCCCAACATGGATCACCCGCTCAGTGGCTACTATTTCAGGGGGGAAAAAACAGGCACAAAAGCCAATAACATGCTTAATGTAGTGTGTAGTTTGGCCTCGTGATGTCACAGTAGGTTTGGCAGGCGGAGAGGCTGCTCTGTTTGCAATCAGTTTAGCATCTCTGATGTTACAAAGGGATGGAGTGACCTAGAGATAGTGGGTGCATGCTAAGGGAGATCTAGAATTTAACCAGCTACGTTTGTTAATTTAAACCCCAATAAGAGTTTCAGAGCCTTTCAGTATAAATTAATTGGCCACAGAGATAACATCTCATTTTGATTCCCTGTTCCCAAATAGCAGGAAGTCCAGAGCAATCTGTTAGTTTTGGAAACAAAAAAATTGCAGATGTATGGTTTGTAATAATCCTAAAACTAGGTGCAGAGTGCTGGTGTCCAGTTGGTGTAGAGAATGGCTCATGAAAAGTTGAGCTTGTGTGTGTAGCAGAGTTTCCATTGATCAGGGTTTCAGCGCCCCATATAAGAGTTTGCCCCTCCCATGACTAGCAGAAGCAGAATAAATTATGCAAAACAAGCTAATTTGCATAATTTATATGGATGAAAGAATACATCTTTTCCTTTGGAAATCTTCTTTTGGTTTTTAAACATAGTGAACACATCAGTTTGTCATGAAGGCAGCCACTTACCAGTGATGTAGACTTGAGTCTATTGACTCGGACATGAGTCGGACTCAAGTCGTGTCAATGACTTGACTCGGACTTGACCCAGTGATTGTAAAAGACTCGAAAGACTTGACTCGAGACTTGAAGCCTTTTCCGATAAGTCGAATTTTAATCAGGTTTAAAACCGTTTTCCCCATTAAATGGATAGGAACTCGCAATTCACAACCAAAGACTCGGGACTTGGGGGCACAGACTTGAGACTTGACTCAAGACTTGGAGTCAGAGACTTGATCCACATCCCTGCCACTTACACATTTCTATTCATTACTCCATCACCACATTGTACTATGTTACCAGAAAGAAATATCATACTTGACTCTATATTTTCTCTTCTTACCATATTAAAATCAAGGTACAACAGAAACTGTACCACAACATTTTCAAATTGCTGCACAGGCTGTGCCATGTGTTATGTGGAAAATTGTAATAGGTATTTTTTTTAAGCTAAGTTGTTAGCTACATAATACGAGCCTTCAGGTTGATCAAGGCCCTGGGCAGAAGGCTTCATCTTCTTCCCAGGACGAAGAAGGCCCTCAAGGAGTCCTCTGAGACTCCTGACACAAGCAACTGTTCTTGCATCTTCCCCAGCACCTGATTAAAACAAACAAAAAGATTTCATGGCACTCATGTTATGAATTACAGCACAATTCCTGACTCTTAGGCTGTAATCCTGAGAGTTTCCGGAGAGTAAGCTCCATTGTAGACAATGGGACTTACTTTGAGTATACAACCATAGGCTTGTGTTCTTAGATAGTAATCCTATACAAGCCTTCCTGGGAGTAAGCCCTATTGAACACAATGGGACTTACGTCTGAGTAGACATGCATAGGATTGCGCTGTGAATTCCTAAAGGACAGTCCTCTCGCATCACATTCCAAGGTATGATCTGAAATTGCATAATTCGGGTTGCCAACCGTCCAAAACTGGCCTGGAGTCTCCAGAAATCAGCATGAATCTCCAGGAGATGGCTGAAGGCGATCCTCAAAATGGCCTTCTGGTGCAAGATGGAGGACAGACCGACCACACTCACCTCTCTCTCTCTCTCTCTCTCTCTCTCTCTCTCTCTCTCTCTCTCTCTTCTGGCTTTCCAATATGTGTAGGAGACTTTTTTTTATGAGGAGAGGGATTCATGGTGCAACTAAACAGAAACTTCAGTAGGATCTGATTCAGAGGGCCTGTTATAGTTTTCATCTTCTAACTTAAATGAAAAATGTTGCTTTCAGGTCAACCTGAAGAAGAAGAAGAAAAAAGCTGCCAGTGACACTAATCTGATCTGAAGTGTTATAAAAAATCAGAACAAAATACAGGAAGCATTCTTGGTGGCCTAACAGATTGTTCACACTATACTCTCTGTGGTTCAGATTTCTCTTTGTCATTTGAAAAGTGACCTTTGAGAAGGCATTCCAAAGCTGATTCTAAGGATTTAGGATCAATCATATATAACACAGCTTTGATTTTGCTCTCCCTTCTGTCAGCACCCTAGCACAAGTGAGAGCAAAACAATGCCATCTAATTGACTCAGGTATAAACAGAAAGAATCTCAACCATTTTCTTACTTTCAATCACCGACATGACTAAAATTGCCAGAAGCTATGTTCTTTTGTGTTCCCATAGCAACAACCCATCCTGCAATTGTCAGTAATTAAAATTAGCTCCATAACTTAGAGCCCAATCTTCTCCTTCCCCCCCCCACATTGATGCAGCCATGCAAAAAAAAAAGTGCATGCAGTATCCAACGGGGGGGGATGGACGGGGGGGGGGAGATCAGGAAGCTTCAGAGGGGAAAGAGGAATTATTTCTCCTCATCCTTCCATAAGCTTCCCGCTCGCCAATGGGTCCCCTTGGACCTGCACCAGCTCTGTAGCTGGCGCAAGTCCGAAGAGAAGAAATGGGTGGGCAGCCTTGAAAAGGATCCAGGGCACACCATTGCCACCAGAAACCGTCGTCCCCTCCCACTGCCTTCCCACCCACCCCCACTCCTCCCTGAAAATCCTGGAGACCCACTGTTGGTTGGTGTGTAGACACTCACCAGATGGATCATTGGTCTTACTCAATGCACGGCAGCTTCAAATCAATCAGTGTAGATGTGTCTGTCTGCATATAGAACTAGGTGCTAATGTTTGGCTACATAACATAAGGACAGGGTTCTATTTCATGCATATCCCCGATTCCTAGACAGTAGTTTTCCTTATCAAAGCATCTTGATTTGAACACCACAGCAAACCAGAGCACCTTTCATCTCTGTTTGCCATACACTATAAAAGGAAAATATGGAAATCTTATACCCTGGCCTGACCGGCAGTAAAAGTCAAGTAGAAGCAGAAAGTTACACATTTGTCATGCCTTGGGTCCTACAATATTAAAGAATGCCTAGCAGAAATAAATCCAAAGTGCATTAAAAATGACCTTTTAAATGTTATATTACTCATTTGGTCGATGTAACCTCATTAAATCAAATGTTGCCTATTGATGCATTAATCAAATGCTTCCTGCTTTAACAGCATGCTATTTTCAGAGTACTGACTACACCAGCTGGAGTCCTCAACCCTCTTCTTCCAAAGTACCCCCAGGACATGGTTCAAGAAGCTGATTCCACAAGAAAGTCTATGACTTGGAGTCAGTGTGTATCCATTGAGGTGTACCAGTACGTCATTGTCCAGACAGGGCCTGACTACTGGCCTCATTCGGCAGCTTGTTCTTGGATTTCCACCAGCTAGCCAGTTAATGAATTTTAGAGCTTCTGTTTTTAGACAGCGACGTAGAGCTTCCTTTGGTTTTGATAGGAAAGATTAAAGATCATATTCACACAGCACTTTGTTACGCTCCATATGAAAGGTGCTAGTATATAACTTCAAATTAAATCATTAGCTTTTAAGCTTGAGAAAGACAAATGGCAGCCTGGGGACTCAAAGATCTATAGTGACTGCAATATTACAGCACATTTTCTCTTCATCGCCCAAACGAATGATTGAAACAAGTCAGAAATGTAAGCTCATCATATCTTATTTTAGGAGTTCAACAGGGCCAGGCTGCAGCTAACGTGGGGTGAGGTGTCCTCCTTAGGCAGTGGATGGGCAGTTGCCCACCTCACTCCACTTTCATCACTTTCGCCGTCCGTCCCCATGCTTACCCACAGCAGCGACAGGGGCACCTGCCAACTCTGTCACTGCTACCTCCTCTTTCTCCCCACCCTTCCCATCCCACTCACTCTTACTTTTAGAAAGGCGGAAGTGGCGTTGTTTGGATGGGGGCCCTGGTGCCTGGGGCCCCAGGCGCCGCTTCAGGGGAGGGGCGCAATTTTGCATGTCGCTCACCTTTTCCCGGTCGTTCCCCGCGGAGGGGGCAGGAGATGATAGAGCGGTATCAGAGGGCTATAACTTGAAGCTTCTGGAATGTATACCTGTTGCACTATGCATGTATAGGCTTACCAGATTTCCTGGGGTCCAAACCAGGACACACACCCCCAACAATTAAATAAATAAATAAATAAAGTTTTAAAAATCTTTGGCGGGTGCAAAATGCCCTTTTGCCGCCCAAAGGGCGCCCAATTTATTTATTTATTTTAGTCTAAAATAATTAATTACCCGGTAAATTGACTTGTCTGTCCCGCGTTATGCCCTTCCTCCTCCGCCGCCATTGCCACTGCCCGTCGCCGCCGCCATCATTGCCGCCTTGCCCTTGCTGCCATTGCCGCCTTGCCCTCCTTGCCGCCATTGCCCGCCATTTGCCCGCCTTGCCTTGCCACCGTTTGCCCGCTTGCCTGTCTTGCCGCCACCATCATGCCCGAAGCTTGCCCGCCTTGCCCACCATTTGCCTGTTGCCTTGCCGCTTGCTTGCCCGCCTTGTAGTCGCTGTGCCCCGTGTGCCCGCCTTGCCCGCCGCTTGCTTGCATGCCCGCTTGCCTTGCCGCTGTGCCCCGTTTGCCCCACTTGCCCACCATTTTCTAGTTTGCCTTGCTGCTTGCTTGCCCGCCTTGCTGCCGTGCCCCATTTGCCCGCCTTGCCCGCTGTTTCCCGCTTGCCTTGCCGCTTGCTTGCCCACCTTGCCGCTGCCGTTTGCCCACTTGTCCGCTTGCTTGTCCGCTTGCTTGTCCGCTTGCTTGTCCACCTTGCCACCGCCATGCTACCGCCACCGCCAATTTTAAATTGCAAAAACTTACCTTTTTTCCTTCTTGGATCTCATGAAAATTAATTAATGATTAATTAGTAATTAGCAATTAATTAGCATGTAGCATTTTCTCTTGGGCTCCCTATCATGTATATGCTGGAAAATGGTGTACACACATAAGTGTGTAGAAGGTTGTGCTGTTGTTTTTCCAGTTGCTGGGACAGTGTTTTAATTTAGCTCATTATTATCTTCAGATTGAGAGTACTTTTCTACACTATTTTGTACCACTAACAACATAATGTTGTGTAACATTAAGCACTTGTAATTCTTGGAAGGCAAGTGCTATGAGTATTTGCTAGAATTAAAAAGTTAGTGAAATTTGTAGTAACAGTTTTTTCAAAATTGCTTTGTAGATCATAAAACATGTTAGGTCAGTGGTAAAATTGTTACTGGCTGTTTATGTACATAGAGCAGACGTGTGATTAAATATGTGCACTTTGGTTTTTATTTCTCACAGGATTAGTTCAGATAATACTTTATTTGCCAGCCCCTCTTTGCACATTTGTGGAGTGCATGCACGGTAAGCACCCACACTCCACCCACTTACTGGCATTAATTGCTAATTAATAATTAACTGGCATTAACTAGTAATTAATTGGCAAGTAATGATCAATTGATTGCTAATTAGTAATGAATTGTCATTTGATTGGCAATTAATTGGCACTTAATTAGTAATTAATTGGTGATTAATTGTCAACTAATTAGTAATTAATGTCTAATTAGTAATTAATTACTAATTAATTGCAAATTAATCACTAATTAGCAATTAATTACTAATTAAGTGCCAATTAATTACTAATTAATTAGCAATTAATTGGCAATTAAAGAAGGGTATTATAGCTGAAAAGGTAAGGCTACAATGCTTGGGGCTTTTAAGCTTGGAAAAATGCAGTTAAGTGAGGGGGATATGGTCTCTCACAGAGAGAGAGAGAGAGAGAGAGAGAGAGAGAGAGAGAGAGAGAGAGAATATTAGAACCAGGGGTTCAACCAAGGAAACTGATTGGTGGGAGATTTAGGACAGACAATAGCAGACTTCTTCACACACCACATAATCATGCTATGGAATTTATTGTCACAAGATATAGCGATGGCCACTAGCTTAAATGGCTTTAAATGGGGATTGTTCAAATATATGGAGCATAGGTCTATCAATGGCTACTAGTCACACTGGCTATGTACTACCTCCAGGTTCAGAGGTACAGTGCCTTTGAATACCAGTTGCAGGGGAGCAATAGTGGGAAAGAAGTATGTCTTTCTCTGCTCCTTATGTGTTTCCCAGAGGCAGCTGGTGGGCCAGTGTAGAAAACAGGATATTGGATTAAAAGTGCATTTGGCCTGATCCATCAAAGCCTTTCTTATGCAACAAACTGATGGTCAGGTGATGGATGACAATCAGAGGACCAGAGAAAAGTGATGCGGTCAAAGATAGGCTGATGGTCAGATAAGACCAGACAGGTAAAGCAAGACTGTGTTGCTACCTGGTCAGACGCGTTGTTCAGCATGAGGTCTCAAGTCTGGAGCAACTGTTACATAAGCACAGGCAGGACTCTATTGATTCAAGTCATCTGAGCTGAAAAGTTACAGTACAAACTCTAGCCATTATAAGGCTGGTACTGAAGTGAAGCAGAGAACAGGACAGTATCTCCCTCCGCCTGAGAGTTCCCTGGATGGCACAAGGAGTAAGACATCTGAGCTCAAATGTTTGTGCTCATTTCAAAGAGTTGCAAGCAGGACCACCCTGCTTAATTAGTAACATCACTGAATGTACTGAACATTCCGGGACGGTCCCAGAAATTCCGGGACGGATGGCAAGCCTATGCATGTAACCCAGAGGTTCCCAAACTCCCAGGCAGAGCTTTCTATGCTGCAAGTTGCTGCGAGGTCCCCCGACAGCAGCTACAGCACTCCAGGGATCACGCGGTAACTGGGGGAAAAGTGGGCTTTTTTGACTCACCAGGGGTTGTGCTCGCCCTCCGGAGGGTGCAGGGGGGGCGTGGACCCATGTGCAGGCCTCCCCGCACCCCAGATTAGCTTCTAAAAGCGATGTAAAACTACTTCTGGGACTAGGAAGTAAAACGGAAGTAGTTTTAAATTGCTTTTAGAAGCTAATCTGGGGTGCAGGGAGGCCCGCACAGGGGTCCGCAGCCCCCCTGCACCCTCCGGAGGGCAAGCACAACCCCTGGTGAGCCAAAAAATAAGTAAGTAAGGAACCTTTATTGGCATAAAAACAAAACAAAAACAAACAAACATTACATAACACTTAACACATAATATTTATATTACAAACATCTACAAGCACAACAAAATTACAGCTTAAACATCAGAGGGAATACTATCAGCTTTACGTGCTATAATGATTGTATCAACAAAGGCTGCCGATCTTTCCATTACGCCATCCATCTCTGTCAATAAAAGGTAACGTACTACCACCTGATCTGCCCAGCCCTGGAGCTTGTCTAATATAGGGCCTAAATGTTGCTTACGAGGGGCCTCGTGGGCAATACAAAAACATATGTAGTAATGTTGTACATAACCCACCTCACAAGGACAATACCTCTCAGAAACTAGGATTCCACTATATCTGCCAAGTAACAGAGCAGACGGGAGAGCGTTGCACATAGCTAAAGAAAGGGCTCTGCGCGACTGGGAGCACTTAAGATTACAAAGATAAGGTGCCATCTTCCCAAAGCTGATAGGGATGTAAAATTGTAGTGGGGAACAGGTCGTATGCGCCGCACTATGCAATTCCTGATTCTCAATATCTAGAATTCTGGCCACCTCTTGGCTCAACATACCCAACCTCTCAACATCGAGGCCCAAGGAGTTTAATTTCTGTTGTAATTCTATTGCCCCAATAGGTGGAACAGGTTCTGAAAAAAGTTGGAACAGCAGACTATCTTGATTACAAGTATAATAGAGTCTAAGCCAGAATTTCAAAAAAGCCCCCTTTTCCCCGGTTCCAGCACAATCCCTGGAGTGCTTTTGCACATCACAGAACGTTGCCACCCCCCCCCCCTTAAGGGGGTAGCAACCAATTCTTCCTGACTGGGGCATCGCGACGCCCCAGTTTGGGAACCTCTGCATGTAACCTATCAAATGTTGGCATTCAGTGATGTTTGCAACTTTGCATGTGAATCTAAAGTGGCTTGTCTGTAATGCTGGATTTTTGGCCATTCATTTGTGCTGCATTTGGAGCCCGACTGTCTGCTGTGCCACAGCAAAATGACAGCCATGGATTCATTTTTTGAACAAATGTGGACTTTTTCTTCAGTCAGGCTGTCCCTCAAAATTACATTTCAGAAAACAAAAGAAGACCTGTTGAAATAAATCAAATTAATGCACAATCCAAACTAGACTGGTTAGCATTGTTTTTGATAGGAGGAGGAGGAGGAGGAGGAGGAGGAGGAGGAGGAGGAGAAGAAGAAGGAGGAGGAGGAGGAGGAGGTAAACAGAACCTTTTTCATTCTGCTGCCATTTACCAAGATGCAAGAAGGAATCACATTTTCTGCAAACAGCAGCCAGATGAAATGTGTTAGAAGATCAACAGCCCGGTCCAGCCTAAGGCAACTGCGGTACAATTCAGGCACAATTGCAGCCCAAGTGCTTTAGGCCCGAGTTGTGCCTGAATTGTACCCGAATTGTACTGCAACTGTGCCGAACTTGGGACGAACGTACGACGGACGCCGTGCGCATGCGCAGGACGGGCGCGGTACAGTTGCGGTACAACTGCGGACTAAAAGTGGGCGTTCTGTGGGCGTCACGGGGGCGGGAATGAAATTTGGTCCGGTCCCAGACATTGGCAACCCCCTGACACGCCCCCTCGAGCCCAACTCAGGCCCAAAATTTGGGCCAGCAAAAAGGGTGGACCCAAATGTGAGGAGACCCATAGGAGCCATTTTACCTTACCTACACCAGCCCTCTCCTGAAAAGTTCTAACACCCTGGGCCCGAGTTGGGACTGAGTTGGGACCGAACAGGTGTGGCCGAACTCTGGACATGGACCCAAATAGTTACCCTATCAGCACCCAGCCCCACCCAGCCTCTCTCCCACAAAAGCCCAGCCCCAGCCCTCCACTCACTCTATCTCTCTCTCTCTCTCTGAGCACGTGGCGTGGGGTTCTGTCCCCCAGCAGCCACAAAGTGGGACTTTGAAAATTTTTCTAACACCTCTCTTCTCCTCTCTGCCCCCCTCTAGGGCAGAGAGGGCTGTTCTGCCTGTGGCCAAACTGTTTACTCCTGTGCCTGGGCAGCTGTCTCCATGCAAGTGTTTGCTAACCCATGTCTTTCTCCCAGCCCCTCTCTTCCCCCCCCCACAGGCAACAACACCAGCAGGTAAGTGCAGGTAAGTGCAGGGGTTGTGCTGACATGTGGTCTGACTTCTGCCTCTTTGCATAGAGAAATATAGGTAGGATACATGCCTCTTTACCAATGTGTTGTCTCATAGCTGCCTGCAATGCCTGCCATGATATGCCTCTTTACCAATGTCTTGTCTCATAGCTGCCTGCAATGCCTGCCATGATATGCCTCTATACCAATGTCTTGTCTCATAGCTGCCTGTATTAATGTGAGCACACAATGCCATGAGTGTTGAACTGTAACCCTTATGTAGACACCAGCTGTTCCCCCCCCCTCTTTTCTCCACAGGGTCTACTGACAGGTCAGTATTGCTAGGATTGCCATGGTTGTGACCCCCCAAGTTGTGTTGTTGTCTCTCTCTGTGACCCCTTTCCCTTACAGGATCATGCTCACCTTACACCCAGGGAAGGAGCGCAGACCAGGCTATGTGTCTCACACCACTCAGCTGTGTTTGATTTCTCTCCCTGCAGGCCTTTGCAACCGGCACACTGGCATTCCTTCAATGGGGAGTGCTACCACACACCAGCTGCCATGGAACACCCCCCAAGGTGGTCATCGCCCCAGGAATGCCCACTACCACTGACCGTCTGGGGAGCACCCCTCGGCCCGCAGTCTGGTTGCCCTATGTTCGTCTGCCTCGCTGCTGCCAGAGGTCTGGGAGCCTGCCCTGCAACCCTCCTCAGCTGCTGCTGCTGCTCCACGTCCCTGGCTGCCTACTTGCTGCCCCTCCCCTTTCTATGGAGCAGGCTGTGGTTCCACAGGGGAAGAGCCTGCGTCTCCAGGCACGCCTGCTGCTGCTGCTGCTACGTTCTGAGTGGCTGCTGTGCCTACCCCTGGCAGCCTCACCTGGCCATCTCTGCCAATGTTCCAGAACAATAAAGATGCCCCTTGGGCAAAGGCCCCTTGAACAACATGACCCCAATGTTGCACAAGCACTGCCCCACGCACACAGAGACAGCGCCCAGCACACAAGGCCCTGCATGAATCCCAGCCAGGGCCTGCCACAGCCAGCCCAGGGAGAACACAGCAGGGGCGCTGCCAGACCCTCAGGGCTCAGAGGGGAGGGGGGAGTTGGGGGGCCTCTCAGGCAGGCATCCACTGACAGGCGACGTGGCGCACGTCCGCCACGTCCGTGAAGAGCCCTTTCATCAACCGGGGCTCTCACCCACTCTCGGTCCACCCGTCAACGGCGTCCGTTTCCGCCCGTCAACGGCGTCCATTTCTGCCCTCGGTCCGCCCGTCAACGGCGTCCGTTTCCGCCCGTCAACGGCGTCCGTTACCGCCGTCGGTCCGTCTGCATGAGAGGTGCCCGTTCCTGCATTGCCTCCATCTGCGAAGTGACCCCTGTGTCCCTATTGGTCTCTGCAGACCCCTCTCCCTGTATCCCTCTCCCACCAGCCTTGTTGTCTGTCTGTTTCTGACCCACCCGTGCCCCTCCCCAGCACCCCCTGTCTGTGTGCCTGCCTCCCCTCCCACTCCCTGATGATGGACGCTGGCATCCCCCACCCCGCCAGAGCGCCTGCCGCGAGGCGCCGACGTCGCCCCATCTGGGGGTGTGATGAGCTGCGTGAGCCCTTCCCGCTCGCAGCAGACAAGCCCAAGGCATCTCTCGGTCTTGGCCGGGGCACGGAGCAGAAGGCATGCCGGGATGCCTTCTTTGTGGGCATAGCCACGGCCCTGGAGGCCCAGGGCTTCAGGCAGTGCACGGGCAAGTCCTGGCAGAGGCGGTTCCAGACTTCATGAGACCCCCCTTGTGTGTGACGTTCCCCCTCCCCCCCATGACTCCCACGTGCAGCCTCAACATGGCTTGGGGGTGGCATCGCCTTCTGCAGGAGGTAGGGCAGTGGCACTCCCCCCTGCGGCAGGTGGCTAATGCCCAGGGTGCCCTGGGGCAGCTGGCACTGGCACAACCTCTGCCCTTCCGCTGACTGTCGCACGCCCAGTGCCTGCAGGCCCACCTGTGGCTGCCCCTCTGCTGCGAACGCTGCAGCAGCTGTGGTAGGTGCACACAGACGAGCTGAGGAGGGGGCTCTTCGCTTCCACAAGACTGACAGCTCCCCATAGGGGCCTGCCTGCCTCTGTGGTAAGTGTTGCCTCGATCCTGGCCCACTGCTCTTGCCTCCAGCCTAACTCAGGCACAGTTGCAGCCTAACTCGGTCCTAGTTTGGGCCCCAATTGGGCCACACTTGGGCCTCAACTGTGCCTGAGTTAGGCTGGACTGGGCTGTAAGTTTCAATTACAGCTGACATTTTAAAAACTTTCCAGCCACACAAAAGCCAGTTGCATCCTAAAACCTAAAGCCATTGCACATCATCTCTTTGAGTATCTTGGCAGCTCAACAGGTCACTAATTTTTCAAAGTGATCCACTGGCGGCGCTCGAGGTGGGGCGGAATGGTACTGTGCTAACCTCCGTTGACTCCCCGGCATGAGGTGGCCCCACCCCCTCACCATCTGAGCCATTCAGTGCGGCAAAGGCAACATGCAGGGAGTCTTCAGTGCTCTCTGTCCAGGAAGTCTGAAGCCTAGAGAAGCATATACATACATACATACATACATACATACATACATACATACATACACGTGTGTGTGTGTGTGTTGCGTGCACATTTATTTTAAAGTTGTATACCCCACTACCCCAATAATAGTATGCCTGCCCAGGGCTGCTTACAGTATTAATCAAAATACAATAAAAAACAAATAATAAAAGGCCAGCACACAATATTATTAAAACATAGAAAATACATAAAGTGCAGCAGTAGCAATAATAATAAAAGCATGTAAACAGCAACAGCATATGCATCCCAAATAAATGAACCAAAACAGAACCACACCAAAACAGAAGACTAAGCAGTATCCAAACCAAAACTAACGTAGGAAGGCTAACCAAAAAAAGAAAGGGTCTTAGCCCCCACCAGAAGGCTGACAGGAAGGGTATTGTTCCATAATATTGGTGCTACTATAGAGAAGGCCCTACCCATCATTGCCACTAGCCTGGCTTCAGTCGAAGGAAGACCCCCTCAGATGACCTCAGAGGATGAACTGGTTCATGTGGGAGAAGGTGGTTTCCATTTGAATTTAAACTTTATGGGCTGTAGGCTGCTCCCTCTGTTGTTTATGAACACAGGAATGATCAACAGTGGCAGCTGATGTCCTCCAAGGATGGTGCTCAGAGCTCTGTGCACAACTTCATCATCATAGCTCTGCTGAGCCCCCGCTCCACCCACCTATCTTACACCTGAAGTTGCCTCCACCAATCTGTTTGTAAGAACACTCTGGAAATAAAAGGGGGGAATTGCAGGCACTGTCGATACACCAAAAGAAAAACTGCAGGTGCCTCAAATCATGAAATGGGCAGAACTTGTGCATATGTCTACTGAGACACAGATAGGCAGACCCACTCTGGGGTTGGCCACCATACATGGAGTCAGTCACAACTAGAGGAAGACAGCATTTCCAGCTAGATTATTAGAAGCAGAAGTTACAAGCTTAAGAGATCTTGCATACATTGAATTGTTTAGTGAATAGTGACTATATTTGTGACTGCTCCTGGAATCTCACCCTTGTGCCAGTCTGCACTCAGATACCTTCTCTTTCTTTGGGATCCTGCAATTACATCAATGATGGGACCTTTTTTTGTTCAGGTGGGCTCTATCTGATGACATTCCCTTCCTCCAAGTATCTGTCTCCATTCTTCTTTCCTTGTATCTACGTGCAAGTTTTCTTAGTATTTAGAAAGTCTTTCAGATCCTTTTATGACCTGTGGGCTTATTATACTCACCAAGGGAATGGCTTTAGAGCCAAGCTCACCAAGCTTTTAGAGCCATTCACCACTATCATCACACTGAGTTTCTCCACACCCAGTAGCACAAGTACAAGGTTTGTGTTGGCTCTATGGACAGGCTTACCAGATTTCTTGCTGGGACAGAGTGTAGCCCTTTAGGAGAAGGAATGTGGGCAGGTGTAGCTTGTTAAACCTTAGAGCACAATCCTAGGCATGTCTACTCAGAAGCAAGCCCCACTGAACAGCAGAGTCAAGTTAGGCATTTTCAAAATATTTGACACACCAAGCCCAAATGGTTCGCCATCACTGGCTTAGGTACTTCAAATGTGAGACTAAACAACCCAAACATCCCCCCCCTAACCATTAACTCTCTTTTCAATATTTTGTTTTAAGTTAAGAATTCAGTTCATTTCTAAGAGGCTTATTTTTGGAGTGTTTAAGATTAGCATTAGCTGGAACTCATCTGTTACATGTGCAACCATCATTCAGTTTTGTTTACGGCCAAAACAAACAGGACATTTTTCTTTCCTCCATACAAAGCCAATTGAAAAGCATTCAAGAATAATATGTTAATACATGGCTATCATGCTCTCTATCATACATCTATCCTGACCTGACCCCTGCTTCTACAGTAAACTATGCATCAAGCACTTGAATGTAATCCCATCATTCTTTTGTACTGTGTGCAGGCAGGTGCAGCCTCTTTTGAGGTTGTTGAGGCTTAATGAACAGTATGATTCTAACAAAATGATGTCTGGTGCCAGATGGCACTCTTTCAAGGATGCAAGGTGCCCACCATTTCCCCATTACCAGCTTAGGCTATCCAACAAAGAGGAATGCCAAATGAAATCAGCTTTGAAAAGAATCCAGAAACAACAACAGGGCATGCCTATGCCAAAGGTCAGGATCTAATTATTTTCTCTTGAATATTTTTTTATCTCAGAAAGCCTGCACTATCAGGATGCAATCAAGTCATGCTTGCAAGCTCCATTTAGAAGCAGAGATTGGCTAGTAGCCATCAGAGGAATACAATGGCAGCCTGCTATGGTCTAGAACAGTGGTTCCCAACCTTTTTAGCAATGGGACCCCTTTTGTAGATTTTCGGGGACCCCCCTAAGACCTAGGGCTGGAGGTGATGTCATTAAGCAGGAAGCAAGAAGTGACATCATTGTGCCGTCAGGGCCGGAAGTGATATCAGTAAGCAGGAATAAATGTACTCATAAGCAGCCCCACTGGAGTGCGTGTGTGAGCTAATATTAACAGAGATGCTAAAGGGCAAGTAAAAAGTAACACAAGGTGAGCAAACAAGCCACAAGAGAGCTTCTTTCACTGCAGTGGGGGTGGCCATCTAGTTGACATCCCGCAACCTCCCAGAAACCGCTTTGCGACCCCCAGGTTGGGAACCACTGGTCTAGAAGCCTATACTTGATAGTGTATGATTTAGCAATATTGCCGAAGTTCAAAATTATCTGGTCAGAACATGAATTTGCCTGGTTCATAATGCTCACACTATTATGAAGCAAGCACCATCTCCACCCAAAGTTCTCCTCTAGCTCAGAATGTATGATGGAATTCTGTACATACAGAATTACTCTGGCTGCTTTGAGGACATGTGCAATAGTGGGAGGGAGGGACCATAGCTCAGTGGTAGCAGCACACCAGCTTTGCATGCCAAAGGTCCCAGTTTCAGTCCCTGGTATCACCAGGTATAGCTGGCGAAGACCCTCCTCCAAAAACCTGGAGAGCTGCCACCAGTCAAAGTAGTCAATGCTGAGGTAGTTGCACCAACAATTGCCTTGCGGGGAGAACTTTGAGAAACACTGAACAATATGATCACCATATACCGGTATGACTATATGATCACCAAATGGCTGGGATAACACAGCCATTGTTTAGGCTAGACAAAAATACATTGTTTATGCTAGAAAGAAATGGTATTGCCAATTGGGCAGTAAACCTCAAACAAGAGCAAAAATGGTAAGCAAGGGTGTTTTGTTTTGTTTTTGAGAGGGAAGAGGTTGCCTCTTCAAAGTGTCGTATCTTCTAGCAAAATATTTGGGTTTCAACATTCACTGCAGCTGTACATAAATGCACATTATTTCCAAGTGTGCGTGCATGTGCATGTGTGCGTGTGTATATAAAAGTACCCTACACATCTCCTTAGATGTCTATAAACATTCCTACCATATTGAGTTAGCTATAAATATTTTTTATTGGCATTCTTAAATTTTATTAGTCTAGCTCTGAGCCGCAGTAAACACAGTTATAGATTAAATGTCAGAACAAAGTTCATCCTAATTGTTGTGCACTCAGATGAACACAGCGGCCTGTCATTACCCCCCATCTAGACAAGGGTGGGTTTGTGACTCTCTTGTCAAACAGCACTTCTTAAAGCAAGCACCAAATGCAGAGAGAAATTGCCATGGGCAAAATGTACTTTCCTTCACACTAGACATAATTGAATAGATGCTGCCACTCAGCCAACACACATGGCAGAGCAAGTGCTAGCCATGTGGCATCAATGCACTTTCTGGGCCATCTTGGTCAACAGCTTTCTCTGACTAAGGTAATGACTTTTCTCTCAAACTGAGCATGTTTGCCTTCTAATCTCTTTCCTGCCTCTGTTGTCAGATTGGATTTATATGACAAATTATATTCCAACTTTTGCTCCATCTTTATCTCATTTCATGCCTAGTTCCTCCATCATATCCTAATTTTCTGCGCATTTTGCTTTCTTCTGTTCTCAGGTCATCCTCATTCATTGATCACAACATGTGATATGGGGGGGGCTACAATGAGATGGGATAAAGGTGGAGCAATAAAGGTGGAGCAAAAGGTGGAAGAGAAGGGCAGCCAAATCCTGACTAAGGATCTGGAGACGGAACAAGCGTTCCATCGCCAGAAGCCATTGCAAACGTACGGTAAGGCATATTTGCGATGACTCAGGAATAGGGGAAGCTGGTGCAAGGCCGGCCGCCCTCACTCCATCGCCGGAACGTTCATGTGGGCGCCGGAGGAAGGTAAGGCTCCGCCGGCAGCTACATGGGCGGTCCAGGCGGCAAGGGTTATGGCGACATCCGCCATAACCCTGTCCCCGCCAGGCCAGCTCAGCCGTTACACGGCCTCCTCCTACTTCCGCCAGCTATTTAGCAGTGATGGGGACTCGAGTCAAATGACTCGACTCGCAAGTGTGACTTAGCCACTTTTTCCCTGACTCGTACTCGTACTTGTACTCGTGACCCACTGACTCGCACTCGCACTCACACTCGTGACCCACAGGACTCGTACTTGACTTGCACTTGTGGGGGTAACGACTTGCCATTTCCAAGTCATTTTCCTTTAATGGCCGGCATCAACGCAGGCAGGCAGGCAGGCGCAGTGGAGACCTCGGAGGAGGACGGCAGCAGGGAGGAAGGGTTTTCAAGGGGGTGGGAAAGCAAGCCTGGCTCTGAGTCCCCCCCCTTTTGTTGCTGTCTGTTTGGCATTGGCCACAACTCCGAGCGCAAGGGGTGGGGAGGAGTGAGGGAAGGCGAAGCTGCCGCAGCAGTTCCTCCTCATTGACCAAAACTCCGAGCCCAAGGCATGCTCGGCTCAGCAAGGTGCAGGGAGGGAATAATAAATGATTTGAATGTAGACACGCTTGTTTTTCCCAAACCAGATGGGTGGTGACAAGACTGAGAGGTGAGGGAACGGGCATAGGGGGAGCCAAGTGGGTGCTTTAAAAGTCTCAGAGGTCCCCACACAGACACCCACCCACCCCATTTTCAGGGGAAAAAGCCATTTTCCCCAAAGTGACTCGACTCGTGACTTGTGACTCGTGGTTTCTGGCCTTACTCGTACTCGACTCGCACTCGTGCAAAAATGACTCGCACTTGACTCGTACTTGCCCAAAAATGTTGACACTGACTTGCACTCGGACTCGCACTCTTGCAAAAATGACTCGTACTCACACTCGCACTCGTGACCTAGTTACTTAGATACATCCCTGCTATTTAGCTGGTGGAAATCTGAGGAGGCTGATTG
This sequence comes from Plestiodon gilberti rubricaudatus, assembly GCA_026170595.1. Taxonomy (NCBI): domain Eukaryota; kingdom Metazoa; phylum Chordata; class Lepidosauria; order Squamata; family Scincidae; genus Plestiodon; species Plestiodon gilberti. The sequence continues at coordinate 118,922,993 of JANXHW010000001.1, read as the reverse complement.
GGCCTGCCCCAGTTTACACCCAGGGAAGGGGACAAATGTCCTCTTCCCTGAGTAGACCTCTGGGCCACAGCAGTGCAGCCCAGGAGCAGGGATAGGATCCTATCCCCGGAGTGGGGATAGGATCCACCAGCCAGATCTCTACACAGAATTTCGCTGTTAGTCATATTATAAATCCAATTTTACAACAGAGGTAGGAAAGAGATTAGGAGGCGAACATGCTCTGTTTGAAAAATCCAAATCTCAAATAGATAGTGGAGTAATCTCTAAATATACCAGTCCTCCCCATAACTGCACATTCTGGAATGCTATACCTGATTTCCATATAGGCTTTTACTATCACTTTATTTTCTGTTCTCTAGAGATGGAGACAGTAAAAAGTTGAAACTATTTGACTTTTAAATCATTAACATTTGAATAATTTGAAAAATGTATACCCCTCCTTCTAACCCGTGTTTTCAAGGGATCTGACAATTTAAGATACAATGAAACAGAAATCAGTGACAGTAGTTCATTAACTGGAAGCAGAAAACCATTATACTGTACTAGGTTGTTATAGCTCTCTTTCTCTATAGAAAAGCACACATGGGAAGCTATCCTGCTCTGGGCATAGTTTCAAGTGTTGTGGCAGCACAAGAGAGCCAAAGATGTGGTTTGAGATCAGTCAGGTGTGGAAAGAATGGCTTTGATTTGGAAAGAACTGCTCCAAACTGCATCCCCCCCCCCACTTTGGGAAGAGAGCCCGAAATGAACCCTGGTCCCTCCCAAAAGCCCTCTGAACGGAAGCGAAATCATCCAAAGACACTGAGGATGGTTGGCTGCTTCACTGGGCTTTTCTTCTCCGTCTTCACTTTGCCTCTGACTGCCTGGCGCTGCAATCCTATACACACGTTCCTGGGAGTAAGCCCCATTGAACACAATGGAACTTACTTCTGAGCAGACATGCCTAGGATTGCACTGTGGATCTCTCTGGCTAGGCAATTGGAGGAGTCACTGATGCTTAGGAAGAATGTGTTGCTACACAGTTGGTTTAATAATATAGGGCCGTAAAGAGTGGTTAAAAGAGATGACTATCCCACAAGACTGAAACTTGTGACATTTTTCCTAGTTATAGCCACATACAGTCAGTTGTTCTCTTTATATGCAAATTTGCTATCTGTGAGGGGCAGAATTGCCACCTGTCTCTCCGTATCCACGGTCTGCACATTGTTCACGTATCCACATTGTTCTCACAGGTGTGTTACTTAGCTTTTTTTCATGGGTCTCCACTTTGCTCTGGGAGGAAATTTCTCTGTCTTGCTGCATTTACTGTAAGAGGTAATCTCTCTTCTGGAGTTACTCTGTGTGTGTGTGTGTGTGTGTGTGTGTGTGTGTGTGTGTGTGTGTGAGTGTGTGTGTGTGTGTGTGTGTGTGTGTGTGTGTGTGTGTGTGTGCGCGCGTGTGCGTGTTTTCTTTACAGAAAACATAACAGCATCCAGCTCAAGACTATAGCATGGTATTCAATTTCTTTTTCCAAGGCTGGCACGAAGCATTAGTCTTGAAGCCAAGAGGGGAAACTTGATTAAGAGGTCAGGACTCTGACGGTGAACTGCCAGCAGTGATAAGCTTCCAGGAACATCTGGCAATTAATTTGATTGTTTGACAGCTCTACACATTTATGAGGTGTAAAAACAAAGTAGTCCATGGGATGTAAGCAAAGAAAAGTTTGTCATCTGGTATGTTTTGCAAATATACACATCTGCCATGTACTATGTTTAGAATATACCTTCAGGGAAGGCAAATACTTACTCAGGGACCAAACATGCTTCCCCAGTGTTTGGATATAATCCTGATTAGTGTGCCACAAGATAAAAAGTGTAGGCAAAATTCAATTTTAAATCACCCACCATTTTTTTTTAATTATTATTATTATTACTACAGAGGATGCCATTTGAATGCTAGTCTGGGAAAAGGTCTCTGGATCATGATGGATCAGCAGGCAACAGAATTTTCATGGCATCCCAGTGTATTTAATGGACACTTGCTATGCTCTTGAATGCACTTATTCATAATGCCACCTAGAGGTGGATTGTGGAACTTGCTTCTGAAGGTAGACACAAGAGCCATTTCACACATTACTTTAGGTTGTGTGTGCAGTGCACCTAAAGGATGAGTGCTCCAAAGATGTTTGATAACATGTGCACCACACACATATGTTCCTCCGAGAGTTGCTGCAGCTCCCTCTCAGGCGCACATTCCATGGCAAACCCATGTTTGTTGTCTCATTCAGATACTCCATCACCAGAAGGCTGCCTCTCAAGTTACTATATGTCTTACAACATATCAGCTTATCTGGACACTTTGCTTGTCATTGGAAACGGACGTGCCTCCTCCTCCCCCGTGGGAGGCGAGGCAAGTGGTGCCTGGAGAGAGGGCATTCCAGCTCTGGCAGCCCATCTATCAAAGAATCTCCCCAGGGTAGTTTACTTGGCACCTACTCTTGGCACTTGGCACCTGCTCTGATGCCAGCAGGAGACCTTTAATTTACCCAATACTTTTAAACCTTTGGAACAACTGTCATTTGTTTTATCTGCTGCTTTTTTATCTGCTATTCTCTCTTACTGTTCTGTTCTGCTGTTGGGTTGTAAGTTGTTGTTGTTGTTGTTCTTGTTGTTGTTTTATTGCTTTGGATGGTAGGTTGACCTTTAAATTGTGCTAGCTGCCCTGAGAGCATTTGTGCGTTAAAGGACAGGTACAAATACATCTAGTAATAATCATAAATTGCTTTGCTTGTGACATTTTGGCCAGAAATGTTTGACGCTGCTGTGCTACTGCCACCACACAACGTTTCTCCTGGCTACAGATCAGCATGTGAGACGGCGACAGCACCACAGCCGGCCCAGCCATGAGGCCAAGTGAGAAAACGGCTGGGGGAAGCACCGAACTGGTGGGGGAGCCCTGGACCCCACACCTGCCTGCTGCTTCCCCCAACCTACCACCCGCCCGCCCACCAGCCCACCCACTTCACCATGAGCTCCAATACTCTTCTTGCTTGCTGAGCGATTTGCTGAGCCACTGCCCACCTCTCCCTCCAGCGCTGCTGTTGCAAGCAAGCAATCATGGGAGCAGGACTGGAGGAGAAATCCGGGGGCTGCTGTACCCTGGCCCTCTCCCAGGAGAGTGATTGAAACAGGAGCATCTATTGTCACAGCCACTTTCTTCAGAACAGGCCAGGTGCCGCGTGCCCAGTATGCTCTGCCTGGCCTGTTTTGCAGAAGGAAGCAGGCAGCAAAGGCAGCGGCAGCAGAGACAGGGCTGGGCATGTGCATGCTGACTGGCACAGGCCAAAGGGGGGGGGCAAAAACTGAGACACCACTTCAGGTGCCATTTTACCTGGGGTCGGGTCTAGTTAGCACCCATGGCATTCATTCCCCAGCGCAGGAATGCTAGGGCAATCGTAGCCAAGATGGTGCCGTAGTGCCCTTCCCAGCCAGGGAATAAACTCATCAGGACAATCAATGCCATTTCATCCGGAAGGGCTAGGGGGGCATGGCCAAAGCATGCCAGAGGAAATGGGGATAGCTTAAAAAAAGGAAGGAAGGAAGGAAGGAAGGAAGGAAGGAAGGAAGGAAGGAAGGAAGGAAGGAAGGAAGGAAGGGACTGTAACTCATCAATACTCACAGTGCCCTTAACTCATGCAGAAATTAATGTCCCCACTCTGTTTAGCATCCACCTTTGTGTTGGGCTGTTTAAATAACATTCAGTAATGACACGTTTCCAACATTGCACTGACTAGTTCGATACTAATGAGGTGGCAGGTTTGTTGCAGTGAACCTGACAGCGAGCTGCTGCAATAAGGAACAAAATCATAAAGTATCTCATTGCTATTCCCTGGCAACCTGAGCCACAAGATTGGTAATGCAGTTCAAATTGCCTCCTAATTGTGTTCTTCCCCGGCATCCTGGGGTATAGATTAAAGAGTGGCTAGTGTTAATCTCTCCACCAGTTTTCAGCCGATACACCAGGACTCCAAGAGGATGATTAGCCAGCTACAAGGTTGATTTAAAGTTGTGGATCAGAATATATATGCTGCTTGTGCAAGGGCTGTGTTTTGCGAGAGTGGTGTTTTCAAAAGAATGCTTATTAGCTATAGAACATTCTTCCAGATGCAGTTGCTACCATGGCAGATTCATGGAAGAGAAGCTAGTTGGAAAGCATTTAAAATATTAAAGAAGGTGACCTCGGTGTAATAACAACCCCCTACTGTCAAGAGCAAGAGCATTTCCCCATTTTTTACTAATTCTTAAGAGGAGGTGGTCTTGGTGAAATGGTGAATGTGTGGGCTCATACACATTTTAAAATATTCATCTGTGTGTACGCCTATTGCTATGCAGAATTGCATTAAAAATAATCTTTTAAAATGTGCGCGCATGCGCGCGCGCGTACACACACACACACACACACACACACACACACACACACACACACACACACACACACACACACCACATTAACTGGCCATCCCTAGGGACATCCCTAGAATGGCTCCACAGAGATAGGTTCCCCAGCCAAATGAAGGAGGATAAAAGTTGTCTCTTAATTTCTTCCAGTAGAATCTAAAACTGACTTCCTGCCAGTCTCTGATCTTAGCTACTTTGTGACTCTTTCTCTTCTATGGCCTCATCCCAGAACAACCTAAACAACATGGGCAGCCCAATCCTGTCTAGCTAGGCTGCAGCGCCAGATAGAACCCAGCGTCAGCGCAGTGGGAGCTCTCCTCGGGGGAAGGGGACATTCATCCCTTACTGCGAGGAGAGCCCCAGCCGCCCCAATGGATCTACTCAAATGTGCACCAGCTATTTTGCTGGTGCACATTTGAACTGGCCATGTAACAGCAGCCAGGCCCAGGGATAGGATTCAGCGGAGGAGGCCGCCGCCGCCAATCCCTTCCTGGGCCTGGTCGACCAATCCCAGCCCCTGGAACTCCCTATTCTGCCCTCCCCACGCCCCTCTGTTACCCAGGGAGTAAATTGTTAAGGGGGTAAATTGTACCCAGGCCCAGGGCAAAAAATGGGTTAAAAGGGGGGCCCAGAAGCCAAATTTACATGAAGGGAAGGGGCCCAAAAGAAACTTTGTACCCCCTAATAAAATTCCTCTGAGTGGCCCCACTGTTACCCACCTCTGTTACCTCTCTGCCACAGCACTCCACCATTCTGTGGCACCGGAGGAGCGGCACAAGCCTCTCCGCCAGCACCACTTATTCTTAGCACTGACATCGCTGGAGGTGGGGCAGAAAGCTAAGTTCTGCAGCTTTCCGCCCCACCGTTACTCTCCGGTACGAGGCGCCCCGCCCCCTCATCATAGGAGCCCGTCAGCGGAGAGAAAGCGGAGAGAAAGCAACGCGCTGACGGGCTCCTATGACGAGGGGGCGAGGCGCCTCGTACCGGAGAGTAATGGTGGGGCGGAAAGCTGCAGAACTTAGCTTTCCGCCCCACCTCCAGCGACGCCAGTGATTCTTAGGGTGACACAAACATGCCTTATGGTACGCTTGTGACACCCTGGACCGGCAGAGCTGTTACTCTGCCAGTCGAAGACTAGAGAGGATTGTACCATTAATATTTTCCATTAATACTGAATCTTCCCCTAGAAAATGTCTCTTTTCAGTTCACTAAAAGCACCTCTCAGATTCATTCATTTACTGTATCTTATATGATTAATAAAACCTAGAGTCAAAATTCTCCAACTGGTCATACGTTAGTCAAACATGTTTTCATTCTGTGTGTGTGTGTGTGTGTGTGTGTGTGTGTGTGTGTGTGTGTGTGTGTGTGTGTGTGTGTGTGTGTGTGTGTGTGTGTGTTTCAAAAATACATATATCTAGAACCTAGTGTAGATACAAAAATATCTACAAAATATCTAGAACCTACTGAGATGTGAGAAAATCTGATTACACAAACATTTACTGCAATTAGTAACCAAGCACCAGGCTCAGGTGGTTACCCAACGAAGTAGCTGCCAACATTTTATGGAGACTTCTCTCCGCTTCTTGCAACAACATATGCAGGTCTTTATACCAGTAGTTAGGCTGTGTGTGTGTTATGGCTATGTTAGGATGGTGGAAAGGGGGAAAGATGTCTTCTAGTCACTGATGTCGCTCGTCAAAAGGTAATATTGTAAAGTGCTGCCCACAGAGTTAGTAAACACTTTGCAGCAGGTGATCCAACATCTCTTCGCTGAGGCCAGGCAGGTGTTGCGCTACAGAGACAGAGCTTAGGACTGGTGCAGCTTTTTTTGGATATAATCACAACAGAGAAAACAAATAGTCCATTAACAGCCGCCTCATAAGGCTCAGAGAACACATTTGACCAGGTCAAATGGTGGCAACTAGGCTGCACTCTGGAAAAATTCTGTCTTTCTTTCACCTTTATAAAAGGCCATATACAAATGCTTTTATTTTGCATTTACACCAGTTTTTGATTGGGCCTTTATGCTCTTCAAATGCTCTTCAAAGGGGAATTAGTCAGGGATCCCTCCCAAGGATTCCCCCCCCCCCATGTGTCTTAATGTTATGGCAAACGTTACAATGTAGTAGGTCTCTTATGCCCAAGTTAAATGTGATACTTAGTGGCAGGAAGAACATACACATATGCACCCAGTGTCTTAGTTAAAGTGGGTCACCTTGCTGGCATCTATAGTATTGGCACATCACACCTTGACATACGAACATCATGGATGTAATGGCTAAGGGCCCAATTTAAGCAGGCACCTGGCACATTCAGTGCCACATGGGTACGTTTTTCTTCCCTTCTTACCATTAACTTTAAATTGAGTCTTAGCTTAAAGATGGAAGAAGGTGAGTAACACCAACTATTCCTATCTGAGGGAACATAAGCATGCCAACAAGCAGCTGAAGGCCTTAAATAAGAGGAAACATTAGTATTGGCTGTAAAATGAAAAGGGATTATTCCAGTCATATCAAAACAACACTTGCCCCTAAAATAGGCAGCAACAGGAGCACCGTTTTCTGGTAGATTGTGAATGTTGTGAGGACTGAGCAGCAATGGTCTATGATGTGACACTCTCTAGGACATGGGTGACAGAGGAGAAAACCCCTAACTGCTGCCTTTGCAGTCTTCTCAAGTTAGAATGATAAGGAGAATGAAGGAAGACTGAAAGTTCTAATCTAGGAAGAAAAAGCAGAGTTGGTGACTCACTAATTCTAAACGACAGTGTGAATCCCAGCAGTCCAATCAAAAGATGGCCGAGTGACTCTTGAAAGAAAGCTGTTGACGTTACCCAAACGAGAAATTATGGTATCAGTATAACCTTTGATGCATCATGTCTGTCAACTCCTGGGCATTTTTCCTTCTGTTTCTGTTACAATTTGCATATAAAGAGAAGCGAGTACATGACTATGGCACATTGTGGCGTAATGAAGTATGACATTCCAGTCCCTTTGCAGTCTGAACCTTTCCAAGTGCTGTCAAGCAAGCAAGTGGGCTTGCCCTCCTGTGGATGTTGGCAGAACGCCAGCCTCAACTGGGAGATACACACAGCAGACTATCCAGCTATCACTTAACACAGAGAAGCTGGTGGCGCCTTGAGCGCGTCTCCTGAGGACTCACAGAACAGGACTGCTTCTTGGTTCACTGACAGAAGCCAGAGAGTTCCACCACAAAGACCTCATACTTCATAGACGAATATGATTGATACGCATGTTATCATAGTCTCTGCAGTGCAGTTGATTGTTTTTAAGTGCCAGTGATTGGGCTCAGATGTGTCATGGCAGCAGCATTGTTATGGAGTATCTGGCACAGATTGCTTGCTTGAGCCACGATGATATGTAATGTTCCATGTTATAAGGCCACCTTCTCATACAGAACCTCTTTGCCAACATGTGTGGAAGTGGTACCTTAGGGAAGTCAAAGGGATGGAGGGAGTTAATATGCTGGGCTTGGTTTGTGTGGCAATCTTCCACTTCGGGAAACATTGTATGGATTGCGATTTTGAGTAACAGGACACCTGAACGCGTCATTATTCCTTTGCTTTTTTTTTTTTTTAATGGCATTTTGTAGGTTTACATTCTTTTTAGACAGCTGGGTTTTAATATTTGTGTAGAAAATTATAGCAGAATCATGTGCTATAAAATACATCTCACAGCGTAATCCTATCCAGCACTGGTGCAGTGTGGATGCCAGGCCCACGCCATATCCAGTGCTGGAGAGGAGCAGGCTAGGGGTCTCCTCGGAGTAAGAGAACATTCATCCCCTTGTCCCGAGTAACACCCTAGCCTCTGCTATAGGGCTACTCGGGTCAGCGCCACCAGAGTAGGGGCAGCGCTTACCCAAGTAGGGCAGGGAGGATGGGGGGGAAGGCGTATCAGGGCTCATGGCCTGGGAGGGAGGGAGGATAGGATATGGCGTCCAACAAAGAGGCCGGTCCCACCCCCCCTCCCAGGCCTGATCCGCCCCCTCTTCGTCCTCCCCCAGCCCCAGTGCCGCTTGAAGTGGGACTAACCCGCTCCATGTCTCTGGCCTCCATCTTCTTTGACCAGTGGGCAACACGGGCCTCAGCACCAGTGCTGCCTACTCACCGGGTGATGCAAGCAAACCTGCCTTGTGGTATGTTTGTAACACACTAGGCCACCACCGAGGCCGCAGCGCCAGCAAAGCATAGGATTGTGCCGTCAACTGCATTATGCAAAACGGTTCAGCAAATCCACACACTAATAATTTTCTATGAATCACTGTAAAAGTAGCCCTGGATATAGTTGCCCCCATGATGATCCTCCTCCTGATTTTGTCCGCCTAGTCTGGAAAATCAACATCCCATTCAGAACACAGAACTAGCTACTTTAAATATCTGTCCTAGGTTTTATGAGTATACAGAACAGGGAGCTGAATTCTTTAGACACATACATTGTGTTCCTGGAAGACAGGTTTTCTGTCCTGTTCCTAAAATGGCTGGCCTAAAACTAAGAGCTATAATTTTACCACTTTAGAGTTCCTTGATCTCTGCAATCACATGGATGATTTTTTGAAGAGAACACTGTTACAGGGAAGAAATGCTTAAGCGTATTCATCAGACTCTACAGCATAGTAAGTCAGTAGAAGCTTTTTCTACTGGTTTTTTCCCCAAAATCTTTTCAAAAGATTTTTGTGTCTGTGAATATCTTTGCAGTCAATAAACACGTGTGTAATAATTGGTGGCCTGGGCCTTTCGATGCAACTCCTCTCAAAATGCAGCAGTTTTATTATTGGCAACCAGTTTTTCTCCACTCAAACAGTACTATATATGAGCCTGTGAAAAGCGAATAATGCTAGAAAAGTCCAGGCTGCTCTTCCACTCACTCACTCGCTCACACCCCAGATAGCCTCGCACCTTCTTTTTCCTGCTAGGATTTTTGATAGCAAAAGTACGACCGTTCATCAAGTAAGGTCCCATTATGGGCTGGAAGAGGAACCTTCTCCACGATGCATCATCCGCCTCTTTCCCACTGAATATCAATGAATGCTCCTCCTCTCTCCCTACTAAAGAAAACATTTTTGCATTCTTGTCATCCTAGCACAGGAAGGCATCACTATCACCTTGGTGAATCCCTGCCACTCTGCCCAGCCCTTCACCAGGACTTTCTCAACATTTGTCCTGTCTCATCCCAGACAGGGCAGACCTAATTAATTACTGTATTGCCACAGCAGCTAGGTTGCCCTCATCTCTGTTGCCTAATGGCCATCCCCACCTCCTTTGGGTAGCAGGCTGGTCACCAAACTAGTAGATAAATCAATTCCAACTTTAATTGATTCATCATTGGAGACCATTTTTAATCAGAAAGTGTTGGGAGTTAAGGATGCATGCACTTGTATATATTTGGGGGGCATTGAGACCCTTGTTTATTGTTGTGGGGAAAATAATAAAAATATTAAATAAGATCTTTCCTTCTAACAGGGAGTAGTAACTTTTGTCTGCTCGATTGTGAATTGCCCTACTACATCTTTCAAGATTGGACGGAGGGCTTGGCAATATGCAAAGTGTTGATATTTAATTAATTAATGGAGCAATCTGTTGAAAGGCAGATAATTTACCAACTCAAGTTCCATAATTAGTTGTGATCACCTATACCTACGTAAACAGAGAAGACTCTTTGAATGCAGCCCTGGTTGACTTTTTAAGAAAGGCATCTGTGAAACGTCACCACATGGTAAGACACAAGACCGCAAACTTCAGCCATTAGCACTAATTCATTCAGTTTCAGTCTCCTAAAATGGAATGCCCTGTATTATTTAACTACAAGGCATTACCCTGCTGTTCCATCAAGCAGCCTCAGCTCCTTGGGGAGAGGACATCTTTGCATGATAAATGAAACATCTCCACCAAAGCATAATATATTTATGCCACCTACACATCTAGCATTCAGGTTGCAAGCTGGGCTGCAAGGAAATGAGTCCCCGAAAAAAGGAAATGTAAAGGCTTCGTGAGCAACTACAGATGGACCAGAAATGACAAATATACCATTGTAACAGTCGCAGCCTCCCTTTGTAGTGCAGTACATAGAGCTGTATTTAAGGGCTTTGTTTTTGTTTGCTTGTTCGTTTATTGCCTTGCTTCCTCAAGCCAACAAATCAAGAGGCACACTCCTTCATTTAAATCTGATATATAGCCTTTGTAATTCTGCCAAGTATGCACAACAGAGACAAATACTTCATTGAGGTTCCTATGCTTTGCCTGAGAACTAGGCCAGGAAAGAATTCACACCAGTGATGCTGCATGAAGCATACCAACCACCTGGTAATGCATGAGTCCAAAGTTCAAATGTCTAACCCTAACAAATGCTACTGTATCTCACTAGACACCAAGTTCTGCAAATGCTGTTTGCACCTCCCCACTTAAAGGTGGGAATGAGCTTGACACAGGTGTTGCTCCATCTGTAAGAGAGAAGAGGGAAAAGAATTTTGGCTGCACGGAGCTGGAAGCATATTTTGGGTTAGGTCAGCTGCAATAAGTCTTTTGACATTACACCCATCCATCTACCAGCCCACACTGTCTCAGCCTAGCCGCTTAATAAAGAAAGAAGCATGAAAGCGAGACATGGAGCTAATTCACTGCATTTTGAGAGGAACAGAGCTCTTAATCATCTTTCAACCACGGCAGCGATGAAACTGTTAGGCAGACACCTCTAACAAAGCCTACTGTAAAATTGAAAGTCTCAAGGACTTCACTTTGCAAGGTGCCAATCATCTCCCTTGACCTCAAGTGATAAAATATAAAGGAACTCGGTTGGACTGCACATGAGTAAAAAAACAAACAACCCAAAGCTTCAGATTAAGTGTTTGGCTGTGTACAATGCTAAAGTCTAAGCCCTAAATTATTTCCGAATTCAAGTGTGTAACACCATGACCTTGTTAGCTGCAGTGTCCCTCTTCCTCGGAGCGGCTGCCAGCTCCTTGTTGATATTCCACTTCCTCTCTAATTGGATGTTCTATTTTTTTTTCCTTAAAAGTTTGTTGACTTTGGTCAGTGCTGTCCAAGCAACCCCTGAACTCCTGACACCCACAAACAGTAGTAACATGTAAATCTGGACCAGTGCCTGGGATTGCCAGCCCATCGACTGACTTGCAGAAAGAAGATCAAATAGTGAGCATCAGTAAAAGAGCAAAAATGCTGTGGGAGAAAGTTGCTGGACTTGTCTGCAAGGGCTTTTTAAAATATGACTTGTACATGCATTGTGCAGGCCACTCTTCACCTCAGGTCCTGTCCTGCTTACTGCTCCACTTCCAACGGATGTAGTGCAAATGCATTGACTTTTATAAAGCTACTAGATTCCACATTAGGAAGGCATAACTCACATTGCACAATGTAGTGGATAATATAGTGACCAGACTAATGCAGTCTCATTGACATGTATATACCAGGTTGGTACCCATGGCAGGATTTTAGCTGGAGATCTAGCTGGATCCAGCTGGAGATCCAGATCCAGATCACAGCCAGCATGAGCAAGCGTGTGCTTCAAACTTTGCATGCCAGACCAGAGGCGTAGCTAGGCCTCCCGGCGCCCGGAGGAAGGGGGCGGGGCCTATGTGACGTGACACGCCCAGCGCGTCACTGACCCTGCCCCCCCCCGCCGGTTTCCTACCTATTTCGGAGCCGTACGGGCTCCAGGGAGGGCGAGAGGGACGAACACCGTGGACGAACACCAGGACGAACACCGTGCCCCGACGAGACCGGTAGGTCCGCCTGCGCCTGGATCAGCTGCTCTACGCACTCCACTCTCCTCCCACTTCTGTGCCAGACCATGAAACCTGACAACTAGAGTCCAATTTCAGCTTATCTGTAGTGATATAAAATGCAGGGTTGGAATTCCCATGTGATTGACTAGTTGGAGAGAATAAAGGGCTATGGGTTTGGCAGCATGAACTAAAAATGAGCCTGACATTTACGAGAGGAATGCAAAATGACCTTTCCAAAGCCAATTTGAATTCTTATATATTTTATGCATCCTCATCCTCACCCTGAATGTCAGCTCCTCTCCTGCATAGCCATAGCTGCCAATGAATAGTCACTCTCTCCAGTCATCACATATCAAGTGTGCTCTCAGGATATACCTGCCTCCGTATTGCTCTGTCACTTTGTGACACTGTTTTGTTTGGGTTTGTCTATAATTCTGCCCCACTGAACTTCTTCACACATAGTGGACCTTCTTGTCTTGGACTCAGGATGCTCTTTGAGTCAGGTATTTATTTTGTTTATTTATTTATTTATTTATTTATTGGTCAAGTTCAGAAACCATTTAAAATAAGTATATAATTATAAAAACTCACCACAAATTACACTGTAAATGTATGTTCTACTACACCCTTCATTTAAATTTAGCCCTCCAAGTAACTGACAGCGCAATCTTGTGTAACTCTTGCACCGGTGTAACAGTAGATCCACCGATGTAAGTGCACTTATGCCAGTGTAACTTGCCGTACGGCGATGAAAGCAGGATGGATACTGGCGTAAACCCCCCCCCCTCGAATGCCGCACATGCGCAGTTCAGATGCAGGACAGATGCCAGCACAACTCCGCCGGTGCAGGGGGCATTCCGGGGACGTTCAGACACCCCCAGAATGCCCCCTGCACCGGCGGAGTTGCGCTGGCATCCATCCTGCGTCTGAACTGCGCATGTGCTGAGGGAGGTTACGCTGGTGTCCGTCCTGCGTCCGTCGGCATACGGCAAGTTACACTGGCATAAGTACACTTACACCGGTGGATCTACTGTTACACTGATGCAAGAGTTACACAAGATTTAGAGATTCCACTTTAAATCCACCAACATTAAAATATTTGTATCTCAAATCTATATCCCCTCTTCTCAAGCCAAAAGGAGCATTTAAATGTCTCAACACTGCTGGGGTGAAAAGTAACTGTCCCTCTTCACCCCAGCACAGTGTTTTTTCTATTGACTGCTGGCGTTCTTCTGCATCTTTTTAGATTGTGAGCCCTTTTCGGACATTTAACCCATTTAATTAATTGATTTTGTCGGTAGATCGCTTTGTGAACCTTTTTTGTTGAAATGCGGTACGTAAATATTCTTAATAATTCTTAATAATATCAGTGTAGAATCCTATCAGCTTCAACAGATGTGAAAGCTGCGGTAAGCTGCTAATACTTCGTATGCCAGACACATGCTGGACTACTGATTTATCTCTTTGAATTATTCAGTGCAAAGTTTAGATTCCAAATTTGAAACAGCGCTTGAGATATCAAACTGCACTCCTTTGTGAAAGCAGTGGGGTGATAAATCCATGTAGTCTATACATTTTTAAAATGTTATTTACTATTGTGTGAGGCTTTTGGAATTATAGTTGTTGCACAGGGGTTCTTATGTGTTACACTTGAAACATCTAATGATATGTCTGGAGAAGCTTATCTCAAATATTTACATGCACCACACTTTGACAACTGTGGCACTCACAGAGATAGAGGAACGTGGATTCTTCCAGTGCAGAGTAGGGACAGGGAGAACGATTGTTTCTGAGCATCAAAACCACAGAAAGACTGCAAATAAACAAAGATGTATTCAGGAGGGACACGAGGGCTCAGGGATTGGGCCAGGGGTCAGTCAGGGTCAGATTCTAGCCAAGAGCCCATGCCTAACTGGCTGAGGCCCCTCTGGCTGACCCCCTGACGCCACAGTACTTATGGCACTGGCAGAATTCAATGCGCTATCAGGGGACATGCGGGGGGGGGGCTTCAGTGCAGGACCTTGTCCCAGGGGCCCCAGCAACCTGGCACTGGTACTGAGAGGGGCATTAAATGAATCCCAGAAATGCACCTTGCTTGGAACTGCTGCCACCAGCATAGGAGATTGCTTGCCTTTTCCGAGGAAAGTTCCCCTCAGGATTTTCATCTACTTTGAAAAGTTCACACAATTTCATTACGCATTTTATAATGTAAACTCAAGTACTCATAAAGAATGCGTTGTTCCATCTAGGTCAGGGGTTCTCAACCTTTGAAGGCTCGGGTACCCCCTATCATGGTCCAATTTTCTGAAGTACCCCCTGCTAATTAATTGAATTAATCAATTAATTAATTAGGTAATTAATCATTAAATAAAAAGTACTAAAACAATTTTAAATGTGAAAAAATGTCTTATTTAACTCTGAGTGTGTGTGTGTGTGTGAGAGAGAGAGAGAGAGAGAGAGACAGACAGACAGACAGACAGACAGACAGACATGCAAGGATCTCTTTTTTCTCCAAGTCACACATCCCAAAATCAGCTCCTCCCTCCCCCACCCCACCAAAGGACATGTCCAAAGTACAAAAATAAGCCCAAAAGAGACAGAAGGGCTCCGAAAATAATTAAAATTTAAAATCCATGTTAATTAACACTTAATTAGCTGCTGATGGGGCAGATAAGGAGAAGGGCTTGGCGTACCCCAAGCAAGAGGTCCGCGTACCCCTAGGGGTACCCGTACCACAGGTTGAGAACCTCTGATCTAGGTAGTCATTGTTCCTCTAAATAGCTATCATATTCACCTTTATGCTTTTTTAAAAAATATGGTGCTATGATTAAATTGTTTTTTAAAGAAAAAACACCTTAGGTTAAACTTATTTTGTCTGGGGATTCAAAATGGCAACAAACAGATGTCTATGAATTTTTAAATCCAAGATTTCCAGTGTGTTTCAAATTTAAAATAATTTCCTTCAGGTGTAAAGCTAGTGGGGGAAACACTACAGTGTTTAAAAGCTGAGAATATAAGTAACTGCACTTACTATTTCAAGTAAGCCTTATTGTTTTGAATCTTCTAGTAGGACCATATGCTCTACCACAAGGATGGCCGAGGGATGATGATGATGATGATGATGATGATGATGATGATATTCTGCCATAGTTAGCAAAGAAACTCTTAGCAAAGAAACTATGTGTAATTTGCTATCTGTGTAATTTGCTAATAATGCGCAATCCTGTGTAATTAAAGCGCCGGCCGAGTGCGCGCTCTGCTGGCGCTGGGTGTTGCGAAAGTGCTGTAAAGCACTTTCGTGGCACCCAGAGGGTAAGGGCCACCAGCGCAGAGGCCAGTGGCCCCCTCTCCCCCCAGCGGACCATCCCCGCACCCACTGGGCAAGGTAAGTCCTGCAGGGGTGGGGAGAGGGCGGGGGAGGACAGACTGGGCAGCAAGGGAGGCCGCACCAGGCTGAGGGAGGGCGGGGATATCGACGGCAAGATCTGCCGATATCCAAAGCCCTCTCCCGGCTCAGTGCGGTTTGACACGGAGGGCTCGAATGTACGCCAGCTCCAGAACTGGCATACATTCGAGTAGGCCCATAGGGCGTAGGCTGGCTTGCACCAAGGGAAGGGGACGATCATCCCCTTCCCTCAAGGTGCACCCGGGCTGCCCCGGGGCAGCCTGGGACCTGGATAGGATACAGCAGCAGGCCCTTTAGGCCAGCCACCGTATTTTACACAGGATTAGGCTGCTCATCAGGCCCTGTGTTCATCCAGCTCAGTACTGTCTGGGCAGCTGCTCTCCAGAATTTCAGGTCTTTTCTAGTCTTATCTGAAGATGCCAGGGATTGAACCTGAAACCTTCTACATGCAAAGCAGGTGCTCTAGCACTGAACTATGACCCCATCCCTTAGCCAGGATTGTCCAGTGGACATAATTCAAGGACAGGGTTACATCATAAGCTAGAAAGAAACCCTGGAGGAGAACTTAGGTTGTCCATAGGAAGATAATCCTTACCTTTATACATATTACCTACATATTTAAAAAAATGTTCTGCCAATGACAGCATTATCCTGGCTTAGCCCAAGACTACAGATTAATGTGGCATTATGTAGCATTAATGTCTTCGCTTTTGACAAACCTTTAGAAACCTCATCTGAAATTATACTAAAAACCCCTGATTTAGATTAACTGAAGAACAGGAACATCTAGGTTCAGATAAGATAGTGTTGACACATAATATGGTTTCATCCAATATGTACACTGCTTAAAAGCTTGACCTCAGTAGGCAGAACAGTTAAACTGCTGGCTCTCTGGGCTATTTCTCTCTTTTCTTATTCAAATGCAAATATGTAACAACATTTGGAAACCAACATCTGTAGTCAGGGCCAGCATCACACATCAGGCCAATCTGAACCCAGTCTGGGGGATAGTGGCATTGCTACAGTGGCATCTACCCTATATGTAAAGGTAAAAGTATCCCCTGACAATTAAGTCCAGTCGTGTCCGACTCTAGGGTGTGGTGCTCATCGCGATTTCAAAGCCGAAGAGCCAGCGTTGTCCAAAGACGCCTCCGTGGTCATGTGGCCGGCATGACTCTCCTTGCCGCAGCATGCAGCTGGAACACGGAGCGCTGTTGACCTTCCCACAAGCGGTACCTATTTATCTACTCGCATTGACATGCTTTGGAACTGCTAGGTTGGCAGGAGCTGGCCAAGCAACGAGCGCTCACCCCGTCGTGGGAATCGAACTGCCAACCTTTCGATCGACAGTTTATGGTTCAGCGGTTTAACCCGCTGCGCCACCCGCTGGCGTATAGTCTACCCTATAGTCTACCCTATAGAGGGTAGTGGCGTTGTGGGGCCAGGGGGGGAGCCAATACCCTTGGGTGACAACCGCGGTCTCCTCATGAGGAGCCACAGTGGTTTTTTTGGGCTCCGTGGCTGCTTTTTTGCAGCTGGAGGGCTGCATTTTCAGTCATTGAGCTGAAATGCGCCAAAATCGGGGCGATTTTTCAGACCTCCCACCCACCCTGGCTCTTGGAAGTCTTCAAATGAAGCCATCCTGGAGCACAGGGGGCGTGGTGATGATGCAAAACACGTCATCCCCCCATGTGACCCTGCTAGCAACACAACTAGACCCAGACTCAGACCTGGCCATGCCCACCTGCCCGCTTTAGTGCTTCCTCCTCCCCATATAGCCCAATAAGTGTCCTACCAGGTAAGCCTAGTAGTGACGTGGAGCTGCAGAGGTCTATCTTCCCTCCTGGCTCCAACCATTTTAAAATTGTCAGATGTCCCATCTCTGATGCAACATCATGGGCCAGGGCATTTGGGACTGTTCACATGGCTGGAGCACTGAGGAAGCTGCTCTCCTTCCTACCATCTGGAGAGCTACAGGACACCTATTTATTCATTAAGAATATTGATGCTTTTCAACAACCTTTTCACCTACCAGGTGATGGGGGAAGCAGACACCATGGTAGCAGTTCTTCTGCACACCTCTCCTTCTGTCTCCTGCCCAGAAGCCAAGCAGCAAGAACCAAGTTCCCCTTTGGGCTGCTGTTAAATGAAGAGGCAATTTATATGTTCAGCTGCAAGTCAATGAGTGGTGATATAATGTAGGCGTGTATGAATCAGCCCTGTCATGATAGACACAGAAGAATGGCCGCTGTGAAGTTAAAGGGCAGAAGGCAGCAGATGCACAGGCAGACCCTCATTCTGAAACCTGTTCTGCAAACGGGCTCTATGATTCAGATTAGAGACCTAAATTCAGGGCCCAGGCAGGCTGAAACAGCTGATTCCAGCAGCGGGTTGGAGGATGAAGCAGCAGGTAGATGGAGTGTCCGATGCTCGCCCACCATCTCCCACAGTCACCCACTCAGCTGCTCGCCTGGCCTCCTGCTGGATGGCCCCCACCCGTCCCAATTGCTCTCCAGCGTCTGGAGAACAATCGAGAAGAGAGTCGGATGGTGGCAGCAATTGAGGTGCCTGTCAGCTCTCAGCCACTGCCAAATCCCCTTTTCTGGATTGTTCTTCAGCCTGGAAAGTGCTCCAGAAGAGATGGCAGCAGCAACTTAAACTCCTGCCAGCCCAGAGCCAGATGATGTTTCTGCTACTGCTGTGTTTCAATTTCAATCTACAAGCACAGAGCAATTAATTTCAAAATAGGAGGCGGATGCAAGGCCGACCCAAGACCTCTCGATGCCTGAGGAAATGTGCCTCCGACCCCCCCCCCCCAAATACGGCTCTCTGCTTGTCCACTCACCCCCATGGATGTGGGGTGAGGGGAGGACAGGTCAGTGAACAAGCAAGCCCGTCCCCATCCCCCTTCCCTTTACTTACCAGGAGCGCAACATGCAGCCTCCCTTGCTTCACACTACTTCTGTTTGATATAAACTGAAGCGGTGCCATTGGAGTTTCCAGCCTGCACTACTTTTTGTTCATATCAAACAGAAGTGACGCAAAGCAGGGAGGCTGCACACCACACTTCTGGGAGTGTAAATTAAAGTGGGAGGTAAATTAAAGGGAAGGGGGCAGGCTCCAAATTGCCTGTCCCTGCCTACTTGGTGCTCCACTTCACTGTACGCTCCATCTTTACAATTTATTATTTATTTATTTTTCACATTTTTATACCACCCTTCCTCCAAGGAGCTCAGAGTGGTGTACATATTTCCTCCCCTCCCCTCCTTTTTGTCCTCACAACAACCCTGTGAGGTAGGTGGGGCTGAGAGATAGTGACTGGCCCAAGGTCACCCAGGAAGCTTAGTGGCTGAGCGGGAATTTGAACCTGGATCTTCCAGGTCTAAGTCCGACTCCCAAACCACTACACCATCCTGGCTCTTTACAAGGGATTTAAAGTTTAAAGGAAACATATCTCCTTAAACTTTAAATGCTGTGCAAGTTTGGAATGAGGGGAGGAGGTAGCAGAGTGCCCCTTGGTGGCATCCATGCCTAAATTAGTCACCTAGGAGCACATGCAGATCTTGCTCAAAGCTGTATCCACAGGGTCTATCTGAAGACAAGTCACTCCTTCCCTTTGCCATTAATGTTGAAGTTAGTAAAATCTAATGTTTCAGAACTTCCTGTCATCCCTGCCCCCTTTGAGTGCAAGAAGACCAGACCTGATTGTCAGTGCTTAGAGTCACATGCATTGTGCATTTGTTGCTTCCTGGCACTTAAAGTGTGTCATATGTTGCCATAAAAATGATGAGTAATGATGCTAATCAATAAGTGACTGCAGGCAGATTTATGGATTCTTCCTTTCCCTGAGCATTTCAGAATGGAATGATGATCGTGTGGATAAACAGATTTCTTGATGGCGTGATGGTCCCCATTTTTGAAACTAAAGAAGCTGCTATTCACCCAATGTCTGAAAGCCACAAGTCATGAAGCTCTCACCCTTGCAGGGGAGTTATGAGGATTGTCCTGAGCTCCATGAAGGACGAAAATATGAAAAATAAAAATATGTTTATTTTTATCTGCTATATTCCTCAGGTAAGATATCTGACAGAACGATAATACATCATTACAAAAAGTATGTTTGTTGTCATGGAAACTGCAGTAGCTTCTGGAAAAAAAGTTAAATGTCAATACTATTAATTCTTCAAGGGACTTTCACCAGCTCCACAATCTTACTCTTGTTTTTTTCACCATTTTAGAGAAACACTATTTAATAGTAGGTTCTGGTACGTACCATAATTCTTGGCAAGTTTGCCTGGGCCTCAGTATTGAATTATTTTAATGCACATTTCTTGTCTATCTTCTTTGCCCTGTGGCATCAACATAAGATGAACTAGTTATAAGAGACAGAATAAATATTCATCCATTCAACAAATCAGTAAAAATACTAAGCATTATAATTACCATCATTTTAGGGGAAAACATACACTCCCTGCTGAGTAACAAAGGGAACAGGGCAGATAGCAGAGTGGAAATTAATTCAAACCCATTTATGCATCAACCTATCACCAAACACACGTCAAAACATGTCTATACCGGCATTCTCTGATTTTCGAGACGTGCATGCAATTTGGTGACTGGGTTCATCTGATGCACAGCAATAAACTGGCTCAGACACTAACTGTACACAGACAGTTAGTGGTGTCTCGAAGATGTGATTTAAAAACTTAGTAAGCAGTGAGATGGAGTGATAGTAGCCCTGAGCAGAATATATAAAATCTGGATTGTGACCGTCAAAAGCATTGCATGTTCACTTATCTGGAAGTCAGAAAAGGATTTGGCAGCCAGTAACCATTGCAGGAGCTGATAAAGGCACAAAGGATGAGGAGATTGAGAAACACATACCAGCTACCGACAGCGATACACTGCCACTCTGTAGTCTGGGCCTAGTTCTCCAAAGCACATACAGTAACTATGAGTTGAAGGCAGAGCTAGATTTGAACCCATTCTCAGGCCAACCCATTATTTAAAGTTCTGAAATCTTTCTATTAGACTTCAGCAATTGGGTGTTTTCATTTCCATATCCAACATTTCAGCTTGGGGTAGTACTCCTGTAGGGTAGCCGGCCCTGCTCCTGAATGGTCAGGTGGTGCCATGACCAAGAGTACTTTAACAGCTTCAGCTGGTGTGCCAACTGCGGCCCGTTCTGGTGAAGGCAGACCTGGCCATTCACATCAAGATTGGGTACTGTAATGCACCATATATGGGGCTGCTCTTGAAAAGTGTGCAGAAATTCAACTGGTACAGAACACAGCAACCAGGATCCTGGGCAAATGCAACTCCCATTCTGTTCCATCTACATTGGCTGCCAGCTTGTTCTCTGCCCCTAGATACCCATTTGGTCCCCTCACTGTTGTTTCTTCAGCACCTGGAAAAAACGTTTTTGTCAGGTGTGTTGCTCTGTTACCAAAAGAGCTGGTGAGGGGAATTATTAATGCATATGTGGGGGGGACACGCCCATTACTGTAACACGGGGTCGGCAACCTTCTTCCGCATAGGGGTCAACCTTCTTTCATCTAGTGCGGTTGCGGGGCCGGAGTCCAGGTTGAGCGCTGACCCTTGGCCAGCTTGGCTTTGTGGGTGGCCTGCACCCCCCCCTCTGTAGTCCCTGATGCTGCCTCACACTGTGGGTGCTCTCTCAGCCAGCTGCCTTCCTCTTGTGCCAGCTTGCAGGCTTCCCCTTCCCCCTGCCCAGCCAGCGCTCTCTTTTTTACACCAGCGCTCCCAGCCAGCCAGCCAGCAATTGCCGCTTTCGTCAGGCTCACCTCCCTCCACTCCTTTTCAGGCTGTTTTAGAGTTTCACATGAGAGCTGGCACCAGGGAGTCCTGGCTTTCCACCGTGCAGTTTGTCCTCTGGGGCCTCACAGGACCAGATGCTTTCAGATAGCAAGCCAGATCTAGCCCACGGGCTGTAAGTTGCCGACCCCAGCTGTAACACTTTGAGAGAGAATACAGCCAGTATACAGCACAGCTCTATTTGATAGAGGGATCTTAGACTGGGTAACAGATCTGCGTAATGCGAAGATCCCCTTGCAGCTAAAATGCAGATCACCAAGCAATGGTGCCAGGGAGATGTCTGGAATCTTGAAATGAGGTTTGCATTGGTTACGTGCAGCATGTAGGTACAATAAAATACAGATGTTTTCATACAAAGTACAGAGGTTACTGAAAGTTTGCATTAACTAAGGGCAATCACAAAATTGTAAATACAGACAGAAGTGGCATAGTAAGATTACAAAGTTTCATTCGATGGAGACACAAAGTGAGATTATCTTCTTTCTCCCAGGATGAGTGACCGGGGGGGGGGGGGGGAGAAGGGGGAAAGAGATCACATACAGAAGAGTTTGTGGCTTGACCAAAGTCCTTTAGAAATATGGCCTGCATGTCAGAGAAGTAGTGCCTTTACTGTCCGTTTTGTGCACAGATGTCATGTTCTGGGAAAACAATTCATCTTGCACACTGGAATCTATTAACGTTGTTGGTATCAGAGTCTATATATTGTCCATTATTCTAACCTGAGGACATAACCTAACCAGGAAGGGAAAGAAAAATAAAGAAGAAGGGGGGGCATAATGCGCCTAACAAAAAAAGGGGGGAAGATCCATCCTTGACTGCTTGGCGGGGGGACGGGACCATGATGCTGGTGCCTCTCTTCCATCCCCAGATTTGCCTCTTTGTCAGGGTCAAACTTGATAGTCTCCACCACCACTGCGAGCACAAAGTCAGAGAGAAACCACCCACAAAAGCCTCTTACCCGGTTACGTGACAAACTCCCCACAACTCTAAGTTTGTAGCATGTAGTCCAGAGTCTAGGAGTGCTGGCAAGGCTCTGATTGGGTTCAAACAATCACAGGTAGGCAACCAGTTGAAACATAAAAAGAGCTCCTTAAAAAAATGGGGATGAACAGGATTGGGTAGCATAAGGACAAGGAGGAAAGAATAAAATAAGCATACTTGGAAAATGGCTTGGGAGTTAGCAATGTCCAAATATGGATCTTCACTACCACCACTTTTAAGGTTCACAGGAACCGGTCCTTAAAAGCAAAATAACTCCATAATGTCTCTAAATCTTGTCATTTCCTAACTGTACTACTCCAGCATCCGTTTAACTAACACCTCTCTGATCCCCAGAGAGATGGGTGAGAACTCGATCACACACAGATGTGTTCTCTGAGGGAGCCACGCTGGAACACACACAAACATCCTTGGCCTTGACCTTAGGCAACCCAAGTTCAATGATGGCGTCCAGCCAACTGGACGGTTTGTGACCACTTAGGCCCTGTGACTTGATCAGGTGGGTTTGGATTCCCAATCAGCTGGCACATACCAATCCCCACAAGTGGGTGGCTAGGGGCTATTCTTGGTGAACTCAGATGACGAAAGCAAGCAATCCACAAACGACCTGTCTGCTTAATCATGCAGTTTTTTCTGCAATGGCACTGATTTCAAAGTGTCTCAGGTAAGCCTCTTTCCTAATGAACCTTACCTGAGGCCTTCCTTAAGGGAAAAAGATGGGGGGGGGGGAGCAGGAAGCAAGCAGAGCTCATTCATCACAACAGGCATTTCAGCTGATTTGATTATACCCCTGCTGAATTAGTTTATTTCCGCTGTTCAATGGCAGTTTTAATTGTTTAATTTAGATTGTTAACAATGTGTTTATACTGTTTTTATGATTGAGTTGTTAGGTTTATATGATCCTCCCCACCCTTGTTTAACCCCCATACAATTATTTTTAGGATGTCAAAGTTCAGTAAAGAGAAGCAAACATAAGAAATGGATATTTTAAGTACTCCCCTAGCTGGTTATTAGGCCATATGAGGAAGCAAGTTCCAATACGAGAAGGATTTGGTACCCACATCTACGCACATATGGAGGTAAAAATTGAAGCTGAAGGATACTGTGGGGAGGGGAAAGCTTCTCAAATTGCCACCTTGCATCCCAGGAGTGAGTTGTGCACTTTGGGGCCCAACTGAACAGGCATGATGTTCCATTAGCTGGAAATGTTCCATTAAAATCCATGAGATTTACTCCTAGATAACATGTGGCTGGCCTCAAATGTAGGAGGTTCCACGACTGCATGCCTAACTATTTGCACCCAAAGCAGCTCCTTTCTTGGGGCAAACAGCAGCTTCAGGGAGCAATTTTCACCAGGATCCATGTGGGGGGAAAGGGTTAAACCTCATTCTGCCAACAACATAGTCTTAATCTATGTTGGGATCCCCAGCTATTAAAAAGAATAAAAGGACAAAGATCTGCTTAATGTCACCTGCAGTTTGACCCTTCTTATTATGAAAGTGAAGGGGTCACGCCACATACACAGTGCCACTGAGCTGACTATATAAACATTGGCACAATTTATATTTCTGGCTAGGGTTCTAGAAAGCTATGTGAACATAATTGTGCCCGGATCCACAGGTCTCCCATATCCATTCTGATAGCTTCCAGAACATTCTGAGAAGCAAAACATTGCTTTGAAATTATTTATTTATTTTTATTTATTTTTCACATTTTTATACCGCCCTTCCTCCAAGGAGCTCAGAGTGGTGTACATATTTCCTCCCCTCCTTTTTGTCCTCACAACAACCCTGTGAGGTAGGTGGGGCTGAGAGATAGTGACTGGCCCAAGGTCACCCAGGAAGCTTCGTGGCTGAGCGGGGATTTGAACCTGGATCTTCCAGGTCTAAGCCCGACTCCCAAACCACTACACCATCCTGGCTCTAGTGCTCATGCAAATAAAGAAAAACCAAAAAAATATACTGAAACCCAAGTAGTGGCCTAAAAATGACACAGGATCTAGGAAAAGCTTCTAATAGTCAAGGTGTGGACTTTCTCAGTCAGTACAAACACCTTTTTCCAATGAACCCCAACTCTTTTCTCCCCATGGAACTGTTGGCTGCTACGTGTAGTGGGTATATGCAGGGCTGGGCTCCTGCCCCAGAGTGCATCACATGAACACATGTCCCCGAAGAAGCAGCAGCTGGCAGCCCCTCCTCACCACCGACAATAAGAGCATTGCCTAGAGTCCCCGTGATAATTCAGGGGCCTCTAAGGGCTGCTCCCATTTGTAGCTGGGGGTGGTGCTAGATGCAGCAGCAGGAGTCTCCCAACTGACTTATGCCGCCACTGCCATCAATAGTGGGAGTTGGGTCCAGGGGCGTTGTCCAGCTGGTGCTTGCAAGTTTGCCCAGCCAGTACCCAAGCTAGTCAACCTCTGGTGCCCCCCCCATTTAAATTAAAGCAGAATGGTTCTCGCCTAGCCTTCTCCCTCATTTCTAGACTTTTTATGTGAAGGGATTTTTGTGTTATATGGAGGAGCATTTGATGGTGTGACACATATACACACATACCCCACCTGCAACCTGCCTTTGCCTTAAGGGTCAAGCCCCCTCCTGTAGCACCATTCCCCAATTTTCAAGTTTTTTCTGATCTGTAAAAAGATTAGTCCCTAAGTATAGAAATTAAACATATTTAAGCAATTTGAAAATATCTGTACACAGTTCAATGGGTATTCACTTTAATGAGTTTCATTCATCAGCGTTAAGTCCAGGAATCAAATCCCTTCTTTCCAGAGAAGATGAATTTCATTTAATTGATTTAGGCCTGGCAGATGCTGTGGACATGCAGATTGCCACTGTTAGGATAACACAGATTTAAACAATACAAACATTACAGCCATTTGTGTAAGACTAATCAGTCAACTCAAAAACGCCTCTAATTTGTGAAAATTAATTATAAAACACAGCCATATGTCTCTCTAATTATAACAAAGTGGATTGGAAAGTCTGGCTATATAACCCATCAAAATAAGAAATTTATTCTTCACGTCTTCCAGCCCAAATGCTTGTAACTTCAGCTCTCAGGAATTAATATGGTATATGGGGGCGTTTTCATGATTTCTCTCAGAGCCAAAGTACACATTACTCTAGAAACTAGAGCCAACCAGTTCATGAGGCATGGTGAAACAGCTCAAGCGGCAGAGCAGGGGGAGATGGGGAGCTTGAGGGAATGCCCCACAGACAGCATGTGCCTGCCTGCCACCTCCACTGGTCAACCACCCAGCCCAGCCACTCGCCCCTTCTTGGCCAAAGCTGCTGACATCACCCCTTTCAGCCAAGTTGACTATCCTGCCCAAGTCCCAGCCTGGTTGTACGCTTTCTCCGCCAGTATCTCCCTGTATTCTGCCAGGTCTGGCTTGTTTGCTTGGCCTGATTGTGCCTCATCTCACCTTCTGTTCCTCGACCAGGCATGGCTTACTTACCGAACCTGGCCTGATGTTTCCCTACCCAACGCCAGCTCCTGCTGCCACCTCCTTGTCCACTCAGCTTGCTTCCCAGCACATTTGAAAATGCCAGCAGCAGAGTCAAGGAGAAAGTGAGTGAGCAGAAGAGGAAGTATCTGGAGGGAAGGAGAGGAGAGCAGGGTGGCCTAGAGAGTCTCCACTCTCCTCCCTCCCAGTCACTTCCACTTTTGCTCACTCGCTCCATAGACTCTGCTGTCAGCATTGTCAAATGGGCCAGGGAGCAAGTGGAAGAGGAGGTCGTGGTGGTGGCAGAAGATTGCTTGGCCTGTGGTTGTTGTTTTTAATGCACACAGTGGTTGTTGTTTTTAATGCACACATTAAAAAATAATTGGGGTCGCAAAAGGAAGCATCACCTCAGGTGCAAATTTGGCTTGTGCCAGACCTGCTAAATGCACAACTGCCTCTGGAATCAGCAACCTCATTCCCTCTAAACCTGCCAAACAGAAGTTACAGCATCATGACATTCTTCATTTCTCTGCCCCTATTTCATATCATTGGCTGCTGATGGTGAGCAGTATTGTAGGAACGGGGGGGGGGGGGGGAGAGAGGCGCAGCAAGCAGGTGGATCAGGCCCCAGGCGGCCGTTTCGGCGGCACAAATCAGGCTGTTTCAGAGGCACAAGCAGGTGGCGGCAACGAGTTTGGCCCTCCCACCCACCCTGCGCCTGTGTTGTGGAAAACCTGCAGCGGAGGTGACGTCACTTCCAGCACGGGGGGGGGGGGTCATAGCTCCGCTACTGGTGGTGGTGGTGGGTATGGACACACAGACACAACACAAAGTGAGCTCTACTACATGTACTGTAGAGGGAAAACTATAACTGTGGACCCAATCCTGTCCAACTTTCCAGCGCTGATGCAGCAGCGGTGCCAACGGCGTGCACTGCATCCTGTTTCCGGGGGGAGGGGCAGTCACAGAGGCCTCCTCAAGGTAAGGGAACGTTTGCTCCCTTATCTCGGGGCTGCATTGCGGCTGCATCAGTGCTGGAAAGTTGGATAGGGTTGGGCTCTGTATCTGTTTTCAGAAGCAATTGAAAGGTTTGGGAAATGCCTAATTTGGTATTTGGAAGGAAGGGATAGGACTGAGGAATATATGGAGATCCTATATGGCCTAGGGCCAGGGTACCCGAAGGACTACCTTCCTCATATGAAATGGCCTAAGGAAGGTCAGCAGCTACAGAGGCCTTCCTTTGAGTGCGGCCATTATCAGAGACTTGATGGCAACCGAGGGAGCTTCTGTGGTGGTGGCCTCATATTATATATGGGGAACTCTCACCCTTCTGAGATTCTCTGCAGGTGCTTTGATGGCATTTGAAAACTTTCCTTTCTGCTTTTGTGTTTTCTGTTCTTTTGGGGATGGGTTTTTTGTTCTGTCTCTGGCTGGACTGCATTTTTCTTATTTGTGTGTGTGAGAAAGAGAATCTTGCTTTGATGTATTCTAACTTGTTGTTTTTAATTGTCATTATAAGCTACATTGAACAGCTCCACATTGATCAGGAATGGGGAAAGGCAAAGTATATATATATATATATATATATATATATATATATATATATATATATATATATATATATATATATATATATATATATATATATATATATTTTGAATAAATAAACCTGGTGCCAAGCCTACTCATGACTGCTTTTGTCTTCTGAAAGATTCAGAGACATAATTAACGTCCCAAGTCATTTTTGCAATTTGACATTAAAAGTGTGGCATACCATCCATGTTTTGTCCAAAGCAAGTTCCTCTGTGTTCACTGGGACTTATTTTCAAATAGGTGTGTACAGAATTGTAGCCTGGTTAGGCACACAACAGTAATGTCTATAGATTAATATAAAAATACCTTTTTAGATTTGATTTTAATATACACCACTCACTCAATTCAGCAATAAACTTTGCTAGCACACATTCATCTCAAATTCTTGGAAATGCTCAGTCATTTCTTAAGTCCATTTTAATTATTAGGGATTTTTATGGTCACTTCCCCATCACCACCACCACCCTAATAAAACGTACTGGGTATAGAGAAAAAAATGAAGAGAAACTATCTAATGTGACAGGAACAAGATGCGATGGTACGAGTTTAATGAAACATTTTCCTGAAGGTAACAGAAAAATGCTCTGAGTGGAAAGATTGTGGATTTATTATCCCAAAGGAACTGAGAAAGCTCCTACTAATGAGTTTTCAGTTTCTGACTTCCATTATTATTAACATTTGATTGAAGAAGAAAAAAATCCTGCACTCTCTTGAATAAGAAAATAATAGTCCACATCGAATATATTCTAAACCTGTATTTTGTTATTTCTGTTCAACAAGCACCGAGCCAAAAAGTAAGAAGAAAAGGCTTCCAAAAATAAATGAATGAATTAGCCACTCTTTAAAAAAGCTCTACCTATGTAAATCAGCAAAGTTCAAATTATTCCAAATCAAAGTCTTCTGGGTTCTTTCAAGCCCTGAAGCAAAGTTCTCAAATAACTCACACTTTATCAGGAATGTATTGCAGGTTGAGTATCCCTTATACGGACTGTTTGGGACGGGAAGTTGTCTGGATTTTGGATTTGTCTGGATTTTGGAATATTTGCATAAATATAATGAGATCTTGGGGATCGGTCCCAAGTCTAAACATAAAATTCATTTACGTCTCCTATACACATAGCCTGAAGGTAATTTTATACAATATTTTTAATAATGTTGTGCCCCAGCAAGCCTTGCGCTATGCCAGCCAGGTGCTGGAAAAAGTTTTTCTTTTTAAGTCATAGCCTCCAAAATGTCTGGATTTCAGAATAGTCTGGATTTCGGATGTCTGGATAAGGGATAATCAACCTGTACTAGTAGTAGTATTTCACTTTATTTAGTGCCAACAGCATGCTAAGTAACATACAGAACATACGGAAGCTGCATCATGCATGTAAGATGCAATGGCTAATACAGTGCCAACCACTAAAAGTGATTCAGAGATCAATGACAGAAGCTCCCCCACACACACACAAAAAAAGGGTTCTAAAAATATTTTTCCTGGCACTGCAAAAGGTGAACATCTAGGACCAAGCTACCCACAATGCCATGGTAAATGCAGCAGTGTGTACTTACAGGCTTAACCTACTCATGAGTAGCCACGGGGAGGCACGATTTGGATCAGGACCATAGGGGGGGAGGTACGATCAATTTGCCTCCACCCTGATTTCCTGCTGAAACCTCTCTCTCCAGAGGCTATTTAATCCTAGAAATGCCATTTGCTATAATGGCATTTTAGGGTTAAAAAGCTTTCTAGAGATGAGGATTAATTTACTTCCCTGCTACAGTCCTGAACCTAGCCCCAGGCAGCTGCCTGCAACTATTGTTGTTGTCATTCAGTCGTTAAGTCGTGTCCGACCCTTCGTGATCCCATGAACCATATCCTGCCAGGCCTTCCTGTCCTCCACTATCTTCCTGAGTTCGCTCATTTTCATGTTCGTTGCATCGGTGATGCTGTCAATGTTCAATCTTATCATCTCATTTTTGACCATATCCAGCTTGCCTTGATTCATAGACCTCACATTCCATGTTCCTAAGCAGTATTGCTCCTTGCAGCATTGGATTTTCCTTTCAACCTCAGACACATCCACAGCTGGACGTCCTATTGGCTTTGGCCCAACCGCTTCATCCTTTCTGGGTCTACTTGGAATAGTCCTCCGCTCTTCCTCAGTAGCATATTGGACACATTCCGACCTGAGGGTCTCATCTTCTGGCATCATATCTTTTTGCCTTTTGGTACTGTTCATGGGATTTTCTTGGCAAGGTTACTGCCTGCAACTATACACTGACACATTTAGCACCCGATCCTCAAGGCTGATTCACAGTAGCCTTTTCCAGCACGCATGCCCTGCTCTAGCGTCTGTACGTGCGTCTAGCAGTTCTCTGAACGTTTGCCCGCCTTCTTGAAGAAAGCGCAGCTGTGATTTGGTGAAGAGAAATGCGCTTCTCTGATTGGTGGGCTGCCTAGCACTGCGAGCATAAACGCTAGCTTAAACGCGAGCGCATCAAAAAGATAAACCGAAACCATCTCTCCTGGCTGCGTCATAAGCTCATGCTGCGTCATGAAAAACGCACGAAAAGACCAAACGTTAAGCCAAAACGCGCACGGAAAAGGCTAGTGTGAATCAGCCTTTAGTGCCTGTACTGCATGTGTATGTCTTCCTTTACAAAAACAAAACAAAACAAAAGAGGCTTTTCTTTTGTAGCAAAGCATTTCTGGGTTCTTCTTTATTTTCACAGCTGAATATCAGAAGCCACTTTATCAGACCCCCTTATGCCTGAAACTGCATCTAAAACACACACACGATGCCATCTCTGTCATATTTTTCAAATCCATTCTCCAAATGCTCATGTTCCATGATGCCCATGGCACAACTACCTAGTCACCAACTCAACTGTCATGATGAAGCCTAAGGTCATATAACTGAGACACATTCTTTTCCTCCTTTTCCCTCTCCTTGGCTCTGTTGTCTTCCCCATGTCCAATTTTAGATTGTAAACTCTCTGGGGCAGGGACTTAATGGCACTATATGAAGCAAAGAAAGTGTCAGGCTGTCAAGAACTACCAACTTCTGCCAGAAAAGAAGCAGGGGGGAGGGGTGGACAAAACATTTCAAGGAAAAAAGAACCATCACCTGTTGACAACAAGTGGTAACCTGACTCTAAAATTACCTCAGGATTTCTCTGAGCCCCCCTCAAAATCACCCTTGGTTTCAGCCTTGACATTTTTTTCTTACCACCTCAAATTCAAGGTCAAAAATTCTTCAATAAGAACATTCAGTTTAGCACTTAAAGCAGCTATTGATGTGAGACAAACCAGTAAAATTAGGGGGAAAGATATAGTGTTATATAACTTTTCATTTAGAGGATTAATTGGGATAGGCTGATAAAGATTAAATGGATGTGTGAGAACTACTGTGGTTCTTTTATTAATTGAGACTTTCCCCCCTGAGAAGCAAACTAAACTTAAAACCTTCTGTCTAATTTCAAATGTTAGTTTGCCAAGGAAATTATTAAAACATTTGGGGATTAATCAAATAACCTCAGGGACCCAAGAAGAAAACTAGAAAATCTGTTGCTCGTTTAGTTTAATCATTACTTAGAAGGAGAGATTGGGAAAGACATTTTAGAACCTTCAATGTATTCTTTAATTTCTGGAAAGAAGTCTTGGGGAATCATGATTTGGAGACAGTTTTCCAGAGAACTGAAGACAACCAGAAAGAGAGATTTCAGCATTGTATAATGTACACTTGACTCATTCCACTTTCAGTTATGAATCAGCAGGTTTTGGTATCATTTGGTTAAACAGTTCTTTCAGGTTTTTTAAGAGGCAAGAGTGGGCCAGAATAAACATGTAGGGCCCTGGCTGGAGACAATGGTTCTCTCAAACCAGTTTCAACTCTTTTAAAATGTATTGTCTGTATTCAGCCATAGGTTAAAAGAAAACAATAATCTACCGTATGTATATGGTTTATGTTGGAAGGCAAAATGAGCTTGTGAAAAAGATATGCTTGAATGAGAAAGAGAGGTGTCGTGACAAAAAGGAAGCACAAAGTAAAGGTGGCAGGGGTGATGAGGTCACATCGAATTTGTTTCTGACTCTGAGTATGGTAGAGTTAAGCCTCCTATACCTGTGGAGGTATCCAAAGAGCTTCTTGATCCAGTGGGCAGGATGGAGAGTCAGTAGATCAAAGTTGCCTGCCAGGTGTGCAACAATAACCAAGGATTAGCAGGGGAAAGGTGTCCTGGATGGGTTGTTTCCTCTACTGTTGTTCGCCAAAAAGGAGTGATCCACCTGACAAAAGAGCACTCTGGCAATGTGTCCCCTCCCCTTGCAAGAGCTATAGCACCAGCAGCTGAGTGTGGAAGAGAGGGCTTCCATCCCCTCTCAGTTTGTCTAGGTGAATTATAGGCTGTTTCCTTCCAGTAGGATCACCAGGAAAGTGGTGTGAGAAAGGCTAGTGGTTTTTGTAGGAGAGCAGAGAAGTGCCGGGGGGGGGGGGGGGAGACTTTATACCAGTGCTGGCATCAAGTTTCTAGGGGATCTGGGGCAAAGCCCTGTACTGTACTGACAGGTTGACAAATGAAAACCAATGGCTGTGCTTTTCAATGCTCAGGGTAACAAGGTTCAAATAAAAAAAGCTCTTCATGGAAATACATATTGTGGAAGGAGGTCATCAAACCTTGAACAGATGGACCTCCAAGGAAGATTATAAATATTGCTTTTGCCTGCTAAGTTATACATTTTGCTCAAGCTAACATGGTCTAATATTGCTTTACTCTGTGTGATGGTGGAAAGAACAAAGATGAAGTAGTTCTAGCTTTAGTAAGGTTTTTGTTTTTTAACCCTTATAGTCCATGATTCTGGGACTAAACACTGCCAGCACACACACACACACACACACACACACACACACACACACACACACACACACACACACACACACACACACACACACACACACACTTGGGATGTACCTCATACAGAGGACAGACCTCTGAAAGTCACACCTACTCACAACAGGGCTGAACTGGAGTGTTGTAAGTTAAAGGTTTATTGCAAGAGGTGTGTTGGTGAAACTCCGAAAATCGACTTTGTAGTAATTACTGTTCGGGATTTTGGAAATCTGAACTGATGCTGCTTTGAGACTAGCAATGGAAATTAGACAAGCATATGGCTGTTTTTTATGTCCAAACAATACCTTCATTACAGTCATCTGTAAGCTAATCGGTCAACTCCAAAAGATTCCAGGACTGTAATGCTATGCTCACTTACTAGGGACTAACAGCCCAATTCTATTCATCCCCCCCCTCGCCACCAATGCAGCGACAAGCGCTGCATCCTATGGCGATGGGGGGAGGCAGTTGTGAAGGTTTCCTTCGAGTAAGGAAATAATCATTCCCTTACCCAAGGGTAAGCCTCCGCGGCACTGGGGGGTGTTCATAGACTCCTCTTCATCCCCCCACCCCCCAACATCCCTCCTACATTAAGAAGAGCCCTGCTGGATCAGGCCAAAGGTCCATCTAGATCTAGTCCAGCTTTCTGTATCTCACAGTGGCCCCACCAGATGCCTCAGGGAGCACACAAGACAACAAGATACCTGTATCCTGTCACCACTCCCTTGCACCTGGCATTAAGAGATAAGGTTAATACGGTGCTCCCATGTCATGCCCCAATCTCCTTGTTTTGGCGTCTCCACCAGCAGAGTTGCACTGGCATCCGAGTGACGTCTAAGCTACATCAGCACAGCATTTTTCCAATGTTGCACCAGTGTTAATGGTGCATCCATCGGGGGTGGACTTCTATGCCAGCAGGGCTGTCGCTGCACCAGTGTACATGGAGATACCCCAGCATATCTCGAGGGCAGGACTGGGCCTTTACTGAGCAAATATGCATAGGATTGTACTGTCATTTGTGGAAATTAATTATGTCGCCTTGGAAATCAATGTAGGATGCAAAAATGTACACAGGAACCAGTCTCAAAAGATGAGCAATAATATAATAAAGATCTATACAACCTTCTCTGACTGCCCACAGGCAGACTGCAAATTTGATTTGGCATGCTTTGCTTCCCATTGATCATTTCTAGACAAATCCTTAGAGTTACTCTTAGAAGACTAATATATTCAGGCTTAGAATATAGCTGCAATGCTCCCTGCTTCCCTGAGAGGAGTTCCAGGGTCAGCACTATCTGGTTTTGGTTTCCATTGGAGGTGAGAGCACTAGAGACTTAAAGCATCTTTGTAATATTTGGTTTATTCACAGGAAAGGAAACAGCAGGCACCCCTCCAGGGCTACAGATCCTCTACTACCTCACCATCAGATCTCCAGACAGAGGGATCCTGTAATCCTAGGTGCCTTCAGCCAATTCACAGCTCTCGCTCTCTCTCTGGGACTCAAAGTACACATTACAAAGTACTGTCCACATTACATTACATTTTTGCTTTCAGTAAATACTAATAGTGTGTTGGGAGGAAGAAATGGGGTGAACCCAGAGCAGAGGATTGGGAGGGGAGGGTCTTTAGAACTTTGCCCTCACTATGGTCCCAATCCCAATTGCACACCCTGTCATATTAAATTGGAGGGGAAAAACTTTCAATTGAAAGCCAATGTAACATTTTCCCCCAATTAAAACAGCACATGGGGTGGAGGAGGCATGGTCAGAATTGTAACCGTGATGGGGGTGAAGTTGGAAAGTTCCCCCTGCTACAGTCCCACCCTCCACCTCAGCATGATATTTACCAAACACAAAAAGAAAACACAGGCTCACATTCAAACAACATCTCGTTTGACCCCAAGTTATTTCCAAATAACTTAGGGTTCCTTCTCTTCTTCCCCCCCTTATATCTGACCTAGTCCCCCAGTATTTTACCTTTCCAAGGTTTCTGACAGGCATTCAATTTCAATACAGAAATATTTCCATCTCTATTACCTTCCCATTAATTCCCATCAGCTGACCATTTGGGACTATATTAACCATCAATCTGCCAAACAATGGGATGCCCAAACATCACTTCTAATCTGAAACACCAGATTGGACTCTGTGGGGATGTCCTAAACTGCAAAAAAGGATCCTAAACATCATTGCAAGGAACTGGGAAGTCAAGGATTAGTGCTTTCCACTGCCATGGTGACAGGTGAAGCCAATGTTAGTCATAGCTGATGGATCATTTTAATTCACTACCTCCTCCGACTCCAGCTGTATACATAGCTTCAGGATAGAACTTTTATACACTGAGCCAGGCCACCACTGAACGAACAGTAATACAGAGATATTTCTGTGGGGATGTGGTGCCACATTACCAACTTGTTCTCTAAAAGGACAAAAAGCAAGCAAACTGAACACAAGTTTCATTAGAAGGATTTATCATCCAACAGAAACAAGATCTAGAGAGGAAGAAAGTTTGGGGATTTATTCTACTGCGTGCTCCAGGCTTTTAACCATAGACTGTCCAAGTCTCTTTTGCTATAGAACAGCAGGGGTTTAGGGGAAGAAATGTCTGAAGGTCGCCTCACCCAAACCCATGCACTAAGGCCCAAATCCCCTAAGACAGTAGCCAGTGTAATATATGTAGATTGCAACAGTGTGAAATGAGCAAAGATCAAGGGTGGGCAAAACGCATCATGCCAGAGGAATCGGAAAAGCACAGAATTGATTTACAACTACCAGTGTCAAAAAGCACTGTTGCCATAGAGATGCTGCCTTCTTTCAAAAGATCCTTTTCTGGATATTCAGGGGCATATACAGTAGGCCCTCTGTATACATGTCCCTATTCCAACACAGTCCATTACACAAATAATACTATACGAACACGAACCTTCAAGCTTTACAACATTGGATATTTTGAAGCATGGATATGCCTTTTCCCCTTCCCAAGTGCTCAGAGATTCAGGCAGGATGCTGAGAACTATCTGTAAGAGTTTTCAAAAATAAGTAGGGCGGAAGAGTTTTTAAAACACAGGCTGCAATTGCAGGACAGGAGTAGCATTTGAAAGGGATGGCTGTGGCGCAGAACAGCC
The DNA here is from genome assembly GCA_026170595.1 of Plestiodon gilberti rubricaudatus. Classification (NCBI taxonomy): domain Eukaryota; kingdom Metazoa; phylum Chordata; class Lepidosauria; order Squamata; family Scincidae; genus Plestiodon; species Plestiodon gilberti. Next base: position 118,887,513 of record JANXHW010000001.1, on the reverse strand, counting down.
CTGGGAAGCCGAGCTCAATGCAGTTCTGCATTCCTGGAAAGGCGGCAATGATGTACGATGTCATCGTTTTCCATCTGGAAATGCCACAAGGCTCTGGCATGCCAGCCGAAGGGGTCCACGCACTGGCGCAGACTCTTTAGAGCAGGGGTTCTCAACCTGTGGTATGTATACCCCCAGGGGTACGCGGACTGCAGGTTGGGGTATGCGAGCCGCTGCCCGTTAGCTGCTGCAATCAGCAGCTAATGACAGGCAGCGTAACAGTTTTTCCCAGGTCGCGGCGTGAGCGGGAGGACCCACCCGCCCATGCCACAACCCGGGAAAAATGGCTACAGGCCTCCAGATATCCCCCATAGCTCCCCCTTACCTGTTCTCCCGGCCGCCACCATCTTGGATCTCGCAAAAACTTGCGAGATCTAAGATGGCAGCGCCCAAATCTTTTTTTCCCCTCATATATTTAATTTTATTAAACTACCAAACAAAACAATAAAACAAAACAATACAGCATACTACAAAAGATTACAGCAAGCGCGAAGCAGTAAATCCTACTTATATACTATTATATATTTTCTACTTATAATATCTAACTAAGCCTATCTCTCTAATATACTATTCATTAAATCCACACTTCATCACTTCTTCTCTCTCACTCTCTCTCTCTTAAAGAATCTATAAGTGGTATCCAAATATTCACAAAAAGATTAACTAACTTTTCCTTTATCATCTAAAAAATCTTGATTCCCACTTCAAATATTTTAATATATAAAGCCACCCCATTTTTCTCCAAATGTACTAAAATAAAAACCTTCCAAATTTTTCTGTTTAAACAAAAATAAATTCTATATCCCTTTTATATAAGAGTCTTGAAAATAAATCACATCTTATTTAAGTCTTTTCAAACAAATAAAACATTATTTTTCTTTTATTCACCAAAGGGTTAACTAACTTTTCCTTTATCATCTAAAAGTCTTAACTTCCACTTCAAATATTTTAAATTTATTAAGTCCCCCCATTTTTTGTCTTCAAATTTGTTAATTTTCCATCAAAAATTTTCCATCACTCTTTATATAAGTTTCTTAAAAACAATTCATATCTTATTTGTTTTTCTAATCATAAAACATTTTCTTTTTATACAACATTAACTCCAGTAATATTCCCCACAAAAAAAATTATAATCCCTTTTTAATTTTGACAGTTTGCCATTACCCCTTCTATCCCTCCCCTTCCTCCTCCTTCTTCTTCTTCTTCTTTCTCTTCTTCATCCTTAAATCTTTCCCAAAAGTCCCTTGTTTTTTTAATTGTATCCACTTTACAATTTTTTCCACAGGATCATCCACGTCTTCTAAATTCCTCCCCCGAAAGACAATCCTCTTTTTCTTCAGAAACTCCACGAAAAATATATAACTCTTCTTTTTCTGTATAATTCTTAACGAAATGTCTTTTAGTAAGGTACTCTGCTTCTCTGTCTCAAGTCTTGGTTTAACTCTTGGTACTTTCTCTGCTACAATCTCTTCCACTAAATCTTTCTCTTTATCATTATCTTTCTCTTTATCTTCCTGTATTTCCAACGTAGCCTTCATTCCTTGGAATTCGTCCTTTTCCTTCACCACTTGTTTCAGTTCTGCGTTCATATTCTGAAATTTTTCCTGCAAAATTGCCATTTTTGCATCAAATCTCTGTTCCCATTTTTTAAAACAATACTCCAATTGTGTAGTCATGTTGCAGATTTTTCACCAGGTGCCGATCTCTCTTCTCTTAAAAAAAAAGAGGTAAAATAAACTGCGGTCGCCGACGTGAAACAGAAAGATTAATTGCCATAATCCATGAACTCTGACACGGAAGAGCTCATATTCTTTTAGAAAGAATGTCAAGAATGACAACAATATGTAGGAAAAAAAAAAAGACACACAAATCCCAAACAATTTTCTCTCGCCGGAACGGTCTATTTAAGAAAACTTCTTCATATCTTTCCTTCTCCTTCTCTTACTGTTTTAATCTTACATAAGTACAGGAAAAAAATAGCTAAAGCTCTCCACTTTAGAAACTTTCACTTTCGAACGTACACTTCGTCTTTTCGCAACGTATTAATTATTTTTAACATTAACTCTTATCTCGGCTAATTTCTTCAGTTCATAAATCATTTCTACGCCTCTTGCCTAAGTAAAGCAAAGCATGTGGGAGGTGGCTTGGCTTACGCTTCATCTGAAGTTTGAGCTCGTTATTTTTCTTCGTCACCCACCGACCTGAAACTTCAAAGCCTTTGCCTTGAAGTGTCAGAATGGGGGCGATTTAAAGAAATGTGGTTTATCTCTTCGTACACCCTTTCAATCCAGGGGTAAAGTAGTTAAATCCATCAGATGTACTCCGTCGATACGGAGCGATCGGCGGAGTTGTCAGCCTGCCATGTCCTCCCAGCCGGAAGGGGCAGCGCCCAAATCTTGTGAGGGCTTCATGTGCCCTCACGAGATTTGGGCACCGCCATCTTGGATCTTGCAAAATTTTGCGAGATCCAAAATTTTGCGAGATCCAAGATGGCGGCGGCCAGGAGAACAGGTAAAGGGGAGCTTTGGGTGACATCAGGAGGCCTGTAGCTGTTTTTACCGAGTTGTGGCATGGGCAGGAGGACCCGCCCACCAGCATCGCAACCTGGGAAAAATACATTGGGTTCTTGGGGGGCCCGACGTCTGGGGGCACACAGGGCAACCAGAGGCCCATGTAGGGGTACGCGGGCCTCCAAAGGTTGAGAACCACTGCTTTAGAGGGATTATTTGTTATGGCGTGTCTTGTGCACCCACAAAAAACTATGCATAACAGTGCCTCAATACAGCTGCTTTGTCAGGCACAATGGTCTGCCCAGCTCAGCATCCTGTCTACCTGCAATGGCCAAGTAAAAGCCAAATGAGGATTTTTTAGAACTGCACAAGGCAGCGAATGATCTAAAATAATTACAATAAACAAAACATGAATTAAAACTGAACCCCAGCATAACTCATCAGGCAGCGAATAAAAAATCCATAAAAAAAAATAACACGACAGCAGGTAAAATAAAATATGTTCAACTTTAAAGCATAAAGGAAAACAGACCAATAGCAGCAATAAAATAGCCGCAAAACAAAACAGTAAGCTGAAGGAAACATGGCAAAACACCATGAACCCCCCACCCTCCTACCCACCCCCAAAAGCCAACTGAAACAAACAAACAAAAAGTCTTCAGGCCTTGCCAGAAAATCTCCAGTGAAGGGGCTGTTTTTAAATTCTCTGGAACAGAATTCCAGAGATACAGTGCCGCCACCACCGATATTGGCCTGCTCCTTGCTGCATCCATTTTATTATTTAAAAAAAATATACCCCGCCTTATCCCATGCCAAAGCAAATGCCCAAGGCAGCTAACAACATCAAAGATAAAAAATATACATAATTTAAAACAATACATAAAACAAATTAAAAACAATAAAATCCACTGGGGGGGGGGGGTTGACAATATAGAACAGAGAAGCAGCAGAACAAAACATCTTGAGACCCAGAAGTCAGTTATCAACCCATCACCCAAACGCTAGATGAAACAGAAATGTTTTGAGCCCTCGCCGAAAAGCCATGAGGCAGGGGGTAGTTCTCAAGTCCCCTGGCAAGAGTTCCACAGTTGTGGCGCCACAACAGAGAAGGCTCACCCACGTGCTGCCATCCCTCCAACTTGAGATAGAGGTGGCACAGGAGAGCTCCCTCAGATGACCTAAGAGGGCGGGCCAGAATGTATGGGAGAAGGCGGTCCCTCAGATATCCTGGACCCAAACCATGAAGGGCTTTAAAAGTAATTACCAATATCATTACCAGCGCCTTGAATTGGGATATAAAGGCATATATAAAGGCATTTGTGACACTTGCACTTTATATTCTAACTTTCCTAGCAATTCCTCCTATTTGCATTACCTGAGCAGGTGTTTGCTCTGAACAAAACCATCTCAGGGCTGCCCTGCCTACTGGATCTCTCAGAGCTTTAGCAATCATACTGCTGGTAAAAGAGACATTTCCCAACTCTCCTTTCATTCTTCAGTGACTGGACTGAGGAGTCAGTTCCATTTTCTCATTTTCCCATCCAAAATATAGCCAAGTCAGATGTGACGGCTGTCCCTTGATACTAGTTAAATTATAATTAGAGAATGATAAGATCCTGACCCAGCCATGGCAAAAATGTTAATGCATCCAATCTGCCCTGATGGCAAACTAATACAGGTTTATATATTGCTGATTTCAAATGCTCTATGAAATCAAATCAGATCTCTTTTCTGGCTAGAAGTTCTCAACCCAATTATATTGTGGCTTTTGTGAATTATTTCATGCGGCTTTGACAGAACTATACAAGCAGGCAAATTCTATAGGCTCAAATCTTACACAATTTTTAGAAGGCAAATGTGATATGACTATTTGGTACATGAGCAGCTGGCAGAGTAAACAAAGAGCAAAAAGAACACAAGCGCTGGCATCTGTTCACACACAGCAATTGTTGCATCAGACAGATGCAATATTTTCAACGTGAGAATATTTCCATTAACAAAGAAGAAAATATGACCTCACCCAGGAATCAACTGGGGCTTCACTTCAGAACCTGCTTTCCATTTCAGACTGTTCACCACCACAAACACACTTTCTCCCTCACCTCCCCGCCCCCCCAAAAACTGGGGTCATGTGTAAGAATTTTAAGAGCAGTGAGTCAGAGTTCCAGGCAAAGCTTGTGGTCTGGTACATCTCGGAAATTAAACAATGGAAGAAAGACACATGAAAGGACTGTTAACTAACTGCTATTTGAAAATGTATTTTTTAAAACTATTCTTTACACTTTTTTCTTCTAGACACAAAATCTATTGTACACATATAGTATATACATACACAAGCTGGAAAGAACTTGCAAATTATGAATTGCAATGTTATTCAATTCCAGGGTTTTGTGCCTAAACTATAAATTAAAGAACTGTGTGCACAAAACAGTCACATAGGAATAGTTTTCCTAGAGCTTATGGATTTTAATGGGAGAGTTACACAATAATCCTAGTCGTGTTTACTTGGAAGTAAATCCCATTTTGTTCAAAGGGGCTTATACCCTAGTAAGTGAGTTTAGGACTGCAGCCTTATGACGCAATCCTGCGCTAGTTTGCAAGGCCGGCCTAAATGGCCGGCAGTTGCATCCTGTGTGGATTCCGGCCCACGCCAGCGCGGCACGGGCTCACCTCGGGGGAAGGGGACATTCAGTATAAGTCCCGGTGGCCACAATTGGACTCCTCAGATGCACGCCAGCTCTTTAGCTGGCGCACAACCGAGAAGGCCGTGTATGACCTACCCAGGCTGGGAAGGGGTTCGGGATATCAGAGCAACTCAGCGCCAATATCCCCACCCCCTTCCAGCCCAGCCAATCCCCACCTCACTGCCCCTGCCTGCCCTCCCCTGCGCCAACCGGTGTAGGATCTACCTGTGGCAGCCGGCACAGGTCCGGGACGTCAATGGATTGAGCGGCACTGGGGCCACTTACTCCTGAGGAGTTGCAAACATGCTTTACGGCACATTTGCAACTCTTTAGGCCAGCGGAGCACTCACTCCGCCAGCCTAAAGGTGGGCAGATTGGGCTGCCCATCATGCACTTAACTTTGAAAGGGGAGGGGAGGAACACTGAGAAGTGCTTTATTCTGCTTTCTGCTGCCCTCAACTGTTCAAGGCAGACCTATGATGGTAAGCATGGGGGAAGACCATTGGCCAGTGGGACTAAAAAGGTAAAAGGTGACCCCTGACAATTACCAGTAAGTCCAGTCGTGTCCAACTCTAGGGTGTGGTGCTCATCCCCATTTCAAAGCCGAAGAGCCAGCGTTGTCCGAAGACGCCTCTGTGGTCATGTGGCCGGCATGACTCTCTTTGCCACACCGCGTAGCATGCAGCTGGAACACGGAGTGCTGTTTACCTTCCCGCAAGCGGTACCTATTCATCTACTCGCATTAACATGCTTTGGAGCTGGCCAAGCAACGAGAGCTCACTCCGTCGCAGATTCGAACTGCCGACCTTGCGATCGACAGCTCATGGCTCAGCGGTTTAACCCACTGCGCCACCCGCTGGCCTACACGTTAAAGTCAGGTGTTTGGAGGGAAGAGGAGCAGCCTGAACTGAAAGAAAGTATGGATGGAAAATATGCCCCTGCCTATATCATTTGAATTTGCATGGGAAAAGACGCAAATCATATTAAGCACTACTGTAGGTTATCAGGGACAGCTGTCTTCCTTGCTTGGGGTTCTCTTCTTTTGAAGTGATAAATTCACAAAATAAAAATGTAATGAACAAGAGAAAAATATGTAATATGACATTCTACGTTAATGATGTAATACATGTGATTGATACCAAAACTGAGTACATTTTCCATCTTGGTAGCTGTCAAGACTATACTCAAGGCATAAGTCGAACTCTTCAACATCATGAGGAAAACCGTGGAAAGCCAAAGTACAGAGGTGCTTTTCATACCAGAAATGCAAAGCAGTAACACTGTTCCAGATCTTCCGTTTTTAGAGCTCCGTAACATGACAGTGAGATTCATTCATTCAAACTTGCACCAAGGCATGGGTTGAATATTGCATGAAGGAGTGTCCTTCCCTCTGGCAGCTCTTTTCAAGGTCAAAAAGTCTTGCTCTTGTTTTGGAATCAACCATGTTTTCCATGAAAACCTTGAAATACAAAGTGCAGAGGGGTGCCACGCAGAGGGGCCATGGACACCGAGAAGTGCTTTATTCTGCTCTCTCGCTCTCTCTCTCTGCTTCTGTTCAAAGAAGTCTATGATGGCAAGCATGGGGTAGTAGGCCACTGGCCCGAGGGAAGCTTAAAAATTGGGCATGGAGAAGAACAGCCTGAAATGAAAGTATGGATGGAGAATATGCCCCTGCCTACATCCTTTTATATACCTTGGGTTGGGTTGCATTTACAAGAGAAGAAACCCGTACATGGGAGGGACTATGGCTCAGTGGAAGAGCATCTGCTTTATATGCAGAGGGACTTGGGTTTACCCATCTCTGACAACTCCAGAGAAAAAGGCCTCTCTGAAAACTTGGAGAACTGCCAGCAGTCAATCTTGATTGTCTGGACTTAGATGAGTGAATGGTCCGATTCAGTATAAAGCTGCTTCCTCCAAAGTTTAAAACATCTAGCTTCCAACATCGCCTAAGACCACCCATGGGAATCAAACAAAGGTACCAACCATGTTAAAACTAGCATCCTTCTGCCATAGAACTGAAGGTTAGAGACAAACAACAGAGAGCTGAAAGTGGTTTACGAAGGGCAATGATTCTCTACGCACTTATTTTTTTGCCCCCGTTGTCACCTCTGGTTAATAGCGCAGGTTTTGCAAGTTTTTGAAACAATACAACCCCCAAACCAGTTTTCACAAAAGGCAAAAGAAAGATGACTAATATACACACCTCAGTAATCTCTCTTCCATTCGAAAGCTTTCATGGCCAGCAGATATAGTTAGAGATATAGTTAGAGATATAGTTCTTGAGATCAGCAAAAAACCACCTCACTTACTGATGAATAGGCAGCAAGAATTGAATCTTGCCAATCGCATTTGGCTCCCTGTAATACGTAAACATCCTATGAAGGGACAGGCTCGCAATAATATAACAACAGAAAATGCGGGTTGATACTATGTGACTGATAGTCACCGTGTCTCTAAGTGAACAACAGCCCCAGGTCTAAAGGACAAAATTGCAAGCTTTCACTTGCAGAGTTTTTGCAGGATCGATCTCTTTGATTGACAGAGGAGTTCCGGAATGGTTTCAGTTCAACTGACAGCATGTTTCCCTAACCTCTGAAGTTCAAAACAACGAAGCAAGACGCCGAGAACTATAACATCTCTCATTCCTTTTTGGGATTGCCCCAGAAGATGTGTCCAGATTAGGACACGAAACGTTGGGCTCACTTGTCCAGCCGTGGTTTCTTAATAATTTCTGTTTGTCCGGGAATACATCATTAAACCCGGATAAAATAGTCATTGTTTTTAAACCTCAGTCGGATTGCTGTGTTTTTACTTAGATATGGCTGCGTTACCCGTACTACCTGTTTCTCTATCTAATCTCTCTTCCAAACTACCTTCATTTTCTAAAGAAGAAAAGCCCTCACTCTAAGAAAATCATGAAGCAAGTTAGTTCAGAGATTGTGTGTTACAAATTAGAAAAGAAACTTCGCACATAAGAGATCTCCAAAAAGTGTTCAAGACTGCTCATACCCAGCTTATTTTACTGTTAGATAAATCATCAAGGTCATTTGTAAACTAATTGAAGCCCCACACAGCTTCCCTCTTGGCACTCTGGAGCTCCACAGCTGCCCCTGTGCAGCCACCGTAGGGCTCCACACACTCCAGGAGAAACTTAGAGAGAACATTGTTTGTAATATAGGTTGATGGCATTGTTGAAGGGGTTGAAGCAGACAGGGTAGTGCAATGTTCCACATGCAATGGGACTGTCCCAAAGTTCAAAGGGCAGGAGGTCTGGCACAGTTGGTAGAGATGCAGCCTCATATGCCTGAAGATCAAGGAGGACGGCAATTCAAGACTCTCAGAAGAATCCCAGAAACAATCATCTTTCCTTCTATACATTTACTAATTGGCATGCTTGTTAGCCTGTAAAAGTGTTATAGTAATTTAAAAAAGGGGTTAAAAGGTGCATTATTTTATATCGCTCCAAAACTTCTTTGTCTAGGCGTTCTCATAGGAAGAAAATCAGCACTTCACCATCCAATTTTTGATACACTTTCAAGAGGAGCTTTCGATGGTACATTCAAATGGCCGTTGCCGCTTTCTTTTAAACCTTTTTGCAAGCCACCTTGATTGTAGCATTACACAGAAAACTAGGGTGACTGTTTGAAGGGAAATAAGTAGGGCTTTTAGAGTTTGTTTTTAGAGAATTTCTAAACCAGCTTTCCCTTTACGGAATCCACAAAACAGGTTACAATCAATTTATAAATCAATACATTGTAGTAAATGCTAAATCCAAGATAAAGGATAAAATGGCAATGCAGGATAAACCAAACAGTACACAAAGGGCCTAAAAAGCATCATATCAATTGAAAGCAAATATAAAACTCACTTAAAAGTCCAAGAAAATGGGACAGCTTTAGCTTGGTGAAGAGACGTTTATGAAGGTGCAAAGCAAGCAAAGGGAAGGCCAAAGCTGACCTGTCACAATGGAACCTTTGCCGTCTCTCCAGCAGCCATCACCTACAGGTCCCTAATTTCAGGTTTGGGGGGGGGAACCTAGAGAAGGCCTTCACTTGAAAATCTTAAACTGGTGGCAGGTTTCCATAAGAGAAAGAAGGTGATTGTTTAAGTACCCTGCTCTCAGACCAGGAACCACAGGACCCAAAGTCCATTGACTAACTAACAGATAAGCAGCAGCAGCAGCAGCAGCAGCAGCAGCAGCAGCAGCAGCAGCAGCAGCAGCAGCAGCAGCAACCCCTAAGGGCTGATTCACACTACAGTTTTCCAGGCGCGGATGCCCCTGCCCCAGCGCGCAGAGCTGGCCGGATGTCCTCCTGCTGTCCCGCCTTCTTGTGAAGGTGATTGGAGGTAGTTCTGATTGGCATGCAGCCACTCTCCCCGATCAGTAGGCTGCAGTCGCTCCGCGAACCCTCCCAGCTCCGCAAAGGCAACCCCCTCAAAAGATGAGGGGAAGCCATTTTTTTGCAAGCCACCTTGATTGTAGCATTACACAGAATGCGTTGTGTAATGCTACAATTGATTGCCACCTTGATTGTAGCATTACACAGAATGCTCGCAGCTGCTCCGCAAGCATCCAAAATGCTGTCAAAGAGCTCCGCGCTACGCTACGCAGATCCGTGACGTGCATGGATTCCTCTAGTGTGAATCAGGCTTAAGGGTCGCTCTACCATCCCAAATCTTAACTCCTTAATGCCTTCCTAAAAACAGAAAATGTTTACGAGTCGCCTAAAGGCCTGGAAGAAAACCAGTCACTTGAGTCATTACAATTGCTTGCCCCCTTTTAACCTCACTTTTAACAGCAGAAATTTATTTTATTTATTTACAATATTTATATCCCGACTTTCTCCCCAAGGGACCCAAGACAAAAGCCACAGGTGCCGCTTTTCTCCCCTCATGGAGATCCACTGGTGAAAAAAAGTGACACCTGTTGAGTTTCCATTGGTCATGAAGCTGGCAAAGGCCAAGAGCCCCAGTCAGGGAGGGGAAAAAAAAGCGCTACTGCTACTCTTGACATGCCCTTGCTATTTAGGCTTAAGATTTGGATGGCATATCGAAGAGGACACTGTGTGATCTTGACGTACCCAGCTCTGCTTAGCTATTCCAGACTTTTATCCTAGATTAGGTGATCCAGTGAAAAGGGGGCTAGAACGCCAAGAACCTCCAATGATCATGCAACAAGTGGGAATTGGGTAAATGAGTCATGCGAGGGCGAGAAATGTTGCACTTGCTGATATAGTAGCCTCTGTAGCACACTTCCTAAATGTTCAGGAGGTCTCTCCTCTGCATCTAGTGAGTCGTACTACCCTAGCTCTGTCACCTTCATGCTTAGTAGCCTGCATGTGTGTGTGTGTGAAGCCACAAGCAAGACACAACTGAAAGCACCAGCCACAAGACTACATCAGTGCGCAATGGCTATCTGGTTTAGGGCATGTCCAAACAGAGGCTTTGGGGCGTGATACTGAATCCTCATGCACTGTGCCAAACCCAAAGCGATTCATATTCACCATCTTAACTGCATGCATCCAATAGGGGGAAAGAACGACCAAGCTCTCTCTGCCTATCTGCCAGATGGTTCAACAACTGCCCTGACTGCGGACTCTACCCGGTATTCCTACCACCAAAACATGCTATCTCAAGGTGTTTTGATGCCCTACAGACTACCGACTCCAGGCCCTCCCCCTTGGGGAGTATTTGTGACAAGAGGTATTTCATCCATCTGCTGCCATGTCCTGGTATCATTAGCAATACTGACAGTTTCTCACAGTCTTTGTGATTCCTGATAAACCACAAGATGTTCAAGATAAATTGGCAAGACTAGAATCCCTGAGTCTCTGGAGGCACTCAAAACAAATGTAAATGAAGCTAGCAGAAAAGCCACAGTAAAAAGAAACTCTTTTAGATAATTCGAGTACCAGCAGAAGAGTAGGAAGAACACAAAATGCCTTATTCACATAACCCTCACTGTAAGGGGGTTAAAAAATACTTTATAACAAACTAAAGTAATACAGTAGTCTAAAGGACAGGGTATATATAGTCTGGATAAATAAAATTGGCCTAAGTCCTTCCAGGGAAGTCTGCCTGCCTATCTATCTATCCAGCTTTTTAAAAAATCTAATTGGAAGCCTAAAAGCCAGTATGGTGTGGTGGCTGGAGTGCTGAACTTGGACCAGGAAGCTTACTGGGTGACTTTGGGCTAGTCACCGTCTTAGTCTAATTAGCCTCACAGGGTTGTTATGAGGATAAAACGAGGGGGAGGAGGAAGAGTGGTATACAAATGTGAAACATAAATAAACGTTCCAGAAAAACCAACAGTTAAAAGCTTTGTGAAACAGGAGAGGCTTAACTATTTGATTAAAACCACAGAGAGCAAGGTCCCACCACATATCCCAACAGCACAACCGATAGCTGAGGCACACGTGATAATACGGAGGGGTCAGGAGGCTGGGGTCAGAGACATGAGACTGACAGAGATGCAGCATCAATATGTTGCGGCAGCATGGAATTCCCTTCCCCCACCTACCCGCGTGGGGTGCATTGTCCTTGCTTCCCCTGTAGGGTTGGTGAGGGGAGAGTTTTCCAGCTAGGTGTTTCTGTGTGGAGACAGAAGTGTTCACAACTGCCTTGCCACGTACATGTTGTGGGGGACAAGAGTTTGTTTGTGCAAAAGTGCCCAGTTTGTGTGCCAAGTGCCATCACCAAAGTTCCCCTTTGACTTCAGACCAGAGAACTAGTATAGCCCCAGGCCATGTGTGTCTTCTCATCTGAGATGTAGTCTCCCTGGCACAGGCTTTACTACTCAGGTTGTTGATGTGCTGTGATTGGCTGCTGAATGTAGTCTGTAGCCTATGCTCTGTCACCGGGAAGTGAGTGAGGCAAGGGGAGGGTGTGGCAGGAGGTGCAATTTTCTACTTTTCCCCCCACTGTTCTTTATGGCATTACTCTTACCTACACCAGCACTATCGTTGGTGTAGCATTTTTCTGGTGTTGAGGGTATGTCTGCTGTCTGAAGAGCAGTTAGGATACATATGCTCCTCCTCATCCTTTCCATGTCATGCCCCAATTTCCTCCCTGTTTTGGTCTCTCTACCAGCAGAATTGTGATAGCATTTGAGTGACATCCAAGCTATGTCAGCATGGTGTTTTTCCATTGTTGCACCAGCATCCATGGTGCATCCATCAGCAGGTGGGCTTCTATACTAGCAGGGCTGTTGTTTTGCTGGCATACATGGAGATGCACTGGCATATCTTAAGGATAGGATTGGGCCTATAGAATGCTAGATATCTACATCACATATCTATAGAATGCTAGATATCCAGCTTTTTTATCCAGCCTATAGAATGCTAGATATCTATTTTTGGTTCAAACTCAGTTTGGCTCTGTTCTTAGACATAATGACAAACCATGGCTTATGCAAGCAGGCATTAACAGGCATTAACCTTGCAGCAGGCATTAACCTTGCGCTCATGTGCTTCCCATCCTAGTCCCTCCTCCTCCAAATTTAAGCGGAAAAGGTTTAAGTTTTTATTTGTAAGAAAGCAGTTTCCCATTTCATTTATACTTGGCAAACTGTGGTTTGTAAATTAATAAACCATAATTAACAAATCAGATCAAACCAGGATAACTATGGTTATACAAACTAGTTTCTCATGTTGTTGTTGTTGTTCAGTCGTTAAGTCGTGTCCGACCCTTCGTGATCCCATGAACCATATCCCGCCAGGCCTTCCTGTCCTCCACTATCTTCCTGAGTTCGCTCATTTTCATGTTCGTTGCATCGGTGATGCTGTCTAACCATCTCATCCTTGGCCTTCCCCTTCTCCTTTTGCCTTCAATTTTTCCCAGCATCAGAGTCTTCTCCAGAGAGTCCTCTCTTCGCATTAGGTGGCCAAAATATTTGAGTTTCAGCCTTAGTATCTGTCCTTCCAGAGAACAGTCAGGGTTGATTTCATTTAGGATTGACTGATTTGATCTCCTAGCAGTCCAAGGGACTCTCAGGAGTTTTCTCCAGCACCACAGTTCAAAAGCATCTATTCTTCGACGCTCAGCCTTCCTTATGGTCCAACTCTCGCAACCATACATTGCTACTGGGAACACCATCGCCCTGACTATGCGAACTTTTGTTGGCATGGTGATATCTCTGCTTTTTATTATGCTGTCTAAGTTTGCCATAGCTTTCCTTCCAAGGAGTAAGCGTCTTTTAATTTCATGGCTGCTGTCTCCGTCTGCAGTGATCTTGGAGCCCAGAAAAGTAAACACAAAATGGGAAACTGCTATTTCTTATAAACCGTAAACTGAAGTGTTTAATCGCACATGAAGGACAAAGGAAGGAGATACAAGTTTTGCTATCCGGAGACTTACTGCAGTTTGTGCCCACATCAATCAACAATCAACCATTGTTTATCATTACATCTTAAGTGGGTAGTAAATTCCAAGTAAAAAGGGCTTTGAATGAGATTTTTAATGAGTGCTTCATGGAGCTGTCCCTTTAAACACACACACACAAACAGCATTAAATCTGATATTGCAATACCACAATTTCTCACGCTGCAGGCGAACACATTTGCCTTGTTTAATTGTATTTATTTAATTACATCAGCTGCCTCTCCCCGCCCTCCCCTGCTGTTTAAAATATGACATATCACATTTTGTTCAGTGTCGCAGCATCTACAATTTTATAAATGGATGGCACACAATCCATTAGCATTTTTGGAGCATTAGTGTCTGCATAAACATGCCCTAAGCCTCATTATCTTCCTTTTATGCTTCTGATAACACTGAGATTGAAATGTGCCTCTGCCTTGCCATTGAGATTTTACTTTTACTTCATTCCCTCACTTAAAAAAGGAGAACTATGAACAAACAAAATAAGAGAAAACCAGCTGTCGGCTTTAAAAGTATTACAAATAAATCATATGGCACACAAGCAAAGCAGCTTTGAAAAACAAAAGAACCTTTGGGTCAGCAATCTAATGGAAGTCATTACAGAGAAGGAGGGAAAGAAAGAGGGCAGTGTCAAGGTTGGAGAAGATCGGCCACAACTTCATGAAAGAATATGGCACATTGGCACGTAACTAAGGGCTTGCCTTTACTTGAAAACAAGCATGGAGGAGATATATAGACCAAAAACCCTAAGGAGATTGGCAGTGATAGCCCATTTGCAGTGACACTCCTCATACCGGCTCTGCATGTTCCCCACCATTGGGCCTTCTCCACATCCACACTAGTTCTTCTGTCAGAGATGAGCAATCAAACCAGTCCAACCAATTTTGTACAATACACCCGAGAGACAAAAGGGAAGGCAAAAAACATATCAGCTCCATGGCCAATTCTGGCTTCCATAGAGAGCAGCCAGTCCAAGTCCAGAGTAGCCCAAAGGTGTGGTGGAAGGGCTGTGCTGCCTGCCTAGCCCAACCCAGATCCCAAGGTAGAGTGGGAACAGGTCCAATAGGCACCATTCCTGCCTCTTGTCTCACAAGATGTGCCCCACAAATATCACATGATTTCCAGGCCCAAATTCCAGCTGTCGCGAGACTATGGGCAGTACCAACCCCTAAGCCTCAAGTAGCAAGACTGAGATAATCTACCTCTCCCTTTATCACCTCTCACAGTCCCTCCCCACACCCACCCATAGACTTATTTATTTAAAAGATTTATATACCGCTTTTCTAAAAATTCAAAGCAGTGTACATACAAAACAAAACACTAATACAGGGGTTCTCAACCTGTGGTACGCTTACCCCTAGGGGTATGCGGACCTCTTGCTGGGGGTACGCCAAGCCCTGCCCCTTATCTGCCCATCAGCTGCTAATTAAGTGTTAATTAACATGGATTTTAACTTTTAATTATTTTCGGAGCCATTCTGTCTCTCTGATTTTGGTTTTGGGCTTATTTTTGTACTTTGGAAAATGTACTTTGGTGGGGTGGGGGAGGGAGGAGCTGATTTTTGGGAAGTGTGACGGAAAAAAAGAGATCTTTGCGTGTCTGTCTGTCTGTCTGTCAGAGTTAAATAAGACATTTTTTCACATTTAAAATTGTTTTAATACTTTTTAATGATTAATCTCCTTAATTAATTGATTAATCCAATTAATTAGCAGGGGGTACTTCAGAAAATTGGACCGTGATAGGGGATACCCGGGCCTCCAAAGGTTGAGAACCCCTGCACTAATACAATTAAAACCCATTTTTAAAAATCCATAATTCAAATTAAATATTAAAATAAAATTACAATTAAAAAAACATAATACAGAGTAGCATTAACAGTAAAAATAGGCATACAGCAGCAACAGGGAAATAAATAAATAAATGGGCCCCAGGTAGTTCCCAGGTGGTTCCTCCCTCCTCAAATGCCAGATGAAACAAATAGGTCTTTAACCCCCGCCAAAAACCATGAAGCGAGGGGGCTGTCCTCAATTCCTCTGGCAACCGATTCCAGAGGTGTGGTGCCACAACCAAGAAGGCCCTACATTTTGCCACCATCCCTCTGGCCTCAGATGGCGGCGGTATCCTAAGAAGGGCCCTCCCTGATGATCTTAGGGGATGAACAGGATTGTATGGGAGAAGGTGGTCCTTGAGGTATCCTGGTCCTATGCCATATAGGGCTTTAAAGGTCATCACCAACACCGTGAATCGGGTTTGCCATGATCAGACTTTGCCAAGATGTATGCCTCATTGCAACCATACAGCTGGGCTTACTATTTCTAGACCACATCAAGTTCCACAGGTTAGGGAGGTCAACCTAGAGACTGGTGAATGCAGGTGAATGTTCTGCCTTACTACATACATCCCATGAGTTCTTGTGCAAGTCACTTACAGCGCAATCCTATGTAACCTTGCACTGGTGTAACAATAGATGCACCAGTGTAATAGCAGATGCACTAAGTGCACTTACACTGGTACAGAGGCGTTCTAATATGGGGGGAGCAGGTTTGCTCCACCCCAGGCGCTGAGTGGGCGCAGGGGCGCGGCACCGGAGCCCGGCTGGCATGCCCCTCTGGAGCAGCGCGTCCACTCGGCGCTTCCCCGGCCTCCGGGGGCTTCGCTCCGGAGACCGGGGAGAAGCCCTCTTCAAAGCGACCGCCTAGTTCAGCGGTCGAGGGCTTTCTGAGAGGGCCGAACGCGTTGCGCAAACCCTATAATGGCCGAATGCAACGCGTTCGGCCCTCTCAGAAAGGGCCGCTTTGAGGAGGGCTTCTCCCCGGTCTCCGGAGCGGAGCTTCCGGAGGCCGGGGAAGCGCCGAATGGGCGCTCAGCCCTGAGTCCCGCTGCTTGGCGGGGGCGCACCAACCCCGCCCCCCAGGCGCCGGGAGGGCTGGGAACGCCACTGCACTGGTACTTACATTGGTGCATCATCTACTGTTACACTGGTGCAAGGTTACACAGGATTGTGCTGTTAATCTGTTTTCCACCTACAAAAATGAACTTGATAATACTTTTCTATCCTCAAGAAAAGTTGAGAATATGGGCTATTTCCAGCAACCCTTTTCCTGAGACAACCCAAGGCTCTCATGTGAAACACATTCAGATCCAGAACAAACGTGCAAAGCCCCACAGAAATCAGCATTTCCAGTGGATGCAGAGCATATTTGCATGCAAAACCCTCATGGGTGTCCTTATCTGTGTGTTATTCACAAGTTTCCCCCCACAGAATAAACTCGGTACCTTCTTTTTCACTTCTTAATCCATGAGAGTTCAGAATCTGTGGGTTTTGAATGTCTGGACGGAAAACTCCCATGATTATCTGCTTTCTGTTGAGTTCTCAAAGGAGGTAAAACTGAGTCCTAGACTATCTCCAGAGGAAGATTTACTGCCCTCAGAAGGGCAAAACAAGGGGGAACTCCTTCCCCTTTCAGCAGGCAAGTGCTGCTGGGATACATGCAGACACAAGAAGACAGCTGTAGGATGTTTGACAGTGCTGGAGGAGGGACTATCACAGCTTTTTCCACAGAAAAACCCCTGGATTGGAATGAATGTCTGGTTGCAAATCTCATATGGTTTGAAACTCACAGGTGTGCTTGCAGATGTAATTCCCCATGGAATAACTGCACATCTGGTGTGGGCCTTAGTCCAGTCCAACAACCAGTTGCAATCTCGGGCAGACTGATAGCCACACAGTGACAGAACTGTTCTATCCACAAGACCTTTGCCATTCACTTCTATGGAGGGGACAGCCCCATGCAGGTGTTTCTCTGCATACACAGTACTGTCCTCTAAACTGAAGTGAAAGAGGAGCCAGGCCATGAAAAAGTCCATGTGTGCTTTGAATTGCAATACATTATTTTGTCTTCTCATCCTAATTGAGGAAAGGCTGTGGCTCAATTGTAAATTCTTTGCTTTGCATGTAGAAAGTCTGAGGCTCAGTCCCTAGCATCTGCAGATAAAGCAGAGAGAGAGAGAGAGAGAGAGAGAGAGAGAGAGAGAGAGAGAGAGAGAGAGAGAGAGAAATCCTGTTTGAGGCATTGGAGAGTCCCTGCCAGTCTATGCTGGCCAGGTCTGATTCAGTATAAGGCAGCTTCCTAGGGATCTTCCTTACAAAAAGCAGGCTGACAATCTTTTATCTAAATCCATTCCTCTAAGCATAGCCAGGTAGTCCCACAACAGTGACCTAATATCAAAAAGTACTATCAGGTGAGGTCACAGGTATATGTTACAGCACTATAACATTTTGCAGCATCATTTTCCATCTTCTACTTTTGGCCGCCACCACATGATAAATGATTATGTGGCTCACTCAGACTTTGCAAGACCATTCTCCTTGGCAGCTACAGTTAATCCTGTGCCTCACAGGCAGCGCTGTGCTTGACAAAAGAAAGGTGATAATAAGAAGGGAGATAAACACATGTTATTACAGCATCTGGCTTTGAGACTATCTAGGCACAAATTGGTTCAGCCTCAAATACTGATGCAATGGAATGAATGGTCATAATATGCACAGAAGATATGTGGATTTATTGTCATCCACTTTTTTGCAAGCTATGACAAGGAAAGAATTATCTCACATCAAGTTAAAGAAACAGGAAACAGTGGAACATATTAATCCTTCCTGACGAATGTGGATGCTGTTTGTAGTTTATACAGAAGCTAGGAAAGTACTTACTAGCAAGCCCCAACCCCCATTTACCTTTGTACTGTATTTACTTAGTGAACCCCATGTTTCATCTGCAGTAAATATACAGTATTTATCTCATCAGGACTGATTCAAAAAAAATTGCATAGCAATACGCTGCTGGAAAAAATTATGAATAAATACATTTCCAATTAATTTAAAATACTGTAATGGGTCACTTTAATTTTTGCTTTGTTATGTTATTACTTCAATTGGTTTTTAATACTTATAAATAGAAATAAAAATATAGTTATAAAAATGTAATAGATTGACAGCCCAATCTTATCCTGGGTTGGCCTGTGAGGCACAGTGGCGCTGACGCAGTATCCACAGCATCCTGCGGGCCGGGCAGAGACCACAGCGCAACAGAGAGGTAAGTAAACAAATTCTTACCTACTCTGCTGCCCCATGGTGTGTGCATTCTTGTATCTGTAAAGAAAAGCATAAGACTTACTTGCGAATAAGGTAACCAGATCTGGGTCACATCACAGGGAAACAAATCCCTCTTGAAGGAGGTTCTCTCCTTCAACAACTCAATCAGGAAGTAGAGCACTCAGTCTTAAACCTACCAGGGATGTGCTGTGACTGTAGCAGTTTTCCCCAAGATGTGTCTGGAAAAATAGATGGTGCGAATACTCCATTGGTTAATGGCCAACCTCAAGCCATTACAGCAACAAGCTACTGTAATTTTTACCTTTTTCCTTTAAACTCAGTTCTCACATTACCAAGGTGGCATGGTTGGTAACCGTCAAAACATTGCTCCCCTGTGATTTAGTCCCATATTGCCTCAGTAACACATGGAGCTCTAAACCACATGTCTTTAGGTATTGCACTAAATACGTATATAATTCCTTCTCACATCGGCTTCAGCAGCTGAACTGAGGAAAGTAGACGTTTTGGGATACTGGAAGAGAAATCTGGAATTTAAGGCAGTGATTGACACTGTTGAAAAACTGGTTTGGTTGGGGTGACCGCAGCATAGAACAAAAAGTTACAACATGTATATTGTCAGGCAAGAAATGGGCTCATCTGATAAGGCTCCAGAAATAAGCAAAAGAGAAAATCCAACCACCTCTTCTTAAAGATACCAGTGACTACATGGATAGTTTATTATGTTTTCGGTTTTAACAATGGAATAGTACATAGAAACCAGAAAAGAGTTATTTAATATTTATTTCAAAACAGCAAACTGTATACCCTCCACCACACAGCAGTCTCCAACAACCAAAGACTTTCCAGCTCAAGCTAAGAAGTCAATTACCATTGCAAAAGGAGCCAGAACACATCTTTCATTAAAACTTATATCAACCAACAACAGCTGTACACACTTCTTAAGATGTAGGGAGGCTCTCCTATGTTCAGATGATAAAACAACTCTTCATTGCTTTCCAGCGACAAGCAGGGAACTTCAAACCGCAAGCATGATACAAACACAGAAAGAAAAGTGCACAAAATGGCTTCCCTGCAGTCTGAGGGAAGGGCAGACATGTGAATGATCCTGCTCAGGGTAGCTGCCTTCCTTCTCCTCCTGCTCGCTCATGGTGGCTCCTGCGGTGGCAGACGGGTTACCTGAGATTTTCACCATGAGCAAAAGCTACTATTCAAACCCACATTTGAAAGGTTTGTGCTGGTATGCAAAATGTATGTATTTAGCTTTTCATGGCCAGATAACAATGGCAGCTTCAGCTCATGGCAAGTAACTCATGAGATCTGGCACAAACAGGGAGCTGCCACAAATTGGGGGAATAGAGGTTACCAGACGAAGAGTGGCTATATCATGAGTAGGTCCAAAATTAATCATGGAAGGAGTCAGACCTGTAAGTACGGTGTTTTTGGCTGCCATCCCCTAAAGGTATCAATGATCTGCCTCTGACTATTCCTCCTAGTAGCAGAAATTCAGACTGACAAATACGGTAGGTCAGCACCTGGACACTGATTTAGTATGCCAGTTCAGAAAACAGATAAGTTTCATGAGTAAGTTCCCCTGGCTGCCCTCAGAAGAAAGTAATGATATGCCAGAGATTATACATCCCTTGTAGCGAGACAGTTGGCAAGCAAAATCCTGTTTATTTAAAAACTTACAGATTGTGAATGAATACTAAATTTCAGTAGGAAGCAGACACAGTGCTAGTCCCCAGGCAAAATCAATGTCCTAGAGTCCAATAAGCTTAGCTGTTTCTGCCAAACTTTGCTCTTATTGGTACAACAGGCTCTCCCGCTCACTTTTCTCTGTAGTATTATACTATACACATTTATGAGCAAATGTTTTGGGATCCGAAGGGGTCGACTGAGAGCTCATTAACTACCAGTTCTAGTATCACGCTGGAAATGGCACAATCAATGAAGACATCCCCTATATGCCTATTCCCTATGCTTACTATCAACACCTTGGCAGCAAGCACATTTGTGCAAATCATACATAAACCATAATGAATGCATAAGCATAATGAATGCAGCTATTATTATGTACATACAATTTATAAGTTGTGCAATCTTTCATTTCTTTGAATTTGTACAATGAGGCATGGCTCTTGGGAGTAAACAAGCCACCTGCTCATTTAGAACCCAACTGAGCAGCTGTAGCCTCCCAAACTTGGTGCTTACATGCTTCGTGATAAAACCACAGACACACACACACACACACACACACACACACACACACACACACACACACACACAGGGAGAGAGAGAGAGAGAGAGAGAGAAGTTGGTGTCTCCATAAGATGGTTGGACATTGTGATGCCTGTGAGCCTAGTGACCTGGATGGAGTTTTGTGAAGAAGGCAACGGATTCAGTCAGGCCCAGCCCAAGACCTCCCAGCAGGGATGTATCTAAGTAACTAGGTCATGAGTGCGAGTGCGAGTACGAGTCATTTTTGCAAGAGTGCGAGTCCGAGTGCAAGTCAGTGTCAACATTTTTGGGCAAGTACGAGTCAAGTGCGAGTCATTTTTGCACGAGTGCGAGTCGAGTACGAGTAAGGCCAGAAACCACGAGTCACAAGTCACGAGTCGAGTCACTTTGGGGAAAATGGCTTTTTCCCCTGAAAATGGGGTGGGTGGGTGGGTGTCTGTGTGTGGGGTGTGTGTGGGGACCTCTGAGACTTTTAAAGCACTCACTTGGCTCCCCCTATGCCCTTTCCCTCACCTCTCAAGGCTGATCTACACGACAGCGTCGCGGAGCGTTTTTTAATCCGGCGGAGCCGCCGGACCTCCGCCCCACTGCCGCGTACTCCAAGTTGAGTGTTCTATTTTTTAGGGGGCGTGACAGCAGAGCTTGGAGGTGGCTCGCGGAGCTGCTGCAGCCTACCAATCACAGGAGAGGGGGGGAGGGTGGCTGAATGCCAATGTTAACGACAACCAATCACCTTGGAGGTTACATCCACACAGCAAACACAGCAACTTAGGAAGGCGGGACAACATGAGGGGCAACAGGCTTGAAGACACTCCCCCGCTTCCAGCACGGAGGCGCCAGGCAGAGGCAACGGCGGAGCCTCTGCCTGTCATGTAGTTCAGCCTTCAGTCTTGTCACCACCCATCTGGTTTGGGAAAAACAAGCGTGTCTACATTCAAATCATTTATTATTCCCTCCCTGCACCTTCCCCTTGCTGAGCCGAGCATGCCTTGGGCTCGGAGTTTTGGTCAATGAGGAGGAACTGCTGCGGCAGCTTCGCCTTCCCTCACTCCTCCCCACCCCTCGCGCTTGGAATTGTGGCCAATGCCAAACAGACAGCAACAAAAGGGGGGGGGGGACTCAGAGCCAGGCTTGCTTTCCCACCCCCTTGAAAACCCTTCCTCCCTGATGCCCTCCTCCTCCGAGGTCTCCACTGCGCCTGCCTGCCTGCCTGCGTTGATGCCGGCCATTAAAGGAAAATGACTTGGAAATGGCAAGTCGTTACCCCCACAAGTGCAAGTCAAGTACGAGTCCCGTGGGTCACGAGTGCGAGTGCGAGTCAGTGGGTCACGAGTACAAGTACGAGTATGAGTCAGGGAAAAAGTGGCTAAGTCACACTTGCGAGTTGAGTCATTTGACTCGAGTCCCCATCACTGCCTCCCAGCACGTGTCAGATGTCCTCCCTTAACTTGGTGGCACAATCATGCTCTAATCCAGGGGTTCTCAAATCTCAACCAGTGGTACTTCGGCCGACTGCTGGTGGTACTCAGACCACCAGAACCCCGCTCCAACACAGTGTTTTTGGTGGCACGTTTTCGCTCCCGAGAGGCTCCTGCCTTTGGGCAAGCCTCTCGGGAAGGGCCCTCCCACCTGCCCAGAGCCTCCTACCTGAGTTTTCTGGTCTCTGAAAACGCAGAAGTAACTGGTGATGATGTCATCGCCAGTCACATCTGGCAATACTCAGCAAGAGAGTAGTGCCGGAACCGATACTTGGCCGGGAAGGAGTTGAGAACCCCTGCTCTAATGCATCACTCTCTTCTCCTCCAACCGTCCGTTTTTGCTCCATTGCCTCTTCCTTTTTGAATCCAGGGAGCAGGCAGAGGAGAAGCAGTGGACGAGAGTGGGAGGACAGAGGAAGGCTTCCCACCTCAATTCACTGCCCGAGGCAACCACCTCAATTAGGCTCATGCATAGGGCTGTGAACTCAATAGAGCAGCATTTCACAAAGTTCTCCCCATGAGTTTGGGAAGTGGTAAGTTCATGCGGGGGTGGGCCGACAGCAGCACTTCCAGAATCGCGCCGCCGCTAGGAAAAAGGGGTTTGTTTTACTTACTGGGGGTCGTACCTGCCCTCTGGAGGGTGCAGGGGCTCCTGCGGTCCCCTCTGTGGGCCTCACCATGCTTCAGATCGGCTCCCTGAAGCAATCAAGACCCACTTCTGGTCTCGATCACTTCAGAGCCGATCTGAAGCATGGGGAGGGCCCATAGAGGGGGTCGTGGGGCCACTTGCACTCTCCAGAGGGCCGGTGCAACCCCCAGTAAGTAAAACAAACCCCTTTTTTCCTGGCAGTGGTGGAATGTCACCATACGTCGGCACCCCCCCTTAAGGGGGCAGCAACCGCATTTGGTTCTCATGGTGGGTCGCAACCCACCACATTGAGAACCACTGCAATAGAGAATTCATAGCACTGTCACAAAACTCTCATTACCAGCTTACCAGGCTTTCCCGGCCCGGGGAAGTCACCGCCACTTGTAAAATGCCAAAAGGCACTTTTTCCCCAGCGGCGCCATCTTGGATCTCGTGAAATCTCATGAGATCCAAGATGGCGGCGCCCAAATCTCATGAGGGCACATGAGGCCTCATGTGCCCTCACAAGATTTGGGCGCCGCCTTCTTAAACATAAGAACATAAGAGCCTTGCTGGATCAGGCCAAAAGCCCATCTAGTCCAGCTTCCTGTATCACATAGTGGCCTCACCAGATGCCTCAAGGAGCACAAGACAACAAGATAACCTGTTTCCCGTTGTCACTCCCTTGCACCTGGCACAGAGAAAACCCACTTCTAAAACCAGGCAACCAGGAGGTTGCTTATGGCTTGTAAACTGTGATGGTCTTTTCCTCCATGAATCTGTCCAAACCCCTTTTAAAGGCATCTAGGCCAGGTGCCATCACCACATCCTGTGGCAAGGAGTTCTACAGATAAATTACACACTGGGTAAAGAAATATTTTATTTTGTCACCTCATAACTCTCTCTCCACTCAATTTTAGTGCATGTCCCCTGGTTCTGGTGTTATGCGAGAGGGAGAGGGAGAAGAATTTCCCTCTATCCACTCTCTCCATCCCATGCATAATTGTATACGTCTCAGTCATGTCCCCCCTCAGGCACCTTTTTTCTAGACGCTGTAGCCTTTCCTCATAACGTAGGTGCTCCAGCCCACGAATCAATCTGGTCGCTCTTTTCTGCACCTTTTCCAATTCAGCTATATCCTTTTTGAGGTGTGGTGACCAGAACTGGACACAATACTCCAGATGTGGCCTTACCATCGATTTGTACAAAGGCAGAATGATATTGGCCGTTTTATTCTCAATCCCTTTTTTAATGATCCCGAGCATGGAATTGGCCTTCTTCACAGCCGCCGCACACTGAGTCGACACTTTCATCGACCTGTCCACCAGCACCCCAAGATCTCTCTCTTGATCCGTCACAGACAACTCAGAACCCATCAGCGTATATGTGAAATTTTGGTTTCTTGCCCCAATGTGCATCACTTTGCACTTACTTACATTGAGCGCATCTGCCATTTTGCTGCCCATTCTCCCAGTTTGGAGAGATCCTTGCAAGAATATCCACGCAGCAGCGGCACTTTACAAGCAGCAGCGGCGGCTTCACAGCGCCGACAGCGGGAGACAGGAGCTGGAGTCCTGGCTGGCTCGGATGCAGCCGGTCAGGCTCTGAAGACAACAGTGGCGGCGGCTACTGCCGCCGAAGTCGATGGTAATGATGGCGGTGGTGGCCGCCGCCGCTGCCAAAGACAACAACTGTGGGGTGGTGGTGGCAGCAGCAGCAACAACAGCAACTACGACAGCAGAAGACGACAGAAGATAACAGCAATGATGGCAGCAATGGCAGCCGCCGCCACCGAAGACAACAACGACAACAGCGAAGATGACGATGGCAGCCGCAGCCGTGGCTGGCGGCAAAGACTGCAGCGGTGGAGACGGAATGGCGGTGACGGGACAGGTAAGTAAATTAATTAATTTGATCAAAATTAAATAAACAAACATTTCAACTGCCCTTTGGGCAGCAACTGGGCACTTTGCGCCCAGGAAAAAAAATTCCGGCCGCCCTTTGGGCAGCAACTGGGCGCTTTGCACGTTTACTTAGAAGTAAGTCCCATTGTATTTAATGGAGTTTACTCCCAGGAAAGTGTCTGTAGGATTGCAACCTTTGTCATGCATCAATCTGTGAAGAACTTTGCAGCAGAAATCCAGAAGTATAGTATTTTTCCATGGCAGCATTCTAAAAGCTGTGAAGAGCAAGCAAGAGCGATACTCTTTCCCTTAACTTTAAATGCCTGCATTTGTTGTCCAGTTAATTCCTGACCTCTGCCCAGCAAATGAATTTGGAGAGGAAAATTAACTGCATTAAAAAACCACACACAATAATATTGTTTGACATTTAGGTGCTTCTAATGAGGAAGAACATCATTACTGATCTCACGCTTTGCAGATATTTCAACAGCATAGGGAGTAAGACTTCATACTAAAGTAAGGCTATATT
The DNA here is from genome assembly GCA_026170595.1 of Plestiodon gilberti rubricaudatus. Classification (NCBI taxonomy): domain Eukaryota; kingdom Metazoa; phylum Chordata; class Lepidosauria; order Squamata; family Scincidae; genus Plestiodon; species Plestiodon gilberti. Next base: position 118,862,008 of record JANXHW010000001.1, on the reverse strand, counting down.
TTCATCATTTACTTTAGGTTATGTGAGACTTTCTAAAGGAACTTGCATCTTTGTCGATAGCAACACTGAAAATAGTGGATTGGATTTGTTTTATGCAGGGAGACTGTCTGGAAATGATGGAAGAGCAGAATTCTATATATATCTCATAATCCTAGGTCCCTAGACTCTCTAGTAAGTCATGGCATTAAAGAGGAGTAGATAATCAATAAAGATCAGGCTCTTGCCTCCAAGTTCAAATCCAATTCTGGTGATTATATTTTTGGTTGATGTTGTTTGGGCTGAGTCTGAGCAGCCCAATTTGATCAGATTGCAAAACCTTAGCTGCATACATCACTTCAGTGGCTGTTCAATTGAGGTCATGGTCTCTTTGTGAATTATATGAATGTATATCAACACATGACCCAAAACTCAAAGTTTCTTCATCTTCACCTCATTCGATCTCGCCTACCCAGAAGCATAACTAAACTACAGACACTGTTTAATTGTTTTGATGGACTGCTAGATTTCATGAAAAAATGATGTCGTATGAAAGGCCACAAGCTTTACTCAATTAATCAGCGCAATTGTTCAATTAAACCAGTAATTGCCAAACTTAGTGCTGCAAGAGAATTGCCAGTGTCTAATGAGAAAATAATTAATTTTTAAAAAGCAAAGCTTGAGCATCTTGAGGAGGGCCTCAACTGTATACAGTTACAGAAAGAATTCAGCTGCAACAGGGCTTGAATAATGGGAAAGGTAGGAGGGCCCTTAATAAAACCCACAAGCCCCCCCCCCCAGTGCTGGGGGCAGGTTGCAGGCGCTGGTCTTTCCTTGGCACCCCCACCCATTTCCTGATGGAGCTCTGGGTGGTACTAGTGCCACTGGAACTGTGACGGTTCAGGAGTTCCCAACCTGGCCAACGCTGATGCCACCCTGACCTCCATTTTTAATGTTATGCCCCCCCCCGGAGGTTTCTAAAACAGTAGGTGAGGTGTCATAAAAGGTAAGGGGGTCCAGACTCCCCTTATAATTTGAGCAATGGGGCCCCTGTGAGGAGAGGGATTAGGACGGAGTTGCCTTTATGCCTTGCATGTGGCTTCTAGCAGGCCTCAACCAGCTAAGTGAGATTGTCAAGCTCTAGGTCTAAACCCTTTGTAAAACAACCATTTTTAAAAATAAAAGTAGAGGACCACTTAACAGCCGCAGTAGGACTTAATAATTTGTGAGTGTATTGTTCCTTCATTGGGTTCACAGAGAAGAAAGATGCTCCATTCAATCACGAGAGCTTTTGGTAGTTTGTTCTCTGAAGCACAGATCCTCAAAAATGAGGGCTTAAGGCATAATAAAAATTTACATGATTGTGTCAAAAGCACTTAACTGCTCAGAGGAATTGTGTGCTCATCTTGTTTTTTTTTTTTACATGAATGTGCTAAATTGTAGCAGCTCTTTCCAATGGGACAAAATCCTGATTGCAGAGTAATCTGCGGATGAGTAATTAACAGCAGCATGTCAATATCTGCTACTTATACAATCCTCCATGTAGGACAGCAAATGGAAATTATCCTTGTGTACATTTGAAAAGTACTTTCTCTTGCTGGAGGGATAATCAGACCTCAGTGGCTTAAGAGCAGAGCATGACTCTTTTATGAACCCTCAAGCTCCTGCCTCTCAAGCGGAATGTTCTCCAAAAACTTCAAGACTGAAATTTCAAATTACTGTAATTCAGTTACTGTTTGTCTCCGTAATCCTTTGATATCCCCTTTCCGTTGAATTTACTTGGAGTGAGAACTGTAGGTGCAAAGACGTACCTAACGTAATTTTGGTGTGGAGAGTGGAGTGGAACTCAATGTGGAGAGTGGCTTTCCAACTGGCACAAGGGCCAGCCAATCAGCAGTTTGGAATACAGTATTAAACAGTGGGGGTTCTTGGCAGCTCCTATTGTTGTTGCTGTACTAAGGTAGTAGCTGGGGCTTGATCCAACTGCCAGGATTCAGGGTGCCAGATTCACTTGATCTAAGTGCCAGGGTCAATATGAATTCCTGCCACAAAGAGGGCCGCACTGAGCATGTACACCGTTCCCGCACGGCTGACTAAACAAACACAACCAACCTACCCACCATTGGGATTGAGGGGAAGAGATTTTCAGGCTAGAGTGCAACTTGCAAAGAGGCCTAAAGCCCAGCACCCCTCTCCTCCAAATTTACCACCAGTTTGGGTTGGGAATTTTGCTGCTGCTTAGCTGTTAACAATTTGACACTACATTTGTCAGCTGATATAAGTACTAATTGTACCTCAAGCGGCTTGCCAATTATAGCAAGGTTGTTCTGCAAAACATACTCCTCTCATTAACAAGACAACAAAAAGTGACAGGCGGAACCTGTTGAACTTAGGCTGTTATTTCAATTTGCCTGACTCCAGGGATCCTGGTGCGAGGGGAACGGGTGACTTTGTCACTGATTCCAGAGGGAGAGCCCTGCTACTTCGTTGCAACAAAAGACAACAGAGTCTTTAAAAACAGGTTACTAGCAGCAAGGGAATCATTAAAAAAAAACCAGTGTCCTACTCAAAGTACAGTAATCTAACATCTGCTGCCTGGTAGCTTTTGTACCTGGCTGTGGCTCTATCCATGGGTCTGCTGTTCTCCTAGTCCCACCCACCAATGGCCTGTTACTGAACACAGTCATTCCTCTATACAGTCTCCTTCCACAAGGTCAAAAGGCATTTTACCTTCAGGGAGAGATGAGCTCTTCCTTGTCATGGCCCATCTCCCTTTTCTTGGAATGCAGGAAGGTGAGTGGGCCTGGCTTAAATGGGGCAAAAGATTACTCAAGTCCAGTGTCATTGTTCTCATGCATGAGGGTGTTAAATATTTACTAAAATTAAAACATCTTCTTAGAATAGCATGGGTGGCAGGAAGAAGGGGTTATACCAGTAATAGGTAAAGGTATCCCTTGACATTAAGTCCAGTCATGTCAGACTCTAGCAGCTCAATCCTATCCTGCTCCTCCACCGGTGCAGCCTGTGGTGCAGGCGAGAACTGGAGGCCCTGGAAAGGAAAGGGGAACCAAATCCCCTCTCTAAAGGGGAATTCAAAGGAGATTTAAATCCTCTTTCACCTCCAAAGACTCCTGTTCTGCCCGCCTTCGCTGGTTGCACCGGTGGAAGAGCTGGATAGGATTGCATTGCAGGGTGCGGTACTCATCCCCATTTCTGGCCGAAGAGCCAGCGTTGTCCGAAGACGCTTCCGTGGTTATGTGGCATCATGACTAAATGGCTGAGGCGCACAGAACGCTGTTACCTTCCCACCGAGGCAGTACCTATTAATCTACTTTCGAACTGATAGATTGGCAGGAACTGGGGCCAAAGATGGTAGCTCACTCTGTCACGCAGCACTCAGGTCTTGAACTGCTGTCCTGCCTACCTTCCGGTCTGCAGTTCAGCATCTTAACCAGTAATAGGCTTGAGTAAATCTTGCTTTATTCACAGCTAGGAATTCATAAGTGTGTGTGTGCACAGCTTCACAGAGCCTCAGGTCTAATTAGAAACCCAAAGGAAGCTACTCATGCTTTTGAAGAGAAACTCTTTCAAAGCTTCTCTAAAGGGGGTTTTCATGACTAATTTTGCAAGGACATGTTTCAGCTCCCAATTAAGAAAGGAGAAACAGCTGCCTTTCTTCACCACACCTTTCCCAGCATTGATTCATGAAAATATTTCTCTTACCTTACACTTGAAAAGACCCTCAAGGCAGCCACTGATGCAATGAAAAAAATCAAGGCGCACACACCAAAAGCCACAGCAGATACAAAACCAAAAACACAGCCCCTTTGCGTCACAGATGCAGCAACAAAATACTCTAACAATGAATTGAGAATTTCTCAAACTACGTATATTTGCATATTCATTTTGTTTGCGTAATGAATTCTGATTTGGAGATGTACATTTTCAACATGCTCTGAATGTTTTTAAAGGAAAAGAATATTAGAGGGAGGATGTTACTTTCAAAACTGTGCAGTCAGTGTCTGATAAGTGAGCCTATATTATAATATATGGTAATCAGAATCATCTGACCTCTAGTGGTGAACGCTAGTATCGCCTATTAATTCAAGGTCTGGCTGTCATACTAGATTTCATTGTTAAAAGGTACTAGCCCTTTTGGCCAGCGGGTGGCGCAGCGGGTTAAACCGCTGAACCATAAGCTGTCGGCCTGCAGTTCGATTCCCGCGATGGGGTGAGCGCTCGTTGCTTGGCCAGCTCCTGCCAACCTAGCAGTTCCAAAGCATGTCAATGCGAGTAGATAAATAGGTACCGCTTGCGGGAAGGTAAACAGCGCTCCGTGTTCCAGCTGCATGCTATGCGCTGCGGCAAGGAGAGTCATGCCGGCCACATGACCACGGAGGCGTCTTCGGACAACGCTGGCTCTTCGGCTTTGAAATGGAGATGAGCACCACACCCTAGAGTCGGACACGACTGGACTTAATTGTCAGGGGTCACCTTTACCTTTTACTAGCCCTTTTGCTCAAAAGACATAAGGAAAAACATGCAACCAGAATTCTGCCCAGTTACTGAGTAAGACGTAAATCAGATTCCCAAACAATACATTAAACACCGAGATAAGTGACAAGCCTTCGAACCCTTGGGACATATTTTTAAAACAGTATAAACCATTTAATACATTCAATGGATTGTACACTAAGTTTAGTCAGTTATAACCAAGTCCCAACCAACCAACCTTACAATACAACCTAATCACTCCAAACATACTGGACTACTTGCATTTAGGGTTTCACGACTTTGCATTGTCTTATGTCCTTCTCCAGTGTACCTGTTAGGCTTCATATCCACAAAGCACTTCTGTGGATGATACAAGCAGCAGAAAGAGGAGGGCTCCATTTACGCAAGATGCCGACACCTGATTTTTGGGGATTCACCTGTCCACCTATGTTCCAACATCTTCCTGGGGTCCCCTAATCCATCACGAGAGGCTTTGCAGGCGGATGGCTATGGGACGGAAGAGGTGAGGACATTCCATCATTATACCAGCTTCCTTTCCTTCTGCAACTTTGGAAAGAGCCCTGAATCTTTTGTCATAGTTTGGTATTATGTTGCATGTTAATAGCTATGGGTGGCACTGCTGTGAACAGTGCCTTAGCCAATGCTCCGCTTAAAGTCACACAATGCTGTCTGTGTGTGGTTGTATAGAATCCACCCCCATCTAGAGATATCTGAAGCACTCTTAGTGGCTAAGCCAATCTGATATACATTTAAATTGATGAACTCGTCTAAGAACAAAAGCAAAATGAATTTGGTCCATCTTGTTATTTTACACATTATCCTTGGATTCACTGCACCTGCCTTTAAAAACCTTTGCCTAAAAATATGTATAAAAACCTATCATCCAAATGGAATATGCCTGTATGCCCTTCATAGAAAAAGGCTTTCATTTTTGACAATGACAAGCATTTTTATAAAGCTTATTTCTAAAATGTGATCCTGTTCAGCGGGTTCTTGACTGCTTGCCAGTTCCGCTTGTACATGAAGATAGCAGTCTGAAGGCCCTGCTCTACTACATCATCATTTATGAAAGGCATCTACAGCGGCAGCATCACCAGTGTGAATTTGCTATTTTTCATTGATTTTATCAACTGCAATATTTGATCTCAAAAACCTGATGTGATAGACAAAAACTGATGCCAGATTTGGAATCAGCACTCTGAAATTAGTCTAACACAGCTGCAAAAGTCCAGGCCAGAAAAAAGTTTTTTTTTTTGTAGACCAGTGTAATCAATTTCTTATCCATCTGTTATTTTTTGATCCAGAATAGTTTTAAAAGATTGTAGTTTGTAATTAGCAGACCTGTTTGTGAATAAATGCCCTCTAGCAGGGCTTCAAATGAAGGCTAAGCTTGAACCACTAAATGCACATTTCAACTGTTGCAAGTTCCAAATTTTACATCTCTAGCAGTTGTCAGAGAACAAGCACTGCTTCCATTTACTCTTTGGGTCCCTGATAAGTAAGCATGGCAATGCAGCTAGCCTAAGTGCTAGCCTCCATTATACAGGATGCTTTCCCAGACATAGGATTCTGAAGTTATCAAAAGCAGTTTAGGAAAAAGACATAGGCATTGTTACACCCACTGCTAAATAGAGTGCAACATGGCTGAAAAGGCTTTTTAAAAATAGTGGATGATGCTCTTAACAGATGGCACTTGAGCCCCCCCCCCCAAAAAAAAAACTATGTTCACAAAGATTGCTCCCCTTTGTGTTGGAGGGTATTCAGAAAGGGGCACCTATTACCACAGGTGGGAGACATGTAAAGTGTTCAGAAATGTCAGCTATTGTCAATGTCTCTATATACCCAGATCCATTGTCATACTTTACATCAAATAATAAAGCTGACACTGTGCCACATGTATAATTGATTTTTTTGACAGCTTCTCACTTCAAAATAGCATTACACTAGAAAAGTAGCACTGCCTTACAATTCCATTCCTGGTATATGAGGGTCTTGCCAATAGCTTTGGCAGAAAAGTTTACTTCTGTGCTTCGGTCCAACCATCAAGCCAAGACTGACATGTTCTTTGAAACTTGATTTCCTTTACACCTTTTGTAAACAAGAATGCCTTGGTAATACAGCCAGCTAGCCAACACTTGTCATTTCAGAAAGATGTTTTGAACTCGACCTTTTAATTTGATCAATTCACTGACACATTGAATGTCTCCTACTGCAAGAAGATGGTTCTTGGAATGTACTTCTCCCTTTTTGATTCATGCTACACTTCTAATTGATCAAATCCAGTCTGTTTTAAAACCCTTTCCAAATATTTGATGCCCTTTCACTTCCATCTTCTGCTTCTAGGGCAAGTGGGAATAGCCAGGCTACACATTCCATGTCAGACAGGCTCTTACACTTTCCTTTGTTCTCAGCTACATACCTGCTACACCAGAGAAGTCAGAGGATGGAAACAGATTTGGCCTAAGGTCTTCTGCTTCTCTGGGAGATACTGAACATGTTCCTGCTGTTAAGACAACATGATTGTTCCCCTTCAGGCTGACAGAGGATTCATAATACTAGAGCAACCTTAGTACTTCATGCCAGTTTGCTATCCACAGTAGTTCCAAAGCACAATAATTTCTATACCAGGACTCCATCTCTCTGAACCAAGGGGTCTCCATCAACGCCATTCAAACGGACAGAGATGGTACAGTGATACTCCTTCAATCCTCATGTATTATCCAAATCCAGCCCTTTGAAACACTGTTTTATTTAAGTTTTACTTCCATACAAGTCTATTCAAGTACTTTGTCAGAAGCTTTACATGTCCAAGAAGGTTGCATTTCAGCACTTCAAAAAATGTACATGCAAGTAAAATTATGAGTCTAAAAGAGTTTATCCTAAACTCAAGCATATTACCAGCCTTTTCCAGGAATTACAGGCCAGACTGTTATTAAAGTGCCAGGTTTATGTACAAACTATTAAAATAGTAAATAAAATTACAATGTTACGAGGCAGTGTGGTGATATAGCTTCTGCAGTTTTCCTATAGACCATCAAAGAGGACATAAATACTATAGTTTTTTTTTCTATAGTGTATCCCATACTACTTGCTTTGCTGTGGAGAAAATACCAATGTCCTTTTGCCACAGAATGGACATGTCACCAAGTACTGAGAGATTTCTGAAAACTGGAGTAGCTTATGTATTGTAATACATTTCACTTTCGGAAACTTTTTTTTCCTATTTCACCTACAAACGTGCTTCAAGTACCACCACATACTGTAGAACAGGAATGGGACCAACTGCTAGCCATTTGAAGCCAGCTGAATACAATCCTGTTTCAGTCAAAAGTCTGCATCCAGAGTGAAAGAGTTATCTGTGGGGCTTGACATCACTCCCATCCTCTGATATTCTCCCACACGCTTTTCAAAGAAGTTAGTTTTGCCCTCCAGTGAGATATTCTCCATGAAATCAAATGGATTCTCAACTACGAATATCTGGGGGGGGGAAATGAAACAGCATTCAGAGTTAGTAATGGATTTTATTATCCAAAATAATCTGATAATCAGTGTCCAAAAGCTTCAATATCTTTCAATCCCACCTCAATCTGCTCCTGTTACTGCAAACTTCCACTGACTTCAAACTGTTACTAAATGCTATTGCCTACCACCGACTGCAAACTTCCACTGACTTCAAACTGTTACTAAATGCTATTGCCTACCACCGACTTCTCCTTGCCCTCTCTTTTCTTTCTGTATCCATTTTTAGTACAGTTAAGCTTTAGGCAAAATCTCAGTTACCAGAGGGTGAGGGTGGTAGGGAAGGAATGGAGAAGACCAACCCTGGACCATCTCATACTTATTAGTTGCAAGGATACTTACAAAAAATGCTAGACAAGTGGACTTTAGTCTGATCCTACAAAGCACCTATGGCCCCAAGCAGACACTTGCCTCAATTCAACATGCACCAGTGAACCAAGAGACTAGGAAAGCCAAACCACGCAAGACTGAAATTCAGCCCACCCATCAATTACTACAAAGAATCTAGATAGAAGGTCTAGATCCTAATCTCCTGTACTCTCCACTCATGTCTGGTGGATGAGATATTTTTATAAATGCACAAACGCAAGTGGAAAATATGGTAGGAAACAGCAGCAAGTAAGAAGAATCTAATGAACATATTAAAATATAGTTATGTTTTTGACTATGTTTTGACCAGAGCATCCACTGTTACAATGCTTAAAGTTAAAAAACTGCAGGGGTGGTAGTGGTGGTGACCTTTTGAATTCAAACCGCTGCGTGTTCTTGTGCTATTCATGCTTAAATCACGCTCCGGAAGGCTCCTCCATGTCACGCGACTCCCCTCCCAAGATGGCCCCAGAATGCATTTAAGCATTAATCCCGGAGCGCGATTTAAACATGAATAGCACAAGAACATGCAGCGGTTTGGATTAAAAAAAGGTAAAAACGGGGGGGGGGGGGGCTTGACTCCAGTTTAAGCGGTTTTTGGCATCCATGGGGGAGGAGGGTTTCCAGGAACCCCCGGATACCAAGGGCCAACTGTATACATCAAAACAAATACGTATACCCTGCATTAGTGCCTTGCTTGATCATTAAGTATCCAATGAGACAAATCAATTGTTTAAAGTGGAAAGGGCCTAAACGTAGACAAGGTTACACTGCATTCCTGGAGAGGTAACTGCACGAAACTTACCTTGGCAAAGCCTAGTTCCAGCATCAATCTATCTGCTACGAATTCAATGTACTGCTTCATTAAAGTGCAATTCATGCCAATGAGCTTTACAGGCAATGCTTCCGTCAAGAATTCCTGCATTTAAGGGAACATCATGTCTTAGTATGCAAATACTGCACCACGTAGTTTTACTGCACCTGCTAAGTTTTAAGTTTTCATACTTTGATGTACGAGCTTTTTACCATTACCACAAAGAAATGCTAATTACCTGTTCTATCCTGACAGCATTAGTGATGACCTCTCTTACTCTTTCTTCAGATGGTTTGTGAACTAAGTGTTTGAACATTAGACAAGCAAAATCACAGTGCAAGCCCTAGAAAAAAAATGGAATATATTTCAGGGAACAGCTGCAAAGAGACCTACATCGATTACTAGCAAACCTGAATGGCCGGAGGCAGAGAAAGTACTGAAGTGACAAAGATTTATGCATATGTTCTACATAAGCAAAGCTTAGGGTGTTTTTTAGCTCTTCATTGTTACCAATAAAACAAATTAAGCTATTTTCATTCTCTATGAACTTCTACTCCCAAGCATTTTCCCCATTTAAGATAAATTACTTTTTCTTTTGCTTCTAACAAAGCATTACTCGCTTATCCATCAATGGTGATTAAATATGAAGAATTTCAACACGCTGTTAGGAACCTTGGAAACATAGGCCTTACCTCATCTCTACTAATCAGTTCATTGGAGAAAGTGAGCCCAGGCATCAACCCGCGTTTCTTCAGCCAGAATATAGAGGCAAAAGAGCCAGAAAAGAAGATTCCTTCCACTGCAGCAAAAGCTACTACTCGTTCTCCTGTTGGGACAAGGTTCAGTGTTGATTTGATAGTTTAGACTTTGTCAAATGCTAGACAAAACGAGTTCAGTATGGCACTCACCATAAGAAGCTTGCTTGTCCCCAATCCAGCGCATAGCCCAATCAGCTTTCTTTTTGACGCATGGCAAAGTTTCAATGGCATTGAACAGAAATTCCCTAAAATTATATAATGCAGTTAACTATGCAGTAACTATGCAGTTAGCTGTAATAAGAGATACCATTCAAATGCATTATATTTGTATCCCACCCTTCCTAGCAATTCTTTTAAGAGGCAAGGCCAACAAATACTCTTCATGGATTAGCAGGAATTCAAACCCCAGGCTATATATGACATGGCTAGAGAAACTGAATTGAAAAGATCAATACAACTATATGGCCAAATTCAGGTGATTTTACAGCCTACGTAGTAATAAAAATGACAAGAGCATTAAAAATACTTTACATGGTAGGGGTTTTTTGTACATACATACCATGTTATAAAGTTGAATGTAAAACCCCACCCTCACATTTCTGAACAGCATTGCTTTTGAAATCGTGCAGAACCTCAGAAAACAAAGTCTACCATGTATAGCATTTGAACTAATTATGTACAATCAATAGAACAAACTCCTCCAAACAGTACTAACCTCTCTTTGGGGTCTTTGATGTAAGTGTCAATGAGTAAACTATACATTTCTGAATGAATATTTTCCATAGCAATCTGGAAGCCATAGAAACAGCGAGCTTCTGTGACCTGTACTTCTTGGCTGAATCGCTCCACCTAGAGGACACATCATGCCATTTCAGTTACAAAGCATCTCTCCCATTCTTAGGCAATTCTAACATGTTTACTCTGGGGCTTTTGTTTGTCTGCAATTGCCCTCCACCATGCAACGACTCACACACAAAAGGTCACTTTTACCACTATTTGAAAATACATCCGACATCAGCAGAAGGCAACTGCAATATCAGTTTTTGCAAAGCATATATGGTAAAATAGTGACACTATATTTCACAAGCACCCCTGCAGTGTAGCACTCCACTCAGACAAAAAGCCCAGAAGCACCCGCTTTCATGCACATCAATTCGTTTTCAGCAAATTTAGGATGACATTTATTCATTCAAGTAGTAACAAATATTATGACAGTCTAGTTAAAATGGTTAATGTTAAAAGGGTAAAAATTCAAACAAACTATCTAAAGCCTTGCGAGTTAGCTGCTAAGGCCTGGTGACCTGAAAAAAGAATGGCCTAACTCTGTCCACCTGCCAGGGAGTACAACTTTTGCCCAAATTTCCAACCAGCTACAGCTTCATCTTAGGACAGATGCTCTGTGGATAAGCTGTCTCCTGATGTGTGCACTTAAGGAAAGATCTTTCCCAACTACAATTATTCTGGATCTTTTTACTAAAAATGATGAATTTTCTCATGCCCCTTCCAATTCCAGATAACTCTGAAATATTCGGATGAAAGTTGCAAGGCTGGAATTGCATCTCTGGAGACAGAAAAATGAAGCTGGCAGCAGAAAAACACTGAGTAATAGCAGAAAGTGTGGAGTTTTCAAAGTACTGTATTAAAGTACTGTAAAATATTTTGTTGGCATTTTATTGTAGCACTTTTTTGAAGACTGATTTGAGTGTCAGAAAATCCTTATTACATGTCCTTACTAAATTGAAACTGTTTGTTCCTTATGATTTCAAGAACCTTCAATAAATCTGAAGCGTCCAATTATGTTTTTCCTAGATCACTGTTTCTCAAACTGTGGGTCGGGACCCACTTGGTGGGTTGTGACCCGATTTCTCTTGGGTACCAGAGACTCCAATGAAAAATAGGTGATGGAAAGATAACTGCTTCAAGCCCTCAGGCTATTCAATAGCTGTCAATTGCCCTGCAAACAGCTGAGCTCTAGTAGTTTGCAAGTTTGTGTAAATATAGGGAGATAAAAATTTGAGCATCTTTTTCTGGTGTTTTTTCCAAGTCTGTCAATGACAGGTAGTGGGGGCAGGTAACTAAGCCCCTCAAGCCTTGGGACTATTTGTTACAGCTGCCTCATTACAAGAACTGGATTGAGTTTTTGCAAATAAAATGTTACTTGTAAATAAATAAAATATTTCTACCTAGATCACCTTTTTTAAGTCTCGTAAAACTAGGTGGGTCCCGATAGAGTGTCATTTTAAAAGTGGGTCCCAGCGCTAAAGAGTTTGGGAACCACTGTCCTAGATTCATGCTTCAGCTTGTGATCCTTCACAGGCAGAAGGTTCCATTCCATCAAAATCTGTCCTAGTTCTAAGGGCAGAGATGGTATTTGATATTGGCTATCTATTATTATCATCAACAGTATTTATATACCGCTTTTCAACAAAAAGTTCACAAAGCGGTTTACAGACAAAATCAAATGATTAAATGGCTCCCTGTCCCAAAAGGGCTCACAATCTAAAAAAGATGCAGAACACCACCAGCAAACAGCCACCAGAAAAGACGCTGTGCTGGGGTGAAAGGGGGCAGTTACTCTCCCCCTGCTAAATATAAGAGGAGCACCAACTGAAAAAGTGCCTCTTGCCTAGTAATGACCAATGCAAAGCCCGTTTCAGGTTTGTGATCAAACTAAAATGAAGTTGGTGTTGGTATAAAAACACCACTGCACTTATGTTGTCAGCAGCCCTACTCAAGCCACTTACTACACAGCTGTCAAAACAACAACATCCACACAATGGCTAGATTGGCCCTAATTGGCCTGCCTTCATAAGAAGCATAGTACTTTGCTATTTCAAACTCCTTCTTAAACCAGACAAAAACCTCTGTCGTAAGACTTTTGCTCCTCTCTAGTCTGAACGTTGTAGATTAACCCAGCGGCCCCCAATCTCCGTGGTGTCGGGGACCGGCATCACGGAGGTGTTTTTTTTCACGGACCGGGGGCCCCCACGTGACCCGGGCGTGACGTCAGCTGCACGCGCCCAACACGTCTCCAATCACACACGCACCATGCCGGTTTAGGGCCTATTTGGAGCTGTTCAAGCTCCAGGGCGGGAGGGAGGGCCGAAGTGGCGCGACGCCGAGATAAGTGAGCCCCTTCACCGCCCCATCCGGCCCCCGCCCTGGGGCCCACCGCCCCAACCCCAAGGATGCTCCTGGCTGGGCAGCCCGGTCCCGAATGGGCCACGGCCCGGTACCTGGCCGGGCAGCCCGGTCCCGAACGGTGCCGTGACCCGGTGGTTGGGGACCCCTGTTGGTTGATAATGGTGATAACCTAATCTTAACATTTTTTATTGTTCAGAGATCAAGTCCCATATCCCCATCATTTGATTCCCATACTCTCAAGGGGTATGGATACCCCCGGTTAATAATCCCTGCTGTATTGTATTGTAGGGTAAAGGTTGGGCTAGATAATGTCTCCGTTCCTTTTTAGTGCCGAGTATTTTGCGTGCTTACCAGGTTTTCATTGACAATGCCATCACTTGCAGCAAAGAATGCCAAGACATGTGAAATAAAGTATTTTTCTTCAGCCTTTAAGGATTCCCAGTGCTGAAGATCTTTGGAGAGATCCACCTAGAGAGACCAAGCAGCCACAGTGAAAATGAGATAAACAAGAACCTGAAACGCACCCCAACAACTGTATACAGTTTGCTAGCATCACTCCTGTTCCTACACAAGGCCTAGAAAGGAGGAAAGATGAGCCTCTAACCTCTTCAGCGGTCCAAAAAGATGCTTCTGCTTTCTTATACATTTGCCAGATGTCGTGGTACTGAATAGGAAAGATAACGAAGCGGTTGGGATTTTCTCGAAGCAGAGGTTCATCTTGTATGTAGTTTGAAGGCAGCTGCTTCGCTCCTTTAGGTGCATCCTAAAAAATAGGTGTAAAAAAACATATTCATAACCAGGGGTATCACCCCATTCCTAGAAAATCTGTTTATACCATGAAGATAAGGATATCTTTTGTAAGAAAGTATAAAATGAGAAAGAATCTGGCATAGCAACATCCATAAACCTTTGATTTTGGAAGGGTGAAAAAGTTTGAGGTGAAAAGATTGGTAAGAAAGCTTAGCATCAACAGTTTCAATTTAAATCTCTGCAGCCTAAACTGAAGCACAAGTTGAGACGGAAGGGCCAGTTTTTAGGTTGTGTGTGTGATCAACTGGACATGAGCCTAGAAGACCAACAAAATGAAGGCAAGCAACTAGCCAAGATCACATCGGAGACAAAGTAAGTCACAAGGACAGAGGTGAAGAATATAAAAACATAGGTGATTTGAGGGACAGGAATGGGAACTGCAACATAATGTTCATTATGAAAATAGTTATGAAAACTGGATAAGAAATATTACAAGTTCCTTGGATTACAAGGAGACAGACATTGTTAATCCTTTTCTAGTCAGAGCAGGAGCAGACTAAACCATTGTACTGTATAAGTCCCCTGCTTAAAATGTACATCCCAAAAGGGAACAAAGCATATTATTTTACGAGATACAGTATTTTAAAAATCAGAACTACTGTTACTGTACAATTGAAGTGGGGCAGAGAATTTAAAGCTACCACAAAGCTAATGGTCGAAACCCCACCCTTCCTTAACCCACTCGCTCCTCGAGCAGAGCTTCCTTACACAATGGGCATTTGGCGGGAACTAGAGAAGGAAAGAAAACAGCCCCACGGGACGGGCGATGATGGCGGGAACAGGCACCTTCCCCACAGAAGAAATCCCTCACCTAAACAGGCACCCACCACCCTAAGACTCTCCTCCCCCCGCTCCCTGTCCCTTCTCCTCCGATGAGACTCACCGCTTCGGCACCTGGCTCCAGGAATATCTTCCTCGCAGTCTTGGAGGCCAGGATTCGGGTCGCGTTCAATGAAGGGGGCTGCAGGGCAAAAAAAAATGTTTAAAAAGCGGAAGACTCCAAAGAGGCCGGTTAACGCAGCAGGCAGCTCCCGGACAACTTGGCGTTATTTAAAGCAGCGGTCACCATAAAGACCCCTAAAATCGCCCAGGGCAGAGAAAAAGGACGGAGCCCCTCCGCCGTTACTTTGCCCCCTAGTCCAAGAATCAGGGGTGCCCGGCGTGCGGAACCGAAGGGAGGGAGCGAGGAGGCCACTCGGGGCTCTTTCAGCTGGGCTACTATTCACCACTCCAGCGGGCCAAGACGTGAGCAGAGACTCTACCCACCCCCTGCCCGACCCAGCTACTCTCTCCCTCCCAGCTCCTGCTACCCAAGGCGGGGACAAAGGGAGCTTCTGCCTCGATCTAAACTCACGGTGTTCTCCTTCTCGTTCAAGGTCAAATTCTTCAGCGGCGACAAGCGGGAAGCGGATTGCTGCTTATTGCGAGCAGACAGCGGGTTGCGAGCAGACTGCATGACTTTCGCGCCGGTGGACGAAGGAAAGAACGAGGAAGGGAAGCAGCGGCAGCAGCCAGAAATCCCACTAGATTCAGCGACACTGAAGAAAGCAGCTGCCTCTGTTGCCGCTTTATAAGCCTTTCGAACTTGGCGCCAGAACGTCCGGCTGTCCAATCACACAGAAAGCTCCACTCCCGGGCTGAGCTGCGCGTCGTTTCGTACCCAAAATCGCGGGAAGCTGCAACAAGGTCCCACCCGCTCTGCGCGCCTATTGGACAAGCGTTCAAGCAACAAAGGGGAGCTCAACGCGGGAACCGCAGGCCATGACATTCCTTCCGCCCCCCTCGCTCCCGTTGGCCCGAAAGAGCCCCGCCTTTCCAAGACATTAAGAGGGCGATTGTCCATCATCCTTCCCCTTTTCTGATTGCACGCATTTGCACGTAGAAGGCGACCACGCCTTGCCGTCGTTGCTTTGACGTCTCCCTTCTACTCTTTTTCTATTCGTAGAAAGACTGTAGACTCGAGACACGTCCTCCTCTTTATGATATCCCGCTCCCAAGGCCTGTAGCCGGTTGGAGTGCGCAAAAATATAAGCTTGTAAAGGAGTTAAAAGGCTCCGCCTTTTATTGATTTCGATTGAAAACCTGCCGTAATCAAATTTATCTACTTAGCCAAATGTGGAAGAAAATGCATAGTGACAGCTACAGAGTCACTCACACATCTATGCCAGCCAGCAGTTTGCTACAACCGGGAGAAGAATTTGGCAACTTTTTAGTGGCCGGCCTGTTGTTCTCCTAACAACCCCCCCCCCCCCAATCTCCTATAGGCACTCATTGGAAAGGCTGAAAAACAACTGGCAGTCACCGCGCAATTGAGAAAATCACGGCTTCACGGGGGGGGGGGACTTTTTGGCTTCAAGCGGAGGGGAGAGAGTGAACCTCCCCACGCATTCCAGCCGCAACAAGGGTCACCCCCCAAAAGAAAATTGGCTTTAGAAATTACAAGAGAGAGAGATAGTTTCTGGTTGGAAACACGTTTAGATTGCACACATTTGCACGTAGTAGGTCTCCTCATCTACAAGAATTAATGCAGGGCTTACATTAAAAGTAATTATCCAGGCACTTATTATATATCCCACCTTTCCAAGCCTGTAAAGGCCCCCTTACAAGGCAACTTACAGTGCAAGCCTCAGAAGCAAGTCTGTTGATTTCAATGGGACTTACTCCCAGATAAGCGTGTATAGGTGTAGGATTTCAGTCTTACAGTAGAATCCTATGTCCAAATAGTTCCAGCATCCCTGCTACACCTCTGTCCAAACATATGATATATATCCCAAGCCTGTCAAGCACAGTGGGGAAGGGAGAAACTAGTCTGAAGAACTTCATAGTGGAGTGGTGCTGCTCCCCCAGGAACTCCACCAGTGTCAAGGAAGCCCCCAGCCCACGCCAGCCACCAATCACAGGATGGCAGCCTGTCAAAGGTCACACCGCAGCCCCACACCAGACAGACATGCAAGCAGCCAATCACTGAACCTACTCAGAGAGCGAGCTCTAACTTACTGCCAGGTCAACACCCTCCAAGTAGCCCCTGGATGGGGAGACCCAGCAGCAGCAGCCAAGAGCAGCAGCCACCACCAAGCTAATGTCTCCCCCCCCCCAAGGAGTAACAGCAGCAGCAGCTGCCACCAGCCATGGGGAGATGTCTCCATGACGACTCCACACACACGCATATGACACATAGATGCCACAGCTACTTTGACACAGACAGTAAGGAGGCAAAAACAAGAGAACAACCAGGAATCTCAGCACCCAGACTATGAATGTCCTTATTATGCCATTCTCACAAACACACACTTCCAAGAAATATATTTCTGATTACAACAAGGAAAGGAAGATAGTTCCATTGGGAGAGGGAAGCCATGTAAAATAAGCACACAAGTCTCAGACTATCTCTATAGTCTCTCTATATGTGGAGCATTCTGTGTCCTCTTCTCCCATTGGGCAGCTGCCTGTGGAGAGCAAAGAGAAACACAGAGTGTGTAGCAAGACAGACAGCCCCATCAGCCACACAAACTCTCTGGACTGAAATGCATACTGAGTGAGTCCATACAATAAGAATTCTGGGAAAACAAAGTATCTTGCCATACATCTTGTAAATGCAGCAGGTTGTCTGTGCAAAGTGCCCCCCTTTGTGTAAAAAGTGCCCTTTCTCGACAGTCCCTGTGTGTGTGCTCTCTAAGCGTGCATGACATGAGGCCGGGCAGGTATAGCTCCATGCCGCGCAACCTATCATCTGAGTTTGGGTCTCCCTGACAGGGGCTTTAGTAGAGTCTGTATCCTATTGGAATTGGAAGGTTTTTCTATAGCTCAAGCAGCAAGAACTGAATCCAGAGTTAAAGGCTGCAGCCCTGAAGTCCGTCCAGTCTGATTGCAGCATAGTAGTCATTGAAATGTCAGATCTCAGTTACCCAGTGCTATACCACATGTTGCCATCTCCACTCTGGTACACCTTTCCCATCCCCACTCCGTGATACCTTGGTTCAGTTAACAGGCTCTTCTTTCTCTTTGACCGCTTTATCTCCCATAATTGACAAGGGGCTTCCTGAATGTTCTGATCACCTGCTGCTACACAGCTTTGCCTGTCAGAAGCAGGCTGCTCAGTGAGAAAGCCTGCCAACATTCATCATATGTGCAGGCTATGATTAAAAGTAAACTAGTGTCAGAAGGGCCTTCCTGCCACTCATCTGCTCAACAAGGAACAACTGCAAAACAAGGTTAATGAGTAGACCTGAAAAGAATGCCGAGCACACGCCTCTGCCTGCTTACTCAGAAGCAAGTCCATTGAGTTCAGTAGGGCTTACTAAAAATAAATGTGCATAGGGTTGTGCATAGGGTTGCAGCCACAGTCTTTTGTAAGCATTTGGAATCCTTTTTATTGGATGTTCAGAAATACCACATATAGTATAACAAGACAGCATACAAAATTACTTGCAGGTAAGGAACCAACCTACACCCAGAGAGAACAACAAATCATGGACAGAGATAGATCACAAATATACTGTATAAAGAACTGTCAACCCAGAGAATGGCCCTGGCAGTGAACTCTTGTATGCACATGTACAGAGAGACTTTCTATATTCCTCTGTCCAAAGCAATTCCCATGTGCCATAACAGATTCTTAGACATAGACACTACCTGGGTTTGCCAACCCTCCAAGTTTAGCCTGGAGTCTCCAGGAATCAGCATCCATCTCCAGGTGACAACTTAAAGCAATCCTGGAGATTTTAAGGGCACCTCCAGGAATGTCCAGCAGCAACATAAAAACAAATCTCCAGGAGTAGCTTCACTTTGGTGCTGACAACCCTAACAGCACCCCAAATTCAGACACAGCATTTGATGGGGCGCAGGAAGGAGCTGCTGCAGTGGAGAAATGAGTAAGGAAGCCCCATTCTGTATGGACCTTGCAGCAGGCGTTGTTGGATCAGGGCCTCTTTTCAGTTCTATCCCTACCCCATGGTTAAAGGAAAGGAAGTGGCAGAGTTCCAAGAGAGCCAGAGCTTCAAAATAAGGTGTATACTCTGTAAACAGAGGACGTGCTTTGCGTTTGACCAAAGTACATTTCTGTTATAGGCTGGCTATTTCTAACAGCAAAATAGTATGGATCTCTGGACGGTTGTATAGATTTTTATTAATATCCAAGGGTCCTTTCTTCCTCATAAGAAAAAGTAATCTCAAAAGCTTGTCCTATTTCTCATTATTCAGGAAAGAACCATATCCCCCTCCTTAGCATGGCTGCATTGGGCATTTAAAAGTCATCACATGGCCCTGTGTACAGGTGAATGTGAGCATTCAATCGACTCTTCTGCAGATTCACCATGCACTGCACCTTGTCAAGGCACTTTCTTCACAGAAATCACCCCCCACCTCCTTTCTTTTTCAGCTGACAGTAAAAAGAATCTCAGTTAAACACACCTATGGTGCAATCCTCCATAACTTTAGGCCGGTGGAGCGAGTGCTCCGCTGACCTAAGGAGTCACAAACGTGCTGGAAAGCACATTTGCGGATCCTCGCGTGTAAGCAGCGCCTGCGCGGAGGCCGGCACTGCTCACACCACCAGTGTCCTGGACCTGTGACGGCTGCCGCAGGTAAGTCCCGTGCCAGTCAGTACAGGGCAGGGGGAAGGCGGGCAGGGGCAGCAAAGGAGGGGGCCATTGGCTGGGCTGGGAGCGAGCGGGGATACGGGTGCTGAGTTGCGCCGATATCCTATGCCCCGTCGCAGCCCGGGCCAGCCTTACATAAGGAGGAGGCCCATTGCGCTTACACTCTTTAGGCCAGCCACCGTATGTTAGGCAGGACTGGGCTGCAATCACTTTCTAGAGCTGATTTAGGGAAATGAAAAATGTCAGTTTTGACAATAATTACTTTGATCATATTATTTCTTCAGGTTTCTAAAATCAAATGCAGAGCTACCATCTGCCGTCACCAGGGGGAGATCTCTGGCTTCTGATCAAACCTTTCTTTTCTATGGGGAAAATGCATTTCCTAACATAAAAAGTCATCTCAACATTTGTGATGTGGTTTAGAAAAAAAAATCCTATCTTTTTCACACCTTGAGTTTTTCAGAGAGAGAGAGAGAGAGAGAGAGAGAGAGAGAGAGAGAGAGAGAAGCAACAGCTTTCTCAAACCAGTCTGGGTGAACCATTACATAAAAATTACTTGTAAGTAAATAATCTAGCTTGACAAGCTGGAGCCCTGAAGAAAGTCTCCAGCTGGTGACTTTTTAGGGGTATAAAATGACTAATTTGGAGATGGTGAGGGCAACTTGCTACTTAACCTATGGGCCTTAGGAGTAGTCAGGAAAGTTATCCAGTCCCTATGAAAATAAGGCTGCAATGCTAGGCTGGCATAGGACCTCTGCGCCAGGCCAGGATCATTACAAATGCAGCCGTAAGGCAGTTGCGCCGGCCCCAGGCCCAGGTAAGCTATGGCTGGACTGCATGATGCCGGAGTGGGGGAAGGGTGTTCTGGGGTGGGGGGAGGGCAAATTGGGCCTGAGAGGCGGTAGGATCAGCGGCAGGCGGCAGCGGTGTATGCCATATCCTATCCCCCTCTCAGGCCTGTTTCACCCAACATGGGCAGCCTTGATTTGGGCCTCCAAAATGGCAGGCGCAGATCTGAGGAAGCCCGTTGTGGGGACTGGGTTACCCAGGGTAAGGGAACAAAAATTCCTTTACCTCAAGGAGACCTCCAACCCCGTCTACTCTGCACAGGATACAGCATTGTCGGCGCCAGCACAGCTGGATCGCTGAGCAGAGCGTAGGATAGGATTGGCCTGCCCGTCTTTTTAGAAGGCAATATTCACTATAATAAACAGATTAAAAGTACAATAACCTTAGAGGGCACAGCCTGTGTGGCTCACCCATTATTACTGTTGTGCCTAAATCCTCCAGAATGTTTAAGTATGAAACAGCAAGAAGTGGAGACCACTTGGTTGTATTGTTAGATGTGCTCAAGCAGGAACTTGTTTCACTGATGTCTGACTGCATTGTGCTAGTTACACCATATCAGATGGGGGTCACCATGATGCCCATCTGGATAAAAATAAGGAATGTTTCTCTTACATCACAATCCTATTCATAACTAAATCCTACTGAGTTCAATAACCAGGTTCAATTCCCAGGTAAGCATGTATATAGGATTGCAGCCTAACTGCAAGGACTTATTCATGGCAATGCTGTTCCCTAGTGGAAAACAAACAAATGCTTCAGGGGCTCCCCCCCCCCCAGTCATTTATAGAGGCATACATGTCTTATATACTGTAAATTGCAAACCATTAAACATTACCTAAGCCACCATTGCCACCTACTGCTCCTATCCTAACACATACCAAGGGTGCTCTCTAAAAGTAGAATGGACATGTGAATTTTGCAAACAGTGCTATAATGCTGGCAGGTTGGTCTGGGGACTATTTAACATGCATGCACATAGGAGCTTAGATGGTCTGTCGTATTAAACATTATCTGGGAATGCATCCCACTGAAACCACTGTGTACTGTGTGTCCTTAGTGGAATCTGTATGGGATCTAGTATACGGTATGGATCTGATCTAGTATATGGCATATCTTAGTCTTTGGCAAGGGGATAATCTCCAAGGTCTTTCAAATTCTCCTCTTCTGAATATGGCTTGCATAGTTTCCTTACTACTACTTAAAGCTTCTTTCTAAAGACTTGGTGCTGCATCTTCAGTTGAAAATAGGAGAGTTTCTCCCTTTGTTTTCAGATTGCACATCCTGTTGACTGCAGCGCAGTTGGTTCTTATGGTGTAGTTGGCATCTCATATAAGGAAGGGCACTAAGTGCTTTTCAACAGTCCTGCTAGCCTTGCCTTACCATTCTGAACCACCTGCCAGCAATAAAACACTTCATTGATTATGCTTCATGCCTCTTTCTCCTCTCCCTGATACCTTACATAACTGCTGTAGTACTTCAAGCATGGCAGCTGCATGAACGGCAGCCAGTGCTGCACTAGCGAGGATACTTGTTGCAGCCTACTGAAGAGCCATGGTGCTGAACTGGGGAGACCCAAGTTTAAGTCTCCATTCAGTTGGAAAGCTCATGGGGTGACCTTGGGTCAGTCACTCCCTCTCTCTCTCTCTCTCTCCCTCACTATCTAACCTAGCTAACATTACAGATAGATCCAGTGCAGTTTGGCCCTGTGCCAGGTTTGTATCACAAGCCAAGCCATGGATGACTGTGGGACAAAACTCCAGGCTTTGTTTACTTGACAATGCCTTCAGTTGATTGATTGTGAATGCAAACGAGGATTAAACCAGCAAACTAATTTTATGAAGTCTGCTAGTTCAACTAGATCACTCGTATAAAATTACATCTGTGTGGTCATTTAATACCATTCCTACATAAGGTCACTAAAAGGGTGTGTAAAGATAAACCTGTACAGGAGTCAGGTGGTCTTTTCTTGCATGTGGTGAGCCTGGGTTCCCTCCATCATTGCAATGCCTGGAATAACATACATACACATACACATATATATGTACGACTGATAAGAATGTGATGAGTGTACAATACTTCTACAGCAGAACCACTTTTTATTATTTAAAAACAATAAAGTGACCAGGAGCACACTTTTAAGCTGTGCCCTGGAAAAGACAGATCTGGCCGTTGGGATCCACCATGCGTAAGCCACATCATGATTTGACTAACATGCTCTACAGGGGGCTGCCCTAGAAGACTGTGAGAACATTTCACCTGGTACCAAATGCAGCTGCCACAGTGCTATCTGGCAGCTGCCAGTCCTATACAGTCAACAGCATATCACTCCAATGCTTTTTGATCTATGTAGTAGCCAGTGTGTTTCCAAACACAATGTAAGGTGCTGATTAAAGACTTACATGCCTTGGGACGCAGGTATGTGAAGGGCCACCTTCTTCCACATGAACCTGTTCATACACTCTGTTCATCATTGGAGGCCCTGCTCTATGCTCCATAACGTTTGGAAGTCTGGTTGGTGGGGACATGGACAGGGTCTTCTCAGTAGCAGCACATAATTGTAGAACTCCTTGCTTGTGAAGCCTGGCTGGCCTCTTTGATGCTGATCTTTAGGCAAGGGGGGGGGGTCTATTCCACTGGCATTTTATTGACTGATTTGCCTCTGTGTTTTTATTTTTCTACTGGTTTTATTGCCATGCATTTTAATCATGATTGCTTTCCTTGCTTTTTATCTTCTTTCTCTTCTTTGCTTTCCTGTCTTTGTTTCAGTTTTTTAAAATGTTGTTAGCTGTGTTGATGGTGCCTTAGGTGGGGCACAAAGGCGCTATATAGATAAGCTTCTGTTTCTGCATTCTCTCCAAACCATGAAACTTCATCACAATAAAACAATTCATAAAACCACAATTCAAAAACAAATCAACAACTTAATAAATTATACACAATAAATGCCCAGTTACAGAGCCAATGCTGAGCAAATATCACAGCAGGCCCATTCAGTGTAAGCAACATGAAGCAACACCAAAAGTATTCCTGAAAAGTCATGTCTTCATGGTATGCCTAAAGGCATAAATGTGAGGGCTTGCTGGGCCTCCATAGCGAGAGTTTTTTCAAAGAACTGGCACCACTACCAAAAAGGTCCTGCTTCTGGCTGATGAATGTCAAACATCAGACAGGCTAGGTATCCAAAGCAAGGCCTCAAATGATGAATATAGGGTACAGGGGGGTAGATAAAGGCATATTTTTATGCACGTTTGTTAGTCTTCATATCTCATTTTAGTACATAGCTAGGCTTACCAGATCTCCAACCGGGACAGAGCGCTAGACCTTTAGGAGAAGGAATGTGGGCAGGTGTAGCTTGTTAAGTCCTAGCGCACACTCCTAGGCATGTCTACTCAGAAGCAAGCCCCATTGTGTTCAATGGGGCTTGCTTCTGAGTAGACATGCCTAGGAGTGTGCTGTAGGACTTAACAAGCTACACCTGCCTACATTCCTTCTCCTAAAGGTCTAGCACTCTGTCCCGGTTGGAGATCTGGTAAGCCTATACATAGCTAGATATTATATGAAGCTTAACTAAAAATCCACAGAATTAAGAGTGAACAAGACTACACTGGAAAAAATTTCCAGTTCATAGAAAGAAAGGTATGCTCTTGCACAAGTTGGGCTTCTCCCCCATTATATGCTTCTATGAATAGATGGCTTGCATGAACAGTTATTAGTGGAAGTGAATGGCTGATTGATCATCAGAACAGACTCTCTCAGCTAACAACTTAATCCACATCGTTTACTTCAACAACAACTCAGTTTGGCTGCATTGCGCCTTGCAAGCTGGTATAACACGGTATAATGTGGCCCCTCCCACTCGCACCTGGAGCTATTACCTTCACCGCTGGAATAGCTCCAGGGGCGAGTGAGAGGGGCCATGTTACACTGGTTTGCAAGGCATAGTGCAGTTCCTTGCACCACTTATGGTGCCACAACGCCACTGACCTGGATGCAATCAACCCGTAGACTCACTTTGCCAGTTTGATGGAGCCAACTATCCCTAACCATGGACATGAATCGCACTTAGGTTAAACATTGAATTGCACTTCTATTTTTTGAGAGCTGTACTCATTTTGCTTGGTATGACATTTAACCACTATTTGTGTGGCTACTGGACCTTGGTCTCCTGGTAAACAGGCATCACAAAAGAATAGAGTCTGTTTAAATCAAGCTGTTAAAAAGGGTGAGCTCATTTGTTCGAGCTGGTTACACTTTAGCTCGCTGAAGGGAACGCTATGCAAGGTCACTGGAACCAATCATCTAACACAGGGGTGGCCAACCTTTCAACATGAATGCTCCTGGCCCTTTAATGGCTGGATAGGTGAGGGCATTTCAGCAGGTGAAGCTGTTTTAGCAGCATCGCCAGCAATTGCAGCTGCCAAGATTCTGTCTTCTACACAACTCTTAAGAACACAGAGGTCCTAATGGTGGAAGGTTGGCCACCTCTGATCTAACACAAAAATAACATCAGTGAATTTAGAGGTCCCACACGTTACATTTTTACAAGCCAAGCATGTTCCTACAAGTTGCCCAATGTCTACAAGTATCAGACATGAGGGGGACATTCGATGCATGCTATACCTGAAAAATGTACAGTTACTGTCATGTGACTCCTTGGTTCTTCACATACTCAAGTCCCTCACAGCAGTATTAATGTGTATGCACAGGAACACAGAGGAACACAGGTCTACTAAAACACAGCCTACTATGACCAGAGGCGTAGCTACACCCCCACGAGGGGGGGGCGCTCAGCATGCACACTCCGCATGACGCTCTTGGGGGTGGGGCTTCACTTTTGCACCGCCGCCACCGAAATTCGGCAGCAAAACAGTGGCGCAAAAGCACCCCCTGGGGTTTTTAGGCCTGTTTTAGGCCTAAAAAGACCCCTGGAGGATGAACCAGGGGGGTACACGATTAAGGCCACGAAAATATTGGGGGTGTTCTTACCCCAAGTTTATGCGTGCACCCTCCAGCCGGCGGATCCAGATGCATCCTTCCTCTTCCTGCAGTTTCCGGCGGAATCCAAGAGGCTGCGCTTGCGCAACCTTGCTGCAGCCTATCTAGCTCCCCTAGTCTTGCTGGCTGAGTCCTCCAGCCAGCGAGACTAGGGGAGCTAGAGAGGCTGCAGCAAGGTTGTTCAGGCGCAGCCTCTCTCGGATTCCGCCAGAAACTGCAGGAAGAGGAAGGATGCATCCAGGTCCGCCAGCCAGTGGGTGCACGCATGAACTTGGGGTAAGAAGAACACCCCCAGCATTTTCGCGGTCTTTTTTAGGTTGCATGGAGTCTGGGAGGGCCGATCCTCTTGCCGTCCCAGGCTCTGCACGGCCTAAAAAAGGCCACAAAAAGCCGGAGGGGGTGCACTGCTGCACCCCTCCAGAGTTTGTCATCCCGACGCCTGGGGCATCACCACCCCGGGCAACAGAGAGGCCAGCTACGTCACTGATCACAGTGATGATGCACCAATGTCAGGACATTACTCCATGGATATCAGGCTGTGCTGGTGCTTCCATGGTTGCTGGGGGTGCTACTGGGAAGGTCTACACACATGTGTTGCTTTGCCAGGACACACTTGGCACATGTCTCTTATTGAGCTGGTGTTGGGGCACAGTTGGTGTTGCATTGCCAGGCTGGGCTTAGGACATGATGGATGTTGCGCAACCAAATAGGATTGTGCCATAAATCCCTTTCATTTAGAATTAAAATTGTATATGCTTTGTTCTAACACCCTGCTCATTTGACTAACTGTGAGGTTAATTACAAAATAATTAGTCAACGGATTTCATGGGCAGTATGTTGTATACGTTCTAGTAAAGTGTTCGGTTATTGCAAATAATTGTTCAGCCATATGCAATGGCCTAAAACAAATGTTCCCAGAGAACAACTTTACATGAAGATAATGCTGTCACAATACCTTCTCTAGTGACCAGATGCCATTGATTTAAATGAAGTCAGATTCAGCTGTAAGCAATATTTAACCCACACTTGAATACTTAAGTGTTCATGGCTCCCAGTCTATTTCTCATACCATTTTAGCACTCTGCTTGTCACTGCATCACTTGATAAAGCTTGGAGCCCTGAAGCCATCCCTGTCTTCTTTTGGTATGAGAGTTGCTCTCTTTGTAATTCACCCCAGTCAGCTTGCTTCCCTTTCAGTACTTCAGCATCACAGCCCTGGAGAATAAGAGATTACCATTTATAAATGGTATTTATAAATAACTCCAGAATGGTATCTGTTGTGGCCAATACGATAAAAGTGGTGCTGTGGAGACTCACAGGTTTATTGTGGCATAAGCTGTCATGGACCAAAGAGTAGGGTATATGCCACAATAAATCTGTAAGTTTTCATGAAACCAAATATGTTTGGCTGTGCTTACTTCATTCTGTGATAACGTTCCTGACGTCTGCTTGACTTCTGAATTAGCTATACAGGTAGAAGAGGTGCTGACAAAAAGCAAAAAGGGAGGGAAAGATAATAGACTGGGGAACATGTGACCTCACCTGAGAAAGCACCCCACATTGGCATATCTCCCTAGGAAAAGATGCTCAGTGCAGAGCCAAAGCAGTTGTGACATCAGCACCCAGAACATCTCCCTCAACACCCGTGCAATGGTGTTGCTAGCGTGCCCCGGGGGGGAGGGAAATGATGCATTTCACGTGCACTCCTGGAAGGCCCTGCACTCCTGGAAGACTTAACTTGAAGGCTTCTAGGATATCGGACGGGCGGGGCCACCCAGAGCGCTGAAAACGGCGCAAAAACCCTCTGCAGCTGCAGATGCAGCTACTCCAGCTGAAAAAAAAAGGCAGCTGCAGAGCAGAAAGCTGCTGCAACGGCTCCTCCAAGACCATGGCTTGTCACCACCCCTGCACCACCACCCCTGTCCCCGGCCTGGCTACGCTACTACTGGTCCTGTGCTTCAGAATACAATAACAGCTGCTACTATTATTAGCAGCAGCCTATCAGGTAGCTTTTAAAAAGTCTAGGATGTTTCTCAGAAAAAGGTGACAAACCTAAAAGAAACAAGAGGCAAGGGAGAAAAGAGTCAGCAGAGATGGTAAGTAGGGGCTGCCACTCTCCATCCCCACCCCACACTACAGTCAATGTATGAGCCATATTGCAAACATGTAACGAGCACCTTGCTGACATGACCTCAAGAAAGGGCTACAGCTGACTAAAGAGAAGAAGGAATCTGAGTGGGTGAGGCAGTGAACAGAGGCAAGACTCCAAAGAGGAAGAGCAAGAAAGCAGGGATAAAGGGAAAAAATGTTGGTCAAAGGAAGCCAAAGGGGAAGGGAGGTAGAGGTTGGCACCCAACAATTCAGCTACTGTGCACTTTTATGGACACATTTTCATAGACATTTGGTGGGTAGCTTGTTAGTAAAAATGACCCCTAGCAGGCTTTGAACATTGGAAATAAATGTTGGCCTGTTTTTTGAGACATGGCATGCACCACACATTTCAGTGAAGTCCATTTGATATGAAAGGGCTGTGAACGTCAGGCACAGGGACCTCTTGCTTATCATCAAATGGCATCTACGTGTATATTTAAATGATGGTAAAGTAAGTGGCTTTCTGTGTGCAAAGGCAAGTTAATACTAAGAAAGCAGATTAATAAATAAACTCTGTTCAGTGAAGAATGACAACGCCTGAGGCACTCAGTAATATGAAAGCTTTCCCCTGCTGTTAAGCGAATCTCAGTTTTCAATCACTAGTTTAAAAGGCTGGAAAAGCTGGTTTTTGAAAAGTTCAAAATGGCATCATGCCACAGATAACCAATCACAAGGAAGACATAAGGAGGCGCCTGTCCATTTAATGTTTATGCAGAATGAGAAATGTTGGTACAACTTTTCTTACCCCAGCATGGGAAGCAAAGCTTGTCAAAGTGCCCTCATGCACACACCTCTAAAGGTAAAGAGGGCCTGTCTTCAATTGCATCTGGTCTCTTCCTCCAATGCAGACAAGCTGAAAAGCGGACAGATATTGTGCCATGGAAACTGATCCTTCAAGTCCTTCCTAATTTGGGGACCTATAACCAGCAGCAGCACTAGCTGGAATGCTGCCTGATGCCGCCTCAGGTCCACTCCTCTGCACAATTTTAAAAAAAAGAAAGCAGCTGCTTATCTTGCTCCTCCTGCAGTTTCTTTGATCGCGAAAGTGCAGAACTTCCACGTTTGAGTTAAGGGACTGTGCAAATGAAGGAGCTCCTTCATCTGCACAGTCCCTGTAAATCAAACTGGAAATTCTGCACTTATGTTTGAAGAAACCGCGCCAGGACCAAGGTAAGGAGGCAAGTGATCCACTTTCTGCTTGCTTTTAGCAGGTGGAAAGCAGATCAGTGCAGGTTGGATCTGCAGCAAGTTGGAGGAAGGCGGTAGCGGCGGAAGACTCGGGGTGAACGGCATCCCAAATGCACCGCCCTCTATCCCCCCCCCGCACAATCTGCTACTGATCATGCAACCTGTATCACCTTGCCTAATGGATGGGCCACTCCTGTCCATAATTCTTAACAGATTGTTTGGGAAAACAGACAAGTCAGGACTCTAGTTGAAAAAGAACTTACACCTGGTTGCAGCACAGGATGAAATGAGATAGCACAGCTCACTCTATCAGCTTGGTTGCGTCTGTTATGTACTACTGTGTCTTTAAGAGGCAAGCCAAAAGTTGGGTGCAAGCAAGGCCTGACAGTTCAGTCCTGATGCAGAGGGCTTGGTGAGTGGTTGGGCCTGAGAAGAGACGAAGGCCAAAAAGATAGTAGAATTTAGACACCTCGATTGAATCGAGTCGATTCTGTAAGGATTTAAGTTGATTGTTTTGGTTAGCTGTACAATAAATAGTTATTGTTAGCAGCCTGAAGTGTGGCACCTCCTTGGTGAGCAAATCTATTAGACACCTGCTGCCAATTTGCTCCTTCTCTTTCTACTAGCGCCCATTTCAGCTGGGTTGCAGTGGATATAGAGAGGTGAGATAGCACAGCTCACTCCGCTCTTAGGTGTCTGTTCCATCTAGTTATTATGTAACTTGAACATTTTGGAACCTGTCTTCCTCTTCCCTCCCCATCCTTTTTTCCTTGCATACCATCTCTCTTTGGTTGCAAACCTGCAGGCAGGGCCTATGTCTTTTTCAATCGATGTACAGCACCGGGAACATTTGCTTTAATTTAAATGTAATAGCACAGCAGCAATGTTCTTGCTGCCATCAGGCCAATCAGTAGCGTTGCTGGCCTGCCCGGAGGCGGGGGGGAGTGATGACGTGTTTCGTGTTATCCCCCCCGCCCCCTGCGCTCTCAGCACATTTCAAGCCTTCCAGGAACTGGAGCGGGTGGGAGGGCCAAGAAAATGCGCCGTTTTCGGCACGATAATGCTCCGCGGCTGCAAACACAGCCTTCCGGCTGCAAAAAAAGCAGTCGCAGAGTACAAAACTCCCACTGTGGCTCCCCCTCACGAGGAGACTGTGGTTGTCACCTGGGGGCATTGCATCCCCCTGGCCCTGCTACTGGTACTGCTTCTTAGTGGCAATTCACATGATGAGCATGGCGGCTGAAAAATGTGCTCTTGCATACATGTGACTAGCTACTAAGAATGGCACCTGAAAGCACAGCCATCCTGGGTCAGATGTTCTTTCCTCCACATAGCTGCAACTTGGAGTTACACTATGGAAGATTTTGAACAAGGCAGCAATAATCATCCAAAGCTGGCAGTATCGGAAGCACCTGATTTTGAGCCAAAGATCCTGACCTAGGCCATTGAAGGACTTTCTGTTTGGTTGTGAGCAACGTTTTCCATATGTTGAAACGTGATAATTCAGACTAATTGCCTATGTTTACTCTTCATATAATTGAATCTGAGAAGCCTGCCTCAGAACTGGAGACTGTTTTTTCCAGAGGAGAAACTATTTGGAAGAGGAAGAGAAAGCCTGTGCTGTGGTGGAAGGCGTTTTGCGTGTTTGATTTTGGATTTAATAACAACTGGACAGGCATGATGTCGGTTTTGCTAATGGTCTACTACTATGTGATGCAACTCTGCCTCTGCCAGTCTCAAAAGAAATAAGTTAGCAGTCAGTCAGTTCCTGTTTTTGAGCCTCTGTTTGCATTCCAGAGAGAGAGAGAGAGAGAGAGAGAGAGAGAGAGAGAGAGAGAGAGAGAGAGCAAACAGCAGCTTCGCCTTCAGCTTGGCATAGTGCTTCTACTAATAGAAAAGATGAAGCACACTTTGCTCACTCTTTTGCTGCTGGAAGTTTGTATCCCTATTCCATGGATGCTGTGTTATGCAGGGAGGAATGCGCCACACAAAGGGAATTTCCATCTGCAGCCCTGAGCAACCATTGCTATGGGAAAAAAACAGAAAAGTTTTTTTACAGACTGACCTTAAATTGGATCGAGAAAATACAGTATTTCAAAAAGCAGAGGTCACAAGAGCTCCAAAAACACATTTCCACATGATAAATAGTGAGGAAATAGATCATTAGCAACATATATGGGACAAGCTTACAATATGCACAGCAACCTCCATGACCTAGGATCAAATCCTGGGGTGCTTATGGAAACTTCAGTCACAATTCTGCCATTCCAAATGGCCAGTTGACTAAAGAATTGTGCTTTCAGGTTTTAATTTGCAACACTTAGAAGGCTTGCTGTATTTAAAGGACCGCTTGCTCCCTTACAATTCTGCCCTCCCATTGAGATCTACACTGGCTCTGCATGACATCCCACTGCCAGGTGGTTGGTGAGTATTCTGGACAGGGGCACTAATTCTAGGTCATCATGGCACAGAGATCTTGGACCTTACTCCTTCAGGAGGTATGTCTAGCCGCCCCCTGCCTTTTAAACCCGACCCTTTTAAACCTTTAGAAGGTTGGTAAAGACCTGTTTAAGCAGGCCTTTAATGTAATTGTATGCACTCCCCTAAACTTCTGGCCCTTTTGTTGACTGTGTGTTTTGATGACCTGTGCAAAACTCTTTTAATGAGAACATTTGGTTGTAGGCTAACTCCTTGAAACAAATGAGTTGAGCATTAGGCTGGATTCACACTACACGAACCCGGCGCGTTACGGAGATGCACGGAACTCTTCGATAGCATTTCGGAAGCAAGCAGAGCAGCTGCGGTCTCCCTTGTACAAGATGAGGAAACCCATCTTTTGAGGGGGCGGGTTCGCGGAGCTTGGGGGCGGGTTCGCGGAGCTACTGCAGCCACCAATCGGATGAGGGGGGGGAGTGGTTGCATGCCAATCAGAACTACTTCCAATCTGTAAGCTGCGCTTTCTTAAGAAGGCGGTACAGCAGTAGGGTCAACAGGCGGGAAGACACTCCCCAGCTCCAAGCGCGTAGGCAGAGGCAGAGGCAGAGGCATCCACGCCTGGATTCGTATCGTGTGAATCCAGCCTTAGAACTAAGTAAAGACTGCAACAACTACATGGCAACATTTACATCATCCAAGAGGTTTGCCAGCATAAGCACTGTCAGGGATGTAAGCAAAACACATTAAATTATAATTTATATATAGCAATCATTCAGAAGTACTGTTTTACTTTTCTGCCAATAAGCTCCACTCATGGCCCAATCCTAGACTTACCGGTCAACGTCCTAGCGCCTCTTCCACTGGTACTGACTGCTGTAAAACAGAGCCAACGTAAAACAGTTCCCACCTGCGTCGTTGGGGAGGGTAGAACGAATGCGAGGAGGGGGTGTAACGGGGCAGGGAGGCTGCAGGAGGAGGTGGATCCAGCGGCAATTTAACAGTGCATTTAACAGGCTTTGGGCCAGCAAACTGAATGCTGACTCGATGGTCTCTGTCTGGCACTGTCTGGGTTGTACCACCTGTAAAAAAAAAAAAATCAAATGTTTGTTCATATAAGGAATCAAAAGTTAAATCGTTAATAAGCTAATACTTCCTGTATTTTAACAGAACATAATTTTAAATGCTACAGACACCCCTCCCAAGGAGGGGGGTTTGTGATGCCACAAGTGCCAGCCAATCAGTGCCCAAGCACAGCCAGCTGCTGCTGCATCCTAGCAAAACTGGTCTGCCACAAGTTCAGCTTTGGAAAGGATTTGGATGCACAGGGGGCAAGACCATGGCAAATGTGCATCCAGATCATGACTCCACTTTCAATGTGTGTCTATAGACACCCTAAATTACTCACAGAACAAGTGTTCTCATCCACAAAAATCACTTTCAGCAATATTTTTATTTCCTATCATTTTTAAGCTTAAGCAAATGAAGTGCATTGGAAAAGTCTCTCAACTATAAATTTGCACGCTCAGAACTACAGAACTGAGGGTTTTTGGCTATGTGTCACACATCTGGAGGGTGAAGCTCAATGCAAAATAAAACAGGATACAATGATTAAACAATGTAGGTTTCCTTGATAAACAAGTGCAAATGCTTAGTTTGATTTGTACTCATACTACAGGTGTGCCCCCATATCCACTGGGGATATGTTCCAGGCCCCTCCGTGGATACTTGAAACCGTGGATAAGAGCAAGCACCCCCTCCATGGTTTCCTGAGGGCCCCCCACCCTGCCTCCCCTGCAGGCAGGCATGCTTGCCCCCCCCCCCCGCTCTTATTTTTCTTTCAGCAAGCTTTGTTTCTTCCTTAAAACAAACAGAGAAGCAGCCTCCATTGCAGGCAAGTAGAACGAGACTAAGTCCTAGAGAGGCTCTGCAAGGTTTCTGTTAACCTTGCAGAGCCTCTCTAGTACTTAGTCTCGTTCTACTTGCCTGTAATAAGCAGCCAGAGGCTGCTTCTCCTGTTTCTTTTAAGGAAGAAACGAAGCTTACTGGGAAAAAAGTAAAAGCCTGGGGGGGGGGGTTCCCCACGATCCATGGATAACTGAAACCGTGGATAGCAAATCAGTGGATATGGGGGCCCACTTGTACATTTTTCCTTAAGATATGAGATAACTTTACGTTCTTAGCTTTTCTTTGATAGGCATTCTAATACCCATTTTTAGAAACAAAGAAAAACAAATATCTTCTGTAGTCTAGGAACTTTCATACTGTAAGCAACACCTCAGATGGTTGATCTGGAAGATAGGGTGGTACTCCTTTCCTTCCCTTTCCCATTGACTAGATGTTTTCTAGGATGGATCAGGGACAGGATGGATTTTTGCAGTGCAATCCAGCGCAAGGATCAGTCCAGCGGCCCAGGGCCGCCCGCTGGATCCTGAGTCCTGGCAACCGTCCTGAGTCCTGGCAACAAAAAACACCAGGCCGGAGGTCTACTCAGGGAAGGGGACGTTTACATCCCCTTCCCCGGGTGTAAATCCAGGCCAATCCGATCGGCCTCTTCGGATTTCCACCAGCTAAATAGCTGAATGGAAGTAGAGGAGGCCATGGAACGGCCTAGCCGGCCCGGTGGGGACAGGGACATGACCGAGGCCATCCCCCGCCCCCTCCCAGGCCGGCTAGGTCAATGGCCATCCTCCCTCGCCCGCCGAACTGCCCCCATGCCTGCTGGATCCCGACTCACCTTGTCCATGCAGCTTTTCAACAAAAAAAAGTTCACAAAGCAGTTTACAGAGAAAATCAAATATAAACTAAATGGCTCCCTATCCCAAAAGGGCTCACAATCTTAAGGATGCAGATAAACACCAGTATTAAATAACTTTAATTATTTCACTGAAATGTTTGTAGCATATTAAAAAATATTGCTTCTAGCATTCTAACTACAAATACTTTAGTCCAGGGGGTAGTAAGGGATAGTAGGTGCTCCTTGAAAATATTCCCTACTATCCCATTCACTTTCCCCAGAAGCGTTGCCGGGGGGGCAGGGGGCGGTGAGCCCCTGGGCGACAAGTGGGGGGTGACAAAGCAGCTGGGGGGGGTTGACCACCACGCTGTTTCAGCGGCGGAGCCGGTGCTGAGTTTGGCCCACCCTGTGCCTCCAAAGGGGTTTACAGTGGCAGTGACATCATTTCCAATGGTGACATCACAGGGGGTGGCATCGCGATGCCACTGACTTTCCCAGTTTATAGTCACTGTATGTCGAGGTTTCAAATACTGTAGCTGCTCCTCTAATAATGGTCTTTGTTGCCTCTACGTTTCCCCAAACTTATTTTTCTGGAGTTACCCCTGCACTGGCCCCAATACAGGATGCAACCCTAAACACACTTACTACATAGTAAGCTGTATTGAACGCAGCCAGATTTACTGTACTATGCAAGCATGCATAGGGTTGCTCTGTTAAACACCTAATTCTCCTTAATTATTGGAAATCCAGAATAGCCCTATCCAGTGATTGTAATTTGAACAATAAGAGGCGGCAGTACACAAGCCTATCTTGCAGTCACACCCTCTAGCATTGTTTCCAGATCTCTAGTTCTATTTACAGTCATAAATAAAGAAAAAGTACAGTACTCTGCAGTCACATACCTGAAAACACCGATTTGGTCATCATTACATGTTCCAGGGCTAAGCACTACCATTAAAATGAAATACTGTACATGGTTAAACCTGGTTGAAGCCTACCTCCAACTCCTGTGCAGGTTTACTCAGAAGTCAGTGTTCAATGGGACTTTCTTCCAAGGAAATATGCACATAATAATAGCACAATCTTAGGCATGTTTACTCAGAAGTCAGTCCCATTCTGTTCAGTGGGCCTTACTCCCAGGTAAGTGCATATAGGATTTTTTCAGCCAGTCTTATAGTTGAGGGCTGCAATCTGATGCACAATTACTTGGGAGTAAACTCCACTGAACTCCATGGGACTTACTTCTGAGTAAACCTGTGCAGGGCTGGACCAATGGTAGCTTTTTTCCAATCTCAAACAGCCGCTGTGGGAATAGATCTGGATAGGGACTGTAGGGGGAAAACCCGCTCCCCACATTGCAGTCCTGATTCAGATGCAATTTGCTAAATAAAAAGCAAGCATGCCAGCTTGAAGGAATATCTAATTTCATGTGCTTAAAAAGTAATATTTGACTCAATAAGATTTAACTCAGTTGCGTTCTGTACAATAATTCCAGATGTCCAGACCTAATCATCATTTTGAAATCTGTCCTGGAAAGTACTATCAGATAGGTTGAGAGTTTTTAAAGTAAGACATTGAGTAGTTGAACTGCTGTGCAGTTCAGCAAATATATTTTCGGAGCACAACAGGTTTCCGTCAGCTGAACTGTAGTCAGGCTCCTTTTAATAGTTTTTGACTTGGCATTTCTTCGGGATCCCAGAAATCTATTTATTTTGTAACAGTTTCTACTCACTAGACTCCTCCATAGTAGATATAATCTGTGAGCATTGCCTTTTGGTATTTCCTTTTATAAAAAAAAAAAATTAAACCAATATTTATTCAGAGCTATTTTTGAAAGCAGCCTCATTCTGAGGAAAAAGGTTACACCCATGTGGTTTCTTTCAAGGCCAAATTCTTGAGATTTACAAAAGGGGGGGAAGGGGGGAGATCTAAGTCAACTGTAGATTTACTTTTAATTCGTTAGGGGGGGGGGGAGTTGAACTTCCAGCTCATTTGCTTGCTACTATGTGTTTTAAAAACAAAAACCCTTAATTTTGTGAGCAAGGGGGAGAAAATTCTAGGAAAACAAGGAAGAGACGAGGAGGCAGGCTCCCACCCCCTCTGCCACCACCGCCCGCCAAGGCACGGCAACAGTTGGCCTCTGGAATCAGAACTATCGGACTGGGAAGCGGCCACGAGCAGAAGCAGCAGCACGAGTTGCCGCTGCCCTCACGCCGCCGCCGCCGCCAGCCCGCCACCACCACCATGGGCACTGGCAGCAGCAGGGCGAGGAAGACGCGCAGCTGCAACTGCAGCCCTCCCAGGCCCTGGAGCGGTCCTCGGTGGGGCAGCGGAAGCAGCAGCGCCCCCGCCGGCCAGGAAAAGGGGACAGCCACTCCTGGGGCCAGGTGCAGCCCTGCCTCGATACACGCCGCCGCCCTTGGGGAGCCGGACTCGGACTCGGAGCTGCTGGATCAAGTGCTGGCCGAGTTTGGCGATGAGAAACTTGCGCACTTCCCTCCTGCGCCACGCCAGCTTGCCGGGGACTCCCGCTCTCGCCCGGTAGGGGGCAGAGGTGAGGGGGACGGAATCCACGTGAATCGGCAGGTAAGAAGAGTTCGCTGGTGGGAAGACACGAAGAGAGAGGCGTTCATTTGGGGTGGGGATGCGCGACCCCATCTAAGAGGGTTTAATTTCTGCTTTAGAAGAGGGAGAAGTCAAACCTGTGAGGAAACTAAATCTGGAAACCTACCCTGTATATTCCATTTAATCCTAGGTGTTGGGGGGGCCGCGGGGGGGTAGCTTGTAGTTCTAGGAGTTACCGAAAGGTACTCTGCACGTGCTCAGAAGTGTTCTTACTCCAGGGTTGAACTCTTTGATTCCGAATTTATTTATTTTTATTTAAAATATTTATACCCCGCCTTATCCCATACCAAAGCAAATGCCCGAATGGGTTCCAAACTTTTGAGCCCTCACCAAAAACCCATGAAGCCGTGGGTAGTTCTCAAGTCCCCTGGTTGATGATCAAGTGCAGAGATGGGAAACGTTGCACTAATGCCTAATGGTCAATGTAGCTCCTTATTGGCATGCATAACATTTTTCGTTTTCAGAGCTGGAGTATGCGTTACATTTCTACAAAACAACTTAATTTGTAAAAACATCCTGTACTTGCTGTTGCTCTTTGTTGCCCCCAAGTCCATTTCTCTCATTTTTGCATAACTGAAAGCTGGGTAGGACTGACTTTGTTCAGCATCTGAAGAGCTTCATATTAATTGGCTTATTTATTAAGAATGCTTTTACCCTGCCTTTTGGCCCTGGGACCCTCAAGATGGCCCACAGCATGAAAACAATCCTAAATTACAATTAAAATAACAGTAAAAATAACAAAAACATCAGACTAAGACAACTCCTGCTTGTTAGAGCAGAAAAGGAGGGGAGGAAATATGTACACCACTCTGAGCTCCTTGGAGGAAGGGTGGTATAAAAATGTATAAAATAAATAAAGGTTTTTGCCACTTACTGAAAGACAGAGGGTAACGAGTGGGCTTCCCTTGGGAGGACATTCTATAGTTTAGGTGCCATGACTGAGAAGACCCTGTCCCTCAGGTTGTGGCCATGGCTGCAGCAACCCTGTGAGTTCTACGGCTGTCTTTGAGAAACCACTGTTCTAATCCTAACTACTTCTTCCATTTATTTTACATACTTCCTCCATGGAGGTCAGGCAGAGCCAGCCCAATCCCTCCTAACACCTGAGGCAGGTAATGGACTTTTAGTGGACATCCACAGAACTAAGTGGCGGTAGAATTAGAACAGACAAAATAAAATATTCCATTACTCAGCATGTAATTAATCTGTGGAACTCCTAGCCACAGGATGTGGTGATGGTACCTGGCCTAGATTACTTTAAAGGGGGATTGGACAGATTTATGGAGGAAGCCATGATGGGTGTAAGCAACCTCCTAGTTTTAGTAGTAGGCTCTCTCTTAATGCCAGATGCAAGGGAGTGGCAACAAGATCTTGTTGTCTTGAGTGCTCCCAGAGGCATCTGGTGAGCCACTGTGAGATACAGGAAGCTGGACTAGATGGGCCCTTGGCCTGGTCCAGCAGGGCTCTTCTTATGTTCTTAGTGTGCCAGATGCTGTACCTCCCTCTTTATCTGGTGATGTGCTAGCCTCCCACTCCCTGGATTGGAAGAAGACATGTGGAAAAGAGAAGAGTGGTGGGCTGGAGCAGCTCCCATGCTCTAGCCCACCTCTCCTCCATGCTTCCTCTTCTGCTCTGTCCCCTTCTTCCTGTTCCAATCCAGGGCGTGGGAGAAGCAGAGGCGAAGGCAAATAGGCAGATGGACGTGGGCACACCAATCTGCTCCTCCTGAGGCAACTACCTTAGTCAGCCTCTTGGAAGGGCTGGCCTTGAGCCTTGTATATAATCTTCACTCACCTATTTTATCCTCACAACCACCCTGAGAGATAGTGACTAGTCCAAGGTCACCCAGTGAGCTTCGTGGCTCAGTGGGGGTTTGAATACAGGTCTCCCTAGTCCAGGGGTGGGGAACCTCTGGCCCGCGGGTTGATCCGGTCCGGCCCCTGCGGGACCTGACCGATCCAGCCCACGGGACCGGAGGCTCCGCCACCGCCCGCCTAGTCCCTTTAAAATCAGCCTTTCTGCAGCTGCGCAGATCGCCGTTGAGGCCGAGAGATTGCCCTCTCGGCCTCAGCGGCGATCTGCGCAGCTGCAGAAAGGCCAATTTAAACTGGAGGTGACGCGGGAAGGCGGCGGCTGCCGCCACCCGGAGCCTCAGGTAAGCGGCCGTGGGTGGGTGGGTGGGAGGGAGGGAGAGTGGTCCGTGGATGGGAGGAAGGGAGGGAGGGAGTGGTAAATTCACCGGGGGGGTGTCAAATTTGCGGGGGGGGGGGGAATTTCGGCCGCCCTTATGGGCGGCTCGCAGCCAATTTTCCCAATGGGGAAATGGCCCCCTACCGCAAATAGGTTCCCCACCCCTGCCCTAGTCCAACATCCACTTTGGCTCTCACCAGTGATATCACAAATGTATAGAATTGTGGTTAGCCCTAATTTGCCACTGTGGTAAACCCTAATTGAAGGCTCTTACTTGAACGCTCATGTAGCAGAGTGACTGTCCCAAAGATCCTACTATCTCTTGCAAAACTACAACTTCTTGTGAGCTTCTTAAAGCTCACAATACAGTATAAATAAAATATATTGTAGTGAATGCCAAAAACTCAGTGAATCTTGTGCTTATCAATAAATAATGCTTATCAATCTGTGAATCTTGAGATTTTAGGAATTCACAGAGAAATGTTAAAACATTCTGATGTGTAAAGGTAATTCTCAAAGCTAAGAGCACAATCCATGAATGTCTATGCAGAAGTAAGTACCATTGTCTTCAATGGGGCTTACTCCCAGGAATGTGTGCATAGGATTGCAGCCTAAGTATCCTTGTTTCCTCCCCATTCCAGATTTCCTCCCTGTTAATCATTTGCTGGTGAAAAATAACATTTACCATGACTGGTTGGTAAATGCCTGAAATGCAAATACAAGCCTCCTGATACAAATGCCTCCCCTACCCAATGAAAACAGAACGTGATTGTATTAATTACAACATCTCAGATGTGGTGATACCATAGGTCAGATGAGTACCACCTCCGGCGCCACTCTCTTTCTGAGTACCACCGGAAGTGACTGGCGATGACATCATCACCAGTTACTTCCAGGTTTTCATAGGCCAGAAAACACACGGAGGCGGCTCTGGGCAGGTGGGAGGGCCCTTCTCAGCGTTCCTGAGAGGCTTGACCAAAGGCAGGAGCTTCTTGGGAGCAAAAACACGCCACCAAAAGCACCGCATCAGATTGGGGTTCCAGTGGTCCGTCTGAGTACCACCAGCAGTCGGCCAAAGTACCACAGGTGGTACTAGTACCACCGGGAACCTCTGCCATAGGTGACAAACAGCCACCTTGCCTGGTCTCATGTGATGAGTTAGAATTGCTTGCAGGCATAGAATTTTTGTAAATTGAAAAAAATTGCTTCTGGGCGGCGAAGCTAGTAAAAATGTTTGTGGTCTAGCAACTTTTGTGGGTAACAATGTTAGGCTGTAACGTTTTGTTTACCTCCAATCTTATGAAGATATGTTGTGCAAGTGATCTTTCTTAAGCCTTTGTGAAACACTGCCATCTTGTGGCTTCCTTATTACCCAACTTTTGCCTGTACCTAGTGCGTACAACAAATCTGCATGCTTTGTGGTTTCGTGAGAACATTTTTTAAAGTTGCAAACCAGGACCTAGTAAATGGCTTGGAAGCATCTGAGCCTGCAGCTTTGCTGAAGCTAAACAAGTATAGTCCTGACCAGCCCCTTGGATGGGAAATCCCCAGAATCTCAATTTAGGAGTAGCATATGTAGGGCCAAACAAACTAGACATAACAGCAGCAAACAAGGTTTGCTGCCAAATCCCTATAAAGCTGAGGAGGGTAGCAATTGAAAGCATGTGGGGGCTGAGTGGGGACATGTGTGCTGAGCTCTTTCCCAGCCTGCGCTTTTCTCTGAAACCGCCTCTCCTCAGCGGTTTTTCTCCTTGTGGAGCTGTGAGACTGAAGTAAGCTTCCAGAAGGAAAACATATGGGGCAGGAGGTTGTGAGAGAATCACACACCCCTCTTGCCCTCTCATGTTGCACTTTAAATCTCCCCATGGCTTTATAGGAATTTGACATGTCCCATGTCAGGTTACGTTGCCCTCATGTCCACCTTAGTCCTCAACGGGAGTTAAGGCGGGAGGAGGGAATTTGA
This sequence comes from Plestiodon gilberti rubricaudatus, assembly GCA_026170595.1. NCBI lineage: Eukaryota > Metazoa > Chordata > Lepidosauria > Squamata > Scincidae > Plestiodon > Plestiodon gilberti. The sequence goes on along the minus strand of JANXHW010000001.1, from coordinate 118,821,375 downwards.
TTGGAGGAGGGAAGGGAAGGGGCTGCAGGGGAGGGCAGCCCACTCCCAGTCACCTAACCTCATGAACTTGCTTTCTACTGAGCCAGACACCATTGGGCCTTCTAGCGGAGTACCGTCTACTCTGCCTGGCAGCAGCTCTCAAAGATGTCTTTTCCACCCCTACCCACAGATGCCAGGGATTGAACCTGGAACTTTCCACATGCAAAATATGCACTCCACCACTGAGCTATGCTTCTTTTTTAACCACTGTTAGGAGCCAAGAATACATCTGCTCCTGCTCTGTGCATGTTCCATAAAACTGTCCCATTTACTGATATGCACATCTGCCTTAATTATTGCTTTCTCTTCCTTGAGAGAGCGATTTATTTGACAGTAAGATAAATGATGCATATTGTTATTTAAGTTTGGTTCAGTAGGACCCACCCACCCACCCCCTTTACTGGCCTGTTAGAATGAGGAGAGCTCAACACGAAGTTGTACCACCAGCTTTCCTAATATCAGCAGCGGAATAGTGCTGCATTGCAGGCTTGGTAGAAGCTCTGCCTCCATCCCATCCCCGAAGTTAAAAATCGTTTTTGCATTCACCGCCATTAAGTGAAGTGACTTTGCTCATGTACTTTACCAACAGAGTTAAATCTCAATTTCATTGTAGCAAAGTACTTAATGCTGTCATGTTCCTTTGTTTCCAGGTCTTATTAACAAGCTCCACACCAGAAAGCAATAACTTTTCCAACCAGTAAGTTGTCTTAATGCAAATTACAATAACCTCAGCAGTGCCTAGGACATCACTATTATCCTTTGCAGAAAGGGGCACAATTTTCATTTGTGTAGTGCAGTCCAGTCATAATTGTTTACAGCAGGGGTGTCAAAATTATTTCATACAGCGAGCCGAATAGCATTCATGGCACCTGCTGAGGACTGGAAGTGGTGTCATTAAGCAGGAAATGATGTCATTAAGCAGGAGATGACCAGAAATAAGCAATATTTTCTCACTTAGGAACGCATTAGCTGCAAATGACAGAAGAGAAAATATGCAAATCTTGATTATATTTTCAAGATATAGGACAGCCCTATTATCACCCGGGCCGCCCTTTCAGCAGCGCCGCTTCTGCCGAGGCATCACCTCATAGCTCAGCAGCTGATGGTGCTGCTGGGAGAGCCCAACTATCACACAGGCCAGATAAAGAGCCTCCGCGGGCCACATCCAGCCCATGGATCTTATGTTTGACACCCCTGCTTTACAGCATATTGCAAACACATATGTAGGAAAGATTCTTGGAGAAAGCAGCCTTTTTATTACCCCTGTACTTGAATGGATTGTTTCTCTGTTTTTACAATTGTACAACGAACTGTTAACAGTCTACAAACTCTAGATTCAAATAAACTGGAAGAGAGTGAATTTAATCAGAATACCGCTTTCTTTCTTTCTTTCTTTCTTTCTTTCTTTCTTTCTTTCTTTCTTTCTTTCTTTCTTTCTTTCTTTCTTTCTTTCTTTAATTGGCTGGATAGTTTCCCTGGAGGAAGAATGTTCCTGTTTGAAATGTGTTGGGAAATCTGGAAATCAGTGTGATAATACATGTTTATTGCACCCAATTGTTTTGCCTTTTTCATCATTCTGCTGCATGATGCAGTCCACTTTTTACTTGCAGAATGGGAATGGAGGAGGGGAGATTGGGGGTTTCTTTTCAAGCATTCTCAATACAGTTTTGCTTATCTTCCTCAGAGAGCCTCACCACCTATCACAGTATACAGTTTTATTGACATTTAATTAAAGAGGCTCCATCTTACGTTTAAATTTTACCATGGTATTTAATTTCTTTGCAGCACAATCCTATGCATGTCTACTCAGAAAGTCACGTCTTCTTCCAGAACAATTCTTCTCCTTCCTTTGCATCACTGTCCCACAGTATCCGCGAGCTTCTCTGTATTATTCAGTTGCCTCAGTTTATTTAGCTTTACCTAACAAACTTCCCAGGCTCCAGAACAACATATCCGATTCCCCAACACATTTCCCTTTCAGAGATGATGCCTCAAGTTCAGTTTTATTTAAAACTGAAAGGTGGGATATATTCTATGTAAAAATTTCAAAAACAGGTTGAGAACGAGGGGCTGGTGTAGTTCAAAAAGGAATAGAAGGAAAACAGCATTTTATTAATGGAAAATAAAGTTGTGCCTCACCTTAACCGAGTGTTCATTTCTACCAATTATGCTTTCTTGCATTAACTTGCAGGCTCCCACTCAAGAAGCAGGCCACGATATCCTATGATTACTCTGAGGAGGAGCTGATGGCAACTATCGAGCAAGAGTACTGTCGCTGAAACCAGTCACGGCTGTGCCAGCCCAACTGCAAACAAGCTCACTTTGGTGTGAAATAGTTAAAAGTGCAGTATTTCTCAGCAAGATGTTTACTCTTACTTGGGGAGGGGGGAAAGGCAACTCTGGATGAGAGGAAGAGACCCCCGTCCAAGAGGCTGGTGAAATCCTTAGTCTCTGCAAAATGCTGATGCGAGAGATGCTTATTCAGAACTCTCTGCTATTAAGTCAGGGTGCCAGGAGTGTGTGTGTGTGGGGTGGGGGGATGGGAATTCATTGAGTTTGTTTTGGAAAATAGACCTCAAAGCTATAACTGCCAAAGATGGTCAAGTTTTAACGGGTATCTCAAAGTTGAGGTGAGCCCTTGTGAAAGCGCCAACATCTTAATCCTCAGGCTTAGAAGTGCAGCAAAGGACTTGAGTGCTTACTTGGAAGGAGTCTATTTTGGCTTTGCCTTCCCCTTTCTAAGAACGTTTTGGCTAATAGGATCAACACTGGCCAATACACTGGCCTGTGCAATGAAAAACTGTGTTCCTAGCAGACATTTACTTCTTCATAGTTTTGTAACTTCTCCTGGCCCACTATAATGAATCACCAGGGGAATTAATCAACTTCTGTCCAACCTAAGATCCAGCAGGCCCATAAGGCAGGTCCTCATGGTACTGGTTAGGCACTGTAGTGTTCAGCTGGAAGTATCACAGGTCAAGGCAGGTACCATTTTTCTTTCCCAGGACACTCCTATGATCATTTTGGAGAGTCGATCTCTGCAGCTTCCGTTGGTCCCTTGCAGAGACTGAAACGGGCTAAAGTGCCCTACTCCATACACACACATCAGCTCTGCTTCCAAGCCAGACACTTAATTGGAAATACCCAGCAGGCACTTTTCTTTCCACATGCAAAATGAAATCAATACGCACAGAGGCCCTCCATGCCACTGCAAAGATGTGTGGATATCGCAGTTTGCTTTGGGTGTGATGGGCAGGTTCAAAGAGCACAAGAGAATCTCATGCTCAGTGTACCCTTTGGAAACCTCTGCCCTGCATGCTCCACATGCCACAGCCTAATACCAGGCCCCAACAATTTTGGCAGAAGCCCAGCTCATGTGGGGAAATCTTAGTGCGTTGGACTGACTTTGGCTACAGCTGCTTTGCTACCTGTGGCTGCAGCTCCTGAAATACCATGGAAACTGCAGACATCCAGCTTACACCAGCATTTCACCCTGAGCAGCTCCACTCTGGTCTTGCATTGAAGAAAGTGTGACTGTGTGAACCATCTCTTAGTCCCTCATGTTTGTTGCTGGCAAGACACATTTCTTACATCAAGACTTGGCCAAGGAATAATAGCTTTCAAATCAGGGCTTCTCTCAGCGTTTGAGAGAAACCCATGGATAAACCCCCAGTACCTAAATAAAATGACACTGTCTTTTTTGATTATCACAAACAACTGAAAGGAACCCAGAACATACACTATATCCAGAGTTGTAACGGATTTCAATACTCACAGTGTAAGATTATGTTCTCTACTTCTGGTTTCTGCTTATGTGTTTTGCTGGTGCTACACATACTTCAAGTAGGTGCCTATTCAGTGTTCCTGTTATTCAGATTACTGGGGGGGTGTCTATTTGTGTCAATCAGCACACATGCTAGAGGAACTCTAATGGGATTCAACAGATTTAAAATACAAATGCTAACAGATGTTGACATGCAGCATAAATGACATATTCACAGTGCAACTCAGACCTCATGTAGCAAGTAACACGATGTAGGTTTTAACTTTAAGATGGTACCTTTATTTCTTGTTCTATTATGCAAATATATTCAATTCATGCAACGAATAAAACACACATTAAAGTGTTGATGTTTGAGAAACAAAGTTTGGTTGATCTGTCACTCTAGAGGACATTTTTGGATTGCAAAACATCAAGGATAGGCCTGTATCATGCAGGAAATGAGTTGGAGTATATACACATGTCCCTAAAAACAAGGATTGCTGTGCTGTGGAAGCACACTGTGATGCAAAAGCTGTTCTGTTGGTAATATTTTGAAACAAGAAATTCTCTACAAAATCATCCTGCCTGCTCTATACAAAAGGGCTGATGAAATACTTCATACTGTTGCTGTGGATCCCCAGATGCTTGTAGAAGAAATCCCATGTCCATTTAATCTGAAGGAGGGAGTGTATGTGCATGTGTGTAGATGTGAGAGAGAACAGGGGAGAAGTCTCTGTTTTTCTTCTTTTAGCTGCAGAGGAGGGGTGGTAGATGAGACTGAGAAGCTGTGGGTGTGAGTGCGGTGCCTCAAACCAACATATGCTTTCCTGTCCTACTGCACTTTGTGGAAGTGACATGGATTTCACTTTTGCTGTCTTCCTCCTCCCCCTTGGTCATTGTGGCTAGGGTAATCTCCAGCAGAATTGCAAATCTAGGCTTTGTTTTCCTGTTCTGTGAAGCCCTTGAAGATTGATTGCCAGGACAGATAGAGAAGGATCAGGTCAGAGTGTGCTTCCTATGGCTAGGCTTACCAGATCTCTAACTGGGACAGAGTGCTAGACCTTTAGGGGAAGGAATGTGGGCAGGTGTAGCCAATAGCGTCACTAGACGCGCGACACCCCCCCACCCTAGGGTGAACCCCCCCCAAAACACCCCCTTACCTGAAGGCCGGGGGAGCCCACCGGGGAGCCGGCCTCGGAGCGTCCGGCTCCACCGGTGCTCCAGGGCCTTCTGAAGGTCCGATGCTTGAAAACGTAAAGTTTTACGTTTTTCGCGCATGCGCAGTACATTTTCTGAGGGCAAAGGGCTGCCCCTTTGCCCTCAGAAAAGTACTGTGCATGCGCGAAAACGTAAGAATTACGTTTTCAAGCAGCGGGCCTTCAGAAGGCCCTGGAGCGTCGGCGGAGCCGGATGCTCCGAGGCTGGCTCCCGGACCTCGGAGCGTCCGGACTCTGGAGGCTCCGAGGCCGGGGAGCCGGCCTCGGAGCGTCCGACCGTGACGCATATCACCCATGACGCGCGTCATCCCTGGGCAGTCCACCCCACCCGCCACGCTCCATCGACGCCTCTGGGTGTAGCTTGTTAAACCTTAGAGCACAATCCTAGGCATATCTACCCAGAAGCAAGCCCCATTGTGTTCAGTAGACATGCCGAAGATTGTGCTCTAAGGTTTAACAAGCTTTATATTTTGTTGTTGTTCAGTCGTTTTCACTGCGCCGCTGGTTACAACGGCAGCATAAGTAGGATTGGATTGCGCCCTTAGTCTCATTCTACCTGCCTGCAATAAGCAGACAGAGGCTGCTTCTTCTGTTTAAGGAAGAAACGAAGCTTATTGAGGAAAAAGTAAAAGCCTGGGGGTGTCCCTGCAATCCGTGGATAACCGAAACCAGTGGATAACTGAGATCAGTGAATATGGGGGCCCACCTGTACTTATCCAACAGCAAATGCCTTCTTAGTAAACTATCTGCCATTTACTCTAGAATGCTTTATTGAAGCTTGTTGTTGTTCAGTCGTTAAGTCGTGTCCGACCCTTCGTGATCCCATGAACCATATCCCGCCAGGCCTTCCTGTCCTCCACTATCTTCCTGAGTTCCCTCATTTTCATGTTCGTTGCATCGGTGATGCTGTCTAACCATCTCATCCTTGGCCTTCCCCTTCTCCTTTTGCCTTCAATCTTTCCCAGCATCAGAGTCTTCTCCAGAGAGTCCTCTCTTCGCATTAGGTGGCCAAAATATTTGAGTTTCAGCCTTAGTACCTGTCCTTCCAGGGAACAGTCAGGCTTGATTTCATTTAGAATTGACTGATTTGATCTCCTAGCAGTCCAAGGGACTCTCAGGAGTCTTCTCCAGCACCACAGTTCAAAAGCATCTATTCTTCGGCGCTCAGCCTTCCTTATGGTCCAACTCTCGCAACCATACATTGCTACTGGGAACACCATCGCCCTGACTATACGAACTTTTGTTGGCATGGTGATATCTCTGCTTTTTATTATGCTGTCTAAGTTTGCCATAGCTTTCCTTCCAAGGAGTAAGCGTCTTTTAATTTCCTGGCTGCTGTCTCCGTCTGCAGTGATTTTGGAGCCCAGAAAAGTAAATCTGTTACTGCTTCCATTTCTGCCCCTTCTATTTGCCAGGAATTGATGGGACCCGATGCCATGATCTTAGTTTTATTAATGTTGAGTTTCAAGCCAACTTTTGCACTCTCCTCTTTCACCCTCATCAAGAGGCTCTTTAGTTCTTCTTCACTTTCTGCCATTAGGGTGGTATTGTCTGCATATCTGAGGTTGTTGATATTTCTCCTGGCAATCTTGATTCCGGCTTGTGATTCATTCAGCCCTGCATTTCTCATAATGTACTCTGCATATAAGTTAAATAAGCAGGGTGACAATATACAGCCTTGCCGTACTCCCTTCCCAATTTTGAACCAATCGGTTGTTCCATGGCCGGTTCGAACTGTTGCTTCTTGACCCGCATACAGGTTTCTCAGGAGACAGGTAAGGTGGTCTGGTACCCCCATCTCTTTAAGAATTTGCCACAGTTTGTTGTGATCCACACAATCAAAGGCTTTTGCGTAGTCAATGAAGCAGAAGTAGGTGTTTTTTTGGAACTCTCGTGCTTTCTCCATGATCCACCGCATGTTGGCAATTTGATCTCTAGTTCCTCTGCCTCTTCGAAACCCAGCTTGTACGTCCGGTAGTTCTCGGTCCACGTACTGCTGAAGCCTAGCTTGTAGGATTTTGAGCATAACCTTGCTAGCATGTGAAATGAGTGCAATTGTACGGTAGTTTGAACACTCTTTGGCACTGCCCTTCTTTGGAATTGGAACGTAAACTGACCTTTTCCAATCCTTTGGCCACTGCTGAGTTTTCCAAATTTGTTGGCATATTGAGTGCAGCACTTTCACAGCATCATCATTTAGGATTTTAAGTAGCTCAGCTGGGATATTATCATCTCCACTAGCTTTGTTGTTAGTAATGCTGCCTAAGGCCCACTTGACTTCACTCTCTAGGATGTCCGGCTCTGGGTCAGTGACCACACCAGCGTGGTCATCAGGAACATTCAGATCTTTCTTGTATAGTTCTTCTGTGTATTCTTGCCATCTCTTCTTAATCTCTTCTGCTTCTGTTAGGTCCTTGCCTTTTTTTGTCCTTTATCATGCCCATCTTTGCACAAAACGTTCCCTTGATATCTCCAATTTTCTTGAAGAGATCTCTAGTCCTCCCCATTCTGTTGTTTTCCTCGATTTCCTTGCATTGTTCATTTAAGAAGGCCTTCTTATCTCTCCTTGCTATTCTCTGGAACTCTGCATTCAGTTGTTTATATCTTTCCCTTTCACCTTTGCTTTTTGCATTCCTTCTTTCCACAGCTATTTGTAAAGCCTCATCTGACAGCCACTTTGCTTTCTTGCATTTCTTTTTCTTTGGGATGGTTTTAGTTGCTGCCTCCTGTACAATGTTACGAACTTCCGACCATAGTTCTTCAGGCACTCTGTCTACCAGGTCTAATGCCCTAAATCTATTCTTCACCTCCACTGTATACTCATAAGGGATATGGTTTAGGTCATATCTGACTGGTCTAGTGGTGTTCCCTACATTCTTCAGTTTAAGTCTGAATTTTGCAATAAGAAGCTCATGATCTGAGCCACAGTCAGCTCCAGGTCTTGTTTTTACTGATTGTATAGAGCTTCTCCATCTTTGGTTGCAAAGCACATAATCTATCTGGTTTCGGTATTGACCATCTGGTGATGTCCATGTGTAGAGTCGCCTCTTGTGTTGTTGGAAAAGAGTGTTTGCTATGACCAGCGTGTTCTCTTGACAGAACTCCGTTAGCCTTTGCCCTGCTTCATTTTGCGCTCCAAGGCCAAACTTGCCTGTTGTTCCGTTTATTTCTTGATTTCCTACTTTAGCATTCCAGTCTCCTATGATGTAAAGGACATCTTTTTTGGGTGCTAGTTCTAGAAGGTGTTGTAGGTCTTCATAGAACCGGTCAACTTCATCTTCTTCGGCATCAGTGGTTGGGGCATACACTTGGATTACTGTAATGTTGAATGGTTTGCCTTGGATTCGAACTGAAATCATTCTGTCGTTTTTGAGGTTGCACCCCAGTACTGCCTTTCCCACTCTTTTATTGACTATGAGGGCTACTCCATTTCTTCTAAGGGATTCATGCCCACAGTAGTAGATATGATGGTCACCTGACTTAAATTCGCCCATGCCCGTCCATTTTAGTTCGCTGATTCCCAAGATGTCAATGTTCAATCTTATCATCTCATTTTTGACCACATCCAGCTTGCCTTGATTCATAGACCTCACATTCCATGTTCCTAAGCAGTATTGCTCCTAAGCACTATTGTTCCTAAGCACTATTGCTCCTTGCAGCATTGGATTTTCCTTTCAACCTCAGACACATCAGACAAGCTTTATATACTGTATATATTATAATATAAAGCAACAGCATGCACCTCTCAGTCTTCTGCTTGCCTTTCTGGATAGAATACGTATGGAATCTCGTGGTCACACATGCTGCATGTAGTCAGTTTAAAACTGTAGAGTTTGATACCTTGTTATTTTTTGGCTGGTTCCAATAAAGGCCTTATGAAATTGTGAACCTTTTAAAGTAGCAATTCTTATATATAGTTGAGGCAGAGCAATTGTCCCTACTTGTTCCAGCATCATTTGGTTTGCTATATTTTGCTAACTTTCTTTGTTAAACAGCATATTCCTAATAATAACTAGCATCTAAAATTGATTCAGTGTCCCACAAGCTAAGCCCCTTATTCCCCAGGATTTCTTTATGCAAGCCTTGTGTGGCTATGGAAAAATATCATTCTGCTTACCACTGCTATTTCTCATACTAACAAGTATTTGATTCAGGGGTGTGATTGGGGTCAGCCAGATCGGACACTGGCTGAGAGCCCACGCCAACCCTTGAAGACCCCAGCAACTGCAAGCAGCAGTGGTGCAAGTCGCTCGCCTGAACAATCGTGAGTTGTCACTGCTTTCTCCCACCTTCCCTATGGGCAACTGAGTTTCCTCAAGGGCCTCTCAGAAAGGCCATTTGCCAGGGTGGAGAGGCAGCTGCTGTTTCAGATGCTCCTCCCTCAGCGCTGCAGGGAAACCAGGAGGACTGGCCTGATGCACCCCCTTTTTTACCTTCCTGGCTAGCCAGGAAGGCACAAAGGAAGCAGATTTGTCCAGGCAGATTGGGTGCAATAAACATGTATTGACTCCCCCCCCCCCGGCCAATGGGACTTGTGCCTGCTACCTATGTGTTACTGCAGGGAACCATGAGAAGAAGTCCCAGAGGTGGAAGCAAGTGACTGGTAAGTGGTGGTGGAAGGCCAGCTGGGGAGCAGAAGCAGGGGAAGGCCATGGGAATGTCTCAAGCACACAAAAGGACTGTAACTCCTCTTTGCTCAAGTGTCCACCACAACCTAGCACTGCTCCCGATTTGAATCCTACTCCAGTGGCGTCACTAGAGGGTGCGGGGGGGGGGGACCCCCTCGGGTGACACCCTCGGGGTGTGTGTGACTCCACTGGTGGCCAAAATTTTGAAAACTTTATTTATGAATAATACCATCATGTTATACTGTATATCATTCAATGCGTACGTTCATGAGGAATGCAATGAAACAAACCATTTTGAATGATTCAGTATTCTATCAAACGTTATGGCCAAATAACTGGAAAAATAAAGCAACTGCCTTATGAAACAAAAAGAGGATTTTCTTAAAACAGACCAATGAGACTGATTGTTTTGCGAGCCGAGTTGGTTACCAATTTGTTGGGTGACCTGTACTGTTATATATTAAAATAAATAAAGTGAATGGGGGTGACACCATGAGTTACCGGACCGGGTGACACCAACCCTAGTGACACCACTGACCAGGATTAATCTGTAGAAATACATAGTCCTGCCTGATGTGTATATTTTGTAGAACCCAGATCAGCCCAACCTTGTTTCTCCCTAGTCACCTATGGGGTCCGTCAGTGGGGTGACGCACTGAGCTCTCACTCCGGGTGACGAGAACCCTAGTGACGCCTCTATCCTACCCTAGTAGCTTGCTACATTTCAGACCAGCTACATAGTACTACCAATCTAGAGCTAGTTGAAAAGTTAAAATACGATTCTAACTTTTTGTTTGAGTTGTCTGTTCTCCGGTTTCCTATCTCTGTGACCTGTACATACTCTTTGAGCACATGACTGCTCTTAGAGGAACACACTGAAAAAATGTTATATTAAAAAAAATTACTAACACGTATATAACATTTTCTGAGCTCTATAACTGTTCAGAAACAATAGACTTCTATAGTAATAACTTCCAGTGTGGTAGGTTTGTTGCAATCTCACTCATCTGTTTCCCATTGTTTTGCAGTAAGATAGTACTCAAGATGATGGGACAAAAACTGCAGCCAAACTGTATATGCAAATATCCACTTTACTAGAAGAGGAACTACAATGGAGCCCTTTGAGAAGTACAAACAATATTTGCACATACACACACACACACACACACAGGGATTTCACAATAAATGCTGAACAGAAACAAAGTTTATTCATATAAAATCTTAGGCACAATATTTTACTACATGGAACATAATTTCCCATAATGAGGATCAGGAAACTTTCTGAAACGGTGACGTCTGACTCTCAGATTCCACAAGGGCAATCTTTCAATGCTAAGAGAGAGACCACTAGAGACCACAGTGACCTCTTGCCTGCATCATGCACAGAAAGTGGCAGAAACAGTTGTTTCAAACTCATCGAACTGCCGCAACCAGGTACGCACTGCATTTATGCTTCTGGGCTGATCTTCTCACAAGCTCTTTTAATACACTGGATGAGTGTAATACACATTTCTTTTCCATTAACGGAGCATAAAAAATAGAAAGCTATTTATACAGGCCTTGTGCCTGCTGACTTGCTTCAGAGGAGTGTTATCCCACAGCTGTGTTGGATTTTGAAATACCAAGTCAAAAAAAATATTTATATTACGTAGCAGAAGTAAAGCAAAACACACACATGCACCGGGGTGCAGTTTTGATAGCATCCCCAGGCTTGTACAACTTCTGACTGGCTAATGCAGCCCACCAACTCTGTATGACTGTCTACTAGGGACTCTGTAAACATCCTGTTTTTGCTATCAGCTTCAGGCTGCAGAAACAAGGGTGGTTGACACCTGGCAGACCAAAATATATGGCTGGTGGGTGAGCTGCATCTGGCTTGATGGGTTACAAGGTAGGAATGCCTGGTTTAATCTCATCTGAAAGGAATCCTGGTTATAATACCTGAAATGAGAATATTGGCCATGCTGAAAGAGTTTGGACAACTTAAGACACTGTTTAATTCATATACCCATGATAAATGCTGCTATTAGAAAGAGAGAGAGATGGCTGGCTGGCTGGCTGTGTTTTGATAAATTCTATGAATGTTGGTCCCTTCAGACTCAATAGTAAGTGGACCAGCCCATAAATGCTTAAGTTGGCTATGCTGACTGCAAACTCACAAGCCATGTTACACCACTAACGGCGCAAACCTGTCTACTTTTAAGACTGGCGGAGCACCACTCTGCCGGTCTACTTACGGCACGTTTGCAGCATCTGGAGAGTAAGCGGCGCTGGTGGAGAGGCTTGCACCGCTTCTCCGGTGCCGTAGAATGGTGCGGTGAGGGTGGAACGGGGGCATTCCAGGAGGTGGGGATTGGAAGATCAGACCCGGGAAGAGGAGGTCTCCACCGATATCCTATCCCCCTTCCCAGGCCTGTTGAACCTTACATGGGCCTCTTGAATGTATGTCAGCAAAATTGCTGGCGTGTATTCAAGGAGACCCATCGGGGCGGCTGGCACATTACTCGGGGTAAAGGGACAAACATCCCTTTACCCCGAGAAGGCTGCCAGCTGCGTCCGGGGCAGGCCCAATCCTACACAGGATGTGACAGGTGCCTTATGTCTAGGATTGGGCTGTAAGTTTGCCAATTTTTTCCCCATCTGGCTCAGACCCAAAACTTTTAACAGCAGCGACTTGCAGATGTTTAGCAGGTGAAGCTTTACCTAGGAAAAGGTTCACTTCAACAGGTCAGGATGCAGCTAGCTCTGGTAATCATACACAGCAGCATCACTACATTGGTTCCCAAACAATGGCAGATACACTGGCATAAATTTTAGAAACAGAGGATCCAAAATTGCAATTCTCAAACTTCCAAATGTATTTTCAGTAAACTCCTACCATTAACAGAAAAAGTCTTAGATGATTCCAAAATTAATAGATGAAAGTATTACAATGATGGATCAATAATAAAGCTATCCAATTGATAATAACAATTAAGAGTGGTCTATCTAGTTTCAGGTACTAATGAAATGCCAAATATACCACACATGCATAAAGCATATTTTCACATCATCAGAACAATTCAGATTGATTAATATGTACGCAAAATTCAGCAAATCATTTGAGCTGAATGATCCTTTTGTGCCTCCTAATTCACTATGGCACTACAAGGCCTTCCTAAAAACAATTAAGAAACAACAGCCCTACAATGAGCAATCTTGCTCTTCATTTTCTCATCCAGTATGAAGAAAAAGGCCACAAGAATAGCACCATGGTTTTTATGAAGCTGTTTTGTTCCAAATGTTAAGAACTTTGGGGTGGCTGTTTTGATATAGGAAAAAAACCCTGTTCTGGAACAATTTCTTACTAGAATCTGCAATATCCTACTGCATGTGGGTGTTATAAAGTCCTCTCATTTTAAAGCACAAGTATTAAGAGGTCCAACTGACTAAATATTGAATACTGGATGCCTGTCCACCTCATTTGCATGCAAGTCAGAATTCCTTCAGCTGTGGTTGGGTGCTGAAGCGTCTCCAAACATTTACTCAGATTGGCACTGCATTTTCAGCTTTCAATTCAAATCATAATCAACTCCTCTTTATATTGAGCAATTGTGTTGATCTGTGTTGTAGTTCAGTGATCTTCAACCTTGGGGTCGTGACCCCAAGGTTCTGTGGCAGACAACGTCTTTCCCCTTAAGGGGAGTGGCAACTTGGCAGTGATGTCAGGATGGCAGTGATGTCACTGCCACGTTCGTGCCGCAACTACCCAAGTAAAAAAAGGTGGCTGGAGATGCCGCACAACCCGTGTTCTCGCCACCGCCGCAGATGGGTAAGTCAAAAACTTCCTTTTTAAACTTAGTCAGCGGCGGCATGAACCTGGCTGGCGCCGCTATCACTGCAGAGTCACAAAGACTTACAACAACCTTTACCTTTGGGAAAAGGTTGAAGATCACTGTCCTAGTTCTTTTCCTTTAAGCATCCTTTTGCTAGTATGTAAGAGTTGGGGGCACAATCCAACCAAAGTTAAGCCCTTTGAAGAGAAAGACTTTAGCATGTACTTATCTCTCCCTCTGAAATCAATGGAGCAGGAAGTGTTCAACTTTGGCATGATTTTGCTGTTAGATATTTATGACAAGCTAGGAGCTCTCAACCCTGTTAAAATTACCTGTACAGAAAGTTCAGATTAAAGAGCACTTCTCATCTTACAATTATAAACCCGGGGCAGTTTAGCAAGTCACTTTTTTGTTTAAGAACAGATATTAACATAATCTTAATGACCGGGTGACAGATCCACTCTGCTTACCCAACTCAAGTGAAACCTGCAGACTTGTCTCCTTGTCTCAACAGGATGAATCCAGACACAATGATGGTCACGTGTATCCCCACCACTAAACCCATACCTGAGTAATGACAGAGCTGATGTCACATGATACATTAACCTACGTGCGTGCAGTATTTGCATGCAAAGAATCCTTGGCTAACAGGAGATTTGGCAAACATGGAATGGCGCTCAAGGTGGAACCTTTTGAAGGCGATGCTGGCCATGTGAAACGACTACATGGGCATGTGCTTTTTGACAGTGTTACACATAATTGGCATCGCATGTAATAGGTCCTGAGCTACTTATGTGTATTCATCATTCATACACCATTTACCCATCTACAGAAAAGGAAGAGAATGCCTACACTCTAAACTGTGACATGGCAGCAGGCAATACCTAAAGTGGATTCAGGTGCTGGGTTGGGAATTATATATCACCATTATAAATTAACTAGGATTCTGCTAATAAAAAAAAGTCTCCAAACAGTGTTTGGAGCCTTCACACCACTCCTCTGACCTTCACACCACTCCTCTCAAAAGATGACTGCAAGATCAGTCTGCAGCTGAAGAAATAAAAGATTCCTTTTGTATAGAAAACTTAGTATAAAACCTTTAAAAATCACCCTGTTTCATTTTCCATCAACCACTGTTACTCGTGGGGCAGACATATATAATTTTTTTTAAGTTAATTGCCAACAATTTTTTCCAAAATTTTTTGCTTTCCTGAAGTGCTCGTGAGTGCCCCAAAGTCTTGGAGGAAAGGAAAGGATGACAGAAACAAAACGTAACTCAACATTTAAATAGGACTTAAACTCAAGGGGGGGGGGGTGGAAAGAGGCAGATGACAAAAGAAGTTACATTATTTCCCATCCCATCTACAAAAAGCAAACAATAATAGTAACTGTGAAATTAGCCAAGGTTGCAGGGAACCACCCTAATTGTTTTCAAATGTCTGTTCTCACAAATATCTGCTCTTTAGCCAGAAGACAGCATAGGCAGAAGCATGCTCAGAGGACCTTCACTTCTTGTCTTCTCCATAGTTGCAATTCTATTTAATTTGCCAACTTCTGTCTGCCAGCTGGGTGTCTTCTTTGTGGTCATGTGACGACGGGCGTGTTTCGTCAGGTGATCACTACGCATGAAGCGGCGGTCGCAGACTGGGCAAGCGAACTTCTTTTCCCCTGTGTGAGTTCTGCGGTGGCGAGAAAGTTCATCGGAGCGGGCAAACTTTTTATCACAACCTTCCCAGCTACAAGTGAAAGGTTTCTCTCCTGGAAGGGAAGACAACTAGTTACCAGTGAGAAAATAAAACGTCATGCACACTTTCTAGCCTTGAGCTACAACTGGTTAAAGGAACTAAGGCTGCAGTCTTGTGTGCAATTGCTAGTGATTGAGGCCCACAAAATTAAGGAGAACGCGTTTCTAAAGGGAAAAAAAATCATCCCCAAGTAGCTGCATAAAAAAATACCACAGTTTCCTTTATTCCAGACACATTTCAAGACCTTCAAACATAACTGGAACCCACCCGTTTGTTAAGCTAAACCATGTTTTTGTGTTATGTTTGCCTACTATGATTAATTTGGGGTAAACAAACCACAACCTGAAGCCATGATTTTGAAGCCAATTTGCAAACCATGGTCTGTGGTTTCCCATTATGTTTGAATTCACAGACCACTAACAAACCCCAATAAGGGCCCTTGCTCCACCTCAACAGGCAGCTGCACCATGAAAATGAGAAGATAAAGCTAAGTCCTAAGCAGATGAGCAACAAAAGCAGACAATCGGGTCCAAACTACCATTTCCCTATTGTAAATCTGAAAGCTTAAACCCTAGTGTGTCCTTAACTACGGCTAGCACAAACTACGGTTTCATGTTACATGAATCCAGCCACATTCTCTGTCAAAGGATTTTACCTTGACAGTTAAAGTATTGATGGTCAGTATGCTTCTTCCCCCAGAAGAAAAATAACAGGACATTATAAAGTTATGTCTCATGAAAACACCTTTTTCCTTAAGCGCACGTCTCTAAAATGTTACTGCACATCTTGCCTCTCTTTACTGCACAAATCTGGTTTGTACCTAACACTTAAGGCAGCACACTTGCCCAAATCCATATAAGAATGATTGCAAACAACTTTGCTCTCTTTGTGTTCCTAAAGAACAATCCATCTCCCACCAAACAAGGAATATTTCTGCTCTCTAGCATTTCATAATCTCAGTATTCCGTTACAGGGGAGGGGGGGATTAAAGAGATACAGCATTTTCATTTCCTTCAACACATACCAGTATGAGTGCGGAGATGGGCTTTGAGGTGAGAGCTTTTGAAGTATGTTTTTCTGCAGCCCGGAAAGTTGCAAACGTAGTTCCTCCTCCGAGAAAAATCCATTAAAGGTGCACTATTTTGACCGGACGCAATGAAAACTGGAGCAGGTGCCAGGGGCAATAACTTGGTGTTTCCAACAGACATTACAGTTTGTGGGCATGGCGGTGCCTGAGCAACAGCAGCCTGCGGAAGAACCAACATAACAGTCCCTTGAGGCACAGAATGTCCCATTAGAACAGGCTGGGAAACAGGGGTTGTGTGGGGTAAGATGGGTTTGACCGATGTTGCACCCTGAGTAGAGGGCTTTAGAAAGGCAGGAACCATACCTCTATGTCCATCCAAAGGGATCATTTGGCAGATCACCTGGGGATTTGAAAGTGGGGCAGGTACAACTGGGATGTTTTTTTGTTGCATGTCATTTTCACAGTTCTTCGGAAAAGGAGTCTGCTGTGAAGCAAGCCACTGCATTTCGTGCCCTTTGTTGGTAGCTTTAGAATAACTCGAGTTGTGCAAGTAAGACTCATGTACTAGGGAAACACAAGTTAAGCAGTCAGCATCTTGTGAAGCCCTGGAATGCCTCTGGTCCTGTGTCTCACATCGGCCTGTGGAACTGCTGTTGCCCAAGATTGCTTCTGCCTTCTCTTGTAGAGCAGGAATGCGGGAGTAACCAGAACTGTCGCCTGTGTGACGGATCACGCTGGTTGCCATGGCTCTGCAAAGCCGAGGAACAGGTTGCTCAGCTCTTGCTGGTTTCTGGCTAGGCTGCCTCTCCACATTCAGGGCAGATGGTTGGGCTGCAGCAAGAACACAGCTGGAAGAAGTGGTGAGGCATGTGGATGCATTTGCCTTGATTGTCCTAGATTTTGAATACGTGGCTTGTGATGAAAGCAGCCCTGCTGTAGATGGCTCAATAAAATCTGGACTATAGGGCGGTGTCATGCACTGTAACATTTAAAAATAAAAATAAATTTAAAAATATGTTCAAGACAGACATCAAAACACTGCTGTGCAATGCAATCCTATGTATACTCAGTAGTCTCACTGTTTTCAGTAGGACTTACACCTAAGTGTGCATCCATAAGACTACAGCTTTAGATATGATAATTCCTAGCACACACTACTTATTACCCTGAATAGCCAGTGCTATTTAGACCCCCTAACAACGTTGTTGTCTATGTACTATCCACCACAGTATTTAAAAAAAAAAAACTATAGTGAACTTCAAACAGCTTGACTGTCCTTCAGAGAGGTAAATCATTTTAGTTAACCAAGTTGGAAAAAGCCCATTTTACAGCCTAATCCTAACCAATTTGACTTCTCTTTCACATACATATTTTACAACTTTGACAAAATGCAAACTATTTCTTTAGAAATAAGTTTCACTGTTTTCAAATCAGGTTTGTCTCCTGATTAAAGAAAACATGCCCATTAACCATATCATTATCAATCATACACTTAACATACTGATTAATCTAGCAATTAAATTTGCACAGGGTCAAACACAATAGTTCTGAAAGCTCTGCCTTTTTAGTCAGATTCACCTCGCGATCCACACGGTGGCGAAGAGGGCTGCCTGGCTGGCAACGGGTCGGCCTCCACACTTCCAGAGGCAGTTGCGCAGGAGCAGGACAGTGGTGCAGCCAGCGGGTCGCCAGGCCACCCCCCGCAGAGCCCCACCTGGGCTGAGGAGAAACAACCCACACTTTAGCGCGTGGCTGGAACTTGCTCAATGCTGCTCTCTAGCAGCGGGCAGAAGTGGCACGTGGGAAGCCACCATGCGGTGCAGATTTACAATGAAACACGGAGAGGGAGAAGGTACAAGCGGGGTGGAGAATATGAGCAAAAGGGGAACCAGAATAGAGGGGGAGGGCCAAATGAGCAATAGAAGGAGACTGCCAGAGATGAGGAAAGGAGCTCAGAGGGAAGGAGGAGGCCAATGTGGAGGCTGACCCTCTCCCCATGAAGAGTAATCCCTGGGGCTGGAGGAGGCTGCAGGTGCAGTAAATCCTCAGCCCTCTGAGGCAGCTGGGAGGGAGCTCAAAGAGAGACCATGTAGAACAGGACACCAGAGCCATCCTTGGTAACATGAACTGACCCCTCGGGTTAATCCCACAGTTTGGTCCTCAAGAGGAGGCAGGCAGCTTTACACAAGGAGGAACGTGACAGTCAAAGTACAGTCAGACCTCGGTATCTACAGGTGTTCCATTCCGGATCCCCCGCAGATACCGAAAATCCACAGATACGGGAGTCCACCTGCGAATATGGGGGTCCATTGTAGAAACGTTTTAAAAAGTGAAAAAAGGCCCCAAATCGCCGTTCCTACCTTCGCGCAGGCAAACCATGCCGTTTCCAGGTCGCGAGAAGGCTCCTCTCTCCTCCCAGGCTTGCCCCAGAACGTATTGCAATGCATTCTGGGGCGAGCCTGAGAAGAGCCTTTGTGCGTCTTTCAGCTGCAAAAGAGACTTGGAAACGGCGCGGTTTGCCCACACTAAGGTAGGAACGGCGATCTGGGGGCACTTTTTTCACTTTTTAAAGCGTTTCTACAGTGGCCCCCCACGGATCCGGGATCCGCATTGAGACAAATCCACGGATGCCAGACCCACGGATCCAGAAGATCCACTGTATTGTCAATCATAAGAATGTATGGAAGACCTAATGGATCAGAGTAAAGGTGCATCTAGGCCAACAGCCTGCTTCCCACAGCACCAACCAGATGTTTGAGAACCCAGAAGTGGGACACGTAGGCAAATAGTCTTCTCCCACTGTTGCATCCCAGCAACTGGTATTAAGGTGCATAGGTTGGCCTATTAACCTAACCAATTAGTTGATTAAATGTTGTAACCCTCCTTTCAGTGGGACTTATTTCCAAGTTAAGTATGCTTAGAATGATCCAACTGAAATTACTTTTCCTTTATTATTTCTCCAGTATTCTGTTGCTAGTTCATGCCTCTGCTGGTACGAAGAAACAGTTCACTATTAAGGCAGGGCGAAAGATCAAAGTGACCACCTCATACCACTTCACTCTCAACATGCTTCAACTATTTTCTCACCACTGTATTCAGTATACAGTGTGTTGAATTAAAGGTTTCCTTTTTTAAAAAAACTGCTTTACAAAAAATAGATGGAATTGTATACAGAGGTCCTCCATATAGCCTCCTACAGTAAAAATGTTTCACACAGATGTTTACAAAACAAAATACAACAATTTAGTAATCAGTTTAAAATTAAACGTGTTCTGAAGTTACATTGTAATAAATTATGTCTGATTTTCAAGGTTCACAGTTTAAAACCATAATTCAACAGTTAAGAGTGCTTAAGTGGGTTTATTTAACTGAGCTAACCTAATGTTGGATTGTGGCCAATATCGGAAGATAACATGAACTACAGAGTTTCAACATGTAATGTTCTCTTACTTAAACAGAACTGGACAATCCAATCCAACCACTTTGGCTCTTACATTTGTTTCCAATTAATCCAATCATATTTCCCCAAAGGTACAATTTTAGATACTGTGATGATACTGTTTCTGTTTAGATATAATTAATAGGAATCACACAGATAGACGAGATGAAAAGAACCAAAACAAGCTAAAGCATATTATTACCAAAACGTAAAATTATTGTACTTGCAAAGAGAAACATATGGTCAGTATCAGAAGAAACATTCTGCTTTTGAGAGTTTGCTGCATAATATTAATAATAGCAAAGACCCTCAAACCAAACGGATGAAGCACAATTAGCAAATTAAAAAGGGACATCTACATTTCTTTCTTTTTTTAAAAAAAGCATTCATTCCATGCATTTTCATGTAACTTTGAGTTCTTTCCTTACCAGTGTGGATAAAAAGTTATAATCCTTCGGCAACTCAGATGCTGGTTCGGTGGGCATTGAGAAATCACCTGAATCTGAGACAGGTGTAAGAGGTCTTATCTTTAATAGGTCACCTTTTTGTGATCTTTGACCCCAGGAGCTCATACAAACAAGTGCCTCAACTGCTTCTATGTCATTCTGTTCCAAGGTGCTACAAGACGACCTTTCACTGTCATGACGCTGTCGTTCACGTATAGATTCATAAATGTCCACGATGTCAACCTAGAAGGAGGGAGTCAACATCTGTAAATCAATCATGAAACAAAGCATGCCTATTGTCTACTTATAACTTCATCATATACAGTATATTATACATCCATGTTCCAATCCAGTGAAGGAGATATGTGAACATAAGCAAGGTGAGAGGCCATAACTCAGTAGCAGCACAGCACAGTACTTGCATGCAGAGGGTCCCAAGATCAATCCCTGACATCCCCTGCTAGAAGAATGCCAGGCAGCATTGCAGTGGGAAGCAATCTCTGTAGAGCTGCTGCCAGTCAGAGTACACATACTGGCCTGAACAGAGCAATGGTCTGACTCAGTAAAAGGCAGCTTCATGTGCATGTCACCTACAAGCAAGCTGGATGTGCATGTATTTGCTTTCATGCATTGTCTTGCTTTCAGTGTGACCTCAATTCAAATGCACCTTTCCATTCACCTTCTTGTACAGCTAGTCACTCCTCAACACCTTAATGTTCTACTAGATCAGAATCCAAACGCATAAGACAAAGTTTGGCTACCAGTTTCATTATTCCATATGAAAACTATTCCCTTCTCCTGAATGCACAATACCATCAAGTCAGTAGAATATATGTGAGTACAGTACTATGAATTGTATCCACATACCAAATATTCTGTTGCTGATTGTCCCACAAACCTCAAGAATGGATTTCTGAGGAGTGAAGGGAGATGGAGAAGGGAGGAACAAAACTGGTGAAAATTGCCCCCTCTCTTGTGCAACTGAAAGTTCTTTCACTTGCAGAAAGAACTTATGACTTGTTGGACCTTTTCCAGCAGTAACTCACAGCATTACATGAACTTATGGAAGCAACTTTCCAGAATCATACAATTCTCATTCTCCAACATTATGGGGTAGTGGAGACAATGAGGGGGATTATTTTTTCTCCAGTTTTGGAAAAGGGAAGGGATTATTATAAATAATACTGGCCACACAACATAAGATTACAGTGTGTTTAAACCCACTTACATAAATGAACTTTGGGGTGCTTTACTCTGTGCTGGATGGAGGCTGCTATACAGTGTAATCCTGCGCAAGTTTGGGCGGCCGGGCTAAATGGTCAGCCGCTGCATCCTGTGCAGATTGTGGCCCGTGCCAGGCTCACCTCAAGATAAGGGGACTTCTTCCCCTTCCCTCAGTGTAAGTGGTGCAGGTCCCAATGGGCCTCCTTGGATGCACGCCAGCTCTTTAACTGGCACACAACCAGGGAGGCCATGTAAGACTGTCCCAGGCTGGGAAGGGGTATAGGATATCAGTGCAACTCAGCGCCGATATCCCTGCCCCCTTCCAGCCTGGGCCGGCCAATGGCCCCCTCCCTGCCCGCCCTCCCCCAGCCCCTGCACCAACTGGCACGGGACTTACCTGTGGCAGCCGGCACAAGTCTGGGTTGGCAGCTGAGTGGGCAGCGCCGGCTTCCACGCCAGCACCGCTTACTCGCAAGGAGCCACAAACATGCTTTATGGAACTTTCGCAGCTCTTTAGGCCAGCAGGGCACTCGTTTCGCCAGCCTAAAGATAGGCAGGATCGGGCTGCCCGTACAGTATACTGCTCTCTTCTTATACCATATAACATGTAGTCTGACAAACTCTGGTGGCATTGGCTTGTTGGCCATGAGTGGAAAATAATTATAATGGATGCATCTTGCACTGTGGCTCCCATCTAGAGCCTTGCAGGTCCACAGGATTTAACTTTCATTCAATGCACCCTCCAAAACTCTCACTGCAGTTATTCAGACCAGATTCACAAGGAAAGTGAAATGATCTCCTTGGATAGCAATCCTCCTAAAATCTAAAAGAGGTAATTACCATGCTCTATTAGCAGCCCAAAGATGCTACACAGACACATAGTATGTGCAGATATTTACTAAATAGCTCAGATTTTCACACAACACCCAGCTGCACACGTTAATCCAGTTGCAAT
The DNA here is from genome assembly GCA_026170595.1 of Plestiodon gilberti rubricaudatus. Taxonomy (NCBI): domain Eukaryota; kingdom Metazoa; phylum Chordata; class Lepidosauria; order Squamata; family Scincidae; genus Plestiodon; species Plestiodon gilberti. The sequence goes on along the minus strand of JANXHW010000001.1, from coordinate 118,799,077 downwards.
TAACAAAGCTTGCACACAAAGCGAGTCAAACAGTTGCCTCACAGTACTTGCTTTATAGATGTGAACCACATATTGGACCCGGAGTTAATTTGCTTCATAACGAATGAGGCACACCAAAAGTTCTTTTTCACATGGGTAAAACCAACATGAAATTTGAAGTTATCCTAGACACTTGAACTGAACAATTTTGGAGAGGAAGGGAAGGAAAAATCAGCAGTCTTGAAACTGACCTAATCAAATGCTAAGAGTTTTTATGTTTTTCCTTAATATTTAATCCATGGGATAATCAAAAGTACCAATTAAAGGTGGACTAAGCATTCAACACAGATACATGTAAAAGATTTCACACTACCAGGAACCGAGAACTTCTATATTTGCTTGCAATTCATAACACTTATTTTCTTTGGGGGCAAAAATGAAACCTACAGTAAGTTGTTATTATTATTATTATTATTATCAGTATTTATATACCGCTTTTCAACAAAAGTTCACAAAGCAGTTTACAGACAAAATCAAATGATTAAATGGCTCCTTGAATCCCAAAAGGGTTCACAATCTAAAAAAAGATGCAGAACACCACCAGCAAACAGCCACCAGAAAAGACACTGTGCTGGGGTGAAAGGGAGCAGTTACTCTCCCCCTGCTAAATATAAGACGAACACCAATTGAAGAAGTGCGTCTTGCCCAGTTAGCAGGGGTACAATTTAAATTTAAGGTACAATTTAAGGGTAAGTTAATAGGCTTAAAAAGAAAAAGGACTTGAGCCTAGATTTGACTTCCAGACAGACACGCAACAGCATAACTTAGCCTGGCTGCATGTCCTTAAATCACCTCCTTTCACCCAGACACTGCAGACGCAAGCCGGATGAGCTGGCACACAACACAAAAAGCTACTGCAATTCTACAGCAGCACAAAGAAATCCCCTCCCAATTCCTTGCGCCAAGGGTACATGAACATTACCAATCCATGTATTTATTTATACTCAGTCCTTCTCCTTACTGTTGACATACGTGCGTCTTTATTCACCAGCTTTATTACCTTGCTTAAAAAAAGGGATGGGCTGAGGAACTGACATGTAGATAGGCAAGATTACGAAGTCAGTGTCAATTGGCTGGACGGAGGCAAAAGCACCACCTTCTAAAGGGAGGGAAAGGGGTGGAAAGGTTTCTTCCCACCTCATGGGACCCACAGCAACCACCCACTCCAAATATAGCTCATCAGAGGTGGGGCGGGGGAAGGAGCAGGGCGGACGTCATGCATCAAAATAGCCATGTGAGCAAGTGGGTGGTGGTCTCCTCTGGCTGAGCCACTGCTGGGAGACGCTGTGAGGCGTGGTAGTTCTGTCCGTCAGATTGCCCTGGGGTTGTCTGGGGGTGGGGGTGGGGAATGACACACTCAAAAATGACACAAGTTGATAAAGAAAGAAACAATTCTCAAGCAATAAGGCGATCTGCTTCCCAAGCCACACCAGCTGTGAGAAAGGTAGCTTATTCCTGGCAATCTCGCTTCCCCCATCACTTACTGTAATCTCTGAGGCATGAATTCATACCATCACCAGGCAACTATGGACCACAGCCGGCTGAGATTACTCAAACTGAAGTAATTATTCTGTGTGCGTCAATAAATGCTACTCAGAGTAAGCATCACCACCTAGAGCACGTAACAATGCGATCTTATGCACACTTAATGCTGTTTAAGTCCCACAGAACAAAGTGGGACTTACTTCTAAGTAAACATGCACAGGATCACGTTCCACAACCTGACAGAGCCCACTGCCTCCCACACTCTGCTTGAACAGCCCCAGCCCTCAGAAGTTAGATGGTGGGGGGGGGAGTATTAAATATTGTGTGGGGGGGAGTATTCAATATTTATTATAAAATAAATGTCACTGTCTCAAGTCCAGGGAAGTTGCAAAGGCCATCATTACGTGACCCAGATGATGCAGGGAAGGGTGAAGTGGCTTCCTCAGAATGATTGTCCCAGATTAGGTGACCCAACAGGTAAAAAGAAACAAGATCAGGCTCCAAAGCCACACAGAGTGAGAGCATGCCTGCATCATTCGCACCCATCACTTTGGCATCTTGGCAGTGTTTGGACTGCAGTCCAAGGTTAGCTGTTTGCTCCCATTTTCGCTTCTTGTGTTACAGAGCAACACCCCACCCCACCCCACACACAGAGTCCTCAAGTATTCTGTATATTGGAAAGTGATGAAAATCGGGTGGTGCCGCTGAGGGGAGAGTCAGTCAATCTATTTTGCCCCTGGCAAGTGACAGAAGAGTATCACTGCTCTACCCCTACATTTCCCACCTACGCACCCCCAGTCCGTGCAGCAAGTAGTACTCACAGCAGGGGCATCTCCCATCTCATCGGTGCAGGACGGGGTATGCATGTTGAAGGTTCCTGCAGGCAGCAGCGATGTGACAAAGCCAGCAACAGTCAAGACCGCCCACCCCTCCTCCTCCGCCTTCCTCCCCTCCTTCGAGGGAGACGAGCAGCCAAAACACAGAGGGAAACACACCAAAACACTCCATACAGCAAAGCAGCTGGGAGGGAGGAGGGGGAAGACAGAATGAAAGGGGAAGGGAAGGAAGCTTCTCACCAATCACAGTCCGAGCTATTTCTCCGGCAGCCAATGATCTCCCTCGGGCGGCGTGATTGCCTCGTGCTGCTAGACTGATGGCAGGAAAGGCCCCTCGTGGGCACGTTCCGTGGCGGCCGCCGAGTCTGTGAGCCGAACCACCCTCTGGAAACTAGGGGAAAGGTCGGCGCGAGGAGAGGAGGAAGGCGGGGCCAGGCCAGGCCAGGAAGGGCGGGGCGGCTGTCTGTCAATGGAGCGGCGACCAGCCAGGGAAAGCCTGGACGAAGAGAAGGAAGGGGGTTAGCTGGGTGGGCGTATCCAGAGAGAGGCGGCACGCATAGAAACAGACTGCCTGAGAGAGCTGACATCATTGTTCCCCACCCCAGCAACAACAGAGACTCTTTTTTAAGCTCCGCCCCAGAACGAGCGCGTGCGGTGAGTGCAGAGTTCTTTCTTGCCACGTTCTTGCCCCTTTTTGGGCGGCAGCCAGGGAGGATCCTTTAGGGGTCTGGCCCCTTCAGGGATACAGCAGGCCCCTTTCCCTGCGTTTTCAGCTTACGTTAACGAAAAAAGAAACAGGAATTACAGTCTATGTCCTTTTTATTTTTTTTACTTGGAGGAAGAAAAGGTGAAAGGTAAAGCCAGAGGCAGTATTTTCGATTGTAGCTTACTAAGAAATATACCGTAAGCCCAAGCCTGGTTACTAGTACTGAAGTGCAGTGCAAACGTATTGTGACTTTTAATTAAACAAACGGATGCACAGAGATATTTAAAAATAAGAGTATAATAACAGCAACAACGGAGAATATCGACAAGCGCTCTGCATTTTATTTGCACTTTTATGGTGCAAAACTCTGGCAGGGAAAGTACACTTGGCCATTATGCAGAGTTGCTGGACCCAGGTTGGCAGTATATCAATTTTTCACACTATATCCATTTTTCACAGATATGTGGCTTTGAATGCAGCAACTACCACTTCGATTTAAGGATTATCTGTGTGTATTTAGATTCAGGTTTTGAAGAGAGACAGGCAGCGCAAGAGCAGAAGTGAGCTACCCAGTTTCTGGTGCCCACATCCTTTATCACATGCTTGCTGTTTGATACCTTGTTAATTTTTAGCTGGTTCTGATAAAGACATTACCCTATTTTGAACTGGATTTTTCTTCTAATCTAGGGGTTCTCAACCCCTTTCTGGCCACTCTCCTGCTGCGTACCATCAGAAGTGACTGGTGATGACCAGTGATGGGGACTCGAGTCAAATGACTTGACTCGCAAGTGTGACTTAACCAATTTTTCCCTGACTCGTACTCGTAGTGACCCACTGACTCGTACTCGCACTCGTGACCCACAGGACTAGTACTTGACTTGCACTCGTGGGGGTAACGACTTGCCATTTCCGAGTCATTTTCCTTTAATGGCTGGCATCAACACAGACAGGCAGGCAGGCAGGCGCAGTGGAGACCTTGGAGGAAGAGGGCAGCAGAGAGGGAGGGTTTTCAAGGAGGTGGGAAAACAAGCCTGGCTCGGAGTTTTTTCCTTTTTTTGCTGTCTGTTCACCATTGGCCACAACTCCGAGTGCGCGGGGTGGGGAGGAGTGAGGGAAGGTGAAGCTGCCGCAGCGGTTCCTCCTCCTTGGCCAAAACTCCAAGCCCAAGGGATGCTCAGCTCAGCAAGGGGAGGGGACAGGGAGGGAATAATAAATGGTTTGAATGTAGACACGCTTGTTTTTCCCAAACCAGATGAGTGGTGACAAGACTGAGAGGTGAGGGGAAGGGCATAGGGGAAGCCAAGTGGGTGCTTTAAAAGCCCCAGAGGCACACAGACATCCACCCCACAGAGACACCCACCCACCCCATTTTCAGGGGGAAAAAAGCCATTTGCCCCAAAGTGACTCAACTTGTGACTCGTCATTTTTGGCCTTACTTGCACTCGACTCGTACTCGGGGGAAAATGATGCACACTTGACTCGTACTCGTGCACAAAAGGATCCATACTTGACTCGTACTCGCCCAAAATTTTTGGCATTGACTCGTACTCGTGCAAAAATGATTGTACTCGCACTCGCGACCTAGTTACCTAGATACATCCCTGGTGATGACATCATCGCCTGTTACTTTCAGGTTTTCGGAGTCCAGAAAATGCAAGTAGGAGGCTCTGGGTGGTTGGGAGGGTCCTTCTCAGTGTTCCCAAGAGTCTTGGGCAAAGGCAGGAGCCTATTGGGAGCAAAAATGCACCACTGAAAGCACCGTGTCGGAGCAGGGTTCTGGTGATCTGGCAGTTCGAGTACCACCAGCAGTCGGCCGAAGTACCACTGGTGGTACTAGTACCACTGGTTGAGAACCCCTGTTCTAATCTAATGGACCAGCATAGGTAAAGGTAAAGGTGACCCCTGACAAGTCCAGCTACAATTTTATTTACCCAGTATTTCTAACCTCACTGTGCACCCTCCTCCTTATGTACATGATCCAAGTATTATAGTATAGAACTGTCAGTGTAATCCTAAACAGGTCCATTTAGAAATAAGTAACATTGTGGTCAATGGGGCTTACTCCCAGGGAAGTGTGTATAATATGATACTTCTAGGGTAGCCCATATGTGGGAACACATGCTTGCACGTAAGCAAACAACCACTATTATAGACAATGAAACAGTGTGCTGGCTGTGAAAATTATTCTCTCCTATTATTCCAAATGACTTTGTTGCTTTGTCCTAGCAGTATGCAAAGTCAACTGAACATAATTTATTGTAGTGTAAGTGAGCCTATTTCCTTTTCTACTGCCTGACTCCTCCCCATACCACTTCTGTTTTCAATTTCTGATAAACAACTCGAGACCGATTTTTCTCATAAAAATGTCAGAACATTGCTTGGATAGAGTTCCTGCTGCATATTCAGGATATGTTGATTCATTCTGCTTTGCTAATGAAGAATTCTTGTAGCATAATTGTATATTCAGGATCTATATCAGAAAATTCAGTCCAACTTATTTCATATATTATTAATAATAATAATTGCATATCACTGGTTCACATGCACCTATGATGCAGAAGAGGAGCATAGTACATGGCTTCCGTCATTAGAGAAAAATGAATGTAGTGTTGTTAAGTTTGCGCTATTTAAAACTATGTTCTTATAGGTTACATGTTGTTATAAGTTACAAGCCATAAGCAACCTTCTGGCTTTAGAAGTAGGTTTTCTCTGTGCCAGGTGCAAGGGAATGACAACAGGAAACAGGTTGGTGGGGCCACTGTGAGATACAGGAAGCTGGACTAGATGGGCCTTTGGACCTGATCTAGCAAGGCTCTTATGTTCTTAAAAGTACTGGGTCTGCGGTGTTTATCATACACTACCATCTTTGATATCCTTTTGGATTTGGATCAAGAAATAAGCATACATGTCCTTATGGGGCATGAGAAAGTGGTGTTGTGAGAAAGAATGGGGGTTGATTTGGAGGAAATTGTACCTGCTTGACTCTTCTGCAATAATCATGAATCTAGCTGAATGTATATCATTGTACCAGGCAGGGTATAATGGAAAGAATAGATCCTGGGTTGCAAGTAGAGCACCCTGAAAAATATGAAATTAACTTCCAGCTACATCTCATGCAGAACCTGAGTCTCTAAAGGGAGAGGGTGTAGTTACAGTACATAAGTAACAGTCCCAAGTACAAGTAAAGCGAGAATTGTCTATTAATATAATCTGGTGAAAGAAAAATGACTCGGTCTTTCGGGATACAATCCTATACACACTTACCTGGGAATAAGTCCCCATTAAAATGAGTGGGACTTACTTGTGAGTAGACATGTACAGGATTGTGCTGTAAGCTTTCCAAATACAGAGAGACATAATAAGACAAAACATGCTTTTCACTATTAGATGGTTCAGACAGAATTCCATGCCATGGTTTGTGAGTGGCCACCAAACCATGATTTGTAATTATTGTTTGAAGCTGGCTGGCAAACTGCAGTATGGTATTACATCCAAGTCAACCAACTATGGTTTGGGATATTGCTTGCCTTTTGGAGACCACTGTGCTTACAATAGAATCTTGTGATTCTCAGGGAAGGAAGAGGGAAACTACAGAAAGCATGGCTTGTCTGGAACAGCAAGTATGGTTTGGAGCCTAAAAACTACAGTTAGCACCACCACAGTGTTTGGAAGGGGTAATTGGAGCAAAAAAATCCGGGGAGGGGGGAGGAATGCTTAACCCTTCTCCACTTACTACTTTGCAACAATTGGCCCCAAGCCTCTCCCCCCATGGGGTTCAGCTGCATGGGCTACAAATAACAGGGTCAGGGGTCATGCATGACATGCAACTCTTGAAAACTATCCACGTTAGTCTAGGTCTAGGACTAGAAACTAGGTAACAGGTCAAGAGAGGAACTGCCAGCTCTGCCTTGGCAGCAGTTTTCAAATAGAAATGAACCTGGGAATGGCGACAGCTGTCTCTTTACAAATGAGAAGTATTTTTGAATGGTTGTTGACGTGCTGTGGAAGTGAAAAAGAAACCCCACCAGGCCTGGCATTCGGAGCTTGCAGTTATATGAGCTGTGTTCCACACAGCGTTGTCCTGAAAAGGGGGTCGGTCTCCTTCAGTTTGCCTTGCCCTACGTTCAAGTACTTAACCCAAACCTAAGACTGGCTATTCCCCTTCAGCAGGGGTGGGAATGGCACTAATTTAGCACTACCTGAGAATAAGAGGTCTGAAAGGGTCCTTTCACTTCCCCTCAAATACTTGAGTGAGAGACAGATTTCAAGAACATGTTTTTCAAGAGTTGTGTGGAAAGTGCTTTAGGCTATCTCTGATGATGTGTATTTTTAAAACAATATGACGACACAAACCCATTGCATGACCGAACACAGAATTCTCTGTTAGATCTATTATGGAAATATACACAGAAATACTTATCTCCACCCATATGGGGCCTAGCAGATGTACCGGGAGCTTAAACATGTAGCTTTTCCAAATGGCTGTAGCTGCTGGGTCCTGTGTAGTACACGAGAGTACGAATTATCCACCCTCCGAGGAACCTGTCCCCTGTGCTTCTGTATGAATTAATTGCTCCTTTATAAGTAAGCTTACCAGATTTTCCCATTTCTAAACCAGGACACCTCCCCCCCCCGAACAATTAATTAATTAATAAGTAAGTAAGTAAAATGAAATTTAAAAAATTCTGGGCGCAAAGCACCCAGTTGCTGCCCAAAGGGCGGCCGAATTATTTATTTATTTTACATACTAATTAATATACTTACCTGTCCTGCCGCCGCCGCCATTGTGGCTGCCATTCCGCCACCGTGTTCGCTGCCAGCCGTGGCTGCAGCCGCCATCGTCTTCGCTGCCGCCGTTGTTGTCTTTGGTGGCGGCTGCCACTGTTGTCGTCTTTGGCAGCCGCCACCGTCTCTGGAGCCTGGCCAACTGCATCCGAGCCAACCAGGACTCCAGCTCCTGCCCCCGCTGTGAAGCCACCACCGCCGCTTCCAAGTGCAAAAAGGCACTTTTTCCCCTGCGCCGCCATCTTGGATCTCGTGAAATCTTGAACCATCTGGCAGATAGGCAACGGCGGAGGCTTCACCGGGCCCAGAAAGCCCAAGACCATACCCAGGACGGTCCTGGGTTTTCCCGGACGGATGGTAAGCCTACTTATAAGCAGAAGGGATGCCTAAATCAGTGATTCATACAGAAAGATAAAATAGGACAAGCAGATCCCTCTGGAGGGTGAATGTGAGCGGGGTTTTGTGTGACGAACCCCAGAAAAGATGGGAAGGGGGTTATTGGATACCCACTTTCTTCCACAAGCCTTCAGATTTCTTACCCACACTCCAGTGAGTTTCCAGCTACTGCCCTGCAAATCATCAGCTTCTCCTCCCCCATATGGTGCAAAAAGAACATGGCAAGCCACGCATGCTCCGTAGCCACCTTCCAGCGCTCACAATACTGTTGGGACTTGTTCAAGGTCAGCTGCTGCCACCAACTACATTGGCATCTGGCCCAGTGCCGAGACCTAAGTAACTCTGCTATTGTCGACAGAGGCTGATTGAGGGGCAGCGTAGAATCTAGGTTCCTGGAGGTCCGGGGAAACATCCTGCACACTGGGCCCTCCCTAGCTTCTTGACAGTGGGCTACAGGCTCTGGTGGGTGGCAGTTCTTCTTACCTTCCCCACTGGCGAATGGGGAGGGGAGTTTGTGGTGGCTGGCTGATACTGGAGGATCAGGGGTCAGCTGGGCTGTAAGGGCCTCTGATGGTCATGTGCTCTCGGTGTTCAACCTGGCTGACCTCTGATGCCACATGTGTGGGAAGGAGTCTTACCAAGGCATAGTGAACTGCCTCCCTGAGTGGGTCAAGAGCCTTCATTATTTTCATTTATTAGCATGGCATGTTTAGTATTTCTCTCATGGCACACATTTTGGGAATTACTGCTTTGCAGTTAGTAGAACATTGCAGTTTGTGGGAAAAGAACTGCAAAAAAGCAGCATCAACTAGCAGCACCATTCTTTTCTCAACCATTCTAGAGTCGTCGTCCCCCTCTTTCTAAATGTACTTGTTTACTTTCCAGGTAGTGGCTGCCATCTGTTCAGTGGGTGAAAGCATGCAAGGAGGTCCTCACATGTGCTGCGCCTACCATGCAAGGATCCATGGGACAATATGGGAAAGCATTGCTAAGGAGTCTTTTAGCAGGAGAAAGCATTTCCCTTTTTAGCTATTGGCACTGATGACAAGGGTGTGTCGTGCGCGGAAGGTTCAAGGATCACTTCACCTAGGTGGACCCTGGGTGTTAGGTCCTGGGAATGATTGAGAAGGTAGTAAAGGGGCCCTTCCCAGGTGCTCTAGGCAGGAACTGGTCACACCTACAGTTTAGGTTATCTGAAGGACCACATTCTTTGACACAATCCAACCTGCCCCCTTAGGTCAGAAAATGGGGTGTTACCAGTGGTGCAAAAACACAGCACTGGTATAAAATGGTTGTTGTTTTTCCGATCCCCGCCACAACTCGCATGGGGATTGAATTTTCCAGGAGGCCTCTACATCATGTGGTCTGGTATGGGAGGAGGTCCATGGGGGTGACACTATGACATCTTGCCCCAGGTGTTACCAACCCTAGTGACGCCCCTGAATGTCATTTCAATCCCAATCTCGCTGTACCCAAAGCAGCCAGCAATTTTCTGTCCTTTAATGGCATCCAAAATCTGCTGCCTGAGGGCCAAACTACATGTTTATAGACATGCTTGGTTCTCGCATGTTTGAGTTTTTCCTTGCTAAATAGCCAGAGAGGGATCCCAGCTGAGGTTGGGAGACTATGGTGTAGGTCCTCCCATGATCTCACTTTCTGCTCCCCCATGGGTGCTATTTACTCTGAAAGATGAACACTTCATTCCGACTAGAGTCAATCCCCGTCTCTCAAAACCTAAAGTTGGTCCCAAGCCACTCAATCCTGCAGTTTTTCAGCTTACTCCCCAATGGGCCTCCTCGAATGTACATTGGTTCTGGAGCTGACGTACATCTGGAGCGGTGGGGTAAGGGCCACCCAGGCCGGGAACGGGATATCAGCGGAGCTTGCCACCGATATCCCCGCCCCCTCATGGCCCAGCTCGCCCAACGGCCGCCCTCCCTCACCACCCGGCCCAGCCTCCCCCGCCCCTGCACCAACTGGTGCAGGACCGTTGTGCTCCAGTGGGTGCCGGGTCGGTTGGGAGGCGGAGTAAGGGCTGCCGGCCTCCATGCTGGCGGCCCTTACTCTCTGGGTGTCAAACGCGCTTTACGGCGCATTTTACAACACCCAGTGCCTATTTCTTTACTCAGGATTGTGCTGTAACTCTAGAAATACCCAGACATCATTAATTACTTGATCAGACCTTAGAACCAGATTGGCATACACTGTGTTGCTGTTCAATAGCCAGTGAACATAATACATTCCCATAACTTCTGGTCCGTTGTTGCTCCAGTAACATTGATAAAAAATCACCACATGTGCAACCACAATGATACAGTTACTTCCTTCCCACGCTGCTGTCGCCTCTTGCCTTAAGGAAGGAAGGAAGTAAACACACCACTACATCTACTCATCTGTTGCCTCTTTACAAACATTACCTGGATGGCATGGGACTGGAAGAAGCACCTCCAATGCTGCAAAGATAACCTGTGAATTGGGGGACCTGGCTCATTTACACATGCAAGTCGGGTCTTGATGCTGCAGTTATAAATTGAGAGCGACTATTACCCCTGTGTACATTGGTTCAACAAGAAAGGATGTGATAAAAGAACAGGAAGGGTGGAATGGGTAGCAGACACACTGCAGAAGGAAGACACACTGCACAGGAAGGTTAGCATGCACACTGCAAAAAACACACTGCATTGGTCCAGGAAGGGCTTTAAACTGGGTTTTGAAGAGAGGACAGAAGGAAGTGAAATAGCTTTTGTGAATAGAGAGGAAGCAGTTGTTCCAGAGGAGGAATGCTTCATTGGAATAAATATACTCCTCCTTACTGTGTGGTGGTTATAAAGGAGATACTGTACTTCTTGATGATTTGGAAACTGAATGATTTGGAATGGAAATTGAAGTCAGTTGAAAAAGTTCCTGCTATTTCAAGAAGACTACTGTATTTTCAGCCAGATAACTGTTAAACGTGGTATTTTGTTCACCTTTCCACTCTCAGGCTCAGCTGCAATCTTGCAAACACTTGCAAACATGGGGCAAACTTCCAAGTAAACATAGGAGCAGAGTTGCATGGTTTCAAGATGTGTCTGTTATCCTTTAGCATGTTTTCAAGTTCTTCAGTAACCTAATCTGGCTATGTCGCATTACAAGCAAGAGGGTTTTCCTGGAATGTTCTGTTCCAAAAACACCAGGAAATTGGAACTTTTAAAAACACATACCCCAAGCAACAACAACAAAAAAGCAAAACTCCCAATGAATTGTGCAATATGGGTCCATCATTGAAATAAACAAAGAAAATATTTCTGGACTGTGATCTGGACGATTCTAGCAATTATCCAGGTGAAAGCAGTCAAGAAAACATTAGCAGACTCTTACTATAATAGCTTAATACTAGATACTAGTTACCAGTCTTGCTGACCAAGGAAAGCCTTGTTGTTGTTGTGCTGTTAAATCTAATGTCTTTGACAAATTAAGATCTCTTCTACAAGTTATGGCTACCAAAAGAGTGCTTTAAAATTACTCCACAAGGAAGCTCTTACCCCTTGCGTTGCAAGCCATTTCTGAACTTCAGAAGGAGATTTTCTTAGTCTCCTTGTGGAATAACGGTGTTGGAATTTACCAGCCAAAATGTTTGCTGCACACCTCTAGTTATTTTGTATACCTCGGTAGAGATTTCAGTCTCTGAAGCGTCCAAGTCAGCAGATGTTAAGCATGACTAAATCTCATCCCATTGCTTTCAATATGTTAGTTATGAATCATTAGCCTTAGCACATTTGTGATAACTGACTTTTGCTGGATTTTTGTGTTTATCCATAGTTTCGTTGCTTGCTCATATTTCCTTTCATCACCCAGTATCAGAACATAAACCTATGTGAACATAGGTTCATAGCAAAACAAAACCAAAAATGAAGGAATTTGGTCGAAACTGAGTTGCAAATCCTGTTTCATGTTTTAAGTTCTCTTCTTTGAGCGTCGATTGAAAGGTCGGCAGTTCGATTCCCGCGACGGGGTGAGCGCTCGTTGCTTGGCCAGCTCCTGCCAACCTAGCAGTTCCAAAGCATGTCAATGCGAGTAGATAAATAGGTACCGCTTGCGGGAAGGTAAACAGTGCTCCATGTTCCAGCTGCATGCTACGCGCTGTGGCAAGGAGAGTCATGCCGGCCACATGACCACGGAGGCGTCTTCGGACAATGCTGGCTCTTCGGCTTTGAAATGGAGATGAGCACCACACCCTAGAGTCGGACACGACTGGACTTAATTGTCAGGGGATACCTTTACCTTTTTTTTAGGAAGCCATAAAAAATATTCAGCCTGTTTTCTAACAATTTTAACAGATGCTATTTGATGGTGAAAAATTGTCATTTTGGGGGTGGGGACCATAGCTCAATGGTAGAGCACATGTGTTGTATGCAGAAGGTTCCACATTCAATCATCTTCAGGTAGGGATGGCAAAACGGTTATGAAATCCCAGCAGTGCAATCCTGTGTAACCTTGTACCAGTGTAACAGTAGATGCACCGGCGTAAGTGCACTTATGCCAGTGTAAGTGCACTTATACCGGTGCATCTGCTGTTACACCAGTGCGTCTATTGTTACAGCTGTGCAAGGTTACACAGGATTGTGCTGCAAGACTTGTTGCCAGTCAGTATCAATACTACTGAACAGAATGGACCAAGGAGTCTGCCTCAAAATATGGCAGCTTCCTATTTTTCAGATAACCTGAACAATTAAAATTGCACCTTGGGCAGGAGGTCTTATGTTTTGTTTCTAAAATGAAGACAGTGGACAGAGCTGAAAAGAAATTTTACCTGCATTTGCAATTTTTTCCAAGTTTCCAATTTCACTATTTATATTTTTAATACAAAATTTGAATGTAAAATTGTATGTTAAAATTGCAGTACTTTAGACTTGTTGGTATCTCTTAAGGGTTTGAGCAGTTGAAAATATTAACTCTAATGTGCTACCAGCTGTCAAATATTAAATACTTTTGCACTGTATCTATCAATAAATATTGTCAAATACGGTACTATGTAAGGCTGTAGATCAGTTGTCAAATGTCAAATATGGAAATAAAATGTTAGGTAGCAAATATCTGCATCAAATATTTGTTGAATAGTCAACAATTTCAGAGACTATCCAGTGAATTAGACATAAAAATTTCTAATATTAGACATCAGATTCTTAGACATGACTAATATGAGACATCAAAATCCAATCTGAAGTGAAAAAATATTTCATCTTGAGTTGCTTATGAGTGCTATATATAACAGTTCGAACCTGTTGCACACTCACTGAATTCGGAACACTTGCTTTTCTTAGTATCATTTTAAAGTTTATTCTCATTACAGGTGCAATGACCTGAGTTCAGAGCCCTAGACTGTGCAAACACACAGGGCTCTAGCCCTGAAATGATTGAGTAAATAACAGACAGAAAAAGTTTCTGCTAGCAAACTAAACTATTATCTGCAGGCGTTGAGGCAATGACAGAGGGGAGCCACATAAACTCATCTGTCTGAGGAATCCCTTCTCCAGAGAAAGTGTGAATAGGGCCTAAATTGATGGGGAAGAGAACACATGTTTGAGAACTTCCCCAAGAACAAGTCAAAACACAGCTGGAATGGGTGAGCTAGCAGTGATCCTCTTCACTTTAGGTTTGAAGGCAATGCCACAGGCTCTTGTACTGTCCCTTGGTAGGTCCCCAGACAGAATGGTTCTATGGAAATAAAATATCATGTGAAAGAAAGAGTTGCAGCACTGTCGGTCACACAGACCACCAGCCTATATAATCTCATAGTGAAGTTTTTTTTTCTCCAGACCTCTTCTCCCATAACCTCATTCTTACCATCTCTCCTGGAATTGGTGTTTCATTGTTCCCACCAGAGCTGTTCTAAGAAAATAATTGTTCCTCAGTATCATATTGACTTTTTTTTTCTTAGAACAAGGGACCTAAAACACTGACTCTGCTATGTATTCGGATTGGAATGATTGTCATCTGATTCAGAGGATAAACTAGAGAGCCAGTCAGAATGTACAGGTTTTGACAGTCTTCTCTGATTGAAATTTGGTGGGAAGAGTGAAATTACTGTACCAAGTTTTAAGGGCTGTTTTGAGAGAGCATGAGGGAAGATTTTATGTGCGGGGGGGGGGAGAGAAACATAATAATAATATGGGCTTCTGACAGAGGAGGTATGTATTGTTTAAACTTATTTTCTGTATTATGTTAAACTATGTATTTTAATTTTTATTGTAAACCACCTTGGGCATTTGCCTTCGGCATAGGATAAGGCGGGATATAAATTTTTTAAATAAATAAATATTTTTTTTTAATATTTAACTTCTAGAAATCCTGTCTTCCTAAAGCCTTTCTTTGTTCTACCATGCTTGAGGTAGATTGTGAGCTTCAGGGCTTCAGGTCCATCTCTTTAAGTGTAGTTGCTGTTTCCACGTCGCAAACCTTTTGGACGGGATAGAGTCACCCAGTCACCAGCAAGGATGAGTCAAATCTTTGCATTTCCCAAATTGGCTGGCATTCGTTCAGCTTGTGGGAAAGGGCAGAGTGCCTTTTCTTTCAGGGCTTGTTAGAATAAACTTGACTTGTGTACCTGCCCAGAGCACTTGGACAAAGGGCTACAACTTTTTCTCATCTCTTGCTTGTTTAGCATGAACAAAGCTCAGTCACCAGCTTTAAATCAACAGCTAGAACCCAGCCAGACCATTCATGCTCCTTCCAGTAATCACAGAAGAATGTGTAATCAGGCTGACAGCCAGCAACTGGACAGGGACAAGACCTTTCTGTAACACGAATAGAGTAACAATAAGCACATAGCTCTAATAATATAATATAATATTTATAATAATATAATATTTATAATTATAATATACAGTATTTATATACCGCCTTTCTTGGTCATTGGGTTTCTCTTTCTACTTTAATTCAAGGCGGTGTACATGGGCAGGCGTTCTAAACCCCAAGGGGTTATTACAATATAATAACGTTCTAATCTTTCATAGAACCCTTCATTCTAGATGTTGCTTTCACAGTCCATCTCTCTCTCTCTCTCTCTCCCCCTCTCTCTGGCGTTCGCCTCACCACACTTCAGCTGACAGGCAACCTTGACTGCCACTCAAGTGCTGCAGCTGCAGTTCCACTCCCCCACAGAGGCTCTGCAGCTTATCAGCTCGGCGTGCCGACAGCTCTCCGACAGACACAGACACTTCCGGACGTCTTGAACTGCTGTCCTTCAGATCTTCAGGCATATATGAGACTCTGCAGCTTATCAGCTCTCCGACAGACACAGACACTTCCGGACGTCTTGAACTGCTGTCCTTCAGATCTTCAGGCATATATGAGACTATCGATCTACCAACTGAGCCAGACGTCCTGCCATCAAGATGTTAACAAGTGTGTGTGTGGGGGGGGATGTGTGTAGACCTTTTACAAGACGCATGTTATGAACACTATGCCCTTCTTGAATTAAACAGAGAAGACAAGCTGTGAGGTAGGATTGTTGTTCACAACTTCTTGATGATTTTGATGGAGTAAAGGTTGTATGCACTTTATATTGCTTTGTATAATACGGTAATAGGAATTGCTTTGTTTTCCATGCTCATAAATCACCTACATACCTTACCTGTATTCACATATACTGTCAGAGATACTATTGACTTGAGTTACTGGTCCTGTCCATAGGAAGCAATTCGAAATCTCATATAATCATTACATAAGAACATAAGAACATAAGAAGAGCCCTGCTGGATCAGGCCAAAAGCCCATCTAGTCCAGCTTCCTGTGTCACACAGTGGCCCCACCAGATGCCTCAGGGAGCACACGAGACAACAAGATACCTGTGTCCAGTCGCCACTCCCTTGCACCTGGCACAGAGAAAACCCACTTCTAAAACCAGGAGGTTGCTTATGGCTTGTAACCTGTGATGGTCTTTTCCTCCATGAATTTGTCTAAACCCCTTTTAAAGGCATCTAGGCCAGGTGCCATCACCACATCCTGTGGCAAGGAGTTCCACAGATGAATCACACGCTGGGTAAAGAAATATTTTCTTTTGTCTGTTCTAACTCTCCCTCCACTCAATTTTAGTGCGTGTCCCCTGGTTCTGGTGTTGTGCGAGAGGGAGAAGAATTTCCCTCTATCCACTCTCTCCATCCCATGCATAATTTTATAAGTCTCAATCATGTCCCCCCTCAGGCGCCTTTTTTCTAGGCTGAAAAGCCCCAGACGCTGTAGCCTTTCCTCGTAAGGGAGGTGCTCCAGCCCACTAATCATTCTGGTCGCTCTTTTCTGCACCTTTTCCAATTCAGCTATATCCTTTTTGAGGTATGGTGACCAGAACTGGACACAATACTCCAGATGTGGCCTTACCATCGATTTGTACAAAGGCATAATGATATTGGCCGTTTTATTCTCAATCCCCTTTTTAATGATCCCGAGCATGGAATTGGCCTTCTTCACAGCCGCCGCACACTGGGTCGACACTTTCATCGACCTGTCCACCAGGACCCCAAGATCTCTCTCTTGATCCGTCACAGACAACTCAGAACCCATTAGCGTATATGTGAAATTTTGGTTTCTTGCCCCAATGTGCATCACTTTGCACTTACTTACATTGAAGCGCATCTGCCATTTTGCTGCCCATTCTCCCAGTTTGGAGAGATCCTTCTGGAGCTCTTCACAATCCCTGCTGGTCTTTACCACCCGGAAAAGTTTAGTGTCATCCGCAAACTTGGCCACCTCACTGCCTATCCCCAAGTCCAGGTCATTTATGAATAAGTTGAAAAGCACCGGTCCCAAGACCGATCCTTGGGGCACACCGCTTTTCACCTCTCGCCATTGTGAAAATTGCCCATTGACTCCCACTCGCTGTTTCCTGGTCTTCAACCAGTTCCTAATCCACAAGAGGACCTGCCCTCTTATTCCCTGACTGTGGAGTTTTCTCAGGAGCCTTTCATGAGGGACCGTGTCAAACGCCTTCTGAAAATCCAGATATATAATATCCACGGGTTCGCTCGCATCCACATGCCTGTTGACCTTTTCAAAAAATTCTAACAGGTTTGTGAGGCAAGACTTCCCCTTGCAGAAGCCATGCTGACTCTCCCTCAGCAGAGCTTGTTCTTCTATGTATTTTAAGATTTTATCCTTAATGAGACTTTCCACCATCTTCCCTGGAACAGATGTTAGGCTGACCGGCCTGTAGTTCCCCGGGTCCCCCCTCCTTCCTTTTTTAAAGATTGGCGTGACATTAGCTATCCTCCAATCCTCTGGCACAGTGGCCGTTTTAAGGGACAAGTTGCATATTTTGGTCAAGAGGTCATTCTTTTCAGGCTACCACCTTCACCTCTATGCTAGAGGCAGCATTTTTGATGCATCGCACAGGCATGCAGTGTATGTTGGTGACCAAGTATATCCTTGGAGATGGATGAGGAAATAGTGAGGACCTTCTTAATTTTCCACAGAAGAAACAGAAAGAAAGTGCAGCAGTTGGAACATCAGGTGGATTGAATAGAGACTTGCTACACTTTTGTCTTGAGGAAGATGTAGAACTCAAGACCCTTTCTGTCCCTTGATTCAGTGACAACCACTGGGAGTGGCTGATCACCTTTTTGTGTTGGCTCACCCCTCTGTGTAGGGTGGGGAGGAGTTGAGGGAAAGATAGTCAAGTTAATGCGCTGTTGTGTGTAAATGGACTGCTGAGAGTCTCCTGTAAGAGCACTGTATATTTTTGTGTCTTTGTTTTTAGAGCTAGTATGGTCTCTGTTGATTTTTCTCCTCTTTGGGCAGTGTTCTTGGTTTTATTTTTAGATGGTTTTGCTAATTTAGTTTGTAAAGTGCTCCTTTTGGAGTATAGCTATTTTGGAGCTATCCTTTTGGCTTAAACGCTTTTGGAGTATAGCTATTTGGTTAATAAAATATTAATTCTAAACAATGGGAAGTACCGTATGTGGAAATGAGGCCATAAAGATATTTGTTTGTTACCAGATCCCCAGGTCCACTGACCAGAAACAGGTGCAAACTAATGGCTTCGGGGTGATGGACCAAGATGCAAAACACTGAGCCCCTGGGGGCAGAGCTGATTCCCTACTGCACCCCATGATCCATACACTGTGTTATCCTGCCTATAGAAGTCTAAATGTGGCTGGTTTGGATGATACTGTGACGTGCTTCTCTCTGTGGAGGAGTATGCACACAAGCATATCTCTCTCACCTCCATGTGCTATCCTACTTTTGGGATGTTTTTTTTACACTTCCAGTAGTTTAACAATCATAAGTAAAATTACAAGTCAAACCCTTGATGATCTATGGCAAATCACTCAGCGATTTACCAGTAGATCCCTGTGGTGAATATACCCACTTAAGGGGGGGGGGGGAGTGAGTTCGTCTTGACTTGGATGAATCAGCTTGGACAGTTTCTCCATTCTGACCTCGGTAACCTGCACCTCTGCAGGAACAGCTTAACCTGAATGTGTATTGAAAGTTCCAGACTGGCTGACATCTGTCTCTAGTACGTCAAAGGGTCAGGCCGAAAACCCTGACCTCCTCCCCTCATGCCTGTCCTTCGGTCAAGTCCATCTACCTGACCATGACTCAAGTTAGGGAAACTAAGGGTTCCCAACTTTGAGTGGCCAATCACAACATAGAATCATGATTTCCCCCCTCCCGTAAAAGGAACTGGCTAGTTTGAACCAGTGTGCATTCTGTTCCAGCAAGTATAGAGTTAACCTGTACCTTGTTGACCTATCTTTCCTGGACTGGAGGTGGACAAGGGGACTGCAACTAAGTAATTCTAGGCAGGGGTTATAACTAGGTACTGTAATTGCATTAGGCTCTAATTTCAAGCACCTGCTTTTCACCTATTTGAACTTTACCCATTTCTCCCTTCTATCTTTGCTGTTTTTTTAAACGTAAAACTTTTCTTATATTTACTTGCCCCATTTCTTTCTGAGTACAGCTAAGAATGTGCCTCATTTCTTGACAGGTCGCTCAGGAAGAACGCTACAAAGTGTGCTAAGGAGTTAGAAGAATTAGCCAGGTCATTGGCTTTCCAAGTTGCTCTTCTACCAACCAGCACTGGAGCAGAAGGAATCCCTGCATCTGGACTCTCCCCAAAACAGGATGGAGGGCAAGGGAAGCCATCCCTATTTTTAGTATTTTCCTTTACCATTGGCAGCACTGTCCATTTAGGATGGTCTTAGCTGTCCAGGAAGGACCCAAGGATGCTCGGAAAGTGCTGGTGCCTGGGCTGCCTGTCTTGCCTCCCCTTCACTGCAGTGGGCTGCAGCACCCTCACCAGTTCACCACAGTCTAGCTCGGCCTTCGGCCCAGCCCCACACTACATCACAACATGTTAACACAAAGGATGAGAAACTGCCAACATGCTTCCCTCTGTTCTAGAATTTGTTCACTCAATCAAAGGCCGTGTCGTGTGTACTGTCCCGGTCTAAGATATGTATATTTATTCAGGTGATTGACCTCAGTGCTGTAATCACTGTCATTGGCCTGCTTGAGTGATCACTGCTGTTCATTATTTTTTTTCCTGAGTGTATTTGTACATTTTATACACTACAAAACAGACTGCACAATACCAAATATGCCATCAAGTCACAACCTATGTGCACAAGCAAACACAATTATTTAGAAAGAAATGTTGATAGTTCTTTTGTAATAAAGGTACAAAACGTTGCTGACAAGACTGTTTCATTTTATTTTTAGAAGAAACTGAATACATCTATCTTTTAAGCTAACTCCAAGCCACATGCTACTGTTAATAAAGTTTGCAGGAGCCAATGTTCTTCGTTGATCAAATCCTTATTTCTCTTTTTAGAGGTGACAATTACCTGGGGCTAATTTGATAAATAGCCATGTATATGTAAGTTAAGAAGTGACTTTTTGTTGTAATCCTTTTGAGCACAGAGAGCAAGCTAGAAAAGCATGGTGAAGGAGGTATCAAAGGTGGATTTCAACAAGAGTTGGGTTCAAAATCTTACTCAGGAATAAAGGTCATTAGATGCTTGTGGACAAGTCACTCTAACCTGCCTCACAGGGAATAAAGTGGGGGGAAACCAAGTATGCCACCCCTGAACTTCTAGGAGGAAAAGTGGGATACAAACATGACAAATAAGTGATGTCCAAATGAGTCAACTGAGAGCACAATCCACTTGAAGTATCGAATGGCGGAGCACTTGCTCCGCCTTCAAAGCCATCGCAAACATGCCGTAAACCATGCTTGTGACAACTCACAAGTAAGGGCTGCCAGCACGGAGGCCAGCAGCCCTTACTCTGCTGCTGGATCGTCCCTGTGGCTGCCGGAGAAGATAAGTGCAGCAGCGGAGGGCGCAGGGGCAGGCCGGGCGGCGAAGGAGGGGACCATTGGCTGAGCTAGCCCGGGGGGGGGGATGGCAGCCACCATATCCCGGGCCGGCGGGGCCTCCCCACGTTACACCGGGGGAAGAAAACGAATGTCCCCTTCCCCCAAGTAGACATCTGGGCTGATCCTGAAACACTGATAGGTTCCGGCGGGCAGCCTGGACAGCCCGCTGGATAATTACACGGGATTGCGCTGCCCGTCACTTTTTTCAAGGACAGTCATGGAGGAAGGTCCCAGTAGGCACTGCAGGAAGTAGCATTTGCTGAAATCATGCATGATTTGGCTTGTGTCTTTTGCAGAAGAAAGATTGTAAAGATTTTGTAAGGATACATGATTGACAGTGCAATCCAACTTGACTTTTGTGCCGGTTTAACCAGCGGCGCAGCAAGAACAGGAGACACCAGAACAGAAAAGGGATTCAAATCCCCTCCAAAAGAGGAATTCAAAGGGGATTTGAATCCCTTTTCCGTTCTGGGGCCTCCCGTTCTCTCTGCGTTGCTGGTTAAACTGGCACGAAAGTTAAGTCGGATTGCGCTGTAAGGGACAGATCAGGAAACACAGTTCTCGCCACTACCTGCTGTTTACTCCTTTACTGTTTAGAGAGAGTGGCTTTAGATAAGCAGAGTACAGTCAAATGTTTTCTAGCAGCCAAAATGCTAGCACTTTTCAAATATGGCTTTTGAACAAAACATTACTTAATTCCAGTAAGAGCAGCCTCTTAAATCTTCAGTGGAAGCATGCCAAATGTATATTGAAAAGAGGAAAATTCCATACATGTGGTTTTCCTCCGAACACCAAACTGTTCTAAAAACGGACATTAGCAAAGAGTCCAATTTCCAAAATGTCACAGACAGTGGACTGGCACATTCCAGGGATTCAGTTTGAATCTTGCACAGCAAGAAAGGCTCCCAGGATCCTCAAACTCAAAATACAACAAAGCAATATGCAGGTAAATAAAACCTGTTCCTGTATTTTTATTTTATTGTACTTTTATGTACAATGTTGTCATTGTACACTGGGTTGAGCTCTGGGAAAAACAGTATATAAACCTTTTAAATTAAATAAGTACAGCTTAGGACACAGCAGCTTTTCAGAAGCTTCACCTTGATTAAGACTTTAAAAATAGAAAAATATGTAATGGTCAATACTGAATGAAATTATGAAAATTGAAGACTATTGAAGACTAATGAAATAATGTATCAGCTATAAAGGTAAGGGTGACACCTGACAATTAAGTCCAGTCGTGTCCGACTCTAGGGTGTGGTGCTCATCCCCACTTCAAAGCTGAAGAGCCAGCGTTGTCCGAAGACTCCTCCGTGGTCACGTGGCTGGCATTACTCTCCTTGCTGCAGCGCGTAGCATGCGGCTGGAACATGGAGCGCTGTTTACCTTCCCGCAAGCGGTACCTATTTACTCGCATTAACATGCTTTGGAACTGCTAGGTTGGCAGGAGCTGGCCAAGCAACGAGAGCTCACCTTGTCGCGGATTTGAACTGCCAACCTTTCTATCGACAGCTCATGGTTCAGCGGTTTAACCCACTGCGCTATAGCTATATCAGCTATACTTCTATGTTAACAGCAGCATGAGGTTAAAAAACATAACTAGCAACAGATGGGAAGTAGGTGGGTGTGAGCAAGTCAAAACAGCAACAAGATTTGGAAATGAAAAAGACAAGGGAAGATTCCAGGTTGTGTACTGGTAACTAAGAGTGCAATCCACCATCGGTAAGGAACGGCAGAGCGAGCACTCTGCAATTCGAAGCAGTTGCAAACATGTCGTAAAGCACGTTTAGGACTACTCTAGAGTAAGGGCGTCTGGCACAGAGGCCGCCCACCCTTACTCCACCGCCGGATTGTCCGTGCGGCTGCCGGAGAAGGTAAGGGATCTCCGGCAGGGGCAGTACGGGTGGCGAGGGAGGCCAGCCATTGGATGGGCCAGCCCGGGGGTGGGGATGGCAACTGTCATATCCCCATCCTATTCCCGGGCCAGCGCAGCCATTACACGGCCTCCTCAGACTTGCGCCAGCTTAATAGCTGGCTGAAATCCAAGGAGGCCCATTGGAGCCTCCCCATGTTACATGAATGTCCCCTTGCCCTGAGTAGGCCTCCGGGCTGATCACTATCAGCCCAGAATGGGGATAGGATCAGGGGGGTGGCCCTGGGCCACTCGCCAGATACTTAGTAAGGATTACACTGTAATTCTGCTTTGCAGCAGAAAATGTTCAGAAGGCTTTCCTTGAGACAACCCACCAATGGAATTTTGCCTTCATTTGTAAAATCATCTGTCAGTCCCTCCTATCTCTTGAAGCTAATAAAGAAACAGTGGCTTATCAAGCTCTGTCAACAAGTCAGTATATACATCCAGGTGGGCAGTACCCCACATATTGTGGCAAAATTGCACATTCTTGTTCTTCCAGTTCACCAGTGCCTTCCTTTTCACCATTGTATTGGAAAAATGCTTTCCAAACACAGTCACAGAAGGTGTGGCGTGGAAGTCAAGGAGAACAGGGACCCATTTTGAGATACTTGTGCATGTTGTCCTGGCTTATCCCCCAACCCACTCAAACAATCCCTCTAAATTTATGACAAAACACTGGGTAAACTTAACTGAACAGTTACAAATGAACATATAAAATTTAATAGCTCTTGCTTTACAGTAAATTTTCAATTACACAGACATTAAGGAGCAGACAAGACCACAATCAGCTCAAGAAAACATTACAAATATGGCTATGGTGAAAAGCCCCATGTCCCACAAAATTATTCGGCACATTAGTTCAGACAAAATTATCCATTTTCCCTCCATTGGCAATTCTACTTTCCATAGTAAAATCTCCCATTTCTACAGAACTAAAAGTGTGCATTTGTATAAAAATTCCCTTGCCAAAGTAACTTTTTCCTATAAAACCATCTGTGGCAGCCCAAACTGCAGCAAATTCAAAGATTGTTAGAGTTTAGTAACAAGATTTGGTACAGCAGATGTTTGGTAAAAGACTCATCAAGATTTTCTTTAGGAGGAGTTGGTCTCTTTTGGACCCACTTCTACCTATAGATTCTTCTATTTAACATACTGTATTTCTTTCTTCAGCGGTCAGCAGCTAGGCAACTTGCACGTAGAAAAAAAGCACAGATAGTGGAGAAGCAATTGTGGTGTTCACTAACCAGAGTGGTTTTCAACACAGCAAAGAGCATTTTTATGCTCAATGTACAAACAAAGTTCTGTATTAGCATTGACAAAGCAAGAGCCAGTCTACGCATTACTTTCAATTACCTGGATTCTACTAGGAATAGGCTTTCTGTGAAGGCTTCTCTGCTCCGCTGCTGCTAACATGTAGCATAGCTCAAAACATTATGTGAAAAATTTCCATGAGTGCACCACATCTTTCCGATGGACTAGCACAGGAAATGCTCCATGCAATCTACAAAACATATAATGAGCCACAATACATTTTTGGCAGAAGAACGGAGAAGACAATGCGGAGCTGTCTAAGTGATATTTGTGTGATAATTATAATGTCTAAATATTAACCAAGAGTAGGTGGAAAGCAGCCCGAGCTCCATTTCTACACTAGCCCTTTTCTCTAGAAATGACATCCTTTGTTCACTCACTTTTATGAAAGATCGAACAATGTTGCCAAATTGTTACATTCCAGCTTTTTCTGAAGCATATTCCAGCGTCTTCCTGTGGTTTTTCAAACCTGAACTGTGGTGATTTTCACAATACAATCAAATAGCAACACCAGTAAAGTAAAATATTTTTTTCTTTTTAAGTGCTGTGGGGCCTTTAATTGAAAGGTTCCTGTTGGCAGCTTCTGCCCATCTTATTGCTTCCTATTCAGCACAGCTGTGGGATTAATGATTATGGTAATTGCCCCTTAATCAGCTTATTTTCCCCATGATGTGTGTGGAGAGGGAGGGGGGCTTCAACTACTGTACACTATTTTTAACTGCAAAATAGAGCTATTTCACTATTTTTAAAAAATGAAAAGGAAACCATAAATTAAAGTCACCCTCCCATGGGGAACAGAGGCTGACTAAGGGGCAATTCACCACTAATCTCCCAACCAGACTGAGTAGGAAGTAATAAAATGGGCTGAATGTGAAAAAGAAGATGTTGCTGCCAATGGGACTTACTTGTGAATGAATTTTATAGAAGACTCTTGACCAGTGGTGGCCAACCTTTCAACATGAATGCTGGCCCTTTAAATGGTTGTCTAGGTGAGGGCATTTCAGCAGGTGCAGCTGCTTTAACAGCAGCAGCAGCAATTGCAGCTGCCAAGATTCTGTCTTCTACACAACTCTTAAGAACGCACAGACCCTAATGGTGGAAGGTTGGCCACTCCTGCACTATATGAAGTGCTTGTGGAACCACCATTTTAATTCTGTTTCCAGCTAACTGCAGAAAAGCAATACCTCAGAAGTGTTATAAGGCTCTAGTGTGTTAAACAACCACTGCTGAAAGAAATATTCTTAAATTTTAAGAATACCTACATAAAAGCCTTTTAACAGCCAATACCCATTTAAAATTCACATTTGGATTTAAAGCATTTTTACCCTGTTCTTCAGCTGACAGGGCTCCCAGAGCAGCTTCCATAAAATCAAACAATGGAAAATCATTACAGCAAAAAAGTGTGTGGGTAGGTTATGCCTAACTGGCTTCTCTTCCTCCTCCTCATAGGGTAGTTGGTGGTTCTGTGGCCTCTTTGAGGAAGAGGAGCATAGAGCTCAAAACCTACCAGCAGGTGAAGGAATAACAAATAGGAACAATTGAAGTATTTGTCAGTGCTATGAAAGACTGAAACCTGAGGGTGAACAGCAGCAATTTGGATGCTTCATGTGTATGTGTAACTGTTGTGGTAGGCCTATCATTACTAGAGACCCGATATAGCCAGAGTGAAGTGGCCGCCACCAAAACCAGAAATGTGGGGATCTAACCATGTTGGGGGGTGACACCCACACTGTTAGGTTGCCATGATGTTTCTGGTTTTGATACCAGCCATGTCATTCTACATAAATATCTGAAACAGGTTAAAGTCTACCACATCCAGTCAGCCACTTCAGATTCTTCATTTCTGAGGTAAACAAATATCTGCAGTTCCACTAATGAACAAGACTCTCTGGCTATGCCAAATACTGTGAGACACAATTTTATAGTACGGTATCTGGCATCAAAACAGAAGATTGAAAGAATTTCCATTCGTGCTATCATGGTAATCACAAACAGCACAAACATATTCATAAGATAAGAGGCAGTAAGCAAAAACAGAGTCCTATATTACCACTGAAGCAACACGAGACAGTCACAGAAGAATAATGGTATTTCTCTTGAAATGATGAAATTATGTGATAAATGTAACGTGTGGACTGGATAGTCCAAATAACAGTGGGCCGACAACAAACCAGGCAAAAGTGAAGCTCTGAAGTAAAAAGTGTCAGACTGGCTTATGTCCTCAGACGCAAGACTTCAAATCTTAACTTCACAGATGCTGTATGTTGCCTACTACTCTTCAAATATGCACCTTAGGAAGAAAAAGATGACATTGCACTTTCTGCTGCTATACCATAGCGATGCATTACCGGTACCCTTGAACTTCATTATAAGGCGCTAGACTCACCTCAGCTCCTGATAACAAGAGATTTAATATGCTATGCAACAACCAATTTCTTTAGGCAATTCCTCCTTTTGAAAGACTGAATATACTCAGTACAATTTAGAACTGAAGCTGTTTTTTCTTCAATATTCCTATATACAATGTAGTCCTTTCAGTTGAGCTTCACTGCAGATATTCACTTTCTCTTTATATATATATAGATAGAAGTACGCACATATCTTTATATACGATATTTTATATATTATTATAATATATATATATGACTTGTATGTACACATTTACAACCCTTCAAAACATATTGCACTTATATACAAAAACAGCTCATCGATGGGATTCATACAATAATTGAAAGGAAGTTCTTCATAAAGCAAGGCAGTTTTTCATTCCTAAGAAGCTGGAGAAGTAAAATTTATAGCAAGATGCCTTGTTCAGCAGTAAACATTAGAGTCCAGTTCCACACCTGTCCGGAACTCCTGTAAGCATCAGTGGGAGTTCTGTAGTGAGAAACAGCCCTGTAGGGGACTATCATGATGAACAAACCCACACACGTATTTAATGGGCAAGCAGATGTACAGGTAATGTCACAAAACACCATTTGCTAGTGCTTTGGTAAGGTCTGCTACTTTGAATTATTTTTAAAAATATTTTGTTCACCTATTTCAAGCACAGTGTTGCTGCAAATATGAGAGAAATGTGGATGTATCATCAATCTTGTCTGAACAACAACAAAAGGTATTCTTCTCTAGAAAATAATGGCTTCTCCCCTAGAGACACATAATCCTGAGGACAAAAAATAAATGAGAGATTTGAGTTCACAACCTTCGTTTAAAATCCATACAGAGGACCAAACAACCTAGGTTTTAGATCTCAGTGAGAGTGAGTTTGTAAGATCCAGCAGCCTCTTCGATCTGTAACTGAAACGTGTCTTCATTGGAATAGTGCTTCACAATGTTATCATCCATGTTCACTAAGATGCTGAGAAAATAAAGTAAGGGAGTATCAAAAGCAGAATATATTCAAGCTTAACAGAAATACACTGACGGCAATAGCACAGAGCAAGTTAGACCCCATGGGCATCATCATCATCGACTAAACTAACCTAACAAAATACACTTCTGTAATGAGCAAAACAGGACACAGATCTCAGGTGGGAAATTACATTACGCCCTGAGTTGCTCTTTGCTCCCTTGCCAACTGAGGAAAACACACACCACAAATGTCTTCTCAGATAGCGACGGTGTCTTGTTTTTAGCAAACGGCAGAGCATATTGAGAGCAGAAACAGAAATGCTAGATGGACTCAGCCTGCCTGTTAAAAACTGGAAAGAGCTAATGAATTCAGAGTAAATGTCTTCATTATGCCCTCAAGTCCTTTCTAACCTAACTCTCAGCATGTAGGCCCCCTCTTTTTGTTCACAGTGCAGGTAAGCCGGCATGGGGGAGTAACCGGGCATGTTGGGGGGGGGAATCTGGGAGTGTGTTGGAGGAGGAAGGGGGTAAATCTGGCAGCAGTCGCAAATGCCAGATCTTATCCCCTCTTTTCAAATCCTCCCTGACCCTTTTTTCTTCTCAGATCTACACCACCCAAATGGCTGGTGTCTGTCCAAGGAGACCCATAGGCAGCCATGTAGGCATATGCAGAGGTGTTTTACTTGCCTCCCATTTGACTTCATGTTGCCCCACCACCCAGTGGCGGACCTATATTTTTGGGGCCCTGAACCTTGAACTGTTATGGGGGCCTCTTCGCAACCAGTAAAAAGGTCTGGTGGGAAAGATTGAAGGCAAAAGGAGAAGGGGAATGCAAAGGATGAGATGGTTAGACAGCATCACCGATGCAACGAACATGAAAATGAGCGAACTCAGGAAGATAGTGGAGGACAGGAAGGCCTGGCGGGATTTGGTTCATGGGATCACGAAGGGTCGGACACGACTTAACGACTGAACAACAAAAAAACACTGTTTTCTTCAGTGGGGTTGTTCCACAAAAGATCACCTCAATTTTTTTTAAAGAGTTAACCACTACATCACAGGTTTTGAGTAAAATTGCTGTATTGGATTATCTCACATGTCAAGGTCGCTGGTGTGAATAAAAATTTCCTATGCCCTACAGTTTGAGTTATGGGGGGATGAAAATTAGGGAAATGTTATATACATGCATGATGCATCATATAATGATTAAATAAAACATAGATTAAATAAAACATAGAAAAGACCACAGTCAATATATTATTATTATTATTATTATTATTATTATTATTATTAAAAACCCTTCTCATGGTGTGAGAAGTCCTGGAGGTGTAGTCCTGAGGTTGTACTGCATGAAGACTGCTGGAAGCCAAGCAGGAGCAAGCCTGTTTTCATGCTGGAAGGGAGACCAGGTAGTCACTGATAAGCTGTCATGACCCTCGGTGGCAGAGAGGAGTCACTGTTGCATGTCGTGGTGAGCTGCACAAGGTAAGCTATTTTAGATAAACTCACCCTTTTTTACATTTCTTGAAGACTTTTCCAATTTTATCCAAAGGAACATCATATTTGTCAGATATCTAAAAACAAAAATGGAAAACAATGTAATATTAGCAAAAAAGGAAACATCTTGCACCAAAAAAGATTATTTTGAAACAACTGTATACATTTTCTGTGATCAGTATGTGTGCTGATATTCTTAACACTTGGGCAGCCCAATCCAGCGTAAGATCTGCCGCAGTGCGCTAAGCGCGTTGCACCAGATCCTGTGCACGATCGGGCCCGCACCGGTGGAGCTGGGACATACTATGGGGGGGGGGGGGGAAGTGGGATATAAATCCAATAAACAATAATAATAATAAATGAAAAAAAACACCTTCCATTGGCTTTCAATGCAAGTTTTTTGTTCACTAAACAATAGTACATTGGGGGCACAACTTGAAGGCAAACTAATTAAATCCGCCTAGCCACCAGCTTCGATTTCACCTGGTTTTGCAGGCCTCCCACTTACTTTTTATTGCTCAACCTAACACCAGTGGGTGAAGCTACTCAATTAAGCACATGCATAATTGTGCCCCAAAAGCAGCCAAAATAAGGCTTTGCACAAAGTTACAGTCATTTCATGCTGGCGCTTCTCTATATTATTTAGTTTTTCCAGGTTAAGCTTTGCCTTAAAGTAGAATTGACATATACCTATGAGTGGGTAGAAACATGTGCAAAAATATCTTCATCCATTTTGCAGCATGTAAGGATAAGAAAGGGGGAGAGAAAGAAAAACTTTAATCTTAACAAAAAGCAGTTTAAAACTGATGTTTTTGACAGCTTACATAAGGAGGAAAAAGTAATTTAAATTACAACGCCATCACTGTATATTTCTTTAATCACAAGGATTTGAGGTAACATTTTGTGTGTCAGCAGACAACAAAGGCTAATTGTTATAGCCCCAAAACCATCTCTACGAGGTTGATCAGCTATGGGTGTACCCAGTCTGTGGGTTTTCTGAAAGTTAGGCTGGTACTCTGCTCCTTGAGCTACTGTATTTCTGAGAAAAACCCCAGTACTGAAGCCTGACAGATTTACTGGCTCTTTGCCTTGCTCCCCCCGTCCCTAATGGGATTGGTCATTGCCCTGTTCCATACATATTTATGCGTCCTATTCTTGTCAGCAAAGCCAGTAAGTTTCATGCATAGAGGATGCACCAGATTTTACTGCTCACTTCATAACGTTTATCAGTGAAAACTCTGAAGCTATTCTGAAATCTGAAGTTGTGCTCTTTCCATTTCCATCCCAAGGTTATTGTGGTAATAAACATGGCTTTAAAAAAAAAGAAATTCTTCTAGTTATGAAAACATTTGCCCTGCCCAACACAGGGGCTAAAGACATGGCAATGATTCATGCACAACTGCAGCCTTATGCTTAGAGAGCATGATGGTTATTCACTCGATATTACATTGCTGAGATCTGTGTCAGTGGGAATACAGTACTACACCAGTGAAAACGGTTTTTTTAACCAGGCCTGGTCACAGCAGGACCAGAACCAGAAGCAAGGACTCCTAATATTTAAAGACTCCTCTGTACCCAACCTGTTTTGAAGAAACACTTGGCAGCAGTGGTACTAAGGAGGCAGCGATCCTCTTCCAGACAGTGATCAGAGCGGCCCCTACCTCTAGCTGTGGTGCTGGAGGAGGGAAGCTGCCCCCCATCCCATCCTCCTCTTGCTTGCTCCATAAGGACAGCAAGTGAGCAAGCAAGAGGCTGAGGCAGCAACTGGGTGGAGTGGCTGAGTTGGTGGTTGGCCAGGGAAGGTGGTGGGCAGTTCGCCACACCCCCTCCCCAGCCCGCTTCACCCTTCCCTCTTGGGTGGGTTGGCCCTGGTTATATCCCCAAGTACTGAAAACCAGTTATCCATCTGGTTTTCCTAACTTGTTAGAAAATTTGACAATAAAAGAAGCTTAAAACTTACAGCTTCCATTAGACCTTTTAGAGAGGGGATTTTAAGCATAAGTGCATCAAAGACTTCTTCCGATTCCTTTCGGACGTACAGCAACACTGGAACAGAAAACAGACAGAGAGGGAGAAAAAGTCAAATTGACATTTTTCTTGTTTGGTGAAGAAATGTTGATCTGTTAAACTGTGAAGCATAACAAAATTTATTTGAGCCTGTTTACCCAGAAAGAGCACTTTAAAGCCATTTTGCAGGCCAGGAAAATGTTTATACTGTGCAGACCTTCCTAGGAGGAATTTGTACTGGAGGTATACCATATCCTAACCCCCTTCCCGGGCCTGGCTGGCCTTACATGACCTCCCTAGGCATGCGGCAGCAAAATAGCTGGCACGCATCTGAGGAGGCCCATTGGGGCCGAC
The DNA here is from genome assembly GCA_026170595.1 of Plestiodon gilberti rubricaudatus. Taxonomy (NCBI): domain Eukaryota; kingdom Metazoa; phylum Chordata; class Lepidosauria; order Squamata; family Scincidae; genus Plestiodon; species Plestiodon gilberti. The sequence continues at coordinate 118,768,034 of JANXHW010000001.1, read as the reverse complement.
ATTGGGGAAAAAGGGACGAGTGCCTTTCCTCCGAGGTTCCGCCAGCGTGGGCCGCATCCTACGGCAGGCTGTTTAGGCCGACTGGTGCATCTTATGCAGGATTGGGCTGTCAGTCTTCCATCAGCCTAGATGTTATGTGCTTTGAGCACTTAGGATGAAGTCTGTTTATGCACACCAGAGTGCCCAGGGCTGATTTCGAGCAACTAGTCTCCATCACTCTTATCGTCAACCAGTCATACAATAGCTTTTGTAGTCACAGGAGCCAGAAATTCACTGGAATTAGGTTGCCTGCAGAGGGTTCAGCATGCAAGGATATGTGTAATTTAATCAACTGGATTTAAATTCCCATGGCACAAGAGATTCATTGTGCAATAAATATAGTTAACTATTCCGTCCCATCTATGAAGATGAAACGTTGATATCTTTCTTGCCTACTTAAATACAGACACTTTCTGTATGTCAACAAACACCTTCAATCATGTGAAATGCATCTCCACACAGGAAAAACTATATTGAAGCGGAGATCACATGAGGTAAGGAAGTTCAGAACAATAGATTGGTTGTCCTTAATTTACCCCTCTGCATATCAAAAGTGCTGTTTATTGTATGCAATAGCAGTATTACACCTATGATTCAGATTATGCTATACTGATAATGTGCACATTGTGAAGGGTGAATTTAGGACTCCAGGGCCAGACTGAAAATCTGCTTTGAAGTTATTAACTTAAAATGAAAGCAAAAGTGGAGGTGGGAAAGTAAACAGGTTTGTTGATTTTATCCATGCAAGATAATGACCATTTTGTTACTTGCTATAACAGAAAATCAATCCAACCTATCACCTCCACTTTGCGGAAAATCACACAGGAAAAACACTTTACTCAGGGCACAATTCTATCCAACTTTCCAGCACTGATGCAGCTGCAATGCAACCCCAAGGTAAGGGAACAAATGTTCCCTTACCTTGAGGAGGCCTCTGTGACTGCGCCCCCCCCCCCCACTGCAGGATGCAGCACACACCCTGTTGGCACAGCTCCATCAGCACTGGAAAGTTGGATAGGATTGGGCCCTCAGTTTTTAAGTAGAACATGTCGCTGGCTTAGGACTGCTTCATGTGTTAACGTTTTGTATGGTGAATCCAATCCCCAAGAACACAATGCACAGAGACAACATTGTTTATCGCATCACGCAAAACACATTTGCCTGCAAAACAGGTGAGCAAAGGCCAGCTCCTTTTCCAGCTGCCATGCATATTTTGTAGACAAACGTTGCCATGTACACATATGAGTGTCTTTCATATAGACACTGTGAACATGTATCATGTGTTGGGTATTCATTCCAGAGCACAAAAATGTAGCATACAGGGTGGTTGTCATTTTATTTCTAGGCAGTCTTAAGCATACCCCTAGAAACTGAATGTTATAAGAAATGTTTACCCTCTCTGAAGGGAATTTGGAGAGCAGGAAATGGGAATAAAGATAGTTAAAACTCATAGTTTTTGGAGTTCTCTGTATTTTGTACTTCTAATACATGGCTAATTTACCCATACAACCTTCTTCCTATAAAAATAAAGATAGTGTTTCTCCTCTAGAATATTATTTATTGTACTACCAAATAACTCTTCCAGAAGCAATGGAAGGACTATTACATAGTACAACCCACAGACTTTTTTTTTTTTTGCATCCTTCTCCTGATTAGAGTGTTACCTCTTTTTGGTTCTTCTATTCTAGGCAGCTTAATTGGGTTTGCAGCAAAATCGTCTTCATTTATATAAGGCCCCCGCTTCATGGTAGAGCTACGGGAAAAAGAAAAGAAAAAAGAGACAATCCAAACAGTGCCATAACACCACGGCAGCCAGCAGCAGAAAGGCCCACCTCTAAAAGCAGTAAAATTTCAAGGCAGCAACAGTTGAAAGGGAGAAAATGCACTGTTGGAGAATCCAAGACCATTTTAACAGTGATGCCAACAGCCAATGCAAACAAAGGCAGTTCGGCGAACACACCCTTGCCAACTTGTAAGGAGCTCCCTGCCTGTGCCATATCTGCACCATATTTTGAAGTCACTGGATCTGGAGCAGCAGAGACTCACGGCCGTTTACTTTATATGATGCTTTTGGCTTTCACCAGAAACGTGAGGACAACCCAGCCTGGGTTTCTTTACTACATAAATTTCTCTCCTATCGGACTGTCTGTACTTCTGTTATCCACGCTAGAGCCTAATAAAGGTAGATTAGGCTGAAAACAAACTGCCAAAGGGAATGCAGGGCTGGAGCAGAACCGACACTACCCACATCCAAGTCCACCACCCTTGTCTGTGCCATCCTAACAGAGCTGTTACCTTTACCTCATAGAAAAAAACACACACATGACCTTGAGGCCCATGTGAAGTTGAACACACTCTTGTACAGATTCAGACCAATAGCCCCCTTCACCCAGTACTGGCAACTGCTTTCCAAAGTCTCAGTCTCAGGCAAGGGTGTTTCCAAAGTCTCAGGCAAGGGTGTTTCTTAGCCCCACAACCAAACATTACATTAACTGGAAATTCTGGGAGCACTGGATGCAAAGCATGTGCCCTCTTCCCCCCCATAGTGTACTAGTGATATTAGCCCAGGTATTGCACTACTATCAACAGCACCAAGGTTACGGAGCACGTGTTACACCAAGGTTATGGAGCATAGTTCCAGGTTAACAAGGGCACAGATTCTTCCTCTCTTACTGTGCTGGGATAACCCAGCAAGTACAAGGCAAAAGCAAGGGTGACATGCCCATCTTCAAGTACAGGTCAGACTTGCCCTGCAGTCAGCTTCCACCCTGAAATATCTGCTGACTTGCCTTGGAGCAGAGTCCACTCTCACCAATAGCTTGCCAAGAGACTTAAAACACAAGGATATCAGACCATTGCTTCCCTTCCTGTTATGATTTCAGTGACTTTCCATGGTAGGCTGCACATCCTGCACCAGAAAGATTACCACTTAACCAGAACAAACACAGAGCGTACTATAAAAATGATTCGCGCCAGAATGAAACAACAACAGAACTTACCTTTCACCCTCCAGTTCATCAGATGTACCAGGAAAGACCTAGAAGGGGAAAAACAATCAAGCTATTTTTTAAAAAGTGTCCTAGAGCAAGTTAATAGCTGATCGGCAGCATAGAAGTACCACAGCGTAACATGCTCTGTTTGTATCAGTAAACTTGGAAATCGGCAGAAGAAAAGGACTTTAGAAACTATTTGGAACTGAAAATCATGTGCACTGTTCCTTTCTCCAAAGCCCACCTATGTGCCGTCTGTTCTTACTGCATCCTGTGTCTGGACAGACTCCCTCCCACACTCCACCTCCTCCCCCACTCCACTCCACTCCACTCTCAAAATTACACAAAACCCCACATGAAAGTGTTTGCCAAATGCCTACAAGCCTGCATTTCATGGGCTCTCTCCTATCATTTACCTCTTTCTTATCAAGAATTCTGATTACTCAACCCACTTTCTCCCCCCCTCTTCCCATTTCCTCTGGCCGTCCTGTAACAGTAAGCACTCCAGACAAGGACTGTATCACTTCTATATAGCACTGAGAACCACTATGGTCAGGGTTTGTAGTACTGGATGCTAAAAATACATGCAAGTACTGCGAGCACATATACAAAAAGGAGCAGCTGAATTTTGTAACCTGTATGGTCATGGGCGTCGGCGGGGGGAAGCGCAGGGGGCGGGCCGCCGGGGGGTGTCGCGCGCATAGGGGTGACACGCGACCCCCCACTTACTTTTTGCCGGTGGAGGTGGGCCCGCCCGCGCGTCCGTTTGGCTCTGAAATGAGCCAAAAATGGCGCGGGGGGGTGTTCCATGCATGCACGTGACGTCACGCGCAGGGGCGGGGCCGCGTCATTAAGGGTGACATGGGGGCGGGGGCGGGGCCGTGTCGTTAAGGGTGATGCGCACGCCCCGCTCCCCGGTGACACGCGTCCTGGTGACGCGCCTGTGTATGGTTGACAAACTTGCATCACAATCCTATGCATATCTACTCAAAAGTATCGTAAGACCCATTGTGTTAAATGGGGCTCACTCCCAGGAAAGTGTGTATAGGGTTTACACACCTTATGTGTGTATCATCAGCCCTGCTCTGGGGCTGATGATGTGCTGCTCCTACCGTCAATAGTTAACAGAGATGGGGTCTTCTCTGCAATGGCAAGCTCACTGCAGAGCTCCATCTCCAGGCACGTTTGCCTAGTGCCAACACTGCTGCCCTTTAGGTGCCACATCACAAGTGTCTTGATATCTTGGACCTTTAATGGTAAACAGTATTGAAATGCAAAGAGCTGCTGTTTTCCCTCAGCTATATTATGTGCTTATGGTTCTAGTCTGTATTATTTTTAGTTTGTTTGCTGTGGCACCTTACATTGTTTTTAAATTGAATTCTATCCCACTTTTAAGGCCCAGTGTGGTGGAATGGCAGGACAGAAACATTAAAAATACATAAAAATAAATAGGATTAAAATATTGTTGACTGCTATTCGGGTTTATTTGTTGTTTTGCAGCCTGCCTTGTTTTCTTTCATTACAGTTTTGATCATGTAGGAGGCAGTCTGAAAGATGTCTCAATCAGAACTCAACTCCTTTTGCATTTCAAATGTTGACTGACAAGTCGAGAAATTTTTTGACGTTGCAATTAGCGTAGTAGCAGCCTCACCCAGGCAGTACAACACGCAGAGAAAAAACAACCTGTTTGGAACCCACACAACAACTGTAGACTTCAAAGTCTATAAGAACCAAATAACCCGCTTATCTACTGTGTGCACTCTGAGAAAGGGAATAGTTTGCCCTTTCTCCCCTCATCCCTGAAAAAAAAATAAGCAAAAGAAGAATCATACATGAGTTCCACGCTGAAGATTGGAATAGTGAACATCAGGTATAAAGAGAACTGGCTGCGTATCAAGATCCATGAATGACTTGAAGATGGTGATGTCTATACGCTTGTGGGAGGGAAGAAGGGGCACCTTGGCATCAGAAACTGGTCAAAAGAGAAAGAAAAACAAGAGATCACACATACATCACCATCTATCAATCCTCGGATTGCCCTGGAAAATGTTTCTACAGTAAGAAACGAAACGTCGGGATACTTTTCTAGCCCAGCTGTGGATTTTAATAATTTCAGTCCACGAGTGTTGACTCTAATGACTTGGATAAGACGCTTGTGGTTTTGGACATTGTTTTTATCTTTGCTGGATTTTCTATTTTTGTACATGGCTGATTTACTCGTACATCTTACTTCGTTGAAAAAAACAAGAGACTATAAAAGTGTCTCTCTCTCACACATATACACAAAAATATACAATACTCCTTAACATTCTGGTGGGACCTCTTTCAAGCTTCTCGTCAGCTTAAGCAAACTAGTGCTGTTCAAGGCTCTCCCCACCGGTGCCATCAAGACATCATCAGTCTATTAAAATCCAAAGACAGCAGCCCACATAGTTTGTCCCACCTCAATCTGCCTTGCCTTGCCCTGGGTTCTATAACTTGATCACACTGCAGTCTTTTGTGTATGGGATTTTATTCTGAATGCCACCTTGAGGGTCCTGTTGGGGCCATAAGCAGGATGTAGACACAGCAATAATAATACTTACTTAATTGCATTTAATAATGTAACAACAACATTTTGGTGCCCCAAGGTATTAAACCACCATTTCCAAAAAACAAACTTAAACACTGCTGCTCAAAAGTCACCTCCTCCTCCATAAAAACAGTCATGATGGCCACTGTTTGTTCCTTGGTGCAATAAGATGAAAGTTGTTTCCTTGCCTGTTCGTCCTCTCTCCCCAAGCAAACACATTCATCTTCACACAGGGCTAAATGAAGGGATGTTTTTAAAATCGGAGCACTTTGTAATTATGCCAACAGTTTTAGGAGCCTCCAGAGTTAGCACATGTTTAACTCTCCTTAAAAATAAGAGCTGTTTTACATCACCACTTGCATATCTAATACGAATTAGTTGAACTTTTCCTCTAAGTTAGACAGCATGTAATATTTTCTACTTACAGGCATTAAGTTGGGAGCTGGGGTCAGTGCACTTGCCTTTTCTTTTGCTTTGCTTCCGTTCTTCGTCTCTGATCTTCCTCTCTGCCCCCTGTCAGATAAGCAGAGGAAAAGGTATTATTTTTCCAGAGGCTTGTTTTTTCCCTACCTTCTGAGGTTAGAGACCCTGGTCCTTCTGAAGTCAGATGCTGAGAAAGTCAGTCAAAGTGCAACCTCTTCATAAAGGATGCAAAGATCTAGCAAGTGTGTGTTTGTAGCAGGCACAGTATGGTGGCAGATACAAGCTACCAGGGATGTGGATCAAGTCTCTGGATCCAAGTCTCAAGTCAAGTCCCAAGTCTTTGGTTGCGAGTTCCGGGTCCCTATCTATTTAATGGGGAAAACGGGTTTAAACCTGAATAAAATTCAACTTGTCGTAAAAGGCTCCCAAGTCTCGAGTTGAGTCTTTCGAGTCATCACCAAGTCTGAGTCAAGTCATTGACGCAACTTGAGTCCGAGTCATTAGACGATTGTAGGAAATGAAAGTGCTGCAGCATCTCTCAGTCAGTGTGTGTGTGTGTGTGTGTGTGTGTGTGTGTGTGTGTGTGTGTGTGTGTGTGTGTGTGTGTGTGTGTGTGTGTGTGTAAGTAAACCAATTAAAACCTTCCAATGTCAAACCAATCCTAAACTTACATTTTGACAGAAGTCCCTTCCTTTCATGGAAGGAGAGTTTTGTTCATAGGAGTGTAAAGGATCCACCCCCATATTTTGGCCAAGATATTGGAAACACATAATACAACAGAATAAAACAGCAATGATGGTACCTGCTTTGATGGGATTCAAGGAAAACGTAGTTCTGAATACACTGGACAACAAATGTTAACAAAGTTCATGCCCCCAAAATGAAATTAGTCATTTCTTATAGATTTTGAGGTGCTTAACACAAATATGATAATGAAAATTGGCTACAGTTTGTGAGAGATCCGCAATAGATAGTTCCATAGACATGTACTGGTAAATGCCCGATGGCACTTACAACAGCTAAGTACACAATGCAGACTGCTTCTCCTAAACTAGAGCCAATCAACAGATTTTATTGTCATTTTTGTTTTCAGCACGTTAAAATTAGCTCTTTCCATTTCAGGGCCAATTTAGTGTTGTCCAGTGATATCAGCACTAAATATCTGATGGGGCCAGAGGACCTAGAAGAAACAATGTTCCTAAAGCCATAGTTTTATGGATTTATGTGGCTTTACCTTGTCACAAAAGACTTTAATCTGGCAGTAAGCTCTGTGGACGGGTTTGTTGCTCCTGTTGTTGTAGCTGTAGGTGTCAATCTGAAGATTCAGAGGAAGTCCTTTGACACCTTTCTGAGACGAGAAGTCTGTACTGAGGCAGTTTACAGCAATGAAGACCTGCAAACAAACGAAGCAACATTTTCCCATCAGAAACAGCAGTGAAATACACTTTTTGTTTTGCCACAAAATGGGAAAATCATCACTACCTCTGCAAACCAGATGAGCAGTCTTGCAGCTGATCCTTGGGATGAAATCCATCAGACACACTAATGAAACAACTTCAGGTATGCTATTTGTACACTCATGATCATGTGGGCCAACCTTTGGTTTTCAAACACTATGTTCAGGGTATCAACCTGATGCAATAAAGGAGGCCCATGTGTGGAAATATGGTTCACGCATGAAGTCAATTCACATTCACTCAACAACGCTCATCCAGCTCTCACGAAACTCAGTGAATTGGTCTCTTAATGGTGGTGTGTATCCAGTTGCACAGGTTTCCAATTGCACAATCCCTTCCTCTCCACCACCCAATTCAGCAGAAGTGAAACTAGACTGGAGCGGAGGCAAGTAGTTCTGCAAGACTCCGTTACACCGGAGTCAGCGGCCCCTCCCCTTTGCTGTTGGAGCCATTCCGGCAGCGACAGGGGAGTGTCCTGCATGTTGCCATTGCCGCCAGAATGGCTCCAACAGCTAGGGGGAGGGGCCATTGACTCCGGTGTAACCGAGTCTTGCAGAACTACTTGCCTCCGCTCCAGTCTAGCTACGACACTGCAATTCAGTCACTAGCTGAGAGCAAGCAAGAAGAGGATCAGGACAGCAGCAACCCACCTCTTCATCCAGCATTGTGGTGGTTGTGCTGAAGGAAGAAGCAGCAGAAGCAGCAGGCGGTCACAACAATCCTGTTCCGATCACTCTTGTGGGAAGGGTGATCCCACCCTTGTGGGATCACCCTTGTGATCAAACCAGGATCATTGCGCTTCCTACCTCCTTCTTGAGAGGGAGAGTGAATCCACCCTGTTACCTTTACCTCCATTGCCTGCTGGTTCCCGTTCAGCTACTTCCTTCAAGCACACAGGCTGGGCAAAGCATGCTGAAGGGGAGTCCTGTTCTGCTCCCAGTATGCTCTGCGAGTCTGCCCAGTCTGCGTGCTCGAAGAAGCAGCTGGGCGGGAACCAGCAAGTGACAGAGGTAAAGGTAAGAAGGGCACTCCAGGAGTGCTGTGCTGCCCTCTCCTTCCCCAGCCTGCTTTAAACGGCCAGGTGGGCAAGGAGGCAGCAGCGGAACACATGTGAACAGAAAAAGAAGGGGGGCAAAAAGCAGGTCAGAAAATTAGGGCACTGCTTTGGGCACCACTTTGGCTTGAGTGGATTCTGGTTATCAGACTGGTTTTCTTAGGGAAAGAACGCAATTGACACACCAGCCACAGCTGGGCAAGCGGACTCCTGGTCACCAGCATTCCCTCCAAGGTGCACGCCTGAGTGGCTGCGCACCACTCAGCTGAGCGCTGTACAGCGCAGAGCTCAGCAACCTGGAAGTTCGGCGATGACATCATCGCTGAATGCCGAGAGGTGGTGCCGTGACAAGTTGTGATGCTGCCCAGCTGCAGAAGGGGTCCACGCACTAGTGTGGACCCCCTTAGAGGGGCTCAGTGCTGGCCACAGCTGCCATTTGGAATTCCAAGGTCAAGACCAGGTCCAGAAGCACCGCCAGACTGCAAGCCTGACCCTTCAAGAGGAGTGCAAACTCACCTAGAACTCATCTAGAACAAGCTATAAACCCAAACCCAAACCAGCCGCACCTCCGTTTTGTCAGGATTGAGTTTCAGTTTATTCACCCACATCTAGCCCTTCACTATGGTCAGACACCATCTGCAGTATTTCTGGATCGAGGTGGAAAGGTGAACGAGAACGGAGTGTCATCAGTATACTGCATACAGTAAACTGATGACACCAACGCTCCAAAACCTCAGCCAACCTCTCTTATCAGCTTCATATAGATGTTAAACAGCAAGGGGTACCAGATGGAACCCCATAAAACCCCTTAGGCCAATGGCCAAGGGTGTGAGCAGCTGTCCTTCATGACCACCCTCTGAAAGCTACTTGGCAGATAAGAGTGGATACTATAAAAAACGGTGCCTCCTAAGCCCATCCCAACCAAGCGGCTCAGAAGTATCCAAAGCCACTGAGAGGTTCAGCAGAACCAACAAGGGCCAACAAGGGTCTAGTTCTCAGCGCAGGTCATCAAACAGGGCTACCAAGGCTGCCCGAGTCCTGAAACTGGATTGAAAAGGATGAATATATTCAGTATTATCCAGGAATGCTTAGAATTGAGATGCCACTACCTGCTCAATCATCTTGCCCCAAAACGGCATATTTGAGACTGATCAGTAATTATCAAGAGCAAAGGGATTCAAAGATGGCTTCCTTAGCAAAGGCATAACAATAGCCTCTTCCAAGTATGTGTTGTGTGAAGAAATAACCAAACATATGGAACTTGCTAGCACTAGATGTGGTGATGGCCACTGGCTTTGATGGCTATAAAAAGGGGATTAGACAAATTCATGGATAGATCTATCAACGGTTATTACCCACGATAGCTCAGTAGAACCTCCATATTCAGAGGCAATATTCCTCTGAATAGCAATGATGGGGACAAACAGCAGGAAATGGCTGCTGTCTTCACACTCTGCTTGTGGGTTTCACAAAAGCATCTGGCTGGCCGCTGTCAGAAGGAGGAGACTGGACTACATACACTCCTTATGTTCTTGACCCGTAATAGAATGGACGAAAGCCACTTTCTGGATTAGTCAGTGAAAATTCAGTGGAGCATAAAATGGGCTTCTGGGTCAGGTTTCAATTTCAACAAAGAATTATGCAAAGGAATATTATTTATTTATAGTCAGAAGTAAGTTACACTGGTTTGTATGCATGCATGCATGCACGCGCACACACACACACACACACACACACACACACACACACACACACACACACACACACACAAGTATATAAATCCTAATACTGGAAACTGCATGGTACCACATTAAGGCTACAATCCTACACACACTTACTAGAAAGTAAACTCCCATTGAAACCAGTGTAACTTACTTCTGACTAAACATGCCTTGGCTATACAAAGAATACCAACTTAAAGTGGTGCTACACAGTTTCTGGTCCTAGACAGTGGTCGAAACTGCTGACAACGATTGGCACAGATTCCACAATACATTCCCCCTCCCCCACATTGCTCATCATTGCCAACAGCACCTCGTCATCTCAGAAACATGCTTTCCCCAATAGTTCTTCAGTCCTTTTAATAATAATACTTCAATAATACTTCAGTCCTTTTCCAAAGGCTATTTGAAAACCCTATTTGACATGGATCATTCCTCATCCACATATAATACGTTATTATTTCTATAGTTCGGGGTGGGGGGAATCTTGAATCTGTGTCACAAAGGAAAAAAACAAAACAAAAAACAAGAGTGAATGACCCAGTTATGTTCCCACCCAAAACTTGCCAGAAGAAATACATAACCACAAAAGTTGTTGGACAGCCTGTACAGCAAGATTCCTCTTCTACTCTTCTTTTTGAGGGCACTTTCACATTCTTTGCTATATTAAGGTTTGCTTTTGAGAGGTACTGTCTGCTCTGAAAATACAAACTTTAAAAGGTGGAAGCCACCTACAAGTCTTTTTGTATTAGGGCAGGTGTGCATGCATTTATTGTTTTCTAACTTTTTAAAATGAAACACACAGTGCTTGTGAGAGACCCACCCATGCAGACAGACAGATCAGAAAATACTTGGACAGTTGATACAACGTGCACAACGTGATTTCTCTGTATAAAGAGAAATAGTCAACGTACAAGGAGAAATTGCTGCACTCACACAGAGCACTATGCTTCACAGAAGGAAATACATTTTGAATACACTCTCTGCCCATAATAATAATTGTTCCCACCAGACTACGGGTACTTTGGTTTTAAAAGCTTTGCAAGATTTCCAGAACCATTTTGTTTGTTTCCTTCTTTTGTCTATACAGCCTTGTGCGTGTGCATTTAAATGATCCCAGACTTTTGATTCAAGTCTGCAGGAAAAAACCCTGAATTTCATTTTTAGATATTCAAGCTGTAGGCTGTTCAGGCTCCTGCAACATGCCTCCTCCCAGTTCCCACCCACCCCCCATCCTTTTGCTTACCATTTGTCTGATAAAGAGTCCCATAGGGCTCATTACTCTACTTTGGATTGCGGATTTCTTTCTTGTCCCCTTTATGGATGCGGTATTCTGAATATTCTATTCTAAATACCATATTTATCGGCGTATAAGACGCACCTGCGTATAAGACGCACCTTCCTTTTGGCCCTGGGTTTCAAAAAAAAAAAAAGATTTAAAGCATTTTTGGGCCACTTGGCCACTTACTGCCTGGCTGCTTAATTAGCTAATTTACAGAAATTGCACAAAAATACCAGGATCTCTTTTAAAACACACAGCAATAAGACACATGAACAAAACGCACCAGAATAAATGCTTTTGACATATTATTAATAATTTATTGTAATAAATGTACAAGTACATAAAAAAACCCAGACTCAACTCTTTTCTCCCCCAACCCACCCATGCAGTTTCCAAAGTAAAAAACATTTACTCCAAATACAAAAAAACCCAGACTAAACTCTTTCACCCCACCCACCCCATCCATGCACAGTTTCCAAAGTAAAAAACATAAAAGTACAAAAAAAAAAAACACAGACTCAACCCTTACCCCACCCCACCTATGCAAAGTTTCCAAAGCCTCCCAACTAGGCCCAGTTCAGAAGCTCACCCAAGCTGCATCCAGGAAAGCTGGGACGACTAGGCCTCTGCAGCTCAGCTGAACTGAACTGAGCACAGTGCCCTCTGCTGGCTGCTGAGAAGCTCAACTCAAGCTGGTGCATAAATTAAACCCAGACAAACAGCTGAAGATCGGATAGATTAGACAGGGAAGAAAGCACAACTTTGCCACTCCAACTCCAGCTCCGGAAAAACCCGGTAAGCCCAAAAATGATTTAAAACGGGCGGGGGAGGGAGGGATTTTTTAGTATTGGTGTATAAGACGCACCCTACTATTTTGGGTCACAAATTTAGACAAAAAAGTGCGTCTTATACGCCAATAAATACGTTAATCGTATTCTGAGCCCCTCCCACCCAAGCTTGAATCCAGAGATATACAAATCAAACTCTACTTATGGGTGTTATCTACTCTCGGGTGTAAATACAGTTCTTTCAGAGAAAGTAGCAACCTTTCCGAAATGGATTATTAGTAGAAGGACACGATTTAATGCAACCACACTTCCAGGTTAGCCGATTTTTATGGATTGTTGTATATGATTATATTTGTATGGCTGGATCCGGATTTTAATATGCCAATAAAGGTATTGCCATCCAGATTTTAATATGCCAATAAAGGGACCCCCCTATGCCAGGATATATAATAAATAAATAAATAAATAAATAAAATAATGATGTCACTGGGTCCAGATGGCATCCACCCAGGAGTTCTTAAGAAACTCAAGTATGAAATTACTGATCTGACTAAAATATTCAATTTGTCCCTTAAAACTGCCACTGTGCCAGAGGACTGGAGGATACAGCCAATGTCACACCAATCTTTAAAAAAGAGGGACTGGGATTTTAAAAAGTACAGGCTAGTCACTCTAACATCTGTTCCAGATAAGATGGTGGAAAGCCGAATCAAGGACAAAATCTTGGAATACAGTCGGACTGTTCCAGACCCCCCGCGGACACTAGCGTCTCTCCGGTAGGGGCGGGGCTGTAAGTATCGCTGCGGTCATAGTCTCTTTACCGAGTGAGGAGGAGGCAGCCCCGCCCCCTCACTGTCCGAGCCAGTCCCCTACGGAGAAAGCAGCAGGCAGGGTCTCTTCCCTGCCGGTTTCTCCGTAGGGGACTGGCTCGGACAGTGAGGGGGCGGGGCTGCCTCCTCCTCGCTCGGTAAAGAGACTATGACCGCAGCGATACTTACAGCCCCGCCCCTACCGGAGAGACGCCTCTGCCCGCGGATAGCTTCTGCAGAAAGCTCCCACGGGGCTTCTGCAGCCTTAGCATCCCACTTCCAAGATGCACGAAGGCTCTTCCCCCCCTCCCAGCCTTGTCCCAGGGTGTATTCTGGGACAAGGCTGGGAGGAGGGGAAGAGTCTTTGCGTGACCCGGAAGTGGTTCTGCGAATTCTGGATCCGCGAATAAAAAGGGTCCACTGTATATAGAAGAACTTGCTGAGGGAGAATCAGCATGGCTTCTGTAAGGGTAAGTCTTGCCTCATGAATCTTTTAGAGTTCTTTGAAATGGTCAACAGGCATGTGGATGTGGGTGAACCCGTATTGATATTTTATATCTTGACGTTCAGAAGGCATCTGCCACAGGCCAGGTCCTTTTATGGATTAGGAACAGCAGTGGGGGGCGCTGTCACGACACCTCCCCACGGGACGACATACGCCCCCCACGGGATGCCACACAGCCCGCCCCTGGAGGGGCGTGATGTCATTTTTGCGCGTTTTTGCCCACCGCCCCCACCGTAACGACGCCTCTGAGGAACAGGCTGAAGAACAGGAATCAGAGAGTGGGAGAAGTCTAGAATGGATTGCAAAGAGTTCCAAAAGGCTCTCTCCAAACTGGGGGAATGGGTGGCAAAATGGCAGATGCACCTGAATGCAAGTAAGTGTAAAGTGATGCACATTGGGGCAAGAAATAAAAATTTCACACATACGCTGTAGGGTTCTGAGGTGTCTGTGACTGATCAGGAGAGAGATCTTGGGGTGCAATCTGCTGGTCATACAAAATAGAAGTGCACTCAGCAGTTCATAGTGCCAAATTAGTATGCCATAAACTTGGCTAAATAGAAATGGGTGCGTCCACTTCATGTTGTTTTCCAACACATAGGAATGATGTGGGTAATAATGTCACAAACTGAAACCAAAACATATTTATGCCGGACCAATGGAATAGTAAGACAGTATTATTTATAATGTTGAGAAACACCAGGTTCTCTTACAACTTCAATATCTCAAAAGATACCTGTACAGGAGTTTTGATAATATAAACATTCATTTATGTTTTTATGATCAATCAATTAAACTTTGATCTGGCTAATGATTTGCCCTTTGACACCCGAAGTTTACACAATACCTCCTCCTTTCCAAATCTGCCTTCCTCTGCCACTCCTTATGCTTGGAACTGCCTCCCAGAACACCTGTGCAAAGTCTCCTCCCTTATTTCTTTCAAATTCCTTCCTAACACCCACCTCCCTTTGGCACAATGCCTTAGACCTCACTCCCTCCTGTAGGTAAGCTTAACTACAAGTAACTGAAACAACTGCATAGGCTTCCACCCTGTCTCTACTTCTACCTCCTTCTTCTGTTGTCTCCTTTGTGTCTACCTAGAATAGATTGTAAACCCTCAGGGCAGGGACCTGTCCTCTAACTCTGTGTAAAGTGCCACATACATAAACAATGATATATAAATAACTACTACAACTCGGCACTCAAACACACCACAGAATGCAGCAACCCAACACAATCCATTAAAAGCAACATTCTTAAAACGGATATGGGGGAGAAGGGAATCGTGCATCATCAAGGCAAACCATCATCAGGTCTACTAAACACAATTACGGCAAGGTATTTTTGAACATGAGGTGGGTGAAACAAAGTTGATTGTCCAAAACAAAAATAGTTTGGTTTTGGTGAAAGGGCAGGTTTGGCAACACAGTGCTATCTTGTGTGTGTGTGTGTGTTACCATGTGTGACCCACAGAACACACATCCAGTTACACCACTTACTGGTCCAATCCTGTCCAACTCTGATACAACAACTGTGCCAACAGGGCGCATACTGCATTCGTGGGGGGGGTGGAGTCACGAAGGCCTCCTCAAGGTAAGGGAACATGTGTTCCTTGATGTTGACGCTGCACTGCAGCGGCACTGGAAAGTTGGATAGGATGGGTCCTTACTTAGTTTCACTTTGAAGCCTTAGTTTTTTAGTCACAAGTATTCCTGAAAGCATACATGCTAGTATTGGCCATATGAACAGTACAAGGAGCTAGCCCAGGCAGGCTACAATCTCTAGAGTCAATTGCAATGCATAACATCATGTCCAGGCAAATGCTCTTTAATATTTCAAGGGGGGTTTTTTTGGGGGGGGGTGGATCGGAAAAACAAATTAAAGAGTTTCTCAGCAAAAACTGTGCTGATCTACAGAGCATCTGATTTTTTTTAACTCTGCAGGGACATGGGAAAGAACCTTACTGCACCTTATACGTTCACTTTTCTTCACATCTATGCCTTCAGAATTACCTTATAATAAGGTATCAAAAATAAATAAATTTTAACACACCCAAATGTGCTGAATGTCTCTTGAAGGGTACACATTTTCAGAAGCCGTTTACTTCTGTCACATAAGAACAGGTAGCTGTACTAGTCCGTTGTGGCTGCAGTGTGTTTTTCTGCTGTGTTTCCTCTAGCATCTTCCCTTGCTATATTCATTTACATCAGCATATATTTGTGGATCTATTCTACTCAGTTTCTACAATAAGCTCCCTTTATTGCAAATTACTGAAGGCTTAGTTGCAGTCACACACATGCCTCCCACATTATTTCATCCTAACCAAACTGGTATCTTAACAAATCCAAAAGGTGGCAACGCCTTATTTTAATGAACCCGATGACTGCCTCTTCGCTAGGACGTCACCCTTACAGAGGTATTAAAAAAAATTAAGGTTAATGTCAAACAGAAGGCAGACCTAGTACTCTCTTATTAGCCTAATAAATTACCATAATAGAACACACACAAAGGACTACTACAGTAACATGTGCATCTTGTTCAGAGAACAAATTTAACAAAACCATATGCTCTCAAATGGGGAATAAAACACTCATGTAAAGGCAGTCACTCATCTTTGGCTAGATCTTCTTTGTGAATCTTTTTTGGGGGAGGGGTATTCCTTGAAATTAGATTGAGCTTTATTGTGAGAACAAGCCCAATGCTATTCTGTGCACACAGCAATGCTTTGCAGCTATATAGCACTGGAAAGTGTTCAAAATAGCTCTCACTCACTCACACATATGGTGTCGGTACATACATTCCTGGCAGTCTTTACTGAAACCCTGTATAGTAGGACAGCATTATTACTGGGGGAAGAGATCATAGCTCAGGGGTAGAGCACATGTTTTACATACAGAAGGTACCAGGGTCAAACCTTGGTATCTCCAGATGGAGAAATCCTGGAGGGCCGCTGCTAGTCAGTGTAGACAATACTGACCCAGATAAGACCAAGTGTCTGACTTTGTAGAAGCTATGTTTATAGCCCGTTTCAGAAGCTGGAGCTAAGCCTGAGATAATAAGAACTTGATGAAGACCACCTAGCAAGTTCATGACTAAGGCAAGATTTGAACTGAGATTCTTTCTGGCTCACAGCTTACAACACTATATAAAACACCACTTTTATTAAAGCCAACATCAGCTTTTCAATATTGCACTTTAGATCACAAGCGCATACACATCCATGAATGGATACAGATGATCATTCTATCACCCATCAACAGCTTATGAGCACTTGGCAGAATAAGACGACCACCAAGCTTTGTCACCTGTCGTTTGGGCATTTATATGGGCTGAACAATGCAAGCACATGGCTCACAGATCTGAACTATTTTCATCCCCTTAGATTAAGACATGCCCTCCCATCTCACTCATGCTACGTTTGCACACAGGTGCACTTACAAGAATAAGACATGAAAAATGAACTGTACATGAAAACGAACTCCATTTGACTACCCCATTAACATGAGGTTTCCAGTGGCAACCTATCTTTACGCCAAAGAAAAGTGTCCCTTTCCACATCAGACTACTGAGGCCTGACAAGGCATAAGCACTGTCCCTCCAGTTTGGCAACACCACTGAAACTGCTGTGTCACTGTGCTATTAGTTGTTACGCTCCTGCCACAAGCAAGAGAAGGGAAGCCTCTACCAAGGGCTTTCCTCCCTCCCCATGCGAGGCAGCAAATTCTGTACTGGTGGCAAGATTGCAGGGGGCAGAACCCCTCATAGACTGCAGCCTCTCCTCAAAGGTAAAACCGTGCAAAGGGCTTGTGCACCATGAACAAGGAATAAGCAATGGTTGGAGACATTCACAGAATCTGGCTTGGTCCACCAAGGAAGTGGCCTAGATGTTCCATTGCTGCTTGCAAAGGGGAGCATGGAATGAATGGGGGGGGGGGGTTGTGCCTGGTCATAGATAGGCTCCCTGCCCCCTGCGTGACCACTAGCAGCAGCAATCTGTGAGTACTGGTAGGCTTCCTCCATGAGCCAACCAAGGAGTGTGGAGGAAAGAATAGGAGATGACATGGGAAAGAAAAATACCTTCTAATCGACATTGCAGCCTGGTCTCTCTGTCCATTCACACCTAACTTGTATAAAGACAAGTTTTTGTACAAATGAATGGTATCTGTCTGGGCTGGAGAGACAAGATCTTCCTCTTGGTGACACACATCTTCTGATGTGTGCACGCCCTCTGCTGGACATAAGGGCACACAGCACCTCAAACTGAGCTGAGCAGAAATGCCAGTGTTGCTGCCCCACTGGTACAATTTTACAGGCCATAAAATGGGAAGGGGAGAGTGATTAAGTATTTTTTTTTAAAGAGGGGCTAAAATGAGGCCAAATGGGAGCCTTACCAGCCACAGGAACAGTCCTCCTCCTGGCTGGTAGCCATTATTTTTTCCCTCTCACAATTCATCACAAAGCATTGTTCCGAGGGGATGGGGGAATTAGAAGTCACCAGCCAGGAGGAAAGGTTTCACCGGTGTTACGGTGACGTCACTGCGCGCGCGTCACCCGATGGCAGGGACGCACGTGCTGCACCCCGTGCACCCCCCAAAACTTACCCCCGCTCCAAGCGTCCTCTTCTCCGGTGGTCCAGAGCCTTCTAACGAGGCCCAATGCGTTAATACGTGAACTTTTAGCTTTTTTGTGCCTTCAGAACGTTTCTGAGAGCAAGGGCTGCCCTTTTGCCCTTAGAAACGTTCTGCGCATGAGCAAAAAAGGTAAAAGTTCATGTATTAACGCATTGGGCCTCGTCAGAAGGCCCTGGACTGGCAGCCAGGGCAGATGCTCCGAGGCCTTCTCCCGGCCTCGGAGCCTCTGGAGGATGACGCGCACGGGGGAGGTGACACGTGCGGGGGTGCGCGTGTCACCCCTTTGTGCGTGTCACCCTGCGGCAACCCACCCGCCACGGCCCAGCGACGCGGATGCCAGTGTAAGGCCGACCCGGGCTGGGAGGGGCATAGGATATCGGCAGAGTGCGCTGCCAATATTCCCGACCTCTCCCAGCCTGCACCAGCCAATGGCCCCCTCCCTCACCCAGTGGCATCTCTTCGGTAGGGGCGGGGCTGTAAGTATCGCTCCGGTCGTAGTCTCTTTACCGAGCGAGCAGGAGGCAGCCCTGCCCTCTCACTGTTGGAGCCATTCCCCTGCGGAGAAAGCAGCAGGCCGGAGCGATACTTACAGCCCCGCCCCTACCGAAGCGACGCCACTGCCCTCACCACTCCGCCCGTTCCCACCCCTGCACTGTTCAGCCTAGTACTTACCGGGGCCGTCCGGCACCGGTCGTGTCCGCCAGGGGTGTGAGCAGTGCCGCCCTCAGCGCTGGCACCACTTACAACCTAAGCCCCACCCCACCCCAGTTACACACAGAATGATAAGAACTGCTGCTACCTCCCCTGTTATGCCCACATCACTCCCAGTCATGTAGAAGTACAGTACTTCCACCCGTGGCTGGGCTTCCTTGAGCATTTACGTAACACACAAAGTAACACCTTCCTCCTTAGGAGATCCGTTATTTATGTGATCAACATACAAGGAAGCCTAATTACGAGGGTGTACGTTTTGATGCAGTCTGGGGATGGATGTGTGGAGCTGGTGGCCACCAGACTGTCCCAGGGATTTGTCACAGGGGCCTGAAAGTCGACCCCTCTTCCCAAATCAACAAGCAGATCTTATACATTCTCCAAGACCGAGCAGGATTTTGTTTTTAGTTCACAAAGATTCTATCACCAAACCTACAGACTGGCATCACATTTGGGATAGAAATTGTTCAGTGCTTTTGAATAAATCCATTTATTACATCCCCACAGTTCTAGTTTCAATGAAGGAAGTGACATTTATAATAATTCAAAGGTTGACCTGTGAGCTACTTCATAAAGGAATTTAATGCAAAATTCATCAGCAGTGTTAACATTGTAGGAAATGTATTAAACTGCTTAAAGGCTCTGCTCCAAATGTGGAGTTTTCAGCTAGGACTTCTTTCCCCCACCTTTTCCATGTACTGCACCACACAAGGCCTTTGTAAAAAAAAAAAAAAAAAAAGTCAAATGAACCATGCAATAAAAATTGTTGAAATTGGCTCAGTCTACTCCTGATAAGATCAGAGTGTTGGAAAAGAATTGCTGCTCTGTCTACAAGTAATCTGATCAAGAATCACTGTCAAATATATTCACTCAGAAAAGGAAAAAAATAAAAGGTTAAACGGGAGACTTAGCAATCCCAGAGCACTTATGGGAAGTTTCTTTTGCTTCTCACTCATTTGTGGGAGTTACTAGATCAAAATCTGAAAAGCAGTTAGAATGTTTGATTTTCCTGGGGAGACATGGGTTCAAATCCCCGCTTGGGCTGCAAGCTCGCTGGGTGATTGTGCACCTGTTACCTTCTCTCTGCCTAACCTACTTCACAGGGTTGTTTTGAAGAAAAAGGGGACTGCCTGATTCATGTACACCATCCTGAGCTCCTTAGATGAAGGTTGGGATATAGAAGTTAAATAAATAGAGCATTTTGAAAAAAAAGGTTGGAGTAAGAAGAAGGGATGCCCATTATGTTCTACCTACAGAACAATGATCTTCTGAAATAGAGCATTTTGAAAAAAAAGGTTGGAGTAAGAAGAAGGGATGCCCATTATGTTCTACCTACAGAACAATGATCTTCTGAAATAAGCAACAACCTTTAAAAATAGGAGATCTCTGGCAACTACACTCATTTGCGTCCTCCCAGATCAGGCGTCCTCCCACATCCTACCATGTCAGACCTACAAGCTACATGTATAAGCTACATGTGTCCTGCTAACTGGGCAAGAGGCACTTTTCCAGTTGGTGCTCCTTTTATATTTAGCAGGGGGCAGAGGCGTTGCTGGAGCGAGGCGGGGAGGGCGGACCGCCTGGGGGTCATTAGGGCGGCGCGCGCGCCCTCGCTATAGGGTGGCGCACGCCCTAGTGACAAAGGTAAAGGTATCCCCTGACAATTAAGTCCAGTCGTGTCCGACTCTAGGGTGTGGTGCTCATCTCCATTTCAAAGCCGAAGAGCCAGCGTTGTCCGAAGACGCCTCTGTGGTCATGTGGCCGGTATGACTCTCCTTGACGCTGTTATTTATTATTATTAATTATTCTTATTATTAAGACCCAAGCATAACCATGCAGTCATTGTCCTACATTCACGCCCATCTACTTGCAATGCCGTACCCTACAAATTCTGCCAATGTTCAAGAGCTTCGGGGCACTATGTAACTACTTGTTGCTGCAACTAGTCACGTATTCACACACCCTACTGCCCCCCCTCACCCCTCATTTTGCAATATCTCAAATGTCAATTTAAAAGATGCAAGTTGAGCGAGTTCATATAAAACATTTGGGCTATTAATGTGCAGAGACAACTGCAAGTGGTGAATTTGTATGGAATTCTTATGATACAGAAATTTGGGTTTGCTGGCATGGAGCATAGTCAGCTTTCCTCTGGAAGTCTATCACTGAGACATTACTTGGCCACATTGCCTCCATTTCTTTGTCCTTGGGGGGAGGGGGAGATTGGTCAACATGGACTATTTAGGACACACTTAAATGACTCTGCTATGATACAGAATTTAAACAGCACAAACCGTCTGACTACTGCAACCTGCAGAAATAGATACTGTATATGGCCAGACCTTTTTATCCACTTTTTTTTATCCACGGATTTGACTCAACAAAGGTAGCAAAACTGTGGAATAGGGAGTCCAGCCGTGCCACATTACCTCTTTTTTCAGCGTTGTCAGGGGCCTGCCAGTCACTTCCAGCCTCCTGCGCGCGTCCAAACCGCTAAAAAGAAAAACTGCAACTGGGAATCTATCAGGAGCCTGCCAGCTGCTTCCTGGCGTGTTTAAACTGCTGGGGGAAAAATGCAACCGGGAGTTCTCTAGCGCCATCTACAGGTTGCTTCCGGTAGCAGTCAGTTTTTTCAGTCAGTTTAAACAAACTCAGGAAGAGAGAAGAGGCAAAGATGCTGGAAAAAAGGTAATGTGGCACCGCTCCCCACCCCGGTTTTCATATAAGACTGCTTTTTTTCATCCACTGGGGTACCCGGAACAGAACCCCAGTAGATAAAAAGGTCCGACTGTATATTGCTGACAAATTTTAAAAGGGTGCCCGAAAGACCTAGTTCAGCTCAAGAAGTCACTATGAGGATGATGCATTAGATTCACAGGTAAGTAAATCTGCTATTCAACACTAACTTCACAGGTAATGCCATTTTAGGCAGCAGGTGCTGACACACTGCCATTTGGGCTGGAAGGATAAACACATAAGGGTTACATGGTGAGAAGGAAATATTTATTTAGCAATAAAGGTTTGGAACAGCTTCCACTGCCCATCCCCTAATCACCTCCTCCTGTGGCCACAAATCCTTCCTTAAAGAGTCCACTGCCAAATTCAACCGTGAAAGCCTTCCATTTCCTCCCTTCTGCAGTATTGCTCAGATCATCTGTCAGATACAGCTAACAGAAGGACAACGGCCTCGTCTCTCTCAGGTTTTCTGAAGCACTGAAATGAAAAGCTCTAGGGAGGTGGAGGTGGGAAGGAAGAATTCTTTCAACAAGGGACTCAGCCATCCCCACAACATGGATGCACTCTCAGACCTCACAGTCTGGAAAGAGTGGTACTCCCCAGGCTTCCGGATGACTAAGGCTGTACCCAAGTTGTTACTCCCTGGCTCCCATTTGGTAGCTGCTATCTTCAGTCTACAAGTGGAAACATGATGTCATGCCTGATACAGCCAGGCCTCTGCCCTCACAGTTGCAGTAGAAAGAAGAACTCAAATGCATGGAGGTTGCCATCTAGCCTCAAGCTCAAAGGAAGGATTGCTAGCATGGCGAGCGTGCTAGAACCAGAAGAAAAAAGAAATGCGGTCCTAGCATGCTAGAAGGAGATTAAAAAACAAAACAAAACACCTCTCTAGCACTACTAGTGCTGGAAGCTTAAAAACAAATGCAGCCATGGTCAAGTCTGCCAGGAACCATGGGAACTGTAGTTCTCATGTACCAGGTATCCAGGTATCCATATAAACAACAATGTTTATGGCTTAACAGAGGCCCTGCTGCAAACTCGGTCCCCCCCCCCCCCACAAACACACAGAGCTGCCGGCTGCCAAGTTTTGAAAAAGTAAGGGGTAGAAGAGCTCTACAACTTGTCACACTCCGGACAACATGAGTACCATGATGGTGTCCCAGTTCTATATGGGCTCCCAAATTATAATGAATCATATTAGAATAATTTGAGATTTTAAAATCTGCAGTTATTCTAAATCAATTTCTCATTTCAGGGCTCATTTCAAATTGGACCGTATGTGTGCATGTCCATTGCTATGATGAAGCAATCCCGTGACAGCACGAGAATGCATGACAGAGCCTTCCCCAGAAGTGGGAAACCATTTCCAGGAGATTGCTTGAAAACAATCTGTCACCCGTCCTTAGGTATCTCCTGGACAAAGGCTTAAAGAAATCCCATACCCTTCTCCTTGTGACAAAACTTCCTTCTCCGCCCGGCAGATCTTTAGAGCAGGATTGGGCTGTAATGTACTGTATTTATCTTTTTGATTTATATCCTACTTGATCCCATGGGCTCAGAGCCCTTATGGTACAGTGTACCCTTTTTATTCACAGGTATGGGACCCGCAGATTTGACTCAATGTGGGTCCCGGATCCGCGAAGGTCCGCTAAAAAAAGTATTTGAAAAGAAAAAAGCCCTAAAATCGCTGTTTTACCTTTAAAAAGCCAAACTGCTACATTTTCAGGACTGAAAATGAGTGAAATGAGTAGAGAGTGAAATCGTGCTGTTAAAGCCCCTTCCTGGTTGCTTAACTTCCCCTCTCCCTTCCCCAATGTCACCCCAGAATGTACTGGGGCAGAGTAGGGAAGGGAGGGGGGAAGATGAGCAACTAAAAGAAAATATTTCTTTACCCAGCGTGTAATTCATCTGTGGAACTCCTTGCCACAGGATGAGGTGATGGCACCTGGCCTGGATGCCTTTAAAAGGGGATTGGACAGATTTATTGAGGAAATGTACATCACAGCTTATAAGCCATGATGGGGATAAGCAACCTCCTGGTTGTAGGAGTAGGTTTTCTCTGTGCCAGGTGCAAGGGAGTGGCGACTGGACACAGGTATCTTGTTGTCTTGTGTGCTCCCTGAGGCATCTGGTGGAGCCAGTGTGTGATACAGGAAGCTGGACTAGATGGGCCTTTGGCCTGATCCAGCAGGGCTCTTCTTATGTTCTTAACTGCTCTGTTTTTACTTAACTGCTGCTAAGTTAACTAAATATTTTTACTTAACTGCTGCTGGCGGTCTGATTCCCCCCACACACACACACACACAAAATTGGATGCAGGGCATTGGCACCAATGATGGGGGATAGGATTGGGCAGTTTAGGTAGTCATCACATGGCAAATATGTAGGTAGGACCCATTCTTGTGAGTTGACTTACTGCTCTCACTAGATGACGGCCTAGAAGTTGCCTAGTAGTGGGGAAAAATGATCTCAAAAATTTCTTGAGCAATTGGCTACACCCTCTTTGAAACTTTGATGTAAAGAGAAATAGATTAGGGCTGCGATCCTGTGCATGTTTACTCAGAAGTAAGTACCACTGTGTTCAGTGGGGCCTATTCTCAGATAAATGTGTATAGCAGAGGTTCCCTTCGCGATGTCCCAGTCGGGTAGAATCGGTCGCCACCCCCTTAAGGGGAGTGGCAACGTGCGGTGATGTGCAACGGCACTCCCAGAATCGCGCCAGCGCAGGGGGGGAAAGGGTTTTTTCCACTCACCAGGGGTTGCGCTGGCCCTCTGGGGTGGGGCGCGGACCTCTCTACGGGCCTCCCCACACCCCAGATTAGCTTCCAAACTTGATTTAAAGCTACTTCCGGTTTACTTCCAGATTTCAGCGAAAATCGGAAGTAGCTACACATTGCGTTTGGAAGGTAATCTGGGGCACATGGCGGCCTGTAGAGGGGGCTGCAGCCCACTGCACCTGCTGGAGGGCTGGTGCAACCCCTGGTGAGTGAAAAAAACTTTTTTTCCCCTGGTGCAGGTGTAATCCCGGGAGTACCGCTGCCACTGCCCCCCCCCCCACAACTACTTACAGCGTTCCCTACCTTATTGTAAAGTTTGGGAACCACTGGTGTATAGGATTGAAGGTTTACCCACAACCCTTGGGAGGGGTTCGTAGTGGTAGATGGGTTCGTAGTGGTAGAGCTCATGCAGAAGGTCGAAGGTTCAATCCTTGGGATCTCCAAGGAGGGCGAGGAAAATCCCCTGCCTGAAGCCCTGAAGAGCAGCTGCAAGTCAAGTCAGGCTGCAATCCTATGCACGCTTTCCTGGGAGTAAGCTCCACTGAACACAATGGGACTTACTTCTGAGTAGACATGCATAGGATTGTGCTGTCAGTCTTCTAGACAATACTGTGCTACATGCACTAAGGTCTGAACAGAAGGCAGCATGATATGTATTTATAGCTTCACAAAGCACCTTGAAAACTAGACCACCACTTGGGGAAAATCTTCCTGAAAGGATACATCTGCAAATGGAGAATGACTCAGCCAGCCTGACATGCAAGGAGGACACTTTGATGGAGGAGATGGACCGTTGGCAGAGGTTTACAAGTTTCAGCCTGCAAACACACCTCTGTTTAAACTTAGGTGACTCTAAGCTCTGTGTTTGAATAGGTGCAGCAATCTGAGCTCCTGACAAACTGCCAGACAGTCTCCTCAGCTGGTACAGTGCTAAAGGCATCTAGACGTTTGTAGGCCTCTATATGGAATGGTTTCCTACCACACTCGCTTCTAATTCAAAGACAACAACATCTCACGGTTTGCCACAGGATCCTCCTGACCAGGGGCGTTCCTAGGGTTTGCGTCACCCGGTGCAGGAGGTCAGTGCGTCACCCCCATGATGAACCTTCTCCCATGCAGTGGGCGAGGAAACGCATCATCGCCCCACCCCCATGCCATTGCCCCACCTCCTGCTTAATCAAAATGTACGCCTTTAAATTTACAATATTATATGCACATAATGTATGTTTGCAGCCTAAACAGAGGCATCACAAGGGTTTGTGTCACCCAGTATGAGAGCATTTATTTTCATATATAACAGTACAGATCACCCAACAAATCAGTAACCAACTCAGCTCTCTGAACAATCAGTCTCATTGGTCTGTTTTGAGTTAAGGAAATCCACTTTTTGTTATACAAGGAAGCTGTGTTTTCTGTTTCCGGTTATTTGTCCGTAACGTTTGATAGAATACGAAATGGTTTGTTTTGAAACGGTTTGTTTCATTGCATTCTTCATGAGATTATGCATCGAATGATATATAACATGATGATATTATTTGTAAAGATAAAGGTTTTCACAATTTTGGCCACTAGTGATGTCACCCCCCTGAGGATGTCACATCGTGTGGTCCGCACCCACCGCACCAGTGTAGAGACGCCACTGCTCCTGACCTGTACTTTCTTATTCCCACTCGCCACACTACCATCAAACTGAATTGGTGGGCCGAGGAGGAGAAGAGTCAGAAAATGGGTCACCTTCTGAACCTTCCGTCTCTCTTGTAATTCAAGCAGTGATGGTCAAGACTAATCATCTTTCACAACAGAGCTTCAAAGCCAGCAGCAGAACATTTTGATTTCCACCCAAGCCCTTTTCCTTCCAACCCTCTGGCAAGTCTTCCCTAACTTAAAAAGCAAAAATAATGTAACGATCTGCTAATTGTCGCCTGAACGCATCCCTTTCTTTCCTCTGATACCCAAAAGGTCAAGCACCTACCTTGGCTTCATCATTGATGTCCCAAGTGAAGGAGATGGCATTGTAGGCAATCTCCTCAATGTTACTGATGGTGTTGAAGCTTTCCTTGTAGTCAGCTGTTGAAAAGAGGAGAGAGAGAGAGAGAGAGAGAGAGAACATTAATCTGTTGACCATGACCCATACAACAGGACAAAAGTAATGAATCACTTCATTCCTTCCACACTATCTTTGAAAAGGTTAAAGCAGCTAAAATGTGCCTGTGGCTCTCTCCTTAGTAAGGCATTATCATTATTTTTTTAAAGTCAGAAAACAAAGCTAAGGCTTTTAAGTAAGGGAGGCAACATACTAGCTACTTTTACCATGCCCGGTGGTTTAGCTTGAGAAAATGTCACCCAGCATAACAAGGATATATGCTCTCCATAAAAACCTCCTTCAATAACAAACCGAGATTTGCATGCGCGTCTGCCTTCAAGTGCCAAGAGATTAATCTGTGCTTTTATTAACAGAAGGAAAGGACTGGGAGTGCAACCCAGCCTTCAAACCAAAAGAACCTGGAAGCCAGCCAATTTGAGCTTGGCTGTAGGCAAGTGGGTATCTGCAACGCTGTCTTTCATCTCCCTGCCCCAACCGTGCCTAGGAGTTGACCTGTGCCAGGCACTCATTTCAACCCTGGAACCCGTTTTGCAACACCAGCACTCACCTTCAAAATATCTGAGGAATAAGCAAGAATAGCTTTGCTCGTGTGCAGAGTGCAACCAATTCACATGTCTCTGAAATCAAGGGCTAAGGGATTCCAAGGCAGAGGGCATGAACTCCAGGACAGGCTTGAGGCTCAAACCCCTTTCACACCAGGAATTAAGAACCAAGTACACCATTTTTTTGGGAGAGGGGGGGGGTGGCAGCAGAAGCGGAGAAAAACAATCAGACCATTAAGCTGACTGAGAAAATGAGCAAAGTTTGGAGGTTGGTTGTTCAGAAAGTCTGCTGTGTCAGATCGTAGTTCACTGAGGACATGCTCCGCATGCAGAAAGTCCCAGGTTCAATCCCTGGTGTCTCCAGTTAGGGCTGGGAAAGACCCTTATCTGAAACCCTGGAGAGTCACTGCCAGTCAGGGCAGACAATATTACATCAGATGAGCCGGTGGTCTGACTCAGTAGAGGACAGTTTTGCATGTCCACAAAAGACAAAACAGAGACAAAATTGGATTTTCCAGCAGCAGCCCCAAATTCAAGATAGCAGCACGCAACGTCTACTCAAGTGACCCAACAACAGGCCTTGTTTATAATTTTCTACCCGTCCCAGACGGCATGCCCCAAACAAACCCACTTGGACTGAGTTACCTCCCAACATCCACTGCATGTGGTTACAGACCCTATACTACCCAACTGTGCATCCTAACACACAGACCCACCCACCTACCCAGACCCAAATAGTGACAGGCAAGAACTGAACAAAGATGGCTGTGGACTCACTGGGCATATATGCAATAAAAATGAGCTAAATGCTGCCAAGTGGAGCTTTGGCACCTGCAATTGGATAGCTTCTTACCTATGTCAATGCACCTTTGTTTGGCTGTGTGCTGCCTGGAGTGCCAGTACTTCCAGTGCCTGAGCTGATCCTCTCTTGTTTTGTCTTCAGCAAATACAACCATGATAACACTCTTCACAAGGAAGAAAGAGAGAGAAACGTTTAACTGAAATAAAGGCCAGAGGGTCTTTGGCAAAGTGACTTGCTAAAGAGGGGATGTTTACTTTTGTGGCTTAACCTTACCAATGCCACCAGTCATTTTTCGCTGAAGTGTAAACACGGCTTCTCAGAGCGAACCAACTTTAATTCCTAGCAGCATTTGGTGCCTTGTCATTTACCCTTGCAATCTGCACCTCCATGGATGAGGTGTGGAAGAAGACTTGCAAGATGGGGATGGGAAGTACTGTTTGAATCAACGTTGGCTCTCTGACAAATCAATCCCTTGATCCGCTGGCATTCAAAGTAACACACACACACACACACACACACACACACACACACACACACACACACACACACACACACACACAAAAGCTCTAAGAGACTGGTGAGCTGAGGGAGGTGGTGAGGAAGAGCAAGCCTTGGGTATGACATGAGCGCACTGACTGCACTATGCAAAGGCTGCCTCTTTTCCAGAGAAATTTTAAGGCATTTTGGTACCAGAGGCAGAAAATCCAAATGGTCAACTCCCCCTTTCCCCCAACAGTAAGAACAGAACAAACAATTTGCTGCCTTTTAAATGGCGCAGTGGGTTAAACCACTGAACCATGAGCTGTCGATCGAAAGGTTGGCAGTTCAAATCCGTGCGATGGCTCCTGCCAACCTAGCAGTTCGAAAGCAAGAAATTGTAAGTAGATTAATAGGCACCACGTCAGCGGGACGGTAACAGCGTTCCATGCGCCTCGGTGTTGAGTCATGCCGGCCATATGACCATGGAAACGTCTTCGGACAGCGCTGGCTCTTCGGCTTTGAAACGGAGATGAGCACCACTCCCTAGAGTCGGACATGACTGGACTTAATTGTCAAGGGATACCTTTACCTTTTAAATGGTACCCTAAGCGGCTGCCACTTGGAAAAGGTCACCTCGCCCTACCTAGCAGTAGGGCTGGCCCTCCTCTTTCCGAGAAAGTTCAGCATAAGCAGGGGTGGCATCAGAGATCAGCCAGGTCAGACGCTAGCTGAAAATCCACCCAGTCAGGTCAACTCCTAAGTCATCCAATACCAGTGGCAATATTGGCATGAGTCAGCTGATAGACTCATACCGTCACTGCGCCTGGCACACCCACCTACAAATGGGAGATTTGGCCCTGGGCCATTGTGTTGCCTCTAAGGGATGCTCCTATTGACAGGTGAGGAAGAGGATACAAGAAGCCACCACTGCCCATCACCTGTCACCTGCTGCTGGTAAGCTTGGTGTGTGTGTGTGTATGGAGGTCTAATACAAGGCTGACACTAAGTATAATGAACCTCTGATTTCTCTGTACAGGTGTTGCAATAACACTAGTCTTTTTTTTCCCAGACAGTTGCCAGAACCACAGACACTACTAAAGCAGGAGCCTGTTTTTAACAGTAGTCTATCATCTTTTTAAAAAGTCAAAATAGCTGATAGTTTTATGAACAACAGTGTGAAT
Source organism: Plestiodon gilberti rubricaudatus (assembly GCA_026170595.1). NCBI lineage: Eukaryota > Metazoa > Chordata > Lepidosauria > Squamata > Scincidae > Plestiodon > Plestiodon gilberti. Next base: position 118,738,433 of record JANXHW010000001.1, on the reverse strand, counting down.
CTATCAATCAGGCTCAACCACAAGCTTTGCATATTCACACAAGCGAGCTGAGAGAGAGAGAAAGACTTAGGCAAATCATTACTTCTATGCTTGGCCTACTGAACAGGGCAACTGTGACAATCATGTTTAGCACAGACAATCAACTGTAACACATTCTGTGCGTTGAAAAACTGCTATAGAAATGATTCAGTAATAACAGATTAACAGCACAATCCTGCACAACTATCCACCAGCAGAGTGATGGCTCCACCAGCGCCAGATGTTGTAAACGTGCCATAAAGCATGTTTGACACCCAGCAAGTAAGTGCCACTGGCGCTGCTCACTCAGCCAAGGGCTGCAGCTCGTGCCGGTGGATGCAGGTAAGTCTTGCGCTGGGCAGGGCAGGGGCATGGGGAGGGCTGACTGGGGTGGGGAGGAGGGGGCAATTGGCCAACCAGGCCAGGGACAGGGGAGGGATCATCAGCGGCACGCTCTGCCAAATCCTATCCTCGTCCCAGGCCTGGCCGCCCTTCCATCAGCTCCTCGGATTTTCGCCAGCCATTTTGCCAGCACATATCCGAGGAGGCCCATTGGGCCTGCTGAGGCTGTACCCGGGGGAAAGGGACAAACATCCCTTTTTGCCGAGGAGCACTTCAGCTCTGCTGGCACGGACCCAATCCTGTCTAGGATGCAGCAGCTGCCTTCGTTGCACCGGCGCTGCATTCTAGACAGGATTGTGCTGTAATACAGCACCATTCCAGTCAGTAGTTTTTCTTGACTTCAAAACATTAGCAATAATCTTAAAGTAAGAGTTTTCAAACGTAAGATGAACAGGTTGTCCAAATCAAAAACAACTGCATTGACTGTGACAAGGCAATACAGTACATACGTATATAGACAGTTCAAATGTATAGGCGGAAAACAAATATTTAAAATCCTGATTTATCCTGTGATTAACAAATAATCAAAATGCACTGACCTGAATAAAACAGAAAGCTTTAAAAAAGAAAACAAAACATTTTAGCTGTATTTTACATAAATTCTATAGGAGTGCTTGACTGGTTGACTTCACTCTTTTATGGTCTCCTTTCTTTCTTGGAGTCCCCCATAGTGCACTGAAGTGTTTTTAATTTGCAATGCAAATGTATGTACTCAGGATCTCTTAAATTAAGGCATAACCACTTTGCATTCATTGATCCCAAGTATGTACTCTTGCTGATGAACATAAGGATGGAGTTGCTGATCAGACAGACCAAGGGCAATCTAGCCTAGAATTTCTTCTGCAAGAAGCCCAACAACCAGCAGACGTTAGATGGCCCACCAGAAATTGGTCATGAGAACACCAGTTGATTACAATATACTTTCTGTGCAGCTCTGAAACAGCACGTCACACCTAGGCCAATGGCCTCACACAATTTCTACCGTTGTAACTCACTCTAACTTTAGTGATGGGTTGATGGATTCCTTCACCGCCACTAATTTCCTTCAGTGTAATTGGATAAAACTGGCCCTTGTTCAGATAAGTCATTGTATTATCTCCAGGCTTCTGCCGAAGTGATTTGGAAGCTTCCAGTGTGTATTCAAAGTTGTTCCTGAAAAGTCAAAAGGGAGAGATTTATAGGGCAATTTGCTTAGGGGATGAACTTAAACAGCCAACATTCTAGACAGAATGGAAAATGGGACTGGCCACCCACTCACTTTTTTCTTCTTCTGGCAGCCCTCTCCAAGAATTTTTCAAAATTTGACATTCAGGATCATGAAGTCTACTGAATCAGTGTATCATGTTTGATCTGTTAGTTTTAAATAAATAGACACTGAAGTGTGCTATTTCAACTCCTATTCATCTGACCCTCTTCCTGGTCCCCCCTCCCACCCTCTGAGTTCAGCCAGGTGATGATCAAGGAGACAGCCTTTTTGGCTGGGGTGCCTCAGATCTACAATTCTTACTGGTGCCAGGAGAGGACTTTGTAGTGCCAGTGTACTTTGTAGCTGGTTCTAACACCATTTTTTTATGGCTTGTGCTGCATTTTAATCATTTTGGTTGCTGTTCTGTTTTGTGATTTTTAATCATTTTCTGTTTTTAAATTTTACGATATTTTAAATTTTATGATATTTTAATATTTGTTCAATACATGTACACCACCCTGGAATCTATGTGCTGAAGGGTGAATCATAAATTGTTTAAATAAAATAAAACAGATATTGTGCATCAGAGATCAACGGCTTCAGAAAAGGTGAGTCTGAAGGATAAGATCGGTTCAAACATTACCCAGCAATGCTTTCAAACACATAGTCTTCAGAATTGATGCCGGCCATCCGCAGATTTAATTCAGCAGGAAAGAAAACCTGGAAGTATTAATTGATTCAGACACAGAGAAATAGAGATTCAAAATGGTGGCAGCTGATAGAGCTGCTTTAGCCTGAAATTTCTCATTAATAAACTCTTAGCAGCAAACCAACAAAAATGAACAGAGAGGTGAAAAGAATGAAGGAGGAAGCCCACATATTTTTCAAGACAGCAGAATAAAAGCTTCCGAGGTCTAAAGCCAAGTTCCTGTTTTATTAAAACATACAACGATAAAACTTCCAATGTTTCAGCAGTTGTTTCTAACTGCCTTCCTCAGGGATCAAAGAGCCTCGAGAGAGTTTGTAGAAAAACTTTTTTCAACGTTGGAAGTTTTATAGTTGTATGTTTTAATAAAACAGGAACATGTCTTTAGACCTCGGAAGCTTTTATTCTACTGAATGTTGTGGCCATGGAAACCTTGTTGTTTATTATTTTCAAGACAATTTAAAGTTTTCTCTGTGCCAGGTGCAAGAGAGTGGCGACAGGACACAGGTATCTTGTTGTCTTGTGTGCTCCCTGAGGCATCTGGTGGGGCCACTGTGTGATACAGGAAGCTGGACTAGATGGGCCTTTGGCCTGATCCAGCAGGGCTCTTCTTATGTTCTTATGTAAGCCTACTGCCATATTAGAAAGCGGCCTCTTAGGGCGCAATCCTATCCTACTTACGCCACTGGTGTAACCAGCGGTGCAGCAAGAACGGGAGGCCCCAGAACGGAAAGGGGATTCAAATCCCCTTTGAATTCCCCTTTTGGAGGGGATTTGAATCCCCTTTCCGTTCTGGGGCCTCCTGTTTTTGCTGCGCTGCTGGTTACAACGGTGGCGTAAGTAGGATAGGACTGCGCCCTTAGCCAGGACTGTGCATCTTATGGCCCAATTCTATCCTCAGCTGGCTAGTAGCGTGCAGTAGCGCCGGCCTAGCCTCCGCTGCATGCAATGGGCCGCCAGGAGACCATGCCGCAGCAGATAGGCAAGTCAAATAATTTTTTTACTGATCTACTCTGTCACGCCACAGTCCCTAATGGCCTACTCGGATCTGTGCCAACTCTGAGCTCTGCCAACAGAAGGCCCAGATAAGATTGGGCCACTAATTCCTGTCCATCTCAGATTTTGTTTGAAAAAGAAAACTCAGAATTCTGCCAAAATTCTGTTTGGAATAAGACAAACTGCACAGCACTGTGCAAAATCACATATTACTTTGCACAGGTTTATTTCAAAAGCAGAAAGATTTGGATTTTTTTTTCAGCAACAGAAAAAACTATAACGAAAACCTTTTGCTCCAGTTCTGATACCTGAATCAGATACCTGGCACTTTAGATGCCTTTGCACTGAAGTCCAACACTTCATTCAGAGGCTGTGGTGAAACAGAATTTTTTTTTAAATCACACAAGATCGTATATGTATTTTTGTCTTGCTAACATGATTACTACACACTCAAGTTGAAGGAGGAGCTGTCACCTGTAAGTTGAGCCATGAGCTTTCGACAGCCATTTCGTATTGTATAGTAGACGCTTTTGTTTTAATTTGGTACATTCTACCCATAGGCCTTCCTGAGAAAATCTTTTATTTCTAATCCACTGGATTGCAATTTCAGGTTTATATAAGAATTAAATCGGAACTTGATATCCATGCACAGATTATGGAGTACGCAGAGGGGCAGAAGGGAGGGGTGCAATTAGTTATATAGATACAGGGTTGTAAACACCCTGTGAGTTTTAAAAAAGTTAAAAAAAATGAGTAACCCCAATTCTGTGACTTTTTATTTTGCATAATATATCCTGAAATTTTCACTATTTGACAACACTTACAATGCTTCTGCTAGAAGGCTACTGAAAGTCTCATTCCACAACTCCTCTGGCTTCAGGGATTTGCCAGAAATTGCCTACACACTTTCAAGTGTCCTTCTGCATCCAAGAGGTCTAGGAAGTTGCTTTTTAAAAACACACAGAAGGATTTATTTTAATGATCCTTGAGAAGCCAAGTTCAGTGGCCAGTACCACATTATCTTGCTCTTCTATTGTCTTACAGAAGACGCTTTGCAATTTGGATAGTTTTTAGAGAAAGCGCTTTGCAACGTCCCTTAAATTCATGTAAAATCTATGCTGGATTACTGTTGTGCGCTGTAAGTGGGACTCTCCATGAAGGCAGTTTGGAAACTTCCATTGGTTAAGAACATGGTGGCCAGATTTCTGACCAGGGAACTCAAATCTTAAAAGATATGCACTGGGTCCCAGTGCACTTTCAGGCTCAAGGCACTTGCACTGGCATCGCTAGGGGGGTGCATGTGGTGTGCCCCGCACTGAGTGATACCAATCTGGTAGACACATGGGGGGGGGGTGACATGAACGGTATTTCTCACCGCTCACAGCTAAGCCAAATCTGAGCCTTGGCTTCAGCTTACAGGGTGAGCCACGAACAAAGCTAAAGAAGCCAAGGGGGGGGGGTGTCACTCTTCCCCAGAAGGGGTAACACTCCCCCCCTTGGCTCATCCGGCCCCTCACCTGTGCCCTGCGAGCCAAAGCCACATGAGTCGGAAGTGACTGGTGCGCCTTCTTCGGCTCGCAGCAGGAGCCGCGAAGAAAGCCAAAGGCAGTGGAGAGGGGGCTGTCACCCCTTCACTGTCTTCGGCTTTTGTCGCAATTCAGCAACCCGGAAGTAATTGACGTGGTGTGATGATGGAAGAGGAAACAAGGTAAGCTACGCCACTGGGCACTTGTCTTGACCTTTCAAGCCCTAAGCAGCCTGAGACCAGAGTACCTGAATAACCATCTTCTCCCAGATGATCCTGCCCAAATTTTAAAGGTCTGCATCCTTAGAAACCCTTTCTCTGTGTGTCCTACCAAGGGGAAATCAGACAGGTGACCATTGTGGATAGGGTATTCTTAGTGGGGCAGTCTCATTTGGGGAATGCCCTTTCTCAACAAATAAACGAAGAACCAAACTTGTCGTTCAGGAGACAAAGCCTATGCCTACTCCAAGGCTATTATGCTTTAAGTCATTTTATGTTTTGTTGCTGCAGTTTTGAATGTTAATGATTATTTAATCTCCTGCTGTAAAGTGTTTCTAGAAGAACTTTATTATTATGCTGCTTTTTTGCTGACTTTGTATGCCTCTTTGATTTTAAAAAATAGAAAAATAGAAAAAGTGTCTTATAAATATTATAACTATTTCTGTACCTCTTGCACGCCTTCTTTATAAGGCTCCGAGAAGGTGGAGTCTGGAGTACGCCGCTGGGAATTCTGAGGCTGGGTGCTAGAGCTGTACTGATCGGCGTTGAGGCTCCGATCTAAACCCACCACCCGCTCGGGGGCCTCAGGATGATAGATGGCTGGAGGGATGCCCACGGCAAAGTTATGTGACTGCGTTTCTGTCTTGATTGAATGGGTGGGCATAGATGCAATGGAGACAGTGACAGTCGTGTCCGGAGTGGTCAGGTGGCCCCTTTTGTCAACGCCCATTTGGGAAGCGTGTGGAAGGACAACATTCAGAGGCATGTTTTTCAAGACTTGTACTCGGTTTTCCCCAGCGGAAATGAGTGACTGTTCCGTCATGTTTGGCATGCTGTTCCTTGTGGAAATATATAAAGGAGAAATATGATCAGGTAACTGATTAAGCACTGAGAACGGGATAGGATAGGGGGAAAGGCCATCATTTCTTATCATGAGAAGTGCTGCAGTTCAAGCCTGCTCAATGTTGCAACCATCCTCCCTCCTGGAGGTTTCCCTGCTGTCTTTGATCTCGAAGAGACTTGTTCTGATTACCGATTGCCAATCGATTGGCCAATACTAACCAGTGCTGATGCAGCCACAATGGAGCCATGAGGTAACGGCACAAGCATTCCCTTGCCTTGAGGAGGCTTCCGTGACTGCCTGCCCACTGCAGAATGCAGCACATGCCCACTGGCACAGCTGCATTGGCACTGGAAAGTTGGTTAGGATTGGTCTATTAGAGAGTTACAAACAATCAATTTCTAGCACACTCGTGGCCTGTTCATGGCTGCCAACTCACTATAATATGAATTACATGGGCTAATCCGTTTTTGGTCAGATCAGAACATATGGAGAATGGACCAGTTATCCTTGACTCTGGTTTAGTTTTCTTACAGTTCTTAACCTCCATCAAAAGCTACCTCAAATGTCATGCAGTTGATGGGTAGCCATTGCTTTCCAAACTAGGCTGAAGCCACAAACACCAGCAGCTGCCTCACAAAATACTTCTTTTTAAGGCATAATTCAGTCACAGGACCTGAGTGACATAATTCAGTCACAGGACCAAATATCAGACTGCCAATTCCACCATCTCCCTCTTCTTTCACAGAAGTATTCTTAAAAATGAATTTACAGCAACTCTGGGCTATCACGAAATGGAGAGTTAAAACTAATTCACACACCTTATGTTTTTCAAGTTAAGATGAATCTTCCTCCCGCCCCCTATAATTATAACCTTGATTGACTGACAATGCTTATGTCCACTAGGTCAACTCCTAGATGTTAGAAAAGCTCAAAGCCTGCAGTAGAGTTCTTCCACCTGAGGAAGTTCAGGTCTGCCTATGGGCTACTCTGTCCTATTACTTATTTTGATCCAACTTCCACTAGGCCTCAGAGCAAGAGAAAATATTGCTAGCAAAGATGCATTCATGTTACATCCATAGAGACCCAAATATTTTTTGTGACTTGCCAGGAAGGGGGGGGGGCGCGGAGAAAGAGAGGAACACACAATTAGCCACTCCTTTGCTCTGATTTACAGCACAATCCTATCCAACTTAATCCTTTCCAACTTACACCACCGGTGTAACCAGCGGTGCAGCGAGAACGGGAGGCCCCAGAACGGAAAAGGGATTCAAATCCCCTCCAAAGGGGGATTCAAAAGGGATTTGAATCCCCTTTCCGTTCTGGAGCCTCCCGTTCTCGCTGCACCGCTGGTTACACCGGTGGTGTAAGTTGGTGAGGACTGCGCTGTTAATTAGATTTGCTCTGCTTTTGTGGGAGGATGCCAGATACAGAGTGAATTGTTTTTGCTTGTTTTTTTTAAAAATAATAATAATAATTCAGGGTTGAGTACTAAACCTTTTGCCATGATCTTGGTCAGAATGATCCACATCTGGTTTTACTGCTGATGCTCTCCTTTCACGGGGAACCTTAAAGTAAAAATAAATAAATAACCACCCTATTAAAAGAACATTGCCTCAAAGCGAGTTTTGTTCCAATTTAAGTACTGTTCCACCAAAACAGCAAAGGGCGGGGAAGACAGTTATCCATATCATATTTAAAAGGTTTTCAAGGTATAGGCATTGCATTCTGGGTAAAGTTTTGTCTTGGAACAGGCTGCAGGGAATAACTTATTTGCCATTACTCTGCCCCACCTACCAGTGAAAGGTGGTCTAACTAAGCCCAGAACAGAACTGCTTCTCAATCAGATTTGGAACCATGCCAAAATGTCATGTAAAGTCCTGATATCCAATTCTTTTTCCCCCAGACCTTTATCTGAATGGAACGCTTTGCTTTTGAAGAATTCCTTTCCTTTTTAGCTGTACGTTGCTAAATGCTTCCCAAAGCAGCAAATATAAAACCACCCTTTCTTTAAATAAGACTGGCTTAAAGACTGGTCCAAGAAAGAAAGAAAGAAAGTGACTGCAGAAGTGATAATTTTGGCAGACTTAAAATTGACAATTTGTACCTTAAATATGAAGTTTTCACACACCAATTTGCACATGATTAGAAGGAATCAACTTGATACCCTCCAGCACTGAAACCTGCTGCAAAAACAATACTCTTGCATCCAAACACCCTTACCTGGCAAATGCAAGCCACATAAATGACAGTGGAAACACCTTATTTAAACATCAGTCGTTGAAGGCGGATTACAGCTTCTTAAAAGCAGGAACACTTTGCTACATGGCTTCCAGCAAGAACTCTGCAGAACCACAGTGGGCACATTTTTAAAATGGTGTATTATAAATCAACGGGCCCTAGATGGATATAGAACCCCAAGTGATAGCTTTGGTTGTTGGTTGGTGAGTGTCAGTCACATGAGACACCTTGAAAAAACCCCAATTTTCAGGATGCGGCCCTTCAATTGTGGATTGTCTGCTCTTTTCAACAACTCTCATGCTACACAACCAGGAACCAAGCTGAACACTTTTAATGCAGACCAACATGCTAAAAAGGCAAACATGGAATTCCCAAGCCTGTGCTTGGCTTATAATGTTAATGTAGGAGACATTTACAGGAAAGAATAAGCAGATGGGAGAACCACTCACCTATTCTCCTCTGCAAATGCCTCCTGCATTTGGAGGGAGGGTCCCAAACCCTCATTTATGAAGGTAATGTCTAGATTCATTTATAACAGCATGTCTTCTTCTTCCCCCCCCCCACAGAGCCTTTAACACAAACCCACTTTGTGTTGAGCAGGTAACAGCTCAACACAAAAGCTATATTTTGTTTTCTCTGTAGAAACATTTGAGGAAAATAGCCTAGCTTGCACAGGGACTACACTGATTACAGGTTCTCAAGTCCATATCTGCCACTCTAACAGCATAATTCTCTAGAATCTAATATTTACTCAGAAGTAAGTCCCATTTTGTTCAGTGGAGTTTGACCCCAAGTAAGTGTGCTTAGAATTGCAGCCTAACAGCCCAATCCTACCCAAATTTCCAGCGCCAATGCAGCCATGCCAACAGGGTGTGCACTGCATCCTGTGGGGGAGGCAATCACGGAGGCCTCCTCTGCATTGCGGCTGCATTGGTGCTGGAAAGTTGGTTAGGATTGGGCTATCAGTTGCTCTTATGCAATACGACCGTTCTTTCACAAGGTAGGAGCTAAAACCAACTTTAGGTTGTATCCCAAGTTTAGTCATGATGAAATTCCACTGATTTCAATGGGACTTCATTGTGACTAACTATGTATAGGATGCAACTCACCGATGCATCAGCAGCTCATCAGGTTCTGTAGGCTGTCTGTCTAGTTGCGAGCATTTAGAGCAAGTGTATAACAGCACAGGGTTGCTCAAGTGTTCAATTCCAGACTCGGGGACCACCATCAACATGAGACAGCATTGCCGTGGAAATCGTAATTGTCTTTGGAATGCTTTACTTCTAGAAATTTGGGCAAGAAGTCAAGCTCTCCTGCACTTGGTTCGGAAGTGGGAAGAAGCATCCAAGTGCCAGGGAAACATGCCCACTCGGTGAGAAGGGGATGTACTCTCAGAAGACAGGCAAATGTCATGGGACATCTGGTGGAGGCAAATATAATTGCTACTATCTGTATAAAGCCCTAACCAGTGCAAAACCAAGAAGGACTACATGGAGACTATCCCATGACTTAAGGGAGAGTCCGGACAGATGGATAAACATGGAGCCATTGTCCTCCACGTGGGACCATCACTGCTACTCTGGCCAAACTATGGCCCCAACCCAGACCTGCTGCCACTGCATGAGGTAGCAAAGAATTCCACACATCAACCAAACTCTATTATACACAAGCTATGAGAAGTGTAAGCAGTTCTTCAGCTTCATCCACTTAAGGACACACCAGACTGCAGAAGCCTTCCAGAACTACAATATGGAAACTTAAGGACTCACTGCTCAACTCCCACGTGACCAAATCTAGTAGATTTTCTGTTCAACCAGAAAATCTACTACAATTTAGGTAACTTCATTTTAAGTGACCTGCTTGTTATCTTGTATTTCCAGTTATCTTAATATTTGACACACATTTTTAGGAGCCAGCCTGGTGTAGTCAGTACTCACAGGTAAGAGACAACACCACTTCCAAGTCATCAAATGATAAATTGTAATTGTCACATAAAACACAATGCAAGCATTCATCCCAAGTTCTTTGGGGTTCTACAGAAGTCAATGGAAATATTCCTATAAGCTTTGGAATAGACCTTTGCCTTTATTTATTTATGTTACATAAATTCTCTCTCTCTCTCACACACACACCCCATGTTATGGCATTAAAAATATCCAACAGAACAGCAGCAAGTAAAGTTTCATAAATGTTTTCACCTGTTGCAAGAGATTCCAGAACTAATTGCTTGGTCATAATTTGGAAAAGAATTATCTGATACAATTTTGTTTTCACTTTGAGCCATGTAACCAAAAGTTCTCATTACACTATTTATAGCCACTACAAAAGCAGTTCTGTCATGTTCTCCAGCAAAGTGGCTAAGGTTTGGTCTTTTTTTTTTTTTTAAAGAATGCAGGTGAATCAAAGCACAGTTTGACCTCCAAGTGCCAAAGAGCTACCTTATAGTAGTCGTACAGTAGTCCCAACGCAGCAGCACTGTCTTCATCCCCATTGATGCTCATCATGGCTTTGGTAGCTGCTGTAAGCGGGTTTTCAAGAAAGGACTTCCAAGCTTCATCTTCGCTGGTATATGGCCGCCTTTGGGAGTAGACAGCCTCATTCTGAAGAACCAAGACGGGCCTTTTGCTTTAGAAAGAGATTTTTTAAAAAAAATGAATGTCTTCAAAAGCACACAGATTGACCGGGATCTAATAAGGCCCATGTCTAAAGCACTTAAATCAGGCAATGGAAATGTGCCAGTTTCTCCTTCTGGCTGCAGCCCTACACTAAGCTGGACGACTTGGAGAGTGCCCTGGGCTTCAAGAGTAATTTTCCAGAACAGGCCGAGATGGAAAGGAAGGCCCTCAAAAGCCCCAGTGCATATACAGAAGAAGAAGAAGTGCAGCTCTTTAGATCCCACCCATAATATTTTAAGCATACTTTTAATCTGATTTTTTTTTTTAAAAAAGCACACTAACAATGCATTTTGCTCTGCTGAGTTGGTTAGCCGGCACATGAAGAAGACTAGAGATCACATTCTGGTTTCACTGAAATCAGAAAGGAAGCAATGATATCTTTGAGTTCTTCTGAAATAATACACCCATCCAGGAAAATATTTCAGAGATCCTTAAGGCCATACCACATAGCCTGTAAGATATGGGGGGGGGGGATAGCACTCCAACTCATGGTGCCGGTTTTGTCCTACAGAATACTTTAAGCAGCGTGAGCCCAATATACCTAAACAATAGCCTCCTCCTTTATGTCCAATCAGTGGAATTAAGGATCAAAGAACACCTGGCCAATTTCTGTGTGCCCCCCCCCAAAAAAAAGAACCCAGTGTGCCAATAACAACTTTATTCCTAGGACAAATGGTGGCTTTGGTGCGAGACTTGACTTTCATTTAAGTTCACTATCTGTCCAGGACTTTCCAAAAGTCTCCCAGAATCAGCAGTACTCTCCCAGGGACCAATGACACAGCAATGCAGGAGACTTTCAATCGCCTCCAAAGTTCACCTCCCATTCTTGAAACGCAGGCCTGAGACTTCTATCCATCTCTGCTGCAACCACAGAGGGAGCACTAATAATCACACCACCATGTCCAGGCCATGCTAAGTTGCACCTCTTCCCCCAGCATCTGGGATGCTGAGCAGGAAGCAGGGGAGACATTCATGGCAGCAAAAGCAGAGACGATGGTTGGAGCCTGGATCACTGGCTGGGGAGGGGGAATTACTTAAAGGGACTCACAGGCACCATCAATGATGAGAGAGGAAGAATTTCAATTCCCGGTAAGCTAAGCTAACTGAGAAATGCATAGTTGCTGCTGTCCCATGCAGCCCCAAATGAACTCAACTGAAGCTGGACCCCCACCTCCTCCTCAAGCCCCTGGATATCACCAGGTAAAGGTGACAGGTCTTTACTTATGGCAGAGATTTTAAAAAATGGAGCTGCCCTCCATGAACTTAAAAATACATGAAGCGGTCCTCCCTTTGCAAGCCTGGCATCCCTTAATCTTAAAAAAAAGCAGATAAATAATAAATTTTAATGCGCAGAGAGGTTTAATGGCTCCCTTCCTATTTCAAAAGAGAGCTTTCTGTTCTGCATGTGATTCAGGATTAAGGAAAAATACATTGAGAAGTCAGTCTCACTATGTTCAATGGATGGATCTTATTCCTTAAACTACGGTATGTTTAGGATGGCTGTCTTAATTAACACTGGGTAAATAAAACTTCCAGGAATGGCTTCAGTCAGAGCTGCCAATGCTAAAAAAAAAACACCCAGCAAGGGGGGTGGAGGAAGAGTTTTTTAAAAACCCTCCTTGCACCACAAACCCAATCCAGATCACTCATACAATACCCCATGACTGGTATTTAAAGAGGGAGGGAAATTAGGAAGAAATATAATGATGCATTTAATGTCACGTGTAGTTTGACCCAAATAAAAGCTCCACCTTGAGTATATAATTATGTCACAAGGGCACAGGAGGCACTCTCGTTAGCTGCTCCTGAACTATGAAACTAGGCTAGTCAGCCAGCCTGAGTTCCCAGAAGGTATTTTTAATATTTATATCCTGTTTTTGGTTTTCAAAGGCAGAACCCAACTGTTGCCAAACCTCTCAATTTTGGCTAGATTTTAGGTAAAGGTATCCCCTGCTCGAAAGCCAGTCGTGTCTGACTCTAGGGTGCGGTGCTCATCTCTGTTTCTAAGGCCGCAGAGCCAACGCTGTCTGAAGACACTTCCATGGTCATGTGGCCGGCCTGACTAACGGAACGCTGTTACCTTCCCGCCGCAGCAGTACCTATTTATCTACTTGCAATGTCTTGCTTTCGAACTCGGGTCTCGAACTGCTGTCCTACTGACCTCCCAGTCTGCAGTTCAGCGTCTTAACCACTAAGCCACCACGGCCCTTGGCTAGATTTTGGCAAGCTAAATTTTAATGCATATAAGCAAGCTGGTCTATGTTTCCGCCAACCAGCAGCATCCAAGAGGACATTGAAAAAGACTGGCCTACAAGTGGTTGAAGACAACCCTGGGGAAGGCCATCTCTCAGCATTCCAAAATAGTCATTTTTAGGTCAAAAGGTAAGGTTTGAAACTGTATCCACTTTGACCCAGAAAACCTCACCAATACAGCCTGAGTTGGCTTCAAACCAGTAAGAGCACAGTTCCAGTGTACACAAGGGTTAGCTAGCAGTGAAGATGGAATTTGAGTTCTGCTTAAAATAAGGCAGGAGGAAAGACACACAGATACTATCAGTCCCTGAAGCAAAAACAACACACAAATATAAAACCCCCAGACCGACAGTTGTATTCTCACCCTGTACACACCTACTGCATTCTTATCTTAGCTCATGTCACAAAGCTAATGAAGAATACTGTTGCCTATGAAAGCTCATGCCACAAGCACTTTGTATTTTCCCACTCAGGAGTAGACCTGCCTGTGGACTCTGGGAACCCTGTGGGTGGAACACAAGACATGGGAGTTTTGATCCCTCCTCCAAACCACACAAAGGCAACCCTGATTGTACGTCAGCCGACAGGCAGTCCTAAACAATACCAATGAATGTTCTGTTGGTGGGCCATTCCAGTCGGACTTATCGAAACCACCCAGAACTGATACAATGGCCCATATTGGTTCCAGGCTGGATGCTACACGGAACGTTTGCCAGTTTCCTCGGCCTTCACTGGTTCCAAACGCATCAATGCATTTCGTAGTTTCAGTACTTGAGGTTCTTGGAGGTTGTTCTTGGAGCCTGGTCTCTACTTCTCGCAACTTCCTCTTCGGCCAACCATGAGAGCCTGGCTAGTTTGCTTAATGATCCCCTGCCTCATCAAGGAAAGGATTCTTCCTGCCTCCTTACAGGAGACAGTGATTAGATGACCTGGGGGAGGGAGCATCATCACTGAATCCACCTGATTTTGGCAACTACAGACCAGACTCTGATTTGCCACTGTTGGCGATGGTGGTGGTAGCATGGAATGGCAGTGTTAACTCCTGGCAACTGAGACCCTTCATTAATCCAGTGTGCAGGCTGGTTATGGGACTGTGCTACTTGCAGCTGAGAAGCAGAAACTCAGCAGGCGCAGCTTTCCTTTACATACCAGTTGAAGCTTTCCCTGTCAAACCACCATTAAGGCACAGAGACTCTTTCTATAAAACAGGCTGTGTCTGTCTGTTGCTTCATGATTGGAAGGTTATTTTGCTGAGCTGGCAGCTCTCAAACACTCTGATTCAGGCCAGCACCAGAGGCCAAATATCCTTGGGCAGCTGCCAAGGCCCCTGGCCCTTGAGTAAATTAGAAGTTCTTCCATGCACTCTTAGTGCCTCCCGTCTCCAGAGTCACTCTGGAGACGGGAGGCACTAAGTTAGGCCTAATTAGGCCTCTCTTGTAGCTCTTGAGAGAACATGTCACATAAGGGACACACTTTTCTTTGTCTCTCAAATGACAAGCCCTAATGTTTCCTGTATGAAAGTTCTCTCTGGGCCAGTTTGGCTACTATACTGTACTTCACATAATTAAGTATGTGAGTACACTGCAAGCTCACACATCTTGCCGAACTGCTCTAAGCTAGGACTTTGCCTGGGCAGAGAGGGTGGTTCAGATGAACCACACCATGAGATTAGGCAGCTGTTCTCCAGCATGACGGAAGGGGGCAGGAATGTGTGTGTCCTCACATACTTAATTGCACAGGAAGGGAATCGTCCTCTCCTTTTCTCTTCTAGAGGGTGGCCTGGGCTGGCAGCTCAGAATGCTATTTGTTCTGTCCCAATATTGCTGTTTGGCCGGGACAGACCCGGTTTCCGGGACTAAACTACCGCCTCGCGCACCTGCGCAAGCCTTGCGGAGGTGTACAAGCTTCGGAATCATCCAGCATTCCTTGGATGATCCCAAAGAGCAGTGCATTGTGGTGCGCGAGGCTCACAAAGGTGCAGGAGGCGGCAGTTCAGTCCCGGCCGGCGAGAAGCAGGCGGGACGAAGAGGAAGAAAAAAAGAAGAAAACGGAAGGCCGGCCGCTTCACACCCGGAAAAAAAATTGGAGGTTTTGTATTCAGTCCCGGTTGTGGAGGACGCAGCCTGCTGGCCAGGATGGAAAGCAAGTGGTGGTGGTGGTAAGCGGCAGCAACGGGAAGGACGGCAAGCGGCAGCGAAAAAATCAAAAGAAAAAGGCAAGCAGTGGCAGTCCGGGACTGGTAGGGGCAGGCAGGGAAAAATGAAAAAAAGAAAAAACACGCCGGCCCACCACTTTGCAGCGGAGAAAAATAATTCCTGCTGTCTCAGAGCTTTTAGAGGTACAGTTGGCCCACGGCATCTACAAGGGAACTCCCGCAGATGCCAAAAACTGCGGATACTCAAATCTGCTTTTCAAAATCTGCTAAAAATAGGGGGCCTTTAAATAGTGGTTTAAAAAAACACTTTTCTTACTATTGTAGAGTTGCAGAGCGGCAGGCAGGCAGGCAGTCTCCAGCAATTAGAACAGCTATTTTCAGGTTGCGGCGAGACAAGCAACCCCCTCCCTTAGTTCTGGTGCAAATGGAACGTGGAAGTGATTAAACGCTTCTGCGTTGCATTATGGGGCGATCAAGGGCCAAGGGAGGGAATCACAACCTTGGCGCCTTGTCTCAAATCCGCAGATTGAAAAACCGCGGATGAGAAGGGATGACTGCATTAACAGGTTCTCAGAGCAGTAATCTAAAAACTTTGGTTTGAAAGCAGACAGCTCTTCCCCTACAGTTGCCATTATGAGAGATCTATGCAATACTATACATTCAATTATTCCATGAAACTCTTCGTTACACAGAAGACAAGCCATTGTCCATCTGCAATTCCCACAGACCAAATATTAACTTTGATCTGATCTTGTAAAGTAACTAAGAAAAACAGTATTAATCTTTCTACAACCCCAAACAGAAGTGACAGGCATCTCCTTATAGATCACATATTTTTCTAGCACTTTTCCATCACTTACAGCAGCTATCTCAAGTCATTTACATTACAACTTCCAGGTGGTTCGCAGGTTAGGTTGGAAGACCATACTTTGCACAAGGTCAGAATCACAGCTAGAGTAGGAATTTGAATCCAGATACTTCAAATTCCAAAACTAGCCACCGCACAGCATCATACTTTGGATTACCTTTGGCCAAGGCAATGTAGAACAGCTTTATTATTCTGTCCATCACAACAAATTCATCCACCAACAACCATTTACAACACCATATGTAATATTTTAACAGGCACCCGTCTGTCCACAAAGCAGATGTGTCACAGTATATTAGAAGCATGAAAGACATGCTCAAGCATCTCCAGGATAGCCTGTACATCAGAAGTTATAATTTGATTGTGCTGACAACTAATTGTATGCACATAAGCAATAACTGCAGCCACTTTAAGTACAAAGGCTGTTTCACACAACATGGAGCAATACACGCAACATTTCCACCAAGTGTACACTCAAACAGCGGTAGCCAATTCCAGCCAATGTTCTGATACACATATGGGCTGGACCTTCTTAAGCCTCTGACAGTGCAATCCTATGCATGTCTACTCAGAAGTAAGCCACACTGAGTTCAATGAGACTTACTCTCAAGTAAGTGGGCATAGGACTGTAGTCTAACAGCCTAAGGAGTTGAAGATGTGCTGTAAAGCATGTTTGCGGTTCCTTGTGAGTGACGCTGGCACAGAAGCTGGCGCCGCAGAAGCGTAATGTGGGTGGAGCCTGACAAGCTGCTCCGGGCGCAAGCCCAGGAGGGGGCGCACCTCAGGCTCCACTCCACTGTAGCCAGCTCGGGAAAGAGCGTCGCAGCTCCGTGTGCACACTGTTTCAGTGTGCACACAGAGCTGTGCCGCCCTTTCCAGCTATAGGGCAGGTGAGCGAAGCAACATCTGGGTAGAAAAATTCATTGTGTGTGAGGTTGCCCTACCTCTTACCCCTACCCCTACCTCTTACAGCAGAGGAAGCAAGCAAGCAACCAGGAAAGAGGAGCAACGGGGAATGTGGGTGCCCACAGAGAAGCACTGACACTTCAAAAAAGAAAACTTACTACCATTCAGAAGCTGGAGCTGAACAGCCGGTAGTATGAAAACCTGGCAAACTTCAACTACATGTTTTTGTAAGTCTCCGTTCCCATTGCAACACCCAAATAAAATGCACAAATGCCTTCAAGGTAACCTAGCTGGGTTTAAAAGGCCTGTAGAAAGAATTATCTTTAGAGCTATCAACAAAAGCAAAGGGTTTGGCAGTAACTCAATCCCTTCATAGAACTGCAGGTTTTGTTAGGAAAATGAGACCATATTTTCTTTTTTCTTTTTTTAAAAAAAGACTACAAAATGTGTATTTTTCTGACAGCTGCCTTGTGTCAAGTTTTTGCTTCTGAAGGGTCTATTGGCACAGTGAACTGTGCCTACAATACTAAATGGTATTTAGCAAGATCTGGAAATAAGTCTCCTTTTGTATGTGTAATTACTTCATAACTACTGGTTTGTTTTCTGCTTGAATAATTCAGGAAAAAAAGAGATAGGAAAACATTACAGCAATAAGTGCTCTGCGCATTGCAGTGTATTGTTCTTATAACACAGAAGTAGTTTCAGGTGGCTAAAAGTGTTAGTCTTTTTCTTATAATTCTGTTCACATAGCAGAATTCATCTGTGCTGACCTAGTTTCAAGGCTAATTGATGAACGTTTATAGCTTATCAATCAACTGCTTAAGACAACAATTTTCAGCCTTTCATTTCACAACACATTGACAAGGTACTAAAATTGTCAAGACACATCATCAGTTTTTTGACAGTTAACAAGGTACACCGTGCTGTCGGTGGGAGGCTTATATCCCCCAATGGCCCTACTAATAAACGGTAAAGGTAAAGGTGACCCCTGACAATTAAGTCCAGTCGTGTCCGACTCTAGGGTGTGGTGCTCATCCCCATTTCAAAGCCGAAGAGCCAGCGTTGTCCGAAGACGCCTCCGTGGTCATGTGGCCGGCATGACTCTCCTTGCCGCAGCGCATAGCATGCGGCTGGAACACGGAGTGCTGTTTACCTTCCTGCAAGCGGTACCTATTTATCTACTCGCATTAACATGCTTTGGAACTGCTAGGTTGGCAGAAGCTGGCCAAGCAACGAGAGCTCACCCCGTTGCGGATTCGAACTGCTGACCTTTCGATCAACAGCTCATGGTTCAGTGGTTTAACCCACTGCGCCACCCGCTCCTGACCCTCCCCCAAAATGACCCTCCCCCAAACTCCCGCAGCACACTAATGTTGAAAACCGCAGCACACCGGTTGAAAACCACTGGCTTAAGGAATTCTATAGTTGTACTTCCTTACCTGGTAAAAATCACTAGCAGTAGGTACTGTTTATTTAAATTGATCTCACATTAAGTAGATTAACTTGGTGTCCTTCAACGCGCATAGGAGATGCAGAAGATAAAGCCGAAGTAGAACACATTTTTAAAAAGGCATTTCCTTTACTAGTTTTTGATGAATTAAATACTCTGAAGGACTCCAAATTTATCACAGTACACTTTTGCATGGTTGCCACCATCCTCCATACAGGATGTTGTCTATTTCTAGAAGAAAAAGAGGCGTTATCTAAAGTAGTCCATATCTAAAGAGATTCTGTTCTAGAAATACTGTATAACAGAGTGAGTGAGCCTTGTCTCCATTTAATAAGAGCAAACGTTAACAGGATAACTACAATGGAGATAACAATTTAGCAAGAGGAGTCAAATACTAATGGGTGAACTTCTGTCAGCTTGATTCAGAATCAGCTTGGTTACAAGCTCTCTCTGCAAACAGGATAACTACAATGGAGATAACAATTTAGCAAGAGGAGTCAAATACTAATGGGTGAACTTCTGTCAGCTTGATTCAGAATCAGCTTGGTTACAAGCTCTCTCTGCAAACATTTGGAAAAGAAAAAAACTTCCTTTGTTTCCCCAAGAGTTCTCTTTTAGCTTGTAATGCTGGCTTATGTGTATTGATGGTACCACGTGCATGCGCCTTATCACATTGCCTTCTGGGAATTGTAGTTCCCAGCATCAGTCATAGTGGAGAGTCATTTGAAGATTCAGCCCCCTCCCCAAAAAACTTGTACACCCAAGAACAAGACAGAATGGAGGGGCAGCAATTGCATATAACACCTGTAACAGACACAATTGAGATAATGTACCAAATAGAGAAGGTGCTTACTTAAAAAAAAAAAAGGTTGCATTATTGGGTGATCATGATCACACAGCAGCCAAAGAGTGTTTCAGTGAGAATAAGAGGGTTCCATTAAATAACTTTTGTACATGGCTGGGCCTACAAAAGCAGCTCACTTTTGGTGCCTGGCCCACCAAATAGTGACCAAGTTTGCACAGACTCTCATGTTATATTGCAAGCTGGAAAAAACCGTTGACAAGGGAAACTGAACTCAAGCCATAATACAACTGACCATTAGGATCAGTACATATTAGGATACCCAACAAGCAATTATGAACTTCTTACTTACTTTACATTACATTCCTACTTCCTACAATCCTACTTACATTAATGTAGCTGTGCAATAGCTTAGAAAACAGCAAGCTGTGGACTTCATCTGTGGAACTCCTTGCCACAGGATGTGGTGATGGCATCTGGCCTAGATGCCTTTAAAAGGGGTTTGGACAGATTCATGGAGGAAAAGACCATCACAGGTTACAAGCCATAAGCAACCTTCTGGTTTTAGAAGTGGGTTTTCTCTGTGCCAGGTGCAAGGGAGTGGCGACTGGACACAGGTATCTTGTTGTCTTGTGTGCTCCCTGAGGCATCTGGTGGGGCCACTGTGTGACACAGGAAGCTGGCCTAGATGGGCTTTTGGCCTGATCCAGCAGGGCTCTTCTTATGACTTGGGAACTACATAAGGAAACATCTAATAGTCAAAAGTGGAAAATCAGCCGGGGGGGGGGGGGGAGAGCAGAAAGACCCAGTAGGAGCATCCATCCTTGCACTGTGCAACTTCTTTAATGCTGTACTATAACACTATGTATTCTGATGGTTTGAAAGGTCAACATTTATCCCCCGGTAATGGAACCCAAATTTAATAACTAATGAAAGCTGAAGCAGTGCTGTTGAACTAAGAGCTCCAGGCTTCCAAGTCATGACTTCTTGCCTACTTTCAAACAAAAATAGTTGGCCAAGGTACCCACAGTAAGTAATCACATCTCTCCACACTCTCACTGCCGTGGAGAATGGGATACTTCTTCTCAAGCTGCAATCCTAAACACACTTACCTGGGAGTAAGTCCCACTGGATACAGTGGGACGTACTTCTGAGTAAGAATGTTTAGGATGGTGCTGTCAGTGTAAGTTTAGTAAACAAATAACTAGTGGAGGGAATGTCTTGGTGAAACCAAGGCAAGAAAGTATACTATGGGAATACAATTCAACTTACTGCTGAAAAAAGCAGTTTGTTTTATTGTCTACTAGATGAAGTGCAGTGCTTTCACTGGAGCTGGTCTCCGGAACTCCGACTCACAATATATGCAGTTGAAAGGAAGCTTCATGGAAAGCAATGATATTTCTTACCCCTCTCCCCACTAATGAATCTTCAGATCACAACTTTTAGTCCCATGTGCATTCCTTGGCAGTCACACTGATTGGACTTGCTCTGTGATTCTCAGCACACAACATCAGAAATGACAGAGCAATCTTGTGCATGTTTACTCAGAAGTAAAACCCACTATATTCAGTGGATCCTACTCCCAAGTAAATTTTTCTCTCTAGCAAGAGAGTCATTCTGACAGTGTGACCCTAACATGTCTACTCAGAAGCAAGTTCCATTGAGTTCAACGGGACAAACTACCAAGAAAGGGTCCATCGGACTGCAGCCTCAATCTCCCATCTCCCCCCACACACAAACCTATGTAGCTTTAATTCAACAGCTTTGAATAAAAAGTATGTATAACACAGACAGCTTGAAATTCTAACTGACAAAGGTCGTGCAAAAAAAAATCCTTGATGAACTTAAAAGTAATTTAAGAGTAAAGTTTGCAGTTACCCATGGTAAGTTTTACCTCTGCCATCCAACACCAATGTGGCATAAAGAGAAGCATCTACAATGGCTGTTCCCCAGTTTTCAGCAATAATATTCAGTAAGATATGGACACTTTTACTCTATTTGCAAGGCATGCTGGCAGCTAGACAGAGTCAAGTTGCCAAGCAGGAAGAGGACAATATGCCAGAGCCCTCAGATCTTCAGCAGCTAGCTGATCAGCATTTCTGCCCTCAAGACCTTTCCAGGGCATGAAGTTAAATGAAGCATCAGATTAAACTTTGAATTTATAAACCAGAAGATGACAGTATTCCAAGTACAACAATGATGCAGTCCCAAAAAGAACTCTTAGCCAGAGCTGCGACTACAACCCCTTGTAGGCAGCAGTGACTACAGACTTGATCTATGCTTTGATCCACACATGCATCCGATATGTCGATGCACTCCTACGTCCCAAGACAGCCTGCTTCACAAGTAGATAGCTTCTGTCTTCCTCAACCAAAACAAAATTAACTCTCAGTTCTGAAACAGTGATAAGAATTACATCACTAAATACACAAGACCCATTAAGAAAGTTGCAAATTTTCCTTGTGCAGAACACTCAGAAAACCAGCTCTATCTCATTGAGAAATGTTGCCTGCTATGACTGCCAACAGTAGGTCAGACAGCCCATTTTAAGACAGGAATCCTGCCACAACATCTCTCTCTCTCTCTCTCTCTCTCACACACACACACACACACACACACACACACACACACACACACACACACAGAGAGAGAGAGAGAGATCAGAAAATCTACTGAATTACCTGGACAAGTCTACTTTCCCCGGAGGATGAGTTTCATAAAAATCCATCAGATCCTTCTCCAACAAGACATTAAGAAGGGGCTACACCTTGGGATACCCAAAGAATAAATCTGCACATGAGGGTCTAATTGCATGCAGACACTTAGCAAAATCTTATTACACTTAGAGCAGCAGTTGTGTTCAAGCCATTGAAAAAAGAAAGGGGAAAAAAAGCTTAGGTGTGTGACTCAAGTAAGGATGCCCCAGTTAAGGTGACTCTCCTGGCCCAGCCCTTGTCCTCCCTCTTCAAAGGAGGTGGGGAGAAGTACACGCAGCATTTCAGTCGCTTCCTGCTGCATTAGAACAAGGCAGCACAACAAAAGCCCTGGGCAAGGCGAGGGTCTGAAACCACCTTTCTCTGTGCGTGTGTGTTGTGTGGAAAGGTGGGGCTCCCTGAATCTTGCCGAACTCCTCCTGACAGTCAAGCGATTATTCGTCACACTCAGCATTTAAAGAGATAGAAGAGTAGATGGTAACCAACGCCTCGGCGGAGGCGTCGCGTTTCAAAGCCAAATATTTTTCAGCTGTGGTCTCGAGGGGAAAGACAATAGTGCCAGACTCATGATGAGATCCCTTGGCCAAGTCATCACCCAGAGAATGTTTATACATGCATGCGCGCACACCTACAGTTCAGGGGTTACAAAACTTTCCAAGACTGTAAAATCTGCTTCACAAGTAGCCTAAAATCTGGAAAAGTGTAATCGTGAATTTCCGTAGGATCCAGCCAAAATGAAACATTTAAGTCCCAACAGTGTGCTTAGCCCTTTGCACTGCTGTTGGTGGCACCTAAATGTTTTCATTTTGGCTAGATCACTTCCCCAAATCACAACAATAGAAGGTCGTCGATCTAGTCTCTTTGAACTCCCTGACTAGCGATTGCAAGAACCTCCTTATCAAGCTCATCTAAAGACTAAGCCTCTTTTGGGAGAACAAGAAGCAGATACAGACATGCATGGGTTTGGGGGGGGGATTGTTGTGAGCCGGTGGATTGGAGATATTGGCTGGGGGGGGGGGGGCGGTGGAGAAGAACAGCGTACGGCGAAGAGCGGGTAGGAGGACCAAGAAAAAAAGCGTAAGTGGCCGAGACACGAATGCAACAGGCACAGGTGCCACCAACAGAGGCTAGAAGGCGCATCTTGGACTGGAACGCAAGAAGAATCGCGCTCCTTTGGACGTAGCGAATTTCGAGTATCGGATCAATCTCACCCTTAAAAAACAACAACACTCGCATACTCAAGATTGCTCGACACCGGACAGTCGCTTCCTTCTCTAACACTCTTCACAAGTACCCTTCTTCGCGTTCCCATATACTGGGAGGTAAAATAAGATTCTGCTTCTTCTGCGGTGGCTCAGGGAGTAGAGCAAGGACTCTAATTTGCCTTGATGGCTGAATATAAAAGGGGAAGATAGCGATTCCCGATTAATTTCCTCCGATTCCTCACTCGTGTGTGTGTGTGTGTGTGTGTGTGTGTGTGTGTGTGTGTGTGTGTGTGTGTGTGTGTGTGTTAATAATGAGGACGGGAGTGTGCGAAAGGAAATAAGAAAAAAGCAAAATCGTATCGAAGTGTTCCCTCTCTCGACTACTCAGCGAGCTACCACTAGAAACTGTAGCACCACGGCCACCGACCCATCAATGGGAAAACCGCTTCCCTGCAAGGCATTGCCACTGTAGGACCCCACCTGGCGGGCTAGGCGGGCCGCTGGCGCCCCCCTCCACCTGATCCCCAATAGCAAGAGCAGCAACCGCAACAGGAAGGAGCATGGCAGGGGATGGAGTTCCAAATGGGGGGGGGGGTAAAGTATGGGGTAGGGGTAGACACACCGGTCGGACCTGCCCGGACTCACCCCCTTTCCCTCTCCTTCCAGTCTGCCCAGCTCGATCACTTACTTGTCGTACTCTTGTGTCATGTCTGGCAGTCAGTGGGTGGCAGAACTGGCCTGGCTGGTTGCGATGGGAACTAGCCGCGGCCCGGGCAACTGGGGAGGGGAGAGAGAAGACGAGCAAGAGGAAGAGAGAGCGCGCTGCACGCCGCACAAACGGGTTTTGTCGGCTTTTCTCGCTCGCTCGGTTGGCTCCCGGGAGTCGCAGGTGGCATCAACTGTGCCCGGCTTCCGATTGGCTCTCAGCTGCAGGCTGGTGGTGGGCGGGTCGGGACCCTGTCGGAGCGACGCCCCAGCGGCATCTCTGATTGGAGGAGGCTATGGAAGGGGCGGTGCCAGGTGGTGTTGCAAAGTTCCAAATGGAACGCGGAGTGTTGCTGGTGCGTGCGCTGTCACCCAACGCTGTAGCAGGGCCGGGTGCGCATCCTGGGGATTCCGGAATTGCTAGTGTTGCGAGGCTACCTGGAGAGACTCCCGTCCAGTTCGACTGTCTGGACACGGTAATCAAACTTGGGCTCTGCATCCTTCATTAGAGGAACACAAGGAACTACTGATGGCATCCTGTGATCCTGCCATGCGATTAAATTCGAGCTCTGTGTTTGAAGGAGGGATAAAAACTCCGATGGGAATTTCTTTATTTTCGGCCCTTGGAGTAGTGGGGTGTTGTTGAACATCGTCTTCCTTAAATTAAAAATAGTCACGTTGCCGAACTGATTCCAAATTTGTTTCCTGCTGTCATTGTTATTGTTATTTATCATAAGTACTGTTTGATCTATTGAAAACATTTGTATCCGCCTTTCCACTTGAGAAGCCTTCAAGGCGACTGACGTACGCCAAGCACGCCTCTCTGAAATCCAAATCCTGCCTCAAACACATTTTTTAAAATTCTCAAACAAAATAAGTCAACAAGAAGAGACAGACATACAAAGCAAACAGCAAAAATTGTTTTCATTTGGTGCTGAAAGGATAACTTCAGCCCCATACAAGAGCCTCTGGGAAGGGTGTTCCAAGGTGCCTCGACTGAAAAGATCCTCTCTCCAGTCATCATCACCGCCTAACTTTCGAGGGTGGGGTCCGTTTGCACAGGGTCATGGAGGTTGATCTCAAAAGAATAGACAAGATTACACGGAAGTTCAGTATACTATACAAAGTGCTTTACAATTCCATTTTATCCCCCAAGCCATCCTGTGTGTGGTTGATTAGGTAAGGCACTTGCCCTGCCCACAGCTAGTACACTCTGAACATCATGGTGGGGGTGGGGGTGGGTTGATTGTGGATTTCCCACATTTTCCCATTCTACCCATTGCACTGTTCCTAAGGTGATTACTAAGATAGTAAGATCTGAGTGAGATTGATTGGTCATGAATGGAGGACTAGTATTATCCCAGACTGTATCCTAGTACAGCGGCCCCCAAACTTTCCGGCGTCAGGGACCGGTAGCCATTCGGAATTTCTTCCCATGGACTGGGGGGCGCCGACGCCACGCCCCCACGTGACCCAGGCATGATGTCAGCTGTGTGCGCCCAGCGCGGCTCCAATCACCTCCCCCCACCCGGTTTCGTTACCATTTTGGAGCCATTCGGACTCCAGGGGGGGCCAAAAAGAAGACGACCAAAGCGGAGCGAAGGCAAGTACACCCCAACCCTAACGCTTCTGCCTCCCGCGGCTCCCCGTGGAGGCTCGGCACGGGGCACGGGCACGGGCACAGGCCCGAATGGGCCGCGGACCGATACCGGCTGTGGCCCGGTGGTTGGGGACCCCTGTCCTAGTAGAAACCTCCTCATAAAAATATGCAGCAATCAGATTTATTTTTCAGTTAGTCCACTTGTGTATTGTTGACATGCTGGCTTCTTTGGAGTTTTAACTCCTCAGTTTCTTTCATTTATTCATCCTCTGAATTCTGAACAAAATAGTGAAAATCTTCTTATGGATCTGTACATTTACTAGAAAATTAATAAAAAAATATTGCATGTTGGCTTACATGCTTTTCCACAGCTGTTTTATAGCACACTAAGATCAATGATCAGTGGGTGGCACAGTGGGTTAAACCACTGAACCATGAGCTGTCGATCGAAAGGTCGGCAGTTCGAATCCGTGATGGGGTGAGCTCTCGTTGCTTGGCCAGCTCCTGCCAACCTAGCAGTTCCAAAGCATGTTAATGCGAGTAGATAAATAGGTACCGCTTGCGGGAAGGTAAACAGCGCTCCGTGTTCCAGCTGCATGCTACGCGCTGCGGCAAGGAGAGTCATTCCGGCCACATGACCACGGAGGTGTCTTCGGACAACGCTGGCTCTTCAGCTTTGAAATGGGGATGAGCACCACACCCTAGAGTTGGACACGACTGGACTTAATTGTCAGGGGTCACCTTTACCTTTAAGATCAGTGATGACCTTGGGTGATTTTTTTTCCCTTATATGATTTAGCAGGGGTTCTCAACCTCTTCCCCGCTGAGTATCACCTCCGGCGCCACTCTCCTGCTGAGTACCACTGGAAGTGACTGGTGATGACATCATCACCAGTTACTTCCGAGTTTTCAGGGTTTGGAGGGAGGCCAGAAAACACAGGTAAGGCGGGTGGGAGGACCCCTCTCCGCATTCCAGAGAACGCTCTGGGCCAAAGGCAGGAGCCTCTCTGGAGCAAAAACGCAACGCTGACAGCGCCGCATCGGGGCAGGGTTCCAGCAGTCCAGTGGTCCAAGTACCACCAGCAATCAGCTGAAGTACCACTAGTGGTACGAGTACCACTGGTTGAGAAACCCTCTAGCTCATTTTCACTATTGGCTTTATTAGGCTACACACTGTGAAAATAGAAATATGCCTTGATTGGCCACCCTGTGGGATATTCATATTCTTATGTAGCAAAGGCTTCAGACAGTGCACACAGCACAGCAGTTTCCTGAAAGGGTCCAATCAGAAGTTCCTGCCATGTGTACACATGATGAAGAAGCAGATGTTTGTCCGTTAATCACACGTTACTGTTTACATGCATTTTTCCAACATGGAAGTGATGGGCCTGTTCAAAAGCAGCCTTTATTTAGTCTTATGCGCCACAGCAATCACTCCCCCCCCCCCCCAGCATGGCATGTTCTCTGCACTTTCATGTACGTCCTTTCTTGAACCAGTTGAATAGCAGCTACCTCAGGTCAGAATGACACCATGCAGCATCGTTCATTTGCATGACCCCAGTCTACTCCGTCGCAGTTTTCTAACCAGTTGGATATCCATCTATAGTACTAATACTCATTTCTCCAACTTATCTTGCGACATCATGCCAAAGGCTTCCTAAGATTGATCTATGTATATGTATGTAACTTTAGTTTGCCTACTAAAGCAGAGAGAAGTTGCACAGTAGAGAGTACAGATGAGTTTCTCTTCCCTCACTCACAATTCTAGAACCAAGGATCATCCAATGAAACTGATTGGCGGGAGATTGAGCACAGACAAAAGGTGATACTTCTTTACATAGCACATAGTCACCAGTTGCTACAGCTCCCTTAAGCATGGACTGTGCCCTCCCTCCCTCACAGTGGCCATAGAAATGCCAACAGCACTGTGTGGTGGGGTAGGATAATTACCCGTATTGTCCCGAGTATAAGACGCACCTGATTATAAGACGCACCCTTAAAGTTTGGTGCTATTAAAAAAATTAATTAAATCACTGGCATTAAATTGCAACAGCCTGATTATAAGACGCACCCCTAGTTAAAAAACTTAAATTAGGAGAAAAAAGTGAGTCTTATACTCAGACCAATATGGTATGTTTTTATACATCATTTTTTGTTCATCTGCCCTCTTTTAGGGCGCAATCCTATCCAACTTACACCACCGTTGTGACCCAGCGGTGCAGTGAGAACGGGAGGCCCCAGAATGGAAAGAAGATTCAAATCTTCTCCAAAGGGGGATTGAATCCCCTTTCCGTTTTGGGGCCTCCCGTTCTCGCTGCACTGCTGGGTTACACTAGTGGTGTAAGTTGGATAGGATACAGCTGAGTTACGCCGGTGGTGTAAGTTGGATAGGATTGCGCCCTAAAAGAGGGCAGATGAACAAAAAATGATGTATAAAAACATACCATATTGGTCTGAGTATAATCTCCCATACCATATATTTTTTTCTGTAAGATTGTGAGCCCCTTGGAGACAAGTCTACTACTAATGTGTAGGACAAAACAAAAACAAAACTACTGTAAGCTGCCCTGGGCTCCTCCTATTGGGGAGGGGAAAGGTGGGATATACTGTAGTTATTTTAAATTGTGGATTTCATTGCCACAAGATGCAGTGAAATACTGTAAGACCAGAAGTCCCACAACTGAGTCTAAGGATGTGAGGAGCAAGGAGGGGGATGATCTGTTTCTCACTGGAGCGTGCAGGAAGCAGATAATTGCAACTTGCATCAGCCGTGGGTTGGAGGGAGGGGGCAGCAGTAGCAGACTCAGCGTGAAAGGTACCCTGCCACACCTCCTTGGGCCCTCTGCAACCTGCCACTGATGCAACCTTCACCAGCTGGGCTCATGAATGGGCCAGCCCTGATCCACTCAAACAAGGGCATCAGGATAGTTCTTAGTTACCGGTAATTCACATTGGTTGCTAGTGATGGTTCTTTGCTTCCTTCCAGAAACCAATGAATGTATTTCTTGGGCTATCCAATGCACACTTTCTTTTGAGGAGGTTCCATTCAAATCAGTGGGATTTATTTCTGAGCACACATGCAAGTGTAAATGAATTTGGAGTGAACACATTTGTTGGCAGCTCTGGCTAGAAGTTTCATCCCTTGGGAGGCAGAGAAGCAAAGGTAATAGGACTGTTCTTTTGAAGTCACCTTCTCTGTTCTGTAAAGAAAAGCACCAGTCAGGACTCCAAGTTTTCCATACACAGAATGGGTTGCTTCATAATCTTCCCTAGCAGCAGCTTTTATCAGGTGACATCAAGCACATTTTTTTGTGTTTTGCAGGAGGTGGTGAAAAGCATTTTGTTTAGTGGCTTCAGTAGGTGAGCTATGCCTGGAGCTGTTTCCACAGAAAACTACAGAGAAAGTTCTAAATGTCCTCCTACCGGGACCCTCAAGAATGCTCCTACTGCATTTCCCTTTGCTAGTTTTTTTTATCAACCTGGGAAAATGGAAACTTCAGGCACATTGTCACCAAAGGTCTGATTCTGGAAGGTGGTCTTACTCTTAAGGTTACTTTGCACATTATGGAACCCTTACACAAAAGGCATGTTGGAATGAATGAACCTTGTATGCAAAGATGTTGCTGTATGTATTTGGCCATGAACCCCCAGCTTGTGTACATACAGCTGTTTGGATACATACGAATCTGTGAGACCTTGGGTCCATCAAGCCCCCCCCCCCCCCCCGTACTGCTTATTTGGAATGGTAACAACAGCTCTTAGGCAGAGATCTTCTCAGCTGATGCCCCATGATCCTTTAAATGGAAAAGCCAAGGATTGAACCTGGGACCTTTCATTCAATGCATGGACTTAACTCCACCCCTGAACTACAGGACCTCCCTGTAGCATAAGTATAGGATCATCAGATATTACAATTCATATTTTAACACATTCATTTGTTCACACATGCAATATCTTCCATGTAGGAAAACGTGAAGTGGACTCGCTAAATAGATTCAAACTAATTTTCCAGCAAGTAAAATAGATGTTCTTATGAGTGATAACTACTACCAGTAAATTTAGATCCTGGCTGTCAGTACAGTAGACACTTAAGCCCACTTTATGTTGTTCTCATTGACATTCCAGGTTTATATGAGTCATCCTGCAAAGCTTTATGAAACAACTTGAATTGGGATGTTTTGCACCAGGACTACACAAGAAAAAAGTAACTTACTTTTTTCTTGTGTAGTAAGAAGTAAGAAAAGTAAGAAAAGTGCAAAATTCTTTTGCAGCCAACAGGTGTATCCAAAATAATTTGTTTTTCATGCTCCAAAGAGAAGACAGATCATAAGAAGTTATTCATATTTACTCAACAATTTACTGTGTAACAAACAGAATGACACAGGAAGTTTCTCAAATGGGCCAAAGAGATCCAGAACAATCAGATAATCAGAAATTGGATGAACAAGAAAGCAAAGGCTGTTAATAATGACAAGAATAGTTTGGTGTATTTAGATAAACAGAATTTCAATAACCAAAGTTTGGCTGAGTTTCTAAAGAGGCAGATCCAGGTGACCCAAAAGGTTCTGGGATATTTCATTGCGGTTCTCCTTTGGTGTCATCATGATGACCAAATTTAGTGGACTGTAGGACCTCTGGCTAGAAGTTTCATCCCTTGGGAGGAAGAGAAGCAAAGGTAATAGGACTGTTCTTTTGAGGTCACCTTCTGCCAGGACTCCAAGTTCTCCAATACACAGAATGCATTGCTTCATAATCTTCCCCAGCAGCAGCTTTTGGTGTATTTAGATACATGACATTGTATCATGACCAAATTTAGTGGACTGTAGGGCCATTTTCAGGGTTGGCTATAAATGATGAGCTACTATTACATGAAATGGAACTGAAGGCTTCTTCACATTTCACTTACAGAAAAAGGCCCTACTGGAGCTTATCCTGAAATCTACATAGGGGTGTTTTTAGATAACATACAGGCTGTCGGAGGGGAGGAAGAGAACTTTTCCCCAGGGTTGAAGTGCCCTTGACGGAAGCAAACAGACAAGGGCCTATTCTGCCAGGGTGCACTCATAGGAATCCTATCCCAAATTCTAGATCATACCCAATCACCTTTTTGCTTTATACTTGCAGAGTAAATGTTCATAATTCCATACGCATTCCTTCTAATTCATTTAACTTTTTTAAATAATTAAGCTGCTGCTCCCTTATGATTTGTGCTTTCTCCAATTTGATTCATCAATGATGACACTGACACAGTTCAGAGTTGCTTCCAGGGAAGAGACATCCCTATGTTGCAAATAATGGATGGGTCAGAACACTACTGACTAAGGGGCCAGCTACAAGTAAAACAAGCTTGCAACTCTGCTCCAGCTATATGGGAGTTGAGACAAGCTGTTCACATCATTAGTCTCCCAGTACTAGATACACTAGTACTAGCAGTACGTGGACCGAGAACTACCGGATGTACAAGCTGGGTTTCAAAGAGGCAGAGGAACTAGAGATCAAATTGCCAACATGCGCTGGATCATGGAGAAAGCACGAGAGTTCAAAAAAAAAAAAAACACCTACTTCTGCTTCATTGACTACGCAAAAGCCTTTGATTGTGTGGATCACAACAAACTGTGGCAAATTCTTAAAGAGATGGGGGTACCAGACCACCTTACCTGTCTCCTGAGAAACCTGTATGCGGGTCAGGAAGCAACTGTTCGAACCGGCTATGGAACAACCGATTGGTTCAAAATTGGGAAGGGAGTATGGCAAGGCTGTATATTATCACCCTGCTTATTTAACTTATATGCAGAGTACATTATGAGAAATGCAGGGCTGAATGAATCGCAAGCCGGAATCAAGATTGCCGGGAGAAACATCAACAACCTCAGATATGCAGACGATACCACCCTAATGGCAGAAAGTGAAGAAGAACTAAAGAGCCTCTTGATGAGAGTGAAAGAGGAGAGTGCAAAAGTTGGCTTGAAACTCAACATTAATAAAACTAAGATCATGGCATCTGGGCCCATCAATTCCTGGCAAATAGAAGGGGCAGAAATGGAAGCAGTAACAGATTTTACTTTTTTGGGCTCCAAGAGCACTGCAGACGGAGACAGCAGCCATGAAATTAAAAGACGCTTACTCCTTGGAAGGAAAGCTATGGCAAACTTAGACAGCATAATAAAAAGCAGAGATATCACCATGCCAACCAAAGTTCGTATAGTCAGGGCGATGGTGTTCCCAGTAGCAATGTATGGTTGCGAGAGTTGGACCATAAGGAAGGCTGAGCGCCAAAGAATAGATGCTTTCGAACTGTGGTGCTGGAGAAGACTCCTGAGAGTCCCTTGGACTGCTAGGAGATCAAATCAGTCAATCCTAAATTAAATCAACCCTGACTGTTCCCTGGAAGGACAGGTACTGAGGCTGAAGCTCAAATATTTTGGCCACCTAATGCGAAGAGAGGAGTCTCTGGAGAAGACTCTGATGCTGGGAAAGATTGAAGGCAAAAGGAGAAGGGGAAGGCCAAGGATGAGATGGTTAGACAGCATCACCGATGCAACGAACATGAAAATGAGCGAACTCAGGAAGATAGTGGAAGACAGGAAGGCCTGGCAGGATATGGTTCATGGGATCACGAAGGGTCGGACACGACTTAACGACTGAACAACAACAACAACAACAACTAGATACACACTTTAAGATACAGCCATTGTATCCATAGGACTAGAGACCTGCAATCACCCATTTGGCTGGCGATTTAAAATCAAGCAGCTGTAACTGCCTGAATTGCAGAAGCAACATGTATACAGTGACTATCAGCGCAATCCTGCGCATAGAAACTGCAACGGAACAAGTGTTCCGTCACCGGACGCTGTCGCAAATGTGCCATAAGGCACATTCGCCATGACTTGTGAGTAAGGGAGGCCGGTGCAAGGCCGGCCGCCCTCACTCCGCTGCTGGGATGACCCCATGGTTGTCGGAGGAAGGTAAGTCTCCCGCTGGCAGGTGTGGTTCAGGTGGTGAGGAAGGGGGGCCATTAGCCGAGCCAGCCAGGGAGGGGGCGGGGATGGTGTCTGTAATATACCTGGCCCCCGCTGGGCCGGCTCGGTTGTTACATGGCCTCCTCCTACTTCCGCCAGTTATTTAGCTGGCGGAAATCCGAGGTCAATTGGGCCTTCCCCAGTTTACACCCTTCCTCGAGTGGACCTCCGGGCCGCAGCAGCACAGTCTGGAACGGGGATAGGATCCGGCGGGCGGCCCCTGGCCGGATCTCTACAGTGGATTGCGCTGCCCATCAAGGTGCCAGTTTACCATAAGGTGGTATAAGCATGGCCCAGACTGCAACCCATCAATGGCTATGCATGCTCCCATGTAGCCTGTGCGGAGGTGTGAACCAGCTTTCAAAGAAACTGCAGTCCAGACTCCCCTTTCAAATGCAGCATTTTCAATCTACTACTCATTGTCATTGCAGCTGTAGAGCTTTCTAATGTAGAGAGGTTTACCTCATTTTGCCCCAAAACACTTCTGTAAGATCTTAGGCTGAGTGATTAGCAGTGGATGGACAATACCTTTTTTCTTTTAATCTGTGATTTTAATCTTGTGGCTGTCATCATGCATCCTTTATTCAAATGTCATATGTGACCTCTATTCAAATGTCAAATGCTTTGGTTGAAGCCTTTCTGGGAATTTACTGAATACACACAATGGGGGGTCTTGGACTGGTCACTTACAGAAAACCTAGATCCCCATGTTTCCACTATAGTAGACTGCATATTTTCTGTAACGTCAGGTGGACATTTACTCCCAGATGCATGTTAATTTAGACAAGTGAATGCCCTTCAAACAAAAAGAAATGTGGTTAACTTGCTGTGAAAATGCAAGAACCCGTCTTTTGCTGTAACATGCAAGTGTATCATTACTGCTTAGAGATTTTAACCTGAATCTCATCCACTGCACCACAGTGACCCTAGTGGCAAGGGGATACAGAAGAGCCTCCTGTTAACTCACCATCAAGATGATCCTGGAGGTGCAATTAAGAGGGGAAAAACACAATAGTAATTAAAGAGCGTGGTGCTCTAGTGTTGCATAACTGAAAGAACAAATATTGATGCTCCCATAGGAGAATAAATCAAGTGCAGAATCAGAAGTTTGACAAAATCTAAGCATTAACACAGTCCAGGTTGTTCAGCATTTGTCGACTCCCAGTATTAACACAGGTTTACAACATCTGTGTTGTTCGGTGACAGTAGTGTTATTTGGTCCTGTATGCACTTCAGGAAATAAAAGGACATGCAGTGCAGCCTCTGCTATGCACAACGATGACATCTTTTTGAAGAAGGTGAACATTAAAGGAGGAGATAAGGATCCCATCCTTTTTAAAAAAGGACAACACAAGCACAGATAAAATGCTGATTTTTGCAGAATGCTTTTGGTAAGTAGAAGAGGGAACAAGGAGATGCAACTTAAATACAAACAGAAGAGGCAGTTAAAGCTGTTGTTTTGGAGGTACACACCCTACCCTTGGGCTATCCAACTTCATTTGTCTACTTAAGAAATGCAACTCAACCTCAACCTAGTGTGGACTCAAAGCTCTTGTATCCCTAGCTCAGCATAACTATAATTTCAGTAAAGAGCACACTTCACAAGTTTGTTAGCTGTCATTTCACCTACAAATTGATCAAACTACGAGAAACCAATTATCAGGTGCATGAGACGCATAGCATCCCTTGCTTTTAAGGGTCTGCTATCATATTTGAGGGCTGCAATCCTATACACATTTACCTGAGAATACGTCCTATTGAACTCATTTATTTATTTATTTATTTAAGGAATGTGTAGCCCGCCTTTCTCCCGAGGGCACTCAAGGCGGCTTACAACATATTAAACACATTAAAACAATTAATTAAACACATTAAAATAATTAATTAAAACACTTAAGATTAAAAATAAACAACCCCAGTGGGTCACCAGCATTTACATATATTGAAACCATTTGTTAAAAGGTCAGCCCACCATGTCAGACATACATTAAAAGCAGTCCTGAATAAAAACGTCTTAAGGGGCGCCACCGCCGAGAAGGCCCTACTCCGCGCCGCTATCCCCCTCACTTCCGCCAATGGCGGCACGGTCAACAGGGCCCCCCCTGATGACCTCAGAGTACAGGTCGGATTATAAGGAAGGAGGTGGTCCCTCAAATACCCTGGACCCGAGCCGTTAAGGGCTTTAAAAGTCAAAACTAACACTTTGAATTGTGCCCGGAAACGAACCGGTAGCCAGTGTAGCCGCCGAAGCAACGGTCCGACTGAGTCGAACCGACAAGCCCCGGCAACCACCCGGGCCGCCGCATTCTGCACTAGTTGCAGTTTCCGAACAGTCTTCAAAGGCAGCCCCACGTAGAGTGCATTGCAGTAATCTAGTCTAGATGTCACAAAGTCTAGTCTAGATGTAAGAGACACAAAGTTCTTAGACATCATTTGAGAGCTTTACTTTGTGTATATTTAACATCTGTGTGAAGTTACTCTGCATCATAAACATGTAACATGACCCTGCATGTGTGCTTTTTAGTTTTAGTGATAAAATGGGAGTCTGGGGATGGGGTTAGGACTCAGTGGTTCCCAAACTGGGAGGTGTGGCTCCCAAGGGAGATGCGGAGACCAGCCAGGGGAGCTGCAAAGTGTCACAAAATCCTCTTAGAAAACAGTGCAATGCCAATTGGCAGGCATCAACATAATGTAATGGAGAGCCGCGGCCAATGGTTGCCAGTGGTCAAGGGAGTCACAGGTCGAAAAAGTTTGGGAAACATTGGGTTAGATTATAAAATGGGCTAAAACAGTATGGGGGTAGTGGAGCTTTACTACTTTGCCTCTGCTGTAGACCCAAATCAGGCCCTGCATGCATTATTTTAAATGAAAATAAGTTTCCATTGGATTTCACAATGGAAGTTTTTCCCGCATTAATAACAGCCCATGGGGGGGGGGGTGCAATTGGGATCAGTACCATCCTACTATCCTAAAAACCATCCTACCTCCCCCTCCCCCCCCCGAGGTTTTGGCCCATCTTGCAGCTCCATCATACTCTATTTTACAGATTAAAAAATTACCACAAGCAGTGTCATATTACATATGTCAAGCCTGACCCTAACAACGACAATTACATTCTTGAACCAGGATCTATACATGACCTACAGTTTACAACGATGCAGAATGGACTACTTTTGTTACAAAAGGAAGCTGTGCCTGTAATTAAGTGTGCATCATGTTTCAAAAAGAGGCAAGTAATTAAGCACAACCCTTAAAAATTCGATTCCTATAGTAACTGAGATTTAGACTGCGTCTGAAGTAGGGCGCAGTTCAACTACACACTCGCAACTGGAAGTACTGGTAGATACCGGTACCTCTCTGCCTCACGGAACAGCCACTTCCACTTACAAAGCAGTAGCTTGCCACCATGTAGTCAGTAACCAACTTGACACTTTTGTTTAAAAAAACATTTTTATTTCAGAAGGTAGATGAATTGGGTTGTATACAAAGGTGCCTTGTGGGAGTGTAAAGTCAGCCCTAATTTTCGCTAATTTCCCTGCACTCCATACTACACTGCTGACACACAAGAGTAGATTTTTGGGGTCCACAGGAGAAAGAGGGTGTATATATATATATATATATATATATATATATATATATATATCTTGTTCTCAATGGCTAAAGGCAGTTCCTGGTCTTCAGGGCTTTTCACCTCTTTTTTTTTAATTTTTGGGTATTTTGGCTTTTTTTATGAAGCTTTGAATAAAAGAGTTTATGTTCTATTGCGCACACTTCTTCGTGAATGACAGAAGGTTGCACTCTTAGGAGAAAGGAGAATAGATTTAACACAAACTGGTAGGTATAGGGAAACTTTGACTCTTCATAGTGTGCCAGATGACCACATTTTCTATAAAAAGAAAAATAAGAAAACATCACAAATCTATTCTGAATTAGAATGTTCAGAAAGAGAACCCCATTCAATCAATGCTAATTAAAACTCACCTGGTATCATGACTTTCACTATCATACATTAGCATTTATATAGCACTTGTAACCTACGAAGTGCTTTACAATCTTTGGCTCTACTTGCCCTTCAACAGTTAGAAGCCATATGATCTCTGTTTTACAGATCAGTAAGTAACACTCGGAGACAGAAACTTATGCAAAGTTATACAATGAGTCATGGATGTGGGAGGCCTTCAACCCAAGTCAAAACTCTTATTCACACAAAGCAGTGGAACAATAGCTTCTTCAAATCCAAGCTACAAGGAGGCTGTTCTGTATGACAAGGGATTTGTGTTCACTTGATTGAGCCACCAGTATCATTCTGCTACTGCCAGCTAACAGCGCAATCCTAACCAACTTTCCAGCGCCGGTGTAGCCGTGCCAACAGAGTGCACACTGCATTTTGCAGTGCAGGGGCAGTCATGGAGACCTCTTTAAGGTGAGGGAACATTTGTTTCCTTACCTCAGGGCTGCATTGTGGCTGCACCAGCACTGTAAAGTTGATTAGGATTGCGCTAAGTATGGTCGCTTGTAGTTTGGAGCAGCAAGATTAAAAAACTCCAAACCGCACTGCCAGATCCAAGTAAAAGATTGTTTTGCATGAACAGCAGTCTCCAAATCTTCATGTTTTCAAGAAGCTACCACCCCCTCCCAACTCTCTAGCCTCAAGACTACACTGGTCACCTTTAGTGCTTCTGATACATGCGGCACCCAAGTCTAACATTTTCACAGCAGACAATTAAGTTTATCTTATGTACATTTTAAGAGCCTGCATGCGACTCTCAGTTCTTATTTATAAGAGGAAAATAATTAAGCAACAACGAAAAAATATTTTTGAAAAGTTTATCCAGAAATACAATTGTTGTTAAGAAAAAAGTGTTCCTGTTTTCAGAATCTTGGCTCTACTTCCAAAATTAAAACCTGGCTACAGACTATGGCTGATATTGTTAAACAAGTGGCAATTAAAATGCATCTGTCTCGATTGAAGATGGTTCGGTGCATGAAGTCAGGCAAAAGGAGCAACTTAAAAGCGTATTAGGTAGCAGCCCAAACCACATGGAGAGACAGTCTATAGCCTCTGGCCACAAGGTAAGCCACACATTACCATAAGAAGTCATGCGGCATGGAGCATGGGTGCGTGCAAAGTCAGCATTTTTCTGTCCTTTCAGTTTTGTAACATTCCATTATTTTTAATTGAGGAAAAATAGGAATTTTCTCTTGCTCTTTACATGTTACCACATCACCAAACTTATCATAATTACTTTTTTTTTATTTTAAAGCTCATACTGCGACCTCTTTCTCTGAAGCTCTAAGTGAATCCGATGGACATGCAAACATTTTAGGAAAATTAACAGATAGAGAAGAGCAACAGACACAAGCCCACACGTTCTGCAATTTTTACAAAACAACGTGCTTTAAATACAAACTTGTTTTTAAAACCTACACTCTGAGTACACATTGAAAAGAAAATACTTACGTTCCCCTGCATAGTTTAGTTGTACCCAACCAATATTTTCTGTTTAGAGTTGTAAACATATCGTCCTCTTCTTGTAAAATTCCATCCAGACTGTGCTCATGAAAGCAATTCCCTTCTGTCCCTTCGTCAGCCCAGCTGAGTTGGAAACTTGAAGGCTTTTGCTTCTCAGTAGGTTCCACTAAGCCAGATAATGTGCGAAATTGCCTCTGAAGGTCCACTACAACTTCTGTACAAAGGAAAACCACAAAAATAAGTAACAACATGTTTTTAACATTATTTCAGATTTTGCATAACACACACACGTAGACATAAATATGGGGGGGGGAATCTCCATAAGGCACATGTAAATGAGGTTATAAAAGATCTAGAACTGGTGGTAACAAAAGTCATAATAGTCTCCAAGGAATGTGTTTCATAACATGTACTTTAAAGAATGACCTAGACTCTCTAGAAGAGTTACAATGAAGAAGAAATAGGAATATGGACTGCTCTTAAGAAGAGCATACCCAAGCTCCTGCTTCCTTTGTGTGAACATTACAGGAGTACAGTATGATCTCTCCCTTTCCCAGGGTGTCACTGCCCACCTTCCTGCACTACAGGAAACACAGTCTGGAAGAACTCTAGGACAGGGGTTCTCAACCTGTGGTACGGGTACCCTTAGGGGTACGCGGACCTCTTGCTGGGGATATGGCAAGCCCTGCCCCTTATCTGCCCCATCAGCAGCTAATTAAGTGTTAATTAACATGGATTTTAAATTGTAATTATTTTTGGAGCCCTTCTGTCTCTCTGATTTTGGTTTTGGGCTTATTTTTGTACTTTGGAAAATGTACTTTGGTGGGGTGGGGGAGGGAGGAGCTGATTTTGGGAAGTGTGACTTGGAGAAAAAAGAGATCCTTGCATGTCTGTCTGTCTGTCTGTCTGTCTGTCTGTCTGTCTGTCTGTCTGTCTGTCTCTCTCTCTCTCTCTCTCTCTCTCTCACACACACACACACACACACACTCAAGAGTTAAATAAGACATATTTTCACATTTAAAATTGTTTTAGTACTTTATTTAATGATTAATTACCTAATTAATTAATTGATTAATCCAATTAATTAGCAGTTAATTAGCAGGGACATCTCCATAAATGCCTTCAGAAAATTGGACCGTGATAGGGGATACCCGGGCCTCCAAAGGTTGAGAACCCCTACTCTAGGATAACCCAAAATGATTTCACCAGCTGGTATTGTTACCACTAGGGTAAAAGTTAGGGCAAGTGTACCCCTCTTATAGCGCAATTCTATCCAACTTCCCCCACTGGTGCAGCCAGAGGTGAAGTGAGAACAGGAGGCCCCAGAATGGAAAAGGGATTCAAATCCCCTCCAAAGTGGGATTCAAAGGGGATGTAAATCCCCCCTCCCCTCCAAAGCCTCCTGCCCTGCACTCCCCCGCTGGTTACACCAGTGAAGGAAGTTGGATAGGAATGTGCTGTAAGTGAAGTAGTTCTATTTCTACTTTGCTGTCAAAGAGAGATTATTTCCTCCTTTCTCTTTATGAAATTGATTGCAGCTCATACCTTCCACTAAGCTGGTTCTAAAAAAACACCTCATTGTGGACAAGCTATTTTTGATTCATATCAAGTAAGGTCAATTTTATAAGAATGGAGGGGTCAAAATACTTTACACTTACGTCTTCTCTTGAGAACCTTAGGCACATCCTGGGCAAAATGCAACAGCGGCTTCTCACATCTCCATAAATGCCTACAGATTAAAACATTGAACCATGTGAGGAGGAGGAGGAGGCACACCGTACAGTCAAATATCCCCCCAAAGTCATATCCTTAACTAGGATGTATATACAGGTATATCTTATCGAACAGCCTAACAGCGATGCTAGTTTTTTTTCATTCCTTCAACATATGCAAAAGGTGACCTCTCTTCAATCAATACTACAGTACTTGTATTAACTAGTGAATTGTGGAGAAAGTACAGGGATGTTTCTCTACATGTTTTATCCATTCATAAGAACTGTTTGCTCATTCCATTTTAGAATATTTTAAAATATTTTTGGAATTTTAAAAATGATTATTCAAAGTCTTTATATTCTTTGTCAGAACAATTATCTTTATACTGGGTTTGTTCAGTAATTGGCACAGAGAGACATTATTAGAACTGATCATGTCAAGACTTGAGGAAAGACCTGATCTTGAACCCCCTGTTCAATTCACTGTTTCCTCACAGGATAAATGGGGCACCTGCTGTCAGACCAATTCAGCAGGGTAGAAGTCTCAAAGATGAAGGAAAAAAGATATTTTCCAAGATAAAGGATGTATGGATAAAAGAGCCATGTAGTAAAATTAGTAAAAGCCAGGAATTTACGCATAAAATAAGCTTGAAAAACATATGAAACACACTTTAAAAAAACACTTTAAAAAACATGCGTCATAAATTTTAAAAAACAAATTAAAATCACGTAAAAACTGGAGTTTAAAAACTGACGTTTCGTCCTCATCTGAGGAATTTTTCTAGGTACAAGCATCATGGCTGTGACGATAACATTAAGGACGGCAAGAACTGCAAAGATATAAAAGCTAAGAACCGCTAAAAAGCGCGCGAAAATCAAGCTGTCAATTAATCCGGAAGTGAGCAAGTCCGCTGGAGAGTTCCGCATGTCATGACCGCAAATAACCTCCGGAACTCTCCAGCGGACTTGCTCACTTGGAAAAATCATAGCTGGCCATGAAAGTTTTCATTCGATATTGAAAAAAGATATTTCCCTATATTTCCTTGGTCATGCTCAACAGTGGTGTCATGGTTGTGTCTGTGTGTGCGGGTGTGCACGCACGCGCTTCCAAACACAAACATTTTGGTACATACTAGGGAAGCTGCAACCAGGTCCACCGCCAGAAGCTGCCTCTGAGCTGCTGCTGCCGTTGCCTCTATTGTGGCATGTGCACAAGCGCACCTCCCTCTAAAAAAAGCCTCTTACCGCCTCACCTCACTTCTCATTCCTTTCTTGCATGGTTCTTTTCCAAAAACAGGAAGTGTGGGAGTTCCTGTTTAATTTAAAAGGACCATGCAACAAAGGAACAAGGTGAGTGGATAGGAAAGTAGATTGCTGCTGCCTGCACAGTTTTTTTCAGGCGTGTGCAATGGGGATCCATTTCCCTACCCACTTGCCTCACTCCTTCCTTGAATGGTCCTTTTAAATAAAACAGGAAGTCTCATTCTTCTTGTTTTTGGGAAAGAACTGCATAAGGAAGGAACAAGGAAGCAGATTAAATTAATGCAGTTCGGTCTGTGGTGGTCTGGAGGGAGGTGGAGGCAGGGTGAAGGGCACCCTGCATCTACCACTCTCCCACCATCCACGCTCAATGCAAGCCGCACCTTCACAGATGGGCCAGTCCTGGTCTGTATTTTTTAATTCAGATCCTCAAGTATTTAAATTCAGATCAGCTCAAGGTGAGGTATAAACACATTAAATAAATAAATATTATTCCTTTGACGCCTACCATTTACCTTTCTGTTTGTAAGCTGCTTTGAGTCTAACTGTAGTAAGGCAGATCACATGTTTTTAGAATACCATATTTCTTCGAGTCTAAGGCACCATCGATTCTAAGGCGCATCTTAATTTCAGGAACACCAGCAGAAAAAAAACAAAAAACATCGATTGCAAGATGCACCTCCTTCCTGCTCAGCGCCAACTCTCCCCAGCTTGCCTACCACGGCAACCCGATTTTTACCACGCCATTTTGCCCCCTCTGCTCAGCGGCAAGCTCTCTTCCTGAACCTGAGAGCTCGCCCCAGCATGCCCGGCGCTGCAGCTGACGATCTCCTCACTGCCTTTGAGCAGTGCCTTTGCGATCCGCCAGAAAATGCAATTTCCTTACTTACCGGGGCTTGGGGGAGCTTCAGGGAGGCCTGCGCAACCCTCTACAGGCCTCCCCGATCTTCAGTTTGGTGAAAAACAGCGATTTTTGGCCATTTCCGGTTTTTGCGAAAACTGGAAATGGCCGAAAATTGCTGTTTTTCACTGAACTGAAGATCGAGGAGGCCTGCAGAGGGTCGCACAGACCTCCCTGAAGCTCCCCCAAGCCACGGTAAGTAAGGAAATTGCATTTCGGGGTGCTTTTTGGAGACCTTCGATTCTAAGACGCACCCCATTTTTGGAAATGCTTTATTGGGAAAAAACATGCGTCTTAGAATCGAAGAAATACAGTAAATTTAGCTTCCGTTCTCCAAGCCAAACACACAAGAGGCCAATCTGAACACCATACCTGATTCTTTCTTCATTCAATTTCTTTTGCTCCACATCCATTGTACTCTTTACAACCATGTACCATTTTCTGATATCAAAAAGTGGACAGCCTATAATGAAAGTATTTGTCTATTATATGTTAATTTGTATCCCTTTCATGGAACTTAAAACAGCATTTTAGCTTCGTAATTACCACACAGTGTTTAGGTCAAGAGAGAATGGCTAACCCAAGAGTATCACATGAGCCCAATACCCAATACTCCAGGCATTACACCATCATAGTCCACTGCCTCTTTTAAAACAATGATTAAAGTACAGCATTTACTTCACAGTATGTTCCATGATATTTGTGTGGGCAGCAAATTCTACTCATCCGACCAAGATGTTCTCTCAGTGAGGATTCATCTCACGTGATCTGTATTGTGCACTGCACCCAAGCCATTTCATCTGCTGTATTACACTGCAATAAGACGCTCTACCCCACCCTAGGCACCCCTTGGAGGGACAAGAACTACTACTGACCAAAACCTGGAAGACATTAGTGGTGTTGGTGAAGAGAAAACCTGATTAACAGTAACCATGGTTAAGGCCAGGAGGAAAAGTGTATCGGGGGAAAAAAAAAAAGGACTGGAGATAGGAAGTGCATGATCCTGGAGACCATTCTAGATCCCTCCACTGTGATTGAAGGATAGGTTGCATTACATTTGCACTGGCCCACCTGAATCTCTCTTTACATTTGTACCAATGGGTGCTTTCCCCCCCCCCCAGTAAATAACTGCAGGGAGGGAAGAAGTATTGGGACTGTGGCGAAGTAAAGGCCCCCTCTCCCCATTCTGGACTAAATGGGC
Source organism: Plestiodon gilberti rubricaudatus (assembly GCA_026170595.1). NCBI lineage: Eukaryota > Metazoa > Chordata > Lepidosauria > Squamata > Scincidae > Plestiodon > Plestiodon gilberti. The sequence continues at coordinate 118,695,397 of JANXHW010000001.1, read as the reverse complement.
TCTTGGCCTGAACCAGCAGGGCCTTTCTTATGTTCTTATGCTACGGTCTCAATCTAGGTGCTATCTAGCTAAAAAACAAACATATTAGCTTAGCATTAAGGAAGTGCTTAATGTAACATGCAGTTTCTCTCTCTCTCACACACACACACACACACACACACACACACTCACACTCACAAAATCTTTGTCAACTTGCTGGCATTCAACTTTACACCGTTCTGTGTCTGTCTAAAACCGAAGAAACGACAGTCATTCTGACACCACTTGAAAGTCATATCCAAACATCAAGTGCTCCATTTCATGCACAGACCATTTTCCTTTCCTTTCATTCATTTTTATGACTTGACTGTTTGTAAATTCCTATCGTCTCCCAAACAAGCCTTCATAACATAAGATATTCTAACATCTTAAAAGACAGTAGGTGCTAGGCGGTCTATACTAGGGTTCAGCTAAAATATTTGGTACCTTTGTTGCTTTTGTTTCTCTTTTCAGCATAGTTTGATAGTAACCTGAAAATAGAGTTGTCGGATTCACTGTTTACTGAAATCATGGTTCTCATGCTTACTTTTCAACACTGTTCAAAATATGAACTACTCTAATCTTATTCTTAGGCCTCATTTCTAACCTCAAAAACTCCACGGGCCAATTCAAACAGTTATCCCTCCTGGGGGCCACCCAAAACTACTTCCTTGAGAGGGATGCCCCATAATGTCTGCACTGAGAATGAATCAACCCACTCACATGAAATGACCCCATACCAGCACCTGCTGCTATCAAGAAGGTGTGACACTGGCAAAGAAACTCATGTGATCAGTCCCATGCAACCATTACAATCTGCCATGGATGGAACACTGTCCCAAAGAAGCAGTTTTCAATAGCCACTACATAGGGAAAAGTGACACTCTTACACTTAATAAAATCAGAGCCAAAGTAGACAATATGCCCGATATATGATCGAGGTGTAGCCACAGAGGATCAGAGGACCCAAACATGGATCAGAGGATCATGTAACAGAGAAGAGAAAGGCTTTAACACTTTGGTCCCCGCACAATTCTGATCTGAATCAGCCTCCTCCCCTCCTTCCGTGATTTGCCCCAGGAGGAAAGTCTCTATTAGTGCCAGTGTGGGCTTTCTTCTGAAGCAAATGGGGGCCCCCGATCCAGATCAGGAACACGAGGAGAAAAGGTTTAAGCCTCCCACTGTGGTCCCAATCCAGATTAGGACCCCATGGGCCTGCTATTTCCATTAAAAGAAAACCATATACCGTATTTTTCGCACTATAAGATGCACTTTTTCCCCAAAAAAACATAGGGGGAAAAAGCGTGCGTCCTATGGTGCGAAGCCTGGGCTTGGGGGCGCTTCGGGGAGGCCTGTGGGGGCTTCGGTGGGCCTGCGCGAGCCTCTGCAGGCCTCCCCGATGTTCAGTTCGGGAGAAAACAGCGATTTTCGGCCATTTCCAGAAATGGCCGAAAATCGCTGTTTTCAGCCGAACTGAACATCGGGGAGGCCTGCAGAGGCTCGCGCAGGCCTCCCCGAAGCCCCCACAGGCCTCCCCGAAGCGCCCCCAAGCCCAGGTAAGTAAAAACCTTTTTTTCTCTATTTTATGCTCCATAGGATGCATGCGTCCTATGGACCGATGCGTCCTATGGAGCGTAAAATACGGTAGATCTCATTCACAAAATATACAGATTGGCCTTCAGATCCATTTATAGCTGTAAAATATTTTCTGTCTACCAGAATAAAATGAAGCAAAATGTATTCTGTGTGTTACACCCATGTACTAAAATGGAATTCTAATGTTAAGCAAGTAATTGGTTTCCTTTCACTTAATCCAACTTTCATTTGTTTAGCCCTTGATAGCTAAGTGAAATACCTAATATTTTTGTAGCCTTAAGTTGCAGTATGTTAGTAAACTTTCTTTGCTAACATAGTAATGTGTGCTTACCATTCATATTCGTCGTCCAGCAAGAAGAAAAGTTTCAGCACCACTACAATAATAGCTATGGCAAGAATATCATATTTCACTTTCTGGGATGACTTATTCCCAGGATGCAGTGTCAGAAAGTCTGTTTCACCAACACCAATTTTTTTTACCACACGGCAAGTCCAACTGTGCATATCATCTGAATAAAAACAAGACAGTACATTGAAGGCCAATTCAACTACAGTATTAAGAATTTCTTCTACAATCAGCATTCACTGTAAAGTACAGTAATTACAATTTTTGTATGTAGGTCACCACCCATGACCATCTGCACACAGAATACACAATGTGTAACTTCCACATGGAACTGCTTTCTATGTTGGAATTTTGTCATGTATGAAGCTGCTCTAATGTTGCAATGGAGGTAAATTCTACTGAAAGAAAATGAGCATGTGCCAGTAAACATGTTTAAGATAAGGTTGTAAAAAATATGTCAAGCAAGACAGAGAACGATAATCCAAAGTCTTGGAGTATAACACAGTTTAACAGCACAATCCTGACTAGGATCCGGCCGGCGGCCCATGGCCACCCGCTGGATCCTGTGCACTGGAAGCTAGCGTGGCCGCCGGGCGGGAGGTCTACTTGGGGAAGGAGACGCTCGTGTAACCGGGGCCAGGCCCTATCGGCCTCCTCGGATTTCCGCCAGCTATTTTGGAAATATTTGTTGCTAAATATTTTTTAAATGTCTGATTTATAACAGCTAAGTATTTTTAAATGTCTGTTATGGATTATTTGTTTGACTAAATTTATCCAACTAAGGAAAGTTAAAATGGTAGATGAAAATATATTGCAATACGCAGGGTTGGTTAAGACATAACATTCCCCTACCATATACAAAGGGGGGGAAAGTGCCTATACCTTTAACCATTGTCAGAAGAAGGCATTTGGGCAGGTGCAGCTCATCATGGAAGGGTGCAAAAAGCTGCACCTGCCCAAATTCCTTCTGACACTAGTTAAAGATATAGGCACTTTGTTCCCCTTTGTATATGGAAGGGCTAACAATAATGGTCATGCTGACTTAATGACAAGTCCATTGTACTTTGTTAGATGTATGTAGGCCACCAATCTGGAATATAGTTTTAAACAAAAAACACAGTTAAAACAGGCCCACATTTCTGAATAGTTAAATATACATAGTAAAAAAAATTATACAATAAAGCAATAAACTTGACAAATACAGTACATTAAGGGATCCTTATCCCTTAATACCTTATTTTTCTGTACTGCTGGGATACATGTATCCCAGCTTTTCTCAATGAAGTGATTGGGTGGGTTCACAGAGTCAGCTGAAAATGATTGTTCTGCATTTCTGCTAACATGAAGTGCTTTGGTTGTCAGCTGCTAACAGTGCTCAGCTGAACACTGAAGAGAATCCAAACCTTCTATTTTGCATAGCGTGCTCTTAATCATCAGGCAGAAATACATTAGGAAAACACAGGGTGCTTTCCTTTAATCACTAAGCCAGCAGCAAAAATAACAACCTTCTTGTAAGAAAAAGAAGGTGAATGTTTGTCCGAATGAATATACACAAAAGCTGCAGTGAAACAAGCAATTGGAGTTTGTGGACATCATCCAGTATAGGGGAGCTCAGTGGTACAGCACATATGCAAATTTTGCATCAAGCCCCATGGCATCTGCTGGTGGGGAATTTGAGTTCAACAGAACTGTTGTGAAGTCAACAACATACTATAGTACTTAGAATTTCAGTTGCATGGAAAGAAAACATGACTATTCCTCCAACGCCAGCATTTTAAAGGCTATTTATGAAGAGGACTAGATAGTGCATAATTTTTATTTGAAAGCAAATCAGTGAAAATTCAGTTGGACATGTCAAGGTTCACCCCACCACATTGTTGCTTTACCAGGCAAGTTAGCTTCCATCAAATACTTCATGCAGATAATATTTGGATGAAGGAAGCTGCCCTCTGCTATATCTGGAAAACGAGGTAGCTCCACGTAGGTTGCAAGGGCATGTGCTTTTCCATGAACATCTTCATATGAAGGCCAAGACTGAAGAACAAAATAGGGAAGTGAATTTTAAAAAGAAGCATTTAAAAGATTTAAAATTCTTGGTCCTACGATGCTTTTGCTTCAAGATTATATCACCATTTAACTAAAAACATATTTTAATGTACAGTATACAGAATTTTGAGTTCTTAGCAACTCCACAAAGCATCAAGTATTATACGAGGCTGTTCCTTGGGCCCAAAATTAGATTTTGTGCCCTTTTAAAAACACCTAGCCAAAGCATAAACACAAGAAGAGAAACACACACAAAACTCCATCTGTTAAATTAAAAACACCTAAGACTGCAATTCTATACATACTTACATGACTTACTTCTGAGCAGACAAGCACAGAATTGCCCTGTCAACTCTGTAAATCCATACCTTTGCCATTTTCTCCTTTAAACTACTTCAAAAAGATCCCTACTAAGTATTTGGTGCACAAAGTCATATTTACAGTATTATTTAGGACAATTTTTCATTCCTAGGTTATTTGAAAAACAAGTTAGAATTCAACATAACTTGCACCTTAATTCTAAAAACATACACAGAGCAATCTTGCGTAAGGATCCCACTCAGCTGGAGGTCTACTCGGGGAAGGGGACGCTTGTCCCCTTCCCCAAGTGTAAATGGTGCTCGAGCCGAGCAGCCTCCTTGAATTTCGAGGAGGCCATGTAAAGGCCCAGCCGGGCGGTGGTGGTCCCCCACACCCTCCCGGGCCAGCTGGGCCTATCGGCACCCTCCCTCCCCTGCCGATCTGCCCACCCGCCCGCTGGATCCTTACCTGGGTTTGGTGGCAGCCGGAGAAGCCAGCTTCCCTATTCGTGAGTCATCGCAAACATGCTTTACGGCACGTTCACGACGGCTTAGGGTGGTGGAACGCTTGTTCTGCCACCCTGGATTACAGGATTACACCGACATACTGTACTCAGAAAGAAGTACTGGTACCACTGTTTTCAATAGGACCTGTCCAGATATTGGAACGTGCGTATCTCAAAACATCAGACTCTTGCCGTCCCAGCACTATCCTGCATGAAAGCACCACAAAGACCATGCTACACCAGCACGAAAGGGCCGACACAGCCATCCATAACTTCAATAGCTAGTCTAATACATATGTAACACTGATTCATTATAGTTGAGAATCTGTGGATGGTTAAATCTGCAGATATGGAACCCACGGATGTGGAGGGTCCACTGTAGTGCTACTTACAGCATCAAAAAATTATTTTCCTTTTAAAAATTCATTGAGGATTCTGGCAATAAAGTATCCACTTAAAAAGAACAGTTTCATTTTTTTCTCACTACAACTAAGCAAATCCATTCTCAGAGTCCACCAACAGTTCACGGTATGTGTAATTCCAGCGAACAGATGACTCATGCATGTCAATGTTAACAAGCTGTGTTATGCTCACAATCCTTCAGCACTGCAACTTTCAAAAAAAAAAAAGTCACCTTTCTGCCTGAAGGACTTTTCTTGAAAAACAAGAAATACATGCATTTCAGGACTGTTGCACATCATGCTTTATACAGGCCTTCAGACTTTTCAGGACAGTAGTTGTGAAGAAGAATTTAACAGCAAAAGCTAAAGGCTAAAAGCAATATGCTTGCTTTGCTGTTTTATACATAATAAACGTTGGCATAAAATCTTCACATTTTTAAAGAAAAATGACCCAAAAATGCTTCCTAGGGTTGCAAATGAGACAGAGCACCCAACTAGCCCATTGAACTGAAAATACTGGCAAGATTTCAATCCTAAAGATGTAACACTAAAACCAAGTATTGAAACAGGATCTCCCCATCAATATTAGCAATTAGAGGTGAAGCACGCAAGGGCTACTGAAGGAAGAAATGGCCTGAAAGCAAATTCTGGTATCACAGTTCCTACTTGAAAGACCCAGCTGGTCAGTGGAACTGATTGCCTAGCAAAGCTGGGAAGCTTCGTTCCCTGAAGCTTTTCAAAAGGGGAGTGTATGCTGGCAATCCAAAAAGTCGTGTCATTGCACAAAGTGGCTCATAAGGTCCTTTCCCCAGTGAAGTTTCTCAAGTCAGTTGAAAATCAAGCAGCGCTACACATGGCCCACGCCTTCTGCAGGCGGATTGCTTTTGCTAGTGACATCGCTGTCCATGCAATGGGGGAAGTGCACCACCAAATTAGCCAGTGCATATCCTAGACAAGGGATTTTTCTCCCAAGTTATTAAATAAAAACCAAATACTTCAACAATTCAGGTACTCTGTAAGGCTCTCTTCTACCCTCAGCACCAGTCTGACTGCACAAGCAGCCCACCTTTTTGAGCAGCACCAATGAAACAAAATCTGACCCAAGAAGTAATGACGGGATTCTCTGCAATGCTGTACTTCTGGCATCACATGCAGCAGGTACTCGGGGCGGCAAATTACACGTGCTGATCCTGTCACTACTCCTCTGAAGGTGCATTCTCTTGCCCTGCTCAACTTCACCAGTCCCTTCATTCCTTCAAGGCTTGTACCCTTCCTTGACATGCTACTTTGGCAGACTCTAATCTAGATTAAAATGAGCGAATTGGAGCATTACACATAATAGTCTAAATGAGCATTTTCCTTAACACTCACCTAACTATTTTAACTACTTCCAAGAAAGAACCGTTAATCTATTTCCAGAACTGTTAGCTTAAAATGGAACATCAAGGTTACAATCCTGTACTTGCTTACCTGGGAGTAAGCCCCACTGAACTCAGTGTAACTTATTTCGAAGTAGACATGCATAAGATTGCACTGCCAATAAAGTTAAATCTGTCACAATAAAGTTAAATCTGTTTAATTTTAGGGTAATGATTTGAAATACAGATTCAAGTAATTTTAAGTGTAATGGAATAACTCTACTGTTTGGATGCATTTGTAAAAAAAAGATACAGTACTACTAGGGTTACGCAGTACTAGCATACATAAAAGGAATGAATGTAAAAAATACATAAAGGAATTTTTTTTTACTACAAAGGACAATTAATGCATGTACTCAGCAACAGAATTTATGCAGAATGGGAATACGCAAGAACTTAGAAGGGAAATACTGTGTAATGACTCCACACTGCTCCAATACTTCCTCTGGGAAATCCATAATACTGCAGCATTCATTATATATCTATTAGAGAACACCAACTGCCCTTCACAAGCGTACAGATAGCTGCACATCAGGGGTGTGGGGTGTGCCTAGGCATGTAGAGGGGTCTTCCCTGATTGTAGAGGCCCTGTATGATTGTTCAAGCTGCCACTGCAACCATATCACCTATCTATCAGTTTCTAAAGTCCTCCTCACCCCCATGCCAGGACGTTTGGAGCAAAACAGGGCTGCCCCCAAATATGATGGAGGTTTAAGGGTATTCACTGAGGCCTGAAACTTTGCAAAATGAAAAAGAAAGCCAATCAAAGGGGGAAGAGAGGCACAAAACACTTTGCTTCTTGAGTCTAAGGTTAAACGCAGAGAGTAAAAGATGACTAGAGTGGCATCACTCTCCTTGCTGGGGAGGCAGAACCAAGAAAGGGAAAAAACTTTCAGCTTAACTGAAAGAACTGCAGTTCTGTGGAAGAGAAAGGAAGTCGGCTACCAAACAAATGGACACACAGAGAAAGGGAACAAACTGGAAAGGTTTGAACCATAAGAGGAGACAGGTAAGGCTGGTTGTTCCATGCAGAAGAAGACCCCATCCCTCTCCGCAGTTTAACAGTGTGATTCAGGACACGCTTACTCTGAAGTAATCCCCACTGACTTGAGAGACTTACTCCAAGGAAGATGTGCCTACATTTTGCTGCAGGAACCTTCTTGTTCTCTCCAATAGCAAACTTGGTGTTTTTTTTAGAAACCAGCAGGGCTGCCTATGGATGAGGTAAGGATTTCTACTGACTTGGGTGACTCTGCTGGTATGCTGAAACCCCCCCCCCTATTATTTTGTAAATAAAGGAGAGAGAAAATAAGCCCTCCTAAGGACGGCTCCACATGCATGCAATTGAAAGGCCCGACAATGACAACAGCAGCAAGCCTGCTTAAGAACCATTTGGCCCTGAGGGGAGGGAGAGACAGCGGTCTGTCAGATAATCTGACCAAGGAGAGTAGCATGCAAATAGCAGAAGTATACACATAACCATAGTTATGGGTTATGTTTACCCTAAGACACGCATAGAAGACAAGCTAGCGCAATCAGTGTTTTTGGACCTCAGTGATGTCTGTTTAACATAATATTGGGCACTTTTTTGAAGTGCTGTAAGTATAGAGGTGATTTGTACATAAGAGAGAGAAATTGGCTCCAGATGGGTCACTTTCCTCCCTTCACCAGGAAACTCTCCTGGACAGAATAGGTAAAAAGGGGGGGGGGGGAGAGACACTGCTCAGCTTCAGGGCTGGCTGGGAAACTTGCTATGAAGCCAGCCAGCCTTGAACCTCTCCCCACCAATCCGTATTGCTCAGGTTCAGAACTGGCTGCAGAAGCAACTTCACCTCTAGCCTCAAACTCTCCAATACAACGCAGGGAACAGGCCTGGGTCCTGTACTGTACCGCTCAGACTGGGGGCTGGCTCAGTGCATTGAGAAGTTCCCTAACAATTCTGATAGCCCCACGAACCAGTGTCAGTTACTACTTTCTAGCAAAAACCTTAGGTAGTATGAGAACTGTATGTCATTAGGATGTACTGCTTCGCTATTTACTATACTTTCTGAAATATTCTTATATTAAAGATTATATATATATATAAAATACTTTCTAGCAAAAGCATACAAGAGCTACTCATTAAGGCAAACCTATCACACATGTAAATGCAAATACTCTTAGAAGCACCAGAAGAAGCCAGATGCATGATGCAACAATACCAGTGCAGCCAGTTGCCAATGACGTAAGAGAACTGACAATATTGCCAATGACTATGCCAAACAAAACTTACAGCCAAACTGGTAAATGAAACACAAGTGACCTAGTGACTCAATATTTTGTTGATCGGCATTTGTAAAATACAAACCAGATTAAAATTCCTTTTGCTTTTTGCACTTTGCTTCAGTTTGCTAGCATTTACATTCTCTCCCCCCTCCCCAGCTCATGTATCTGATGCAGTGCATAAAAAATACTTGCCCAACCATAAGCCAGGCCCTCTCAAAGGATACACAACTTTTGTTTTTGTGTTACCACACACAAAGTTTTCATTCTAAAAATTCAGGTGACACCCCCCCCCCCCCGCTAGCCTGTCAGTCTAGCAACTCTGCTCTTGCTTCACAGCCACTCAATCTAATTTCATTAGTCTCTAAGGATGCACATTTACTTACTACTTAACTCACTGTGGCTTTCCATTTACTTAACATTTCTACATGTCATTTTTTCATCAGAGTCAAAATGGACAGGATCAGACTGCCCATCTTTTAAAATTCACTTTAATGCAGGTACTGTATTTTATGGAGGTGTTTATTAAACTGATACAACGTATTTTAATCACTATTGTCACACAATCCACCCATTGTATTCCCTTTCTGAAAAAGCATTCCAAAATCTTTTTTCTCCAGCAACTTATCTGCCAATTGATCATGGTCTGATAACAGTGCAATTATTGCTATATGAAGATGTACTGATGGGAAAGAACCAGAGGCTGGATTATGACAAATCCAAAACCTGGGAGCAACTAATTATTTAGATGTTATACCAACCTTGCAAATAAGACAAAAACAAAGGGCTGAATCCAAAGACCAATTTCCACAGAAAAAAGGTGCTTTCATTCATGCAAGCGAAGGGGGCCATTTTCAGTGACCCCACCCTTCCCATGGCAGCCCTTTGTCAGGGCTGCATCCCATCCACCCCCAAGGAGTGGATTCTCAGGAAGAACAGGGAGTGCTTCTTAAGATATAACCCAAACAAATTGAACAAAAAGGAAAAAAAAATCACACATTGGCTCACAATTTTTTTATCTGCCCATCTACGCCTGGATGTCACCACATGGTGGTCTGAGCAGTGGATCTGTAAAGCTACTTGCCTAGGGAAAGGGGCTAACTACTACAATGTTGTTATGCACCTCCAAAAATATTTTATTCACTTAATTTGTATCCCACCCTTCCTCTCAGGAGCTCAGGGTGGTATATGTTGTTATCCTCACAACAACCCTGTGAGGTAGGCTGGGCAGAGAGGGGGAGGGTGACTGGCCCCATGTCACCATGCAGCCATCATGGCTGCATGGGAAACTGAACCTGGGTCTCCCAAGTCCTAGTCCAACACTCTTAACCATCACCCCACTTTGGCTGTCATGCTGCTGCTTTTTTGCAGCTTCTCTTTCAAAAGCATGATCACTGTATGGCAAGGCTGAACTGAACACTGAACGTTTTAAGTCCTTTTGAAAAATTCACAAGGTTGACTGCTATGTAATAATTTGTACACGGTGGCTACAAAGTCCCTATGCAGACTTAAATGGCTTCAATCCTATTTCCACAACAATCTCATGCATAGGGACTTTGTGACCAACCTGTACAAAAGGTTCACAATCACAATCATAAAAGCAATGGACCATCACTGATGTAACTCCCATTTGGAACCATTAGTCCACTTTTAGTCCAAGGGTTATGGAAACAGATATACTTAGTGCAGAAATTAGGGTACCCCACCATACAAATGAGTGTGTGTGTGTGTGGGGGGGGTTTACATCTCACCATTCCCTTCTTAACTGGATTGGTGTGCTTTGTCCCGAGAATCAGTAGGACAGGGGGAAATGGTCAACACCATGGGCAACAGTGGCTTCCACTCTGTTGGAAAAGAAAATGCATTAGAGCCACTGTTCCCTGTACTGCACGCATATTTCTTCCTGCCCTATTACTGTCTCTGGTAGAACAGGTTGGACAGATTTTTGTAGTGCTTCTCAAAAACACCTGTTGATCAATGATGAGAGTGAAACAAAATAAATGAGTACAGTACATACATCCCAAACACTGATAGCTCTATCATAACTTTTTTCCCTTGAAAAGAAAAAACCCACCTCAACTATGGCCTGTCTCCAACTGAATGATAAGTGGTTGCTCTTTTTAAAAACTATGCTTGTACAAGGTGTATTGTTTTTCTTCTTGTCTTATACATTGTTGAATATTTTCATTGGCTTTAAACACAGAAAAAAAGGGACTCAACATGAACTACGTTGGTACTGTTCAACACCATCAGTACTGACTGTGCACATATAGACATTTTGGGGATCATATGTACTAATAGAATGTCCTTTCCTTCCCTGTGAGCTCTTGAGAAATACATATGAGCAATAACATCTTGTTACAGGCTTACGTCACTGGTAATAATTTTAATAATATGGTTGTCTCACCACAATTATGCTTCGACTCTGTGCTACATTTAGCTCAATGCTAAAATATTAGTTTTTTCTATTTTTACGTTTCTCAAAAATACTAAGAAGGATACAAGGGAAGTAAGGAATGCTTAGGAAATACAGAGCAGTGACGCAAAGGGTGGACATGTATTTTTTAATTCTAAGACCAATGAAGCACATGCTTCTGGTGATGTAACAATGGAGGGTGTGCCTGGGATTACTGAAGGACAACAAATGGCAGGAAAGAACAAATATGTGGGTGAAACGCCTACAAGCTTAACTTAGAGAGCTGCTTAATATCTTGAGTTGCTCCAAGGAATATTTCATGAAGACTGCAACGCCCCACAATGCAGATAAGATACTGACAATGGAAAACTTCCCAGATCCTGTCAAAACCAGAAACAATCAAGACTTGCAATGCAGTTGGAATTAAGCTCTCTTGAGATGAGAAGCCTCAACCATATACCCCAAAGTTTAGCTATGGCTAAAAAAGATCTTCAAAATTCTGAATCCAGGACAGCAACTTTGTTAGATTGGGCAGTGCGACGTTAGTGGTTAAAACTGTGCTCGCCCCACTCCCTAACCGCCCACACTTCAGCTTGGAGCAGTTATTAGATCCTGATCAGTATGTATCATCATGAGCATCCAATCACAGAGCTGGTAGATCCCAAAGGCCATCAAGTTCAACTGCCAACCTGCAAGCAAGGCCATTCATACACATACCAGTCTCCCACAGATCAGTTCATGCACTCTAAGGCCATAGGGTGCCATATGCGGAGTCCATGTACTATAGAAAGGTGTCCATAAAGAAAATAGCTAGATTATTCAAGCAATTATGTATGTACTCAATTTCGCTAGCTAGAGCAGAGGTTCTCAACCTGTGGTATGCGTACCCCCAGGGGTACGCGGGCCGCAGATTGGGGGTACGCGAGATGGTCCCCCTTATCAGCCGCTGCAATCAGCAGCTGATAAGGGGGAGCGGGAAAATGGCAAAATTGCCCCCAGTAACTTCCCTTACCTTGTCTTCTCTCCCGGCCACCTCCACATTGAATCTCGTGAAAATCTCATGAGATTCAAGATGGCAGCTGCCAAATCTCGTAAGGGCACATGAAGCAGTCTCTCATGCCTCATATGCCCTTACGAGATTTGGCAGCCGCCATCTTGAATCTCACGAGATTTTCGCAAGATTCAAGGGTGGCGGCTAGGAGAGAAGGGAAGCTATCAGGGGCAATTTCCCCATTTTTTCCGGGCTACAGCGCGACTTCTCGCGGTTGCTCCGCAATCCAGAGGGTGAAGCTACAGCCCTGCCGATTCGGCAGAGCTGTAGTTTCACCCTCCGGGTTGCGGCGCGACCGGGAGAAGCCACCCGGACGCACTGCAGCCCGGGAAAAACGGGAGGGGAAAAACCTTTGGGGGGTTGCACTTTTGGGGAGTCTGGGGGTACTTGGACTTTGGGGGCCCATGTAGTGGGTACGCAGGCTCCCAAAGGTTGAGGACCTATGAGCTAGAACAGGGGTTCTCAACCTGTGGTATGGGTACCCTTAGGGGTACGCGGACCTCTTGCTGGGGGTATGCCAAGCCCTGCCCCTTATCTGCCCCATCAGCAGCTAATTCTGTCTCTCTGATTTTGGTTTTGGGATTATTTTTGTACTTTGGAAAATGTACTTTGGTGGGGTGGGGGAGGGAGGAGCTGATTTTGGGAAGTGTGACTTGGAGAAAAAAAGAGGTCCTTGCATATGTGTGTGTGTGTGTCACACACAGACACAGAATTAAATAAGATTTTTTTCACATTTAAAATTGTTTTATTACTTTATTTAACGATTAATTACCTAATTAATTAATTGATGAATCCAATTAATTAGCAGGGGGTACTTCAGAAGATTGGACCATGATAGGGGGTACCCGGGCCTCCAAAGGTTGAGAACTCCTGAGCTAGAGGATAAACGTAGCACTACTCAACATGAATAATACTTGGCAGAACAGAGCAAACCTTTGGGCACCTGTGTGACAGATGTGGAAGAACAACATTATCAAAATGACAAATATACAGGAAAGCATATATTACAACTATTAAGGCATCCTAATTACTCTCTCTCTCTCTCTCTCTCTCTCTCTCTCTCTCACACACACACACACACACACACACACACACACTAAAATACAGAGTCAAGCAATAAATTCAGTTTAAATTTGATCAACATTTCAGTAAGCCTCTTTTCTTTCTCTGTTAAGCAACGCTTCAACAGGTAAGGACAAGCCAGAGTTTCTGTTACACAACAACAGATTCCCCTGATAGACCTGATTACAATAAATGTCAGAAATGAACTTCCTCCTCAGCTCTTTTTAAAGAGCCTCACCCTTGCTTACTGTCATTTCTGAAGTTGTTTCATGAGAGAAAAGAAAATGCTATGGGTACACCTGCTAATTTCATTATTTCTGGTAGCTATTAAAAAAATTGAGTGAATACAAGATGTTCAAGTGTCCCCAAATGTTAATCAGACAGACAAGGAAGCTATTTATGGAGTATGTGTGAGAATTTGCATGCTTTGTCTAATATAGGTAGCACAGGTGCAACAGGTAAATAGGACTGCTAAAACATTCGAACAGTCTTGAAACCTTGATTTTCCTTCAAGTTAAATGAAAGCAAATGGTAGTATTTTAAAAAGAGAAAACATGTTTTTTTTAAAAAAAACTGGACCCAGAACAGCCTGTTTGCCTAATTGTAACAATAACCATATACTGCAGTGGTTCTCAAACTGGTGGGTCACGACAACCCACCAGGAGAACCGGATGGTGTCCCCTGAAACCTTAAGGGGTGGGGACAGAATGGCGGCGGCGATCCCGTGGATTGCCGCCACTGGGAAAAAAGTACTTCTGGTTTGTAATCGCCACGGAGCGGTGAACTAAAGTTCGGGGAGGCCCATGAAGGGGGCGCGGGCTTCCCTGCACCATCCGGAGGGCTCCACGACCCTCAGTAAGTGGGGAAATTACATTGTTTTTCCTGACTGCAGTGATCCCTGGGATCCCTATCCCCACTCCCACAAGTACTTAAGAGTTCTCCCCGCCTTGCAGGGAGAACTTTGAGAACCGATGATATACTAGATTCACTCAGTCACCTCTGACCCATTACAAGGTAACAATCAATGTGAAACTGGATTGTGGCATGAATCCAATCCTGGTAGAAACTGTAGGCAATCCTAAATTCTGCAAATGATTACTATATTATATTAAGAATATTTATATACTGCTTTTCAACAGAGTAGTTCACAAAGCGGTTTACATAGAAATAAATCAATAAATGGTTCCCTGTCCCAAAGGGCTCACACTCTAAAAAAAATTATAATAATAAGAAAAGACACCAGCAACAGCCACTGGAAGGTACGCCATGCTGGGGTGAAGAGTGACAGTTGCTCTCCCCCTGCTAAATGTCAAGACATCACTTTAAAAGGTGCCTCTTTGGCCAGTTAGCAGGGCTGCAAAGCTGATTCATCTTTTGATTCATTTTGACTCTGTGGAGGAATACCCCACCACAACCTAAAATGCAGGAACGGGGTTCTTGCTGAGGGAAGCAGGCACAGAAAACTGGAGGGGAGAGGCGGGTGGGAAGGAGCTGAGTAGCAAATCACCGATCGAGTGAGAGCCCAGGCACAGAGGACCGTGTGGCCATAACTTTTGGGGAGTCAATCCAGGAGGAAGGAAGCATACCAGAGCTACGGGCCACAATGCTCTCCTAGTCAGTAACAATGCCAAAAGCCTGCTTAGAAGTAACAACCTACTTGTGAACAAAGACCTGCTCACGTATGGTGGCGAAACAGAACAGGAAACAGGTGTGGTTTGGAGAGCTGCTTATATGAGTCAGAAGACAAAGGCCAGAAAAAAACACAAGTAGAGGACGGACCATGATAACCAACTCCCCACCTTCCAAAGCCTTAGGCAACTGGTTGGGATAGACAGGAAGGAGTGTCGTAAGGGTACCACAAGTGATACAGTATTCTCATTCTGTACATTCATGAACCCAATGTGTTTTAGAACAGTCCCCTTAGCCCATTTAAGTTAGGTGTAGATTTCACACCAGACCACAATTAGATGTGCAAATGGATCTACTTGGGCCTTAATCTGGTGTTAAGTGACAATTTCAGAACTTGCAGTTCCTTTCAAAAGCATTCAGTGGGAAGCTTTACTTTGCTTCAATGAGGCAGCAAAACTGAATGCCACCATGGAAGAATTTGTAATCAAAAATGAAAGGGTGAGGCGCATGAAGAGATGGCATCTAATTACGGTAATAAGCTGTCCTAACTTCTCCTTTTCCCAAACAGCAGCTAGAAAACACTGAAGGAAGCAACATCAAATGCTTTTAATCTTCCACTACACTGTTTCTAGCCTACAGTTAAAGCATCTTATGGAGAAAACAGAGATGAAGGGAATATCTGAAAGACATAATATTCACCAGAGATGTTAAGCTGAACTTGCCAGACAAAACCTGCACTATATAAAATATTTCCAGTGCAATTAAATGTCAGTTTTGTGCAATATTCTTAATATTCAACAACAGAAAGGCTTCATTTAAAACTATGAGGTAGCTGAAATCTCCATGGCAATGAACCAAACATGGGTAAGAATTTAAAATGAAACTTCTGATCAAAAGATAACAGCAAAACATAATATAAGAACAGCCCAACACACACACACACACACACACACACACACACACACACACACACACACACACACACACACTAACCAACAGCCAGTTAGAATTAAAAAAAAACCTCCAAAACACCAGTAAAAGAGACATACTTATCTCCACTGGAAAGGCATGCCAGAGGCCAGGTCGCAATGGAGAAGGCTCTGTCATGGGTAACCGCCAACTGAACCTCCACTGGAGGCGGACCCTGCAACCTTCTGGGATTAGCTCACACAGGATGGCCATGGCCATGCAGAGAGAGATGGTCCTTCAGGTACCTAGGTACCAAATTGTCAATTGGTGATTTGGGCATAGGGCTCAACCACTGAATGTCTGTAAGGGTGCGAATGATGTCATGGAAAGAACATACCCTTTAGGCCATTGAAGGCCCAACGTGAGCACTACTGCCTAGATTCAGAAGTTGCTCCTCATTCCGATCCAGGTTTTTGTCTTGGCTAAAGACACCACTATCTTGGCCATCCCTTCACATTCACATCACGGTAACGTTTTATAGCTCCACTCCCTGACTTTGCCAGTATCAGGGCCTCAGTTAAGAGTACCGATCAGTGAATTTCTCACTGACATGTTAGTGTTAGGGAGCCACATCTCTAAACCCAATCTTTTATTACTGTAAGTCCAGCCACAGCTGCATTCCCACATCTTAGCCAGTTTCTTCGGCCCCATTCTTAGGATTTCCCTATCTCTCTCCTGATTGCTCTAGAGCCTGTTTTGGTCCCCACTAACCAGATATTGTTGGGAAGAATCAGACTTTGCATACGTTCAGGGGTGAGAGTCATCTCTTTCCATTAATTTCTATATATACCTCCCCTTACTCCCTCTAGCCTTCTGGAGTGGCACCATAACTAGCATATTTGTATCGATGACCTTTTTACATGTTTCCCCCTCCTGATTATTCTAAATTTAATGCTTCAATAAACTGCATTCATTTTTGCACCATATTTCAGACTGAGCTTAACTCAGGTGTCAGATATGGAGTGAGCAGCACAGGTGATCCTACCCATACATCAGTGATCCCACCCATACATCAGTATATGTATGTTATTATGTGTAACAATGGCAGCCATCTCTCAATCCAGCAGCCAGTATATTCTGTCTCAGAAGCAGGGACCAAGGAAGATGGCAGATCTGAGCAGCACACTGTATTTTTAATTGTTTGCATGTAGTTTTGCAGTTTGCAGCTGATGAACAAGAAAGTGGGGCAGAATAATCCCACAGAGGTAAACCTCCCAGAGTGCTGAAGAAAAAGTGTGAGATGGTCAGGGTTCACAGACTGAGCACCTTGCTCCCTCCTCACATCTCTGCCCAGGGGATAATGATGGTTGCACTGGACCACCACAGATGCCATCTGCAAAGACACTACAAATTTCAAGAACAGCTTATCATCACTGTGCACATAAGTATATGTAACAAGAGAGCAAGGCAGAGAAGTTATTGTGGCAGGTTAAGATTTGGGGGCTCTGGAGAGGCAGCACTGAGTAATAATAGCACACACAAGACAATGCCTGGAGGGCTGCTAAGCGGGAACCATGGACCAGTGATCCCTTCTCCACCAAGTACCCTACTTCTGAGATACAGACCTGACATTCCATATCTTTTTTTCCAGATGAAAAGTTATCCTTGCTTGTATGCTTTTCTTAGAGGAGAAAACAACATGATAATAAAATAATTGCTCCAAATCAATATTAAAATTCTAATTAATTAATTAGCAAGCAGTGAAAGACTCATGACCACCAGTATTTTTAAAATATGGTAAAACCAATACAGTACCTTAGTTCAAAAGAACCATCATACATATACATACATGTACTGTAATGTAAAAGCATCTTCACATAAAAGAGGAAATGAATAAAAAATCACCTGTACATGAAAGATCTTGAAGTCTGCCCCATACATCTTCATCTCCTCTGGGAAATCTTTATAAGCATTCATGTAAGGAATGTGACCATCCGTTACTAGCCTGAGTTAAAATAAAATCAACATGCACATAGAGATTTAGTTCAATATGAATGACATAAGCTAAGAAAACATAAGAAAATAAGCAAAGAATAAAGGAAAAATCAAGGATTTTCATCACATGTGGAAAGAACCAGTCCAGAGCAGCTCTTCCGCCCTCAGAAGAGCTCTCAGAAATTTTTTGGTCGCGAATGGGTGTGAAGAGGCCGGTAACATCTTTTTTGATGTGGGTAAGCAAATCTGTGGGATTGAAGTCCACTGTTAACGAGAATTAACTGTATAGGCGCCCCTGTATCCGTGGATCCCATATCCGCGGTTTCCATTTTCTGCTGTTCAGAAATTCCCCCCCCCCCACTCCTGACTCGCCTCTCTTCATTTGCAAATGCTTTGCAAATGGAAGCTTTTTGGAAAGCAGGCAGCTGAGCAGACAGGAAGCAGACAGCTAAACCCTAGACTTGTAGCTGCTAGAGGAATGCTAGAGAAGGCAACAGCGAGAACGCTAACAGGAAGGAGAGTCGAGCATTCTCACTGTCTGTCTGCTTCCTCTGCCGTCTGCTTCCGGTTAGCATTCTCAGTGTTGCCTCCTCTAGCGTTCCTCTAGCAGCTACAAGTTTAGGGTTCAGCTGTCTGCTTTTCTAAAAAGTTTCCGTTTGCAAAGCATTTGCAAACGAAGAGAGGCGAGTCTGGAGAATGAGGGGGGGATTTGAGTAGGGTTCACTATTATCCGCTGTTTCATCTAACTGCGGTGGCAGCAGAAACATACCCCCCCGCGGATACGGGGGAACGCCTGCATATCTCTGTAAAACGCTCTCCCCTGGGAAATATGTTCTTCCTTGATCACCTTTCAAACTAGTGACATATCTTTTATTCCACTGAATATCTGAGAATTAACAGATTTTGTTTTACCCAGTTTTTATGATTGTGTTAATTGTATTGTGTTATTATTTAGTCTGATTACAAACTTTACAAGTTACAAGTCTGTAAGTATTGTAAATATTTTTTTTTAAAAAGCTTGTTACTCACAACTGAACAGGCAGCCCAATCCTAACTAAACTCCCATGCAGCGATGCAGCAGCACCGGTACAGGCTGCACTGCATCCCACGGGGGAGTTTTGGCTGCTGGAGGTCTCCTCGAGGTAAGCCCCAGCAGCCGCAACAGGTCAACTTGGACC
Organism: Plestiodon gilberti rubricaudatus; assembly: GCA_026170595.1. Lineage (NCBI taxonomy): Eukaryota > Metazoa > Chordata > Lepidosauria > Squamata > Scincidae > Plestiodon > Plestiodon gilberti. The sequence continues at coordinate 118,676,265 of JANXHW010000001.1, read as the reverse complement.
TGCGCCAGTCCGTGTTGATCCGTGCAGGTGGATCAGGCCTGGGAAGGGGGCTTGGATACAACGCTGCCCCCCTTCTAAAAGACGTACTACCACCAGCAAGTCTTTTAGACAGGACTGGGTCATAAGAAAATGTGGCAAGTCTTCACATGTTTTTACTATACAGCCAAACATATTGTATTCTGCCAAGTACAAAATATTTTAATTTAATGCAAAATGGAAAAGAGGCTTCATTATATATTGTTTATACCTTAAGAGATCTGACAACGTAATCGATTCTCTCAACCAGAGCAATGCCAAATAGCAGAAAGCCACAGTCATTGGCATTGACATTCTCAGCTCATCTTTCTTCTTTTTCAGTAAATAGGAGCTTCCATCCACAGATCCAGACCAGGTAGATATTTCTGTGGGAAACGTTACACATTATATTGACTGTAACTCTCTCTCTCTCTCTCTCTCTCTCTCTCTCTCTCTCTCTCTCTCTCTCTCTCTCTCTCTCACTCACTCACTCACTCACTCTCACACTTGCTACAGAAACAGACAATGCTAAAACAGCTGACCTAAGCTCTCCAATATAGGAGAAAGGACTTGAACAATGGAAGAGAATGCAGCTTATGCCCGTTAAAACTTTAGCATGTTTGGAATTGAGACCTTTGTTTTCAAACCATATTAGCCAATATTGCCACATTAATGTAGGTGTTATCCTTACTAGTCAGATGGAAAATTGAGGATGAAAGGATGAATAAATCTGCCAAAACCACAAATAAGAGCTGGCTCAAAAAGCGTTTGAGCATATCAGCAGATTACACCTCTACAAAAGATTTCACTTCTCCGCCATCACCAGAAGGATGTTAAGGGAACTGACGTAATCTTCAAAGATTACTGTACAACAAATTATGAAGTGCAAAAGTAGCTTCAACAGTTCTACACAAAAGTTAAACTGGTTTTTAACGAAAAAATAATGTAACTAAAAAAACTGAACCAACTAGGAAGAATGAGTAATAAATCTTATAGTAACTGAATGGGAGAGGAAAAATGCACACTCAAAATATCACTTAACACAGATGTATATAAAAATTACTTAGGAAAAGTGAAGTGAGAAAATTCAAGCCACAAGAAGGGTGGGAGAAAAAGTAACAACTACTCCTTTCTTCTTCAGCAAGGGCATAATAAGAGGTATTGTAAATCTACGGCTATCTTTACTGAGGGAATGAGATTTTATGTTGTAAGCCTAGCAGGTGTGGGCAATACTCTGCATGCAGATCCCAAGAAGCTCAATGTATTTCTGTAGAGCCCAAGCCAGCCCATCCATGAGGCCAACTGAAGTGGTCACTTCAGACAGCAGATTGGGGGAGGGGGGGTTGCCCATTGCTATCCAGCTACTTACCACCACTGCACCTGCTTCTCCTTCTACTCCCTGGATTAGAAAAGGAAGGGGGGGCAGAGAAGAGGAAATGCAGTGGGGAGGGGAGTGCTAGGTTAGAACACTGGAGTGTGGGAGGAGCAGAGGCTGGTGCATCACCAGGTAAGGGAGCAGCATTTGGCATGCCACCTCAGGTGTCCGGAGGTCTTGGGCAGCCCTGAGCCCAAGAGCACCTGTCATGATGACAATGTCCAGAAAATCTGCAGAACACTACTTGTGGTTGGAAAACAAGGTTTAAACTGCAACGACAATTTGAACTACTGATTAAAGGGGGAAGGGTGGAGCACCAAAGAAAAACAACAACATTCATATTTGTTCCTAATATACATTTCTAAGCCCTTTTGAGGTGCTTCAAGTCCTAATCTGAATAAATCCAAAAAACAGATATTACCCCAATTGTGGTCTTTTAATACAAAGGACATGAAGAAAGTCAGATTTTTTTCTTATTCTTCATCCCCCCCCCCCCCCAAAAAAAATCTAACTTTAATGGTTAGGTACTATCCAAATTTCCTACCAATTGATTAATGCTACGTTTTCATTGATTTGTTAAATTTTAACACAGTACAAACAATCAACAGAAACAGCTCCATCACATTTACTACATTTACTTTACTGCCTCTCAAAGCAACTGAAAATATTTTCTCAGAAAATACCCTCTAGTCTAGTGCATGGCTTCTAAAAGCCTAGAACAAAAACACAAGAGGTGTTTCGAATGGCCGTTGTGTATATGTGAGTCACAGAGTAAAAAAGTATGAACCTCAGTTAATCCTTTCAGTCATCAGTTTTGCCTTGCTCATGTACAGGCTGCGTCTCAAGAGCTCCGATGATGGAAGCTCTATTGCTAACTTCATATTCAGCCTGATTTACAATAATCCTTGTGTTCTATTTGTAGCCATAATGTTAACACAGCAGCTTTTATTTTATTTGTTCTAGATTATGCAGGGCATATTAGACAGTCAGCACTAAACCTGACATAACATACAATTTAAGACATGTCATAACAACCTACAAATTTAATAGGCTTCCCAAACAGTGTCTATATATTGCACCAAATGGAGGGTTTCAACCTACCAGCTTGGCGAAGAATAACCCAACAGTCAGTACCTCAAGATAAACATCTAAAAAACCCCAAAGCATCACATAACGCCTGTTACAGAAGCTGACTTTAAGGTTCTATTCATCAGCCATTAGTAGAATGGTGAAAAGAAATTAAGATGCTGCTTTGAAGGCTGAGGAATCAGATTTACAGCCAAATCCTATGCCAGCCTCTGCCAGCAGAACTAGACCCTGCGCCATCGCAAACGTGCCGTAAAGTATGACGCGCTGGCATGGAGGCCCGCGCTGGCAGGCCTCCACCGGCACAGGTGCAGCGTCTGCCAGAGGCAGATGAGCTCCGCGCCGGGAAGGCAGGGGAAGGGCAAAACTGGGGTGGGGAGGAGGCGTTCCGGGGTGGGGAAGGGCAGAGAGGAGGGTGAGGGTGAAACAGGCCCGGGAGGGGTCGGGCTTGGTGGAGGATGCCTCCACCGAATCCTATCCCCCTTCCCGGGTTTGGAAGCCAAACATGGAGCTGTTCAGATTTGCGCCGGTCATTTCACTGGTGCACATCTAAGTAGCCACATAAAGGCTACTGAGGTTCAACACAGCGTAAGGGGCCTCCAGCCCCGCGCTGGGTACAGCGGAGCCTGCCCCGGCGCTGCTGCATCCCAGCACAGGGATTTGAATAGGATTGGGCTGGTAGTTTCTGACCCACTATCACTCACCAGCACAACTCTATTTTTGGCCAGAGGTGCTCTTAAAAATTTATTCAAAGCACACACTGCAAGCAAGGATGATCACACTAGTTTAGATCAGGGGTTCTCAACCCTTTCCCAGCCGATTACCACCTCCGGCACCACTCTGCTGCGTACCACCAGAAGTGACTGGTGATGACATCATCACCAGTTACTTCTAGGTTTTCAGATTTTTGGAGGCCAGAAAATGCAGGTAGGAGGCTCTGGGCGAGTGGGAGGGCCATTTTCAGTATTCCCGAGAGGCTTGGCCAAAGGCAGGAACCTCTTGGGAGTGAAAACACGCTGCTGAAAGCGCCGTGTCGGAGCAGGGTTCTATGGGTGGAGCAGCGGTCCGAGTACCACCAGCAGTCAGCCAAAGTACCACTGGTGGTACTAGTACCACTGGTTGAGAACCCCTGGTTTAGATAATAATTGAAACCATGATTTAGCATTACAAGAATGCATGGCCACCCATTTCCCCTCCTTTACACACAAGAGGATTTTTACACACAAAAGTATGTTTCCATGGAGTGATCCTTGTTTGTTTTAACTAATTAGAGTTAAAACAAACCACAATTCCCAGCATTATACATAATGGGAAGTTGTAGTTTAGTCAAAAGTGAACAGACTTCTTCATGCACACGAAGAAGAAGAGGGGAGGATGAGCGCATGAGCCTAGGCTTGTCATGGTTCTTTCTTGTAGGGCTTAACCATGGTTTAGCCTGACATCTTAAATGAACCATTGTGTCAATGGCTCTCAAAGAGAATACAGTGGGACCTCGCTATTCGCGGAGGATCCGTTCCGGGGGGAGAGAGAGAGAGAGAGAGACAGACAGACAGACAGACAGCGAATTTCATGTATAATAGAGTCCACTGAAAAAAGCCTTTAAAAAGAAAAAAAGCCCCCAAATCGCTGTTTTACTTTTAAAAAGTCAAACTGCTGTGTTTTCAGGGCTTAGAGAGCGAAATTGTGCTCCTCCAGCCTCTTCCTGGTTGCTCAATTTCCCCCCTCCCTTCCCCAAGGTTGCCCCAGAATGCCTTGAGGCAGCCTGGGGAAGGGAGGGGGGAAATTGAGCAACCAGGAAGAGGCTGGAGGGGCACGATTTTGCTCTCTACTGCCCTGAAAACGCAACAGCTTGGGTTTTTAAAGGTAAAACAGCCATTTGGGAGCTTTTTTTCTTTCTTTTTAAACGCTTTTTTCAGTGGACCTTTGCAGATCCGGGTCCTGCGTTGAGTCAAATCCATGGGTATAGAACCAGTTAATAAAAAGGGTCCACTGTACTCACTGGCGTCACTAGGACGCGCGTCACCCCAAGGCGGGGTGACGCACGTCACTCTAGTGACGCCTCCGAGTTCCCCCCCATATAACGTTCCCCCCCAATATAGCGATTTTTGGGGGGCGACCCAGCTGCACCCTGCCCCGGGTGCCCCCCCGCCCCTTCACGTCGCCCTCCGGATGCTCCGAGGCTGGCCCGGGAGCCAGCCTCGGAGCGTCCGGCCCAGCCGGTGCTCCAGGGCCTTCTGAAAGAAGGCCCGCTGCGTCAATATGCAAACTTTTACTGTTTCGTGCATGCGCAGACCGGTTTCGTGTCTGCGGATGCGCGAAAACAGTAAAATATCAGTATTGACGCAGCGGGCCTTCAGAAGGCCCTGGAGCGCCGGCCGGGCTGGACGCTCTGAGGCCGGCTCCCGGGCCGGCCTCGGAGCGTCCGGAGGGCGACGGAGGTGGCGCATGTCATGGAGGTGACGCGTGCGGGGGGTGCGCGTGTCACCCCTTTGCGCGCGTCACCCCGTAGCGGCCCGCTCCCGTCGCCTCACGGAAGTGACGCCACTGACTGTACTGCTAGAATCTGCAAGATAAAGACAGAACAGCAATCTCCATATTTGCTGACTCACTGACTAGCACTTGTTAATCCTACTGATGATTTTAAGTGCACACAGCCTAGTTTAATAACACACACTAATAGCACAATCCTATGCATGTCTACTCAGAAGAAAGCACCATTAAATTCAATGAGATTTACTCCCAGGGAAAGGTGTATAGGTTTGCAACCTAAGTCAGTTTTGTTAGAACATTCATTTTTACTGGTTCTATTTTTAAAAAACAACAACACGAGTTTAATATTCCAGACCTTCAGGTATCCTCACGTGCCATGCCATGCTGCTATCAAGTCCACCCTTCCTAAAGGTAGGTTTCTCCCAGATCTTAGCTTCAGCACAAGTTCAGTCACTGAACTAACACCTCATCTGAACTTCTGAACTTAATGAAATTCTCAGGCTCCAATCCTATCCATGCTTTCCTGGGAGTTAGCCCCATTGAACACAATGGGACTTACTTCTGAGTAGACATGCATAGGATTGTGCCATCAGTGTCTGTACTAATTGCTCATAGACCCAATCTCCCACAAATAAACCACCACTTGATTCTATACATTCTGGTTGCCCCTCACCCTTCATGTATGCTGTTTAGCTCCATCACTGCAGCAGCCTCAATTCACACAGAGCTAGATGCCACTGCAGTGTTTGCATCTGAACATGTCGTTGAGGACACATGACACAATGTTTTCAACAAGTTCACTGCAATCAAGACAACTGGAATGCTTTTCTTGTCTATTTTTTTTTAATGAAAGCTAAAGTTTTCTGAATTGTTACAGAAACTGGTCAACCTGATATGTATTTTAATCACCCTACCCAGAACAAAAGGGACAATCCTATTTCCATATCTAAACTAATGACACAGGAAATAACTATCCAAGGTACATTTACTCTTACCTGAGACTTTGCTAAGTGAAGAAACACCTCCAGTGCTAGAGTCAGACATTAGATTTGAATCACTTGCAGAGCTAGACAAGCCAAGAAGTCTAGTAACGTCTAGGTCCCTGTCCCCTTCAGTATCGCTGTCACATGTCTGTTTTTTTAAAAAAATAAATGAAACAATGGCGATTAAGACTCTTAACTGCATGGTTTTAATCCAGGGCTCAGTTAATTCCTTTTGAAAATGTATCCCTTGGTTAAAACAAAAACAAAACAATTCAGTGGTTATTGAATGATTTTTACTTTGCCACATAAACACCCAGTTTTAAATACTCAGCAGTATAAATACTCAAGTATGAGGCATCTTGCATCAAGACAAACTGTATTTTGGGAAGAAATTATTTCTATAAAAACAGCATGAAAACAAAGGTCACATCACCCAGCACTTGAATCATTCATAAGTAAGGTTTGTCTCATTCTAACAGATATGATGTAGGTCTGGCACCCCCAGAGTCACAATTGTCTTTGGACACGAAGCCAGTACCTGCATTCTTATATAGTCACAAGGATACACTTCTGTATACAGTCTCACACACAACTCACTGGATTGTTTGATGGTATTTGCTTTGTATTAACAGGACATGGAAACCCAGCTCAGGATCGTGCATGCCCTCCTCCAGGTCATGTGCACCCTCCATCTGCCCCCTGTACCGAAGGTGGTCTGAAATAACCTTCACTGATACTAAGTGGAAACTGGGTTAAGATAACAGCCATAACAACTCAGTATGGTACCAGATCAGATCTTACTTTTATGTGGGCAAGACTGGTCACACAATCCTGAAGCCTGCTCCCACTCCCTCTGATGGGCTAGAAAATACAGTACTATCCCAACTAAGCCAAATATATTTGGTATTTTGGCTTGTATTTTCAGAATATGTTTTCTGAAGAACAGCATATTTGGCTCCATTTGCTGGATTCAATGTCCCCAAAAAGACAGCTAGAAAATGAGCTTGCTAGGATTATACAGTATTTACATTTATGCACATAAAACAGCAAATATTTATAACTGACAACAAGTCTGTCCAAAGACAACAGTTTTAACCATAAATCATAAATAAATCTTACTGATACCAATGGGGCTATTTTCCAATCAGAGAGTTAAGGAACTTGTATGTTTTACTTATCCTTCATCCATGAGTGTCAGTAAAGCATAAAAGAAAGGCATGGTTTATTTTAGGAGCCAAAGAGCTCCCAGCATAATTAGGTCCTCTTACTGGGGTTTGAGCAAAGCCATATTGCAAGTTGTATTTGTAAGTAAGGTGCATATGTTTATATAAAAGTTCTTGGACCATATAAGTGAGGGTAAAAATGGCTGTGTGCAAGTTTTGAATTTCACACTTACTGAATACACATCACGAGTGTCATCATCATTAACAGGCCTGTCACAATATGCCTGCTTGTTCTTCTGCAGATAACGTCTCCACATATTATATACAACTTCATCCTAATAAGAATACAAGAAGTTATTAACCCAAGCTCTCTAAAGTGACTATGTGCTCTGTGTGTGCATGTGAGAAAGTGAGAGCGTTCTGTGACTGAAGTGAAATGGAAACTCTTTCAGTCACTAGCCATTTAAAGGTCTCCAGGTAAGTTGACTATATAGCCCAATTTTTGAATATTTCACGAGGGATAAACCTAGATAGTGGCAACCTAAGGTTTCTTTCTTCCTTCAGAAGGAATTCTTGTTCCAAAAGAAGATTTCTCCTGCAGAAGGAAGGAAACCTAAGCATACAACCTATAGTTCATATTTTTTAAAAGTGAAAAACAAGTCAATTCTCAAAGCTATGACAAATCCACTTATTCCCATTCGATAGAGAGCATAATGTCACAGTTTAGAAAACAATATATACCTCATAAAATCTGTTTTGATATACATTAGTTATACACCTGCACACACAGGTCACCATTCCTCAAGTTTACAATAAATGCGCTCCGGCAACAGACACCTCCTTCCCTTCCCTTGCCTCACCTCCACCTGGCCAGATCAGGCAATGTTTTTATCCAATGCCACTCTATTTGTAGCTCCACCCATGCTGCTCTATGATATCATGTTGTACTACACAGAGCAGAACGTGTTCTTGAAGACACGTATGGCAAAGTCAAAGATGCCTTAGCATCATGACATAGTATGCACAGATCTCAAGTAAGGAACTTCATCGCTCTCCACATCCTTGTAGCTGTTCAACATTTAGCTATCAAAAGCAATCTACTTTTCAATACCATACGCACATGTGTGCACAATGTTGCTATAATATTTGCAGCCCACCCTAATCCAGGAACTCAGGGCAGGTAGCTGACATAAAAGTAGCAAAAAGAGATAGGCCCTATCCTGAAAAGATCACAAGGTAGGGAAAGGAGGGCACAAAGAATGAAAAGACAATATGAAAGATCTTGCATAGAAATTCGTCCTGGTTATTCTTGGGCCCCTGCCTCTCACTCTAAAGAAAACCACTATTTCCTCCCCACCCAATTTATTCCGATTTACCCTATACAATCTACTCCCTAAATCACTTTCCCGAACTCTGTTCAGCCCCTCTGCAGCTGAAACTCGATACACAAGAAGTGCCTTTCCTTCTAACATAGATTGCCCATTCATAGGTGGAAGGGGAAAGGGAGAACTGCAGGTTCCGTGCTCTTTATGAACTGGTTAAAGAAAAGAGAAAGCAAAGCCATTATAAATCCTCAAGCAGTTCCTGTGCAAATGAGAGCTTCACAAAGATCAATATACCCTGACTGACATCTACAAAGCAGCAATGAAAAGTTAAAACATGAATTCTAGGTTTAAATCTCAGCCATGACCTCACTTAAGCAAATCTTTGTCTCTCCTCTACCCCCTCCTGCCCTGCATCCATTAAACACAGAATATATGACACTTGTACAGTCACAATAGCAACCAACGTGCTAGGAGGGGAAATACTATGAATCTACGGTTCTACTGCATTTTCTCAAATACAGAATGAGTGTTCAGAAAATGCAATAATCTAACAATAGAAGCAGAACATAGAAGAACAAATCAGAAACAACTGTGCCTGCATTGAACAGCATGCAGCTCATGCACAAAAACCCTAAGAGCGCAATCCAGCGCAAACTTAAGACGGGTGGAGCAAGCGCTCTGCTGGCCTAGGGTGTTGCAAAAGTGCCATAAAGCACTTTTGTGGCACCCATGGAGTAAGCGGCGCCAACGCCTCTCACTCTGCTGCTGGCCATGGACCCAGCCGCCAGACACAGGTAAGTGCTGCACTGGGTGGCAGGAGGGCAGGCCAGGGTGATGGGGGAGGAGGCAATTGGCTGGTCAGGCCAGGGAGGGGGGCAAGGATATTGGCGGCGCACTCCACCAATATCCTAACCCCCCTTCCCAGGCCTGGCCAGCTTTACACGGGCTCCACAGATGTGTGCCAGCAAAATAGCTGGCGCACATCAGAGGAGGCCCATTGGGATCGCCGGGGCTTACACCCCTTCCCTCTCCCCCGAGGTGAACCCTGGCTCTGCCAGCACAAGCCACGTCCTACTCAGGATTAGGCTGCCTGCCACTTCCATGTCTATTGCAGTTTGGAGTTCTGTGATCAGTATTTGCCAGATTGTGTTGGATAGGTCAACATACCTTCAATTTTGAAGAAACCCCTAATGACTGGAGAGCTTCAGCTTGCTGCCAAAGTATGTGCTGAAAGCCTTCACAGATGTACCATTCCCAGCCTTTATCTAAAGAATAAGCAGAAAATGGAATGTTATGGTTAATAGCTTATATTTGCCATTCCTGGCAGTTAATCAATTCGTGTCTACCAAACAAAACATAACAGATAACGACAGACTTATCCAAACAATTTGCCATCACATGAACTGCTCTTCCTGATGAGAATATAGTCCCATATCCAGGAAGATAATTTGTTCTGGTTATGGAACCTGCATTACTGGAGAAAGGATTGCTGAACTAACAATGGTTGCAAAATCCCTGCAACCACGTATACAAATTGAATGCCCTTCCTGGAAACAAGATATCTTGCACTCTGTCCTTTCCTACTCATTCCCCATAGCCTACATGCTGCAAACCTAGCCCTGGTGTTAGTAATAAATAAATCTTGAAATAGTGTGTGATTCTCAAACTGATCAATGCGAGTGTTGGTACAAGTCTTGCTTTAATTTCAGAACCAATGGATTTTTTTTTATCCAATGCCACTATTTGCCACAGGGAGCTCAGAATTAGAGTCTCCCTACACATGCCAGTGAACAGGCCTCCTGTGAAGAGTGCTTGCTTTGCTGTACTGTTAATACCATGAGAGTGCACTCGGTGCACTCAGTGAAATTAACACACAAGACATGATGATAGAGTTGCGTGTGCATGCAGAGGTGTAGCTACACCCACCTGGGTGCAGCCGTGACACCCCATGTGACGTCACAAACCCCGCCCTGGGAGTGTGATGTCACAAGCCCTGCCCCCTGCACTGAATTCAGCGGCTAAGGAGAAAAAAGCACCTCCAGCTGCTTTTCGGCCGCTTTTAGACCATTTGCAGAGCGGGCAGGCAAATCCTGTCGCCGCAAACAGCCTAAAAGTGGCCGAAAAACTGAAGGGGTGGTGATGCTTTTTTCCGCCACTGCTGCCGAATTGCCGCTGAATCCAGCGGCAATTGCACCGCCAACGCCCCCCCCCTAACAACGCCACTGTGTGCATGTGTTTTAAATGCTCAAAGTAAGGCAAGATATAAATCTCTCTGCTCAGAGCATAATCCCTTTTGCTTGTCTTTAAACAGTGCACTTTAGTGTCAATAAAAAGCTGGACATGCTAACACAGGTTAGCCTTTAGACTAACTGGAAGGGTTTGGGCAAGTTTCAGCTAAACCTATTTATAACATTGGTGCAAGGAAAGATGTGAGAGCTGTAAAAAAAACTTTGTGCAGCAGAAACTGCTAAAACACTGAACAGTAGACGGGAATATTACTATTCTATTCTCTCGGTGAAGCAAGGGTGGAAAAACATATTTGGAGCCAAAACTTAGATCCAATCTCTGTCATGATCTGGAGGAGTCATCACTAATTTGCATTTTTGACAGAATACTTTTACCATGCTTATGCATACATAACAGCTTGCACGGTATCTTCATAAATGATAAACACCCAGCCTGCTGCAATTCTTCTACAACACTGCATTTCTGAAATTGTCTTCCTCAATTATGAAAAATTAGTTCTTAAAATGAAGACCCAGACGGTAAATCATGACTGCTGAAAAGTACAACAAAGATTACTCATTTTCCGAAGTGTAACTAGCATCCCATTAAATACATTAATTAGCATCTCAGTAAACCAATGAGCAACAGGGGTGTCACTAGGGGGGTGCGGGGGGAGCAGGCCGTTACGGGTGACACCCATTTGAGGGGTTGGTACCACACAGCCTGCTGTACTGCCCAGACTCAGCGTCTTCAGAAAAGCAAAGGTGTCACCCCTCGAGCAGTGTCACCCTTGCTCAGCCATTTTCAGCTGCTCCAACTTGGCGAATCAGCTCGGATTCCTCACTTCCTGATTTGTTTATGTACATGTAGAGGCCACCTAGTGAGTTAATGGCAGAGGCAAAATTTGAACAAGGGAAGTCCTGGTCTCTTAGAGACTATGCTACACAGTTTAGACAAACCACAGTTCTACTACGAAACCTACTTTTAATGGTATGCACGCACATTCATCATAGCGTGGGAGCAGTCAAAAACTTTAACGTATCATATGAATTGGCCCTATGAGTTATTAGGAGGGCTGGTGTAGAACGAAGGCTAAAAGACTGAGATAAGTGACTCAGGGTCCAATCCTATCCAACTTTCCAGCGCTGATGCAGCCACAATGCACAATGCCCCAAGGTATAAATGTTCCCTTACCTTGAGAAGGTCTCTGTGACTGCCCCCATGCCACAGGATGCAGCGCATGCCCCATTGGCCCAGCTACATTGGCGCTGGAAAATTGGATAGGACTGGGCCCTCAGACACTGGTGGCTAAGTGACCAAAATTTCCCTGGTTTGAACTTCATCTCTGCCATGAACTCACTCAGTGGCTTTAGGCGAGCTATGGCCTCTCAGCTTCAGCTCTCTGGCTGCAGTATGGGGAGAACAGTACTTCCCACCCTTACAGGTTGTTGAAAGGATGACATCAAGATAATACATGTGAGATGCTTTGCACACTCAGAAAGTGCTATACAAATGATAGGCATTAGTATTAGCATTTGATGTAATGTATTCATTAATAGCCTTAGGACAATGCGTGCTGACCATTAATCTTTTCAATAATTATCCACAAGCGTTTTCTTATAAGAACTTCATCTGTCTCGCCCATGACTCTGGAGCATTCTTACTGAATCGTCCTCAGGTTTGACAGCCGAAGCTAAGGGAGAATTAAGACCCAAGGCAGCTGACACCCAAAAGAAAGGGACAGCTGGTAAGGGTTCCCAGAAAAGTATTACATGTTTTCTTATTTCTAGAACCATTAATACTTTTTGCCATCATACTTTCAAACGCATCACCGAAGCCATAAGGCCTAGAAACTCCATTTTTAATTAAAGCTAGGGTTCTTAGTATCTAGTGTTACACATCTTAATTTAGACAGTCTGGTTTACTCCTATTAAAGAACTGGCCACTAATGGGAATAGTATACAAAACCTTGAATTGTGAGCATAATTCGTTCCAGAAACATGCTTGTAGTCCAAAGCACTCGTATATCAAAGCGAATTTCCCCATAAGAAATAATGGAAACTCAGATGATTCGTTCCACAGCCACTTACATCATATAAAAATGATTACAGTGATACAAAATACAGTAGAAAGTCAAAATAAAACAAATTAACCTGCACTTTACCTTTGAAAAGAATCGTGGCTGGTTTGAGGGAGACGAGAGAGAGGAGGAGGAGTGTAGGACGTCTATCACTAACGTTATTGTGTAGGATGTTATTGTGTAGGAAGCCTATCACTAACAGGATCATTGCTATCTCTTGGCTCACTGGACTGAGACGGGAGATGATTACCCACAATCCCTCAGAGAGAGAGACTACTTGCAGAGGCGTAATGTGCCTCACCGGTGCCTTTTCTCACAGGGCTGCCTCCACGTGCCTTTCTTTCTCTGCACGATCGTGAGGGCGGCGTGAGAAGGCAGCCGTTCAGTGGTAGAGCCTGAGCGTTGTGCCCCACGCCCGGAGCAGCTGCTCCTCGGGCTCCAAAACCTACTTGTAATGCAAGACAGCGCTTGTTAATCAAGTTAAAATTTATTTTAAAAATTGCTTGTTATGCAAAACACTCTCAAACCAAGTTACTCTCAATCCAAGTTTTTACTGTACTAAGCAAGTTGACCTTCACAGGCTGTTGTATTCTACATACTGTACTTACGATAAAAAAAAAAAAGATAAACGTTCCCTATGTTTTGCAACAGGTTGATAGGAAAAACTTACCAAATTTGTGTTTCTTTTTTAATCCTCTAGAGATAGACTTTGCCCTGGCATTTAAAATGAGTTCTCCAGTTAAAATCTCTTTAGTCCTCTGCAAGACAGTTTTGAAAAGACAAAAGGTTAACCAAAACAAAAAGCCACCCAGGTCCTTCCTGCCACGTAATACATGTATCCCAATCCAGCAATTGTATGCTAATAAAGGTCTTTGCATTGTATTGTAACAAAGATCTGCATATGTAAGCAGGCTTCTACATGTAGAACCAGGGCGGCCCAAGACCTCCTGAGGCAGCATGCCAAATGCTGTCCCCCTTATTTGATGATGTACCAGCCTCTTTTCCTCCCTATGTTCTAGGTTAGCACTCTCCTCTCCTCTCCTCCCCTCCACATTTCCTCTTCTTTTCTATCACCCTCTTCCTTTTCCAATCCAGGGAGTGGAAAGAAGAAGAGGAGCAGTGGAGACAAGTAGGTGAACAGAGATGCGCACTCCCCACCAATCTGCTGCCTGAGGCGACCACTTCAGTTGGCCTCATGGATGGGCCAGTCCTGGATAGAACCAATATGGATCAGACCCACAACTGGAAAAGAATTCGTATCTAAGATTCATGCTCTTCTGGTTTCAACTACCTGGATGATTCTTTCAATGGTGATGCATATCCAGGACCCCTAGTTAGACACAGGGCCACAATGCTGAAGACAGATCCCACACCATCTTTAGTACAAAAAGTAAAGTTTTCCATTAAAACGAAGGGGAGTTGGGAAAGAGATGACAGTAAGCGTTACTACTTACTTCTATAACATTGTGGCAAGATTTGCAGTAAAATTTCCCTTCTTCTGTAAGGCCCCAGTTGACATCAGAACACTGCACACAGGGTTCATTGTAGTCTCTCTAAAAACCAGAATTTGTGGACTTGAATAGACAGACAATTTTTCAAACAGGTACAAAATGGTAAAACAATTCAGTATAATTGAAGCAACATACTGTAATAGAATATCTTGCTTAGCCAAACCAGATGGATTGAATAGTACGTTTTCAGAGGAGTACCCAGACATTTTACGCCCGGGGGCTCCACCTTTTACCGCCCCCCCTAAAACTGTCAAAATTAGGTTTCGGTCTGAATAAAGCGGGTTTTTGGGGGTCGTAAGGGTTTTCCAGGGTTTTTTAGGGTGAAAAACAAACGTTTGGGGGTGTGTGGTGCTTTTGGGGAACTTATCTTGTGTCGGCGGGGTGCAGGCAGGCAGCATTTTCCCGGGACGCATGTTCTCTTTCCGGAACTTCCGGTACCGCCATCTTGAATGGGTGGGACTCTCTGGAGGACCGATGGACCAGCGAGACGGAGAGAGAGTCCTAGAGAGCCCTAGCGAGTCCCACCCATTCAAGATGGCGGCGCCAGAAGTTCCAGAAAGAGAACATGCGTCCCGGGAAAATGCTGCCTGCACCCCGCAGACACAAGATAAGTGCCCCAAAAGCACACACACACCCTGGGGGGGAGGCATGAGGCAGCTGCCGTCCTGGGAAGCAGCAGGGGGGCGGCAGCTGCCCGTGAAAAAGAAAAAAAATGAGAAAAAGCCGGAAAAAGGTAAAATAATAACGAAACTTAAGGGGCCCGCGCCCCGCCCCACCCCACCCCCTCAGCGCCCTACGCCCTGGGGCCCTGGCCCTCCCGCCCCCCCTAAATGTTCTATGGCACTTACATCCTAATTATATGCATGTTTACTTGGAAATTACTTCCAAATAAATGTGCATAGGACCATCGTTCCTCTAAGGCAGGGGTTCTCAACCTTTGGAGGCCCGGGTACCCCCTATCACAGTCCAATTTTCTGAACTACCTCCTGCTAATTAACTGCTAATTAACTGGACTAATCAATTAATTAATTAGGTAATTAATAATTAAATAAAAAAGTACTAAAACAATTTTAAATGTGAAAAAATGTCTTATTTAACTCTGTGTGTGAGTGAGTCAGTCCAGACAGACAGACAGACAGACAGACAGACATGCATGCATGCATGCATGCATGCAAGCAGCCACGTCACTGGAGCGTGGCGGGCGGGCAGACCGCCTGGGGGTGACGTGCACAAAGGGTGACGTGCACAAAGGGTGACCGCCGCTCCAGGAGAAGGCCTCGGAGCATCCGCCCTCGGTGGAGGTCCGCGGCCTTCTGACGAGGCCTAGTGTGGCGTGATGTAATTCATTAGGTTTTTGCCCTCAGAAACGTACAGTGCATGCGCGAAAAACCTAATAAATTACGTCGCGCCGCATCGGGCCTTCGTCAGAAGGCCTAGGACAGCCGGTCGGAGAGGATGTCTCCAGAGCCGGCAGCAGCAGAGGCAAGACGGCGGCACGGTAGGCTACCGTGCCGCCATCTTGCCTCCGCTGCTGCTGGCTTCAGAGACATCCTCTCCGGCCGAGGAGTCAGGAGCCAGGGGGTTATTAGGGCGGCGCGCACGCCCTTGCCCCACCAAAGTACATTTTCCAAAGTACAAAAATAAGCCCAAAACCAAAATCAGGGAGACAGAAGGGCTCAAAAAAATAATTAAAACTTAAAATTCATGTTAATTAACACTTAATTAGCTGCTGATGGGGCAGATAAGGGGCAGGGCTTGGCGTACCCCCAGCAAGAGGTCCGCGTATCCCTAGGGGTACCCGTACCACAGGTTGAGAACCCCTGCTCTAAGGGGTCTGCGCCAGTGCATTGACCATTCTGGCAGCTGCGTGACATCACGACACCATCGCCAAACTTCCGGGTTACTGAACTCCACGCTGCATGGCGCTTGGCTGGAAAGTGTGTGGCCACTTGGCCGTGCCCCTTAGGGGGAACACTTCATAGGGCTGTATTTAATTAATTAGGTGACAAACCTATGTACAGTACTGTATGTGGGATTAAGCTCCACTGAAATATGACAGCAGCACTTAAATACTTTTTGCTGCTAATTGTAAGATCTACCCCCTTCTTCTTTTCTGCATATGACAGCAGCTTTGCATGACAGGTTGGAAACCCTAAGATGGAAAAGAAATTTTAAAGTAGTACATAAGTACCCTTGAAAGAATTGCCACACACTCCTACTATGACCCCTCTCTCAAACCACCACCAATTTTTTTCTATCCTAAAATGATTCCTGCAGTTTTAACAGTTGCACAGACAGCTGGCATAACATTTAACAGGTGAAGCTTAACTCAGCATGCTGGGGGGAAATAAAAGGCTGGTCTCGTCTGTTCAATTACTGCAGCACATCATGCAGCTGTTAATAGCACAGGAAGCCTGCTGGAAAAACAGGTGGGAAGCCTAAACCAGACCCTCTCCGTTAGCATGACATTTCTCTCTCTCTCTCCCCCCCCCCCGAATTTATTCTCTGCACACACATCCAAATCCAGGCGCTCCTTGCCCTCTAAATCCGAAACCCTTCGTTCCAACCCTACCCCAGTTCTAAACCGCCCGCATCCCCTTCCAAGCTGCCTCCCGAGCTCTAAAACAAACTGTATCCAACCCGCGCGCCCATCTCACCGTATCTTCTGCCTCCATCGCGTGCTCGCATCAAGTCCGCTGCGCATCACGACCACTGCGCCATACTAACGAACCAGCGAAGGAAGAGTTACCAGAAACAGCAATCGGTAGGGAAATGAGACCGCTAAGCACTTTCGTTCCGGGGTTTCCAATAGCAGCCGCTTTCAACGGGAAGAAAAAGGAAGCGGCGTCGAAAGGCTACAGCGGGAGCGCGAGAAACCATTTGGAGGAGACTCTGACGGCCTTAGGGCTTATTTTGTGTAAGGGCTCGATCGCTTTTTAGTGCCCATAATAAGTTTAATACGTGAAGCGCTGTTAAAGTAAAATGTCTCGGGGCATATATCTGTGAAATGTCTTTCCTCGGCAAACGCTGGCAGATCCTCGCCATAACTAGCTGCGAGTGCACGTGCACAGACAGGATGGAAGCTAGGAAGAAGAGGCAAACTTTCCAGGGCTGATAACATTATTTCTAGGATGGCCTCAGCCCCGCTATCTCTTTTCTTTCTTTCTTTCTTAAATAAATTTCGTACAGAAAGCAATTTGTTTAAACAAAATAGAAGAAATGAATGGAGAATGCATGCAGGTAACACAGGAGACGTTATCTGGTCCACAGATTAAGATCATGAGCTAGGGTTGGACAGATTCTCCCAAGCTGTGACATTTTACGGCACTTTTAGATGGTAGAATTGGAAGGACGGAGGAGATTCTCAAGACAGAGTACTGGAATCAGTAGCTGGACTGGAGCTGGTATTGAGACTGTTGTGAAGGAAAATACACAGGGCTGGCTCAAGACCTCCTCTTGGTACCTGAGGCAATATGTCAAACGCTGCCACCCCAAGTTATCTAGTGGTGTGCCAGGCTCCACTCCTCCCCCTCCCTGGAAAAAGAAGAGGATGAAGTTCAGAGGAAGCCAACTACTCTCCTCTGTGCTCCCTCTCTTTTCTAGTCCAGGGAGCAGGGTCAGAGGTTGAGCAGACAAAGATAAACATCTGCTGACTGCCTTTGGCTGCAATCCTATTCACACTTTCCTGGGAGTAAGCCCCACTGAACTAAATGGGACTTAAGGCTGACCCACACTACACGAATCCCGGCGTGTTATGGAGATGTGCGGAGCTCTCTCTGTCACCATTGCGGAAGCAAGCAGAGCAGCTGCGATCTCCCGATTTCCGGCGCGTACATAAAGCTGAAAACCCATCTTTTGAGGGGCGGGTTCGCGGAGCTACTGCAGGCAACCAATCGGATGAGAGGGCGGGATGAAAGGGGTTGTCAATCAATTGGAACTCAGTCGAGTCTCTGATTTCTCATGGATCCATTTCTCCTTCTCCCAAAAGTTAGCAAGATGAATTCTATTCCCAACACAAATTGTTATGTTAGTTTTCTCTCCTTCCTGCCCCTCTCTCTCTTCTCTCGTGTATCGAACTGCACTTGTGCTTAACCAATCACCGCTGTGCTTTCTAAGAAGGCGGGACAGCAGGAGGGACAACAGGCGGGAAGACACTCCTTCCGACCAGCTCTGCGCGCGGAGGCAGAGGCCTCCGCGCCTGAGCTCATGTAGTGTGGGTCGGCCTTTACTTATGAGTAGACATGCATAGGCTTGAGCTGTCAGTTGGCCTCAGGGATGGGCAGGCCCTGAGTGCACATATCCTTTCTATATTCTGCACAAATAACAATTCACATTAATAAGTATCAGTAGTGAATGTTTTCTGAGACAGGAATAGACACTTGTGTATAAGCCACCCTGACAGGCTTAACTGTTTCAGTTAAACTACTGAGACAGGCTTTTATTTTTTAAACATTGTCAGATTGTGGTGCATTTGTTATAGTAAAGGTATCTAAACTTTGATACCTACCACGCTCCTTCAGAAACATGGCAACATGCACTATTAAAAGGTTTCTTAGGCTTTGTCAGTAAATACGTGGCTAAAGCATGAATTTCTTTTCCTTGTTTCAAAACTATCAGCTAATCTAAACTAGCTCTGAATGCTGCTTTTTAAAAATCTTTGCTTTAAAAAGACACCAAAGCCCTTGTTTTCTTTAGTATGCTCATGCTTCTTATGCATTGAGCAACTGAAGAATTTAGCAATTTTCAGTTTGATTTTTAATTTGCAAAAGTTTGATTTCACTTAACATATCAACAAATAAGCAAAACGCTAGTCACAGCCTCTTGCTTGTAGTTTTATACAACTGTTTTAACCAATGCCATTTAATTATTAATGTTATTATTGCTACTGACTTTTTTGTTTTGATTTTGGTCTTTAACTTTTTTTAAATTTTTAAATTGCATTGTTTGTTTTACTTATTTGTTTTGGTTACTTTTTTGTAGAAAAACAGGGTAAAAATAGTAAGGCTAATTTGACTTCTTGCAGTAACATAAAAAGTCTGTTGCACCATGGCTCCTGCATATGGTATCACTAGTCCGAGAAATACTGTGTTCAGGTACGTGCTGTGGCCTTCTTACAAATATGTTAAAGTATTCAGGGAAGAACACATGCTATAATTATTTCTATGTATTATTTCATTACACACAAAAGTGGTTAGATAACATCAGCCACTGATCCTTTGGCAGTGGCTAGTTCATTTAAATATGTGAATCTTTAAAATTGCTTGTAATTGAGAGTGAGCCAAATAAATACAACAACAAGAGATTGGGTTAGAGAACAAAACAAGAGTTGTGTAAGTACTGTGATTCTCTTTGCCCAGTAGGAAAAAAATAATAGTATTTCTTCTTAATAGCAGATGACTATACAGTATATGTTAAAATGAAACACTTCCTCTCCTTGGGCTTGGAATAGAGACCTCAAAGATGTCCACACAACACAAATGGGAATGCCAGGAATTTAAACTCTTCACTGAAGACTCAGGAGTAAGTCAGAAATGTTGGGGAATGATTGTAGAATATTTGGCCACATCCACATGGCTAGGACACAATGGGGCTTGCTTCTGAGTAGACATGCCTAGGATTGTGCTCTAGGACTTAACAAGCTACACCTGCCCACATTCCTTCTCCTAAAGGTCTAGCACTCTGTCCCGGTTGGAGATCTGGTAAGCTTACACGTGGCAGGTCCCCACACTCCTGATTTGGTACTGTAGTAAGCCGTCAGGACTACAGTAATACCTCCTATAAGACTTTTTTTTTTTTTTTGCACGGAAGCTTTCATGGCCAGCAATCAATTTCAAAGATTTAATTGTTACTGGCATCTTAGCCATGTAAAAACAGACTTGAATAAAAATCAAATAAAATCTACTTGCGTCTCCTGTTGCGTCTACTTGTAACTGAAAAGAAACAGGAGACGCAAGTAGATTTTATTTGATTTTTATTCAAGTCTGTTTTTACATGGCTAAGATGCCCGTAACAATTAAATCTTTGAAATTCCTATAAGACTGCTTCCTATAAGACTGTTTTGTTATAGCGCTCTTTGTTCTGAGTGTACATTTTACAGTGTTATAAAAAAGAAAAAGGTTAATATCCATAAAACCATTTAAAGTTCGAATGAGAAAGTCCAGCTGTCTGCGCTGTGCTTTTGGTGTATTCTGGTTAATGCAAGGCCAATGGCTTGCTACCAGGAAACGCTTTGGGAGAGGAAAATGTAGGCAAGGCAGTCAACCCTAGTTGCCTTCTTCAACAGGAAGCCAGTAGTTTCTAAGGGTGAGTCGCAACTCAGCTCATCCTCCTGGGAGTAGCTCCTCCCATTATCTTCCATGGCTGCTATGTAGGAGGAGCGACAGCACCAGTGGTCAATTACACGGCAGGCTCTGACCTAATTCACTGGTGAGAACAGTACTGTGAACACATCTGCATTAGAACACTGTTATAACTACTGCCTTTAGTGCAGTTTCACACAGCACTCTGTTGTACACAGCCTTTTCCCAATGAACTAGATCAGGGTGGCCAGCCTTCCTCCATTAGGGCCTCTGCGTTCTTAAGAGTTGTGTAAAAGACAGAATCTTTGCAGCTGCAATTGCTGATGGTGCTGCTAAAGCAGCTGCATCTGCTGAAATGCCCTCACCGTCACCTGTACAACCATTTAAAGGGTCAGGAGCATTCATGCTGAAAGGTTGGCCACCCCTGAACCAGATATTCATTGAGAAAAAAGAGATACCTTTTCTGTCATGCTGTAAGTAGCAAACTAGCCATGCAGATTACTGTTACACAGTCCACACTGCTGGGTGCACTATCATCACTGTAACCTTTGTGGACTGGACAAGTTTAAGTTTTCAATCTTATGCATACTTATGTGGGAATAAGTACCAGTGGGCAGTAGGATTTGCTTCTGATAAGCATACATAGGATTGTGCTGTAAGGGTTTATGTTTGGTTCCTGGTTTTTGTTGCATTAGGTGGAGCAGGGTGTAGGCCTCCCTAAGCAAACTGAGGGACAAACTAGCAGTGATTTGGGAGATCTGTGATTAGCTCTCCCAACATAATTTCTTCTTAAAAGTACCTACAGAGGGCCGCAAGCTGGATCAAGGCTGAGATACACAGAAAGGAGGTCTACCCTTCTTTCACACACCACAGCCCCAATCCAAATTGCCTGCCCAGAGCTGCTGTTTGCCATGGAAGGGAAAACACACAGATTACAATGTAGGTGCATCTCATAACTTCAGTGGTGTCACTAGTGTATGTCACCTGGTGCGGTAACTCATGGTGTCACTCCCATTAACTTTATGTAACAGTACAGATCACCCACCAAATCAGTAACCAACAAAAAACTAGGTGGCCAACTTGATGACACACAAATTTAACAAGAGTTCTAGTATTAGCTCTGATACATAGAAATGAGAGCTGACTCATGCTAACGCCTTATTGGTTCCATGCTGTGTCATAATAACACCTCATTGGCTCTCAGAACAATCAAGTCTCATTGGTCTCATTAAGGAAATTCACTTTTTGTTACATAAAGCAGTTGTGTTTTCTTTTTCCGGTTATTTGGCTATAGCGTTTGATATAATACAGATAATTCAACTCAGTTTCAACTCATTATATTCTGCATTAAATTACCTTTCCAGTTATATATACCTTTATGGTATTATTCATATAAATACAAATTTTCCAAAAGGTTTCCACAATTTTGGCTGCTAGTGGTATCATCCCCCCCCCCCCCGAGTGTGTCACCCAGTACGATCCACACACCCCGCACTGCCCTAGTGATGCCACTGCATAACTTCATGTGACATTGCAAAGGATTCTGGGCTGTACTTGTTGAGTCCATGCTAGAAGTTGCACAAGTACCCAGGTTCAGATACTGGTGGTGACACAGCAGGCAAGAGTTTAATTATACTGCTTCTGGTGGCTACCTATAGTCTGCCTGAATGGTTGAGCTACTATACCCAAGTACACAAGAGTCGGTATAGGCTAGTAGTGGCAGCACTTTACTCATTAAAAATAGCCTGGACCCTTTTAAAAAAGAGCCATTTTGAGCATCATCTGAGAAGAGCATCAAGGAGCAGGAAATTAGAGTGACTGGAGGTTCAGAGGCAGAATACTATATATGTAAAAGAAGTGTGTGGGGAAGGTGTTCAGTTAACAATTAATGAGACTACAAAAATACAGGCATGTCTATCTGTTCTGCCAATCTATGGCTGAACAACATTGCATGTTCAGTCCACTGTTGGGGCCAGTTACAGTAATAGTGCTATTGGGGCATGCATGTTTGTTTTCTTAAATATAAATAACAGCTACATGGGTTCCTCCCATGTAGTGCTAACCCGGGCTGGTTCTTCCTTCTCCCTAATCTGCTATTTGTCCCAGGATGGAAGCTCCTGTTGGTGCTAGAGTTAGAGACTGAGATTCACTCATCATTCAGTTCTTTCCAGAACATTCTGGAGCCCTTTCAGGTAATGTGAATTACTTCTTTGTACAGAGGGACTTGTTGGTCCTTAAGGCACAGAGATAGAACTGGGCTTAATTTATGACCTGTGATGAGTGCTAATTTTCATAGTGCCAATCCATAACTTTCAAATTTCTCTATTCTCATTTATCTTTAGTGTGGTTGAATCGTACTGGTTGCTAGAAGGAGGAGGAAGAGGAAGGTGTAGCTATGGTAAAAGGTAAAGGTGACCCCTGACAATTAAGTCCAGTCGTGTCCGACTCTAGGGTGTGGTGCTCATCCCCATTTCAAAGCCAAAGAGCCAGCGTTGTCCGAAGACGCCTCCATGGTCATGTGGCCGGCATGACTCTCCTTGTCGCAGCGCGTAGCATGCGGCTGGAACACGGAGCGCTGTTTACCTTACCGCAAGCGGTACCTATTTATCTACTCACATTAACATGCTTTGGAACTGCTAGGTTGGCAGGAGCTGGCCAAGCAACAAGAGCTCACCCCATCGCGGATTCGAACTGCTGACCTTTCGATCGACAGCTCATGGCTCAGTGGTTTAACCCACTGCAGCAACAGTCAGCAATGATACAGCATGACAGACTGAAGTGTTTTGAGCTGATGTGTTTTTTCTCAAAGTAAATATAAAGGTCAAATTAGACAGGCACACAAATGATTGCTATTGAAATGTGCTTTCAAGCAGAACCTCCTTTTTTTGTTAAAATTGATTGATTGGGTGACCCCAGTCAGGACTGGGACTTGGGGGTAGGGGAGGTTCACTCTCTGCCCCATAATGTTTTAAAGGCAATGTCGCCCATCCCCTCTCCGAAGTGGCAATTCACCTTTGAAGTGGTGTTTTTTTTCTCTCAAACTCCAATCAGTCTGTTTTAACAATGAATTACCGTACTCCATCTTCCAGTTGGAAGCACACTTTAATAGCACGTGCTTGTATACACAACTAATGTGGCCCTAAAACTAAGAGAGATATTTATTATGAGGGTCACATGACTTCCTAATATCTTCTATAAAGGTACAGTTCTTTCCAGTCCTGCATTTTACCCATCACTTTGGGGTCTCCTTTTTCCCTGGAGAGCATCTGCCCTATTCTATTCTAGCATAGCATCCAGTGGCTGATGTCTGCCTTGTACCACTTTTTAGACTTTGTGCTCCTTTGGGGCATCTTCACATTTTTATTGCTATGTAAACCACTTGGATAACTTTTTTTTTAAATTGAAGAGCAACATTGAGATTATTATAAATAATCTAAATAAATAAATACATGTTTAACTTAATGGTAAATAATAATGTTTACTTTTGTGTGATGTTTAATTTTGACTACATAGGTTAATTAATTTAAATGCATGCCAGCTACACATTATCCATTGACTACAAAATGATGCTGAATTTTAAAATAATTTCTGTCTGTTGGTTAAAATACTGGATGGACAAGGCAAACTCAGCTCACAACCTGTGCTTATTTTATAAAGGGAAGGACTAGAGGTGAAGATTGCCAGAAATCATGCCTTCTAAGTTCTAACCTGGAAGCTCTTCCTCCTGGTTCCAGATGTGTTGGCTTGTCCCTCGGCCTTGTCGCCAGCTGCTACCCACCTAATCTCTGAAGGTGACGGCATATGGCACAGAACTTCAAAGGATGATTTCAGTGAACAAGCAGGTTTGTTCAGTAAAAGGCAGTCTTTCTTTAGTAAAAATATTCTCCAGTTTATAATGTTTAGAGACTCAATCCCAATGCAAAATATGAAATTGTAAATTCTACAAATAAGCAACTTGAGAAGTCGGAGATGAGACACAGTGCAGTCCTACCCAGCTCCTCTTTAAAGGGGGGTATAAAGGGGATTTAAATCCCCTTTCCCTTCCAAAACCTCCCGTTCTGCCCTCCACCACCGCTGCACCATTGCTGCACCATTGCTGCACCAGTGGAGGAGCTGGGTAGAATTGCACTGTTAAATACTAATGCCTAGTGGGGTAGGGTTGCCATATTTTTTTCTGGCAGGGCCCCTTGGCTTTTAATAGCAACACAACAAGCAGGAATTTAACTAATGCATTATTTTCTTGGCACTGAGATACAGTGATGGGGACATGTTGAGATTCTGCCTGTCATGCAGATGTTAAAGACACAAGGAACTACCAGAGAAAAGGCGATAGATAGCCCTAGGTAATATGGAAACAAAACATGGTGGAGTCAGAGACTTGAAGACTGCAGACTGGGTCGCTGATCTAAAATTCTGCAGGCTCACCAACGCCTCCCAGACAGCACAGGTTTCCCAATTTTATTGCACAAGAGGCAGCTCTGCACATGTAATGGGAATATATGCATAGGGTTGTGCCTAACAAGGTAGTGGATGAGCGATCATCCTGCATGCACAAGAGTTCCATCTATGCCCTGGAGCTCCTCTGTGTGCATAGAGCCTCTGATATAATGTTTGTGTTGGCATTAGGATCGTTAGCTCCACTAGAAGGAAGAAGACAATAATTGCTGCCTATTTGCATACCATTAAAGCATGCAAATTTAAATTGTCAATTGATTGTCACTGAACTTGACTTTACAGAAAGGTTTGGTGACAGCCCTAGGCTACAATCCTATACACACTTTCCTGGGAATAAGCCCCATGGAATTTACTTCTGAGAATACATGCATAGGATAGGATTGTGCTACTAGTCATGCTGTGGGAGAGGTCTGCCATAATCCAGTGGTAAACCAGATGCTTTGTCCAGATTCCAGTTAGCAGGGAATGGGATGGTAAAGCTCTGTGCTTGGTGCTCTGGAGAACCATGTTCAAAATCCACTAGCAGTCACTACTGATTATTCTTCTGCTTGCTATATCCTTATTAACAGTGCAATCCTATGCTTGTCTACTCAGAAGTAAGCCTCTTTGAGTTCAGTAGGACTTACTCCCAGGTAAGTATGTATCTATGAAGCCAAGTTTTAAAAGGCAGCAAACTTAGGAAGATAATGGCTTAATGCCAAATAAAGCTTCTTGCAACAGTTGTGGTTACTTTAATATACATGGGAACAGGCAACTGATCTGGAGATGCAAGGACAAGATTAATGCTGAAGAGGAGCTGGAGCTCATATCAGAGAATGAAGATCTAATCTATTTTTTTTTTTCAAAATATGTAAGATGAATGCATAAACACCCTGAAATGAGAACCAGGTACACTGAGCTCCTTACAGCTTCTTTGTAAGAATTGTTTTGCCCTTACGTTCTTGATGGCTATTCTGGTTTAGAGAGGGCCAAACCGTGCTAAAACCATAGCTCGCCCAGCCTGTGGTATGTGTAGGAACCGATCTCCTGGACTGGAGTAAGTGCAGTATATAGTGCAGGGAAAGTGGTCTAGCGGTGTAGTCTAGTGGTTGCCTCCTTGCCTGAAGAACAACTAGGACGGGATCGGTTCGAGACACCCGGAAGCTGCTGACAAGTTACCAACAGCTGTGATATCTCAGCTGAGATAGCCTGCACAGACCCTCTGTGGGAGAGAGGAGTCGCTGTCAGGCAAGCTTGAGCTTGAAACTGTGTGCAGCCAGTGAGATACCACACTGTTGAAAGGAAACAGCTGGAGAAGACGGGTTCTATACAAATAGAACATTTATTGTAAAAACCCCTACCGGGGGGGGGGTTTAGAAAAAGCCTGCCTGTGTAAACCAACTTGAATAAAGTCTGAGGAGAAATCTGACGACAGAAAAACGGTATATAAATACAGATGTTGTTGTTGTTGTTGTTGTTGTTATATTGAATCCATCTAGCTCAATAACTTCTATTCTGCCAAGCAGTGACTCCCCAGAAGGTCAGGCAGAAGACTTTCCCATCACCAGGTACAACTGAAGATGCTCAGAATTGAACCCAGTACCTTATGTGTACGAAGCACATGTTCTGCCACTGAGCTATATAGTCCTGTCCCTGAAAAAAAGATCTCCTTACTTTCTGCACCTCCTCAAGAGCCATACACTGGCATGACCTATATGTACAGGTAATCCTGCAAGAAAGACTCAAAGTGAAGCACAAGATGTAGTCAGTAACTGAGTGCAAAGGTAAATGTATTGCAAGAACGAAGCGGAACCCAACACATTTTGAGTTTTGTACAGCTCTTCAGCTGAGATAACAGTCAAAGAGGCAAATAACATAGATATCATGAAGACATGTGGTGCAAAATGGTTTCTTTAAAAGAGCTGAAATATACAGTATTTTCCATGTGTGCTTAAAAACTCTGCCCAACTATATTTATCAGTAATAATAATAGCTAAATGCCATTGATGTACCTGGGACTTTTGGCAAAGCGTGAGAAGACAGGTCCCTGCCTCACGGGGATCACAATCTAGATATTGACCCAGGGGAGACAAAAGAGAATGTGGAGGAAAATGGAGAAAGGGGTAAATAGAGGAAGAATCTGCAATTATTTCAGAATTACTACGGAATCTGTCTGATCAACGCAGCTTGTGTTTGCAGTGGACTGGAGGGAGGTGGTGACAGTCTTGGAGTGAAGGGCAACCCAAATCCACCACTCCTTCCACCAGCCACCCTGATGCAAGCCGCATCACATAGCTTCATGGGTGGGCTGGCCATGTCTACACCTATAATTACGTTTGTCAAGGTGTAACTGCTTTAACATATTCACTTGGTACAGAGAGACTTTGCTGCACTGAGGGCAAAATTAGACTTGACTTTGATTAAAAGCAGATACCCATATTGTACCTGCTCTTTTCCCCTTCTGCAATTATTAGCAGCGTTGGGGGTGGGAAGGAGTTAAGTTGGGGGAAGGATTTAGCTCCCTTCCTCCCAGTCATAAAGGATTTAGCTCCCTTCCTCCCAGTCATAAAGCTCTGAACAAATTGCCTTCCCAATATTTGCTTTTCACCAAAGAAAAATCCATTGGGACATCCAGTCGCAGAACTCCCATGTCACATCTCCTCTGGCCCGAAATCAGTGCATGGGAGTGTTGGAACCTTCTCAGCTCTGGAACACATGAAGTAATAGGATTCATCTGAGCATGTGCAGAATGCATTTCCCTTACCACAGGGTAACCACCACAAAACTCAATACATTAGATTAGGAAGATTCATGGGGATTGTCTCAGCTCAAATTGTGTGGCAAAATTATTATTATTATTATTATTATTAATAATAATAATAATAATAATAATACCACCAGTATTTATATGCTGCCTTTCTTCTCCGACTTTAATTCAAGGCGGTTTACATAGGCAGGCATTTCTAAACTAGCGTGGTTTTTACATTCCATTATGTTCCAATCTTGCATAGAACGCTTTCATTCCAGGTGTTTTCCTTCACAGTCTGGCCTCTCTCTGGCATTCACCTCCCATGCTCGACTGACGCCACACTGCCTCCCACTCAGTGTGCCAGCTGCAGAATTCTCTGTCTCTCACTGAGGCTTCTGCAGCTCGTCAGCAACATGTTGACAGCTCTCAACAGTTCGTCTCGAACTGCCGTCCTTAGATCTTCAGGCATACAAGGTGGCAGCTCTTCCACTGAGCCAGACCTCCTGCCCTCTATTATCCTCTATTCTGTCCATCAGTAAACCTACAAAAACACACTAGTGTTTTCTTACCTCATGTCAGTTGAGCCCCTGAGATTATGGGAAGTTAGAAGAAGCATGACCATCATTTTCATGCATTCTTTTTCCTAAATAAAAAGGAAAAGAATGGGGGGGGGGGGGAGAGAGAGAGAGAGAGAGAGAGAGAGAGAGAGAGAGAGAGAATCAAATCTAGAATGTTTAAACAAGAATATTTAACCTTAATTATCTGCATATGATAGTTTTTAAAAAATTCTGATCTGATTATGTTATTGTAAGAAGCATTCCTTCACATAACTGTTTATTGAGAACATCCATTCATTCACTCATCTGACCTGATGGTGTAGTAGTCGAACATACAACAAATCCAATTGGGGAAAGCAAGCTCTGCTTTTAAATAATGACATGTACATAACTGGTTATTCGACATATAAAATGATGTGTTAACCTTTGTCCCTAATTACAAGTTACCCAAGCATACTGAGACATTGATAGGAATATGATAATTTTAGAGGTAGGAGACAGACTGTCTTCTCGCTTCAGTTCCCTTTTCTAATTAAGATCATTATACGCCGTGCACTCAGGCTGATGCACAACTCAGATAAATATTATGCCCAGTGGATTCCATCAGGCTTCATTTCTAATGAACAAGGTTCCACTGCTAACATTACAGGTTTGATTCCTGTTTCCCAAACCTGCAGAGCTGAATAAGCATATATAATAACACTATAATGAAACCATTTATCTTCAACTATAATGAAGCTATGCTTCTGAGTTATATATTGTTAAATGTCATGGCATTTGCTTTCAGGGCACAGCAAAGCCTTGGCAAAATAAACTTTCAACAGAGCTTCTGCCAAGAGTCCCCAAAGAGCATGAACAATGATTGCTTGTCAATCCCTAACTGAGAGAAGGGTTATAGAATGGGTTTGCTTGGGCAGATATATTTTTGATTTTCATTAGGGACATGTATATTTTGGACTGAAATATGGAGGAGGTGAGGAAAGCTACAGCTCAATCCTATCCAATTTACACCACCGGTGTAACCCAGCGGTGTAGCGAAAACAGGAGGCCCCAGAACGGAAAGGAGATTCAAATCCTATCCAATGGGGGATCCAAAGGGGATTTGAATCCTCTTTCCATTCTGGGGCATCCCATTTTGGCTGCACCGCTGGGTTACACCAGTGGCGTAAATTGGATAGGATTGAGCTTCGTTGCACCGGTGGCATAAGTTGGATAGGATTGCGCTGTAAGATGAATCCTCCACCACTTTCTGAGATTGCAGAAGCCTTCCCAAGCTGGTTTTGATTCCATTTTATACCAGCTGTCTTTCAGAGCTCACCACAGAAACACATCATTAATGTAGTGGTAAATTTCATATTGCAGGAGCTTGTCATGACGCCCACATAACAAAAAGCAAAATCAACTTCAAATTTCTTCATTAGAATGTTTTCTTCTCCTGCAACTTATTTCTGTTTTAAAACTTATTAAACTTTATTAAGAGATCTAGCTCATTTCATCCCAAATTCTTGGAGTGGGTTGCAATAGTCTTTAAACTAAATGTATAAGAACTCAAAAAAATAGGATTTTTAAAAAACCCAAATAAATATAAAAGCTATATTAAACTGCTAGCCTATGCATGTTTACTCAGAAGGAATTCCCACTGTGTTCAGCAGGACTTACTTCTGAGTAAATATGCATAAGATTGTAGCTTTAAAACCCATTTCCTCCCAGCCCATAGGTGTACATATTTAACTCCTGTTGCATATATACACCCTTGGGTAAAAATGCCTTTTAATGTAAAATGAACTCCTCTCTCTCTCTCTCTCTCTCTCTCTCTCTCTCTCTCTCTCTCTCTCTCTCTCTCTCTCTCTCTCTCTCTTTCTTTCATATGGTCTTTAGGAAAGACAAAACAAGACAAGGTGCAAGGTACAAGGTGACAAGTACCTGGTACAAGGTACACCAAGACAAGGTGCCAGGTGCAAGGGAGTGGCGACAGGATACAGGTATCTTATTGTCTCCTGTGCTCCCTGAGGCATCTGGTGGAGCCACTGTGTGATACAGGAAGCTGGGTTAGATGGGCCTTTGGCCTGATCCAGTGGGGCTCTTCTTATGTTCTTAAGACCTAGACATTAATATATGCCCTTAGGCAAATTTACCTCCTATTGAGCCACATGCTTCTTGTCTAAGGTTCTCTGAAAAAAAGTTTCAAAGCCTTTGCACTGATGATGTGTTACCACTCCTGCTGTAGGAGACGTCTTGGGGCTCTGCTCCCGCTCAACTACACCTTGCACAGCACAGAAAGATTTCTGCCATGCTCTGCCTCTCTGCCTCCTGATGCCTTGGCTCACAGCCACTGCAAAGCTACTGCTTCTATAAAATGGTTAAGTGTGCAGAGGGAGCCTTCAATGGTATTTACTGCAAATGTTGATTATTCCTGAAGGTTTCTGAAGGAGAAGGAAGAGCAGGAAACGTGTCTGAAAAATAAGCACTAAATAGGTATATTGGGGAAATGAGTGGATAGTTAGACGTCATAAACCATCCCAGGGGCCTTGAATCAGAGATGATGCTTCTTAATAATTTGCAGGAAGAGGTTTCCTATTTTTATGCTGTGCCATTTATTCAACACCTTTTAAGAACAACTCAGTGGATTGTGGAAAAAATGCTGCAACAATAAAAAGTGTCCCAGGTTTAAGACTACCCTAGCTTTTTTTGGGGGGGGAGAGATAGATAAAAACTTAGCCACAGAAAAGCTAGTGGACCAAATTAGGATAGCTCAGGCACACACAGAAATAGCAATGTGACCCCTGTTCATTATTTCTAGCAACTATGGGTTTATGCAACCAGCTGCTAAGCCATCATTTCACTCCCCGATATATATGACTAGCTGATAATACTGCTTAAATAACCCTGTGGCACGATTTTCATGTTACAGTACCGTAAAACCCCAACAGTCCAGCATCCAATTGTACGGCACTCTCAATAGTCCGGCATCAAAATGCAGTAGTTTGGCATCAAAATCAGCTCCCTTTTCCCTTCCCCAGTTTATGGGACACCCTCGTGAGCATGTTCCATGGTGCCTTTCTGCCCCACAGTCTGGCCTCACCTGCCTCTTGCCTGGGTTCCTTGGCCACCATCCATGGGCAGGGTTAGCAGCAGCCAGCTGTCTTGGCTCCAGGTGTGCATCCTGGTGGAGCAGCTGCTGCAGGATTGTCTGACAGAGTCAGTTAGCCAGGGACACTCATTTCCTTCCACCTGCCCACCTTTACCACTCTTTCTCCTCCCACTCCCTAGACTCAAAAAGGAAGAGAACAGAGTGAAATGGAAAGTGTGGAGAAAAGGAGAGTGGCGAGCTAGAGTATCAAGGAAACACCACTTTCCTTTCTTCCCCATTTCCTCTTCTGCTGTTTCCCTTTTCCTTTTTGAATCCAGGGAATGGGAGTGGGGATGGCGGCTGGTTTGTCACCAGATAAAGGGTAGAGTTTGGCATGCTGCCTCAGGCACCAGGAGATCTTGGGCTGGAGCTGATCATTTAGATTTATTTGTGGGGGGTTGGGGGGGCAAATATGCCACAAGTTAAGTCCAAAGTATTAATGCTACTCTACTATGCACTACAGTACTTATGCAGACCCTGTGTGTTGGGGTGGTTTTGGCCCTCATCTATTATTAAGCCGCCATAAAGTAGACCAGGAAGGGCCAATACCTTAGTGGAAGAGCACCCACCTGCTGTGCATGCAGCTGTTCCCAGATTCAATCCCTGGCATCTCCAGGTAGGGCTGGGAAAGACAGTTAACCAAAACTTCTCTGGAGGGCTACTGCCCATCCACATAGACAACACTGAACTCGACAGCCCTATCGCCTGATTTGGTATAAGGCAGCATCATACGCTGTGGTGCAAACCCTATTTTTTCACCTGTTTTGGACTTTTCTGTCACATCATTCTGTGGTGCATCAGCTTCTCAAAGGGGCTGCTGAATAAGCCAGATGCAGTAGCCCTTGTTTCTTTATTGTTGTATACTTTCTCCTTCATCCCCAACTGATTGGTAAACAAAAGACCTGGCTCTGAGCCAGCTCACTGGACCATGAAGCCCACCTGGTTTTCAGGAGTGAGATATTCAGGGGCATTGGACCCCCCCCCCCCCGTACCCAATCTCACAGGCAAAAACTAGCTAATGCACACAGGTTATAAAAAGTGGGGTCATACACCCCTGATTTGCTCATTTGCCCAGGTCTGATATCAGGACCATCTGGTGCTTCATGGGTGCTCACCTGTTCATTTTGCTAAAGATCCAGGAACCTGGAGCAGTGTGAGTCACAGGCCAATCCTATGGTTTTCCCCACCATAGCATGCAGCCATGTGAAAATGGGCTCCGCTGCATGCTATGGTGGAAGGGGCAGATTGGGAAGCTTGGGAGAAGAAAGGGAAATTATTTTCCTTTACCCCTCCTTAATAGGGGGCCTTCTGCTCGCCAATGAGACTCCTGCTCTTTAGCTGGTGCATGTCCGAGGAGACAAAAGGGGTGTGTCGGCTGCTTCCGGAGGGAACAGCATCCAGCATAAGTCACCTGTGCCAGGTGCCACCCCCTCCCACCTCCGTCACACCCAGCCCTTCCCCATTACGCCCTCTCCCATCCTCTTATGCCTACCCCATCAACTTCCAGGAGTTGGTGAATCTTCTTTCACCCATTGCCGTGTGCGGGGCCACCTCAGCCTGTCCAGCCGTGGTCCGGAAGTGTGCAGTTTAGCATGCTGCTGGATCACCATTCATGATGGCCATAAAGCATCTACAGCTGCCAGAATGCTAGTTCCGTTAGTGGTAGAGCCCAGTAGGATTGGGCTGTTAGTAGGGTAGGGAACGTACCCAGAGAAGTCATATCAGATTTTTGTTTTATTTGTCACTTATATTTTAGAATCCTTGGTAACTTTTGTCGCCACCCCTTTTCACCCCTTATTCTGTTGGCTTATCAAGTTCTCATTAGTTATGTTGACATCTTTTTCTCCATTCTTTTGATATTTTGGAGGCTTTTAATAAACGTTTAAACGTTTTTACTGTTTTTCCCTGCCTGATCTCAGTTCACTCAGGAGGGAGAAGGTTGCCACAATTCCCAGACCATCCATGTTCTGCGACTGTTTGATTTTAAAGGGACTCCCGAAATGCTGAGACTCTCTATTTGGGGGTGGGTGGGGGAATTTTCCCAAGGCAACCTCCTTCTGTCCGAGCTCTCTAGCTTTGGGTGGTGTCAGTGAGAACTACTTTCTCCCTGTTCATTCCCAATTTGCCCACTTAAAAGGAGGGAGCACGGAGGTGGGTGCCAGTCCCTAACCGTTCACTAGGCATTACACCTGTCTTGTTCTCTGTCTGCCTTTACATCTGCACAGTGATACAGTATGGAAAAGGCAGGCAGGAGTACAGTCTTAGCTCTATATAGCATTGCCAGGAGGACTTTTGCTCCCTTTCATTTTGTCATATTGCCAGCTTCTAGTATTTATTTATTTAAAGAATTTATACCCCGCCTTTCTCCCAGCAAGGGCACTCAAGGCAGCTTACAATAAAAACATTAAAATACATATATACATTAAAATAATTAAAAACAAATAATTAAAACAATTAAAACAAACAACCCCAGTGGGTCACCTATATAGCCATTTGTTAAAAAGCCAGCCCACCATGTCAGACATCGAATACCTAACCTGAATAAAAACGTCTTAAGGCCCCGCTGAAAGGTCTCTAAGGAGGGAGCCGTTCTTAATTCCAGGGGGAGGGAATTCCATAATTGGGGCGCCACTGCCGAGAAGGCCCTATTCCGCGACGCCATCCCCCTCACCTCCATCAATGGCGGCATGGTTAACAGGGGCCCCCTGATGACCTCAGAGTACGGGTCGGATTATAAGGAAGGAGGCGGTCCCTCAAATACCCCGGACCTGAGCCGTTAAGGGCTTTAAAAGTCAAAACTAGCACTTTGAATTGTGCCCAGAAACGAACTGGCAGCCAGTGTAGCCGCCGAAGCAACAGTCCGACTGAGTCGAAATGACAAGCCCCGGCAACCACACGGGCCACCGCATTCTGCACTAGTTGCAGTTTCCGAACAGTCTTCAAAGGCAGCCGCACGTAGAACGCATTCTAGTAATCTGGTCTAGATGTCACTAGGGCATAGGTCACTGTGGCCAGGTCTGCACAATCCAAGTACGGTCGCAGCTGGCGCACCAGCCGAAGCTGGGCAAAAGCCCCCCTGGCCACAGCACCACCTGGGAATCCAGGAGCAGCTGTGCATCCAGGAGAACCCCCACGCTGCGGACCTGCTCCTTCAGAGGGAGTACAACCCCATTCAGAGCAGGGCGATGATCCAATGCCTGAGTTGTAGACTTCTGGACCAGAAGAACCTCTGTCTTATCAGGATTTAATTTCAGCTTCTTTGCCCCCATCCAGCTCCCAACTGCCTCCAGACAACGATTCAGGACATCGACCGCCCCCTTGGAGTCTGGTGGAAAGGAGAGAAAGAGCTGGGTGTCATCAGCATACTGATGACTCCCTACCCCAAACCCCCGGATGACCTCTCCCAGAGGCTTCATATAGATATTAAACAGCATGGGGGATAGTATTGACACTTGTGGCACCCCACACCTCAAGGGCAAGGGTGCCGAACAAGCATCCCCCAGCACCACCTTCTGGGATCTATCAGCCAGGAAGGAGCGGAACCACCTCAGAATGGTGCCTCCAAGTCCCAACCTAGCCAACCAACCCAGAAGGACACCATGGTCAATTGTGTCAAAAGCCACCGAGAGGTCCAGCAGGACCAACAGGGACGCACTCCCCCTGTCCAGTCCCCGACACAGGTCATCCACCAAGGCCATCTCTGTCCCAAACCCCGGCCTGAAGCCAGACTGGAATGGATCCAGATAATTAGCTTTCTCCAAGACCCTCTGGAGCTGAGACGCCACTACCCGCTCGATCACCTTGCCCAGAAACGGGATATTTGAGACTGGCTGGAAGTTGTTCAAAATAGTGAGATCCAAGGAGGGTTTCTTCAGGAGGGGGCGCACCACCGCCTGCTTCAAAGACGGTGGCACCACCCCCTCCCTTAGAGATGAATTTACCACCCTCCCCGTCCACTTGGCCAGCCCCGCCCGGGCAGATCTAATCAGCCATGCTGGACAAGGGTCAAGCAGGCAAGCTCACACTCCAAAGAATCCTGTCCACATCCTCAGGTTCTACAAGTTGAAAAGAATCCCAGGAAGAAGAACAGACAGGTGCCTCAGGGACATCATTAGATACTCCTAACGCAGCGCCCAAGTCATGCAGAATCCGATCGACTTTGTCCCGAAGTGCTTTGCAAACTCATCACAGCGAACCACCGTGTGTTCCGCCCCATCTACTGGGGGGGGGGCCAGATGGAGCAGGCCCCGGACTACACGGAAAAGCTCAGCTGGACGGTTCTCCGCAGACGCAATGCTGGCAGAAAAGAAAGCCCTCTTAGCTGAGCTCTGAAGTGAGCTCTAGCCTGTGCCCGGTCGGAGTCAGCACACATTTTCCACCACCGTCGCTCTAGGCCTCTACCCTGCCGCTTCATCGTCCGCAGCTCCTCAGTAAACTAAGGCGCCGCTCTGACTCTGCGGCTTGGTCGAGGATGCTCAGGAGAGATCAGATCCAGAGCCCTGGTCATTTCCCCATTCCAGAGGTCAACCAGGGCGCTGGGTGAGTCGCCGACTCTGGCAACAGGAAAGTCCCCCAGAGCCCTCAGAAATCCATCCGGATCCATCATCCTCCAGGGGCGGACCATAGAATGAGTTCCCCCACCACTGCGGAGGTGACAAGCCGCGATAAGCCTAAATCCCACCAGGAAGTGATCTGTCCATGACAAAGGAGTGATGTTAATTTCCTCCACATCCAGATCACCATCCACCTGTCCAGCAGTAAACACCAGGTCCAGCGTGTGTCCCGCATTGTGCGTCGAGGCACATATTCTCTGAGACAGACCCATGGTGGCCATGAAGTCCTGAGCCGCAGCTGTCCTCGGGGCCTCAGCATGGACATTAAAGTCCCCCAACACCAATAGGTGAGGGCACTCCAACGCCAATGCCGAGATCACCCCTGTCAGTTCAGGCAGGGAGATGGTTGGGCAGCATGGTGGGCGGTACACCAACAGAATCCCTATTCTGTCTCGCCCTTCCAACATGACATGGAGGCAGTCAAACCCAGTGGACTGCGGGACAGGGTACCCAGTGAGATGGATGGTATCATGATCTATCGCAACTCCACCTTCCCGTCCCTGTAAGTCGTGGCTGCTGCAATACCCGGAAACCAGGCGGGCACATCTGGGAGAGACTTACTCCTCCCGACTCATCCAGCCAGGTCTCCGTAATACACACCAGGTCAGCACCTTCATCCAGGATTAAATCCTGGACTAGGCAGATATTATTGTTAACTGACCTGGTGTTCAAGAGCAGCAGTTTCAGACTCAGGGGAATGTTGCCCAGACCGCCAAGGGTCAGAGGGATGGGAGAAGGGCCGGAAAGAGGGACAGTCTGCCTGTGACTGACCCTTGTTCTCCTGAAATGGCCTGCCCAGCCCCCACCGCCATATCTTCCATGACCCGTCTCTCTGCTAATGGTGGCTGCCCGCCCCTCCTTTCTATGACCCATCACTCTGCTAATGGTGGCTGCCCGCCCCTCCCCTAGTCTCCCTCGAGGTGTCAAACACATAGCCCTTCAGCGGAGCCTACTTCCTGACCACACAACCTAAGGATCTCACACACTCCCACACCACTCTCAATCACCACCTCACTCCCCAGTCAATCCACTATCTACAAGCGCTCCCTCCAAACCCCAACCACTTCTGCATCTTGTAGCATTTATACCCCAAGTTGAGCACACATGCTGAAAATGGTAAATGCCAATGTATTTGTAATATGCATTTTGGTTTATCTGAATCCTCTTGTGTGAGACTATCAAATATCATCTGATACCTTTCAGCAGGATTCCTTTGTGTGTCTGTGTAACAGAGAAAGAGCAAAGCAATAAGAGAAAGGTTTGAAAAAGAGTGTGCAGTCATTGCACAGACTTAAAGGCCTCCAACAAGCCCCCTCATTCACTTTTTTCATTCATTTCCACGTTATTGTTCTTGATACTTATAGTTATTCCACATTTGCACAAGTTCTCCTTTCTTCACTTGAACCTGGGAACAATAATCTCTTATAAAGAACAGAATAGATCTGGAGAATACTGTATTTCTGTTTGCTGAATTTGATCTAGAACCGTGATGGCGAACCTATGACACGCTTGTCACATTTTGGGTGACATGCCAGCATTTCCCCCAGGGCCCTGATACACCTTACATTTTCGCAAAAGTTTTACAGGCTTGTCTTGAACATTTAGGGCAGAGATTTTGGCAGACTTCTTTCAATTTATTATCTAGTAAAACTCAGCAACAAAAAAGTCACTAATTGATTTCAATAAAATGCAATGTATTCTACTGTATAGTTGTTTTCAGTTCAATTCAAAATTACTATTAAAAGTAGCAATAGTCAAAGTACTATTAAACGTCTGGGGGACACACCCACACCAGCAGAGTCAGGTATTTTCGAATTTTTCGACACATCAAGCCCAAATGGTTCGCCATCACTGATCTAGAAGGTGAAAGTTGTCACTTCACATCTAGAAACCGCTTGCGCTACCCTTTTAACTCAGGCATCCCTGGAAATCTTGGAATGGCTAGTAGATCTTCCACCAATAGGTAGGGAAATAAGGTTTAACATCAAGCTATCAGCAGAGAAGTGCAAATCCCCAAATAGAAAGGGAACACCCTTGGTTATTTCCAGCCATAAACCAGTTACAGAGTGCCTGAATGAGCATGGAACATATACATTGTGATCACACTGCATGGTTTGTTATGTCTTTTCATGTAAAGGGATCAGTTGCCACCTTGTGGAGCTGGGATTTACTACAGAATGATACATAACAGTAAACAATGTGTCAGCAGGAGTTCATTATTGTAAATGTATGATATTCTGTATGTAAATTTATGATATTCTATGGAAAGTGAAGGTCCATTTACTGTATTATTTGGTGAACTGACGTATAAATATATAGGTTAATGTAGAAACGGACTTATCTTTTGTATTTGCTGTTCTGTTTTTCTTTGTTAATTTCATTTTAAATATATATTTTTTACTCCTTAGGAGGCTATCCCAGGGATAAAAAGTGAAGAAGAATTGTTCAGTTTGTTCAAATTTATATGTTTACTAGCGTGATGCCCGTGCTTTGCTACGGGATGTAAGTACTTTAAATCCATTTTGTCTCCAATAAACTTTCCTTTGATTGCAATGAACCAATTAAATGTAGCACAACTATCCCTGCATTTACTAACAGTCGTGGTTCCATCGAATGACAGTTGTCCCCCTCACTGTCGTGGGATATGATAGAGAACTCCTCCCAGTTGTCCACCATGTGCCTCACGATTAGCTCACGCACCTCCCTAGCCATGAGGTGAGTGTCATACATGAGATTGGAGAGGGACCAAAACAGGTAGACTCCATCTCCATCCTGTGATGGGGACAATTGTGTGAGGCACCATCGCCCCATTAACGTTTAGAAACTCAGTGGCCATACTTACTAACTTAAAAACCAAATAGAGTGACAGCGCAATCCACACTAACTTTAGACTGGCGGATATCTGCTGCATATCTGCCGTGTGCAACAACTCTAGAGTAAGGGCTGCCAGCACAGAGGCCGGCAGCCCTCACTCCACCGCCGAAGCGACCCACCCACCGCCGGAGAAGGTAAGTCTCCCACCGGCGGGTGCAAGGGCGGGCTAGGCGGCGAGGGAGGGCGGTGGTTGTCCAAGTTGGCCCGGGAGGGGACGGGGATGTTGGCCACCACATCCCCATCCCATTTCCGGGCTCGGCGGCAGGCATTTTACCCACGCCATGTTGACATTGCTCAGCACAAGGTGAACATTTAAATGAGGAAGGTCTTCAGTGCACACAGTGGAGCAACTATTGCTCACCCTGATATTGTTTATACTTCGCCAGCCCTGTTTAGGCACAATGACATCCACCTCTCCATGACTTGTGCTAACATTTTCCTCAGGGACCTGCAGCAGGGACTTTTGAGCCTTCTGGCCTGGTTTTGGGGCAGTTGGGGTCAAGCGTTAGGCTAAGCCTTCCGTGTGGCAGGTTGTGTGCAGGATGGGTAGATAGAGATGCATTCTGAGATAGCAAGGTCTAGGGGTGAGCCAGGACCACTCGGATGATACTTACTTGAGTCGGTGAGGCTAGCTGGCAAGCCCCTTTGGCTGGGTAAGCACCACATGGCTTGCCTAGGGGGAGTCTGTGCTGCCCAGCTGCCTCAACCCTTCAGGGTTGGCTGTGATAAGCTTTCCCAATCTATGACTGGGCAGAGCCTGGAGTGCCATGCCTGAGGGTAGCAGGGGAGCATATGGGCAGCACCATTTTTCCCTCGCCTAGTGCCCACACGCTGGGGGATGTTATAGTTTTTTCCCTGCTGCAGATTTTATACGTTTATTAGACTTTAATAATGACCCTTTATCCAAGCCTCTGTCTAGCATGTTT
This sequence comes from Plestiodon gilberti rubricaudatus, assembly GCA_026170595.1. Lineage (NCBI taxonomy): Eukaryota > Metazoa > Chordata > Lepidosauria > Squamata > Scincidae > Plestiodon > Plestiodon gilberti. Next base: position 118,636,429 of record JANXHW010000001.1, on the reverse strand, counting down.
ATTTAGGGGGGTTCATAGGTAATAACTGAAACACAAAGTAGTCCAAAGAACAAATAAGCGTCCTCTATTGAATAAAAAAAAAACCTTTTAACTTTTACCCCCTTTTTACCCCTTTAGGGGTGACATTTAAAGAAACCATCAAAACAGTTTCTAAAGACACCCATATGCCCCCCAAAAGCATGTTAGAACTCTACAAACACAGGAGATACAAAGGGTTCTGTAACTGACCCTCGAATCTAGATTTGCCCCATTAGGGGTCGATTAGGGCAAAGTCCTAAAATATGTTTTAAAGTATTTTTATGTACTGTACTGCCTTCATGAGATTTGGACACCGCCATTTTGGATCTCGCGAGATTTCGTAGAATTCAAGATGGCAGTGCCCGGAAAAAGGTAAGTTTTTGCATTTTAAAATTCACCGCGGTAGCGGCGGAGGCTTCATTCGGTCTCGGAACGGTCCGGGACAGATCCAGGATCTGAGGCCGGTTTGTCCTGGAAATTCCGGGATGAATGGTAAGCCTAAATTAATGGCACAATCCTCCTTAACTTCAGCTGGACCTGCGCTGGCCTAAGGAGTTGCAAATGTGCCATAAAGCACATTTGCGGCTCCTTAGGAGTAAGCTGTGCCGGCATGGAGGCCAGCACCGCTTACTAGGCCATGGGACCAACTCTACGCTGGCTGCCACAGGTAAGTGCCACACCGGTTGACGCAGGGGTGGGGGGAAGGCAGGCAGGGGTGGCGAGGGAGGGGGCATTGGCCAGTCCGAGCTGGGAGGGGTGGGGATATTGGTGCCAATATCCAGCGCCGTGTCCCAGCCTGGGCCGACCTTTCACAGCCTCCCCAGATGTATGCCAGCTCCAGAGCTGGCGTGCATCCAAGGAGGTCCATTGTGGCCTGTGCAGCTTACACCAGGGGAAGGGGACGTTCATCCCCTTCCCCCAAGGTGAGCCCGGGGCGCACCTGCATGGTCCGCAAAGGGCCTAGGACGCGGCAGTCAGCCCTTTCGGCCGGGCGCCGCATCTTAGGCAGGATCGGGCTGCCCATCTATCATATGTTTTGGGGCTTGTGTTCTCATGCACCTGCAGAGACAAGATATTGTTCAAGATATTATTCATGACATTTTCCAGTGCAAAGCAAATGCAGGATTCTAAAATATTTCACTTCTTTTAATTGTAAAAGGCAAAGCCATTGTGTGTGTGTGTGTGTGTGTGTGTGTGTGTGTGTGTGTGTGTGTGTGTGTGTTAGAATCCTAGCTTACAAAGAACATATATGTATTTTCAACTACTGTATTTTATACATCAGATCTTCCATGTCACTCGCCAAAATATCGTATTCACATCTTTCCCAGCCATTCTCCAGTAAATAGCTCCTGAGAAAAGATGCTGAACCAGATACAGAATGCAAATCTATGACACATGATGTAGTGTTAAGGAAAAGGCTAGTATGAACATGTACAAAATAATTTCAGTATATTAAGGAGACAATTAACTTATGTCATTAGACTTGAACATTGAGACATTTGTTGTGATGAAAATGGCCTTAAGTGCAAGAAAACAGCTATGATTTTTCTTTTCAAACCATCTATTGGGAGAACTGTATACTGTACTATATTGCTATCTGTCCATTTCACCTGTTATCCTCCTCACCTATGAATAGTTAATTAAGTTAAAGATGCTTTATCTTGAGTTAAAGATGCTTTACTTTACCTGCCTTTGTGTTAGTCTCTGATTGGTCTGAACATCACAAGGGATGTGAGCTCATTCATCCAACAGCTATTTAATACCTTTTATGATAAACAAAAAAGTGCATTCGAGAAGGGCTCCATTGAGGTGAGGAACTTTACTGTTTCCTGTTCCTACTTGTATGCAACTGGAGCCATGTTGGAAATTTAACAATAGAGAGCAGAGGTAAGCCAAAACTACTAGTTGCTTTTTAAAATGTTTAAAACAGCACTCAGAAATACCTCCCTGTTTCAGCAAAAATGTGTGCTTATTGGTTTACGTTAGTTTCCTTGAATTACTTCATCATGTAGCCTGCTGATTGAATATGTTTGTACTTATGAACCTGCGTTGCACCACTAGTCAGTGTACTCCAGTATTACCTTCTCTGACAGGAAATGGCTCTTCTTCAAGGTCTCAGGAGAGCATTTCCTAATTCTATTGCCTGGAGATAACCTGGTGGTTTGGTTTCCAAGAAGAGTTTGGATGGCTACCTATCAGGGAAGTTGTAGCAGTTGCTTGCACTGAGCAGGGGGTTGGATTAGATGACCCCCAAGAAGATCATCTTTCCAAATTCTGATGGTACAGAACCTGTTCTGAACTCAGAAGCCAGGAGGAAGTGGGTTATTTGAACCCACAGCCTCATAGAAACAAACCTAGCAAGAGTACAAGGCCCAGGCATTAATATAATGCTTTATAGGGCGTAATTCACCGGAACTTTGCAACGGCGGAGCGTGTGCGGACCGTTCGCGACACCTCGGGAGTAAGGGAGGCCGGCGCAAGGCTGACCTCCCTCACTCCATCGCTGAACCAGGATGCGGCCACCGGAGGAAGGTAAGCTCTCCCGTCGGCAGCCGCGTGGGCGGTCCGGTGGGCAAGGGAGGGGGACCATTGGCCTATCCAGCCCAGGAGGGGCGGGGGAAGGCTCCTGCCATATTCCTGTCCCTGCTGGGCCAGCTAGGCTGTTACACGGCCGCTCTCTTACCTTGTTTTTGGCGCGCGCGGCGGCTGCCTTGGAGGAGGAACACAACCAGGACGCGCGGCGGCGGCTGCCTTGGAGGAGGAACACAACCAAGTCGCGCCGAGGTGAGCATGCGTAATGGGGGTGGGGGTGGGCGCGCGCGCGCGCTCGCGCTCACCTCGCGCGACTCCTTTCCAACCCGGCTGGCTGTTTCTGCGCATGTGCAGAAACAGCCAGCCGGGTTGAAATGCGCACCTTGGCCGCACGCGACTCCTTTTCAAGTTGACTCGGGCTCGGGTTTGGACTCCGAGTCTGAGTCGGGCGACTTGGACTCGGTGTCCCCCCAAGCTGGCGCTGGGGGCCCTGTGCCACAGGGCCCCCCATCTAACGACGACGACGCACGCACGCGCGCACGCACACACACACACACACACACACACACAGAGTATACATAAGCAATGTCCATTATTTCTGGTCAGTTAAATCGAAGCCTGTTAAATCAAGGTTCATTGTACTACAGTTAAGCCCCAGTGCCTGATTGTGCCAACCCATGTGATGTCCAGTGGCATCTTCATATCAGATACTGTATATAACACTGTGACATCAGCCATAGAATCATGATCCATAGTTGGGTGAGATCACCCTTGTGATTAATTCAGGAAGAAGGAAACTATAACAACCAGGGGAAATGACGCAGCAGAGTATTGTTAATGATTTGCACAACCAACATATTTTTCAAAAGCAAATGTCTGCAATTGCTAGGGTCTATCTAAAAATTGGAACTGGCAAATATTTCCTAAACCATAATAAAGGTTTTCTTATTCTTAATTCATGAGTGTCAGTGTGTATTTAGTTAACAAACGGAGGAAATAGTAATTAATGTGATGTCAGACTTGGTTACCAAGGGCCCAATCCTATCCAACTTTCTAGTGCTGATGCAGCCATGCCAACAGGGCGTGCGGTGCATCCTGCAAGGGGGGAGGCAGTCATAGAGGCCTCTTCAAGTTAAGGGAACTTACTTCAGGTCTGCATTGCAGCTGCATTGATGCTAGAAAGTTGGATAGGATTGGTCCCTTAGTCTGAATGGACTGACACTATTTTTGTCTGTAAATTATCAGAAAAGGCAATCAAACCAAAAGCCTAACAACAGTAGTCTGTAACCACTATCAGAGTAAGGTTTTGAGGATGATTCATGGGAACCCTTACCTTTGGAGACAAATCAGCTTTTGGCCTCAGGCTCTGCAAGATCACAACTACTTCATTCATTTTTCTGTCCCTCTCTCTCTCTCCCCTTCATAAACATGTCTGTGTTCTCACCAGTGATTTATTTCTGTATAATGGATAATGATAGGGATACCTCAGTCTCTCTTCTTTAAATTATCCGTTCCCAGTCTCTAAACTGTTTGGTGTCTTCCAAATCCAACAGTATTTTATTCTCGTCTATAATTTACTGTACTGTACTTTGAATGAAAATTTCCTAAATAATATTATATGAGTTTGCTACTGTAACTTACTTAATGCTTAGAGAGCACTGTGTGATGGTTATGAAATTCATAAATAAATGGTAGGTTTTCCCTCTTGTTTATCCTGTTGGGCTCTAGGGTTGACTTCAATTGCACATAAAACTGAGTCCTACAGAACGTTATATCTTAATATGATGATAGGAAACATTTGACAGCATACATGATATATGTTGGAGCAAATTGGGTTTTTGCATGAACATTTGTGGACTGCAGCACACACAGTCTAAAGCAAATAAAGTTATAGTTGTTCAAAGAGGGCAACTATTTGTTCAACACATAGATGCAGCCAAACACACCACGTGGTGCAAGGGTGGTATTAGGGGTTGGCCAGGTTGAGCACTAAGTGGCCCACATCTATCAGAGAACCACCAATACTGTTAGCAGTGTACTGCAATGCCCATTGCACCATCAGGGGTGGGGGGCACTGTGGGACTGTGTTTCTTGAATAGCCGCCCCCCTCCATGCCCTATAGCAAATCACTTTTCAAACTGAGAAGTGTTTTTAGAAACTGATTGTGACACAGCCAGCATGGGAGTCTTACATTCAAAGTAAAAACCCAGAGGTCATGACCACCGTTTCTTTTAAGCTGTGTGCCTGTGCAGATCAAAGCCCCAGAAAGCCAAGCTCCATGGAGCTCGGAGGGAGCCCAGCGTTCCCAGAAGTCTGGCGATGACATGCGGAGTCATTGCCATGTATCCAAAACATGGCAGTGAGCCACCTCATAGCAGCCTAAGGGGTGCACGCAGCAGTATGGGCCCCTTAGACTGGGGAGTACTGATCATGACCCAAGCTCTTTTGGGTCTAGCTAAAAGAGCTTTTGGGGTCTTTTGTCTGTGGCATTATTACTATTGTACACAGACAGCCCAAGTCCACGTGGGCCTGGGTCGGGGGGGATCAAGGCTGGGAAGGTGGTTAGGATATCGGCGAGAGCAGCTGCCACTGATACTGCCCCCTTCCTGTCCCTGATCCACCCTCCTCCCTGACCCCATCACCACCCCATTCCTCCCCACCTTCCTCCAACCCCCATGCCAACTTACTGGCGCTGGTGGGCTTCCCTAGTCCACTGGTGCATGGACCCAGCCACTCTCTGCTTGTGGTGGTGGCCAGGTCACAGCGAATGGCTTATCGCCTTTTGCAACAGCCATAAAGGGCCAAGTGTTCTGGTGGTGGTGCAAGGCCCAGTTAGGACTGGGCTACAAGTTCCCTACATACCTATAGGTTAGGTTCCAGGTGTCTGCATGTAAGTTGAAATGTACGTAGTAGGTTGAAACATCTGCTTCTTGCAGGCCCAGCGCTATCACATCTGTGCAAAAGCACCACCAAAGGATGTATTGTGACTGCATGAAAGCACCGAAGCAGCTGTCCATAACTCGATGTCAGTAACTCAGGGAGCCAGTGTAGATTAGTCTGCCGTTTGCAGCAGTTTGCTTCTTTAAAAGGTATGGCTAGATGAGGGCTTCCTGGCTTTTGTGCAGCAAAAGAATATGCACAGCCTCCAAATATTCGTTTTCCAAATTAAAAACAACAATGACCATCTTATCACAATGGTCCAGGATATGGCAGGGAATGGTGTCACTTATCAGCAGTAATCACATGATAAGCCTGAGCCCTACCCGTAGGGACCTCTGTCACTTGCTCAACTGCACTCTCTACACCGCAATCAAAATAGCAATGAATCTGCTTTCTTGGGAAATTATCTTATTATCCCAGGTACAAAATATCATACTTTGAATGCTGGGAAAATGCAATAAGCTCTCACAACAGAAGCACAAGCTAAGAGAAGATGTCCATCAGCCATTCCACACCTCCTGACAGGGCAATCTCTCAGGAGCCTCTTGGACCTTCAGGAATCTGTCTAAAGTATTGATTAATAGAATGCAAAAATAAATAGCATTCTTCCGATGAATTTTAAAAAATACTTTGATGCCCCTGGTCCATTAAGCATATCATTGATTTTATCCATGCTGAAGTCTCAGGCTTGACAGGAAATAAATAAGCAACTCAGTGTAATATTTATTTTGGTGTAACCTCTTCTTTCAAAATATATCCATGAGTAGCAGCCTGTTAACTGTATTGCTACCAGTTATGTTATTTTTCTGTTGGATGGGCAGAATGCTACTTTAAAAAATCCATTCTGTGATAGTGAGTAGGTGTCCCAGTGTGGTTGCGGTCCCTAATGGATCCATGCAAAGAATATCCAAGCAGCCTTTATATGAATGGCTACTTGGAAGTAAGTCCCACTGACTCCAAAGTAAGTGTGCATATTATTGTAACCTTCTACGTAAATCTGTCAACAGTGTGGCATTGCCATGGTCAGCTTCTACTAGAAATCAGGAATCCGTTCCCCCAGTTATGTTTTGATTACCCTTATAAGAATGGAATTTTGTATCAATCTTGCCTGAAAAGCCTGGATAAATCAGTCCAAGTACAAAGGTAGTTGTCTCTAAATGAGAGAACACTTTGAACATTTATTTGAACATTTCATACTATAAGAGACAAAAGCTTCTCTTCTCAGTTGTAGTTAGCTATAGCACCATAAAAAGGGCTACTAGTAGGTAGAGGAGACACTGAGTGTCAATAAAGAGAACAGAAAGCATGGTCAGAGGCGTTCCTATGGTGGGGGCGGTACTGTAAGTTGCGCCCCGTCCTAGTCCCCGTTTACAAGTCGGCACGAGGCGGTCCCGTCCCCTCGCCATCGGAGCCATTCCATGTGGAGAAGGCAATGGGCAGGGAGTCCTGCCCGTTGCCTTCTCCACACGGAATGGCTCCCCTCCAACGGCGAGGGGGCGGGGCCGCCTCGTGCCGGCTTGTAAACGGGGACTAGGACGGGGCGCAACTTACAGTACCGCCCCCACCATAGAAACGCTTCTGAGTATGGTGAGTTGTGTACTGGTAGAATTCCATCCCCCAGTTAGAAGGAGGCCTCTTAAAGAGCTGAAATTGGTGTTTGAGAGTGGAATCTTCCAGGGGCACAATATCTGCAATAAGAATTCTGAGAAGACAAGAGTTAACAAAATATCTTGCCATACATGTTTTGAGGGACAAGAGGTTGTTTGTGCAAATGCACCAAGTGCCCTTTCATTTTCCTTTCCTCGTTCCCTATGGGTTTACTCCTACCTAGGCCAGCTGTGCGAAGTGTTTTTCTAGCATCAGGGGCATGTCTGCCATCTGAAGGGGGGATTAGGAAATGGCTAATGTTGTCTCCTGCTCACCCTGTCCATGCCCCTCCCATGTTATGCCCCAATCTCCTCCCCATTTCCTGCATTATGCCAGTGCGGCATTTTTATGGCGTTCTGCCAGTGTCCATGGCACATCTGTCAGCAGACAGCAGTGTTGGCAGGGCTGCCATTGTGCCAGTATACGTGGAGATACCCTGGCAAATCTTGAGGATAGGATTGGGCCGTAAAGAACTCTTCCCCAAAGAATTTCAGATTTAGATGCTGCAAGGCCCACACAAAGAAAAAGACCTAAACATTAATACAAAATCCATCCTCATATCCATGGATCAACAGAGCTAGTGCAAAGTAAGACATCAAAATCCGAACACATATTCCTCACACAGCAAAAATCCTGAGACATTCATGAATGCTCTATGTTAAATTAAATGTATCTCAGGTTTCCACAATAAACATGGAAAATAACTACTGAACCATCAAAGAGCTGGGCAGTATAACTGAAAAAGATTTTGTATCCTAGCAACAATGCAGGGTTTCTGCAGGAGAAAGAAAAAGGGAGATGTTTGCAAAAGTAGATTGTCAACTAGGAACAACTGTTGAGAAAAAAAATCTTCTGGCATTAGTTGAACATATTACTTATTATTTATCATATTTATATTCAGACTTTCTCTCAGAAGGAAGGCAAATATAATGTTTGAAAAGTAGTGGATGTGGTTTACTATGAACACACATTTAGTGCCCTCAACACAAAGGCCTCAGAAGCTGCAGTCGTACCACTTCCACCACACTTAGGGCGCAATCCACTGGAACTACGTGATGACGGAGCGATTGCTCCGTCGCCGGAAACCGTCGCGAATGTGCCGTAAAGCACGTTTGCGGTGACTCTCTAGAGTCAGATGACTCACTCCGACACTGGACCGAGGACACGGCCGCCAGAGGAAGGTAAGCACTCCCCTGGCAGCCACATGGGTAGTCCGGCGGGCGAGGGAGGGGGTCCATTGGTCTAGCTGGCCCGGGAGGGGGCGTGGGATGGCACCCACCATATTCCCGTCCCTGCCGGGTGGCTAGGACATTACACAGCCTCCTCCGACTTCCACCAGCTATTTAGCTGGCGGACATTTGAGGAGGCCCATCGGGCCGGCCTTGGTTTACACCCGGGGAAGGGGACAAGTGTCCCCTTCCCCAAGTAGACCTCCGACCCACTGCTTGGCGGGCACCCTCGTGCCCTCAATACAAATGTCTCAGAAGCTGCCACCTGCCAGATCCTTAGTCAGGATTGCACTGTTAGGGTCAAATTAGGTATGACCCGGATGAGTAAGTGTTCCTTTGGATCTTTGTTGCTGTTAAATGGCATTTGGGGAAGGGGGGCAAAATGGCATGAAACCACAGCAGGGGGTAGGGGGCTTTAGGACTTTGCCCCCCTCACAGTTCCATTCCCAACTGTGTCCCTGCAGAATAGTTTAACTGAAAGGGTTTATCCAATGAAAATAGCATACAAAGGGGGCACAATCAGGATTGGAGCTGCAGTGGAGGCAAAGTCCTCAAGTACCCCCTTCTCCCTGCAATCATTTTGGCCTCCAGTGTGCTATCTAGTACAAGAGGGAGTACTTATCGTAAGTAACATTTTAAGGGTCAAACTAGACACTTTCTAGAATATGTAAGTTACCTACACGTTCCAGAACGTGTCTAGTTTGACCCTTAAAAAATGTTACTTTTGCCTTCATCCTCAGGAACTCAGGGCAGCTTCCACATGGATATCCCGTTTCTCCTTACAACAACCCTCCCTGGGAGGCAAATTAGGCCGAATGATGGAATAGAGCCCAAGGGATTGGAGTACAGCTGGGATGGGACAACAGCTGGGAGGTTAGAGGTTGGAACCTGACTGTGCCTGTTGGCTCAGAAGAATGGCACCTGAGAAGGTGGAGCTATAGCAAAAACTCTCATGCTAGGCAGAACGTCGCCTCTCCTCTTGGATCTGTCCTCTCTCTTGACATTTTTGCCCTTCACCATGGAGACGGAAGTTAAGACTTTAGGTCAATTCCTCAGACATAAAAACTCTATGAATCAGGGATGGCACCAGGAGTCAGCATCATTGGTCACCTGTCAAGGCCCACATCCCAGCAAGGGATGCTTTGCTAAACCTCCCCCCCCCAACTGCCTGTTGCTGGTTGTGCTCCTTGCTCTCCCTCCCTGTCACCCCGTTCTGCCCTAGCAAATGAGCAGTGACAGGAAAAAGAAGAGTCAGCAGCCTCTGCTAATCTTGTCCTCTCCATCTGGGCACTAACTGGCAGGGCCTCTGAGAGGGGGGTTAAGGGGGTAAATTGTACCTGGGCCCCGGGCCAAAAAGGGGGCCCAGGAGCCAAATTTACATGAATGGAAGGGGCCCAAAAGAAACTTTGTACCCCCTGATAAAATTCCTCTCAGTGGTCCTGCCCTCATCAATCTGCCATTTGAGGTAAACACCTCAGTCAGTCTCATGGCCCAATCAGCCCTGTCTACTCTGCAGGATAATTTACTATTGCCATGTTGGGGACGAGGGGTGAAGGACAAGTCGAATTTTATTCAGGTTTAAACCCGTTTTTTCCCCATTAAATAGATAGGGACTCGCAACCTGCAACTAAAGACTCGGGACTTGGGGGCAAAGACTTGGGACTTGACTTGAGACTTGGAGTCAAAGACTTGATCCACATCCCTGCTAAGAGGACTTGACTAAGGCCACCTGGTGAATACATGCACTGGTGTCACTGGAGCGTGGCGGGGGGGCGGGCTGCCAGCAGGTTACGCACGCCACGGGGTGACGCGCGCACCCCCGCGCACGTCACCTCCGTGACACGCGCCACCCTCTGGACGCTCCGAGGCCGGCCTGGGAGCCGGCCTCGGAGCGTCCGAACCCGTCGGCGCTCCAGGGCCTTCTAAAAGAAGGCCCACGCAGCGTGTTCATCCGGGTATTTTCCGGATTTTCCGGGTATTTTCCGGCAAAAAGCCCTCAAAACGGTCTCTGCGCATGCGCGAAAATCCGGAAAATACCCAGATGAACGCGCTGCGTGGGCCTTCTTTCAGAAGGCCCTGGAGCGCCGACGGGGTCGGACGCTCCGAGGCCGGCTCCCGGGCCGGCCTCGGAGTGTCCGGAGGGCGACGCGGGGGGGGAGCCGGGTCGTCCCCCCCGCGTCGCCATCAGAGTGTCACTAGGGTGACGCGCGCCCCATGCCCCAGGGTGACGCGCGTCCTAGTGACGCTACTGAATAGATGGTCGATTTGTACCTCAGTCTTTTAAACACTTCACTATACCATCTCTCATAGATACTGAAAAAAATACTGAAAACTAGAAAGCGTTCTTCAAAGCGTGAGACATTCCTGAGTTGAAGAGGTTTTTTTGCATTTCCCCCCTTTCTTTTAAAGAGGTAACCAAGTAAATAGTGACAAGGATGGGGAATGTTTTATACATGATTGCTGACCAGGGGAGGCTTTTTTTTTTCTTTTAAAGGGACTATTGGTGAATTTGCATGCAACCTCTCATATACTGCACCTCCCAAAGCCTTTAAAAGTACTCTGCGTGGGGGTGGGGGTGGTTACTTATCACCAGTGATGTCAAAGTCAATATCGATGTGTGTTACATCGATGTGTGTTACATCAACAATAGGTGTGTGTTATAGCTGTATACACATCTATGGCAGAAGAACTGACCATGCTGCTGGGAGCTAGTTTTGGCGTTTTCCCAGGTATTGCTTGCAATGCCAAAAATGCCAATTTGAACAGAGATTGTGGCAGTAAGACAAACCGCTGGCACTGCTCAATTTGTGGCTGGGAAGTTTCACTATTGCATTTTGTGCTTAACTTTTTAATAATGAAAATGAAGCTTGGAAACATCCTGTTTGAAGTATACAACCTCTGAGAAGATTGGAAATATGCCTTGAAAATACATCTTGCAGACCATTTATTTACACCAAGGTCTCGTTAGATTGATTTAGTTAGTGAACAAATCTGCTGAGCAGTCAGATGGGAGATAGGCTGATGCATTATGAAAAGATTTAGTTATAAATGAGAATCAATTTTATTACTCAAACAGCCTAATCCTACCTAAATCCCTGCGTGGTGATGCAGTGGCGCCAGCGCAGGCTACACTGCATCCTGCGGGGGATTTTTGGCGGCTAGAGCAGCGGTCCCCAACCTTTTTTGCTCCGGGGACCGGTTAGCACTAAAAAAAAATCCACGGACCGGGGGGGTAGAGGGGGGGAACGCAAAATGACACCCCCCGCACAGCGGCGTCATTAGGGGTCTGGGGGGCAGGAAGAATACCGCATGCGAGCGAACAAGTGAGCGTTGGATCGATCACAAACCACCACCACCATGGCGGAGGCCGGCCAGACGCGTCTTTCCTGGCTGGCCGGCAGTAGGAAAGATGATGTTGGAGAGATTGCGCCTGCGCAAACGTGCTGCTACAGCACGTTTGCGCAGGCGCAGTCTCTGCAGCATCGTCTTTCCTACTGCCGGCCAGCCAGGAAAGATGCGTCTGGCCGGCATCCCCCAGGGTGCGTTCGTTCGTTCGTTTGTTCGTTCACAAGTTGTGAACGAACGAACGAACGCTCGTGGTATTCTTCCTCCCCCCCGGGGTGCACCACCCCCCGGCTGCTTTCGAGCTCCGGCGGGGGGTGCACTGCGACCCCGCGGCCCAGTTTCCAACAGGCCATGGCCCGGTAATGAGCCACGGCCCGGTGGTTGGGGACCCCGGGGCTAGAGGTCTCCTTGGGGTAAGGGAACATTTTTCCCCTTGTCCTAGAGTAAGCCCCAGCAGCCACTATGGGTCAACGTGTACCTACGCCAGCGATATCACGGGCACAAGTTTGAGCTGATCCTTGCAGGTGGATCAGGGTTAGGGTTTTGGATTTGACGCATGCTGATGCTGCCACCGATCCCGGCCCCCTCCCCAGCCCGATCTGCCCACTCCCTGCCCTATCTCCTCCCCATTCCCTCCCCTGCCCCACTCAACCCCTCCCCACAATCCCCTCGCCCCATTCCGTCCACTGCACAGGGCTTACCTGCTCTGGTGGGCCTCCAGCACTCTGTCGGCACATGTGGGAAGTCTCCAGGCTTCCTGCCAGTGCACCAGCTTCCCTGCACTGCTGCAAAGCGCTTTACGGCATTTTTGTAGCAGTCTGCGCCGACATAACAAGTGTTCTGGCAGCGCAGGTCTTGAGTAGGTTTGGGCCATAAGTAACATTTTTCAAATAATCTTTCCTAGTTTAGTTTTTGAGAATAATTACTGTTTAATTGTCATCATGCTTCAGAAGAGCCATTCAGCTGCACAACGTACCAGAGTGGAGACGATACACATTTGATTTATACAATGCTACTGATATTATGCAGATTAATTATCAGCCATTCCTTTATACTCCTATTGATAAACTTTAATTTATATTCAGAAAATAGAAGTTGGGAGGCTGCAAGGGATTTTGGGGGTGGTGGAGATGAGGTGGTATAACAGAAAGAGTATTGCTGCCTCCCCCCCCCCCCCAATAGGTTACTCTTCTTGATACTCTGCAGCTTCAGCAAATACTCTGCAGGCATGATGACTTTTGGAAGGCCCTCATTACCACTTGAGAGCTGTCAATACATAGTGATGGCCTTCTATCTAAGAATCTATCTATCCAACAGCTCCCTGTGTTTACTGAGGGAAAGCAAGGTGCACTTCTCAGTCAAAACACCCTCTCCTCTGTTCTGCATACTCAGGGCTAGTGCTTACACGGTGACCTCTGTGGCCAGGGATATTCCTCAGCAGATGAGGGAAGCTGCTTTGTGCAGTTGGGAGCTCTCCCTCATTGGAGGTTTCCAAGCACAGGCTGGATGGCGACCCATTAGGGATGATATAGGCACTTGCACTGAGCAGGGGTCGAACTAGAAGATGACCCAAGTATGATTCCAAATATGCAAGTGCAACTCTTGACCTACATTAATTAATTAATTAATTAACCACATTAACTCTTGAGGTTGATCAGATATGCAGATATTTATGGGTGGTTTCAGGGGAAGGCAAAGGTTTGTTCCAATCTCCTGCTACCTTTTGGCCATTGATAGAGGCCCTCTTCTAATTTGTCCAACCCTCTGCATCCACATGCAGATATTGGGGTTACAAAACGATAGAAAATGCTGGTATACCAATTAATATAAGCCATCAAACACGAAAAGGAAGGGGTGTAAACTTAGTAAGCGACTCAACTAAATAATTAAAATAAGAACAGCTTGTTTTCTAATATCAATAAATCTTCTAAAGAGGCAACATTTAACCCTTTAAAAAATCCATATTACACACTGCCTGAGAATATGCTTGACAGTCCAATCCTATCCTCCACTGCTCCATAGCATGCAGCCACACCAACAAGGTGTGTGCTGCATGCTATGCGTGGGGGGGGGGGAGGCGATCAGACGGCCAGCGAGAGGTAAGCAAAAAAGTTAATTTAACTCCCGGTAGGCTGCCTGATTGCCTATGGGTCTCCTCAGACCCACACCAGCTATTTTGCTGGTGTAAGGCCAAGGAGAGGAAGGGGGCAGTGAGGGCTGGAAAATGAGGGATAGGATCTGGCATATGCATTTGCAGCTGAGATCCACCCCACTACCCGCCCCTGCCCTTACCCTGAATCACCCTTAAACTAGGCTTACTGTACCATAGGAATGGCAGGGACCCTCCTGGATTTCGGGGTCCCATTCCGGCATCCTGGGGTGTATGGTGGCCATCCCAGAATCCCGGGAAATCCATGGGTGCTGGTGCCACCACCGCCATCGCCATTTGTGCTCATGAGCCTCACGCACAACATGGCCTGGAAGCCCTTCATTCATAAGGGCTTCCAGGCCGCTTGTGCACATATGCGTGTGGCTTGCGAAAAATGGCCGGCCATTTTTCATGAGCCACACGCATATGCGCACAAGCGGCCTGGAAGTCCTTCTGAACGAAGGGCTTCAAGGCTGTGTTGTGTGCGAGGCTCGCAAGCAAAAATGGCGGCAGCTGGATGAAAAGCGGTGGCGGCCACAGCTACAGTGGGGCAAAAAAGCAGTGGGGGGGGAAATAAATAAATAAATAATTTTGGCCTTACAGCCGGCAAAAAAGCAAAAACAAAAACAAACAAAAAAATCTTCAAAGCCAGACCCAAAAACAAAACAATAACATTTTTTTAAAAAAAAACTTGGCACCCCCCCAAAAATCAGGGTGGTCCGAATTGGGTCATCAAAAATATGGTAATCCTACCTCTGAACCGCCCATGAACCACACTTCCTCTGCCACTTGACCTGGGCTGGTAGAACGTCCAGGCAATTCTGGCATGCACACAGAGTCACTGGCTGTTATGCCAACAACTCTATCACGTACAAAAGTGGCATGATATTTGCGCCATTACAGGGCTACTAATAACAACTGATAGATAGATCCACTGTTGTAAATGGCCCATAAGATTGGCCCATAAGTTATTCTTTTATTGAGTGCTTTTTTCCACATTGTGAATCAGGTATGGAGATTGTTTAGGAATTCAGTAATGCTTGCGTATATCTCATTCTGATGTTTTTGAAATTGAGCCAATATCATATGCTGAGTGAATGAAAACGTTAGATGAAAATAGTTTGTGATTAGAAAACGGATCATAAGTATTCAAATGAATTAAGAGGAAAAGGCTTCCAGACCATTGATTTTGGGGCACTAAAATGCACAGTGGTTGCTCATTTGTTGCAGGAGTCCCAGAAGGTTTCTTCATTGCAGTTTCTAGAGGGGTAACCACGTTACTTGCAAAATCAAAATTTATGGCACTTTAAAGATTTACACATTTACTGGGCATAAGATTTGTAGCCACTTCATTTTTCCAAGGTTGTATTATTAACTTTTGTGAACTTTTGGTGTTTCATTTCAGTTTTATACTTCAGTTGCTTTCAGTACCTATTGTAAACCATTGTTTTTGTATTGTTTAATACCCATTCTAAGTAATTTTTTTGTTCTTGTGGGATATCCTTTTTCCTGGTTTTATAGGGGGCCGGCTCAGACAACACCTCTAACCCAGAACCAGTCCAACACGTTAATTGACATGCACCCTGATGGCACACACACACATCTTCGCCCCTTCCCTTTCTTCCCCTGCTTATTTCCCACATTGCATGGGGGGGGGGGGAAGTTAAGGAAATTTTGGAGAAAAGCAGGGGAAGCAAAGGGAGGAGCCAGTGTGTGTGCGTCTGTGAGCACATATCAATTGTGCGAGCCCAGTAGAGGGTTTGTGATGTGGTCCAAACTGGCCCAAGGTTTCTTACAGCCCAATCCTTTCCTCGCATTACTCTGGCAGTTCTCGCGATCCACCAGTGTAACCCTTTCCTTTTATTGCTTTTCCTCCTAATCTCCAAAATGAGAATATAATTAGACTTAGTCCAGGGGGCGTTATGAGATGTATTTAAGTCATGTTTGCAGATCTTTGAAGCCCTGAAATACTGCAAGTGCTAATTACCATTTTATTGCACATCATCTATAGTAGAGTTCTCTAGACTATAATTTAATGATGTGTTTAAGAGAGAACAAACATTTCCCCCTAAAAATTTCCTAATTAACTTTTTGTTCACCTAATGTGAACTTTTTGTTGAAAAAAAGTTCTTGTTCAAAAGTTCAACTTTTTGTTGAAATACTGTTAATAATAATAATAATAATAATAATAATAATAAGAAGAAGAAGAAGAAGAAGAAGAAGAAGAAGAATAAGAAGAATAAGAATAATGATGATGATGAACAACCTGAAGTACAGTAGTTCCAAATAGTAGCAACAATTGTTCCTTTCTATTTGTCCTCTGGAGATTTAAATGAAGAGATATTAAATATCAATTTAGTTATATGAGTATAGCAAGGTTTAGAATAGTAATAACATTTATCAATCATCATAATTATACTCCACCTTCCTTCCATGGCAACCAATATGTGGTCTCCCATCCAAGCACTGACCCAGCTCATACCTGTTTAGCTTTTACACAGCTTCTACAGTAGGCACCTTGAGGCCATTTCTCATATGAATCTTATACATCACATTCTGCTTACAAAATATTCCTTGTAGCTTGCCCTTCAGGTCTAGAATATATCCCATCCTTTTGACCAGAATTCTTCCTGAACGGGTGCAGCATTGGGAAGCACAAGGAATGCAGCTGTGGGGAAGGTACTGAGACATGCACAGTTGAAAACCTCTTCTGCATCTTTTCTAACCCAGGACTCACTTTCCCATGAGGGTGAGAACCTCAGAGTGGTTCCATTGGAATCCCTGTCATATTGTAGGAGTCCTTCTTTGCATTCTCACTGTTTCAGTGTGCCAACCCTACCTTCCCATATGTTTGGGTCTTAGTGTGTGCAAGTGATAGCTAGAACAGTGTGTATGTGTGAACAGTGTATGTGTGGGATGCACAGGAGCGCATATTTATACTCCTTGCACATGTTATTTACCACTCTACCACAAAGGCTCCACTGAACTTCTGGTTTCAAGAAGCTGAATATGTCTGAAACTAAAAAACATATGTCTGAAACTAAAAATATACCAAACCATTGCATATTAGCTACTGTACATTTTCCAACAAGAATGTGATGTCAAGATTTCTTCCTCGCACAAAACAATTAGGACTGTTCAATCTTGCTTGCTCTGGCAAGTAGATAATTATGCACACAAATGTTTGTGAACAGTAGAACAATTCTGATTTCTTGAGATATCAAAAGCCAGAAAGGAAGATATGCGTCTCTGATCTACTATTTACAGGTTATATCTTGTGGGCAGAAAAAAGTAAAACAAAACAGTTTCTTCTTAAAGAAGCATTTTATTAACGTTTACATGTTCTTTCTCTGTGCAGCAAAGCATTCTCTTTAATCCTGAGGTTGAGTTAATAATTAAAACTCTGAACATGCTGGTCTTCCCGAAGGAACATGGGGCAATTCAAGAAGATCCAGTAGGTTGTGAATCTTGTTTGCTTTAGGAAGAAATCCAACCACATTAACTCTTGAGGTTGATCAGGTATGCAGATATTTATGGAGACAACATGTGTAAAGTGTTTGTATACATTTCTGGATCTCTGCATATCTTCAGCCTGAGATGCAGGAATCTTTACAATTGCCTTGTACAATTGCCAGGTGCGTAGAAGAGTGAAAATTTCAGCAGGTGCAGCTTGTCCTGCAAGGGAAAGAAATGCAGCACCTGCTGGACTAGTAATCCTAGTGTGTTTTGATGAAAATCAAAGGATTTTTCCCTTTATCAAGGGAATTTTATGAAGCAGCTCAATAAAACCAAATTTCAATGACACTAACAAACTGAAGGTTAGGCCCAGCATCCCCTCTGTTCTGGTGTCCGAGTGTGTGAAAGAGGGGATCTGGGTTTGGTTGATCTTAGTCTGTCCTGAGTATGTGTGTAGAGGTGTATGCATGGGCACATGCACAAATGGACATAACAGGAAATATTTCTGTTTTCGACACACTTAATTCGTTCAGAGACCATGTTTGTGGGTTTCCTACACTGACTGCCCAATCCTATCCCCCCACCATTACCAATGATCCAGCTGCACGGACGGAGCGCTGGCTGCATCCAATGGTGGGGGTGGGCAACCAGGAGGTCTGTCAGATGTAAATAAAAATATTTTCTACTTGTCTTTGCATAAGCCTCTTGGTGGCTTATGGGTCTCCTTCGACCCACGCATACACCTATACACACATAAGCAGCTATGTAGCTGGCATATGTCCGAGGAAGGAGAAGGGGTGGGGTGGGGTGGAAAAGATGAGATAGAATGCTGGTGCTGCAAAGATCCACCCCCTCCCTACACTGAAACTCCCCTTGCTCTCCCCTTCCCCATTCAGGACATACCCCCACCACCAACTTACCAGCACTGGCAGAGCCTCTGGGAGCTGCTGCTGCGTGCACTGCCCCACTTGCCGTTTGCGGCAGTGACCCAGAAGCTTGTGCACTGCTGTAAAGGGCCTTGTGCTGCCGGGACACGGGTTTCGACAGTACAAGGCCCAGATAGGACTGGACCCTTCCTTAATTGCTTAATTAACCTTTGGGAGGCTTTTCGGTGAAAATAATGCTTTAAGATTAATGCTGAAATCCTATACATGCTTACATGGAAGAAAAGTGTGTTGTCTGAGTAGAAATGCATATGCTTGCTCTATAAGTAATCTTCTGCAAATCCCACCACTTTCTTCACCTCTTATCCAGCAATGTGAGTCCTGGAGAGTGACACAGTGCATAATATGGATTTCCTGCCTATTATGGGTTACGCAACATAATAGCCTAATTTCAGTCCTCTTGTTTACTTCAGGAAAAGGATTAAATTGTTTTTTGAATCATCCGAATGCATCAATTTTGACATTATTTCACTGGCTTTCTGTTCACTAGTTCACTTATCCTTCCATCTATATGCCATACATTGCTTATTCAGAGATGCTATTTTCCCAGCCTTCCATCAATCATGAAAGCAACCAGCCACTTTGAAATGGACTTAAACTCTTTTTCCCTACCACCTACACACAATGCTTTCCATAAATGCTGTTCTTCATCACCATGGAAACCACCTTCTCTCTGTGGCCTAATCAAGTTTGACTGGGTGTTAAAATCATCAGTCTGTCAAGTTTAATCACTACAGTCATATTATTTTTCAAATATAGACCTATACTGGACTATACTTTTCATATCACCATCAACTACGGTAACAGCCCAATCCTATCTGAAAGGCCCCACCGGCAGAATGTGCGTTCCGCTGGCAGAAGCATCAGGATCCAGGCAGAAGTGTGTTGAACTGGCACGCATCATGTGGCATAATTGCCCTCACAGATGCCGCTGGCAAGTGCAAAGAGGCTACCAGCTCAGTAGCTAGCGGCGGTGCGTGCTTGCCAGTGGTGGAGACACAGTCCGCCGGCTCCAGGTAAGGCAGCAGTGGCAGCGGTAGGCAGTAGGAGGATGTGGAAGTGGTGTTTCTGGGCGGGGGTATTTCTGGGCGAGGAGGAACATAGCGGGAGGAGGCGGGATCCATGGCACTCGCATTTGGCCATACCCTATCCCCTTTCTGTCTCCGTTTTCCTCTCCTTGGTTCTGCACCAACAAAATAGCTGACACAGTACTGAGGAGGCCCATAGGGAAAGCGGCTTTTCCCAGGGTAGGGAATGAAAATTCCCTTACCCTCAAGAGTCCTCTGCAACTGCCCCCCCCCATAGGATTGGGCTGTAATGTTTGTCAAAATAAGTTTGCATTGCCAATTCCTGACACCTAGGAGTGTCACCTCATACATTGCATGTTTAGGTGTAAACCTAAGAGGTGTTTTGGTATTTTTAAAAAATTATTATTAACTCTTTATTCATTTTCTGAACACTTGATTTGACAGACCTCGATTTAACAGACTTCAGAAACAGAAGACATTTTCTGATTCATTAAAAATTAGTCATATACATTTTGCTCATGCACTGTTTACTTAAATGCATTCGTATTTAATTGACTTTCAACATAAACAGATACCCCTTCCCATTAATCCATTAAATTGAGGGTTCACTATACAGTACAAAGGAAACTTCTTATTGTGTGTACACTGTCCCTCCTAGATCCCAGGTAGGTTAACTTAAAATGTTGTGAATGAAACAAAAACGTGTTTGCAGAAACATGTATCACTGTGTGGCTGCAGCTCCCTGTTGCGTGTATCTTCAAGTGGCAAAGCTGAGTTTGCCTCTGTGCTGATACATGAAATGGCCTTAATGATACTTCTTTAAGGCTATTCACATACACACATGTTTTTATGTGAATGACTACATTCATTGTTTTTAGAAGTTAGCATTAGGACTAGACCCTTGAGAAATATAGAGTGCAACTTCAGTGTACTATTGTATGTGCATGGAAAATAATGTGTGGATATGTGCATACCTGTACAATGAATCTTGGCAGAAGATTGTTCCCACTGGGGGTAAGCAAGTCCATGACTGGTCTTCTGAAGTGCCTGATCACCTCCTGGAACACTTCTGGGTGTAACTGCCAGTCTGAATCCATGGCTTGCGTCCTGTTGAGCCTGTCAACCAATATGTTGGTATATCCCAATCTGATGTTCCACCATAATTGATGCCAGGTTGTTCTCTGCCCAGGACAGGAGAATACGCAGCCTCCTTGAGGAGGGTCTTGGATTGGGTCCCCTCCCCTTTGGTGATTGATACAGTATAGACCTTCACTGTTGTATTGTCTGTGCAAATTAAAATGTGCCTCTGATTACCGGTAATCCTGTGTGCGAAGGAAAGGGGCACCAGCCGAATGACTCCGAGTTCTAGCTAACTGATGCTCTTCAAAGATTCTGCTACAGGCCAGATCCCCCTAGTCATTAGGTTTTTCCATGTGTGCTCCAACCAGAGAGGCTGGTATCCATTGTGATGTCTATCCTGTCCAGAGCAATCAGTGATATCCCTTGTCAATATCCACCAATTCGGTTCCCTCCTGGTCTCTTCCAAGTTCAAGATCTGGAGATGTGATTGATGAGCTATCATCACCTGGTGAGAGAGGAGAATGGGCTGCAGGTGCCTGATATGCAGTTGAGCCTAGCTGAGAATGTCCTTGCAGGATACCGTCATGCCCAGAAATTTTGCCAGCTCCATCAGATCTAACTGATGAGTTGCCAGCACCTTTCTGACCAATGTCTGGATTGCCTGCTGTCTCTCCTGCAACAGTGTCATTTAGAATGCACCCATGTCAAAGCACATGCCTATATGTTCCAGCCTCTGCAACAGTTCAAGAGAGCTCTTCTCTCACATTATCACAACCCTGTGCTGTTGCAGGCAGCTCATCAACATTTGGACATGTAGGCGTCCCTGCTCCCTGGACTGGATCTTATCAGAATTTAATCCAGATAGGGGTAGACTTCCCCAGGAGCCTCAGGTGGGCCACCAATGCCACCAGGACCTTTGTGAAAATCCTGGAGGCTGACGTTAATCCAAATGGCAGAACATGATACTGGTAATGGCAAGATCCATTGATTAGCAAATTGCAAGACTCTCCAATGCCTCGGAAAAATAGGAATGTGAAGATATGCCTGGGACAGGTTGATCGATGCCAAAAAAATATCCCTGCTATAGGGATGCCAGAATAGAATGCAGAGTCTCTATCTTGAACTGTTTCTTGTGTAGAAATGTGTTCAGCCACTTGAGGTCAAAGATGACTCGGACGTTGCCATTCTTTTTTAGAACTAAGAAAAGAATTGAATAGACGCCCGGAGTGCCTTTGGGACTGATGAACAGGATTGATTGTTCTGATTTCTAACAGATGGATGGCTTGCAGCATCAAGGAGTGCTTCTCTCAGTTCCTTGACTTGGGTGAGCTCTGAAACCTGTTCCTGGGCCTCCTAGCAAATTCCAGAGCATATCTGGACATCACTGGTTTTACACCCAAGAATCTGTCATGGAGGAGAGCCACTGGCAAGCAAACAGCTGGAGCCGCCTGCTGAACTCCTGACATCAGGTTGGACATTTCCCTTGGAGTCCTTTGGTGGAGAACACATTGGAGGTTTCCCCTGATGGCCTGTTGCCCCTGGATGACTTGAACCTAGCCCATCTGGTTCTATGTCAGGACAGATCCCTGGCCTTGAAGGATGGCAGAAGAGGCAAAAATACTGTAGAATGTCCCTTTACCCCGAGGAGGCCTCCACCTGTGCTGGCGCTGGCCTGATCCTGGATAGGATCCAGTGCAGCGTGCTTTTACATGTTGTGACGATCCTAAACAGGATTGGGCTGTAAAACAGCTGCTAAAGAATGAACCTATAGAAATGTGGAAAAGGAAGAGAAGATGAGGACCCAGTTCACCTGAAGTAATTTGTTCAATTGCTCCTTACATAAACTCTCCTCTCTCAAGTCAAAACACACTGGGCCCTAATAAATGAATTCCTGTGGCACCTCTTTGTTTTCAGTACTGGTACCTTCCCTTCTGTCTTCCCTTCATTCTTTCTTTCTACACAAAGACGAGAGATAGATGAAAAAAAATATGAGCCACATCTATTATAAGGGACTTTCCCTGCATGTTGGCACAAATCCAGTGCAAATACTGAACAGCTTCAGAATCTCAAAGAGTTCCTGTGCAGTTTATATTGGTCTGGAGCCAAGAATGTGTCAGAGTTGATGCAACTGGATTTGAGGTGGTGGGAGAGATTCAGTTTCTGCCTTTACAACCATGGGGTAACATTTCCAAAATGTCCAGGGAAAAGGGGAGACATGAGTTGGATATGAGGTTATGAGACATAGGAGCCTTACAGTGTGATCCTAAGCATGTTTATTCAGATGTGTAGCCTCTCTGACTTCAGTGGAACTTCAACCTTAGTGTGTGTTCAGCATTGCAACCCTTAAAAACAATGTGTGTGGAAGGGGGTGGGGAAGCTGCCGATAAAAGTATAGGGAATTATCTCAATCCAAATTTAGCCAACCAATAAATCTAGAAGCACAACAAATTTAGGGGCATGTAGCCCACACAGGTTGTATTGATGAGGAAATGCCAGAACCAGACATTCTTTACCAAATCCAGATATGCCAAAACTAGGCTGGAGAGAATGGCTTACAGTTTTTAGGGTAGCCTGTCCCAGGTGCTGAAAGCCATGCCCATAAGTGGTGCTTTCTGAAAGTTCTTGTTTGTCCATCCAGGATATAGTTCACTTTAGAAATCTAGACTGAGGTTTCCCTCAGGAAGGTTTCAGGAGGAAGTTTCCATAGACGGCAAAAAAAAAAAAAAGACCTTTGTCGCAAGCAACAGGCTTACAATGGATTCTCAGTAGCCAGTCATTAGATCCCACACAGCTGTTACATTCCTATAAGAACAAGTTATGGGTTGGTTTCTTTCTCTGAAGCGTTTATACCTTGCCCTTCCCACCCATACAGGTCTTCAAGTTTTGCTCACAGCAAATGTCTAAAACAAAAACTATTAATTAATCCTCCTTTTTATTGAAGGCTCCTCCAAATATGGCTACTAGATCTCATATGCATGGTATTCTCCTTCACTCCCAGTAACACCTCCTGTAGTCATTAGCAAAGCATAACAGCCGATGACAATTAAAGGTGGAGGATTTGCCCTCCACTGGCCCACATCTAAAAGTGGCCTGTGGCTCCTGCCTCTTCTTCAGCCATCCCCACATCAAGCCAGGTGTTCTGACTGCTGCTGCTGACTGTTAAAACAGCAAACTTAATTAACAACAATTCTGTTAATTAACAATTAATTAATTAATTAATTAATTAATTAATTAATTAATTAATTAATTAACAACACGCCCTTTTGGGTCAGGGAACCATTTAGTTATTTCTCTGTAAATCACTTTGTGAAATGTTTTGTTGAAAAGTGGTGTATAAATACTGTATTCTTAACAACAACAACAACAACAACTCCCTATCACTTCTGGGGATCCATATGTATATAGACAGAGACGCATAACATTTGGTCAGGGGAAATATTTCATTTCTGTAAGTTGCAACTCACTCTTTGCAGCTACAGTATTTCAGAATGTAAGCCAAGCGGTAGCCACCATCATGTCAGATTAAAAGCACTCAGTCGGTAGTAAAACAATACATGCAAAAGCTCTTCTGAATATTGGATACTACATAATAAAGCAGCAGAGTCTCTGCTGTCAGCAAAAAGAGCCTTCTGGACAAAAGCTCTCTTTTAAGTGAGCAAATACATTTTATTGATTTTGCGATCTTCTCAAATGAGGCCCAGTGGCTTCCAAAGCCCAGGATAAATTGTGTTTTAAGAAAGAAAAAAATGAAACAAAAAGAGGGGAAGAGGAGATGTAGAGAAAAGACAACGCTGAAGGATTTAGAATAATTCCCCAACTGTAGTCTGAAATGGTACAGTCTATTCTACTGCCTCAGTCTTCTACCACTTAATTCCCACAAGATTGCTCCATGCTGAGGCTTCAAAGTACACATTACGTAGAATGTCATTAACCCTGGGAATGGTTAAAGCCCCCCTCCCTCATGCCGCGCAGTTCCAACCCAGTTAACCCCCTGCTGTTTAGGATAAAGAAACCAAACTCATCAGGACCAATGACAAAACAGATATTTTGGCCTCCAGCCTAGAATGTACTTCTTCACCCAGTAAGGCTGCAATCCTATACATCAGTGGTTCTCAATGTCACTGCCACCGCGACCCACCTTGTCCTGCTGCTCCCGCATCGCAACCCACCTCATCCTGCTGCTCCCATGTCATGCCAGGCCTGGGACGGCCTCCAGAGACCTCAGAAAGGCCTCTGGAGAATGCAACCAGACATCGCGTCGACAAAACCAGAAGTGACCCGGAAGTAACTTCTGGAGGCTTTCTGAGGCTCACGGAGGCCTCCGAGGTCACCCCAGACCCAGGGCAATGTGGGAGTAGCAGGATGAGGTGAGTCGCGACCCGAAAGTGGCTTCTGGTTGCTTCCTTTTGGCTCCAAAAACAGAAGTGCGGGCAGGTGGGTGGGCTCAATTGGCAACCCACCTCAGCACCAGGCCATGACCCACCAAATGGGTCATGACCCACAGTATAGCCCTGCTGCTATACATATTTGCTTGGGAGTAAGTCCTCGAGAACTTAATGGGGTTTACGTACTTCTGGGTAGGCATGCATAGGATTGCGCTGTAAAATATACGCTGTAAAATATGCTGATGGGTCAGGATGGCTGCTTATAAAAAAAAATCTACTTATCTAATCTAAATGAAATCAGTTTGTAGTCCACACAGAACAGCTGTTCAGAAGGAAAAAAAACAGTTTTATTGTATCATTTAAATGTGACATATGAAAAAATAAATAAATCGAAAACTGCTCACTAAAACCAAAGGTAGGCCAAGGCTGCAATTCTATGCACATTTACTTGGGAGTAAGTCCCATTGACTTACTCAGCTCATTGACTCAATGGGGCTTACTTCTGAGTAAAATGCATAGGTTTTCACTGTAAGGCCATTTCCTTTAAAAAGCAAAAACCCAAAATAGTCAGCTGCTGAAAATATGTGCAAGTATGTTTAAAAACCAGCGAATGGTCAGTCGCATTGGTGCCTTCACACACGACACTAAGGGCAGCTTTAGCCATTGCTTAAAAATGTGCTTCTAGCTGTGTATTTGGATGACATCACTTTGTCCAGATTGAAAAACAAGCTAGCTATTTAAAAGTGAAAACAGGTAAGTTTAGGCTTGCACTGCACCTGACAGCAGAAGACCTATGTCTTCAAATGCAGGTCTGCCCCAATCCTATTGAAAGGGGGGGGGGAGGAGGAGGGAATGCAATTTGAAGTGCCAAGGAGGCACATGGGCAGGAGGTACTGAATGTTCCCATCACTTACCATTCTCACCCCTGCAGTCTGTCACCCAAAGTCCTTTCTCCTCAGCTAGCCTCCCATGTTAGAAGTGACCGGTGTGCAAATCAAAGGGAGGAGGAGGGAAATGCAGCCTCTAGGAGAGGGAGGAAGTTCAGCATTTTATTTCCATGTACGTCTTGGGCACTTTAAACAGCACCCTCTTCTCTATGCTTTAGACTTGACTGGTGCAGACCTGTATTTGAAAACAAAGGCCTACATCCATCATTATGTGTAGTTTGGGCCTCCTCGGGAATGAGAGAAGAAATTAGAGGTAGAGCTGGGCTTTCATCTTTATGTGATCAGCTATCCATCCTGGATCCGTTCTCTGAAGCGTTGGACATTTTATTTCAGTTTTGAATTTATGGGTTATTGCTGAATTTAATTTTCAGCATCCAGCTAATACACATCCAAATATAATTTCTTTTCCACGGTATTAAATTAGTGCAAGAGCAGCAGAAAATATTTGACTGCCTGGCAGTTGCTGCAAAAAGCTAGCTATCCTGATGCGCTATGCGTTAAGAAGAATCCTTAACACAGAGAATCAAGCATTCTTCTGCCCTTCCATCAGCAAGATATGTATATTTCAGCATTGTAAAGAATTCCATATATACAGAGGAATCCAGCTAAGTCTGTGCGTCTGGCTATTATGGCCATATACTCTTCAATTCCCCTCTGAGCTGGTCATCTCTCTTCACATCTAAGAAATGTTCACTTCATTTCTCCTGTGGCAATAGCCGTGTGTGTTTCAGGGAACATAAAGCGAGTGGCAACTTATGAAGAGTGCCAGGGGGCCTCTTCAGGCCTCCAATGTGAAGGTCCTTCTTAATTTGCCATTTGGTCAAAGGCTTCTTTCCTGCTGGTCTTCAATTTCCAGGACATTTTAGCACAATAGTACCTCACAAGCTTTCTTTCTACAAAGCCTGAGGCTTTAGCAGCAGAATTTCAGCACTACCATTCTTGACCCAAGAGCTCTCACAGTATTTCTACAATCATTACATGGTGGCTATTTCATCCATCTACAGCCCAATCTTATTTGGCCACCATGCCAATAATGCACCGACATTGGTGCAATGATGGTCATATCCTAAGCCTGTCCAGGCAATGCCATGCTGGCGCACCCTCCCAGTAACACCGGCACAGTCCTTCACAGTAATGCCCCTAGCGTCCATGGAAACCCCAACACTGCCCTTCATCCATGGAATGGCATCCTGACATCATCAGTCCATAGTTGGTTCAACATTCACTCAATGTCCAAAGAGCCATCACCATGTCCACCCAGCCCCAACACAGGCAAGCCAGAAATGTACCACGAGGGTGAACTGAATAAGGAACGGGAACAGGCACAGGACCAATGA
Organism: Plestiodon gilberti rubricaudatus; assembly: GCA_026170595.1. Lineage (NCBI taxonomy): Eukaryota > Metazoa > Chordata > Lepidosauria > Squamata > Scincidae > Plestiodon > Plestiodon gilberti. Next base: position 118,609,392 of record JANXHW010000001.1, on the reverse strand, counting down.
GTGGCCTCCACTGGGGTGACAAAAAACAAACAAACCACGGCAGTCCCTGAGAATGAGCAACACAGCAACAGTCATCACCATCAACCATGGGGAGATGACCCAAGGAGACCATGCACACAACACAAGGATGCCACAGCGCTCCCACTCCCTACACTCACACTAACACACAAGTCCAAGAAATAACTTTTTGACCACAGCAGGATAAGGTTAGAATAATAGCCCCTGTGGAAGAGGGCCGCCATGTAAAATGAACACACAAGTCAATCCTTGGCAAGGGTTTTTCCTCACCAACTGGAAGGAACCCTTTTGCCAGGGGAGAGACTGGGAGCCTCAACAGCACTCAAGTAAAGCAGGCTGCTGGTAGCTCACTGCACAAAGACACAGGCTGAGAGTCAGGCAAAACAGGTTGGAGCCCAGTCAAGGGACTTTCCCTAACCAGCAAAGCATTCACTTTTTTCCATGACTGGCTAGAAATACCCATGGCATGGACAAAAAGAAGAGCAGGAGGCAGGTCTAGAACCTACACCAGCTACTCCACAAAGCTACTTTCTAACCACCCAGCAACAGAAAGACAGGCAAAGAGCACCTCATCTGGCATTTAACACCCTGCATCACTGCAGACAGACACACCTGGCTGGGAGGCTGTACCATGTGGGCCTATCAGAGGGAGCACATCATGGACCAATCACTGGGCTGGCATGTTTCATAGGATGCCTACTGCAGTGACTTGCCCAGCTAACCACTAAGCCACACCCCCATGCCCTTTGCTTCATCGCTGCCACCTGACAGAGTGGCTGTCAGTATGCTGCCCCCGCCCGCCCCCCGCAACTCATTGATCACGGCAACACAAACAGAGGGTTCATGACCCTAGAGGAGCATCCCTGCTATTGGAGCTCAAGGAATGACAGTGGATGCTGCAGACCCAGAGATCAGAGGTGCAGGAGAGGTAGCGGGAGGTGTGGTTTTCTTCCGTTTTCCCCTTCCCTATTCGCTAAGGGTTTACTCCTTCCCACACCAGCACCATCATTGGTGTAGTGCTTTTCTGACATTAGAGGTGTATCAGTCATCTAAAGGGGTGTTAGGATATGGCGTGTGTCAACTGTGCCTCTTCGCTCCCTTGTTCCTCCCATGTCACACCAGAATCCCCTCCCTATTTCGGCCTCTCCGCTGGTGGAGTTGTGCTGGCATCCAAGCTATGTTGGGGTGGCATTGCACAGGCATTTTGCCAGCTTCCATGGTACTTCTGTTGGTGGGTGGCCTTTGCACTGGCAGTGTCGTCGTTGCACTGGTATATGTGGACATTCGCTGACGTATCTCATGAATACGACTGGGCTGCTACTGACGTATCTGATGTTTAACACAGTCAACATTCAGTAGCTTGCAACAATAATGTACAAGTGTATAGGTGTATTTGCAACAACTGGTTTTTAAGGGATACATTCTCCCAGCTGTCTGTACGTCATCCTGTCCACTTTGTGTCCTTTCTTAGGACTCTCTTGTCAGGATTTCTATCAAGAATGTCAATAGCACTCTACAATGCGCTTTGTGAGGTAAAAACAGATATCATGACATGAGGGGTGTTTGTCCCTCAAAAGCTGCTGCTTGAAATGGCCAGCTGCAGCATTTGCCCGCTTGCTTTTTCCAAGCAAACACCTCAGCGTGCAATTCTACAATTCTACAGTATATGCCTACCAATCCATGGTTGTACTGTACTTAGAAATGGCCAGCTTGTCATTTCAAACAACAGAGTAGGGAAGCCATGAGTTGCTATATTACTGGGTGCTCAAATGTCCTATTTGAAATGGAATATGAAGACACCTACCTGGGGAGTATTCCTTTGCACATATGGGCAGGGCCCAAGTGGCAGGGAGAAAGGAGACCACTTATCCAAACTTGGGAGTTGGGGTGTGTGCGCGCACGTGCGTGCATGCGTGTGTGTGTGTGTGTAGGAAAAATTGAGGCTAAATTGTAGATCATGCCAAACAGACCCAGTGTTGGGGTCAGCCAGAGAGGTCAGCTCAGGGTCACCAGAGAACCCACGTGGCTAACCCCCAAAGCCCCAGAGCAGCCTTTGAGCAACTCCAGGGGCACCAACAGCATGATTCTTTTGGCTGAGAGACTTGTGCTGCCTTTGCCTTCTCCTGGCACTCTCCACCTAAAAATGTGAGTGTCCCTAGAGGGCCCCACATCACAGCTTGTCTTCTGGGGGACGCTCCCATTTTCAGACAGGGGTGCCAGGAGAAGACAGCAGTTGGCATAAGTTTCACAGTCAAGATGCTTCTGCTACCTTCTCTCACTCTCACCCTTTCATCTCAGAAAATGGATTTCCTCCCAAAGGACTCTATGATGACATAGAAGCTTCTGGGCGAACCAAATAAAGAGTGGGAGGAGGAGCTGCTCTGAAGATTTCCCCCACTCATGCCGTTTGCCAATTCTCCCATCTGTGAATGCAGAGATCATTGTCAGCAGCTCTTCCCTCTTTCAACCTTCGAGGGAAGGAGGAACTGCTGCTATTCCTGAAGATTCCCATTGGTCAATTCCTCATCAGCGAATGAGGGGGATTGGCAGTGACAGCTCCATCCTCTCCCACCCTCCAAGGGTGTTACCAAAATTGCCCTTGAAATTAGGGGAATAGCTTAAATATGGCAATTTGGTATTAGACAGGGACCTTTAGACCAGCTATACCAGAGTTGGGCTTCCAGAGTTCAGTTAAATAATATTGAGAACACACGTGGTTGCTTTCCAATATTTACTAAATAATTCAGGTAGATTCATACAAAATACAATTCAATACATAGAACTAGGAAACTTAGACAGAGCAGAGAGATATCAGGTTCTGGTTTTACTTGGGTTATAATCACCTTCCTGGAGAATTCACCTTGGCTGCTGTAGTTCTGGCACAACAGTGAATGAAAAGAAGGACTAGCAGATTGGGTCTGAGCTGGTCAGACTAGCAGAATGACTGAGAACAAAGTCAAGTCAAGATGGGGGGGGGAAGGGAAGGGGGAAAATGGAGGGAAGCAGAGAGAGAAGCCAAGAGCTCACCCTTGTGCCTGTGTAAGAAAGAAGAGAGAGGCTGCCAGGCTGTCAGCCTGCGTTTTAAGCCTACACACAGGGGAGGAGTTTTGGGGTCCAAAAAGGAGTTTTGGGCTGCAAAAAGAAATACCTTGTTTGGGCTGGAGGTAGATCTGTGGGAGGAGACAGGGTAGGGTGAGGGGGCAGGGAAGAGGAAGAGGGTAGATGGCTTCATTGACCCTGGATTCATTGTGGATTGGGCCTCCTTGGGAGCCAGACAGTTGCTGTTAGCATATAGTTTGCTAGAATGTGCGTATGTGGAGCCTCTTGGGAGGATGGTGAAGAGATCTGGCTTGATGGTCGGTACTTAAAAGAGACAAAAGCAAAGGCTGGGTGGAGTCATCAAGGTATTTGTCTTCTGTCAGGACCATCATAGTGGGGGGGGGGGGAAATGCAGAGTAGTTTGTGAGAGCTTTTTGGCCACATGGAGGCTGCTCAGGCTTTTCAGCTTGGACACATGTTAAAATGGAGTCAGGCAGCTGGTCAGGTTTTTCCCTCATGCTTCTTGGGGAGACCTTTCTTCAGCATTGCTCATGGCAGGAACACAAGCGGCATTGTGTCATAATACAGTCCAGTTTGACACATGTTCATCCAAAGTCACAGCTCACAGGTCATCTCCAAAAGGTCTCATGGCAGCAAACATTTTCCTTTTTGGCCACAGTTCTCATTTTAACAGGACACTGGGTATCAAGGGGAGGAAAAGGAGCTGCTATCGCTGCTACGTGCATCCTTTCTCATTCACTGATGGGAACAGTAGGAAGAGGAGCCCCCACCTACACCCGCGTTTCTTTCTCCACCTAAGGCAAAACTACTCCCCCACAGAGGAAGCTCACAGCACTTGTAGCTAAGCCCACAGCCATGATAGCTAAGTGGAACATCCATGTACAAAGGCAACATACCTCTGTGCACCAGATGTTGGTGACAGAAAACAGGGGAAGGCCATCACCTTCCCAAAACTCCCGAAGGCATTTGTCTGGTCGCTGGTTAAAAACTGCCAGTGCTCTGACTATTATACCACACTGACACTGCAGTGAACAACTTGTGAGAACAGGAAAGAATTATAAGACTGGTCGTGTCCCCTGAGTACTGAATGACAGTAACATTCACAGATGAGGAAAATGGTACCAGTGTGTTTTGTCAAAAGTTCAGCATTTTGGAAGGTGGATGAACATTCAGACAAAAAAAAAAGTTTTTCTCCTCCCACATTTTGCTTCAAATTACAGTTAGTGAAATTTCACTACCTCTTGTCTTTTCACACACACACACACACACACACACACACACACACACACACACAACACACACACACACACACACACACACACACACACACACACACACACGGTTTACAGTCTTTCATGTCTCCATGGTTACGATGTTAGCAACAGCTTAATTTTTTTCTCAGCCAGATTAGAACTGATGGAGGCTTTCAACAAACCTTCCTTATCTACCTTAAGGATTTGAAAGTGACTGAGTTTACCAATTGACCAGCAAAAAACAAAAACAAACTACAGCCTGGCCTGCTCTTGTGCTTTTAACAGCAGCTGCCTATGGAGGAATTAACATCAGAGAAACAGGCATTAGATTGGTCTGCACACCAACCTGCTGTTAACAGCACAAGCCAGAAGCGGGGGGGGGGGGGGGAGGTGACAATACTAGATCAAACCAGATGGCAGAAGACGTTGGGAATACAATACAAGAACACTCCCAAGATTACATTTCTATTGGTGCAGATAGCACAAAAACCTAAAATGCTATTGGGTTTACCGTATTCAGACTCAAATCAAAACCTCTGTTGTCTGATGCGTTTTTAAATGTTATGAGTATGGATTGACACAGTTGGTCTAGTAGTTATTGATGATGGCATGAATCTCTCTCTCTCTCTCTCTCTCTCTCTCTCTCACACACACACACACACACACACACACACACACACACTCACTCACTCACTCACTCATGCAATTACCTTCCTCATGGCTAAGATCCTTCTATAATGTCTAATCACAAAGTTCCATTCCACAAAAAACTGTGACAGACAACTTCAAATCAAATTGTGATGTTTGCAGGTTCAGCCCATTTTGTTGCTTCCTGTGTATCTCCCACAGCACTACTAAACTGCTGTATTGATTCCTCATGAAAATTTGTTGATGGCCCACCCTATGAGAGAGATCTAAATATATGTTCATTATGTAGGTTCTCAGGTTCATTGTTTACTCAATATGTTCACTGTTTACTCAAGAGTATCAACATTCAGCAAAAGTCACACTTCTCCCTGCAACTGACCCTTTTGTCCGTGGTAGGCGGGGCGCCCTGGAGGTTGGGACTCCTTGTTGGCCTCCACGGAGAGGCCTTCCTCCCCCAGGAGTTGGCATCCTCACAGGCCCCAGAATTGGCTAGGGGAGGGAGTTATGCCACTCTGAGTCCTTTTCCCAAGCCTAGACTCTGTGAAGGGTACTGACAGCTGGTCTGCCTCCACTAGTGTCTCCCCAGGTCTGATGCTCCTGTTGTTGTACCTGGCCAAATATGTAAAGGGGGGGGGGAGTGTGTATGATCCTGCTTTTATAACCTGCTTTATTAACCCTGCTTTAATGTGAAATTAGATTCTTGGGAGTCACCTAAGTTACTTGAATTTTCCACTCTTGGAATCAGGTGGGCTTCATAATCCAATGAGCTGGATCCCTGAAGGAGCCAGGTCCCTGATTTACCAGGTAGTTGGGGAAGAAGCTTGTGCTCAAACAATAAACAACAACAAAATAGGACGAAGATGGCTATTGTCTTCAGTGTCTGGCCGCTGCCAGAAGTGGCCAGACATTGTCAGAAGCTTTCTGTCACAGATGCTTCTGAGGTGACAGAAAGATCCAAATCAAGTGTACAATGTGAAAAACAGGGGTTTTCACCCCAGATTCTCAGCCAAATGAGGCCTCGTTGACACATGGACTACAAATGAAAAATTAAGTTTGTACTACTTCCAATCAATCAATTTGTTGTTTGTGTGCAAGTACATGCGTGTGTGCTTGGTTTGGATCTCTTCTGCAAGTGGAAACTAATCAATAAGAATTAATTTCAAATGCAGTAATATATTCTCCACTAGGTTTCTCCCTGGAGTATTTTTTCCCCCAAGCTGAAATCATATCCCTTTGTGCAAGAGTGCAGAAAGGGAAAACTGCTGACACAAGCAGCCTTGAACCCTACCTGCTGGAGCCCCGGCACTCCCCACTTCTCTGTCTGTGTCATGCTGACTCACTGTGCACAGTGACATTCTGATGAGTGATGTGAAAGCCTTGCCTCTCTCCTTATGGCACGCCCTTCAGAATGAGAGTGCCATTCTTCACAGCCAGCCAAACCTCCTTCTCAACAGCTCTGGGAGATTAATTCCCTGCCCTAGTTAGGGCTCAGTTGCGCAACCAGAAGGGCTCCAAACTGCGCTGACACTGTCTGACCTTATTTTGCTTCTGCACAACGTCATAGTATGGTCCAGTTCACCTGCAGTTATCTGTGCCAGCCAGGCATGCAAACGAGTGAATTTTAAACCGGTATTGCACAGACGCTTGGTCCTCATTTAATGCTGAATCTTGGGCTACGTGTGAATGTCTCTGTCTGTGAATGGCAGTGGGTGCAAGTTTTTCTGTTTTGAGGTGAATGTTAAGGGTAGTATTAGCAGCTGGCTAATTAGCAGCCCCGCTCCAAGCAATTAATTAAGATGAATAAATAAAATGCACTGGAGAGCAAGGGGAGGGGCCAGGATGCACGTTTGCCATGAGAGCACATGACCTTAAATGTGTTAGCCCATTGGGTGGGGAAAGTGTCATCTGAACCAGCTCTTTGCTACTTATCGGCCCAATCCAGCGCAAATGGCTGTAAAGTGTGTTTTTGACACCCGGTAAGGGCCACCGGCACAGAGGCTGGCAGCCCTTACTCTGCCCCCCCCCCGGACCTGGCACCCACCAGTGCAGATAAGTTCTGCACCGGTCGGTGCAGGGGAGGGAGGGCCTGGTGGCGAAGGAGGACGGCCGTTGGCCGGCCCAGGCCAGGAGGAGGCGGGAATATCGGCGGCGTGCTCCACCTATATCCCACACTCATTCCCGGTCTGGGTCACCCTTACCCTGCCGCCCCGGATGTATGCTGGCTCCAGAGCGGACATACATCCAATGAGGCCCATTGGGGCCAGGCAGCTGAACAAACCATGCACAGTTGCTGCATTTTGCAAGTTGGAAAAGCCCTGGGAGAAGAATCAGGAATTCTATCAATCAGTGTAGTGGGATTTATTATAGCAGAGCAGTACTGTATTCTCTCTTAGCAGGACACAAATACAGGGAACCATTGGCTGTTTCACCAGCCATAACTGGCACTAAGCTCCATGACATTTGGAGGGAATGTCTCTTGACCATCTTCTTAAGTATAACTCTTGAAACCATACCATTTAAACTGTTAGCAGACACACCCATAAGAAAGCATATTAGTTATGCTTGAATAAATCCACTGAGAGGCGTAACTGTGCCACATCCCCAGACTGTTTTTAAAGCTTCAGTCAGAAACTGGGACTTGATACAGACCAGAGCAGCGTCTAAACATTTTATCCATCAGCTTGAAGCAACCCGTTACCTTCTGCAGTCCATGAGCCATACACTGAGCTGACCTACATATAGGAACCCACCCCCAGAATCTTTACAAAATTTCAGTAAAAATTGAGAAAGAGGAGAAGGTTGAGAACCACATCTAGTAATGTTCTGTACTTTTGAAAACTGTAAAACAGAGAAATGAAGACAGCGAAGCAATCACAGCACTGGATTTGAAATACAGGTAGGGGACTTATTTCATTACAAAATAAAGTGAAAGAGGAATGGTTCATTCTGCTCCCAATGACGGGCAGCCCGATCCTGCCCAACTATAGGTCAGCGGAGCTTTTGCTAAAGCCATAAGGCACGTTTCTGACACCCTGGGAGTAAGCTGCACCGGTTCGGAGGCCGGCACTGCTTACTCCGCAGCTTACTCTGTGCCGGCTAACGCAGGTAAGATCTGCGCTGAGTGGCGGGAGGGTGTGTGGGGAGGGCGGCCAGGGATGGCGAGGGAGGGGGCGGGGATATCGGTACTAGGTTGCGTCGATATCCAACGCCCCGTCCCAGGCCGGGCCGGCCTTACATGGCCTCCCCGGACGCGCGCCAGCTCATCTGAGGAGGCCCATTGGGGCCTCCGGCGCTTACACCAGGGGAAGAGGATGAACGTCCCCTTCCCCAGAGGTAAGCCAGGGCCACGCAGGTGTGGCCCACATCCACAGGATGCAGCGGCCGGCCACATAGGCCAGCCGCCACAACTTGTGCAGGATTGTGCTGTGAGACCAGCTTGCTGAGTGGCATCTTGTGGTGATCTGGTGAGGCTGCTGCAGGCCATCATGTGGGGCTGTGGGAAAAATCAAGCACATAGCCAGTGCGCTTAACGTTCCCACACACATTCAGATTCGATTCCTTCTGGGGTCTCTATGAAGACACAAAACACTGACACAGTCAGGGTACTTGCTGCCACAAGGAAGAGAAAACCATGTTCTTCAGGAGCATATGTATTTATTCCATTAATATTTCAACTTTTCTTCAACAGAACTCAAAGTGAGGGCCACAGGATTCCCAGACAAGCTTCCATGCAGACACTGTCCAGTCCCAGGCTATAGCTATGTGTTAAAGTAGTCCTACTTTAGCTAGAGCAATGTGTTTACCATGAGATAAATACTGCTCAAAATGGATAAGGTTGTTAAAAACTAACGTGTTTTTTTTTTCTGGGGCAAGCTCTGGGGGCATAAACAAAACACAGTTCTGCAGGTGCTTAGCATGGTGACCTTGGACAAGTCAGCTTCATTTAGTCACCCAGACTTGTTGTGAGGCTAAAATTGGATCAAATAGAACTGGTAGCATGAATTCTACCTTGAGCCCCTTAGAAGAAGGGTGTGTGTACAAATATACTGTACACAAGAAGTGAGGTGGGTGTCTTTGCTTTTCAGTCTCCAGTTCAAACTAGGAGACAAAAAGAACGGACGTATGGCCCTCTTGTTTGAAAGCTGCCCCCCTCACCCTCTGTGACACCCTTGGCAAGTACTGTACTACTAACATATTGCAAGGAGAAAGACTATGTTTCTTCTGGATGTATATGTGTATATGTAGGTATATAGATATAGACAGGGCGTAGTTGAAGGGGAGCGCAAAAGAGTAGAGCTCCAAGACTTCTCTACAGCGGGAATGGTGACATCATCAACAGCTGCACACAGGTGCTTCCTTTGAAACTTTCTCAAGGGACGTTAGTGAAAAAGAAGCATCAGGCTCAGAAGGAGACAAACTAAGAACTTTGCCTAGGCCATTGTCTTTCACAAGGGCTGCTGAGAGACAAGCTGTGTAACTCATGTTATTATATTAAGGCTACAATCCAATGCAAATTTACCTGGGAGCAAGAACTGCAGAACATAGTGGGAATTACTTCTGAGTAAGCATGCAGAAGCTAGCACTCTAATGTAGCATTTATATTTGTCCGATATATTTTTTAATTCCATTATTCAATTTTGATACCCACCATTTATACTCTTGCAACCTCTGTTTGGGATGAAAGGAGCTAGAGGACCTTTAAGTGAAGTTAAACATTAATAAGGTTCAAAGTAGGAAAGAGTGGCAGGAGAAGAACACATTCTAATGAAGAAATTTAAAATTGATATTTTTTGTTGTACAGTCTTAGTGAGGTATGGCATGATGAGCTCCTGCATTTCCAAATTTACCACTGCACCACTGGATATAGACACAGACACTCAGCACTGGAGCCAAATTGCTGGAATCTCTGGGGCAAAGCCTTGCATTGGACTCCCCTATTGTGCCCCCTGCCTGCCTCTGATGGCACATTGGGCGCCGCGCTACCACCGCTACTGAGGATTCAGGGGTTGCCCTGACTAGGTGAGTCCTCTGATGGGTGTGGGACTTGGGCCGCTCCCTGACCTGGCTGTCCCTGACGCTTATGTACACAACATACCCCCGGGGGTAAGGCTGATCCTTTTGACCTTAGAGTTGCCTCCCTCCTTTTCTTTTCTGGCAGGTCTCCTCCGCAACCGTACTGTATGACATACAAAGATGCAGTATATGCTTAGCCAAATGCCTGATGTAAAAATCTGATTTTATAAGCCCAGGATAAAAGGATGTTCCCGTCATAACATGGAATTGTGAAGATGATACAATTCAAGACTAAAATGCCATGAAGCTTTAAAGGAGAGATTAGTGCTGAGTTCTTAAATAATTAGCTGAAAATTCTTGAGTAAGTGTTGATTACATACTCATTATTGAAACATATTAATTGAAGATTATCACTTGCAATAAAATACCATTAATTGCGACACGTAAATAAGGACTTCAGAACAGATTTCTTCTTCCCCCCCACCGCGCACAATCAATTGCGAGCTGCTTACATAAGAACATAAGAACATAAGAAGAGCCCTGCTGGATCAGACCAAAAGCCCATCTAGTCCAGCTTCCTGTGTCACACAGTGGCCCCACCAGATGCCTCAGGGAGCACAAGACAACAAGATAACCTGTTTCCCGTTGACACTCCCTTGCACCTGGCACAGAGAAAACCCACTTCTAAAACCAGGAGGTTGCTTATGGCTTGTAACCTGTGATGGTCTTTTCCTCCATGAATCTGTCCAAACCCCTTTTAAAGGCATCTAGGCCAGGTGCCATCTCCACATCCTGTGGCAAGGAGTTCCACAGATGAATTACACGCTGGGTAAAGAAATATTTTCTTTTGTCCGTTCTAACTCTCCCTCCACTCAATTTTAGTGCATGTCCCCTGGTTCTGGTGTTGTGAGAGAGGGAGAAGAATTTCCCTCTATCCACTCTCTCCATCCCATGCATAATTTTATACGTCTCAATCATGTCCCCCCTCAGGCGCCTTTTTTCTAGACTGAAAAGCCCCAGACGCTGTAGCCTTTCCTCATAAGGGAGGTGCTCCAGCCCACGAATCAATCTGGTCACTCTTTTCTGCACCTTTTCCAATTCAACTATATCCTTTTTGAGGTGTGGTGACCAGAACTGGACAATAATACTCCAGATGTGGCCTTACCATCGATTTGTACAGAGGCATAATGATATTGGCCGTTTTATTCTCAATCCCTTTTTTAATGATCCCGAGCATGGAATTGGCCTTCTTCACAGCTGCCGCACACTGGGTCGACACTTTCATCTACCTGTCCACCAGCACCCCAAGATCTCTCTCTTGATCTGTCACAGACAACTCAGAACCCATTAGCGTATATGTGAAACTTTGGTTTCTTGCCCCAATGTGCATCACTTTGCACTTACTTACATTGAAGCGCATCTGCCATTTTGCTGCCCATTCTCCCAGTTTGGAGAGATCCTTCTGGAGCTCTTCACAATCCCTGCTGGTCTTCACCACCCGGAAAAGTTTAGTGTCATCTGCAAACTTGGCCACCTCACTGCCTATCCCCGACTCCAGGTCATTTATGAATAAGTTGAAAAGCACCGGTCCCAAGACCGATCCTTGGGGCACACCGCTTTTCACCTCTCGCCATTGTGAAAATTGCCTATTGACTCCCACTCGCTGTTTCCTGGTCTTCAACCAGTTCCTAATCCACAAGAGGACCTGCCCTCTTATTCCCTGACTGTGGAGTTTTCTCAGGAGCCTTTCATGAGGGACCATGTCAAATGCCTTCTGAAAATCCAGATATATAATATCCATGGGTTCGCTCGCATCCACATGCCTGTTGACCTTTTCAAAAAATTCTAACAGGTTTGTGAGGCAAGACTTCCCCTTGCAGAAGCCATGCTGACTCTCCCTCAGCAGAGCTTGTTCTTCTATGTATTTTAAGATTTTATCCTTAATGAGACTTTCCACCATCTTCCCTGGAACAGGCTGACCGGCCTGTAGTTTCCCGGGTCCCCTCTCCTTCCTTTTTTAAAGATTGGCGTGACATTAGCTATCCTCCAATCCTCTGGCACAGTGGCCATTTTAAGGGACAAGTTGCATATTTGGGTCAAGAGGTCGGCAACTTCATTCTTGAGTTCCTTCAGAACTCTTGGGTGGATGCCATCCGGGCCTGGTGATTTATTGATCTTTATTTTGTCAATTAAGTCTGAGACGTCTTCTCTTTTAACCTCTATTTGACTTAATTCTTTAGTCAGGGGAGAACGTTCCGGCAGCGGTATTTGCCCGAGGTCTTCTGCCGTGAAGACAAGATGCAAAGAACTCATTTAATTTCTCTGCAGTCTCCAAGTCCCCTTTTATCACCCCTTTCTCTCCCTCACCATCCAGCGGACCAACCGTTTCTCTGGCAGGTTTCCTGCTTCTAACATATTTGAAGAAGCTTTTATTATTCCCTTTTATGTTGCCTGCCATACGTTCCTCAAAGTCTTGCTTGGCCTCCCGTATCATCTTTTTACATTTCTTTTGCCACAGTTTGTGCTCCTGTTTATTTTCCTCACTAGGGCAAGACTTCCATTTACGGAAGGAAGCTTCCTTGCCTTTTATAGCCTCTAACTGTGCTTGTTAGCCATGCCGGCACCCTCCTGGACTTGGTCGAGCCCTTCCTCCTTTGTGGGATACACTCCCGCTGGGCCTCTATGACTGTTGTTTTAAACAGCCTCCATGCACTCTGGAGCGATTGGACTCTTTTTACCTTCCCTTTCAGCTTTTTTTTAACTAGTCTCCTCATTTTGGGGAAGTCAGCCCTTCAGAAGTCAAGGGTTTTCGTGTCAGATTTGCTCGGCCCTCTCCCTCCGACATGCATGGCGAAACAGATCACAGCATGGTCACTGTTCCCCAACGGTTCGGTAACATTTACCTCGCTGACCAGATCTTGAGTGCCACAAAATATCAAATCCAGAGTCACCTGTCCTCTGGTCGGTTCCATGACATGCTGCTCTAAGGCACAGTCATTTAACATATCCAGAAATCCAGTCTCTCTTTCATGACCTGAGCATGAATTGACCCAGTCGATGTGAGGATAATTGAAGTCCCCCATGACTACAACCCTGTCTCTCGTTGACACCTCCCTGATTTGCTTCCTCAGGTAAACGGTTTCTATCCTTAGGTGACACCTTCCTCAGATTTGCTTGCTGTCCTTAGGTGAATATAGTTTGGTTTTCTGTCAACCAAGCTGTAGTGTTGCTGACAAGCACATGAGAGGAGGATGGAGATACAGTGGGGATTGTTTCACCTGTGGAATCTTTGCCTGTCATATGGCTGTCAAAGGCACAGGAGCATACACACTGTCAGAGCAATCCTGTGTAACTTTGCACCGGTGTAACAGTAGGTGCACCGGTGTAAGTGCACTTACACCGGTGCATCTACTGTTACACCGGTGCAAAGTTACACAGGATTGTGCTGTGTATTTAACAACACATGTACCAAAGTGGTCTCAGCCATGTAAGCTTGTGCTGCAATATATTTGCCTTTAACAAGGACTCTTGTCATTTTTTGCTGAGAGACTCCAGTACAGCTGCTACCCCTCTGGGACTTGCTATTTAACAACCTGATAAATGGTGGGTGCAGTTCACTGTTATTCCACTTGCATTTTCATAAATATTCCGAATGCAGAAAGGATGGATGGACTGAAATATTTTTATTTCCTTACTGTATATATATTTTAAATAAAAATCGGTAGAAATAATAACCACCAGCAACCAGCTCCTCAAGATGTTCTCATGGAATAGTAAATTGGCATGTATTCATCGCTTTAATCAGTGAGTAATGCATCTCCCAGTGCCTGTACATACATGCAAATCATTGAATAACAGAGCCCGATCCTGCAATTCTATGCACATTCACTTAGGAGCAAGTTCCACAGACTTCCAAGTAAAAAGTGCATAGGATTAGACTGCAATTCATTATCCAATTGGCCTGTTGAATGCTTTCATGACAATTTTGCATGAGAAAAACTAATATCAGTTTGCAAGCTCACTAAAGAGAATAAGAACTTCAGTAATGAGCATCTCAGTCAGCTCACATGTAACAATGCTCCTGTGAGATATTGTACAGTATATTCTGTTTTCTTATATTTAAAAATTAGCAGATAATAGTCTCTCCCCTCTACTGAGTTTATACACTAGAAAAAACTAGGCTACAGATACCGTATTGGTCTGAGTATAAGACTCACTTTTTTTCTCCTAATTTAAGTTTTTAAACTAGGGGTGTGTCTTATAATCAGGCTGTTGCAATAATGCCAGTGATTTAATTAAAAAATTTTAATAGCACCAAACTTTAAGGGTGCGTCTTATAATCAGGTGCGTCTTATACTCGGGACAATACGGTATATACTCCAGTGTTGAACATTTTCATGTCATGCAATCTATTTAAATCGCATGTGGTTTTTTTGCCTCCATCATCCATCAACATCAAGGTTTTGCTGTATGTTTGGATAATAAAACTGAAAGGTTGAAATGAATAAAATTGAAAGGTTGAAACAAGCAATGTTTTAGTAAAGCGCTATGTCCCCCTCCCCAACCAATTAACCCATTTGCAGAATCCCAAATCACCTACCTCTTTCCCACTATATACTTAGAACAAGAGCTATATGACAATGAATGAAATAAAGATTATAGGTATTTAGGACAAAAATAATCCAAACATGTCATTTGAAGTTATTGTTCCAGCAGTTACTCAAGATTCAGTTATGAGAAAAAGACTGCAGGAAGAGTTGAAGCTTTTCTGGCAACTTAAGACATGACTCGCAAGATGCAAACAAAATGGCAGACGCTTATTGAAACATGGGCTGCGGCTGAAATGGCAGCCTCAGCTTCCAGTTTCAGTTCCCAGAAGGCTGTTTTGCCCCATCTTTCTTTCCCTTGGCCCCTACTTTTTACACCCTTCCTCTCTTGGGCTCTTTGCTTCTTCCATCCCTCTTCACCGTGTCTTCTTTTTACCTCTATCTGCTGCATCATCTATCTCCTTCCCTAAAACCTCTGCCATCTCCACCACATTGGCCCTGCTTCCTCTGTAACTCATTACAGAGTTAAAATAACTCATTTTCTAGGACACCTGGTTTTCCAGATCAATTTTCCATCCGCTCTCAGGGAACAAGAGACTTCCATTTCGTGACGTATTGTCACAATACTTTCAAATCCAAACTTTAAGCAGCGACCACCAATTCTGACTAGCAGCCCAATCCTATCCTTCTCCCCATGGGGATTTAAATTCCCTTTCCCTTCCAAAGCCTCCTGTTCTGAAGGATAGGATTGGGCTGCAAATCAAGTTGCATGAAGATGGCCAGGGCCAGTTAGGAATCTGTGGCAACAGCATTAAAGTTCCGGCACTTACCTTTTTATATGCTTTGCTGCCATCCACTCTTGCTTTAAGTATTCCTAATCACTTAATCACACCGTTGCTTAAATAGGCTCCTTAAACAAGTAGTTAAAATAAATTACAGTTAACATCTTTGTTTTGGAATCAGTAAAAAGTAGGTAGTTATGCAAGGGCAAGGTTGCTATGGCAATTACTTGCTGAAGAGCAGGATAATTAAAACAAAACAAATCCCACAGAATATGTCAATTCCTTGGGAACCTGACTTGCTTTGCTTAATCCTTTTAGGCCACTGCTTTGCACAATTCTCTCGCTCTCGCTCTGTGTGTGTGTGTGTGTGTGTGTGTGTGTGTGTGTGTGTGTGTGTGCAGTGAATAAATATTTGCTTCTCATTTGTTGTGCACAGTCCACATGACCCTCGAGGTAGTGCTTTTGTTGCAGAAGTATTACGATTTTCAAAGCACCAAAAGTGGAGTATCTTCTAACTGGGCTAATGCAGTACTGTACTTCTTCCTGATAGATCATAGGTGGCCAACCCACGGCACAGGTGGCACGCCGAGTCTTTTGAAATGGCACGCACTGCCGTTCCTGCTCGAGCCGAGCACTGAAGTACTTCTCTCGACCCCAGCGCACCTTTCCAAGCCTGTTACACTAGAGGAGGTCTCTGCACCCCACTGCGCCTTATTCTTCATGCGCTGACACTATGCTTTAAATATTTTCATTACCTTAGATTTATTGAATTTATTTATTTAAGTGGCACACTCGATTATCTACATAAAATGTGGCACATGGTTGGGACATGGCACATTGCTAGTAGTGGGTAAGGCAGGGAAGTTGCTGCTCATCCCAAGTGTGCTCAGGATTTTTCAAGTGTTCCCTCTCACCACCAAAATACCTTATCAAGGAAGGAACAGGTGTTCCTATCAGTGCCCAGGGCATCCTTTTCTACTGGGGACTCACTTAGGACTTAACTACAAATCCCAGAATCCTCAGCAAGAAAGGCCACTCCACACATGTATTGCAGCATCCACTGCCACCATCTTTTCCACTGCTGACACTACTCTCTTCCCCAAGAGAAGTTTTTTTGCCTTGGTGAAGAGGGAACTGCAAACAGAGAAGAGCAAATTGAATCCAGGCAAGAAGGTTTGCTTAGGGTGTGCTCCCCTCCCCCAATTCTGTTTGCAATCATTTGAGCAGGGTTGTTCACATATTTGTGGACTCCTGCTGTGAATGATCACCCCATCACATTGTTGCTGTTGTAACTACTACTATACTATAACTATTGAGGATGAGCACTGTACCTGAACCATTCCATTGTGGGAATGCTCATGTGTCCTTTTAACAGGTAACAAGACACAGGTTGGTGTCTTGGTAAGACACCACAAGGCATCACATTCCAGGCATCACCCTATAGTTCATGAATCATCCTTCTTCAAATTTAGTTCTAGGCTTTGCATTTATCCTCTCCAGAGCTGGAGTGCATAAACCTTGCATTTAAAACAAAAGCCACTGGTGAGTGGGTGATCACCTGCATCTGTCTAGTCCCCCAGCAGCATGGATACTCCCTTTTGGTACGTTCTTAGATTCTCACAACGTGTCCGTATCTTAGAATTTAAAACAAACATTCTGCCGGGAAACTCAGTCGTATAATATAATTTTATTATTACAATTAGATGGTTAAAACTTTATGTTTCGCCTCCAGCATTGAAGGCATCCTCAGAAGTATCGTGGCTACCGCTGCAACTACGAATAAATACATTCTTCTACTGACCTGGATGTTTGTATTACAATTAACACTCAGGTGTGTGAGGTTTAATTGTAATACAAACATCCGGGTCAGTAGAAGAATGGTAGTTGCAGAGGTAGCCATGATACTTCTAATGATGTCTTCAATGCTGGAGGCGAAACGTAAAGTTTTAACCATCTAATTGTAATAATAAAATGTTATATTATACGACGGAGTTTCCCGGCAGAATGTTTGTTTTGAATTCTAAGATACTCCCTTTTGTTTACTGAACTCCTTCAGGGGAGGGGCTATATAGCTCAGTGGTGGAATACATACCTCATGATATGCAGAGAGTCCCAAGTTCAATGCGTGGTATCCCCAGGTAGGCCTGGAAAGATCCCTGCCTGAAACTTTGGAGAACAGCTGTGAGTCAGTGTGTGTAGACAATACAATACTGACCTAAGATAGGCCAATGGTCTCATTCAGTAGAAGACAGCTTCATATGTTTACCTCATGTCATGCTGGATCGTAGGATAGCACTAGGTAAAGGTAAAGGTATCCCCTGACAATTAAGTCCAGTCGTGTCCGACTCTAGGGTGTGGTGCTCATCTCCATTTCAAAGCCGAAGAGCCAGCGTTATCCGAAGATGCCTCCGTGGTCATGTGGCCGGCATGACTCTCCTTGCCGCAGCGCGTAGCATGCAGCTGAAACACGGAGCGCTGTTTACCTTCCCACAAGCGGTACCTATTTATGACAGTAAAATACTCCCCCCCATCAGCTATGAAGATTTTCAATCAGATCACCTGTAAAAAGTTTTTTTCTGATGCTTTTCTCAGCCTCAGACAACTACACTTTACATGGTAGATTGTATGCATACCAGTGGAATCCATGATTGCACAGGTATTAAGCCGCCTTGAGTGCCCTTGTTGGGAGAAAGGTGGGGTATAAATTCTTTAAATAAATAAATAAAACGCAAGAACACATTTTCCTTTGTTTCATTCATCACAGTTCTGTCAGTATGTTTTTTTTTTTTTTCTGGACTTACACTTCAGTTTCTACCTTTGGGATAGAGCTGCCTTATTTCAAGTTTCAGGAAAGGAGTACCCACAAGTTTAGATGACTCATAAGTAGACTAAGTGGATGAATTAATCAGTTAAACATTAAACATTTATTAATACTTCATTCATTTTCAACCTCCAGATTAAAAAGATACTCCCATGATGTACTGTATTGTCCTGAGTATAAGATGCACCTGATTATAAGACGCACCCTTAAAGTTTGGTGCTATTAAAAAAAATTAATTAAATCACTGGCATTAAATTGCAACAGCCTGATTATAAGACGCACCCCTAGTTTAAAAACTGAAATTAGGAGAAAAAAGTGAGTCTTATACTCAGACCAATACGGTATTTATTTTTTAGGCTGGTTTTCAAATAACAGCTGACAAATCTGTGTACAAACACATTAAAACAGGTAAAACAAGCAAGTGTAAAAATACTACAACACAACAAAAGAAGCAAAGCCAGATCAGGTATCTTAAAATATCAATCAATCAATCAATCAATCAATAAACCTTTATTGGCACAACATAACAAAAACAAAACATAAAACATAAAGAGTAATAATAATAATACATAACACAATAAACAAGCAAAAAACAACAACACGGAAGCATGAGAAAAAGGAGGCATAACAAAATAAACAGTTAACAATTCTTTATCTTAAAATACTACAATACACTAACAGTGCAATCCTATGCCCAAATTACACCATTGTCTCTGCTACGTCCATCACCTAAGCCCATGAGGCAGAAAAGGGGAGGGGGGAACTAGATCCCAAACAACTCCATGGTGGTGCAGCCCTCCCAGTAACTCCACCAGCATCTGTGGAAATCCTGACACTACCCATCAAAGGCAGACCGATGTTGGCCGGATGTTGATCTGACGTTGGGCCAACATGCATGGAGCCAGCCAGTCACCTCAACCTACCCAGCAGCCCCAATGCCAGCGGCCAGAGAAGCAGCACTAGGGTGAACCAAGCAGGGGGCAGTACAGACACAGGTCCAGTGAGAGGCCACCAATGGATCACCACCACCCCCGCAGCCCCCCAGGAATAAGACCTGTTAGGTATCCCAGCACCCATAGTTCAAGTTCACCCGTTTGGCTACACACACTCTGTACCCTTTGCTTATATGCTGGTACTTGCCATTCAATAGCCAATAGTGAATAGGCTGTGTAGCTGTCATACTGCCCTCCCTCTCCCCCAGGCAGGGCCACTCAGAGGAATTTTACCAGGGGGTACAAAGTTTCTTTTGGGCCCCTTCTGTTCATGTGAATTTGGCTCCTGGGCCCCCCTTTTTGGCTCCTGGGCCCAGGTACGATTGTACCCCCTTAACCCCCCTTTCAGAGGCCCTGCCCCCAGGCTTTCTGCCTTATAGATGACGACAGCCGAGAACAGTCAGCTTGTGACCAATGAGGGGCCTCCTGCCTCCCCCCAAGGAGTCAGACAGTGAAGGTGCTGAGGAACCTGAGCTCTGGTAACGAAAAGGCCCTTTCTTCTCCCTCCCCTGCAGAGTCCCTCCCCCTGAGGCCAGCTGAAGTAAGAAACAACTAGGGTGAGAAGGAACATAAGTGATGTGTGTGATCAAGTGAACGTTTTTATTGTGGAGTCTCAAAGATAGAGCAGCATCTGAAAGAGAAACACATAAGTTCCAGTGCCGCTCATCTCATCTTAGCAGGGTTCTTGTTCCTTCACAAGTTATCTGACAGACAACCTAGCAGCAGGGTGTCAGTGAGACCTTGCTATACCAGTTAGTTCACTGTCATGGAGTGGATAGAGAGGAGTTCTTTTCCCTCTCACACAGCTCTAGAACTAGGGGACATGCACTAAAATTGAGTGGAGGGAGAACTAGAACAGACAAAAGAAAATATTTATTTACCCAGTGTGTAATTCATCTGTGGAACTCCTTGCCACAGGATGTGGTGATGGCACCTGGCCTGGATGCCTTTAAAAGGGGATTGGACAGATTTATGGAGGAAACGTCCATCACAGGTTACAAGCCATGATGGGGATAAGCAACCTCTTGGTCTTGGTAATAGGCTATCTCTTAATGCCAGATGCAAGGGAGTGGCAACAGGATACAGGTATTTTGTTGTCTTGTGTGCTCCCTGAGATATTTGGTAAGGCATTTGGTGGGGCCAGTGTGAGATACTGTACAGGAAGCTGGACAAGATGGACCTTTGGCCTGATCCAGCAGGGCTCTTCTTACGTTCTTATGGGTTTGCAAAGCAACAGAGGCTTGTCTGGAACAAGTAGGTCAGCAATACCACAGAAGAATAGCTGGGATCGCACTAGTCACCGGTTACTGCTGCCAGGCATGCTGTGGGCTTCCCTTGTGGTCTGCACAACTGGCCATGTGGAGGGCCCTGTGCCCTCTTCTCCTGTTGGACAGCTACATGTAGAGAGCCAAGACATAGACAGCAGCATCAGCAACATGTGTTCCTTGGATCAGAATGCATACACATTGTTTGTGAGGGCGGGTGGATGCAGCAGTGCCCTTCTGGGAGTGAGAGCATGGTGCCTGAGAGCCTGACCTTTCCCTCCCCTGTTGGGGCTTGCACAGGAACTCTCTTCTGCCCTGCGTAGCAATGCTACACTCTGAAAAACAAAAGGGCTCAGGATGAGTGTTTGGCCAGCAGGAGCAATGGTGGAGTACCTGACATTCAACAAGGGAGAGCAGACACTCACTGCTGTCAGCTGTTGCAAGAGACAGGAATGGTTAGGCGACATGGTTTATTATAGCACAGATGCTAGGGTGAAGGGTGTTGGCAGGGCTGGGGGTGGGGATATGAGAGATATATCTGTATGCAGTATTCATACTTTGAGGCATAGATCCCACTCTGTTTCCCTGTATGGAGTGCTTCTGTCCTTGTACCCCTGTGGAGTGAAGGAGTAGGCTTAGTTCCACTTGGGTGTTGTTTGTGGAGTCCTATGGCAGGGTACATTCAATGGGAGTCCTGAGAAGGCAGGTGTTAATATATTCTTCCCAATCCCACACATATTCTGAGGGGAGCAGGCTGCTTGTGCAAAGTGTTCCCTTTGTGTGAAAAGTTCCCTTTATCCACAGTTCCCATCAACACAGTTCCTACGTGTGTGCTGTTCACAACACGAGGCCAGAGAGGTGTAACTCTATGCTGTGTACCCTGTCATCTGGTCTCCCTAATAGGGCCTTCAGTGATTTAGTTGGTGAGATGTGATTGCGGGTCAAGTGTAGTCTTTTTCTCTATGCTCCACCAAGGGAAAGTGAAGAGGAGAGTGAAGGGGATGATGGGAGTTGTGATCTTCTGGTGTCCCCCCCCCCCCTTCTCATTGTTTCTATGGGTTTTTTTAACTCCTATGCCAGCTCCAGCATCAGCATAGCATTTTGCCAACATTTGGGGTGTTTCCATCATTTGGAGGGGGTTTAGGATATGGTGCACATCAACTCCTCCCTGTCCCATCCATGTCCCCCCCACATCCCATCCATATCTCCACCACATTTGGGGGTTTACAATGGCTATAGTTGTGCTGGTGCTGAAGATATTTCAGTGTAATGTTGTGCCAGCCTCTATCAATCCTGTGCAACTATAGGCTGGCGGAGCTAGCTAGCCCTTTAGGCCGGCCACGTATAGTTAGGCAGAATTGGGCTGCCCGGCTCATCCATTGGCATAACTGGGGCTGCGATAGTGGGGCTATCATTGCAGTCATTGCACCAGTATCTGAGGGCATACCCCATATCCTTCTGTTCAGACTGGTGTTTCTGGTGCATTAAATAAAACATAACAGTGCAACCCTGCCTAAAGATACACGGCTGGTCTAAAGGGCCGGCAGCTGTATCCTATGCCATTTCCAGGCTGCCCCGGAGCAGGGAGCACCTCAGGAGAAGGGGACGTTCGTCAGCTTCCCCAGCTGTAAGCCAACCGGGGCCCTATGGGTCTCCTTGGATGTACGCCACTGGCATACATTCAGGGAGGCCATTTAAGGCTGAACCGACCTGGGAACAGGCATAGGATATTGATGGAGCATGCTGTCGATATCCCTGCCCCCTCCCAGCCTACGCTGTGGGGAGGATAGGATTGGGCTACCAGTCAAGCAGAGCTTCAAAGAGCAGTATGCTAAGCAGAGCAGGTGGAGACTGTTGGTGTATGCAGCAATGAGGCACCATTGCTCTGTACCAGCAGGGGGCAGTAAGTCTAGGTAGATAGTGTAGGTAGGGGGACAAAGTGTTCTCTCTGTCTTTTCTGTCCTAAGATAATAACACATGCTAGCTACCCAGAGTGCAATTCTTCTCAGGACTCCCTTCCTGCTCTCTCTCTCTCTCTCCTGAAGAGAAAGCATGTAGTTAGGCAGACTAGCTGCAGGATCCACTTCCATTCTCTCTTACCAAAGATGTACTTTCCTTAAATAAACTTAGCTTTGACTTTTGAATACCAGCCTCATGCAAAGCTTCCTATCTGGACTTTCTTGCACAATGCACCTTTTGGTGCTTTATATCTGCCAACAGAGTGAGACAAAGCAAAAGTGTCAGAGGCCATGGATGATGGCAGGATACATGATAGGAAGAGATGTGTGCATGTGTCTGAATGGGTGGAAGAGTGTGTGTGTGTGGGGGGGGGGGGTTCATATCACATGTGTATAAGATCTCATTTTGTGCTTGGCCCCACCCCCTCAGCAGCCATTTTTGTGCCAGGCTCTGCTCCCTTCAGCTTCAGTGATCATTTTGTGGTGGCGCATGTGATCCCCGGGCCCTTTCATGATTCCTTTGGCACCCACTGACTCTACAAGGTTAGAGACCCTGTTGTACAGCCATCCATTTTGTATAGTCCTCCATTTTCTAGTCAGCTCTTCTTGGGCCAACTCCAGCTGACTACATTGTCTTAAAAGCAAAGCATAAGACTCAATGCACAAAACAGCCTCTCAAAAGATTAGAAAAATTAAAGTACTGTAACTGGCTGCTATACTCAAATTTTTGAAACATTCAGCGTCTCATTAAACAACTAATATGAAGAATTTCAATCTGACATTTGCAAGCATCAGAAAAACTGAATTATCACACAGATTATTGGAGCACTCGTCGGAGTTCCTGCAAAAGAACAATAAAAAACACAATAATGCTTTCACAGTGAAATGTAGTGTTGTCTTTTTTTGTTTATCTGTGCTGAATTTATCTGTGCTGAATTTCTCCTGCTTATTTCAGCTTCTAATACCTTTGAGGCTGATGACATTTTCTGATGACAAAGCAGGAGATAGCCATCGACAAAGCAACTGAATGTGCCTTTTTCTGTCTCGGTCATTTTCTGCTTTGCTAGGCCTGTGTGATGAAATGGCTTGTTGATGTCAGTTTCCCTCTGGTAATGAGAAGGGAACTGAATTTTGCAAGTCACGCTAATCATGATCTTTATTCAGAATGCAGGATGGTATCGACTGTATTGCCGTATCATAAATCATGGAAAAAAGACAAATTGTTTTGCACTCTATTGAAGGCTGGAAACATACAGAAGATGGAAAGCTCATAACTAAAGGCTGCTTCACATATAATTAGTCCCCTCATCATTGTTAGAAAAAAGTGTATACAGTACAAAGTGTGCACACTATCATGTAGAAAAACTGGGCAGTGGGCACCTTTCTGTTTTGGTGTGAAAGCACTGCAACTTCCAACAGTGAAAAAAATAGATGCACTGTTTTCAGACATGACTGTGTGCATGTTTGTACACAGTTTTTCTTGCACCTGCAAAGGAAATGTCGTATTCCATGCTAAGGGGCTGTGCTGCCAAACTCCCCTTTCCTATCCCTTTAAGAGTCCTAGGAGTCCTTTCTTGCGCATTGCCTTCGCCGCACTGAATGACTCCGAAGGCGAGGGGGCAGGGCTGCCTCGTGCTGGTGAGTAACGGAGGGTCAGCGCACTGTGGAACTTAGCGTTCCACCCCACCTACAGCAACGCCACTGGGGCCATTGATAAGGTCTGAGGGTAGCTGAGCTAAAGTAGACAGTGGACAGCATAGACAGGCAGGAAGGAACCAGGAGCAGGTCTCAGATCACCAAGAGATAGCTGTTCAGACTGAGGGCCAAACTAGACACGATGTGGGAGTTCCATGATTAGAACTCCCAATGTCATTTTCTTTTTCAAGAACAGTGGGGTCATGGTGCAGAGGGGTCCTAACTCTTTCC
The DNA here is from genome assembly GCA_026170595.1 of Plestiodon gilberti rubricaudatus. NCBI lineage: Eukaryota > Metazoa > Chordata > Lepidosauria > Squamata > Scincidae > Plestiodon > Plestiodon gilberti. Next base: position 118,585,109 of record JANXHW010000001.1, on the reverse strand, counting down.
ACCACCACCGCACACACACCAGGGACCTGATCCAAATCTTTCAGTGGAAATTTTCTTACATTAAAAATAAGACGAAAAGCCAGGGCACAACTGAAACTCGAACCATGTGGGGCAAAGTACAAAGCCCCCTACCCCTGCCACAGTTCTGAGCCATTTCATCAGAGCCCCTTCCCCTGTGCACTATTTACGAAATAGTTTAACCTTCAGGTAATGCAAGACCTGGGAGATTTTACCACACCTGCTCAGGAACAGGTAGGAATGGGCCGCCTACACATGTACCCAAACAAGCATGTTAAGGATCTTTGACCTCTATGGCATGCTTAGGGGAGAACTGGTATTTTAGAGGAGGGGAAAAGAAGAGAAAATCAAAAGGGTTCAACTCACAATACAAAATTTATTAAGCATTTTTTTTTACAATAATAGGAAAGAGCATCAAAATAAATGCAAAGAGAACAGTAAAACAACAATGAAACGAGGCATTATAATAACAGAACAAGAGGCAAAATAAAAATACAAGCAAGAGGCAAACAAAATGAAGCAAGAGGCAAAAAATAGAACAAATGAGAAACAAATAAAAGAGCAAACATGCACGAAGCATAATACTTAGAACAAGCTACCGTTGTAAATGGTTCCAGTAAATAGGTTTCCGTAAAATGGCCATTTTAGGAGCGCTGCCGCAATCGGCGGCAACATGGGAGGACTACCGCCAGACCCAGGAAAATAAGTCCAGGGGCAGGAATTGGGTGGAATGGGGAGGGGGCAAAACGGGAAGGAGACAGGGTGGGGGAGGCGAATCAAGGCTGGGAAGGAGGCAGTATCAGCGGTAGCGGTGCCACCAATATCCTATCCCCCTACCCAGCCTCGATCCACCTTCCCAGGTCCACTTGGACTTGTGCTAACAAAGTATCTGGTGCAGATCCGAGTAGACCCATGCAGGCAGTGGAGGCTTACCCCACTGGGAACAAGGGCAAGGGAACAAATTTTTCTTTACCTGGAGGAGACGGCACTGAAAATCCCCTGCAGGAGATAGTGCATGCCCTGTTTGTGTGGCTGCATTGGCGCAGGGGAAATTACCAGTGGGTAGGATTGGGCTGCCCATCCCCAAGTTTCCCAAGAGCAAGACCTTTTCCCAGAAAATATTTATTATTTTTTCTTCTCTCTTCTGGCTCACCCTTCAAACATCTCTCTCCTCTTCCCTTGTCCTCATCTTTCAATGTTCTGATTAACCCTTTCTGTTTTCTGTAGTTCACACCCCTCTTACAGAGCAATCCTACCTAAGGATCCGGGCGGCGGTTCAGGGCCACCCGCCGGATCCTGTGCACCGGCGGCCATGCAGCCGCCGGGCCAGAGGTCTACTCAGGGAAGGGGACGCTCATCCCCTTCCCCAAGTGTAAAGCCTGGCCGGCCCGACCAGCCTCCTTGGATTTCCACCAGCAAAATTGCTGGCGGAAGTCGGAGGAGGCCATGTAACGGCCCATCCGCCTGGCGGGGGCCGGGATATGGTTGAAGCCATCCCCCGCCCCCTCCCGGGCCGGCTGGGCCAGTGCCCCCCTCCCCCACCCAGCGAAACGCCCGCCGGATCCCCACTTACCTCGGCCGGTGGACCACTTACCTCTGCGCCGGCCTTCCCTGCTCTAGAGTAGTCGCGACACGTTCTCAACTACTTCCAGAGGATTGCACCATTAATCTCCGCCATTTTAAAACGGCACGTTAGAAAAGGATTCTTTGTGTCTTCTATCATGCCATCATTCCCTAGGAGACTGTCTTTTGCTGTTGTAAAATGGACATTTTCTAATATTCTAGGAAGGAAGTGATTGATGACTTTTGACTACTTTATATAATAAATCCTTTTGACTGATTTTGGGAATAAGGTGCATTTCTTATGCATTAAATAATTAACCAAGTCCCAGAAGAACATCTGAAGTTACTCCCTTACAAGCCACAAGCCAGATCTTTGATTTGCATTGCACAATGGAAGGGAGAACTGATTTATTCTATTTAGCTGCAATTGTCATTCTAGCCACTGCTACAATATAAAGAAACCCATTTCCACATGGACAAAGTTGGTCCCCCCCCTTTCCTATCAGATTTAACAAATTAGTTTTTAACATCTGGTTTTAACATCTGGTTTCAAAATACAGTATAGTCAAAAATTTCCTTAATTAACATTTAAAACCAAATTTTAACCAATGGACAATTTGTCCACATGTAAGGATAAGCTAATTCCTCTTCTTTCTGCATGAGATAATAAAAGGTTAGAGCCTTCTAAACATTTTGTTTCTAAATAGTACCCAAAACGTGTTGCTCACCTTACTCCAAAGTTCTGTTGCTCACCTTACTCCAAAGCTCTTCCAGTCAGTTCACATTAGAGGATTATTATTACCCATTCAAACATAAACTGTAGTTGGTCTTCTGTCTGGATGGGTGACGTATTGTGAAATATGGAAACTGGTTCCTCATATATCAGGAGGATAATTTTGCAATAAGAATTCTAAGGAAAGAGTACACTTGATGAACGAAAGCTTTATTCTTTGTAGAAGACCAATTCAAAACTGAGTTTAAAAAAATTGGATTTTTAAAAAAATTTATTGGGAAGTTATAATTTTCTCTTGTTCTAGAACAGTGGTTATCAAAGTTCCCGCCGTAACTCACCTTCTGCAGCTGCTCCCTCTTTCCAACCCACTGGGATGCCCTCCAGAGTCTGCAGGCCTTCGTATTCCTCAGAATGGGCTCCAGACGTTGCATTGGTGAAAACGGAAATGACCCGGAAGTCACTTCTTGAGACCTTCCAAGGCCTGTGGAGGCCTCCAGAGGCCATCCTGGGCCCAGCGCGACAGGGGAGCAGCTGCAGATGGTGCTGCGCCCCAGAAGTGGCCTCCGGTTGCTTCCATTTGGCTCCAATTTGGAGCCAAGCGGAGGCAAAGGTGGAAGGGTGGGCCCAACTAGCGACCCACCTTGGCATCGGGTCGCGACCCACAATTTGAGGATCCCTGTTCTAGAAGATAAGAGAAAGCTGATCTTGTCACCTTTGAAATCTTCCTTACCCAGCCTGAGGATTAAACTTTTTATTAAACATAAAACACTTTTTATACCTCCAGCCACCCACCCATCTTCAGTCATACTGATCAACAACAATGTTTCCTTCTTCATCCTCTCTCCCATATGTTGAGGTTTTCCTGACATTAAGTCAGCAGTTCTTTCATTGCTTCCATGAGTCAGAACCTGGATGCTTGTTGTTGTTGTTGTTAATGACAGCAATTTGTGCAGATGGTGTGGTGGACGAGGAGACCACACAACAAGATAATACAAAACTGATATGAATATAAATATTATTCAAACATATTACATAAGAAGACAATTTGTTCTGAATAATTTCCTCAAAGAAGCCCTAATGTGAGCCCCCTCACATCTCCCTGGGTAGTATTTTCCTGTAAAGGTGAACATGGGAATACTAAACAGATGTAATAACAGATCAGCAAATGGATTCTGACCATAATAGGAGTGCAAAGCCAGACCAGGAAGCTACTGCACGCACATGTATTCATTAGATAGGTAGATTCCATCCTCAAGTTTCAGTCTGTTTACTGAAACTCAGTGCTATAAGAGGAAACTTCTCCACAGTGCTGAGACATTGTCCTATTCTGAAAAGCAAAATATATTACTGAATGATTTACTAGCTGAGCCTGTTATCCATAGACTAGAAACAACAAATTCCCGATAGGCATATACTGCACTGAAATAGCCACTTCACCTGGCCTCTTATGCGCATCTGTATACTCTCTTCCAAATCAGCCACTGCTAACCACAAATTCAAGGTGCACACAAAATAATCTGCATTTGACAAATGCATACAGCTCAAAGTCAGAACACTAATTCAGATTCTGATATCATTTACAAAGGAAGTATTTCTGCATATCCTCTCCAAGCTATAACTGTGTTAAATTACCAGGTTGCAACACCTTGCAACACCTCTTTATGTGATTTCACCCCTCTCCAGCTACCACCTTGTAAAGACTTTCTTTCAAATCCAACAGGACTGTTTGTAAAATACAGCTGATCCCCCGTTCCCAGAACCCCAATGGATACAAAAAGCAGTGTTATAGGAAAACCGGGGTGGGGAGCGGTACCACATTACCTTTTTTCTAGCGTCTTTGCTGCTTCCCTCTTCCTGAATTTGTTTAAACTGACTGAAAAAAAGAAAAAAAAACCTGCTGTGGATGGTGTCAAAGACTCCCAGTTGCATTTTTCTTTTTCAGCAGTTTAAACACTCCGGGAAGTGGCTGGCAGCCCCCCCCCCCCGGACAGATTCCCAGTTGCGGTTTTTTCCCCCAGCAGTTTGGATGTGCACAAGAGGCGGGAAGTGGATGGCAGGCCCCCGGCAACGCTGAAAAAAGAGGTAATGTGGCACGGTCAGACTCCCTCTTCCACAGTTTTGCCACCTGTGTTGAGTCAAATCTGTGGGTGGAAAAACCGTGGATAAAAAGGTCTGACTGTATACGATTACAGCTGGCCAATGGATTCTCTTTGTTAGGAAGATTGCCAGGTACTACTCCTTAATGGTCAGTTAATGCCTCTTTGTGGGAGCTTGCTTGATGCAACATTGCTCTTGAGAGTTTGGAATGGGAAAGCCATCAGGGCCTGGAGAAAGTGATGCAGCCCACCCCCTTCCCATAAAGGAGGGGGGCAGGAGTCTGTGGTTTAATAGCATTTTGAAACAGAAAAGATTGCAGAGCTGATGACATGTTGTGAGTGCAGGTATCCCTGGGGATGTGATGTAGGTGGCAGATCTGCTGCCTGGTAGGAGCACATACCGCTGACCTCCACTTCTGCTCTGCCTGTATATTTGTAAATAAAGCAAATATTACAAAGGGCCCAATTCTATCCAACTTTCCAGCGCTGATGCAGGTAACAAATGTTCCCTTACCCTGAGGAGGCCTCCATGGCTCCCCCCCCCCCCGATGCAGTATGTGCCCTGTTGGCACGGCAGCATCGGTGCTGGAAGGTTGGATAGGATTGGGCCCAAAGTCTTCTTAAGTCTCCAGTGCTCTCTCATCCAAGAGAAACCAAAATACAGTGCTGCCTCTGGAACTTCTCACCACTTGGGAAGTGGTTGGCATGTATGGCAACTGATCTCTCCTCTACAAAATCATCCGGAGCTTAGAGAAACCAAAACGTAATCCAGGCTAGCCTCTTGCTGTGAAGTAGTTCCATGTTTTAATCCATCACAGTTCAACCCAGACCAGACAACACATGCCACCACTGTGGCTCAATCATGCCCTGGCTGGAAAGTTTTTAACATTTGGGTTGAACTAGTCGGGAGTGAGCTGAGCAACCATCTCAGCATGTACTTGAACATCCAGAGAACTGATCACAGCACCAGAAAAGGCAGGATGTAATCACATGAATTTATCCCAACTCTCCCGTTCTTCCACATGAGGGCTCCTCCTAGCAGGTTGCTAAGCAACCACCTCTTTTCTCTGGCATCTTATCTACCATGATAGTTCTCTCTCCGGGTTTTCTTCAAGGATCTGATGTGTTTATTCACAGTCTTCCCACCACATGTGTCTCTCAGGGTTGGTTCATATGTTCTAAAATACTTGATGATGTGGAGTCTGCCTGTAACCACAACTGCACGGAGAAAGTAGCATATGAGCCAATGGGAACACACAACTTCCTGACAGCGATCCACACAAGCACTTTTTGTTTTTTAAATCCCCTGTGCTCATGTGAATTTCTGCTAGGAAGAAACTGCATGGTCCCATTGGCTCATATGATACTTTCTCCACTCACAGAACTGCTTCATTTTGGTGATTTAGTATGTATGAATTGGGTTTTGTGTCTGGCATGATGGGAAGAACAGTGGTCAGGCCAGTAGAGGCCACGTTACTTGCACACTTCAAAGGGGGATATCAGGAGGTTATCCCAGACCACACTGTGACTTCTTGCAGCGGGTGGGCTTCTCCTGAACTACTGATTTGAACTAAAGCAGGGTTTCTCAACTGTGTATACCACTAGTATGTGTACCACTAGTGGTATGGGGTACTCAAACCCCTGGTCGGCAAGATGGCAGCCGCCATGGCAGCTGCACCATGCCGGAGCCCTGAAAATGGCAGCTCAAGCTCTGGCAAGTTGGCAGTGCTTGAGTGCACGGGGTTCCCGCACTGGGAAGGGCCTTCCCATCCACCCTTACCCCCTTACCTTTTGATTTCTGGGCTCCAGCGTGGCGAAAACCCGGAAGTGGCGATGACATCATCACCATGTACTTCCGGTGGTACTTGGTGCAGCGGTGGCCCTATTCTATTCAGATATGCCCTGGAAAATCTACCCAATTCTTGTCCTGTTACCCAATCTCTTGGAATCAGAAAAAGAGGAAGACTTCTTGCCATATGTGAGACTTGCCAATGTACAGGTTAATTACTCCATATCCGGACAACCAAAATCCAGACTATTCCAAAATCCAGACATTTTGGGGGCTATGACTTGAAAAAAAAACTTTTTCCAGCACCTGCCTGGCATACAAGGCATGCTGGAGCACAGAATTATTAAAAATATATTGTCTAAAATTATCTTCAGGCTATATGTATAAGGTGCATATGAGACAAATGAATTTTGCATTTAGACTTGGGTCCCATCCCCAAGATATTCCATTATATTTATGCAAATATTCCAAAATCCAGACAAATCCAAAATCCAGACAACTTTCTGTCCGAAGCAGTCCGGATAAGGGATACTCAACTTGTATTAGCAAAAAAATGGAAGCATAAACTTAAAAAGAAAAAAAGGTTCTTGTTAACTGGCCATGCACATTCTTAATGAAGGCATTGTGTCAGATCAATTACATAATCCATGTGAGCCTGTATGTCCCCACATCCCCAACCACTTACCTAAATGGAGATGGGAAATTAACGGAGAAGGGATAAATAGTAAGACATGGAGAAAATAAACCTCAATCCATAAGAACTTTCTGTTCAAGAACAGAGTGGAGAAAACATATTCGTATGCAAGCTTGATGCACAACAAGCCATTAACATTCAACTGCAGAAGCAATTTGGGCAGAACATAATCACAGCAACAAGTCAAGGCAATTCCAGTGTAGGATTACTGCCATCAAACCAAGGAGAAATGTCAAAGCATGCATAAGAGATGCAAAGAATCCTGGGAGCTGCATCACCAATCTTGAGTCACTGTGGGTGTTTTATTATAAACCTCAAGGTAGAATTTCAACTCCCTTTTTCCGTCTTTTCCATTAGTCACTTCGCCTCCCCACTTCACCCTCCTGCTCTGTTTGAACAACCAACTCAGCCTGCTCTCCCTGATGTCTGGAAGTCCTCCCAGCAAATCTACTGGGTGCCACCTTTTTAGTTTCCTTCCAAACATTTTTCAGAAACTCAGCTTTTCCATGAAAAGTTGAGCTGAACACAGTCGTCATCCACAACTGAAACAAAGCTTAAGTACATACAGTTGTATTTTTATCTATATTTGTATTTTATTAATATAATATTAAAACATAAAAACAATACATATTTCGTAGGTTATAGCAAGCGCGAAGCAATACATCCTACTAGAATACTATTCACTATTTTCTACATATAATATCCAACTAAGCCAAAATATCACCCACATTCTATACACATTCTATACACCCACATTCTATTCATTAAATCCGCATATCATCACATCATTCCTCTCTCTCTCTCTTAAAAAATCAATAAATGGTTTCCAATTATTCACAAAAGGTTAACTGTCTTTTCCATAATTAAAATTGTAAGTTTATCCATTTCGGCATAATCCAAAACTTTCAACCACCAATCTTCCAGCGAAGGTATCTCTGAATTCTTCCAATATATTGTGCGTATAAAATTATTGCCGCACTTATCATATATAAAAACAAAGTTTAAGTTTTTTCTCCTACATGATCATCCCTCATACCCAACAAAAAGGTTTCCGGTTTCATTTGAACCTTTATCTTTAAAATCAACTGTATCTGTATATGAATCTGAATCCAATACTTCTTTGCTTGATAACATGTCCACCACATATGATAAAACGTTTCCTCTTGCTTTTTACATTTCCAACAGCTATTCAACACCTTCTCATACATTCTCGCTAATTTGCTTGGGGTTATAGACCATCTATACATTTTATACATATTTTCCTTAATATTAATATTAAACATACATTTCAACTGTTTTTTAAATCCCATAATTGTTCCCATTGCTCCATTAAAATTACATGACCTACATTTTCCTTTGAAATTCAAAAGCAATTTATACATTTTTGAAATTACCTGGTCTTCAGATTTTAATTGTACCTCCAGAATTTATTCTTCTTCTACAAATCCATATGCCTTCTTATCCACTTTAAATCTCTCCAAAATTTGAGCATATACAAACCATTGGCAATTAAAGTCTTCTTCCATTAATTTTTCTCTTGACTTCATTGTACATTCTCCTTGCATAAAAATTAACAAATTTCTGTGTAATAGTCCTTTCTCTTTCAGCAGGTTACTCCCACCAAATGCACATCATATGGTGTAACATACAGCTGTACTGATCACGTGAATCCCTCCTTGCTTTTGCCTCCGCTATTCCTCTCCCCCTTCTGGTGTGAACAGTGAGAAGTTCTAGGGGCAGTACTACCTGGATTTTGGCTTCCTTTGGAGGAGAAAGCAATCTTACGGTGCCTTGTAATATTCTTTGTAATGTAAGTTTATTTACAAATATACAATTTCAGCAACATGCACCCCTATCATCAGGCAGTGTACATTTCAAAGATTCTGCTGCTTCATATTAGATACCCAAAAAGACACCCCTACACCCTAAGGTGACTTTAGTTAGATCTCAGTCAATCTCTCATTCTGTTGGACTCTGTCTCACCAGAAACTGTAAGATTGAAGTGAGTTATTCCAACCCAGGATTTTCATATGACACAGGACGCAATCCTGGGGATCTTTAGAACGGCGGAGCGAGTGCTCCACCGTTCTTAGTCGTCGCCAAGCGGCCGCCGGAGGAAGGTAAGCTCTCCCGCTGGCGGCCGCGTGGGTGATCTGGCGGGTGAGGGAGGGGGGCCATTGGACTAGCCAGCCCGGGAGGGGGCGGGGGATGGCTCCCTCCATATCCCTGTCCCCACCAGGCCAGCAAGGCCATTACACAGCCTCCTCTGACTTCTGCCAGCTATTTAGTTGGCGGAAATCTGAGGAGGCCTATTGGGCCGGCCCCGGTTTACACCCGGGGAAGGGAACAAGCATCCCCTTCCCTGAGTAGACCTCCGGCCCGCCATGCAACGGGCAGCCTTGGGCTCAGGATCCGGCGGGCGGACCTGGGCCACCGGCCAAATCCTTACACAGGATTGCGCTGACAGTCTCAACCTGGTCAGACAGCCATGAAAGATTAGGAACAGAGGAAGGTGCCTTAAGCTTGTGACACACCGCACGCTTCAGGGTGCGTTACGTCCTGGTGCATGGGAAGAGTAGCCCACATGTTGCAACACACTGTTTACACCGTCTGTGGATTTGAGAAGTGTAAGACGTCCTGTCCTGCCCCCATTCTCTGTTAGCCAATCAGAATCGAGTCTTTTCAGACTCGATTCTGATTGGCCCAACATGTGCTCCACCTCCACCCCCCACAACACCAAACGCAGCCTCTCATTGGCTGAAGTTCGACTTGTTCAACTTTGCACGCACCGGAACATAGCTCTCCTGCGTTCCATTGCGATCACACCAGGAGTTTCCAGCCACATGTGGACGCAACGCAATCAGATGCGTGCGGTGTGTCACAGGCCTTACTGTACTGAGTCAGACCAGAAGTTCATCTAAGTCAGCATTCTCTATATTCACTGCCGAGCAGTGGCTCCTTACAGTTTCAGACGGGGTATTTCCTAGCCTGGAGATGCCAGGGATTGACCCTTCACCCTTCTGCAAAACCAGTGCTTTACCAAAGAGTTATGGTTCCTGGGAGGCCCCACTTGACACCCTCATTTGTACTGTACCAAGTCGTTTTAATAAAACCCAGCTGTGCCTTGAATGCTTCTCTGCATTTTTCTGAGTCCATGAAGACTCTTACAAACTTCTCTAGGTTTCTCCGGCGTTCCTGGGGTGGGTGCCACCTGGTGCAGCGCTTACCTGGAGGAGCTCAGCGTTCCGGAAGCTCGACATTCTGGAAGTAACGATGTAATCACATCCCTACACTCCTGACCTTCTGGGCTTTCGCATTGCCACGTTAAGTCGATGCAGGGGAGGCGAATGCCAGAAAGAGGCCAGACCGTGAAGGAAACCACCTGGAATGAGCGTTCCATGCAAGATTAGAACATTTGTAATATGTAAAAACCGCTTCAGTTTAGATTGCCTGCCTATGTAAACTGCCTTGAATTAAAGTCAGAGGATGACCAGAGAAAGACAGTATATAAATACTGTATTATTATTATTAATGCAAAAAGCTTGCCTTCAGACTGCCTCCGCTCGACGATCGTCGGCCCGCCCCAGGCCCAGTCACTCAATGTTCTTGCCAGTGAGCAGCAAAAACATGTTCGCCAGCAAGAGCGCAAGAGGCGACTGGGCCCAGAGCAGGCTGACAATCGCTGAGCAGAGGCTCTGGTGCGGACCGCAATGATCACACCCCCTTTGTATCATCATTGCGCATCTAGCTCACTATTGCCTTCACTGATTGGCAGCAACTCTCCAGAATTTCAGTCCGGGAACTTTCCTACCCCTACGTACAGATGTCAGGGATTGAACCCAGAGTCCTCTGCATGCAAAGCCAGTTCTTTACCACTGAGTTAAATACACCAGTGTCTTTAACCCACCCCATCCTCTTCCCCAACCCTGAAAAGTAGTTCACTGTAGACATTTCTTTGGTCTCAGCTCATATGGTACTCATTGCAAGATGGGCAACATATTTTATGATGTGTCAGCATCCATTATGCACGTTATGCTTTGAAAACAATACACTTCTTGGCTTAGATTATGGAATGAAATTGCCTTTTTGTTTCTAAATAGAATATAAATAAGGGAAACTTCTTTTTAAAAGTCACAAAAAAACAAACAAAAACCCATTACTTCCTTGAGTTCCTCATTCCAGGTGCCAAAGGGCTGCTGTTATTTACCTATCCACATTCCCAAATCCTAATTTGTGGATGTCTTCCAACTGCTTTCTTTCACTACTATTACAATGACTGTCATTTTCTTTTGTATCTCTTTATCTCTTCAGCGCCAGATCCTTTGTCCTTTCCTTACTGCCCGCTCTTTCTGAACAGGAGTTATTATGCATTCATTCAGCAATACTGAGAAGGGAAACTCACCCAAATTTCCTGCTGCAGCAAACATGACATGTGAGTCCTGAACTACACAGAAGTCACATGGGTGATGGGTCAGAAAAGTACATCTGTCACTGATTTGAGACATTCTTGAACTTTTCAAACGTCTATCTTACACCCTTTGCACTTTCAGTGCCACATCAAACATTGTGGACAAAAGGAAAATGCAACACTACAGCCTTTTGGCAGAAATGCATATTGTATTGTTCCATAAAATATAAAACAAAAACCACATGAGATCTGCACATAATCGGCTGCAATACCTGTGAATCATCGTTTCCATGGGAAATAGTGGCAGAGGATACTGAAGTGTGTAGGAAACTCATTAGTTGTGTGTGTTACATCATCACATTAGAATGAATTCAGATAAAGTTATACCATCTCTACATGCTGTACATATAAGGGCATTAGACGTCTTATGAGTATCAGGGGAGTGCTTATAACATGAGATGGTGTGAGAGGCGTGATCTGTCTAAAACGTGTATTATCTCCTCAAGGACAGGTTGGATTCAGTTCTAGGTCAAAGGGAGCAGAACGTTCCTTTGAATCAAGGCATACAAATAGATTATAAACAAATGTAAAATTTCACAAACGTAAAATTTCACAAAGGGGGGGGAGATCACAATCATCAGGGTTACATTTTCCATCCATTACTATAGGATCCCAATACTGTATTATTACACACAGGAATTTTAAATGACTTTTCAAGCATTTGCCATGTTATAGTGTAGTGGAAATTAATAGCAATGGAAATTAAGTCTTGCTAAGGACTTTCCAGCTGGCAAATAGCAAGTTATTATTCTAAGCAATAAAGTAGCATTGACCCCAATCCATTCCCTTTGGTGAGATATTCATGGGCAAAGGGGAAGGCTTTGCTGTGTGAACAACAATGTGTTTGCAGTTGTGAAGTATCAGGGGAGATGTTCACTGAAGAAGGGAAGTGCACAACCTTCAGTGCTATGGAAGAAAGGAGGTCATTGCTATTTTTCATTCCTTCTTCTTGTTGTTTTAAAAGGACTGCCAGAATGCTCTGTGCCTACTAATATAGCAGGATAAGCTCAACCTCTAAAAATGGATCAAAAAGCAAACAACTTTTAAAATGTCACACAAAGGGAACAGGAGAATCTGGCCTTCTGTCTCTCATTGAGGTCACCGGCATTGTCCACTCAGAGCTTATAACACTTGCATAATCACAGCACAAACCGCATTCATCACTAAAATATACTCTTACTAGTTTCATGCTAATAAGGAAAGTGGTTCTTGGTCATATAAACAGGGCATGGATGGAATACCAACAGTAATTAGTTAGAATCAAAGATGTATTAAAACAGCATCTGCAAAGAAATTGGACATTCCTTTTGCTGGGATTTTCAACCAGCTTAGAGCTGTTTCAACTCAGCATAGACTTCTGAATGGAAAGAGGTTGTTGCTATATCAAAGACAGAAGCTTCATTTTTAAATAGGGTGTGAGCTCCTTTGTTGAGATATTATCATGGACATTTGGGAGTGGTGCCTTGGGAATTACATGAGGAATATGTTCATACTTGCCTCAATTTCTGTGGCCTCAGGAATGGGAGGAAGCCATATCTGAGCAGATGGCAAACCAGCAATGATTTTATCCATATTTCAAAATCTGATAAAAATGTAACACCATTATAATGTTAAGCTATAAGTTCCTATAGTTTCTAATCATGCACAATAAAATATTATGTCCCTATAATATTATGATATGAGGTGGATATATTCTTGAAGCAGAATCCTGGAATTCATTATAAAATGGATGGGAGCAAATCTTTATTATCCTGATTCTTCACACCAATGTTTGGAATTAGAGATGCACCTGAACTGGAATCTCAGGCATTTATCACTTTGACATATTAAACATGTATACCGGTACATGTCCAAATGTCTGCCATTATATTTCTAATGTCCGTGTGTCAACTGCCAGAGGGCCCTGAAAAACTATAGCTCTATGGTGGGAGTCCATCTTCCATGTGTGCACATGAACATCTACCTTCATATACGGTATAAAAATGCTCACAAAGTGGATACAATGAATGGACACTTTCTTGCTTTACATAGGAAAATAAGAAAAATGCTGACCGATCAGGCCATAAATCCATTTAGTCCGGCATCCTAATTCCCGCAATGGCCCACCAGCTGCCTCTGGGAAGCCCAAAACCACTTTTCCCCTCTGATGTTTTTCACACCAAAACTGTGTGTCAGATACTAATTTTAAGAAGTAGTTCCCAACACTTTGAACTGGTTTTGAACCAATTTAGATACATTTAATTCTAAATGCTACATCATTCTTTTTCTTGCAATGTAACTCTGTCATACGAACACAATGGTATGTAATTCCCCCACCAATTAAATAGTTATTTTTTAAAACTGTTTCTTTTTATTTTTTTTAAGGCTTTTACAGATACATACAACAAGATTTTTTTTACATGGACAATAAAACATTAACGACACAATCCTATCCAGCCGCTAGGCCGTATTAGGACCTCTGCACCAGTCCAGGACTGTTGCAAAAGCTGCCATAAAGCAGTTGCACCAGCCCTAGGCCGGTGCAGAGATCTGCGCCGGCCCCTGTGGACTGTATCTGGATGGCATGCGGCCCAGGTAAACTGCAGCTGGGCCACACGGCATAGGGGCAGGGGGAGGGCATTCTGGGGGCGTTTAAGGGCAGGGGGTGGGTGGATTTGGCCTAGGAGGGGGTGGGATCAGTGGCAGCAGTGCACGCCGTGTCCTATCCTCCTTCTAGGCCCGTTTCTCCCGACGGGCCTCCTGGACATACACCAGCTCAATAGTTGGTGTGGATCTGAGGAGACCCATTTGGGAGTCTGCAGCTTTACCTGGGGTAAGGGAACAAAAGTTCCCTTACCTCGAAGAGTACCCCCATGCCCCCTCCCTTACCTCAAGCAGCGCTTTCACCGCCTTGAATTGTTCCGAAGGCGAGGGGGCGGGGTCGCTTCGTGCTCCGGTGTAACGGAGGGTCGGAGCCGCGGCGGAACTTAGAGCTCTGCCCCCTGCAGCGACGCCAGTGCACACACATGCACACACACACAGAGGGGGGGGGATGAAAAGAGTTTACGAAACAATTGTCATGTGGCATGGGGGGAGTCAAAAGTCTTACTAGGAACATACAGTCTCCTGGGCATACCTAAAGTAGTTATTTGGATCCTAGCCACTTGTGTATGTGTGTGAATATAGATAGATAGGAGCTGCCAACCTACTAGCTGCAAAAAGAATTCTAAATCAATAACAAAAGCACATACTCTGCTTGTGGGGAGAAAACTCAATTTTTCAAAGTTTCTGCTGATGCTGCTGTAGTTTTGCAGAGTTGCTTTCTTGTTGACAGTTCCAGCTCCCTCAATTACGTGATTGCACAAGAATATCATATTTCATTAAAAGTTTGGTCCCATTATGCCTTCCTAAAAGGCATGAATAGGACTTATAGTGAAAGTAGAGACTTTCAAGCCATACAGAATGATACTTTCATTTAAAAAGATTGCCATCATGAATTAATGGAAAAGAACCCAAATTGCATCCATGCTACACAGAGGATAGTCCTCAGTTGGAGCACAGCCCCACAGGCTGCAAACATGCTTTGTTCTTGTCTACCATTTCCCCCTAGTCACCTAATGTTATTCACACAGCAGCGTGCACTTCATTGTACTCAATGGCATGGCAGAACTACTAAGGCCAGCCCAGGAATGTGTTGCTGACTCAGGAATATGATCCAGGAACTCCCATTCATTTCAGCAAGACTTGTGCAAGAACAGATAGATTCAATCACTTTACTTTTTGCAGTGCAGGAAAGCCTAAATCCTCAAGTCACACCCTTTGATTCAGACAGGCTCACTCCTAAGTCCCTCTGCATCAGTGGAGCACAGAGCTATACCAGCAGGGGGAAAAAAATCTACACCTGTGGGGGAGCAACACTCTTGAACTGCTGGGAAACTACCATTGGCTGAACTCTTATGCCAGCAAAGCATCACCAGCACGAGGGTAAATAGTGGACAGAGTGGTGGCGTGGCGAAAAGGGAGTGGAGCTCAGGAGGAATTATATGCTCACTCAAGGCACATTTCTGCCTGTAACAATGGCATAATGTTACACCAGGAAAAGACCCTGCACAAGTGAAAACATTCCCTCTTGTCAGTGGCCAGTTCCAGATGACTGCCTCTAAACTTCCTCCCCCCATGCCCCCCCCCATGGCTGCAATGGAGGACAGGACTCCAACTACTGCTTTAGCCAGACACAGCACAGCCCCACCAGAAGCCCCACCCAGGAAACACAGATCTTATGTATCCAGGGGGGCAGGGACAGCCCAACTGGGTCCTCCACCTGATACCGCCCCACCACCATGCAAGCCACTGCCCCAGCAGAAAACTCAGAAACAACAACAACAACAACAACAAAAGCATTCACTTCACAGACTTCTTCCCAAATGATCCTTTTTGACCAAACAGAAAATGCAGGTCACACTGGGAACTCCCAGCTTATCTGGCACATTCTGTTTTATTTAAGGGGACTACAAGGAAGGAGAGAGGTAAGTGACGTGGATCACCACTACTTGTGAGGATTTTTTCAGGCACAGGTAGTGGCGATCTACTTCCGTACTCACTCACCTCTCTCCTTCCTTAAATTTTAGAGGGACCATGCGAGGAAAGCGCAAGGTGAGTGGCTAGGGATTATCTGCTTCCCGCTTGCTTTCTTAGTGAGCAAGAAATGGAACAATGCAGCTCCATCTCCCTTGGGCTGGAGAGAGGCACTGTGAAGGGGCTCCGGGTCTCTCGCAGCGGCAGAACTAGGGCGGAGCGCGCGGAGCAGCTGCTCCGGGCGTGTGGCCCACGCCCGCCGTGTCTCTCGCCCGCCGCCTTGTCGTGATCTGCTTCGGCCATCTTCGTGTTCGGCCCTCCTGCCCTCCCTGGAGCCTAAACGGCTCCAAAATGCGAACAAAACCGGCAGGGGGTTGCTGGCAAAACCCTCTGCCCTCCTATTGGCTAAACAGGGTGCACGAAGCGCACACAGGGCGCACCCCCGTCGCCGCCTTGCTCCGGCGCCCCATCGGGACCCTGTCACTACTGCTCCCACGCCTACCTACCACTCGACGTCAGCTACATCTTTTGGCATCATGGATGGGGCAGCCCTGAGTAGGGGCTGCACCACCCTGTTCTCATGGAATTTGATGAAAGCCCACTTTGCACAGCAGCCAAGGCTCACAACCAAGTGGGAATGACACATTGCTAACAAATGTCTTCTCAAACCCTGGCACATCCTTTGCTGCAGGACTCCAGAACCCCAACAGCACTGTTGCAATTGGGACTGCAAGGACAAGGCACCTCACACAGGCAGGGCAGGGCAGGAAAGTCCAGACCTCACAGTCTCAAGTACACTTCATTCCTCATCATGAGCAAGTGAAGGTGTGAAGAGCACTTAAACATCTGTGGATGTGTAGTAGCATTCCCTGTCCTCCAAATATGCAGAAGCCATGTTGTGGCTTAACAACTCTCCCTCCCTTACTCCACAGGTTGCAGCAGTCTCTTCCACTCAGGGGATACAGATAAGTGTATGCAAATTGCAAAGAGTGGAGTATGTGGGCCAATGTTGCCCAAATGCAAATACGATGCAAGTGAAAGTAAGCAGGTCAGATTCCAGTGAAGACGATGGGGAAATAGCCACATTGTGAGTCAATATGGACACTTCCCTCTATTGATTGGTATGACTGACCAAACACTCAAGAGGCATGGCTCATTCTTCCTGGCAGGTACAGTGCCAGAACATAAGAACATAAGAAGAGCCTTGCTGGATCAGGCCAAAGGCCCATCCATCTAGTCCAGCTTCCTGTGTCACACAGTGGCCCCACCAGATGCCTCAGGGAGCACACAAGACAACAACATACCTGTATCCTGTTGCCATTCCCTTGCACCTGGAATACAGAGAAAACCTACTTCTAAAGCCAGGAGGTTGATATGGCTTGTAACCTGTGATGGTCTTTTCCTCCATGAATCTATCCAAACCCCTTTCAAAGGCATCTAGCCTAGGTGCCATCACCACATCCTGTGGCAAGGAGTTCCACAGATGAATTACACGCTGGGTAAAGAAATATTTTCTTTTGTTCGTTCTAATTCTCCCTCCACTCAATTTTAGTGCATGTCCCCTGGTTCTGGTGTTGTGCGAGAGGGTGAAGAATTTCCCTCTATCCACTCTCTCCATCCCATGCATAATTTTATATGTCTCAATCATGTATCCCCTCAGGCGCCTTTTTTCTAGACTGAAAAGCCCCAAACGCTATAGCCTTTCTTCATAAGGAACACATGGAGACCAAGCTCCATTGCACCTCATATAAGGAATAAGTGACTGTATTATTATTATCTTGCTTTGTACGTAGATGGCTGGTGGCTCTAACACATTCACCACTCATATGCTCTTATGGAGAAAGGCAGAGAAATAATGTTGAGTTGCAACAGAGTCATGGAAGGAGATAGAAGTCTGAGAGCGCAATCCTTCATAAGGTTAAAATGGTGGAGAGCGCGCCCCGCCATTCTAACGTGTCGCGAACGTGCCCTAAAGTACGTTCGCAACTACTTTAGAGTAAGGGAGGCCGGCGCAAGGCTGGCAAGGTAAGAGCTCCCGCCGGCAGCCGCATGGGCAGTCCGGTGGGAGAGGGGGGGAGGCCATTGGCCTAGCCGGCCTGGGAGGGGGAGGGGGATGGCATCCGCCATATCCCCGTCCTCACCAGGCTAGCTAGGCAGTGTAACGGCCTCCTCTACTTCCGCCAGCTATTTAGCTGGCGGAAATCTGAAGAGGCCTATCAGGCTGCCCCCAGTTTACACCTGAGGAAGGGGACGACGAGCATCCCCTTCCCCGAGTAGACTTCCGGCCCGCTGGTCGAAGGGCAGCCCAGGCTCAGGATCCGGTGGGCGGGCCTGGGCCGCCAGCTGGATCCTTACACAGGATTGTGCTGTGAGTTTTGCAGTTAAAAGGAACCTCTGAACACACACTGCTTTGCTTTGGGAGAGCTGTTCCTGTATCAAAGACAAGCGCTACCTGTCAAATGCTTGCCTATGCCTCCATGCCAACTTGCGTATATTTTTGTAAATAAACATGCAGTATATCATGACCAACAGCCTCCGCTGCTCTTTTTATACGTAAGCGGCTGCCTTGTGAACTTCCTAGCCCATGGGAAAAAAACAGAGTTGCACACAAAACAGTTTTATGTTTATTATTTGAACATATGACTCTGCTATATCTAGCTCAGTACATTATTGACTACACTGATTGGCAACAGCTCTCCAGGCTGTCAGACTTTCTCCCTACCTGGAGATGACAGGGATTGAATCTGGGACCTTCTGCATGCAGACTGTGTGGTCTACCCCTAAGCTATGGTCCCTCCACTTTTCAAAATATATTGTAACAGGTTAGCAGTCAGGAATGCTGGCCAGCCAGTGTTTTTGTTAATAATCCAGGAGGCTACTTAATGGCTCTTAACAACTCCCTGATGGTCCTGGCTGGCCAACTTCATTCTTGCTGGCAAGATTGTCATGTGATCTTCACCTGGGAGGAGGCCGCTGAGATATAAGGTGACACCTTCCTCTATCCTCACTCTTTCTGGTAGCCCAGGGAAAGGAGAATAGCAGCATTTTTGGCTAGGTGTTTTGAGGCAGACAGAAAGTGCTTGAATGTGCTTTGAGGTGGACAAAGAGAAGGGTGGATTTTTGGTCTGTGAGAGATCACAGACTGACTGGAATGGTGAAGTGGAGGAAGTAAACCAGCAACCAGAGCCAGGGCTTCTGAGAGGAATTTTATCAGGGGGTACAAAGTTTCTTTTGGGGCCCTTTTCAAAGGGGGAGGGAGCAAATGGGGCGGGGGGGATAGCAACAGGTGGAAAAGTCTCTGGAGCCCAGGTCTACCATATTTCCTGATGTGGCACCCAGGTCTACCTTCCCGATAGACCTGGCCTCCCGGTTGGCCCAACTTCTGTCTTTCATTCTCCATGAGGCCAGCTGAGATCTCAGGAAATTTCTAGGGCCTCTCCTTTGGCTCCAGACCCCCTTTTCGACCCTGGGCCAGGGTACGATTTACCCCCTTTCCCCCCCCCCTCATGGGCCTTGACCAGAGCACCTTGAACCCCAAGGATGCCAGCTAGGGATATGACTTGATGCTGCTTGCAGGAGTGAGGTGCCCGTCTGGGCTTTGGAAAGGTGGGATAAAATCCTTTTAGTAAATAGACATAGAGAGTTGTTTATTTTCCATCCAAATGCTGAAACCTGTAGATATTTGTAAGAAAGGAAATATTGCAATACTATTAAGCCTCCCATGCTCTCTCCTTCAAAGGAAGCCAAAACCCAGATAGTGCTGCATCCCTGAGCCTCCACACAGCATCGGGAAATGGGGGGCAAGCACCAATAATACCGTATTGACCTGTAAAAAAAACTCTCACTTTTTTCCCCTAAAGCAAGTCTTTAAAGTAGGGGTGCAGCCTACAATCAAATCCTAGCATTTTCTGCTAGAGTTTTCTGCAAAGCGTTCTGTTTTCAGGTCTCTCCAAGTCTCTTTCAAAGGTAAAACAGGGCTTTTTTTTTCTTTTTTTAAACTGCAATTGCAAAGTGCTTAATCACTTGCTAAATGGCCAAACAATGATCTCTCTAGCAACCTCTAGCCTCAGGATGGAAGCATTTGAAAAAATTAACCCTTAAGCTCCAGCCCCAGGACTCTGTGGAAACTAAGATATTTATTGATCCTACAGTTTGAAAGTTGAGAGTACAGTTTTGAAAGTTGAGAGCAAGAGTTCCTGCATAGGCTTACCATATCCAAAGGAGGACAGAGTGCCAACCTTTAGACTGCAATCCTATGCACACTTTCCTGGGAGTAAGCCCCATTGAATGCAATGGGACTTCGGAGTAGACATGCATAGGATTGTGCTGTTAACCATTGAAATTTGAGCAGGTGCAGCTCATCATCATGGAAGGGTGCAACAAGCTGCACCTTCCCAAATTCCAAAGGTTAAAGGTAGGCACTCTGACCCCCTTTGGATCTGGGAAGGCTACTTATACTAGGGTGCCCAAATTTAATAAGGGACAGGGTGCCTATGCCTTTAACTGCACTAAAGCTGTACTGTTTTACTGTTCTACTAATGTGTATATTTTCTTTAAGTTAAGTTAAAAATTTTTTTTAAAAAAAATAGCACCAAACTTTAAGGGTGCCTCAGGACCCTTATAATCAGGAGCATCGTATACTCGGGACAATATGGTATATTGAGTAATAACATATTGCCACAAAACCCAAACACATGCACTGTCCCTTGAGAGGGCTTTAGGTTCTGCTACTGCAAGTCAACCAATTTCTCCTCTCTTATTATTGATAGCCTCATTTTCTGTCAATAATTAGCTGAAAGCTCATTCACCTTGAAACTCTTCTGCGTTAGTTTCTTGGCAGATGCACTTCCTGTTTTTTCCTCGGCTGTACAAATTATATTTGCTTTTGGGTCAACAAATCAGGAAGTCTGACGGGTGCTATTTTTGCATGCTTGAGCTTCTTGTTTCCTTTTGCCAGACCCTGGTAGTGCCTCTTCCTATGGTGATGATGATGGCAGAGTCACTGGTTTTGTCTGCTGCTGCAGTCTAGCTCAGGCTGTGACTATAGAGCAGTGGCGTCCCTACGCCGGCGTGGGGTGGGATGCGGACCGCACCATGTGACACCCTCAGGGGGCTGACATCACTAATGATCAAAATTGTGAAAACCTTTGTCTTTAAGAACAATATCATCATGTTATATATCATTCAATGTGTAATCACATGCAGGATGCAATGAAACAAACAGTTTCGAAATATCTGTATTCTATCAAATGTTATGGCCAAATAACCGGAAACAGAAAACAACTTCTTTGTGTAACAAAAATTGGACTTCCTTAACTCAAAACAGACTAATGAGACTGATTGTTCCGAGAGTCGAGTTGGTTACTGATTTGTTGGGTGACCTGTACTGTTATATATGATAATAAATAAAGTTAATGCTCTCATACTGGGTGAAGCAAACCCTTGTGATGCCTTTGTTTAGGCTGCAAACATACATTAGGCTGTGCGTATGTGATGTCCATCTAGCTGGGGTGGGCTAACGGGGGTCTCCTGCTGGAGATTTTATCCCTTAAGGTAGGTAGAGGTAGGTTCCCAGGGCCCCGAGGAAAAACAAGCAAAGACTTAGTGTTGTTTTCTGGATGCGGTTTAATTTCGACAACACCTTTACATTCATCAGGGACTGTGTTTCTGCACAGGCTCCCTGAGCTGTGTTCCAGACGTATTACACAGATTGCCTTCTTTTCCCTCCACCAGGTACAGAAATCCCAAATGCTGGAGCTGCCTGCCTTCTCTTGTCCTCAGGTAAGTAGCTACCTTTCCTTGGCTTCAGGGCCCCCTCACCCGCCCGACTAAGAGAATGGGAGGGGTCTGGATTGGGGTAAGACTGCCTGGGGTTGTCCACACTCTCGCCTTCCCACACTCCCAGAGTCTTCCCAGATGGGAGGGGTTATGAGAGCCTGAAGGCAGGAGGTATCTTTGCTTGCCTTCCCTTCTCCTTGTTCCCCAGGCTGGGATGTTTCTCCCCTCCCTTCAGGTGCTGTGGGAGTAGGCAGGCTAGTCCCGGTTGGGAGCTTCCCCCACCAGCCTCCTCCCTCGGCAGCTGGTCCTCTCCTTATGAGCTTCCTGCCTGCTCCACCTTGTCCCACCTCTTCTGGGGGCGGGCCTTCCTGGAAGTCTCCTTCACGCGAGACTTCCCTTGTTACAGCTGCTACAGGGCTATAAAGCAGCCTGCCACGCCCAGGCCCATTCCCTGTGCTGGCAGTGAGGTTGCTAGTTCTGTTCTTGCCCTCTGAGGCCCAGACCTCCGCTGCCTGCTTCCCCCAAGCCCCTGAGCTGTCCCGGGGTAAGAACTTCTCGGTTGTTGTCACTCCTTCCCCCTGGCGAGGGTTCCCTCACGTCCATGCGGCCCTTTTAGGTTTCTGGCCGCTCTGGCCTGGTCTCCCACTGGCCATTCTTCCGCCCCCGGCGTGGCAGGGTGACAGCGTATAATATTGTAAACTTAAAGGTATAATTTTGATTAAGTAGGAGGTGGGGCAATGGCATGGGGGTGGGGCGTTGATGCGTTTCCCCACCCACTGCATGGGAGAAGGTTCATCATGGGGGTGACGCAAACCCTAGGAACGCCCCTGCTATAGAGAGAACAATGACTCTTTAGCCTGTGTTGGCAGCAACTTCGATTACAGTGCTGGGCAATACCATTTATTACCAACTGGAGGAAAAAAGTTTTCTAGATGACCTTACTATACTGTTACTACTTAGTAAAACAGGACCTTCCTTAAAAACACAGCCACCGCTGTATGCTAAATAACCACACCAAAGGAAAGCTTTGTAGTTTGGGGAGTCTAACACTCAAACATAAGGACATCTGTACCTGCTGTTCTCTGTGGACGCATAATTCTGCTTCACCCATTCAACACCCAAATACATATTTTTAAAGATGTCTACATGTCACAGGACACCCTGACTGATTGCCACATCTTTTAGGTCATTATACACATCTTCAAAACATGTCTTGTCTCTCTCATACATTATGGTTTCAGAAGATGTACTGTGTAGAACAGTGGTTCTCAAAGTGGTGGGTTGCGACCCACCATTGGGATCAAAAGCTGCCCCCTGCACCCTTAAGGGGTGGGGACAGCATGATGGTGGCAGCGACCACATGGATTGCCACTGCAAAAAGTGTTTAAATGCAATTTGCTGACTTACCGGGGGTCCTGGAGCCCTCCAGAAGATTTGGGGAGGCCTGCGCTACCATCTGCAGCCCCCCCAAGCTTCAGATTGCTGTTCCGCGGCGATTTACGATCACTTCCAGTTTTCTTTGAATGATTTTCTGAAGCTTCTAGACTAGAGAATATTATCTAGAGATAATAATCCCCCTCCCCCACGCTGACTGCTGAGATTGGACAGTCTATCCTACATCTCTAGTTAGTCTCCTGGTGGTTTGTTCCTGTTGTAGTAGTTTGGTTGACTTTTATTGATAAACTTTGGGGCCAGGGATGTAGATGTGGTAATTTAAGGGTTAATCTCCTGCCCTACAGGAGATGTGGGTAGGTTGCTGGAGCAGATTCTAAGCACTATTACTCTGTTTCTTCTAGAAGGCTGTGCTTGATTGTGCTCTGCATTTTACTTGTGAGCTAGGCCCAGTTTACATTACCAGCCCAAAGGGAAATGGCACTGGGATTGCCACTGAAATTCTGCCACCCCCCAACACTGCCCTCACCCTGCATGCATCCTGCTGTTGCCCCGCCTCCTGCACCAATTTAGAGGTGTCACTGGAGGAGGAAAGACAGTGATGGTGATGAAGACAGGATCCTCTTCCTGATCAGGGACCAAGATTTCAGACACGATCTCCTCTTTCCCTCCACCCCCACCTGCCCCAATCTCGCCCAGTCTATCTGTTTCCTCCTTGTTCTGCCTCTCCGTGTTTAACAGCAGAGTGGGAAAGAATAAGGAAGCTGGGAGAAGAGAAGTGGGAGAATGTTTCTCTTTCTTGGCTTCCTTATTTCAATCCTGCTCTGCTGCTAGAGTGGCAGGGTGAAGAGGGGAAGGTTAAGGAGGCACATGGGGGCTAGGTGAGATGGACATGGAGGTGACCAATGGTGCAGAGAGCTGCCTGCGCCTGTCCACGACCTGAAGCAGCCTGTCTCATCTCGTCTCATTGCTGGGTGAGCCCTGAGAGCTGGTTTAGTTCAGAGTGAGTTGTGAACCAAAAACGTACCTCATTCAAATGTGTCAGCCATAGTTCTATATTTGCCTGAGGCAAATGTCTGTCTCTCAGTCTCACTCTACCTGCCTCCATTTGTAATAAGAGAATAATAGTGCAGGCAGTACTTGTAAGGATGATTGGGATAATGCATATGTAGCACTTCAGCACGTTCGGAGTGCTTTATAAATGTGAAGCGGCAGTTCTAGTGCTGTCAGCGGTGGTCTTTGTTCTGCCCATCCAAACGTATAAGCCTGTGCATTAAATTAGGCAGAATGCAATTTAAGTGTGCAATTTAGTAGACAGAATTAAGGTTGTGCAAGAAAATGGAAATCTACCCTTTCCAAGAGGTCTGAAATTTGACAACTGTGCCTCTCTCTTTCTAGTTTAATTGTGTTCATCATGTAATATCACCATGTTGATTTCTAAGCACATAAGAACATGCTTTTCTTTGTACGGTGACAATAACAGCACTTCCCCTCCAATGTCACTCCTACAGCATCTATCACTTGAGTAACAGAAGTAACCACCCTAGCTGGCAAAAGCTGCTCGACCTGGCAGGGCTGGTTAGAAACCACTTTCTGGTTTATTGAAAATGCCACTCTAGAGAAGGAAGAAGAGATCTCCTTGCTCACAAGCTAGATTAGAGACTATGATTCCTGGGCCACGTACTAGTATGTGAACTAACTATTCCATCCAGAATGGCACTTTTTCTCCCCATCTCCTTTGGTGCTTACACAAAAGACAGAAAATTGGGAATGTATGCCTTCTAAATGCGCATGTTTATTTACATATGTCTGTGAATGCAGTACAGTATATGTGCGTAGTGGATATTTACATGTAACACTACCTATTGCTGAAGAAGTGTAACACACACACACACACACACACACACACACACACACACACACACACACACACACGCACCTGGCTTCTGGCCAAAACTACTGTCATATTTCAAATGACAGTCCTGCAGCTGATGTATATCTAGCCTAGACCCTTCTCCATTTCAATTAGTTTAGCAGCTGATAGACCACACTCTATAAAAAATACTAACAGTCGTTTGGCAGTAGTTTCAGCCCGTTCACATCCCAGTACTATTTTTGACAGGCTGCCAATATTTCCACATGGAAAACAGCTATGAAAATTATTAGCACGGGATTTCATGTGACTAAACAAAGCAATCTCCCCAACACAAAAGGCTTCCTCTCTGTCAAAGTTTACCAGTTAATACTGAGGCAGTTAAGAGTTTCTTTTTAAAATGTGGCAAGATGCCAAATATTTCCTATTTTAAGCAATCTATATATAATACAGTGTCTCCCAAGGACATTTGCTGATTGTGAATGAACAGCTGGCCAGAAAACTTCAAAATACACCAATATAGAAGCATTTTGAGATTAAAAAATATTATGTTTACTGGTAGTATTAACTGTTTCCTGTTGAGAGTATGTACGAAGAACACAGGATTTTATGGGGGCAGGGTGACAGTAAGAGTAGTGGTTATTGAGTTGAAGCTATGTATATGTCTAGATACTCAGTGGACATGTATAGCCTTCCACCTGCTATGGAAGGTTCCAATGGTGAAGAGAGAATCAGAGGAGCAGTGGGGCTGGCTAAGCACTGGCCAAATACCCACACTCATCAGAGGGCTCAACGAACTAGGCCGAACCTTCAGTTCCAGTGGCAGTGGTAGCACCCAATGCACCATCAGAGGGGCAGGCTGGGGCGCCATGGGAGTAGAGGCCAACCCAAACCGCACGAGTTCCGGCGCAGAGGTGTGCGAGTGTAGGTGCCTGGCCGCCCACCACCAAGTGCTGCCCTGCTCTCCACCAGTATCATCCTGCAATTAGTCCCTCCTGATTGTCCCGCCTTCTAATTGCTGATTGGATTAAACATAAGTGCGCACTAACTGGCTGAAACCCCCTCTAATCCGATTGGTTAGAGCAGTAGCTCCGCGTCCCTGCCCCCTCAAAATCTTGAGCGGGGTCATTTGAGATTGCGCCTGAACTCGGGAGAGTGCAGGTCTACCGCGTTCAGCTGTGAACTCTCAAAATGGGAGGCCAGACAGCTGCGCGAGCTCCGCATGCGTCTGGGATGCGCCGGAACTCATGCGGTGTGGGTCGGGCTTAGCAGTGCAGGGCTTTGCTTTCAGGGCACCCAGCAACCTGGCAGTGACACTGGAGAGAATAATATTCGGAAAAGATTCCCTCTGCCAAGGCTTCTTGCCTCTTGCAGCTTGTATTTCCATCCGTGGAAGAAATTCAGCAGATAACATCATTGTTGCTTTTTTAACCTTAGTAGCAGTGATGTGAGCAGTAAGAGAGGCAGGAAAAATTTCTTATCCTTTCTTATCACCTTGTTCCCTTTCTACCCCAGGCCTTGGTGTGTCCATAAGGTATGGTGTGACCATCTCACCTCATAGTTGAAAGTACTGTACTAAATTTCTGAAGCCTCCTCCTGTACAACAAAACTTACAGCTTTGCAGGAATATCATTGATACAGTATTAGCAACATTTGTTGAGACTGCACATATCTAAAGTGTATAACCATGGCAGCCAAGAAGTTACAAAAAACCTAAAAAATATACATGTATTACAACGCTGGCTCTTCGGCTTTGAAATGGGGATGAGCACCACACCCTTGAGTCAGACACGACTAGACATAATTGTCAGGGGTCACCTTTACCTTTTTATTGCTCCATATAGCATTTAATGCATCTGATTCTAACGGCTTCATAATTCCAACTTCATGTACATCCAGAAGACAACAGCTTCAGATGGTACATCTGCTTTATCAGGTACTATAATATGAGAAGATACTTGGAAACTTGTAAGAAAGGAAACTATGGTCCTCTTAAGCACCTTTATGGACTATTTACCCTAGTATGTTCACCCACCCTGACTAGCAGTGTATTCTTTTTTTATGTAGGAAATTATACCAGTAAGTAAGGAAATGTACAATTTCTAAAAACTCAACCAACTAAAAACAATAAAGCAGCAGCAAAACAAAACAAAACAAATCCCCAGCAAACCAAAACACAGCAGTATCCATTTCAATGCTGCCATGTAAAATGACTGAGGGAATTAAAAAAATACCGCTAAGTCTTTTGATTAGAAAATGTCTGGGATAGAACTAGAAACCTCAGGCTGCAATCCTATACAGTGTGTGGTATACACACTTTCCCAGAAGCAAATCTCACTGACTTGAATGAGACTTACTTCTAAGTAGACATGCATAGGATTGCACTGTTAAAATGCCAAGAATGTGGCCTAGGTCTGAGTTCCATCCCTCTCCCAGATTCCATTAGAAAACTACAAGTAGTGAAAATGTACCTAGATTTTTCTCCTTCAGCACTAGATTACTTTTCAGTGTTGAGAAATTAAAAAAAGAAATACACAGCACAATCCTAACCAACTTTCCAGCGCCTGTGCAGCCGCAATGCAACCCTGAAGGGAACAAATATTCCCTCACCTTGAAGAGGTCTCCATGACTGTCCCTGCACTGCTAAATGCAGTGTGCGCCCTGTTGCCACGGCTACACCAGCACTGGAACGTTGGTTAGGATTGTGCTGATAGTACATTAAACTAAAGGGCTATATTTTTCCTTTTCATATTAAAACATAAGTTTTTACAAAGAGCTGTTTGATTATATTTGTTTGTCTGTTTGGTTATCTTCCAAGCCTATGCTCAAAACTAATGTTGATACAGAGTCAAGAAAGAAAAGACAAAGAGAACGGGGATTGAAAAAAAAACACCCAAATTCATTGGTGTAATCGTAGATTTTGAAGTGCAGGAGCTTTTTGTGACATCCCCTGCATAGCCATACCCAAGTCCCTTACACGAAAATACCTTATTAAACTTCATTTAAAGTCCTAGTTCATTTCATCCCAAACTCTTGGAGTGGACTGTGTTTTAAAACAAATGTATAAAACTGGAAAAATAAGATTAAAAAATATCCCAAATAAATATATAAAAGGTACATGCTAGCCTATGCATGTTTACTCAGAAGTAACTCTCACTGTGCTCAATAGGATTTACTCCCAGATACATTTGCAAAGGATTGTAGCCCTTTAGTCAGATGTAAGTCCCACTATGTTGAGCGGGGCTTTCTCCTAGAATTGCAGCCTTAATGTAACATAAGCTACATAGTGTCTCTTAAATAGCCCTTGGGAAATAACCAAGTCGTTAAAGGCAGCACCTGAATGCTCCTGCTAATGACGTCACCACTACTGCTGTAGGAGAAGTTTCGGAAATCTGCTCCTGTTCCTCCAATACACCCTGCCCTGACCATATTTTCAGACACCAATCTTGGTGAAAGAAATAGCAGTCTATCACTTTCTCTCTACTATCCTCATAATTTTAGGACTTGATGCTATAATTTGCCTCTTCTTTCTGGGTGCTGATGTGCCCCTGGATGTGATTCACAGTTGGGAATGAAAGAATTGGGGGAATTAATTAGGGAAGTGGACAATGGGATGTACTCTAAAGAGCATTAATTTACTGGTACTTTTCCTAGAAGAAGTTTAGCACCATCCCTACAGACCTGATAATAAAAGAATCACATTATTATGAAATGATGGATAACAAGAAACCTTGGAGTAATAGAGAAGAGAGAAAATTCTTCAGCTCAGGGCAGAGATTTTTTAATTTATTTTGATGCTAATCAGAGTCAGTAATCAATATGGAGCTCATTGCACCAGCTCACACCAAACGTGGTGATCAATATTTAGCAGCAGCAGCAGCAACTTCTGCAATACAGTTGTTTTCCCCAAGAGCAAAAATAATTGATGCAAACAACATTCACCAGCAAAATTCAAATGTCACCCTCTCTCAACTTAACTACATTCACTCCTGTATCTACCCTCCCACCAGGGTATATTAGCACCTACACTTGTTGTGAACTCCAATATCTGCCACTTGACAAATCATTATTCCCCCCCCCAAAAAAAAAAAAAACTGGGAAAGGGAAAACTACTGTATTTCTTCGATTCTAAGACGCATGTTTTTTCCCAATTAAGCATTTCAAAAAATGGGGTGCGTCTTAGAATCGAAGATCTCCAAAAAGCACCACAAAATGCCATTTCCTTACTTACCGGGGCTTGGGGGAGCTTCAGGGAGGTCTGCGCGACCCTCTGCAGGCCTCCCCGATCTTCAGTTCAGCGCAAAAACGGCGATTTTCAGCCATTTCCGGTTTTTGCTGTTTTTCACCAAACTGAAGATCGGGGAGGCCTGCAGAGGGTCGTGCAGACCTCCCTGAAGCTCCCCCAAGCCCCGGTAAGTAAGGAAATTGCATTTTCTGGCGGACCGCAAAGGCACTGCTCAAAGGCAGTGAGGAGATCGTCAGCGGGGCATGCTGGGGTGAACTCTCAGGTTCAGGAAGAGAGAGCTCGCTGCTGAGCAGAGGTGGCAAAATGGCGCGGTAAAAATCAGATCGCCGTGGCAGGCAAGCTGGGGAGAGTTGGTGCTGAGCAGACAAATTGAAGGAAGGTGGTGCGTCTTGCAATCGATGGTTTTTGTTTTTTTTCTGCTGGTGTTCCTGAAATTAAGATGCGCCTTAGAATCGATGGCGCCTTAGACTTGAAGAAATACGGTATTTTTAATAAAGACTATACACCACTCATTTGCATAAATGTAATTCCATTTATATAACTGACTGCGCAATCCTGTGCAAAGTTCCGTCTGCAGAGCGCGTACTCCGCAGCTGCTGGGTGTTTTCAAAGCGTGTTTTTGACACCTGGAGAGTCTGCGGAGCCCGGCAGCCCTTACTCCACCTCCCCCCGGACTCACCACCCACCAGTACGGATAGGTCCTCCACTGGTCGGTGCAGGGGCAGGGGGAGGGCAGCCATTTGCCAAACCAGCCTGGGAGAGTTCCCAGCCTGGGTCACCCTTACCCCGCCGCCCCAGATGTATGCCAGCTCCAGAGCTGACATACATTCGAGGAGGCCCATTGGGCACGGGCAGGCCTACACCCAGGGAAGGGGACAAATGTCCCCTTCTCCTGAGGTGTTCCCGGGTCATGCCAACGCGGCCCAGGAAGGGAGTAGGAAACTGCGTCCGGCCCCTTTAGACTGGCAATGTATCCTTACACAGGACTGGGCTGTGAGACAATACTAGCCATCTGAAAACCACCCCAATAAAGTAGAATTGAGGTAAACGTAGGGATCATGGAGGGTTGGCCCAAGAAGACCTCCTGGTGCCTGAGGTAATGTATCAAATGCTGTCCTCCCCCCCCCCCCCTCCTTACCTGGTGTAGTGACAGCCTCTGCTCCTTGGATTAGAAAGGAAGAGGAAGGTGGAGCAGAAGAGGAACTGTGAAGAAGAGTAGTGGGCTAGAAGAACCTTGATGCTCTTTCAGCCCACCACTCTTCTTTCCTCCACACTTTCTCTTCTGCTCCATCCTCCTCTTCCTTTTCCAGTGTAGGGAGAGGAAGGAAGAGCAGTGGAGGTGAGTAGGTAGATAGAGGTGGGTGCCCCCCACCAATCTGTTGCCAGAGGTGACTGCCTCTGTTGACTTTATTGATGGCCAGCCCTGCACCCTGTCATCAAACTTGACACAACCTTCCCAATGCTATTTTAACGCAAGCTCAGATACTGAAAAATGATCTGTATACGTGATAGTATAAAACCGTGGCATGATCATTATCAGGAGTGGTGGCAGGGGTTGGCCAGATCAGGCACCGGCTGAGGATCCATGCCCATCAGAAGGCTCATGCATCTATTCTGACCCCACCCCTGAATCTTCAACACTGGTAGCAGAAGTAGTGCCCAGTGTAGTACCATCGAGGGAAGACAAGGGCCACCCTGTGAACCTCAGTGCAGGGTTTTGCATCAGTCATTATCTTTGGTAGGCATGCAAACAGTGATGTGTAAACTGTCTGAGATCGTGAACATGGAGGGTAATTAAAGAATGAATAGAACCTTGTGGTATTGGTTCACGTTCACAGCTCTGAATAAACAACTTCTGAGACACCAGCTACTATTTGATTACACCCAAAACTCCTCACTAAGAACATCTTTTCCCTCTTCAAATAAACCCATCCCACACCCATATTTTATCCCCTCAGAAAATTGTCCAGTAACACTTCGACAGGCAACTAAAAGAACTCCATCTGCATCCACCCCAAAGTAACTCATGAGATTTCCCCATACTGCTAACTTACATTAATTACTGAGTCATAATGTACAAACAGCCTGCTCGTATCTATGGTTACTTGGAAATAAGTTTCATTGTTTTCAGTAGGCCTTACTTGCAAGTAGTTATTGTGTTTAGGATGGAGGCCTGTGATAGATTGGAGTTCTCTTTGTCTGAATTCATTGACGATTTTGCACTGTAATTAGTCAAGTTTGCCTCATACTTTCCACCACCAATGCTTTGCACTTCTTTCTTCAGGTGAGATCTAAGGAAATCCTCAGGAAGAAGGCATAAGAGCCCACCATACAGTATAAATAGTGAAGAAGAAAACATCATAATAAAAACTCACGGAGTCCTTCCTTAGAAGAGATGGGACAACTTTCTTCAGAGCCTCTGAAAAGCCAGTTCCACTAATCTAACAGGGTAGATTATAGATTACAAATAGATCCCTTGATGAGACTCACTTTCTGGGAAAATTTTCATCTTTAGAATATTAAGGCTGCAATCCTATACTCCTTTATCTGGGAGTAAATTTCATTTAACTAAATGGGATTTACTTCTAAATAGACATGCATAGAACTGCATTGTAATATACAGTATATTACTAGTGTTTCTCAAACTGTGGGTATGGTTGGGCCCAATTTCTGGTAGGTCCTGAGCAGAGCCTCCAATGAAAACACAGGTGATGGAAAGATCAGATAACTGCCTCAAGCCCTGAGGCTATTCAAAAACCAGGTAGCTGTTACATGCCCAGGAAAGAGCTAAGCTCCTGCAGTTTGCAAGCTTGTGTAAATATAGGGAGATGAATGTTTGAGTGTCTTTCTTCTGGTGCATGTTTTTCCCCCCCAATTCCTCAATGAAAGGTAGTGGGGGCAGGTGAAAGCTGGATCACATAACTAAGCTTCTCAAGCCTCAAGACTATTCATTAGGGCTGTGTCATTATGAGAAATGGATAGAGTGTCATTTTAAAAAGTGGGTCCTGGTCACTAGCCTTCCTATGACCCCCGCGCTGGAAGTGACGCAACAGCAGCAGCTGTTATCGAGCACTCAGAGGCACAAGGCGGGTGGGAGGGCCAAACACGCCGACGGCGCTCCTCGCTCGCCCCGGTGAATGGGACAATCTGCCCAGCTGCTGTTGCACCCCCCGCCCGCCGCATGGGGCCCAATCCTGCCACCTGGGGGCCCACCGTCTCAAGGCCCCCACCGCTGACACCACTGGCCCTGGTGTTAAAATGCTTGGGAACCACTGATGGACTATAATCCAATATTGAACTTTCAGTACCATAGTTGTAATGGTACCCCTTCTGTCCTCAATTCTCTTCAGCAAATACCTCCTATGTTTCAACCTCTTGGGATAACTTCCAATTTCAGAGCCTAGCCGTGAAAAATTTCTTTAAAAGATGTGGGGAAGCATTAGCATGAGAATTGGTGTGTGTGCGGTTACCAGTGGTCTTCAACATTTTTCATGTCACGACCCCCCCAATAAATAATGATGCTGGGGACTCACCATTGCTCCTGCCCCCTCCTGGGACCTGATCCGCCCACCCCTGCTCGTATCGCCACCCCTCACCCTGGTACCAGCAGCCTCGTCCTGCCAAGCTCGCCTGGCCTGCACCACCAGCAGTGGAGTCATTTCGGAACAGGAGAGCCAAGCATTACCCTCCAGCAGCCACTTTGGTTCTCGTAAGTTGCTGCGACCCTGCAAATGACCCCAAGGGTGAAGAACAGCGGCTTAAGCAATCCTGCTTGCCTGCCCATTCTTGCATGCAAGAGCCACCCAGTCCCTGTCGTAGCATTATAAGGAAAATACAAGATTGGAAACCCTGTGCCTCTGTCAAAATGTTAAATTTAAGGAAGGGGCTGTAGCTAAGTGGAAGAGTATCTTCTTTGCATGCAGAAGGTCCCTCCCAGGTTCAATCCCTGGCATCTCCAGGAAGAGTAGCAAAATACTCCTGTCTGAAATCTGGGAAGGCGGCTGCCAGTCAGTATTGACAAAACTGAGCTAGAAGGACCAATGATCTGGCTCAGCAGTGGCAGCTTCCTATGTTCCTAACAGCCCAATTCTATCCTCCCCCCAAATGGTTACCACCGCATCCTGTGTGTGTGTGTGGGGGGGGGGGGTTTGCAGTCACAGAGGATGCTGGTGTTTCTTGCCTGGCCTGTTTCAAAGAGAAAAGAAATTATGGAGACACTGCTTGACCCTGGGGGAGAAATGAGCTGTCATCAAATTACATAGTATGTAGTGTACTAGTGATTGGCTGTAGGTTGTGTCCCGTTTCCCCCCCCTCCCAAGTAGAGCTCCTATGCATTTAGCATATGCATGTAAGGAAGATGCAGCCTTTTCTAGCATGGGATGAATAGGGGAAACTTCCAGTGCAATCCTATCCATGTTTACTCAGAAGTCAGCCCCTGCCCCATTATATTCCATGAGGCTTACTCCCTGGTACGTCTGTTTAGGATTGTACCCTTTACTTGTTAATTTCTGGCTGTTGAATTTCTACCAGCTATGGGCCCAAGAGATGTGGGAAATTGGTGATCAATGAAAAGGTTTCCTCCTGGCTTCCTTGAAGAAGGCCGTGGTGAGATCTCTGCTCAAAAAAATCGTAACTGGACCATACTGACCTCAACAATTACCAGATGGTCTCCAGTTTGCTATTTTTGGGAAAGATGACTGAGTAGGTGGTAGTCAGATAACCCTAAATGCCCTTGAAATACGGTAAGCTGATTGTCTGGATCTGTATCATTCTGATTACTGGTCTGGGTACAGGGCAGAAACTGCATTGGCAGATGATGACTTGAACTGGGAAAAAGACAGGGAGGGTGTGTCCTTGTTGATTCTCTTAGACCTCTCTCAGAGACTTTGACTAACATGGACATATCTTCTTAATAATAATATATTAATTATTTTATTTAAACGGGAGGGTATACCCTGCATTTCCACACTGGAAGAGGCCCTCAAAGTGACAGCAGCATATCAGTCAGAGGGGAAATCCGATGACAAAAAAAAGGTGGTATATAAATACTGGTTGTTGTTATTATTATTATTATTATCATCAAACATGGTGCAATATCATCAGTATGACACCCTGCACTACCTCTATTTTCTGATCTGATCCCAGAGTGGTGGTGGACACCCAGAATGAGTTGAAATCAGTTATGGCTGGGATGAGAGTAAATACACTGAACTTCAGTCAGATCACAGATGATGATGGGAGCCTTAGTGGACCGGATGAATTACACTTCCCAAGGGCAAGTTCATACTTTGGGGTTATTGCTGGATCCAGCTTCCCTTTGGCTGACCAGGAGGCAACTGCAGCCCAACCCATGACCAACCCTAGTTGCTTTGCTCACTGCTGGGGGACAGGTACTTACAAAACCGGCATTCATGCCTTGGTCATGTCCAGAGTGCTGTGATACACTCACTGTGGCGCTGTCCTTGAAGATGGCAGATTTTTGCTCTGTTGGGCTTCTGGAAATTGATTCCGGTTATATTTTGCTGCTGTAACTTGTAGTATTTGAATTCACGTTAATTTTGTTGCTTAATCAAAGCTGTTGTTTCAGTGTGATAGATACGTTAACTGAAAGTCTATTTCTGCCAACTCTTTAAGACCCTTATCAAAAAGCAAAACAGAAATGCCATAAACAATGACACTATTCTTACATACACGAATCTGGAATGCTTCTGGAACTGTCCTCATACATTTCTATCACCTGTCAAGATAACGTAATATATCTGCATTTAAACAAAAACTACTGTTCCATGACCATCCTCTAGTCTAAGAGCATACTGCATTTATAACTGCCATCATGATTTAATATTTTGCAACATGAAAGTGTCAAGCAATGTACAGAACGTGAAACTCACGCTCTCCCTCCTGGAAGATGTGCACTCTCATATTTTTTTCCTGCAGCACCCACCCCTGCAACCCTTATCTCAGGCACGCATTCCTCCCCTTAAGCCTGTGACCTTCTTTCCTGTGGAAGCAGCAGCAGCAAAACCCCTACAGCCCGCTCTCACTTTCCTGACCCTCCCTCCCTCCCTCCCTCCCTACAGAAGCAATAAGTGACCCCTCCCGCCCTACAGCCACCGCAGCAGCACGAGACTTCCCCTGGCCTCGGTCCCGCACTGTCTCGTGCCTCGCCCAGCACAGACTTCCAGGGAAGGAGAAGCGTATGTGTGAGGGAAAAAGAAGCGAGATGGGCGGGAAAAGGAGGGGGGGTTGTAGCAGCATCACCATGGCGACAGTGACGTCAGCTCACCCTGGATCTAATTGGAGGAAACCCCGTGGCCCCAGCTGCGGCAGCCCACCGGCCAACCGAGCTTGTGCCCTGGCTCTACCCACCTTCGCGGAGGCGCGCAGAAGCGTGATTGGCTTTGTGAGGCTAGGGAGCGGGACTGAAGCTAGAGTAGGGCTCTCCGATAGGCTAAACCGTGCGAGCTCGGGCCTAGCAGTGGATAGGGTTGCCGTGTGCCAACGCCCTTCAGGCTCAGCAGCGCTGTTTCTTTCGCTTGAGACGGGAGCGGCTTTTTCTTTCGCTCCCCCCTCCCTTCCCACCTTCTTGACCCAGCCCCAGAGCGGAGCGAGCGCAGTCGACCCAGCAGGCGCCAGCCGGCCCGGCCTAGCGCCAAGCGGACCCAGGTGAGCGTGAAGGCGACCTCCGGCGCGAGGGGAAAGACAGGCCAGCGGGGAAGGGGCCAGCATGCTCGTCCTCGGCGGGTCAGGCTCCTTGCCTGGCGAGCCCTGCCGCGTCGTCCATTTTGTGAAGGCGGCGCAGAGTGGGGAGTCCCCCGCCGGGCGGGGAGGGGGAGTGAGCGGAAGAGGGGAAACGGAGCGAGCGAGAGAGGCGCCGCCATTTCATACCGGCCTGTAGCCGCCGCGGGATTTCCTGAGGGACGGGCGGGAGAGGAAGAGAAGCGAGGGGGAGCCGTTACTACCGCTCGCCACCGCCTCGCCTGCCTTGGTCCCTCCTCCGGGGACAAAGGCATCTCCGTCCTGGGCGTGAAGGAGTCGCTGCTGCTGCTTTTCCGTCGCTCCGTGGGAGGTGCCAAGAAATCCCGATCTCTTTTCTCTCGCCTCCCCTCCCCCCGACAAAGATTCGCACCTTCTGCGCGAACTCTCCTCTAGTCCTTTCTCCCCCTCCAGCGCCAGGCAGGAGCCTCTCCTTTCTCACCCCGCCCACCCGGCATTCCTGAGTCTGCCCTTCGCCCAAGTGAGTTCTTGTCTCCTTCGCTCCCCGGCCCTCTTTTCTCCATGCTCGCCTCTCGGCCACTGCTCGCTTACCGCGAACCTCGCACAACCACACCCCTTGCGCAGTCCAGGTAGTAGGTTGCTTATCAAACCTCCGTTTTGCTATTTTTTTAGGACATTATTTCATAAAAGGCTGTTCTGGGGTTGGGTTCTGTATTTTTGGTCAGAATTTCTTTATTAAGGAGATTCCTTGTTAAAGGAGATTCCTTATCAAAGGGATGTTATCTTTGTTCGGGCCTTTTTTTGTCTCCAACTGGGAAATCGCTTGCTAGGACCCATAGTCTGCAATGCATTATTCCTGACAGCCATTTCCAAAAGGCTGAAGTCCTCTCCACAGTGCTTTTATGACCTGCTAGGGGGCCCTGATCAATCTCTTTGGGAGACTAGTAATCTACTTTCATCTGGAGTGGTCAGTACTATTGTGGGTATTTTTTAGGCCTGTAAAAACTTTTTTGAAGCATGATTTTTTTCCCCCTCTTATCCTCCTGATTTGGAGACTGTTTGAGTGGAACCTTGTGTTTCTCCATAGCTTTAATTGTCGCTGGCTCCTTGTAGGTCTGACTTCCTTGATCCATAGTAGCTCCTCCTATAGTTTATCTCTTACTTGGCTGTATCTTAGTTGGCTGGAGTAAGTGCAGGCTTCAGAATATCTTTTTGCTGTTGCAGGTTTTGAGGTGTCTTCTGTCTGCATTGAAAATCTCTGCTACTCCCCTCTTTGCCCTGCATCAGTTGCCTTGCTGTTCGTACCACTGCTGGCCAACATGGAAAAGACCGAGATGATCCAGAAAGCCAAGCTGGCTGAGCAGGCAGAGCGCTATGATGACATGGCTGCGTTGATGAAAGCAGTGACAGAGCAAGGTGCTGAATTGTCCAATGAAGAAAGAAACCTTCTCTCCGTGGCGTACAAGAATGTTGTAGGGGGGCGGCGCTCTGCCTGGAGGGTTATCTCTAGCATTGAGCAGAAAACGGATGGAAATGACAAGAAGATGCAACTTGTCAAGGACTACCGAGAGAAAGTGGAGTGTGAGTTGAAGTCTATCTGCACAACTGTTCTGGTGAGTTAGCTGAGCACACTCTGGCTCCACCTTGCAGATAATTATAATTAGTCTGAATAGTGAGGCCTAGGGGAGGCATGAATTGCATTCTGTGAGCTGTTGGTATAAATACTAATATTAGTCTGTCTTGCCAACATCAGGGGATGTGTACAAAATAAACTGAAGTATAAATTGGTTCAGAAGTAATCCTCTAGCCCTGAGGCTATTCAAAAATCAGATAGCTGCTAATTGTCCTGCAAACAGCTGAGCTCCTGCAGTTTGCAAGCTTGGGTAAATATAGGGAGATAAAAAATTGAGCATCTTTTTTCTGGTGTTTTTTTCCAAGTCTGTCATGGCAGGTAGTGGGGGCAGGTGAAGACTGGGTCACGTAACTAAATAACTAAAACCCTCAAGCCTTGAGGCTATTCATAATGATGAATGGATTGAGGTTTTTTTTTTGCAAATTAAGTAAAATATTAGCTAGGTGGGTCCCAATAGTATCATTTTAAAAAGTGGGTCCCGGTGCTAAAAGTTTTGAGAACCACTGCTCTAATAGTTGGGAACTGCTTAAGCCTGACAAGGATGTAATATAAATTCTTCTTCCAGCACTACCCCTAAATAGATATAATCTGTTTTGTACATAGTGACAAAGATTAGCTGTCTTAACCTGAAACAGAACGTGTGCTTTGAAAAAGCTAAATATTTGTCTGTAGTAATAACTGGTGCTGTGCTACTTCTAAGTAGGGAAACTAGTATATGCTGGACTGTAAATTCAAGGAGCAGGTATATGCATAATGAATATGCTAAATTCAATGAGCAGCAGCTATTATGTGCTGTACCCTAAATTCAGTGAGCAGGGGGAATGTCCATGCAACTTACTCTGGGATAGAGGTTTACCTTGACTAATTGACCATGAGAACAAACTTAATGGTGGTTCTTACACATTTTCTTGATGGATTTTGGCACTAATATTACCTCCTGGAAGTGATGGGAAACTGCCAAGACTAGTACTAACAGGAGGCACTAGTGAGGAAAAAGGTACAGGCTTCCTACACTCTTCAAACCAGCCAATTTATTCCACAGCTATTCATAGGTCTTCAATTGTTTTAAAAATAACTAGTCTGAATCAGTCTAACAAATCATAGTTGTGTCTACAACCTTGGATAAAATACACTCGTGGGAGTGTAAACTTGTATTATTTTCTATTATGCTTAAAAAGTGTGTGATATTGATGACTGTAGTAGTACTGTTTAAAATAGCACTTAAATCTGTCCGCTGTTTGAGTTAGGATGATCAGACTCCTGTGTTCCTTTTGAAGTTCTGGTCCAGTCTCCATTTTGCCCCCTAAAACGTAATTCTGGCTAGATTAGTCAAAGTCTTCACCCATCTAAAACCAAATGCTATTTATTTGCTTGCACATGAATGTTGCCAAACGGCCTCTGATCTTCTCAGGCACACAGCAATGCCTAATGCAAATTCAATTTTGTAATATGGTCACAGTGTAAATGTTTGCTTCCAATTCTAGTGCACTGCACCAAAGGAGGCTTTGTCCTTGTTTCTCAAATGGCAGCACCTCATGCCACATGTAAATTACATCAGAAACTTGGAGTTCTGAAAGCAGTTTGTGATGAGTCTTGAGGATCTGTTAAAGGAAAAAAAGTCATGAAAATCCCACTAGGCATGCCCAAGGCCTTGGGTGTGCCTAAAGTAATCCTTTGGATCCCAGCCAACGTGACTGACTTAGTCATCTTTGTTGCATACCAGCATTTTCACAAATATAGAAATACTTTCAAGTTTTCAGAAATTGAAGCTTTTAATTTGAGGTGGCTCTAGGGGGTAGGGTAGAAGTGGCAGTCGAAATCATCAATTTTGCCAGTGGAACATAGCACTGGAGATATACTTTACACATTTATATTAGCTTCCTCTTTAGGACCTTGTGCTATCTATTCTATAAAATGCCTACTACTACGTTCCTGTTCTTCCTGAATATTTTATTTACAAATGTAGCTTTGTTGTAACTAATATAGTTTAAAAAGTGAAGAGTTCTTGATGTAGAAAATGTTCTGAGTTGTATTGCCTTAAAGCAATACAATATGCAGTATATTGTAACTCATATTTTGGAACTATAATGGTGCATTAAGGCTAGTGGTGGATCCTGTTTGCCATTCCAAAGCCTGT
This sequence comes from Plestiodon gilberti rubricaudatus, assembly GCA_026170595.1. Lineage (NCBI taxonomy): Eukaryota > Metazoa > Chordata > Lepidosauria > Squamata > Scincidae > Plestiodon > Plestiodon gilberti. The sequence goes on along the minus strand of JANXHW010000001.1, from coordinate 118,545,418 downwards.
TGGGGACCTTCAGAAAGAAATAATTGCCTTAACTAGACCAGAGGTTCCCAACCTGTGCTATGTGGACCGCAGGCTGGTGGTATGCAGGCTGTTGGCGGCTAAGATGGCAGCTGCCATATCAGCTGCGACTGAGCCTCAAAAGCGGTGCTTCGAGCTCTGCTGAGTCTGCAGAGCTTGAGCGCATGGGCTGTAAGCATGCCCTCCCACCCCTCTCCGCATCTTGTCTTTTCTGGCCTTGGAGCTCCGGCTGGCTGCAAACCCAGAAGAAAGTGCTGGTGATGTCACCTGCACTTTCTTCCTGTGGTATGCAGCCAGCCATAGGTCTACATAGGTGGTACGTGGGCCCCAGAAGGTTGAGAAATGCGGTCAGCTGTAGGCCCACATAGGTGGTACATGGGCCTCGGAAGGTGGGGAAATGCTGAACTAGACAGATGAGTAACTTTAGGTCTAATACCAATGTGAGTGAATCAACCCCATCTCTTAAGACTGCTCTTGAAACAGTTTGGGAATTGTCTACTCAGGCATACTGACAGAGAAGCTCTGTTAACTTGAGGTACCATGCATTCCCCTGGGTAGTCATTACTACCAACTTCAAGTAGCAGAATTGAACCTTGAACATACATTATGGAGTTTAGGCAGGTAAGTATAAGTACTGACCTTTTCTCTAAGGGTAGAAGAGACTGATGCTACATGTAAACTAGCTGGCTCTTGCAAAAATAGCTGGATACTAAGGGGGATGATCCAATGAAAGTTAAATGAATCCTATTGAGTTCAGTGGGAGTTGCATGTGTACCTTGTCTCTCTTTAAATCAGTGGGACAAAAGTATTTGTCTTAAAATTTTTAACAGACAGTCACATTTCTAGTGCAGTTAATAGCAATGTATTAGTATTTTACACCATTGCCCCCCCACCCCCTTTGTTCCTGGAAGGCTTAATTTCAAGCTTTTCAGAAGCCAGGGCAGGTGGGAGGGCCAGAAATACATTGGTTTTGGCGCAATAATGCTCTGTGACTGCAAATGCTGCCCTCAGGCTGCAAAAAGCAGCCACGGAGCACAAAACTCCCACTGCGCTCCTCCTCAAGAGGAGACTGCGGTTGTCAGCTGGGGGCATTGTATTCCCCCGACCCTGCTATGCCTCTGTTCTCTGCTGTTCATAGCAAAACATTTGTAATCTACCCCTCATGTGTAAATTTGCAGCATCTAGTAATTGAACTGTCTTCATTGGGCTAGAAAACTATGGATTCTACATGGGTTCAATTCTACCATACAAATTATCTGACCGCTCTCAATGTTTGAACTGACAATTTTGATCTCTGTTGGTGGTTTGTCCAAGTTGTACTAGAACTTGAATAGCAGGACATATGAAAGATTTCTGCATAGAATTGTGTATGGTGGGAGGTGCTAGAGTGTCTTGGGATACCTGTCATGGGCGGTTTAATGAATTACATAAAGTCTGTTTTCCAATAGCGTTCAGATAGTGTTCTAATGCACTGTCTTAATGAGAAGGGCAGGATTTTTTAAACTATTCATATCCTACACGTTTGTCGCTTGACTAAGTGGAATAAATATCTTCAAGCCTGATAACATTGAAAACTGACTGCTTTTTTGTCAAAATCAGTGAAATCTTAAATGTACTACATGAGCCCTTAGCATCCGCGGATGCTGAGCCCAGAGGCTGCTTTGCATCGCACCAGGCCTGCAATCCGCGGGCCTCAGAACACCACTCCAAAGCAACCGGAAGTGACTTCGGTTTCGCATCTGCCACTTCAGCTGCTTCGGAGGCCTATGGAGGAGGTTGCGGACCTGGCGCAAAATGGAAGCAGCCTCCAGAGGCCCACATCACAGGGTCTGGTGAGCCATTGCGGGTGCTGGATTTCAGCATCTGTTTTTGGTATCCTCATGGGGGTTCCTGAACCTATCCCGCACAAATACCGAGGGCCCACTGTACTATTCTTTAGTTCCTAATGTGTGGCACTTTATTGTAACAGTCTACGGCAGGGGTGTCAAACTCATTTCATACAGTGGGGCGAATAGCTTTTGTGGTGCCTGCTGAGACCTGGAAGTGATGTCATTAAGCAGGTAATGACCAGAAATAAGCACTTCTTTTGCTTAGGAACTCATTAGCTGCAAATGACAGAAAAGAAAATATGCAAATTTTGCCCATATTTTCAAGGTATGGAAGAGCCCAATTATCATATGGGCTGCCCTTTTAGCAGTGCTGCTTCTGCCTTGGTGTCACTTCACAGGTCAGCAGTGAGAGGTGCTTTGCAAAGCAAAACTTTGGCAAAAGCAGCGCTGCTGAAAGGGTGGCCCGAATGATAATTAGGCACTCCCAGCTCATCTGAAGCTTCTCTCCTTTCTCGCCCGTCTTGGTCTGCCTCTTCCCCCATACTGTTTCTCATCTTCTGTCCCTCCCTCCCAGTATATTGGCAGAAGTGGTGCTGAAAGGGCGGTGCTGGGAGAGCCCAGTTATCATGCAGGCCGCCCTTCTAGCAATGACACCTGTGCACTACTGAAAGGATGGCCCGCAGGATAATTGGGCTCTCCTAGCGCTGCCATTTCTGCCAGTGCGTTGCTTCACAGCTCAGCAGCTGATGGTGGTGCTGGGGGAGCCCGGCTGGATAAAGAGCTTCTACAGGCTTGACACCCCTAGAATATTTTAAGAACTAGGAGCTGGGCATTTGGTAGACATGGGTGGTAACTAAGGGAGAAGCTTGAGCTAAGTTAGTATTTTTTATGAACTGACATGGAATAATGATGAAATACTGTACTTTTTATTAGTAGAAACAAGTCTTCATGCAAAGGGAGGAGAAGGGAAGAAGAAAGGAGAAGGGGTTTCTGAGTTTTTTTCATCTTCAGTTCCTTGCTTATACTGTGTAAAAATGCTACTCTAATCACCTTCAAGAATTGTGTTTGTGTGAGAGAGACTGACATTTTGATGCTGTATTAAATCTAGCAAATTGGAAATGACCAACTTCTCTAAGGAGAGGAGCACTATTTTCCAGACATAACCAAGGGCCAGAACAATCTCCTATTCATGGATACTCAAGCTCTATATAATGATGCAGGCCCACTGTATTGGAGCTAGAATCGTGATAGTAGCAGTAGTACAATATGTCTTTTATTCCTATACTGTCTCCCAGCCCTAGGAATGCCTGGTTTGTCAGGTTCTGCTGCCTCAGTTGGTGGTAAGGGGATCAGGTTCTCACATTAATGCATAGCATCCCAACTAACACTTCTGCCAGAAGTTCCCTCTTTGAATGGAAATTCTCTCTACTTTTTACACAAAAGTAAAAGTTCCTTCTGTTTGGAGGGAGCTTCCAGAGATGGAACCATTGATGGGGATGCTACTCAATATTTGCATAGCTGTAATAATTGTATGAGGTGGTAGAAGGCAAAGATCACCTCCCAGTAACAGCAGCCTCGTATTCAGACAATGATGGTTGCATATGAACTAAACAATATGATGACTTGATCTTGACATAATGCAGTCCTGTTCTCCCCCCCCACCCCACTTAAATCTTATAAATGTAGTCCACTAGCTTTCTGGTCTGCTTTGTAAGCTCAGAAAATGCTTAGTGCTTTAAAACTAAGCACAGCTTTGAATGATGAAAGCATTTCTGATTGTTGAGAGAATACAAGTTGGATTCTGCTGGTTCAGGAGATAGTGACTTAATGGACATTGTATATGTTTACAAGTTTTCATCGGAATGACATGTGCCAATATCAAGTTGGATCTCCTGCAATATTCAGAATATAAAAAAATATTGACATGGATTAGAAAACAAAGATCCTTTCATGTTGTCCTCAAGAGATAGTACAGGTATACTATATAACAGGTTGACAACTGGCACCTGCCAGTCCTTCTGTTGTCGTCGCTCTTTGCTAATCTTGGGTCCATTTGATTGTTATGCTTCATTTGACTGAATGCTAGTATGAGATTTATTGTAACTAGGAGGTGTAAGCCAGGAATCGGGAGAATTGTGTATGTTCTGTCTCCCACCATCCAAAGCTAGAGTTGATGATTGTGTATTGTAGTCTGTTAGCACAGGATAGGAAGTGGCAACTTACCCTTGTTGTCCTTGTAGATTATATGGCTAAGTAGGAGCCATATGGAGGCCCGGGTACCCCGGTCCAATTTTCTGAAGTACCCCTGCTAATTAACTGCTAATTAATTGGATTAATCAATTAATTAATTAATTAGGTAATTACTCGTTAAATTAAAAAGTACTAAAACAATTTTAAATGTGAAAAAATGTCTTATTTAACTCTGTGTGTGACAGACATGCAAGGATCTTTTTTTCTCGAAGTCACACTTCCTAAAATCAGCTCCTCCCTCCCCCACCCCCAAAGTACATTTTCCAAAGTACAAAAATAAGTCCCAAACCAAAATCAGACAGAAGGGATCCAAAAATAATTACAATTTAAAATCCATGTTGTTGTTGTTCAGTCGTTAAGTCGTGTCCGACCCTTCGTGATCCCATGAACCATATCCCGCCAGGCCTTCCTGTCCTCCACTATCTTCCTGAGTTTGCTCATTTTCATGTTCGTTGCATCAGTGATGCTGTCTAACCATCTCATCCTTTGCATTCCCCTTCTCCTTTTGCCTTCAATCTTTCCCAGCATCAGTCTTCTCCAGAGAGTCCATGTTAATTAACACTTAATTAGCTGCTGATGGGGCAGATAAGGGGCAGGGCTTGGCGTAAACCCAGCAAGAGGTCCGTGTACCCCTAGGGGTACCTATACCACAGGTTGAGAACCCCTGCACTAGATAATACAAGCTCTAGTGCCTGTCAGCAGCAATGACTACATTTTCAGTTTGAACTCTACCTTGTGTATTAAGAATCTGGGAGTTGCTGGCTTCTTAACCTAGAAAGTATGATGGTTCGAACTACTATATTGCGGCACAATATCTTCCTCTTAAAAGATGTTCAGAAGGAAATGCCTCTACTCAATAAAGGGAGTGGCAGCTGGTGTTGGAGTGACAATGCAGAGGAAGCAGATTTTCTAGCAAAAGGCAGAGAAATACTTTTTTCACCCTGGCTGTATGCTTGGCCATAATAATAATAAAAAAATCCTAGTACTTGCATAGGTACATCATGTACCCTGTATTTTGATCCATGAGGCTGTGGGGCTGTTGCATATCAGAGGCATAACTTCCTCCCCCAAAAATGCAGCCATGTTGGTACAGCTGACAGTGTAAGTGGACCTACCATTGGGGTAACATAGCATAGCCTTGATTATGCTGCCTGCTTACAGTTCCCATGAAACAGACACCCAAACAAGTAGTTGTGGCTGCATATATACTGGTACAAATACCTTGAAACTTGTGTTTTTCCCCTCTTATCAATCTGTTTTCTTTTCTCAAAGCAGATCAGAGGGTTGTAGTAGAAGTCCACTTGGAAGTAAGGGCTGATCTACACTGCACGAATTCCGGTGCGACCCGGTCGTGCAGCGAATGTGCGGAGCAGTGTGGCTTTCTTTTTAACTGATTGCCACGGAACGCGGGAGAGCCATGCTCTCCCGAGTTCCATTGCAATCGGTTGTGGACCATGCTCATGTTTGGCCGTTTTTGGCCAATCAGAAGAGAGAGAGCAGGACATGGAGCGAACTGTTGAACCAATCAGCGTTGAGCTTGAACTTACAAGAGAGAGAGACAAAGACACAGACACAGACGATGGCTGAAAATCAAACCTCATGCTGGGACACTGATATTACATTTGTTTTGGAAGCAAGAAACCAGGAGGGAGGGTGTCGATCCGAGGCAGTTAGGTTGATTGTCCCTAGGAGCTTTGTCTGTTTCCTCCTAAGCCAGATAGAGAAACCGCCGCCTGCTCGGACTATTTAAAAGCACGTGCTCGGTTGGAGAATCCAGTGAGAAACCCCGGGAGCCCTTTTCTCTCTGAACAAGATACCGTCTCTCCTGTTTTGTTATCACTGTCCTGTTTTTATTACCTCTTTGCAGTCTGATCACACGCCCTGTTCGAACCCTGCAAATCAGTATTCCTCCCTCTAGTACCAAACCCTTGACCACCCGCTCTCTACAAGGCTCCTCCCCCCACAATCGACCTATCACAGGGGGCAGCAAGCAACCTATCAGGAGGGACAAGCAGGTAGACAACGCATTGAAAAAACTGGTGTAGTCAGGGCAGCGTCGCGGGGTGTCCTGTCCCCTATGCTCGCGACCCTCCAAACGCAAACGGAGTTGGTGTAGATCAGCCTTAAGGGTCCAAAAGAACTATGGTGTGCTTTGCATGGTGGTAGTGTTCACCAAGAGCTTTATTAAGCAGTAAACTACATTTATTAAAGAAATTGGTACTGCAAACTTCCATTTTTTTTAAAGTATCTCGTTTATATAGAAGCTTTCAGGACCTTAACTTCAATTCTTCTCGAAAAACAAGGGCAGATGTTATCTGTATATTGGGCGAACATAATGTTTTTCTTTTGTAGGAAAGGCTTGAGGCATATGCAAAATGAAGCACATCTACGGTTTTTTAAAGGTTTTACGTTAGTATGAATATGTTGCATTGCTAGCAAAACGCTAATGTTTTGATATAGGTGGATTTTGCAAAGAAAAATAGCTCTTGGTTGTTTAAGATTTTTCATAATCTAGAATGACTGTCGGGCACACCTCTGGCTAGGCAAATTCTAAATGCATTGTTTCAGAAGAAGGCTAAAACTCATGCTTCTGTTGGGGTGCCTCAGATTTGACCATACTGTTCGGTGTTCCTAGATAGAACACAAGTAGTGGCTAAAAATTAGTTGCCTGTAGCAGAAGTCTGACATAAGAAAAGGTTTACATGCTTCACCTGCTGAGGAAGAAAAGGTTTACATGCTTCACCTGCTGAGGAAGGCTCAATTGGAAGTTTAACAGGGTGAATTCAGACACTGCATTCTGATGTGCAAGTGTAATATCCAAAGTACTAACTTGCTAGTCTTGCCTATTTCTGGAACACATAAGCTGATTGTGGGTGAGATTTCAGTTCTTCAGCCATCATTAATATGCTACTAGCAGTTAAAAGAAGTGGCTATGTAAACTATCAACAATGACAGAATTGGACTGTATTTTCTATTCTGGCACAAAGTAGAAACTAGATTTGTACAAGACGACAAAATAACTATATTGTTGGGATGTACTGTAGTAAGTATTGACAGAAATGGCAGGCATACATTCATAGCTATAATAGTTCAAATGGATATTGGAACCAATTACTTGGTTGCTAATGTGTGACTTACAAATTCTGCATTGTAAGACTACCTTTAAAATAGAGATCAGCAACTAAAATTGGCATAAGACTTCTAACATGGTTATGTAAATCATAGAAAACTGTTTAGATCCGAATGAGACTTGGGCAAAATAAGACCCACTGACCAGATCTGGCACACAAGAGCCAACAGTCCAGCCTTCTGACGGCTTTCTGTCTGTGTTTGACAATCCACCCCATGCACACGCATGCTTCAAGACACAGCATCTGTGTGTGAGGCAGCTACATTTGGGTGAGCAGCGTCAGTATTGCTACGTGTGCATGAAAGAATGATGCAGGTGCATGTCAACCAACTACAGAGAGGAAGAAAGGAAATCTTACAATCATTCTTGAATTCTTAATTACACCTGTATCAAATACACCTAATGTGTGTGTTTAATATTTTGTTGTATTTTATTTGTATTTTGTTGTAAACTGCTTTGAGTACCGGAAAAGCAGTATAGAAATATTTTAAATAAAATAAATCAGAGCATACTAGATTTGAAAGGGACTGTGGAGGCCTAACCCCCTGCACAGTGCAGGCAACTTCGGCATCCCTGACAGGTGGCCATCCAGCCTCTGCCAAAACTTTGTACAGTAATGAGGGAGAACTAACTACTTTGCAAAGCAGGCGGTTCAGTGATGGACAGCTCTTATAGTTAACAAATGCTTCCTCGTGTCTAGCCTAAATCTAGTTCCTTGTAGCTTCAACCCATTGGTTCTACTGTCATTTTCATCTCCAGAACTCCTCCAATTCAAGAATGAGTTCTGCAAAAAGACAATTGCAGCGCAATCCTATCCAACTTACACCAGTGGTGTAACCAACGGTGCAACGAGAACAGGAGGCCCCAGAACGGAAAGGGGATTCAAATCCCCTTTGTAGGGGATTTGAATCCCCTTTCTGTTCTGGCGCCTCCCGTTCTTGTTGCACTGTTGGTTATACCAGTGGTGTATGTTAGATAGGATTGTTCTGTCAATGTCATATGTTCAAAAAAGGATAGAATTCAAAATAGTAGCTGGAATCCAAGTTTGTTACAATTTTAGTCATAACTGTGTGGTCCTTGGCAAAAAGACTGCCACTTCTGGTCTTGGGGAGTCACTACTCAAATCATGGTAGGAGGAGGTTACCAAATGAACAATGATAGTTTCGTTGGGTTCTGTTTTTGTAATATGAAGGGCTCTTGCACCACTAAATAGACTGCATACAATGCACTGGATATTTCTGCAGCTAGTCTTGCTCACATGTTTAAGAACACTTAGCCTAAAATAGCAATGATAAAAATATAAACTAGAAATGGTGTATGGACAACAGTTTGATGGGAAACAACCCTCTTTCCCTGGCTTAAGAGGGTTGGGGTTACTTCAAAAGATGGAGTAATAAAAAAGTGAAAGGATGGTGTGTTGTGCATCTGAATGCACATCTGCGCTAGTATTGTTCGGTGTGAAAAATACTGCTTCAGTTTTACTGTAACAAACCAGTATGCAAATACTTATTTAGATCATTTAATTTTTTTCTGTTAGGAGCTGCTGGACAAATACTTAATAGCTAACGCAACTAACCCAGAGAGCAAGGTGTTCTACCTGAAGATGAAGGGAGACTATTTCCGATACCTTGCAGAAGTTGCAAGCGGAGATGACCGAAAACGTGAGTGTCGTGTTCGTTTAAGCTCTACCTTTCTGTAAAGTCAAATCAAGTGTAACAAGACCTTGTAAAAGGATAATGCAAAAGATGTAGTTAAGATAATGCTGAGACACAGGATTGTGCTGCAAGTAACATGCGGCGGCTGGCCAAAATGGTCGGCTGCTGCAGCCTATCCTGGGCAGCCAGGGAGCACCCTTGTCCCCGGGTGTAGAGGAAGGCTCTATGGGCCTCCTCGGATGTACGCCAGCTCCAGAGCTTGCATACATTCAAACCGGGGGAGTCAGGCCGGGAAAGGGCGTGGGATATTGGTGGAGCGTACCGCCAATATTCCCACCTTCTCCCTGCCAGGTTCGCCACCCCTGCACCGGCCGGTGCAGGTCTTACCTTCTCCAGCAGGCACAGGGACGGTCTGCTGGGGAGTAAGGACTGCTGGCCTTCTCCCCGGTGGCCCTTGCTCTAAAGTCATCGCGAAAACGCTTTACGGCACTGTTGGTTGGTCCTTGGCTTGTTTCCCTTTGTTCCTTGGCTTGACTTGTTTCCCTTAATGCTTTCTTTCTCCACAGAAACAATAGAAAACTCACAAGCAGCATATCAGGAGGCATTTGACATCAGCAAGAAAGAGATGCAACCAACGCATCCAATTCGTTTGGGCCTAGCGCTAAATTTTTCCGTATTTTACTATGAGATCCTTAACAACCCAGAGCTGGCTTGCACATTGGCAAAGACGGTAAGTTCACCTTCGGTGTGTGGGAAAGCTAGTTTGAGTAAGCAAACGTACCTTTGTAATATTTGTTTATCTTTGTGAATATTGGATTATTTGAAAAATAAAGAAAACGTGGGTGTGCTCATTTTGTGTTCAGGATACCATGTAAGGATGGTGCACCTTGCTTCTATTTATTACTGGCATTGGCATGTTACGGCTTTGTAGCTCATGGAGAATCCTGTAGATCAGGGGTGGGGAACCTATTTGCGGTGGGGGGCCATTTCCCCATTGGGAAAATTGGCTGCGGGCCGCCCGTAAGGGCGCTCGAAATTTTTGGGGCCCCCCACCGCAAATTTGACACACACACACCGGCGAATTTACCACTCCCACCCACCCACAGCCGCTTACCTGAGGCTCCGGGCGGCGGCGGCGGCAACTACCGCCGCCTTCCCGCACCACCTCCAGTTTAAATCTGCCTTTCTGCAGCTGCGCAGATCGCTGTTGAGGCCGAGAGGACAATCTCTCGGCCTCAACGGCGATCTGCGCAGCTGCAGAAAGGCAGATTTTAAAGGGACTAGGCGGGCGGTGGCGGAGCCACCCCTGCTGTAGATGTTCCCCTTTATATAGTGCACCACTGACTTGCTCCTAAAACACATCTATTTTGTAGGTGCTGCTGCTGTCACTATATCTGCAATCCTTGGTACATTCTGGGAGTAAACCCTATCAGACACATTGGAACTTAAACTTTTGAGCGAATGTACTTAAGATTAGGCTGCTTGTTTCACTCTTACAGTCTCTCGCACAGAAGTTAATGTATTCTACTTCACAGAAAAGTCTCCACCCACATGTATTCAGGGATGAATGTTTAATTGCAAAACCACAGATGTGTGCTCCCAAATCTGCATATCTGATTACATAAAACAGTAACTGTATCTCCCCAATTAAACTTACAGCAGGAATTGTTCACTGAATACAAACTTACTTTGCTTTGAAATATCTTCCTAAATAGGACTTGTACAATTGACTGTGCTTATGATGGATAAGCTTATTGATCCCAGGGATTTGAACCACTTTTTAAAAAATGGAGATTAGTTCAGGTTAATTAGCATTAACTTTCTGATTAGATGTAAAGTGATTTGGTAATCCATTCAGACATTTAAAAATGCCTTTGAACAGGTTCACATACATCTCATGCAGAGTCACAGGCTTTTGCTTGTATTGTAACTGTAAAATGAATACTGACTTTGGGGAAAAAATTAAAAGCATGTTTTTGAATTGTTAAAGGCTTCTTTTACAAACAGAATTTAAAAGTTGAGTGCCTGATTAGTGAACAAGTTCCATAATTGGCCCATATGGGGAGGGTCTGTAGCTTAGTGGTAGGTGTACTTTCTGTGCCGAAGGTCGTAGGTTCAAGCGCTGGCATCTCCAGGTAGGATTGGGAAAGACCCCTGTCTAAAACCCTGGGGAACTGCTGCCAGCCATTGACAGTACTGGCCTAGAGAGACCATTTGTCTGATTTGGTAGAAGCCAATTTCATATGTGAACTGTTTTGAACTGATTACTATTTTGTGTCTAGAGATTTAGTTCAGGTTCAGGGCAATCAAGATTTTAGGTTGGTTTCAGCTCTACTTCACTGAAAAAGCTACTTCAGCTCCACTTCACTTGGTTCAACTCGTTGATCACTCTTGCATGAAAGCAATTTCCCCCAAAAGAGTCTGAACCTATGAAGGGACACTTCTCTTGGTGTCCTAGCTTGTAACACATTGTCTGGGGAGGGCTAATGTCTAAAATAGTGCTCTTTAAGTTCATTCTTCAACGACCCTCTCTAGGCTTTTGATGAAGCCATCGCAGAACTTGATACACTGAATGAAGACTCGTACAAAGACAGCACTCTCATCATGCAGTTGCTTAGAGACAACCTCACAGTAAGATGTGCCTTTTGATTTTCTTCAGTTAATTGTACTTGGACTCTGGGTTTCCCAGCTGCATGGGGGTGGCTCCTTCATGGGAGCATGGCTAGACACCTAGGTGGGTGTTCTCCTTCAGCAGTGGGTTGAGGTAGGAGGGAAATTAGACTGGCTATCTTAATTCTGATCTATATTGCTTCCTTCGAAAATGTTTAAATTGGAAATTGTAATGCTAGTTGTGAGATCTAGGCTTGATAGATTTAACAGGTAAAGTTGAAAGGACAGTAAAATATGGATTTAAGGCTTTAAGGAACGTTTGTTGAAGGACCCATCATTCTTAGTTTTCCTTTTGCCTCTCTTTACAAGTTGGTGATAAGGTTGTACAGTATTCTTAACTATGTAATGCCACAAGTTATTTGCATCAGGCCGTCCGTCATTGGGTCTGAACCTATGAAGGGTCTGGCCGTCCGTCATTGGGTCTGAACAGATGAGTATAAGTAGTTGTGAATGAACTTTGAGTTTGGTACACTTTAAGATGGCTGTTTTCTTTTTTCTAGTTATGGACATCAGACAGTGCAGGAGAAGAATGTGATGCTGCAGAAGGGGCAGAAAACTAAGCTGCATATGGAGTGTCATTCTCCTTCTCCAGAAACCTTTTTACACGTCTCATTCCTTATAGCTCCACTTGGATTTCCTATAGCAAAGAGAAACCCATCCATGTGTATGGAAATCAATTTATAGTCTTTTCACACTGCAGCTTTGGGAAAACTTCATTCCTTGATTTGTGTTTTGTCCTGGCCTTCCTGGTGTGTGGTTACTGCTGTAGAAAAGTATTAATACTGGCTTAATTTCATATAAACATAAGTAACTTCCAAACACTTATGTAGCGGACTAAAGTTATCTGGTATTTAAAACAAACACAAAAATCTGAACCAGTTCCTGCAAGTGACTGTCTGTATTACAAAATATTACATGAAAATGTAGTTAATACAACTAAAGAGTTTCACACAGTTCAATTATCCACATTCCCTTTTTATTCTGCAGGGGTTACTTGTGATTTGACTTTCACATGCTACTGTGTATTCCTTTCTATGGGATCTGGGAATATTGGGCCATGTGGGATCTGGGAATATTGGGCCAAATGGAAAGCATAGCAAATAGTGACTTCCTATATTGAGTGTACAGCAGGAGCTACTGAGTGTTTAAATACAGGGACTCTTTTTACTCTTCAGTTGCTGCTGTTCAACTGCTATTCCTTCCTAATAAAAATTCACTTACACTCCTGCCTTTGTAGTTCTGGTATTCACTTGATTATGTCCTAGAAGCAGCATGTTACTGCCAGAATACAGGGAGTGCCCTTTTGGCAGACTAAAGTGCATGACATTTCTTAACACTGGGATGGGGGAAAGAGTTCACATGTCCAAGTATAAAACTTTTCCATGCAGGTTTGTGCACATGTATGAAGGTGTCGAGTTCGTTCAGTGATTGTGCCGTAGATAGATGGACCACTATTGTGTGTTGCTAATCATTGATTGTAGTCCCAAAAAAGCCTTGTGAAAATGTTAATGCCCTATGTAACAAAATAACATTAAATAAAATTACATTTTATAAACCACTAAACTGTTGCTTTGTAACATTTGCATGCAGCTACCTCTTAGGAATACATCTTCATCTAAATAGCTTTGCTATGGTAGAACAACTTATGCTTGCATCAAGTATACATTTCTGATACATTGCATGATGTGAAACTTGCTATTTGGTATGCAGTGGAGAAAGCTTTTAACATGTGGCATGTGTTTAAGTAGGTTTAGCACATTGCACTGTTGCTTCACAAGGTATGCAGATAAATAGAAACATATTTATAACCTGCTATTTACATGGAACTCCCCTCCTAGCTTAGTTTCAGTAGTGCCATAGCATCAGATGCTCTTAAAATGATTCATTGGACCCAAGTGAAAATGTCTTAAAATACCTTTACAACTACTAAAGATCTTTAGTGCCTATGTATCGAGGTAGTAAATACTAATGCTGTGATAGTTAAACATATTGGGGACCAAAACCAACATGACTTGGGCCATTGGGAAGGACTTCTGTAAGCATTCCACACACGTGTATTCGGTGGTCTGTGCCATGTAGTGTGTGTTTAGCATGCTAGCCGTTCACCCACCCCCAGGTAACATATTGCTAGGATGTTAATGCTACTCTCAAATGTGGTTTTCCAAGTGATAGATGCATTTTAAATATGAGGTGGGCCTAGGACATTAGGTTAATGCTTTGCTTGTGCCCCTGTCTAGTATCTCTTACATAGATTTCTCAACATCCTCTGCCCCCTCAATGCTGCCTGTCAGTTCATACTATTGTGAAAGCTCATGCCACAGTTGTTTTGTAGAATCTCAACACTTGCTAGTTCTTCCTCATTTTTCTATTCGGTTATTTTAACTACAGTATATTGTATTACTGCAGCTGTTCCTGTTTCCTCCAAAAATCTGGTACAATTATTGAACCTTTCTCCTACTACTGGGCTTTCATTCTCAAGTTCTGCTAAAGTACCGGTATATACAATTCATGCACTGAGACAAGGCCAAGGAGTGCAAGGCTCATTTAAGCATTTTTTTTTAGTTTTCACTACTGTTACAGCTTTGGTAATAGTGAGTAAAGACTACTAGAGGTGGTTTATATAGAGAATACTTAGGACTCTTCAGTTGAGTACTTTTGATTTTGCCTGGGGGAGGCTGCATAATCCAGCTCAGGGGTGTTGAAACTCATTGTGTTCATGCTGTCTGCTGAGGGTTAGAAGTCAAATAATTAAGCAGATGCTGGCCAGAAATAAGGACTTTGTTCTTGTGTAGGAACTCATTAGTTGCAAATGACAGAGAATACGCAAATCTTGATCATATTTTCAAGATATGGGAGAGCCCAATTATGTGTGCCACCCTTTCAGCTGTGCCGCTTCTCCAGAGGCATCACTTGGCAGCTCAGGTGCTTGGCGAAGTGATGCCTCATCAGCAGCAGTGCAGCTGAAAGGGGGGGGGGCAGTCCATGTGATGATGGAGCTCTCCCAGAGCCTCAGCAGCATCTCCTTCTCTCACCTTTTCCCCTAGCATTCCTTGCCTTTTAAGGCCTCCTTCCATCTCCTTCCCAGAGCCTCAGCAGAAACAGTGCTGCTGAAAGGGTGGCACTGTGAGAGCCCAGTTATCATTGGGGCTGCATAAAGAGCTTCTGTGTGCTGAATCTGGCCTGTGGGCCTTATATTTGACACCCCTGGCCTAGCCTAATCGGCAATGACCAAAGGCCTAGGCTTTAGATATTTATCTTAAGGGAACAGACTATTTTATATTGGTAAACTATTGGCAAGTCAACTGTTCGCTCGAGGGAAGTTAATTCAGCAACACACTTGCAGCTATGCTGCAGCTTTTAGGCAAACTGTTGAGGGTTCCTTAGGATTACATGGACTCCAATGACTTCTAACTTGATGCAAGATTATGAATGGACACGAATTGCTTGAGACAATCCAATCGTTATAACAGGCAAGATAATTATTTAACAATTTGTTGTTGTTCAGTCAAGTCGTGTCCGACCCTTCGTGATCCCATGAACCATATCCCGCCAGGCCTTCCTGTCCTCCACTATCTTCCTGAGTTCGCTCATTTTCATGTTCATTGCATCGGTGATGCTGTCTAACCATCTCATCCTTTGCCTTCCCCCTTCTCCTTTTGCCTTCAATCTTTCCCAGCATCAGAGTCTTCTCCAGAGAGTCCTCTCTTCGCATTAGGTGGCCAAAATATTTGAGTTTCAGCCTCTGTACCTGTCCTTCCAGGGAACAGTCAGGGTTGATTTCATTTAGGATTGACTGATTTGATCTCCTAGCAGTCCAAGGGACTCACAGGAGTCTTCTCCAGCACCACAGTTCGAAAGCATCTATTCAGTGCTCAGCCTTCCTTATGGTCCAGCTCTCGCAACCATACATTGCTACTGGGAACACCATTGCCCTGACTATACGAACTTTTGTTGGCATGGTGATATCTCTGCTTTTTATTATGCTATCTAAATTTGCCATAGCTTTCCTTCCAACAATACTAGATGCTTATTTGAAATTGAATTAGTAAATGTGAGAGGTTGCCACTTACGTGCTATTTCATTCCTAGTGCCTCATGTTTGGGGGATCACCTGTGGTTAAATCTAGTATCCAGGCAATAACTGTCTGCAACTGGGTCAACTAGATGTAGTTCAAGTGCTAATTTCTAAAACCATGTTTGAAAAGCCAAAGCTTTTTGTTTCCCTGAGGTCCAATACTGCCTTAATCTCTTTGTTCAGCACCCACTTAAGAAAATAAGTTTTTTCAGGGGCTTCCCTAGTCTCGTTAATTACCACTCTGTAATAAGGTGCAGCCCAGAAGCAGAGTCATATTCCCCTCCCTTTAAATGAGCCCCTCCTATTCTAAATCTTTAGATTGAGCCCTTTTGGGACAGGGAGCCATTTAATTTGATTTTGTCTATAAACCGGTTTGAACTTTTTGTTAAAGTGGATTATTAAATAATAATTGGCCACAAAAGTGGAGGGAGCATGATGGGTATAAATTTGGAGCTAGCTTGCCTGGGAGCCCCAGCAATAAAGCATCAAGCATAAATGGAGAGTAAGCAACTGAGTTAAGCATGAGGGTAAGAAGGCCTGGGCATGCTGCCCCCTCTCCTTAAAACACTAAGGCTTAGCTTTCCAAGTAAACAAGATGTAAAACCTCCCAAAGAAAACAAAGCTAATTATGAAGGTAGAAAGTCCATAGGGAGGTGGGTGTCTCCTGGTGTATTACATAGTGCCATATGTTGGACTGTCTGCCTATTGCACATAAGTCATAGATTTGCTCTTGGTGCAAATTGCTCCTAGCTCTCAGGGTACATGTTTGCTCCCTTGAAGCCAAGGTTGCTGACCTGAAGAAACATTTAGAAAGGTGTGTGGATAGGATCTTCAGGGACATGGCAGAGGCATTCCATTCCTGGGCTGACAGCTGCACTACTGACATGAGAGTGAGAGTCTAGGGGAAGGACATCATTCTGGGGAAGAGGAAGACTATCCTGGAAGGAACCCTTCCTTGGATGATGTGGCCATAGATTCTCATGTAGAGAATAGTCCTCTGGGGATGGTGCTCCTAGTGGCGAGTGATCTGATCATTAGGAACATGGGTATGTGACAAGTGTGTAGATTTGCCTGCCTCATTTGAAGGCTGCAGATAGTGTATGTTGCCTAGATAGGCTGGCAGATGACTGAGGGGAAGAAGCAGCAGTCATGGGGCAGGTTAGCACCAACGATGCTGAAAAATAGTGGAGTATTACGATAGTGGAGTGATCCTGGAAGGTTGCTAGGTAGGATGCTGAAGGCCAGGACCTTCAGGATAGCATTATTTGAAAATACCTGTTCCATACACAGGACTAGCTACACAGATACTTTGGACTCAAAAAGCAGACTTCTTAAAAATGAGGGAATTAGTAAATGAAGTTGAAAGGGAAAGTCAGGAGGGTCAAACCTTTCCAGAGTGCATGCAGGTAATTTAAAACCACAATAATGGAACTCCATTAGAATATATGCCACTAAGTAGGAAGTGCAAGCAAAAGTGACAAGAAATGAGGTTCTAGACTTAAATTTTTAAAAAATTCTTAAAAATCTCAAATGTGAAATTGCTGATCTTCTACCAAATGATTAGGTAACTTGGCCTCCATGCCAAAGAACAATAAATACTGTTATTTAAGAAAGGATCCAGAAAAATACATGCCAGTCAGCTTAACATCTGTTCTGGATATGGAAAGCATAATTAAAGATTAAAATTAAGCATATGGAGGAACAAGCCTTGCTGAAGGAGAATTGGCATGGTCTCTGCAAAGGTAAGTCCTGCCTCATTAACCTTCCAGCATTCTTTGAGAACATCAACAGGCTTGGGGTAGAGGTGATCTAGCTGATGCAGTATACCTGGCTTTGCTAAAAACCAAAGCAGATTGTGAAGTGCTCCAAATTTTATTTAGTCCAAAATGGGTGACCAAATGGCAAATGTGGTTCAACGTCAACAAGTTTAAAGAAATGCACAACAGGGGCAAACTCTCTCTCTCTCTCTCTCTCTCTCTCATGGATTCTGAGTTGTCTGTAACAAATCAGGAAATAGATCTTGGGGTTGTGGTGGACAGCTTAATGAAAACACTGGCCCAGTGTGCAATATCTGTGAAAAAGTTGATTTTAATTAAAGTTTCTTGGCCAAGGGCAGCATGTTGGAAGTATTTAAATGTACAGCATATATCAAAAATATTTTTTTAATATTTATATTATGGTGCGAAGGGCCATGGAACTCATGATGCAGCCCTGCTCTTAGGACTGGAGGTAATCGCGGAGTTTGTTTTTTGCCACCTTTTCCAGCCGAGGCGGCAGCGTATTACCAGCCGCGGTCCATTCCTCGACTGCACTAGTGGGAATTGTCGTAACTCGCCTCGCAGGGTTTAGTGAGCACTTTGCAGGTTGAACAGCGTCTCAAAATTAGCGCCTTCGGGCCGCCGCACCCCCTTGAATTCCCTCAGCCTCCCAGAGGAACAGACACGACGCCACCCTCGCTAGTCGCTAGCTACACTTATCGGGAGAACAAGAAATAACTCTTCAGCAGGGGAGGGAGGCAGCGGCGCGGGTGACTGCCTCAACTACCGCGCAGCGGCAGCTAAAAGCAACAAGATCCCTACAGGTCCAAAATAAAAGACTGCCCGCCGATAGAGCGCAAGCGAGGAGCCTGGCCACAGAGCCGCTCCAGGAGTTGTCTCCTCCTCCTGAAAAAAAACGGGGCCAACAAGTCCATTGAGCCTCTTTTCTCTGGCCACCCTCCCCAATGCCCGGCAACCCCCTGCCTGCCCTTTCCGAGCGGAACAAGATGGCTGCGCTTCTCCGCGCCCACAATGCTTCGCGGGCAGCCTACCAGCCGGGCTCCTCTTCCGGGCTCCGGCTCTGGGTTGAAGGAGGGTGGCGGCGGCTGGGGTCGCCGCAGTAATTGTGGTTTGCCGGCAGGACAGGAAAGGCGGGCCTTTATGCGAGAGGAAATAAGGAAAGGAAGCAGGATCCAGCTGCTCGTGCTGTCGGACGACCATGAAGCTACAGCCCCGTCTGATTACTCCTCTGCTCTTGTTGGTGTCTGGCTGGGTTCTTGGGTTCGGGGCGCTGAGGCACTCGCCTCATTTGCCTTCTCATCCCGCCGATCATCGCCGCGGCAGGCATCGGCCAGCGGGATATGGTGAGTGTTGAGAGAGAAGGAGAGGAAAGGTGGGCTCGCTGGCTGCTCTTTCTATCCCTTCCCAAACGTTTCTGGGAATACGGAAGGGAGCCGGGCAGAAGTGCCTCTTCTCTATTCCTGTGCTCCGGTTAAAAAAGGGGGGCTAGTACTGAGCGGGTTCTCTTAATCCAAGCCGTGAAGGGGACCCGTTTAGATGTGGGGTGGGAGAGAGGCACCGGCGAGGTGCTCCGCGCGCGTCGCCACCCAGATCAGTGGGGGAAAGAGAAGATCCTGCTAGTTTTGAGATACGCGGAGAGTCGCTAGTGAAACGAGAGTCGCTAGTGAAACCCCGCTCTCTTACTTTTTTGAAAGGATTAATAGAGGTTGAGCCTGAAGACGCCAAGCTGCAAGCGGCACCTTGGTGGTGTTTCAGTGTGGATTGTAGACTTTGTTGTTTTGTTTTTGGTGAGGCAAAGGGGCTGGAGAAGGGCTAGCCCTGCTGCCCTTCCTTGATTCAGGCTTTAACCTCTGGGGAGCAGCATTCAGGCTGCTCTGTGGTGTGAAGGAAAAGGAAAGCACAGTGGCACTAATGCTTGGGGCTGTCTGGAAGGAAAGATTTATTGTGGTCTCTTAAGAGAAGCCGTTGGGGCTGGTTGTTTGGGAGTAGGCGCCGCGCTGCTGATGGGTGCAGCTGCTGCTGGAAAGCAGGTGGCCAATGTTGATAAGGAGAAAACAGTCGTATTTGGTGAGATTAATGCCTTGAAGAGCTGTGTGGCTCCAAAGAACACTTGTCCACAGAGTCGCTCACAACTTGCAGTCATAAGCTTAACCGTGCCTCCATAATAACTGAGGAGAAACTGAGGGAAGTGGAGATGTAATACTAATTGCTCCTCGCGGGTGTATGTGTAACATTAACACCCCTCCGTAAGATAACTACAGTAGTTGCAACATCACATGTGATAAAATAAATGTCTGACTGTTGTTCTGTAGAGAGCTTCAATTTCTGTGTGGATTTATCTTAGTAATTATATCCTGCATTTTATCCCTCTGCAAGGGCTTCCCCTTGTATCTACGTGTAAGGCGAAGTGTGACATTGAACTGCAGCTTAAAACATTGTACATGTTCATCACTCTCATTTGGGAGAAAAAAGTGTTGTCTCCGTGCTGCCAATATTGCTTTCAATTACTGGTATGCAGTTTCACGCACTGCTGAATATCCAAACAGTGTCAAGTCCATTTTCGTGCAGTAGAAGGGCAGATGCCTTGTACTCAGAATGTCCCTGATGATTCCACTGAAATGATTCTTGGGCATATTGGGTTGGGAAATAGACCATCTGAGGCCCTAAAAAGCTGCTGTCAGTCAGACTAGGGCAGTGGTTCCCAAACGTTTTTAGCACCGGGACCCACTTTTTATAATGACACTGAATCGGGACCCACCTAGCTTTACGAGACTTTTAAAGAAAGTGATCTAGAAAGAAATAATATATTGATTTCTTTACAAGTAATATCTATTTATTTTCAAAAAAACTCAATCCATTTCTGGTAATGAGGCAGTCCTAAAGAATAGCCTCAAGGCTTGAGGGGCTTAGTTATGTGACCCAGCCTTCATCTGTCATTGACACACTTAGGGGGGGAAAAAACACCAAAAAAAGATTCAAACATTTATCTCCCTGTATTTATATTAGCTTGCAAGCTGCAGGAGCTCAGCTTTTTGCAGGGCAATTAGCAGCTGATTTTTGAATAACCTCAGGGCTTGAAGCAATTACTTATCTGATCTTTCCATCACCCCTGTTTTCATTGGAGGCTCTGTGGGACCCACCAGAAATCAGGTTGCGACCCACCAAGTGGGTCCTGATCCAAGGTTTGAGAAACACTGGACTAGGGAATACAGGGCTACGGTTACCAGCACAATCTTTCGCATATCTGTTCACAAGCAAGTTCCATTGAATTAAGAATCAAGTGGTGCTTACTGCCAGGTAAGTGCATATAGGATTGTAGCCTAAATTGACCAATGTTCTCATTCTGTGTAAGGCAGCTTCATGTGTTCATAAAAAGAAATCTGTTTAGTAGTCTTGAAAGAGGGAACAGATAGGCATAGATGATGGTACTGTATCCTGTTACTTAAAAAATCATTTGGAATGGGGTGTGGAACGTCTGGTTTCAGTTCCTGGTTCAGTCATATCTTTCTAGTGTAACAATTTACTTAATTTATTCATGTTCCTTGGGAATGTGGTTTCCACACATGACCTGCAAGGAAAGGTCATGTGTTCCCTGAGGCATCTGTTGGGGCCACTGTGTGATCCAGGAAGCTGGACTAGATGGGCCTTTGGCCTGATCCAGCAGGGCTCTTCTTATGTTCTTATGAAAAACTGCATTAATCGCTGGACATTTATTAAAGCCTTTATTTAGCACAGACCAGGCACATTAAGAGAGGAGATTAACTTCCATAAAAATTAAGGTACTTCTGCTTAGGCACTATTGATTCGAACTGAGCTACACAAGTCCACAAAAAGCAAGTACTGTAATCCAGCTTGACTACTCCACTTTGGGCTGCAGGTAGGGAAGTGCATGTGAACATTCCCATAGAAAACTCCCAGCATATAGAAAACTAGTAGGTCAGGGATTCCAGGACCACCTGTGGATACCAACATCCGCAGATGCTCAAGTCCTTGCAAGTCCAGGCACTGAGCTCATCTGTGCTGCTCAGGGGTGCTGACAGGCCGCACCCACCAATTAGAGGCAGCCGCTGGGGTACCTGGCGTGTCCCTTGCCTTCACTTTTTTTTTTGTTTCCTTGCTTAGACAGCCTTTCCTCAAAGTGAAACCTGTGGCCCCCAGGCAGGGGCATGGTGATGGGAAAAGTGGAGTGCGGGCTGGCCTGGGGTTGTGGAGCCACCCGAAGCAGGTGGCTGGCAGTGCAATCCGTGGGCAATCATGCCTACTCCCAGGGAGGCATGGCTAGGTGGTCAGGCAACACTTATGCTATAATGCTCGGTACTGAAACGGGGGTGGGGGTGGAAGGTCAGCATAGAACTCCTGTACAAAAATAACCTTGTACTTTTAAAAAATATGTTTGATCCGCGGTTGGTTGAATCCACAGTTGTGGAACCTGTGGATACAGAGGGCTGACTGTACTATTACTAATGCTACCTTAAAATAATTTGAACCATTTCCCACCCCAGTCAAGTTGTTAAATTCTGAACCTGTCAGCATCCTTTTACAGCAGACTTTGTGGTTGTACTAATATTTGAAAATGTAATGTCAGAAACAGTGAATACATAGAATTTTTTTTAATCTGCTGTTTTTAGACCACTGTGGTTTGAAGTATTGTTTTTATGTATGTTTTGTGTTTTTAATTTGATTGTAAACCGCCTTGAGCACTAGGCTTGTAGCCTAGGGAAAGGCAGTATAGAAATCTTTTAAATAAAATAAATACCGTAACCCGAATCAATTTTTAATCATGTTGTTGTTTTTCTTTAACAATTATGCAGTATATCCGCCACGGGTTAGTACAGCTCGTCCCGAACTTAGGGATAGACACATCACGCTTTTGCACAGGTGCAGTCTGTCCACTCTGATGTTTTCATGCAGGCACGATAGCATTGGTTTGTGAGAGGGAGAAAGATGCTGTGTTTGGAGAGACAGAAGTGGTGGGTAAAGGAGAGCCATCAATGCTTTTAATAGCACTGTACTCGTGTTCCTCTCCAGCGAATACAAATTGTAACTGTGATTAGTGCAAAATGTGGCTGCCTGTATGGTTACGGGGGCTCGACATCGGTTCAGCTCAGTAGGGCCGCTGCTTTGACGGCTACGCTGGCTGTTGGATCATTTTTGGGCATAATTCAAGGTGCTAGCTTTTATTTTTAAGGCCCTTTAAGTCGTGTGATCATTCACATTCAATCCTATTAAGTTGGGGCAAATGTACAGTAATCAGTGAAACAAATGATAGGTACTGTACCTTGTACAGGTAATTTGTGTAAGTAAATACTTGGGAAGTGGAAGTAACACACATTGAGTATCTGATAACAGGTTGATTCTCAGCTCCTTATGTTACCCAAGCAAGCAGAGCCATATGCACACCTGCTTTGAACACCAGTAAAGAGCAGAACCTTCAGTTTTGTTTTTCCCTTGTGTATGATTATTGCTAGTGCAGCCCTACTGTATATTTTTGCTTTGTGAGAGGGAGTATGTGTGTGTGAGAGAGGAAGCTTTGCTGATGTTTTGGTGATGGGTATTGACTCTGCTTCTGTGACTAAGAACGTAATGGGTTGGATTCAGAGGAGGGTTGTGTGAATACAAAGGCATTCCTGCTTGCACAAGCAGAGGTGCAATATCGGACTCCCCTCTTCATTGACAGTTCCCAGTGCCTTATTATGTACTATTTTTAGAGGCTTTCCCTTTTCCTCAGGATTGTCTCTTGGAGGGTGCTGTGACTGTAGCAGAGAAGGAGGTGGTAACACTCCCTTTCATAAGCAGAACACTGTGGTTCTTGGGATCCAAGTTAATGTGTGTTCTGCTGGATCACTTGTTCCCTAAATAAAGCATGTCCTTGCAATAATGCTGCTTTTTTATTATGCATGTTTAATTTGTGTCACTTTTTTTACCCTCTTTCTCCAGCAGGGAGTAGGAGAAGAATAATTGAATTTGACTGTCCTCTACAAGTGTTCTTGCTTGGAAAAGATCTGGTTTAGGTACATCTTAATGTAGAAAAATAGGGCATAACTTATATAAATAATTCAAACACAAATATCAGTTCTGTAGGTTAAGGCAGCAGAAACCGGTGCGGCTGCTGTTAGAAGTTTCTGCTTATTTTTCTTCTGAGGCACTAATTTATACTTGTCCAACTGACTATAGAACTATGCAATATTTAAGCTGTAGGAAAGGAGAATCCTAAAAACAACTAAGGTCTTTTCTTAGCTATCCTGTTTAAGCTTTTTCTTTCTCTCTTTTTTTTTAGAGCGGCTAGAATCTGTTCTCTCAGACTATGATATCCTTTCTGTGTCCAACATCCAACAGCACTCATTAAGAAGAAGAGACCTTCAACCAGAGTCCCATATAGAGAGACTCCTAAGTTTTTCAGCATTACATAGGTAATAAGTCTTCTAGTAAGACATCTGGCTCACTTATTCTTCGACAATTACATTTTATACTGTTTTGTGGTGTTTAAGTAGTATGATGTCCCTTTGTCTTGGGCTGCTCTAACATTGCATTTCTGTTTTGTTTTATGGCTTGTGGCTAAACAAACTTTTACCCTTGCAAATCAGTTCCCTAAAGAGAACGTGGTACATTCATTGTTTAGTTTTTATGCCAATAAAGGTCTTCTGCTCCTTGTTTAGTATTACCTGTTCTTTTGAGACTGTGACTTGGCTGAAAGAGTAGAATGTCGAAGTCCTAAAAAAATAGGTCGATCATGCAGATGAATCAAGAGGTCTTTACCTTTTTCAAATGCCTGATGTTTGCCATCGTGTTTTGCCCCACGTAAGCAGGAATTCACACATCTTGACTGGAGTTTGTAGCTAAACATTTGTGTTTGAATCTACCTGTGCCCCCATCCTTGACAAGGGGCTTTGGATTCTTGTCTCTGAGCTTCAGTGGCACTTGGAATATCTCTGAAGCTCAGTGCAACTGCTGGGCAAGACATTCTGTTTTCTTCCCCGCTCTGAGATCTTGCTGCTTTTTGAGAATCTTGGAGTTTAGTGCAGCATCAGGTGAGTTCCTAGCCTTCTCCTGAGCCTGGAGAAGGAGACGGGCTCTTGCCAGAGTCGTATTTATCGGCGTATAAAACGCACCGGCGTATAAGACACACCTTCCTTTTGGCCCTGGGTTTCAAGAAAAAAAGATTTAAAGCATTTTTGGGCCACTTGGCCACTTACCGCTTGGCTGCTTAATTAGCTAATTTACATAAATTGCACAAAAATACCAGGATCTCTTTTAAAACACACAGCAATAAGACACATGAACAAAATGCACCAGAACATAAATCCCAAGTACAAAAAAACCCCAGACTCAACTTTTTTCCCCCCCAACCCACCCATATACAGTTTCCAAAGTAAAAAACATTTACCCCAAGTAAAAAAAAAACCCCAGACTCAACTTTTTCCCCACCCCACCTATGCAGTTTCCAAAGCCTCCCCAACTAGGCCCAGTTCAGAAGCTTACCCAAGCTGCATGGAGAGCTGGAAAGACCACACCCTCTGCAGCTCAGCTGAACTTAACTGAGGAGCACAGCGCCCTCTGCTGGCTGCTGAGAAGCTCAACTCATGCATGTGCATAAATTAAACCCGACAAATAGCTGTAGATTGGATAGATTAGTCAGGGAAGAAAGCACACGGGAGCTCTCCGGCTTGGGAAAAACGCGATAAGCCCCCAAAAATGCTTTAAAACGGGCAAGGGGGGAAAGGGATTTTTTAGTATTGGTGTATAAAACGCACCCTACTATTTTGGGTCACAAATGTAGACAAAAAAGTGCGTTTTATACGCCAATAAATATGGTATATTCCGTGGCAAACACATCTGTTGACCCCTGTGCATAAGAAGCTTTATTTTCTAGTGCTTAATAAATTGAAATTCTATATGATGGGTGAGAAATGGGTCCATAGAAATGAAGCTGCTAATTGTTGTTCCACACACTTCTATTTTTCTTCCCTTTCCTTAAAGACATGTTCAGAATCATCACAGTTGTTCATGCAATACTGTGTAGCTATTTTTATTTCAACTCTCTTTTGCTGTTTTGTTCTCGGTATACTGTCCGTTCTTTAGTGTTGCTTGCCATGTTCAGGCTTCCCCAGCATCCCCATGGCAATGTCCATCTCCAGTTAATGCTATCTTTCCTCTTTCTGTGCTTGAGGGCTATTTCAAGACACAGCCTGTTGCATTCGGGCACAATCCATGATGCATAGGTCAAAGTGCACTGTGGCATGAGTCTGGCGCACTTCTAAAAAGATGTTTTGTTCTTGTTAGCATTCAGTGAGGCAAAGCCCAATATTGTGTCTATCTTTTAGAAAGATGGTGCTCGGCTATATAGAAGCTTCAGTTAATACTTTATCTGCAGAACAGAACTCTGTTTCGCTGTCTTTTGTGCCTTGTCCTGTTCCCTGATTTGTGCATTGTACTTATATCCATATAATGTGTGATCTAATTACCTTGGAACATTGATTAAAATATATTCTAGTTAAGTGCCAGTTTGGATTCCACAAAGGTTAACATTATTCATATCCCAGTACCAACAGGCTTCAGTTTAACAGGAGTGGATTAACGTTCGTATGGAGCAATATCTTTTGGGACTAGATACATTTTTAACATGATAAATCCATTCTTTGACTTCTGTTGAAAAGATAAATAGTTGATATCCGTAGAAAGTTCAATTATCTGAACTTCAAATCTTCATGTAAGGCTTCTGGATCTCTTTCAATAATAACTGTTGGATTTTCTTGTCTTCCCTGCTTAGAGAGTATATGAATTAGAAAGCCATTTTTGAATGAGAGAAAGCTGTTGCAGGTGCTCATGTAAATATCTGGTTTTAATAAATGTTCTTTGTTAAACTTCACCACTAATCAGTAGCGGATAAGTCTATTAAGCATAAAGAGCTGGTGTTTCCCAGTTACAACAACTTCTGAATAGAGAAGTTATTCCTAAAGTGTATCTTAATGCTAAATTGAATCAAATTATTTTACAGGCATTTTAAATTATACTTAACATCAACAGCAGAGCATTTTTCAAAAAACTTTCAAGCACTTATAGTGGATGGCCAAGGCAAGGAAAAAGAGTATCACGTACAGTGGCAAGAATTTTTCACAGGACATGTTGTAGGTGAGTATGAAATAACATGAGTGTTTGTAGTTGCAGCTCTGAAATGTGTGGTTATTGGTCTATGCTTATCAAGCATAATAGAAGTGTTTAAAGTTTGGAATACAGTATTCCCCCCATATCCGCTAGGGATATATTCCAGGCCCCTCCGTGGATACTTGAAACCGTGGATAGCAGCAAACACCCCCTCCATGGTTTCCTGAGGGCCCCCTGCCCTGCCCTGCCCCCCCACGGGCATGCATGCATGCCCCCCCAGCTCTTATTTCTCTTTCAGCAAGCTTGGTTTCTTCCTTAAAACAAAGAAGCAGCCTCCATTGCAGGCAAGTAGAACAAGACTAAGTCCTAGAGAGACTCTGCGAGGTTTCTGTTAACCTTGCAGAGCGTCTCTAGGACTTAGTCTCATTCTACTTGCCTGCAATAAGCAGCCAGAGGCTGCTTCTCCTGTTTGTTTAAGGAAGAAATGAAGCTTACTAGGGAAAAAAGTAAAAGCCTGGAGGGGTCCCCGCGATCCGTGGATAACTGAAACAGTGGATAGCGGATCAGTGGATATGGGGGCCCACCTGTATAATCCTGAGATCTAGTTCATGGGAACTTCAAAGGCAGATACTGTTGGTTTTGAAGGGAAGTATTTGGACAACTTAGAGATGTACAATCATGTGGAAGTAGGTGAGCTTATATTTGTAAGAAGCAGTGTGTAAATCATTTTCATGGAATAATCCACTGGGATCTGGAGAGAACAGATTATATATGCTGTTTTCCTTGGCTAACCCAATAACCCCAAATACTACCCATAGCTTTGGAAATGGGAAGAGATGTATTTAAAATATCTCTAATGTTCTAGTGGAACATTTGGTTTTTTTGGAGTGGGTGTGGATTAGTAAGAAATAATAGACTTCTGAAAGGAGGAAGTATTGTGCTGTGCCTGATGGGTACACTCAAGCACTAGCTGCCAAGTTTTCATCTTTTACAATCTGTTTTCAGGTAAGAGTAATTCCAAGGTTATAGCACACATAGGTGGAGAAGATTTCACAGTGAGGATCAATACTGCTGAAGAAGAATATAATATTGAGGTATAATCTATTATTAGAACCTGGATTTAGCCAATATAAATGTAATTGAGGGGACATGATACATTAAGCAAGTTGCTTCATTTTCTCTAGTTTGATATTCCTAGAATGTTCAGAGAAAGGTAAGGCCGAGGCTGTTTTGCAAATTCTGTGGCTAGTAGAAACGGGATGGTAAACCCCATAAGTAACACAAATTATCAGCTTCTTCCGTTGGGCCAAATACTCTGAGAACCCAACATCAAAGACTACCCATGAAACATAGAAGCAACAGCCTCACGCCCCCAATCCAGACAACCTAGTCAAACCTACCTGTATTTTGTGGTCATACCACAATGGGTGGGAACAAATTTTCAAGAACAGATGACCCCAAACTTCCCTTTCACTCTAACTCTATCAGTGGGGGTTAGACACAAAAGTAAGAGTAGTGTCCTGCTGTGGAGCAGCCCAAAGAGGAACGCCTTTGGTGGAGCCTCACTGCCATGGTTCAACCACCAAGATAAGTCCCCTCTCCCAGAAGCTACTGGGTAAGCCAGTCAATGACAGGTCCTTTGGGGGGGGGGGCAGGCTCTCTGCTTCACCACTGTCCACCACTGGTGGCTCCTCTCCTACAGCACCAAGTGCCATGGGGCAGATGGCGATGCTACCCTCAGAATGACAGCGGTGGGCTGCAGGGTTGATGATAAGCTGTAGTCATATGTTTCTACACGTAGAAAGGCAGTTGTAATAAGAAAGGGTGTGTGTGTAGGGTGGTGGTGGTGGTTTCCTTTCATTCAGCAAGGAAATGAATCTTAAGACTTCTGAAAGCAGGCTATAGTTTTGGGAACAAGACTCAAGAAATTAGAGGAAAGGGGTCTGCTTTTGGCTGCTTCTTTTGTATACTGGAACAGCACAGTAACACTTCTCTAAACCAAGCTCTGTGTGTCAGCGCAATCCTAATGAACGTTCCAGTGCCAGTGTAGCCATGCCAACAGGGCGCACACTGCATTTTGCAGTGCAGGGGCAGTCATGGAGGCCTCTTCAAGGTGAAGGAACATTTGTTCCCTTACCTAGGGGCTGCATTGCGGCTGCACTGGCGCTGGAAAGTCAGTTAGGATTACGCTCTGTGTGTGTAAGTGTAAAAGGTGTTTTGGCTAGTGGACTGAAGTATATTAATCAGCTTATTTTTTTTAAATTTAAACTCACCAATTTTTTCTACTTGTAGCCGTTATGGAGGTTTATCAATAATACACAAGATGAAAGACTTTTGGTCTACAGATCGGAAGACATTAAGGATTTCTCACGATTACAGTCCCCAAAAGTGTGTGGCTATGTTAAGCTAGAAGATGAAGAGTTGTTGGCTGGAGGACTGAAAGACAGTACATTAAATGAAGGTGAGTACTCAAGTATTTGCAACAGATTTTCAGAGTATTATACAGAAATCGTTATAGAATGGATCCTAACTTGTATGAGTGGAATGAAGCCCATGCAAGGCATCTTTTTCCCACAACAGCTTTCTGCACATGTGCACACATGCTCACCCCTCCCTACACTATTCTCTGAGGGTCAAGAGGCCCTTGGAAAGAGTATGAAATGGAACTGCAGGGGGAGGAGTCATCTCTGGAAACTGAGCAGAAACACGCTAAGCCTCAGGGACAACTTTGGGGTGGGTGCAGGAGGGCTGCGGTGGGAAAGGGACTCCTTGCACAAGTGTTATTTCACTTGCATAAGTTAGGATCCAACCCATGGCTAACATAATGTCCTGCAGGAGGGACTAGTGTGGCTTTTTCACAGATTGGAGAGAGTGTGTCGTTGCAAATCCCACATGGGTTGGCACTCATGGATGTCATTTCCTATGGAACTGCACGTTTGGTCTGGGCATGCTCTATAAGCATTGGTTTTGATAAGTGAAGTTCTGGGCAAAGGAGGAAGCACAGTTGTTTGGGCAGATAGGATTGAGACAACCAATACTATGCTGATGTGTTTCAAATACTTAAGGCTCTTCAGTACTATTTTTTAATTCAAATTTATCAGAAATCTCTTAACAAATTAATATTGAATAGCAACATTCATCTACACTAGAGTTTCCAAAAAAAACACACACACAACAACCCTTGGTGAATGAGTGCCTCTCAAAAAAAAAAAAAATCAGTTAAAAGACACAAATTAAAAGTATTTCCTACTTTAAATGATGCAAATATATTGCATTTAGATTTTTAAAAAAGGTGTGTATCATTCACTGCTTGCCTAGGAACTTCACAATTCAATGTTTTAATAGGATAATAAAACTTCAGATACAGTACAGGTATGTCCCCATATCCACAGATTCGCTATCCATGGTTTCAGTTATCCACGGATTGTGGGGACCCCCCCCCCCAGGCTTTTACTTTTTTCCCCAGTAAGCTTTGTTTCTTCCTTAAACAGGAGAAGCAGCTTCTGGCTGCTTATTGCAGGCAAGTAGAACGAGACTAAGTCCTAGAGAGGCTCTGCAAGGTTAACAGAAACCTTGCAGAGCCTCTCTAGGACTTAGTCTTGTTCTACTTGCCTGCAATGGAGGCTGCTTCTCTGTTTGTTTTAAGGAAGAAACAAAGCTTGCTGAAAGAAAAATAAGAGCTGGGGGGGGGTGCACATGCCTGCCCACAGGGGAGGCAGGGTGGGGGGCCCTCAGGAAACCATGGAGGGGGTGTTTGCTCTTATCCACGGTTTCAAGTATCCACAGAAGGGCCTGGAACATATCCCCAGCAGATATGGGGGGGAGTACTGTATAGGAATAAATTGATTTGTCATTCTCGTTACATTTAGTATCTTCAAAAATTTATAAAAGCTACATATTCTAAATACGAGGTGCAGTACATACAGTGGACTTTATGCCAATAAAGGTTCGTTCATTCATTCACATACAGTGGACCCTTTGTATTCGTGGGTTTGGGACCCACAGATTTGTGACACCACAGGTCCCAGACCCGTGAATGTAAACGCTAAAAAGCCAGTTTAAAGGAAAGAGAGCCCCGTTTTACCTTTTTTAAAAAACGCCAAACCGCTGCATTTGCAAGCCTCCACGAGGCTGCTTGAAGCTACGTGACCCATTTCCAGGTTGCATGAAGACTCCCTCCCAGCCTTATCCCAGAATGCACCCTTGGACAAGGCTGGGAGGGGGAGGAGCCTCCACAAGGCCCGGACATGGGTCGTGAAGCTTCAAGAAGCCTCGTGGAGACTTGCAAACGCAGCGGTTTGGCGTTTAAAAGGTAAAACGGGGCTTTGGGGGCTTTTTTCTTTAAACTAGCTTTTTTCGGTGGACCCAGCATCTGCGGATCTTCGCTATCTGCGGGGGTTGGGTCTGGAACGTACCCCCGCAGATAGCAAGGTCCCACTGTCCTCTAATCCCCTGCAAATTCCAGTAAAATGCCCTAGGCATTATGAAGTGCTGTGGCCTACATACGTTTTTCTGCAACACCTAAGTTGAAGGATTACTGGGTTTTAAGTGTATTAATGTAATATACTGTTCATGAACACCCAATATACATAGGCCTTGGGTGCCCTTTGGAGAGAAAAGTGGGATATATATGTTGAATGAATAAATATTTAATTCAACATCAAGGATGTCTTGCATGACGAGGGCTACTCAGCCTCTCTTAAATTGTCATGATAGCAAAAGTTTCTCGGCGGAAAAGAGCTATTCCTGACCCCTTCAAGAACACCTGCAGGATGTTAGTGGTAGCAGATCATCGCTTCTTTAACTACATGGGCCGTGGAGAGGAAAGTACGACAATTAATTACCTAGTAAGTATGATGGTCTGTGACAATTGCTAGACAATGGGAGCTAGACCTTGTCAAGATAAAGAAGGGAGGCTGATGAGATGCAGCAGTTGTAAATAGGATATATTTTAAGTACTGTTAAGCAAAAGTGAATGGGTGTTCTTGGGGGGGTGTAGCATGTACAAATAGACCTGGTTCGTTTTTGTTTAGGGGCTGTATCTTAGCACATGATGATACTGATGACTTGGATTTGCTGCTTTCCCAGTGCATGAATAATTCTCTCAGATGTATTGGATCAAGCGTTCTCAACTTCCGGCCGGCCGTGTACCGCCTCCTCGGGCCATATACTACTGGAAGTAAGTGGTGATGACGTCATCGCCACTAACTTCCAGGTTTTCAGCCTCATTTTTGGCAGGAAAAGAGGTAGGAGGTTCTGGGTGGGACGGAGGGCCATTTTCAGTGCTCCCGAGAGGCTCTGCAAAAGGAAGGAGCCTCTCGGGAGCAAAAATGTGGCTTCAAAGAAGCCACATCAGAGCGGGGTTCTGGAGGTCCACATACTACCTCCAGTCAGCCAGAGTACCGCTGCTGGTATTCATACCACCGGTTGAGAACCCCTCTATTAGATTGTCAAGATGATGGCACTAAAATGTACTATGTGAATAGTAATCGCAGTAATCTTTGTAAAGACTTGTTGCATTCTTCCTGTTTGCATTGCACAAAGTTCTAGGGTTTCTCATCTCTTCTGTGGAGACTTGATGGTTTGTTTTCTGTTGACAGTATAATAGCTTATCAGAGATGTGTTGGAAGAGCTGGCTGAAGCTGTACTTCGGATTCCTTTTTCATAGCCAGTGTGTGATGCTAATGCATGTCTGTCGTAGTTTAGATCAGGGGTTCTCAACCAGTGGCATTAGTACCACCAGTGGTACTTTGGCCAACTGCTGGTGGTACTCGGACCCCTGGATCCCCACTCCAACATAGTGATTTTGGCGGAGTGGCGCTCGGTGGTACTCAGCCAGAGTGTGGTACTCGGCCAGGAAGGGATTGAGAACCCCTGTTTTAGATGCTTTGTTACCTAACGTATGAGTTTGTTTGAGGGTGAGGGGAATCTACCATGTAGCTTGAATAAATAGAATATACAAAGTTGACTGTTACTCGCCTTCAGAATGTATTGATGGAATATTGAACACTAGTCCCAGGGATAAGGTGTATACTGGGTGTGTTTTTATTTTGGAAATTTAGGGATAACTTTGGAAGCTCTGTTCTTTAGTGTTCAAACTTGTCTTCCATGTGAAGGCTGTTCCTAAGCTCCTGTTTCTTGATCCGTGTGTGCATATACGAGACTGGACCTGAATAACATCTGTCCCTTTCTGTACATAGATTGAATTAATAGACAGAGTGGATGACATCTATCGAAATACCTCATGGGACAATGCAAACTTCAAAGGATATGGTATACAGATAGAACAGGTATTTAGAGAACATGTGAAAAAGCACCAGGGCTGTTGGGCACCAGTGCTGTTTTCTGGATGTTGATGTGCATTTGATTAGATATTATTTAACTATTTAATTGAGCTGTAGTATTTAAAAAAAATCATGATTCAGGCAAAAATAACTGATATTATGCTTCCCAGTTACTTTGTACTCTGCTACTTGCACCATTCATTTCCTAGTAGCATTTTTTTTATGTACATCTTATTGTATGAAAATTGTAGGTAGCTGTGTTGGTCCATTAGACTAATCCGAAGTAAGGTAATAACTTTAGAACCAACTAAAATATTACAAAGTAGTAATCAAGCTTTTGAGTATTTCTAAGTCAGTGGTTCCCTAACTGGGGCGTCGCGACGCCCCAGCCGGGAACAAAGGGTTACTATGCCCTTAAGGGGCATGGCAACCCACGGTGACGTCGACGGCGTGCCCGGGATTGTGCCGCCGCCACCACCGCTGTGCCCGGGATCATCCTTTTTACCTTCATTGGTGGCCAGTGGATGTCCGGCGGGGGTTGTGGGGAGCCTGCGGACCCCTCCGCAGGGCTCCCCAAGCGTCGGAGCAGTGCTCCGACGCGATTGCAACCCACTTCCGGTTTTATGTGAAACCGGAAGTGGGTTGCAATCGCGTTGGAGCACTGCTCTGACACTTGGGGAGGCCTGCGGAGGGGTCCGCAGGCTCCCCACAACCCCCGCCGGACGCCCACTGGCCACCAATGAAGGTAAACAGGACGATCCTGGGCACGGTGGTGGCAGCGGCAGCGCGATCCCGGGTGCGTCGTCGCGACCCCTGGGAAGGCCCCGCTGCCACTTAGAGCAGCGGAGGGCCTTCCCAGGAGTTAGGGAACCTCTGGACTAAGTGTTAAGCAAAACAGTGGGCAGGATGGAAAAATCACCAGAGCCTGTAGCATTCTTAAAGTGGTGCTCAGAAGGCCTATGCAGGCTTGATTAGATTACCTTCTGCTGAGTACAAGGCAGATTTTGCTTTGCCCCAGAGGCCACTGGGGCAAAGAAACAAAACATGGCTGTTCTTCATTTTTTATTTTTAATATACAATCTAGCAGTTATTTGGGTTTGTCTCCAGCATGAAGTAGAACAGTATGAACACTGTTCTCTGCCCAACAAGGGACTAGAAAAAAAGAGGAACATGCCAGTCTGTCTTGGCTTAATTTTAGTCAGTGTACTATGTACGCTGTATATATGATGTATAGATAACCTCGTATTTCCAATGTGGCTGAGACTATTGTTACTATTATATTTTGTCTCAAAAGCCAAAAATGTGCGCTTACCATTGTACACAGTGGAGACCTATGAATAATGCTGTCTAAGATTACAGCCTCTATGTTCAAAATTGGATACCATAGATATCCAATAAGAGTTTAAGAGAATATGCAAGGGTATCAGAAATCCAGATTTGATGCTCAATGCAAGTGATGTAAATAGTAATTTTGTTACATTTGTTTATACAAAGTTACATACACTTTATCATGTTTGGATTACCTTTGTTGCATGAAGTTTTGGCCAACTTTCCCTTCATCTCTTTTCATCGGACATGGATTGCAAAAAGTCCAAAACGTTCTGCGTATAAATTGGATGAATAGAGCTCTCTCTAAATTGGGATAAGGAGGGCTCTGCCTGTAGCACAGAAACAGCCTGATTGTTTCACCAGACCAGTGAGACGGTGCAAATATTCACTTACTGTTTGCCATAAGTACATGTGTAGAATTTTGTTTATACTTGGCATACAAATATATACATAATGTGGATCAAGATGCCATGAGCTTCTGCTAATGTTAGGCTGAACTTTCTTTTGATTAAAAAGGTGGAGTATTTCTTCTTACTACTTTTCAGGGTTTAAAGCTCATATTTTTTTCTTGTAGATTTGTTGCTATTTTCTTTATTCAGTCATTTTAAAGTCTTTTCCATTTCCATTGCTTTCGGATAAAGATTATTGTTCACAGTCAGCCACAGAAAGTTGATGAAGGGCAAAAGCATTATAACATGGCGGCAAATCAGCCAGATGAGAAGAAGGATGCTTGGGAGGTGAAACTGTTGCTGGAGGTAGGTAGAGGGTGGGGTTATGTCACTTGGTTTATAAGCATCATACTTGTTACAAGGTAACACTTCTAGACAATTATGTTAGTGCAGGGGACTAGAAAGAAGCAAGTATCCCAGTTATAAGATGCTGTTGGCATCTTTAATAAGAGAGACTCAAGTCGGTCATTTGAAAGGAAGTTGTCATAAATGTCTTCCTGCATAACTTTTCTGGTCCCAGTTGGAAGACACAGAAGTCTCTATAAGATGGCATTTATTTTCTTGGTTAACTTCTTGGTGGTGAAATCTAAAAGGGGACTTTTGTCTACAATCTAAAAACAATTGTAGACAAAGATGTTGTCTTTATTTAAGAACCTAGACACGATAGATGGAGTAGGTGACACCATTTAGTGATGCTGAAATTTAGAATTCTGTGTATTAACTTACTATTTCTAATCTGTGGAATAAATGTTTTCTTTAAACTGTATTTGATATACCTGTCCCATGCAGCAATTCAGCAGCGATATAGCGGAGAAAGCAGCTGATGTATGCCTTGCTCACCTGTTTACATACCAAGATTTTGATATGGGCACTCTTGGGCTGGCTTATGTTGGATCTCAAAGACCAAACAGCCATGGTGGCATCTGTCCAAAGGGTAATACTTTTTTCCTGCTTTTTAAGATTTGCTTTCTACTCCTGGGTACGAGTTGGTGTCTAAAGATAAAAATACATGTATATATGGTGATATTTTTAAGAGTTTTATATTTATTTATATTATGATTTATGTATTTGTATTTAAGCCGTATTAATTTGTATTGTAAGCTGCTTTGGCTCCCCCTATTGGGGGGGGGAAGCAGGATATAAATACAATAAATAATGTACTTCCTCTAGAAACTAGCTCTTGAGGTTTCTGGTGTTGAATAAAGTTGCGCTTGTGGAGCTAACAGTGTTGGCTGAGAACTTTGCATATATATGGAATGGGCAGCAGGCAGGAATATAGACCAGCAGTTTGCTACGTCTAGGCCTCTGAGCCCTCTTGCTTTTGCCCAAGTGTGTGAAAACCTTTTGCTCTGAGCTCTGGCTATGAGACATTGGTGCCATATGTTAGTAACCAGTATGCAATCATTGGCCATTAATCTGGCAAGCCCATAAGGATTGTAAATGGCTTTCATTGTAGGCAAGGGAAACTTC
Organism: Plestiodon gilberti rubricaudatus; assembly: GCA_026170595.1. Lineage (NCBI taxonomy): Eukaryota > Metazoa > Chordata > Lepidosauria > Squamata > Scincidae > Plestiodon > Plestiodon gilberti. The sequence goes on along the minus strand of JANXHW010000001.1, from coordinate 118,509,380 downwards.
CAACTCCTGTCATTCTGAGAAGTTTAAATAACATTGCACAATTGATTTGTGTAGTGTTTGTTACTTGACTTGCTAACGTTTATTTTTATAGCTTATCGTAACTCGGGGACTGGGAAGGAAATCTACCTCAACAGTGGCTTAACGAGCACAAAGAACTATGGCAAAACTATACTTACCAAGGTATTGTAAAATAAATGGTTTATGTATTATAGAGAAAGTTGGCTTAAATTAATGTTCCACTGCCTGTTGAACTAGTAATACCTTGAAAGCTTCTTTGTTGCTTTTCCGGTAGGATCAGCTTCAGGTTATTGGAGGGGTCGTTGTACATGCACTCCACCCCCCTCCTCTGGCTTGCTCTCTGGTGCCAGCCTTGCTGCCCAGGAGCATTCCTGGGCTTGGTCACTGGGAGAGGGAGGGAACAGAACGTGCCCTCTTGGTGGTCTTTCTGCTCCCCTTCCCTGTTAGCAGCCAGTGTGGTTGGGCCTGGCTTCATCAGTGAAGCCACCACTAGAGAAGCATTTGGGCCACATTGACCACTGGGGGAGGAAGAAGAGCAACTGCTTGGGCATGTACATCTTCTCCCCCCCACCACCACCATTGGCTTCTGCTGCTACCATTCTAGCCAATGGACTGGGTGTCTAGGGACAGTAAAGAGTAGCAGTGTCTGCATGGGCAGCCACGAAGAGACAACAGCAGAGTGAGTTGCCCCTGCATCATTGTTTTTGAGCCAGTCCAGTTGCAAATAGGGAGAGCAAGAGCAAGCAGTGGGATCCTGAGTAGCTAAACTTATGTTGCAGCTGCTGGGGGCTTTAGGGCAGGCCAGATGAGGCCTTTGGGAGCCCAGGGGTGTTTGGTCAGTGCACAACTTGGCCAACCCCTGACACCACCCATACTTTCCTGATTCTTATGGTGACTAAGATGGTTTCTGTCTTTTATTGCCCTATAGAGACTTGTAAGCTTTTTCAGATTATGGACTTGCTTTGTGTGGGGGTGATTGATAGTGTCTTATGGAAAAGCTCTATTTATTGTCATTATTAGCAGCAGCATTTATAGTGCTTTTCAGTGCTCCAATGTTCACATGTATTTTGTTGTTATCTGTCAATTCCATTCTGCCTGAAATGCACGTACTTCTGACACGTATTTTTTCTCTTGATAATACCAACAAGGAAGCTGACTTGGTTACTACTCATGAGCTGGGACACAACTTTGGGGCGGAGCATGATCCTGATGGCTTGCCAGAATGTGCCCCCAATGAAGACCAGGGGGGGAAATATGTTATGTACCCAATTGCTGTGAGTGGGGATCATGACAACAACAAGGTATCTTATTTGTTTAAGTCAATGTGTGTGTACTTGTATAGATGGTTCCCCATGTTTCTGAAGTGGGTTCCTAAAGTGGGTTCCTGTGGTGAGTGGGAAAACACAGGCCATTTGTTTTGCATTATTCTACTTCTAGGATTTGCATTTTCAAACTAATATTTTTGGCAAGCCTTGGTATGGGAAAGGGCAAAAAGGAGAGAAATAAAGAGGGAAGGATTTTTGAGTTAAAAACCCACATATTTCCGGGTAAGACTACGTCATTTATAAATTCTTTATTACAAAAACAAGATGTTACCAGTAACTTAACGTTTCACCCCTGACATTCGGGGCATCATCAAAGAGGGAAGTATATATAAATGGGGCTTAGGTGTTAGAATCAAAACAGGGAGCAGCAGATATGGTAGGAAGTCTATCTCGGTCTACACTCTGGTATCTGAGCCCTTGCACAGTACACTTGTGTTTGCTGAAACTGGGTATTTGTGTCTCTTGCCCCTTCTTTATGTGCTCAGATGTTTTCAAGCTGCAGTAAAGAATCTATCCTTCGGACTATTGAGACCAAGGCCCCAGAATGCTTCAAAGAGCGTAACAGAAAAGTATGTGGTAACTCCCGAGTGGATGAAGGTGAGGAATGTGATCCTGGTCTCCTGCGTCAGTATGATGATCCTTGCTGCACATCTGATTGCAAACTAAAGCAGAATGCGACGTGCAGGTGAGCGGGCAAAAAGCTTACATCATTTACATTGAAAATCGTAATCTCGGATTACAGCAAATGAATCTGTTGAATATATTTAATTTATATTCCTGTATTATGGTATATATTGGATTATTGGTCACTGATTTCAGTTCATTGTTTTATAACTTGTAGTAAGGTCTTCTGAGAATAAATAAAATGCCTCCATTGTGTTACCACACTTGCTCAGTGATGCATGTAAGTGCACTTATACATGAGGCAGGACTCGGAAGTAATACCGTATGGTGGTAATGAGAGAAACTACAATAGGAAGGAGGGATAAATATAAAATGGGGAGGATAAGACAGAGGGAGAGAGCAGTCCTTGAAACTGACCAGGTCTGAAAGGAAGGGCAAGCAGGATGTTTTTCCTGGGGGGGGGGGGGTAGTGCCGAGATGAACAGAATGGGAGTGATGGGAAAGCGGTTCTCTGCAGCTTGAATTGAAGGTGAGGGGAAGCGGGGTAAGAGCTGGAGCTGCTTTCCGAGAGTGAAGGCATGTGTTGCAAGGCGGCCCACAAAGGTTGGCTGTCCAGTCCACGCTGGCACAGTGGCTTTGGTTGTGCTCAGGGGAAAAAGTAGGGAGAGAGGCTGGAAAGGAGAGGGGAGCAGGGGTTACCAATTCTTGGTGCTGGTTTGGCATGGTGGTTCTTGGATTGTGGCTGAAATGGGGGTGGCTTGATGCAGTACTAATGGATCAATGACGAGACAGACAGCAGGGCAGATGAAGGTGAGGTACAGAGACTCGAGGGTCTAGTGATCCAGGTTTTTATGCTCTTTACCCATAGGATCTTATGGAATCCTTTTCTAGGGTGAACTCATCAAGGGACCTTTCTTTGTTTGATGGCTTTGCCCTGGTCCTCAATGGGTGCTGCCTTTGTCTTTGCACCTGGCTGAGGAAAGGAGCAGTACAAATTCCTTTCCTGAAAGGAGCAGTACAATTTGAAGCACTGATTTTTTTAAGAACCCCCCCTCAAAAAACGCACGCACACACCCAACAAATGTAGATTGCAGCCTTGCAGATTTTTACAGAAACCCCACAAAGCCACAACCATATTTTTTAAACATAATGCAAAAGCCCAGACAGTCTTTATTTATGTAGTATGTATGTATTTAGTGAATAATTATTGATGTGGAGTAAGAGTAGGGAAGGGAAGGCAGCAACAGGCAGGGCAGGGCAGCAAAGTGACTTTAAAAACCTTTAAGACAGTTAAAAAAAACCTTTATAGCACACACCCCAATTACCTTTGTTGTGTTTCAAGCCTGTGTCTTCTGTCTTGCTTTAACAAAAGGTCTGCTTCTGTGCTTTAACTAGCACAGAAGCAGACAAGCCGAATGACAAGCTTAGTTTTGCTAATGCTTTCTGTCCCCTTGCAGTGATAGGAACAGTCCTTGCTGTAAAGGATGCCAATTTGAAAGTGCCCAGAAGAAGTGCCAGGAAGCCATCAATGCTACTTGTAAAGGAGAGTCCTTCTGCACAGGTATATCATTGTGATTTGTTTTGTCTTATGCCTTTTAGAATGTGTTAATCCATTACACTTTCCTAATTTGTTTCCATTATTACAACTTGTATACTGTACGTTGGAATAAGGGAGCTGGGTTTCTAACTGTAATGAGAGATTTTAAATGGTATTCTTTGGAACACTGAATTTTTGTATCATGTGCTTCTGCTTTTGGAAATGACCTGAAAACATGTCTGTATGTTGTACTATAAGTGTGTATGTCTGTACTATGAGGAACAACAATATTTCGAACACAACCAGCAGTTTAAAAAACAAGTCTGTCTCCTTGCAGAATCTTGAGATTTTTTTTCATCTTGCAGCCCTTTGAAGACAGACTAATGTTATGTAAGTGGCCAGTTGAGGGGTGTAATCTCTGCTATTTTGTTGTAAAACCATGGGAACTTTGACAAGCTCTGGAATGATTATTGTTGTAGCGTAATGCTGAAATCGGTGTCTTGTCTGTATTTTTTAATGGATTTTCCTATTGTGTATTAAGAGTCAATCGTCTCATGGAAGCTAGCATGTTCTCTTCCACAATATGCCCGTATTGAAAACTTTTATCTTGCTAAATCTGTTCATAGGCAATAGCAGTGAGTGTCCTCCCCCCGGGAACGCTCCGGATGACACGGTCTGTGTGGATCTGGGCAAATGCAAAGACGGGGGATGCGTGCCATTCTGTGAGAGGGCGGAGCTGCGTCCATGTGCCTGTAATGGTGAGAAGGAACACAATTGCTGGATTTCGTGTGGAAGTGGCTCCTCTTAAAAGTCCAAGCTGGTGCTTAGAGTCTCTTGACTTGGGAAAAACTGCTGATTACTGTTGCTTAAGAGTGGAATGAAGGAGATTCACAAGCAGTTTTCCTTTATCGCCTCGGTCTCACTTGTTGGAAGTGGGAAAGGTCTTTAGGTTTGATACTTGGTCAAACGCTGTTAGTGCAGAAGCTGGATAAAGTTTTCAGTTGAATGAACAACCTGAGTCTTTGTTCAAGTGAAGCAATCTGTTCATTCTTCTTCTCCAACCCATCTGGGGGGGGGGGGGGAAGAGTTGGTGGAAGTATTGTGCTAATGCCAACTATTTCTTAGCATGCAGCTAAGAAAGGTGCCCTCAGAAAAATGCAAGTTGAAATCCTAACCACTTTTTTTTAATGTCAAAGCAGATTTAAGCCAGTAAGGTTTCACTTTTCCAACAGTTGGGTATTACAGAAATTTGTAGTAATGGACTCCAGAAACATATGTCCATGTTACGGTTTTCAATGTGACACTTAAGAACCTCTCCTGCAATGGTCATAGCTGCTTCTGTAATATTACTTGACACACTTCATATGTTTAATATGATATAGCATCTGCAATCAACGAAGGCAGGTCTTTAGTGGCTCTCATGATAGCTGGATAGAGTTTATGTTTGTGTGCTGGAGTTTTGGTGGAAAAGGTGTGGCAGCTTTGGAGCTGTTTTTCTGCTAGTGCAAGGAAGCATCTGCCTACTGTTTTACTCTTAAATACTAACTTCTCTGTCTAATGTGGTACATTCCAGTTCTACTCCCTGGGTCCAGTTAAATGTGGTATTATTTATTTGGCACCTTTCTTGTTTGGCTTGGACTGATCAGGAGTAAAACATGTAAATATTTGCAAGTGGAACTAAGACCTGCCTTGGATCTCTCTCTCTCTCTCTCTCTCTCTCCCTCTCCCCCCCCCCCCCCCCCGGCATCTCATGAATCTTGCAACTTTCAAAAAAAGTATTGTGTTTGAATACCATGAGGAGCACGTTTATAAAATAGTGTTCTGTAGGACCTGGACAATAGTTTATGAAAGGGGCATGATCTGCAAGAGGAAATTACTCCAATTCATGTAGGAAGTAACACATAATTAACTAAAAGAAAGAACTGTATGGAGAGAGTTGTTGTTGTTTTGCTTACTTTCAGAAACAGATAATTCCTGCAAGGTCTGCTGTCGAGATGAGGATGGGAGGTGCAGCCCATATGTTGATGCCAAGCAGAACTTCCTGTATTTGAGGAAAGGAAAGCCATGTACAGTGGGATTCTGTGATATGAATGTGAGTATGTGCATGTGACTGTCCCAGCCTCCCCCAAGCATTTTTTTGCCCACCTATGATGGCATCAATCATGAAATATTTTCCTTTTGCTTGTTACAAATCCAGAAATATTTTTTGAAAATGCTTTTATTAGAGTTTTCAAATACAAAATTGTTCTATAAGAATATAGAACTACGTTATAAATTCATAAAGTTATCAAACATTGTATGCAGCACAACAAAATGCACAAACATGCAGACTTGTCCATTACACATAATTGATGGTTATGTGGGAGTGGTTATCAAGTTGTGTACCTCAGTCTTAACAGTCTCTCCAAAATGAGAGGTCTTGGGATATTGGGCATGGAATGTCCTTATTGACAAATAAAATTAAAAAGAGACCAAATATGAAAGAATGTTTCTAGTTTAGCCTTGCCCAGGGACAGACTAAATTCCTGTGATAGTTTCTTTGTTGGTAACACATGCCACATTGTATGCTAAAAGTTCATTGATAACTGATCAACTGTCTTCCAGATAAGGATTATTATTATTAATAGTATTTATATACCACTTTTCAACAAAAAGTTCACAAAGCGGTTTACAGACAAAATCAAATGATTAAATGGCTCCCTGTCCCAAAAGGGCTCACAATCTTTAAAAAAATGCAGAACACCACCAGCAAACAGCCACCAGAAAGACACTGTGCTGGGGTTAAAGGGGGGCAGTTACTCTACCCCTGCTAAATATAAGAGGAGCACCAATTGAAAAAGTGCCTCTTGCTCAGTTAGTAGGGGTAATTTCCAATCTTCCTGCTATCAAAAAACCCCTAATCTTTATAAGGTGTTGGTAAATGTTTTTTTCATCAAATATAAATAAAAGAGCACATAAAGGATCTGGATGTGTTTCTGAATTTGTAGATAATGAATATTGAGTCATTTGTTGTGAGACTAAACTTTCTGTTGCTATAGTTGTGCCTCTGCTGTTAAGGCTGCTGCATGTCCTAGGACCATTGTATTTTACTTATCTCCCCCTTCCTGGAAGGGAGTTCAGGTCAACAAAGGGTTCTTCCTCACTACTTTATTCTTACAACCCTGTGCGGTAGGCTAGGCAGAGTGACTGGCCCAAAGTTGCACAGTCAGTGAGTTGGAATCTGAATCCAGGTCTCCCCACTCCTAGTCCAGTAATCTAATTACTGGCTCTCTGATTCTTCTCAGTTTGTTTTTAACTATCAGTTTTCCCCTCTCTAGTTTTTATTGGTGTTTGAGGGTTTATTTCTTTCTGTGCAAGTAACTTTTCCACACCTCAAGATGCATAGCCTCTATGAAGAGCATATTTTGCTGTGGACAGTAGCCAAGATGCAAAGAACTACACAAACTAGTTCTGCATACCCAGTGAGCCTTGGAGCTGATGTTTCTCAACCACTTTTGTGTTGACACCGTAGTCCATTGTATTGAGTGGAAGGAAAGCACTATTTTATGACCACACTGTATTTTTTACCATGCCCAGCTGTGTCCCATGTCTTACCACCATATGGCTTTTTCTCATAAGCTGCTTTAGTATTGTAACAATAGCATTGTTAATACAAAGTTGCCATAACATCTTGATCCATATACTATACAGCACTCTTAACAATGGTCTGCCTAACGACTGCCCAGATATACAATGGGCGGTTCCATATGTGGCCCATTGTTGGTCACTTTCCCTACTTTTGGAAGTTTGAGGCCTCTCTGGAGGCCTGTTCTGGGTCTCGGGTCTCTTCGGATCATTCTGAGGCCCTTGAAGGCCAGGAACAGGCCTCTTGTAGAGACCTGAGACCCAGAACAGGCCTCCGGAGAGGCCTCAAACTTCCCATATTCCAAAGGTAGGGATAGTATCACTTAATGATGGGGAAATTTAACGATTCAGGTGATGCGTTCCCGTCATTAAGCGGGGGGGGGGGCACCTATAGTTGTAACACAAATGTTATGGAACTATTGCAAACTTCCAAGTTTTGCTGCAATTAATGGGGCTTTTTTCTTTCTACCATGCAAAGTAGAAATTTTATTTATTCCTTCCTGATGGCAGGTTTGAAATTTACATTGCCTAGGATGACTCTCTAAGCAAGTATTTGTATGTTCTAGGGTAAATGTGAGAAGCGTGTGCAGGATGTTATTGAACGCCTTTGGGTTTTCATTGATCAACTTAGTATCAATACATTTGGTAAGTTAGCACCTTGAATTTCACAAGTTCTGTTCCTAGGCCTGCTGCCTCTGTTAATTTAATAATTTTTAATGTGCAAGAGTAGAAAATATTTTTCCATTGCAAATATGAGTAATGATATTTAAATGGTGACTTGTAAGTGGTAGTGGTGATCATTTTGGTTGTGATTGTTTTGATAAAGTGCCAAATATGATCTTTCCTTTATATAAACAGTTGCACTAAAATAATGCCAAGGAAAAAAATCCTTGTTGAAAATCACCATTAGGTTGTGATTTTCGCATTAGGTTGTGAAAACCTAATTCTTCAGGTTCATGAGCTGCTTCTGGCCTCTTAACATATTCAAATCTGTGAAAGGGGTTGGATATAACACAGGATCCTATAGTTAGAATGTGTGGGCTCCATGAACTTGTTTAATTGATTTTTAAAAATTGCCACATTATTGTGACTGAGGGCGCAATCTTATCCAACTTATGCCACCATTCTAACTAGCGGCGCAGCGAGAACGGGAGGCCCCATAACGGAAAGGGGATTTAAATCCCCTTTGAATTTCCCTTTTGGAGGGGATTTGAATCCCCTTTCCATTCTGGGGCTTCCCGTTCTTGCTGCGCCGCTGGTTACAACGGTGGCATAAGTTGGATAGGATTGCGCTGGGAATTTAAGTTTCATTTGAAGTATAGTAAATAGAAAGTATTGTGCATTTTCAGTTTAAAAATAAGGTTTGAAGGATGTAAACTGTTAGTTTTATAAGGGAGTTAGGTGAGCTTATTAAATATTGTGCTAGCAATAAGTACTGATCAAAGTACTGTAACTAGAACGTCTGATTTAATTTTGTGAAAAGTGAAGACAACTGGCCTTCTCTTAACTTAATGAGGAAAAGAATTCATAGTAGTCTCGGAAGATGAGGCAACTAGGTGGCCATCTTATAGCTATGGAATCATTGAGCTTTGTTGCCTGCTTTAAGAAGTATGCGTATTACTTAATTTTTTTTCCAGTACAGGTACATTTTGCCTCCAGGCATATGAATCTATATAGTTTTGTAAATTGGTGTATAATGAGGTACATGTCAGTAAAACAAGCCTTGAAGAATTAAGAGAGCATTGCTGTTCTTGGATATTGGGAGAAATTGTTTCTAAAGATGGTTAAACATGCCGGCATTTAAGGATCTTGAAGATTAAATGGTTTCAATATGGAACCACTTATGTGGTTCTATGACATCAACTAGTCAAGTCATTTAAAAAGACTTGTAGGATTGGGCCCTAATTCCAAACCCAAAGATTAGGATTTTATGCATTTTTTTCTTTTTTAAACAGGAAAATTTCTAGCAGACAACATAGTAGGATCTGTACTTGTTTTCTCCTTGGTATTTTGGATTCCTCTAAGTATTCTTGTCCATTGTGTGGTAAGTTAAATTTAAACCAAAATTAAACAATACCTTAAAATTTAGATGTGCTTTTGATATGCATTTGAGGCAGGAAATATTAGACAACAGTGAAGATAAGATGGTCAGCCTTTGTGCAGGTAAATTCCCTTGAGCCATTTGGATTTTTCTTATTTATGTGATCCTAGAAATCTAAACAGCCCAATACTAAGATCTGAGTAATGAAGACAACCCCCCTCCCCCATGCGCCAAACCCCCCACAAAACCCTGGGAAGGTTTGACTTCTAAAAATTTGACTGAACATGTCATTTAAATGTTGTAATAGTCTGTTTTTATTATTACTTGGAAGTAGGGAGCAGTGGCATCACTGGGGGTGGGGGGTGCCACCCAGTGTGGTAACTCATGGTGTCAACTCCCATGGACCTCCTCCCATACCGTTTCCTCGCAGCCTCAGGGCACCGCTTTTCCTGGCCCCACATACTGCTGTGGCGAAGCGCTTGGCATTCTCCAGGTTGCGGAATATCTCATTGGGCGGGAGGATGATGCTCTTGTTCAGGCTGCTGCTGACGTCGCCTCCACTGCCTGTTTCTGCTGACACTGCCTTGCATGCCCGGCTCTGCCATTTTGGATGCCTCATTAGCGTCACCCGGCAACGTGAAACTGTTGGTGTCACCCAGTGCGAAGATGTGGATCGGTAACCTGGAAGTAATTGTCGGTGATGTGATAACATCGTGTCACTGCCAATTACTTTGGGTTGCTGTGCTCTGCATTTTTTAAAAGAGAAAAGCCCACCGCCTGAGCCTCTGCCTCTAGGAGGGGTGACACCAAGGGTGGGGATGATGTCATTTTGGTGTCACCCCCTGTATGGTGGCACCTGGTGCAGTCTGCACCCTCCCACCCCCTTGTGACACTACTGGTAGGGAGAAGAAGCATGCATGTATTGTATGAGGGAAGGAATTGGGAGCTGGTTCAGGAGATCCAGCAACTAGCTCACTTCTGCAAATAACTGCTTGTGGGAGTGGCTTGTAAAATGTTCTGATTAGAGGAGCAGGCTTGTGATTTTTCAAGTCATCTCTACTACTTAGAGAGCAGGCCACACCATGTGACCAGCTGCTTCTGGGGGTAAGCCAGCTACAGTTAACAACTGGGCTGGCTTTTTTATTCTGTTTAAGGTCTGGCCTAAAAGGTAGATGGATAATAGAGAGGTGAACGTGTTTTGTAAGGAGCCACCTTCAGAGCTAACTTGCTAATTTCCCTTTTTTAATAGGACAAAAAGCTGGATAGGCAGTATGAAGAGAACACCAAATCTCTGTTTGGCCCCAGTGTAAGTTGTGAAGAATGTCTTCCGTATTTGTGTTTGAAACATACAGTCCTGATAGAGGCTTTTAAAGAACCAGGCCTGAAACTTTGTATGAACATATACCGGTAGTTTCTCTGACAAAATGCATTTTTGCAAAGCTGGATGTATTTGAGTCCTGCCTCTTGTTCATTTCAATACTTTCTTGAGCTCCTGGCATATGATATACGCAAGTCTGCTGGCTTGTTTCCTATAGATGATTTATTTTAATTTTGTTTGGTTTACTGTTTTGTTCTGTTACTCAAATTCAACCAGCTACCTTAAACACCTGTTCACAGTTCCTGTTTAGACCTACCACACATAAGCCGAGAGAGAGAGTGAGTACATGTACTTGCTCTTGCACACAGTCTCTCTCTCTCTCTCTCTCTCTCTCTCTCTGGGGTTCAAAGTAGTAGTGTTTAATCTCTTGACTCAATAAGTTCCTTCAAGACAGAGGACATAATAAGTTCCTTCAAGACAGTGACAACAGGAAACAGGTTATCTTGTTGTCTTGTGCTCCCTGAGGCATCTGGTGGGGCCACTGTGTGATACAGGAAGCTGGACTAGATGGGCTCTTCTTATGTTCTTATGACATCTTCCCATCTTAAATGTTGTTCTGAATGTGAGGCAGCTTGGACTGCCGATAATGAGAGGTCTGGGAATCTGGCTACCAGTGCTACCAAGAATGACCAGCCATGTTCTTGCATAACTGTTGCTCGTCTCTTTGCAGAACGTTGAGATGCTCAGCAGCATGGATTCAGCCCCTGTCCGAATTGTCAAACCCCCTCCTGCTGCACCATCTACAAGTAGGCACCAGCTCCTGCAGCCTGTTGTTCCAGTGCCTGTGGTCGCAGTGGCTCCAAAATTGGACCACCCAAGAATGGACACTATTCAAGAGGACCCAAGTACAGACTCTCACATAGAGGACGAGGATTGTTTCGAAAAGGATCCTTTTCCAAACAGCAGCACAACTGCCAAGTCCTTTGAGGATCTTACAGATCATCCTGTTACAAGGAGTGAGAAAGCATCATCCTTCAAACTGCAGCGCCAGCATCGAGTAGACAGCAAAGAAACAGAGTGCTAGTCTCTCACTGCCTTTTTGAGATGTTGACTCTCAACATATAAAATCATGTTCAACTAGTTGATCTAAAAGCATTTCATTGTGGAAATATCAGTTGTATCTGTATATATATGTATTGAGAAGGAGGAACAAGGAAGTGACCTACTGCAGATGCTGGCCATGTGTATGATCTTCCGTGGTTTCAATGTATGAGAGTGCTACTTTGGGGGAAAACAACCCTAAAGCCTCAGAATATTTTGAAGCTCTTTGAATTACTATTTTTTCTATAGTCATGATTTGAACATTTCCTTCAGTCTATAGTGTAGAGGCATAATCTGCCTGACACTAGACTTGTGTGTATTAATGTTTTTATAATGTACCTTCTTATAGTTGAACAGCACTGCTTGGGAGGCTTTTTTAGAATAGAAAGGACCCAATCCTGAAGGTGGAGGTGGTCATGATTAACTTTAGCTGCATTAAGGTCAAAGTGTAATCTTTTACCACCTTTATTAGATCATTCAGCAGTCAAGCTGCCCTTAAACACATTGAAAACAGTATTTTTCTTTTTAAAATAAAAATTTGTCCTTGTTACTGAAGTAACATTTCTAAAGGGTACGTTGTGTACATGGAGTTAGTTTTAACTGTGCTTTTTGACCAAAATCCACCAGACTAAGGCAACTGTAAGCCTCACTGACTTTAGTGGGAATGTGTGCTGGGTGGTGGTCTTTATTACAAAATGAAGTGGCTGAAATGTGTACTGTAACTCTTCATTCAGCAGTGTGGGGAGAGAATATTATTCCAGTACACTGAAACAAAATGCCTGCCTGCCAAAACTTAAGGGTGCTGATCATGGCTTCCATGCGATATAGCTCTAGAAATGAAAATGCATAATGTTTTTCTAAACTGTATGAATGTGTACTGTATAGGACATCTGTATGTTGTTTGAGCTGCAATCCACTTAGCACTGCCTTTGACTGGTTCATTTCAGTAAAGAGTTCTCAGCATATTATACTTGCTGGATTGTGCATTTTGGCCCCTGATGCAATGAAGTGAAATTCTCCAGGAACATGCAGTCTGCTGCACATGGATTTCCACCCTCTACAGCCTGGCTTGAACAGTTCTAGCCCTTTATCCAGAGATCTGCAAGCAGCAACAGCTGTGTACCTGTTGCTATATTCATGGAGACCTTCTTACCACTTCTGTCCAGGAGGAGGCAAACAATACAAATGTGCCCCATAATCTTAGCAATCAGGTACATTTGTAGGCATGTATGGACCATAGGAGTGAAAAGGACAACTTATTTCTGCTTGGAATAGGTAGCTTGCAACTGTCTCTTCACATAATCATGTTAACTTCGATTTGTATAAAATGTGAGCAATTAAGAGCTGGATCCAAATGTTGACTTAAAATACTTTTTTGAATCAATCAGACCTTAATTATGAAACACTTGTATTCTTTCATTTCTGATAGATTTACCAACTCTGTGACAAACGTGCATCTTTCATGGATACTTGTTACATTAATACTTGAATGTGCCTTTTTGGTATTTGTACCTATAGTCTGGTAACTTTAGATTTCATAAATAGTGAACTTTGCGTGAGAAGAGTGAAAACTCTTAAAAATAAAATGATTTTTAATATAGAATGAGTGCTTCATTTGAAACCTAAGGGGCTTGTTAGTGATAAATGGAACTTGTACAAGAGGAAGGCTAATGTCCTTCGTATGGTAAGGGTATGTTGATCTAGTGCTTACTGTGCCAAGGAATTGTCACAGGGATATTGCATGCAAGCTGACCTCTTGGGTTAATACACCTTCTGCACATGTGTACACTTCCATTACACAATAAGGAATGGCAATACTTTTGTGTTTAATCTATAGTTGGTATTAGTAGATAAACTTAAAAGTCCAAAGGCTGCTTCTGTTTTCCTTGTGCATTCTGAAAATGGCCATATTATCAAATAGCTCCAAATGTATCTTGACAGAAGTTCCTATGCCTTTTTGGCACTATGCATTGCAGATTAATGTTTGAGCATACTTGTAAGAAAGATGCTTGTAGCCACCTTCTAGCACTGTTGGAATGCAAGCAAAACTGAACAGAGTACTAGAAACATGAAACTGCTTCATACAGTCTTACTAATGAACAGCTTTAGAATCGAGTACATATTCAAGAGTTACCTAATTCTACTAATGAGTTAAAATGCCACCTTCTATGTTCAGAAGTCATCAAACACCTATCGTAGCCATGGGATCTGATAGGTAGTCAGACCAGTGCTGCTTAAGAGACCAGTGCTGCTTCCTATTGCAATTTCAATTGACTTGATTTATCTTATTGGAACAAAGTTCCTGCCATCTTTTTGGCTTCAGGCTGCTTCAGTTGTGTGCACCTGTATTTGGGAGGAGGCTGGAAGAAGAAAAGCAGCTGGTATCAAAGCAGAAGAAAGTAGTGGCTTCAGTTCTCTCTTGGAGTAGCCTGTGTTTTTTATACTCATGAATAGATAAAACCACAGGAGTAGCTGAACAAATCATTTGAGCCTTGGTGTTGAGTAGGCTCTCGAGAGACTGATGTATAGTAGGAAATCACATGATTTACTAATCATGTCTAGGAGTGCAACTTTCTAAACATATCAGTGGAGTGGCTGTTTCTGTGAGCTGGCATTTGTGTAGTCAGCCAGCCCTTGACTCATTTGTGACTCCTTCAGCTATCTCACGCTGAAAGAACCTAGACCAGAGTTTCCAAAGCTGTGGTACTTTGAATGACCTTTGGTGGTATGCGGCAGACTTGTTCTTATCTGCTGTTCCAATCTTTGGAGTCTTAGTCTCGCACAGGCAGACCAAGGGCAAAAGCAGCAGCACCAATTGTGATTGAAGAGCTTGCAGACTTGTTAATTAGAAGCTTCTCTGTTCTGATCATAAGCCTCCCAGCCACAGCTGCCTTTGAGACTCAGAAGAGGATCAGAACATCAGGGCTGTGTTTGTTTTTCAACTCTGAAACAGTAGAAAGTGATGTTCCTAGCATGCTTGAAAATAGCTACTACTGGGGCTCCCTAAATGAATGGAAATGACCAAAAATCAATGGCTGCTGTTGCTCCTTGTCCCTCATACTACACCACCCAAGCTCCTTTGCAGCCAAGCAGCCCTCCTACTGGTGCACAAGGCCACCATCTTTTCTAGCTTTGAGTTCAGTTGAAACTTCTAGCATGGTGAGCAGGCTGGAAGGAGAAAAAACCCAGCTCTCAAGTGCTAGAAGCTGAAAAACAAATGTAGCCTAGATAAGCAGCAAGGAGGCTTAAAGAGACAGTGACCTGCAGAGGGAGGAGGGGGTGTAAGGGCTGCACTCTCTGTTGCTGTTTTAGGATGGAGACATTTAGAAGCACTGCTCTGATTTGAGATCTGTTTTCAGGTGCCAGAGCTGGGGATTTTCAGTGGCAGTGCCCTATTGAGGGAACATATTCCCCAGGAATGCGAGACTGGTTTCCTTTTTAAACGTTTTATTCCAGCATTATTGAAATACTCTTTAAAAATTGCAAGTTTAAAAAACACACTTAAGTAGTGTCTTGAATACATGTCTTTTATTCTCTAAGTATTGCCTAATGCTAATGTAAAAATGTCTGACCAAGGTATTTCCACTGTAAAAGAAAACGTTTCCACGTGTGCACACAATCACTGTTTTAATCATGAGAATTCCCCAGGAGACTCGCTTCAGGGTGGATGTGATCGACATCCCGCCAGTAGGGAAGCAGCACAGGGAGTGTGGAAGTTTTTTGTTCCAGGACAGACCAAAGCTGGTTTGCTAGAAAATAATTTCCTTCCCCTGATAAATGAAGTCCATCTGACAGATAGCAGGAGAAATCCTAGAATGGAGATTTTTAAAAAGTTGTATAAATCGCTTCAAGGAGCTTTGTTGAGAAAGAAATGGAAACCAAGAGTATTTGGATAGCTTCAGTAGGCAGTAGAAACCAAAAATAATATACAGCAATATATCTTATTAAGAAAATATATTCCTGGAAAATAGAGTGCTGTCTGAAATTATAGAATAGGAGGTAATCACAACACTGTTGTATTGTAGATGTGTTCACAATACTGAACTGACTAGAGCATTACGTCAGAGCCTGCTGTGTAACTGACCAACGCTGCTGTCACTCTTCCTACATAGCAGTGGTAGAAGATGATGGGAGGAGCTACTCCCAGGAGGAGGAGGCAGGCTGTGACTCAGCCACGGGAATTACAGGCTTCTTGTTGAAGAAGGTACCTAGGGCAGATACTTCTCCCAAAACATTTCCTGATAGCAAGCAATTAGCCCTGTGCTAGCCAGAAAATGCAGATTCCATTGGCTGAAAGCACAGCGGAGACAGCTTTTTTTTGGGGGGGGGGGGGAATGATTTTGTAGATTTTAACCTTTTTCTTTTTCACAATATTGTAGAAATTACAGTCAGGAGAGCGCTATAACAAAACAATGTTATAAGACAGTGGTTCCCAAACCTTTTAGCACTGGGACCCACATTTTAAAATGACACTCATATTGGGGCCCACCTAACTTTATGGGGCTTAAAAAAAAAGGTGATCTAGAAAGAAATATTTATTTAAAAGTAATGTATTTATCTGCAAAAAAATTCAATCCATTTCTTGTAATGAGGCAGCCCTAATAAATAGCCTCAAGGCTTGAGGGGCTTAGTTATGTGACCTAGCCTTCATCTGCCCCCACTACCTGTCATTGACAGACTTGGGGGAAAAAAACGAACCAGAAAAAAGACTGCTCAAACATTTATCTCCCTATATTTACATCAGCTTGCAAACTGCAGGAGCTCAGCTCTTTGCAGAGCAATTAGCAGCTATCTGATTTTTGAATAGCCTCAGGGCTTGGGGTAATTACTTATCTGATCTCTCCATCACCCCTGTTTTCATTGGAGGCTCTGTGGGACCTACCAGAAATTGGGTCGTGACCCACCAAATGGGTTCCGACCGACAGTTTGAGAAACACTGTTACAGGAAGTATTGCTATATGATTTTTAAACATACCTTTGTTTCAACTAAAGCAATTACTGTCCTAGATTCACTTTGTTTTTGCCATTTCCAACAATGCATCCTGAAAACTGTCATTGTCCAGTGTTAAAATTCCAACATACCATACCTGATTATTTTTTTGCATGAGCGTCCACAGATCAATAACAGCTGTGCCGCAATCTTTACCTACTTTAACGCATGCATTGGCATATTCTGCAGTGGTAGAGTTGAGGCGGTTTAATTTTTCACCTATTGAGAATTGAAGAAAAAATTACCTAAGTTAGAACAAATTCAGGTTACAATAAAGTTAGCATTATGAATAAAGATCCAATCCAGAGTTATCTTGAGCGCAGCTTCCCATACTTGGTGCTCATAACCATCTGCTACGCGGACTGTAAATGTGATCACTGACCAGATGCACATATTCTTAATACCTAGGTGGGGGATGATTCATACGTAGCTAGAGTGGCATTTGAGCTGTCCTCTTCATCAAATCTAGCGTGCAAATGAAACGTCAATTACCTAATGTCCCAAATGTCTTAATTAGTAATATAGGATCCAGCCCTTTGAAAGCAGCACCTATTTTGGTATCTATCAAAACAATTCCCAGCTCAGCACCCATTCTCCTCTCTGCTCCCCTTTCCTCAAAAGGTGGGTTAAGCATGGAGCAACTATGCAGCAACAGAACTACCTCCAGAGTAACCTTTTGTGTTCCAGGTAGAGGAGATCTGTATGCAGAAACCTGCTTTGGGCCAAGCATCAACACTGCTAGATTGTAATGCAACTCTGGGTTTTGAATGATCAGGCTTACCTCTGGAATGTCATACGCTTGGTTCATGATACTTATTTTAAGGCAGTGTAAAATGAAAATACTTTGGTTTTGCAAAGGTGGGACAAAATTGGCAGTTCCAGGCGAAAAGATTGATTACATTTCTTACACTGATAGCCCAGTCCTATTGGTGGTGGATCTCCTGATCCACTACCATGAGTGCTGATACACCACTGCAAAAGGCATACCACTGTCATGTGCTGCAGGACTGCAAGCACAAACAGCCAGAGGCCCCGCATGTGTACCAACGGCCCACTCAGGCAGCACTGGAGCAGGAAGCGGCGGGGGGGGGGGATCATTCCATGTCAAATCAACCAATGAAAAATCCATTTTGGAACTTGATGTCATGGATTTTGTTCATTTTTGGTGCAAAAACTTGAAAAAATAATTTTTAAACATCTCATGGTAAGGTACAAATGTACCAAAAATGAACAAAATCCATGACATCAAGGTGTCATGCATTGGTTGATTTCACATGGAATGACCCGGGGGTGGGTTGTGGGCAGGCCAGGGAAGCCTTTAAAAGGGGATTGGACAGATTTATGGAGGAAAAGTCCATTACAGCTTACAAGCCATAATAGGGATAAGCAACCTCCTAGTTTTAGAAGTGAGTTTTCTTTATGCCAGGTGCAAGGGAGTGGCGACAGGAAACAGGTTATTTTGTTGTCTTGTGTGCTCCCTGAGGCATCTGGTGGGGCCACTGTGTGATACAGGAAGCTGGACTAGATGGGCTTTTGGCCTGATCCAGCAGGGCTCTTCGTATGTTCTTATGAAGGATTAAAGCAAGGAGCAGGCCGGGCAGGGCCGGATCTCAGTGGCAGGTGGACACTCTGGGATTCTATCCCCCTTTCCCTGCCCCCTGAGGCTACTCGGGCTTACCCCAGCTAAATAGCTGGTGTAGGTACAAGGAGACCCATTGGTGGTTTAGTGTCCTACCGGGAGGTAAGTAAAAAAATATTTTTATTTACCTCTCCTAGGCCGTCTGGTCACCACCACCACACCATAGGATGTACTGTGCACTCCATTGGCACTGCTGCATCACGTAAACTGGTGAGGGATAGGACTGGGGCCTAAGTTTGCCCTCAATATTTCAGAATAGTAAAATGTATTTTCTTACTGTTCCAAAGCATGAGCCAATTAAAACGTTTTGCTTTGTTTTTACTGAGTGGTTAATTTATTTGTGTGGCTATTCTGCAGACACAGTCATTCACACACACAATAACCATCAGCAGTCAATTTCCATAGAACACAGTACTCAGACATACGTAGATACAGCCAGCCAGCAGATCCAAGATGCAGAAGAGGCAGGAAGAACCTCTCTTACCTTTGGCAAGACACTCTTTTTCCCAGGCCTCTTCATGGAGGGGTGGTGGTGTCACCAAAATAATTTTTTCTTCCGCAACATCCACAGACTTTAGATATTGTATCATGCTCTTCAAATTGTCAGCATACTCCTCCAGTGGAACATGCTGCTTAGGGTTCATATCTATTCAAGGAAAAGAGTTTACATTCCTAGCATAACATTACCTTCCTGGGCTGCTTTACACTTAACATAGGGCAGAAATTCGCAAACTAAATAATTGGTTGCTATCCCCTTAAGAGGGGTGGCAACGTTCAGTGACGTGCAAAAGCACTCCTGGGATTGCACTGGATTGGGGAAAAGGGGCTTTTTTATCACCAGGGGTTCTGCTGGCCTTCTGGAGGATGCAGGGGGGCCGCGGACCCCTCTGCATGTCTCCCCACACCCCAGATTAGCTTCTAAAAGTGATTTAAAGCTACTTCCAGTTTACTTCCTGGTTTCGTAGAAAAACGGAAGTAGCTTTAAATCGCTTTTGGAAGCTAATCTGGGGCGTGGGGAGGCCCATAGAGGGGTCCGCGGCCCCCCTGCACCCTCCGGAGGGCTAGCACAACCCCTGGTGAGTTTAAAAAAAATTCCCTTGGTTCCAGCGCGATCCCAGGAGTGCTGCTGTAGTTGCTGCCAGGGACCCCACCGAAAGCTCTGCCTGGGAGTTTGCATGCCCCACCCCCACCACCCCACTCATGCCCATGGCCTCATCCAGTGCCATTTCAACCCAAGCAGGCACCAAGGCACCAGTGAGGTTTCAACCCAAGCAGGTGTGCCGGGCACAAAGCAGAAGGCACACCTGCAAACCACATGGAAAGTGCCTGCTTTGTTCTACTCCCCAGCTTTCAGTTTACTGCACAGGTACCAAACTGACTGCACACGAATCTACCATCCAGATGTGCTGCATCTCTTCCCATACATCTGGCCACACAAACAAGTAATAGCAAAATCCTTTGTAAAGGATGATGAGTCAAGGAACATGAATGTAGATCCGATTTGAAAAAGAGCAGTGAGATCAAGTGAGACAGTGAGATCAAACTAGCAGAACTGAAAGAAAGTGTTAAGAAACTAAAAGACCTGGAGGAAAAAACACATTATCTACTGTGACCATTTTGAAAGAAAGCAATTGGGGGCAGAAAAGAGTAAAAATATACTATACCTTTTAAAGCACTATCATTGGCTCCAAAAAAGATAGTTACTGCAACTGTGTTCTCAGCCTTAGAATCTTTATCAATCAATCTTGGAAGAACAAATTTCGCCCACCTTGTGTTATAGCCAGAGAGTCCACGATTCAGAACATCACATTTTCTAAAATGGGCATATAAAGAAATGTCATCCATAACATCACTACATTCTGAAGAGTCAGAGGTTGGTCAGATACCTCTTTCTGTCTCTCTCTTCCTGCCTCCCCCCCCCCCCCCCCATTACATTTCACATTGTTAGACCTGAATATAGGAAGAACATTGCATATTTCAAAGCATATATATCTTTATATCCACACAGAAAGTCTTTCACACATTTTCTGACGCAGGTCTTTGAGGTCTGTTTGTAGTGCCTTCATTTTGGAATTAAGCAAGAAAATTATTTCTTAAAAACAGAGCTTTGTATCTTACCAAAACAGTGCTTAAGTTTGAATACAAGCTTGAATTACATTTTCACTCAGTGTTTGCCATACATTTCAGAATTAGGAAATTGAGGAAAAAAATAACTCCGAGGCATGTGACGGTTTGCCCCAAACCAATATTGGTTCACTTTTAAAAGAATCAGATTAATTTTAAGACATCTCATGGAACGTTCTCCTCAACTCGCTAGACTCTGATTTGGAAATGTAGCAGAAATGCAATTTTTGATATGTCTTACCTAGCCAATCTGTGAGCAAGAAATGCTCCCCATCCATTTTCTTGAAAGGAAAACTAGAAGAAAGGGAAACAATGTCACAATGTTTTATTTTCAGTAAAATAAACGTATTATGCAATCTAGTCATAGTGGTAGTGTTGGGCTATCATTAGCCACAACGTCAAGTTGGACCTGGGTTAGGCCAAGGCTATTTGCTAGAGAGCAGTGCCACTTGTTGCCTTCCAGACACTGCTATGGCACTCACTGGCGTCGCTCTAGGTGGGGCGGAACGCTAAGTACTGCCCCACTCTGAGGTCCCATTCACACTTGATGGCGGATGTCCTTGCCCCAGCGTAGGCGCTGGAGTACCCAGCGTACGCGCTTGGAGCAGGGGAGTGTCCTGTGTTTCCCTCTCAGAAGAACAGTGGAATAATAACCTCCGCGGCGATTGGAGCTACTTCTGATTGGCATGCAACCACTCTCCTCCCCCTCTCACGCGATTGGTGGATGCAGTAGCTCTGCGAACCCGCCCACAAGCTCCATGAACAAGCTCCGCAAAAGTTGGCCCCAAACCAACTGGGACGACCGAAGCGTAGCTGCTCCGGACTGGCGTCCTATTTCAATATTTGCATATATGAATATGCAAAATAGCTCAGCGCGGGTCCGTGAAGCGCACAGCAGGGACATCCGCAGTCAAGTGTGAATGGGCCCTGAACCTCCGTTACAGCTCTGTGCGAGGCGGCCCCGCCCCCTCGCCTTCGGAGCCATTCGAGGCGGCGAAAACAACGTGCAGGGAGTCTCCTGTGCGTTGTTTTCGCTGCCTCGAATGGCTCGAAAGGCGAGGGCGGGGCCGCCTCGCGCGGAGCTATAACAGAGGTTCAGAGTGGGGCGGCACTTAGCATTCCGCCCCACTTAGAGCGACGCCACTGATGGCGCTGTGCTGAAGAAATGAAAGCACAGTTTACACAAGCAACAGACTGAATCGGTAAAGTATTTTTTTGAGTTATTTTCTCAAGCTTGAAGGAGGTTTGCCTGTTTTGATGCTGCCCACAAAATCACTTCTACTCCCTGTATGTAGAAAACTAATATTTCAGGGAGGCTAAGCAAAGCCTTCTCTCAAAATCTAGAACAATGGTTCTCAAACCTTTTAGCATCGGGACCCACTTTTTAAAATGACACTCTATTGCGACCCACCTAGCTTTACGAGACGCTCAAATATTTATCTCCCTATATTTACACAAGTTTGCAAACTGCAGGAGCTCAGCTTCTTGCAAATTGCAGAAGTTCAGCTCTTTGAAGGGCAATTAGTAGCTATATGATTTTTGAACAGCCTTGGGACTTGTGGCAATTACTTATCTGATCTTTCCATCACCTGGGACCCACCAGAAATCAGGTCACGACCCACAGTTTGATAAACACTGATCTAGAAGCTGTATAGCAGCACCCTCAGATCCATAGAGTTCATCTGAGAGTTTTAGACTAGTCTAGAGCATCACTCTCTGTGTAGCTTTACAAAACTGTGGATTGGGGCTACTGTTGCTAGGTCAGGAGTTGCAGGGGGAGTGAGGTGGACTGGATTAAAAAGAGGAAGTTGCCTTATACCGAGTCAAACTATTGGTCCATCTAGCTCAGTATTATTAACACTGAATGGCAGCAGCTCTCCATGACATCCCAGTCTTACCAGGAGACATTTCCCAGAGCAGTTTCTGGAGACATCAGGGACTGAACCTAGGGCCTTCTGCCTGCAAAGCAATGCTCTACCACTAAACTACAGCCCACCCTCAAAGTCTCTCCCCCAGTGTGACTCTCCATTGCACCCTTACCTGAAGTCCAAAGTACTAGGGAAAAAGGGAAACGCTGACTTATTGTCTGAAGATCAAATTACACATTACATGAAATGCATCATTAACCCTGTGTATGTGGTTTGGGTTTTTTTTTTAGGTTAAACAACATCTGGGGGACCATGGGACCAGGATTGGGCCTGGAGCATGCAGGGTTGCAATATTTAACCCTTTACCCTCATGCCACGGTTGTGCAAAAAGAAAATCCTTGAAGTTGCTAGTTGCCCCTGGAGAGAAGCTTCCATTGGTGCCAGTTGAGACTGATGATTGCATAAATGGGGCAAGAGATGAATGAAGATTATCAGGCCTGGCAACAAAAAACACTACCTATATTAGAGATATATCACTATACTTTTTGCATGGTGCCGCTGGTTTGGAGAGTTTACAGTACATCATTTCTGCACTCTCACTTATTGATCATAAACACAAACTCAATAAACTAAATTTGGGATAGTTTGGCCTTTATTAAAAGTACCCAAAGTTTTGTTTCCTTTGGAAAATGGCCAGTGGTTGTAAAGGGGAGCATGGAATGTACAGCTTATCGACAGAGTCAACCTGAGCCCAAAAATGGTTCAGAGTGAACTGGAACTGAACCTAGAATCTCTTACGCTACAATCCAATGCACACTTTCCTGGCAGTTACTTCTGAGTAACCATGCATAGGATTGACTATTAGCGGCGCCCTTCTTTCCGGGTTGGGTTCCTCCCAGACCTAGAGCAGCTGCTTACCAACAAGTCAGGAAGTGGGCATTTCCCCTTCCTGACGCCTATATCAGGGCAAAGCCTCCTCGTCCTATCCATTCTCTGCTTGTCAACATACATACAACAAAGGAGGGGAGGGAATGGCCACTAATAACTGCTGCAGGAGGGGCGGCGGTAGGGCTATGCTGGTGGTTTGGCGGGAAGAGGAAGAGGCGAGAGGCAGCCTTTTCCAGAGGACACGCCGACAACAAGGGCGAAGTAAGGCGGGAGTGAGCCTGGTACCAAGAGAGCTCCACGCTACGCCCGGCCCGCCGATACCTCAGTGATGGAGTCCCCGAAGAGAAAGATCCGGGGCCGCAAGAGGAGCCGACTACGGGCGCCAGCCTCCGCCAGAGCCATCACGGAGCTGCAGCGATTCTCCCAGAGGCGGCCGTGGGCCGGTTCTTGCAACCCCTCCTCTTTCTTCCTTTCGGCTTTAAAAACCGCCCTTCATCATGCAAGATTCCCAGTGCAGACGCGCTGCGATGCAAAGCGTGCTGCTAAGCACCATTGAACACAGCGAGACTTGCTCACTCCCGACCAAACGTGCACGAGTTTCTGATGTGAGCCAATCACATCGCGCAATATTAAGGGAGTAGAAACCAGTAGCCACAGGGTTAAGCGAAAGCAAACAGAACCATGCTGGATGAAGCAAATAAAAAATGTAGAGATCGCTCACTGCCCCATGACTACTTGGTGGCAAGTAGGGAGGAGGAGCGATGATATGCAAGCAGAACTAACGCGGATCATTCTTCGGGAGCATTACGGTGTCATTCTGACTTCAGTAAATATGGAACAGAGAGGATTTTAATAGGTGTCATGTGTTTTCCAAATGTAGCACTATGGTAAACAATACGCAATGGCCTTGTTTCATATTGTTTATGCAACTTCCACAGATGTAGGAGCCCTGCTGCCCCAAATCCAATAAGGCTAGATAGAAGTTTCTTTTCATTTGTTCACTCAATCAAAAAATTGGGTCTGTTACAAGCATAATGGTACAGGCATATTGGAGTCTTTGTGAAGACAAGTGGATTGCATCTGACCAGCAACAGCACCTTGACATTTTGCTACTAATGAATGCCACCTAACTCTGGGAGAAGGAAGAAGAGAGTATGTAAACCTAACCCTTCTGGAATTCATTATTTTTGTTCTGTTACACAAGTTCCTAATTTTTGGCTCCTTACTCTTGATAACGTATTTGTGCTTTGAACTATGTGTAGGTAGAAGGAACTAGGGTCTCTTCCTAAATCTTAGTTAGTACTAGTTCTATCCACTGTAGTAGCTGCTTACATCCACTGAATATGTTTGGGACAGCTTGTAGTTATGAATTCACTCCCTCTCTAAAGGAAGCACGAGGACAATAGACTTCGGCCATGGAAAGTTAATGTTTCACCACAGCTAAAAGAGGTCTGTTAAATTAAAACATAAAGTACCATTCAAATCTAAAGAGACGACTGTACATGTATGATGCACATTTGCTTTCATAGATGCTCCTGGATGTCTCCAATTTCCTCTTCCCTGTATGGCTTATTTTGCTACATCAGAGATCATTCCCCCAAAGTCCTCTGTGTTTAAGATGTTATGGTTCAAAAGTGAGGTTTCCACAAGCCCATCTGTGCACAATGAAGTTTTTAATGAATTGCAATTTTAATCAGATTTATGTGATCCACTGGGGTCTGTCTGTTTTACTGTTTTAAGGTTTTATTGTTTTAAATTTATAATTTGAAGGATACAAATAACCAATTTTGTTTTAACATGAGCACTCTCTAAAATTCTGTTTCAGATTACAAAAGGGCATATTTCTTACTATCCTTTATACATACCGGTAGTTCTCCTTAAAGGGATTGCTTCTTATACGCATGCCATTTCCATATTACACAGAAAACAGTAATTACAATCTGTTTGTTTTGGGACACAGCAGTTTAATGGTTAAGAAACAAGTAAACATCCTTTGCTAAAGAACAACATAAAAAGGGCAAATAAACTGAGTAATAAAAATTCTATAGTCCTCAATATATACAGCAGTCAATTAGTTTAGTGTACAGGCGTGAGGGCATCATAGAGTCGCTGTGCAGCCAGCTCCACCATTTCCCGAAGAGTTTCATCATCATCTTCGCATCCAGGTTCATGATCAACAGTCTAGAACGCAAGAAGATACATAGTAAGGTACTCCATCTACTCAAATGCAGATATGGACAGCCCAATCCTATCCTCCTCCTGTATAGGCTGAGCAGCATGGCCCACGCGGCCCACGCTGTATCCTATCCGGGGAAGGACCTGGCTGGAGATCTACTTGGGGTAAGTGGACATTTGTCTGCTTACCCCGGATAACCCCCCATCCGCCGTAATAGGGCTACTTGGTTCTCCACTGGATCTTTTGACAGTGGAGAACCAAGCAGTCCCATATCGGAAGAAAAGGCCTAGAAGGAGGATAGGACCCAGTGTGCCACTGGTCCCTCCCCCCTCACGGGCCCGATTTGCCCACCCTGCCCTTCCCCATCCCCTGCGTTGCTCAGAGAGGGACGTACCCACTCCATGGCACCGTGCCCTGTGGTCCTCGGCGGGCAGCACAGACTTCAGCACCAGCACTGCCTACTCACCAGGTGCTGCAAATGTGCCTTAAACTCTCCAATAGGATTGCTCCATGAATGTTTGGATGATTGTATTATGCCGATAGTATGATTCTTATCAAGGACCTAGTTTATTAAAGCATTATTTGCTGTTAATAAAGCAGCATCTTCATATCCCTCCATGAGAAGATGGACCCATAAAAGTAAAGTAACCATTCAGAGAACCATTTCTCAAACTGTGAGTAGGGACCCACTTGGTGGGTCACAACCCAATTTCTGGTGGGTCCCACAGAATCTCCAATGAAAACACAGGTGATGGAAAGATCAGATAACTGCCTCAAGCTCTGAGGCTATTCAAAAATGAGATGGCTGCTAACTGCCCTGCAAGAAGCTGAGCATCTGCAGTTTGCAAGCTTGTGTAAATATAGGGAGAAATGTTTGCACGACTCTTTTGTGGTATATTTCCAAGTCTGTCAATGACAGGTAGTGGGAGCAGGTGAAGGCTGGGTTACATAACTAAGCCCCTCAAGCCTTGAGGCTATTCATTAGGGCTGCCGCATTACAAAAAATGGATTGAGGGTTTTTTTTGCAAATAAATAAATAAAATATTAATTGTAAATAAACAAAATATTTATTTCTAGATCACCTTTATTTAAGCCTCGTAAAAGGTAGGTGGGTCCAAAAGAGAAAATACTGAAAGTGGAAACCAAATATTGAACTGGCAGACTTTTGAAAAAGGCAGTTATATAAGTTAATAGATTTTTAAAAACCTTGAATGGTTGGCTTACATTTCTGAGAAATTATACAACACTAGCTGTAAAAGACATGTAAATACCCGTGTATCCAGTGAAAGATTTGCCGTTTTTCCATCCACAGTGATGCTTAAAACATTATCTTCCTTTGCACTTACGCAGTCTTCTCCAAATATGTCCCTACAAATAAAAACTCATTGTTACAAATGTAGAATAGTAGCAAACTAGTTCCTATACCTACAGCACACAATGTTCTGAGGGCATGTATACAAACTTCGTTTCACACAAATTTATAAAAGTTCACATTAGATCACTAACTCTAAATATTAAAAAAAAACTATTGATTGTTTCTCTGTTTTTAACGTATGAAAGGTCTATATCCTTGTGGATTAATTTGCATATGTTTGATATATTACAAACTAATTTTCTTGCTATGCACAGAGGAATCCATAGGTACACGGATTGAACTGATTTTCATGTCATTAACTTCATTTTAATACACTTAAAAAGAGAGGTGGACCCCTCAAGTCCAACCTCTTGCCTACATGAGGGTTTTGACAGCCCTTCCTCTTATTTAATCAAAAATGAATCTTATCGTACATCCAAACTGATTAAAAAATAAATATACTAGGCATGTTCCAGTCAAAGTTAATCACTTTAGTCCCTCTGATTACAATGAAAGGGTCAAGTACATGCTTAATGCTTTCCCACTGAAATATACTGGAGTTAAAAGTGCTTAACTTTCACTGACTATGTTCATAGTGTATTAGGATTCTAAAATGCAAAAGGAAAAAAAATTACATTTGTTGTTGAGTGTTAAACTCATAGAATGGGAAGGGAACTACAAGATCAGAGTCCAACCCCCTTCCAATGCAGGCTGCCCACAACTACAGCATCCAAGACAGATGGATGCTTAAAGACCAACAACGTTCTACCACCTTCTGAAGCATACTGTTCCACTGCCTAGTCCAGGGGTTCCCAACCCCTTCCGGGTGATTTCATTGTCATCATTTTCTCCTGCCCCTAACAATATCACTTTGGATCTGTAGAAAACACCTTTAGAAGTTGTTAAAGAACAACTGAAATTACCAGATATACTCATAGTGATAGGGTTTTTGTTGTTTTTTTCCCTGTAATGTGATGTCAGAACTTACTGAAGCATGATTTCCATCTTCTTGTGATATACATCCATGTCTAATTTTTTAGGAATTTTATGTATTGTTGCTGAAAAACATTTAACATTCCAATTTAGTTGACATTTGTGACAGTGTAATTGATTGCAGGTTTTCAGGCCAAAGAAGCCTTTACTATATACCATCAAATTCCTTAAGTAGTTATCTTTATACAATAATGCCAATTAGATTGTGCTAATCTAATTTATATAATGCTGAGGAAAAACAAAACAAAAATTGGATACCAGCTCCTTGCCAGTTCTTGAGCTCATAAAAGATTATGGACAGGTCTCATAATGTTATAGACATGTCAAGGGAAAGATTCAGCTTAACAGAATGAGATAATTCAATTTTAAAACAAACTTTCATAGGCTGCAGCCTAGATTTAATAATAATAAATATTGTTAGGAACTAAGTACAGTAAAAGTAATAATTTTGCCACAGATCTTAAACTTTTTTACAGAGTTGTGTTGCCTAGATCATTACATTCCAAAGTTCTGATGATACAAAATTCTTATTAACACATTCTTTGTTTGAAATGATTTCAATTAGAACAATCAAGTGTATTAATATATCAATTACTGTACATGTGAAATTTACTTCATTTAACAATACAGTTATGTTAAATTAAACATGTCTGAAAATCCAATTTCAGACTAAAGATATTGGTATACTATACAGTATATGTTTCTGATCACTTAAACACAACTTACTGTTCATTTCAGTGGAACTAAATGGATTGGTGCCTTAGGACTCTGTGCTTGTCAGTACAGTATTACACTTTGTAATATAAAATAGTTCACTAATCCTTTTACAACAGCACACAAATATTACTATATAACACTGTGAAAATAAAAGAAGTGAATACCTTTGTGAATTTTGGGGTTTGACTGAACTTCCAGAATCACTGTTGTTACAGTGTCTGCATACATATCATTAGCAGGATTTGCTACCCACTGGGGGGGGAAAAGGCAAAGAGATAACTTTTTCTATAAGCTTTAATTTATTTTAAAAAGCAAATTAAATTGTTTGAATTGATATCTCAAGATTCTTTGTTTCTTCTACATCTATGAAGCTGGTTTCAAATTCTGGTTAAGAGAGAAACTCAGTCAGCATTAAGTGAATGCAGTATTAAGTGAATGCAGTACAAATGTAAAGGCTGTGACACACTAAACACGTCGGCGTGTGTTGCGTGAGCAGCTGACATGCCAGGACTCAATGCTACGAAACCCTGGCACACCAAAGAAAGCCGCACGGAGAAGGGAAGCCGTCCTGCCCGCCCCCTCTCTTTCTTTTAGCTAATCAGAATAGAGTCTTTTCAGGCTCGATTCTGATTGACTACAGCGTTACTCCGTGTCCTACCCCCACAGTTCAAAATACTGCCTCTGATTGGCTGAACGCGGCAAAAGTCAAGTATGGGTCAACTTAGCATGCACTGGAACGTCGCTCTCTGACGTTCCTGTGCGTACCGGCCAGAGACAGGACACACTGGGATTTTAGAGCCGCACATGGACACCGCTGGATGCAATGCCGACGTGTTTGGTGTGTCACAGCCTTAATACTTACCTGCAGTTAACCGTAGCAAAGGGAAGGAATGAGGATGAAGAGGAAATCACACTAGAGAAGAGAAACATTGCAGCCTGCTTCTGATCTCTTAGCCACAGCCAAGAGAGCCCCAATGTTAAATTTACATCAGCCCTCTGTGAATGTTTGTTTCATAAATTGAAAGCATCATAAAAATGACTGATACCAGGACAGACATGAAGAAAAAATAAAATAAAATCAGACCTAGAAGTCATTGCCATTGTAGTTTGACATATAGCAAAACACTCAAATGTTTTCTTCTGTTTCCTTTGCTCTGTAGTATTGATGTGTTCTTTGGATTTTTTTTCTTTTGCTTTGTATTGTATCATTATGCTTTTAACTCTGTAAGCCACCTTGAGCTTCCCACTGGGACTGATAAGGCAGGATATAAAATGTTTTGTTACTCCCCAAGGGAGAACTACTATTAAACTATAATAATCATCATCAGTATTTATATACTGCCTTTTCTTTGGTCATTGGATTTCTCCTCTGACTTTAATTCAAAGGCGGTTTACACAGGCAAGCTTTCTAAACCCCAAGGGGTTTTTACAATACGTTTCAATCTTTCATGGAACCCTTCATTCTAGATCAGGGTTTCTCAACATTGGGAGGCCCGCGTACCCCCTAGGTGGGCTTCCAGTCCTTCGCGTACCCCCAGTCTTAACCCCCCACGTACCCCCAAATACCCCCGCATACCCCCTTAAACTCGCCGCAGCCCAGGAAATTGGCCCTCCCCATGTCCCTAGTAGCTGCCCTTACCTTGTCTCCCGGCCGTCGCCATCTTGAAACTCGCGAGATTTTCGCAAGATTCAAAATGGCGGTGGCCGGGAGACAAGGTAAGGGCAGCTACTAGGGACATGGGGAGGGCTGTAGCCGTTTTTCCCGGGTTGCAGTGCTCGCGTGCAACCTGGAAAAAATGACTAAAGCTGCCCATCATCAGCTGCTGATCGTAGCAGCTGATAACGGGCAGCGCTTCACAAAACCCCAGCCTGTGGTCCGCGTACCCCTGGGGTACGAGAACCACTGTTCTAGATGGTTTTTTTCACAGTCAAGCTTCTCACTGGTGTCCATCTCATCACGCTTCAATTGACAGGCAACTTTGACTCCCACTCAAGTGCAGCTGCAGCTTCTCTCCCTCACAGAGACTCTGCAGATCGTCCGCTCGGTGTGCCGACAACTCCCCAATAGACATGGATACTTCCAACCATCCCGAACTGCCGTCCTTGAGATCTTCAGGCTTCTGAGATAGTCACTCTACCAACTGAGCCAGACCTCATGCCCATAGAACACAGCTCAGAATTAAACTTTTTGATACATTAAACTATTTGATACAATTAAACCTTCTACCAAAACTATTCATAAGATATGAATTACTACATTTCATTACCTGGGGAAAGGCGATAGTATATACATCTGCAAATTAATAAATATTAAAATAATTAGAGACAAGGCTTTATTTTACTCATAGCTTACCTCAAGCACCACCATGCCAGGTTCTTGGACTACAGTAATGGTTTTAAAAACCTTCAAAGCTGACTTGTCCTGGACTTCTATTTCTTTGACATCACCTTAAAAATGACAAATGACACAACAGCAAAAATAAATGAAAAATTAGTGTATAATAAACGCCTTTCATTACAAAATGCTTACCAAGGGGTTGTGCCAACCCTCCAGAAGTCACGCGGGGCCCATGGCCCACTCTACGGGCCTCCCCACACCTCAGATCAACTTCCAGACACAATCAAAAGCCACTCTTGTTTTTTGGCTGAAAACCTGAAGTAGCTTTCGATCGCGTATGGAAGCTGTTCAGAGGCGTGGGGAGGCCCATGGAGTGGGCCACAGGCCTCCCCGCACCTCAGAACACCTCCAACATGCAATAGGAGGTCGCATCCGAAAACTGAAAGTGGCTTACGATCGCATCTCAGAGCTGTTCTGAGGCACAGGGAGGCCACACACGGGACGCGAGTTTGCCATCAGCAGATGGTCAAATCCGCAGGTGGAAAAACCGCGAATAATGAGGGGCCACTGTATTAACATTTTAATCACCTCTCTTTCACATGCTGTTTTACTTGACCAATTATGCCATCATATGTACTTGCAACCTCTAGTAGCATGTACACACAGCAAGAAACCCATATGTAGAATCAGCACATGTTTACAACCTATATGCTCCTTGTCTGCCAAGGAACCTGTCTACACTGCAGAGGACACACTTCAGAGTATACTCTCAGTATACATGGCCTACTTGAGTCTATCATTCCACATGAACTCAAAATTATCTTCAAAATGAGCAGTACTCCCCTAGAGCTACACACCACTGAGGAAGACTTGGGCAAGTTGTTTTTTGGATAGCTTGCTTACCATTACTATCTTTTCATCAAGAAACCTCTGGTGAAGAACCTCAAGGTTTAAAAGCCTTGCACAGAAATGCCTTATTTTCTTCCATGCCCTTTATCCTACTGCACTGGTTCTCAAACTGTGGGTCGCAACCCACCATTGAGAACTTTTTCTGTTCCCTGCCTCCTTAAGGGGAGGTGACAGCATGGCGGTGGCGATCCAGGGGATCGACACTGCTGCCAAAATGTCCGAAACGCCCCCCCCCCGCACTTACCGGGGCTTGGGGGAGCATTGGGGAGGCCTGCGCGACCCTCTGCAGCCCCCCCAGATCTTCGGATCGATGTTTTGCAGCGATCTTCAGGCACTTGGAAGTGCCTGAAGATCGCAGCAAAACAGCGATCCGAAGATCTGGGGGGGCTGCAGAGGGTCGCGCAGGCCTCCCCAATGCTCCCCCAAGCCCTGGTAAGTGCGGGGGGGGGCTCGTTTCGGGGCCCGTTTTGGCAGCAGTGGTGGCGATCCCCCGGATCGCTGCTGCTGCTGGCTCCGCCCCTGCACACACTCAAGGTAACTTTGAGTAACGCTGTCCTATTGTATCACCACTTCTGCTTCTTTAATGACTTGAAGAATTTAAAAGCAATGCTGCATATTACAATTTTTCTGCTGGAACAAATAAAAAAAAACAGAGATCTCAAATATCTCTTTTCAGTCACACACCTGTTAGTTTTTGTAGGTGGTAATAAAGCAGATTGAAGGAGCCGGTGTATGGAACAGCCTGTGTCTGGGTCACAGTGCTCATGGCCAGATCAGTGTAATCTGTGAAAAAGGAGACGCATACACACTCAGTTTAAATATGAAACAACTACCAATTCAGGCAACATAGCATGTACCAAACTCCAGCACAATTTATATAATTCTTCAAAAAGCATTTCAATACACCCTGCAGAGTATCAGTTCAATAAACTGCTTTTGCAGGCAATCATGTTTGCATGACAGAACTAACTCTGATTCCAAGTTGCCATTTGCAAATGAAGTTACTGTGATCCATTTGTCCTTGTCTTCCAAGAGGAATTGTACATTCTCCATATTATATATGGAGAAAGAAAATACTGTTTCTTCTGTGTGCTATACAAAGGTCTACTATGTCAAATCAACACGAGGTTTTTGATTTGGAGTCTTAGAGCTAATTCAAATATTTAGCAAAGGCACTTGATACAGTCCCATCAAGGCCTTGTACCATCTCAGAATGCTATATTTTTGTTTGCTTTTTTAAAACAAATCTAATAGTTTTCATCTAAAAGGCCATTACTGAGCTCTAATACTGTGGTTTGAATCTGAAAAGTGAATAGGTTAATTTGGCTTACAAAACAGAGTACTTGGATAAACAGCTGCATATGTTCTATGGTCACAATTACTTACTGGAGAGGTCACATGGAGCAAGTATGTGGTAGTTAAAGTTTCTTTTAACCAAGATTCCTGAAACTCTCTGCCCTTGGTCTGGTTTCTTATCTGCTAGAAAACCCATAACCTGAGAAAAGGAGGGGAAAAAAAGAATAATGAGAGAAAGCATACAAAGGAAAGTGAATGGAAATTAGACAATAGACAAGAAAAATTGACTCATTTAAACTGATGGCATCCATGTTGAGAGTTTACATGCTAAGCCACGTACTGGCATTTCTAGAAGACTCTACACAGTGACTGAATTCAAGCACAATGCTAAACCACCTCCCCCTCCTGGGGGAAAGATCCACATCATGGGAGGATGGGAACGACATATAGGAGGTTGGGAGACAGATACTGCAAGGAAGTGCTTATCATCAGGCTGTGTGGTACACAGATGCCGCAAGTCAGAGTAGGAGGTTGTCCGAGGTGGATAGTTCAGGTCTTGGCGCTGGGTCTTCCTGGCCTTGCCTCACACTGATCCCCACCTGTGACTGGGAGCCCAGGGATGAGTGTCCCTCCTGCCTATAGAATGCCTCTGGCCTCGTGGAATCATGACCCAACTGAGGGCTGGTACAAGGTCTGGGATTAGGGGTGCTCCACCTTGGTTGCCTGTGTCTCTTCGCCCATTTTCCTTCTTGCCCCAAGGTTAGCTCCTTCACATTCCTCCCCCTCCAGCCATCTCCACTTTCCTCTTGCTTCTTGTACACCTTTGCTCTTCGCTCTCTGCTGTTCCTCTCCCCCTCCTTTCACTGCTTTCTTCCTTTCTTTGCTCCCTGCCCTCTCGTAGCATTGCTCCCTTTCGTAGTCCCTGCCCATTTTCAACAAGTTCTTACAATTGTTACCCTGCAACATCCAACAGAAAGTTATAGAATAATGAGCCTTGTAGATATTTGTAAAGAACTGTGGGTTAGAGCAAGAACTAGTTTTCTTAAAAACAACAACCAAACACACCACTGCAAGATTAGATTAGCCTCCTGCCACAGGAGAACTGCTCTGTTCCAGTATTCAGAGTCATTCTTACACCATCAGATTTCAAAAGGATTACATTTTGAAGGAACAGTATAACCGTTGACAACAAGATAAATATGTTCATCGTGTTTTAAGGACACGTTAGCCTTTACCTTGGCAAGCTTTTCTCCTCTGAAGTTTAGTGTCACAGCTTCAGTATTCCTAGGATTGTGGACCTCTATGTGAACTTCATCATTATCCTCATATTCTCGTATTACTGCAGCTTTCAGCCTGGCCATTTCATTCTGTTCACCATGTACCAATATCTGCATGAAGAAATCACAACCATTATGGGAAATGCATTCAAAATTCAGACACTCTTTATTCAATATTTGCCAGGAGGGTGGTGGTTGAGGTGGGAGGGGAATACAAAACAGCCTTTCTGTGCAGAGTAAATTCTCAGCAGTTTTATACAGTGGACCCTTCTTTTCCACGGATCTGGGATCCACGGATTTGACTTACCGTGGATCCCAGATCCGAGAGGTCCACTTTCCACTTTAAAACGGGTGTGAAAAAAGAATGGGAAAAAAGCAGGATTGTTTTTAACCTTTTACAGTGAAACCCCTGAGTGTTCTTGCTTTAAACAGGCTGAAATCACGCTCCGGAAGCATCTTCCGGGTCGCACGACTCCTCCCTCCCAAGGTCACCCCAAAGCTTTGCATTGTGTCCAACTGCAGCAGTAATTTAAAGATAAATTCCATTTTATAAATGCAATAGCCACCTTGCCAAACCAGAAACCATTACAGGAAAGAGAACTTGTTTTAAGGTACGAATTATTCATTTCTGGTAAGTTAAAATAAAACTTGCTGAATTGATGCTGGACCCTGACAATTATTGTACTTCTTGAAAACAACGTAGACACTAACCACATGTGGAGGTTTCAGTGCCCGTATAAACTCGCTGGTTTGTTGATAATCTGTATGAGCAGAGAAAGAAATGTAATCCACAGACATCTTCAGTGGGAGCTTCTGCCCTGACATGGTTGTAATTTCTTCAGGCTCAGACATGATATGCTGAAACAGAAAACAACAAAATTCAGGAATTCCAATATTAATAAATTCAGAATTAGGTGCGAGGCATGCAAATGCATCCTAAGCAAAGTATTGCAATTCTTTGTCCTGGTTTTATTCTATCTTGGTGGGAAGTATCAACAGGAGCCCAAAAAGGAACAGTTTTCAATAGTTATTTAATATTGAACAAGGTCTCTTGAACACTGCAGAGTGTGCGCGCGCATGTGCATACAATTAAATATTTTAATTTCAAATGTTCAGATACGCAAATATACAAAAATATTGTGTTTACTTGCAAAAACAATTTACCAGTATTTTGCCCTACTAACTGAGTAAAGATGGACCTTTTCAAGGTGCTCCTCTTATATTTAGCTAAGGAAGAGCAACTGTTCCTATTCTCCCCAGCAAAGTATCTTTTCCAGTGGCTTTTTGCTGGTGATTCTTCTGCATCTTTCTAGATTGTAAGCCCTTCTGGGGCAGGGAACCATTTATTTATTTTCCTATGTAACTTGTTTTGTGAACTTGTTTTCTGCTTGAACAGCAGTATATCACACTGGGACTTTCTGATTCATAGCCAATACTACACGATATCAGCTCTCTACTGTGAATATTTTGATGCAGAGTTGGAACAATTTTTAAAGAATTGTTTAATTTTTAAAGAATGACTTGGTTGTCTGCAACTACACATACATCCAAACTGTAACCAAAGGAAGTCCAGTCAGGCCCGTCCATTATTATTCACTAGCAAAGTCTGTCTTGTATTTTAAAATATAATTATAGTCAAAGGATAACTCACCTTGGCAAGTGTTCCTTCAACACAATATCCTGCTATGATGACTCCATTTCTCTTGTCAGTACACCAGCTCTCAAATAACTCCCTGGATAAACCACTCTGCATCATACCAGGGGAAGCCATTACAACACTGGGACCTATGTCATCAAAATGATCCATACTCTAGGTAAAAGAGAGCAAACACATCTGCTATTATCACTTCAGGTTATGAAATTAAGAGAAAAATTATCCTACCTGAACTGTGAGACCCTGTGATGCCAGGCTTACTGATCAGAGAGTTTAACATTAAGGCTCAGTCTACTCTATAGGATCAGTGAGCTCTACATTTTGTTGGAGGCTCCCTCTGGCAATAGCTTTAGATGCCATTCAACCATTACCTTGGGCTGTACATGCAGTAGAAGCCTTGATCTAGAGTTCTGCAAAAGCAGAACCTCAGAGGGTCAGGGTGCAAAAGAGAGAGTAGAAGGCAGGCATCCCCTCCAACCAGTCCCATTTCAGCAAAGTGATCAGCAAGCACTGGTAGGCTTATGGATAGATGGATAGGGCAGATGCTTCTAGCAAAACACCTTTGTTGATCATTTCTGCCATGGTGACTCATTAAGAACCAATATTTAGATAATGTTTGTGTATTCCACTAAGTCCTAAAATACAGCAACACAATTTCCATTATACATGGCAGTTGAATTCTTCTGAAAGGTTTAGACATCCTTATTTTGAAGCAGAATAAAAGTAATTTCTAACCATTCTACATATTCTTAGAGTATTAACATATTCTATATTCACACTCACCTTCAGATTACTGATGTGTTTGAATACAAATGGATTGTTGATGTTGATTTGCTTGCGAATTTTATCGTTCATGGCATTGACATAGGTCTGATAAACTGCCATACACTTCTTTGCCAGAGACGAAGCATAGTATATAGGGATATCATGTAGCTCAGGGTGATTTTGCCAGTATTCATCTAGATCAACATACAAAAAATCCAAAGTCAACATTTACAAGTTATATATAATACTATCGGTTCTGAAAAATTTTCTCTGGGAAACAACATTATGCCTGCAGCAAAGAGAAAAGAAGGGAAGGGATAAAACCAACACGACTGGGTTAAAATGACTGGGATGAGGACCAATAAGTTGAAGTTAAATCCAGACAAGATGGAGGTCCTCCTGGTCAGGAAATCCTTGATGCAGGTACTGACTCATCCGCCCATTCTGAATGGGACTGCATTCCCCCTGCAGCAACGAGCACTTAGCTGCTTGGGAGTGCTCCTGGAATCACAGTTCCACTTGGAAAACCAGAGCAGAGGTGTGTTTGCCCAGCTGTGGCTGATGCGCCAGTCATACTTGAGTCGATCGGACCTGAACATGGTGGTCCATGCCTTACAGCACAATCCACCGTAAGGATCTGGCCAGTGGCCCAGGGCCGCCCACCGGGTCCTGTGCACTGGCAGCCATTTTGCCACTCGGCAGGAGGTCTACTCGGGGAAGGGGACGCTCGTCCCCTTCCCTGGGTGTAACTGCAGGCTGGCCCAACTGACCTCCTCAGATTTCCGCCAGCTAAATAGTTGGGGGAAGTCGGAGGAGGCTGTGTAACAGCCTAGCAAGCCCGGCGGGGACCGGGATATAGCCGAGGCCATCTCCTGCCCCCTCCCAGGCCGGCTAGGCCAAAGGCCCCCCTCCCTCGTCCGGCGAACCGCCCCTGCCGGATCCCGGTTTACCTGGTCCAGCGGCCGCATGGGCGTTCCGGCAACGGAGCAAGGGAGGCCGGCCTCTGTGCCGGCCTCCCTTGCTCTCGAGTCATGGCGAACGTGCTTTACGGCAAGTTCACGATGTCTCCCGGCAATGGAGCGCTTGTTCCGTCACCGGCGCAATCCTCAGGATTACGCTGTTAGTGACATTGCAATTAGATTACTGTAACAGGCTCTACATGGACGTGCCCTTGAAGATGGTGCGGAAGTTGCAATTAGTGCTGAATGTGGCAGCTTGTGTGGTTACCAGAGCTCAACAATTTGATTTTATTGGACCACTGCTCCAATTCATCCACTGCAGCCCATTCATTTCCAGGCCAAATTCAAGCTGCTGGTATTGACATTTAAAGCCCTTCGTGGCTTGGGACTGGGTTAAAATGACTGGGATGAGGACCAATAAGTTGAAGTTAAATCCAGACATCGGAGGTACTGCCTCCTCCTGTATATTCCGGCCCACTCTCTTAGGTCATCTGAGAGAGCTCTCCTGCAAGTGCCACCTCTGACCCAGGTTAGGGGGTTGACGGCAAGAGGGCGAGGCTTCTCCGTAATGACAATACAGTTATGTAACTCCGTCTTGGGGGACTTCCCTGACAGTATAATATCCCTTCCCTGACAGTCAACGCTGCTTTTGACATGTCAAGTTAGAAATAGATAGATACATACCTAAAATCAAAAGCAATTCTTGTGCTCTTCCCAAAGCAAACACGGGAATAAGACCTCTACCTCCCCTGTTTACAATATCATGTACAGTGTTACAGAATCTTGCTTCTCGCTCCTCCCGTTTCTCATGGATGTGTGTACCATAGGTGGATTCCTGAGGACATAAAGGTACATGATTAAAACGACAGATACACAACTGCTGTTCTTTTTGCTCTACAGTCTCTCAGTCTCTCTCTCTCTCAGACCAGTATAGCCATGGTATTATATATTGTTCTAAGACTGTTTCAAACGTTATCCATTAAGGTAGTACCACCCCAGTGCTGATTGAGCACCCTCAGATCAAAGAAATATTTTGAATACTACACTCTACACTTATACTATATAAAGCATCACAAGAAATAGTAGAGTCGTATTTAGAGCAGTATCACATATGCCATGTTTAAAATAATCTCCTGAACATGCAAAAGTTACTTTTGGTTATCTTTTGAAATGCTACTAGGTAGCACTCTACCAGGGGAAGGGAAAAACATTGGACTTTAAATCAAGTCCACCCCACTTAACACCTTGACCCTGGACTGCATTAAACAGAGATGCCTGAAGTTACAAAGAAAAAGTACGCTTCCTACTGTATGCTATCCCAATATTCACTTCAAATTAGCGTGAAAGGGGGGGGGGAACTTACAATGATAAGAATATCAGGTTTAATATTGGGAATCTCAGCTGCCATCAAGTGCCTATCTTCTTGTCTTGAGAAATCCCCGGTGTATAAAAGCTTTGAAAAGAAACATTGCAACATACACTGTAGTTGTACAGAACACACACACACACACACACATTAAACTTTCCTTTGTGGTTTGTATTAATTTTGTAATCATGTTGTATTACTTTGTACTTAACCTTCTTTCCCATTTCAAGTACTGACTATCCTACATAATGCTTACGGGTATTTTTTTTTGTAAACATATACAGTATATATTCTGGACATATTTTAATCTAACAACAAAAACAGTCTCCTGACTTGTCTGGATATAGGAAGTTTGTACAGTAACTTAACAGGTGTACAGTAATATTTTTAGTACAACATGAATAGTTATATACTATATACTGTTTCCATTTTGAATTTTACAGACCACCTTCAGATTTCATCATCAGCATATAGAACCAGATTAAAAATCAGCAGCATACAAGTACTTATTATGCTGATTTTGCAATATGCATGAAAACAGTAAGCACCACCCTCTATTTGGTATGTGAAACTGAAAATGCCGATCTGTAAAGTCAATGGCGTTACCTGTATATTTGGGGTTTTTTTTTGGGGGGGGGGGATAATTACAGTGTAACTAATTTATAGGGCACCAAAGAGTTGGTGTTTGAGATTGCCGGCAGAACAAATAGTTTCTAGGTTGGTCAGTGTCTATTGATGCATCCACAGATCTTCATGGATAGCAAATAAGTGTTTAAAAAGGAGCCTGCATCATAAGATATAACAGCAAGCTGGAATTGCAAAGATACTACTCTGGTACTGCAGGTAAATTAATTCAAAGGCACTGCCCAGTGATAAAATCACAGCTTGGATTTCTCTAAAGGAAATACCTTCACGCCTGCAATTTCAATCATAAACATGGCTGCTCCCAGGACATGGCCTGCATGGTAACACCAGAACTTGATTCCAGCCACCTCTTTCACTTCATGGAAATTGATCGTTTCAATTTTGTCCATGCTTTCTTCCAGGTCTGTCTCTGTATACAGCATGTCATCCGCTGATATGTTGCTGTGAAAATAAGGTAAAATGCCATCCTGTTCACTAATTTTCTTAGAAACACTTAAACTATGCAGGACTTGAAAGACATTCAACAAAAGCTGTGCTTTACAAGACAAGAATGTAAGTGGTAAAAAGATCACCTCCACTTTGTAAAAATACTGCTTCATTACTTGACCTTTCCACACAATTTAAGAAACATTATTAAAACAGGTTAACTCACCTAACTTTTACATAATCTGAAAGAAGCCACCTATAAATTGCTTTTGTAGCATGGGTCATGAAGGTTCTTCCTTTGAAACTTGTTTTTTGTAGAAACCACGGTAATGCCCCACAATGATCCAAATGGAAACTGAAACAGATACACGCAGAATAATTTTACAATCAAATTATATAATGACATACAGCTAAATAACTTGTGAATATATTGTGAATGCATCCTCAGCATCATTAGAGATAAGAAATGTTACACATCCTCATAATTTAAAGACATAAATATAAATACGCTCAGATCAAATCCTGCAAGCGTTCTGCACCAAGCCATACATCACTTACTGACTAATCAAGAGGAGATCAATCTCAGCTGGGTCTATCAGATCAATGTAAGGAAGGGCATCCATTCCTTCTAGGCCAGGGTGGATCCCACAATCGAGCTGAAAAAAATGCATATTATCCATCAGAATACCTACCATTTACTCAGAATGTTTGTACAAGCAAACTGATTTGACAGTAAAAACGTATGAGCTGATGATTGCTATTCATGTCAAGCTAGTGCCTAATGCTTGAAATGTTCTAAAATACTTTTCTTTGCACAAAAGGGGGGGAGCGATTTCTGCCCATATCCACTTCCCTCTGCACCCCCACAAACATTCTCTTAAAGGTTAGGGGGACCCTCAGAAGCAGATTTTCAGGCAAGTAAAAGTGGCTGCATAGAAAAGGATTGGCAAAAATCATATCTCCCCCCCCTTGAGCAAAAGGAGCTTCTGTGAACAGAAGGAGCACTTAGGATACAACCAATTATAATCTTAGGACTGCTTTAAATGTTACACCTCACGTAAAAGCTGCCAACCCTGCCCCCTGCTGCCCATCAGTCTGACAGCGCAATTCTGACTAAGGATCTGGCCTGCAGCCCAGGGCCACCCACTAGATCCTGTGCCCTGGCTGCCCGTTGACCGGAGGGCTGGAGATCTACTCAGGGAAGGGGACGCTTGTCCCCTTCCTGCAATGGATATTTACATGATCAGCCTACCAGATTTTGCAAGTACAGCATTATTACAGCCAAATGCGGTACATACAGACACACATAAATGAAAACACACTCGGGCAGAGGTTCTAATAAAATCAAATCCCCCCTCCAAAAAACCCCCCTGCTGTTCTTCACATAGAATACATTAGCTTTCCTTTTAGGACTGACAAGCAGTTTTAATATGGTATCACAATCATGTCTAACATACCATGCTCTCTATAAAACTTTATTCAGGTCAACTAATATATTTTAAGATAAGATAGATAAGATAGTTACTAATACTACACACAGAATGAACAGCTGGTAATAAGCACACAACAGGTTTATACAACATGCAGTGTGAAACAGAGGATGCTTATAAACAACTAAGCACAATGATTACCATTATCTTCCTTCCTTTGAATTCCAGAATAATGCATGATCTTCCTACTTCCTGCCCAGCACCCCTGTGAAAAGAAAGCTATGACAGATTATGAAAGACAGTAACCTATCCACTGCATACAAAACAATTAGCTGTAACTGGTTGAGTGAGGTGAAACTTCTGGCTTAATGCAACTGTTGGACACTCAGTTTGCAATGCAGTAATGCCACAGAACATCAAGATATCAGAATGCTCATACATAGCACGCATATTCAGGACAAAACTTTATATTTCAAGTCTGGATCCCAGCTTAATTCCTGGAACCATTTTCAATAGAGTGGGGAAGAAAAAATTAGAATATAACACAATGCAATATCTTCCAGAACTCTGGGGAATCTGAATGAAAGTTAGGGTGGACAATCAGGATGACAGTCTGCGTGTCAGCTATGAAACACAGCTGATCAATCACTGCATTCATTTGAGAGGGGAAAGATGCAAAACACAACACAATGCATTTATCTCCCCCAAAGATAGAGACATCAGATGAAAGCGGGTAAGCATGTCTAAAACACAGGTCTATATTTCAAGTATGATCTCAATTTGACCCCCACTCCCATTTTCAATGGGGGTAAGAAACAAAATAGATTGGAATGCAACATCCGAAATGAAGTGTCTCAAACACTGTGCTTTAACAGTGATACAAGGGTCCATTTAAATAGGAGTATTCATTGTGCCACAAGCAACTTTATTTCTGTAAAAAATAGAGTAGGGATCATTTAAATTAAAAGGCATTTTTACCCAAGGGTGAATATACGCAACTGGAGTTAAATGCGTACTCCTGTGGGCTGGGAGGAAATGGGTACAATGGAAGAACGAACACTGGCACAATCAGTTAAATTCTAGTCAAACCGGGGGAAGTGCTTTGCATTTCCTGGTCTTCAAACTGCTAGAGACGTGACAGCCACATAATATAAAATAGAGTTGCACATGTGTTTCCATAGGCTAACTTGTCCATAATAGTTTTTACTGGCTTACCTGCCCACATGTACCTATGCTAGTCATTTGTGCCACACTGATGAGCAAAAGACAAAAAAACCCAAGTCTTTCCCAGTTTACAACAGATTCCCTGCCCTGTCGTCTGAAGGAGATTTTTACTCACTCCAGGATGGTAGACAAATAAACCTGATACAAATGAAGTAAACAAGTAACAATTGTTATTCCAGATTAAATGAATGTTCTGCTGTGGTATAACTAAATAAAGTTCTAGAGACCAGTGAACCAATCCAGAATTACAATGCACCAGGTTCAATCAGACGTACATCAGGTTAATACAACTACACAAAAGGTCATATGTCTGGAAACAAGGAATGTAGGTCATTTCTAGCAGATATAGGGCTCCTTGGTGGAAAACAGTGGCAGGAAAAAGAGACAGG
Organism: Plestiodon gilberti rubricaudatus; assembly: GCA_026170595.1. Taxonomy (NCBI): domain Eukaryota; kingdom Metazoa; phylum Chordata; class Lepidosauria; order Squamata; family Scincidae; genus Plestiodon; species Plestiodon gilberti. The sequence goes on along the minus strand of JANXHW010000001.1, from coordinate 118,466,365 downwards.
GATGATAATGGATTACAAATGAAGCATGAGCTCAATATGAGGAAGTGTGGCTAAAAGCCCTGTCTAGACTAAGATGAAATGGAAATCCTGCCATGAAGTCAATGATGCTCCAGCCATTTAACTCAGCCAGCTAAAGTGGAAGTTTCTATGCTGTTTATGATAAGAAAGAAATCTAATCTAACCAGCACAGGCATAACAATGGCTGGAAACTAAACAAGCTGCTGAAAGGTATGAACTCATGCCAGAAAGTCAGTGGAAAAAGAAGTGCTGCTTGACTTATAAGACCAAATGCATGTCTTATAGGTTTAGGTCTACAATGGATTCCATGCAATAACTTCCATGTTTCTGAGTATGCCTTAAAACTGGCACTAAGATTTCAGATTGTTTCAGGCTGAGTTCTAATAGCAACCTACCAATTAAAGCACCCTGGCTCCTCTTCATAACAACAACAGGGAGAAAGGATCTAGTGAGAAATGATTCACAACATAGAATCAAAGAGCTGGAAGAAGCTTTCAAGACCATCTAGTTCAAACAACCCAATATATTTTAAGATAAAATAGCTATCTAAGATATCTAGCCTATCTTAGAAGCAGGAAAATTCTTTCTAAAGCATCTCCAAAAGGAGCATGTTAAGCCTCTGCTTGAAGATTTCCAGAATAATCCACCACTTCCCTTGGTAATCAGTTCCACTGTTGAACTGCTCTTACTGCTAAGAATTTCTTCCTGGACATCCAACTGAAATCTCCTCTCCTGCAGCGTAAGCCCATAATGGGCCTAAGGCACCAATGGGCAGCCTTTATCTATGAAATGGTGGTCAACCAGTAACTGATAAGATGTAAGTCATAGCCATTGGGCAGGAGACATGCAAGGACACAAGTCTCAAAACCAGACACAGGAATATACGTATATGATATACAGGAAAATGTGCAGAGTTTCACTCAATATACCTTTTGTTCCTCACCATATCTCTGACTACAATCCTACTTCCACAATAACTAAATATTTGAGGACATCTGACAGTCTAAATGGTTGCTGCAATCATATCATTCCAGCAGGAGACCACAAAGAAAGATGGTGCAGTAGATTCCTACTGATTTATTTGCCTCATGAGCTCATGGACACTACTGGATTAGAAATGGTTCGGGATTCCTTGACTGTTTTAAGAAACAGACCCTATTGAGCATCTTAACAAGCATATAGCCCTAAAAACAAAGCACAGACTCATTGCCACAAAAGTTCCAGGAATAAGTGCCTTTATTTACACCAAGTGGATTCAGGAAACAAAGATTCGCATCTCTGATCATCTCTATTAATAGCTATTGATGGCTAGTCACTCATTCACAAGACTTGCATAAGCATCAAATTGTATGGGTCTCAGGGACCTGCCATCATGGTCACTGGAGTCTGTTGACTAAAGGCTGATTCACACTAGCCTTCTGACGGAACGCTTTTTTTTTTACTTGCGTCTAGACGTTTGAAACAGGGGGCTGATTGCCGCCTGTTGTCCCTCCTTCTGTCCCGCCTTCCTGAAGAAAGCGCAGCTGTGATTCGGTGAACAGAACTGCGCTCCGATTGGCCAAAAAAGCGACCCTTCTTTGACCCTTCCCCTCTCTCGGAAGTTCATGCTTAAGATACAGAGAAGGTCAGCGCCTGCCTCGATCGCTCCTAGCGCGCTACCCTCGTTAACCTTGGTCTTGGTGGAAACTGCAAATTGAAATTGAAAATTGAATTGAAAAAACGGAAGAAAAAGAGGCAAAACCTGGAATGAACCCTTGAAAGAAACACACACGATGATTGGAGGTGGCTGTGATTGGCATGCCACCACTCTCCTCCCCCTCCCAACTGATTGGTGGGCTGCCGGACAAACGTTAGCACAGACGTTAGCTGAAAGCGAGCGCTTCAAAAAGATCAACAGGAGCCAACTCTCCTGGACGCGTCGGGAGCTCATGCTGCGTCAGACGCAGCATTGGAAAAACGGAATAAAAAGAGGCAAAACGCGAACGTAGTGGCTAGTGTGAATGAGCCTTTAAGACAGAGCCCTGAAAAGTAATAATAAAGAGGACACCATATTTGAGTTCCTTTCATGACTAAATTCTGACAGCCAGTTCTGCTTTCATAAACTTACTCGAGATGAAGCTGGAGCTCTCCCGTTTTTAGATATTAAACTCTACTTCGCTTTTTAACGTAGGTGTGTGCGCGCGCGTGCAAATTTATCTAGGAGGAAGCGAGCGGGAAAGATGGGAAAATACGGGGCGAGGACGCACGCAAAATGCGAGCACTGGAAGGGGGCCGTTCCCCGTCCAACTACCACAGCGAACATCACAGTCACTCACAGGGGCCGAATCAGCAGCTGGTCACTCTCCTCGGCCGGGATCAGCGTCTCCACTCTTCTCCTCACCGACATGCTTACGAAGGGAAGCCGCGTCCACTTGAATGTCCTTCACCGGTAGCCGTACTTCGCTCACACATTCATTCCCCAGTTCTCCAGCCAGATCCGTAAAAGGTGCGTTTCCGTTGCACAGCGCCTGCGCGCCAGATGCTGCCTGGCGCATAGAATGGGACGTTCCTAGAGCGGAAGATTCTCGCCATAGAGATGGAAAAAGGCCAGAAGAAAGCATCTCAGTTCCGGGTTCAGCTTGAGAACCTGTTCTTTCCGAGCAGAAGTGAGAGCTGCCCATAGAAATCAAATGAAGAAATCCATCATTTTACAGAAGCTCCGACTGGCGGGTCTTGTTCTCTCGGCCCAGCACACAGTAGCAGCAGAGACTGGGGTCTTCGATTGAAAATTTTAATTAGTCTGTGGAGCGCATAGAGACTCTTGGCCACTTGGTGACTTTCATTTTTTTTTAAACAGAACTTGAACCTACGTGTCACTCTACGGTTTTCTTTCTGTATGCATACAAAGTATAGTACAGATCTCGGGCGGGTGACACCCGGAAGAAGGAGGAGGTTTGCTTATTATACCTTATACCCGTGAACCCGTATAAATCATCATCATCAATAGGCGCTGGGGTGTTGCAGGCAAAAAGGGCTCTGGTGGTCATGAAGGGTAAGAAAGCGTTTGAACCCAGGAAAAGCATTCCTTGGTTCCGTTTCCATCCTGGATCAGGCTTGTTTCTTTGACAGTGCTGCTGGGATCGACAGGGATCGCTTTTTCCACTGTTGAAATGCAGCGATGGGGGAGAAGCTTCACCTGCTGGATTTCTGCCTGTGATGCTGTTAAAGGCACAGGAGCGGGGGTGGTGGTGGAAAGAGGCAACCCTTTATGAAAAGGTTGAGTGGAGAATAAAACGCTTTGGAGGGCTCATTCATTTGTTCTCTTCCACTGTTAGGTATGGTAAAGGAGCAGAAGGTCTCTTGGCATAGCCAATTTCAGGTTTTCAGACTGCCTTCGTCTGTTGCTAATATTTTTAGCAGAAAAGTTCCTCAGAACAAGACATTTCCACTTTTTTATTTTGCGAGTACTGTACCATCTTTGTGGGTACCACTGCTGCAAGTACCACTACCTGTACTAGAGATGGCAGCTGTGGAAAGAAATGAGCCGCTGGCTCCACAATTGGGGCTGCAGTGCACTCTGTACCCCCTTTCTTCCCCAAACCATGCCTCCTTCAAAGGTCCAGGCACCTGCACAACCTGATGTTGTCCAGTGGTGCACCATTGCCCCCCCCCATCTCCACTTTTAGTGGAGTTGGGCCAGGCAGGGTGGTGCCGTGTGGTCGCAGCAGTGGTGCAGAGTCCTACCTGCCATACTGTGAAGTACCACTAGAGATGCTAGCACCAGTGGCTAAAAAGCACTGCTTTCGAAGAAGATTCTATTGGACTACCATCCAAACTTGTATGTTTAACTTTATTATAGGAAAGTTTAAGGGGCTCATTCTATAAGCATGTACGCTGTTGTTAAGGCAGGAGTGCTGAGTGTTGTTTTTACAATGAAACCTCATGGTTGTAGGAGTTCAATAATGTTGCGTTGTGATTCAGAGAACATACTGCATTAAAATACATTTTTTATTCATTCTTATGCACAGAACTCTGAAGTTAGGCTTTGAGACATACTGGCATCAGTTGCTTCTCTCTATATTTTAGAGATTTGAATATCTATCCTAAATGCAGTGGGGAGTTTACTCACGCACATAGAGAATGACAAAACAGATAATTTAAAGCATCTAAGTTAAAGTTTTAAATCATTGCTGTTTTGTTGTCCACTTAATTGTATTTAAATATTTTGTTTATATTGTATTTCATTTGCATTTATACTTTTTGTGTGTGTGTGTGTGTGTGTGTGTGTAACAGCCTTAAATGACTCTTTTCTTTCCCAACAGCATTCTCTCTGATCTTATGACAATAAAAAAAATGTTCAGGAAAGGAAAAAAGCGGCATAGTAGCAGCAGTTCACAAAGCAGTGAAATAAGTACTAAAAGCAAGGTAAGCTTTAATTGGGTGGGGTTTTTTTGTTTTTCTTTAAATTAGCAAGTTGGTTATGTTTCACATTGGTCTGTGGAATGATTAACAGTGTAATGCCTTCTCAGGAATTAAGTGGAATTTACTTACGTAAACTTCATAAAATGGCAGTTTGATAATAAAATCTAGTGCTCATTAGAATAGTTAGAACTGTATGAATATTTTTAGCATCTGCTAAATTGTGTATTCAAAAATATTTCCTGCAGTTTTTGGTATTAAGGCTGAAAATATATTCCAGATGTTTCAGTACTCAGAAAAAGTATTTAGATATCTGAGTGACCAGATGTTTGGGCCGTGTGTGTGTGTGTGTGTGTGTGTTTGTCTGTGTGTGTGTGTTTATGTCTTAAATTAAATTGGCTAAATTTAAACAGGATATTTATTTTATACTGTTATGAGTAAGGAAGATGACTCTAACCTTAAAATTATTTTAAATTTTATTAGCAAAACGGGGTCAAATGAAAGTGGATAATAAATAATAAGCAAAATGCTTTGTTTGGGGAGAAAATACCATATTTTTCGCACTATAAGACGCACTTCCCCCCAAAAAACATAGGGGGGAAAAAGCGTGCGTCCTATGGTGCGAAGCCTGGGCTTGGGGGCGCTTCGGGGAGGCCTATGGGGCTTCGGGGAGGCCTGCGCGAGCCTCTGCAGGCCTCCCCGATGTTCAGTTTGGGAGAAAACAGCGATTTTCGGCCATTTCTGGAAATGGCTGAAAATCGCTGTTTTCTCCCGAACTGAACATCGGGGAGGCCTGCAGAGGCTCGCGCAGGCCTCCCCGAAGCCCCCACAGGCCTCCTCGAAGCGCCCCCAAGCCCAGGTAAGTAAAAACCTTTTTTTCTCTATTTTATGCTCCATAGGATGCATGCGTCCTATGGACCGATGCGTCCTATGGAGCGTAAAATACGGTAATTGTAAACTGTTCTTAATGTTAAAGAATTTCTGGCATCAGATGCAGCATGTCAGTTTGGAATTCTCCAAATCATTTGGAATTCTCCAACCACCTCAAATGACAGATGTTGCTTTATGTCACAAGTAGTGAGTGGGACACCAATGCACTAATTTTAGCGCCATCATCATGTTTGTTCACTATTTCTGGTTTAATCTTAATTGAAATTTTCTGCAGACTGTGCTCTTTAGGGGCCATGGTTATTAGTTTGCACAATGTTGTAGTTATAAAACACAGGCTGTATCCTTCCCTCTATACACATGGCCATGATGTTAAAAATGCTGCTGTTGGCTCAGACGCCATCCAAATGCTGATTGCCTTATCTACCACCCACACCCATGTAGTCATGTTGACGGCAATTGTAAGCCCTCGTAAAATGCATAACAATCCTGTGTAGGCTGCGGCCACCGCATCCTATCGAGTTCCCGGGCTGCCCCGAGGCAGCCCAGGAACAACTTGGGAGAAGGGGACGATTGTCCCCTTCCCCCCATGTAAGCGGCGGTAGGCCCAATGGGCCTACTCGAATGTACGCGAGCTCTGGAGCTTGTGTACATTCACGTTGCTCATGTCGGTGCAACAGGGGCCTGGAGGGAGCTTTGGATACTGGGGATCTCGGCCCCCGGTATCCCCGCCCCCTCCAGGTCCTGGGCGGCCTATGGCCACCCTCCCTCGCTGCCTGGTCTACCCTGCCCTGACTGGTGTAGAACTTACTTTGTCTGGTGGACACAGGGCTAGGGAGATGGCAGAGGCCGCAGCGCCGGCACTGCTTGCTCTCCAGGTGTCACGCAAGTGCTTTAAAAGCACTTGTGAGACACGCTGTCCTGGGGCAGCGCACTCTGCCCCGGGGCTTCGTCTACACAGGATTGCGCGGTGAATGTGTAGTGAACCTTATTTTATTACGGAGTGTCCATCATAAAGTGTTTTGATCATCTGCTGAACCAGTCATAAAGCTGGGGTCCACTGAATCTAGCATGTTCAAGTGGAATAATGCTTTTCCAAATTTCTAGCCTTATGGTTAATGTATTTCTCATTGAAGTAACTCAGAACTGGAAGAAAGTGACTTGTACAAAGACAAATGTCTAAAGATCAGTTGACCTGAATAACTTAGTAATAATTGTTATATCTGTCTTCCCTGTCCTAGTCTGTAGATTCCAGTCTTGGTGGGCTTTCAAGATCTAGTACTGTTGCTAGTCTAGATACAGACTCCACAAAAAGTTCAGGTATGTAACTGATTACTGTAGGAATGTTTAGATGAATATTTAAAACAAATTGGAGGTATATCCAGGTTTGTCTATCCTCTAGCACAGAATTTATTTTTTTTAACACAAACGACCCCATGCAGTGTAGCTGTTTGGAACAGGGTAGAAAACGTCATCACACAATTCTGACTCCAGGGAAAGGCAGAGCACTGCAGGGCAGGAGTTCTACTTCCACACCTCCTTTTGATGAGTTTGGGTGGGCCTTAGAAGGTGGGGGAAAGCTGCTGTTATACAAGTGTGAAATATCCCATTTAGATAAAATCTGGATGGGGAAAAAAGGATGGCTGTAGTAATACTCTGGATCAGGGGAGGAATCTGCCAGTTGGTGATCAATCAGAGCTGTGTCCTGTCTACTGTAGATCCTTCTTACATGGCATTAGCACCAGACCATGTTGGAGATCATTGGGAAAATAAGTTTGTGTGCATCATAATAGGAAAAATGTTTTTGCTGCCTTTTGTTTTGTTTTCAGGCTACTAACTCTGAGTTCCAGTACATGAGATAGGTAGCAATGTTTTAATGGTTTCACACTGACAGAGTTTTAATGGTTGAACATCTAGTTCCTGCAACAATACAATTACGGTACTTGAACGTATCCTTCTTTATAGGTCAGAGCAATAGCAATTCAGACACTTGTGCAGAATTTAGAGTTAAATACGTTGGTGCCATTGAAAAACTGGAGCTTGATGAAAGCAAGACTTTGGAAGGGCCACTGGACTTGATAAATTACATAGATGTGGCACAGGTAAATACTTTCTTTTAATGTTGCTAAATTAAATTGGTATATCTCACCTTAGGTGTGTTTTTGGGCAAAATGTGGCCTTTGGATCCTCCACCAAACCATTTTTACTTTCAAGAACTGGGCTCCAGTTCCACCAGGATCCAAATTGTTGTTGTTCATCAATCTGGGGAGCAGGGGCAATATACAATATAGTATTTTCTTGCCCTCTATGAACATATGTTAAAATGATCACATCTTAGCAAAACTCATGAAGCTACTGCTGAGCTTTATGCTTCAGTACACGTGAGACCAGTTATTTTTCAAGTTCTTGTTGAGATAAGTGGATTTGAACCTAGTTTGGTGACGTGCTTCTATATTAAATATTGCTGACATCACCACTCCACTTTCATGAAGTTACTGTAACTCTTTCACCTTTAACCATTGATCCTGCCGCATATGCATCTGTAATAAAAGGTACGAGTTGTAAGGGGCCTGTTTCATCACCAACCTGCCTGTGACGCATCAGTAGTCAATAGTTTACCATAGCACTAGAAGAAAGGCCTTTCGTGGTTCTAATATAGGATAAAATACAGCTTGGCTTTGGCCAGCAAGGAAGGAGACTGACAGTCCAATCCTAATCAATTTTCCAACATCAATGTAACCGTAATGCGGCCCCGAGGTAAGGGAACAAACATTCCCTGACCTTGAGGAGGCCTCTGTGACTGCCCCCCCCCCCCGCAGGCTGCAGCGCACACCCCATTGGCACAGGTGCTCCTGCACTGGAAAGTTAGTTAGGATTGGGCTGTGAGCAGTACAGCAAGGAGCTGAGAGTTTAAGCACGACACGTGAATACTTAGTGCCTTACCAGTTCTTTTCACATGTGCATACAATACCCTCTTGTTTCTTTCCAAAGCAAGATGGAAAGCTTCCGTTTGTTCCAGGGGAAGAAGAGTTTATTATGGGAGTTTCCAAGTATGGTATTAAAGTCACAACTTTAGACCAGTATGTAAGTGATTGAGATTTTTTCTCTTTTTTTTTAATGCTCTTTGATGATTGGTCAGATTTATGAGCTGTTACTGTTTTCAAGCAGAACAACCAACTTGTAGGTCGGGTGAAGGCTCTTCTCTCCTCACAGCCTTGCCCCAGGATGCATTCTGGGGCGAGCCTGGGAGAAGAGCCTCCGCGAGACCCAGAAGTGGGTCATTCAGCTTGAAAACGCCCTGCAGAGGCTTACAAACTGCCATGCAAAGGTAAAAATAGTGATTTGGGGGCTTTTGTTGTACTTTGAACAGCATTCCCAGTGTGGACCCTGTTGATCCCGGATCCGCAATGAGAAAAAAAAATCCACAGATCGGCAGACAGGGTCCACTGTAGTTCTTAAGGCCTTGTTGATGGTGCATCGGTAGTTATTCTTTCTAGTGGCCAAGCAGAATGAAGATGAGTCTGTGGTATGTGCATATGCCCAGAAAGTGCTAGCGGGCTCTTGTCCATTCCTGCCACTCTAACCTACTGTGAAAAGGACCAACCCCAGCATGTTCTTGTATATACTGTGTTAACCATTGCCGTGTTTTAGGTACTTGCCATTTTTCTGCCCTGAACAGTATAAAGCTTGATTACTTCTTATTGATAAGGGAGATGCGAACGTTTTGCCTAACCCATGAATAGCCCTGCTGCCAACTATTTTGACAAATAAGGCATGGAGCAAAACTGTATTCCTTTCCCAAAACTCATGACAAAGATTTGGTAGTAGTATATACAGTAGTTGACTACCCAATATAGAAAAATACAGTGCAATCCTCTGCATCTTTTACTCAGAAGTCTCATTGTGTTCAGTCCCTAGTAAGTGTTTTTAGGTTTGCAGCCTTAGTATCTAATTTTGTGAAGTTTAAAATTAACATGTGAAACTTTCAGGATGTTTTGCATAGACATGCACTTTACCTAATTGTGCGGATGGTCTGCTATGACGATGGCCTAGGGGCAGGGAAGAGTTTGCTGGCTTTGAAAACTACAGATGCAGACTATGAAGAATACAACCTTTGGATATACCAGTGTAACAGCTTGGTAAGAGTCACAGTTTTATATGTAGCTATTTTATCTGACACTCTCTGGCTTGTCAAACTATTTAACATGTACTATGCAGTATTATACTGGTGTATTATGGCCAGCTACATGTACTGGACCAAACATGACAAAATGAATTTGTATTATTGGGTCCAGTGCAAGTGTCTGCTGCATTGTATGGACAGCTGTGGCTTGTGGCCACATGGTCAGGAGCAGGATGTTCTGTGGGCCTGGCTGTACCATAGCTTAGTCTGCCACTCCCACAGTGAGCTATCTGCTGCCTTGCACTTTCGCCTAGAGACAGAGGCAAAACCAAGGCCCATGAAGCTATATATGTGAAATTGAATAATACTCTCTCTCAAACCTAGGTGGTTATTTGTGGCATACTTGTCAAAAAGCTTAACTGTGTGTACATGTGTTGGGAGGGTTGTGTAAAATGGTAGAATATGCAGTTAATCTTGCCACAACCTGCCTTTTGCAGCAAAGATGTTTATAAAGACCAGCAGAAACGTAAATAGTACAATAGTCATATTGCTATTCCTCTACTGTGAATAAAGAACAGTGTGATGTTCCAACCAAGTGTAAGCTATTTTACAAGTTCCCTGTTCATACATTAATTTTATGGACGTGAGTTGCGTTCCTAGGATGATTCAGCTGTTCCACATAGGATACTTCTGATAACAAGCAATTTTCAGCTTGAATTTGATCAAAGCAGAGTATCTACTTTAGGGAAACATTATGGGCAGCGCAATCCACCATAAGGATCCAGCCGTAGGCCCAGGGCTGCCCGCCGGATCCTATCCCCATTCTAGGCCATGCTGGCACGGCCCAGAGGTCTACTCGGGGAATTCCCCCGGTGTAAACCAGGGAAGGCCCAATGGGTTTCCTCGGATTTCCGCCAGCTAAATAGCTGGTGGAAGTAGGAGCCGTCCGGAATGGGGATATGATGGACGCCATCCCCACCCCCTCCCGGGCCGGCTCGGTCAATGGCCCCACTCCCTCGCCGCCCGGACTGCCCATGCGGCCGCCGGGGAATCCCTTACCTTCCTCCGGCTGCTGCATGGATGTCCCGGCAGCGGAGTGAGGACGGCCGGCCTCCCTTACTCCCAAGTCGTCACAAACATGCCTTATGGCACATTTGCGACGGCTTCCGGTAATGGAGCGCTCACTCCGTCGCCGTTTGTTTCCAGTGGATTGCGCTCCGAGATGGATTCCAAAAGGTTGAACGCTTTTGCTTTTTGACTACTATCAAGCATATTTGAACAGCTCTTGTTTTCTAAAATGCAGGAACAAGCACAAGCTATTTGTAAGGTGTTGTCAACAGCCTTTGATTCAGTTTTAACATCTGAGAAGTCCTAAATTTCTACAGCTGCACTTCATATGAAGATAAAGTACTATGCACAGACTGTAGCAACTGGAGGCAAATGTTTTGAAATGGAAAAGGTGTCAAACTTATTTTTTTTTAAACTGCCTGAACACACTGTTCACAGGAGCAAACGGATTTTTTTGTAAACAAATGTGGCCAAGAAGCCAACCACAATGTAACTTTGTATGGTGATGTTCAAATTTATTATTTGATTAATATCAGACGTGTGGGTTTATAATGTTTTTACTACTTATGTACCTGTGAATAAAATTGTGAATTTAAGAAGTCTCTTGCATTAAGTATTTTAAATTGTATTACATAAGGCACACAATATTCTATTGAAAGGTCATATGACATAGCAGGACTTAATCACACTGAACACAGTGGGACACACTTCTGTGTAAACATGCATCTGATTGCACTGCATGTTGGTTATAACAAGAGAACGGAGGTACCCGGTATTACAACCTGATATTCTTCCTTAGGCTTAAGATTTTAGGCATACCTCAAGGTTCCAGATATTGTCAGTCATTTTGCTATGGAGATAACAGTGTAAGGATTTTTCATACTCAAACAAAATGGCCGAGATGAAGTTTAAAAGTAGTTTATTTCTCCTGTCAAGTGATTGGTTTAACAAAAGTAAAATTAATCATGCTCCAATTATAAATCACTGCATCCAGACACTAAAAATAAAAATTGATTTAGGTTATACAATGTATACAGTTGCTCTGCAACTAAACAACCAAAACCGTCACATTGAAAATTATACATCTCAAGTAGCATTCTGAGCTGCATTTTAAGTGTCTTATGCTCCTTTTTAAAATAGTTAACACAGTAATCTTAATGTGCCCACTAATAGATTGTTGAGTATCATCTTCTGTTGTCTGCTGTGAAAGATGATATAACTTGAAAATCATAGTGTCTTACTTTCAGAAAATTAAATTTATCCAGAATTCTGAATGACGGGCAAACAATAGATATGAAGATGAATTTTTAAAACAGAAGTCTTGGTTACAAGCCTAGTGCCACCACACTGTAGTTTAAGAAAATACTCTTATAGCCCAAGTCTGTCTAGAATATAGACTGGTGGAACACCGCTCCGCGGATCTAGGGTGTCACAAACATGCCATAAGGCATGTTTGTGTCACCCAGCGAGGAGGCAGTGCCAGTGCAGAGGCCAGCACCGCTCTCCCCTGGCAATATCTGAAGTTACGCCCACCAGAGCAGGCACGTTCACCACAGGGCTGCGGAGGGGCATGGAGATGGTGGAACGGGCTGTTCTGGCGGGCTGGGATTGGTCGGCCAGTCCTGGGCTGGGGGAGGGATTGACGGTGGTGTGCTCTGCCAAATTCTATCCCCCTTCCCAGACCTGGCCGGTTACATGGGCCTCCCTGATTTGCGCCAGCAAAATAGCTGGCGTACATCCAAGGAGACCCATTCGGGTGGCTGGGGCTTACACCGGGGGAAGGGACCAAATGGGAAGGGAACAAATGTTCACTTCCCCCGAGGTGACCTCCCATCTGTCTATTCTGCGTTCTGGATGCGCACTGCATGGGCACAGAGGTAGACAGAACTGCACTGTCAGTCAGTCTTCCAGTGACCATGATTTGGGTTTCTCTATACCAGTGGTCCCAAAACTTCCCCCTGCTTCGACCCACCTGTTCTCTGGCAGACAGCGCTGCAACCCACCTTGTTATCACGTGGTGGGCCTCCGGAAGCAACCAGAAGTCACTTTCATGAAACCGGAAGCGCCTTCTGGTTGCTTCTGAAGCCCTGCGGAGGCCTAGTGCGGGCTGAGAGTGGCCTCTAATTGCGTCCGGGGGTGTGTGTGTGTTCCAATTTGAAGCCAACCAGATGTTAGGGTGCGTGGGAGCGCTCAACTCAAGGAACTCACTGGACATCAAACGGTGTCCCACCAAGTGGGGCATGACCCACACTTTGGGAAACCCTGCTCTCTGCACTAAGACGGGGATCCAAACTGCCACTTCCAGTGCTCCTAGGCCTCTTGTCCCCTGAACAGCAGGCTTGCATGCCATTTTGCGGTCTGCTTTTGAAAGCTCCCTTAGGTCCATACAAGTGTTGCCATTAAGCATGAAGCAATACAAGGTATGTTGGAGCAATACAAGTCCAAACCTTCCTTGGGCAACCACAACCAGTAGTGCAGGTCTTTGAATCCAGGTCAATGTGAAATTTAAAGGATAGATAAAATTTCGAAGACTGCTGTATTAGCTGTTAAGACTCTGTGTTAAAAATACTGTACATAAGTGAACTGTGCAAAATAATGTGCCAGTTTTCTAGAGTTTACCAGGGATATAAAGATACAAAATAGAGTCAAAACCCAAACTGAATCAATCAGCATCTGAATAAACTTGTAGTGGCAAACTATTCTTCTAATATACATATATATTTACTGGGAACTTTGAATATGCAGGCTTAGCTTTAAAACTTGCAACAAAAGTATCCTGAAACATTCCAGTTTACCCCCATTTACACTGCAACAGCTTGTATTAAAGTGAATTTTTAATATAAGTCAATTGGTTGCACCCACACATTTGACAAGTTGCCTTGAATGTACTATTTTAGCAAGGTGGTAGAAAGGGTGAGATCCAGCATTTTTTTTTCTTAGTATAAATATACCAATTGGGCCCTTTTCCCATCTGTTACAACCTACGCTAGCCAATATATACATAATTTCTGTGTCAGAAATTCAAAGTTCTCTTGATAAATCTAGAGATACAATAGTCACAAAACTTGTGATCAAAGCCAATGTGACCTGGACATTGATTTTCTAATCCTATGCTACCAGTGCAGGTTTTGATAGCATATGCAAAATAAAAACTGTTACAGTATCACAATATACAAACATTAAAAGGACATTGCTATGTTTTGTAATATTCTGTTATCAATTTAGAATTATGAAATCTATTCACAATTATTAACAGTGTAACTACCATGTTCTGGCGTATACTTAAGTACACAGTGTGAGTCTGCAGACAGATACTGAATTGCTTGAGGGACAGTGGTGTATTCTTTAATACAGTGAGCGTTTGGATCAATACCCTACTATGTCGTCCCACCACAACAGTCTATGTATGGACATATCACTGTGTGCTTAAAAAAAAAAGTCTAGACACCATAATTTGTGTTTAAAAAAAAGGGGACTGTAAGAAAGGTGTTAATTACATTTCATACACTTTAAGTTGATTTAACCAATGATAACACCACGGGTTTTTGCTCTACAGGCAGAAGGTATCTCAAACATGACTTAAGAATGAAATAAAATATACTGTTTAAATGTAAATTTAGTATAGAAAAGTATGGCCTCATATCTATAAAATATGAGGTACACAGATCCAGGGTTTAAAGTAAATATCTTTATCATGTTAAGAGATTTCTTCAATGAAACTGAGGGCCTTTTCAGACAAGCTTTTCATGCAATGTTACACATTCCTTTTCAATTTGATGCAAGAATATTGTATTTTCCCAGCATTCAAACTGCAATATTTTCATGCTTGAAAAATGAATCAGTTTTCCTTGCGAATGCTGTGTAGATTTTGGTACCTGGAGATTCATGGGCACCTACCAGATAACGCCTTTCAACATTGGCAATGAATAATACTTTTTTCCTTCCCCCACACAAGGTTCTATGATGATGCTAGTCTGTGAACTTTGAAGGGTTAAAACGCACGTGCACACGCGCAAGAATGAGTGCTTCCTCACTGGGCCATTCCATTGTGAAAACACTTATCTCGCCCTTTGAATATTAACAAAGACATGACTAGCACAAATTATTTCCCTCCTGCTGCAGCAATATCCCTCCACTCTCTCTTGGTTCCCAAAGGAGACTCTAAATCAGTGGTTCTCAAACTACCTACAAGGGAGTAAGCGAACCTGTGCTGTACATTGTTGTGGACTCTGCGGCAAAGGCACTTCTGGTGTCCCGCCGCAGTGGAAAAAGGTATCTTTTTCACTTACCTGGGGTCGCGCCGGCCCTCCGGGGGTTGCAGGAGGCCTGTGGCCCCCTCTATGCCCCCCCGCACCTCAGAAGAGCTATGCCGAAAGCTCCCAAATGCAATTGGAAGTTCTTAAGGCATGGGGGGGGGCTAGAGGACTCCGGAGGGCCTGCACACACCCCAGTAAGTGAAAATACCTTTTTTTGTGGTGGGACCCTGAAAGTGCCGTCGCCGACGTCGCCCACTTAAGGGGGTAGCAACTGCTTCTGGCTTTTGTCGTGTGTCACAACCCACCAGTTTGAGAACCACTGATCTAAATCTTTCAAGGTAACTCTTGCTGGGAGTCAGGACCAACCTTTTGCATTAAATCCTCCAAGAACAGGGACTGTCCTTCCAGTGTTCTTGTTTACTGGCAGATAGGCAAGGTCTTTGCTGAGCTATGAAAGAGGTTGCAGTTTTTTCAGGGATGCCTCTTTACCCCACCCATGACACTTCCTAGTCAGGGATGGGTCCTATTACAGGGCATGACTGTGCTGCTGCCACAGTGGGCAGCTACAATGGGGCAAGGGGGTCAAACAGCAATAGTCTCCTCATGAGGAGACCACGGCTGTCACCTGGGGCATTTGTTCCCCCCCCCTTGCCCCACTGTAGCTACGCAAGTGCCCACATCGAACATTTGTACTGTGCATGTGAAACTTGGGACAGTTTTTCTGTCTTTTCATGTCATGACGGTTGTGGTATGTCAGTTCATTTAAGAATAAATCAGCTTTACTTTTGCACCATCCTTTTTGAATAACCCTGTATTTTCCTCTGCAAATGCCACTTATGGGAGTAGGGCAGCGTTTCTCAAGGTCCTACAGGTGAGTTTACTCCCCTGTAAGTCTTTGCGGAGGCAGGGCAATGTCTGAGGCAGCGCTCCAGGATCGTGCCCGCCTCCGGACACAAAAACCTTTTTTAAAAAATATACCTGGTTGTCCTGCCAGCTCCCCAAAGGATCTGGGGGGGGGGGGGTCTGCAGCCACCTCCACAGGCCTCCCCAAGCCTCTAAACAACGGCAATTGCATTCTGAAGTCCACTTCTGGCTGGAAGTGGGCTACGGAATGCGATCGCTGCTGTTTAGAGCCTTCTGGAGGCGGCTGCACACACACACACACACACACACACCCAGATCCTTTGGGGAGCTGGCAGGACAGGTCCGGGGGCAGGCACGATTCTGCAGCGCTGCCCCCAACGTTGGAGATGGCCACCCCCTTAAGGGGATATCGGCCACTTCTGCAAAAAGTGGTGGGTCGCAACCCACCACTCTGAGAACCCCTGGAATAGGGTGTAGCAAAGGATAATCACACTGTAAAACTCCCACTCCAACTGAGAATCCACCCTGAGATGGCACTGCTTTGATATATTTCTGAAAGATGTTCAATGTGCTCCAGGAGCCAAGGGACAACAGGAAAGTGTCTTAGCGTTCATTCATACTTCATGGTCCTAGATGGCATTCTTTGCACCACTATGTTGGGTAGGATCAGTTTGTCTTAAACCTTCTGCCTTGCTATGTATGTCAGGAAAGCAGGCAGGGTTTCTTCTGTCCTTCTGTCCTGTTCTCCCTTGTCTTCCTACTAGAACAGTTCTGCTTGGAAGTTCTTCGGGGTGGGGATATGTTTGGCACGTTGTTGTTGTTGAAGGGTTTATTCTGCTCTTTCTAGCCCAGGGGTGGCCAACCTTTCAGCATGAATGCTCCTGGCCCTTTAAATGGTTGCATAGGTGAGGGCATTTCAGCAGGTGCAGCTGCTTTAGCAGCACCATCAGCAATTGCAGCTGCCAAGATTCTGTCTTCTACACAACTCTTAAGACCACAGAAGCGGAAGGTTGGTCACCCGTGTTCTAGCCTGATCTAAGAGTAGAGAAATCTCTCCATTTGGGGGGAGTTAATGCAAACATGTTGTTGTCCTCTGATTCAAATGGAAGTGACAACTAAAACACTCCTTGGAGGAGCCAAGGCGATCAGGGCCTCATGGTAGAAAGCTTCCAGTTTTACTTAGTTCTTTGAAAGTTACATTCCAATCCAGCCTTTACTGGCAGATAAAACCTTGTGGACTTGTAAAATAAGTATTCCCATCCTTTCCTTTGTATCACAAAACCACAGCTAGATCTCTGGTAGTGCCAGTATATCAGAAAAATGCAGGGTTTTAAATCGTTGCCAGCTTTTGGCTGTTAGATCTCAGAGATCTTAATTATTGCCTGTGTAGCAAGTTTTGATCCAGATTCAATTTTGTGAGATGGTAAGCATTTCTACCTCATTCACAGCACAATCCTATGCTGTCTCCTCAGAGGCAAGTTCCACTGAGTTCAACAGGATTCTCCCAGGTATGTGTGTATAAGATTGCAGCATTACAGTGACCTACAAGTACATGCGTTTCAGTGCCTAGAAAGAGCTGCTATTTCAATGTGAAATCAATGGGACTTCTGCTATATAAGCCACAGTAGAAGGATTGTCCTGCAAAATTCGTCCTATGCGGATGGTAGTTGTGCCCTGTCTGAACAGTCCATCTCACTTCCTTGGTGAAGATCAATTTGCATTGTTTCGGATGGTCTTTTCTGTGCTTTTATCATAGAAATGCACCCAATGCGTGCACACACTTTACTCACAGGCAGCTGGGTTGTCTTTTATAACACTGGGGAAAGTTTGGGGTTTTTGTTTAGGGTTTCTCTTTTTTGGTCATTCTCAGTCCTTTCCACTCATGCATTAAAAAAAGTCTAGTGAGTAGTGTAGATTTCGTAACAGCAATAACACCTACATGTAAAGAAGCATCTCTTTCTTTTTTTTAAAATGGAGGGACATGTCCTTAGAAAGGTTTATTAGGGCTCTTCTAGGGGTCTGTGCGCTTCCACAAACTCCACCAGTTTGCTTATCTTCTTAACCAATGGATAAAGACCAGGGTAATATGGACTTGTTCAACACCACCTACAAGCGACAGGTGGAATTTCATATTTCTGTAGTGTACTAGGTAAAAGCAGGAAAATTTTCCTCTTAAAATTAAATTGTCAATGCAGCTACACTGTACCTAGTCAGGTTTCAGGCTACTGACAGTGCAACAACAGTCAGATGTGCATTACAGGTACCTGAAATTGGCACTGAAGTGTAAAATGCTAGTGCAGTCAAGCCATTAATGTCTTAGCTCAACTAAGCTGCAACTCAGAGTCCTCAGATGAGTGTTCAAAATTTCCTTGATTGCTGAACGGAGAAGCCATAGTGGCTAGGATGCTGAGAAAGTTTAAAAGGGGGGGGGGGTTGATAGTGCATCTGAAATAGGTTTCATATATATTTCATGGATCTGGGTTCTGATCGTATTATGTTTTAACTGGGCTATCCAGTTCGCCATGAAAACATTTGATTGGATCTGCTGTTATAAAGCAAACTTCCCACAGGTAAGTTCCCTCATAAGGATTGCAGTAATGAAGAGTCAACCACGGTGTATCATTCACGAAGCATCCTGGTAAAGCATCTGATTACAGGCAGGAAGTTCCAATGAAATCTGGAAATGAAAAGTCTCTTCACCTGCACGAAGCAGTTTAGTCAACAATAAAGTGCACAAATGATACAGGGAAAGCTCCTTTCCGGTTAGGATCTCCGTCAAGATGCCCAATCTGGAAAAGATACAGACTATTTTAAGAATGAATGGACACTGCTGTTATACAGTTTGCAATTTATAATGTTGAAAGCTAACAAGGCAATTCTAACCTAATTCACAGTTCTTTAAACCATTGGGAGGCCAGACCAACCCTTGTGCTGGTTTTTAAAAAATCTTCTGAGGCAAAGACCCGTTAGATTTCCATCAAAATAATTTTACCATTGATCCATTCCCCAAAAGTCATCACTCCCAATACCTGAAAATTAAAACTTGCCATCCATCTTTTGAAAAGAAAGATGCATTGTGTCTCAAAATTTTCATATATATTATCCAGTTTGCTGATTTCCAATGGTAAAGTCCTTCTTAACTACCACAAGTAGCGTACAGAACAAGACAAGGAATAGACTTATTTTTTGCAGTCCGGTATCCTGTCCGTAAAAGTGAATATTAGTTTTGTAGAACATCATTCAATGACTATTTATGACAAGTAACATGAAGAAGAAACTTTATACTTAAATAGCCTTACAGTAGATTAAGGCTGCAATCCTATCCACACTTTCCTGAGAGTAAGCCTCATTGAACACAATGGGACTTACGCCTGAGTAGATATGCATAGAATTGTGCTGTAAGGCTGGCAGACAAAGAGCTACTGTAGGCATGCTCACTGGGATTGCTAAAAAGTCCAATCCCACTTGGACGTGAAGAACTAGTTGTGTGATTCAATGGATCCTGGCCTACAGCTAAGCAGAAGGGAGTGCATACTCTACACGGAGGCGAAAGGACGGTGGAGCGCGTGGTTCAGCCGAACCAGGCCCCACGGCTGCGAAAGGCGCCACGGCAACTTGCGCGGAGCAGCTGCTCCCAAGCTCACTTACCCTAGCGAGGCAGCGGCTCCGTTTTGGCCTGCCCACCCTCCCTGGAACTTGAACGGCTCTGAAATAGCCTCAAAACCGGCGGGGGGGGGGCGTCGACGTGATGCAACACAGGCCCCACCCTTGCTCCAGGCGCCAGGAAGGCTTCCAACATTTCTGACTCTATAGATAGAAACTGATTTTCTAAATGCTGAGGTTTTTTGAAAAGAACAGTATTCATCTATACCAGGGGTGGCCAACCTTCCAGCGTTAGGGCTACTGTGTTCTTAAGAGTTGTGTAGAACACAGAATCTTGGCAGCTGCAAGTGCTGATGGTGCTGCTAAAGCAGCTGCACCTGCTGAAATGCCCTCCCCGATGCAACCACTTAAAGGGCCAGCATTCATGTTGAAAGGTTGGCCACCACTGATCTATACAAATGTTCTTTTTGTAGAATGAAAAGCAATGATACACTTTCAGTCAAATTAGATAGAAACAATTCCCCTTCCATGGGATGCTTTTGAAAACAATGAGCACTATCTTAGCCAGCAGTTCAGTTCCGTTGCCTGTTGCAGTTAAGTTCCTGACAACTCTATTTTCATAAACACACACACACACACACACACTTACCCACCACTCTTGATCTTCCTCACCATCAACAATGATGACATCACCTTCTGAAAACGTAAGTTCATCTGGATTATCTGCTACACAGTTGTAAATTGCTTTTACTCTCTTGGGTTTTGTTTTCGACTGCAATACACAGAGGCACAAAAATCGATGAGCGACATTTTGAAAATGTAAGCCAAGAAAATATAATTAGCTTCAGTGAGAGGACGTGAGCACACTCTGTGCAAGCGGTTCAGACAGCAGAAGGCCATGTCATGTGTTACATACTTTCCCTCCAAGTATTCATATATGTTGCATGCTGGATTCCAAATGTGTGTGTGAGGCTTCCCTTGTGACTTGCCCCAGTCCTTCCCCCAGGAAAAGGGTTCCATCCAGCTGGTGAACTCAAACCCTTGCCACGGAGGGACTTTTGTGTTTGTTGTACATGGCTACCCTCTTCAAAAGGAAGCTATCTTTCTACACTTGCTTTGGTATTTCTTAAGACTTGTGTGTTTGCATGACTGGCATAAGGGGGCTTCAACCCTGGGTGCTGAGATTCCTAGGATTTCTCTGCTTCTGCCCCTTTGCTGCTTACATCACAGTAGCTCCCTGAAGGGGATGGAGGGTGCTGTGTCATCCTTGCATTGTGTGTGTGTGGGGTGTTTGGGGGGCATTTCCCCATAGCTGCTGACAGTAACTGTTGCAGTGTTGCTCATTCCCAGGGGTCACTGGGCGCATCACCCTAGCAGTGGCTGCTCATTGGCCCTGTGCCACCCCCCTGTTCCACCCACCCCATCTCAGTTCCTCTCAGGCAGCGTGGGGCTGGACATACGCGGGGTCATCAGACTGCTGTCAGGACGTCACACCATGGACGACGGGCTGTATCAAGGTTTCCACAGATGCTGGGGGCATTGCTGGGAAGGGCTGTGCTGGCATTACTGGGACAGCTGTGCCAGTATGGCATTGCCTGGATGGGCTTAGTCGCGCCAGCGTCAGTTCACCATCAGCGCAGCTTCCAAATAGGGTTGGGCAGTTAGATTACTTTAGTTAAGCTGAATTCATCTAGCTAATGTCCTTTTGCTGAGGCCCGATACTAAAGCCTCTTCTGAGGTGATTTATTTAGATCTGTTTAGCTAAACCCTTTAGTTCAGTATACTTTCAGACAGTTTTCCCCCCACTGTGTACTGACATTTGCAGACATAATAGGATGAGAGTCAAGTGGAACTAGCCTGCCCAGAGGAGCCCAATGTATCAGGGACGTCCTAACTAAGATTCATTGGATATGCTAGATTTTCCACAACTTATCAAACAAACATTGGCTGCGACATATTGCGATGATACACAAATGATTTTCTCTGATGTATTCCTAGACTTACATGCAATTTCAATGAGGCTCTTTCAAAATAATTGACATGTAAATGAGCAAATGCTCCATTTTCTTTTCATTTTGTTTCTTAGCCTAACAATATTTTTTTTCAAGTTCAAAGGACCGCAAGCAAGAGAAAAAGAAGATCAATGGAATCTAAAGTAGTTGCCTTCCCTCTTCAGATTTCACACAATTTCTTTAATCTCAAAGTGAAGGGCAGCCAAATCTTTCCTAAGAGAGGTTCTTTGCTAAGAGAACCCCAAGCCAGGGAGCATACGGCAACAGTGCCTAAAGAAACCACCTAAGAGAGTGTTTCTCAAGTGGGCTCCTAGGAGTCCTGTAGCTCCATGAGTCCCCTTCAAGGACTCCCCAAGCAAACCGTAAGTGGCCGCCATCTGTCCTGCACTGCCCTACTCCAGCACTCTGAGGCTCCCCGAGACTCCTTTTAGGAGTTTAAAGGACTCCAGAGACCAAAACGTTTGAGAACTGCTGACCTAAGAGAACTGTTTGAGGCAGCCTCTTTCCCACCTTCACACGGGCCACTTGAAGATCTGTGTGCTCTGAGGGAAGGCAAGAGAGAAGAGCCCCAGGCCAAGACGGTCCTGCCATCAGCTCCTGGGGAGACCACCCATGGGCTAAGACATGTCTGCTCTTTTATTTGTTTGCCTTTTGTAACTTTTTCTTTTTTAAGTATTAAGCTGTAAACCACTCTGAATGCCTGGCCAGAAAAGCAGTATATAAATACAATAAATAATTTTTAAAAAATATTTACGATTTGTGACTTTCTTGGCATTGGCGCTGGAGGTTGGACCGGTACTGACATGTTTGTAGAAGGGGCAATCTGAGATCCAGGAACCTCGGATGCAGATGAAGACTCTCCTGCTCCTGAGACAGAAAACCGATTTTCAAATAGAACTGACTTTTGAAACATACCCGACCCTTTTAGATAAAATGACTTTATTATTATGCTTGCAACTGAGTGACACACCAAGCATTTTTTTGTGGCTCTCCCAAAACTGTCTACTGTTTCTTGCACCAAAATTTTTCAGTTACTTTGTCAACTGCATCAGAACTATGGCTGCAGACACTCAAGCCAGCTTACAGACAAGAACTGCACAGACCCTTGGCCAGAGAAAACCCGAAGCCAAGGAATCAGCATTCAGGTTTTACCATTTCCAAAATAAGCATGGGAATTGTCCCAAAGTTGCTGCTAAATAGAACATTAAAAATAGGATGCTTAAAATAAATTACCAGAAGACTGCTGGAGAGATCCAGGCCCTTTACTCTGCCCCTTGTTACTTAAGCTGGACGACTTGTCAGTCCTGTTCAGGAGAGAAGCAAATATTACTATTCATCATCACCTCTGCAGCTTACTGCATTGCATTATTATTTTACCATTTGCAACTATTAATTTAATCCCAGGGAGCAATCTCTATTGCAGTTTTAATGTGTTAAAGAATGCTCAAATAAGAACTTCTAACTTTGCTGAATATTAGAGCCTTTCAGCATCACCATTTATTTTTTTGGTGCCCTCACTGGCCAGAAGAGAATTCAAATTAATCACAAGTTACTGTACGTCTCTGTCTCTCTAGCCCATCTGCCCCCCACCCCCCATTTTACAGTTGTGCAGAGGCCAACCCATGGCTCTGAACACTTGAACTAGCAATAGCAGGGCTTTTGAAAAGCCCACTGGCTGGGGGGGGGGGAAAACAACGGGTGGCAAGAGGCAACACATTACACTGACCAAATTCATGACATATTTACTTTAAGGCAGAGAATCACAAGATCCGAGTTTTGTATGTAGAAACGGCATCAGGAAGTAGATTCCCTTCAATTTAAAAATGCTATATAAGAGGAATATGCAGGTGACACATCACGGTTCACCACTGAACCGCTCCACTATGTAAATTTCTGATATACGGCATGGTGCCTGCTGGTTGTGGAGTTTCTTACAAAGCAAAGCACAGGAAAGCTCATTCTCCACAGGACTGCACCACAGGACTCTACAACTACACATAGTTTTTGCTTCACTTGTTTAGGTGACGAGCTGCTTGGCTGGCTGGACAGAGTAATAGCAAATGGTTTCCACCCCCGTGACCATTTACATTTTGGGAGGAGGGAGCAGAGTCTCATTGCAAAAGAAATGTGTTCTCTGGTCCTTTTCTGGCTTCAACAAGGATTCAACAAATTTTAAGGAGAAGAAGTCCATCAGTTGCTGTTAACCATGATACCAAAACTGAGCTACGTTCAGAGACAACAAGTCACCTATTCCCAGATACTGGGAACAAACAATGGAATGGCTACCACCATAGCCAACTTGTAGGCTTCCGGCTGACCACTCAGAAGTCAGAATGATGACATTCTGTCCCCCACACCACTAGACACTTATGTTCTTAATCACTTAACATAGATTAATTTGTCAACTGTGAAGAGATCCTGTGCTCTTGCCATGGTAATGTCAAGGGTAAGCCAGGATGGTACTGACAGAGAGTCCATGCCTATCAGAGGGGCCACTCAGTTGGGCCAACTCCTGAACTCTCAAGGACCAGTGGCAGTGCCCAGTGTGCCATCAGGGAATGAGTCCAGTGTAGGGCGTTGCCATATTGTGCCCAGCAAGAAGGCACCTGCTCTTGCTTTTTAAACTGAAAACATGACCTAGGAGCCCTGGGGCTCCACGAGTCCCCTTCAGTGGCTCCACGAGGCTGCAAAAAGGTGGCTCAGCTACAACACATTCCCTTGGAAGAAGCCTGTGAAAGAATGGGCGAAACATCAGGAGTTTCTACTTTATTGGGACCGTGGTCAGATAACCTGAAACCTGAATCATCTCTGAAATGTCAGTTTTAGCCACACTAGCGTTCTAGTAAAACACAAACCACTGATATCCTGAAGTTCAGTTCAGCTCAGCTCAGCCCTGACATAGTGTCCCAAGGGGTCTTGCCTTCCACTAACCCTTGTTTACAAAAACTTGAATTAAACAAAGCATAACACCAAACTTTAAATAATGGCTTTCTGCTAAACTTAGCAGAAAGTGAAAATGAAATTTTAATCCAAGTGCCCTGGAATACGGCTCCTACATTCATGCAATTTTTTGAACACATGACTTTTAACCTACTTAAAGAGTTATAGGAAGTCAACGGCACAAAATTACCCGGAAGAAGGCTTTTTCTGAGAAATTCTACTTGGAGGCTGGGGAGGAAGTGGTGGTGGTGCAGGTTTGGATTGTGGCACAGCTGGCTGTTTTGACTGCTGGTTCAAAGCTTCAAGGACACTGGTTGTCTTTGCAACTGGAGGTGGTGCTGGAGAGAGTATATCTATAAAAAAATGCATGCTCACAGTATGTTGATGGAGAATGTTTGACAGCACTCCTCCAAATAATATTATTGTTACATTACGTCTTCTAAACAGAAAAACGCTAAACAATATTTACAACAGCTAAAAAATGTAGGAAATCCTTCCTTTCCACCAAAAGCAAATGCTTAGACTTTGCACAACATGACTAACAATGCAATTCTACATGTGTATACTCAGAAGTCAGTCTCACTGTGTTCAATGGAGTTTACTCTCTGGCGTGTTTAGGATTGCAGCCTAAGAGTCTGGTCACACAAGGCCCTAGCCCATTCTGCACTCTGGAGATCAAGCTTTGGTTCATGCCCCCTACACATAGAATGCTTAGTATGAATTAAAGATCTACGTAAACCATTCATACATATGTAGGCCCTACTCACACTTTCCATCTACAACCAAAAAGGACAGATGGAATGCACAAGTACAGCCACTGAGTACTAAACATTCTGCATGCAGAGGGTGGCAGGTTATGTGAGCCTGAGGCTTTCTCTGAATGCCAAAGCTATGTGTGAACAAGCTTTTTCAAATGAACAGGAAATGAGCTTTTTCAATGTGGCAGTCTTTGAATGTTTCATTTTCAGACATTCCATTTGGAATTTTCTCATGTAGACTTCCATGTTAGTTTTGATTGAGGGAAAGAGTTATAATGTGTACCTATTCCTATGCATAAAAATATTACATAAAAATACATCTTTAGATTACAGTAAGTTTAAACATGTGCTGAAAATTAATTACATTCAACATCCAAAAATTACTAGCATACTAACTCTTTCTCTATGCCCCTTCTGCAATTAAGAATAGTTTTAGGGACTTTAATATTTTATAGGGCTTATACCTATTCATATGATTTTCATAGGAGTAGCCACAGAATTTCCTACTTGGGAAATCATATTTATGGACAGTCTGTTCCTGGAAACAATGAGATTGAGGTAGAAATAAAACACTTTCTCAGTACAGCTAATGTTTGACCAGTCGCCTTCACCACTCATCTACTGAACAAACTGTGGTCATTTGGACTGTCTGGGGCAGAAGTTTGAGTGAACCTGATTTTTCCACTACAAAGTCAACTTTCCATTTGTTCCAGTTTAATTACAGGTGTACCACAGCCAGGTCTGTAAAGTACCCTACAACAAATAGCTCCATATTGTTCAATGCACACCATTTAGAATATCATGGATATTATGGAAAGCTGCCTATTCTCGACCAAAACTGGATCTATTGTTTAATTCATACATTAAAAGTTGAGCTAGAACCAAGAAGAACCTACTGTAACAGATGTGAACTCTATGGATTGTATTTTGACCTTGCTTGCGGTGGTCCTCTGTGACCACAAGCTCTTTCCATTCGAAAGATGGAAAGTTGTGCTCATGCAAGGCCTCTTCCATTTGCAGATGGTCCCCTTGTGTGAGCACAACTCTCTTTCTGCAAATGGAAGTTGCTTGGAGTCACAGGGCAGCTCTGTAGGGTTAGGTAGTGATCCTGTGGCTTGCAGGGACACGCACCTTCATGAGGGAACACCACCGGGTCATGTTTTTATCCACACATTTATTAATGTTTTTTCATGAAAAGTACACAAGTTTTTCTTGTTGTCTTCAAGCATAATAATATTGCTTTTTTAATTTTGAAATTGTGAGAAAAGCCTGAATTCCTTGCTCAGCAACCCTGAGATGATGGTGTTTTGGAAGAAGCCATTTTATACTCAAGGAACCAGACAGCGAAGCAGCAAGCTTAAAACTACACCCACCAGAGAGGATGAAGCATGAGGTATGAAAATGGAAGGTTGAGGCCAACCATGATTAGATGCACCAAAATAAAGAAAGCAGGGGAAAAGTGCAAACATACTTGTAGATGTTACACGCAATGGTGGAACAGGGGGATGGACAGTTGGTGGATCTGATGAAGACCTTTGCCTGCTTATGCTTTCCATTCCTAATGAATTTGTCTTCCACAGTGTGTTAGATGAAGGAGTTGTCTGAACAGCACTGCCAAGAAATGAAGACTGAACTAAAAAGAAAGGAAAACACTGTATTATTATTATAATTACTGCTGGCTGTGTAATGAGGAGAACACAACACCTTCCCTTAAAAGAAGCGAGTGTGATACAGAGGTCTGCCTAATTCAGATCTGCACAAAGACTGGGCTGTCTTAGGCTCTGTTCACACATGTGTGTTCATCGCTTGATGACTGTGACATACAGAGATAAATATGTGTGAGTTAGCCATCACAGATCAATCAACACACACACATAGCATTCATATCTCCTCAAAATCATACTTTTCAGTGCATTGAGTCATCAGGTGTTGTACAAATCAAGTGATGACGTATCAAATAAAGCACATGTGAATCTGCTAGTGCTACCAACTATCTCCTGTACACGGAGCTAAACACACGAACATGGTTAGTGGTAAGGCAAATATTTTATCTCTGTCATAAAGAAGGGCAGGGAAGTTATGACATAAATTTACTCACATGTATAAAATCTGGGTTTATCTGAATGAAAACTGATAGTGAAGTCCTTTGCTCTCTTTTCTACGATTTTGAATTACTCAGTTTTAAGCCACGTCTTTGTGTCTTCCTCAATTTTAAAAATACCCTTTCAACGCAGTGTTTTGCTAATGCCTTTATAATTCAGTTATAATCAAAATTGGGGGGAGGACTAGAATGGGTACCAATGTGGAAGCTAGAGTGGGTACCAATTTGCACAGAAAGAGGCAGAAGGAGATATAAAAAAGTCTTTCTAAAACTAAGGGGAAAGCAGCCAATAAGAAGCCAGCAGCATTGATAATACATTAACGCCATTTCAGGCAGTTGACAAAACAGAAGAGCGGGGGTGTGGGCAAGCAGCAGCATTGCCACTTCTCACCCCATATAACCAATTGTGACTGTTAAATCTCTTGATGCAGTAGCAACTGGCTCCATCTGCTAGCTCTGCCACCCTATCATCTATCCTCCTCCGTCACATGCTGTGGCAAGTAGACTTCCAGGTGTGCCAGGCAGCAAGTAAAGAAAGCATGCAGATGTTTGTGTGTGATGGGTGAGAACAGCCTCAGCTGCTTTGTCTCCAGTTGTATCAGGAGATTTAAAAGTCTTCGTACAACGCAAGATGTGGCAACCCAATGAAGGAGGTCAGACTGAAATATGCTGCTAAATGAATCTCTGCTTTCCTGTTGATGAACAATAGTTGTTAAGGAGCTGTAAAGAAGCGAGTGGGATTGTAAAGCTTTTTAGTTAGTGAAGCAACAAGAACTGCAACCCAGCTTGAGAGGAAATGCTTAACCAAAGAGCACAAGTTGCTCAGTTATGCAAGTCACTGAAGAGGAGGAGAAGAATAATCTGCTTGTTCTGAGTGGGGTATGTGCCATGATTTCAGCTTTTTATTCGCTTGTTTCCACAAAGGAATACATAATATAGATTTTTGTCCCTGAGCTACGGTTATCCTCCCAGGACCACATATTCTGCCACACCAAGCCCTAACCAATTGTGGTTCAACGCTTTAGAGAAGAGGGGGAAGAAACAGGAGTTAAACAAATCAACTGAGGGATATAGTAACTATAGATTTAAAGTGTATATATACGTGCCTGTGTGTTTTTAAAAGTGAAACTCAACTACAATAGCCATCTGTGAGAGACGATTCAGCATGGACAGTGTTGCTGTGAGTCATTGCCTTATGGCCCAATACTATCCTTGAAATACGTCAGTGTATCTCCACATCTGCCGGTGCAATAGCAGCCCTGCTGGAGAAGACGTCTGCCCGCCAACATGCCATGCAGTCTGGCAAAATGCTGGAAAAATACTGCGCCAATGTAGCTTGGACATTACTTGGTACACCAGTGCAACTCCATCGATGAAGAGTCCAAAACAGGGAGGAGACTGGGGCGTGACATAGGAGGGATGAGGCGGAGTTGATGTACACCATATCCTAACCCCCCTTCAGACAATCGACATAAGAACATAAGAAGAACCTTGCTGGATCAGGCCAAAGGCCCATCTAGTCCAGCTTCCTGTATCTCACAGCGGCCCCACCAGATGCCTCAGGGAGCACACAGCCAACAAGGTAACCTGTTTCCTGCTGCCACTCCCCTGCACCTGGCACAGAGAAAACCTACTTCTAAAACCAGGAGGTTGCTTATGGCTTGTAACCTGTGATGGTTACAAGCCATCCTCCATGAATCTATCCAAACCCCTTTTAAAAAGGCATCTAGGCCAGGTGCCATCACCACATCCTGTGGCAATGAGTTCCACAGATGAATTACACGCTGGGTGAAGAAATATTTTTGGGACACACTCCCAATGCCAGAAAAATGCTACGCAAACCACAGAGCGTACGCATAGATAGGAATAACCCCATAAAGAATTATGGGGAAGGGGAAAATTGCACCTCTTGCTATCCCCCTGCCCTGCCCACTTTCCTATTGATGGAGCATAGGATATAGACTACATTTCGCAACCAATCACACCACACCAACCACAATTACTAAAAACCCCTGCTAAGGAGACTACATCCCAGGTGATCAGAAGTGTGGCATGGGTCTCTGGTACACCTCTCTGGTCTCCCAAAGGGGAACTTTGGTGATGGGAACTGTGGTGAAAGAACACTCGGTTCACAGAGGGAGCACTTTGCGCCAACAACCTCTTGTCTTACAACATGTACGGGCAAGACACTTTGTTACCTCTTGTCTTCTCGGAATTCTTATTGTAGGTATTCTGCCCCAGGGTGTGTGCACATGCACGTACCCACCCACTCATCCAACTGGAACCTCTACCTCACCACCCCAACAGGGGAAGGACAATTCACCCCACACAGGTAAGGAAAGCAAGGGAGGGAATTCCATGCTGCATCTCTGCCTCATGTCTCTACACCCTGTCTTCTGACCCTTCAGGATCATCACATTTCTCTGCTATAAACTGTATTGCCCAACCATTCCTTCCTTTTGCAACAGCTAAGAGTGGGGAGTGTTGGCTCCCTTTTGGTGAATGCCAGGGGATCCAACCATTGGTATTGCTTGCCAAACACTTATCTGAATACCTTTTGTTTTTCATTGCCACAGGGGACTGAACATTAGTCCTCTACAGAGTTCCACTGCAGTTCCCCCCCCCCCCAGGAGAGGGACTGATAAAAGTCCTAAGCCACCATGCTCTCGCCCCAACAGGGCACTACTGCATATACATTCTGGTGACACCACTCTCCCTTACAAACACAGAGTATGTATCTCAGTCCAGAGAACAAGTGTGACTGATGCTGTTGTCAAGTCCTTTTTACTCCCTCTGCGTTTCTCCTTGCACCCCACAGGCAGCTGTCTCACAGGTGAAGACACTGTACAGACCCCAAGGGAAACCTACCGCCTGCCTGCTTGCCGGCAGTGACCAGCATGAGCCCAGCGTGAGGTTGCTGACCTACTCCTTCCAGTCAGGCCCTGTGGCTTTGCAAAATCCACAACAGACAGCAAACCAACTGGTGCAGCCAGACCCCACTGGCACCTGTTACTTGGCGGTCTATCTGACTTGCAATGGTACAACAGCCCTGCTGGGCAGAGATGGTTGGCAACCCCACCTGTGATTCTCTTTCAGATGCTGCTCTACCACCCATACCATTCATTCAATAAAAACTTTGGCTGGATCACACTTGTTGTCTCCTTGTTGGAGGTAGAGAGCCCTCCTTCCTATTCTTGTAGTTTCTTACCTCAGCTAGCTTCAGGGTTGGACTCTGAAGGGGGGGGGAGGGTCCCTCTACCCCCAGGGTCTCCTTGGGCACCAAGTGTGTGTGTGTGTGTGTGGGGGGTGTTCCTCAGTGACCATGAGCCCCCTGTTCTCTGCTGCCATGGTATAGTGTGGGTACTAACAGGGGGACAGAAGGGGCAGCATACTGACAGCAATGCTGGCAGGTGGCAGCAATGAAGCAAAGGACTTGGGGTGGGGGTGGGGGGTGGCTAGCTGACTGTGCACCCTGTGTCATATGCAGTTTTTCCTCTGATAGGTTCATGTGCTACTGCCTCCCAGTCAGGTGTGCCTATTGCAGTGATGCAAGATGTTAAATGCCAGATGAGGTGCACATTACTTGCTTTATGCTATGGGTGCTTCTTGCCAGTCATAAGAACATAAGAAGAGCCCTGCTGGATTAGGCCAAAGGCCCATCTAGTCCAGCTTCCTGTATCACACAGAGGCCCCACCAGATGCCTCAGGGAACACACAGCCAACAAGATAACCTGTTTCCCATTGACACTCCCTTGCACCTGGCACAGAGAAAACCTACTTCTAAAACCAGGAGGTTGCTTATGGCTTGTAACCTGTGATGGTCTTTTCCTCCATGAATCAGTCCAAACCCCTTTTAAAGGCATCTAGGTCAGGTGTCATCACCACATCCTGTGGCAAGGAGTTCCACAGATGAATTACACGCTGGTAATGTCATGCAAAAGTTGTCTTGTTGGTTAGGGCATACCCTGGCAAAAACGTTCATTCCAGGTGGAAAATGCCCTCACAAGGACGCAAACCCCCACCATGGTGAGACCTGTGTGTTTGTTGCACATAGCTGCTCTCTTCCAAGAGAACTATCTTTCTAATCTTCCTCTGCTTTGCTCAAAAATGTATATCTCAGACTTGTATGTTTGTGTGGGTGGGATATGAGTGCAGGAGTTTCTAGCAGGTCCTTGCTTTTGCCCCTTCTTTGCCGATGCCAGTGTAGCTCCTACAGGGGGTAAGCGTGGTGTGGCATCCTTGTGACATATATGTGGTTTCCTTAGGGCACCTCCCCATAGTTAGGGGAGGTGCATATTGCTGTATTGCTTATTCCCAATGGCTGGCAGGGGGAATCCCAATCCCCCCCCCCGGTGCTGGCTGCTCATTAGCCCTGCACCACCAGCACAGGGGCTGGGTGAATGTCGTGATTTGCTCCTTGGACATCACACTGATGATGCACAGACGTAACGATGCAATAGTGTTGTATATCCACTTTCAACATTTGGGTTCAAATCTCTGCTTGTGAAAGTAATATATCAACCTTGTCTTTAAAGTAGAAATAACATCTCACAAAATGAAAATTAAGAACAAAAGAGGAATGGAAAGATTATATCTTGAAGTCTAAAGAAACCTAGACATCAAAATGCATAATAAAATACAACTCAGGTTTCTCCATGGCCAGACTACCTGAAAGTGTGCACGTGAGAAACGTTTTCTCACAGTTATACAGTTATGTAATTTAGATACACAAAAAGGTATTTCCAGAGAGGTAGCAGGAAAAGCAACAGTCTTGTAAGCACTGTAACCAATCCAATTATTTCAGCATGAGCTTTCACAGACTATAGCCCACTTCATCAAAAGCAACAACACATAATGAAGTAACCACCTAAATCAAAGGGATTAAACTAATTTTGGCTCAAGCATGCTAGTTAAAAACAGTTTGATGATCACAGCCATAGACGCCTAAATTTTCACTCTTAAAAATATGGTGGTACTACATGGACTGTTAATGGAATTCAGATCTGGTCTTTACAGGCATGTTCAGCAAGTTTAATTAATATTACAAACAAATGTCATTGAAATTTATTCAACATTATGAACTGGGTCTCATGTAAGGTACCATCATGTATCAGCACAATCAATTCATAAACCAACTGGTTTACGTGCTGACGTATTGACCAGGAAGTATCAACTTGCAATACTCAGCTAACAACAACTTTAGATACTTCACCTTTGCACAGCAGTTGCTAAGCCCCACCTTAAGCACTTAGTTAACAGAGCAGCAGCCACAGAATCGGCAACCACAGAATCTAGCTATGTGTTGTTGTCTTTAAAGTACAGTCTGCTCAAAACAAAACCTGGAGTTGGCTTCTTGCATATACTCCAATTCAAACAGGTTGTTTCATTTTTCTGTTATGTGCCCTGATCTGCACATAGCACAATAGGAAGTGCAGATTCCTCCCAAGTTAACTGGGGAGGGGGGGGGGGAGAGCTCCAAAGCAATTTATAATTCCAATACTTACCTGGGTAAAGCAATTGCAAGACTAAAATCCCTAAAACAGAAGAAATAAAGCTTTTGAAACTCCAGGTCTTGTAAAGTACTGCGGCATTTCCCCAACGTTAGTACCTTTTCCGATATTCCTGGGAGGCAAGGGTGGTGCACTTGTAACAGGTGCTGCAGGCTGAGCGGGAGGTGGGCTGCTACTGAGTATGGCTCCATAGGTCTCGTTCTGCAATAGGCTGGGCATAAAGCCTCTTTGCTTGTCTTTGGCTATGTTGGCAGCATCTCTTGCCAGAGATGCAACATTAGGTTGATGTTGGCTTGATCCTAGCTGGTAGAAACTGACAGGTCTGTCCTCTCGTCGATTGGGGCTCGGTTGCTTTAAAAATAATAACAGAATGTTAAGTCCTGTGTAATGCACACTAACTAACAAACAAACCCCAGACGTATCTATTACTTTGAGTTAATAAAAGGAAGCATTTTCCAGGTTGTTCTGGTCGTTTTATTCAGTTAACATACAAGAGAATAAGGCGTTATCCTAACGTTTCGCTCCTAAACCATGAGGAGCATTATCAAAGGTGCAGCAACTTGCTGTCTGCTCTAGTTCTTCTTAGCACAAGTTGTTAACAGTTGGAAGATTAACTGCTGCCTTTGCTGGCCCATTTTATCTCTGAAAAGTCTTTGTAGCTATGGGACTTGGTTATAAAAATGGTGGTATGACTTCAAGGAACCTGGCAAAGGCAAACAGTTCATCTTCCAACTGTTAACAACTTGTGCTGAGAAGAACTAGAGCAGACAGCAAGTTGCTACACCTTTGATAATGCTCCTCATGGTTTAGGAGCAAAGTGTTAAGACAATCTCTTGTTAACTTTGGAAAATGCTTCCTTTTATTAACTCAAAGATATGTACCGGTCACAAAAACCTCAGAACATACATATCTATTACTTGTTAGCATAAATTGTAGCTATGCGTAGCCACACTGTAATGGCACTGGTAGGCATTTCTAGCAACAGGCCAGCATATTCCCCTGATACATATTTTAAATGAGCAGGAAATATTTCACCTGGAATCAAAGAAGCAAACTTCTCATTGATAAATAAAACCAAAACCATCCTACATGTATGCATGCAGGGAAGAGACTTGCGTTTTAAATGAGACACCTGCATTTTTTTCACTTTAGTATGTCCAGAAAAGAATTTTGTAACAGTTTTTGCTGAAAGTTCATTTCAAAAAGAAACATCGTACTTACCATGATATATTCTTTCTTCAAAGTGGGTAGGTGGCATCTTGGGAAGGTTGCTCCTTCCACTCATTCCGGACAGACAGGATTATGCAAGTGAGGAAAATCTTAAATAATCTGAAGGAGGAAGCCACTCCCAGTTTTGATCCTGCAGTAGTTGACACTAGCAACATTTCTCCTTCCTAACATATCACCCCTTGAATTGTAAACATGAATAAGCAGACGATGAAACTGAGGAAACAGATAGGAGGGGAAAGCTAGTACCCCCCCAGGTGACCTTCACTCACCTATAAGACCCTGGGAGTCCAACTGCCCCCATATCTCCCCTTGACAAGAATCAAGTGAATGTGTGACAGTATAGGTAGGAAAAAAGGACCTCCTAGGAGGATAGGATGCCTCCATCCACTGTGAAGAAAACCTTTCATAGCACATCCAAAGTTTGACCCTCTCTCAGCAGAGGAGGACATCCTTGGATGAGATTTTCAAAAGGGAAGGTGTTTCAAGGTATCTGGGTACAATCTCTAGTCCAAGCCATCCTGAAAGAATGCTATGACAGTATTGACAGAATGCTATGATAGAAGATGCCGCAGTTGCTAGTGTCAACGTGTAGATCTGTGGGCCTCCATGTGTCCTTGTAGATCTGCAGTGTGAAAGGTATTTGTGAATGGTGTCTAGAAGGCAGGCGTTTTGTGGTTTGCTGGGAAGGTGAACAGGTTTGGGAAACCAAACTTTGCTTGGACTTCTTGGAGAGCTCCAAAACATGGCATCATTCCGCTTGGTCAAAACTGCAGCGACTCAATCAGTCTGCTCTGTTGAATTTGCCCCTTGGCTGTTATAGACCCTCTGTGACTAGAACGCGTGAACAGTGATACCTCCATGAGGGGGTACAATCTTATCCCCCGCTGTCAGTTGATGTGTGTTCTGGCTGTCATGTTATCTGTTTGGACCAGGATATGTTGACCTCTCAAGCTAACAAGGAGGTTTCAGAAACCAAGTCATCCAGATGAAGGAGGGCCTCCATGGAGGCTAGAAGAGGATTCGATTTTATGCCAGCTGTTGTTTATTTGAGAGGACACTGGCTTTGAACAATATTGTAAGGGGGCTGCAGAGCTGGCAGAGTTTGAGCATTAACAAGAAAAACTGCCTGCAGTATAGGAGGTCAGGAAGATCATTTAAAAAATAATAATAGCGGATTAGAAGATACTTTGACTGAACCACTAGGTGAGCCCCTCTGCTTGAAGTGCCCTCTTTTGAAGGCAGGAACTGTTGTGTAGGCAGGGCTGGAGTCGAGAGATGAGAAAGCTTCCTGCCTTGGGATCTGTACCCCTGGCTAGACATGGATGCTATCAGTTCTGTCTTAACTTGGCTCATTTGGGTTTAAATTTTTCCCACCTGAAGAGACAGATCTAGTGCAGGTGCAGAGTGAACCTTTTTCTTTATTTCTTGTGCGACTGTTAACTAAATCATAAAACTCCACTGCAAGAAATTCTTCATTCATGAGAGGAAGGTGTATAAACTGGGAACTGGTATTAGAAAATGCCTGAACCTCCACTATGGACCACAAATCATGGTTGAGATTCTGACCAAGACTCAGAGTTGCTGTCTCTGGACTGGTGACCATCACCAGGATATTGCTGGTGAGCGAGACTTGGGTCACAGCAAAAGTGTTCTCAATGGGGACTAGATAAAAAACCTGGTACTCTTTCTTGCCCCATGTTGCTATGCAGGGAGGGCCTTTTATGTTGCTGTGTGGAAAATCTCTCTGCGGAGGCAGCTGCCTTGCTGGGCTGGGAGGACAGTCTGATTAGCTCTGGAAGGAGTGACCACCCTAGGCTCAAAAGACGTGGCTCTGTTTTCGACCATGGAACGATCAGCCCCTACTGGTTTTAATGAGCTTTGTCTTCTTTGAAGGAGGAGTGTTGAACTAATTCGGTTGCTTTCATCTTTTTGTGCCTGCTTGGTCCAAAGCAGACGTATCTTGCATAAGGCACATCTCTTCAGAAAAAGAGTCTGTAGTAGGTTGACTATTCACTCCCCCTCTAACAGCGCAATCCTAACCAACTTTCCAGCACTGGTGCAGCCGCAATGCAGCCCCGAAGTAAGGAAACAAATGTTCCCTCACCTTGAAGAGGCTTCCATGACTGCCCCTGCACTGCAAAATGCAGTGTGCACCCTGTTGATACAGCCACATCGGTGCTGGAAAGTTGGTTAGGATTGCACTGTAAGTCTCATTATATGTAGAAAATGGGTAGGTACAGAAATAAATTAATCCAACTCCCTTCTCACACTAGACTAACCAAACTGGAAGTCAAAGAAGGAAGAAGACTGCCTGAAAAGCGATGGAGGAGTTCCGTAGCAGTCCTGTTCCTGGAGCAAGCCAGGACCAGTACTGAGTGGCTTCCTCCCCAAAGTTGCATAAGAGTTTCCTCATTTGCACAGTTCTGGTTGGCTGGAGTGAGTGGGAAAAGCAATTCATAAAAGGATGCCCTCCTCCACTGTGGGAGAAAGGCATGCGACTCAACACTGGCTTGGATCAAAGGTGCGGCTCTACAAGAGTGAGTTGAAGTGCTTTCCACAAGGCAGGGTCCCGATTTCTGCCAATACCTCCTACCCACTGCAGCCCTGTGTACATGCAGAGGGCTCCCCAAACCTCAGGAGTAGCTTTACAAAGGCATGAGAATATGCAGTGGGTCAGGCACCCTGCTTTGCACGATCTTTTCATGCAGTGGCACCTTTAGATCCAAGTTTATATCTCTTGTTGACTCAAGTTAAGATGCAATGTTTGTGACTTCGTTTTTCATCTCTTCTTAATCACAAGAAATGTAGTTTTTTCAGATAAGAAAAAATAGTGAAGCTGACCTTAATTTTACACCTTCTTTGCTATGAAAACAACTCTAACGTGACCCAAGGCAAACCCACATGCAGCAACAAGGTTCAACTGAGCCTTCAGCATAATAAAGACATTAGTTTTGTCATTAATAGCCCTTAATCTTCTTTTCACAAGTCCCTGTAATCTGAAAGCCTATTAATAGTGAGTGAGCAGTGACTTGCCTTTTAATTCTCAGCCTCACCACCGAGTACTCAACAGACTTGGAGAGCAGCAAAGCTGAGGTGAAATAAAACAGCACTCACCCAAAAAAAGCATGAGGTTCTCAAATACCATACCACTTCCTGCTCAAACAGGAACCACTGTCACACTCCCACTCGAGGAAAAGATAATGACCAGAGTACAAGAGAGTGCCATAGAGCCCGTCCCTTCTAAGCAATCCATATTGGGGCTGCAATCCTATGCACACTTTCCTGAGAGTAAGCACCATTGAGCTCAATGGGACTTACTTCCGAGTAGACATGCCTAGGATTGTGCTGTTATAGTGCAATCCTATCCAGCTCCCTCACTGGTGCAGTCAGTGGGGGAGGGCAAACCAGGAGGCTTTGGAAGGGAAAGGGGATGTAAAGGAGATTTAAATCCCCTTTCCCTTCCAAAGCCTCCCGGTCTGCCCTCCCCCATTGGCTGCACCTGCGGGGGTGCTGGATAGGATTGCGCTGTTAGTCATGTAATTCTGTCTTCATCGGGGACAAACAGATGACCGAGTTTGACATATTTCATTGTTATGCTGACGTCAAACTGGTGCACAGGTCTTTGCAAGACTAGTACACAAGTGCTGAACTTCAAAGACATTTTACAGAGAACATAATGATGATACTAACTACTCTTTCTTGTTGGGAGCAAGATTTCCTATTTTGTCATGTTAAGTTTCTGATCTTCTAACGCTTTAATAATGCACACTTGGGAGTGTTCATACCAGGAGCTAGTGTCAGATTTACTTCTGGAGGCACTCCTGTTTCAGAAGTTTGTGTACTGATTTAGAGCGCTATGGGAAGAAGCTCGTCTACAGGAGACATATGAATGTGCATCTTGCTGCAAATCACTACTGCCTGCTCTGTCAAAAAGGTTTTGTGACACTAAAGGTAGACTGCTGCTAAGAACCTGACCAACAATTATTGTTTGTGTTTGCCTAGTCAGAAGCTCGTCCTTTCCCTCAATGACAAGGCAGATCAGAATATTTTTCTCGCTACTTAGGACATACAGGTAGAGAGGAATCAGTCAAGGCAAGATACTTCCTTGTTCAGAGAGAAACAACATCTGTGTCACTCTGCAGCAAGAACAGGTAACTGCCAGTGATTTAGCCTAGCAATCACCAGGCACCTCTTCATCCCAACAAGACAAGGATTGATCTCTGCTGCTGACTGTAGAAGCAGCCAAATATCCTGTGATGCTCATTATGTAGTGCAAGGTTATCAAGGCTTCTTTTTCCCCTGCAGCCAGAACATGCAGGGCTAAGGAATCAGTCCTCACTCTCCCTGGAATTAAATGGTAGTTCACTCCCAGAGTGTGACTAGGAGATGGTTTTACAACTTTTACTGCAGTACTACTGCAGGAGTAAACTCCTACTGTCCTGAGAGTAGATATGAACACACATTTCTTGGACACACACTTCTTGGACACCCACTTCAAACAACCATGGTATTCAGAAATTAACTGGACCATTAAAATACAGATGTGGCAAAGTAAAGGAAACTTCATGTGATTGCTGCCTAGGACAGGGTTTCTCAACCAGTGGTACTAATACCACCAGTAGTACTTCAGAACGCTGGACCACTGGATCCCCACTCCGACACGGCCCTTTTGGTGGTGCGTTTTTACTTCCAAGAGGCTCCTGCCTTTGGCCGAGTCTCTCAGGAACACTGAGAAGGGCCCGCCTACCTGCCCAGAGCCTCCTACCTGTGTTTTCTGGCCTCCGAAAAGCCGGAAGTAACTGGCCAGTCACTTCCGGTGGTATGGAGCAGGAGAGTGGTGCTGAAGGTGGTACTCGGCTGGGAAGGGGTTGAGAACCCCTGGCCTAGGACATGACAAAAACATCTTTGGCCACAATGATTACCATCATCATTCAGT
Source organism: Plestiodon gilberti rubricaudatus (assembly GCA_026170595.1). Taxonomy (NCBI): domain Eukaryota; kingdom Metazoa; phylum Chordata; class Lepidosauria; order Squamata; family Scincidae; genus Plestiodon; species Plestiodon gilberti. Next base: position 118,427,660 of record JANXHW010000001.1, on the reverse strand, counting down.
ACCCTTCTTTCAGTTGTCTTCTATTCACCGTAGTCAGTTCAAAGTACTTTTTAAAAGCCCAATAATTACAAACCTTTACAGTAAGCATTCCAGTAAATCCACAGGGTTCAAAACAAATACCTGCAACTTTTCATCTACATCGTCATCACTTTCATCCAGGTCTTCATGAAGTAAACGCCACTCATATTCTACATGAACATGAGAATTGAGCCTTCCAGCCAGAGCTTGAGTGAGCTAAGGAGACAATGAAACACAGCAATTATAATACACCTTTATTATAATTACAATATAATCAGATTATAATCACACCTGAAATTCCCCCTTCCAACTCTCTCCCTCCCCCACTTTTTTTTTAAAGAGTACAAGGTTATGCTGAAATTATATCAAAGGGCTGTACAGAAGTTAAGATAGTGACGTTTCATCTAGAAAACAAATAAGGCTTCCAGAGCTCGTCGGAAAGTGTGCATGAGGATCACCTATGGCAAAGGTTCCTAAACTCCTGGGAAGAGCCTCCGCTGCCCTAAATGGTCTGGTCCCACAGGCCCCAAGTCTGGTTCCACAGGAAGGTCAGCTACACATTCCAAAGATTCACATTGTACAGCCCTCTTTTGACGGTGTGACCTCCCATACAAGAGAGGTAAAAGACCTCCCAATAAACTATTTGCTCCTCGCATCTTCAGCCGTGGCTCACACCATGGATCAGATTTCTTTGTTTGTGCTCTCGTGCCTTGAAATGCCTTTGGAGGAGAATGAAAGGTCTGACTACATCCACTACAAATTCATCCTCTCCTTCTCTTCGGAGTTCCATCTGGCCACAACGCTGCATAAGTCCTATGAATCCTCAGTGCTTCTTCTCCATGTTTAATGCTCTCCTAAGGCCTGGAGCTCCCCCACCACCTTCCTCGTGCTCTTCTTAAGATGCCACCCTGTCTCCCTGCCTCTTGTGCCTGGCACTCCCTCCCTGATCACCTGAGGGGTGCCTCCTCTCTTACTTTCTTCAAACACCTCCTCAAAAATCTTTTTCATGAATCCTTTCGCACAACCACCTAGTCCCTCTACCTTACTTCAACTAAGCCTAAGTACTGTACGTGTATATGAAAGAATGCCTATTGCTCGCCATCTTCCCTGATAGCACTCCCCTCCTCTTTGTCTGTTGTCTCCTTTGTGTCTGTTTTAGATTGTGAGGGACTTGGCTTCAGTGCAGGGACTTGTCTTCTCTTCTTTTGTATAGTGCCATGTTCATTGATAACGATATATAAATCATAAGTAACAACAACTGCCCAGCCTGGGGAAAGCTAGCATGCGAGGGAGAAGTGTTCTAGATTAACCTTCTCTCTGATATGATAGTTTTCTGTGTGGAAGAACGTTCAGTCATGCTATGTACAGTACTACGACATTCCCAGGAATCCCAACCATTCACCTACATGTTTAGCTTAGCTGAGATAACTAAGCAAAGGCTGTTTATTGAAAATACACAAAATCAACTCTCCCAATGAAAATATTGAATCACTGAATGCAAAGGAATTCAGAATCCAGCAGCCTGAATGGATACGGTCAGGGCTGGAATCTCATCTCAGCTATGGATTCAACGAAGACTATAGATTTAACAAAGTTCCTTATCATTTCCATACCTCAGAAAGCTATTGTGAAAAGGATAAGATTGCAAACGTTCCTTCCACAGTGAATTTTTGTCACAAAGTAATGCAGAATATCTACAGCAATATGTATCGGAAATCAAATGAATTACATCTCAATTCAATGTACTTTGTTGAAAATGTATCAATTTAAATATGCATATATCACTGACATAAGGAACATATATGCTGTATTCAGGCACCTGCACACAAGTATTATGTGAAAAGTGCCCTAACAATGCAATCCTATGCATGTTTACTCAGAAGAAAGTCTCACTGCATTCAATGAGGCTTAATTCCTTGTCAGTGTGTTTAGAATTGTAGCCTAACAGATCAACGGAATAGATATTACTTCCTCTATTCAGTTTTCTCCATCATTCTGAACATACTACAGTACCACAGAAATCTCACTGTAAGCTGCTGGATAACCAAGAACAGTTCTGCATTGAAAAATACTGGGGGGGGGGGGGGGGAAGAGAGAATTGTCTTACCAGCTCTTCACAGTGTGTATGTTTTAACCGTTTAGCTATATCAAGTGGAGTCTCTCCAGCTTCGTTGGCTATAAATCAATGGAGGAAAAAGTTACTTCCTTGTTTGCACCTAAACCCATATGACTACAACTGAGGTGACTTATAGAATCTGAAGTGAATGGGTCATACAGTGAGCATGAGTCGGTCAAAAATATGTAATTTTAGGACCCCTGATTTCAAAAAGAGAGAGTTAAGAATATGCTTGATTCATCAATGAGACTTACAAATGCCTAATGCTGGCTGGATTGCATCCAGTAATATACGTAACATGGAATGCCTTAGCCCTACTGAAAAATTTGCTCAGATTAAATACTCGATAGTTGTGGCCAGTTGGTTCCTTCCTTGAATTAATTCAAAATGGATGCCTCACGGACACCAAGAAATTTCCATAGAATAGTAACAGCCTGCTATAAATGCGTTTCAATCATTGACTAATAACACAATCAGTTACATCCACAGTTTCCTTGATCTAGTGGAAGAGTCCTTGTTCTGGAGGAAGGGAAACTGTGGACACCAGCCAATATTGCCATTGTTTCAATTATCTTTACTTCAAGTATCACTTTCTAAAATGGTCTATATTAAACAGGAACAAAATGGCAAGAGCTATTGAAAGACTTTACATGTTCATACCGCAATCACTTATATGTAGCAAATATATAAGTACAGAGGGGTGCTTTTTACCCATTTACCTATTTCGATGGAGGCCTTCCCTCTCAGTAGCAGTTTGAGGCACTCAACATTATCTGTCAAACAGCAGTAATGAAGAGCTGTACTACCTTTACATGTCTGCTTGTCAAGGTTGCCACTAAGAAACAGAAGAAGAAAAAAACAAACATTTAGTTTATACTAGTAGAGCAATCAGAATCTCAAAAGCCTGCTTGCTTTATATGAGATGTGCAAACTATTATGGTTATATTATTACGTTGACTTAGATAGCACGACCGATATACATGTGACTTTACAAAGAATGAGAAGCCAGGTTCCTGCCGTAAGGGGCTCATAATTTAGATATCAACATAAGGGAGGCAACAGGGGAAAGGGAAGGAAATGAAGACATTGGAAACAGAGGAAGAATACGCAATTATAAAATTTTGTTTACAAAACTTAAGGTTTTCAGTGAAATCCTGCCTTCCTCAATTTGCATCCTGAAAATGACAAGCAAGCAAAGTGTTTTAATAATGCCTCAGCCACTCACCTATTCTGCACCAAAAAGTCAACTATGTGAAGTGAGGTCCGATCAACTGATCTCACCGCAAGATGAAGGGCAGTTTCATCTTGTTCCTGAAATCAAGACACACACAGTTTGTGTCTTCTGACCAACAGTAAAATTATAATCGTTAAGAGATCTACAGCCCAAACGTACCTGGGCCTTGTGCTACCAGAACTCGTGCTCTGGCAGCGCAAGGCTCTTTGTGGTGGCACAAAAGCCGGGCCACTGACGTGTGTTTCTGGGTCGCGCCAGAGCTGTGTCATGCACACTAGCAGCTCAGCGCTCACCTGCACCGCTGCATGTGCCGGTGGGACAGAGCAGGCCTTTTTGCCAGTGCAGCTGTTAAGCGCGCCATTGCAAACTGCTTTTGGCAGTTTTGAGACATCAAATGGTAAGAAAAGTTTAGAAGGGGACCCAAATTCAAAATGTTTTAAAAACACTGTCATAGAAGCTAAAACCATCCCATAAAATTGCATTTTAAAAAGTAATAAAATGTCAAAAGTCACTGCTTTGAATTTTAGAAAAGCGGTATAAAAATCTTTTTAAATAAATAAATAAATAAATAAATAAATATAAAGCTTTCAGGAAAAAAGGCAGTTTAGAGTTCAATATGTTTTTGCTATATGTAATAAGCATTTCAATCTGGGAGGTATTTTTGCACTCATATGTTTTAAGATATTTATTTTAATAATACATTTTTTAAACGTTGGCAACAGATGGAAGTGCTTTTAATTTTGAATTAACCCTTTGGGTGTCTCCTTTTGTAAATTATAAACATTGCAACACAGCAGGGACAGTGAATTATCTTCAAAGGCTTACAAATTATTTATGATCCTACTTCCATAAATAAAGCATTTCACCTTAATACTATGACACTGGAAGGTTTCTATACCAGTACTTACATGTCCGTTTGCAAGTGGAATTTTTTCCGTTAAATCCACACCCTCTGCATACACTTGGACCAGCCCAAAAATGTCTCTTGTTCTGACGGCTTCACAGAGGCTTTGCAGTTTAGCCCCATTGTCTGAGTATTTTTTCCTTGCATATTTTCTTTCAATATATTTGGCATTAATATAATCTTTTCTTGCATTCCTGAAATGAAGTGTGATTTTCTTTATATGATGTTGGCACAAACTATTCAGATATTCATACCACCCCCAATATAATAATAATAATAATAATAATAATAATAATAAATAATATGATGCTCGGCACAATTTTTGAAACACATAGAAACTGTTTGGGCTCCATTTTCAGTATCATAGCATCTTCCTTCTCTGACATGTACTGCCTTTATGGATACAAATGATTAATTAAACTAAATACATTAACCCAAGTTCCCGCTGTGAAACGTGTTTTCCTTCAGAAAATCTATACAAATACTCTGCACTTTAAATATACCTAGCTGCTCAGTTGTTCAACTGGTATGTTTCTCAGCAATTCAAAAGAAAACTCTGCAGTGAATTAAAATTAACACAGAACAAAACAAAAACACAACAGAGTTCCATTACTCTTTTACGTTGTTTAGCATGAGGTCAGTTGTTTAAATTTGCTGTCGTGCAAGATTTTTAACAGAGGATCTGCGACAGATTACAGAGGATACTTAGGTCAATTATGATCTGTTCAGAAGCTAGTTCTTCAGGCTTTAGTCACCCTTTGTCTAAAAAACTGAAAGACCTCTAGGGTTAGAGGTGGCCAACTTGGCCATCGTTCCCTTCTTGCTGCATTAATTGATAATTCAAGCTGTTCACTAGATTACCGTTTAATTAATGCAAGTGAAGAATATGCACTAATCACTATGAAACTGACGTTTTATTGAGAGTTCAGATCCAATGACTATAGCATCTACTTCCATCACTTCCTTAAAAAATAATGAACTAAGACGTACTTCTGTGTACAAATATCTCAGAAAAAGGACAGAAAACAGCAAGAACAGAAATCTGGATTCTAGCAGAGTCATAGTTGAAGTTTTGCGTTACACTGTTAATGCTGCTATAGCTTCCTAATAAACAGCTATTTAATTTATTGGGTCATGCTCAATTTCTCTTTCCTTCAGTTGCTCCTTTAAAGCAAGTGGAGGATTTTTTACACAGAAAGATTTAAAAGTCATTCACATCTGTGCAAGATTATGACATGTAGGCATGTGAAGGTGGGTGGTTTGAAACCTGCCTGCTTCCTAAAGTAGCCCCAGTGGCGTAGGAAGGCCACCCCCCGTAACGTCATGGCCGGATACGACATCACAGGGCCCGCCCCCAAGCGACGTCAGCCAGAGCCAAACGTCCCTTGGGGGTTGGGTGGGAGGGTGGGGGCCAAATCAAACAGCCACATGGAGGCGGCGGATGGCTTCTCCAACTGTCTCCAAGCCATTCCGCCGCCATTTCGTGTCCCCCCCCCCGCCACCGGTAAGTCCCCCCGCCTGCTGCCCGGGGGGTGGTCCGCCACCCCACCCCATCCCTTCCTCCGCCTCTGAGTAGCCCTTTAAGGCTGCAATCCTATGCACACTTTCCTGGGAGTAACCTCCATTGAACACAATGGAACTTACTTCTGAGCAGACATGCATAGGATTGTGCTGCAAATCTACTTTCTTCATTAAACAAGGTTTTTAAAAAATATATTGGCCATGACTTTAATTAATATAGTTGCCAGATGTCCATTTTCCAAAGCATAATACAGTATCTTGACCAAGCATCACTTCAAATATGTTCTTACAATATAATTTGCTATCAAATTAAAATTAGCATTGTTAGATCTTAGTCAAGAAAAAAAAAACTCCACGCCTGCTGTATGCTAGACACATGCAATACCTTTAGTGTTGATCAATGGAACGCTGTTTCTAAATCCCTTTTGCAACACCATCATTTATGAACTCTTGTATTCTTGCTCCCAGTATTCTCTCATGTGTTTAATTTGCTCTTGATTTCCTCCCGCAAACATCAGTTATTGATAAGAATAATCATGTGAAACATTTATACAATATATAACTTTTGCATGTTCAGAGAACTTCACATACATCCTCTCAGTAATCCTAACAATTATCCTATACACTCATATTGCAAATTGGGAGGGTGGGGAAGTTGCCTAAGGTCACCCTAGTGAATTTATGGCAATGGTGCAATTCATAACAACTTTCCAACTCAGACCTTATAAACTTAGCTACTACACTATACCAGCCCCTCATACCTTCCATGTTTCATACTTACATGTCACTGCTTGGATTGGGTTTGACTATTTCATCTCCAGGCAGGCAAAATTCCATAATTTCATTAAATCCTGCATTCCCAATATTCTTGGCAAGCTATTAGACAAATACCAACATTTCAAACCAATTTATTCAATAACTATTCTTGCAGTGCAATCCTATGCATGATTACTTATAAGTAAGTCCCACTGTATTCAATAGGGCTTACTCTCAGGAATGTGTATCTAAAATTATAGCCATAATGGGGTACTTCAATCTGAGAAAACTGTAAGGAAAGACTTGTACTACTGGCTGTAGTCATAACCAACGATGAATACATGCATATATAATCAGCACTGCTTTCAAAGTTATTATTTATAAAGCAAAGTAGTTGAGCATTTGGCTGCACAGAAGTTGTTTTTAATCTTTAGGTTAATTTACAGAAGACAAGTGGGCTCTGCATTCTAGGGCTTCGCATTAAGAAAATATGGCTTGAAATGTTGTGCTGAACAGCACTGCAAATCTACTAACTGAGAGCGCAATCCTGTACAAATAACGGCCAGCGGAACAAGCGCTTCGCCGGCCTAGGGTGTCGCAAAAGCATCATAAAGCACTTTCGCAGCACCCAGAGAGTAAGCGGTGCTGGTGCCGAGGTTGGTGTGCTCACTCCACCTCCGGACACCAACCCAGACGCCGGAAACAGGTAAGCCCTGCGCTGGGTCGGGGTGGTAGGCGATTGGCCGGTCAGGCCAAGGAGGGGACGGGGATATTGACAGCGTGCTCCGCCAATATCCTAATCCCTTTCCCGAGCCTGGCCAGCCTTACATGGCCTACACGGATGTGCGCCAGCAAAATAGCTGGTGCGCATCCGAAGAGGCCCATTGGGGCCGCCAGGGCTTACACCGGGGGGAAAGGGACGAATGTCCCTTTCGCCCGAGGTGAGCCCCGGCTCCGCCAGCACGGGCCACATCCTGCATAGGATGCACCAGCCGGCCATTTAGGCTGGCTGGTGCACCTTACGGTTTGGGTCCAGGATATGAGGGACCGCCTTCTCCCATACATTCTGGCCTGCTCTCTTGCCACCTCTATCACAGGTTAGGGGAATGGCAGCACATGGGTGAGCCTTCTCTGTTGTGGAACCACAATTGTAGAGCTCCTTGCCAGGGGAATTGAGAACTACCCCCTCCCTCATGACTTTTCGGTGAGGGCTCAAAACGTTTGTTTCATCTTCTAGCATTTGGGTGAAGGGTTGATGTCTGACTTCTGGGTCTCAAGATGTTTTGTTCCGTTGCTTCTCTGCTCTATATTGTCCAGTGGTTTTTATTGTTTTTAACTTATTTTATGTATTGTTTTAAATTATGTATTTTTATCTTGTTATAAGCCTCCTTGGGCATTTGCCTTGGCATAGGATAAGGCAGGGTATAATTTTTTAAAATAAATAAATCTTACGCAGGAGACATTTTCATAAAATGTTCACAATCTTTTTTTGAAATGCTTCTGAGTGAATGTGCAAGAAGCCAGGCTGTAAGTTACAGCAGACATTGGTCTGCCATGAAAATTTATTTATTTTATTTAAAGAATTTATATCCCACCTTTCTCCCAGCGAGGGCACTCAAGGCGGCTTACAACATTAAAATACATGTACATTAAAAATTAAAAACAAGTAATTAAAAACAATTAAAACAAACAACTAAAAACAACAACCCCAGTGGGTCAACCTGCATGTACTTTGTTAAAAATCAATTCCTGTGAAAACTGCATTCCTGTGCCGTCTTCTCCCCCTGAAAATATGCAGATTTCAGAAACTCTGCAATGGGATCAAGTCATGCATTTCACTGCTCCCTGTCAGCTGCAGCCAATTATGTAGCAGGAGTGTGTGAATATGCACAATGTGACAGCACGCAATAGGGTAAGCAAAATTAAATGCTATGGAGAGAAATGGGGAAAATCCACGCTTATGCGGTTTTCAGTGGTAGTACCATGTTTGCCTTAATGTGTAACCAGTCGGATGGCCAGCTACTTTTTCAACATTTTCCTCAATTTTCCAGTACCATGGAAACTCAAAGCAAAAAGTTTAAATAAAAACTGAGTATTTGAATTGCAGGCCCATAAAGTACTACTTTACCCGTAAGGTCCTATTTGAGAAGGCTACTTCATTAAATAAAATCCCAATATCAGAGCAGCAGTTCCTTCGAAAAAATACATCATTCTAATATATGTCCTTCAATGTGATAAATGGAAAAAATTCTTCCTTTCAACAAAATTTCAGAAAACCATATTTATTCTATAGAGTTGCAGCGACTGACTAGTCGCTGACTGAATATACACTGACTAGACAGTACAGTGAATCCTCAATTTAATGGACTTGATTTTACTTCAGAAATAACAGACGTTGTTTGCTTCTTTAAAAAAAATCAGTCATATATGTTTTGCACATGCACATGTGCATTGTCATAACTGCGTTCAAACTTTTAGTATTCATGGACATACCTTTCCCCCCCCCAATTAGTTCTTTAAATCAGCAGTTCACTGTAATACAACTTTTGACTTATTGAAGCATTCTTTTACAGCACAATTCTATGCATGTTTACTTAGAAGTAGCTGCCATTGAGTTCAATGCAGTTTACTCTCAAATCAGTGCGCATAGGACTGCAGAGCCTTAGTTTACCAGCAATTCAGATGTTCCCAGCACATCTAATGTAAGTGACTGCATTCTGGAATAGTGGACACCGAGTTCTCGATGGATTCCTGAACATTCAATGCATGTTAAAATGCCCAGATTTGTTGAGAGCCACGTAGGATCTGAAAATGAAATAAAAAGAGAAGCTAGGCTACACAGGGTAACTAAAATGACAGAATCCTTTCTGAGTCTATCATACTGACTCAACAACTCATAAAAACAAGCAATTAGATTTTACAGCTACACAGAGGAGACTGCAGTATGAACTCAGTTCATGTAAAGAAGTAGAGTTTCTGTAATCCTCTTTGAAAAGATATTCCAAGCTAAAGGATGCTGTAAATAGAAGCAGAGAAAAAGGAAATCAAACTCACAGTGGGGATTAGTTTTTATTTTAGATGTGAAAGACTGTCTCCTGCAGTATAGTAATGATATATGATGGAACAAAATTTATAAACAGCAAAATATATAGATACTTTAAGGAAGACTGGAGAAGAACACTAGTAACCTGAGAAAAAAATTAGAGTGTGACTACAAACAGGAAATATGGCAACAACATTTAGTAAAAAGTAAATCTATTCCACTAGTCAAGTTGCAAAACCCTGTATAAAAGTAGAAAGAAGAGGGAGAACTGTTTTTAAAGGATAGCAAGGTTTCTGCTAAACAGCTTAATATTATTGGCACTTATTATTATTATTGTTCATTACACCTACGTTGTAACTGCTATACCAATATGTAACTGCTATGCCAATATTAAAACTGCTTGGGTATTAAGCAAATTATGGAAGATGATGCAATAATTTCCTTGTATCTCAGAGAACTATTACTATGGAGGCTTTGTTCTTTCTGTTGTGCCACTTGCTTGTGGAGAATAGCAATTGTTCCCTTGCAATCAGATGAAAGGGAAAACCAAAACTGCTATCTCTGCTCCTATCTGCCATCACACTACAACACACCCCACCAGTACCAGTCCTGGCTATTTAAAGCCAGAAATAAAACATAGTGCCATATTGTTTGAGTGTAAGGCTCTCTCAGTCTTCCTTTTGTCTCAAGAGAAAGAGGAAGATAACATGCCGCCAAGTTCAGGCTTTAAACAGTTGGAATTCATTCTGGGACACCATGGCGGTAGTGAGTGGAGGAAGAGCAGGGAAGAACTCAAGGAAGTGGACCATTCCCAGAATCATCATTTGCAGGGTTTCAAAACTGAAAATGAAAAGGGAAAGCCACATCCATAATACAATGCAACCATATCCATAATAATGTGGCTGCATTGAAGTATAGGGACATCAATTTTTTAATAATATTTAATTGCAGTTTCTTTTAGTTCTGGTAGATGCTTTTCCGATTTTGTGTATGACTAGCTTAACGGCACAATCCTGCGTAACTTTGGAGCGGCACGGCGGCGGCTGCACCGCTCCAGGGTGTTGTAAACGTGCCATAACGCACATTTTTGACACCTGGAGAGTAAGTGGCGCTGGTGCGGAGGTAACTTACCAGACTCCGGCCACAAGTCCCGCGTCGGTTGGTGGGAGGGTGGGACGGGGCGGTGAGGGAGGGCGGCCATTGCCCGGCCTGGGAAGGGGCGGGGATAGCAGCAGCGTGCTCCGCCAATATCCTGAGCCCCTTCCCAGCCCGCTCTGCCCCGACACTGCCTCCCCGAATGTACGCCAGGTCCAGACCTGGCGTACATCCGAGGAGGCCCATAGGCCCTGGGCTCACCTACACCCAGGAAAAGGGACAAATGTCCCCTTCTCCTGCGGTGCAGCCTAGCAGGGCAGCCTGCAATGGGTGTAGGATACAGCGTTTGGCCCTTTAGGCCGGCTGTGTATACTTACACAGAATTGCGCTGCCCACTGTATTGTTTTATATATTTATTATCATTACTTGGCTCGAGCCCCCTGGAAAGGAGGGAGAAAGGGGCACAAACTGTTTAAGTAAAATAAAGAAGACATCAGCACTTCAATGTTACCTTGTGCTCCACAGTCACAGCACACATCATTCCCAGGCATCCTCTGCACATCAGAGATTATTTCTTTTGTCAGTTCTTGGACAATGTTATTTTCTCCTGTATTGTCATCACCTTTGAATGCATTATTTAAAGCTTCTTCTTTACTGTTCTGTAGTACAGATATCCAGCTTGGGGGGGAAAAAACACAGTTGTATTTTTCTATTTAAAACTGTACTAGTAATCGTACTATCATCCTTCAGAGACGTTTACAAAAATATTTCCATATCATTTGGAAGAACACTTATATTGGGGAATCGGGTGTGTAAAGTGGCCAGTAACTTCCCTCATTTGTTATACACCTGCTAATGATGCCCAACAGAAGCACTATATACCAGGATTTAGGATTGATTTTATTTGATGGGATACAGGCATTCACTTCCTTTTTTATTTCTAAAAACCATTAGTGATTCACAATTTTTACAGACAAGGCTTACAATGTAGAGGTTTGGTCAGTCACTCAACCAAAGAGGGGAGGTAAGCTGTATTCAAACCAAAACAACAGGGTAGGCTGTGGGAAATTGTCACAGAAAGACCTACAGAGACAAGGAGAGTGCATGATAGGTGCTAGGAATCTCTTAGTAGGAATAACGTTTTGGAATCCGAGTGTATGCAAAAAACCCACAAATTAATAAACATGATAATCTAGCTACAGTCGGCACAGTTTTCATGGTTGTCTACAGACGGTTAGTCGTAGGGTAGATTCAGACAACACACTAAACCACAATTAAACCATGGTTTACGTAGCATTACTAGCACAAGTCTCAGGCTTACATGTCCCCTCCCCCCCCACTCCCTTTGAACACGAGAGGAGGAATATGGCTACTTCCATTCCTGGTTTAAAATAAACCACAATTTATCACTGCATCCAAACCGGCTAAATTGCAGTTTGTTATTCATAAACAAGCCACATTATCAAATCAATCTTAACGACCTGGCCTGTTCACAAATTGAGGTTAGAATAAACTGATTTAGCAGGTTCAAACACGTTGAGAAGTTGCAGTTTGTTTTAAATCAGTAACAGAAGCAAAAAGTTCCTCCCCTGTCCCTTGCACACAAAGGGGAGGGGGAGCCCAAGACTCAAGCCAATGACAGTAAACCACAGTTTAATTATGGTTCAGCTTTATGTCTCAACCAGTCTCTGTGTAATGTGATTCAGTAATTTAAATTTACCTCAGGAACACTAGCTCCTAGTCACATAGTCTACTGCAGGGCTGCTGGATTGAGCCCAAAATTCCAAGCATGTATTTTAGGTAGTATCAATAAGTGTTTTCCTGGGTGGATTGATTCAGGAGAAGATGGTCCTTCCAAGTACCCTGGAGTCCCAAGTCATGTAAAACTTTACAGGTAATAACCAGCACCTTGAACTGCGCCCAGAAACACAATGGAAGCCAATGCAGTTGATACACCACTTATGTTAATGTGAGTACCCTGGCTGCTACATTCTGCACCAGTTGTAGCTTCTGGACAGAGAACTAGATCTACAGTCATAACAAGACTGAACATTTATATAGTGCTTTCTGAGGGTACAAAGTGCATCACATGTATTTGATGAAGTTCGTACAACAAGGTCAGTATGTACGATATTATGATCCCCATATTGCAAATGGCAAGCTGGGGCTGAGAGGCTTTCCTAAGGCAACTTCTTGAGCACATGGCAGAGGTAAAATTCAAACTCAGAAAGTCTAGATTCACAGCTCAGTCTTATACAGCGTAATCCTACGCATGTCTAATCAGAAGTAAGCCCCACTGAGTTGAATAGAACTTACTACCAGGTAAGGGTGCATAGAGTTGCAGCCTTAGTCACTACGCTTCACCGGCTCTTACAGTGCAATCCTATCCAACTTGCACCACCGGTGTAACCAGCGGGGGAGGGCAGGGCGGGAGGGGAGCTCTGAATCCCCTTTGAAAGGGATTTGAATCCCCTTTCTGTTCTGAGGCCTCCCGTTCTCGCTGCACCGCTGGTTACACCAGTGGTGTAAGTTGGATAGGATTGCGCTGTTAGACAGTTTGATCTTCCTAGCTTGTCTGCATGATGAATTGAGGAACATCCTTCTCCGCAAGAAAGAAGCATGTTTTTTAATCTACTGCAGACACCACTATCATGAGCAAGTGAAATAGCAATGATAACAAAGACAGACATTAATAAAGGTATTAATGAAACTTACATTTGACAGTCCTGTTCGTCTTCCGCTTGGAAATGATATGTTCTGTCATCTGTAGAATTAGAAATATTTCTAGTATTGACCCAAATAAATACATAGTTCATTTCATCGGAACACTTATTATCATCATTTCAGTAACTAATCTTCTCAATACTTTATCTCATTAATGGAAATTAAGTAACTAGACATTACACAGAATTAAAATCACCCATCCAAAGATACAAGCAGGACTAAGTTGTGCTTACTTATGACTTCATATGCAAGACCGAAGACCACCACCAGAAAAGTTACAGATAAGTTTTTCTTTTGTGATATAGTAAGAACTAGTTTGAAGATACAGAAGTTAATACCAGTTACAGAATTACATTATCAATAACAGTCATTTACCTACTACAGTATACCTAAAATGCAAGCTCTTCAGGCCAAATGAAAAGGTTTCCATAACACAGGAGTTGTTCTTAATGATAATAATGAGAGGCATTGTTATGGGCTTGACAGACACATCTGGTCACTGTTGGGAACAGGAGGCTGGACCAGGTGGACTTTTGATCTCATCTCATCTTTCATGTTTTTATGGCATGAGTTGCTCCCTACTGCACCTCTAGCACAGTTTTGGCTCTATGGTACTTGACTAGCCCAGCAGGTGGAATGTAAACCCTTCAACCTGTAACCATAGCAAACTTTCCTTCAGGGTAGTGCTACAATCCTTGTCAGCCTCTAGCTATTGCAAGTTTTTGCTTCCTTAGATCCAACACGACTGCCTGCTTTCTCTTTTCCAAGACACCTGTTCTTTGAAACTTTCCCCCCTTAATTTCCATAGACTGAGGGATTTATTTGTTTGAAAACAACTCCTTCAAAACACATTGTTTGAAATTATTTGCCTTAAATAATGCAAGTCAGACAATGAGATAAGAATTCTCAAGTAGACCCGAACAAGCCCATACCATTTTAAAATAGGGAAGATTTTAAAAAAATTCCTAGGGCTGCATTCACTTTAAGTATAGGTTTCAAAAAGTAAAATGGACTTTTGAGAGCATTCACACATGGGGCTCGTCTACAGTTAAATCTCAGAAGATTCTAACATAACATAGACCACTTGGTTTCTGTTGGGGGGGGAATCTGCATACAGTTATCATCCACAGGGTTTCAGAGCAGGAGGGACACATCTGTTGGTGTATTGGCTCAAGTCATGAGTCGCTACTGGTGGAGTGTGGCCGCATTTCTTTTCATAAACCTCAAGCACGTGCAAAGGGAAACGTTCTAGATTACAGCCAGTATGTTTGCTGTGGACAAACATTGCAGCCGGATTCATACATTACCTGAACAGCGTAGAAGCTGTGCATGCAGAGTGTATGCACACCACACCATTCTAGTAACATTTAAACAATCATTCTGCTCGTGGGCAAGCAGATGGACTTGGACACAATTACTTCCCTTCAAATGTTTCCCCACATGGCGATGTAGTGGCGCCAACACAGTTACAGCTGTATCCCACGAGGAAGTTTGGCCTCTAGGAGGTCTCCACGGGGTAAGGGAACATTTGTTCCCTTGCCCCAGGTTAAGCCCCAGCAGCTGCTATGGGTCAACTCGGACGGCTGCACCAGCTCTATAGCTGACACAGGTCTGAGTTGCTCCATGCAGGCAGATCAGGCCCAGGAAGGGGGTCAGGATTTGGTGGGTGCCGCTGCCACCAAACCCCCACCCTCTTCCTGGGCCTGATCCATCCCCAGGCCGGTCATCTTCCTGTTCCACCTTCCCCGCCCCTTCCTCCCTCCCTCCCTCCCCCACTACTCCCCCCTCCCCCCCTGCCTTATCTGCTCCGGCGAGTGGCCAGTGGTCTGGCATCGCGCTCAGGAAGGCTCTGGCCTTCCCACCAATGCTCGAGCAGCGCACTGCAGGAGTGTGCTTTACGGCTGCTTTCCAGCAGCCAGAGCTGAAGGAACACATGTTCCACCGGCACGAAGAGCTTGGATTGGGCTGCTTGAATGTTCACCTTTATAAACCAAAAACATCCCAAGATCCCATTGCACCTCTTCATGCAGGGCATGGAGGGCTCCCCTCAGCTTCTCTCCCATTTCCTGGAACATTGATCCCAGAGGGTCAGGAGGTCCTTCCAAGCAGCTTTTAGGATGACACAGAGAGAAGAGTAGTGTCGGCCTCCTTCCCCACCTTGTGAGCAGAACTGCCTTCTACCTATTCAGCTACATTTTTGAATCCAAGTCCTTCATATGGAATTATACACATTTGGCACATCCATAAAATCATCCAAGAATAAGAATATATTATTGTAGAAATAGGTAAAGACAGTATGTGTTAGGCGATCTCAAGTTTAGCAAAGTTGTTCAGCACCAAACCTATCTGTTGCTGCTAAACAAAAGGGTCAAAACTCCCTAACACTGAACAGGCAAAAGCAACGAGAAATGTTAGATGTACAACTAGGGCCAGCGCTTATTTTGCACTTGATCAAGCTCACCATGGTCTTAAATCAAGTAGTTATTTTGTTCAAAGTCCCCAAGTGTGAAATGGGCAGAAGGAGAAATGCCTTGTAGATAGTAGCCATGTGGCAAAACAGCAAAGATCAGACGATGTTAATGACTAGAACTTGAGAATCCACAGAGAAGGGAAACAAAATAATGGATGAGAAAAAGTGTTTGGGCTGATTTGAGGAGCAAAGGAAGAAGGAACAATGTTAATTTTGCATCCAGAAAAAAAAATGGGGAGAAAAGAACGTCTTTTTCAAAGAATATTTGAAAAGTGGAGGTAGATGGCAGGCATATCCATGGGACTGAGAGAAAATGGACCCCAGTTCTCAAAGTAGTTTTGACTTTGATGAAAGACATTCAATCTGAAAGAAATTAAATTCTGGTCAAGCTCTTTTTCATTTGAACCTGCATTAAATGAAGACATATATATCCTTTTAAGAAATGTCTGTCTGAAGAAGTTGCTGTATGAGAGCTGGTTATGACCTATATTTCCTAATACTACCATGCTTCAGTAGCCACTACTTCAAAATAGAGCAGAATGGACCATTGCAGAGGAACTGAATACAACATGCAGCAGGTGGGAAAGGATGCTCGGGTAGGGATCCTTTGTATAAAAATAGGTGTTAGAAATAAACCTGTGTCTATTTTTATCTGTGAGATTCTAGAAGGTATGCAACTTTCACAGTCACACAATGTCACAACATGAAAGGGGTAGGGATTTTGGTCACAAGTGGGCAAGGTAACAATTACTATCTCAGGTCATAACTGATGCAATACAGTGGTAGCACACAAAGATGGGCTGTGCCACTCCTATTCTAAGGCTGCAATCCTATACACACTTTCCTGGGAATAAACCCAATGGACTTACTTTTGAGTAAACATGCATAAGAATGTGCTGTAAGATTAGGTCTCCATCAGCAATCTACTAAGTTTCCAATACACTAGTCCAGAATGCGGATATAGGGTTGGAAAGAAAGGTGCTCTTCTGCATGTGGAAAGCTCTAATATTTGAGAAAGGGCAGTTTTTGAGTTACTGATAGTTCAAAAAGCATGTCCAAGGGAAAACACATGAAAACCAATTTTGTCCCAAAAAATTTATTTTCTGGAGTTTGGGGGGACAAAGCTTAACTCAGGTGATGGTGGCAGCGGAGCATTTTTCTTTGCTTAAAACTCTTCTTTGCTGAATTTCTATGGGTAGTGGCAGCTTCAGCAGCATTTGAAGTGTTGATATCTTTTCCAGCAGCCAGTCTCTCCCACTTGCCAATTTCTTCCCAATAGAATACACCAAGATATGACATCAGATAATGGTGCATTCTAACAGCCCAATCCACCCTAAGTTCCCGCACAGCAGGGCCAGCATGGGCTGCACTGCATCCTGCACAGGAATTTCGCAGGCTAGAGGTCTCCTCGAGGTAAGGGGACACTCGTTGCTAAATTGCTGGCGCAAGTCCGAGTCGATCCATGTCGGTGAGTCAGGCTCAGGAGGGGGGGATAGGATGGGACGCACGCCAGTGCCGCCAATCCCATCCCTGTCCCGGGCCCGATCTGCCCGCTCCAGCCCATCCCCTTTCCTGTTACACCCCCTCCTCTTCCTCTCACACCCCGGTCCAGCTCTGCACTGCTCAATGCGGATCCTACCTTTCCCGACGCGCACCACTCTTTCTGCCAGCGCGTGCGGGCGAGTGCGGGCTTTCATGCTGGCCCGTGAAACAGCTATGCCGTTGCAAAGCGTTTTATGGCGCTTTTGCGATGGCAAGCACCGGCGCAGCGTGCACTGTGCTGGTGTAGGGATAGCGCAGGGTTGCGCTGTAAAAGAAAGAAATTGAGGTGTGGTGAAAAAGAGCTTTAAGCATAGAAAAAAGCCCCACTGCCACCACTCACTCCACATTTCATGCAAAACTCTACTACCAGTAGAACTCCTACTGTGAGTGTAACTTTGGATACCATCCATATTCCTGTTCTGCAAGCCATTATTTTGAAATTGGAAATGTGCTACATGCTTGCATTTTACTTCTTCCCCCTCTCTGCTCCATTCTCACAATCAAATGCCCCCCTTACTTCCATGGTTTGCTTTAACAATCACGTCTACACATCAATACTAACTATGGTTAAGGCTAACCAGGATTGTCTCAAAACATAATTTGAAACCAAGGTTCGAACTTGACTTGCTGTGATGATCATGGGGAGGGGGTCCTGCACCCAGCATCCTCCTTCCTCCCCAACACACCCTTATTCCAGAATAAAATTACAGTGTACGTAATGCCACCAAGGCTAAACACAGAGAAAGGGGGACTGCATTGGAGATCCTCTCTCCCAGTTGCATGGTGGGAGGCCCAATTCTCAGGAGGTCCCCCAAAACAGGTGCAGTGCATAGCTGTTAGCAGTCACAGGGATGAGGCAACATGCTCTCTACTGAGTCAACCAGGCCAGGCAGGTTAAAGATCAAAATAAGAGGGATGTTAATTAAAACAGATAAAAAGGGTAAAATACAGCTACATGCAGGTATATTTACATAGACCTGTATGTAGCTGTATTTTACCCTTTTTATCCATTTTAATTAACATCCTTCTTTAATGTTTAATTAACATCCTTAAGATTGGGCTCTTCGACCCTGATATTACATACTCCAGATTATGCTTCCCATCTGCCATGGCTAGAGACTGGGGTGATGGAGGGCCTAGGCACAGTTCTATAATGCAAAGGTAAATAGGTAAAAGGCAAGCATTGAAAATAAATGGAAATGTCATGTAACTTTCTAAACTGACAGCACAATCCTAATTAGGAACTAGGCTGCCCTTTATGACAGTGGAACACAGTTACGCTGTTGTAAATGGCATATGGCAGCATACGCAACGTGTCATCGGCAGCCATTTTAGGTCCTCTGCTGCACTTGGTGGTGGTGCCAGAGGCCCACCGACACTGCTGGCTACCTCCAGCAGAAAAGGTAAGACGGTGGTAGCAGGTGGGCGGAATATGGCGGGAAGGGAGAGGAATGGCGAAGTTTGGGGGCAGGGAGGGGGGCGGGTGGTAAGGGGGAGGAATGGGCAAGGGAGGGGTGGCGTTCAGCAGCACCAGTGTGCACTATTTCCTAACCCCGTTCCCTGGCCCCTTCCCTCTCCCTTACTCTCTTTGGACCTGCACCAGCAGAAGTGCTGGTGCAGAACTGAGGAAACCCACTGGGGTAGTGGAGGTTTGACTCCAGTGGATGAGACCTCCACAACACCCCTCCCCCCACAGGATACACCACACACTCCATTGGAGTGGCTGCATCAGCAGGAAGGGATTTAGTTAAGATTGGACTCTTAGTTCCTGATATTACATACTCCAGATTATGCTTCCCATCTGTCATGGCTAGAGGTGTTTTTTTTGGGGGGGGGGGGGTTGACCAACACAGAACGCTAAATAAAGCTAATTTTGACTCAAAATGCTAAATAAAATGATTTTAACAGGTAACAAGAAATAAATTGAAAAACCCTCCATATCAAGAAATAATACCAATTTCCTTACTTTTGAGTCATCCGTCGGACATTTTTAGTGAGGGATCTTGCTTAAAACATGATAAAAACTCGCAGACTAGTGCTGTGCAGTGCATTGTGGGGTGCCTTAATGGAATGCTTTCTAAGTATCATGTATTTAAAAAAAACTTGCTGGAGTGCTCTGGGTTTTTTTTAAAATGCTTTCTAATTAGTATGTGTCTTTAATACAACTTACTAACATATTGCACTTTTGCTGCAGTAAGAAAATTATGAAAAAATATTTTCTTTAAAATATTTGAAAATAGACAATATTTGGGGGTGTTAAACTGGGGTGCTCTAGTTTTTTAAAAATAATAATTTAAACCAAGTTGAACCAAGTTCTCACCTTTAAGGTCTCTGTGGAATGACTGTTCCTGTTGGAAAACCTGTTTTTTTTTTAACATATACAGGGGGGCCGCCGTATCCGCGGGGGATACGTTCCAGCCCCCACCGTGGATACCTGAAACCGCGGAAAGGGACGAACGCCCCCCGCGGTTTTCAGAGGGCCCCCGCCCCCCTGCGGGCTGGCACGGCCCCCCGCGGGCCAGCACCCCCTCTCCGCACCCTCCACAGCCCACCCTGGCACTTACTTTTAGCAGAAACCTCCGTTTCTTTCTTCCAAAGTTCCGATTTTTCAGCTTCCTTTTAGGCCTGACAAACAAAACTTAGAGTCTCAACCTTGCTGAGACTCTAGCTATCACCTAATTCTTGTTTGTCAGGCCTAAAAGGAAGCTGCAGAATCGGAACTTTGAAGAAAAAAACCGGAGGTTTTTGCTAAAACAAAGCGCCTGGGGGGATGAGCGCGACCCCCCCCCCCCCCGTGCCCTCCACAGCCCTCCCATGTACTTACTTTTAGAGGAGAAACCTCCATTTTTCTTCCAAAGTTCCGATTCTGCAGCTTACTTTTAGGCCTGACAAACAAGACTTAGGTGATAGCTAGAGTCTCAGCAAGGTTGAGACTCTAAGTTTTGTTCGTCAGGCCTAAAAGGAAGCTGAAAAATCGGAACTTTGGGAGAAAGAAACGGAGGTTTCTGCTAAAAGTAAGTGCTGGGGGGGTGGAGGGTGCGGGGGGGATTCCTCAACCGTGGATAACTGAAACCGCGGTTGAGGAATCAGTGGATACGGGGGGCCCCCTGTATTACGCTGTTTTTTCAAATAAAAACACACAACACCACTATGTGTGTGTTTTAATCAAGGAATTTTGAGGGCTAACACACACACACACACACACACACACACACACACACACACACACACACACACACACACACACACACACACCTACCTCTAGCCACGGCACTTCTTCTCTTACAGAAAGGTGGCTGGACCACAACAATGAACCAGTCACTCAGTCAGGCCAAGAGCATAGTTTGGCTTAACCTTATATGTCCTTTGCTGGTCGTCACAGTTCTGCCTTGTTGGTCAAGTGATGGTAACCTGAGCATCCTTACCTGACTTTGGTTGGGTGGACCGGGGTGCTCAGTCTGGACACATGCCAGCTCCAGAAGGAAGGGCATGCTAAACTGATGACTTCTGGGATGAAGGAGTTTAATCCCTAAACAAGTGACCATGTGCTAATTCCTAATGGTGCTGGTCCTGAAGTATTCACTTGACTAGACCATTTTGGGGCAGAGCAATTTTCACCACACTTGCAAACCATGGTTTTGAGCAATCCTGGTTAGCCTTGGCTACAGTAGGCACTGAAGTAAGTGTGAGCTATAGTAAGCACTGAAGCAAACATAAGGCTAACTATATTTAGAACAAACAGTTGAAGAGGGTCAGGGGAGAAAGATAAATGTTACACCTGCACCAGCATATTATCATACAATCAAATAAAGAAAGCATTTAGTCATGAACAACAATTCACAAACTCTAAGCACAAACTATTTTAACAGTGCAATCCTGAGCATATTTAGTGACATGTAAATTCCACTGTTCTAGGGGGCTTACTTCCAGGTAAGCCCCAATTAACACAATAGGATGGACTTACTCCAAGTAAACATAAATAAGATTGTGCTACTAGTAAATGATGTATATATTAGCTTTGGATTATTTCTGTACTTATCATGGCGCCCAAGTAAGATTCACCAGAAGCAAAAATACACTTAAAAATAAACTTTCACTTTAGAATTAATGTAAATAGGAATGCAGTATCATAATATGAATATACTTGATGCTAGCGATTTAGATCAATGGAAATACAGGTGGGCCCCCATATCCACTGATTCGCTATCCACGGTTTCAGTTATCCACGGATCGTGGGGACCCCCCCCCCAGGCTTTTACTTTTTTCCCAGTAAGCTTCGTTTCTTCCTTAAAAGAAACAGGAGAAGCAGCCTCTGGCTGCTTATTACAGGCAAATAGAATACGTATTAGAGAGGCTCTGCAAGGTTAACAGAAACCTTGCAGAGCCTCTCTAGGACTTAGTCTTGTTCTACTTGCCTGCAATGGAGGCTGCTTCTCTGTTTGTTTTAAGGAAGAAACAAAGCTTGCTGAAAGATAAATAAGAGCTGTGGGGGGGCAAGCATGCCTGCCTGCAGGGGAGGCAGGGTGGGGGGGGCCCTCAGGAAACCATGGAGGGGGTGTTCGCTCTTATCCACGGTTTCAAGTATCCACGGAGGGGCCTGGAACATATCCCCAGCGGATATGGGGGCCCACTTGTATGTTTATTGTTTCAGAAATGGTTCTATTCATTCTTACAAATACTCTTTTTTAAAGTATGCAGTTAAGTAACTTTCTGGCCCAATCCTAACCTTAACTTACTCTGGCGAAACGCATGCTCCACCGGCGTGTACATAAAGCCATAAAGCACTTTCTGACAATGCACCTTCTAGCAGTGCTGGTGAGCAGGCCAGAGCCTTCCCACTGGCCCCGGAAGCCAGAGCGACGTCCACAGGAACAGGTAAGTTCAACACAGAAGGCGGAACGGGGCGGGGGGGAAGGGCTGGGCGGATTGGGCCTGGGAGGGGGCAGGAGCGACAGCGACAGCTTCCATCCCCTTTCCTGGGCCTGATCCGCCAATACAGAGGAACTCAGACTTACCAGCAATACAGCTGGCGCAGGTCCGAGTTGACCCATAGCGGCGGCTGGGGTTTTCTCTGGGGCAAGAGGACAAATGTCCCCTTACCCAGAGGAGGTCTCCTGCATGCTAAATTTCCCCCATGGGATGCAGTGTAGCCTATGCCAGTGTCACTGCATCTGCGCGGGGGAATTTGGTTAGGATTGGGCTGTTAAATTATGCATGCAGATCAATAAAACTCAATGAGCCATCAAAAAGGAAATGTGCCTTGAACAGTTCATTCTTAATTCCTTCTTCTAAAAACTACCACTGAGATGCTCTTTATTCAAATATATGAAACTGAATGGCTGCCAAAAATACAACTGGTTAGCTGAAAACAATATATGAAATCCAGCATATTCACCCCTCTTAATATTCCCTGCCTTGACCCACAGTACCCCTGCTCCCTTGTTGCTTGGCGCTCAGTGAGGTGCTCTCCTCAGCCAAAAGGACCGTTCATTTCCCCCACGAAAGCTGCACTGGGTGCAAGGCTGACCCAAGACCTACCGAAGCCTGAGGCACCATGCCCCAGCGCCACCTCAGTCCCACCCAAATGCTGCCTGTGGACGCACATGGTCACGCGCAGTCCCATGGATATGGGGCGGGGGGGAAGGCTGTTCCCCTTCCCTTTGCTTACCAGGCGTGTGGCATACAGCCTCTCAGCATGCACCACTCCATTCAGACCAAACAAAAGAGCAGGGAGACTGCATGACATGCTCCTGGTAAATAAATAAATTAAAGGGAGGGGGGCTCCAAATTGTCTGTCCCTGCCTCCTTGCTCCTTTTATAAGCACCAAGTAGGTGGGGAGAAGTGACCTGAGTGCAGCAATCTTTTTTTGCCCCACTTCTCCTTCCCTCAATGCTGGAGTGAAAAGAGGGGGGGGGGGAGAGGTCACAGTTCCAGACCACTGCTTCTAGCCTACTTGAAGAACTTCCTAAGCACCAAGTAAATGGGTAGAAGTGATTTGGTACTGCAGCAAGCTTTTTTCTCTCTTTCCCCCAGGGCCAGTCCAACCAGGCCCACTGCCTAATATCGCCAGCTTCCCAGGGGCACGCACGCACACACACCCAAAAAACGAAAAAGCTTCTGACCTCCTGGTGGATGTAGCCACAAGAAGAGAGACAGAGAAACAAGAAGCTCTTACTGACAAACATACAAAAATGATATGTGAAACATTTGAAAGGCAAAGATGTTTAAACAAAGCAAGCTGTAATGCTAACGTATCCAATTATATTAGGTTTAATTTTGGAATTCTCACCATTTATCATTTTTGGAAACCAATATGGAGGTCTATAGCACTAACTAATAGAAAGTACCTAAGGAACTGAACAACAAACCTACGTGATATGAGGTCAAAACATTTTTTCTCTTCTGGGTTTGTTTTCACTTGGCAAGTTAACAGATTGAGCTTTGCAGGAGGTCGGTTTGCCTAATTAAAGAAAAACAAAAAGGAATATCCCTTAGTAAGAGTGCATAAAGAATAAAGACGTTTTCTGTTACCATTGCTTAGGAAAGGGAGAATCCTCCTGCAACAAAGTACAAGATGTCCAAGGTGTGCTCACAGAAATTACCAATTTGGGATCAAGGGTCATCATAAGCAACAGGAAGTGGAAACAATTAGGTCCAGGGCAAGCAGACCAGCCTAAATTGTAAGGACTGGGTCCAAGCACCACTTGCCATTTTACAATGTAATGGTATACATTTACCTCAGAGAGGCATTGAGACTACAGTAGCAGGTCAAGGATAGATAAATATATTGTCGTTCTAATCTTCTATTCAGATGTAAGCAGAAGTGCAATTCAGAGCCACATTTGCTTTATAAAAGAACTATGCAAGAAGTATAATTTACTCAGGAGCCTCTTTTCCGGTTGCAATGTTTGATTGATGGAGACACGTCTACACAGACAGCATCTTAGTTATTTGGCCAAATGAAAATAGTTTATTCTCTTTATTCTTACAATGTCCCCAACAGGACAGGATATAAATGTGACAGTTCCATAATTAAAAGACCCACATATTACAGGTAAACATTTGGCTTTCCTACTTGTTATAGTAGATCCACAGAGCTAGAGACAAATCATTGCAGTCACTGACAAAACATTAACAAATCACATACTATACATTTTTTACCATAGAAACACAAGACAAAGCCATTCCAAGAGATGCGCTGTCAGAAAAAACTCATGTCACTTTTTGCAGTTTTACATATACACAATATTAGTAGTATTTTTCATCAACAGTAAAGTCAAAGGATGGTATCCTAACAGCTGTGCGTGAAAGAAGTTTGCACGAACACACTTCTCTCCCACTCCTCTCCGCGGAAGTTCCCCCAGCTGGGGCAGAATGGGCCACGGGGAACTGAAGGGGGAGAGAGAATTCTCCAAATGACAGTCATGCTGCTGCGTGGAGGTAAGACAGGGAAGTTCACATGTGCAAGTTACATTCCAGTTGTAGCACTTGGGATACAACCCCAACAGACTTTCATGTGTTCAACTCCTAACAACTACAGAATGAGAAAACATTAATAAAAAAACAAGCCTTTGATGGACTGTCTCCTTCTACTGTCCTAAAGATACATTTCTTCATGGCAGTATTACAGGAACATCATAGGTCAGGTGATACTGAAAAGTCACATGCAGGTTCAGCACATGACAGCGTAAAGGAGCATAAGCATTTATTTTCCAGCTTAACAAAAAAGGTGTAAAGCCGATGAACCAGAAATAGGAACAGTATCGGACCAGAATCTTCACAGCTTTTAATTAGGAATGTGACCCCAAGAGCCTTTGTTGCAACAGCATGCCAACTGCTTGGGACTGAGAAGACCAACTGCTAAGTCAGTGCGACATCACAAAACAGAATATTACTGTACACTGCCAAGACACGATTATGCCAATGCTGCAAACAGAAAAGGGTAGTGCATGTAACGCAATCACCACAGTGTGCAGAGAAGTAACAAGTGCTTTTCTTAACTCTCTCACTGGAACCCTGGTCCTAAGCATACTTATGTGGAAGTACCCCACTAAAATCAATGTGATATAAATGAATTTGGTAAATCAGGTTAACTATAGCATGGATCACTACTTTTTCATACACATGCAACATGCATTTTACCCATGCTGAACTCACTGAATAAGTAAGGAAATATGAACAGATACCTTTCTTCTAATCTAAAATAACTTGAAGAGGTGCAGATTTCCTTACTGTCACTAAGGGCACATCTACTTATTCTACAAATTTAATTTACACATCTACTTGAAACGTATTTAATCAATAACGTCCACAAGCTCAGTGAGCCTCATCCCATTATGTCTTCCATCATTATGACAGGTGGGAATAACCGCATGGTATGATTTTTACTCAAACATCACATTGTGCAGCCTGCATTGCTAATTTCTTACTGATAGGGGTGCGTGTGGCAAAAAGTTATGTGCTTGTTCCTACATAACCTCCCATTATGTACGAACTTGGAGAACTATGGCTTGTTAACTATAATTAGAATAAGACAGGATATAAAATTAGGATCAAACTGTGGTTTGAGAGCCTGGTTTGTTTTAGCTATACAGTAGGGCCCTGGTGGTATTATTAACAGTATTTATATACCGCTTTTCAACAAAAAGTTCACAAAGCGGTTTACAGACAAAAATCAAATAAATAAATGGCTCCCTGTCCCCAAAGGGCTCACAATCTAAAAAAGATGCAGAAGAACACCAGATGAGGGGGATAGATTCTTGGGCCGCCCCGTGGATACCAGGAACCTGCGGATGGGGGGACCCTATTCCCTGCAGCCCCCCCACCCATTACTTTATTTCCCGTTAACGTTTGAAGCCTCTCTAGCACTGAGGCTGCTTGCTATAAGCATTCAGATGCTGTGCTATAAGCAGCAGAAGCATGCTGCTGCTGATAACATTTTGTTTAATTAAGGAACACCTGCACTTGCTTGGCGCCAGCGACACCAACATAAGATAATGGGCGCGGGACCCTGCGGATTCTGGATCCATGGATAAATGAATTCATGGACACCAGATCCGGGGGGGCCCCTCTAGTTAGTTCCCTGAGTTCATACATTACAAGGAGCTACAGCAGTTCTAAAGTGAAAACAAAAGCTTTCACTCTCCTGTTCTCATGCGTGAGAGAGGGGGAGTGTGAGAACCCAAAGCTCTGTTAGTCCAGCTGACATAGCACTAAACTATGTTTTAATGTCTATGTCTCCATTTATACTTTTGCAGAATTGTATTACTGGAAAATCTGCTTCAATGGTCTCCATGTGATTAAATAATATAAAATACAAGCATTTTATAGGTGCTCAAGGTGCATGCATGCTTATTTGTATAATTTCATTCAACAAGATTTTTTAAAGCAAGAAAGGTAAAAAAATCTTCAGTCTACATCCCTAGGAATATTTTGAGTATCTCCAGAGTAATCCAACACAGGTGGACACAATCATATACTTAATACAAGAGTACAGGAAGAAGAAAATTACCAATTCTGCTAATCAGGCTATGGGAACTGAGAAGCACAATTCAAAGTAGAACCACAGAGAACTGACTGTAGAAAATTAGAAATAAATGGCACCACACCAGGCATGTCTTCAAGAGCTAGGCACAAGAGCCCAGGGTTCAACCTCAGAACACTTAAGAGATTAAAGTATTTTTACCCAAGGGTGTATATACGCAACAGGAGTTAAATGTGCACACCTGTGTGTGCTGGGAGGAAATTAAAAAAAAGTGTGTCTCAGTATGTGTTTTTTCCACCCACCACTCAGGAGCCACAGCCACACCGTGGGACTAAAGGTAAAGTTCACAGGTCATGGGAAATACTATCTGGCACACTACAACTATCTGGCACACTACAGAAACTGTCCAGAACGCAGGGGGAAAAGAGGAAAATTGGCATGGTCTTCAATTGTGAATAACCACACCAAGATGCTGAAGAGAAGGAAGCAGTTTAAGTAGCTCCAAGTTGCAGAGCAAACGGAGGGTGGGGTATGCATGAGAAAGCTTAAACCCATAAAGAGTTACTCAAGCCTCTTCGAGTAAAGAAATACCGTACTTATACCTAACCCGAAAGGGCAAGGAGTAAGGAATTCAGGGCAAAAAACAGCTGTGATTACGCTTAATATACATTTGGGAGATGCATGCTCAAGTCACGAAGTATCCCATCCTGAGCATGTGCAGATTTTGCACACGCTAAAATTTCAACGTCTGAAGTCCTACTTGAATCATGAAAAAAAATAGCAACTAAACAATGAAAGTCGGCCAGTTAGCAACGAGAGATCCTGGATGTTCCAAGGGAGTATAGGGTGGAATAAAAAGAATATAATAGGCTGACATTACCCATAAACTGCTTCCTTGTACTTATTGATATGACGCTATTTACTTGTACCACAATCATCTTCATTTTTGCACATTAAAAGGCAGTCTGAAGAGCATCAATCAAGAGTTAGCAGGTGGAAAAACACAGGCGATGCCACGTGTTTTCTTTTAGACTGTCCCACTTGCAAGTCAGTTTCATGGACAGTGTATTTTGAGACTTCTTTTTCCCATTCCTGCCTTCAAGATGATAATCCCAAAAAAGACCAGAAAGCAATAATCTAATAAAATGCACACCTATCATCTGGACTCAGAAAACAACAACTCTGGATCGACATTAAACCCTAGATGTACTTACAGTCAGAAACAAAAAACACTATGTCTATTTTTAAAGCAAAACCTACCTATTCTAGCTCCACTTTTTTAAAAAAACAATACTGATTTCCAAAGGAATTTTACAAAATAGTACATGTTCCTGATACTCCGACTCACAGAACATCTGCGTAGGACAAGATCTCATTATTTTGAACTTCATAGTAAGACATTGGGTAGTTTTCATTATCCATCACAAAAGCATAGTAACACATGAGTGGGCAGATTTTATGTTAAGATTATTTAATTCTCATAGCAATTTGCCAAGTTGTCTTAAAAAAACGTTAGTCTACGTAAATGAATATAGTCGACTCCGAAACTATAAATATAACTGCAGTCTAATTTGGTTTGTGTATTAGCAACAGGCTGTGTGCATAGAATACTATAAACAAATACTTACTGTACCGTGGGAAATTGTAAGGAAACCATTTTTAACTGTGCACTTCCTCTTCTGCCACACTTTTCTGATTCTGTTTTTTTAAGAGAAAGAAAAAAAAAAGACAAAATTTTGATATAACTGCATTAACGTCAAAAGATCTGAAGTTACTTTCTATTTAAAAATAGTAAATGGTATTTATTATACATACCCATCACTTTTCTTATAGAGGCTGCCATCCCTTTCCGTACCGTGCTCTTTATTTCCCTGAGGCTGGTGTAAACTGTAAGTGGTACTTTGACGGAGCTGAGAATCCTAATGGAAGAAAAATTGTTACAAAATGCTGCGTCGTGTGTGGTTTCTGCTCAACTGTCTCAAGAATCAATTACATCACTTTTCTCCTTGTCTCATTACTCTTGACACAGGATAATCCAAAGCAACTGACTTGCTTAGATTGCAAAAAAGACACATAAGCAAGTTTTCACTTTTCCACTATGTGGCAAAAAAGGGGGCAATTTAAAATCTAGACAGCATCAGCACACCATGAAAGGTTTCTGTCTTCACAGAAAATGTAACTGCTATACTGAGACAATTCTGAGAGGTCTGAAAGAAAGACAGTCCCACAAGAACTGCTTTCTCAAGACTCTTAGATGGCACTGTGCTACAATCAGTGGTGATACAAGGTTTGCACTACCCATCTCGATACAGTACTAGATTCCAGAAATAACTGCAGAAAATTTCAACAGTTATCCGAGCCCAGTATGTCATCAGTCAGGATTACCAGACTCTCATTTAGGGCCTTAAAAATAAATATTTAGCAATTTGGCTCTCAGTATAAACTCTCAGATGTTATTCTGCAATTCTACTGTATTCGCTTTCCTAGCTTTTATACAGTGTGTGTGTGTGTGTGTGTGTGTGTGTGTGTGTGTGTGTGTGTGTGTGTGTGTGTGTGTGTGTGGGAACCTAGATGAATATGATATGAAGGAGTTTAGCAGATCATCAAAATATATACTAGTGTTCTAGAAAGTAAAACAATTAAAGCCCTGATCCCAGAAACACATAATCATGAGCATATCCACCGATTTAAAACATGTCCTTGTTTGATAAGTCCAACACGTCTTGCACCCACCAACATGTTTATATTCCTATAAACTTTGTGAGAGTCCTTCCTTACCTAGGAAGTCACTCTTTGCATACAAAGAGGAAGAACAGATACTATTGCAATGAGTAACCCATTCATTTTGTATAAAATATTTAAGAGGGCCCAGATACAATATTTCAGTTAATCTGTGCACAAATGAATCTCTCACACACCGCTGACAACACAACAGAGAGAACCCCAAGAGACTACTAAGTGGACAACAGCCAAGAAACTGGATTTCAGCAAAGAAAATAAGTTTCAAATGTGACTTGTACCCAACTGTTCACTCATGTTAAATAGCTAAACTAAGTTCAAATAATTTGCAGAACACAAAATAGGACAATTGGGCAAGCAGATTCTTTAAGAAGCGAAACCCAGTTACTTGAAATTTCACATGACAAATCATGCAATGTACTATTGACAAAAATGTTCAAAGGACTTACTCTCCTAGACTTCAGTCACAAAAGGCAAACGCATTTTAGAAGGAAAAGAAGATCAGTTGCAGTGCAAAAACATACAGTATTCATCAGTTTGGCAGAGTGATGTAGTACCAGATTGGTGTACAAATACTACTGTATAGTACCATCCTTACTATACTATACTATACTATACTATATACTATATACTTACTATGCTAGTACTGTATGTACCATCCTTACAGCCAAGCTGTCACCACCCGGAAGATGTCTTAAGATTAAGATGAAACGTCGGTCTATTACCACTCTTTTAATTGGTCTATTATTGTTTTAATCGTTTTTTGGCATTTAAATGAACAATACATGGCATCATTACCTGTAAATTGCAGATCTTGTGTGACTACTGTATAGACTTATAAGTATACTTTTGAACAAGCATTCATTTCTAGGAGTGGTACCCAAGTGCCACAAATAAGATTTGATACTCAAAGTGTATAATTTTTCATGCTCACCTCTAACGAGCAGCAAATATTGCAACCATATGTTCTGTTATGATTTTTCCCCCCTCTGGTGTTTTATGTTTTTGGGGGATTGTGTGTATGCAGGTTTATCGGTTTTAAGATAACGTTTGGTTTCTTAATAGGTTTTGAGTGCCACCTCCCTTGTGAGAGACAAATATTTTATACAGGGCGCAATCCAAACCTACTTAGGCCGCCGTTGTAACTAGCAGCCCAGCGAAAACGGGAGGCCCCAGAACAGAAAAGGGATTCAAATCCCCTCCAAAAGGGGAATTTAAAGGGGATTTGATTCCCCTTTCCGTTCTGGGGCCTCCCGTTTTCGCTGGGCCGCTGGTTACAACGGCGGCCTAAGTAGGTTTGGATTGCACCCACAGACAAACACCAAATCATAGACACTTTTCAAAACAGCATGCACATATAAGAGAATACTGCACATGCAGCTATACATTTCTTTGAAGTGTCCACCACACTCATTTGCACCATTAACAATGCAGATTGCTACTTTTCTCTTCTGTTCAGATAAGTCGCTCCTTCAGCAGTGCCAGTGACTGTGAGGGAAACATCAAATAAATCTCTAGTTTTGTACAGAAAGTTTTATATACAGAAGCGTTGAATCCTGGCCACAAAGGTGTCGGAGATCAGGAGAACCTGCCTACTCAGACAAAATTTTCCCATTCCAACACCGACACTAATATTTTTTAGGTTCTATATTGGCTATTTCACCACTGAATGCTCTGCTTTAGTGCTATATAGCCAACATTTTTATTTATTTTCCTGAACAGAACAAACAAACTCACTTGAAATATCATATATTTATAGGCTATATTAGATTTATAATATATATTAGAAGAAGATAGAATAGGTAACATCTTTTGTCATTGGTTGTTTTCCCATCTTAGGCTTATGTGGATACAGAGAGGTTTGCTATCACATGAATTCGGTGCTTGCAAACAAGTTACTTGTGTTCTATAGAACTTATTCATATGATGTTTTACAGCGTATAAGATGTAAAAACCTGGTTTCATATGACTCATGCGCCAACTCAAAGTTATATGGAGCTTTTATTAAAGTATTTTTTAGTTTTTCAATTTTATTATTCAATACTACAAATCTATAGATTCAAAATTGTAGTCTTTATTATTGTGGATGCTATACACTAACATAATAATAATTTTAAGTACAGGTGGGCCCCCATATCCGCTGGTGATATGTTCCAGGCCCCTCCGTGGATACTTGAAACCGTGGATAAGAGCGAACACCCCCTCCATGTTTTCCTGAGGGGCCCCCCACCTGCCTCCCCTGCAGACAGGCATGCTTCCCCCCCCCAGCTCTTATTTTTATTTCAGCAAGCTTTGTTTCTTCCTTAAAACAGAGAAGCAGCCTCCATTGCAGGCAAGTAGAATGAGAATAAGTCCTAGAGAAGCTCTGCAAGGTTTCTGTTAACCTGTCTCTCTAGTACTTAGTCTCGTTCTACTTGCCTGTAATAAGCAGCCAGAGGCTGCTTCTCCTGTTTCTTTAAAGGAAGAAACAAAGCTTACTGGGAAAAAAGTAAAAGCCTGGGGGGGGTCCCCACGATCCGTGGATAACTGAAACCGTGGATAGCGAATCAGTGGATATGGGGGCCCACCTGTATTTAATATTGTTAAATACAGTTTGTTATCTCTTTCAGTGCTCTTAAAAAGGCAGCACATTTTAAAAAAATGTTGGGCAATTGTAATTTTCAATACGCTGTTCCATTTCCTGCACCATTTTGAGGCTTCATTTCACTTTTTTTGTTCTCAGAGAATGAATGCATGCATTTGTGCACATGCTCCCTATAGCCCCCACGATCTATGACAAGGAATACCCCCTCACCACTGGCGTCACTGTAGCGTGGCGGGCGGGGCGGGCCGCCGGGGGGTGACGCGCGCCAAGGGGTGACGCGCGTCACCCTCCGGAGGCCGGACGCTCCGAGGCCGGGGAGCGTCCGGCCCAGCCGGCGCTCCAGGGCCTTCTGAAAAGAAGAGGCCTTGGAGCGCTTGCGTTAAAACGCGAATTTTGCTGATTTTCGAGCATGCGCAAACCCTTTTCTGAGGGCAAGGGCCTGCCCTCTTGCCCTCAGAAGGGTCTGCGCATGCGCGAAAATCGGCAAAATTCACGTTTTAACGCAAGCGCATTGGGCCTCTTCTTTTCAGAAGGCCCAATGCACTTGCGTTAAAATGCGAATTTTGCCGATTTTCGCGCATGCGCAGACCCTCCTGAGGGCAAGAGGGCAGGCCCTTGCCCTCAGAAAAGGGTTTGCGCATGCGAGAAAATTGGCAAAATTCGCATTTTAACGCAAGCGCTCCAGGGCCTCTTCTTTTCAGAAGGCCCTGGAGCGCCGGCCGGGTCGGTGACGAGCGCCGGAAAAGGTAAGTTTCTGTAGGTTGGGGGGGGTGATTCGGGGTGAGTGGGGGGGTGACGCGCGTCACCCGCTCTGGGGTGACGCGCGTCACAGTGACGCCACTGCCCCTCACACACGTACACACACTGTATTGAAAGGAATGGAGTGCAAATAGACAACACTCGCATTTGGATGTGCACCCAACTTATGGCGCAATCCTGTGTAACGTGCAGCGGCTGGCTGAAATGGCTGGCTGCTGCATCCTATCCCGTTCGCGGGCTGGGAGCACCTCGGAAAAAGGGGACACTCATCCCCTTCCCGGGTGTAGGGAGGCCAGGGCCCTATGAGCCTCCTTGGATGTACGCTAGCTCTAGAACTGGCATACATTCAAGCCAGGGGAGTAAGGCCAAACCAGGCTAGAAAAGGGCATGGGATAACGGCGGAGCACACCGCCGATATCCCCTCCCATTCGCTGCCCGGTTCGCCCTCCCTCGACCCCTGCACTGGTCAGTTCAGGGCTTACCTTCTCCAGCGGGCACTGGGACGATCCGCCAGGGGAGTAAGGGCTGTCGGCCTTCCCCCCAGCGGCCCTTACTCTAAACCCTTAAGCTTTACGGCACATTTGCAATGGCATAGAGTGGCGGAGCGTGCACTCCTCCACTATGTTTACACGGGATCGGGCTGCCCAGCACTGGGTTTCTGATTTAGCAAGTGAAACATGAGTGGAAGGCTGTTTCTGACCACAGATCTTCTTAACTGGATTAGATAAAGAAAAGTGGAAGGGTATTTTGTTCTCTTTGACCTACTCCTTTTTGTCAGAGAGGAGATGTAACAAGAAAACATTTTGCTAAGTAAGGGTGGTGGTGGTGGGGAATTGTTTATGCATAGCATGGATTTTCTAAGAACTCCAGTGAAACATATGCGTTTTGTCTGAACGTGTCATCTATGCAATAAGTTAAAATGTTATTCTTGAACAAAAATATGGGGTCCAGCTCACAGCATCCATTGTCCTTGGACAAACTGCATGGATATGACACATTCAGCCAATATTTTTTTTCCTGCTTGTATGCATCTCTGGGAACCATTCCAAGCACCATCTCATGGATGCAAAACATGATATTTGAACTCTCCCTGAATAATTTAAAAAAACCTGCAGTTCCAGTATTTGTACAGTACTGTATGAAAAGCTTTCTGCAAAGAGAAAAAACAATAAACCTTGCACAAGCTCACACTGAATTCAAAACAAGAGCCAATTTCATACTGGTTAAAAATGTAACTGTAAATGTTTCTATTAAATTAGAGAAGTATGTTAAATCACCCTACATGCTCACCTCTTTCTGATCAACCTGAAGTGCAGATTTTAAAATATCCCTAAGTTGAATCAACTGCTTTCTTTCTTCATCCTGTGCTTGCTTAATCTGGAGTGGAAACATAACAAGTTCAAAATGAAAATCAGATTATTGCTACTTTTTAGAATGCATCTTGGACCAGTGCAGAGCTAACAGTTCTGATCTTTTAACCATAGTTAAGAGACAGGGAGCAGGCTGAAGGAATGTGCATCCACCTCCCCCACCCTTCTCTATTGACTTTAATCACAAGTTGCATTATCTCTATTAATAACTGCAGTTAAAGATAATCAGAGTTTGAAAGCTGGTTATCAAACCCCAGTAGAGAGGGACCACGTTAGTGCTGATTGTGGTTAGTGCATGTTGTTGCATGCATCAGTGCCATGCAACAACTTAAGTTTCTCACAGGAAATGGTCAGGGGAACTTATACCCAAGAAGACAGTGGCAGACTGGAGAGAAAATACGAACCCATGGCCCACTCCTGATTTCTTAACTAAGGGGTTAAAGGATCAACAGCGTTATGCCCATACCTTGAGATGTTACTGTTTAAATGGTACAAATTAGACAGAAAAACTGTTCAGCAAGCACAACAATATTATGAGAAAAGCATGTGTTAAAACCAATTAGGAAATACTTTCCATGTCACTCAGGTGTTCAAAAGAGAGCAAATACTAAACTGTGCAATAAAATTATTGGAGGGCGAGAGAACCTTCCTTAGGAGGAAAGGCTACACATGTGGAACTTTTTAGTTGGGAGGGGAAGGCAATTAAGGGGCAACATGAAAGAGATGGGTCTTTGGCCTGATCCAGTAGGACTTTCCTTATGTGACACTAAGTTTGTTGCCTCCTTCTCCTTGTCTTTCCTTATGGATCCAATTCTTCCATACTTTTCATTTTGAAGTGTAAGGGTTTTTATCCCCCCCCCCCCAATAAATGAAACAATGCATTATGAATGTTGTAATTTGCTTTGGAGATACTGGTCAAAAAGAAGACCAAATCTAATAAGCAAATAACGTGCTTATATACAGCCACTTACAGTGTGAAGGTCTGTGGACAGCTTCTCTATGGAAGGTTTGAGGCTTTCAACTGCTTTCAGACCATCCTGAAAAAAGCTTTGAGAAAAAAAATTAAAAAAAAATTGTAAACAATAGTATAAAATGTCTGAACTCTTCTGAACGACAAGGTACAAAAGTTTTGATCAACATAATTTATGCACTCCATGATGTACTGTATGTGGTCCACTGATGAAAAGTGGAATTCTGTGAAGGAATTTTATCACAAGCACACTTCCTTAGGCTCCTCTGCAATATGGAATATACACCCTTCTTTCTAAGAAACAGGGGGTGGACAAGATCCAGTTGTCTTCAAGAAGAACAGTTCTTCCACAAAGCCTGCCCCTTACGTTCCCATGGGATTCCAGCTTACATATTTCCATGAAAGGGAAAAGTTGACACAAACTTGCACCTCCAAGTCCCTAGAAGTATGTTTGATATATTGAGGAAAAACAGACAATTAAAATAATCCAACTGCTGTATTTGTTCTGGTAATAGTCTGCCTTAGTTTTTTACTTGCAGGAGACTCCAAAGTGGAAATTGACCAACTGCCAAGTCTTAATGAAGAGCAAGAATATTGACATTACTTTCAGATTACTGCAAGAGTTAAAAATGGAGAGAAAGAGTCGTGTATTCACTCTTATATAAAAGAAAACATTCACTTGTGACATCATTATGCAGTTATTGGCTGTGATCCAAAGCAGTCATTTGCACTCGGGTAAAGCAACTGTGCCAAAGCAATGTCTCTGGAGTTTTCACAGCTGCAATTTCCAGATTCAGCATGGCAAAACACTATTCACTTTTATTGATTGCAACAGCTCTAGCAGTGAATGCAACAAAGAAATCTCTGCTTACTTGTGTAATTTTCTAAGATGCCTTTAAACTGCTGCTTTGGCAAGGCCCTACAAAATCCGCGCACTTTCAAACAAAGCATTTATCAACAATCTAACAGCCTCACATTTCCTTTATGCATTCTATTCTGTAGTTTACTTTTCTATGAGCTCATTTACTAATGCCCCAATCCTATCCCTTCCACTGATGCAGCCACGCCACCAAAGAGTGCGCTGTATCCTGTGGGGGGGGGGGGAGCAGTCCAGAAGGTCTCCTCTGGGTAATGGAACATTTGTTCCCTGGCACCAGGCACCTTGGCTTCTGGCACCAGGATGGGTCTACTTGGACCAGCGCCAGCTATTTTGCTGATGCAAGTCTGCATGGACCCGGGAAAGTGGACGAGGCATGAAAGGGGAAGGGGGGATAGGATATTGGCGGCACCACTGCCGCTGATACTGTCCACTTCCAGCCCTTGTTCAACCCCCCCCCCGTTCTGCCCCATCTCTTCCGCATTTCACCCACCCTGCCTCCCTGCTGCCCCCACATGCTGACTTACCAGCCCTGGGGGACGCAACGGCTCTGCTGGTGGGCTGCTACCACCACTCACAACTTGCAGCAGTGGCTCAGCTCCTCCCAACTGCAGGTCACATTTATGATCTCTGTAAATGGCTACAATCCTGTAAATGGCTACAATCCTATACACCAAGGGCTCTCAACCTCTTGCCTGCCATGTACTACCTCCACCATTGACCTCCCACCCTCCCATGTCATCGGCACTTACTTCTGGGTTTTTGCCATGCCAGAGTCCTGCAAAGGTAAGCTAAGTGCTGGGGGCGGGCGAGAGGGTCTTTCCCCAGCCTGGAAACTTGCACGCTTGAGTTCTGCAGGCTGGTACGCGTACCACCGGTTGAGAACCCCTGCTATACACACTTACTTGGGAGTACATGACATTGAAACCAATGAGACTTACTTCTGATGAAATGCACAGAATTGCTCTGTAAGCCACTCATTCAGTAAGTCACAATTAACCCAGTTCAATTCTTGTACCTCTACGCAAGAACATCCACAATGGTTCAAGCTACATGCAGTACATGGGGTAGGTAGATAACTAAGTACTCAAAGTAACTGCTATTGTTTCTTGAACATAGCAGACTTGATCCAGCAGTTCCTTGCACATTCATGAGCTTCTATATCCATGCAGGAGAAGCAGAGGCTTTTCATTCATTTCTGTATAGAAGTCAGGTCTAAATGACACTATACATTTACTTCAGTGACAGAGGAAGTCCTTATTCCTGCCAAAACTCATATGTGTGCAGACTTGCCATGAAATCTGACCACCTGCACCTCTGAAATATTGATGTACATCTTCCACAGGTCTGTATAAGGTACAGAATTTGGAATTTAAAACAAAACAAAGCTCCCTTGAGAAACTCAATTTTCAGTTTTAATTTCTTTTAACCCCTAGTGATCTAGCAGTCATTTTTGAAAGTGTGCAGAACTGTTAGAATCCAGGGAGCCATAAAGAGAATTCAATGCACAAAACGGAGCTTCAGCATCTCACATCCACAAGCACTTGAGGGGTGTGCTGGAGTCTTTACACCCCTTAAGTATGCATTTCTGAAGGCTCGGATATCTAAAGCAGCCTTGAGAAATTAAATCCCTAACTTTTCTCCCTCCCTTCTTCCTCTTACTGTCCTAGTGATTGCCCCAAAAATCTGAAATTGTGCCAAATATTGCAATTACTTATTTATTTAAAAATGTATACCCCGCCTTATCCTATGCCGAAGGCAAATGCCCAAGGCGGCTTACAACAGAAATTAAAATACGTAATTTAAAATACATAAAATAAGTTTAAACAATACATAACCGTACATAACTAAATTTAAAAATAATAAAATCCACTGGGGGGGGGGACAGTATGGAGCAGAGAAGCAGCTTGGCAGAGCATCTTGAGACACAGGAGGCAGACCACAACCCATCACCCAAACGCTACACGAAACAAAAACGTTTTGAGCCCTCGCCGAAAAGTCATGAGGGAGGGGGTGGTTCTCAGATCCCCTGGCAGGGAGTTCCACAGTTGTGGCGCCACAGCAGAGAAGGCTCGCCCACGTGTTGCCACTCCCCTAACTTGCGATAGAGGTGGCACTCGCAGGAGAGCCCACTCAGATGACCTAAGAGAGCGGGCCGGAATGTATGGGAGAAGGCGGTCCCTCAGATATCCTGGACCCAAACCGTGAATGACCAAACCGTCATCACCAGCACCTTGAATTGGGCCCGGAAACAAATGGGCAGCCAGTGCAGCCGCTGAAGCAGCAGTTCAACAGAGTCAAACTACCTAGCTCCAGTGACCACCCGGGCCGCCGCATTCTGCACTAATTGCAGCTTCCGAACTGTCTTCAAGGGCAGCCCCACACAGAGTGCATTACAGTAATCCAGTCTTGAAGTCACTAAGGCGTGGACCACCGTGGTCAGGTCCGGTCGACTCAAGTACGGCCGCAGCTGGCGCACCAGCCGAAGCTGGGCAAACGCACCCCTGGCCACAGCTGCCATCTGGTTTCCAAGGAGAGCTGTGAATCCAGAAGTACTCCCAAGTTGCACACCCGTTCCTGCAGGGGGAGTGCAACCCCATTCAGAACGGGCAGATGACTCAGTACCTGCATTGAAGCTTTCCTGACCAGTAGGACCTCTGTCTTTTCTGGATTCAATCTCAACCTATTAGCCCTCATCCAGACCCCAACCGCCTCCAGACAGCGCTCCAGGACTTCCACAGCCTCCCTGGAGCGAGATGGCAAGGAGAGATAGAGCTGGGCGTTATCAGCATATCGGTGATATCCAAATCCCTGGATGATCTCTCCCAATGGTTTCATGTAGATGTTAAAAAGCATGGGAGACAGAACAGAACCCTGTGGCACCCCACACTGTAAAGGGCAGGGCGCCGAACAGGTGTTTCTCAGCATCACCATCTGGGACCTGTCAGCCAAGTAGGAACGGAACCACTGCAATGCAGTGCCCCCTAGTCCCAACTCGGCCAGCCGACCCAGAAGGATACCATGGTCAATGGTATCGAAAGCCGCTGAGAGGTCCAAAAGGACCAGCAGGGATGCACTCCCCCAGTCCTTGGCGAAGATCATCCAACAGGGCGACCAAGGCTGTCTCCAGTCCCAAAGCCAGACTGAAAAGGGGCCAGATACTCCGTTTCATCTAGTATCCCTTGGAGCTGAGACGCCACCACCCACTCAATCACCTTACCCAAGAAGGGCAGACTGGAAACTGGCCGATAGTTATTTAAATTGGAGGAATCCAGAGATGTTTTTCAGGAGGGGGCGCACAATTGTGGTCTTCAAAATGCTAGGCATCACTCCCTCCCGCAAAGATGAATTCACCATAGGTTCCACTCAATCAGCCAGACCAACCTGTGCAGATCGTATTAACCAAGCTGGGCAAGGGTCAAGCGGGCAAGAAGACGGTCTCAAACTACAGAGGACCCTATCCACATCCTCAGGCTGTATAAAGTGAAAAGAATCCATAACGATGGAATCGACAGATGCCGTAGGGACAACTTCTGGAACTGTTAAACCAGAGTCCAAGTCGTGGCGAATCTGAGCGATTTTATCTGCGAAGTGCCGTGCGATCTCATTACAGCGGTCCGTCGAGCACTCCAACTCACTTGGTACAGGAGCCGAGTGGAGCAGATCCCGAACAACTTGAAAGAGCTCCGCTGGTCGGCTGCTTGCAGACACAATGGTGACAGAGAAAAACGCCTTCTTCGCTGCCACCACTTCCACGGAGTAGGCCCTAAAATGGGCTCTAGCCCGTGTTCGGTCAGATTCATCACAAGTTTTCCTCCACCGTCACTCTAAGCGTCGGCCCAGTTGTTTCATTGCCCGCAGCTCCTCAGTAAACCAAGGAGCTGCCTTGGCTCGACGGCAAGGTCGTGGCTATTCAGGAGCGATCTGATCCAAGGCTCTCGCTGCCTCCCCATACCACAGGGCAGCCAGAGCATCAGATGAATCACTGACCCGGGAAGCTGGGAAGTCCCCTGGAGCCCTCAAGAAACCATCCGGATCCATCAGTCTCCAGGGGCGGACCATAGAATTTGGTCTCTCAGCTCTGCAGGGGTGATTAAACGTTGCCAGTCTAAAACTCACCCGATAGTGAAGTAGGAAATTAGAAGGAAGTAGGAAAGCTAAGCACTTTGCGGCACCCAGTGAGTAGGCCAGCACTGCTCTACTCGCTCCAGTTGACATGGAGCACCCACCAGGAAAGGCAAGTTCCCCGTCGGGCGGTGGAGGAGCAGGGAGAGAGAATTCCGGAGGTATTACAGGGCAGGGGATGGGTGGATCGGGCCAGGGAGTGGGTGGGATCAGCAGAGCAGGCCTCTGCAATATCCTATCCCCCCCCCCCCAGGCCCGTTTCTCTCAACATGGGCCTCCCGGACTTACGCCAGCTAAATAGCTGGAATGGTTCCAAGGAGAGCCGTTCAAGAGGCTGGAGCTTTACCCAGGGTAAGGGAACAAATGTTCCCTTCCCCCGAGGTGACCTCCTGGCTGCCTGCTTTGTACCCTGGCTGTGGCTATATCAGCCTCACTGCATTACAGGATGCAAAGTTAGACAGGATTGGGCTGTAAATGTCCATCGTTGCTTCTGAGTTCAGAACCTTGATCTTGTTTTTGATGCAGATAATGGCTAGCCCTGCTTTTAAAGGAAAGCTGATTTTGCCAGATCCCCTGCTCGATCAGGCCATGAAATATCTGCAACATTTAACAGTGGAACATAAGTACCCTTGGATTTTCTAACAAAATTAACAATGGGTTCATGCCCAACAAACTATTCCTTGTTTGAATCAATTGGCATCGCTCAAAGAGTGACTTAAAATATACATGGGTCTACAACTCTGGGAACTAGGTTCATATTTAAATTACTGAAAAGTATTTTTGTCTTCAGGCATCTCCAAAAATATTAGCATTACCAGGATGGAAGAATCCAGTGTACATTAGCAAAGCTGTAAAAGCTATTTCCCAAACAAGATCGACAGATACAAGTTGACAGGTCAACTTTGAAACCAGATACAAATGTACATATACCAGCAATTGGTACAAACATACTAAAAAGGCATTCCATTAGATAGGTACAGTTAACTTACACAGAACCTCTTATTCAGAGACTTTGGGACTTGCTCTCAATGTACCCAAATTGCCCCTATTCAGAGAAGAACTATAAAATTATGAGAAAACAATGGTGTTTGCAACCCCATGTTTGCCATATAATGCTAGTGCTGGGGGCACGCCATTTGTAAGGGAGAAATGGCAGGTAGAGGAAATGCAAAATCCTTCCCCTACCTACCAACTGCACAAAATGCCTTCCATCCCAGGTTTTTGTTTTAGCACAGCTTACCTCCTGTCCTAGAGACCAAATGGAGAAAACAACAGGGGGGCAGTATTTACAGGGGAGAAGCAGCAGCCTGGGGAAGGGTTAAGGACCCAAAGGGGTTAAGCAGTA
Source organism: Plestiodon gilberti rubricaudatus (assembly GCA_026170595.1). Taxonomy (NCBI): domain Eukaryota; kingdom Metazoa; phylum Chordata; class Lepidosauria; order Squamata; family Scincidae; genus Plestiodon; species Plestiodon gilberti. Next base: position 118,385,983 of record JANXHW010000001.1, on the reverse strand, counting down.
GGCACAGAAAGGGTTAAGTCTGCCAATTCTCCCTTATGGATTAGCTAAGGCAGGTCTGGAGAAGGGATGTGCAGTTCTACCCCCAACCACAGTGCTTGTCATCCAACAATAGAAACAAAATACGAAACATTAATATACTGGTTATAGAGTATATGATACATATTCCACCAAACCCTTCAAAACATAAATCCTTTAATATGCAAGCACTAAACATGAGTGAGAAACCAGGGATTTCAGCACACTGCTCCTAACTGTGTTTTTTTCTACAAAATAGAACTCATGCCTATTGCTAGACACACTCTACAAAACGTGAAAGCTGCTATAGCAGCCTGCCTCACTCCTTTCCACTAAGAGATTTCTAATCACGCCAAATGACCATGTGGAAATTACGGGCAGCAGACAACGACGTACCATGGTATTATTTCAGTCTAACGCCTCATTTCATTTGAAATCATACACCAACAAGACAATAATCGACCTGTTTTAATCATCCAGTTTGATGGAAGAACAGCAATGACATATGAACAATGAAACCACACAGCTTTATAGATGCATCTTCAAAAAATTTCAGGGCTACAGTTTGTCATATAACCAAATAAATAAGTAAATAAATAAATGTTTCAACAGAGCATACAACTATAAAGATATAAAACCTACTTGCACTGTGCGTGAAAATACTTGATCAGGTTTTGAAGTAAGTCGACTCCTTTTTTAATCTTGATTTCATTGACTTTCAATAGGTACTGTTAAGATAATGCACACAAAGAACATTCATTACTGTTTCAGAATGAGAGCAAAACAGGTTGCAATATTTAAGGAGTCTCAGAAATATCCACATTTGGGGACAAACTGCATGTGTTGCAGTATATGTGTAAAAAGTTCCTTCACCAGTCAAACTACAGGCCATGATCCAGAGAGGACTAGTTCGGTATGCTCATTATAAAGCTCCCCCTGCAACTTGCAAACCTCTTTCGAAACAAAAAGGAGCATTTCTAAACAGTTTGCAATATAAAATGGGGCTGGCTGAAAAAACCAACATCTTGCAAGGTCTTTGCTCCCATAATTCCCGGGTGTTCTGGGAACATTTCCCAAGTGTGAACAAAAGAGGCTGGAAGCTGTGATCTTAAGCATATTTACTTGGGAGTCAGCTCAATTGAAATGCATAAGATATGCTTTCAAATGAGTGGGTTTACAGTTGGGTTGAGAATCTTATGTTTCCCCATTCCCCTATGGTTGTGGGTGGATATTAAGCAGACATTCTGCTCACCTAAACAAGGAACGACTTTGACCACTCCTTCTTTCAATAGCGAAATACTGATTCAAGACCCAATTAATTTACTGTTATTCAAGATCCCCAGCAGGGGAGATTCTTGTTTATGGTAATTTACAAGACAAACACATCTTTCCTAATAGATGCAAGTAAATTAAGACAAATAATTGATCCTGAAGTATTGAACTCAATTCATCTTTGTTCATGGGTACTAGGTCTCAGCTACACAAGTATTTGTGCCAGCCCTCTACTGCATCTAAAGTCACATAAGGCTTTCATGCATATACACTAAAAGCTGTGACACACTGCCCGCACCGCGCAGGCAGTGAGTCATGCAGTGTCTTGCATTCTCTCCTCTTGCACGTCAGCACACGTCAGCTAGAGGAGCCCTTCAAGAGGAGATGGAAAACTTGAACTTCAGTGAATCAGCAGTTGAGTTCTGTGCAGTGGGGTGGGACGCGTAGGGAAGCTAACAGCCAATCAGACCTGAGTCTGAAAAGACTAGCTTTTGATTGGCTGAAAAGACGGCAAAGAGACATCCAAGCCCCGCCCCCCGGTCTATATAGATGGGAAGCGGCATGACACAACTAGAATCGATGCACCACACCGCCTGTAGTGTGTCACAGCCTTAAGACTTTTGAGTGACTTGACAGATTCTGTGTGTTTCAGAGTGAAGAAGCTCATACATTTTCAGACATGTGAACAACTTGTGCTCCTGTGACTTAAAAGCAAGCCATAAATGTTTTCTACATGGATCAAGGACCATAGCAGGGGTAAAGGTTTAAGGTTTATCCCCTATGCTAGTGGTTCCCAAACTCCTGGGAAGAACCTTGGCTGCTCTAAGTGGCAGCGGGGCCTTCCTAGGGTAGTGCCACCGCCCCAGACGAAAATTGTCTGTTTTACCTTCATTGGTGGCTCTGGATGTCCAGTGGGGTGTGTGGGGAGCCTACAAACCCCTCTGCAGGCCTCCCCAAGCATCAGAGTGGCCCTCCAATGCGATCACGACCCGCTTCTGGTTTCGCCGTAAAACCGGAAGTGGGTCGCAGTCGCGTTGGATGGCCGCTCCGACGCTTGGGGAGGCCTGCAGAGGGGTCCGCAGGCTCCCCACACACCCTGCCGGACATCCACAGACACCAATGAAAGTAAAACGGACACTTTTCGTCCACGGCAGTGGTGGCGCTGCAAAACGTTTTTTGGGGGGGTGCAAAAATCATTTTTTCCCATTTATACACTTTTACTGACATGAAGGAAAAGTTGGAAAAGTTGGCACCAGACAAGTTCCTCTGGAGAGGGCATTTCATAGACCGGGTGCCACCACCAGGAGAATCCTCTTCCCTGACCACCACTCACCCAACTTCAGATGGCAAGATGATTGGGGGGGGGGGAGCAAAAATGTCCATGTTTTTCCCCATTTTAGCGGGCAGCTGCAGCCCCTCGCTGCACCCCCAGGGCAGCAGCTGCCTTGCGTGCAACCCCCCAGGCATGGGAAGGCATTTCCTGCTGGGCGCGGGGGCGGGCAACTTAACGCTGGTGTCGATCCTCCTTTGGCATCTCCAGGTGGCAGCCATGATGTGAGGGCGAGACTCGCTGGTCGGTCCTCCAACCTAGAGAGGACTGAAGGACTGACCAGCGAGACTAGGACACGTGCGTCCTAGAGTCTCGCCCTCAAATCATGGCTGCCACCCGGAGATGCCAAAGGAGGATCGATGTGGTAGTTAAGTGATCAATCGCCCCTGCGCCCAGCAGGTAATCCCCTCCCATGCCTGAGGGGTTGCATACGAGGCAGCTGCCACCCTGGGGGGGGGTGAAGTGAGGGGCAACAGCTGCCTGCTAAAATGGGAAAAAACACAGAAAAAAAAATTAAAAAATCGGAAAAATTCGGGGGGGGGGGACCAGAACCCCCCAGAGGCTTGTGCCCCCTTGAAGGCTTCTGCCCTGGGGCCCACCGCCCCCTGCCCCCCCTTAACGACGCCTCTGCATTGCACTGTTGTAGAACAATCCATAGGGCAGTAAGTTCATTAAAATCCTTCAGGGCATCAGCCGCTCTTTCCCAACAGCTGTTAAATTTCCCTACTTAACCAACTAAAATGAGATTTTCATCTCTCAACAATATTGCAGCAGATGGTAACCTGAATGGGCACAACAGACTATTCTATAAGGCTAGGATAGAACGATTGCATAAAGGCTTTGCCTATTTTATTTGTTTTTAATCTGCAAATAATGGGCTAGGCAGTCCGCCAATTTATCACTGATGTTTATTTTAAAAAAAAAACTGCGTAAAAGGCAATAAATTCCTTCTTTGAATTAGAATATTATAATCTAATTAGTCAAGTTTTGAATGTTTTCCCTGAAGCTGGGTACTAGAGACAGGATTGGGATTGATCTTGTTGAAACTTTGGTTGAGTTTTGGAATCGGGAAATGGCTAAGACTATTGACACAATCACTCCTGAGCATTCTCTCCCCAACTGCAAAGCCAGGATGATCCCATAGTTTTCCTCGGAGCATCAAGCAATGAAACAGTTCGACAGTTAGAGTGACAGTACTGGAAAAGTCTTGTCGAGACCAACCAAACTCAGACTAGAGCAGGGGTTCGCAACCACTTCCCGACTGGAGTACCACCTCCGGCACCACTCTCCTGCTGTGTACCACCAGAAGTGCCCAGCAATGACATCATCACCAGTTACTTCTGGGTTTTCAGAGGCCAGAAAACACAGGTAGGAGGCTCTGGGCGGGCCCTTCTCAGCATTCCCAAGAGGCTCAGCCAAAGGCAGGAGCCTCTCGGGAGCAGAAACATGGCACCGAAAGTGCCACATCGGAGCAGGATTCCGGCAGTCCAAGTACCACCAGCAGTCGGCCAAAGTACCAACGGTGGTACGAGTCCCACTGGTTGAGAACCCCTGGACTAGAGCTCATCTTGAAGACTAATCTGTGGTAATGATAGCGTTTCATTGGAGGGAGAAGACCTGACTCATCAAAAGCATCTTCCAAGTTTTTATGATCTACAATACTCTTTAACTGTTGTGTTTTTATGATGTTTTTGTATTGGCTTGTTTTTATTATATTGAAGGTCACCTTGAGTCCCTGAAGGGAGAAAGGTGGAATACAAATTTATTTTAATTATTGTCACCACATTTTCCAGGTATTTCAAAATCCCCTTAACTTCAACACTTGACACAGAGACTACATCCCAAGATACTCTTAGAAGTGTTAGCAAAAAATGAAATGAACTCCATGTTCACTCTTACCTCACACATTTGTAACTGGAAAAACCTTCTCTCTTTCTCCATCTCTTCTGCTATTTCAGCCCCACTTATTTCTGTACGAATCATTCCATGTAATTTAGCATGTTCCTTCTTCTCTTTTTCTATTTTTGTCCTATATGGAAGAGAACCAATAAAACCATACTGTCAGGTCATATTTTCTTCCTCAACTTGTTTTTGTGTTGTGCTAAAGAGTTGTGCCAAAGAGTTGTGCTAAACTTAGGAACCTGCCCTGTTCCGAGACGGTCCTATTGTCAATTATGACAGGCAGCAGTTCTTTAAGATTTCGGATATCTTTCTGTCAGTGCAATCCTGCCTAAGGATCCGCCAGGCGGCCCAGGCTGTCCGCCGGATCCCGTGCTCCGCTGCAGGCAGGCTCCCACCCGGCGGAAAGTCTACTCGTGGAAGGGGAGTGTAAATACCCAAGTGTAAGTGGTGCTGGGGCCGATCGGCCTCCTCGGATTTCCACCAGCGAAATCGCTGGTGGAAGTTGGAGGAGGCCGTTTAACGGCCCAGCCACGCAGCAGGGTCAGGATTCAGCCGAGGCTGTCCCCCTCCCGTGTCGGCTGGGCCTATAGGCCCCCCCATTTGCCGCCGAACCACCACCACCAACCCCGTCGGCAAGAGCCTTACCTGGGTCCTCCGGTGGACGGGCGAGGGCTCGGTCGGCGGAGCAGGGAATGCCGGCCTTGTGCCGGCCTTCCCTGCTCCCGAGTCATCGGAAAAGTGCCTTATGGCACTTTTACCACAGTTTAAGGCGGCGGAACGCTCGTTCCCCCACCCTAGACTTGCACAGAATTGCGCAGTCGGTCAGGGACTGAACCTAGGAACCTTCTGCATGCAAAGCATGTGCTCTACTGCTGAGTTACAGCTCCTTCCCAACACCAACAACTACAACCTAGCACCAAGTTTACTTTGGAGTAATTCCTTTGAGTTTAATAGGACAAACAGTGGATCAAAAACCTGTATCGTCATACGGAAGCACTCCTACCTACATTGAGGTCAAATGCTGTTATCCAACTCATCCAACTGTATGAAAGTTTCCTACAATTTAGTACAAATCTAGCGCCAAAACCTAAGAAGTCCCTTCACATGCATGTAGTCGGTCTTCCTGAAAAACAATCTCAGAAACTCCACTTAGCACAAGGAGTTTTCTGTACATCTCTTTGGAACACAGCTTTGGAGTGCAAGAAGAAATCCCTAAGGCAGCACAATGCAGTCTCAAGAACACTGTGCGGCACTGCAGCTTGGAGTAGTGCAGATTGTGACATTCATACTCAGCCCCCCCCCCCCCCCGCTTTGCTGGCATCACACTCATCTGCAGGATAGACAAACAGGACAGCAGTATGAGGTCACCATATGTAATAGTTAAAGATCTGAAAAGAACGAAGCCAATCTTCCCATGTCCTACTTATCAAGCACCCGAGGTTTCAACTGCGGTACATTCTAATAGCATTGAATTACGTTACCAGCTTTACACAGCTTTGTCAGTCAGGGTTTTCTTTGAATGAAGCTTACTCCTCCTCCCCCCCACAAACCCAGAGCACAGCTGTCATCCCTTCCTGTTACTGAGCCAACTGGCACTGCAAATACAAGCCAGAAGGCTGGACTGGAGGCTTCCAAGTCTAACTAGGCCCAATGCCCCAATTAACCAAAGGTCACTGCCTACATTTCATAAGGCCTATGTTCTAACCTGGATAATAGTATGGTAGAACTTAAACCAGGAAATCAAACCTATGAAGCAAAAGTAGTTGACTGGGTGACAGACTAAGGTGATAAGTGATATATCAAGGTGATAGAGTCTCAAATATGTATATTGGTTCCCAGACTGTTTTTCTTAAAATGAAGTTAGTGAACCAAATATCTTAAATTGAAAGATATATTGTCTTTTTTTAATTACCTGCAGGTAGAAGCATAGTCTACTTGAAAATTGCTTAAAAGCAGATAAGAGAAAGACTCAATTTAAAAAAAGGGATGAGCTGTCCACAGAGTGTAGGATGAAATTCAGGCTTCTGGGATTGAGGAAGGGATTTGTTATCCCTAACCAGATCTGGCAATAGCCTTGCACCTGATGATGCAAGATTTCCACAGATATCTATAGTTTCAGACATATACAATTCCTTGTAGTATATCTGAAGGAATCAAGAAATGCCTTTTCTTCACAAGTGGTGGACAGCAAGCAGTCCTTTGCTCCAGGTCATTCTAAACTTCCATATCAAGAACAGCTGTAACAGGTTATATCAACAGCACATCCTGCCCAGCATCTTCTCCCAAACAATAGCCCAATTTGGATGCTTCAGACAGTTTTACCAGCTCAGGGCACTAAGGGCAGATTTCCTATCATACATTCTCAATCGGGCAGACCGATCCTGCGCAAAGATACGTGGCCGGCCTAAAGGCCGGTCACAGTATCCAGCGCCTTTCCCACGCCATGTTGGCACAGCCCGGAAACACCTTGGGAGGAGACTTCGACCCTTTCCCCAGGTGTAGGGCTGCCCATCCCCAATGGGCCTCCTTGGATGTACGTCAGCTCTGGAGCTCCGCAGACGGATGCTTGTGCAGGATTGTGCAGCTAGTGACATAACTTGTTAGCTATACTGGCCTGCCACCCTCCCAAATGCATTCATTGTAAATAATTAAACATCCGAAAATGACAACAACAAAATGGAGGAATGTGCAAGAGGAAAGGAGTGTGCAAGTCCACTGGGTGCTCCCAATCGCCTAATCCATGGCTAGAAGATTGAGCACCACTACATGTGCACCAGGCCTCCTGTAATAAGGTAAATAGCTTTTTCCTGAAAATAAAATGCCAACCAAGACAAAGGCACTGGAGCTTGAAGGAAGTTTACTCCAGTGAAAGAGAGAACAATGTTTACTATTTTAGTAAGTATCTGCTGTCGTCTAAAGCTGCTGAACCACATCAGCGGATGCATTTACTTACTTACTGGGATTAAAGAATACAGAATTACTATAGCAGTAATTCAAGCCCTTGGGTAAACCAACAGTCATCTTAGAGAGTTTACATTAAATGAATGTTAGAGTCAATCTTATGCAATTTATTATTAGCAATTTCTACTTATCAGCAACAAAGTCCATTCTCTCTCTCTCTCTCTCTCCCCCCCCCCCATCGTGAGAGAAGTACACAGCTCTCTAAATGGCATGCAGTGGCCCCCTCCCACGCCGGAAGTGACGCAGCGGCTTCAGCCGTTATGCACCATACCTTGGTATGGTGGGCAGGGCAGATGGGAGGGCCAAACACGTCACCAACGCTCCTCACTCACCCCAACGAACGGGACGATTTGCGCCTCCGCTGGCCACCGTGACACACACAGCCCACCCGCCTGCTGCCTGCGGCCTGATCCTGCTGCCCAGGGGCCCACCACCCCAATGCTTCCTCCCTCACGACGCCTCTGATGGCATGTTCCAGTTGAAGAATGTATTACACAAATTCTGTTAATTACATGTTTAAAATATGCACATTTACTGCAGTCCTCCCACTTATGATCCAATTATGACAAAACTTTCTGCAATGTAAACAGGTTATGAGGAGATGTTATAGCAACAAGAGCTCTGGATTTTTTTTCCCAAGAGTTCTCATATATTTCTGGCATCCACTGCAATGAAAACACAATGGATTATGCTATCAAGCTATAGTGGGCGGGTGGGATTCAACTTTGAGGGCCCAGTTAAAAAAATTCCTTGCCCGCTGTAAATGTGAACTGTTGTTTTTTTCTGTCACAGGCATTTCGCCCCCGTATGTTTTCTCTACATGCCATGCTGTGAATGTTTAAGCATATAGAGAACGTGTAGCAGAACAGAAGCAAAGTAAATGCTTAAAGTTTTCACACCAGCTAGATCCAGCCCACTGTTAAGCGTCAGTGTACCACAAAGCATGGAGTAATTTGGGTACCATAGCCACTTGGAGGCCTTATCAAAAGCAAAAATAAGAATATCCCAATGCCCCCCTCCAACCCCACATAACATACTTCCAAGTAACAGAACGTGATGGTAGCACTGAAGCACGGGAGGGTTTTGCAAACTTTTCGTTTAATTTGTTTTAAGAAGACGTGCACTGCATCACTGGAGAGGGGAAACGCGCACATTTCAAACACAAAAAGCAAATGTTCCACAAAATAGAATAGCATTGTTGCAGGGGGAAAGGACTGTCTCGTTCCAAGGTCTTGGCTAAAAGTGAGAAGGCTAAGTTCTGGTCCAGAAAAGTAACCATTTGAATATAAATGTTAAAAAAGACTGCCTGAAATGGTTTTAATGGTAGGTGGGTTGATGTATGTTGAACTGCAGATCCCTGTGTTGTGCAATCTGGAGGGAGGTGCATGTTGTTTTTTGTCTGTATGCCAATAAAGGTTTGGATTGGATTGGAGAAAGTAAAGTTTCTCTCTCATGACTGAAGCGGGTCAATGATAGCAGTTGTAGTCAGAGTCTGAAAAAGGCTCAGAAACTGGAGAAAAGCTGAGTATGCATTCCAGCAATCAGTGAACGGGGCTTTCATGTCCTGCTTGTCTCTGTAAAGAGACAGGATTAAAGACCACTAATTTGCTTTAATACTTGCATGTTGTTTTTCTACAAGCAAACTGTATTCAAGGTAGCTCATGAAAGATAACAGCAACAATGCCATCAAAAAATAATGGTGTGCATATATAGAGAGAGAGCATTGCAAAAAAATGTAATATCAACCAATATTGGATGGGTATATTTTACTGCTCCTGTGCTATTGGCCTTGTCATAATCCTCTTCGGGTCGCTGAAAAACTGCCCCTGTCCCCTTAAGGGGCAGGGTCAGCATAGCGGCAGCGATCCTGGGGATCACCACCACCTAAAAAGTGCCCGAAAATGGGTTTCCAGCACTTACCGGGGCTTGGGGGGGTGCAGGGAGGCCTGCACGATCCTCTGCAGGCCTCCCCGATCTTCGGAGCGCAGGAAAACGGCAATCTTCTGTTTTTGTTCTCAAATGGTGGGTCACAATGGTGGATCGCAACCCACCACTTTGAGAACCACTGATCTAAAGAGTATTTAGTTGTACCAGATTTCAAAGAGACTGAGGCCAGGTTCACACATGCATGGTTGACAATTAAATACTAAGAACATAAGAAGAGCCCTGCTGGATCAGGCCAAAGGCCCATCTAGTCCAGCTTCCTTTATCTCACAGTGGCCCCACCAGCTGCCTCAGGGAGTACACAAGACAACAAGATACCTGTAACCTGTCACCACGCTCTTGCATCTGGCATTAAGAGATAGCCTACTACTAAAACCAGAAGGTAGCATATACCCGTCATGGCTTGTAACCTGTGATGGACGTTTCCGCCATAAATCTGTCCAATCCCCTTTTAAAGGCATCCAGGCCAGGTGCCATCACCACATCCTGTGGCAAGGAGTTCCACATGCATACTGCATGAACAAACAATGACTTGCATGTATGAAACAGTCAGTACACTTCGAACACCACAGATATCGGCTCACCTCACCTTATACAAGGTAACAGAAGCAGTTCACACATCCAACTGCAAGTCGCTGAGTAACACACACACACACACACACACACACACACGTACTGGTGAATCAGTCTCAGTTAGCTAAACTGGAACTACAAGCACCAGTCTTTTGCAGGTGCTTAACTTGGGCCACGATCCTAAACACACTTACTTGGGGAGTAAGTCTCAATGAAGTCAATTGGGTCTTACTTCTGAATAAAAACGGGCACTGGACGGAACTATCAGAAACAATTCCAAACTACGTTTTGTGAGTTTTTGCTATATAAATAAAAGAAATACATACACTTTTGTTTCATAGTCTTTCCAAGCTTTATCAAAAGGTTTCTTCAAATCCTGTGAAAGTGCAAAGAAAAGGATATTAAGGTAAATATCTGTCCTTCTAACTACCAAGACTAGATGTTTGTCAGTTGTAACTGGTTTCTTTTTTTTCTTTTTTCTTTTTTTTACAGTCAGGAACGCACGGTTTCCTTTAAATGCACTCGAACTTTAATTAGTTTTCTAGGATTTTATGATGTACTTCAATGGACACGTAAACATCTGAAAATCCAACATACGCCCTCCATTGACCTCTACAGGAGAAAAGCACTGGCTGAAGCCTCAAGCGGTCAACTCCGACACACGCGGCACGTAATTCCAACTACCTTTGATCTAAACAGGCACCTGCTTGCTCCCATATACAAGCTGGCTATTGATTTTCTCCTCACCTCACACATGGGACTGAAAGAGTGCGTTTCTACAGTTAGTGAGTCACCAAACTGAATATAGCACACTCGGCATAAAGCTCCTGGCTTTTATCGACCTGACTGGAACTTCATATAGAGCGCACTTTTTATTTATTTATTTAAAATATTTCTATTCTGTCCGTCCCCTTCTAATCAGGGGGCATCCAGGATGACTCATAGCATAACTGAAAAACAATAATACTACATTAAATAAGTTCGCAAGTTGTCATGATGTGACCAAATCTCTTTGAAAATCAACATATTGCCGGGCAACTCCGTCGTTTTAAAAACTTTTATTCAAAGTTAACAAGATGGTATTAGTAATTTTACGTTTCGCCCCAAAAACACATGGGGCATCCTCAGAAGTAAAACAGCTAATGAGGAAACAACTCAAATATACTATAAGCCCCCAAAACCCGTATTATACTATAAGCCCCCAAAACCTGGATAGTATATTTGGGTTGTTTCCTCGTTATGCTCGTTGATACCCCATGTGTTTTTGGGGCGAAACGTAAAATTACTAACAACATCTTGTTAACTTTGAATAAAAGTTTTTAAAACGACAGAGTTGCCCGGCAATATGTTGATTTTCAACTCAGAGAATAATACATCAATCAAAACTATTACGGTAATCAAAACTATTAAAACAAATAAGATACAGTAAACAAAACAGCATAACAGCATAACAAGTAATAAACTCAACAAAAGCCACTGTAGCAGGCTACAATACACAGCTGGGGGGCTGCTTGTTGCTTGATGGGTCACGAGCGATGCAGACCTGTCACAAAGAAACCTCAATGTGAACTAGATTACATGAGGAATCCGTCTGTAGAAGCCAGCTGCCATTCCCATGGTTGCAGCAGCTGGAAAAAGTAATCCGTTTACAGTGAATTTTTTCCACATATGGGGAAATGGGGAGCAGGGGACAAAAAATGGTCAGCTCACATGTATGAACCTGCCTAAAGATCTGGTTGTCTGAAATATTTAAGAAAAACACTGTTGTGGAATTATCCAAGAAAAATGATCAGCTAAGCAGACGCAGCACTTGACATTTTCAACACACTGAAACATGTTGCTTATTCACCAACAAAGAAGAGTTCAGTGGGTGAAAAATTAAAAACACTATACCGAGGGCAGAATATTTAAATATTTACAGAATTTCAGAACTGTTTCTTCCTGTAACTATTTTTTCCCCCTGGATGTGGTTTATAGGCATTAGATTTCAGAACCGCTCTCTGTACTAAAAAATAAGCAGACTGTTCTGTCTGATTCTTGTACTGAAAATGTTTAAGGTTCTGCTTCTCACTCTTCGGTCCCCATCCTATCCAACTTTCCAGCGCTGATGCAGCTGTGCTAACAGGGTGTGTGCAGCATCCTGCGGTGGGGGTGGGGGAGTCATGGAGGCCTCCTCAAGGTAAGGCAACATTTTTTCCCTTACCTCAGGGCTGCATTGCAGCTGCATCAGTGCTGGAAGGTTGGATAGGATTGGGCACTTAACAGAGAAGCTCAACCTCCATCAAGAAAAAAAAGGGGGGTAGCAGTTTTTGGACTAATTTCTCTTCCCCTTTTTTGTTTCCACCCTTCTCCTCTCCCCCCCCCCCCCCACACAGCCATGATGACCAGTCTCATTATTTCTTTTTAATCCATCCACTCTGGAAACAAAAAGTTGGTACATTTTTGACTCAGAGGATGAAAATTATCCTTTTTCCTTTTTCAGCAGTACAGGGGAGCCATTTGAATCTCTGAAGTCTTTTAAAAATATGTTCAAAATGGTAAGATCTAACGCTGTTCTATTTCCAAGTTATTTCTTCCATTGAGTAATAGAACCTGATATTTGTAATGAATGTCTCAGTATACTGTACAGTTTCCAGAGTGGCAGCCATGTTGATCTATAGCAGCAAAAACAAACAAGAATCTTGTAGCACCTTAAGGACTAACACATTTATTTCAGCATAAATTGTCAAGGATTACAGGTGCATAGTCCACAAAAGCTTACAATGAAATGAATGTCAGTCTTTAAGATGCCACAAAACTTTTGGATGTTTTATTATCCAGTTGGCATCTTACCCTCTGATATTTTCATCATCTCATGAAAAATGTCGAAGACATACAATTTAGAGTCAAATGCAATGCTAAAAGCAATATTGTGTTTCTGTCTTTCTTTAAAACAAATAGCAACCACAGGAAACCCATCTGGATTGGGACTTCAGCCTTTCCTCGCATGCCGCTTTCCTGGCAAAAACTGCTACCACTACCCGCTCCTGCAGCCGTCTCAGGAGGAAAGCTGATCTAGGCACCCACAGCAGCTTTCCTTCTGGGGCAAAAAGCAGCGTTGAGGGTGGGGCTGTTATTGCTGGGACCACAGCATGAAGCAAAAGAATTAAACTTCCCCTTCCCCAATGCTGCAATCCTGATCGCTATACGCTAATGGGTTCTAATCCTATACGCTAATGGGTTCTGAGTTGTCTGTGACGGATCAAGAGAGAGATCTTGGGGTGCTGGTGGACAGGTCGATGAAAGTGTCGACCCAGTGTGCGGCGGCTGTGAAGAAGGCCAATTCCATGCTCGGGATCATTAAAAAAGGGATTGAGAATAAAACGGCCAATATCATTCTGCCTTTGTACAAATCGATGGTAAGGCCACATCTGGAGTATTGTGTCCAGTTCTGGTCACCACACCTCAAAAAGGATGTAGTTGAATTGGAAAAGGTGCAGAAAAGAGCGACCAGAATGATTCGTGGGCTGGAGCACCTCCCTTATGAGGAAAGGCTACAGCGTCTGGGGCTTTTCAGCCTAGAAAAAAGGCGCCTGAGGGGGGACATGATTGAGACTTATAAAATTATGCATGGGATGGAGAGAGTGGATAGAGGGAAATTCTTCTCCCTCTCCCACAACACCAGAACCAGGGGACATGCACTAAAATTGAGTGGAGGGAGAGTTAGAACGGACAAAAGAAAATATTTCTTTACCCAGCGTGTAATTCATCTGTGGAACTCCTTGCCACAGGATGTGGTGATGGCACCTGGCCTAGATGCTTTTAAAAGGGGTTTGGACAGATTCATGGAGGAAAAGACCATCACAGGTTACAAGCCATAAGCAACCTCCTGGTTTTAGAAGTGGGTTTTCTCTGTGCCAGGTGCAAGGGAGTGTCAATGGGAAACAGGTTATCTTGTTGTCTCGTGTGCTCCCTGAGGCATCTGGTGGGGCCACTGTGTGATACAGGAAGCTGGACTAGATGGGCTTTTGGCCTGATCCAGCAGGGCTCTTCTTATGTTCTTATGATCGGGGGGGGGGGGATCAGGAGGCCTCCTCGGGGTAAGGGAACTTTTGTTCCCTAACACTCGAGTAAATCCTCTGTCGCCCTATGGGTCTACCTGGACCCAAGAGGCCATGGCAAGGCCAGATGGAGAGCATAGCATATTGTGGCAGTGTCTTTGCCACCCATAACCGCCCCCTGCCCTCCTTGCCATGCTTCCCAGTGGCCTCGATCGCCACCCCATTTCTTTCCCTCCCTGCCCCATTACACCCTCTGCCTGCCCACCGTCTGTGCCAGCCTACCTGCAACAGGTTGCCAGCAGCACACTCTGCAGCCAATTTACAACAGTGGGACAGTGTCCCACTGTCGTAAGGCAGGGGATAGGATTGAGCCATGAATGACATAAGCAGGAGAATGTATGTACACAACTCCTCAGTGTGCCATCCCACCACTGCTTAATCATGGGGGGGGGGGGGATAGTGAAACTGCCCCTCACATGCAATTCAAATGTACTACTTTAAATTAACATTTAAATTGCATCAGGGAAGGATATCAAACTTATCATCCTCCCCATGTAATTATACAGACGTGGGACAGTGCAACAAGTGGGCGAGATGTGCATGCACGCTCTTCTGTCCATGCAATTCAGTGGAGGTTATCGTCTGAACCAACCAACTGTCCCCTGAGATTAAACCCTCCTAAAAGAAGAAGAGCTGGAGGAAAGTTACCAGAGAGACAAAGCTAAGGCCCCTTCCTAATCTCTCCCAAAGAAGAATCTTGAGAATGAGAAATGAGGGGAAATAATAGTCAAACAAGCTGTTGGTGCATTTAATTCATGCTAAGCAAAAATACTAATCTCATCTGCTCACCAGAGAGTGATGCATATGCTTCTGAATGGATAATAAAACATGAAAACAACATATCTGGTGTTTTATAGTCACACGTAAGCATCTGTACCTCTATATTTTAACACTTTACAGTATGTGATTGTTTCAGGCAATTCACAAAAGTACTGACCATAGCATACACAAAATAATACGTTCATAGAGAATAGGTGCCAGTCTGTCTGGAAGCCTTAACTCTTAATACCATTACAGCTGGATTTACTGCATCAGGTAGTCAGCATCTGTAAACACTACCCCCCAAAATGCCATTAATATTCAGTTCATAAGGACGAGACTGGTGATGGTGGTGATAATATGACTTTCTCCAGCTGAAGCCCCAATACAATTATGCTAACAATAATAATAATAATAATCATACCCCTTTAACTCCTTTTAAATCTCCCTTCAGCAAACTGTCCAGTGGAAATGTGATTATATTGTTCATATTCTGGATCTACAAAAAAAATGCAGATGTGTTAAATATTTTCATATTCAGGTTCAACATCCACTAATTCATACGATCAAAGCACTCAAATCTCATAGAACAAACATGTTTTTAAGAGCTACATAACAACAGTAGAAAGCTTAGCAGAGAACGTTTGCCTATGTATATGACGATTCACTGGAAAGCCCTTATGTGTCCTGCTCTGTGCTTCGGAACCCAAGAGGTGCAAGATGGTGCAAGATACTAGTTCCCATATAGCAGCGTTTCTCAAAGTTCTCCCCGTGAGTAGGGGAGAACGTTGAGTGCTTGCGGGGGGTGGGGCAATGGTGGTGGCAGCGATCCAAGGATCGCGCTGCTGCCAAGGCCAAAAGGGGTATTTTTAGAGTTACCAGGGTTGTGCCGTCCTCTGGGACCCCCCAGCCCCCCCCCCCAGCAGGCCTCCCCAAGCCTCTGAATGGCTCCTGGAGGCAAATCAAGCCCACTTCCAGTTTTCAGGAAAACCAGGAGATAAACCAGGTGGGCTTTAATCGCCTCCAGGAGCCGTTCAGAGGCTTGGGAAGGCCTGCTGGGAGCACTGCAGCCCCCTTACAACCTCCAGTGGACGGCCCAGCCCCCCAGTAAATCTAAAAATACCCCTTTTATCCCTGGTAACGGCACGATCCCTGGATTGTTGCCGCCACCATCTCAGGTCGCCACTCCCCTTAAGGGGGTAGCGACCTGCCCCTTCTCCAAGTGGTGGGTCGCGACCCACCACTTTGAGAACCCCTGCCATATAGTATTTATAAAAAGAAAATATGAGTGTGCCCTTCCAAGTTGCTCACCAGCAGCTGGGAATGCCTTAGGTGTGGCTGTGTTGCCTTAGCATCATGTTAAATTTTAACCAAGTACAAATAAGGAGAAAGCCATGAAGGTAACAGATGGTGCTTATATAGATTCCATCCTAATTACAGTCCCATACCTAGAACTGTGATTCATATTAATTGACAAAATCAAAACTGCTTTTTAAAATAGCAGCAACAAAAGAATACACTGAGTCTTCTGAGACAAGAGATTTATGGGTAGAGATGCCATGTATATACAAAAACCAAAAAAAAAAGCCAACAAATCCGATTAAAAACACAGTTAAAAACAAGATCACAGGTCTAGAAAAATACTTTTAAAAGACTGTAATCACATAAATAAACGTATTAAAAATCAGAGGCTAAAATTAGGAACGACGTTTCGTCCTAATCTAAGGACTTTATCTAGGTCCAGCCAAGAGACTGTGAGATGACAACCAGCAGCGTAGATCCACCACAGTTTAAAAGGCAAAAGAAACCCACAGGAATCCAGGAGGCATCTCGACCCATAAATCTCTTGTCTCAGAAGATTATACCATGAAAGCTTCCGTGCAACTTTGAATACACTGAGTATTTGTATAAACTAGGGCTGAACCACATGTTCTCCCATTTCACTTTTCATCACAAAAGTAGCAAGTGACAGACAATCCCCCAGACTTTTAATCCTAACTTTTCGTTAGGATTCAATACCGTTTACAGCTAATGTTCTTCTGCCTCCCACTCAGTGCTGTTACTTCTGTGCCATTTTTTTCCCCTCTCTGTTTCACTCATCATCAAGCAATCCCACCATGTCCATACTGGACACAATTTATTTTTCAGATTTCTGCCTCTCCTCCAACATACTCAGGCTTAGGGAGGCTAAAGGGAGCGGTGGTTATGCAGCCCTTTTATAGATTCCCACATTTCACTGAAAGAAAGGTTCCTTTTGACAGTGACTGAGATTTTTTGTGACATGACCCCCTCTTTGGCTCAAGAATCACAAGTCATTTTCTCAATTGGATTTTTTTTCCTAATAGATTTTGAATGAACTTGCCAGAACTGAATTACAGTTGTCCCTCCGTATCCGTGGGGGGACTGGTTCCAGGACCCAGTCGTGGGTACCAAAATCAGCAGGTGCTCATGTCTCTTAGGACAGAGTAACTCAACACAGCTGAACTCCCAGTACTAAACATAGACATAGAAAAAGATAGAGTGACATATCACTCGAACCTCCACTAAATATTGCTCTGACACTTGATTGAAAAATCACATTTTTCACTGCGTGCCTGTGTTTGGGTAGCAGCATTCGCATTCCCCCTCACCAAACAAAACCTAGCAGCAGCGTCAAGAATGTCTGCTTTTTAAATAAATTCTCTTCATTCTTAAGTTACAATTAATAGTATCCAATGGTTATACTTATCCAATGCTTACACTTTCACGGGTGACCGGGGGGGGGGGGACTCTGCTGCCCAAACACAGCTAGCAACTAAAGTTCTGGAAATCTATGAAGGGCAGTTCTCACTTCCAGGAAAATAAAAAAAAATGTCTTTCTCCCCCTTTCAGGCCATGAGATCAATCACTCTAGTATTATCGTGTCTCTGCGGTATTCAATGCAAAGTTGCTAGTGGGCACAATTTTCTCTGTGGCGAGGGGACAAGGCTCCAGAGTTGGCTCTATTTACCAGCATCTCTACGGTCAAGAGAGGTGGTGGGTTGCGGCGTGAGGTGGGGGTGAGCTAGGCCAACAATGCTCAAACAACAAGTGCTGGAGAAAGGTTGAGGATATGTGAAATAGTGGGAGGCTACAGCAGGGTATGCCTTCCTTTTTGGATTTTTTTTTTCCCTGAACATTTTCAATGGTTGAAATGGTTGAAAGTTGGTTGAATCTGTGGATGCGGAACCCGCGGATACAGAAGGCCAACTGTACTGAATTTTATGCTGCAACCAGGAAACGCTACCTCACCCAATTACAAGTCTCTGAACAATGATGTCAAGAGGTTTTTCAGGAAATCCACTCCAGATTGCCTCAATGAAAAGCATATTATTGCTTTTAATAGTCCGAATAGTAGGGAACAACTGGAAGGCCTACAGCCAAACCTGTCTCTTCCAAGCAACACCACCTGCTCCACCCAGTGGCTTAGGGAGGCTAAACGGAGCGGTGGTTATGGCAACGGGCCTTGCCATTCTGGAGGATGCAAGAGCCTTGGCCCATCATTTTCCATCTCCACCTCAAATTGCTTCATCTCTACAATTAGGTTCTGACCGGAGACAGGACCACAGAAAAATTAAAGACACCCTTCCGGCCAATTGTCTAATAAAAGAAACAAAACAGCTGAATATTTAATTTCTATTACAGGGATAGACTGCCAACTGAACAGAAGGGACAGCATCAGACCCAGAGATTCTGGTCACCCAGAAGAACTGAGTTACTCATCTGCTGGGAGATCCCTGCAACTCTTAACTCAAGCAGCCCTCCTAGCTGCTGCCTCCCAGTCTCTCTCTCACACTCACACAGCAAAACAGTAGGCCAAAAGGCAGCCATGGGAACAGCAGAGACAGAGCGTTGAGGTGAATGGGTTGGGCAGAGGAGCAGAGCAGTCCCTCACCACTTAAGTACAAACTAAGTTTCCCATATTGCACAGGAACAGTCCTGCATTAAACATTCCAAAATGCTCCATCCTGTTGAATTCTGCATATTCTAATGCAATTCAAACATTATTAAGATTATGAACGTATCTTAGTACATGTTCCTGTGCATTTAACAGCAAACTGGTATGCAAAAATTAAGCAGGTGAAGCCTTCCCTGGCATGGAGATTTAGTAATTGAAAAAAAAATCACCTGGTCAATTTCTGTGCATTAGGCTGCTATTAAAAAGGCAGAGAAGAATTAATTCTGCAATGAAAACTAAACCTTTGTAGAAAACCCTGGATGCAGGCTTCCCAATTCCCCAAGTTGGTATCTTCCATTGTGGTAGGTAGACAAAAGAAGGAAAGGCAATGCTCCCAGTCAGGTAGAGTTGTAGCCTGATCCCAACCATGTCTGCTAAGAAGCAAGTCCCATCGAAATCAATGCTTCACCTCCTAATACAGTAGACTTCCGATAAATCAGCACCTGTGGGACCTAGGTGGTGCCGGATTATCAGATATGCTGACTATCGGGAGGCCTGTGCTGGACCAAGGCGCTGCAGCAGCTCATTCGCCAAGCCCTGGCCACAAGTTTGCCACACTGCGATCTCCTGCTGGTGCTGCGCACAGAGCGCACTCTGCTGCTTTACCTGGCCACACCCTCGACGAGAACTTCCAGTGAGGCCTGCCCCACAGCCACGGACACGAGCAAGAGTCCACTGACTGCAGAAGCCACTCTGCCAGGACGCACACCTGGAGCCACGCCAGCCAGGCCGCCTCCAACACTGAGCACATCCAGCACCTCCGCAGCTTCATGGTGTCCAGGAGACATTTTGATGCTGGACTACTAGAGTTTTACCATACAGTGTGTTACAGTACTGCCCCCATATCCGCTGGGGATATGTTCCAGGCCCTTCCGTGGATACTTGAAACCATGGATAGGGGCGAACGCCCACTCCATGGTTTCCCAAAGGCCCCCCACGCTGCCTCCCCTGTGGGCAGGCACACGCGCCCCCCTAGCTCTTATTTTTCTTTCAGCAAGCTTCATTTCTTCCTTAAAACAAACAGAGATGCAGCCTCCATTGCAGGCAAGTAGAATGAGAAGTCCTAGAGAGGCTCTGCAAGGTTTCTGTTAACCTTGCAGAGCCTCTCTAGAACTTTGTCTCATTCTACTTGCCTACAATAAAGGCAGAAGCACAGGGTGCGTCTCGGAACAAATGGAACAAACACAGCAAAAGCTGGGAATTGCCCAAGGGAAGCGTCAATGATAGAATGCAGACGCAGCCGGCCGCAACGGGCTGCACGCACGCAGAACGTGCCCGGTGTGCCTCCGCCTTAAGCAGGCAGAGGCTGCTTCTACCGTTTAAGGAAGAAATGAAGCTTGCTAGAAAAAAAAGTAAAAGCCTGGGGGGGGGGTTTCCCGCGATCCGTGGATAACTGAAACCGTGGATAGCGGATCAGTGGATACGGGGGGCCCACCTGTACTAACTTTCACATTTTTAAAAAAATGTTTTCAACAAGGTAAGTAGAAGTAGGAAGGAAGTTACACTAGATCCAACTGTGGATCGAATATTTACAAAAAAAGAAACTAGACTCTGAGCAGCTTTGCAGCCAAATATGAATGAGCTTATTTGAGCAGCTCCGCCATTTTATTCAAAGTAGGATTTAGTCAACCGCAGAATTTGATCTATAAATACAGGCAATTGCAGCCACATTTCCTCCCCCCCCCAAAAAAAAAACAAAAACACCACACCCTTAAAATATGTGCAGTTGTGCATTTAAATAGCAGCAGCAGCAGCAGCAGGTGAGCTGTGGCTTTGGGGTGATTCAAGCAGTTCAAATACCTGTAAAAAAACAGCTTGTTCTGCCTAGCATGTTCTTAATAAGTGTTTGGTCACCGATTTTGTACCCACAGAGTATAAGAGCATTCCTATTCCACTCTTCCTCCAAGGCTTATATGGTCATTCCCTTTGTCCTCATAACTCTGTAAGGTTAGGCCAAGAGAGAGAAACTGGCCCAAGGTTATTCATTGAGTTTCATGGCTCTAACCACAACTCCACATTGTTTTCCACATAAAAAAATAAGGTATTGGGGAGAAGATCAAGCTAGTGCCCTTCTCCCTGACATGCTAGTTTTCTATGTGCAAGCAACTTTATTGTATGAATGAGTTTCAGTCATATCTACCTTAACAATGAGATACTAAAAACAACAACAAAAGGCCAGATTTAAACAGATTTTGAAAATGAATTGACTGCAGCTTTTTGCATGCTTTTTTTTTTAAAAAACCAACCCACTCATTTCAACCAATTCTCTGGTATTAGTCAAACTTATCTAACTAGTTGACTCTATGATGATCACATAAGTACTAAAGATATGAAGGTTTGGAAACAGGTGTCTAAGCAAAACAGCTTGTGGCAGTACAAAGCCAATTGACACCTGCAAGCAATAAATAGCAATTCACCCTAACACTATTCTCAAGAAGAGAGGCACAGTCTTTAAGAATCTGTCAGAAGAAGAAAAAAAAAACACCCACTACATCCAAAGCAGATGAAAATTTTGTTAAGAAAACAATGCAAGAGTAAAGCAGGCCTCTTTGAAACTTTTTTCCTTCTGCCAAATGTTCAAGAAGTCATTCAGGGTGCAGCTCTCAACTACACACAGACGGCATCTATTCTGCTCTCAGACAGGCCAAGTGTCCTATCCTAGTCTGTGTTCTACAATACATATAAGAGACCCCACGAGCCATGCTACCGAAGACATCTTGTCTGGACTTTGCTTTGGCTTCTTTATAAACTGAATTGGATCTAATATGCCATAGTTACAGCGCAATCCGACTTAACTTTTTTGCCTGTGTAAGCAGCGGCACAGCGAGAACGGGAAGACCCAGAACGGAAAAGGGATTCAAATCCCCTCCAAAAGAGGAATTCAAAGGGGATTTGAATCCCTTTTCCGTTCTGGGGTCTCCCGTTCTCGCTGCGCCGCTGGTTACAACGGCAAAAAAGTTAAGTCAGATTGCACTGTTAGTAGCACAAATTAGAACTCCAGTGTTATCCTAAGCAGGCACGAAAAGGAAAAATGTGTACTGCTCCTTGGAGCCCTTCACACCTAATAAGCCAAATGGGAGTATCTTCCCCGTGGCACTATCCCACAGAACGAGAACGAGCGAGCGAGCGTATACTACAACCACAGGCAGGGCAAAAAAAGGTAGGAAAGATTCATGCGATTCCCCCCCCCCCATCCACATGGTTGTAGTGATCTCACCCACTCACCCTCACACAGACCCAACACGACAGAAGGATGTGGCTCCCAGGGTCAGTACGCCTGTGTGTGAAGGGGCCTTTACCACCCAGGTTGTAAGAGCATGACAGGATGTCTTCTGAGTGTTAGAGGGTTACTAAGCAGCATTAAGAGAACTTGTCTGTATATCACTAAGAAGATGAAGTATCCTAACATCACCTGAGGCTGTCATCATACCCTTGTCCTAAATAAAGCCCGAGGCTGTTGACACTACTGTATTCAAACAGTGCCAAATGAACGAACAGAAGCATTGGCAAGGAACAACATTACACATGCCAAGAAAAAAGTGTTTAATTACTTTTTCTGGAAAGTGCCCCATGTATCAATATCAAAGCAAACAATGGAGTGGGTTCTACACAAACCTTTTCTCATTCAAAGAAAGTGCTGGGAAATTTTATAGCCCAATACACAGAAGTCAACACACACAAAAAGGGTAGACACAATGTATCTGTTTTCATGCTGATAAACAGGAGGACTGTAGTTAAAACTTCGTTTTCACTTGTAGAAACTAAACAGCACAACAGTTTTAGAAAACATTAAAAAGGTTTTAGTTAGAATCCTTGCATTAGGGCTTGCAAAAATAATACTGGTTTAAGGTGTCGAATTTCAAAATTGGGCATTTGCCTCGGCATAGGATAAGGCGGGATATAAATTTTTTAAATAAATTTAAATAAATAAAATTCAACATCTGCGTAAGAATTTTAATTCATTATCACAAAAGAAAGAAATTACGGCGGAGAAACACGGAGGAGAAACACAAAGGAAGAATGGAATATGTAAAGAGAGGAAATAAATGAATAAGAAAAGCAGGGCCCCATGAGAGGGGGATAGAGTGGGTAAATTGTACCCAGGGTCAAAAAGGGGACCGGGAGCCAAAGGAGGGGGGGGGCAGAAATTTCCTGCAAGCTCAGCTGGCCTCATGGAGAGTGAAAGACGGAGGATGTGTCAACCGGGAGGCAAGGTCTACTTCCTGTGGCATCAGGAAACCTGGTAGACCTGGGCTCCAAAGACTTTTCTGGCTATTACTGCCCTTCCTCTGCCATCCTGTTTTGTCCCCTCCCCCTTTGAGAAGGAGCCCTAAAGAA
This sequence comes from Plestiodon gilberti rubricaudatus, assembly GCA_026170595.1. NCBI lineage: Eukaryota > Metazoa > Chordata > Lepidosauria > Squamata > Scincidae > Plestiodon > Plestiodon gilberti. The sequence goes on along the minus strand of JANXHW010000001.1, from coordinate 118,362,813 downwards.
AATTTGTACACCCTGATAAAATTTCTCTCAGAGGCCCTGGAGAAAAGGATACTGAAATTTAAATCCTTGCAGTACTGTTACGTGTAACATGCTCCAAAAACAATATTAATAAAAACTGAATTTAAAACAGTTTTTATTAATATTGGTTTTGGAGCATGTTAAGAATTCCTTAAGAGTTCCTGCAAAGACCAAAGGACTGGTTCTCACGTGCACATACACTCCTCATTTACTGAATGACAAGTCGCAGCAGAACATGTGAACTGATTCAGCTGAAATGAGCCATATGTGAGGTGTTACTAACTCCCACAATGTGGCTTGATAGCTGTTCCACACAGCGAATTCAACACTTGAAGCTGCAGCCATCAAGTAATGAAAACACATGTGTGGACTTAGTTGATGATGGTTAAATATCAAAGTTTACTGTGCCAGCAAAGGATGGTCAAAGGATGTTACTTTTCACTACCAGCAGATATGTGCCTGGTGCAAGGGAGTGAAAACAGGAAATAGGTCTCTTGTTGTCTTGTGTGCTCCCTGAGGCATCTGGTGGGGCCACTGTGTTATACAGGAAGCTGGACTAGATGGGCTTTTGGCCTGATCCAGCAGGGCTCTCCTTATGCTCTTATATTGACTTATATCCAATCAGAATGCTACTAGAAAACACACTTCTCGGCCATTGTACAATGTAGAAAACTACAGAGCAACACTAAAAAAATAGACTTATGGAAAAAAAACAGTATTTAACTGCTGTAATGTAGAAGCAGGTCTGGGAACAGCAACTAAAGCCTTGTTGATACCCTTCTTTCCACCTTCAGTGCATGTGCCATCCATACTGTGCAACACAACTGTGCTGCTGCGATGTAATGTGGCATCAGATACAAACGGCTCATTCTGGTTCCCACTTTCATCCCCAGCCCTCATGAGAGGGTTCAGTCAGAGTACAGCAATTAATGTTATAAAGGGTTTAGAAAGAAACCAATTATAAGAGGCTGGAAATCTCTCCTTGAGAGAGCTAGATAACAAAGTTGTCTTTACAACCATTTACAATATCCATCCCATGCACAAATGAAACATTCCCTCACAGTAATCAGATTTCAATTCTATAGGCATTCACATTTCCAACTTACTTAAAGCTGTTAGCCAAGCTTCAGAAGCAGCTATTCGGTTATTTTAAAAAAAATAGCTGAAAGTACTCTAATGCACTTCCTCAGATGTCACTAGAGGGTTACTGCAAAATTAGTAGGGCAGCTAAGCTCAGAGTCTATCAAAGCTCCAGACTTTGTATGAGATAAAGTATTAAAAGATAAATTTACTCCAGTTGAAAGCTAAAGCTACACCATTCCATTTCAATTCTGGATAATATAATTTTGGAGAGGGCTAAATTATTTCCTACCAGGTTTTTGAAGAGCGCTGTCAACTCCTTTGTAAATACAGCAAATTTTAAAAACGCTGTTCCCAAATCTGGATCATCTCTACACACACAGTTTCCTCCAAACTTCTCCAGAGCTTGAGTGTACTGTTCTTCGTTTTCCACATGAGCTTCAAAGAAAACAAATGTCATGTTACTTCTAACAACTAGCAATAGGGTCTCCACTAAAATAAATTAGGGTCTCCTTAAAATTATTCTACAAATGAATTTTAACATGTTCAAATGTTTTTATTCTTAAACATTTAAAAAAGAATGAAAGCTACATACTAGGGATAATGATCCATGCATAACAGATAAAAACCTAATAATTTTATCCCAAATGGAGAAGAAAATAAGAGGCATCAAAAATCTAGACTCCTGTTGTACAATGTGCCTTGGCTACATGTGAATCAAACTATTTAATGAAAATTAGATTTTGGAGGTCATCCTGGTCAGTGCTAACCATACTTTCCTGGTTCAAACATCTTTGCAAACTATGGTTACACAGGAAACCAGGAAATGGAGGAGAGAGCAAGTGAGCAGGAAAGAGGGAAGAGGATGAGTTAGTGCATGAGGCTATATGGCACATTCCTGATTCTCCAAACCATGAGGATTGAAACACGATATCTGAACTGGGCCACAGAGTCAGGCAATTGGGACATCTAGCTCAGTACAGTCTCCTAATCTGCAGAAGTTCCCCACTGCTAGCTGTGATCCTTTTCTGAGAATGGAACTACACGTAATACCAAACATGTACTCCCAAACTTTCTATTAGATAATGTGAATGCAGGTCCAAAGGGTGCTTAATCTTTCCCATGTCGATCAAGTCTTCTCTGCCCCCAGTCAGTTTTCTCACAGCGAGGCCTTTCTGGCCTCAGTCCAGAGAGGGGTAAATGGCTTAAAAATAGCCTGGGGAAGAAGCATTTGCAGGGGTGATTGACAGGCGGTAGCAGAGTCAAAGCATCCCCACCACCTCTACGCACAGACCTGCATTAGGATTACAAGCAAAACACAGGGTTGAAAACCTAATTTTTGTCTCATAATGTAGCTGTTTGCAACTTGTTTTTGTTTAATGCTCTTCTGAACTTACTCTAATGTCTGAGTTCCCCAACCCAGCAGAAGTCACCACTTCAGCTGGCAAGCACATAGCTACATGCATGCAGCCCACTGCTGTGTGCATAAGGATGTGTGGACTGGGGCATGCATCCATACATGGCACTAGAAGAGGACTACAAGAGGGCTTTAGAAGACCCCCTTCCTAAAAACCCAGCCAGGGAAGGAGGCAGGACATAAAAGAGATACTATGGTCAGAAACTCCCAGGTGTTCCCTGCCCCTTTCTAGCTTCCATGATTAGCATAGTACTTTGGGTGACAGCAAAACGCTAAACCACAGCTACTGGAAGCAAAGTGCCTCAGGGGCAGGATCCTTCCCACTTCGAGTGCCTTGCCTCCCACTGGCCCACACTGTGAACCGTTGTTATAATGTGCAGTTTTGACCTCTGATGCAAAAACTGAACCTGGCACCTACTGAAGGTAAGTGGGTACATTATGGGATGAGCTACAATGCTGGCTTTAAAACAGGTTAGGTTCCATCCCACTCAGAGCAAGTTCCATACGGTCTGGAGAAATTGCCGCAGCATAAGAATCCTGTACACACATCAGCAGGCTGCTACATTGCACTCAGCAGGCATTAGGGACTATAAGGATGCCTGGCTTCCAAGTCAGGTCAAAGGCACTGCTCTGTCAGGTGCTCCCCTAAGAATAAGTTTAGGAACCTCACAAAACGACTCGACATCTGTGTCAATTCAGGATTACCGCCTGCAAGTGCCTCCACAATGACCCAGTGCAGACATAACATTGCACTGGATCCCAGAAAGCCATGGTTTGCAAACTGGAACCCCGACTTGTGCGCACGCACATATCTCCATCCATCCTAACAATTTCCCCCTTCCTCCCTGACATTAACTACGGTTTCACATTGCATGTGAACTAATGCAAAACATGGACGCAAACCCATGCCAAGCCATGTTTCCAGTCTCTGGCTTCTGAGAAAATGTATTAACCAGAAGTCAATGCCCATAAAACATGAAGCCATGGTTAATCCTGAGAAGAGAAAGTGCTCCAGAGAGGGATATACAGGAAGTGCTCATGCACGAGGTTGGCTTCTGGCTTGCAAACAAGCATTCACTCGGAGTCACCATGAAATCTGCATGTCTGCACCAGGCACATTCATAACACTTTTTCAAGTATTTCGAACCAAGTGCCTGGCTTCAAATACATGGTTGTTTTCCCAGTAATGTTTGTTAGTAATTAGACTATACATACCCAAACCAGAGACATTTATGGCTTTTACAGATTTCTTCATTTTATAAAGAACAGTTCTGTCAACATCCAGTGCCTAAAAATGAAAAGAAAAAAGGCTTAGGACATATTTTAATATTTATAAATCATACATAAGCTCATATGAATGGGAGCAGGTAAATATGAAAAGGCGTACAACATGCTATCTTGATCAACTGCATTTAAGAGTGTATATATCTGCGCGCACACTCCAGTATGCATATCTTCCATGGAGTTTAAGTAAAGGTAAAGGTATCCCCTGACAATTAAGTCCAGTCGTGTCCGACTCTAGGGTGTGGTGCTCATCCCCATTTCAAAGCCGAAGACCCAGCATTGTCTGAAGACGCCTCCGTGGTCATGTGGCCGGCATGACTCTCCTTGCCGCACCACGTAGCATGCGGCTGGAACACGGAGCGCTGTTTACCTTCCCGCAAGCGGTACCTACTTATCTACTTGCCTTCCCGCAAGCGGTACCTATTTATCTACTTGCATTAACATGATTTGGAACTGCTAGGTTGGCAGGAGCTGGCCAAGCAACGAGAGCTCACCCCGTCGCGGGAATCGAACTGCCGACCTTTTGTCCTGGATCACACAATTAGGCAGCAGGATCTGGTGTGGGAACTTTCAGCATTAAACAGCTAGTCTTACTTTTTCTCTCTGATCCCAGTCTTTCCAGTTTGCTTGTTTGTTCATCTCTTTGTTTCCAATC